>OW121817.1:21417386-26217386 GCA_933228935.1 Pemphredon lugubris | reverse complement strand
AAGAAATTACTCTCGCGGCATTTGAAAACGTTATTGTCGGACACTACTCTATTAAGGTACAACCATCAATTTCTTAACACATCATTTTGTGAGAGAATATAAATAAATTAAAAATTGTCGGTAGTCTTAATGTTGCATACGCTATCCATCGCTCTTTTTTCAGGAGTCAGTATAAGCGCTCTGCGTTTTTGCGTTGCGAGGAGGAGAAGGAGCAATTTTTGTATCACCTTTTAACGCTGAACGCGGTGGATTACTTCTGTTTCACCAACAACTATCCAACCACGAAATTGCCATACAGAGTCGTTATATTTTCTAGTCGAAAAGCGAGTGCCGCTACCACTTCAGCGAACAGCTGGATTGCTATTTCTGGCACACTGTGCGAAACAAATCCTGTACAGATTCCTAGAGAATCATTAGAATTTGTATTTCATGTACGTCATACTTAACAATGTTAAATATCAGACTTGTGCCACACAAGCTTAAATATTTATACTTTTTTTCGAACTTCACAAATCATTCAAACCGTTTCGTTAAGACATGAAAGACGACAAAGACATAATATTCTTGTTGCATACTTATGAGCTATTTTAAACAATTTACAGTACTCGAAACTATTTAAAATTATTGTATGAAGAAACAGTGTATTAAATAGTGATCTGGTCGATTAACAAGCGTGCATTTTTCTTTTAGCATAAAAATTTAGGCGTTCTTTCAACGCTACGCATAGGACATGACAATACAGGTCTCTCGCCTAAATGGATGGTAGAGCTCGTGGCGGTGAGAAACGAAGTGACTGGACATACTTTTAAATTTCCCTGTGGCCGATGGCTGGGCAGAGATATCGACGACGGCTCAACCGAGAGATTATTAGTAGGAGCTCTGGTACCTCGCAGTATTGATAGCGAAGAATTAGTTGAGTCATGCTCCACCCCACCGCGTTGCAGATCACCGAGTATACCCCGGCGCCCAATGTTGTCCCGAGTTGAATTACAACATATGATGGGTAAATAAACGAACGATGTTTCATTTTTATATTCGTTCCCCTTCTTGCGTATAATCAGGATTTAAAAATGTTGATCTGGTCTTTGATTGTAGGGGAAGCTGTGAACGCAATTGTCAAGTTTCATTATAGAAGAGAATCTCAAGATGGCTCTCTGACGGCTTTACTCTGTGGAGAAGGTGGTCTCGTACCCTCGTTAGAACAAATATTTTTATTTGGTTTCAAGAATCAAAGGATATTTGGAAGGAACTTGTACGTTTGGGATTATCTTTGTAAGTTTCAATTGTACAAATATAAATATAAGTATATAAATATAATTAATAAGTATATAAATATAAGTATACAAATATAAATATAAATATATAAGTACAATCACAAGCGAAAAATTTTAATTGTTCAAGTTTTAATTTGTGGCCGTTAAAATGCAAACAACAGGAGCCCAATTAATTTCTTGGGATACTTTGTAAAATAAAATTTTGTAGCGCGTTGTGCGTATTATTCGATAATCGGAATCTATTCAATTCGTTGTGTTACAATTATAATAAGACTGCATCATAATAAATTCCAATTTCGTTCGCAGTGCGCGTGAAGGAAAACTTTGAGATTTCTCTGTTGGAGGAAATGAACAAATACTCGCAAATATTAAACAGGGATAGAAGAGCACATGCGGAGAGCAGTCAAAGGTTTTCCATTCTACGATGTTACTGTCACCTTATCGATCAAATTAATATGTTCAGTCAGACATTGGGTAAAGATGGAAAGTTTCAGTTGTTCATATGTTTGGCAGTGAGGTAAACATTTGTTTTGTATATTTATGTTTTAAGCTTTCCTGCATTATTTCTCCATTATTCGGATCGATCATTTGTTTTGCAGGGAACAACTTCTTCATCCGATGTTGCGACCAATGAGCGAAGCAGTTTCTACAACGGACATGTACGAGGAAAATTCATTCTTAAGAAATTCCAGGCTACTAAACTTCCTCATTCACATTCTCGAGCCACTGAGCGAATTTCACATCGTTCTTGAAAAAAGTTTGACACACGGAATCTCCAGTATATGTTAATCTATTGCGAACATTCCGCGTACTTAGGTAAGGAGTGTAGTTAATTAACGACTTATGGCTTCGTTTTAAACCTAGACTCCATATACCACCATTTTTTACAACTGTTACCGAAACATACTCATTATTTGTTTTTTTTTTTCTTTTTCTTTTCTAATTTGACTAATCGACAACGTGGTCTTCCAATAGAACGCAAGTAGTTTGCCCTCTCCTTTATGTTACATTTTTTTATAGGACGTATCTCTTTTCCGTGGCACAATTCATCAAATTCTAAATATTAAGACGGAAAGCGAACGGAGTGTTACTATTAGAGGAATGAAAATCTTTCTGAACTCTATCATTAAGAAATTAGATGAATTTAATCATACAGACGAGGACTGTTATGCGAATGTAAGATAAGCATTTCTAGATGACAAATTATTGATAAAAAAATTAACACGAGAGTTACTAACCGTAACGTCGAGAGAAGAGCATAGATCTTGTCCTTGCCCTAAAGCTTATGATATTATTAACGGTGATACAAGTTTAACTTATAAACTAAACTCGATTTGGCCGATCTTGCCCTAGTTATTATCACAAAACCGCAGGAAGATTGTTGAAATGTTAACACAGATGGCTATGCATGTACCAAAGACTACTATTATTCTCATTAATATTGTCATTATTATTAAGAATTTAGTTTTTCGAGTCTTATCGCAAACCGATATAAACCTAGTAGGGTATTGCAATAACTTGTGGATTTTACACATATGTTGCACTATTTGCTTTACTTAATGATAAAAGGAGATTGGCGCAACCACCAAGAAAGATCAGGATTAAAAAGATTCTACGTTACAATTGACAATTACGCATAGTACATAAATAGCGATAGTTTATATCCGAGTAAATTTTTAAAAGGTAGATTTTGCGTTTCGCCTGCTCTAAAATGTATAGATCTTATCTTATTTAAAAGAAACTTAATAACCCCGTTCCTTTTAGACAATTCCGCATCATGTAGCGGAAGCATCTTTTCGTAGAAAAATTTTTTGAAATAATTTTACGCATTGATAAGACAGTTTTCTCATGTAAAATTCCCTTGTCTGAGCGTGTGCATTAAAAGTTATATTCAAATCAAAGTGAAAATCTTTGCTGACAAGACAACGTGAGAAACACTCAAATGCGCAGTATGAAAAATGGACCAAATGATTCGATCGTTGTCACGGTATGGCAGTTCATTTTTTAAAGTTCAAGGTACACGACATTCCTCATTCGTTAGAATTTTTAGGAACACGATGCGTTCAGGCGTACTTTGTAATCACAGTAAACCGATAATAATATACCGTTTTAAAAGATAGATCTCAAAGTACAATTTCATTGCAAGTACATAATCTAAACTCGATGATATAATCCGATAGATAAGAATCATTTAGCCGTTTATTTGGTACGTGCGAACATTTTTACAAAAAAGAGTTGAACTCTTTAATTCTGAGTTTAAAAACTTCTAACAGCGAACATACTTTCATTATTTTAATTGTATTAAGTGTCACGATCCAATTTACACAAACATTTTCATTGTCACGGGAAATATCTTATTTGAAAACACATAATTTAATCGTCGACAGTTGTTTTTACACATATATATGTTTCGTTTATTACGCGCAATGTCTCAAAGTATTTGTAATTATTTAACACAATTACTCGGCTTTTAGATAATCTCATAAACCTCGAACGTTTCATGGACTCGTAAACTTCGTACCTCAGCGTGTGTTATTAGATTCACGAGATACTCGATATTCTTGCGTACTCAAATCTCAAAATCGAAAATGCGAACTTTCGATGCATTCGCACATGCCCACTTGTGTATATTCATTATCTTCATCTCGCTGTTAAATATCATTGCGAGTATCTCGCATCTGTGGCCAAATATAAAACTTTACCGTCGCCTTTCAACGTAAATCCGCGGTTGAGCGGATATCAATCTATTAATATAGTTTCTGTTAATATAAGCGAATCCGCGATATTCCGTTGGTATCGTACGTTCAACTTGTTAGTTTGTGCATCAGGTTTGCTTGTACATTTTATCATTGTACCTTTACTGACGTTACTTATAAAGCAAAACAAAACATGTAAAATAATACGATTGGAGAGCGCAAAATTTCTAGATCATGTACGATAGATTCTTATCTCATCGACAGACGACTCGATGTTTTGCCCTCATAACTCTGAAGTATTCCGAAATATTACATAGCTGTGTATCAGATACATTCGTTCGAAATCGTTAGGAAAAGATTGTGCTACGACCTTATTAAAATTACCTCCGGATCTTTCGAGGGAGAAAATTTGGATTCGAAACGCAGGAAAGTTGCATTTCACAATGTTCAAACGAATTTCGCGGTGTGTCCGGTGTACTAAAATTCTGCGTACAAGAACATCCATACGAAAAATGTTACTTTAGATAGTTGTAAATCTTATGTTATATATCGTGATCGTTTTAGACTGAAAACTACTGCGTTCTATGTATACATTCTTTTCTTACGTTTATTGTACGTGCTTTGTACGGTCATGTTGAAGTTGCGCTTGATTGCAATCCTTGCCGGGCAAAGTTGTGAGAAAAATCTTTCCCGAGAACTCATGGTTAACTGCCTGAAAATAATCTTTCCCCCGATACGTTTGGGGTAATGAAAGAATTACGAGCGGTACGAGATATTCTTTTTATTCTTGTCCACTGCTTTCTTGCGGAAAGTCATCGGCAAAGGATTGACAGTCTTCACCGAAGCGTTTCGTGTGAGGAAACACGTCTTACAAACGTCGTAAAGTTCATAGATAAATCGTGCAGTACAAAATTGTAAAGTGAAACATAAGAATGTACGTATCATCCGTCATCGTAATGTCATCGGCAATATCGCTTCTGCATGACCGCGATGCGCCCTGATTTCAATACTCATTGTAGCTCGTACGTAAGTTTTAATTAACATTCGACAGGCAGGATCTTTACGGAACCCATTGTTCGATCGTTCCTCATTGATAAAACATCGTTGCTCTACAAATCTGTATATAAATATGGATTATGAAGCCTGATGTAACGTATAGAAACTTTTACAAAACAACCGTAACATAACACACGTGTATTGTATATACGATCGTAAAACAAAATACTATTGTACAGTAAAATAAACTATTACGAACGGACAAACATTATGACTTTTCTTCCCGATTTAACGTGACGAACGTTGATATTATTACGAATCGTGCGCGAGCGCGACCGCAAAATAGGCATATTTAAGAAGTAATGTTTATTGCTAAAATACAGGGAGCTCAACCGTTCCTTCTGAGAACTCGAATACAACTCAAATTTATAAGTTGAATCTCGGCGCCCGGCAACTAACAGCTGCCTATCGGCAATGCCGGACGCCAACAAGGCAATGAAATACATAGACATTCGTAACAATATTTTATTTCACGTAAGATTAAAATGCATGCAGGATGAGGTTTTCCATTCTCTCCAATTGGACGAAAAATATAGAAGAAATCGAGGGTGATTGTATAAAATACCAATACTTTATTTTCAATCGACTGTGCGCCATACCACGCACGAGATATGTACAAACGGGTCGTACCATTTATACAGTACAACTTGCACCTATTAATTAAAAAGTATTTACGTGCTAGATTTAAAAGTAATGCATAAGTGTTTTCTTCTCTCCGAGTAATTAAAACTGTACATGCTTGGCATTCCGAGCAAAATGTGTGCGACCTGAGGTATATCAGTGGTACTCTATTGCGCTTGTTTTGTTTCTCTCTCTCTCTCTCGCTCGCTCGCTCGCTCTCTAAGTAATTGGGATAATCGTATACGACAATACATAATGCACGTATATCTGTGGTTGTGTGCGCGTGCGCTCTAATTAAAAAATGTATGCACTTCGTCGATCGATTCCGCCAAAGAGTCTCCCCACCGGGAAAAAATCTCGATAGCAGGAAAAAAAATTAAACTGTACACGTAGCTTTAAACGGATCCTGATTCGCACAAAACGAAAAAAAATTGAAGTCGTCGCATTATCGTACTTTCTCGCGCGGGATTGCGAACGCGGAAAATGAATATTAGTTGCGGAGAAAAGCGTACAAAACGGAAAAAATAGAAAGGCGATGGTAACGACACGTCCATTGCATCGGTCGCTCAAGCTTTCGTGTTGTTCCTAAATTGTTAAGAACCCGGAGCGGAAATACGCTCGAGAAACGCGCCGAGCACATGGCTAAATAACGCGCTCGCGTCTCGGCCGAAAACGCCTCTCGTTAAAACAGTGGATATGCATAGATAATAATAATTATTATCGTTATCGGAACGGCGAGACGCGATGTAGGAACAGGTTCAACCCGATGAGGCACGGGTCTCCAATCGTATAATTGCGATAGGTACAATTTAATCCGTTTAAACAACTCCATGACTCTTTAGTTTTTTATACGTGCGTCCCACGTAGTTAACAATCTCTGACAGTCGAATTACAATTTACGAATTTACATTTTTTTTATATTTCTTATATCCATAAGAAAATTTGTCGAATAATCTTGAAAGAGCAAACAACAACTCCCCTGATCGTTGGAGACCCTGCGTTAGAGAACCGTCGTTCCCGGCACGATCGGTTTTTCAAAATGCATCGGGCCTAAAGTGCATCCTTTTCCTTAGTTTCTCCAAAAAAAATTTCTCCTTTGATCTTTCTCTCTCTCTCTCTCTCTCTCTCTCTCTCTCTCTCTCTCTCTCTTTCTCGCGCGCGCATTCTCTCTACCATTAACAAAAGGTACAATAATCGTACATACATATACAATAGTTGCGTGCATACACGAATCGTAAGACCTTTACGAACAAATCTCGACGTGCTGATCATTGTCTTTATTCTTCACCCAAGGAGCGTGCTGCTTTTACGTAGAAGCACAATTAAAATATTCGGAAATAAGCTTAATACGAGTATCGGCTGACCCATCGCCGTAAAAGTTCGCGGACATCGAGATTTGCTTTATGATTTACGTCGAAGCACAAAACATTAACGTGCCGTGGATTGTTACAGTACGCATGCACTAAGAATACATAAGTAAGGAAGGAAGAAGTCAGCCGTGCATATCTCCCGGTATATCTTTTATATTACTCGATTTCTACGTTGTACTAAGATTTGGTTATTGACAGTATGTACTAACTAGTTCGCTTTGTGGCACTGGGCTATCTCCCATTTAGTCGGAATGCGGATTCGAGTTCAAGCGAGACGCCCGTTCCTCCTTGTTCTCTGACCAGAGTCGAGTTACAGTGCGTTTTCGTCTATCGTTCGTCGGGACAACGCACGGATGAAAGAACATTCGTTTCGAGAACGCACTTCATCCCACGTCTCACCGATCTCTCTGCTCCATTTAGCTTATTTTACTTTATCCTCCCCCAGACTCGCTCTCTTTAAGTACTAACAAGTTTTTATTTTTTGGATATTCTGATTTCTCGATAATTTTTTTTCGGCGTTCTTTCGACGAGTCGAAAGCATCGTCGGTTCAGCTTCGGAACGCCGCACATTTTCTCTCGTCGATAATTAAGTTCTCTCTATTTTACCTTTTTGCCACTTTGCTATTCGCTCTATCTTACACGGACTACGCGTTAATCCTTAATCGTACGCCTCTTATAATCTTACCTACATATGTACAATCGCGATGCGAAAGGAAAAAGAGCCAATTGCGAACGGGGAAAACGCTCCTTCGAAGAAATGAACCAAAAGCATTTAGCTAATGGATATTTCCGACTGTATCGAAGAAATAAGAAAGTAAGAAGAAATCGAAGATGCAAAATTTGATTTCAAGCAAGTGCCGATACCAATTTTAGTATTTCACATGCTCGTATATAGTACGATATCATTTTCTTTAGACTTTTCCATGGATTCGAGAGCTGTATCTAAATCAACTGTTCGAAAACCGCTCTCGTTTTCGAAAACCGGCAAACGAGTAATTTTCGAGCTTTCAGGATTGACGTCCGGGTTCTTTTTTCCCTTTCCCACGCACTTTTTTTTAACACGTTCAAGCATACTCGGTGCCACACACACACGCTGTACGTTCTAGCATTTCTCATTACATATGCACTGGGCTGGCACAACCGCTCTTAGGAACCAACTGGAATAAGCGAAGGGTCGCGCCATACCCTCGGGGAAAAAAGACTCATTTGGATAAACAATTAGTGTAACGTAAATACAAAACAGAATTACCACTTACTCTTTCTTTCTCTCTTTCGCACACATACACACACTCTCCCTCGCTCTCCTTCTTCCTCGTTTTCTTCCTCACGCATGCTCGCTCTCCTTCGGCACTCTCTCACACCTCTCGTGTATATTATATGTATACATATATATAATATATATATATTCATTTTCCTCGTATGTATACCTATGTACAAAACACTAAGTGACTCGATATGACTATGTGCATTTTTTTTAGTCTCACGGAGGAGGATGATCCGCGACGATTGCTCTCGTTTTATTTAAACTCGATATACAACAGTTGGCGTGGTAGTTTCTCGTCCGGCTAAAAATTAAGTGTATACTCCTATTACGAAATAGATGCGTAAAGCGTATTGCATTGCCTTCCCCCAACAGCACGCCTACCGATCTCCTCGCTCTCCTTCCATCCCCTTTTTCCCTACCGATATCTAACGTTCGACTGGCGCGAAGACGACGTCGTAGAGCATCAACATCGTGATCTCTGAAATTGTCGGATAAAATAACCCCTCGTACTCTGGCTTACACGTGCAAACGGTCTGGAGTCGTCGTCGTGGTCGTCGATAATTACTTTTATTCGTTACGATACTCGCAACGAACTGCGATTCTGTGTTCTTCTTTTCGTCAGATTTAATGTCGTAACTGAGCAAGTACTAAACAGAGATTGCGAATTAACGTTCCGATGTCGAAATTACATGCGGATCATTACTATTATCCTCCGTATTTCGACGACACGAGACCTGCCTTTTTCGAGCGGCTATTCCCTTCTCGTAGGGACGCCATTCAAGTGCGCTAAATTAAAACAAAACGTCTAGAAACTCTAGATCATGATTCGAGGCGGGCATTGTCTCGTGAAAAGAAAAACCGATTTTAAGCCGAGCTACGTCGGGAACATAATGTCAAATAAAACGCGTACAACTAAATAACAATGGATCCCGATCCAGCAGATCCTTCCGCGGATCTTCTGCATTGACACGAAACACCGTCCCACTTGCAAATAAAAAAAATCCTAAACGTGGAATCATGACCCAGAATTGTTGCAACTATTACTCCAGATCTACGACGATTCAAGTAACTTATACTTTTTCACAACGCAATTTCAAATAAAAACTAAACTATCGATAGCTCGTTTGACTAAAATCACCCGCATCTCTCACGTATCGCGAGGGTGTCAAATATCGCTCCTCGCTCGAATAGTTACATCCTTCGTCGATGCAAACCCTCAACTAAAAAATACTAAACGCAGGATCGCGATGCAGGACAAACAACCCGGGATCGAAGAATTACAATGAATTTCCCCTACCCTCGTCTCGCGTTACGGCTAATCTGACGGCTAATTCTGGCACGATCTCGCGCGTACAATTAAATCGTCGACATTTCCA
This sequence comes from Pemphredon lugubris, assembly GCA_933228935.1. Taxonomy (NCBI): domain Eukaryota; kingdom Metazoa; phylum Arthropoda; class Insecta; order Hymenoptera; family Crabronidae; genus Pemphredon; species Pemphredon lugubris. Next base: position 26,207,729 of record OW121817.1, on the reverse strand, counting down.
TCGATCCAATATCGCTCGTAAACACACCTCGTCAACGCGCGTCGCGTACCTTTGTCGAAGCGTGACAATAAAAATCCTAGATTATCGATCTGAACCTAATAAGCAGCATCTAGCTCCCTTCAGGGCTGTCGGGGATGTCCTTCTCTTTCTTCTCTTCTTCGCTCTTCCCCGGAATCTGTCCTTCGGCGTCGTCTTCGCTGGTGTCTATAGTCCCTTCTTCGGCCTCCAGGCTTACCAGAGAGTCACCCTGGCCAGAGTTTCTCTCAGCGGGGTCTCTCAAAAATGGATGTCCCTGACGTCTGTCGGCGTGCCCGCTTTCTCGTGCTCCAGGATCTTCTCCTGACTCGTGTTCTGGTCCCCCAGCGGCCTCTGCGGTGCGTTCGACGCGCTGGCTCCTGTTACCTGGTGTCCGCTTCCGCTGCTCCCATCGGCGCCCACGTGGGCCTGCGAGACCATCTCTTCGATCTGCTCCAGACAACCTTGCAGGTAATCCTGCAACGAGAAACGTCGAAAACATATTTATTAGCGAGTTTCGCCACTTGTCTCCCAGTCTACGATAATACACTACCGATTCTCATCGTTACTTCTTAAATTCGACTGTACAGCGTTAAATCGTATATCTCTAGGCGCATCTCAAAGCCACGAAATAATGAGATTAACGAGAGAGGGTAAAAGAAACATCGCTCGCGAATCCAGCCAAGACGCCGAGCAAAAAGTGGGGTTGAGAAGCGTAGGGTAGCAGGTGTCGGGCACATGTTTACGCAAAAAAAAGGGTCAGAGTGCGTGTGCACGGTGAGCAACGAGCGAGTGACTCGATATACGCGTGTCGGTGCAACGCCGATAGTGCCGACGAGGCCCGCAGACTATACATTCATAATGCGCAAAGTGCAAATAAACTGAAGGAGTGAATGGCTCGGCATGGGGTCCATTGCCCTGTAAGCGCAATATTTTCACCAGCCGCATGTGTTTAGGATGCGACAGGAAGATCATCCTCGGGACTATCTACCACCTGCCTCTCTTCATTCATAATCTCGAATCGCCGCTCACGAAGACGACAACTGCGACGATTAACTCGACGGGAGTGGTTTAATAATAATTCTCCCTGTCTCACATCGACCGTCGTATAACCGGAAGAACGTGCCTCGAGTTTCCGCAGTTTTTCGAACCATCGAATTTCCAGGGGTAGAAAAGATCACGGGCGTTTTAATTGGATTTAATCGAAGCAACGATTAAATGATTTTATCGTGAGTACTAGTCTCATTGGTCTCGATTTCGCGTGACGGGATTTGAAAATTTGTACAACTAAAATTGAAAAGAGGTAGTTGAAATGGAGACCGTTGCTTAACGAGATTAAAATAAAATATATATTTTGAGTAGGATATTTAAAATTAAGATGAAGTGGGCATTTTTTTAAACGGGACATTTACCAGTCGTATTGGTTACGAGTATTTGATTTAAAATATCTCCTCTTATCTAACTGTTATTTGCAACAAAAAAAAACCTGTTGCCGTACGCTTCTCAATTTTAACATACTTAAGATATCGAGCTTGTCGAGCAGAACTTATTCCTGACAGATCCAACGGTTCATCGGGCGAACGTAAATAAAATTACGATTAATACGTTCCTTGACACTGCAATCTCGATTACACTTTTCTCTTATTTTTTAATATTTTTTTTTAACGAAGACTAATGTAACGAACAAGAGGACAAACCTGTTCGATAGCCGTGATGCGAGTAAGCTCGTCCAGGAGGCCTGGTAGACCGTAACCGCTTTTCCCGGTCCAGTCTAGACCATGGAGTGCCGCCGCGACGCTCGCTGCCGCAATCATGCTCGGCGTGTACATTGAAAATTTGTATTCTGAAAGCAGAAAAATTGACGTTTTAATGGCACGAGCGATGAGTGAGTTCCATCAATAAAGTGCAAAGTATGGTTAGCACGAAACGCGTTACGCGTAACGTTAACGATGCGCATTTACGTAATGTTTTTCTTTCCTTTTCTTTTTATCTATCGGCATAATATATTTCCGGAGACTGGTCAATTTGACGAATCGAGTTTTCTCAAACGATTTCAGCCACGTACTCGTGAAGACGGTCTAGTCCGAAAAATCTGCTGACGCGAGATCCTTCGCCTCAGGTAGATCCCAAAAGATTGCAGGAAGGTCGAGGTCCGAAACGAGATTTACGACGCACGAAACTGTGGGCTTTGTGGGGCACATCTCTAAAGGTTACCGACAGCAAATATACAAGGCTGGGCACCTCTCACCTTTTGTTCTTTATTATTCCATATTGGCCGAGTCCGGCCGTGAAAGCTTTTGCCACCTACCCGACGCAACGTGGTAAGACCGAAATCCACGAAAGCAGAGAACGGGACAATTAACTGCCCTCCCTAAACTGTTTTCGAGGCCATATCGAATTTAGCATCTCTCAAGAGAGTGGCCCCTAATCGCGGCACATCTCGCTTCTACCGCTTTAACGGTACCACAATTTCCTCTTCCATCTGCCCGAAAGAGTAGTCCCGCTGTACTTTCTAATGCCTTTGTTCGTCTAGTGCTCGTTCTCTCCGTTTGTACGAATATCTTTATATTTGCGTGTCGCAAAAGGTTATCCAAACCGACAGACGCCCGGTTCTAATCGTTTCAAAGATAAGAGAATCCAAGGTTTCTTTTTCTTTTCATCGAGAGTCTAGCAATTATTAACGATTATTCGTCGAGCGCTGTGTCTCGATTGGTACGAATATTTTTATATTCTGATTTCTCATGTGTTACAAATGTCGCTCGCGTTCGGCGCGAGCTTTGTACGGACTTTACGCTCACGACGATACAGAAACGTTTTTCATTCATGGACGCATTTGAGATGAAAAACAGGTTCTATAACAACCGAAATATTCTAAGGAGGACTTTAAACTCAGGGTGCTCTCCGTGAGCGTACGAGGCTCACGGACGGCTATAATAAAGCCATTAAGAATGGAATTTCATGAAGCCGCTCTTAAATTTGCAGAGCTTGGAGTTCGTTGCACCTCGCGCAGGTGTGTACCCGCGTGTTGGATGGAAAATTTTTATTTCAAAGCGACATTCCAGTTCGCCGACCGATATCCTTGATTGTTCGCGAACACACAACCGCGTGGACGACGTAACGCGAGTATTCATTTTTGCCGTTCGGAAACGACAATTTATCGCGCCTTTTGTTTTTGTTGTTTTTATTTTTTTCTTCGAAAGCAAAGTAAATATTTTAGAAAAAGTATTCTTTCGTATCGATCGATAGAATTGTACTTGCATCGTAACCGAAGTAAAAAAAAATTACACGGAAAGCGAATCGGTGTGAAACGTTTTCCTCCAGTAGTATATCCCATTGCCACTGTTGTGTCAGACACGCCACTACTCTATTGACCGATACTACTTGCCGACTCTCGAACGTCGAACGTTCCTCGTGTCTCGGCGGATTTCTAAAAATGAAATTTTGATACATCGAATTACCACATCGATACAAGTTTCTATATTCCGGGAGACACCGTGCCACGAATTTAACAGCGAACGATCAAGCGAAAACCGAGTGGAAAGAGTTCACGCATCATGCGTTATAAATGTCTACGCTCGTTTCGCGTCGATCCCCCCGCTCGCTCGCCGTACGCGATAATTCGCGTAAAAAGCAAGAATCCCGAGCAACGAATTACAGGTCTGCTTGCCAGGTTTATCGAAACTGAGGCCAATCTACGAGACGTCGATTACACGGTTTATTTCCTATCTAACGTTCGATCGTTATCGGATCGCGAGCCAGTGCGAGCAGCGGGAAGCCGTTCTTTAAAGCTCTCCTGGTCCGGCTTCTTTTTTTTTCTTAGATTGTCCATTCCAATTATGAGCTAATGAAATCACGGAGGCACGGAGAAAAGAACGAGACGTGAAACCAGTTTAACTCCACTCACGACGTCGAGAAACAAGACGAGAGATAGCGTAGGAATGTGAACATCAGACGTTGATACCGACTCGTGTACCAAGAAAGTTCTTGGTCTTACTTTTAGTCTAAGAGACGCTTACGTAACTCAAATTTAAACTGCTGTCGCGATGGCTTGATCATGCATTCAAAACGCGGCTCTTATCAGCGCTCCTTATCGCTACCCATTTTATTTCCCGAATTCGGCGCGTCGATTTCTATCGATGAGGATCGACCGGGGAAAACTGATCGACTCGCGAGCATTCTTTCCCCCACGAGGTATCTACAGTTAGTGGCGCAATACGAAATCAGTTTTGCACCCGCTCTACGACGCGTACCGTACACACGCGTATATCGATTCGCTACGCGCCCGTCCTTTGAACCTGCTGCTCTTTTGTGCAGAGCGAAATGGTTTTATCGTACGTAAGAAACGATCCTCCCGTCTCTGGGAGAGGAAGGAAAGGGGGAAGGAAGGTTCTTCAAGGATGAGAGCGGAGAAAATAAGGGTCGAACGGGCTAACGTATACACGGGCGCGCTGGCATGCACCGCGGACGGAACAATACGTGGCCGATACGATCGCCGACGGTGGACACGAAACGATTGCCGAATGTACCTATTACATCGCGTACAGCCTCGTTAATTCGCGGCTGAGATCGGCTATCTACGTATTCGCTTCTCGGGAGAACCTCGAAACCGTAAATAGCGAAACGACATAAGCGAGAATATTGCCGAGGTTCATAAATTTCATTTTAAATCGATCGAGATATACATCCTTCGTCAAACATTCGAGGAATAAGTTACGCGATGTGTGAGAAAGATCTGTCGGTAGATTAAAATGCCCTCGTTGCGCGGACGTTGGTAAAAAAGAATTCAACACCTTGTACGGTATAAATGTACGAGCGCGTAAGTCCATTATCGTCGGCATTCCAATCTGTGATTCGAGTTAAATATCATTATTATTAAATCTATGATCCATCCTGACAGGATTTCATAAGCAAACTCCACGATGCCACGGTACTTCCACGAGGCTTCGTCGTTCGCGTCTCTATCGCCGGGTGGTTCCATCGAATGTCGTCGTGGTCGCGTAATCGTATCAAAATCGCAATCGTCCCGAGCGATATAATAATTCCTACCGCGAAGAGGCGATTCTTCAACCCCGCCGTCTGGCCGCGATTCAAGGAAACGCCCGGAATTCGTGGCGCCGTTTACTTTTCTTTTCGTTCCTGAAAAAGAGGGTCAAGCCAGTCAACTCCAGCGGCAACTACCTAGTTTGGCTCGTGAGAAACAATCATCCTCTCTCGGCCGCCACTGGTCTCATTTCTCTTTCTCTCTCGCGCTCTCTCCCTCCCTCGTGTCCTCCTCTCCTCGATCCGGGAGGATCGGGGAGAGGTACCCCTCGGCGGACCACCGAGCGGCCAGACAACGAACGAAGGACGAAGGTCCTCCACGCTTTGCTTTTTGCCACCGCGGTTGTAATAACAACCGACTCGTTGCAGACCCCGGGAAAAGAGGCGGGGGAAGAGGAGCACACGGATGGACGTTACACTCACACGAGTTACACCGCCACCGCCACCGCCCCACGCCGCAAAGACACGTCGAGGCATTTAAACGTGTCTCGATCTCCACCGCGTATCCCTCGAGGCCCCGTGTCCCTTCTCTCTCTTCTCTCTCTCTCTCTCTCTCTCTCTCTCTCTCTCTCTCTCTCCCTCACTCTCGCGGCCCCGAGTTCTCTCTTTCTCTCCCTTCTCGCGGAGTCGCTCGCTACGCGGTTTTCCAAGGAGACGTCCGGTAAGGCCGGTCGTGACGTTTTACGCCTTGCCGTTCGCGGGACGCGCTCTCTCGATCGAGTTTGTTTATCAGGGACGTTCGTATTACAAACGATCGAACTTAAGGATCGAGGGAATCGATTAAAACGAATCGTCGAGGCAGAGAGTACCTTTCTTTCGCTCGGGTTTAAGTACCTACACTTCTCGAACTTGAAAACGGGGATCGAAAAATGATGGAAAATACGAAAGTAAGGATAACGCTCGCGAAGCGTGACATAAATTATTCCGACGTGTTTTATACGGGAACCGACGCTGCGGAAAATGCGACTAAATTCCCCGATGGATTCCCGTCAAACCGAAGTCGTTCGCGGTCGACGTGATCGGATATTTAAAGAGTTTTAAAAGAGCTTCTTACGCTTATACCGACTGTACCCTTCGCCGTTGCTTTTAACTTTCTCACGAAGAGGACGGAGAAAGATTATCAATTAATCGTTGGAATCGTAGCAGCGAGGAGCTCGTCGTTATTTCTAGAAGCGTTACCAGCAAGATTTTAATCATTCCGAATTATAATTCATGGTCGAAAAGCGTGAATCCGTGCATTCGAGAATGTCCCTTTTTCAAAGCTTGGAACGAAGTTAATAATATTCGCCACGCACAAATGTATTTTTTGCAAGATAACAAAGAGCGTAATCGTGTTCGTAACGTTTATCGGAACTCTTTCGCGAAAAAAAAACAACATTGGTCGTATCACCACTAGTAGTCGTCAATACGATTCGTGTCGTATCGATATAGCCATACGTACTCGTGACTCATGACCCATTTAAGAAAGAAAAAAAAAACAATCGATTCGAGGGTCTTACGCGATGATTTCCGCCGATCGCATTATACGATGCACCGGGGCATATTTATTAACGCGTCCGCTAACGATGCACGCTCACGATTGTTTATGATCCCATGGCACGGTTACAACGGAGCTGACAATGAGCGGCAAGCGTAAGAATTGCATTTTTAAGGCTCATTGCATTTACTACGTTGCACGGCACGATTACAATTTCTAATAAGCACCGAAAATCTTCGTGGCGTAGCTGACCGGGGAACGATTGCTATTCTTTGCGCGTGACTCCACGCTGACCAGATTTGGTAAAGGAGACTCGAAGGCGTCGAATTAAACGAGTAAAATATCTACGATATATATAGTATACGTTCCGGAGTAACCGTGTCGAAAATTTTACAGAGAAATTTGTATTGCCTCTTTGAAAGATTCGACGGATAAATACTTAAAATCCGTATCTTAATAACCAAAACATTGAGCTTCGTGTTAAATGATTCTTGACCTTTCAAGATCAATTAAAATATTATTGGCCTGACTCTTGTCACGAAAATATTTAATTTCTCCGTAATTTCCTTGACGACGGTGGACACGGTACGCACGATCGAACGCACTCGTACACGTTCCACGTACACAAATGCATATGCACCACAGTAATCCCAATCGTTTCTCACCTCTGGCGCTGAGGGCGATGAAAGTCTGCGCGTGCCTCCTGACCATCACAGGATCCCAGGTACGCGGCACTGGCAATCTGTTCAGGATGTGCATCAGGAAGTCACCGGGAGTTACTGCAGATAATTCCCATTTCAGCTTCGAGACGACCAGCTGTTCCCACCTCTGTAACAGTCACGAGAAGATACGGCGTTTGAGTCACCAGTCACTTCTACTCGAAAATACGTAAACGCGCGACCGCCGAGCTTGTATGACGAAAATAACTCAAATCTGTAACTTCCGGCTCAAGGTTACGAGAATTATATTGGAAAAATGTCTTCAACTGCGAAGGATTTTGTAATAACCTTTATTGAAAATAAACATCGCTCGGGCTTCATAACGGGATAGAGATACAATTTAGATTCTTTACTTTACTTACGACTCCTGAAATATTCTCGTAATCGTTTTGTTTAAACGTAATTCCCGCTTTCTTTCTCCGAGTCATCATTATACACGTTTACCGCATAGTTATTAGTAATAACTCATCACACGCTTGGAGTTATCCATAAATATTTATTGAACCGAGAATTAATCGGTTAATAATTCAGCCTTAATCACGCGCCCGGCTTTAGAGCTTCGCAATATTAATTTTTGCAACGAACATACGTAAGTTCGGTATAATAACCTTCGGCTCCCGGCTCGTCACGCGATTCCACCGCGATATTTTAATCGCGATAAAAAAAAATTTCCACGTCAGCGCTATTATACGGTATCCGTATACGTTACACGGCCGAAACAGTGGGCGTAAGTCGCATGGTAGTAATTTCGTAACGATTTACGAGAGTCTTGAGTAACACACCCACCGAATTCAATGGACTTTTAATCAAGACGAAGGACGCGTAGTACTCCACGTAGTATCCGCGCCGTGTAATTTCACGGTCGAGAGAAAACGAGGGTACTACGACGTACTCGAGCGAACGCCGCATCCGCAAGAGAGGAAAGAATAGTAAGTGCAAGAAGCCTCGCGTACACTCGTACACGTGTGCGCTTGCTACCTTCGCTCGTCCAGCCATTTACGAACGACGAGGTAAAATGTCCCTCGTAATACTTTATCTGTATCAATAAAAAATCTACCTGTCACGCTCAAAGTATCTCGATCGATCACGGTACGTGAGCTCGATTTCATATCTCGCGTCTGAATACTCTCTTTCGAATTTTAACCAAATCAACGATCCGGTCATCGGTGCGATTACAATAGACAAAGGTAATTAATAATCGGAGCATCCCGGAGTCAAAACTCGCGCGCATCACGTCGAAAATATTTCTTTTCTCAAAGAACTCCTCTCCTAACTCGTATACGAGGCAGAAAGTTCCCCTGAAGTTAACCGGCTCCGAGCCGAAAAATGACGCGCGATCGTACATACGTCGGCAACCTTAGCTCTATCATGATTCTCGTACGTGTCCCGCATAGAAAGTAGTTCACGATCTCTAGTTAACTAGTGCGCGCGAACAATGCTAACGTCGCGAGGCCACGACACTGTAATCCCGAAGAATTCTTTCAAACGTTCAACCTTACCGCGAGAACACCGTTTGAAACAGCTACGACGTTGTCGTTCGTCGCGGATTCGGAACACCGGGCAAAATCTTCCGCGTCGACGAAGTAACGAATGGAAAGGTGGTTAATCGGAGGCCTCGAGTTTCCAAGGATATAGCGATAAAAGGATGGATCCCCCTCCCCCTCCCCTTCTCCTCCTCCTCACCCCGTGACCTCCCCACCTTCCCAGACGTTGCTTACTCTTCCTGACCTCTTATCCTTGAAGAGGTGGTGCTTCGCACTCGAGTGCGCGCATACACGCCCGTAACGCGACTCGTTGTGCCCGGTGAATGAAACAAAGCCGCGTTACGCACACGCGTCGCGTCCACGCACAGTGACGCGGAATCAATTATTAAAACGGTCAAACGTCGATTTTGTTTTTATCGAGCTGTGAAACGTTTGAGACTCTCGTGAAGAATAACCGATGGGGGTTAACAACGAATACGCTTTGGCGTGAAATTTGATGTTTTGTTTTCAATGTTCATGACTGCGTTTGTTCTCGCTAGGTGTATTTTGTTTTTTATGTATATAATCGTAGTAATCTCCAGTTTTCAAATACGCTTGGTCACATAAAGATTGCGGGGAGATTACAGACATTTATCGAACGAATTAAAATTTAATAAAAACTCTCGAAAGAAAAATGCAGCAACTCTATGGGAAAACGTTTACGATTCTTATTCGTTTCGCTATTTGACTCTGCGATCTTTGAAAACGGCGAGGAACGACGACGATTCCGACGACAACAACGTATCTGGTAAATTCCGTACGCGGACTTCGTCACGGAACGCGTCACGGTGGGGCAAACGTTATCCGCCGCGGCTACGCGCGCCACGGTAAGTTGCGTACACACGCACGCCAGCGTAAAACGTAATGATTCTACGGGAGGCCAACGATCTGCCTCAGGGATACTGCATTTACTATTTGCCAGTTACTCGTTGCGGTTTTACTCGATTATTGATCGGACGGTAAGACGAGCTCCTTTCGATGCCGCGAACTTTTTCGCCCGCGATTCTCGTAGTATCGCGTAAGCGTGGTATTCCGTGCGGTAATGCGATACGCGAGAGACCAATTTCTACTTGGAATTTATACGTCTTCCAGTGGCTGCGAACTCGACACTCGGTACAACGAGTATTACTAGAATCAGTTTGCTCGGGGACGAGAAAACACGAACGACGCGTACCAAAGAAAAATCACTGTCATCACGTTGACGCGATTGTCGAAGGTGCGTTTAACCCTATTACTCCGGATTATATTTCTTTTTCAGAATTATGGGCTTTTTACGTTACGATGTGAAAGAAAACGCTAATTAAGATATAAAAGTAAGAAAATTCATCTTTTCTTTCTATTATTTTACCAAAAAGCAAGTCGGCACATTTATGTCCCAGAGGTGTTTTGTACTGGAAGATAAGAGTCCCGCCTGATATAATTTAGACGCTAAACTACGTACTCAGTTACGTACTCGTGCGTCAACGAACATTATTATCAAACCTAAACGGGAGCAAGTTGCGGTCGAACTGAGAAAGTCATTAATTTTACAGTTCTTTGGGCGTAACTCCGATGCTGTCGGTAAACCTTATCGCGAAACGTATATCAACGTTTATGATTATTGGGATCGAAAATCTTCCGTCGGATCTTCTAATCGATCCCGCTTCGTCGCACCGCGGATCGCGAGAGCAATGAAACGTAATAAAGGAAAGAAGGAAGGGCATATGCCGCGGGACGTGGTAGGGCAGGTGTGCGAGGCTATGGCCGCGACGTTACACGGCGAGGTTGAAAGGGCTGCGTATATCTTCCGTACGCGTATACAAGTAAACTACCGCGTGGAACCGCACTGCGGGCTGGTTCGCACGCACCGCCGCGGCAGAATACGCGCGTATGCATGCGTGATCCACGTCGCAATTTTATACCGGAGATTGCACGGGGAGACGCGAGGTGCTGTTAAAATAATTATGTCTCTCGTTCATTTGCAAAATACATCGTTCGAACGCCGAGCCGAGGAAAGTTTTACAACTCGGCCGAAAGCGTGGTGTAATCGGCAATTAGGAACAATTATGTATTATTTGTCAGTTGAGGTTTTTCGAGACTTTCGGGACTTTCATTTTGACCAGAGGTGGCACGTTTACACGTAAAGTACGCCGCTGGTTATCGCAGAGAATACGAAACTCTTAATAACTGACAGGTTTTTCGCGTAACTTGGAATCGAGCCTGCCTTGCAATTTTTATTACCTCATAACCGATGTTTTGGAAATTCCGATGCCACCCTACGGGGGTTAACGATTGATTCATAAAGTCCCTCTTCGGGGACATTTTGGAAACGCTATGCGTGAGAAAGTCTACCGCGATCGTTTCGGTGTACGACGCCACGACATACGTTGCGTCGAATAGATAAGAGATCGTGCGAACCGTAGTAACGTTAACGGTATACGAATAAACGCAGTGATAATGGGATTACCGGTAATTACGGTTATTAGTTGTAATTACCGCGGATCCATGTAGTCCGTCGTTGAGTTATTTCCAACGTGCAGCTATGACGTAATTTTGTACGTCAGATGCTAACCGGGGGTGGAATCAGTGCGACAGGTGGTCGGCGCGGAAAGAAGAGAGAAAAAAAAAGGGTACCATCGAAGTAATCGCGATTTTCTTTCGGTTTCGGCTCCCGGGTTTTCGGTCGAACGTATCCAACTGTACAGAAACATTGCTAGAATTATTATTTATCGATATAAACGGTAAACCAAAAAGAAATGTACCGGTCGGACCGCAAGATCCCTCTCAATTATTTCGTCTGCCCTTGCAACGCTTACGTAACAGATAAATAATCACGCGTACCCGAAGGGGCATTGCATAATGTCAGAGATAGAAGGAATAAATCACCGGACTTTTTCGCAATAAATTTTTGGCAACCGAGAGCGGTCGGAATTCTAAGCGGCGGATAAAAAGAAGAACGGCGGGAAGAGGCAACGGGAATAACGGACAATAGCTTTCCTTGAGAGAAACGCGGAGGGTTACGTCCCTGCCATTACCTGGCCAGTTCCGAGAAACGGGGGTCCGATTTATCTGGTTCGCAATGAGGAATCGATAGGAGGTGGCCTGAAACGAGAAGGTAGAGACCGAACTATACAGGGTGTGCGGAACGAAAAAAAAAAAGAAAAGGATCGTCGGTAAACTTTGTTCGTGCAAGACAAGACGCGTCGTTATTCTTTTTCTCTACGAGATGGAACGTGGAGGTACTAATATATAAAAAAAACAGGAGGAGCAAATTTGTTGAAAATACTGGGCAATAGTTTTAGGGGATAGCGTGGGATTAATAAAACGTTTCGGAAGCTCGTAAAACGCGATAAATTGGAAATATCGAAAGCTTTCGAATACAAGTTTTGTCCGCGGGGAGGCAACAATTTCCTCGGTACATAAAAACCTTTAATAAACGGTCCATCGAAAATAACGTAACTCGGTTAAGATCGTAAATTCTCAGGGACACCCTGTAGATATAATGCCATAAGCGGGCAAAGGAAAAGAAGGTAGGAGAAAGTGAGAAGAAAACGTACAAAACGAGTCGGGCAGACAGGGATAGAGAAGAGGAGAATATCCCGCAGGAGGGAGAGAGGAAGGGACGGAGGAGGGTGAGAGAGAAAGATGCAGGATCGAAGGGCGGCGCCTGTGAGCAAGGTGTTTACCATTCTGGCCAAAAATAAAGTACAAAGGCCAAGCTCCTTCTCTCGGCGTAACTGGCAACAAAAACCAGAATCACCGTCCGCGCATTCCTTGCCCTCCATGGGCGTAGACATTCTCTCTTTCACCTACCACGAGAACAGTGAGAGAGAAAGAGAGTGGAGGAGGGGGGAAGGGAAGAAGGGAGGGAAAGAGAGAGCTCAGGGACTCTCGCGAGAGTCGAAACTCTCTCGCCGAGGGTTCGTTTTCTGACCCTTTTAGTAGCCGTTTAAGTCCTTGCGCCGATACATTGGCCGAGGCTAATACTTCCAGGAACCGCCTTGCGCGGGACATCTGCTCCGATTACAGGATTGCAGGAGGAATACGCGCGAGGGTCCTTCTTAGCGCGCAAGAAAACTTCTTCCATGATCCGGGCGACTACGCGCCGAAACACGATTCGCTACTTTCTTTATCGCTTCGATCGGCTTGATGTAGGAACACGACGATCGATCGAGTTTCGCGGTGTTTCGATGTATCGATGGAAGATAGCTTAACCCCTCGAGTGCGGCAGACTTTGAGACGTGCCAAACGTACCATGCGGTAAGAATTCAGTCGCGACCTACACCGAGAATGGCGAAATTTTTCGTTAGTTAGAAGTGCGGAAAAGAATATTGGAATAACCTAAACACTCAATTTCGTACTAATAATTTAACATCAACAAGCTTGCTTTCACGATACATCTAATAATCTAGTAAAGTAATTTTTTAATGCCCCTTTATTCACCTACGGTACCAGAAGCTAAACATTTACTAAGCCAACAGTGATCAAAGGGTTAATACCGCACGTAATTGATAACCTTGCGACGATGGAATGTTTCTGGTATTGAATTTAAAGCGATGCTTCTTTTCGTTAGATACGTTAAAGCGATAAAGTTTCGTCACTTAATATTTATATTTAATATTCATATTTAATATTTATATTTAATATTTATATTTAATATTTATATTTAATATTTATATTTAATATTTATATTTAATATTTATATTTAATATTTATATTTAATATTTATATTTAATATTTATATTTAATATTTATATTTAATATTTATATTTAGTATTTATATTTAATATTTATATTTAATATTTATATCTTATATTTACCATTTATACGTTAGAAATATTTCCATGTATAATATATAATTCCGTTGCAAGTGTTGTAATTTTATTTCCATCTCAAATGCCTAGAACGTTACTTTCATTATTATTATGCGATTCAAATATTATACGGTGCTGACGACGAATCAATAATTTAACTTCAATTCGATAAACCTGTTTGCCGACAGCTAGAGCGTATTTATTTGCTTAGGATGTCGAGAGGCTCGGTATGTATAAAAAGCCGTATCATTGTCCTCCTGCCGATCCCTTTCCAGGAACCATGTTTGCCGGACATCTGCTCCGGATACCAGCATGTATTTGTACATATGCTTATGCGTCTTTTAAACGTAAGAAACGAACGTGTATACTAATCCTCGAAATGCCAGTAGAAAATACAACGGTTATCGTAATCCAACGTGGCTCGTCATAACTTTGTATTGACGACCAAGCGGAAATTCATCATACACCCGAATATTATCGTTAAACGACGTACCGCGAATCGACAATTATTATAAAAAAAAAAGAAAAAATAATTTACCGACGGTGGGGATCGTGGAAACTTAACCTTCCGTCGATCACGATTAAACCGACAGAAGCGCTGAGTATTTTTTTTTGTAACATTGAATATATTTATCATTAGATAATATCCACTAGCAAGTGTACTTTAATCGCGAAACACTTTATAAAGCTTATTACCGACGCGTTTCTTTGCACGGCAATTAAAAATAATCGTTTAAAGCGCGCTCGTTAATATATGAAAAATGAAAATAAACTTCGCGCATCTCTCGGACCAATTACGAGCGAGGAGGGGTCGAAGAATGAAACCGAAACGAATGAACTACAGCTGCGATGCGTCGCGAATCGTTTTTAGAACCGATATTCATTAAAAACGTGGGAAATGTTTAAACGCTATTTTACGAGCGATCGTCGCGACGTTTTTTCGCCTCAACCGTTTCGGAAAAAATTTATCACGGGGGGGGGGACTCGTAACAAACTCCCTGCAACCTTGTCCGACTTGTCTCTACGCTCACTTTAGAGAAGAACGGCGGTGACCTCATCGCCAGTGTCTGACGCGGTACTGGAAGCGACTACTGATTCTCTCCAGCCGAGTACACACGTGCTCCCTTGCCTCTCCTTTACTGGTCAGACATTACGATGCATCGGTTATTCCGGGTGCGTCTTTGTTTCCCATTTAATGCGCTATGTCGCTCGAATCGGCGAATTAGGGAAACATCGATACAGAGGGAACTCGACGACGTAGGGCACGGTCGTTGGAAATTTTCACGCTACCGGCTGGGGTTGCCGAAAAAGTTCGAAACGAAATGTCAACGCACGGATAATGGACTCGATAGTACGGGTACCCGCATCGCGATGAGTACCGAAAATGAAATTTATACCGCACGAGGAAATGAGAAAGAATAAGTACGGCGCGCACGGTTAATTTAAAGTCATGGAACGATAAATAATCAATACGTGTTCGTACAGAAACGTTACGCCCTTTCTTGCATCCGGAAAAGCGTCATTAGAATTCACCTCGTATCACCAGACGTCCACCAAAGCTTTCGAGTTTCTATACCCTTTCGGTACGACGCGTAATTTCTATTCCTCGTCACAGTTAACTCGTCCATGCGCTATTGTACTCGTACAAAGAGACAAGTTTAAACGTAAAACACAACTGATCGCCCGATCCTCGCGTGAGTTTGAATAGAAAACTTTTGAGATTCTATGCCTCCCTAAAGTAACGTAATCTCTACTTCTCGTCACTCGCGTCAAGAGGATAAATAAACAAACAAAAGTCAAACGAACAACGCGCCACTCGATCGTCGCGTGGGTTCTAATGAAAATTTCCCGCGATACCGTGAAAACTGTTGATCCAGGTATAGTTGGGAATTTTAATGATTCGAGAAATAAAATCCGCGAATAAAAGAGAGAAACGAGCCAATTACGGGCGTGCTTCCTCGCGTTGTCGGCAGACTTCCAACACGTGGTAGGATTTGGCCGTGCCATCCGACTACGTCACATCCGCACTCGAGGCCAACTTGGAGAGAGACTCCAACGCGCCTGTTGGTTTAGAAGTTAGAAAGCCAGCTCTCGTGGCGTATCTGGCCTCGGCTCGATCAATATTTACGAACATCCGCCGCGAAGATCAAATACCTCGGTGTAACGTTTAATCGAATTTACTCCTCTATGCAATCGACGTCTACATTATCACCGCGAAGAATGATGTAACGCGGCAGACGGTAAGAACGATAGATACTACCGCGTTAACCCTTTCGCGGCCAGAGTACACCACGCGCGTACCATAAGTTTTTCCTCTTTGAAAAATTCTTTCACGTAGTTTGTACGCACTTGATTTTTGACACTTTCGCCGGTCCGTGAAAAAGTTATAAATCGAGGTACATTTTTGTTTTATAATATCACATTTAAAAGCTGATTCGCAAAGTAGTATTACGGATAACGGTTTTTATTTCCGTCTCAGCAGTTTCTGGAAATTTATTTATTTACATCCCTAGAGGAGTCCGGCTGAACGTATCAAACGGTGGATTTGGAATAAACTTTATAACCGCAATCGAATATGTATCGCTAGAGCGTTATAGATATTTAAAATTCAAAGATCGAGAGAAGGAATGGCGTAAAGTCGATTCCGAAGCGATTATTTTCGTAGCCAATTAGATCGCTCCGTTTTCGCGATCGCAACGAGACGGGAGGCACGGGGTGAATGTTACGTAAATTAACAGGCATATAATAGTCTTCGCTCCAAATTGTTCTGAATTGCAAAATTGCTTCCTGCGCGTAATTTATTTTTTTGGACCAATGTACGTGATCGGTTTTACTTAAGTCGTTTCTGCCATCGATATGTCGCATACATATCCAAGGCCAGCAACGAATTTAAACGGATCGCCCATTCGCTCGGACGTTAGAAAGTTATCTGCCATAATTCAGTTTCTCTAAAATAGCGGACATTTCGTTAGGAACACATACAATTTTTCGAGCAAAACTGGTACAACATTTATTTAAACGTTCCTCCGACATAGGGCGTTTGTGGTCCGTGCAAATTAGATGCGTTGGCCGAATTATAAAAATAAAATATTGTTTTGTCAAGACACGTTTGTCAACGACTCGCGAAACGCGGTTTCGTAGAGTCGGTGGCGGAACACAATTCTACGATCGCTACGTAGTAGCGGTGGTACACAGAAAAGCAAACTTCAAACAACGCCGTGGCGACCATATTTAAATGCCATGGCCCGGGGTCCCAGACTTTTGCGCGTCGAGCCACCGTTTTGCGTAACGCGCGCAGCGTTCGATTCCCACGGATAAAGAAATTAAATCGAGGGAACAAAAATAGATTCTAGCGAACAAAGAAGACTTCGACGCGCTATTAATTACTCCTGGCACTCGATATTTATAGCTCATTGTCCTTGCGTTGTCAGAAGTATTACGCGTTATCTCCGTTGCGACGACGTTAACGTTACTCCTTCAAACGCCGCTTTAAACGTCACACGATACATATGAGGGAGTTAAAGATATAGCGGTGTAAGTCCTGTTTCTATTTTTATTGACGCACACCAATCTGATTCCTAACCTCTCGGAGGGATCCCTATAAAATACAGATGATTGTCTCCGAATTTGAGGATCAGAGTGGGGTGTGTCAACAGAAATACAAACTGGACATACACCACTATGCCTTTAACCCTCTTATACGTATACGAACGTAACAGGCTATAACTATCGGCGAGAGGGTTCATAAACTTTCCGACGATATCGAAGTAGGACGTATCCAGCAACAAAGTGGAGCGCGATATGGAAATAATATTGCAACGCGTCGCGCTTTGCATTTTACGGCCTAACTTTGTATACCTACCGGATTAAGCCTCTGATCCGACGCAACCCCGGATGTCAATAAATTCATTAACCCCTCCATTTGGAAACCCGACAGGACGAATCTAATAACCAGGAAACAGAGTTAATATTCCATTCGCGAGGCACGTAAAGCGTACGAGTACATTTGTAAAATGTCTCCGCCGTCGACGAACTTAGCGTTAATCACCAACGTACGGAAGAACCGAGCAGAGCTCCATCATCGACGCGCGTCACGCCTGAATCCGCGTTTAAAACGAAGGAACGGCCAAGTACCCGAGGAGTATGCTTAGGCATAGAAGTTAGAAAGCCCGTTCCTAAAAGCGAGTTTAGGCGGCCTCGGAGCGGGTCACCGCCCCCACCGGTGCTCTCACGGCGAAACTATTTCTAATACCCGCTACGCCGACAAAATCGACTCCGTGACGCTACGTACAATAGGCAAACGTTAGTCCTGAATTAAGGACAACCACCGAAACCTTCCACCGCGCTTTCCTATCGTAAGAAACGCGGCGGCGAACGTGGCCATTGTGGCCACGAGAAGTTTTCTCTTTCCACCTTCGTATCGTGGCTTTTACGTAACGACAAAAGCGCCGGGTTTCGTCGAGTTTCGAAGGATCACGAGCTTCCATTAATGGAATACGAGAGAAAGTTCTGGCCTTTCGGCTGGTAATGTAATATAAATTGTACTCTCGCGTTAAATAACGCGTAATAATAAAGGGGGAAGTGTTTCCATTCTTTTCTTTTTTCTTTTCAAGATTTAAGTATTTCGATCGAAGGTTCCCCCACGGGCGTTCGAAGGAGACCAAGGATCAATGTCTTGGGAAAAATAATTGAAAGGTGAGAACGACGCACCTGTCGTGGATCTACCTTAAGGTAGGGCACACACGGGAAGTCATCGACAATTTGGTGAAAGGGACGCAAGGTGCGGGTCGCAAACGTCATAAACGGGTTTTTTTTTTTCTTCAATCGGCCTCTCGTCATGTCTCGGGTGCCTTTTAAATTCACCGACGATGATCGATCGATCGATCGATCGAATCGTATAACCACGATCGCAAAATCGTGGATTCTTGGATTTACTTAACGATCGTCTCTCTTCGCACCTTTCGTGGATAAACACGGCTACCGCGAATGATGAAGCCACGGTTTCCGAGGGAGATTAACCGTATGTATTTTTTCTACTTTAAGTTATACCCGCTAAATCGCTTTCGTTCGATTAGTTTAAACCGTTTCGATGCCAAGAATTATCAGCTTTGCGAGTTATTGTTTCGTAGAGAAATAAACTGATCGTTCCGATGTTACACAGAGACCCGTCATTTCGTTGAGAAAGAATTCGTCGCTGGAGAGACTAAAACACCGAGGACAGCAAAAGAAACAGTTAAAATCGGCTCCGCGGAATATCGGAAAAATCCACGGGGGGAATAAAACTCGCGATTAACCACACTCCCGGAACGTTAATT
This sequence comes from Pemphredon lugubris, assembly GCA_933228935.1. NCBI lineage: Eukaryota > Metazoa > Arthropoda > Insecta > Hymenoptera > Crabronidae > Pemphredon > Pemphredon lugubris. Next base: position 26,188,847 of record OW121817.1, on the reverse strand, counting down.
TCACGCGGAGCAAAAAGTTGATCGAATTCGCGTTTTCGCTCGATACTCGCTCGAGTAATCCTTTCGTCCCAGTTCCGTCGAAAAAGAAACTTGACAGCAGGCACTATGCACCTGTCGCGTACGCCTCTACCTTGAGGTAAAGCGCGTCGACGGATGGCGTCGTTTCATTGGTCAAGGGCCGCAAGGTGCGAGTTACAAATGTCACGGCGGGTCGTGACACTCGTAATATCGTGCGCGTCCGTTCGGAACCCTCTTCTATCCGTGCGAGTACGTCTTAAAATCGAAACGAAGAACAACGAGGCACGAGGATCGGTCGGAAAATGAGAAAGGAAAGAAAAAGGGGCGGAAGAAAACAGGTGGAAAGCATGATCTTTCCGCGTTACGCGCATGGCGTGGAGAGTTCTTACGATTCACGTGCTGGCCGGCTCCTAATTGCAACGGCAGATGGCTCGCGTCGATGCACCGGAACCTTGAGATTTTTTTCACCCTACGAAAGCGCGGATTAATGCACTTGGTTTGAGAGACTCGTGGAATTAACGAGTGCACCGCGAAGGATAAAAGGATAAAAGTACGTCGGGATCGTTTCAAAGTACGCGATCGAAACGTGTACACTACTACTTTTTAATTACGCTAACGGATCGACTGGCTGCCGCGACGATACATCCGGAGAATCGAACCTCGATCGTTCTTATCGCGGAGCACGAAAAAAAAAAAGACGATACACAAACATCGTCCAACTTGTCCAATTAACGTTGCGAAATTCAAATTAACGCAAAGTATGCGGACGAGCCAAACACTGATTTTTAATTGGTGTACGTGAGTGACCTGTCGCATCGACGCACGAACGCGGAACGAGAGTTGCTTTTTCTGCAAAAGAAGGAACGAATGATGCGCAAGAAGTTAGCAACGATACGAGAATAGTGTGCGTAGCAAAACGTACGCTCGGTGTCTCGTATTACGCGCGTAATGCCTTTACCTTAGACGCCGCGTAAGAAATTGCGCGTATGATGCGTGCAGCCGTCACGGAGGCGCGTGTGTTCGTAAGACACGCGCCATTCCTAATCACCTGACCAGGTGGTGAGATACGTCGATGCGTCGTGGCGAGTTCCACGTACCTCAGCAGCCCCGAGGGTTTGTGTGCGGATGAAGTAAAGCGGACGCGTAACGATTAATTATAAAAAAACTATTGCGTGCCCCGGCTGGGTAGCTCGAGCAATTTATCGTCGACTGGAGTACATCGAGAGCAAACGAACAATTTCGGCAAATACGCGCCGGAAATGAGTGACGTTGAGCAGATGCCACGGAAGACGAGGAATAAAGTTAAATGAACTTGATATCGGTTAATTAACGATCGTGCAATGATCAAAGTACCGAGTGAAAATTGACTTTCTCGTTAACTCCGCTTATTACGGCAGGAAGCGTGACAAGATCTGCATAGTCGACGACCCGTATGCACATGATAATGCAGATGCCGATAAAATCACGAGTTACGATTAATTTGAACATTGGAATGAATAGGGGAACTCCGCACGATGAAAAACAGCTTTGGCAGTTTGCCTTCGGTATCACTTTATTTTGAGCTTCTCGATTTAAAGCTGTGGAATTCAAATTAAACTAATAAAAAAGAAATGGAATCGACTCCGGATAGAATTATACGTGCAACGATTCGTTTAAGCGTCCGAATGGATACAGAACCGTTCCACGATGAACATCTTTCCAAGAGCTTTCACCGCTTCATTATTTTCGCGTCGAGTTAGACGCGCACGATTAAAGTCCGATAAAGCAACCGTAATGGATCCTTCAAAAATCAAGAGGAAGAAGTGCGAGATCAAACTACCCTCGACCGAGGATCGACCGAAGCCCGAGGGAACGTCGAACGCAGTTCAAAACCTGGAGAGCGGAGAGTCCGAGGGTCTTCTAAATACGACAAAAGCGAAGAGAAAGGGTCAAAGTACCAGCTGCTCGTCCATCCACTCTTGACATTTTCAAACAGTCCGACGCACGCGTAAGAAATTCGCTTGTACTTACACGCGTGTACCTCGTATGTACACCCGCGGCTCTCAATCTGTTTCAAGTCGGCTAACACTAAACTCCGACATTTTCTTGCGCACAACACTTGCGCAGGTGTGGCCAAGCTTATTAAATCCCATTCAAAAATTATTGATTGTATTGATTTTTCTTTTGCAACTATTTCTAATAGTCTATTTGAATTTGTCGCGGAACACTTCAAGAGGATTTACGGGGCCCGAGTTTTCCGCGAACCACGGATTGAGAACCACGGTCGTATAGGGTGGCACTGGGATAAGAGACAGGCTCGTGAGAAAAACATCGCGACGTTTAAACGCTCCGAAATAATTAACCAGCACCATCCTGCTCCATTGATCATTTTCTGACAGCGGCGAGATAAGCGGTATGGTAATCCGACTATCGTATAGAAAGATTTCCGCGGATCAACGGGTGATAGGCTCCGGGTGTAACGATCGTGCACCTGGCTCGACTAGTCTACTTTCTTCAAAGCCCGAAGGTAGAAAATCAAACTGTTCGTTTCCTGACATCGGGTAGATAAGCGAGCGCGGTAATTCTTACGCGTTTGACGCACAAATGTATTTCGTGATTTATTCAAATTTCTATTTCGCGCCAGCCGGCACTGATGTGTCCCAACGCTCGCGTTTTTTAATTTCATAGCGTGATATTTACAACGTTTGTCGCATTTTAGTTTCAGAAATCGATAAAAGTTCGAACGCGTCTCCCCTGGACTCGCATTGAAATGTCTCGGCTCCTCGAGTAATACCATAATTGTATCAAAACAAAATTCGAAAAAATCTTTCGAACATTCAAGAGTAAAAACATAAAAATCGCTCTACTCTTCCCATCGGTTCATCGCATTAATATTTTACCGTGATCTTTGAAACACCCGGTGTACTCTACTCTCTCAGTTGAGAATCCGCACCCGAAGGGTTTCCTGACTTCGCGAAGCAAGCGAGAGAGGTAGAGAGGTAGAGAGGTAGAGAGGTAGAGAGGTAGAGAGAGGGGGGGGGGAGGAGGGAGTAAGGGAGACAAAGAGCGAGGGAGAGAAAGGGACGGAGTTGCATATTCACCCGGTTCGCAGATGCAGCTGCCAGGGCGTCGAGCACGGGCCCGGTGCACCCCTCAAAGGGTCTCCAGGATGCCCGCGACGACGACGACGATCGCACCTGGCCCTCACCTGCTCCCCTCCTTTTTCTCTGGCTTCTGCGACGGATACACTGCGCGAACACCACCCGGCCGGAATTCGCCTCTATAGATATTTTGGCGTGATCTAATATTGTGCACCGTCGCCATATCCTGTCCCCCTCCCCCGGAAATTCAGGCGAATTTTTTCTCTTCTTCTCTTTCTCTCCCGCGTCCGGGAATTCCTGACATTGTGCGTTCAAGTGCATTTTCGAAGCACCGCGTCAGCGCGGATGTTGCCCCGGTGCATCTGGGCGGATTTTCAATGTAGGTGACACGACGAGAGGTAGGTGGACGGAAAGGGGTGTATTGTAGTTACGTGAGAAACTTTGAAACAGGATGTTGAAGGATGCAAAGACGTAAGAAAAAAAAATATGCCTGCGATAGGTTTTCCTAGCATCGTCGCCCGTGTCCACCTGCAGCCTAGAAATCGGCTAATATTTAATCCGTTCCGAACGAGATGGCAGTCGACGTTGTTATTTACACGAGACAAATTACTATCGCGTCGATTGGACGTTATTACCACAAACATCAATAAAGTGCAATTCTAAATTTTATCCGAACAACTACCAACCGACCTATTACGCACGATCGTGGAAATCGATTATCGTCCCCCACAGAAAAATCCACCCCACTCGTGAGTGTCACGAAATTTCGTAATTCCAGCTTGTTGCGTGTCGGGGATCGATAAACTTTTTCGCGGTGGGTGCACGCGTCGAGCGTGCCAGTGCATGTGTGCATTCCAGCGTGGTGCAGGTGCACCACGCCCTTAGCTCGCACCTTCCTGTTTATTTTCCGATGATTAGTCACTCTTTTTTTTTTATTACACGACTGGCCGAGCACGAGGCGCAACACCTTAAAAAAAACAACACGCCTGTACCGAGGAGTTTATTGCCTCGGGGGCGACTGAATTGGCCCCAAAACAGCAATTACCCTTTCAACGTTTCGACTGTTTTATGCGACGATTATCTCCCCATTCGCCTCACCCCCATTTGCTCGGCCACCAGCAACTAGTTGGTGGTTCCGTGCTCTTTAACAACGCGTTAAGCCCTCAAAAGCGTGATTCGCTGCACTCCAATTTTGTCACGCCCTTCTCTTTTCCTTGCCCCCCACCCCATGAAGAAAAGTCAGTGTAACACCGGTAATTCTGCCGAATGACGTGACAACAGGATTGTTGTCCGAGCGGATGGTTGTTTTATTTGTCGACTCATTACACGTTATTGCAGCCAGATTAATTCCCGCAGACGATTCAACGTTCTTTACGCGCATCCGCGATTATTATGCAAGATACGATAATACGTTATCGCGTATCTCTCGTTGCGGTCTGTCAGGTATACGTAGATCGCTAAGCTTCTAACGATCCAAAGAGGTTCCATTCCAAGACGAGAAGTGCGGAATTGTCCCCAAAGCTCGTTGTTTAATAATTCAAATAATAATGTGTTATTAAGAACGGTGGAAATCCCAGCGAACAATAAAGTCCAGTAAAGTTGCTTAGAATTTAACTCAACTAGATGAAATATTTTCGCGGCGTAGGTATCTTTTATCCTCGAAGGTATCTTCGGACGTTAGTAACATTTGGTTCGCAGTCGATTCGCAGCGACTGTCGTTAATTCCGATTCGTCAATGGAACGTTTTATTGTTCGACGCGAATCTTGCCGGTACACGCTTATACTTTTAAATCGACGTAACCTTCGAATCGGTAGCCGTTTAAATCCGACACGAATTTCCCCGAACACGATCGAGTCGAGCGAACGCGAGGCGGCTGGAAATTAAATAATGTTCCCCCGTATCAGCTGTTATCTATTTAGGCTTGCTCAGGCTATCGCTTGTTTGCCCGGGGAGCCCAGTTACGCTTTCGTGTTCTCGAAAAGGAGGAATTCGTTGCACGACATTGCCCAGCGGTTCATGTCCGTTTCCCCGGTGGTATTTAAAACCTCCGGATTTCGCTTCGTCAGCGAACGCAACGATCGAAAGCTTATCGTGCGCGAAACCGTTGGACGCGAAATTCTCCCGAACGCAATTCTTTGCCGGGCGTAGCGTCGGCGAGCGCCGAGGTTTGCGAAAGATTCCCCTTTTACGGATGGCACGGCCCCGACTACGCACAATTTGATACTCGATACGCGTTATCGTCTTGCGCCGTGGCCCACAGAACTCTTAGTACACCCACTAGATATTGCACAAAAAAAAAATTCCAACGACGTTGCCACGTTGTTCGAACCATTTTTCGGAAAGCGGGTATGGAGGGAAAGTAAAATCATTTTTAACAAAATCGCGCGAATTGCTATCGTAATTAGAATATTTCTAATACTCCAATATTGAATCTTGTTTTGAGGCTTAATCCGGACAAAGTTGCAAATGCGAATCGATATTAGAAATATTCTCTTTGTGCGTATAACAATATGAAAATATACATCTAAAACTTGAAAACAGTAAAAAAATAAATACGAAATATCTACTATCTGGTTAGTTTATCAGGAAACAACGACGATAAATAGCTGCCATTTGAATAATTAAATACCCACGGGATTTTCCAGTCAGTTAAACGTTACAGAAATCAATAAACAAGATACGATACATTCGTAACCAGACCTTTAACAATCTAGCGGTACGATAACAATGGACGAATTATGTTATGAGTCGCTAAAATCCAGAGTACCGAAGAAATATTCTTTATCTGATAAGCGTAACGCTATCCAAAGGATCTTCCGTCGTTAAACATATCGAATAACTGATAAACGATGACGCCGAAATTCCCCCAAAATCACCGATCCCGGCGAGACATTTAAATTTACTATCGTTTTCGTGCTAGATAAGAAAAGAGAAACAGAAAATTATAATACGGGGACCGCCGCCTTGGTCTATGGACGAAAATAGTTCAGGGATCCACGTCACCGTCGATTAAAACGTCTCGTGCACGGAACACACCCCCCGAGAACTCGGAAGCTGTTTCATCGAAACGTTGGATCGCTGTAATTTATACGGAAACGGTTGCTCTCGATCCACGCGAAAGAGAAAATGGAACGTAAGTTCGAGTCAACGTCCTTCGGTATGAAATTGACGAGCAGCGAGTACAAATTTGCCCGACGCGAACCGTGTTTTTCTTTTTCTTCTTACCACAATGTTTCCGTCATCGTTTTATCCGCTTATCGCCCGCGCCGGAAATAAAGCAGTTGCGTTTAATTTAATTAAAAGCGATTCGAAAGATTTGGAGTTTTAATCGTGTCGCGCGTCGCAGATAAACGAGCATCCTTCGAGAAATCGCATCGATTCGAATACGATTATGCGGTAATCGATAAGACCGTCGACCAATATCGGATCACCGTTAGGTCTCGTTCGATAATGAGAACCCTCGTGGTGTTCGACGATCGCATTCTCAGAACGGAGCGAGTAGAGCAACCAGGAAACCCAGAAAGAGGAGATTGGGGTTTGGATAACGCGCTCTCCGTTTCAAACCGTTTCGCCAAATGGCTCGAGCCCGAAAAAGATACCGTAAATTTCTCCTATAAAAGTTTCATGGCATTAGCATATAAGCAAACGTTCGATTGACGGCGATACATTTTAATAGGAAAGGAAAATTCACGGCACTTCGCACGACTGACCGCGCCTGACCCAGCTGACACCATACCTTGCGTCGTATCGTAAATACGCGCGTAAACGTTAAAGGGTAACACGCGTGCGCGTTTGGAAACAATAAAAAGAAAAATGAAAATGGGTCGCGCCGCGTGCTCCTTCGATAACGAGAAGTTCGCTGGCACGAACAATTTAGCATGTAAATTGAGCTCTGTCATTGTTATCGCTGTCAAATGTTTCGTTTAGTTTCATTGAATTTACGATTTAGGAAAATTACGCGACCCGTTCGCGTCATAAATCGCATGACGCGAAGAGTATTCGATTTTTATCGAGATTTCATTTAATTAACTTTATTAATCTTCAATTTCGTGTGATTTAAGTACAATTTGCTTAAAATACAATTTAACTACAAACGCCGCGTGCACTCGGCGAGCCAAAACGCGTTGTTTTGGCGTTCGAAACACCGGTACACCAATAGCTAGATCTACAAAGCAATAGGTCGCCGTTCAAATACATTATGTATCCAGAGATCGCGTAGCTACGCGATTTCCTCGCGGATCCCGAGGTTCGGTCGTCACTCTACATTTTACGCGCACGAAAGGGCGATGAGTCGCTCGATATCGATCGTACTCGTGGATCTTTGACGACGTGGATCACGTCGCGCTTCCTTGATCCTGCCCCTCGTTCGTAGTTAGACGTACATGAAAAACTAGCGTATCGCTGGCAACGATTTTACATTGTACTTATCAAACAATTTAAACAAAGTAATAACGACTCTTGATTATTTATACGATATTTACGAAATAAATCTCAATGGCAGTAACGAGACATCGGAATAAACATTTTTTTTAATATTCACCATTACTCACGCACGGATTTTTATCTCGATATCTGAAAATCGTGCGTAACGAAAATTTCCTTTATTCTCCCGAATCGAGGTAAAAGCAAATTTTTAATCATTTCGCCATTTAATACGAAACATTATCCACCCACGTTGCGCGACACATCGATTGAGCGAAGAAAGCCGAACCCTTCGTTGCCGTTTATTTATCGCACGGGGGATCTTCTTTCGCGGATAAGAATGGTGGAAGTCATCGGCCATACGACTCCTTCGAAAACCTACTGACGATACTCCGAGACTCTACTCTACCCGAGCCTCTTTCCATACCGACGCAGGTACGATTAGCGATAACCTAGCAACGTTTCATTAACTAGCGGTGTTTTACCATAAAAAACTGAGGAGAGTGTTTACTAACTAGATTCACACTTGTTTTTCTATTATCGTCGACGCAGAAAAGTTACCTCTGGTTCGCGTACACAACAAACCGTTTATTTTTACCAAATAAACGTACAGCATCACGTATGCGACGAAGAAAACCCTCACTTTAAACTCCAGCTCCTCGCATTATTTTATTTCAATTAAAACAAAGTTACTTTCAAATCGATTGTTTTTTCTATTCCATTCTTAAATATTCAATAACGATATGAAGTAAGAGAGGAACGGTTGTTTACCCTCTCCAATCTATCTCGCGAATATGCTTATTTCTCTCCAGAAATAAAGTTGCAGATTTAATTCACACGCGCGCGTTCGATTACACATTCGGGTCAACCGCGTCGACCTCGAGGAATAAAAAAGATTGTCGTAAGTGATAAAGTAATACACATAAATACCCTGTCGCGAGATTTCTCGTCTCCTCGGTATTACGATCGTCCGCGAAATCCTCCCTCGAAGAGTATCTCGCGCGTTGCCATATTCAGGCGCGACATCGCGGCGACGTTATTACGCGTTGAAAAATAAGAGGTGTCGTTCTCGTGTATTCTTTTTGTTTTGTTGTTGTTTTTCCACTCACCCATAAGTCGTCAAGGGTGATAGAGTTGTCGGTGTAGAAAACGAGCACCTCCGCGGTGAGGGGCGACGGTTCTCGCAGCTTCGACGCTAGGAGCAAGCAGGCTGTTCCCAGCAATTGCAGCTGCGACTTCCTGATCGGGCAGATCGAGAGGAACCTGTCGACGTAGTTCATCGACAGGGGAAAGACCTCGTCCTGGCACTTCTGCTCCTCGCACACCTAGAACCGATCATCGGGAAAGATTGGACGTTAGTAACACGACCTAACTATAAATGCAATTCTCTTCGTCGGAATTCGAGTATTCTCGCTAAGAATGCTAATCCCGTATAACGGAGTCATACGTATGCATAGGTATGTGCGTGTACGTAATCCTCGGTAACAGCGTCACCGATACGAATTTTCATATACACGTCGCGCAGTTTGCCGGTTATCCCGATCGGTTGTAGAAACGTTTCGCCGGATTTACGTGAATCGAGAATCCGCGGGTGACGTTAAACGACGGATTTAGACGCGAGAGAGATGAATTCCTTTTTTTTTTTTTTTTGCGAGACCTCTGTTTCAGATCAGAATTCCGTGGACCCTGTTATGGAATGATTACTCGACGTATGGGGTATTCGAGATAGATGGGATCTGGATATCTTAAATTTCCAGAGTATCTCTCAGTAGTTTAGAATTAGTTTGCGCGAACATCCTAACGTCCCGACACAAATCGTTCGATGGAATTGACCAGCGGTGGTTAAATTATCGTTTCTACTTTTATATCAGACCGGATTTCCTTCCTTAAAGCGAATGCTTGAAATTCTCAACGAAATAAAGTCTGCGGGCACGCCGAAACTTTCGAGCACCGTTCGACACGAATAAAAATTCTCATCGTGAAATCAGAAAGATTCCAAAGGTTTCCCTTGGACCGGATTTCCTTGCTTATAGCGCGAATGCTTGAAATTCTCAAACAAAACATAATCCCTGGGCCCATCGAAATTTCGAGCGCCATTCGACTCTAATAAAACATTCTCATCGTGGACTCGAAAAGATTTCAAATGTTTCCCCTCTTCCATCGATGCGCGTAACCACGGGTGAGGCTAAACCGTCGCGCGGTAAAGGGGACTTATCGAGCGTGACCAACGTTCTACCCTTTTCCGACACCCTTCGCAATTACTTCATGACGCGTACCACGACCAATTAGTACCACCGGTTTAACGAAATAATTGTCCCCGCCCTATCGCCGATTAAACGCCACGTTACGGGGATACGTCTTCCTGCATTACCTATAATAAACACGATAGCCGCGAGTACGTTTCGAGCGCATCGGCCGAGTAAGAGCGCGTACGTTGCAGACCCGTCATTTTTTTTTTCTTTCTTTCTTCTCTCCCGATTATCGTGCAACTGTTCAAACATTAAAGAAACCTGCGCCGAACTCGGCCAACGATATCTCTCGTGCCACATCGTCGGGCAGCAGGAACATGTTTCGGTGAAATAAAGAGGAACGCGGCTTCGGCTGGCCGATAAAAAAGATGGAGGGCAATCGAGTTCTCGGTATCTAACTTACGGTCATTGGCTGCCCTTGATTACCCGAATCATCGACGATTGCGGATGATCTTTAACCCTTTCCATTCCGGATTATTATTCAATGTTATTAAATAACCAGACTTCTTCGGATTAAACGTAGGAAGCGTCGCGATATGTGCGTAGCGGTTTTTAAATGTATTGGAGGGGAACGACGACGAGAGTTTATATCGACGTCGCGGGTACGGGAGTAATAATTAATCCCAACGATAGTTCGTATAATTAAACGGTCGATAACAGTTTCCACGTTCTTATCAACGGCGATAAACTTTAATCTCGGAGAAATGTAATCTGCGTCCTTCCACGCATCTCGAATCGCGTGGTAAAAGAAAAAGAAGCGAGAAGAATCTTCCAAAGCGGTTAACGTAAGGGGGTCACACTCGCGACAGTTCCGAGGTACGATAAGTCTATTTTAAAAAAACCAAATTTATCCGACACTTCGATCCCATTTATCTGGGAATAGTTGGCGTAATTTCGCAGTGTTCCCCCACGTTTTCGGTTTTCTCGCAATTTACGATTCGCCCGTGAATATTTACGTAGCGAGGCAACGCACGGCAACGAGGAGTCATTCTTAGTGTTAAATAAAACTAGTGCCTGAATTATTAGTATTATCGCAAACCCCTGTGTCGCTAAGAATACGTTCGGACCCTGAAACGTTTTTACTCGGCCGTGTTTTTCAAAGAATAAAGTTTGCGCGAATCGCGTAGTCAATCGTCGGTATCACGAAGGGTCATTTGCGCGAGACTAGTTTACTAATAACTGGCGAGCCAAGCGGTTTCATGCCAGTTCGCTAACTCCTTGTAACCTACTTACTTGAATGTACCGGTAAACTTTTCTGTATCCCACGTAACCGATAATGTAATGGAAAGTAATAATAAATATACTAACGAAAAAAACGGTCTTATCAAACACAAATAACAATAATTTTCGACCGTTTTCTCATCGATCAATCATATTGATACATATCGTTATATCGCTAATATCAATCTACCGCAATTTCTCATTTATTACAATCACAAACCGCGATTAACGTTTAACAGCTAATCCAACATCAGTTTAATTGACTAACGTAACGAAGTTCGTTAATAAACCAGTAATAATTTTTGAAACGTCAAGTTAATTAATTGTACTTTACAAGCGGTTAACGAAGAATCGTACGGTGATAATAAACTTGCTCGTTAAATCGATATTAAATGAACCTCGCGTAAACGGCGCGCGGAGAGGAGAGGTTCTCTCATTCGAGGATGCTTTTGGAATTACCTGTTTTTTTCTACTCGAGATTCGCGCGTCAAAAATCGACAGAAGAGATCAGTTTTCGAACGAGACGACCGACGAACGTATTCCGTCGCGTCGTCCGACGAACCTGCTTGGATTCGAATCGGCTGAATCGCCACGAGTGGCTCTAATGCCGAAGAATTCAAACCAATGGACCCTCGACGCGTGTGCGTGCACGCGAGCGTAACACACGCACACGACCCACTCCGGTCACGTTCGATAGCTAGTATTGCCTCAAGGTCAACATTACAAACCTCCCGGTTGTTGCAATTAACCGGCGCAAAAAAATCAATCGACGGGCCAGAGTGGGAATACATTCCGCGAATCACGTATCTTGACGTTTCAATCCGCAATCGCGAAACTTTTCGCGTTACTCGGGTTTAACGAATCGAATTTAGCACTCGTGGCAAATGTTGAGCGCGACGATGGGCGAACGTCGTTCGAATCATTCCGAAGGTTTTGCCACGACGACGATCGAATTCGTAACGAGGAGAATACTTGATCGTAGAATCGAGGATTTTATCGATAATCCTTACGAGAGAGGAATCGTACGATTGATTTATTGGTCCACCGAAAGTTGCATTTTATTCGTTCCTTTGTAATAATTCGAACGTTGTAATTCGTGCGTAGATACGAATAAAGTCGTTGAGAATTGGATTCTGAATTTAAAGGAAGCGTGCCGGGTATAATATTGTAAAGAAAAGAAGATGCGAGAGTATCACCGGAGAGTCGATTTCTAATTTAATGTCGATTGCATCATTAGAAAGTACCGAGAACCCTCGTATACGAGTACCATTTGTCACTTTGGTCCGACGATTTGATTTCGTGAAATCAAAATGGATAAGATCGGCCGTGGTATGTACGAGGATGTTAAACAGAGATTGTCACGATACTACGCGAGATAAACGTTACCGTTACACGCTCTATTCCTCCTATCGACGAAAAGATACTTTGTCGCTTTGGAAAAGCAAACGGTATCGACGAGCGCGTCTCGAGCATTTCCAGATGTCCCAGACTTACGTTGTAGTATCTTTGAAGAGTGTCACGCCGAAGGGAAAGAAAAGTGAGCGAGGAATCGTGTATTTCGATCCGGAAGCAAGGAATCCATTACCATAAACGGCAAAGGAAGTCTGGCGTAAAGTGATTATGCGACACGAATATAAGTCAAAGCTACCGTCTCCATCCGTTGAATTGTGCCACAGCTTTTAATACTTTGCGCGCGAGAGAAACCGTGAGTTAGGCGAATCGAGAGAAATCCTGACAATGTGGTATACTGCGTGACGACGAGAAAATTATTCCGAACGCGCGACGAGAATATTTTTAACGCTCACCGATGCAAAAGTCGACGCTCGTCGTTTTATTTCCCCCCCCGAAGTAGAATTTTCGTGGAATCTTATCTCTCGATGACGAGGAGAATTAATTATTACTCGCCGTTGCGTCGGGCAAAATTGATTTCGAAAATTAAACCTCGACAATCGTGTTATCGTTCTCGAGTAGCCTCGGTATAACGAACGGATGTCGGGCTGCCACGATTTACCTTCTCAATGACAGCGAAATGTCAGAATCGTGGGCTGGCAATATGGAGGCTACGCAATAACAGTGTTTTTAAAAATTTAAAGGGGCACGCGTTTGGCTGTCACGTCCGCCGACCAGATTCGTGTTCCCCGACGTCATCGACGAATTAACGCTTACGCACAAAAATAATCCCTCCGGACTTTGCGATACATCCGAAGAAAACATCTGACTTTACTCGACGGTACGCGTCGATACCCGACCAACGAACGCCGACCGATATACATATTACTCGACACGCGAAACTCTATCGAGTGATCGCGAAAAATTAAAAAACACTCGAGATATCTCTATGCACGATCGTCTCGTCCGAAACGTTCGAAAAAGTCCGCCTGAGAAGATTGCCACGATGAAAAAATTTCCAGTGATGCAACTTGGAGCAAAAATTCTTACGAGATTAGCACGCAGAATTCCCACGAACCATCCTGATTCTCTATTAACGACGATTCACCGTGCGTGGTGCACGGTATAAAGGGATATTTCGAGGATAATCAAGGGCGACACGTGGACCGGAAACGATTGCTCACCTCCAACATCCACTCCGCGACGATCTTGCGCATGAGCGGCGAGATGTCCCTCTGCACGCACTCGAAGTAAGAACTGCTGGGTGCGTATCTCTCCTCGGTCTTGAGTAAATTCTGCAGGACACGGTCGTCGCCAAGAAGAGCAGGATCGGCGTATGCTCTGCACTCGGTCTCAGTGGTCTCGCAGCAAAGCAGATCCATGTTCTCGTAGCGTTTAAACCTAACCTCTCAGGCGAGCACGCAGCAGCAGCCTCTCTTCTCGTCAATAGCGATCGACGATTCCCGTTTAACGACGAACCCTGGAATTCGTCGCTCGTTTCTTTCTTTTTTCCTTCCTCTCCTCTTGTCCGTCGTCGTCGTTGTCGTCGTCTCCTTCCTCGTCTTCTCGTGATCTTCACTTTGTTCACGTGCCGCGTTGCCAAACCGTCTTTTTCTTTTCGGTTTCTTTTTTCCTTTGCTGGCGCGACGAGAGACGTTGGCGAAGGAGGAGGAGGAGGAGGTGGGACGATGCACGACGAATCGATCGCAAAGATACGGCAGTAGTTCACAAGAATTTATGCACGAGATACGGGGACGAAGTAGAAGCTCGTAGGGACACTCAAAACACTTCACAAAATAATAGATTTGTATGTACGTATGTATATACGTACGGGACCTTGAATTCGGACAATGACTCCGAATATCACTCACCTAGGCACCCGTCTACGCGAAAACAATATACAACCCAGACGACTCTCGGGTTCAACGACGAACGACGAAAGAAAGACGTATGTACATCTGCTCTTTTTTTTTTCCTTGCTTCATACACAACACATTTTCTTTAGGCTCCCAGCTCTGTTTTTCTCTTTCCTGCCCTCTTGCGTTCCCTCGTTTCACGTTCTGACGCGCGTGGTCGGAGTCGTGCTCGCTGATATCGATAACTTTCGATTTATTTACTCTTCTCTTCTCGTTGCCCTTTTCCAAGGTTTACCCGAGTGCACGGAAGGTCGAGAGTGTAAGGGGAGGTGCGCGAATCCTGTTTTCGAATAAACACTATAGAAATAAATAAAGGTCGCGCGACCAACAACTTTCGTAGGTTTCTAATAAATAAGCGTAAACTTGAAATATCCCTCGGTCCTTCTGTTCCTTCGGTTATTAACGTCGCTTTCCTGTCTTTTTTTTTTCTCGAGAGGCGGGAGAGAGAGAGAGAGGAGGGATATGTTTAGTCACGAATTTTCTCCGGCGCTCGTGTACGTGGCTAGGAAGCGCGAGGAAACGGTTTCCTTTTCTGATGATCTTGGCTACGGTCGATTTAAATGTCCTGCGATACGAGTCTCGCCCTTAACCACTGTTCTCACGACCCGACACTGGCGACTTACCAGGTCAGAATGCCGCCTGCTCTCCTGTCTTGCCCGCTCGCTCGTTTCGAAGGGGTGGTAGGTGCGTCCCCACCACTTTCATCAGTGACGGTCACGTGACCCGGGATCGATCCCCACCACGGGGGCGCCAGGGAGTCACGTGGAACTCGAGGATCCCCCACCAGGGAAGAATGTGACCGGGGCGCCAGTTCGGCTGTAACGTGGGGGGATTCGCATCGTGTAAAGGGGATCTACGGGCATTCTCGTGCCTCTTCAGGGACGGGAAAGCAACGGCTTCGTCGCACTCTCGAAATAATGTTTCCGATCCCGACCATTTTTTTTGGTCCGTCTTTTTCTAGCTTCTCAGCTGACCGTAACCCTCGAATCACGGGGCTCGCGATTTTCCACGCATTCTTTTTTCGGTATAACGGGGTAGAGATGTTTTGAAGAATGTAGGACGATACGTAAGCCGGGGTTAATTATGGAAATGGAATGGCGCGAGATAACATTGGGTAAGGAATTCGACGAAACTCGTGTATACGAGACGATAGACTTTACGCGACAGATACGAATTTTCGTTAAAAAATTTGTAAGATGGTCGCTCGACGCGCTGAATTATCTTCGTGGCAAGCGCGTTTTGCGAAACACACCGAGAACCTTTCGATATGTCGAGATGGAATAATACCGTGAAACATTTTGCACGAGAAGCTGATCTTTGATTTATCGATCGCTTTAAGGGGTTCGGGGTCTGGCGTGGATCCTTTGAAAATCGTGATCGTGGCTTTTAAAGCATCTAACAACGTGGCACAAGGTGCCATTCATGTGTGTTCCAATGTTGCCTCGAGAGAGTTCGGCCGAGTTCGGTCCCATTCGCTTTCGTTCGTTCGTCCGAGACACCGAGCTCCTCCACGTTGCTCTTTACCACCGAAGCTTCGTTTCTTTCGAGGAGTCGACGCCGAGCAGTTCGTTTCTCGTCCATACACCGTCCCGGAAACTGAATTGTTTAAGCATTCCAAACGAAACATGATCCTTGAAAACAATTCCTGTTTTATCGAATATCCGTTAAATCACAACCTCATTGCTGTTCATGCGATTTCTCTTCGCCATTGTAAACAGAAAAATTAAACTACCCGCATACCTTTGCCGAATTAAAATGCAATTGAATTTGACGGTAATGAAATTCCTTTAGATTCCCCGATGAATATTCCCTAGATATTAATTCGGTAGGTAAGTACGTATTAAACAGAATCTAGAATAAAAGCTCATCGAACCACGAGACGGCTGGTTAAAAAAAGTTTCGTTCACTTTGCAGTATTCCAATTATACGAAGCATCATCCTCAGAAATAACATCGAAACGATATCGAAAAATTTGGCAATGAGCAGCTCGCAGCTTCGCAAACACGCTCAACCACCAGCCGTCTACCGAGAGGCTAACGCGAGTACTCGTTCCGAGAACTATTTTTCTTTCTAAAGAAGTTCGTGCACGGCGCGGTTAATGGCTCGAGACCATCGGTCTGAGTGTGTGCCTTCCACCTCGCCTTTTCAATTTCGCGATCGTAAGAGCGTATACGTATTCAGCTGGCTGAGAAATTCCTGAAGCGTGTATAGGGAAAGCAAGGGCTACTTCCGCCGGATAATTTGAACGGGTCGGTCGGAGGAGGTGGTGGTGGAGGTGGAGGTGGAGGTGGAGGAGGGGAAGGAGGAGGAGGAGGAGGAGGAGGGTAGAGGAGTAGGAATACGAGAGGACTCAGCGCGCGGTCAGCGTAAGGGGAGTGGGAATGTCCTTCGTTTGTACACGAAACTCGCGGGGTTTCGCCTCGTTTACGCGTAGTACGCGGGCTTACTACACCGTCGTACACGACGCGGGTGTGTAATCGGCTGCTCACGCGACTTCACGACCGGATGTACTCCGCGTATAGGTCTGGAGTACCGTGCGTACGCCCGACGACGACGACGGCATCCATGCCCGTGGCTCTCGTACGAGAGACGTCGTAATGACCGAAGGAACAGTAATCGCTCCGAGTAGCACGCCTACGAGAGTACTACGGGGACAGAACGTGGAAGAGATTCGAAACGTTGATAGGTAATGAGTAGGGTGACCAGTGGTGAGCTGATATGGGTTCGGAGCGGCTCGATAGATCCGGTTGCTGAAATAATGCCGGTTCGTTGAGCCGATAAAGGGAGATAACGACGCGCGATTCGCCGACTAAATGAAATTTGGAGGAAACTCGATATTATGGAATTACGTCGAATTGAGAGTCGGGAAACTTTATTTTTGAGCCTGGAGAAAATGATATATCATGATAGAAATCAGGAGATTTGTAACCGAACCGTTATATATCGTGGTTATCGTTAAAGCTTATTTTCACTGGATTTTTATTTGTGCGAAAATGAATTTGCTTCGTCCAAGGCGAGCGGTTCTCCCTACGTATATACGAAGTTACTTACTTTTAGTAAGCTGCCAGGTTTACACTTTATTCGAAAGATAATGAGCCCCTTCTGTATAATTGCGTTGAGAAATCTTGCTTGCCCGATGAGCGTTAATTAAATCCGTCGGGGAGCTAAGAAATGGTTCTCCCCTCGCGGAGACTCAGCACGTCAATCCAATCTCAAATTTCAGATAAGTTTCGTTTCTATCAGCGATGCAAAGTTAAATTCCATCTTGCGTGTCAAGTTAATCGCGCTTGCGTTCATTTCGAAGGGTACAAAGGACCATTGGCGTCGTTTAAAAAACGTTAACCGTTTCTCATAACCGTGGAATAAATTTCTAACGCTATGTCTTAGGACACGAGTTCTCCCGTCGACACTTTGGATATCATTAAATAGTCAGTCCCCGCTGGGAAAAAAATCACGCGTACGTCTTTACAAGGTTGCGCGCCTTCTTAAACGCCGTGTCCCAACGTAAAAGTATCGTGAAACCGGGTGTATGGCCAGACGGGCAATAAATAATTTCGAGTGTCAATTGTCCAGCGATTTATGATTAACTCTAACCGTATATCTCGTTCATCGTATTCTGCGCTGGTTGGCCGCGTAACGTGATTCTCGCCAGTCAATTTGCTCGATTCTGCGCGAGGCTTTGGCGATTCCTTTTTCCCTCCCTCTCTCCCTTCTTTTTCATTTCTTTTTTTCTCACGCGCATCCATCCTCTGCGCATTCTTTTACCGTTCCGCCACAACGGTGGCTGCGACAAAGTGGCCAGTTCGCGCGAGGCACACACGTGGTTCGTACGTCGCCAAAGATTTATCGTTGGTAGAAAGGACGGCGAATATCCCTCGCCTCCGGGCGGTTTAAATGGCTCCGAGGCGCTCTTCTACGCTCTCGCTGCTCGCTAGTATTTAATTTCACTAGAGCATGAATGTTCCGGCCGGTGCTTACCCACCTTTTACGATACGCCTCGCAAGTTCTTCTTCGTCTCCTTCGAACGAGGGAAGTCTACTCGTTCTGGCTGCGTGATCGCATATACCGTGTACGAAATCGAATTGAGCTGATATTATTGGAGCTTCTTTGTCTCCGGAGATAAGCGTTAGATGGCTCGTAGAAATTCCATTAGACGTAAACGTTACAAGGTAGATGTTGAAAAGCTTGGTCAAGTAAATTCTAATAGCGACCGATAAGTGGAAGGTGAATATTGCTTTTTATTTCCTTCGGTAAAAAATGGAATAATGGCCCCGAGTGAACGGCGATGCATTTTTTTTACGAAATACCGTCATTGAGTTGGTGCATGGTACCGATGTATTACCGATAAACACTGCGAGGTATGAGTCGAAGATGCTAATCGAGCAAATTTTCTTGGTAACAATGAGTGGTAACCGTTTTTTTTATGGAATACCAACACTCTGACTCATCGTATATGTTTACTACCGGTAAATACGGCGAGGTAAAAGTTGAAAAGGCTAATCGAGCAAATTCTGCTAGTGTTTTATCACTGGGATCTGGAATCAAAGTTTTCGTATCGATCTTTAATTTCCCGGCCTGGTCCAACAACTTCGATCTTTTATGTAATAATAATTCAAATTATACGTAAATTGTTACGAATCAGCGACTCCGCTGACGACGGACGCCGTTACGTCCTCGGCCGCAAAACTCGCTTTCGAGAGAACTCGAATCGACCAGCATATCGTTTCGTCAATAAAGTATCGATTTTGTTACCCCATATGGTTATTTCCCACAAATCATCCTGTCTACGTCATAAAATCCCTTATATTTCGGAACAGAGTCCTAGCCAAGCTTAAATCAAGCTCTTGGTGCGTTAATAATTCTCTCAAAAGACAGAAGCTAAAGCGCAAGTCACACGGTGTACTCGAAGTCGTTTTCTCCTTAAGTCAACATCTCTGAGCGCGGGACTCATTGCTGTTTATCGGGGCCTCGGTGCATCCTGATAAGCGTCCCCCGCATTTACATTTATGCGCCTAAGGACGCGTGTGAACCGTACACTTCGCTCAAAGAGAACGTTCCTCGCGCGCCGACGTTGATTTCATTCGAATTTTAATTTTAAGTAAATGGATTCGAGTAGCTCCGGTAGCTCTTCAAACAATTACCAATAACGTGCGTAAATAAAGATTACGCTAACTCGTGAAAAGCGCGCATGATTTAAACGTTGCCGCGATATTTAATCTCGGACAGTAGAAACTTATCCATCCAGGGGTGAAATAATTACAATGATTCTAGCATGGTGACCCCAACTAACGTTAGCGCGGGATATTTAATTAACCTTGAATTCTTCGAATACCGGTTTAATAACAAGCCACCCCGTATTATCGGATAGCGTGAATATCTTTCACGTGGTGGAACGCAGTATCTCGAGTGTACTAATCACTGTACTTTGATGCAACGACCTGCCACCTAATGACACTGATTACAGAACCCGACATACTTCTGTCTACCAACGCGCCCGTTGTGTCGGCACGTTATTAATCATTATTATTAATACAAACGAATTCTCTGGTTACTGGCAATACGTGCTCCGCTCAATTTCGCAAGAATTTTCGATTAGAATCGCGCGCACAGCGAAGCTATCAACGATAGTTCAGATTAAGCGGTTTAACGCCGATTTACCAAAAGTGGATTATAATCGTTGAACGGGTAGGCGGCAGAATATATTCCTAGATCTGGAACAGGTATTTTTAGCAACTTTGTTGCAGATAACGAATTAAAGGCAAACAAGATGACTCTCGATCGCTGAATATCGTGAAATTTCTTTTCATCGTTCGCGCGTTGTTATTGGAGCACGATGCGTAGTACATGACCTATTAAATATAATCTGCCGATAAAACAGGAATTAATATATTCTTTCGGTAAATACGAAGCTATCGGTGAGATTGGCGTAAACTCGTATTCGCTCTATCGTTTAATAGCTACTAAATGTGTTTGAGTATGCGTTAATAATAATCTCGGATTCTTGAGGTCTGTCACGCAATCCTTATCGTAAAATACGAATAATTAGTTTTGTATCTGACAGCGGCGCCTTCGAGACGTACGTGTGCTGTACGTTTATACCGATGAGCGTCGCTCGGAGCGTCGTAACATCGATCGTAGGAGTATCGCGAAACGCTTTCTGCGCGAATTTACCGCGAATCGGCTAATTGCTTCGAGAGCGTTAAAATTAAAGGACGGACGTTTACGACGTTTGACTGTCTCGGTACCGATGAAGCCGCACACGGTGCACCGCTATCATAAATTGTTGTTTCAACGTTGTTTATAGCTAAAGGCCACCCGAGCCGGCGAGACGGTATCGATAAATAATATTGACGTTCTTAACGCGCGGCGCTTCGTTCACGAAACGAACTTATCGCTGCTTCGAATTTTCTCAAATACATTCTTGCGTACATGAATAATTTACTACGCGATTATGAAGTAAATATGGAAGAGACGAGCTGTACTAAATCAAGGCGGCGTATCGTTACGAGTGGCATCGTTTGACAGAAATCTAATCTCGAGGAGTAGCCTATAATGATTACGGTGTAACGTATTTTAGAATGGAGCTCTTACGTAATACGTTCATTGAAAAAATATATTTGTATGTATAGTAATCATTTTCATCCTGCGACGTGTCCCCTTCGTCCTCCGGATACTTTTCCAAATGTTTTGTATTTAAAGTTTCAAAAACTGTGTCACGTGCGGCGGAGGTAGATCTCAACGGTATGAAATGATTGAAACTTCATCTTCCTCGTTGTAAATGATTCGCGTTCCAAGTGTCTTTTCCGCGAAACTATTACTTCGTACTCTTAATACTACTAATAACGTTAAGATATGCGCGTCGGTCGCGCGTTAACGAGAAACTTACGCCACGAACAATCGCGTACAGTAAATTGCTTCGAACCTGTCGCGAAATTGTGTTAACTTCGGAACATTTGACGATGATTGATGATGAAACGACATAAATAAAATCTACCGTCTCTCGAAATGATCGGCGAGGGTGAAGATTTAATCTGAATTAGGCACGATCGCTCGAGAATTGTTATTAATTTACCACTGGCGAGCGCATTACACGCCCGTATGTCGCAACATTTCGTCGACTTCTCGATGCCGTGTGCACCTATGATATACTCCAAATACGGAGGGGTTAACCTCCACTTGTCAGTCTCCGATAGCGTCGTGATAAAGAAAAGAAATGGACATTAACGAATCCTCGAGCCGATGACGTCATTATCAGCGTATAGCCTCTGACCTCGCACACATTCATTTCCGTTCGCCCGATGTCCGTTTTCTGTAGTTGCATATAGCGATTAACGATTACGATACGATGCGTCCTGAATTCTTTGAGAACATTGTTGCATAATGCGGTGCACCAAATCTTAGCCGTTACATTATGCGATACACGTTTGTGCACCGTATCAAAATTAGCAAATGTTAAAGCAACAACGCTAGTTTAGAATCACGTTAAGTCTTCCGTCGCAAACAAATTTCATGTAAACTAGTTCGGATTAAAAATTAATTATACGGCGAATCGTAAAGATCGACGATAATTCCCTGTCAATCTTTGAATCCGTCGATACATCTGGGTGAGACGAAGATCCGATTAATATCACCCGACGGTTTATACAAATTGGTAATAAATGCGAATTCGTGACTTTCGTTAGAAAATTATTAGTCAGCAAAGCGAGCAAACAAGGGAGTTCGGCGGATCAACGTCCAACCCATTTCGGTAAGATTAAGACCGTTGCCCTCCAGACGAACCGAACTGCCGCTCGAGGCTAATTAGTGTTTAACTAGCGAAATAATCTTTTTTTCTGACCGTTGACGCCCCTTGGTCGTACGTAATGTCTCTCCAGGGTCGTTGAAGCAGAAGCTGCGATCCACGAAAGTTCCGCCTCCGAATTCTAAGCTTCTCCGGATTCGCGCATGTTCATCGCTGCTCTCGCGTTTGTTTTTCTTTTCATTTCACTGATAAAGGCGTATCGAACAATCGATATCGTTATTGTCGCTACGTCCGCACTCGTCGAATCCAAATTCGCGACGATTCTATTCCTGAATTTTGGAATTACGCGCGATACGAGCGACGCGAATCGTTTGTCCGGTCTTGGAAAGTGGAAAGTTTGTTTCAAACCATTGAAATCGATCTATATCTACGTAGTATGTACAGTCTTTGAAACTTTAAGTAGAAAATTTTTCAAAAGTATTCTGATCCTGAGAGAGACACGTTCCAGGATGAAAATGATTGTATTGCCGATGTATTACGTAACAGCTCCATTCTAAAATACATTACACCGTGATCTTACGACGATTAATTCGTAATTCCCGTAATTCGTGGAAAACAGAGGATAATTAGATCTCGTCGCGAGAAATAGACGATCACAGACTCTTATACATATAATAAGTATACCCTTAGAATTTCCATTAGCAAGCCGTACGATAATTGAAAATAATCTCAATTCTCGCGGGTGAAAAACGGAGAAAAATCGTGTTAACGAATCCACAAAACGATGTTTTCAACGAAAGTTTTCTAGGCATGATGGATTTTTCTAAACTTTATCCCAATGAAAGCGACGTAACGAATTATTGTACGAGCGAAGTAACAGAATCTAGGACTCAAGAATCCCGTCGAAGACGCTTCGACAGCATTATTTTGCAAAATAACCAGTCGGTTTTCACTTCCAGCTTTATCTGTCCTTTGAAAGAGAGCGAAGGTGCTATCTCTACCTTTACCTTTATGCTCGCAATCAGCGTGGTACCTGGCCGACAGTTATCGTATCTCCGAAGCGCGTTCGCGGACGCACGTCGCACCCTACAGGGCTCGGTAAAAACACGTTCCACCGATAATTATTCGTCGCAGCACCGCGTGAAGACAGACATTCACCTGTGCTTCGTGTACGCTTCTATTATGCGCTTAGTTCGGACGGTATTATAAGGCGGAATGGAACGACAAAAAAAAGGCGGAACGGGCTCTACGAGAAGGGACTTCCGTTTTTGGAGTATATTTCAGGATACGCTCGACGCAATGAACAAATTGTAGGTATTCATAGGAAATACTCCACAGTTATTTTTTTAGAAAGTTTAGCTCGCGGTTTTGGGGATTGAAGATTTGTGGGTGTCACAAGACGCGTGTTTGTTCGTTTGGAATAATTGAATTTCACATTGCAAAAGTACTCTGTGACCTATTACTATTACAGATCTGAAACATTTGTTCAATTTTGTGATTACGTTTAGATACGGGCGACAGGTGAGAACGTCGAACGAGACGGTTAAGTAATTTATAGTTGCTTTGGAGAAAGTATAACATTTCCATAGATACGCCTTTAACGTTCTTAGATGCAACTGGCGTACCACTTCGGATAAAAAACGAAGAAGCACTTAAGCAATTACTTGTCAGTTTTCAGGTGAAATTAGATACTCACGCGCGGTGATTGCACGTCTACATTATGTACGCAGTTTCATTCGTTGTCATGCTCCCATCACCTTACTATACAATTTGTTACAAGCGTTGCGTGAAGGCATTCGTGCGCTCGTAACTCATACGTGTCCGCAGAGGTGATCCGTCCTCGCTAATCAAGATGAATTACGTAAAAAGCGAGAAACACCTGTTTAATTTGTTTAACTATACTCCTAAAATATTGCGCTACAACGTTCGCTAAAAATACCAAACAACATATACGATTTAGCGCAGTGGCTTCCGAATTGTATGTTACTATGACACCCTTAAAAAAATCTAATCTTGGCGCCTTCCACCTCCCTTTGCTTTATAAAACAATACAGACACATTTTTAAATGATACAAAATATATTAATACAGAAAGTGAAAAATGAAAAACAAACGTAATTGACACTTGATTTACATGAAAATTACATTTCTGTTCAATTCTTCGCGCCCCCTTTCGAAAATCGATGGTCCGGATCAGTTTACAGAGTCTCCTGCATCGAATACACGGGTACCTCTCCGACGAGCAAGAGAAAAAGGAAGAATCGTTCCTCGCAGCCCCACGCGAAGGCAGACGTTCACCTGTACGCGAGCGTATACTTCTGCTAGCGGGGTTAGGTGGGACGGTATTATTAGTCGGAACGGGACGAGTAGAGGGATGGCAGTGGACACGAATTGCTTGGAATTGGACGTGGTGGAAAGCATGAGCAAGAACGATGGTACGAGACTCCGTGGATCCTTCTTTAAGTTTGCCCAGCCACGACGATGCGCCGCGTCGACTCGAATGGAATTTAGGAGGGGTCCGTGGGAAGTATCGTCGTCCGGGCTTAACAGGGTTTACCGGAATGATCGCGAAACGAAACTATTTGACGCGTCGTATTTCGGTGACGCGCGATCTTGCTTTGCTGCGCTCGCGGAATATTAATTTTATCAACATCGATATTAAGCTTATCGACGTATCGCGCGTGTCACGCGAATGCGGATGACGTGCGTTCAACGGGTGAATAACGCGGTTGAAATTGTGAGATGGACGACTCTTCGAATTATCTAAAATTAATTTTCATGTGATCGGAAAGACGGAATAAAGGTGAATTTGTTTTTAAACCAATCATTAATGAATTAATCAACCAATAATTAAATCAATCATACATTAATTAATCAACTAAACGAATTTGCTTTTAAATCAATTTTCTTTATAATACGCCCGAATATATATATCCGCAGGATTTTTAATTTTCGTAGTGAAAAAACTTGAAATTCGAAGCAGACGCGCGGGGGTCAGTCGCGTAAGAACGTAAGAGCAAGAGGGGGGGGGGGGGGGGTGACGATCAACTCGTAAATAGGTTTAATCTTTCAGAATATATAATTCGATAATGCGGGAGTTCGCAAAATGAGCGCAAACGCGCCTGTCCGATCTAAACATTCAAATATCCTCAACTTCCGAACAGTTTCCCTTATCAATTCTGACAACGCGCCCGCTGCGTAGAATAAAGACCTCGGATAACAGGTGCATAACGAAAGGTGGACGAGTTTATCGGGCGACACGTTTAACCACCGTGCTTGCGAGTTCCTTCATTTTAGTTTAGTCGGTTTGCAGGAAGGATCGTTGGAAATGTCCGTTAAGGTAAGAGTGGCATTCCATTCGATAGGCGCCATTACTCGGGTCCCCGTACGTAACTCGTCTCGATTATCCGCGGCAGCAGCGATATAAACTTCTCGCGAGATCTATTGCATAAAAATTCCTAAGGCATTTCCTAAAGGATTGGATTACTACGGCGATTAGACCAATAAACAATCATCAACATCGCGTTCACGATGTCGATAAGCGATTCACTTGGGACTCTTTTCGAGTATTGGCAGATACCGCTCAATGGATGGGATTCCCGTGGGATAATAAGTTCGACAAGGTTAATAAGTTTTAATCCGGTCAGGAGTGTTTGCCGTTGACGATCGCCCGTTTACAGAAAGCAAAATTTACCGGTAAAACTCGGAATCGACGTTGATTAGCTTCGGGTCGTTCGGGAGGATTAAATCCAGGGACAAGGTTCCCGGGCCAAGTACAATTTTTATTTTCTCCGAGCAACGATGCACGGATATTAATTAATTACAGAATACTTCTCCGAGGAGTGCACGTATTTAATTTCACGGGTTTAATTAAGCACGTAATTTCTTCGAGAACTGAATTTTCGTTTATTGCAAAACAATATTTGTTCTATTTCTGCGCGCAAGACGTTTTATCGATTTATTCGCGCGAAGTCCGTATAAATTCTTCAGTCCGCGGGAATTGAAATCGGTTTACTAATTTTATCGTTTCGATTTTGTTTTAAACGTCAGTTTTCAATCCCTCTCTAAAGAACCCCACTTAAAAACACCCGGCGACATTGCTCCGCGTAACTTCTAAGCAATTCGCAGCGAACGAATCTAATTGACGCTACGCGTCACGACGCACGGCGGAAACGCGGATGGAAAAAAAGCACGGTAGGATCGTGGAATTGATGTCAAAGCAAATGCGTCCGATCCTCGCCCTCGCTTCCATTCTCGGCTTCCGCGAGTCACGCGCGTCGCGCAATTAGACGACGCGACGCGACGCGACACGGCGGGTAGAAAATGATTACGATCCACGGTTGTTGCCGTTACGCTCGATTACGTAATTTGCCTTGGCCTAACTTTATCCGCCTTATCTGCTCCCCCCAAAGTGGGCGTTCCTCCCGTGCTTTGATAATTCAGCCCGGTGACGCGACAACGCTCTCGCACGATTTATATCGCCGATGCATAATGCCGTGTCCTACGTTCGACGAGTCTTCCGATTGCATAAGTGAGTATAGGGTCAGTGTCGCGTCTGTTAAAAGTCCCGATGTGGCGCCAGCCTCTTGGAACGTTCGCATTGTACTTACGAACCGTCCCCGTCTACATATGCATACGCGTTGCACGAGACTTCTTAGGAATGAGGTTTATTTGGAACTTTGTTGGCGGGGGAGTCGGGCGGTTTTTTGAAGCCCCGTACGTGAACACGTTTGGCTCGGACGATTGGTAAAACGTTTATTACGTTGAATAGGAATTGTAACAAAAGTTTAATAGTATACAGGGGAGACTTAATTAATTAGAGAATTAACGTACCGCGCGATCGATAAAATAATAGTGTCTTCAAGTTTTAATTAATTACAAACGTAATCGTTGCGTTTAATTTTGTTTCGATTAACTGGACAATCGCGTACCTCTTGCAGGGGGTATCAAACTGTTTTAAACAAGCCAGAGAGGGAGTAGATTTAACGGTTCGGTAATGACGGGTGTACCGTCGATATGACTGACTACCGTCGCGGTCATCAACTGGTAAAAGGGCGTACTTAAGGTGTACTTTGTGCCCAACGAGTGCGTTAAAGGAGGATTTAATAAATGCTTTGGCTCGCGCCTTAAGGGATCCTGCTTTTGCGATGGCCTTCGTTTCGGTACGACTCGTAACACGCCCAGGTGAAAAATATTCGACGATCGGAAAGCCTCGTTAATTGCTAATACGAATCGTACTAGTAATTACGTGTTTATTTCGGGGATGAAGTATCGTGGGTATTATGATCCTGGCAAATCATGGTATATCAACGATCGTTAGTTAAAGGGCAAACGATGACTAGATTTCTTAAGTTTGAATCTGATTGACCGCAAGTTTAGAATTACAAGTTCAAAATAATACCTTTATGTTTAGATTTCTCGCTTTGCTCTCCAATGCATGTTAAACTCTATACCC
Organism: Pemphredon lugubris; assembly: GCA_933228935.1. Lineage (NCBI taxonomy): Eukaryota > Metazoa > Arthropoda > Insecta > Hymenoptera > Crabronidae > Pemphredon > Pemphredon lugubris. Next base: position 26,161,356 of record OW121817.1, on the reverse strand, counting down.
TTTTGTTGATACTTGTCATTTTTATGCCTGAGCGGGAAGGAACCAGAAATCGGTCCGGCACTGAACGCATTAACCACGATAATCCGTAATCTGAGTTACACGAATGTTTTGAAAAAAATTCTCGCGCTTCACGGCACATACTCCGTCACCTTTGCGAATAATCGAAACGAACAGCGGATATACAACCATCTTCGTTTCACCCTTTCCCCGGCGTCGTTCGGACACTGGTTTTTTCGTCGAAAGAATCGAATCCACCCGAATATAAAACTCGTTAAGTATCGTTAATCGCGTTGCCGGTTCAAAGATCCCATTCTTCCTCGACACCTTTCGCACAAAGGTCAATCGCGTTACCCGGCGACGGAACGTATACACGGCAATCCCATTTTCCAAAAATCGCTTAATGGATCCTGCAAACGAATCGCTCGGACACTGGAAACGCGTAAACCGTTATTATTATATCGTGAAAGCGAATTCGGGGTGAACAGAACCGAGGATAATAAAGGATTCGAATGAGCGTAGTTTTACTCGGATGAACACGAGGGTCTCGGTCGAGTCGACGTACCTGAAACCGTTAATGACAGACCCGTCAGATCGTACCTGTTTCGAAACCTCTGAAAATCCAACCATTGTTTCTCTCGGCGGCCCCGAGAACAACCTCAAGGGTTGTTCTATGCTCGCTACGGCACGACGACAATAAACCGTACAATGGTTTCTCGTCGGCTTCCACCGAATCGTTCGAAAGCCATTCATCCGCCGAACTTCGGACTTACCGCTGAATTTACTGCCTGAATTTACTGCAGAATGTGGCCATTATCGTCAGATGGTTTTCCCGGTTGTTCCTGCTGCTTCTACCTCTGGATGAGATATCCCGCTGAGCCCGAGTCTACCTGGAAGAGAGAATCGAGAAGATAACGTTGCGTTGATCTCGCTATTAACTTCAAATCCGTTAATTAACGTCGAGTTATCGGCCAAAGATCATCGGTTACTTCGATCTCGTTCTTACGTCATAATTTAATATTTACCGTACCGTATGGGAATTTCAGGAATGCTAAAATTTTTCGATAAACCAAATTTTATAATCCTTCATTGTATAATTTTATTTTATTTAAAAGAATATAGTATGTTTTACATCTGTTTAAAATATATCAAAGCGTAATGGAAATCTATGAGATTACGGGTCATACAAATTTTAGATGTCAATAGAAAATTATTAATGGCAAATGTATTTAGATATTAAGTACTATCAAGTTTTAGAATTTGTTTTAACACGCTATTAATACTAGTTGCCATTAGCTATTAATTACCGTCTAGTCTCGGAGTCCTGTAAGTAAGTTCACTTTCATCCCATCCCAACCACCCGTAGCAAATGAAATTACAACAACTCTCGCTCTTCACACGAGTCAAATAAATTACTGCCAAGCAGTTGTAAGTGTTCGCGGTGGTAAAATCTACGCGACGATTCTGTTAATAGCGCCGGTAATGATAGTAATACAATGACAATGCGTACGCGCATTTTACATAACAATACGCGCGAATACGCGAGGTTCATAAATATTTATATTCTCGTCATTACTGCTCAATTCGCTCCTTCGGTACAGCGCAAGTGCACGTCACATTTTAAGATTTATTTCGTGTCTTTGCGCGGCTGAATCATTCATTTACACGAGGAAGCCTATAATTTTTTTACGATTGTGTTTTACGACACGAGGGTAAAGCTCGTAACTTTGTACGCGACGTCGAATACAATTTGTTTACTCGCACCCACGGCGTAACGCGTTATTGCTTCCACGCGATGGCAGTCATTTAAACAAACGTTTAGAGAAAAGAAACCTTTTTATCGAAACGACGATCTCTTTACGCATTTCCGTTCGTTTTAATCCCCTCGGGGTTAGCTCGATTATCGGAATAAGGAACTGTTTTTAACGAGTCGAATTCCGAATCGCCCACATTCGTGTGACACGCGTTCCACGTTAATAACTTTAATGTCAGTATTCATAGAATTAACATTCCGTAACTATGGTACGGGACACACCCGCGTCAGCTAAATGTAGGTGACGCGTCGTTTTAATCACGGAGAATTGGTCTGTCCCGCGAGACACCGATGACTCTCGACCTCCCCCTTCGATTTCCTAATAATTTTCAGCAATAAAGATAAGGCTCCTTAAATACCCGATGAATTAAGCAGCCTGAAAAACGCTCTTACATTCCGAGTAGTGGATAACGACCCGTAATTGATTTTGTGAACCGGCCACGGCCGATCAGCGAAAGAAGAAATAGAGTACCGATCGCCGTGGCCGCATTTGGTACGAGAACGGAATGTCGTTGCGAATTGAATAAGGTTTATGTACCGGGAGAGCTTTACCCCTGCCTCCCTTAAATTCTTGTATTTTTCTCTTCCCCCCTCTCGCACTTAATTATCCTTTTACCTCCCGGTAGGCTTTTTTTCCATTCCGGAATAATTCCGATAAATTTCACTGATCGAAACGCCAAAAATTCCGTTTCTGCGTTTCATTACGTACGCGGAAGATCGGTGAGAACGAGTAATAGAAAATTCCCCGAATTCTTTCGACAAATTCCAGGAATAACGTTATCGAAAACAATATCAACCGTAATATCGTATGGTACGCAGAGATAATTTGAAATATACGCGTTACGCGCGAAATTAGACTGTCGATGAGATAAATGATCTCGCGTGTACACGAAACATTTGCAAACGAGAAGGATTGTATTAAATTAATCGAAATTCGCTAACGTAACGTACAGACGTAGCGTAGAAAAAAAAATGTCTAGGTAGATGATTAGAATAAAAATCCTATTTTCCGTACATCCTACGTCCGACCAACGACGCTAGGAACGAGAGGGTTGGCACTCGATAACGCGATATTAAATAACCGCACCCTTTTAACGATTTTTCGTAACTAAATCTATCGAATGCTAGTGCTTATCGCCCATCGCGTGATAACAACTGCTTCCGCTCCTCTTTGATAAAGGAGCGTTTGATACGATAGTTACAACGGTGTTGTTCGTAAAAATGGGGGCTTTCAATGCAACACGACTATAATCTAGTTCGGTTATCGAATCTACAAACGGCCTTTTCCCGGTACGCGAGACCAGCACTCGACCTCTCGATTCGCCCGACGTATCGAGCGGAGTACGAGAATACGTTACGTTTCGAACAATTCCGTGGTTAATTAATTCGAAACGTTTCGTTACTTCCGTGGAGTGCTCAACTGGGAAATATAGTCATGCTACGGGTTAAAGTTAGGTTCGTTGAACTTTCGTTGGTTAGCTTCGTCGCTCTTACTCGGAATTTGAATGGGGGTATCGATAGATGGTGTTAAGTCTTACATTTTCGTTATCGTACATCGATTTTTTAAATATAATATTACCAGACACGGCGTTTTGGAAAGCTCTTGGAATACAATTTGTATGTGCAAGAGATCGCACTTGATATCTTGATATCGTACTTTCAATATTTTAATATAATCTTGTCTGACACACGGATAAGCGTTGCTCGACGAGTAATAAAATTCATTTCAATCGGTACGCCGATAGAGACGAACAAAAAACTGGAGGAGGTGGCGACTCTCAACTCGATCTAACCATACGCAATTAGCAACGAGCGACAACCATTTGTGCAATCTTTATTGCATACGCGTAGATCGCACATGCCCGTCGCGATGCTCTGCCACACGCGTAATGATAATTACCAGGCGCCGGCGCCAATCATTGCCTGCTTTTGCCCTCATTACTCTATCGTCCATCATAAATCATCGTATCGCACCCTTCATTTTTTTTCTCTCCTTGTCATATTGATGCATCGCATCGATCGTAACCAACGACCGTTTCTCGCCGTTCATTGATAAAGATTAAATTAACGTGTCCGCCGCTCTACGCGACAGACGGTATCGCGCACTACATTTCGTCCAGCGAGTTTCTACATTTATATCTTAACGTAAATTGCGATTCTAGCAACTTCCACGTAAATCGTGTTTCTAATGCGATAGGAAATAATTTCAACCAAATTCCAGCCTATCGCGTCAATAATAATCCCTTTCCCGAATTGAGAATCAAATAAAGCTCTGCTCGACAGCACGTTGACGATCGTACGGTTGAATCTCACTCGAGGGTAATTACTAATTACCATTCGGACAAAAAATCGAGAATTTCATTACACTCGAATTGAGAATAAAATAAATTTATCTTCGACACCGCGTTGGCGATCGTACGGCAAAATAAAAAGAGGAATTTACGAACAGTCTGGGCGATCGCGAGGAATTTGCCCCAGCCGCGGTCGCGTTTAATTTATCACAATACAATTCTAATCGCGCAGGAAACGTGAGGTTTTGTTGATCTATCGGTAAGCGGTTACCAGACGACACCACCGAACGTGTAGTCGATGCTGCCGGTGTCGTGTTTGGATTTCACATTCTTCCCAGCGCGCAGTAACGCACAAGTGTTCTTCATGCACGGCGCGTCTCCCGTGTTAGCGACGGATCTACGTCTCTTCCGTTGAACGAAACAACCCAAATCTCGCTTATCTTCTACGTGGAAGTTTTTCCCCTTGCCTCGTTTTTTCCCATCCCCTGCCGTCCGTAGACTTTGGGAAAGTGTCGCGTGAAACTATGCGTGAGTCGGGACACCTAGTTCGAGCGGTGAACGCGAGGGAAACAAAAAAAAAGAAAAAGAGCGATCTTTCGTTTAGCTCTCGTATCCGCGACGAATCGAGCGCGAAGATAGATTTTCGAACGCCGCGCCGCGAGCCGCGACGAAAAATCGCCGGGGGAATTAAAGCCCCGCGTTCAGTTTAAAACACGAGCGCGCGGTCGAGATTTATCTACGTACCTTTAAAATCGTATCTCGGTTTTTAAATCCACGTGTTTGCCGATCGCACCGCGTTAAATGGACTCGTTAAATCTTTGATATTTGACCGCTCCTTAATGTATATAACACCGAGCGGAGGGATAGCCTTTTTTTCCCTCCCCTCGAGTGTATATCAAATAACGATTGGAAATCGGTGATCTAATGGCGTAGTAAGAATCTACGATATTATTTACCCTTGAACGGAAACTACTATGAATTCCATTTTTTTTATATCATCGCCGCTACCATCGGGGCATTCGAACGATAGTATTATCCAGATGGGAGTTCGATTTATTAACTCGACCGTCGATCGAAGGAACAATCGAAAAATTAACTGAAGAATTTTACAAATTTTACAAAACTGCTCGACTTGGCTACTTTCCATAAAAAGAAAACATCTCCGATGAACTAAATTAAAAATGCCACTACTTTAATGTTAACGAAATCGACTAGAATCTCTTTACTTTACCACCAGGATCCCGCGTAACGGTACGAACCAGCTAAATCAATATTCCAATTAAACCTCCCTAGCCCACCAAAATATGACTCCCTCGTTCATCCCCTCCGTCGCCATTCTAATCCCCTCTCATCGAAACGACGACGCGACGTCTCCCTGAAACAAAATTGAACTCGCGATTCATCGGGAGGAAGCAGTCGAGCGATGCGTTATACGCCCGCATCAGTTAACGCGCGGTCTCCTTCCGTCGTGACGCTTCCTATTTACTACGTGGCACGAACGAGGCGCCGAAACGAGCGTCGGTTGCAGATGCGGGCAGGTTAAAGGGGCCAAAGGACTGGCCCAACCTAGAGACGGACGCGTAGCGCCGGCCCCAGGGCCCTTTTACGCGGGGCCACGGGAACGCGGGCCCCCGGACAAACGGTCCAACCTATCCTAACGTGACCGTGCACGACCAACTCTTCTCTCTCCCTCTCCCTCTCCCCCTTCGCCGTACATGCCTCACTTCTTCTCTCCCTCTCTGCTCCCTTCGGCCTCTCGCTCGGTCGCTTCCGAGAAACCGTTCACGGACGGTACGCGTACTAATGGCGTAGACGCGCCGCGGTGGGGAAACTTGACGATCGTTTATTAACGTTACGCCGCGCCGTCGGTGTACCTTCGGCCGGGTACAGACGCGTAGCACACGCGCGTAACAGACATCCTATTGCAACTCGGTTGCAAATGTGTTATTAAGGTATGCGAGAGGAGGCAATCCTGACTAGTCGATTGGTGCATCGTGTTGCGTGATACGCGCGTTTGTTACATGTCTCTGCATACCCGGCTTTATATCAATGGTGACCAAATTGTGGCTCTTCTAGATATTTAATGTGGATCTCGGGAAGGGCTGAGAAAAAGCAAGGGAGCGCGTGATAGCGACAAGTCAAATTTCAGTCGGTGTTACAACATTGAATTATTTATGGAAAACAATGGAATGTAATGCGATTTACTGCACTCGTCGTTATCGTGTCTCCGCTGTCTCTTAGATATAAGTATGTATACTATGCGTATGCATAGGTATGTGCGATAACATATGTATGTATAAAATAATTATTGAATAATGAATTGAAAACATTGGTTGTATTAATTACACAAAATACCGATCAAGTAGAAGACACGGTTCTCCAATATTTCTGATAGACGAAATATGGCTCTTGCCATGATAAGGTTTGACCACCACTGCCTTATACCGTACGATTCGAATTACTCGTGTACGCGATATTACGAGAGAAATTAAGAGCGATTCGTAATCCTCTAGGATTGTAACGAGCTTATAGAACGATCGGAAGGAATTTTTGGGAAAATCCTGGAAGTAATTGACGGGTAAAATTAAATTGAGGAATGCTGATTGTGAGTAGAATTTTTTTTAGGTATTCTAACGCTACGCGATTAAATAAATCAATTTACGAGTGATAAATGTAAGGGCGGGTTTTCGTAAACGATCTTAGATTCTTCAAGATAATACTTTAAGGATTTCTTCACACTCGGTTATCGTCGACACGTAACGTTGCTCTTAAGCGTTCGGAAGCATCTGCCCAAAAAACAGGGTCCCTCGCGAACGTTGCATTCTTAACGCGGTATCACTCCGCGTAGCCAACTACAGCGTCGTATCGATAAATTCGCGGGGCAACAATGTATGCGAAATACGTTCATACTAACGGTAGCCTCTTACGCGAAGAAACGTACATATCTCTCCAGCGATCTAATTAAACGACGCAAAAACCAACTACTCCCGATCTTATGAATCAATCGGCTCGGATCGCGGACCAAATTCGCGAACTCGTCAGTCCATACAATTTCATTTCCATCTTAAAATGGCGAACGAACGTCCGCGTCAGTTCCGTGTGCGTTTTAATAATGTCACACGGTGAAAGAATGGCGGAACGGTCTACCGGTTTTTGTCGCATAAGCGAGCAAATTAAACGCGAAGAGAAGACTGCGCTGACTTACAATTAGTATCGGCTTATAGCGCCAATTTTCTGAGGATCCCTGAAGTGCCTTTTCGGCGCTACCTGGAAGCCATTCATGGACATGACACGCACTGAAACGACGCGGCGACTGACAATCCGGGCGAGCTCCACCTCGTTTCCGACGGTTCTTACTGCCACAATCATCGACGAGGCACTGCCTTTCGTGAGAAAAAAAAGAAAGAAACAACGCGCTAATGCAAAGTAAAAGCCCGAAACGACGCGTAACTCGACCGAGAATTACGGACACGATCGCGAATCATTTCTACCCCTCGTTAGTCGTTTTGTTGCTTATTTTTCGCGTTTCACGGTTCGAACCTGTCGTTTCGTTGTCGCTACGCGTAGGCTTGAACGTAAAGAGGAGAAGGTATGCTCGACGGAAAAGGACGGAGCAAGTGGAAGAGGCGTATATTGAGAGGAGATTAAACTAGCGTCTAGAATTGTGTCTATACTATATTTGCGTTTAGCAAGTTACCACGACCCTCTCGTATTCCTAGGATCGTACATTTTCATTTTGACTGTGGTGTCTCTGGGATCTTCTCACCGGGAGGCGGTCAGATTAAAGGCGCTACCCGTTCTAATCTGACTAGATTTAAAGCCTGGCCGCTTAGGATTCGGTCTAGCCTACCCCAACATGACCCTTCTTAGTCTAAAGTTCCAATCAAGTTCTACGAAAACCCGGCACCTCCAAATCTTTTACCGAAACGCCACTAAACCTAAAATAGCACCTGTTCCTTCAACCTTCGACGGCGTTAAGTTTTCCGATGGGATTTCGGAAAAAAATAACAGGGGTATTTCTGGCCGGCGCGGCGTTGCGTGCGAGCCTAAAACCCCGTGGAATATTAACTTCCACATAATCGTCGATTACAATCCGGATGCCTTTTCGAATAGGTACAGTATTTCTATTAATACCGTTGAACTGAGAAAAGTAATTAACATCCCTAGCGGTTAATCGATTTCATCGAGTTGGCATAAGTTCAATGTCCGAATAATTATTCGTTCATTTTCGAAACCTAATCCAAGCACGATGCTGTTTTTAATATTAAAGTGACAAGAGTAACCGAGACATCAGCTTCGAAGTAAATATTTTCCCTCAAAGATAACAATCCCAAGCGTGCTTCTTCTCAAGATAAATGAATATTCCTAACGATTAATCGATCTCATCGAGTTGACAAATTGGTCAAGCTCGCGTAACTTCGAGTTTCAAATAATTACTACTTCGATTTCAAAATCCAATTTAAGCATGATGCTTCTATTAATATTAAAATAGCAAGAGTAATCGAGGCATGAGTTCTGAATAAAATATTTTCCGGCAAAGATAACAATCCCAATCGTGCTTCTCGTCAAGATAAATGAACATCCCTAACGATTAATCGATCCAATCCAGTTAACAATTTTTTTCAAGTTTTCATAACTTGGATACCCAAATAATTACTAATTTACTTTTGAAAATTAATCCAAAAGTAACAGTTCCAATCAAGCTCCCCCTCAAGATAAAGTACCCCGGTTCGGATCGTCTCTCAAAATCGGTGAGATGAAAATTCCATAAAACCAGATACACGAACGTGGAATTTAACGTGGCGGACGCGGCCCCCACCGTATCTTCTCGGCCCCCTTCCGAATATCTCCCCTTCCCTCTCCCTCGTGGCCCTTCGCGCTACCAGCAGACTAGTACCACGTTACGTCACGTACCACAAATGACTTTAAATGCCACTCCACCGGCTATACCGGCTATCCCTTTCGATTTCAACCTCCGTGCCGACCACTGCATCGTCGTGGCACTCCCCTTTCGAATTTCTCGCCGTTGGCATCGGGAACAATTCGGCTCTGATACACGTTGGAAAGAAAACTTGCCGCGCAGTCCTTTCGTAACGCTTCTCTAGGGTAGCGCGTTCACGGCGCGGCGTCAAGTTTCGGTGAGACCGGGTGAGAGAAAATATTTTTATTCTGCCTCTTCTTCTTCCTCCATCTCTCTAAAGTGCCTCCGCCTTTAATTTGTTCGAATCGAGCGGAGAAATCTTCGATAATGAACGATCGGGCGTTAATTACGTTTTGGCGCTCTTCGGGTATCGTTTATCGTGACTTTCCAATTTTTCTTCTCTCTGAGTTTCCTCCGCCGGGTTCGCGATGTTATCTCCATCAAATAGTACTGGGTTTGGACGATAACGTCGGTTTTCTTTGGCGATCTTGTTTCACGCGCGATCCGTATTGTTTAATAAACCGATCGGTGGTAAATTAATTCGTTACGTTTTGCGGTAATGTTTAGTGGCTCTGGAATGTATGACACTTGCGTCCGAGGCATTAATTCGAGAGCCAAATGGATAGACGAGATAGACGAGAATCGCGGTCGAAGGATTATTTATTTATTTATTTATTTATTAAACGGCGAGATAAGGCGACGCGCATCGACTGTATTTTAAGCGGCAGTAAAACCTTCGCCGTTCTCGAAATTTCAAGTGGCGCCCCGTCAAAATATTTAAAGGATGAACCGTTTTCGTGATCCGAAAACATCTGTTTTCTACACCGATTTTTTGTTCACGCTCCTTCAAACTTTCAGGATTCACGTGTTCGAAGTTCGAACATATGCGGGCGACGACATAAATTAGACCTCAAGTTTTGTCGTTCCACTCTTTTAATCTTTTACTGATAAACATGTCCTGTGGTAACTACAGCCTAGCGATACGAATGAATCGTAATCGTGAACGTTATCGTCCCCCGAATGAAACCGGAGGGAATTTTTCAATCCACAGGCTTGATTCGCAATAGGAAACAATAAATTGTGCATTCGACACGGATCACAGGTACGTTTACGGTGATCCACAAGACCGTTCGAACGATTCTATTTCTTTTGCGATACTGACGATTAGAACCGAGCACACACGATAATATGCGTGACAGATGAATCGAGCATCAAGGTTCCAAGTGATAAAATGGTTTCGCTTTGAAAAGAATATTCGTTTCGCCGACAATGCGTCAAAAAATCTGCACTTTAACGTAGAGGCATGATACTTACCGCTGGTACGTTTAATGTGTACAATAGAATTTATTTCTGAGAGTCAACATAATTCTGAAAAATAAGTTTCTGTTATTTTATAACCTTCCACTACAGTTTACCACGACATTTTTATTTCTATTAAAATTTCGGAGTAAATATTCAGCGGGAGAAATTTTGGGGTATCGTTGATGACGAATTTGGACAGCGAAAGTTCTTTACTTCTCGTTATTAACCAAACGCGATATTTGATACGAAGATTAGTATTGTGGTCATCCGCATCTCGGATATAGCACAAGCGCACTTTTGATACAGCAAACGATAGAGTTCTGATAAGCGTAATTAGCGTTCTAGGAAGTGGTTACCGTAGGAAAGCCTCCGAATGAATTATTCTGATTAGACGTGTACGCGGCACACAGCGCCCGAGCAATGATACGGAAACGCGAAAGAAACTGTTCATTGCTTACGCTATAATCGACGGCTACGAGAGTAACGCGTATAGAGAAAAATAAAAAGAAAACAGCTGATCTTGAAATGTACTCCGATCGAAGGAAACGTAACTGACAGTGACGCGCAAGTTAATCGGCCACCGGCTTAAAAATCTTTCAAAGATAAAAATAACGATAATAATAAAAACAATGTAATACATCGTGCACGCAAATATCTTTTCGAACGGACAATTTCCACGATCGAAAACTTTTGCGCGCCGGTGTACGTTCCCGATTACCGATCCGTGCAAGGGGAAATAAACGTGTACGTGCGTGAAAAAAGAAATACGCACGTGCGCGCATCGTCTCCGAGGCGCGACGCGCGAAATCGATCGACTTTGCCTCGCCATTCGCGCTCGCGTCGCCGTTGCACTCGCGGTGCGTCGCGTCGCGTGAGAATCCATGCGCGCGCGCGCGAGGTAGTCGAACCTGGTACACATTTGTTATATACATATAGATATATATATATACATATTATGTGTAAGTATACGAGCGCGCACACGAATGGAATTCAAGGTTCGCGGTGTTCGGTTCCGATCCAAGCTGCGCTTTGTCGCGCGCGTATGTACGCGCGCCCGTACGCGTATTTGTATATCCCCCACCTCCAGCGCGTAGCCATGAGTTATACGCTTGGTAGTTGCACGTGGGTGCACAATATTGCATTCGCTCCCACACCCACCGGCGCTCCGCCAAAGAAGCGCATCGATGCATTTTCGCTCTCCGCGAGCCTGCCTCTTTGTTTTTCCTTTTATCCACGCACGGTTGATCCTCGTCGTTTCGGTTATTTCGCTCGAACCCGTGTTAGAAAAATCAATGATAAAACAACAATAACCGACCGTACGTCAACGTATATTTAATTAAAAAATCATGGCGTAATCGGTCTTTATAACGTTACGTTTGACATTCTTTCGACGCTCACCTCGAAAGTTTGTTTGATAATTTTTCTAAGATGCAGTTAATAAAAAAATCTTTCATTAGAAAGATATTCATAGAAATATTTATAAATAAGCGGGAGTTAAATATCCTACGAATTGCGGTAATTTGCACTATTTTCGCGGTATACTTACCAGTTCTTTAATTTTCAAAGCTTAGATATTATTATATAAATATAATTAGACCTTTAGTTTGCAAATAAAAAAATGTTTGATTAAATACGTTTTATACACGAAAAATTAACGAAAAAACGTTCGGCGTCAGCGTAGGCGACGATTACGAAAGATGAGTAGCGTCGTTAGGATCGCTTCGTACGTAAGGTATGCGTTGTAAGTTGTTAAAGCGGTTTGAGAAATTTGTAATCATGGAACGGAGAGTTTTGTCAAAGCGTCGCGCGATGTTGTACGCGTTTCGTTGTCCCTTCGTCGAAAATTGGAAGAAATCCACCTGACAATGCTATAATTTCACGGCTACACTTGACTCCGGATTGTTCGAGTTTTCAACACGATGATTTAGTGTATTTATTCGTCGGTAAAAAGGGCCCGCGTATATACATTTTTCTTCTGAGCAGGAACGTATCTTTGAAAGGTATTGTAGGCGTGGTACCCTACCAAGCGGGAGGTCTTCGACTTGCTTCGAATTCTTTTCTATCTCTTTGGATGCATTAAGAACGGGAGGATTCTCACGAATCGAAAGCTCGAGAAGCACGGGAGAAGGTAGTTAGTAATTTCTCATTCTTTAAACGAGAATGTCGACTTCAATTTTTCAATTCAAATGGAAAAGTAACTCGTGCGCTCCAAAATTTTCATGTGAAATTGTCAACTCTTGGATTTATGGATATTTTATTCCCGTTGTTTGTCTGGTATAAGAACCGGTAAAGATGAAACTTGATTTCAGTGGAGAGCCATGGAAACATTTACAAATAATTGAGTATTAAGTATCGTATGAATTCCGTTAACTTCCACTATTTTCGCGCTATATATCAGTCGTTTAATTTTCGACGTTTAAATATTAATATGTAAATATAATTAACCTTTTCGTTGCAAACGAAGAAATTTCCGAATGCTTCGTACCGACCGTATAATTTTCTCGATAGACAATCAAATTCTTGCAAACCAGAATTAAGTTTACGCATGAAATTTGAAATGAAATAAAGTAGGGCGCACTATTTTCGCGCTATAGCGCTTATCCTAAGCAGTATGCCGTCTGATTGCACAGACTCGTCCCTGAACCCGAGCACCGCGCTCTTTACTCTTCTCAGGCAGGGGTCTTTCGTTGCGGACGATAGATGTGTGCACGAAGAGAAGCGGAGGCACACAGGACGAGCGTACGAGGACCGCACATCGCGTTGCAAATTCTTGGGCCGCACTTACGAGGTCGGCAGTGTAAGCTTAATTGTCGTGCGGTACTTATTTGCGATTCCCAAAGCACACGTTCGCCCGAGATGATTGCTACTCGCTGCCCACTTTCAACCTTTTTCCCTGTACACTCTGAATATCCGAGAAAACGAAATTGTTTGTGCGTCGGAGCCACGAGATTTGAGCCTCTGATACTAGGATCGCTCTTTGATATACAATATTTTTCAATTATATTAACTGAGAAAGAACGTTTTAAATCGTGTATCGAGCGAAAAGTTGTCTCTGAGAATTATACGGGTTCGAATGACACCATCGCGTTGATATCATTATTCAAACGCATATATTAAAATATAGTGCGAGTTTTCGAGATTATGAAGCTTACTGAGCGTCGTAATATATTCCATGGTGTTATCAGTTTTTTAATGGATGACTTCCATTGGTAGTATCGCGTTTTTTGTACTTTGAAGTCAGAACGAAAAGGAATATTTATGTCACAGCGACGGGACGCGCGCGTCAACGACAAAACGCCCGTATGCACGTAAACGACATTCTCGCGTTATTCGCGCAAAAACAGCGCGGCGATTAGCACGCGCATCCAGCGGAACGATTTTGAGAATCAAAATATTTCCTCCCGGGTACAATCGCGCGTCGCCTCCCGTTGTGTACGCAAATATGACGGTTCGCGGTGACGTCACATCCGGCGTCTCGTTTTTCGCGGCGCGCAGTTATCACGGTGCCCAAAGAGAAGGACGAGGAGGGAGACTCGACGCGGGGATTGCTTTTGTACGCCCACGCAACGGCCACGAAAGCAACCGCGGTACGAACGTGTCTTGTACGTACAACGAATGCAAGACCGGTACGTTACGCGCGAAACAACAGCCACGGCCGCGATATATTTCGTCGAACGACGCGTGCATCTGCACGCCGTTTCTGCCCGCGATACGTCAGGTACACGGGAGGTAATATGGTAATTCGGCGAATGCAACCGCTTTGGCCCTAACTGTGCGTGATTTTCTGGCGAAATACGCGCGATACAGGGTGCACGTAAGAATCTGCAACGAGTCGGTGGAAATTTTGGTACATTATTTTGTGCCTTATTTTATGCACTTCAATTATTTAATGCATTATTTCACGCACGTTGATCGCATTTGTTTAACAAAATCAGTTTAAAGTCAGTATAAAAATGCATTTTGCATAAACATCCGCAGTCTAGTTATAAGTTACAAAACTTATAACCGATCGTGTCATTACGAGAGAGTATAATGAATTTATATTTCAGAAAAGAATGTTTGTTGTGTATCGGTCACAAGTGTTTCAGGCAAATTTATGCAACCAGTCGTCCTCTAACGTCAAATAAAAATGTACCAGAACCCATTGTATGATAACTCGTAATCCATTCTTCAAGTACATCTCCTATATTAAACAGGATAGTAATTTGTGTCACACCGTACGAGGAATGCAGATAGAGTAATGTTTATCGGAAAAATCTAACGATGATTTCGCGCAAGAAAAACGCGCCCATAAAACCCGATCATAAAACGCGAGGCGTACGAATACAACGACGAAGGATTGACAAATACGTAAATATCATTTTACGCGGTATAGTAATTCGACGACCAAAGGTACGCCGTTGGCACTGGTTCGATGTAAACGCAATCAAACTTAATTGCGGTGAATATATTTCGTGTCCGCGGCCAGGGGACACGACGCGAAACAAAAAATGATATTAACGCGCGTTCCTTGCGTACGATGGAGATGTTCTACCATAACTCCTGCATTATCGCGAGCAAGGTTGTACGATGATAAATGGTTTCGCGGGTACAACGAACGAAGGTAACTTTGTTGCGGCAAAGTAACTAGAACGCTAACCAACTTCGTTACACGGGGATAATACGTTACTGCAAACGGACGTTCCACCGAATGTTCCGTGGCGACGTTAATCTTCCCCGTTAAAAGTTTACGTTGTAATTTACTTCGATATCATCTTCGGAGTCGGTCGAAATAAATTAGAGACGTAACGAAAAGTGGAATGCTTCTGTCGTTACTCGTAACGGCCCTGGTCAACGGTGTTTCGGATCGTAATCGGATGTCCTTCGTAGGAACAACCGCGGGGTCTTACGATCATCCCTTAATCCAGTGGTTGTCAACTTTCTTAAGGTACGTTTTCCAAGCTGCAACTGACCGCGGCGGCTAACTCACACAATCCGAGTATGCTATTATTTATAGCATAGTCGGAATGTGGGAATCTTCTGAATTTTGAAGATTTCTGTGAATATTTAGATAAAGATTTTTGGCCAAAAATGTGCTTTCAATTTTGTCTCAGAGTTCAATGGGCCTAATTATTGCGAAACGTGCACGTTAAACGAAGAACTCGCGAAAATGATAAAAAAATCATGGACGGCCAAATTGTCGCCCGTAGCGAGCGGAAGTGTGACTTTAAGAGGCGGGAACGGATAAAAGTTAAATTTACAACTTCCTGATTGACCGGGGTCGATTGAAAACCACTGTCTCGAATGAAGGAACGAAGTATAGAGTTGAGAAGTTCGCGAAACTCCGACCCAGACGGGAGAAAGAAAATGTGGAAAATCTTTCAGACTATAAGTTATTTTGGAACAAATCTAGATCATGCACATTCCCGAATCTCCGGATCTCCAAACTAAAGACCTACGATTGTTTACGGAATAAGTTATGCTACTGTGGAAATTATTTCTAAAGCCAGCAGACACTTGTGATTACTTACGGAATAATTAATGTCAGTGTGGAAATTATTTCTAAAGCAAGCAAGAGGTTAAACATTGCGCGTACGTAGTGATGCGCGCGCAAGTATGTCAACGAGAGGAACAGGCAGTAGACTCTAATCTGTCATTTTCCATAATTTGAGTGCTTATATCTCCGGAACTAAAACCAAGCGCCAACCTTTGCTTGCGGATTCGTGATCAGCGACCCGAAATACACTTGATAGAGTCGAAAAAAGTTTGGAGATCCGAAGATCCAGAGATGTGCATGATCTAGATTTAAGCCGTTATTTTAAATAACATTATACACTTCTGCACTCTATTATGAACCGACAATCGAAGGAACGTCTGTCCACTACGAAAAACTTCGCTCAATTAACTGCTACGAATAACGAATCTCGCACACGCTTATACGCTACGTTTCACTCGGCATTTTATAAACAATGAATCACACTCCCAGGCCCACGTTTTTTTTCAATAAATTGAACCGACGAATCATTGCTACTAAAGTGTAGGACGGTGAGACATTTTTACCTTCGCTTTACATAATATTCAACGAAATAAGCCGACGAGTTTCGCGGCGATCCTAACGCGCGCACGCACGCTCGTCGATGTCGTTACGGCCACCTTCCCATTACTCGAGTATCGACGAACCGGACTGACCTCTCCTGCCCGTAAATTACGACGCATTCCAGCCGATGTTCCACGGTGATAAGTCGCGGCCTCCAAATGTTTTCGTCGCCAGCGGGCGTTATTTTCGCCGGCTTGCGAGCCGATTACTCCGAGATAGGACGGAGTACGATCGGGACACCAGGCGCGAAACGACCCGTCGATATATAACGAAGGAGCGGCACGGATAATATCGCGACCCGATATAAAACATCCCGTGCTCTACATATATGCATGTATGTGTTTACGCGCGGCACGAACGACGTCGCGGGGGATCCGGTTTTTTATTATTTTTCCAGTAATCTGTCGGGGCGACGCGACGGAACGCGACGTTACGACGCGCGACGATTGGAAATAACGCGACAATATTTACGGCACTGCAGTTTACGAGAGGCGAGCGCGAGGACTCTTCGAGGCGCGTTTAATGATACCGCGATTGATAATCGTGAAATTAAGATACAGCTTTGTTCCCGTCGGTGTACTCTTTCCTCGCTCTCTGACGCCTCGCGATATTATTATCGTACGTAGAGTCGCGTAATTTTTGTTCTATACGTATTCGTGCCGAGTATACCTCATGGACGCGAATGGAACGGAAGTGGCTTCGAACGAGGGGACACGGTTTAGAGTGGAAAACTCGAGACGGTGGTAGGAGCAAATCTATGCGACGTTTGACTCTTCTTATGGTTTCCCTCACTCGCTCACCGTACATCCTACGTCCGGTGATTAGAATCTATCTCAATGTTCTCAAATCTTCCTCGGCGCTGAATTATTCGATCGATCGTAGATAATGAAATATTCTTTAATTAGGGTTTACGCGGCTATTAATGGCGCGGGATTGAGATTGTTAAAATTTTCGTAAAATATGCGTATTTTGTGGTTTACCGATCACTCCGTTTCTAAACATTTCGTTCCAAATGTAACTTTATTCCTGATTTTTGGTCGGTATCGTTTGTTTAATCGTTACGTGCTAATACGATTCGGATCGAATTAAATCGGCAACCATGGGGCGTGCAGACACGGTAGATAGAACGTATACTTTGATCGGATGGTTGGCAGAATTCCGCGGCCGGTGAATTGGCGTTACACGTTCCTGCAATGTGTGCGTGCGGCCAAACGCCAATCGGAATGGTCAGTTATGCGCGATCAAGATAAATTACAATTCAGCGTTGGCGCGTTTACTCGACTAGTGACCGACACCGAGAAGTATCATCGAAGTTATGGCTTATTGCGATGGTTTGCGTTTTTTTATTACGACAAATGTCTTGTCCGCACCATTTACCTTTTACGTTACCATTATTGCGCCGAGTTCGCCCTCGAGGAAAAGTAACGTGTAAAATACATTCCATTCGTCTGAGATTACCATCTTTTACTTTAATTTTATTGGAGCGCAAAGTTAGATAATAATAATGTGAAACATGGAGAGCGTGAAAATTGCAATTTCGATGAAATAACGAAACTTCGCTAATACTATTTTAAAAGAAAAATCCTATTTTATATCGAATCAAGAGCGATGAGAGATTTTAATTTCTGACACGACGATAATTACAGCAGACGTGATGCCATTTTTATCAAACTTTCGCATTCGCGTCGTTTCCTCGCAAAAAATATTATTCATAAATCGATTAACGCGTCGACAAAAATTCCCGACGCAGAACGTCGACGTTACTTACACCGTCGAACTTCTTACCGCCCTTTCTCTCTCCCTCTCCCGCTTAATTCCTTACCGCCTATTCCCAATTAAAAGACGCACGGTCGAGCGAGCAAAACGGAAGGGAAAAGGGAGAAAAAAGTAAAGACGGGAGGCACCTGCATCGTGAAATTCTCGTCGCTCGAGGATGCGGCGTATTCTCTATGCACCAGCTCCGGTAAAAGGAGAAACGATAGTCCGCTGCAATCCGACGACAACGTCGGCGTTGGCCGCGATGCCGGAGGTGTGGAGGTGGTGGAGGTCGTGGAGTGGGTGCAGTAGGAGAGAAATAAGCGGGAGTAAATCGAGGCGCGAGGGAGAAGCCGACGAAGAGAAGGTAGAGAGGAAGAGGAATCCGACGGGTGTGTGTGTGTGACAGAGAGAGAGAGCGAGAATTACGATGGTGGGGGGAACGGAGAAGAGAAAAGGGGATGCTGTCTCGCTCGTTCGCAGGGGCATCCATTGACGCCTTCGCCCAGGCATTTATGAATGAAGCTCCCCCACCAGAACGTTCCGTATCTTACGCTCGCTGCACATGCGCTTCGTTGGTGGGGTACGTGAGCTTGCTCGAGACTCGTTGCAGCTAGAAGACAGAGAGAGAGAGAGAGAGAGAGAGAGAGAGAGAGTGAGTGGAAGTGGGAGAGATGGAAAGGGAGAGAGAGGCAGAGAGAAAGAGGTATCGCGTCGTGCGCGTTTGAGAGTTAATTGGTGGGTTTGTCATCGAACATCGCCTTCGAGATCGAACCGATTGCTCGTATTTTGCTTCGTACAGGTTATAACGATTATTTTTGACATTTTGGAGTTATTGTTTGCTACGACCGTTTTGTCGCTACAGTCCCCAAGGAGTTCGCGCTCTTCGGAGAAGTATTTTCCAAGGCGACAGAAATTTGTTTCGATGATTTTTTCAATTAATATTCCTAATGACGCGTTGGTAGAATAAACGTTGCATCGAGATAACGCGTAAAGGCCCGTTTTTGATAAGGGTTTATCGAGACGCTTATCAAAGCTTGATTTTTATATTACGTCAGTCATCGACGATCAGAGCTTTCGTTTACTCTGCGAATAATTATTTGCCGAGCGGATCGTAAGTCGCGCGGATGGATTTAAAGGTAATTTTGCAAATCGCGCGTTGGTCAAATATATATTGCGTGGCGCGATAAAGCGCGCAAACGTTGGCGTTGTTTTATTAAGACGCTTAGCGTCGCCGTGGTGCAACGTTTGCGAGTGATTACGAGGAACTGTCGTTTGGCGACACGGCTCGTTTGCGATTCGGTCGTTGCGAGAGGTCGAGATCGTTCTCCGCTTATGGCGATCGTTGGAATAATTCCAACTGCATCGCCGGTGAAAGTTCGCCCGACGTTTCTCCTTGCTTCTCCGTGCTCGCAAAAAGTTAATAAGACCCGTCTATGGCCACGATCGTCAATACTTTCGGCGACGATACCGCTCATCCGATCGGTACGTTTGCACCGAGATAATAAAGCCAGGCGCAAAAAGTGCATTACCGTGATTCCGCTTACCGTGAATCGTGTCGGGAATCGTAACTCGTTTACGCGTACCAACGTAATAACAGAAATTCAACTATAAAGGCCTCGGTATTTATTTTCATTCGCTCCGGCTACCGTTACGAAAAGTTTACTTCAAACTTCGATCGGTACCCTCTGGAAGAGCGTAATTGCGCGGATACAGACGATTCAAGATTCGGTCTAGCCACCTTTTCGTTTTATCACGCTTCCCAACGATCGAATTACGAATTGACAAACTTAACGGGAGGTCGTAACTAGCGTTACGTCGACGCGAACTTCCGGCCAACCATGCCCCATATATCTTTCCAATTTCCGCTCTCCCGGCGAATTATCCCGCGGCATGAAACGAGAGGTAAGGAAAGTCGGATAAACGGAAAGGGGTCCCTTCGCGCATCTTGCAGTGCACGTGCCGTTTTTTTCCAGACAGTGTGTCGCTTGCATATTCTCCCTTTTCTCTCCTTTCTTGTTGTTTTTACGGGGCCGAGTGCAACGGAAATGCGGCCTCGCGCCACAATGCGATCGTCTCTGCTGCTGGATGCTTCTTTGGATTAATAAAAAAGGGGCGGGGGGGGGGGGGGGAGGCATTTTTGTCAGTCTGGACACGTGTTCTCGCGACGAGGAATCGGCCTCACTTCGCGTTGGTCCCGCGTTTGTTACGCGGACCCGCTTCTTCGGTGGCTCGCGCATGTGTGTTCATCGGAGCCACGCATGTGCTCGATTAACTCCACCGTTTTGTGCCAGCTGCTCAACCCTTTCCCGTCTTAAATCGCCCGAAACCGGCCGAGAGATCGCGGCGAGAAAAGATCGTTGTTCTTCCATTTTCTTTCTTCGTTCCCCACGCTTTGCGGCGATAAAGCGCAATTTCGAAATTGAATGCGTCAATCGCGCGATCCTTTCTCGTCTAACCGCTTGGAAAACTGGAATTAAAGAAAGGATCGGACGGTCCGCCATTTTTTAAAGATTTTTGTCAGTAACAATGGGCATTTTGAGACTGACACCGCGGAAACCGAAACCTAATAAGAGCCCAAAACAAACCTAGTAGGCCTACATAAGGCTTCACTGTGCATCTCGCAACGATCGACGGATATTATTGTTCATTGTGCCTTTTTTTTATGATTCCGCGAATCTTCGGTCGCAGCGGCTGAAAAAGATACGGTCAAAAATACTATTTCTAGTTTTTCATTGTGCGTGTAGCACCGCAGTATTCTTAATTGACCGCGCACCTGCGTGTACTTTCCGTGCGTCCGTTTCTCGTTGAGTCATGATTAAAGCGCGTCAGGTGTCCCATCGTTTGTGTCGCGAACAATAATTAGAAAGAAGGAATGACACGAGCGGCGCATAAATGGCAATAATTTGAAACGAAAGTCGTTTCCTGCATTGCCAGTCAATTATGGATAGCGAATTTGATGTCTTTTTTCCATTATTACCATTCTCGCGCGGTTCGTCCATTATCTCGTTCCGCGATTCATGCAACATTGTCTCTTCGTTTCCTTCCCGGCTTGGTACGTTTAATTAAATCGGCTGCAGCGTGCATTTCCGTGCAATGTGCGGTTTGCGTTTATCTTTTAACTTAATAAAGCTTATTAATCGTCGCGTTATCGCGCAGATGGAAAGAGGCCGCCGCGGCGTCCCACGGAACTGATTGTAAAATCGAGCAACTTTTTTGTCGGTCGCAAAAGTTTCCTTTTGATAAAGGAAAGCTGCGACCCTCGCGAAGGGGCGGTCGCCTTTGTACGTCGTCTACGATAAGGCGTTGCGTAGATGCGCGATAAGTTTGATTTGATCCACCGCCGATGGAAGATTTGTCTTGATCGATACGGGAATAAAAAAATTTGTTGGATTCGATCGAAATTTATGGTTTGTGGCAAACCCTAGCGATTTTCGCTTGTTCCGTAGTACCAACATAGAATATACTGTTTTGTCGAAATCGGGATGTACGAGAAGTTTTTTGCATAACGCGTGTAATCCAAAATAACGCATTGTGAAATATTATCGCCGTGC
The DNA here is from genome assembly GCA_933228935.1 of Pemphredon lugubris. Taxonomy (NCBI): domain Eukaryota; kingdom Metazoa; phylum Arthropoda; class Insecta; order Hymenoptera; family Crabronidae; genus Pemphredon; species Pemphredon lugubris. The sequence goes on along the minus strand of OW121817.1, from coordinate 26,139,647 downwards.
CAACTTTTATTTTTTCGTTTTATCAAATGGGTCCGTAACTTTTAAATAAATGGCATGCATAAGCTGTTGGTTCAAAAAAGCATATTATTGATGCACGTAACAAATTTGCTTTATTTCATCGAATAAAATACAATTCTTGCTTCTTATTATTTGGCGCGTTACAGACATTCGCGTTTTCCGAGCTCGCGTTGTGGGGGCGTCTATCGTACTATACGCACCGAAACAGATTAGATCGCTATTACAAAATTACTCCTCCCGTTGTAACGGTGTACGTTTAATTATTAACGATACGCTCGTTTTAACTAACGTTGAACGGTACTTTTTGCACTGGCGGGAGTTAGAATGCAGGCTCCATCTCGTACGATAGAGCCATTCAAATTACGCTATCCGATTACTACGAGGCGTAACTTTCCTCCCGGCTCGGAACAGAATGTATCCAAGAAACGACAAGCTTCGTTGATTTTTTGAAATGCTACCGACGCTATTACATCTACATATAAGGAACAAGGTGAAAGCAATCTTTGGAAACAGGCAATCTTAATAAAAACAACTTTGTATCGTTCCTAACTAACGCAAAGTACCCATTAACTGTTGCAAATTCTGATGATCGGTAATTGCATGACGTACGCGAACACGAGTGGCCATCATGTGCGACCGCGTTACGGCGCCGCCCGTGCCATAAACAAAAATCGATTCGGGGAAGATCACGCGTTTTCTCCACGCCGCGTCGCGGAGACTGACAATCATTCCCTTTTATTCATCGCAATTTTACACGATCCGCATGTAACATCGTGCTAGGCTGTTATTTAGTTTTTCGCTCGAACAAAATTTAAATTGAACGTGCGCGTAATAAGACATTCCTGCGAGCTTACGCAAATAAACGGAAAGCATTTTAATCGCCCATAATGAACGTTATAAAACGTTTTGTTAAAGCGAGTGATACGGGACCATGTTTTTGTATTCCCTAGCGTTACACGCACACCGGGGAATTGCAAAAAAGATTTTGCGATGCGTTAAATTAAATTAATTCCCCGATTATAAAGAGACAAGGTTTTGCCTCGGTCCAGGTACAAGTACGCGAGAACTAGATTATCTGTTCAGAAAATTTTCCAAGTCCACGAAAACAACACTATACTTATGGTTGAGTTAAAAAAGTTACTACGACATTTTTAACGATCACGGATTAACATTATTCGTTCCTTGCACACAGATATTTTTAATCCTTCCGACGTTCGTTCGGGATAACGACCAATTACCGAATAATTATAAAAAAGAATGATTGAACGCGAAGGTACGAGATAAACCGCCGAATTTGGATACACGTCCGTTTCGATTATGGGCCGAGCCAGGTTAGCTAACAATGAAGGATTGCGTATTCTTCGAGGCTTGACGACTCCGCGTTCCACGCGGAATGTTGACCCGCGGAGGAAGAAATATGAAGGCGGAGGGAAGAAAGGAGAGATAAAAAAATGATCAACGGGTTGATTAAGGCAAAGTGGGGTGGGGTGAGGGGCTCGGTGCCGTCGCTGAAGAACTCGAATTCCAACCGGGAGGCCCGTCCTTAATTTCGAATTGTATTTTTCATAATTTTTCTTACCCATCCGCGTGGTGCTCTTGCGAAATTGCTCGAACTCGTTGCGTCGTTGAAGGTGTTCCACGTTTCAGGCGAGGGAATTAAAGGACGCGATAATATTTGTCTCATAAGACTGGAGAAAACGGATACCGGCGACGTACGAAGGGGTTGACTATCGATCGCAAGCATCGCGGTATCGCCCGGGACCCTTGGAACCTCCCGGATTCGGGTGATAACCCGACAAGTAGACGAACCTGAGCTACCTCATTGGTTCTGCTTATAGGCGATGTTAAGTCACAATGAACGTTTGCATGTTCCTCGAGGCGCAGCGAGGTCCCACGTCGCCTCGCGGAATGTTGATCCACGAAGGAAGAAGGACGAGGGAAGAGAAAAGAGCGAGGGAGGAAGAGGGACGGAGGGATTGAAAGACTGGAGGAGCGAGCGAGGGAGAGAAAGATCGCAGGAGGCTGAAAGGAGAGAAATAATCTGAGAAAGCCAATGGGGTGAAGGTGAGGAAGAGAAAAGAGAAAAGAAGAGAGAAAGAGAGAGAGAGGGAGGGAGAGAGAGAGAGAGAGAGGGGGGGGGAGAGAGAGAGTTAGCGAGGGCGGGGTGGGGTGAAGAAGGGGAGAGATAAAGAAGAACCGCGAGAGCGCGTGAGAAAGAGCGTGCGCCAAAAAAGACAGCGAGGAGGACGAAAGGAGCGGAATAACGAAAGACGAAGGGATAGGAGGAGCAGGAGGAGGAGGAGGGGAAACGATCCTGGCGAGAGGGAAGACCGAGGAAGGAATCGAGCGAGAATTCGAAGAGAGCGGCGTACGACCGTCTTATTTCAATATTTTAAGCGCACTCCGGGGTATCACGCATACCACGAGTGGACGGCCAATATTTGGCGCGGACCACAAAACGGCGGTTGTGGCGTGGCGTGGCGTGGCGTAGCGTGGCGTCGCAGCGCGCCCGCGTCGCTGCGCGCCTGCCACTGTGAGAAAAGGAAACGGCGAGATACATCGGGAGGATCGCGCCCGTGGTACTCCCGGCCACCGAACGCAGAAACAAATGGTCCTTCGCGAGTCCGAGGTTCGCGTTCCTTTGAGGAACGGGTTGCGGATAGAACGGCGGCTGCCGGCAAACGGAAACCTGCTCGAACGGCCTTTTCATCCGCATTTTTTTTCTCGCCGGGGTCTAATTGAAGTGGAAGACGAATTGGACGGTGCACTCTCCAATTGTCGGCTCGCATCGGGAAGAGTTCTTTAAACGGCAAATCGGGGTAATCGTTGGGGTTCGTCGATCAAATAAGAAATGACGGGATCGATTATATTACGGGCGCGATCGTTGGTAGGTACGTAAAGTGTCCAAGTTTTACGTTATGGGTCGAGGGACAAGATCTTGTCCCGGCCTGAGTATCTTTTCTGTTTTTAGCAAAGAACAAACGAGGGTTTTCAAGGTGGTCGAATCGTATAAAATTTGAACTTTGAGAGAAACTGCTATTGCCTCCAGAAACACTGCGTCGAGATGAGTAATTTGAGTATGATTTGATAAACATTGGTCCAGCTAGTCACGAGATATGTTATCTCAAAAATGGTAGTTTCTAATATTTTTTTTTTTTGGAAAATTAAATATAATACTTTGTGCCTCGAAAGAATTGGATACGTTGGGAAAATAATTCAGTTTCCTCGGGGATCGAGCGCGATGTAACGTTCAAGCGGGAATTGTATTAATTGTACTTTGTTCAAATTTGAATCGATATTCTGGAAAGATATTACGTTAATAGCGAGAGAAGTCGTAACCAAAGAAACGCGATAAGCGTCCGCGACGAGCGACAAATTCGTTTCACCCGTAAAATAAAAACCATCCTTCACTGGAGACGCTCGGTCGCGAGCGAAAGAATGACACCGGCGAGAAGAAAAATCGCAAGCGATTTTTAAACCGCATTCGGAAACACACGCGGTTAAGTTAAACGGTATGCCAGGAATTCCGTTCCTCCGGCGAGCGTTAGCGATGTCGCGAGTGGCATTTATTAAAATTTATTAAAATTGATAAGCTCGATTAAACATCCTCGTGCGTATACCTCGGAACTCACCCCACGGGTATTGCATCTCCTTTTTTTTTAACCCGGTGTTAACTCGGCTTACGGCTCGAGGCGCGTAAAACCCATTCGACGAATTATTTTAACGATCGTAAAAGTGACACGGAGGTCGGCGGTACTTCCTGTCAAAGTGGCTCGCGCATCTCGCATATACTTTCGTTTAATAGACACGTTTGCCGAATGTACTAACGCCACAAATATATTTCCGCTATTATTGTTTCGTCACGCGCTGCGAGAGTCAACGGTGGGACGGGTTGGAACGTTTTACATTGCCCGAGCGGTGAACTATCGCTCGTGAATTAAAGAGCGTTGATTAATTCGTGGGTATCGGGGTCGATGTCGGAACGATATTGAAAAATATCGATTCCTCAATATATTTTACGTTCTATGGAAAATATTGAATATAGGAACAGAGACGGTATTATGCATAGAATATTATTTTATCCATCGTAAACATATTTAATAATATCCATTCTCCCATATATCCCACGTTTTATGTAAAATATAGAATATAAAATATATAATAACGTTCAAACGAATGCCACTGATAAAAATACAAGTTGAAATAATTCTTTGCTTCTCGATAAATGTCGAGTCACGAAGAATCGTACTTAGTATTCCTGACCCGCCAAAAAAAAAAAAAGAAAGAAATCCTTTCTAGATCACTGGCGCGAATTATCGTCGCCGCGAGAGTGTCGCACCCTTTTCCCACGAAGTCTGCGATTCGTCGCGCGGTTCTTCGTTAGCGGAGCGTCCGTGACATTATCGCGGAAGCGACTGCATCCTTTGCAGACTCCGGGCAATCCAGAACTGCGTAATCGCTTAAAATACTTAAGGCGGTCACGGCGAAAGTAACGGAGAGAGGAAAGAAGACGACGCTGAAAATACCGGGGTTGGAGGCCCAGGGGGGAGGGGGGCGAAAAACAATGGGGAGGAAGCGAGAGAGAAGGATGAACGACGAACGGGCGAGGTTGGTATTAATTCGCCAGGCGAGTCGTATTACGAGCAAGGAGAATAGAGACTGCTCGCTCGCGCGAGGTACGCAAAAGGCCACGTACGCGTTAGGTCGTTTCGTGGCTTTACGCGAAACAATACGGCACTTTCGAGGAACGATAAAATCTTTATCGTTCACGGTAAAGTTAGTTCAACGTCGGTGCGTACTACGAATACGCCTGTTCTCTAGTAGCTTAAATCATTCACGCGCGACGTGGGTCACTGCAACGCTGAAAGACGGTTTTCACCATTTTTGTTCATGGCGACAGTCCCGCTGTCTCAGCGATGCGATCGTATTTGAGAATTCCTTTGACAGTCGAGTGCCGAGACAACAGCCGTGTTATCGCACCGTTCGATTACAACTTCCCGACGTTTTACTTCGGCGTTACCGGTATTCAGTTTTGTACGGGTACGAGGAAATAAGTTAGCGCACGTTCGAATAGGAAGAGAAATAGGAAAATACGAGTCTGACGTGGACGATTTTCCATCAATTTTTCTATCCCCGAACGCGATACGAGAAAACAATATCCGATGCAAAAATAGTTATACACTCCACGGTAGTCTTCACGATAAACGGAATCGCTGAATTCTGTCCGATAGCCTACCCTCCACCCCTGTGTTCGCTGCCCAGGGATTCCTTTCAATTTAAATCCAGATACGCTCCTCCTTCAATCCAGTAATTTCTCCTAAATTTCACGGACAATTTCTAGCCTAAATTTAATCGGTTAATAGCCTAGGTTTAATCGGCCAAGGGGACGGATCGCGAGTATTGAAATAAGGAAAAAAAAGGGATTTACCCGAGGTACGTAAGATCGCGCATGTGTCGGTTCTCGCTGGAAGCTTAATGGAACAATGGTGGTGGGGGCGGTGGGTGCGCGGGGTTGGAGGGGGCCCGGTGCCAACTCGAGGGCCTCGCAGTCAATGAATCTGCTGGCCTTTTCCCATGCCCGCGAGCACCAAGAGAGTTACTCCCTCTCCGAGCTACTCCTCGGGTCCAGTCGATTTTATTAGCCTCATGACTCATTCCCTCTTTACTCCCCCGCCCTTCGCCCTCCGCCAGTCTCTTATAGACGAACAGTTTCTTTTATTTTTATTCACATCTCCGCCGGTAGATGTCATCCGGGAGAACGTCTCGACGCGACGTGACATCCGCGCTACCGCATGCATGGGACCGAAGACGTTACGCGATTTTTTTCGAGAATACGCGATCGACGGATGCACAGAATCGATTTTCAACATGACCGTTGATTCTGATCGATTATTGATTCCATGTTATCCTCGGGATACGAAGAAAATGTTATTTGGTCCGCGCTACGCTCGAACCGAGGATACTTAGCAATTTTCGAAAATAGGAGATTGACGTTAGAGGTTCCAAATTGAGGTTCTAAATTGCGATTGGATTTGATCGATTATCAATTCTATGCCCCTCTCTCGCGGGGCGCAAGAAACGAGATTTTAGAAATTTATCAGGGCGTTTCGTTGCTAAATCGAATACGGGGGATTCGAAGGAAACGCCAAAATGTCATTCCATCGATTACGGAGTAACGGGCGTGAACGTTTTAACCATCGGATTCCCGCGAGATCGTCGAGTTCGCCGTAAGCGAAACGCGTAACCGGAAGGATATCTGTATCGCGAAAATTACCGTAATGGTTCCAGGGACACGACGACTATCGCCGCATCGGTCCGAGATAAAACCGATGAGTATTCGGCCGGATCCCGAAGTAGTAGACGAGATAGCGTCGAGGGCGGCAACAAAGCGGTAGACTGTTGATAAAGTAGCTAATTTGCCGAGAGGTCTTCGCCCGTTTATTTTCCTTCGTTCCCCGGAATCTTAGCTTTGCTCTTCCCAAGCGCTGAGCTTGCCCTCCCCCGCCTCCCTCCCGCCCGCCGCCCCAACCACCGTTGCTCCCCCGCATCCCGCCCCGCAGCCCCCGCTCTGCCCTGGCTCAAACTTCCCAGTTTCTCTTCTGGGTCCGGCTAAAAAGAATCCTCCTTTCTCGCTCGTCCTTTTACCATTTTGCTCTCTTCGTTACGGTACGACGGAGCCTCAAGGGTGGCGTTAACGAGGCGGCGAGACTTTCACACGACCGTTTGCATCGAGACAAACAGGCCCGTTTAGCCGAGCCGAGAGAGAGACGATCCTTCCCTATTTACACGAGGAGAGTCCTATACACCGCCTCGCGCGACCAACGAGCGCGATGCGTTTTAAAGCGACGCGTCGCTCCTTCAGGTACGTTTTCTTTTGTTATTAAACCCCGGGACGACGACGTCCCGCCGGAAACTTCCGCGGTCGGTTGGCAACATTCGGGGGGGGGGGGGACTTGGGTGTTTTCGGGCTCGAGTCAGGTGGATTCGTCGTAAACACGGGTCGATCGAAAGGGAAGGGAAAATATATTTTTGCGAGGTGAGAGGTGAAGCTTTTCTCTTTTCACGAAACCCGTTGCGGAGGATAAGGCCCGATACACGCGTGCGGTGCCGCAGCGATATCGTAAATACGATTCGTTTTATCCGCACGCTAATTGACCGATGCACACGTGTCTCGGTCACGATGCGTCATTGTGCGAGCTCGTGCCTACGCCCGGGAAATTATACGATCACTAACGCGCGTGTGTATCAGGCTTAAAGTTTCGTCGGGTTTTCTCTTAGCGTAATTTCCTCATTACGCGAATTTAAATCTTCTTTAATCGCGTCGTTTTAGCGCTATCCCCGTGCGGGGAACACAAAAATCTAACTGCGTTCGTTGCCGAATCGTTGAACGCGATTGGCTGCGATGCGTTTTCGGGACGCCACCCGAAGAGCCCTCTCTGGATACTTTGCTGCTCTTCAGACGCCTCGTAACTTTGAGGGCGGCAACGATGCTCGGCCCGAAGTATCTTCCGTGGAAGATTCCCAAAAAAAAAAAACAAAAGATCGGGAAATTCGAAGCTTCCGGGGACGGTCAGTTATTCTCGGAGACATGTCGACGATTCGGGAGGTCCCTTTAAAATCCCAGTTTGCAGCGACACGGGGAGGAAGCAAAAAAAAGGAGCCAACGCTTCCGTTCGATAAGTCCACCACTTGACCTTGACTACAACGCGCGGACAAGCCGTTCCGACGGGACGCGAAACAAAACCCAACCTATTCGAGGCGCGTACCTCCTCGCGACCTTGACCTCGAATATTTCGTTCTCCAGCTGAAAGCCTCGAAAACGATGAAAACGAACGAACGGTCGGAAGAAGAGCGGGAGGACGGTAGGTGGCGGCGGAGCGGTCGGCGGTTCTGGGGGTTGTGGGGCGGGAGGGCGGAGGAGGGGGGGGGGTAGAATGAACACGCAGGAATTGCCGAACGAAGCGAGAGAGACGTGCGTGGAGAGATTCGGTGGATGGATGAAAGGGCGGTGGAGCCCTTTTCGAGTGGATCGAAAGTGGAGAGTCCGGGGCCGGTTGAAATGCGGCTCTTCGTCTCGCCGACGCGAGAGGAAGATAGCCAGGAGGCGCGGCACGCGATTCCCTTTCGAGTTCCAACCTCCTGGACGCCGCCGTCCTCACCGTCTTCGCCGTCGCTGTCGTCGTCGTCGTCGTCGCCGTCTTCGCCGGTCCCGTAATCTCCTCTGCCCCCATTTCGACCGGAATATGCGCCAGCGTAAAGTCCGCGAAGTTCGTGGAAGCCGACCGGGGATGGGAGATTTATCGGATTTGCAAATAATGAGACTATGTTTCAAAGGGCCCCGACCGTGTCCTTTTGTTCCTCGCGGATTCCGAGGGAGATCCTCTGCCCGGTTCTTCTCTCTCTCTCTCTCTCTCTCTCTCTCTCTCTCTCTCTCTCTGTCTGTCTCCCTCTCTCTCTCCCTCTCTCGTCCTCTCCCTCCCTCTCCGTTTCTCCAGGCGACGATCGCAGGTTTTCGCACAGGTTGAGCGTTCTTTATGAGAACCGCCGATTGCCGGGTAACGGACAAATTTTTATGAGATACGGCGGATGACCGTTAAAGCGCACGGAACGCAAAGTAACGCGAGAAACCCGGTTCGCTGTTATTGGCGAAAACAATAGTTTCGGTGAAGCGGGTATGGCGAGGAGGAGGGGAGAGGCCGGATGGGGGGATGGAATGTGTCGTTAAAGACGAATAGACTCGCGTCAGGCAGGGACGGTTGGTTAAACGCTCTCGGAGTAAATTAGTGTTTGTATCTCGCGCAAATTTCGTTGATGGATGAGAATTTCGCGTGCGTGGAAACACGCGTGCCGGGTCTCGCTGAACGATACTATTGACTCGATAATATAGTTCAATTAGTCCGGATCGTTGCCGCGGTAAATTGCAGGTACACGCATGCTTTGCATCCGAGAGATCTCTGCGTGAGAAACGAATACCATCGTTTTTTCGCGCCTAAGTACAAGCCCCTCGCCTCTTATTGGCTTCGATTTGCCGAAAGCGATTCGTGGAATGGAAAGGCGGCGATCGAAGGATGAGGTTACGAATAAGGAAAACAAAAAGAAAAGAAGAATCTATGAGAAATTATGCAGATTAGCGGCTAGTACGTGTACGTACGTCGCGCTCTTTATCGCTAAACGTTTTATTGGCGGTGCGATTAAAAACGCGCTGTCCGTTACGCGCGAACGTGTAAATACGCGGGGCCGGAGAGTCGCGGGCGTTACTTTGCAGCAGAAGTCCTTCCGGAATGTTTGTAATAAGTATATTTATCGCGAGCGTATTTTTGCCGACTCGTGAGGTATGAGCGGTTTCGAATGAATTCAGTCGAACCGGTTCTCCGCGGAGTCCAATTTAGAAAATTCAATTCGCCAACAAATAATAGTACCGTGGGCAAGCCAAAGGCATTTCAACGTTTATTTCTTGATCCTCCCAACGAGCCGCTTTCCTTTGTCTCCTTGCCTCTCGAACCTTTCTTGAGACGTACAAAAAGGAAAAACTATCCCTCTCTCTCTCTCTCTCTCTTTCTCCCATCCTGCTACGTTCGTGGAAATAGTCCTTTCTTTAGCGACTTCGCTCATCCATCTCCCTTATTTACTCTTTTCTTCGATTTCGGTTCTGGGTATCTCGCGTCGCGTCGCGTCACGCCGCACGTACCTTTCCCGAAGTGACGCTCGGAAATCCATAGTCTCCCGCGGGACGAAAACTAATGTTCTCGATCATCCAATCGCCTCTCCCCGATGATCGTTCTGTCGCGAACGTAAATCAATCCGCCGAGAGGGCGAACCGTGGACACGAACGACATCTCGGCCACTCGCGTCTCGCTACACAATTTAATTCCACCTAAAGAGCCGCAAACGCAATCGTTATATCCGCTCGAGCACCTAACGTAAACCTTTCCAGGTTCCTCCTTCTAACGCGGGCCACGAAACCCGACCTGAAGAGTTTCGGCCCTCTTCGTAGCTCGGCAATCCCTTGGAAGCAAAAAGGATCCCGATATATCCTTTGATCCTGCGAAGGAGCCGAGTTCCCTTTCTTCTCCATGGCTCTCCGTTTCGTACGCACAGCCTTCTCGGGGAAGGAAGGACCTCCCTGGACTTCGTTGGCTCTCCGGAGGTCCCGTTCTATCTCCCTCCTCCTCCTCCTCCTCCTCCCTCCCTTCCCTCTACGTCCTCGTCCTCGCCCTCGCCCTTGCCCTTCTCCGCGTCTCTTTCTCACATGCCACCTCCTCCTCTTCCATATAGGCAAAAGGATCTCAACGGTGGGTTCGTTTCGAGGCCGTAAGAAAAAGGGGGGGACGGGAATAGAGAAAATCGGAAGAAGCACGAGACGATGATGAATAAGAAGAGGGAGAGAGGGGAGGGGGGGGGGAGGAACGCGAAGAAAACGACGTAGGACGAGGAGGTAGAAGGAGAGGAGGTGGAGAGGCCCGGAGAGGCCCGGAGAGGACAAGGTCTCCTTTTACTCTCCTCCGTAGTCGGTCGGTTCCTTTCCTCGGCACCCGTATACACGCGCCCGACCGCGCGTACGTACGCGCGCAACCTACAAAACTTTGCGCGCGCGAAACGCGTATGGGTGAGCGCTCTGACCAACACCGCCTGAAAATGCCCGGAGACTCTCGCGCGCGTCTACGGGCGAGTGTACACGCGGGGCCGGACACATCGCGGGTAGACATCGTGAGCCACAACCACAACCTCGCGCGAACCCCGTGGGCCCGTAGAACCGCATTCCAAGGCGGCTCCATGGATGTGGCCCGAGATCGACGTGGTGGGAGAGGAGGTGGAAGGAGGCGGAGGATACTCTTGGAAGGATGCAGGGGGGAGGGCCCGGTGGGAGAGAGCGAAGGAGAGGGAGCGAGGGAGAGCGAGCGAGGAATAACTCGATAAAGCGAAGGACCCCTTCTAATTAAAATGAGTTCCGCCGTGGGTCCTCGTGTACGACTCTCGCCGCGTTCTTATTTCGTCGCGAACTCTCACCCCCTCCCCCTTTCTCCGCCCTTTATCGGTAGGCCTCGTTTACGTAGGCAGGATACCACGGTCCGCGCGTATCTTCCTGGTCGGCTTTGCCCGGTATTTATCTCGCCCCGTGATTCGGTGCCGTGTGATGGAACGCGGCGATGTCGAGTAAAAGGTAATGGAAACTCGTGCCGTTCGTGAGAAATAGGAGGGGAGAGGGAGATTCCGATCGTTTGGTTCGAACTGAGAATTATTTGTCGCGCGTAAGCGAAATTTTCGCTTCCCCGTCGGTTTTGCTGCGGTGCGATGTTGTTCTACGTGGATATTTTTTATTGGTCTTACCGTCAATTCGGTTGGATCTCGTGGCGGGGAATGAGTACGCGTGCGGGTTTTTTTAGATTCTATTAAATCTAGAGCAATTTGGTCAGATTAATGGTAGATCGAAATCAAATTGAAGGCAGAGATAATTGCGCGTCGATTCATTTTTACGTGAATTTGTCGAGCAGCGCGACGGCGGGACTAAATTATAGAGATTTGCACGCTAATCGAAGAAATCGCAATATCCTCGTTCCGATCGATCGATTTAATAACGAATCGACGAATCGGAGGAGCGATATGTATGAAAAAAATCGTTCGGAGGGTGTATGTTACAGGAGGGGCAATAAAAAAGGCAACGCGAATGATATACGCGTACATTGGTAATACGGCGATCAATGTTGCCGAACATGTTTGGAAAAGAAACAAAAAAAGATGGCAAGATGCGCGGACAGGCATTTAAAGGAAATCACGAGCCGCGAGTAGTATAACTGGAGATTAATGGTCCGTTCGAGTTTCTTTTACCGAAAATCGATTCCAGTGATTTACGAGTACTTACCGTTCATTTCGTTCAAAGTAAAGCTCGCTTTGCCAATTTTAATTACCCTCGATTCTGGTACCAACGATTAAAATTTCAAATCACGCACGAGTGATCCGGAAAGCTCTGTGTTCGACGTAAATCTTTTGATGAAAACTGAGCGTACACCAATGCAGACAGTGCCAATTTTGTGCCAGCAAAATACCTATACCTTTACGTTTTTGCATAGTATAGACAGATACTTTATGCTGCTTTTAGTTTTTGTTCTTAATTTTTCATTAATATACACAAATATTACATATATTGCATTGTACCTCCAAATTATGTATGCGTTTGTTTATTATCCCAACCGTACTACCGTCTGCATTAGTGTACGCTCAATTTTGTTTACGACAAATATTTATACACACAGCGCCCTGTGAGATATAACTTTTCCACATATGTACCGACAAAGATCCCGCTCCGGCAATCAAAAATCAAATTTCACAGTTCGGCATTGGTTTTCCGATTTGCTTCTAAAAATCCGCGTAACACGATACCGCGTAAATCGAGGACTCACTGTACTTTGCCGCGCCGAATCCATCGAGTCACGCGGATCCGCCGTAAGGGGGATTCCGGCACGAATGAACCGTCTCGTGGATCGTCGTAAAGGTCGAGATATCGATTCGACCCGTCTGTGGCCAGCGGGCGCGAAGCGTGAGAGAGATGAAATTCCGGTTTCAAGATTGCGAATTATGAATCTCGAGCTGTTACCGATCTGGGTGCGAAGATTCGAAAGAAACAAAAAAAAAAGCATTCGCAGAACCCTATAACGCGAGGCTAGTTTTGATCCGACGTCGTGTCGCGTTTATTCGACAATTAAGGCGCGTCGTAAAACAAACGATTTACGTTAATTACGGATTACACGATAATCCACGTAGGTAAAGTTCACGCGCCAGGGAAAGCGCGTCTACGGTTCTCGCTTAATCGCCGTACGCAAACATCAACGTTCCATCGCGTCGCGGTAAATTTCTCGCCGCGCAAGGACAGAGAGGTATACCTTCCTTCCAAGAGCTCGGTCTTCCATCTCGGAACATAATTCGAGGAGCAATAATAATTACGGATCCCGAGGAGTGGGGAGGAGGGTAAAACGAAACCGGGAACGGCGATTGGTCGCGAGGAAACGTCTCTCCCGCGACACGTCGCGCCTCGTTTCGGATTTTCGCGATTCCCGCGAGCACGACGGACCAAACGTTGCGTGCCGAAAACTCGCCACATCCGAGGTGGCGGGGGCATAATAATTAAGACCTTATTGAGAATCCCGAAGAGTCATTCCGGCGCAGCGTCCTATCGCACAATACATCCGATTTAATGACCCGATGCGTAAATCAAATCCTCCTTCTTCCTTCTCTCAACTCGTACTCCCCCACCCCCCCCCCCACCTCCCCACCTCTCTCTCTCTCTTCCTTCTTTCACTCTCGTTTTCTTTCTCTTTTCGTTCGCCCGCAACGTCCGTGGCCCTCGGTTCCTCGTTTCTTCTTTTTTCCTCGTAGGAGGTTGGAGGCTCCTTTCAAACCAGGGAACCACCACCATCACCACCACCACCATCACCGCCACCACCATCACCGCCATCGCCATCACCATCGGCACCGTCTCTCGCAAGGTGGGTCGCCTTGGGTGATACATGACGTTTCTCACGGTGATAATTATCACCGTCTGCGCGGGGAAAGAGATACACAGCCGAGTTTGAATGAATGCGCCTTGTTAAGAGACTCGCTGAAAATCGAGAGTGGTTCGCCGCCTCAACGGTTTTCTATTTAGAGGCTATACGTTCTCGATGGAATAAGAATTTATTGTTCGCCCGCGGATCTTCTTCCCTCGGTTGGTTTGTTATTTCGTTAAATAATTAAGAAACGGATATTTACCGTTCTCGGTAAGAGACAGCGATAATGGAGAATGATTCATATTCCCAGTTTTGTACGTGGACAACGAGGTAATGCTGCCACGAGTAACGTTAATGTCTCTCGCGGAGCGGATCACCTTGGAAAATGATATACCCTGTTCTGATTAATTCACTCCCAAAAAAAAAGAAAAAAAAAGGGAGGAAAGATAGAATGTACGTGTAAATTTATGTCCAACGGGTATGAGTATCGTGCTGCGGACAGCGTGTTCCTTTTAATTTTTATTAGAACGAGGGATATGTTTACGATACGGGAGCGTTCAGCCAGAGACGAAGCGTTTATATTAATTAGATTACAGTAATGTCTCTATTAGCGTCAACGATATTTCCGCGCGCCGTTGTATCGTTAAACGACGTTAAACGTTTTATATTTAGCCGCGTCATTATTTGCGGAACGGGTGGTCGCGGACGAACCATAGAGTTTCTCACGTTGATAATTATCAAGGTCTTGGGAAGAGAAAGAGGGATTGTGTTCTTGCGCGGATACGAGTTTGCACCTTCGTCGGCGCAATCGACGATAACGCGTCATCGCGGCCCGGAGTGCAATGACAAACGCTCGCGCAAAATCCAACGCCAGGCGTAGCGGCGTCGGTTCGTCAAAGAGTCTGGTGGGACGATTAAAACGTTTGTACGCCGACGCTGACGGATTCGCGTATTTCAATAATTAACGCAATAATTCGAGGTGGTGGACGAATGACAGTGGAAACCGATTATTGTGATCACTATGGCACGTGTAACTCTTGATAACGATAACAGGCTGGTAACGTTAAGCTGAAGATATAACAAAAATACCATTAAACACAAATTAGTACAGAATAATACAATTCACTTATATTAATCCTAAACGACAAATCAGTAGCACGCATAACGTGATGTTCTGTCTCGCCATAGAAAGATCCTCGCGAGCAGCCGGATCAACGTGATTCCGATATATCTCATTCAGTTTCGTCACAAAGGAAGACTCGTGATTTTTTCGGTTAATCGGTAATCCCGATACACGAAGGTACTAACGAGGATTAATATCGGCCGGACTGTTCGTTTTGTGACTCGTACGGCGAGGTATCGGGCGGGACTTTTAAATCACCGAGTCGCACATGAGAATCAGTTCACGGGTACTGGCAGTCCACGAGGCCACGTTTGAATAAATTAAATCCTTACCAGGAATTCACTAACGACCTGTACCTTTCCGACTACACACCTCTTAATGCCCGTCCTACGGTCACGCGTGTGTCGCGAATACTTTTTATGCAATGCTAACCTCGAGCGGGAGAACGAGGCGACGACTATTATTAGGCCTTATAAATAGGTTGCGTTAAGAAAAGAAAAAGAAAAAGAGAAGAAAGTGTAGCGCGTAACGGCGAATCGCTAAATAAAATTGTCGCTTAAAGTTGGCGGCCGATTTATAAATGGGCCTACCGCGACTGTAACGCTTAGGCTATCTATTGTACAGGATGATCCACTTAACATTATCACGGCGAATACATTTTTTTGCGCAACGCACGACCGGGTGTACTTTGTTTCAAAGACACGTGGTTTTAAAGGGCATGCGTGGGAACGTTCGCGTTCGAAAATTCTATATCGATACGTCATACTGGGGCAGGATTAACATATCTCGTACTTAGCTTCCCGAATTATTCGCAATTATTCGTTGATAATTGCGATTGGAACATGCCAAATCGATTGGTCGTATTAGCGTTAACTAGATCGCTATTCAATCTAATGGCGTAAATTATAAGATCTCGTTAATCAATCGCGATAACGTTAAACCGACGCGATAGGTCGTCAAAACGAACGCGCTTGGAACCTCGATCTAGGTAAACGCGCGATAGATCGACATTTTCGCGTCGTCGCGAGGTAACGTAACGTTCATAGGGCCAAAATCCTTACGGCCAAAATTCTGATCGGAATCAAGCCGACCGGTTGGCCTTTGCATTCTTGCGATTGAGAGCCTTTGCAGGGTGCACCGACACGCCTCGGGCGGTTCCCATTGCATCGTCGCTTCGGACGCCAACACATTCGTCGTTTTCTCGGCGCAGCATCGCTCTCGGAGAGACGTATACGATCGGACTGTAAACACGCCGTTGCGATTCGATAGGATTGACACGCGAGAGGAGAGAACAGAAAAAAAACACGGCAGGATTTAACACAATTCTTTTTTTCCACCACGCTGACACTCGTTCACGATGGGACTGGCTAGTTGACGCGTGTTCCTGGCGCCGAGGGGTCTGTAGAAACTTCTTTTGCTCGCGAAGAGTACGCAACGATCTCCCGCCCCTCCCCCTCCCAAAAAAAATTGGCGCAACCGCGAGAGGAGTCGAGATCGAGCGTTGAGTAATAATGGTAAAAACGAACGCGAAACTCGCTTGGGATTGAAACGAGGTCGCGTGATTTTATTTTTTGTTTTTGTTTTTAATACGGTAATCAATCAAATTTCACCGAGTTGCGGTCCACCCGATGGTCACTCTTGGGTCTTACTCCTCGTTTGTTCCATTTACGCGTGACAGGGGCGAGAGGTTCGGAATTACCATTCCACGTTTACGATACCACCGTGGTTACTTTGATTTGTGTCGAAGTATCTCGAACGTTTCTGCGACGGATTCGCGGGTACGTAATGGTTGAGCACACTCCACCAGGATCGCAGTGAATCACCTTGCGAAGGTGGGCCGGCGGGTCCATAGGTATGTATGTACAGGACAGTACATACGCACTCGTGTAAGTATAAATACCTACATACGTATGTATACACCACCGTGCCGCATACCTTTTCCCTCCTTCTTCTTGTCTCAAACCTAAAACCACCTCTCTTCTCTTCTCCTTCGCCTCTTCTCTCTTCCCCCAGCCCCCGTGCCACCGCCTACCTTCGCCCACCCCCCACCCCCCCCTCTCTCTCTGTGTCTTTTACCGACGTACCAGACCTTTAATCCAATCTCTCGCATAAGCGTTGCCCTTTAAAGCGCGGGAACCCATCCACGGATCTCCGCCACTGCACTTTTTCCTCGCGCTCTTCCTACCTGCCAGCGGATCCCAAACGAACGAGTTTGTTTATTCCGCGATCACTCTGTAATTTATGGTAATTCGGGAAAGCCGGGGCATTTCTGTAGATTCCGTATTTTATGGCGAGACTGACGACGAATACGAAAGTGCGACCTTTAAAAGAGCTTTACGCGTGTTTACCGTCGCACGCGAGTATTCCGATGAACAATGTCAGAATTTCGCAGGTAGTGCTTATTCAACGATTTTTATCGGGACGAACGATCGCCGGGGGAAACTTTCAACGCAGCGCGCCTTTTCGGCCATATGGACCGTGCGGCGGTAAATTGAATTCCGACGCGCTCCCGCGGAATCGCGATGAAACGGGCCGCCGGTATTTCCACTAGAATTTTTGCATTTTCAGAATTCTGCCAGTCTCCCCGACGACGGTCGTACGTTCTCCGCGTTCCGGCAGGTAATTATTATTACCCGCGCCAGCTGTTGCGCGTTATAAATTCATAATATTCTTTACCATCGATTTTCCTATGCACATTCTGGTCGAACTACTAACGTCTTGTGTATCCCGTTATTCCTCCTACCCGCTGACTCTGAGCGTGCTAACAGAGAATTACGCCCGAAGGGAATTCAGTCGAACGACGTCCTCTGCGGCAGTTTCGAGAGGAAAAAACTATGAATTCGAACGTACCTTCGATAACGATAACTGTCAATCTCGAAATAAAGACAACTGGTTCCATCGTAACGCTCGCGGTAATTATTCGTCGATGCCATCCAGCGATCTTTAACGTTACCAAAAAGATCCTCGCGAAGCAGCTCCCCTCCCACCCACCTCCCCGTTCGCTCCCTTAACGAGGAGATATTCGTGCCCACCTACCACCGCCGGCATCGACATTAATGCAAATATCGCTTTCGCTGGAAGACCGCCAAAGAAATGAAGAGTAGCGTGCGTGCATCCGGTGTCGGGCGAAAAGTCACGTTTTTGAGGGCGTTCGTCGAGGCTGGTGGTTCGCCGTTGGTGGGTGGGGTGGGAGGGTAGGTAGGCGGTCGGGTGGGAGGTAGGGGGTTGGGGAGGGGAGGTGAAGCAGCGCTTTGGGCCCGGGCCCCGAACACGGCGACCCTGATCCCTTCGTGCCTTGGGACCCACCACGCCACGGGATGCCTCTCCTCTCCTCTCCTTCTCTCTTCGCTTCTCGTCGGCGGCGCAGCATCCTTTAATATCTCTCGCCGACCTCCTCCTCCTCCTTCTCCCCCTCTCTCGCTCACCCATCCACTCTCTCTCGCACCCTTCTCGGCCTCCCCTCCTGCCATCACCCCACCGTCCAAGCGCTCCTCTCGATAGCATCTTGATGGAATGCCCGCGGGGTAGGTACCTGCCGCATTGTCGGGCCCCGACTTCGCTCGTGCTTTCGCACTCCCTGTAATCGCTCGTTATTGTTGTTATTGTAATTGTTGCGCCGGTGGTGTCTCTCGGCGTCGGCCCCCCCGCTCGCATTCTCGTTGCGTTCGTTCGTTTCGCTAGTCCCTTTGCGGATTTCGTGTCGATCGGGTCGTAAACGGGAATACCTTATTTTTTCTTCTTTCTTTAATTCGTCGTAAACGTTGGGATAAGGTGCCCTATGACTACGTTGTAGTACAGTTCGTTTTGATACATCTAGGTTCTTAATGTTTTTCTGGCGGTTTCTCGCCGTGGAAAATGTGATTAACGATGGTTTGAAACGCCTGGTATTAAAGCGTAAACGTCTCTCGTTTGATTCTTAGTCGTCTTATTCGAAATTTCGCGTCCCATTCATGCGCGGTGTCTAATAAATTCGAGGCAAACGGAATGGCAATAAACGTTAGGTTTTGATCGCGCAGAATGTTTATAAGACGGTCCGTGCTTTAAAGCGTGTCGAAGTAATTGAAATGGAGTTAAGATTACATCTTGCTTATAAGAGTATCGTCGTCGCGTAATGCTCCCGAGAGAATTTTAATCGGCTTATGGCCGATTTATGGTGGCGTTTCGCTCGTTTCTGTGAGAGCGATTCGCGGCCTCGTAAACGAAACTTAACGATGCGTTTCAACGCGAGTATACATATCGTCGGTGCGCAAGAACAGTGACGCGACTCAAAACAAAAGATTTTCCAGGACTTACATTTAAAAGTTTCTTGCTTCCCTTACTTCGACGTAATGGATCGTCGACAATAGCAATTTTTGAATTGTGTCACTATTCTTGTGCACCTACGATATATCGTGCCGCTTATGCTTTGCGCATAATATTTTCGTACATCGTCGACAACGAGCCAAAATTCAAATCGATATCCCGATCGATGAGAACTAAATTATCTCCCTCGTAATACCTGCTCCCCGAAAAGTAATCAGTGCAAACACCACGATATCTTTTCGTGGCGGTGAAATATATTCAAGCATACATGGTCATCGCGCAGGAAAGTATTACAAACACATCACGGACACTGTGCCAAAATTCAATCGATATCCTGATCGATAAGAACAAAATTACCCTCCCTCGTAATACCTTCTCCTCAAACGTAATTCCCAGACAGTCATCGCGATACCTTTTCAAAAGCCCGATCCAAGAACCCGTACCGGTCGCACGAAAAACGTCTCAGAAATTCACCGCCGAGGCTGCGGTCAAATCGATATTCTTATCCACAATAGCTAATTATCATCTTACATCGCGTTGCCTGCCCGTGAAACGCAACCCCCGCGAACTTCCATCGAGGATATTAAACCTCATTTGTAAGGAGGAGGGCGAGGCGTGTACGAGGGCAACCGCGGTGGTCGTCGCTCCAAGATCGAGACTCGTAATGCAATCAGGGGCCGATGGGGACGCGCGAGCGTGCCCTATCGCTCGGAATGTATTTTCTCGTCTGGTACGTAGGTGTGCGCCGTATACACCGTCGGAGGTGGGGCGCTCTCTCTCTCTCCGCTCTGACCCTAACCTTTCGATTTCGTTTCTGTCGGCGAGGTATTCGCGGAGCGTCTCGTCGCGTTGCAGCCGTTTCGCGAGGAGGAGAAGAACTTAACGGGGGTATACCCCGAGGAATTCCTTTCGCTCGTAACCCGCGATTCGCTTCTCGCGAGTCGGTTACGCGAGCGCACGCGCGAGTACCGTGTCGGGACGCATTTTCGCAAACGCGTGTATGCGGCGCGACGCTCTCGCGGTACCTGGGTCTGGGTCTTTGAATTTTAAGTGGATTTTATGGCTGCACTTTATATACTCCATTATCGTTCGCGCGGCGATTGCTGTGATCGCCTGTGACACGTGTTTTCGATAATGCTCGCCGATTACTTAACAATTTTAACGTCCATTAAAATACCTTTTATATCCGTAAACCAGAATGCGCTCTAACGCTTTTGGTAGCGGAGGTAGTAATAAATGAGATTCGTTAGTCCCCGAGGAAGAGGCATCCACGATGGTACTTCCAGCTAATCGATTTCATGTTTTATTAATCATTGCGCACCAGCGGAACCCAGTTATCTTAATCGTACCTCGATTTTTCACGTTCCACATTTCTGAAACTGCTCTCGGAGAATCGTTAACACATTACCGAGGAGAACGAGAATTCTCGCCTTATGGAAATATACATTAAATATGCCCCGTCGTTAATGCGTTAAGAGAGAAACAAAAATAGTTCTCGAGACGCGTTGGATGACAGCTCGACGGAGGTTCGAAAGAATCGATCGAATATACGTGAGAACCCAACGTTTGTATCCCTTCGACACGACGTATCGACAAATGTATTCGAACGCTTATCCTAGCACTCGTTAATTACGCCATACCGATCCTCGAATCTCCCCAAGGGTCTATATCTCCGAGCGACCGATACGAATCTCCAACCACCGAACTCAACCACCGGCTTATTTCTCCTACCCTGAAACGAGGCTGACAAATCCGACCATTTATACCTATCTCTCTCGCGATAGTTACGAGTACGTCACCGATAACCAGCAATTACCCCTTCGCGTTTTGCCCTGAGAGCCTTCCACGATAAATTGTCGACTTATTTCGCCCGCGGTGGGCGTAGGCGCGGGAGAGAGAGAGAGAGAGAGAGAACCGGCGCGTTCGGTGGCATCGAGCGGGGGTGGCGTACCCGGGGGATATTCGGTGGTCGAATTAAATCGCCGGAACGAATTCGTTAAAGCCGCTCGCGGTTAAGAGCGATCGATTCGTAGGAACGGGGGAAAAACGGATGACAACTCGGCACTGATATACCTGCAAAGCCGGCCTCGCGTAGACTGGCCCCAAGAAGACCGCATTCCTCTCGCACCGTTTCTCCCTGCGCACAGGACCCTCTACTGGCCACCGATATCTTCATTTTGTCCTATCATAACTCAAACGACGCAACGCGCGGACGGTAAAGCCAGTCGGACAAATCGCTCTGAATACGGTGCGCCGTACGTTGCACCCTGACACAGTTCCTACCGCGCCGGGCTTGCGCGGACTTTTTCGCGCTTATCGCGCCTTATCGAACGCGCCGACTTTCATCTATGGCCGACATAGGTAACAAGTACGCGCGTTCCTGGGCAACGCGAGATAGACGCATCTAGTATGATTTTTCGAATGCTTCGTGCTTACCCAGGCTCCCGGGGTTTGCGCCTGTTTTTACGAATAGCGCGGGCGGAACGATGTGCGACTGCGCCGAATTCAAATTTGCCGCTTCGAGACGCGTACAATGCGAAAAGTATGGATGGTTAGGTTTTGAGAGGATACGCGTCGTCTCTCCTCGCGAGAAGGAGACCAAAAACCGTTCATTCGTTAAACGTGTTCTCTGTATTAGTATTTTCTATTAAATTTTTTTTAATTGATCGTGCACTGCGCGATGGAGCTTTCATCGTCCCTTACCGTTACAAATGTTTATCATCGAATTTATCGAACGATTTGCGAGGCAACGAAGTAATATACCACCCGCGGTTACTAACGCAAAACAGATAATTGTTCACAAAAGTACTCTCGCCGTTTCAACTACACTGAACTCAATTAAAACTCCCATCGAAAGATGCTTATTTATTCTACAACCACACTTCCAGTTACCACGAAAACAATGATAAAATCCTGCTGCTCGAACACGGTAAGCGCAACGACAACATTTTTTTCACCCTCTTTCCGAGTTACCATTCTTCATCAACGTCACCGCATATTTACGAAATATCCACGAAAACGTCGACGCGGTAAACGCGATCGTAACACGGGACTCGGTTTAGATTTGTTGCTCGTACAGCGGCGCGGCGCCGACGTTTACACGAAATAGGCGCAGTCGGGCAAACTCTACTATGATTATAGTCAGGCGCAAAAGGAGGAAGAGAAGGTCGGTCGAGCAGGGTAGGAGTGGGTCGGAGGGAGAGGAATCTTCGAAAGGCTGCTGGCCGGTGGTTCCGTGGCTGCTCGTAGCCAGTAAATCCCTTCGGATGATTAGAGGTCGGCGTTGCGGCTTGTTACCCCGATACGGAATTCAATGGAGGGTAAGAGTAACAGCGAAAACGATTACCAATCTCTTCGACGCTCCCCTTCATTCTGGCCCCCGTAATGACCGTCAGCTTCGCGACGCTCTTTCCGTGCCACGTTCCCGACTGGACGATCGACTGTCAGCGCAAGGGGCAAGCAGCCGGCACGGAAGGACATTACGATTGTAAATGAGATCGTGAACGCGAGGACCGCCGATTGAGAAATTCGCGGAGCTATAATTCTCGGTTCGCATGACGCTCGGAGAACGTTGCGATTTGCGTGATAATAAGACGTCCGGGTATTAGTAATTTCAATTGACACGGGACACCGTGAGATTTCACGGTGCGTATAGGTTTTTGGAAACGATTAGTGAAATGCGACGTCGAGCGATATACGGAGAGATTTTCCGGTAATTACGCGCAGCGCTTCAATGAAGTACGTTAGTACCAACGGACGGGCGCCGGAGAACTTAAGTCGCGTTCGCAGAAGCACGTGGTTCCGCGAAACTGCGTTTGAAATAAAAAACGAAGAATTTTCGAGGGAACGCGACCCCGCGCACTTAATTTGCTCCCGACACTGTGTACGCGGAGCGTTTCTCGGCGTGAAATACCTTCGCGCGTAACTAGACACCAGAAACGTGGTAAAAATTGTCCGTAAATTCTCTCACCTCGTGGCCGCGGCATCTTAATCAAACCGCGTATGACTTACGATCGTCGGGAGCGTTACGGTTAGACGATTTGCGATTTCACCCCCTCGATTTGTTAACCGCGCCAATTACCATCGAACGTCGCGCTCGATCGAGTATTACACTCGCGAATGCCCAAAGCGCGAGCCGGCAGGTTTCCTCGGCGAAGCGAGGTGAGAATTACCTGGTAACGAGATCGCATCGTCGACATTTGCCCTTCTCGACGGTAAACGGTGTTACGTTGCGTACGAGAAGGTCGATAACTTCGTTGAACTTCGCTTTCGTTAAACTTCGCCGTCGCGTCGTTTAACTAGCATCGGCCGCGTGCTAATGCGCTTACCGTGCGTTCTATCGCATACAGGAAGTATGGCGTCCCGCTATGCGCAAACATGTTATTTGCGTGTCAAGAGATGCTTCGAACGAACGTTTCGAGGCAAGAAGATATAACTCAACCGAGGCGATCGTATTCTTGTTTCTCCGCTTGAAAATCGCGCGGAAACTTTGATCGTTCGAGTCGCATGGCAAGTTTGAAAAATCTTGTCGAAACGAGCTTGTCTTGGTTTCTATCGCGGAGATTCGAGAAACACGATAGCGAGTGTTTTTTTTGTTTGACGTCGACGAAGGTACAACGATTGGAAATGTGACATCGCGACCGACGCGCATCGAGAAAGTCGAGTGCGCTGACTTCGGCAAAATTATAATAATGTATAAACTCCCGTATAATGCGAGTTTCTACAATGCGAATTCCTATAACCTGTCAGACATATCGCGACTACTGTTTACATATAACGCGATTCTTGGTGTAACGCGCTAAATCACAAAACAGAGGAATTGAATTTTATTCGGCGAAATAAAAAGATTCTTTGCGTACGTTAACAATATGCTTTTTTGAAGCAACATATTATTAAGAGTATGTTTTTTTTAACCAACACCGTACATATGCGACTTATCGAGTAATCATTCCAAACGCGTTACTTTAGATGCGAAAAGAATTCTCATACGGTATGATTTCCCATAACTCGAATATGTACAACATTCATTAACCAGAGGTAAAACACAGTATACCTTTTCGACCGTTTCGACCTTTTTCCAGTCGATGAAATCCGAACGGAACTCGAACGATTAATTTTAAACGAATTACCGATCCGGTAATCAAGACATCGATCGAACGTTGACGCTTGACTTTTCGTTTATCAAACCGCGTAGAACAGTTTGCGCGCGTGGAGAGTTTCAAGAAACCCGTGAGAAAAGAAACGATCGAATGAAATCCGCGTACTCGAAGAATAATGCGAATTTCGCAGTTGCCCGTTGGAAACTGGGTAAATCGAAGAACAACCGACTGCCGATACACCCTGTATAACCCGTTACACGCATACTAACTTACGCGTGGAATGCGTAGTAAAGCGTGAATGTCGGTGCTTTAAAGGGATACTCGAAGGACTCGAAGGTTACGAACTTACGGTGGTACGGCGTATAAATCCTCTCGAGATCGCAGCGGGTACTCGGAAGTTTTTAATTTTCTGCAAATTGCGAATATTCCGTATGCGGATGAATGAAATTACAGGCGCAAGTTTTGTTGCGCGCGATGCAGACGACGTAGCTACGATCAATTATACCGAGGAACTATTTCTGCTTTAGAGACTCGGCAAAAGTTTACCCGTATCTGATACATACTTCGCCCGACAGCGTAGCGGGACGCGGAGATTTAAATGTCTCGTCGAATTGTTTGTCGTTGCGTTAATAAAATTACGCGGTGCGTAAATCACAGTGGAGCGCGGCAATAGGCGAGGGAGGATTAATCACTCGGTGTGTTGTGCGCGACAAAATATCGCGGACAGTCGTCCTCTCTCGCAAAATTGTTTCAATTTTTAATTAACGTCGCTCCAAGGATACGTTTGTAATATTTGTATCCGCTGTTTAAGCGGACAAAAAAGAAACTGTATTAACTTTTTCCCCGAGTGGATCGAAAAATGGCGCGGACGATATTCGCGAGAACGGCGGGGAAAAAAAAAGAAACTGCCTTTCAAGGTTTCTGGAAAATAACTGAAAAATAACACCGACGTCTCCGCGTAGTCTGGCTACGCGGAATTTCGTACCGATCACGCGCTGAAAATAGCAGACCGATCTTCCCCGATAACGAAATTGGAGACAGACAGAGCCATGGCGACGGGAGCAAAAGAATGTGTAACGAAGTGCACATTCCCCGACGATATGCACGGGCACAAACGGCGGCGCGACGTCGTGCACGAGCGTCACGAGAATTTAACGCTGCACTTTAAGCCGGCCTACTCGATTTCTGCATACGCTCGCATTCGGAATTCGAAGCCGCCGAGAGGACGCGAAAGTCACGGAAGTCGGTGATCCTACACACGAGCGCGTAGAGTTGCATAATATTCCGCCGGGGCATTTAAATCCTCGAGCCCGGAGATTTTCCCGAGACTCGCGAGAAGAATCGCGGAAAACGGAGATACCGCTGATGATCTAGTTTCGCGATATTTACGTTCGCGATTAATGACAGCGGTGATAAGGACGATCGCCGTGACGGTAGTCGAAGGACGAGCTGATTGTGAGTATAATGTTTCGCTGGATTCAGTAAACTCAAGTTCCCAGCTCGATTCGCGTAATTAGATAAGACGCAGCGGCGTATCAAACGTAACCGATCGAACGTGCGTTAGGGTTTCGAAAATCCCCAAGAACGTAGGCGCGGTTTCTAAAATCGTAGTTTTAAAATTATGACGACACGGTTCCCAAGGTTCTACGAAACGAAGCCGAGGCCTCGCGAGAAGAATTATTCATAGAACGTGGCTACGCCGCGACATTTTCGATCTTGGAATAGACGAACTTCCTGATTGAAAGACACTGAAAAAAGTTAAAAGTCAGGCGCGGCACGTGCGAATGGCGTTTTACGCACGTAGGTGGAACACATTCGATTCTCCGAGACAAATTAGATTAAATTCCTCGCAGACGATTCTTTGTACAAGCATCGCGCGGGGCTCGTGAGATTGAGAAATTAAATTTTGATCAAACGGAGACACCGTCTTCGTGGATCGCGTGCGATCTAAAACTTCTTCGATGCGAAAGAACAAGGAACTAAACGATACGAAAATGCTACATAAATTTAATTTAATTTGTATTTTTCCTACGAGTATTTTTGGCCTACTATTTGGATAATAGGCATGACACACCAATAACCTTAATATGAAAGTTAATAAAATTAATATTCCGTAATTTGTTTACATAACGCCTGTGTGACTTTCTCGTTCCTATCCAATCCAATCGTAATCAAAATTCCGATCGGTGCAAAAGAAAAGCAAAAGTCGTCCACCCACGGAGCGAATTCGAAAACCTACGTTGCGTGTAAACGGCGCCAGAATTTGGAGCATAAATTCTTATTGGGAAAAGAAAGAGGGAGAAAAAAGAGAAACAATACTTCCGCCCGATAAAGACGGGCGCGGGCCTGTCTCGAGACGGAACGATTCATGATCTCTTATCGCAGCTCGTTAAATCCCCCGAGAGATTAAATTATCGAATCGCGGCCGCGTCTGCGCCCGCCTCGAAATATAATAAATCGTCGATCAGCGGTTGATCGAGCGAATGACCAGAACGATACAGGGTGGCCCGAGTTTCCCCGCTCTAATGATTTGTCTGTTCCTTAGGTTATCTCGCTAACGAGTGTCCCCTTCCACGCCCTCGTCGACGAGCGACGAAGGGCGAGGCGTTGTTTCGACGAATTGGAACAGAATCCGTCTGCCGGGAGACGGTTATTTTCGATATATTCTTTTGTTGCCACGCCCCAAATTAAAATTTATACGTTCGAGTCCACGCTGATAATTATCCCATTACGTACTTCGCTCCTCGAGTTAACGTTAATTGTATGCGTCGCGTGAATCGCACTGTCACGTCTTTATGTACGGTCTTGCTACGGCGTCAAAACGCTGTCGCAAATTATAAATAAAATTGTTTTGAGAGTACGCGATACTACGCGGGCAAGTGCGTATCATAAATAATAGGGAAGCGATATCGTTAACGCGATTCGGTGGCTGGTCGTCGGCAAGATCCGCCGTGTGGCCGCGATTGAAATTTTATTCCGAGTTCAATTAAAATTCAACGAGAGTTCCTTTTTTCATAACCATCGCGTACGCGAGAAATCTGCGGATCTCCGTGTAAGTGATTCGAGCGTGAACACCTTAATTGGTACGTTCCGAATAACTGTCTGATTACATATGGATCATGAAAAATTCATATCACGCTTGAAAGGCTCGCGATCGCAGAATTATAGTGTACTTTTATAATGGACGCAAACTCGAGCGAATTGGAATTTTGGAACGTGCCGAATGAAGGACCATCGTATTGGGTTTTGCATACCAGAAGATGGTAAAACACACGATTATCACTCCCGTTAAGGGTTTTTGACAAACGTTGTTGACACTTGGAGATTTTTTTACACCACAAATTACTTTAATTAATTTATAGCTATTCATCTTACACGCTAATTGATAAGAAATACTAAGCTCTGGTTAATTTGTTTTATACAATGGACTTGCAATCAATATTTTGGAATGGTTTCCTAATGATCAATACCACGACGGCCGACCATCTGTAGCATCTACGTTTCATTAATATATTATTTATCTTCGACCCGAATGTAAAGCGAACATCGCGATTATATTTCCAAAACATTTCTATTCTCTTCAGGAAAACGGAATAAAAGACCGTTATTATAAAACTTATTCGGAGAAAGTTGTCTCGCGTTTCATGTAACGTAATTCTGGAGTACAAGTTTTTACCCATACTCGGCACCGACGTACAACTCGGATTTCACTTTCGCGGGTAGCGTCATTACCGAACCGCGTGGATTGAGTTGGAACAATAAAAGCTCGTCTCGCGAAGGTGGTATAAAAATGAGTCTGCTTTGCTTCGGGGTAGCCATATGGCGTGAATTTGATTAATTGCACGTGCACTGTGTCGGAACTTCACCTTCGTCGAGAACGGTGTAGACCACTGGAACGTTATTATCCGAGAGACGAATATGCGCTCTACACCGCTTCAGCGGTGCAGATGAATCGCATTATTTAACCGCCACCACGTCAAGCTTCATAATTTGTGATGCTTTTACAATTAATTCAATTTTTAATTAAGGTCGAAGCAATGTACCGCGTGGTACCTTGAATTAACGGAAGTCAGGGAATTGCCTGGAAGCATTCTGCACTAGATCCACTAACGCGTTACGATACGAGGTAATAAGCATAGAATGAATCAAATTAATTGATTTGCCAAAACTACATTTAACGTTCGTGCATTTCACAACAATAAATTATCATTAGGACAAATATAAAATCTATCTACTTGTCGATTTACTTTGGAATTAACGGTAACTGGATCGAGGCAACAATATAGCCCGTGAACATCCCTCACCGTGTTTATAAAAAATTACGAAAAGAAAAGAAAGAAAACGTGGCTTCATCTTAAAATCGATATATGACTGGCGTCGCTTAGACATCCACAACCCCCTGCGCTTCTCATATTTAGACGATCGTTATTGCGTCGTAGCTTTGCTTCTAACGTCATCTAATCGCAAGATGGACGAACCTCGGGATCGACCAGGTGTTTCCAGCATCGAGGATCGGACCCTCGCGTTTACTTTGCTTCATTACGTCGTCGAAGATTATCCGTGCGCGGCCGATTTCGTTAAGGGTGGCTGGCCAGACTGGCTGCGACTTGCACCCTTCGCAAGCTCGTGCCAAGCAGATGTCTTATTGTCATGCTAAGGGATCACCCTTGTGCGACGCGTAACGTCTTTCGGCCTGTCGCCGTCGGTTTCTGCTTGTTTGAAATTATTTTTTTTTCTCCGGTCGTGCCGTCAGGAGATGGAGGGGGGGGGCATCAGAGGGGTTGGACAGGGTAACGTACCCTACGCGGAAGATACCTCCCCTTTTGGCAGTTTCTCCAGTTTATTTGCATACGTAAATAGTGCTGAGAGGGGGGGGGGGTCAATAAAATTATTCTTCGATTGCCGGTAGCACGGTGGCAGTTTATTTTTGCTGTGAAACTTTAACCGATAATCGTTGTTTAAATCTTACAATGAATTAATCGATCGATGATCGAATCTACTCGAGTTAATTGAATGTTGCCGAGAGGGAACAAGTGGGAGGATAAGGAGAAAAATTATCTAAGCATTCTGCGAAAAATATTAACTTCGTAGTACGCTATATCGTACCTAGTGTTCGGGAATCGTTGATCGTGCGTGATTTGAATAGAATAACGTAAATGTTTTAAGAAAATGACGATTGTCTGATCGACTATTTTTCTATTATTATTATCCCTGGGAATCCGGGGATTTAAATGCTAAAAGAGAAAGCGCGATATTAAAACAATTCCGTAAGGCATAATAAAAAAATAAAAATAACAATTCCGTAAGGCATAATAAAAAAATAAAAATAACAATTCCGTAAGGCATAATAAAAAAATAAAAATAACGTTAGAACATTTTTGTCGCATAATCAAATTTCACAGATTTCAGATGGCACTCATGATGGTTTCGAAGTAAGACGATGGACGATTCTGCTAATCGAAACACTTATTTCTCGCGTTCAGCGTTTCGAACGTTAAAAGGACTCCGGTCACTTTTGGGTAAATTCAACGTTACTCGTTCTCGTATTGCCAACGTAGATTGTTGGAGTTAATAAGCGTTGCGAGCCCTCGTAACCGTAGCGCTCAGTCCTTAGATTGAACAGGGCTGCGAAAATTTGGCACTCAATGCGCCACGAACTCGTGCCAATGGTCTCGTGGCCTTTGCCTTTTGATTTCACTCCCCCTCCGTCTTGTGTCCTGCAGTCGCCCGCGGGTCTTCGAACTTCAAAATACTTCCTCGGCTACTCGACGGAGCCGATCTGAAATAAAAAAAAGCCCGCAGCTGCCTTTGCCCATTGTACCTCACGGCACGGGCTAGACGCTAGACTTTTGTTGTTACCTTGCTTTTGTCGTGGCTCCGCTACCGTCGCACGAGTGACTTTAGATCGACGGAGGATCGCGAGACTGCGAGGAACTTTCGTGGTAAAACGATCGCTCCGAAAGTCGCGATGGTGGTTACGAGAATCACCACGGTATCCGCGGTACAATTTAATTTTTCCGTGCTACCGATTTATTTTTTAAAGTGCTCGTTGTCGCAAATACCGTTTTTTCTATTTTCTAATTGTTGAATAAAATTTGTAAACTAAAATTAAAGGTTTCATTGAATAAAATAATTAGTTCAAGATTAAACTCAGATTAAAAACATGATATCGACAAAATTGCAAACGTTCCATCTTGGGAGTAAAACAGTTCGTTTGAATAAAGAAAGTTAAAGTCGGGCAAAGATAAAAGATAAATTGTAAAACACAACACGTTGGCAATAAAAATTCGAATAAAGAAACTAAAGTCTTCAACGCTGGAAACGTATCAGCACCGAAGGAAGGGGCGCTAGAAAATCGTGGTGCAATAACTAATAAATTTCTGACACAGATAATAACCATCTAAAATTCTACGACCCGACGAATCGTTAATTTGATTTGACGTGCGTAAAGAGCCAACGAGAGTGACAACGATTACATCCTCCGTATTGAGAATCTCGTTTCGACTCGTCTAGCGTTTCGCAATTAGAATATCTTATTTTCTCCCTCTCGCGTCACAAGAGGATACGAAGGAGGGTGAGAGACTCGTCGACACGCTCGCATCGAAAGCCATAAGTCACATCGGCTAACGCGTAGGTATCGGTATCAGAGATATCGGTTGTCCATTGCGACGCCACGCCTACGTACGAGACGTCCTTCTGTCTCTCATTCTGTCTCTCTCTCTCTCTCTCTCTCTCTCTCTCTCTCTCTCTCTCTCTCTCTCTCTCTCTCTCTCTCTCTCTCTCTCTCTCTCCCTCCCTCTCGGAGTACGCAAACGTAGAGCAACGACTTTCAGGTACCGATCGTACGACGATATCGGGGTCTCCCTCGCATTCGCGAATTGTCAACTCGACGCGAATGCTTATTAGAAATTACGATTAAGCGCAAAGCAGAAAAATATAATTTCTCTCGTTAAATTGGCAATCCTGCTTACGGTGAAATCAAATACGAATCACGCGTCTCGCTTGGAAATCCGTTTTAACGAAATAAGGCTTTCATTCCCGGTTTACTTCTCTCCTTCCCACTTCGAACCAGTCACGCGAATAATTGATCGTTCGTTTTCGTTCGATCCCTACCCACGTTTCCAACCGCGAAATGGTATTACTATTCAAGATCGTCTCGCGCTACGTTAAGTTTCTCTTCCCTCTTGACATCGGGTTTCGCGAGGACTCATCGACGCGTTTACATCGATTCAAGTCCTGGGATCTGATTTGTCGATCAACGAAGCGAATCGGCGAGGATCCCTTAACCCTTTAAAATCCTTACCATGCATAAAATGTACGAGGATACCAATCAGAATCCCTACTACGAATCGCGACGAATTGAAAAATTAACAAACCCGCGAATTTCTAACGATCGTTCCAAACTCATCCTTTCCACGTTAGAAGTTCGAGTTCTCCAAGAAATTCGAAAACAGAAATCTAGATCCTTCCAAATATCCCACAACGAATTTTCCCGAATAATTTGTTACGGACGTACCGATATATTTCATAAATTGGCCGTACGCACCCCAATCGACGCACTCGCATCGTGCGAGTAACATGGCCAGGTGTCGCGAAACTCTCGCAGAGTACAGTCACCACCTATGAACCGATTTTAACGTATCGAGGTCGTCAGACGGTATTACGCTCCTTTCTCCCTCCCCTCCCCCCCCCCTCTCTCACTCTCTCACTACTTCTCTCCTTCTCGCCCTCTCTCGGACCGTTCATCGGGGTACCCTACCGTTTTCTTTTCTTCTCGTTTCTCCTCCTTCACCCCCAGCCCACTTCTTGCGCCACGAAATAGCATTACGTTAGACACGATAGACGGTAGTCGATCGCCAGGTGTCCAAGTACCCCTGCGCTACCCTCCGAAAAGCAGGTGTGCCGGCACGCGTTCTCATTTTCCCTCTTTCTCCCTACCGCGAGCATTATTTTTTCCCCTCTTTCTTCTCTCGCCGGTATAGGAATGCTTTGAACGCAAGAAACGTGCCCGCGGCCCTACCACGGAACGGTGCAATGCGCTTACGTCAGTGGGTTCGATTACCCGTCGTAAAATTCGTACGCGAATACGCCGCGCACCTCGTGGAGCGATACCCAACGGTGTCGCGAGGTTACAGTACCGCAAAAACTCGCCGCGAGTGCCAAAAGTAAAAGAGAAAACAGTTACGCCTCGCAGATGCGAAAGTATTGTACCAATGGTGACCGAATTGTGGCTCCGAAACGTGGCCCTTTCATTAAACATTTAACACTATTCGTACTACGACCTGTCAAATGACAGTTTCTGAAATTTCATCTACAATTTTCCACATACAACGTTATTTTACCGCCACTTATTTTAAATGTTAGCTGGTTACATGTTAAAACATAGGTTATCGATTTCTAGATAAAAATAACTACATTTTAGCACTCCACGGTGTCTGATCCGTTAAAAGTATAACTTCGGAAATAATTCGAATTTTTTTATAAAAATTTAACGGTATACTATCGAACGTATTTAAAATCCAAAAATGAAAAAAATGTCATTTTCGGTGTACTCCCCTCGTAACAGTATGCGCAAGACTACAAAGGCTCTGGTGTATAAAAATTCGTGAAAATGACGAGCGTTCGCGGTCCAAGATCCCGAGATATTAACAACTCTTTCCCTTAACGTAATTATACGATCGGTAACCTCTGTTAACCCTCTCCCGTCGAGCACCAAGGGCCACCAGAGTGACAGCTTTCCGCTTTGCGAGCTCGTAGGTCCCCATCTTGAGAGCAACCGTCTTGAACATAAGGTGCTTTCGCGTACCGATACGCGTATGGGGTGCGTACGCCGTAATGCATAGCATTAATGCACAATGGGCACGCGCCAAATGCTCTTTAATTAGTGCCTCTTGTTCTAGACGGTTGTCTCACTTTGTAAGAACGAACACGCCGAGTACGTACCGCGGTTCTTCGGTTTACAATGCCCGGTCGATCGGCGATGCGCCTACCATAAGGCTCCAATTGTGTTTATCGAGTATTAAATTTTGATTAACGGTACGCATTCGGCGAGCCTACCTCTTAATTTCGAAATAATTGAATCGTAGTACGGAGAGAAAATTCGATATACGTGAAATAACCCGTCTGGAAATTGAAGCGAATAGTAGACGTGCCCCGAGGAATTGGAGCAAAGTTTGTCGATGCTTACGTCAAGGAATTACTCATTGTCATATTTAGTTATAAACCGTTAAAATGTCAATTTCGTCGCACGGATAGTGCGAGTGATCGATCTTTCGTTGGATTTAGACGAGGATCCTCGGTGTCTCTGATCAAACAAATAATTAGCGTGGGAAAAATAATTCTTCTGTTATACCAAACACTCGTGTTTCTCTATTAGATCAGATACAGGGGGTTCCACCGTGTACCGTTGGTTAAATTTATCTCGCGAGTAAATTTGTTTTAAATATTGAACTCGAGCTCCGTACCGAAGCGAAGATCGAGTGACCCCCTTATCGTCGTCGAAAACAAGCGTTACACGAACCGCGCGACGGCGCGAACGCTCGAAACCGACGAAACAAAAGAATTCCGCGAAACACGAAAGTGTCGGCCGTTTTCGTCATACACGGCGTATCGCGAATCTCAATGCGACACGGGCGAGCGGTTCGAGAACTCGGGCCACCTTGTTCAGGCTCGAGGGTAACCGTCTTCGACATAAGGCGGTCAACTCGGTTTCTAGGGACCAGGTATCGAGCATGGGGTGCATAAGTATCGCTGCAAGTCGGTGGCATAAGGCGCGCGTGCTGCACGCGTGCCACCGCGCCAGATGACTCGTAATATAATTGAATTATCGTAATCACCGGTCGAGAATTTTAGACCCTGGCGTCTTGGTCGAAAGACCTCGCTATGGGCGTCGTGGAGCGGTTATTACGATGGTCGCTACTGAATTTCCGCGACACCTCGTATACGCGTCTACCACCCCGTTCGGCTTGGTTTGAGAGCGACGCTCGAGGGGAGTGGCGAGTTTTATCGCTTAACACTCGAGGAGTTTGCTTAATAAGAATTTAAATCTAGTTCCCTTTAATTAATAAGAATTTGGATTTAGTTTCCTCTAATTAATAAGAATTTTAATCGAGTTTCTCTCAACTAATAACAATTCGAATCGAGTCTGCTTTAATTATTACGAATTCTAATCGAGTTCCCATTAATTAATAAGAATCCGAATCAAGTTCCTTTTAATTAATGGAAGGTCAAACCGAGTTTCGCTTAATTAATAAGAATTCGAATCAAGTTTCCTTCAATTAATAATAATTCGAATCGAGTTCCCCGAATAAATTCGGTGGCAATTAATGGTAACGTCTGTAACGTTTAGAGGGGTATGATTTGCTATTTAAGAATTCTGTTTTGTTCGCGCGATAAAGGAAATCGGGGGTGGGAATAGCGGATGAAAGGAATCTCGGTGGAGCGATAAGCCGCGAGAGTATTCGCGTATCCGTGTATGGGTGGCGAGCGAAGGGGTGGTCCCCGCGTTCGTGATAACGGAGTATTTTGACGGCGCTTAAGCGATACAAAGAACGTTTTGCGATGCCACTGACGATGAGTAGCCTCCAGTCACGCGGCTTATCGACACGAACGGCACGATTCTGGAGCTGTTTTTCGGGGAGCCATTACGTCGCGAGAGAAATGTTTTTACCATCTCGCGCGTAAATACGGGATGGTATCGTGACGCTTCTCCGTTTCGCTCGGCCTTTTGAAGTTTAAAAACTTGAATATCGAAGGGGGATCCGATATCCTTAGATCAAGAGACAAGGTCTTGTCTCGGGCCAAGTAAAACTACGCGAGACTAGACCTTGCATCTTTTCTGGAAAAAACGAAGAGGGGTTTTCGAGGTGGTCAAATTGTATTAAACAATTAATTACAAAAAAAACTGCTATAGCCATCGGAAAGGCCGGGCCGGGATGTGTAATTTGAGTACAATTTTATTAAAATTGGTCCAGCGAATCACGAGATATGCGATCTCAAAAATGGCAGTTTTTCGTAAGAAACGTCGTCTTCTCTGTAACGCAGTTAATAATATTTACCAATGCCCCACGAGACAATAGCGATCTTTTCGCTCAAGGCACCTTTTCGATGGTTTGTATTTTCATAGACAAACTCGTACTTGTACTTGGCCCATGTATTTGCATTTTGAATGCTTATGATTATTACTTTTCATGCTTCTAGAACGAAAGATTTAACGAAGGTTTGTTAATCGCGATAGAGAGACAATTTTATACCAATCCCTATTGATTTCACCGATCGATGGTAACGACGTAAGGAAATATCGAGATTCGGGTAAAAGTATTTACACGATCGATAGACAATCTGGACTAATTTGTTTTTCTACGATAGCGGGGCGATCCATCAACCCCTGAAGCCTCGTATCGCCTTTCACGACGGGTAAAGATAGGATGGGAAAATTTGTCTACCCTTCCACGGAGGAGGCGCGATAAAAATAATTTAATTGAATTACACAATAAAGCTCAAATCGAGACTGCATAATTTATCGGTAAATTAAACTTATCGAAACGTTCATTTTCAACATCTCGAGAATAACTAATCAGCGGTATTACCCTTTGCGTTTGAAACCAATGGGAAATCAACACAAACGATTGATTACAATCAGTTGTTATCCGAATTATTGAAACAGGAATTAACGTAAGAAACGACGTACATACGTTTAATGCGCTCTTCCGGTCGCACGGATCGTTAAATGTCATTCCTCGGCCGATCAATAAACGAACTCGCCTCGCTATTTAAATTTCTAGGGACCTCGGTAAATTGACGCGTCGATGCCGTTGGTCGGTCGTCGAATAGAATTTTAAATACAAACACCGAGTCGGACGGACAGATGCGAATGGAAGGTCAGGGACGCGTTGCAACGGAATCGTTTTGGCGAGGGCGACCGATAAGTGGTATAGCTTGGCGACTGTCTTATCATTTAGTCTCAGCTGTTCGCCCCACGCAGTGCTCTCGATTCTCGGAAGGTCCTCGTAAAAATATCACAGGATGTAGCCGGCCGCTCTGTCAAAACCGACCTGCTACGCACTGCCGTAGGATTCACGTTTCAGTTCATCTCTGGAGAGCACATGCTTTGATTCATAGAATGGCGACCTCGAAAAACATCTCACCAACGCGCCGCGCCGTTGTTTTTAAACTTGCGTACCCCTCGCGAGGATCTATCTCGACGTTGCGATTTAACGTTCGGATCAATATTTACCTTTGATCGTGTGATCGATGATCCTTCGCGATAACTACCGCGATCGAAGGAATCGAGGTAACACACCGACGAAGTGTCTTTTCGATGGAAGCTGAAATCTTGAAACTTCAGAAACAGAAATTTAAGGGGTCTTCCTCGTGTGGATGGGTTCGGAAATCCCTTTTTTATTGCATTTTCAAACAGTATAAAATCCAAAGAATGTATTTTCAAAATTGTATGCTTCGATGCAAACGTCAAAAAAACTGAACAAAACATTTTCTGAAAATTTCGGGATGGCGTAACCCCTTAATACAACATCGAAAGATCGGCGGTCACAAAATTTGCGATCATCCGAATTGTGACAACCGTCGAACTTGCCAAAACCAAAACCGTCAACGAGGCGTAAAAACCAAATGCCCTTTACGATACGGCTTCCTGCCGTCAAACTCCATTCGATAAACTCTCTCGAGCGATACAGGTATAGAGGAACGGCAAGAAACGAGTCTACGTGCGTGCGATATTTAACGGGCGTTAAGGCTTCTCCTCGAAAACGTATCGAGAGAGAAGAGATCGAAGGGTATTACAGTCTCGCCAAAAATTCGCACGCGATCGTTATCCCTCACGCGTGGGCCCACCCCTGTTTTTCGCTTTGCCAAAGGGAATTGCTAAGGAATTCCATTGACAGTTCTCGACCGCCTCGTTCTCTCTCTCTCTCTCTCTATCTCTCTCTGTCTCACTCCCCCCTCGCTCGCTGGCATTATCGTCAGATTAACCGTTTCATAAGCAGGGTGGCCGAGCCCGCTCCAAGACAATCCGCACACCAACGTCATCGGTGGTTCTTGTCCTCTTGCCTCGGCCCTCTCGAACCGAACCGAGAGAGACTCGAGTACAAAGACCCACCAGACGGGAATACTCGTTTCTTTCTGTTGCCTTTCATCCTCCTCGGCACTTCCTTCCCACCGTCTGCTACCTCGCCCCCCGCTGCCGCTCCCTTCGTTTCAGTGGCCAGCATCTTGATGGGCCGTACTTTAAATTAAACTTTTCTCGCGCCAAGTTTGCCGTTTTGTCCCGGATACGCGTTCCGTTTATCGAATTACGATAGCCGTGGCGACGGGGACGGTTCGGAGTTGCGGGAGAAAGCATCGTTCGCGGGGGTTTGGAGGTAAACGAAAATTGACGGGATTATGCTTGAACGAGTAGGGGAGGCACAGTGATAGGATTGGAGAAATTGTATCGGTTTGTTTACTGTAGGAAAGTGATAATTATTAATTGCCTTGATTTGTATTCTCTTTTTTTTAAGACACTTGAGTGTATTAAGTATTATCATCGATGCTCCCATGTCGTTCGATTGGATCTTCAATTTTGAAGTTCTATTTTACTCTCTCGTCTCGTAGTGGAATGTCGAGAAATTCCACTTCCAAATTTCCTTTCCAGTGCTCACGGCTCTCGCTTCACAGAGATTCGCGTTTACAAAAATTCCCGGTGCCCCTCGATCTCCCGTAATCCGTCGAACGATAAGTCGTACGACTCGCGAATCAAGATATCCGCGAACCGAATTTTCAGAATCGATAGTTTTCCTCCTTCGGAGAGAGCAACGTTATCGAATTATGTATGAAATATCGCGTACCGCGATTTAATCTACGATAGGGAACGCACCTTCTCTTCTTATTGCGAGCGAGTGATTTAAACGCACCGCGAACGAAGCCCGAGAGGTCGCTAAATTAGCCATCAACGGATTAACGAGCATCGGGTGCTACACGCGAATTTCCTCGCGTATCCCCCAAGGAATTACATTCTGTTTGCAGCAACAAAGTGCGAGCTTAACCCCTTGCCGCGGAGAACTTCGCGAGGATCTTCTCCCCCCGGCCGAGAGAGTCAGGTTTCTTTGAATGATATACGACTTTCTTGGAACGCCAAAGAGACGAGTTTCGCGTCAATCGTTCGGTCGAAGGTACCGAGGGCCTTTAGAAACTTCGTGGGAAACAGTGTCGTGCCCTTCGGCAGAAGGGAATCGTTCAAAGGAGATGCACTTGGCGAAATACTTTCGGCCAATCAACGAGTCGTAACGCCTGCTTTTAAACCCCGAGAGGTTTCTGCGTACAGCCGACAATGAGCGGTGACTCGCTAATTTCAAATCTGTCGACGGGCGAGAGTATAGAAATAAACGTTATCAAAGGGACGGGAGGAGAGTGAAGTTGACTCGCGGGAAGTTTACCGTGTGATAATGATCTTGCTTGGTCGAAACGAGCATTAGACGGAACGAGACGTCGCGTCGCCGGAAATTGATATTTAATTGCCAATACGACTCGATATCCTGGCATACCCGTGCAATGTACAATACGTCTCGATTGTCGAGCGATTCGACTTGATTTAATACTCGATTTAACGCGTCGCACTTTTACACGAAGGAAGCCCTCGGGGGGATATCGAGATAGCTCGAGCACGGAGAATCACGGAACTTTCGTCGAAAGAAGGGTTGACAACTCGGTATCCCTCAATTGATCCAATCAGCGAAACGATCTCCCACATCCACGATGTCGAATTGACG
Source organism: Pemphredon lugubris (assembly GCA_933228935.1). Classification (NCBI taxonomy): domain Eukaryota; kingdom Metazoa; phylum Arthropoda; class Insecta; order Hymenoptera; family Crabronidae; genus Pemphredon; species Pemphredon lugubris. The sequence continues at coordinate 26,100,862 of OW121817.1, read as the reverse complement.
TTACTTCGTTGGGGAAGAGTTTCAAACGCTGCCAGAATCTCGTACGCGAGGAACCAACGTTGCCTCGTCCAAACGGAGTTCCAACCGACGTTCCAACGCGCCCCTAATCACCCGCCCCACGAGTCAACCCCCGGCAAAACTCCTGACGTTATTTCGACGACTAAAACTCCCCGATCACCGATCGACCCTCTCACGAATCGAAACGCGAACCGCTGCCCTCCGAAGGATCACCGACGGACGCTGAGGCGCGCTCGCGCGCCCCCGCACACCGACGCACCGCCACGCATTCCTGTGCGTGCAGGCGCGTGTCTATGTTGGTGCACAATACGAATCGAGTTCCATTGAGACAATTGGCAATTTTCGACGCCGAATATCCGTCGGAAGCAGCGGTAGCGCCCACGGCCACTCACTTGGCAAATTGGAGCCCAGACGATAAATTGCAAACGGTCGTGTATACACCACCGTCGCGTACAATGTACAATGTGCGTGCGTGCGTGCGTGCGTGCGTGCGTGCGTGAGTGCGTGCGTGCGCGCGTATACTCGGCGAGTACTCTCTCTCTCTCTCTCTTTCTCTCTCTTCTCCTCGTCGTCGTCAACATAAGGACCGCACGCAGTAACATTACCATTCGGTCGCAGACGAATTCATTGGCTATGCCAGGGCGTCTTCCGTTCACAGGCAGAACGGTTGTCAGTCCGGTTTGACCCGACTTAGATCGTACGTGAGGAGCTGTTATGGTCGGCACTCATCAAACGCAGAGTACGCGCCCTGAGTGCGGTGCCCCCACCCCTCCCCCCCCATTTCACCCCCTCTGCCCCACCTCCCTCAACCTACCTCTTTCTTTTTTTCTTTCTCTCTCTCTCACTCTTCTCACCTACCAACGAGATTCACGCTCCTTCGAGGCGCGCGAAGAATCGTTAGTGGTTTTCGATGTTTCGGAATTTCTTCGTCGAGAAGCTCCACGGGATCGGAGCCGGCCCATCCGTGGTGTCTCGTGTTTCGTTATCGGCGGGGGGTTGGGAAACTCGCCCGGTACCGTTATTCCACGTTTCGATCGACGGTAAATATTAACTCGATTGACGCATCGTTTGCGAGTAACGAAGAGTACCGCGTTGTTTCGTTCAATCGGGGTACGGGGAATCGAGAGATCGAACTAATACGATACTCGCGGTTCACTCTTTGCGGTTTGATGGGTTAAAAACTGTTCCACCTTTTGCTTAGCTTTTCATGCATGACGGGATGTATTTTAACCCGTCTCGAAGAGTTGAAGTTACTTATAGTCGTACAGTTTAATATTTTATTTAAAGTTTTTTTTTATTCGATTGGCAATGGTACGAAACAACGGTAAATGTGTAAATAAGTGAAAACAAAAATTTATACGAGTCAGAACGCATTAGAGAGTCGTTGACACCGTTGCGATTATGATTAGCGAATTGCGCTGTTCAGTGAATTCCGTGGAACTTGGATTGTTTTTTCTTTTTAAAATCGTGTGCTTCAAAGGGTTAAAGATCGGGCGCGTGGGTTTAAAAATTTGAAAAATGAGATCTTTGTATTTCTCGAATACGTGATCGGTAATCTGTTGACGAAGGTATGCAAACTACCCGCGCATTACGCCTTATGGCCGATTTTCATATTCCTAACAACATTAGAGAGTAACGTCCCAAGGATCGTTATAAAATAATGACGAAATAAAAGGGCGCGGATACAAGTAGGCGAGATAATCCCCCGAAACGATCGTTATTTACCCTTCGTTACGATTACAACTTACAACAGCGGCGTAAGAGCAACAGGTGGTACTCGACTTTCGATCGAGTCACTCGTACGACGATTATCGATCCTTCGAATTCCCATGCTATCTGTCCATTATTTACGAGGAGTCGGGCGACGCTCTCGAGGATCGAACCCACAGGGCCGACGCACCGTGGCGTCGTGATGGCATTAAAATATAGGGGCACGCACGATACGCATCTGCCTACCTCTATGTGCAATTACGGCGAAACTGGCATTGCACCCCAATGCACCGATCCCGTGAAACCCACGAAGAGACGCGTTCTTCTATTTCGTGCCACTTCATGGGGGCTTATTCACCGGTATTCTCGGTATCTTGTGGGAATTTCGTACGCGACATCGAACCCACGATCGGGTAAGTTCGAGAGGGAGAGAGAGAGAGAGCAACGTGGTAAATGGGGCGAGAACTTTGCCCCGAATATCTGATTACGATTATCGTGTTTAACTTTTTATATCTTCCGATCGTTCAGCGGATACGAGGGTAAACGCGTTGCGCCGTCAATTTTCAAATTTATATCTTTCGCGAGAGTGCGAGTAGGACGTGAATTTTGGGCACTGACAATTTTCAGTATTATTCCAATATCTATACTTTCTGGAAAGAAAAAAATTCTGTTACGTTATAAAAAGTATTTTTTTTTTTTGTATAAGAAGTTACAATTGTTTCTTAAATATCTTTTCAGTATAATTTCAAATACAACGTATAAGCGTATGCACACGCATGCGAACAAATGAAAACGTTGCGCATGAGAGGGGTTAATTAGTATCCTCTTTCGCGTAACGATCTTCGATTTCCTGACCTCGCGTCTGCCGCAAAGCCTTCCACGTAGCGAGAACTGTATCCCTGAAGACCGTGACGAGATGACGACTTACCCTGGGTGTCCGTGGGACGCGCCGTTTAAAGGGTAAATTACTACCCTATACGCGGTTGGAAAATAAACCGAGAAGCCGTAAGATCAAAACATACGAGCGCAATGGCCATCGAGCCGCGCTGCATCGGGGAAACCTCAAATTTCAAAGCCGGTTTTCATTTGGTAAATGGCCCCTGGGCGTTATAGCCTTCCAAAAACTAAATATTATTAGAACAGCTACGAGGAGTGGACGAACGGGGAGAACCACCGACGCCTCAGTTTCGTAGGAAAATGCAGCAAGTGTTCCCCGATTTCCAAGGAACGAGCGTGCCCCACTTTGAGCGAAAGACGTTTCCACGGGTACGAAGGAAAAAAAAAGAAAGCTTCCCCTCCCCCCGGGGAAGCTATTTCTCAGCTAATTCGACCGACCGGTGCATCCCTTCTCGTTTCTCCCCCTTTTGTCTCTTGCTCTTTCCCGGCTACTCTGAATTACGATCCACCGTTGAACGGACGAGGGAGCAGCGGGCACAAATCATTCGATTTTTTCGAGAATCTACTGGATACCGCGCGATACGTCGACCGATGCAATTTATATTCGTTGTTGTCGATTCGGTGATTTATTCGGTGCGGCACGAAGTGGCGCCAGTTGAAAACTTTCGGGTACTTTACGAGAAAATAGGATGTATCGCGAGGGAAGGGAATTGATCAGAAACGATCTATTGTACCGTTTGGTTTGACAAAAATTATGTTAAGCTTCATAAGTTGGTTAATTGTATTTCAATTTTTGTTCATTCGCGTAGTACCTACGTGGAATCGATTTTTATTCGTTCCTCGAATAAATTTCCGAGCATTGCTGTACTTCTTTTTTAATGCGAAAGATCACAGGATTTAATTAAATTCCGATTGGTTACGCGTCGTAAGATTCGTAAAATGTTGAACAATGTACGTTAAGGTAAACGACTTTGGAGAACATCATTCAATTTCATTATCGTTCGGCTCTCCGATCGTTACGAAACTGATCGAAATGATCGATTAAATTTCTTGAAAATTTGAAAATTCACATCTGCCTCCCACTCTCTCATCTCGCTCCCACGCGAAAGATATAAACTCGCCAACTCACGCCGCAGCGCGATTACCCTCGTATCCGTTGAACGATCACGGTGAAGATATAAAAAGTCAAACGTTCATCCCTTGCACGTTACGTCTCGTGTAACGACCGGTCCTTTAATCGAATGTTTAATATTCGAAAATTCGCGAGCTGTGGGAGCGGCGCATCCGGTCCAATCGACCGCGTCATTATATGCAGATCGTAGTAGAACATAAAAATTCATGCAACTCGTGCCACGCGAGTACCTTTGTTCGTCAAATAACGAACAGTGCCAGAAAATTCTGTAGTTTTGAGTTCAACGAACGTAGATTCGCTCCGATATACATATCGTGCCAACGAATCGTAATGAAAATCAAACCGCAAGGTCGATCCTTTTGATTCGCGTCACGATTGCAAAAAATCCTACACTTGAAATCACATGGATCAATTTCAATCACTTTCGAACAATTACCGTACCGCGTTCAGTAACAACAACTCCGGATTATTATAATCAAACGCGAAGCGAATTCCAAGCATAAGCATATTACCACGTTAGCGACCGGGTGGACACGTGGTTATGCAATTCTGAACCGCATATTTACCAATGGTCGCGGTTTAAGTGAAACTTAAGTGCAGTGAACGATTTTCCGGTCCCTCGAGCAAATACTAGGCATAGCGGAGCGGGCTAGTTTGTCATACAAATATTTTTAAATTAAGCTTTCGTAAAACATACAAAGCGACATCGATCCGCATAAAAATATTGCATATTATACTATGGAGCTAAACGTGTTAATAATCGTCCAAAAATCGTAAAGTCAATAATAATAATAACAATTATTCACCGGATTGAATCAAGCGTGTTTTAAGAAACCGTATAGATCGCATCGAGATCGACCCATTACCGTTTTCGAAACCTCGAACGCCGTGATTCGAGATGCCCGTATGTACATTGTACAGCTTCGTCGAAATTTGGGAAGTCGGGTCGCGAACCTTTCCCACGTGCTTCGCCGGCTTCGCCCGTGTCTTCGACGAGACACCCGACGTTGGCTGGTCGCATCGCGTACCTAATGAAAATTTCAGTATGGGTTCCGCGACACCGAGTATCTGCGCGCCTTTACTATGACCCACTTACACGAATAGAGGTAGAAAAATCAGTGTCAGTGGGGAGCAGATAGGAATTTCATGCCGAACCGTGGGAGAGTCCTTCGGGACGATCAGCCATTGAACTTTCTCCTTCCGGCCTTTTATCTCTTTGAAGCCACGGATTCTGTGATCGTGACACAAGAAGTTCTGCGCGAAAGAAAGATTCGGTCTCGTGCGTGCGGTCCATCGAGTCTCTTAAGACTCGCCGAATTTATTCTACGCGGCCGACTAACCCTAGACAGATAATCATGTACCAGATGGCGTTAAGGACAATAATACGTCTCGCGGATGCACGTCATAGCTGTATCTAAAGTACAGGGTGGGGCAGTCGACCGGTACTATTTTGAAAAATCTGCTGAAATATACAGATTAATTAATATTCGATTTTCGTGAGTAAATTGCAATATACGCGAGTCGAAATTAATAGTATACTTGAAAAATATTTATTTTCTGAAACAACGGCGTCCTCGATTCTGCACACATTGCCGGAGTCGGAGGATAAAGACTTATGATTAGAATTTGAAACGGAGACTTCCGTTTCGACGAGTCCCGATGTTTAGTGGAGTCTTTCAGGAAATAAAAATCGTTGACACGTCAAAGAATATACTTTACGTAAACGCGAGCTTGCAATTTAAAACGAACACGGTCGCTCGATTGGCGAGCAGTCAAGGGGTTAACCGAACAATGTCTTCCCGCGCATTCTTGCCGGTAATTTATGGTAGAATATTAGGGTACCGCGAGTCAACCGAAACTTCTGCCACGGTCAATGCACTGTCGCGCGTGGGCGTGCTTCCATTAAGAGCAATGCGTTGCATTCCTCTTCGGATTTTTACAGGTATACCGAAACCTTCCTTTCCTCGTCTTCGTAAGTAATTATATAATATTACACGCGTAAACTTGGCGTTGTTTAAAAAAAGGACGCTGAAACAAACAATGCTAGCGACGCGGAGATAATATAAACGAAATCTTTTCGCGATTAATCGCGTTGATAATTTCATTCAGCGTTAACAACGTCCACGAACGTAACGTTGAAACGGTGAATACCAATAGAAAAGTATTGTCGCTATACGCGCGTCGATAAAAAAATACCGTAAAATATTTTACAATTGGTAGAAGTTGTGAGAAAAAGGATCTTCTAAACTCTTTTACCGTTTGCAGGTCACCGGGGGCAGATGTTTCGTGCCCTTAAGTCGCTACGGAAAAGTGTCTTCCATTTTCAACGCTGTTAAAACACATTTTTATAGTACGCATAAAACTATGTAACTTCCCAGAATCGGTTTGTTTCCGTAACGTATAAACAGAGGCCAAATGCTGAGATAGTACCCTCATAAAATGCTTGTTCTGGCCCTAGGATTATTTGTTTTACGTAAATAAGAAAAAAATATAATTTATGAACCCCGCGTTAACCCTCCGCAATTACTGTCGGGAAAATTGTTCGTACAAAACAAAATATCGCTCCTTCTTAAATTGTTATTTTTCTCATTATTTGTTTCGTGTCAATAAAACAAAAACATTTACAAACCCCACGTGAATTCTCTGCAATACTATCGATACAACTTTTTATACAAAAACAAAAGAATGTTTCTCCATCTCCAATAGAATTTTTTTTCGAGAAATATTTGAATCCTCGCACGTATGTATCAACAAATTCATCGATTATCGAGCGCATTATAAATATTCGAATTCCCGGAATCTGCTAAATCTCGGTGCAATCTAAGCGTCAATCGGTTGAACAAAAAGGGTAGCGTCGTAACCAAACGAACAACGTTCCAGCAGCGTCTCGACGCGCGCCAAAGTAACCGGCCACTTAAATTTCTGTCGCGTGCCCAATCTACGTTATTTCCCTCGATTACGTCGGAATCGAGCCCAAGTTTCCCCCGGTGGCAGCGGCAAAGAAAGCCGTGTTCCCCTTTCCTTCGATAGTTATCGTTCCCCGTCCGCGCGTAGTTAAACACCATATGGCAGGTTTTTGTTCCGTCGAGGAAATGGCGAAGGGAGGGCAAGGTTATTTATTACATTACCTCTTACCTAAGGAAGTCTGGGCTATTGCGCCGAAGCCCATTGTAAAGGGAAGAGCAGGTTGAAGGTAAGAGGGAGCTTCGCGTCACGATACGACGCGCGACGGGTCGCGAGACGGGTTTTGTCTTTTCATCGGTACAAATCTACGAATTTGTATTCGCCCCGTGGCCAATTAATTATACGGAGATTCGGGGAGAAAATTTGATACGCGTTTGGTAAATAGGCGTCGTCGCTAGGGTCGAGGGGTGTCTCCAAATTGTCCTCGAATTTGTCAGCGTCGATTAATTATATTTGCGTCAAGAGGGTGATTTTAAATTTGCGTAATAAACGTCTGACGTACGTTGTAGTTGAATCCAGGTGTCTTTCAAGTTGCCCACGGAACACCTGCACGATTTCTCAGTAATAATCAATTGTTTATGCAAATTTATAGTTTTACGTAGGATCGATAAAATCGCGCTCGATCATATATTTCTTCTGTCACGCTCGATCTTTAAAGACAGACTTTTTTCACATGGATATTGTCGCGAACAGCACTGTTTCCCGTAAATTCAATTATCAGACGCCGTCAATGTTGTTCAGTTTGTTAAGTAGAAGTAGTACTTGAACCTTTGACAGGAGCGGATGTGCCTCCGGATCGATAAGTCTAATTACTTTTTATGTACGCTTTATCTTTCTTGGCACTCGTGTAACATTCGTAGCGACACTATGCGATACTATAATTCACTCGACGGCGCATAGGCGAATACGTTACGAGGTTCGCGCACGCTTCTCATACTTAATTCAGAAAAACGATTCAAGATCGATACAGAGGACAAAAATTGTCGCGAAAACATCCACGGTCTACACAACTTAACCGACTTCGATTAGATCTCCTTGAGAACGGACGAAGAGTCGGGCAAACCGCGCGATCTTCGGGGGCGCAAAGAAATGGCGGAAGTCCCTCGGGAGCGCAATCCACGCCGAAGGAAGTACGATCCGCGAAGTAGATTGTTCGGTTTCCTCGGAGCAATCCCGCTGATACGGATGTATTCTGGTCAAAGCTCACGGAACGGTCACACAAGAGTGCCCGCACCTTGGATTTGATCTCCGACGACTTCCTCACCACCTTGCGGTCACCCTTCTCCTTCGTGACCCAATATACCACTAATTTCATGATTACCCTCGTAGGAAACGAGGCGACGTAGGAAGTAAGTACGTAGCGAAACTCGAGGGTCCCTTTGTATTATAAAACGATAAAGGGACACGTGTTCCACGAAGGGACGCCACCGTTCTTTATTTTAAACAATCGTCAGACGTCTCTGATCACGACGTTAACATTGAAGCTTGCACGGATATTTTTAAACGCAACGTTAATATTTAGTATTTAATAAAATGATATGTATCTTGTATCACATTTTATGTCATTTTAATATGTTCTAATTTCACATGCAACATTTGTGTAATCTTCCGTGCAAAATATTCCTTTACGTACGGGATGGAATTTGATTTTTTATTTTCCAATGAATGAGTAAAACGAATTGAAAGATGAAGGGAACTGGATCGAAAATTATCAGCATCAGGTTCTGGGAAACAGATTCTTTCGAGGTGGTATTCAAAATTCCTGACTTTTGCTCGGATAGGTATTTCATGATGCCTCGTTGCAAATTAAGATATATCTGAATTAGATTGAAACGTAACGCGTTTCCTAATGCACCCCCGCGGTACGTACTTGGAAAGGGGCCAGAGGTCTTTCGTTAATCATAAAGGTAATTTAAAATTCAGTTCAGGATTAATGGGACGCAGTTTTTGTTCCTCCCGTCGAATGCTTTTAATCGCGGTGGCCGACAGAGGGCTCCGACGGCAGATATATTTGATTTGCACAGGAAGCGAAAGATTTCTGTGAATGCATCTGTTTACCATGCAGGAGCATATCCTAGGCTTGGCATTCTTATTCTTCTCCCCGTAGGTCGACGACACCGTCGAAGGAAGTTGTGGCATTCCTTCTTGTAAAAATCTCGTTCCCGGTGCACAATACACCCGAAGGAATTTCAATGTGCAATTCGAATTTGCAGTGGCAACGTATTCTCCGCGGTGATAATGGCCCGCCGTTAACTTATATTTTTGTTTACGAGAGAGGGAAAGAATTTTCGTGGATAACATAAGAAATGTTTACCACAACGAGGCGATTCGTTGGGATCTATTGTGGAGAGTTAATTAAGATACTCATTAATCTTTGACGACGAGAGCGAAAGGGGAGATTATAAAAATTAGATTAGAGATACACGACTACATAGGCAACCGGTTAAAATTTTATTAATCAAAACGAAAGGGTAAACTACGGCGACGCGTTCGTGAGGTTAATTTATTTTCTATGTTATAAAAGAAGTAACAGCCCTGATACGAGGGTTTTGGAATAATCGAGAAATCTGTGATAAAGCGTAACACCGAGTACAGACGTAAATATATTCGCCCGTATCACACAACACGCAACACGATGCACCAATAGATTAGTTAGGATTGTGTGTCCACGCATACGTTACTAAAACATTTGCAACGGAGTTGAAATACGGTGTTCGTTACGCGCGTATGTTTCATGTCTGTACCTGGCCTAAAAGAAGCCTCCGTAATATGGTGCGATCGCAGGTAGTCGACGGTGTTTGTTTTCTTTTTACGGGGACTTCTGACAATGGCTGACTAATACGTGCACGCAATGCTCGGTTCAAAAACTTGGAGACGCGCATAATGCCGATTATGCGCGCCGGAGTGTAAAGCGTAAGTTACAATTTAACGAGCAATAAAGTTTTGTGGTGCGCCACATCCTGCTCGCCAGGTACCACTGTGAACCGAGTATTAAAATTACTCGGTAGGATCGCAAATTATACCGAATACTCGTAATAATCGACGTTATTCAGCGCTAACAGACAGCTTCTCAGATGTAAATATTTTGCCGCCTCGAATGTGTATGCTCTTGGCGCGAGTCAAATCGGAAAATTAATTTTCCCTCGCGTATACTCTTTATCGGTATACCTGCATTTTCATCTTTTTGGATTCTTTGGAGAATTGGAAAATTGACTTTCCCTTTGCCGCGCGTTTTTTGTCAAGTAATACGCATTTTCATTTCTTAATCGTCCAAAAGATTATTTTTAAATTCTTTCAAGATTCGGTAAATTACCTTTTCCTTTGGATTATCCTCGTTATCGAGCTATACTCGCATTTTGATTTTTTTATCGCTCGGAAGAATATGTTCCAATTCTATCAAGATTTTATTTTATTTTACATATAATTATAAATGATCCAGAAAAAGAACATTAGGTCAACTTTTTCCGAAGAATTTCATATAACGGTTGTATGAAATACTTCGGAAAAAGTTATATTATAACCGTTTACGATGTTGATCCTGACATTTACCCGCTATCGCGTTTCCGTATGTTTTCATTAGTCGCTCATAAAACTGACTTTAACCCAAACTACATAACGAGCCATTTAAAAATCGCCAATCAGCCGACAGTTGTAAGAATACACCATCATTTTTAAAGAAACGCTCCAAGTTCCACTCAGGAATAACGACGACGTAACTGTGCTACGTCGAAAATCCGTTACGGTAACTAACGAACACCCCGGCGTTACGTCATTCGTATCTACCGAAAATTGAAAAGTAGGTTAATTCGCGACACGCAAAAACCATTAGAGGCTTTCAAAACGAGACTATCCCCCAGTCGCTTCTTTATCCTCGCGCGTCCGTGCGACGCCACGTGTTAGGCTTCCACGATAGGTGGATCGAAAACGCGTGTATCTTTACCGCTAAATGGCTCCGCATCTGTCGCGGGGAATTTCAATAAACGTTTAAGGTTATCATCGTCCAGATAACTCTGGCGCTGAATCGCCGATAAAGGGAAAGTACGAGGTATAAGGGATCGATAAAAGGAAAGAAAGAAAAAAGACGCGGAGGAACGACGCGTGGCTGTATCCGGCTGCTTCCCCTTTCAAAGGAGAAGTTCGCGTATCGATCCGATCCAAATATCCGCGAAACGATCGACCGCCGTATAAATCGTCCGCTCGAGTCCCTCGCGTCTCGTCGATTTTAAAAAGTTGTCGCGACACGCTCGATTCGCAACGTTCCCGGCGATGTACACGATTAATTTCGCAATCGCTTAATTATGCGCCGAATGATTAGCATAAAATGTAGAAAGAACTCGAGGACCACCGAAGTTTGTTGAACCTACATAGGCACACAGGTGCATCCGTGGTATACGTATACCCGATCCTGATCGAGCAGCATTCTTTCGAGGACGCCGGCGTAAATAAAAAGTATCGAAATGTGAGATGGAAGAGGAGAGCCGAAGGAGAGACCAGGGAGAGAGAGAGACAAGGGGGGGAGTAAGTATCTTAAAGCAGAGTGGCAACGGGCACCTATCGGTTCGTACCAAAATTTCTCGTCGCTACTAACGTTCCTCTCAACGGCTTCGCCCCTGTCCCTTTTCCGTTTCTTATCCCGCTTTCTTGTCCCGCGATAATTCAATTTTTCATACGGTATCTTTATCCCTCTTGATTTTTTCCACTCGTCCTTTTTTCCGTTCGCTCTTCTCTATCCCAATTTTTTGTTTCCTCCCCTCGCGTTCGTTTCACCGTCTCCCCTCTACTCCGAGCACTTTCACACCCTCATCTCCCTTCATCTTATCTGTTCCCTCTTCCTCGCTACTCGTCGTTTCTCAAGCCTCTCCATTGCTTCTTGGAACCTCCTCTCTTTCTCTTTGCACTTATTATACTTTCCCTTTATGTCGTTCCATCGTCCTTCACCCTTTCTCACCCCATTACCCGCCTAATTATCCGCTTTCGTTTCTCACCCCCTTCCTCTACCTCTCCCGACCATCGCGAACCGATCGTTTCCTTCTCTCGGTCTTCTTGTGACCCGCAGAGATCCTTTTTTTGCCCTATCGATCTCTCCATCTCTCTTCTATATTTATCTACTTATTTTCCTTCTCTGTCGGTTCATTGAGTACGTCTGGTATGCGCTTTGCGAACTAAAGACCCAGGACTCGCCTTGGGCTGCTCCCGCGTCTAATGGCGGGGGTAAAGGATGCGACGGCTAGCAACGGACCGAAGGCTCTTCGAATCGCTTTGAACGCGCGATCAAATTTCCAAATCTCTCTTAGCGTCATTTTAAACTCAAAGCTCTCTAAAATGTGCAGAATTTTGGAAAATTTCCTTTCGCCGTTAATTAACGATCACTAATATTTTTCAAGAATTTCTCCGAGGGGCTGAGAATCAGGATAATGAAGTACGTCAATAAAGATACAAAAACCTACACAGACATGATTTTCCAGCTCTCAACAATTTCAAGATCCGAACTCTTCCAAGAACTTCGAGATCTTTCGAGCCTTTTCCGAATTCCAAGACTCCGAGGACTCTCCGAACGTTTAACACTACCGTGTCCTCTACATACGAATTTAAAAGACCGTTGAAGTCTATCGAATCAAAAGAAACGTGCAGCAGCTTCGAATCATCGTAAGGATAACAGGGAGAATCAAATGTCCATCGTTAGCAAGAGCACGGTTAGGCCACTCGTAAGGATCCAGCCGCGAAGGTGAGGGGGGTGCCGACCAAGAGGAGGATGGCCTTCGACCTACCGAGGAGCGGAGGTTCGGAGATGCATACGCGAACGAAACGGGGGCCCGAGGGTGTGGGGGGGCGGGAGGGGCCCGGGCCCCCGTGGGCCCCGAAAGGAGTCAGCTATCAAATCAACGGGATATGCGCGCGGAAAGGAAGCATTTCGACTTTCGGGCCGCAGCCTCGTAACGCGCGCCCATGCATCGGGGGATACCGATGAAAGGACACCGCGAATTTATGATTGGCTGGACAGGTGGCTGCAGTGGGACCAACGCGCTTTGGGACCAGTCCTTAACGACGCGGATAAACGCGGTTTGTTTCGGGACTCGAGGAACACCTAAGATGCTTTTACGATCTAGAACAGCGGTTCTTCGATCGGTATCCGCGATCGGATCTCACGCCAGGGCGTTGCTCGATTAGCGCGAACCGTGTCAAGCCTGGTTGCAAATGTTGTGTTATATTTATGTCCTGTTTGTGATACATGTCAAAATGAAAATGTATGGTTGGTTGTTTTATTGATATTTGAAAGTTACGTTGTGCATTATTTCTGAGAATGAATTGACAACTCCTTTCGAAGAAACATTTATTTCGTAACTGGTCGAATGACCGGTACGGTTAGTGTTAAAAGAGAGATTATCCGTATTAACGAACGTACCTGCTGGCGCGCGACGGATTTATCGCGAGAAATTGAATTTTGGAATTTCAACGAAACGGGGATCCAGAGGATACTGAAATCGAAGAACCACTGTTCTTGAAGCTTCGCGCGGCGGTTACGGGCGTAGGTCACCGTGGGAAACTGGTCCGCCGTTAAAGGGATAAATTTGAATGAAGCACGCTCGCGAAAAAGTCTGTGGCAGGGGATAAATGTAATAGATAATCACGCATCCGATAAGACGAGCGTGTTTCTATATGTACACATGATTATGAAACTGGTCTCAGAATTCTTTTCTGCTTTTATTTCACCACATTATTTGATTATAAAGAATGTCATGCAAAATAACTAATAGATTCATTTTTTTAATTTTTTGACTTATTGTTAGACCACTTTTATAATTATTAGTACATATTTGTACAGGGGTTGACGATGTCGTCGAGTTAAGCGAGGATTGTACGTACGAACGAATAGAAAATTATCGTTGCCATCTAACAAACAATGAAACGAGCGATCGCTTTTCCAAAGAGTTTTACGCGCCAACGATAAATACGACATGAATAAAACGCGAGATGCGTCTTGCCGGATCACCATAGGATTCGTGTTTATCGAAGAAGCCTGCATCTTGCATATACACGTGACATTTGCATGCGTTTACAAGGTACAAGTTCGTTCATCGTGACTGCGCGTCACGATGTACGTTCGGGACACCCTGGCACGTCAATGATCGCAATAGACTTCCCGAACCCTATCGGAGAAGGAGAAACTATCCGACTCGTGATTTGAAAATACCTCGAGTCACGAGGTTTCTCTCTTCGGGTATAAACTCTCCGTCTTGTAACTCGAGCGTAAATCGATCGAGGGGAAGAAGCAGAGTAAGCGGTTGATTAACGTCGCGATAGAAATTGGTAGCTTAGGGGTGCGATTAATCGTTGTTTTAACAATTTGGGGAATGATCAAAAGGATATTATTTTCAAGAAAAATTTAATCCAAGAACATCGCAAAGCTTTAAAAATATTTTGTAGGAGATCGGTGTGTTTTAAACATGGAAATGTCATTTTTGGTCAATTGGTACGAACGAGGTATAATATAAGATACATAAATAATCAGCTATACCAGATCCGTGATTCCATCAGGGATCGTACCGACGTAATTTAACGCAAATACGTTTTATATCCATCTTATTAAGCGTTACGATTCGCATCGAGCAAAAGATTAATAATAATACAGGTTAGGAATATAATATATGACGCTGCCGAGTATCTGATGCAACAGGAATTTCGTGAATTCGTTATCTCACTTTTTATCGTGTTTCGCGTATCCCGACCCACGTTGATGATACACTGGTACCTTAGTGATCGCGGGAGACCACCCGTGGCTGCTTTCGCAGAGATAGACAAAAAGAATGGAAGAAACATTTTCTCCCCCGCAATTTCTTAACGAGTGTCTCCAAAACATCCTGCATCGTCTAGCTCATCTCTGAAATATAACTCCGTGCGGCTTTCAAACGAGTTCCCGCTGAATATTATAATTCCAAACGAAGGAATCTTATCTCTTTCAACCAATTTAGTCATCGATACGAACAACGATAAGAAGTTATTCCTCGATCACCCGAGCACGATGGACACATCTCGGAAGACCGATTCTTCGAAAATTTAACTAAATTCACCTTCGGAGTAATTTTCTGAGTTACGCAAAACTTACATCAGTGTCTCTCTTATTTTTTCTATTGGGGTGCAAGTCATTCTTTTCGATAAATGTCCCGAGGCTAACAATAAGTGCGCGACGAACATTGAAAATATTGACTGTACTCCAATTTTTCTCGAACGTGGAAAGTTATTTTTGAAGGTACATCCGTTTAATTGAAACTACGATTACCACATTCTTCCGATTCTCTCTATTCTTTGATCGAGTCGAACGATAAAAATTAGTCGAATCAAATCGAGGTTTATCGAACGTTGATCGAACGCACTGTAAATTTGAATATTTCACGTCCCAAGGAACCTCCCTCTTATCGAACTCCGTTGAGAATCTTATAAAGAAAACCTTCTGCCGCGACATTACGCGGGATCTTAAAAAATGAGTTCCGTCTATCTCCCTCGCGTCGTTTCTAAAAAAAAACCGACGATAATTACGAAAGCTGCCGAGGCGCACAACGCGATGCTATTTTTAATACCGTGCAACTATTCATCATGACTGCACATCACGAATCACGCGCAAGGTTTATAAAGGCTGTCTCGCGGACTAGGAGGGAGGAAGATGGAAAAATCTCTCTCCTTCTTCCCCGTCCGCACGGTCTGCCTTTTCCCTGCAATTCCTTCACGGAGCCTCGCCAAAACATCCTGCATCGGCTAACGCCTCTTCCACGTACAAAAGCTACTTCGCGCGATGATGCCGTTTGCGTATGTACGCGCGCGCTCGTGTGTCGTACGCATACCTCGAAACCTCCCGCTGGCAGCCACGGGCTCACATGTAAATCACGTGTGCCACACACGAGGCGCTGCTTCTGCCGTAAGAGAGGGACCAGGTGAGAGAAGGAGAGGACATTTAAATCAGACGGACGCGAGGTATTTGATCTCCGCGCGAGTATGCAGAAGCGAGTAATATAATAATGCTCGTAACTAACGCAATATTATGATAACGATCGACGAGGAAGATGGCATTCGAGAAACGACGCTCGTGATCTCGATTTGCTACGAACGATACGCGTAATTGGTGGAAATTCACCTACTACATATACATATCTGGCGAGTAGGTGAATGGACGATTTAAACATCCTCGTGTTACAGCGAAACGAACGGGATTCGAAATTTTCAGCGTACTTTACGGAATAACGAGCTTTACAAACTGGACGGTTTGTAATTCTGCTTCGGTATGCCATACCAAAATTGAAAATGGCACGATTCGGGAATTTGGCCGTAATTTAGAAAATTTGTGATTTTACAAAATTCAGTTAAGCGCGCGGACAATGGAAATATTTAAACTGAGCGCGTGCTATATTTTACCGTAATCGGTGTATGTTCTAAAAACAAGTTACGATGAAATGTCGAATGTCCGAATAATTTTGGGAGCCAATGTAATAACGATCGACGGGTATCATGCGCAAATACGAGTATCAATTAATCGTAACTTTGAGGTAAATAATACGATTTCACGTTTAATTGAATTCATAATAATCAAAATCAATATTGACCGTACAGGAAGTGTAAAAAATATGTCAATTTTTCATGTTTTAAATCCCAAATGGGGAAATTGTTTGCGAGTGAAATTAAAATTGCGCGCGCGTAATGTTGACAGAGACATTGGTATATTTGCTACGCGATATTTCTTCGCAGTTACTGCGAATGCGAATGAAACTTTGGCAACGATCGTTAGTGGTACGCTCGCTCGTTCCCCGATACCAAAAATTACCATTCTCGGAAAGGGAGAAGAAGGAGACGAAAATCGTTTCGAAAGTGATACCAACGCGCCGAACGGATTCGACGGAATTAGAATGCACACCGATCGCAAGGATGCATACGCTGTAAACCGATGAGGAAGGACTTTAAGTGGAATGTCGTTTCGAGTCGAGATACGTGGAGTTTCGTCTAAATGATACGTTTGAAAGCTTCGACGTGTCCTCAAAACGTGTTAGAAAAATTAAATACGTTTCGTCGATACAGAGAAGAAAATTAGTATCCGATTGAATTTGAAACTGATGATTTCGAATTCGGCGTGCAAAAGTTTTGATGTTTCCAATCGGGTACGTATTATTTTAACGTTCGCGAAAAATCTTATTAATTTTATTATGCATTCTTATTAAACCAAAATCGTAGTACGACATATTTTTTCTATTCGTTCAAACTGTCAGAGAGTCATCGTTCTTAAGAAATTGATTACTCCATAAAGATAGTCCCGTTTGACTATTTTTCTTTATACGAAATTCGTTTAACGTTTCGGGGGGCAATCGTTGACATTAGTCAAACGACGCTTATAACTTTTGCGAGTATACCCGTCTACGAGTGGGAGAGAAAGGGAGAGGGCGAAGCTTCGCGCTTCTCATAGAAGTCAGCATCTTCGATGCACCGTGCATAATCAAAAGCAGAATACTTCGGGTCGGGAGAATGGTGCTTGTTCGATTAGCGGCTGTCTTTATCGAATCCCATCGCATTCCGCGACGTGTGCTGCGCGATGCCTGCCATTCACGAGCGAAATCTCGCAGCGCCGATCTGCGAGAGATTCAGACGGTGCTTCGTCGTGTCATCCGGTACTACACGCGAAACAATCGCAACGCGTATCATGTTTTATTTATAACGCCCGCCGTGCCGATCTTTAAGGTCGAATAACGTTTCTGCGTAAAATCGTTTAAAACGTTTTGCGCGCTTTCGAACCACGACGGATGCCGGTCGTCAGTGACTCGTTACATTGTCTCGATTAAGGAGACAAATAAAAGGAGCGGATCCTTTGTAACAGAATTGCCAATACGATGCGTTGCGACCGATCTGAGGATTATTAAAATTTTAAGCGATTCGAATTAGCTACGATCAGTTAAATTTTAGTAACGGTAACGCGGAAAGTATACCATCCATATGTGTATAATCGGATAATCGTATCAGTTCATTACTTCTCGAGTATTTGGATTTTTGTGGGGACCCTAAGCAATATTTAAAAACATCCATTGGTTTAGGGTTATTACAATTTTAATAATTATTAACATCCTAAATGTGTTTATTTTATTGCCTCAAAATGTCACACAAAGGAGACGAAAGTTTAATTACCAAGAGACAAGGTCTTGCCTCTGTAATGTGCCGACCCCCATTTCTATTTAATTCTCTAGTGATAAGGTTACTCATAAGTTAGTGTAGCAAATATTTTGTTCACCATCGAAATCTTCCTTAGATCCTGAAACACCATTCCCTTACGCATCTCCCCCTCATCACTAGTTCATCGTCCCAACTCCTAGTACTTCTCCGCTTTTACTTTCCACCAAAACATACTCACCATCCCTTCCACATCCTTTTCGATAGATAATAGTTTTTCTTAAACCTACTGATCCTTACCCTTTTTAGAACATTTTCAACCGTCAAAGAATACATTACGAACCCTTAACCGGAATATTTTGAACCACCAAATAGTACTCTCTGATCAGTTTTACTCCAAAGAAACGAAATTCATACTTATATATATTAGTCTTGAAATATAGACTTATCGAGAATATATAATAAAATACGGAACTGCTCCTAAAGTTGACAGCCTATTATTATTTTGCACAACCACCACGTTGTACATTACACCTCAGACCAACTAGACCTTGTATTTTTTCCGGAAAGAACGAACGAGGGTTTCCGAGGTATACATACGATCGATGTATATGTACGGCAAAAATAAAATCTCTCGTCAATATGGTTTCGTGTCACCGTTGAAACCCGCAAGAATTGTTTACGTTTCCTTCGAAAATTAGTGTAAATATGGGATCAACGAAAGCAAGAAAAATTGCCCACTCTTGGAATGACCATTTCCGACATCTGCGCGTGGCCCTTTCCACGTGACCTTGGATCCCTTAACCACTCGCAAACCTTGACGGTTAGCTTCCAATAGTCTCTCCGAAGAGAAACACCCTTACTTTATGATACAGCACCGTTAGACGGTTTCCACTATTTTTAGTGCCGACTTTATATGGCTCACCGTGAAACCACGTGTACTCCAGAGTGGAATTTCCAAGGTATCCAGCGAGGGCAGGCAAGCGGTCAGGTAAATACGTCGGTACACTCGTACACGAGGAGTCGGAGGGTGTAAGGTTGAGGTAATACCACTTTTTACTCCTACTTTTGCAAGGACGCTACGGCAGGGCGTCGATTGTTTCTGTCGGAATACATACCTCCCGAGTCCTTTCCCGATACCCGCGTACAAGCTTAACCGTTTGACCGTTTGAGTTTCCCAATTGACAATTGTCAAGAAACGCGACAGCGCCGCTTGTATTCCGCCTCCAGGAATGCCGAGTAGCGCGACAGCGCTTGCTTATTCCCTAGACATCGGGAACAACGCGCATCGGCAAAAACCGAACGTATGTATGTACACTCAATGTTGCCTTCGCATCTACGACGCTGGTACTTTTGGACACAAAACAGAAAACGCTCAATACCGCCGATTACCCGCTTTAATACTATGCAGAAAGCTTGCTATTATTATACAGGGTGGACCAGGAAGCGTGATCAGCTCAGATTACTCGGCTGTTAGCGACTCGATCGGAATATTTTGTTAGTTAAAATATATTCAAGGACAGCTTTAAAACGGTTGCACCCAATTTTTTGTCAACCCTTTTTCCAGAGTAACGAAGGTCATGTTGAGTTCTAAAATATGAAAATAATCAATTCTGCAAAGACTTTTTTTTCGTTGACTTTTTGTTGTCAAATTGTATGTAGTGTACTCACTCTAGTTCGTCGATACTACTAGTGTTAAATCGAAACAAAACCCAAGTTCCACAGTCAACGACCCGCTAGTGCAGTTTGGCACTTATAAAATTTTATTTTCACTTATTTGCGCTTTACCGTTGGTCCATAGCATGGCCAACCAAATGAAAAGCTTTAAATAAAATATTAAAGTGTATGACAATGAGTAACATCAACTTTTCGAGGTGGATTCAAATGTATCCCACCACGGATCTAACGCTAAACAATAGGTGGGATCGTTTTTAACCTGTTAAAACTGTTAAAACTGTTAATTCACGATGCGTTTGGTTCCGATTATAGCGCGTCGACTCCCGGCATTAAAACGGTTAAACGAAAAAATGCTGAATCGCCTTCGCCTCGCGCGGTAAATCGGAAAAATCGAGTAAGGATAATGCGAACGGAAGTACATTCAGACAACAATCGACGAACACGGTAAACCAGGGTTTGAAGTTCAAATAAACCTCAGAAAGATTAAATTGGAACTGCGATGGTCCGCAATTAACGTAACAAGACGGCAATGGGAATTTAATGGAAATTGCTTCTATCCGGTTAATTATACGTCGACGGATAGCTAATAGTTAAGTGGATTAGTGCACGGACACGTTTACGGTAAAGCCAATTAATCCCGCGAAGATAATCCGCGTAAAACTTTGGATAGGAGTGAAATTTTCTAATCGGGAAGTTGCTCCGCGACAAATTCCCTCGACTCCGTTCGGTGCTCGAAGTCGGCGATCCTGGCGCGAAGGAGTATTCCTCGCGATACCTCGATCCCGACCATCGGAATGCTAAGGCTGGACTAGAAACTGGACTCGATAAGCGTAAAAATGAAACGCTACCAAAAGGATCGATCGAAAAATCTACCTCACCCGTCTGGTTAAACCAGTTGCCAGCCGTTCGCCGAGCTTTACGAATCCTGATTACGCGAGAAAAGTGATCAATAAGAGCGTAAAATTAACCGGTAAACTATCGCCGGATAAGAGTGCTCGCGAGTCTTTTGGTATCTCAAGCGTGACAGGTCGATTCAGCATGGGCGCGTCCTTGGAATCCTGCGCCTACAGGAGAACTATCGCGAATCTCGGTTAAACTATTCGTCGTTCTAATCTCTCGTACGACGTTAATTGCACCTGCCAGAATCATTCGTCTGGCGAGTCATACCTGAACCTTTCCTCCGAATTTATCATTTCTCCTGGGCAATTAGAGGCGCTTAACTTTAATCGATAAGAGGAGAGTGGCAAAGATGCGGTTTAAACGAAACCAAAAATGTCTGCCATCGAAGGATCGATGGGCGCAAGTTTCTTCGCGCCGAGGTTATCGATCGACACACGACGCAAGGTCGTCGAGTCGACGATTAATTTAATTGCAGGATCACCGAGGAGGTGCGCTCCGAATGCAACGGATGTTTCGACAGTTGGTCTTTGCCGATGCTGTTCGTTGGAATTCAACGATGCGGGAGGTGCGATCCTGGCTACCGTGCACGCCTCGGAATCCCTGCATCGTGCAAACCAATCGAACGAGCCGGAGAGACAATAGCAGTCGCGTTCGAAGAAAAAAAAAACGAGGAGCGATTTTCATTGAAACGTAATCCGTAACCTGAGCGTTCCTTTTCGGTAATTTCGTATTCGGAGCGTTAAAATTAACCCCCTGTCGCATAATGTTCTCAAGTGGGAACACAAACTGTAATCTGTTAATATACGAATGTTAGGGTCCAATTGGACCCCTGTAAGTAGTTGGCGCTAATAGTGCTGCATTGGAATTTTTTCGTATTTTGTACAGAATTCGAAGACAAAATAAATTGATGCCGCAGAGAGTTAATAAAACACTCTCGAAGAAAATTAGGTTAACTTTAAGTTTGCGATTCGATCGATCGATTATCCGATCGCAAATTTCCATGGCTACGAATCCTCCTTGCAATTAATCAGAACCATATTTATAACTTTCCAATGATTTTACGTACCACCGATACTTTTCTCGATCGAATTCACGGATAATTTAATAGTCAGAAAACGTTCCACGCGCATTCAATCGCGACCGGTATTATCGATCAAAGATCAAAATATAAAGCGATAAAGAAATTAAAGAATATCGATGCAAACGATTAACATTGCTTAAAAATAACATCACGAGGGATGCTGGAATTCGAAGACGAAATTGCACGGGGTAGAAGTGAAATCATTAATTGCGAATACTCGCCGCGTCGTTCATTTCCCACGGAGACGCCGGGGATGAATAAATATCGTCGCGGAGTCGAACGTGGCTCCCTTTTATGGCCATTACGTCAAGCTCGACGCAGACCCTTTAAAGTAACTCAGTTAAGTTAAAGGCACGCGTAGAGCCACGAAATATCCGCAAAAAGCGCCCTAAGTATTTCGGTTTTTGCCGAAACCGTACGGGGAAATCTCCGGGGCATCTTTTTGCCGGTTTCGCGTTTTGGAGCGAGGGAAAGAACGGAGCTGGAATTCGATAATCTCTTTACCAGGGTGTCACGTAGGTGCTGCAGTTGCGCGGCAAGTTTTTTCGTTTATCACGTACGAATCGGGGAGGCCTTCCAGCGGACCGTGGGATCAAACAGGATTTCCGACAAGGTGCGGTAACCGAATACACGCCGATCCTGTTCGGAGCTTGAGGTATTTCGACCGTGGAAAGTATTCTTTTCCAATCCATTTAACGAATACTAGTTTAGCCCCAACTGACCGGATAACGAAGAAAAATACGAGAAAACGCGCTGCCCTTGTTGATCGTTAGAGACAACGAGGCTTTGCGCGGTATCGTTAACCCGCCATTAACCCCTCGGTGGTGAACTAAAAAGTACAAAATAATTTCTTCACCAGTCGCATCGCTCTTGATTATGAGCGACTAAAAATAAAATCGTCAGACGGCCGTCAAATAATTGGAAAATTGACGGAATTTGAAGAAACTTTGTCATAATAAGTAGAAAAACATAAATTAAAATGAACGCGGGAGCGCTACGCGCGACTGAATTCTCGGTCGTACTGGAGAAATTTTTTATTTTTAAAAACACCGACACGTTGAACCGACGATAAGTAGATAGTAAACCCTGAATGGCCTCACACGTAGGACACAAAAGTACCTTCGTCATTCCACATATTTCATAAAACGTACAACGGTTGAGTACTCACTCGCAGGTTTAACGAGCCGCGCATTCGCGTAAAACTGCGGCATAGTGCGCAAAAGATTGTGGTAAGCGGAAAGAAATGGCTTTTAGAGCAACGTCATTGGTCACTGTTCCACGACGTTATCAATATCGCTGCGCGTCGTAACGATGCGTGGAAAAACCATGCGACGCACTGCGTCGCGATCGTGGAAACTCGTTGTTTCGTCATACCCGGTGACCAATAAAGAAGTTCACCGATGGCGAATCAACAAACGGACGAATAGCTTGAACGCTCGAGCCGTAACTATCCGAATGGTCGTGTGAACGATAACTTGATATTTTTTATATTTACACACAGTTCTTACGGTGATTCGTAAATAATATCAGTTTCGGTTTCGATACTTTGTCGCTAAAATCTAGTAAGGTACTCCCAAAAAAATTGAAAAAATTTAAAAATTCGGTAATAATATCAGATTTTCGACAAATTGTCGCTCGGGTTCACAAATTTATTCGCCATCGAAACTTGTACAATATCCTCGACTGGAAAAGATATACGCACGCACCCGTGTGAGCGTCGCAAGATTAATGCGCGTGACGCATCGATCTACAAGAAAGTGCGGTGCGTAACGAATCGTGTTACTCGTTAAGTGTTTAATTACAGTTGACGATGCAAGGAAAACGTCTTCGCGTCCCGCGGCGATCGCGTTCTCGTTTTTTCGATCCTCATCGAGCATTTAACTCAAAATCCCGACGCATCGCCGATGACTCGAACACACGTTTATCGGTATCATTCTCCTCGCATTCCTGTGAACCGACTTCAAAAACTCGGGCTCTGTCTCAAACGTCAACTCGCGAAGGAGACTCGGCAACTTTATACAGGATTCCTTCGTGGCGTCTTTTTCTCGGATTCGCTAATATCTTCCGTGCGTATCCGCGTAAGCAAAAAGATTAACAAGATATCGGCGGTGAAGTTTTACTCCCTTTGACTCGCGGCAGATCACCTTATTAGATAGCTTAACGAGCTGTTTTTAAAAGAATCGAAATTCAGGATTTATGATATCCGATCGATCCACGAGTGGCGTAAAAATTGGAACTTGGTCACCTCATTTGCCACAATGTTGTTTGTAATTAGTATAGTTACGCGCTCATCTCATTTCTACGTCTAGTCCTAAGTTATCGTAGTATATATTTTTCACACCGTGGAAATAATTGGTAAAATCCTTACTGCTCGCCCACGATCGACTTATTCGAACGAATATGTCCAGAAATCATCTAAATCTAAAACTCCCACTGTCCAAGTTTCAAGAATATCGAAATTGGTAGACTATTGTTAAATAAACCTTGAAACTTCGGTTTGTTAAAAATTCTCGAAAGTCATTGTACACAACCATCCCGTTGTACATTACGGTACCACGTTGGTAATAACCGAAGATGTTGATGCAACCTAAAGAAGGGAAAGAAAAAAAAAATAAGAAGACTTGGCAGTGATACCTGACGAGAGTAAAATATTCTTTCCTTCAGGCCCAGCACCGTAATAACGATAAATTGTCGGATATCAAAAGTTACAAATTTTGTAAATATTTTTACTACGTCAAACGCGCGATCGCTTCCCGAAGGATAACGGACGACCTGCCCGACAGTTCTGCGCGCGGCTTTGTCATTCCCCAGGCGTCGGCGTCGCTTTACGCGGCGCGTTATCCGAAATGATCTCGATATACATACGAATCGCTTCAAATAGGATTCCCGATGAGAATTTGCCGAAATTCTTATCGGGACCGTTTCCATCGATGTAAAGATACCCCCCGAGATCCAACCTTGGACGGAATCGCCGGCAAAAACGGTAAACGCGGCATTCGCATCGAACTGGTTTCTTCGAAAGACAGTCCATGCAAACTTTGCCACTCGCGGTGTACGTCGCTTCTTCAGGGGCGGTGGGGTGACGAGAATTTTGCGTCGAGTAGGAGACGAGGCGTACCGGGTATGATTAAAATTTCACAACACCGAGTTCCCGGCGTGACAATGTATCTGCGAGAACTGAACACCAATTAAGACGTTACCTGCGCGGGTGAAACCCGATAAGGGTCGAGAAACGGTCCCCGTGGCCATTTAGACCGTGTGGCGGAGGGAATCCGTCGTTGTACGGAGGGCACACTCGCGCCACAAGGGGCAACGACGGAGACAACGTACGAAAGAAAAGACGAGCCGTGGTTAGAGCGGGAAAGAGTGAGCTCGACGTGGTGGGGAGGGGAGTGAGAAAAAGAGAGAAAGAGAGAAAAGTGGCCACTGCAGAATGGCGGTGATCTCCGATGTCACACGCGCCGCCGCTGTCCTGGAGGCCGGGCCAGCTCGTGTTTCGGTTTTCGGCTTTCCGAGAAACGTTTGCAAGACATGCCTCCCCCTTCTCTCTCCCTCACCCTCTCACTCTCACTCCCTCTCTCTCTCTCTCTCTCCCTCTCTCTCTCTCTCTGTCTCCTATCGCGGGTTGTCGACCAGACAGCATTTCGGTGGACGGACATTGTCTTCCCTCGATGCACAATGAACCACCGTCTGCGAGACTCCGCGAAGGTGTCCAATGATCGAGGTTCCTCCTCGACGCGGTGGGTTTTCGCCCTGCGAATCCATCCGTACGAGAATCGCGAATTTGTCCGGAAGCGCGACATGGATTCGAGAACGTCGTCGTCACTCGAAACTCCGCGATTCTCTCGTGGATCGAATCCATTCGGCGTTCTCGTCGTAAATACGGAATAAGGAAACGAACGAGGGAGAGATCGTGCTTTCGAGAGAGGAATCCTTCGAGCAAAATCGACAGCGCTGCCGTGCAATTACGACGTGCCTCGCGAAACGTGGATGGTAGCGATAGATCGAAAAAACCACCAGCTACCGGCGACGAATGTTCCTTCCGATTTCGAGATAGCGCGGTATCGCGTCGTATCGGAAAGATAGAAAGAGAGATGGTGCAGAGGGTGAGGGAGGGAGGGAGTGAGGGAGGGAGGGGGAGGCATCGCGTCTGGTGGCGCCCGCAGACGAGTGGTTTTTGTTCCTTTATAATTTGGCAGTAGCGGACGGTTCCTTCGCAGAAGGACAGGATACGCGGATGCCGCGCAAGGATCGCCGGGAATCCGTTCTGGCATTCGCGAAGACATTGTGTCGTCTGCCTTTTAAGTACTTCGGTAGACGCTGAATTCCTGCTCAAGTACTCCGGGACAGGAAAATGTTTATTCGAGTAAAAAGGGGCAACGCGAAGACAAACCGGGGAAAAAGGCTGGGAAGAAGTAAACGTACGACGAAATCATTCGTGCGTGGACGATCCGAGCGATTTTGCTCTCGATCGTTCGGCGATCGACGCGATCGATCGTGATCTCTATCGGCAACGCTGCCAGGAATGTGGCGATGATATTTGTAGCGAATCTTCGATATCGATTAGAAAAGGTTCGTGGTAAATTTGACCCGATGTCGAAAAACGAAGAACAGCGAGATGCGGTGACTTCAGTTCTGTCCTTTTTTTTTGTATAGGAAAAGAAATTATTGGATACGGGGATCGTTCTACGTGAAATCGATTACTTTTTGGAGCAGTACTTTCGATTTTCTACGAAATTAAATGTATTCTAGTGTCTCGCGTCAAAGGAAAATTCATAAAAAAATTTACAGAAGTATGCAAAAACGGCAGACGTTAATTACTGGAAATTTGATCGATTTTATGTTCTTGAATTCCCCATTTTCGAGATATTAGCCTACCATACTTACACCGAATGTAATTTTCACGAACGTGGCAATGTTCGCGTGAAATAAAAATTGTTTAATTGTACTTCCCGTTTACTTCCACCCCTACCTACCCGCTACTGCCGTCGTTACTTTTTTCGAAGTAGCTATGACCGAGACCACATTCCGATCGCCATACCGCTTCCCTCTTAGGTAGAAAATTACGTGTAAATGTTTGGGGTGAACCAAGAGGGGAACAAAAGCGGTTCTTGAAAATTGACGACGAAAAGTTCCGCGTCGGTTGAACGAAAACCACTATGTTGCGGTGTGCAAAAAAAAAAACACGTTTCACATCGCGCGGGTACGGATACGCGGTGTAAGACCTTTCGAAGAATTTCTTTCCCGAACGCTGCAACCCAATGTGAGAAATTTTTTTCTAAGAGATCGAGGGACAAGGTCTTGCGTCGGGCCGAGTACAAGTACGCCAGGCACAAATTTCCAAAATTTTTCGCCTGTTCCTTTGCCGCGCGCGTTATCGGTGATCCACGCTACGTTTACGTTCGAGTCACTCCTTTTGATCGTTTTGGTCAAACGTTTTATGCCTTTTCTCTTTATTCCGATGATAGTAATAAAATTCTCGACAACGCAAGTACTTAAAATATCAAAGATATATATTTATTACATGAATATAAAAAATATATAAATACACGTACGGGCAAAAGACAGTCGATAAATGTACACTTTCAAAATCGACCGAAATTTATTGAACAAAGAACATTTTGGCTTCAATTTATCCTGCACGCGCAGTTTTGGACACTGTCGGCTGACTTGCCCACCCCTGTATATATAAAATATATAAATGTAAAAGTAAAATATACGTTACCAGGGCGTACGATGGGTGCGCCAACGCGGACCACCGGTGGCACGCGTGGCGTGAGAAATATCTGACGAAATGAGCACCGCTGACCGCTAACAGCATCTACACTCCATGAATGGAACGGCTTCCACGAATAGTACAGCCCACTCAAAAATGCGAGTTCCCATCACCGCGAGATGACCAGCGACGCGTCGCTTGAGAACGCCTAATTAAGATTTCTACCTCGTTAACTTTAAAATTACCCGCGTTCTTAAGTGTCTCATTTGTTTCGACTCACGCGTTCGTCATCCCAATGGGTAAGCAAAGATTAAAACCTATTTGACCTTTCGCTACCCGCTCCGACGCGCAACGCGAGTCGTAAGTTGTGACGACTATATTGCGCGTTACATAGTGGCAAGTTGAGAGTTATCGTTGGAATTAATTTCGTGACGCGCTGGAAACGAATGGCGGGGGAGGGGAGACTAATCGAAAATTTTTTTTGAAAAATGTTCACCCCGGGGAAAATGACGAGACGCATAGAAATTTAATGCGAGAGGCGGTGAGATTTCTGTGACGTTTTGATGAGCAGCGACTGGCGAATAATATAATTATTATTTATTGATACCCTATAGAGACTCGCTGTACGATTCATTATTATTAGCGATAATTGATCCTCGTAGGTGATCAATGTACGCGATAAATTATTACAACTGAGATTCAAGCGTGTCAAAAATATAATAACGTAACATTAATTAAAATTAGTTAAAATTAATTGAAACGAATAATTCAATATTAAATAGAATCCTTTATTGAATTTTTATCGAGGATTATACTCGTACAGATAAATCGACTATCGTTTTGATAAAATAAATTTGAATACAAAATTAGAATAGGCGTTAGAAATTTGGGATATTTTTCGATTTTCTTTTTACAATCCGAAGCGATCAAAATGCAACGGATCAGCGTGTGGTGGTTAAACTCGAAGATGTTACTCTTGAAATAAGTGAGCATAAAGCAATTCCACGGTCATGTAATTCGCTGTAACGCAATGTAGGAAAACTAAGAAAAAGCTCCCTCGTTAAAACGAAGCGCGCACTGTAATGGTCGCAGGATCGTTATCAAAGTCTTTATAGTAATATCGGTTTCTGCTCGGACGTAATCGCTATTTTACCGATAATTAACTCGGCGACGTAAGTACCTGAACGCCTCTCTCGATCTAATCGCGGTAGAGACGATATTTAACACTCCCTTACGCGCGCACGAAAGTCAGTCGAACTAAAACTCCTTTTATTACTCGACACGTCTGTTGGATAAAACCAACGATTCTTTTGTAAATTAAATTAGAAGAATTACAGCAATTAACCGGTTAACGGTACGACGCGAATCGATTTCGTCGAATTAAACCGTCGTTTTTGTGCTATTATTCGTAAACACGTCCGAATCCACAAATGCAATTAGTCTTAACGCGACTTGAAAAACACAAATCTACTCGCAATACCGATGGAACAATTTAAAAACGGACGGTAAATCGAAAATACGCAGCCCAAGGAGCAATTCTTTTTGCACACTGTCGCGTATGATAAAACCCTACGAAGTTTATTTATTAGCTCGTAAGCCAACGAACCGCGAACCAAATGTACGATAAAACGAAGGACGCTGCCGCCTACGACAAAGCTTCCTCATTCTAATTCCGTCGTCAGGAACACGTACACGATTTACCGTGCCGAGATACAGAGCACGAGAACCAACAAAAAGTTCTAGCAATAATTTTTCGTTTCACCTAAGACACAACTCTCTCTCTCTCTCTCTCTCTCAATCTGTTTCTCTCTCTTGCTCTTGTTCACGAGCTATAAGCGAACTCTGTTCGTTCTGCTCCCCGACGTGACTAAATTTGCAAGAGTTCATTTTCTACGGTTACATAACGTTCTAATCTCTATACCGCGGATTTTATGCAAATATAAAGTTTTACAGAAGGCAAGGAGAGAACTATTTGTTTAGTCATTAGAGGCTTTAAAAAATGTACTTGCCATACGGTTGGTATGTTTCCTATATTCAATGTGCTCTGTGCCTCCCGCAGCAGAATACGTATTTGCATAAAATTTGCAATCTACTAATATCCAACGATGTTACTTACGACGGAGATACTCTCTATCTAGTTAGACAACATTTTTAGTCAGAACTATAATCATCGTGCAACGCTTACCTTAGTTTGAAAAACGATGCTAGTTTAACGGGAAGCTTATATGGAATGAAAAAGAACGACGTATAAGTAACTTTATAATCTCTCTTCCGGTGCGACGTGAATCAAAACTTTAGTAAAACAAGTATACTATTTATATAGCTGTCGCGTTATTTATAATAGTTCTACTCATCGGAGAAACGTCTGTACGCGATAATCCGATGTTATATAGTTCTGGGCACGTTTTGTTATTACGGTTAGACCTGTATCGTTAATACAACCTCCCGTAATGTATGTAATTACATTGAGAACCCGCCATTCTATTCGTGTCCTCTTAAATAATGGATAGATAAAACGAGATACCACTCGACGTAGGAACGTAGTAAAGCGAAGTGCTACCAGCGGGGCGAAATAACATAAAGCGAACCAACGAATGAACTACCACCAGTAACCTTGTCACGCTCTATCGCAGTGATACTCAAGATACATGTAATTTACACGACTTGCCTTAAATTACGCACGTAGATATTAAGTTAAATTATGTCAAATAAACAAATGGCCTATCGCGCTCGCCAGATCCCACGTTTAACGAAACCTATCGAACGTACTTTAGATACGAGTGTCATACGAAATTGTCTTCGCGAGGAAGAATGAGGAATGCGTATTTCTACGTACGACTGTTCTTCGTGGAGATCCAGGAACGAAATTCTTCGGATAGTTTTCGACCAAACAAACGTTCATCGGCGAGTTTATAAATTTTTAAAGCCCAAGAAGTTCGTCAAATTTATAGTTATATAGTTTATAATAGTATAATAATAATAATGTATGGTTAAATTTATAGTTGTACAATTTCTAAATATTTAGTGCTCGAGAAATGCATAAAGTACAAAGCCGAATAAAAAATTTCCTCGCGTAGAAAACAAACCAAAAATTGACAATACATAAACAGGCAAGAATAAATCAAGAAAATTATGAAATACACTTTGGAAGAATTGCAATACAAATTTCTCCGTACTACGCGCCCAATTGTCCCCAGGGAACGAGTCTGATGGACCACACCCGTACATTCCAGGATTAATATAAACCTCGTTTTACGCTACATGACAAAGAACGACACATACCTGCGCGCAAACACCGTAACTACGTCCGCGCATTTCACTACGAAATCCTCGATAACGCGGGCACGACGTGGTGGGGGAACCCAAAACATCACGTAACGTCTTACCCACGTAATATACATATATGTACGTATTTAAATGTGTGCTCACCCCCCTCCCCCCACTACTCCATAACGAAGAACGTGGGATAGTGGTGTCTTTAAGAATGTTTTTTGCGCAAAGATTCTTGTTTGTCCGTTTTACGCGCTCGACTGACCCAAGTCATGTACCCATGACCTTGCGTTTAGCTGAATAACCTTTATGTGTACGCACTCGAAGCCGAATTGAATCCAGTTCCACGAAGCAAACCGGGCTTCTTCTGTACGGTCGCTTTCATCGCTCGGTCAAATGCCCGCATTATATTCACGGATATTAAATTCACGTTAGAGAGGAACGCGAAGGAACATCCGGGGAGGTCTTTGCGCGGGCTTTAATGGGTCCTGTGCGGTCCCGTGTGACGCGCGGTTTACCAGGTACTGCGTCTGTAATCGCGTGATAATTGTAACGGTGTGCTAATTATCGGAAATATAGATACTATTGATTAACGTTTCAGCGACCCGAGAGCGAGGAGAAACGCCGATTTATCTTGTAATCCTTCGTATCTCATTCCCATGGCGTTTTAGGCGAGTCCGATTTAATAGGTTAAGTGTCATACGCGCGAAGTAAGTTTTGGCATACGCGGAGCATCGATTAAACGAGCACTATATCATTCGAGAATCGATTATCTGGATATCGGTAAACAATTCGGATATTTCAGAACATAAGCGATTTCGCAAATATATTGCAAAAATGATTCGTGGATGATCAAGGTTCCGCACCTGGTTGGGATTTTGTTTCGTATTCTTTGTCGCATCTTTGTCGTTGAGAATGCTTTCGAGCACAGACTGCCACGTAAATATTGGTCGTTGCGAATTGAGTCTTTCGTACGGTAAAAGAGTAAGTAATGGAGAACGAGAGTATAGCAAACACACTTTCACATCGCAAAGTAGCAGATGTAATAAACTGCTTTGAACGTTAGCCGCGCGTTAATCGTATCTTGGACAAAGAGTAAACGTAACCATCTTATGTACCAGATTCTTAAAAGGGTTCTTGCGCGTTGAAATTCTTCAGCTTTAATTAGATTTCTCTTCAAACATGGGAATTATAAAAACTTAATCATTTTGAGACTCACAGTTGCTCGTTACGCGTGCAGTGTTCGAATTTAATCGTGACAGTTCTTCGTGATAAATAACATAACCCTATGACGTGGTATTTTACAGCAACAATTTGAATGACTTTTTCGATGATTCCGATCATTACACACTTTCAACAGGTGAAGCTCGATAACCGCAAGGTTGCGTTAATGTTTTCAATGCTATTTGATAGTACGCACCAGTTTTTCCTGTATTGTTGATCCGCAAGCCACAATGCGCACTACACTGTTTAAAATTCCGAAAAGCACAATGGTGACTCGAAGGGAAATGCAAGGATTTTCATATTTCGTAATTAAAGAGATACGAACGACAGTGCGCCAACCTTGCATCAGCGGTGCGCGGTTGGCTACACTGATTGTGAGTCATGCGTACCAAACAACTTGGCTACCTTCGGATTAGTTGACGTACCTTTTGTGAGCGTCGCCTAACCTAACAAATCTATTTTATCTGCATAGCGTTTAGAATAATTTGGACAAGACTACGTATATTTTGTTTATCCTTCGGTTCCTGAAACTAAGTCGCCATGTCGGAACGTAAAGTTCTAAACGTAAGTGACTTTAAATCAGAACGCACCCAGAGAATTATAAACAATTATTCGTACATTGACTTTGTGGATGTAACAATTGATAACATTTTACGTTTTAGAAATATTATCCGCCGGATTTTGATCCGTCGAAGATCCCTCGCATGAAATTGGCCCGAAACCGGCAATACACGGTACGGTTAATGGCCCCGTTCAATATGAGATGCAAAACTTGTGGGGAATATATTTATAAGGGGAAGAAGTTCAACGCTCGGAAAGAAGATGTCGAGGGTGACGATTATTTAGGGATACGAATTTACAGATTTTACATTAAATGTACTCGATGTCTTCAAGAGATATCTTTTAAGACTGATCCTAAGAATACCGATTACGAGATTGAAGCGGGTGCCACGAGAAATTTCATGGCTTTAAAACTGGCTGAAGAACAGGCTCAGCGGGAAGAGGACGAAGAGAAGGAGGAAGAAGCGACGAATCCTATGAAGCTTTTAGAGAAAAGAACGTTACAGTCTAAACAAGAGTTAGAATTGTTGGAGTCTTTGGAGGAATTGAAAGATTTGAATCGCAGGCAACAGACTATCGATTACGATCAGATGTTAGAGCAATTTGATACTGAGGCAGCAAAGCAGAGAACGCTGAAAGAGCAAGAGGAGGACGACGAGGAATATATCAAATCCGTATTTGGTAAAAAGACAGCGAGCAGAGTCATCGTGGAAGAAGAAATCGTGGAGGTAGACGCGAGTGGAAGCGGTGAACCACCAAAAAAAGTTCTTAAAACTAAGGAAGGAGGGAAAAAAAGTTCTAGTAAGCCGTTAACGGTTAACAAGGAGAAGGTATATTGATCGAAATGCAATTTTTATTCCACGGTACCGCTTAGATTCCCATCTGTGGATGAAAGGAACAAACTAAAACTGTGAAACTTTTCTCTTTTAAGGTCACCGAGAGTCAATGTTCAAAAACGTCAAATGTATCGTTATGGACGGATAACGCCGCAACGTTATCAAGTAAAAGGAACTTATTGGGTTTAGTTAAGAAAAAGACAAACTTGGGTGTCAAAATCAATGTAAACCCTGGAAATAATAGCGGCGAGAAGGAAGAAAACGATCGGACAAAGAATAACGCCGAAGATACGATAAATTCTAAAACTACGGATAACGTATCGAATGTTTGTGGAGGTCTTTCATTGTTAGGAGCATATTCCGACAGCAGTGGTAACGACAGCAATTGACGTTGCTACATGCTATATGTTGTATATAATTTAATTTAATAAGGTTCTAGTACAAAATAAATCGTATCTATAAACATATAATACGTTTAAAAATATGTGTCCTCGAATACATCATTTCGTTAAGCTGCGAATATAGCAATATATGATTTCTCTTGCTGAACGAGAAATTAAATGTCTTTTTTTTTATATGGAACACTCAGATGGGATAACAGAAATGTCTTGCGAAGGATGCAATGCCATCCACCAAACAAGTTACGGTTAGCGACATCGCATTATCTGTCTTTGATCTAGGCTTCCGAAACCTAATTTCATGGACACGCAAAACGTTGGCGACGATTAGAAAGTTCCTTACAGGATGCCGAATCCTTTACCCCTAAAACATAAAAACACAATCGATCAGAGAGATCAAGGGATTAAAAGTCGGTCTGTTTCAAAGGCTAGGCACTCTGTAAGGAACATTCGTGTCTACGACATACAAATTGAAATGATGTAGCAGGGAGTACCTAGCCAATTAAAGCAGACCGCAATAAAGTTACAAATAAGAGTAGTAATATCTACGTGAGATCGGCGGCGCAGTGGGATACGAATTATATTTGTATCAACCTCGGTGACGACATTACGAACATTCGTGAAGAATTATCCCCAATTTTACCAACTATCGATAGCACATTGTTTAGAAACAAATAAAAGCCCATACATTTTGACCACTTTGCAGCTCGTATTCGATTACAGACGATTCGAGACACGGCAGGCTTTCATCGCGGAAGAAAGCGGACCTCAAACACGCTTTTATTCTTACGGAGGTAACGCCCTTGCAAATTTTAGGGAGACGCGTCACACCCGCTGAACGTCGAAACGACGGTGCGCCCCGACGC
The DNA here is from genome assembly GCA_933228935.1 of Pemphredon lugubris. Classification (NCBI taxonomy): domain Eukaryota; kingdom Metazoa; phylum Arthropoda; class Insecta; order Hymenoptera; family Crabronidae; genus Pemphredon; species Pemphredon lugubris. Next base: position 26,066,473 of record OW121817.1, on the reverse strand, counting down.
GAGTAGACGTCGTCGTAGATTCACGAGAGATGACTGGAAAGATGTCAATTTACAACAGCATCTTACGAGACTCGATCGACTTCGACGGCGTCGATCGACTACGATGACGAAAACAATGATGCTGTCTATCATAAGGACCTTCCGACTCCCTGCTACTACCCTCCGCGTCATCAGACTCTTCTCGCGGGTTACTCACCCCGGACAAGTAATCCGCGTCACCCGCGACCGATGGCGAGTCGTCGGAGAAATAATCGCGATTGTGAGTGTCGCGCGTCTCGTTACACGGATTCTTCGCGAGTTTGAAACTGGACGCGTCGACGGTCCAGTTGATCTTGTCAAAGGACTCGCGCCTATCGTTGGTGACGCAAGGTAAGAGTTTAGTCTCGCGGCGACAACGGTCGCAGATATATGGTTCCTCGTCGGAATTGACGCCGTTTGTTTCAGGCAATAACGAGGACTCTTTGCCGGACGCAACGTGGCGCCGATGCGACAGAAATCGCGCATGGAGAAAACGTTGCCACGCGTTCGCGCGGTTTCGCGGCAAAGGCTCATCGGAATCGCTAAAACGATCCTGCGGCGAGCTATCGTACTCGCCCCTCGTACGAAACTTCAGCTGAGGCGAAGATTTTTCTCTAACATACCGATGATCCTTGTTTTTCTGCAAGGTAAGCTCCAGCTGGGCGATACGGTTCTCCAGACGCGTGCGTTGCGCTTGAGCGCGATCCTGTTGATCTTCCATTAACTTCACCATTTTTTCCAGACGCATGATTTGTAGTTGTTTATTCTCCAGAGTAGAATAGAGATCTTGAATCGCCTCAGTTTTGGCGGCTATCTGTTCGTTTATCTGAACGGTTATGAATGTTTTCCAATCGCTTTCAGTTCAAAGAGTTTTGCGCGTGTTCGATAGGTTGTTTGCTACATCGGTTTTAATTTCGACCGTAATCAAGTATAACGCGGTCGGCGACGATTAAAATGCGCGCCGAAGGTTTTAAAAAAAGAATTTTATGCACAGTAGAGTCTAGCTTGTCCAGGCCTCGCTAGTTCGGACATCCGGTTAATCCGGACGAACGACAAAAAAGAAAAATCAGCAACAATTAACGAGATTCTACTGTATTTACAATTAAATCCTTGAATCTACGTTAATTCTCAATATCGATAAATTTATTTGAAGTACGTTTAAATATTGAATTACTTTACTCTTGAAAAATGAGGTTGCGCCAACGTCGCGCGTATTTGGCTAACCCCGGAGCAACGTTACGCGCGGAGGTAACAACGGATCCTAAATTCGTCTACAGTACCGACGTAACGTACCTGTTCCATGTATTCGTTAGTCTCGTCGCCGGTCGACAAGTCTCCGTTCTCATCTTGATTTCTTCCTTTCATAATACCGAGCAGTTCATCCCTGACTTTGAGAAACTTGCTCTGCTCGCGCATAACGCGATCTCGCTGTTCCACTTCCAATTGCTTCTGCGTCAGAGCAGTTTCCAATGCCTCTTTTTGCCGCGCCAATTCTGCCAAATTGTTGCGGAGATCGGAAACCTGTTGTTGGAGTTCGATCGCGTGGGCGCTCAACGCTGCTTTTCCACCCTCCTTTGACTGAGTATGCAATCGGGTTTGTATCTCTATCAGCTGCTTTTCCAAGATCCCACTTCTTTCTTGGCTGAAGGGAACGGAATTATAACGTCGCGTTACTATGCTAAAAGCTCCCTTTATAGCTTAAACAGCTGGGACTTAAACTCCCAAGGTAAAACTGATTTTCATTAACCTACCTACCTTCACACGCTCGCATTGTTAAGTATTATACTTATCTTTACATTAATAAAAAAAAATCTTTACACGGAATGTTTCCTTTCAATTATGTTTAGAGATTAGCATGCAGCGGGACCTACGCGTTTTTCGCAACCTCTTTTACTTCCGTGTATTCCGCCATGAGGCTTTGGAGCTGCTTCGATTTGAATATCACCTCGGCGGCCAATTTCTCCCTCGTGTCATCCCCCTCGTCCTGACACTAACCATCAACAAACGGAAGAAACGATCAGGAGTAACCACTTAACGTCGAACGAAATGAAATAACATCTAACGAACGAAAATCTCAAATCGTGCGGCTTATTAGGACTTATACGAAGACGCGCCCCGAAAGTAGTGCAAACTAACGGCCGCTTGATGCATCACCGCAACTATTTCCTCCTTCTCTCGCCGCAATTGCGCCACTTTCTGTTTCTCTTCCTCCAGTTCCGCTCGCGTTCCCTGCAGCTCGTTAAACAACTGAGCTTCGTTTTCCGTGTGGCTACCCTCTGCCGAAAGATAGAAACGAACTGAATATTTTTACGTAAAACGAAATTGCAAATTGCAATTGCGAGGTAATCGAACGAAATGCATAAGTCTGTTCGAGATGTAATCGTTTCGCGACAATCGTTCGAATTTTTCCGGCAAGGTTGATACATTTCCGACTATTCTGACAAATTTGAATCATGATTATCCAATACCGGTGATAGTGAAATCTTTATTCTTGTCTGCCAGTTCGCACAGTTCCTTGCTCTTCTCTTCGATGGTGTTGTAACGTGCGGTCAGCTCGGCGAGCGCGTCCTCCATTTCCTGCCTGTTTAAAACGAAATTTCCAGGGCATTAAAATGAATTCGCGGACACGTACAATTCTTTTTCCTTAACAGTAGGTTCGCGGGACGCTTCATTTTGGCACACTTCGAATTTCATGAGCAAAATTGCAGAAACCGTTTGCATTTCTCTTCTACCACTTGTACCGGCTGTTATCTATTTAACGAGACAGATATACATATACCGAAATTCATTTTCTTGAAAGCTTTCTAATTTTGATATTCTCCGTGTGGTATACTCTGTGTGGTCAAATTGACGCGTATCCGTAAACCTAATGTTAATGATAATTAGTCTCCGGATGTTCATGCAAAATACATTATTTTATAAACTTAATGAATTATTTTATGCATTATTTTATTCTGTTTTATAAACATATTTCACGCATATTTATCGCATCCGTTTCACAAAATCCGTTCAAAGTCAGTATAAAAACAATGCCTTTTGCATAAACATCCGGAGTCTAATGACCATCATAAACATATTCGGTGCCCCTTATTCTATAACGAGGGTAGCTCGCAAAGGACAAACTTCATCGTTCCCTTTAAAAAATAAATTTCAATTATGCGGCAAAGTCTCGAAGAAGCCTCTCAGTTCTTTTTTCTGCCTCGGAGCAATTTCCTATTTCACGAGGGAAAAAGAATCGAGCACGCTTTTTACCTCTTCCCCCTCTCCGCGTCGAGTTCGGCGGTGACGGCCGTCAGCTTCTCCGTCAGCTGGGCGTTCGCGCTCGTCGCCTCGGCGTCCTTGCTGGTCAACTTCTCCTTGAGTTCCATCAGCCTAAAGCGAGCCGGGGTCAAGAGGAAAGGCGAGCGAGGGAGAGAGAGAGAGAGAGAGAGAGAGAGAGAGAGAGAGAAAACGGTTTTACAATGACTGGCTATTCGGTAGGAATATAGAGAACAACCGTGATTCGAAGCTGTCCCGCTGCCTCTCCACCTTGTTCATCAAACCCTCGCTGCTCTTCATCGTCCTCTGCATGTCCTTGATGCGCTGCTCCATCGTCAGGTCCTTCTGCTTGATCTGCGTCTCGAGATGCTTGGCGTTGCTCTGAAGTTGCTGAATCTTCGCCTCGTCGTTCGCCATGCGCGTTTCCAGCTCGCGTATCTTACCCCGCGCCTTCTGCAATTGCGCCTCGGTCTGTCGCAGACGCTCTTTACTCTGATTACCCTTTTCCCGCTCGATTCGAAGATCCTCCGCGACGGCTGTCAATTGAACCTGAAGTTCCCTCCGATTCTCCTTCCCGTTCAGCTCGCGCCATCGAGCCCGATAATTTTCGTACTCCTCGTAAAGACCGTGAGCGTTGCTCGCGAGTTTCGCCGTCAGTTCTGCCTCGACGATCTTAATCTCTTCCAGACGCGTCTTCAGGGTCTCGCGGTCCATCAGCTCCGACTCCAGCCGCGTCGCGACGTCGGGGCTGACCTCGTTACTCTCGCCCTTCGTGCTTGTCAACCACGACTGTGCGAGGCTCGCGAAGGTCCCGTATCTTTCCAGCATCTCCTCGCAGAGATCCTGCGATCTTTTTGGAATTTCTTGGAGCTGATTCTCGAAGGCCTCGACAAAGTCGCTGGCGATAGCGGGTTCGTCGATCGGCGGATCGATCCTATCGTCGATAGTGTCCTCGGTAATTAGGGGCGACGCGTGTTTCGTCGCTCCGCCCTCGAAGTTGAACTCTTCCAGCTTTCCCGGATCCTTTGCACCGCCCGCGATCACTTTCTCGCGAAGTTGGGATATATCGTTGTAGAGCTCGTGGGCGGTTTTCTGTGAAAACGTAAAGGAGTCGTCGATCGAAATTTATTTACCGAATATTTGAATTTGCGTAGTATTCGCGTTAAACGAAAAAGAAATTGGAAAAATCAAACGGATGAAAGTTTTAAAACACTACGATTAGATTTCAAGTTTGACTTCGAACGCGTCAGATTAGAGTTCGAGGAGCGCGATCTCGATTATCGGCGCGATTACCTGTTTATCCATTAATTCTTTTCGCAAAGTGTCGTATCGTTTTTTTTTCACCGTGTACTGTGTCTCGAGTCTCGATACGGAACCGACAGACGCAGAATTTGGTTTTCTAACGGAAGTCACGGGTTTCGTACTAGAACGTCGAGTCGGATTGTTCTGTGATTTAGCGCCGATGGAAGCATCTTCTCCCGTTAGATTGTTCATCGAATCTCCCTGAAATTAATCGTTTGGGTCTTTTTATCACATCTTGTCTCGAGTTGGCGGATATTTCAATATCAGTGCTGCAGGATGATAGTTTTGTTTCGATACTAAAAGTTCTGCTAATTTAACTCATTCCGGACCGACCACCAATCAAGAAACTTTTTTCTTTTATCGGTATAACAGAACACAGTAACGTCGACGTATGCGGTGCGTCACCGGTCTCGAACCAGTTAAGTGGTATAAATGATCTATAAATGAAATTTGAATTGTGGAAAAGATACAAACTTGAGTCCCGGTTCGTCCCAATTGAGACGACGGCGTTCTATTTCTGAGCCCTGCCGAAGAAATTCTAGTTCCCGCGGACGACATCCTGTCCTTTCTGACGGAAATCGCGGGTGGCTCGTTTTCTGTTCGTTTTTTGGAAATACAATTCATGGAATTATCGGGATCAACAAAATAACGTTAGTCTTTTCGTGTAACGCGTTCGCTGACAAGATTTTATAGTTTAATTTACATACACTATACGGTATCGGTGTCTCGATCGCCATACGATAAGAACTTTCGTCGTTATTTAAAGTATATACCAAGACCGAAAGCCGTCGTTGTAAAAATAAATTGCGGAATATACTTCTACTACTAAAGCTTCAAATTTTTAGCCACGAAACGTATCGATCGCAATTTGACGAGTCTTAGAAATGCAACAACCTGATGGACGCAATGCTGTCAATTGGCTCATTTTACTTGAAGATGCTTCCGTGAATTCAGCGATGCGATCGACAATGACGGGATTCTTGAAGTCTGCGAAACGTGGACGAATTTGCAGAGTTTTTGCGATAAAGAAAAGGTTGCGATTTCATGGTCCTTTTGGTCGGACAGCGAGATGACACGACCGTCGACTCGTTCAAGACAGTCGACGACGATTTCACGCCGTTAAAGCCAGCAGAGTTGTCGCAATCGAAATCGGAAATATCGCACGCTGGATGAAAATAATACCGCGGCTACACCATTATTCAACACGAACGGCCCGTTTTGTCGCGTATAAATCTCTTTGTCGATTTCGAATTTTTTTTTTACTATGATTGTTCGTACGATCACGCGATGATTTAAAGAGGGTCGCGAAATGTCAAAAAAAGGATGGAAAAATGATTAACGTTCCCGTGATGGGCAATTGTCACGGGCGAACAGTAAAACTCTTCGAGATTTCGTTGCTCGTCTCGCGAGCAGAAATGATTTGGAGCAACATCGAGGCAAAATACGTTTGTCTAAAGAATAACGGCGAATCGATATTCGTTGTTTACCCGCGCCTATCGTATACACATGTATTTCTATGAGCGGGCCTTTATTCAGCTAGACACGAGTTTAAACGATACCGCGAGCGATAACACGCGTACAAATTAAAATAAATTACGATGGGGCATGGCGCCACTATAATTACCGAAAACTGCTCGCGTAACCTCAACGCGGTCAGACGACTGAAAACAATTTAGTCGAGAAACAAGGTCGACCTGATTAATGAGCGTACTTTTTTAACAGGTCCACGGTGCGCGTACGACGCAAATGCCTTCTGGGAATCCCGTGAATCATCTCGAAATTTCGATGTCGAATAAATCTTGTGCTCCCGATATCGCGATGGAAGCATGGAATTCGCTTTTTTCACGTAGAAACTATTTCGCATATTCCAGTAACGAAAATAATCAATTAATTTGTGGTATTATTTGAAAACAAGTACGTGGTGTATTTTAACGAGTTGGAGAAATACAAGTAGCACTAACGAATCTTAACGTTTCATATGAAATTTGCGATGAAATTGGAGAATCGGGGAGAATCGGTGTAACGGGAACATTTCGACGCACCAATGAGGACTTTGAAGTTTTTACTCATAATTAATAACCCGATCGACGATTATTTCTCAAAGAATTATTCTCGGTAACCCACTGATGCAAATTGCTTTCGCTTAAACAAAGGGCTTTTGTTTAATAGAAGGTAAAGCGTGTATCGCTATGCTTTGCGACGAACACTTTTGCATTTCATTCTTTTAGCGAGCTCTTCGAGACCGCTCCAGCGGCAGTGTTGTATCGGGCGTGACATAATAAACATCGTTTAGTTTCCCCATACGTTTCCACTATCTCACACAAATATTCATTTTAACAGTAATTTTAACATTTTCGAATATATCGCAAAATTGAAGAGCTATGCTCGGCAAAAGTGTGCACGCATTGTAATCGACACGTATGTACAAAGTTTGTGCGAAAAAGAAAATATTGGTGAATCCTGCGCAAGCGCGTCCACGAGGAGCGGATAGTTGTTGTTTGCCTGCCACGAAAGCCGCAGTCAGTCGTCCGCAGACCCGCGAGAGCATTGCACGTATTCGATGTGTTTCCCGTTTAAACCATAAGCACGTGACATGAGCCACGAAATTCATTACTGTTAATTCAAGTGCACGTGTCTTTCACCTTCTCCTCGAAGTACGCAACTAACAACGGTAAGTCCCTATTTCAATTCTATCGAGAACATTAAAATTATATATTCTGCTTGCAATTTACTTTTAAATTGTCAGGTCGCTTATTTTCTTCCGTGAAACAAAATCGGATTGCCCCGTGTGTTCAAAACGTTTTCGTGAATCGTTTGATCTCGAGATATCGAAGTTCTTTAAAGACCGAATCGGTTATAGAAAGTAAAACACATAGAGTTCAGCATTGATTAGAATTTAATAAAATACATGAACACCGAATTTTTGAATTCAATTACAAAATATTTTGTCGCGGTTCTTTTATTTTTACTTTACGACGCTGCGAATAATATGTATGCGACAATCGAATGCATATAGACAATAGGTAATGTGATTTTCGATAACTATCTTATTAAAAATGACCATAGAATTGTTGCACTGTTGTTACGCCGTCCGTAAAAATGTGTGAACCGGCCACACAATTTATTGTACAATCAGATAAATGCAGTTACGTCGATGTATGAATTAATATCACGCGAATAAAAGTTCGTGTATACAAATAACAGCCTGCAATGGGCCAACAATAGAATCGCGTGCAAGAGACAGAGGGAGAGAGTGCTTTTGTAAGCGGCAAAGCATCGAAAATTCGCGTCAAGCGCAATTTAATAGACTTAACGACGGTCCCTGGTCTTACACGTAGCATCTTCGGTGTCAGCTCGATCCTTCGCGAAGTAAGTAATTATACTCGAAGTAATTTACCTCGAGGATTGAATTAAGCTTCCTGGCTTTCAATTAAGATCCAGATTATGCAGTTTAAGATCACGAACGCCTTGTCGTTGAACTCATTTTGAATGAGCTGGAAGCGACGGGAGGTAAAAACTTTTCGCGCGTATCAGTTACGACGGATCATGGTTATTAAAAATGTTCCGTCTGTGACACTAGCAAATTGAAAATTTGTGGTTTTACATTTTAACGAACATGCTCGTAAACATTTTCAAATTTTATATCGATTTGAATGGAACCAGTTTAATTATGTTCACTCGAGTTTAACAAAGGTACCGGAGCAAATAGGGGTCATTTATCGCGGACGTGAAAATTTTGAAATTTCACGTTTATTTCTCTCGCGTATAGTTGGCAGCAGAACATCGATAATCAATAATTGACGATACGAATCGTATAAATAATGAATATATTTTGCTGCGTCGCTCGTTACACAAGGAATTATGGAAAATTCTGGCGAGCACGATGTCCTTTTTCGTGCATTTGTTCGCTGGTCTTTTCGGAAATATTTGTGAAGTATCTTTAATCCCCTCGAACCGTGCCAAAGATGTTGCGCACCGTGTGTAAAACCATCGACGATAGATTGATTCGTTTTATGCGCGTGACATGGCGCATAATTTTATAAAAGGTCACGAGCAAAACATGCACGCAGTCTGTGGCAATGACCCTTAAAACTCTCCGCGATCTTTCTGATGCATTATGCATCGAGATCCGTACATCGCGTTAAAGATAAATAATGATCTTTCGAACTGTCAATAACGCCTCGAAGCTGCGGTGCGCCGCATCAGAATTTCTCAATCTTATAACTATACGTAACAAAATACTTCAATTATTTTCATATGAACAGTTATTCAGTCGGGATTGCATTACATAATAATATTAATTAATAGTCAATAATATTAATGACACAAGAACTGCGCTTCGTATTAGTTAATTTTCACGAGTATTTAATGAACTATGTACACGAGAATTGTTTTGCTTTCAAATCATATAAAAATACTACAATAACGAGAAAGATCATTTTTATATTTTTATTCGAATAATCAGCGATAGGGTCCAAGAAGAGGGGAAAGTACCAAGGGAAAATATCGTAGCGCCGCTAGTGTGTACGTTCGATGATCGTCATCGAAAATGTTCAGGTAAAACAGACAATGCGCTACTCTTTACAACCGCGTCATTCCAGGAAGAAAAAAAGTAGCATTCGAGAAAAGTCGGGACGAATAAAGGAAGACCGTGAGAGATCGAAAAAGAAGTCGATACAAAGGGACAACTTTTCAACTTTTATTTAATACCGCCGTAGGTACGTCTTTTCGAAAAAGGGAATTGATTTTAACCACAACTGAACGTCTAATTCTTTCTTCGTCTCATTTCGTTTCATTTTCGTACTCATTATCGGCACCCAGAACGTGAAAGGTGCTTTCTTCATATTATGAACAATTATCGATTTGCGTCTCATCAAGCTTTCTTTGATATCCGATGGAATATTCTCGCGAATGCTTTTTGCGCGAGTTCCTGAATTCTCTATTCAATCACAGCTTTCCCCCTCTCTCTTTCTCTTAGTAAAGCAAACGCAATCAACGTTTTGTTCGAGCCGGTAGAAATATTGGCGATTCTGCTTGAGGGATTCAACTCGAATGCCTTCCTCGTGCACGACTAAACACATTATTTAGAGGCAGGTATTGTCAATTCGTTCGTACGTAAAGATAAGGAATGCGAAACCAACTGGAACGCTGCATTCGTGGTGCGGGTTAACATGGATACCCGGTGAACCAAAAAACCAGCGGTATTTCAAATAACATTAATTTCTATGTTCCCATTGCGCAAACAAACAGAATATGGAGTTTTAATTAAACGTCCTTTCGTAAACGCCCGTATTTCAACCTGGCGTAATTTGTAGGTGGTTTAAAAAATACAAAAATCTTCGTGTTTCTCGAAGAATTCTAATTTGCACCACGATTTTCAGAAATATTGATTAAAAAATCAGCATCAGATACACAAAGTACGGCATTATTTGAAACCATTTGAAAAACAATTCTGTCTTAAATTACTAGACCGCGTTGTACAAGCCGGATGTAATTACGTCGGATCCTAACTTTATCTTTTTTTCTCCCGCGTTTTCATTCGTCGTGTCTTGCAACTTTAAATATCTCACGTCAATCTCGAAACTCAGTTCGCGTGTGCCAAAGACATATCGATATGCGGAAATATCGTTTTTCTATATTCCGGACGGTAATGTCACTCAATGTACCGTTTGCGATGATTAATGAGAATGTTGAATAAAGTATGGCTCGTTTTGATACAAGCAGAATAATTGGTCGTTCATCGAGCAAGGAGTGCGATATCAATGCTTAAACAAATCATCAAATTCGAACCATCTCTTAACTAACTCCTCTGCCTTCTTTAAAAATTCTTCTGCTCGAACAGTTGTTCCCGATACTTTTTCCTTGCTAGAACGATCTTAATGCACGGCACATCGATTAAAACAATGATACAGAAAAGCAAAGATAAAAATTTTGTCGATCTGTTTCTGAAAGCTCTCGATACCTACTTCGCTCACCGCGTTCCATTTTGTTCGCTCCCTTTCGCGTTCTCGTACTTCAAACCAATCGTTCTGAGAGAATTGGCGAGGAGTTAGAAAACGATTTTATATCGCTACATCTGTTTTCGAACAGCGTGCTCGGAACGAGTAAAAACTGGGTGAATTGGTATGTGCATTAACTGTAAGGAAAGCCGTCAAATACATTTGTCTTATCGTTCAACCTATTATTCGGCTACTCTCCATCGAAATATTAGCATCGCACGATTCTATAAGAATATCCACGGCACCATAAAACCAAGAAACTGGAACTCCTATGTCGAGCGTGACTCGACATCAATTTTCATTCTCGACATTTTAAAATGGCGAACGATATACAATATATGTATATGTAAAAAGAAACGTTGAATAAAATTAACTTCTCGACCAAATATTCTGAAATTTATTGCAAATAAAACGCATAAAATAATGTGGAGTTGCTGGGAAGAAAACGGAAAAATAATTGGAGGTGCTATCGATAGGATCGATCGTTCGAAAAATTGGTCGTCGATCCATACCGTGGAAAGACAATATTCGACTACTCTTTTTAATTAACAAAAACATTCCTGGCGCGCCCCGTTCCAATATCCTCAATCGTTACACATTCCAATCGAAGTCACTTGTAAACTTGCAAACGTTCCAAATTAATATCTCGTCTGCACCCCCGATTCTGAAACATATTCGAATCCCGACTAATCGGCGGGACCTTCCTCTCCCCTTCAAAAGTCGAACCGACATATTGGCATCCCTCGTGATTCGTCGGGGTTGCGCTCTCCTCGATTCAAGCTTCGAACTCTCTCTTCCCACCCTTCCTTCTTCGTGCTCGGCTGCCGTTCATCCACCCTTTAACCCTATTTCCTCGCCTGCTAATGTAAGCCGCCGGGTAATTCACGCTCTAGCCTTAATCCTGATCAAAAATGCAGTATCTCATCGAATCGATGATCTTTGAATGCGCGAATGGATTTTTGATTAAACCTCTCGCCAGGAATATCGCGTAATTCTAACCGGTAGTAATTGGTAGATTAAGATACCTTCGCCCGAGGGGGTCTTCCAATTCGCTTCCAAATCGTAAACTCAAACACTTCTGTCGTTCGTAACGCGCGAACTCGTGCGCGTTGAGATACGAGACGAAATTTTCCATAAAACACCAAAACTTCTTATCAATTTTATAATTTATAATAAAAGTTTTCGAATCGCAACGCTCCATGGGGATACAACGAAGCGAGCGAAGTAGATTCTGGTTTAACGATTCTTTTGTCAGTCGCTAACATTTTATGCGAGGATTTTGTTAGGTGCATTACGATTTTATTACACCGCCTTACAATACGTAAATGTATAATATTCGGATTTGCGAAACTCATAAGTCGGATGAAACGTATAATCGTCTGTGGGATTCCTAAACGATACCACAAAATACATATCTCAAATATCTCGCGAGAAACAATAATAATACTAGCAAATTGCTATTTACGATGTACGAACTAATCGAAAGAGAGAAAAGAATAAGGAACTTATTTCTCCAACTTCTCAGCCATCTCGAAAAGGTCCTCTAGAACGAATCTCATTATTCCACGTTATTTAACGCAGCGGTCAATCGATCTTCTACTTTCTATTCCCATTTGAAGCTACTCTTTCATCCTTCGACGGGTAACTCGAGAGCGCGAGTTTAATCCACACAAGCGTTGCACGTACAAATTGGCCTTCGTGCGTCCGTTTGGGGACATTACGCTGAACGTTGTTAACGTTCCAGTAAACGTTAAATCACGTTAGAATCTGTAATAATGGAAGAGCACCGAGTAAAATCATGGTCGCGCGGCTTAATGTACCAGCGAAGTATTGTTGTTTGAATTCCTGTTGGTGTTCTGCGGTCGAGGATACAGCGAAAATGGCAGAACGCCAGGCCGAGTCAAATGCCGTGCCCTATATGCACCGACTTCGGCCAATATATTTAGGCACGGTGGATTTATGGTTAGTCACCTTGTTATACTTCGTCTTGTCACGCGCCATTTATGATCGATCGAGGGTCGACGACAACATCAATAATTCTTTATTAATCTTTACCTAAACAATGATAGAAATAATTTGAGAAACGAATTAACGCTGACAGCAAACACGACTTTCCTCGATAAAAAATTAGAAAAGGATATCATCTTCTCACGCGCCATTTCTGACACAATTCTTCATCAATCTTTGCCTAAAGAATTATTCAAATAATTTTAACAACGAACAACAGGAAGGAAATGTGGAATTTTCTCTAAGCAACGAATTGGAAAATCGTTTGTCAAATTTCTACCTCTACTCTCGTGATACCCTTGCCGAAAGCCCGTACGCGCGGGACAATTTTGACGCCGCAACGCGTTGAACGCTCGCGGCGCAATAACGTGGAAAGTATCAAAACGAGCATTCACAAAATCCGTCGACCGTTCGATCGTGAAAGAGACGAGCGGTACGCGAAGAAAGAGAAAGTACGGATGACCGTGTGCACCCGTTTCGTTGCACCGATGCACCTTGCCAAGATCCACGGATGACTCACTCAGTGATTCGCGTATACGTATAGGCGTACGAAGTAGTACGTACACACGTTTTCTCGCACGTGTTGGCAACGCGCTGGCCACGACATTCACGTGCTCCGAACGCGGAATATTTATATTTTAATTTAATATGCCTTTCAGCCGACAAAGCGACGCTTTCGGGTTTCAGTGTCCTCGTTATCCATCGAATTTCCAGTTATACAATGAACCGGCTTACGTAACGTTGCGATGCTAATGATACAACGGCACTCGCGTAATGGCGATCCAATCGGAAACCGTGCGATGCGTGACGCATCGCGAACGAATCTGACCGAAACGTATTCGCCGGGGTCCACGGTGACGATACGCGTAGCTATCGTAATTACACACGGAAATCAACAATGCGTAATTGTTTTAATCGCGCGAATTTACGATCGCCGGATTTCTAGCGTGTGTCGGTGATTTCCTCGTTTATCCCGTTTAACCTTGTTTACCTACGATTTTCATTAACGATTGCCCAACGTCGCGTGGAATATCACGGATTAATCGTGACACGATGCGTATCTCGATGACCGATCGATCGATTAATATAATTTAAACGTTTGTCCCGGCGATAGATATATCGTTCGATCGATCGTCTCAAATCGAGCGATCAGTACGCACGGTAACTCTCGTGATGTTATTAAGGAATTCTTAGGGGCGTCTTTTAAATTATGATTAATAACGAATCTAGTGGACGCCTCACTTTTTATACAAACGTCGCATTAAACAATAATATAAACGATTCTGCCCGTTACATCGGGAATTCTTTGAATCGCGACGGAGAAAATGCAACGTGCAAGAAAAAAGAGGGTCGTTCAAACGTTGATACGTTAAAAATTGGAAATCGGCCGCGTATCGTTCGAATGCCAATTTTGTGTCATCGACGAACACACCGTTAAACGGTATTACATTCGATCAAACGTAATTGCTCTACACGTTCGAACTATCGCGGAATTCGTCTCACCCCAATCGTTTTCGCTCCGGGAATACCGTGCTTTCCGTGATTATCAAAACCCTCTCACGACATCGATTCTCTCTCCGGCGCGTAAACGGATTCACCGCGATCGCCACGACCGAGACCTTCGTCCAGCGAAACGTCAATGATACGATAAAATCGCCATTATGTAAGAGGAAGGCATATTATCGGTCGATTGAATGGAGCGCGTGGATCAAAGCGCATTACGTGACTTTCTTCCTAGAAAGATGAGATTCGATGATCGTTGCTCCGTGTCGCGTTAACGATCGTTTACCAGGAACGGTTTGCGCGATATAATATCGGAAAACCCGTTCGATTAGTTTTCGATCGACGAGATTGTTTTAATTGGACTTTCGGCTCTGGGTGAAAATATTGAGCGTTATGTCGATGAAGTGTACGCCCCGTGTAATCATTCGTGTTGCGATGGTGAAATTAATGGGTGTTCTAAACCAAAAGTCAAATTCGACATGTTCTCGAATTTGTAAATATTTCAGATTTTGGAGCAAGATGCGGAAATACAGTTTTTCCGGGTACGTAGACCGTGGACAAAGTAAATTTACCAGCTGTACGATATATTTTGTGACGCGAGTATATAATATAATCGCTCGGTTTGTTTGCCGGAAACTACAAACAATTTGTTCCACGATTAACATTTGGTTTTTAAGCGAGGGAAACAGAAGCTGCACGGCTCGTCAAGTTTTACGGACAAAGCACGCAAATTGATTAACACTATTTCTACGACGGTATTGTATATAGTATACTTATTTCGATGTAAATGTATCATAGATCCTGAGAGCGATTGGAGAACACAAATATCAGACAATTAATTTAACAACTATTATAGAAAAAGTCAACAATGTAATTGAGGATAAAAGAGTAAACTAATGATAATCATTTTAAACGAGAATCTCGAAAGGGTGGCTTTTGACACTTGCGATAAAAATAACGGTAAATGCTCCGAAATATTATCTCGATTACGCTGTTTACGTCTGCGTGTGGAAAATCCAACCCGCCAACTAGGGAGCTGTCGATGGTTCCACATTAATAAACAACAAAATGATATGGCCTGGAAAAATGTCAATCTGAAAATATCAATAAATAAAGAAAATATCCATTTGCTCGTCGTCGCTTCGAACGAACCCCTCGCAAATCATATCTTCTCCTCGCTTAAATTTCTGACGCGCGGCTAATCGATTCATTTTAACCGCGAGGCGACAGTCGGCGTAAAGTAGAAAGTGCCGCGGGGTGTTCTTTTTTACCCAGCCACAGATCACCTTGAAATACACGGGCTACCCTCCGATTCGCGTGAGCGTGAAATGAAAGCTCGCAGCAGCTCGGCTGCCACCATCTGTCGCGAATGTTCGCGAATAAATTGGGCCAATCGATTTCCGATCCTAATCTCGAGCCGCGACCACATCCTTCTTACTCGCAGCGTAACTTTTGCAAAAATTCCCACCGAGATGCATTCGACGTCCCCCGTCAACGATTAATTTATTCGCAGAAGTAGAAACTCTCTCTCGCTTTAACGATGTTTGTAAACCCTCTTGACAGCTTTACGTATCACTTTGTTAGTTTAATCTGTTTCCATTTCTGCTGGGAGATTTAAGTCTTACCTGGCTCCAGGAACTTCTCTCCCTCCTCCCACCCCTCTCTCTCTCTCTTTTTCCCTGACAAATTTGAGGGCGTGGCGCGGCGTTTGAGAAAACTCTCTCGCCGAGATGGATAAGCGTCGAGAATTATGAAAATTCTAAATGTTCGAAATGTTCCGAGGCTAGACCTCGTCGCTTGATTCGTGACGCTCTGCGATTTTCGGTCTCTAAAATAAATAAATAAAATAAATCTCGCGACGTTTTAGTCATTTTGGAGACATCCTGTATCAAAGGATATTACGAGTATACGCGTGGTTTTCTTGTTTTCAGAAGATGCAGGTCCTCGGGGCCAACTGCGGTTTAGCGTTGCTGCTGTTAGCGGTAACGAGTACAGATGCAGCGAAATGCAGCCGACTTATAGACGGTGCAACGCCGCTTCGTTCCAGTGCTCTTGGAAAATATCATCTCTATTTAACGATCTACAATCGAACGGAAATGGTCTTCGCCTATATGCCCAACACCAGGTATACCGGTGAGTGTGTTTGTATTTGGACATATCTAAAATGATCGGCCAGGAACATTTCTTTCGGGGAACGAGAGAAGGTGTACTTAGAGCCACGCAAAACGGAGTAGAAAACGGGAAAATCTCATTGAAGCAGAAAGATTGAAGAGGGCAGATTAATTATGGCCGCAATTATGGTAAACGGATTATTGAGAATAATCGAATGGAATTTGTGTGAATTAAAATAGATTCAATTATCTATCATTAATACGTGACCCGACAGTAATTCATCGATACCACTTGACAATCCGGGTTACGAGGCACAACTTTGACACGTGAAATATGTTATGTTAACATTTTTATTTTTCGATAAAAAAATTCATTTATACTCTTGAAGGGTGTAACAAATCATTCCTAGAGTTTCAGACATATCCGCTTTATATCTTGCGAAAAAATATTCTAAAAATTCACCTATTTCTCAGCGTCCTAAAGTAGATTCCATCCTTAAGCAGCGATTATTTATTCGTTATCGATCGACTTGAATATTCATGTAACACGAGTGACACGTTTGCAATATTTTTCTACTCGAACGTCGAAGCATTGATTAAGGAAATTGAAATTAACATAGATAAAATGACGTAGTTTAGCGACTACAAAAAAGTGTTAATTTCTAACGAGAATCCCAAGTAGAGAATTTTTTGAAATTTTCATTCTCTTCAGACGTCGATGGAATTTAAGTAGAACCTCGAGATGAAAGCTTTCACTCGAGCTACATCTTTGATGATAATGCCCGCAATTATCGAAAAAAGTCGTATTGTCACCTTTGTCTCTGGTACTGGCGAATCCAGGGCACGGCGGTAGCGATCCGCTCTGCGAGAATGGTTTTCCGGAGTGTGAAAATGAAAAAAATATTACAGCAAAAAGAGCGCCGAGTTTCGAACTATTAAATCGTCATTTTATTCGCGAGCGAATCTGCGGTGGTTTCCGTAAATTTTAATATCCCACTCGCACGCGTAGCGATGACAATGAAGCGTATATCTCTCCGGACTCGTACTCTTTTATCAACGCGTTAAAAAAAAAAAAAATTGTGGACATTACTTTCATGTCTTTGTTCGTATGATTATTAAGATTCGCGACGCTCTATGCTGGGTGAAATTACATACTCAAAACAAATGGAAAATCGAGCATAAAGAACAGTCGCCGACAGAATTCAATTGCATAGCATAATTATAACAAACATCGTATGAATTTGTAAATCTACGACCGTATAAAAAAAACGCCGCGTATCACGATTTCCGAAAAATTGAGTTTTCGGATTGAACTATATTCGTTACGCATTATATTTTACGCCTCTGCCTTATTATTACGCGTATTAATGTACGTATAATACGAGACTCGTGCATTTGTCGGAATAACAGACTGCAAAAGAAATGTCGTACGAAATGTTTTACATATGTTGAAAAAGATACTGCGATTTAACCGAAGTCCGATAAGAATAATCGAAAATTTAAACGCGATATCTCGAGAGTCAAAAGGTTTTCCAAGCGATCGCGAAAATAACGTTGAAACGCACAATTCCAAATTAGCGCCGAGGAAAATTCGTAGCTCAACCATGAGCTTCGTCACTTCCGCTCCTCCCACCGCAGTGGAAAAAGACGTTAAAATGCGCGCAGTAGAAAATGTACTTTATGATCGGCCGTCCAACGCTGCCTCTGTATTAGTAAGATGCGGTGCCAATTCTATTCAACCTTTTCTACGCTGCGGTTGAATGCCCCATTCTTCCTCCACCATCGTGCGAATAAATAGCAAACACATCACGATGCGACAGGGAAGCGGGGTGGGGGTTCTTTAATAATTCTCTATTCATGATTTTCCGATGAATATAACTTCTCTGTAATACTTCCGGTGGTATCTCGGTGCGAGATGACTTACGTTTAAGAGATAAGAAAATAATTGGAACGGTATATCGGGTATACAAATGAAATGCGTGGCTCGTACAAGAATAATTTCCATTTTAAGGTAATCGTGATTCAAATATTCCATTTATGAACTCGAGAGACGAGTAAGTAACATTTCTTGCAACCCTAATTCGTCTATTTTATATCGATAAAACGAAAGTTGGTCGTTACAAATCGCTTCATTTTAATGTAAATCCAAATAAAAAATTTGTTGATTTCGATTTTTCGAGGCACTGATTAGTTTCGATGACGACCAGCCTGGGGTTAGTTATTATTTAATAATGATAAATGCGCGTGTACACGTTCGTTCTCTTACCGCGAAATGATTAATTGTGAACGCGTTCGTTTGTATACGTCAGTTTCGGGACAAGATATCATTATTAAAGTTAATTATAATCACGTTTTATAAAATTCTCCGCGCGAATAAATGCTTTACATGAATTCGCCGTCTTTATCCATATTTTGACGTTCGTAAATATTCAAATCGACAAAATTTCGTGTGAGTCTCCATCAAACTAATTACCGCTTTACCGATACGGAAAATTGTAAGTATTTGGTCTCTTAAGAAGTAGCGCGTAGCGTTTGATTTAATTTTCGGGGAAAAGCGGCTCTCGTAGCCCAAATGGAAAACCTCTCTGATCGTCGTTTGAAAAGATTGCCTAAACCACCAACGAGGCAGCGTTATAGAGTCGTTACGATCCATTCGCGTCGCGACGCCGAATAAATATTTCGCGAATTTGATGAATAATTCAATGTACTTTTAACAAAAGCGTATTAATGTGTGCCGTACGACCCGGCCGCTGGAATATCGACGAAAACTCCGTACACTCTTTAACGTGCAGGCGACCCGACGCGTGGGAAACACGATATGCCGGCGAAGGTTTCAGTTAACTGCGTGTTTTACAGCTAATTCTTCTAATTCAGGGTTATGAGAATCATCGTGGGGGAGCGAAACAGAGGTCATGAGTCACCGTTGCTGACGCAGCTTTCAATTTCAATAAATGCGATATTTATGCGCACAGAAATGCAATTGAGATTTGATTTCCTTCGACGAATTTATCTTCGCGCGAAACAAGTTTCCGTACTTATCCGTTTCATTTTTTGTATTTTACACGTAATTTGTACGTATTCGTACATAATCGCTATTAGGCCACTGCTTGAGGGGCCATCTCCCTATGAATGGGTCAAAAAATCGAAATTTTTTTTTGTATTTTCATAAAGTATAACGTGTAAAGAATGCATTCCCAAAGTTTTATGCTTCAATTCCAAAAATTAACAAAGATACTAACCGCTTCGACATTGTATGCTGGTACGCCACGGAACTTCAAATGCGTTTTTCTGGAGTCATGATTTTTTTAATTAGCGCGGTAAAAATTTCTAAAACTACGAGGCGGATTGCTCTGAAATTTGAACAGGGTATTCCACCCCCTACTGGCTCGCCTTCCTACCAGAATCATGTTTATAAAATAACAATATCGTACTCTATTATTACAAAATTGACCTAAACCAACGTGCGGCTTCATACTTCAAAATGTAGACGTCCGCCATTTTCCCAATTTTCAATAAAAATTATTAATTCTGGCAACAAGGTTGTAGAAAATCTTCCCGATTAAGAATAACTAAAAAAAATTAAGTTCGGTCCAACCGGAGAGCAACAATTAACCGCGCCAACAACGTACAATTTTTAAACACGGCTTCATGGCGGGCCAAATGAAACCAATAAACAATTGATTAAAACTGTTTAAAAAATTCTCATGTATGGCCAACAAGTAGACGAACAAACTGCAAAAAGAATGATGGCGTTAGACGTAGTGGAATGTTTAAAAAAATTTATGAAATCTAACCAATTTTCGGGCCGTTCAAAGGTAGATGGTCCCTTAATTCAGTGTTGCGCCTACCGAAGTTCATATAAACAAATACAATACACTCATAAATAAATATATTGTACATATATAGTTCGCAAGATCTATTCAACATTTCATTGGGACAGATGGCGAAACAAAGAAACGAGACTGAAGGAGATCCACGAGCGTTTTTCCGAAATGACGGGGCAGTTATAAAATCTTGGCGATATTATGTCACGGTATCGTGAAAAGCCGTTTACCACGAAAAAATCGTAATATATGAGCCGCAAAAATAATGAAAATCATTCCACTGAACGACCACGATAATTTCGCAACCAATATAGCGTGGAAATTATTTCTCATACGGTAAGAGTATAAACCGAGTATAAAACTCACGATAGGCGCACTTTGCGAAGACCCATAATACGAGAAGCCCTAAATGTTCGAAACAGCTGTGTGTTACGTCTTCGATATACATATACATACGTACGCGCAAGTAAAATCGTCACGAAGGGAAGGGATGTTCCGTATATAAATGAACGTTACTCGCTTCGGTGTTGCATTACGGAGCCCGTCGAGAGACGGGAAACTTAATCGTGCATGAAACGAACGAATATCGGATGGGATCGTGAATTAACTCTTGAGCGAAGACAGGAGACGTTTGATTCGTTATAGAGGGACTGGGTACGATGATCCGATGGGTATCGGAAAGATGACTAGTATATTTTTATCATTCGGATGGTGAACACGATTCCGAACGATTGATTGGATAATCGAGATTCTGGATGGTTCTGGGAGGGATTTAAAAAAAAGTATCGCTTCGTTAGATCTGTTATACAACGAGTATAACGATTTAAATCATCATCGTGCGATTGATCCGATGAACGCAGGTTTGATTCGAGTGCAGGTTTAGAAATTGTTTCACGTGAAATGCGTGTACGTACGTGCCTATTCGAATGTCGTTGATTGGAAAACGTTTCGCGCGGTGAGGTCAAAGCAAACCGAATCAATGCCATTTAATCTCGTAATGCTCGCGGATAACGTAATTGTCGTTAGAATGAAATGTAATCGTTACTTTGTTGAACTTCGTCAACGTTATTGTACGATTCTCTTACAGCTGAGTTTGAAAAATACTATTGCGAGAGAAAGAAGTCCCTTGCTCTATTCGTAATGCGATGGAGTGATTGATCGATGGGAATGATCGAAATTACGGCAGACATTGTAGTAATTATTTATCAAGCGCGATGATCGTGCAAAAGCTTGTTCGCTTTGGTGGAGTTTTACGATGATAAATATTTCAACAGAGGGAAGAGGATTACCAACGCCCACCTCGTGCTAAACAACGATTTTTCACGGTTATTTTCCTCCGATCCGCTTGATATATGGATGCCGGTGGAAAATAATGACCATTTTTAAAAGTGATCGAAAAAATCGGTTCTACCTTTAACGCTGTACCGGATTCACGGTACATCGAGTTTAATCCGCGTTATAAATAGCGCGCCACAGGGCGGCGGGTCTCTACATTTCTATTTCAGACACACGAATATTCCTTCGATACATGAGATTTGCGTAAACTCTCATCGAAGCTTCGCGAAATCGAATTTGTGGAGGTAGGAATTAATAGGATTTAAATAATTAGAAAAGAGAAAGCCGAATCCGGGTACTCGTAATTCGATTTCGTCATCGAACGCTCCATCCGCGAACAAATGGAGTAATTTGCTCGAGGTACCGCGATACAGATGAATCCGTCGAAGGTAGACGCGTACTCGTCCAGAATCACACGAGTCCTTACAATTGTATATGGATTTTCGGGAATGAAGAATAGTACGCTCGTTTAACAAGGGAAACGAAGCGAATAAACCAACTTTCCTGCCAATCGTATATCCATATTAAACTCTCTTTTATATTATTTTTCGTTTGCCCGTATATTATGTCTAATTTATTTATTTTTTTAATCACTCTCGCATCGCAAGGACACTGGTAACACCGAGGGTAATTATAAGTGAGAAGAATGTACTCGTTGTTTCAGTAACCGTGCAAGCGGACACTACCGGGATAATACCACGAAAGTTCACGAGGTTCCTGATATCCAGCGAGTCCGAAAGCGCAAACGAGACAATAGACAGCGGTATTTTTGATCTTCAGGACAAGACGCTGACCAGGTATTCCGAGAATTGTCCGAATGCCGTGGTCGAGACCTCGATGGTGCCGAAGGAAGAGGTTTCCGTGGCCTGGACCAGCCCTCCCGAAGGTAGCGGTTGCGTACTTATCAGGTGAAGAGAAATTTCATTAACAGGCATGACAGGCAAACTCCCATAATCGATTTCGATTCTTAGGACTTAAGTAGCTGAAAATCAAGCCTTGCGTTTCGTACGTAGATCTTGATGATCCTATTGTTCTCGTAAATTGCTTCTCTTGTTATATTTAAATCTTTAATAATGCAACATTTAAATCGTATTAGGTTTGAAAATTGAGAACGCGTGTTGACGTCGATCAAGATCGTGTTTGATTATTTTTTGAATTTACGCCGCTTAGATTTAACAAAACCGTCGCTTCGTCGAATCATCGATATTTACTTTATTCGCGTTAATATCAATTATGTTATTCATTCGTCTAGATACTCCTCGTAGCAAACGCTTGTATGTATAGCCATTACCTGGCAGTTAACGAACTATATTTGCTCCCCCGCCCGTGTACAAGATACAAGAAGAAATATTATCTTTCGTAATTAAAGGTGTAACGCGACCCCGGTAGTCCGGTCGCGTGCTTAAAGTAATTTCGACGGATATTTACTATCGATCACTCGTTTCTCCAAGGAGAGGGCAAAACTTACTAATTGCCAACAATGATTTACGAATGTCAGGTTCGAAGCACAATCGTTACACCAGAGAACCGTGTTCTGGAAGAGAGAAAAAAAATGTTTTCTCGATAAAACGATAATCGAGAGCGGACGAACAACACCGATCACCGTAAACGAAATGTACTGTACGGGTATATGTGATTCTATCTTTTCTATTTTCGCATTCAGGGTAACGATATTGGAAACGTCGGATACCTGGTACATGGACGACTCGAACTTGGTTTTAAGTGTATGTCAAGATTCTAAAGCCGAAGCGGATGATCAAGGCCCGGTACTCTCCGATTGCTGTGCCTGCGACGAGGCGAAGTACGAAGTTACTTTCGAGGGACTTTGGTCCAGAAATACTCATCCTAAGGTATATTAGCCTACGTCGAATGAAATCCGGAAATGGAAGTATAGAGAGCGTCCACCGATCTTTACGTCTTACACGGTCGAGACGCGAACGGATATGGTACTCGTCGGTGCGCGATACGTATCTGCCGATAGGAAATTGACGTATAGCGCTATTGTCGATAAAATTACTTTTCCTTCTTACGTTTTCCTCTTGTGAAGGATACGTGGGGTAAGTTGGAAATGATTGCGTCACAGTGGAATAGAAACTATTCGGGAACTCTATCGCGATAATTTCAAACCGAACATAGTGTTGTAAATTCAGTTTGGGTTCGATATTTAACGTCTGATATTAAGCGGTCTGCCTCCTGTGGATTGGTCCGATAATCGATTTTTTTTATTGCATTTCCATAAAGTATAGCATCTCAAGAATGGATCTCTAAAATTTTATGTTACGATTCCAAAAATTCTGCTAGCGATATACAATTTCTGAACGCGGTCGACACTGTGGGCCGACATGTCAAACGTGACATTTCAAAAGCGTTTTGCTCGAGTCGATTTTCACCTTGAAAATGACTGCTGTTTCATTAATAAAAAAAAAACTATACATTTAAAACATAAATCCTTCGATTAGGCACGAGGTATTCATGTGCAAAATACGGTTACAACAAATTTCAGATAAATCGATTCATTCGTTTTTCATATATTTTGCATACTGACTTCAAAAATGTAGTTTTCAGAAAAACACGTTTAAAGTTTCGATTCAGCCCACGGTCAAAATACTTTCTGGCACAGGTACACAACAACCCGTATGTCTGTAAACATTTGTCGGATCGATTTCAAAGTTTCAGAGAATATTCTTGAAAATACCAACTCCCAAAAACATCGTTCTTAAACAATCAATTTTTTGGTTATTTCTGAACATATATAACCCTTTAATAAAAAACGCGTCCGTCCCTCGATAAATTACTCCAAAAACATCAAAATTTTGCAAAATGAATTCGAAATGCAACAGCTTAACGGTTCGACATCCGTATGTTTCGTACGAACGTTCCATTCAGCCGCCGAAGTCCTCCACGCGAATTCTATTGTCCGCCGCCGGTTCTTTTTGGGGACTCATTGACGATAGAATTAGAATGACGGAAATTAGAAACTAAAATGGATGATGAAACGACGCGATTACCCGTCGACTCGCAACACACGCGATGCACCGCGTCGGTTTCACCGGGAGGCAAAGCGTCGAGGTAAAACGCGTTTACGGTTCACGCGTTTTCCCTTTACGCGGCTTATAAAAGGGAAAAGTTTTGAGGATTTGGAGCAGACCTGGGCAACAGATGACTTGCCAAATCGCCTCAGCCGCTCTCGCGTACCCGCTACGAAAAAAACGAAAACGGGGATAGCTCTTTAACGCGTTCCCTGCCAAGCTGCGTTTGACCAAGTGTCATTACCACGCCACGTGTACTTAAAATGGTGTGCACTATAAAGTTTAATACCTCCCTTTTTCTATTTCGGTGTTCTGAATTTATTTGTTGGCATTAAACGTTAGGCGCGTCGATTCTCGATATGAATTATTGATTGGAAGTAGAAATAATCAGCATTTATTACTTGTAAAGGAGATGTACTAGAGTAAAGCAAGCTTAAATTGCATTAAATAAGCGTAATCTAATTTTAAAATACACTGATTGTGAGTGACAAATGTAAACCGCACGCCTAACGTAGGGTTAATGACACAAATATAATTCGGCGTAAAAATGAGTGTAAACGTGTACCAAAAACGGTACACGTAGCAGAGAACGCGCGATTTGATTCGAAAATACGAAATAATCGCAGGACAGAGTAGCTGGTGGGGATAGTCAATGTTGTAGAATGTTGTTCGGGCCTGGTTCAAAAGCAATTTCACGTCGATCGACGCCGTTGACAAATTTCCGTTATCTTTTGGAATTCCGCGAAGGATTTTCCTAGCAAGGGATGGCTCATCCGATTCTCCGACGTTATCGGAGCATCGCACACGTACCACTACAAATTTTGGAAATACAATGGCATGGCGAGCGTTGGGCTGCAACAAGTAGCCGAACTTGGATCAACGAGAAAATTGGAATCAGAGTTGAAAGATCAGGTAATTAGTTGTTTTAAAGTCCACGGTGGGTTTACGGGAATCAAGAGACAAGGTATTGCCTCGGTACAAGTACAAGTGCGCGAGAACTAGACCGTCTATCTTTTCAGGGAAAAAATGCATGGATTTTCAAGGAACAACGTCTAATAAGCGTTTAATAAGCGTTTCTCGGGATCGCGATTCAGGCATTGAAATTCGGACTAACTAATTGGAAGGTAGAGGGGTGGCATGGTATTTCGAAGCTCGCATTACATTCCTACAATCATTCGATCTTTATGATTATCATTGAACTGCAATTCTCTTGATGATATTAACTAATTCTGAGGGGATCTGTATTTAAATTAATGTGGATCGAGAAAAATTTATTCTACCGTTTACCAATTACTCAATTGAGATTCTACACAGTCGGAAAGAATGTATTATGGATTGCACGTGGCATAACAACAACGCTGTATCTCGTTTGCAGAGCGAGCACATCAGGACGATAATTAAAGCGAGGGGAATAAGTTATCCAAACGTTACCGGCAAGACTTTCGCAGTTTTCCGCGTCGACCGTCAACACCATCTCATGTCTTTGGTATCCATGATTGGTAAGTTTTCTTTTCTTCAATTTAATTCACGAGTTTCGCAAAACTTTGTCGTGCCGCGTTAAAACGGCAGTCCAGCGGTTTATACTTTCGCTGAAGCGTTCTCCTCGTAGGCTCTCGACTCAGACACGACGTTTCTTTAATCAAAATAATTGTACTTTCTATAATTTTCTCTCTATTTTCATGCAACAGAGCTCTTTTTTAAGTTAAATATTTGCACAATTATAAAATAAATACCCAACAATGCCCCTCAACGACTATACGCAATTGTCCAGCAGTTGAATTTGGCGATTCAAAAAATGGGCGCGTTTCGTTCAGCGTCGAAAGTATTACTCTTTACGTAAATTATTATTCATTCTTTATGTACACATAACGCGAATCTAAAAGAACGGTCCGCGAATATACATACATATATTGTTTAGAATCGTCGATATAAAATATGCCGCGGTTTGATGTATTTTTTGGACAATCGCGATACACGCCCAAATAGTCGAGTTCGTTGAATCGTAAGGGAAAGTTAAAAATTATTGCTCAGATCCTTCTCCGGATTGGATAGTCGGAGTCTCCGGCCTCGAATTATGCTTGGACAACTGCTCTTGGATAGAGCACAAAGAACTCAATCTTTATCCTTACGATGCGGGCACGGACGACGGAATCACATACTTGGTTAGTACTTTCCTCTTCGATAAACAAGTGAAATAGGGAACGGTTTTGCGCGGTGTATTTGCGTGAGGTTGCATGTTTTAAACCTGTTAAATAAAAATTTAACAAAACAATCTAACCAAGTAAGGTTAAGATTCTCGTTAATTTGTCGTTAGCCGAGTCGCGGGAAGAATTTTCCATAAGAAACGATCTCCTCGAAGCTCAACGAAGAATAACACCTCCGCGAATCAAACTCGCGTATACGGCGGGACACCGTGTATACTCGAGTCAACGGATACTCGATTCCAAAAAGAGCAATTTCTTTTTATCTGAAGTCGATACCCGCCAGGCCTTCGACGATTCGTCCATCAACGCCAGGTTGCGTGATATTTTTTTCCCATACCGTTATGGGGTAAATACAAACGATTTCTTTTTGTTTGTGTCCATGAGCTTTACCTCGGGGCCCAATAACGGATTCGCGTACTCCGGTTCGAGAATCGTCGATGTAACCAACTAAAGGAAAGATTTGGTGGTAACAATTTTCTATAGGGCTCCGGGCCAGCGTCGCGTCGCCGCAACGCGAAAACCGATGACGACAGCAAGTTAGACGCCCCCTCGGCAGTTTTCCAGCCGGTCGGTCATTTACTCCTCTCCCCGTCGCGGTGAATTTCACCTCGATTAAAAAAAAAAAAAATAGAGAAAAAATAGTTTGTTTTCCCGCTACCGCGGAATCACACCCCGGAGCAAATAAAATTAACGATGGATTTGAGCTGGATCAGGTCCATCGTGTCTATCAAAATATGCTTTTATTCCCTCCCGTGAAACGGACGTCTCTCGAGTTGGAAAAACAGACGGAACGACGGAAGCTCGCCGACATTTATCGATGAGTTTGCTTTCTCGCGGCGTGACGCGTTCGATTAATTCGACTGTGAGGTAGAGAGATATCGAATGCGGTTGAACGATTTGAAGGCTCTGCTCGTATTATCATTCGTGACGGATCTTCGGGCCGCCACGATATTTCGTTTCGATTTGTGCCAGAAATGATTTCAAAACGATTGTGAATACTTGGTATCTTTCGCTACGGCGCCAATACAGGTTGACTTAAATTCTGTTTCTATCGAGGTACGTTCGTAAATGGAATTACCGGTCGAGATTGATTTAATAAATTTTTTCGAAAAATATTGTTATAGCGATAGCGTATAATGTAGCTTCAAATTCAAATGTAATTATTAGCGCTAGGTTTAGGGGACGCGTAATTTTGAGGCGTTCTAATTTCAGGAGGAAAATTGCAGAAACTGTTTACATTTTTCTTGCATCACTTATACTGGATTTTATGCATTTAACGGCTCAAATATATATCAAAATCCATTTTCTTCGAAGCTTTCTAATTTTCTAATTTTCTATGTGCTCAAGTTGACGCGTATCGCTAGGATCGAATGATTTTAGAAAAGTATCGCGAGCTCCGAATTGACGGACCTGTCTTTCGTTTGGTTTATTAGAGAAAGAGTCTCTGCGGAAAGTTGGAAATTGTCAGTCGCCGTTTCAACTTCCTCCCGTCATGTTTCGTTTCTAGTCACCGGACTCACCGTCGGATCCTCCAGAACCAATCCGACGTATAACGTCGACCTATCCAAACGATTCGAGATCCCCGTTCTACGATCCTTCCGGTTTGGACATGAAGCCGCTCGCGAAACTCTACTTGAATCGACAGAGGCTTTACGAGAAGGCTTGCGTGGTTGTAGTACCGGAAACAGCGGATCCAGGTGGTAAAAAAGAAAACAGGCGCCGAAAGAGCAAGTATCGCTTCGTTTTAGAACCTTTTATTTTTTTCGGGATCACGTTCGTGGAGACTCGAAGAAGGATAAACATTTCCCGAAAATCCCGGGGAAAGTATTTTTCGTAGAGGTCTCCAGGCACGGTGTCCCATGCTTAATAGCTTTTAGAAATGTTCGTGCCGACAATTTCGAAGGAAACGCAAAGAGGTAAACGTAGCTGAACGTCCGCCCGCACGTTTTCTTTTTGTATAATTTTATTTCGTTTGCGTTGCACTCCGAAGCCCGGCTCGGATAAAAAGGAAATTCTGTGTAAGTTACCGTAATAGTTATGTTATATCCGAGAACACTGTTCGAGCTAGAAGGTAAACTCAAGTTGAATAATAATTCGCTCGCTTCGCTCAGGATTTGGATTTTCTTTATCACCACATTATTACAGTTTCGTAGTATATAATAGAAATATTACGCATAATCGTTTCAGTTATTTATTATCTGTGCTTTCAAACTTGCACCTTGTTTACTTTCATTTTTGCGCTTACGGTAGCTGTAAATAAATTAAACAATTTGTTGCGTAGGTCCTGCGACAATTTGACGATATCAGTTTTTCGAGGAAACGATAGAATACTCCTAATTTACGTTAAGAATAAAGTCGTTGGTCTCTCGATAAATTACTCAAAACGCATGAACATTTTTGCGAAACTAATTCGAGAGACATCAGCAGCGAAGAGTCCAAACATCTTCCCTCTACGATCCATTTCTCGTCAAGTTTCTTTCGCTCATTACATCCTTGTTAATCTGAATTCGACGTAAACGTAATACCGTCCGGTCCCAATAATACGCTTTTGATCCCCATAGAAGCGTGCAGAGTGACACACTGGGGCGATTGGCATCCTTGTTCGGTGACGTGTGGCAGTGGCTCGAAGCTTAGGCAAAGAAATTACAAGAATCAGACTGCCGCTGAAAAGAATAAGTGCAATGAAACGCTGACGGATAGAGCAACGTGCTACGGGAAAAGTCCTAACTGGTAATTACTATAATTGCGTCCCTCGAATTGCCCGTAAAGATTCGCGTTGCTTAGAGGGAAAGGCAGTCGAATTGAAAGTATACTTCGATTCTCGACTCTGCTGATGTGAATTGCCGGACACATTCCTCTGTAGAGTGCCGAGGAACTGGTGGAGAGCATGTATTCGCTAGTTACATTTCCCTCCACTGAATGTTTTATTTCTCTCGTTTTTTTTTCAAACTTTTGTATGTTCACGATTTCTGTGATTATCTAAATAAATTTTTAGAACCAAAACTGTGCTTGCAATGTTGCGTCAATGGTTAAATTCATATCGTGTTATTTATCCATGTATCGCAATATTGATCGTCGAGCAAATGTTTACATATTTCATTATGGTGATAATGGATATCTCGGTTAATTGCCTTTTTTCCGGTGATAGGCTTGACTGGTAGATTGATCTGAACGACGCAACGAATCCCACCCGTTGAAAAAAAAATTAATTTCGCTGACGGTTTGAGAGATATTTAAAAAAGAGAGCGGAAGGCTCTTAAATTTAATTAAAAATCCACTCTAAGAGACGCGTGCCAAATACCACATTATTTTCCAAGCTCGCAAGATGAATAGGAAAATGTAAAAGCTAATGGTCGGGGATCGCGAGTACGGGGACTGGGGCACCGCGCTGGATCAACTTACGAGCCAACTTTTTCAACCCTCAGCATTTTTTCCCCTCCCCACCCTCCCTCTATGGTACATAAATCATGAAAGGCGGAGTTCTCGGGAAATGAATGAAAATTGTGGTCAATCCATATTTCAGCCTTTCAACCGGGCAAAATAATTGCACCGTGTCACAGCGCATAAATTCTTTCATTCGCGCGTGACTTTGATTTCCTTGACAAACCGCAAGGAACCATGCACGGGATTATTGCACAAGTGTAAATTGTGGGTGGTTTAACGAGCGGCTGTTGTAATGATACTTGGCCCGCTACAAGCTCGTTAAAATCCTAAGAGCTTACGTTCGTTGGCGGGATTTACGAAGCGAGTATAAGACGTTCCTCGTGAAATATACCGGACGAATTATTGTTTCTACCGATTCCAAAACTCGATACTTAGAGATGTTTTTCTATTGTCCGACGGATTTAAGTGGATTTGACAGGGAAAAATGGCCCGATACGTATATTGGGTTAGCAAGATAGTAATTTCAGTAATATATATGTGTTACAACCAAAATTACTTTATGACCAACCCAATAAATACACTGTAAATTGCGATAATAATTTCAACGTAATTAAAAAAATGCGATATAACGGGAACATGGGACCGTTACTTTATTCCCATAAAATCGGAAAACGATTGACCGATATATTTTTTTATAAAGCGATTAAAGGTGCAATAATAATTTTTGTTTAATCGAAAAACGTGGTGTAACGGGAATGTGGCCCTAATTTTATTCCAATGAAATCAAGAGACAAAAACTTGTCTCGGGCCAAGTACAAGTACGTGAGACAAGTATCTTTTCCGTAAACAACGAACGGTGGTTTTCGAGGTGGTCAGATTACAAATTCGGCAACGGCTCGTTCGCGCACTCGAACTTCAATGCGAGGACGCGAATTGTCGACTTGGTAATTTCATTGGAATAATATAAAGTTGCACGTTCCCGTTACGCCGCGTTTTCTAAATTTATAATTCTCCTGACACGAACCAAAATCGCTTTCTGGCTTAATTTCCGATCACGCCACCCCGCTACACGGCGAACTGTTCAAATTTCCCGATTTTCTTCCTTCTCGATTCAGCGGCATGTCTGGGCAATACGCGGCAATACTGGAAAGCGAGGCGTGCGCTTTAGAAGAATGGTCCAGGTGGGGTTCCTGCACTAAAACATGCGGTGCAGGTGTCAGGACTAGATCAAGGAACTTCCGACACAAGAACAGCCGTAAGGAATGCAGAGGCGTCCCCGGAAGTCCGGAACTTCAACAGACGGTGGATTGCGAGAACGATCCGTGCCCGGGCGAAGACAATCTCGATGAGGTAAGAGAACCGTTAAGTGACGAGGAGGACAGCCAAGACGACGATGACGAGAACGAGAACGAGAATGAGAATGAGAACGAGGACGAGGGCGAGGGCGAGGACGAGGACGAGGACGAGGACGATGACGATGGTGGCGGCGAGGATCAACAGGCGGAGGAACCGGCGATGGAGGTAACCGAGGAATGGCTGCAGGTACGGAAACTTTAAAATAATACAGGGATTCTAAAAGTTCATCGCGATAAGACCGTATCGTTCTTTAAGAGCCTATTTAGACATTATACGACGTAATAAAGCCACCGAGAACTGTCTTGAGAGTAGTAGCAGCAGAGTAGCTAAAAAAGCTTTTGATGAAACCAAATTTGATTGAATGTGATTTGAAAATTGTTCAACCCAAAGATTACATCTTTACGGATAGCGTCCTTTTACTTATGTTACGCGATACGTGTCATCCTAATCGCTTCTTCGAACGCCTCCTCG
This sequence comes from Pemphredon lugubris, assembly GCA_933228935.1. NCBI lineage: Eukaryota > Metazoa > Arthropoda > Insecta > Hymenoptera > Crabronidae > Pemphredon > Pemphredon lugubris. Next base: position 26,034,672 of record OW121817.1, on the reverse strand, counting down.
TATTTAAATCGCATCGCAGTTACTAATGTTCGAAACTGTCATACGACTAAAATGTTCATCCAGTCATTCGTGGGACAGTTTAACGCATCGTAAGGTGGAAACTAACGGAACATTTCTTGCACTTTAACCGCGTAACGCTCGTGTCATCACTAACTCGTCGGATTATTGTACCTCGTGCCAAGTAATTGAAAACCATACCTGCACCATTTCTCGCAGACCCATCCATGGCACTGGCACCTTCGCGTAAGTCATGTAATATCTCAGGAAGAAAATGGTACATGGACACCACGACTAATGCACGGTATAATGCAGAATGGTCCGCATAACTTTGTCACTCTGAATGTACTCCGCGAGAGAAAACGATTTAATTAAACGTTTTGACGTATCTCCACCGGGAGAAAAAATAAATAAATTGAGAAAAGCTCGTTGATCGTCGTACGAGGTTGTTAAAACTTAAAACCGTGCGAGCCTGACCGAGAAATTTCCGTTCTGAAATTAGATAAAAATATATTCAAGACGGTAACGTTAAGTCGACCACCCTGTACGTTTCCTACATATTTATTCCTCGACATTTCACGATAGTCCGTTTAATGATACGATTAACTATGCCGTACATTGCAATTGAAATGCAAAACTTCGGTATACATTATATGTTTATTCGTACGTTTCACCCCTGATTACTATATTGCGCAGTGTTATTTTACGGTGCAAATATTTTCTCTGCAAATTGTTTTATTTGAGCCGCGAAACCCTCCCTCGTTTTACTAAGCGAATCAGACTATTTAAATTTATCCCAGAATATTGTACCTAGATTGCGGCAGATAATTAAAACATCGAATGAATGATATAAATAAATTGCTTTTCATTATTCTGCTTAAAAGTATCACAATCAGAAAAAGAATTAACCAACAATTCCCATGGATTTAATGCACGGTATCGTTTAATCACGCTTAAAAGCGACGCACAGTTAATTTGCGAGAAGAATGAAGTGATTAAAAATCTGGCTCTTTCCAGGAAAGCCAGTATCTGGAACCTCGATAATACCAAACCTTTAATTCTACCATTCTTCCCGTAAATATGCCCTTGATTATGAAAGTGTCCCGTCACGTATCTTTTTTTATAAAATTAGTTTATTCAAATAGATCTGACGCAAAATAACTGATAAACTCTTGTCTTTTTATTTATTCTTCGCTCGGACCACTTTCGTAATCAAGGCCCTCATATGACCGACACAAACTTTCTTACATTCCATTGAAGCTTAGAACAATGATCCTCCAAGTTCATCGTTGCAACTAATTGGCATTAATCTTGATTCCTGATAGAAATGCCCCGAGGATCGTTATACCCAGTGGTCGATGTGGTCCCCCTGTAGTTCGAGTTGCGGGCCTGGGGTTCATTTGAGATCCAGGCTCGTCAACAAGAACTGGAGCAGCATGGGGAACGACGAGGAAGACGCGAGTCTCGAGGAGTGCAAGGTCCAACAAACTTCTTGCGTGGCTAATATCCCGACATGCGACTTCTCTAAGGACGAGGCGGAAAGTGAGTCAAATTTCTTACGTTTAAGGGCGTTGGATACCCCCCCGTTTTGGAAGGGTTTACGCCGTCGAATGCACAGGCCACAATTGTTGACCGATTTTGATGAACAATAGCTCGTTTGAAAGATAAAGGATGATCCATGCGTTGTCGAGAAGCCGAATTTTGATAAAACCTTTTTTTTATCAACAAATAGTGATTCAAAAAATTGCTAAAGTTCAAGACAATTTTACGCATGGAAAGAAATTTTTTATCAAAATTCGGCTTCTCGACAACGCATGGATCATCCTTTATCTTTCAAACGAGCTATTGTTCATCAAAATCGGTCGAGAATTACGACCTGTGCATCCGACGAGCTAATGCGTGTTTTCGCCCATTTTCGTGAAAAATCCTGAAAAATATTCTGCATCTGCTAGCGACCCCAATTTTAGCGGCAGAAGAGCCGAAACTCCTTCCCCCACTACGAACCTAACGCACAAGCATGAGCTGGTGTGCGTGTAAGTTGGCTAGGCGTGCGGTCAATGTATAGGTGTTTACCGTTACAGCGGAAAATCACACCGACGGCAAACAACTCTGATCCATTCTAAACTCATGCGAATAAGCCAACTCGAGCCGCTCGGGCCTTTTTGACTTTCCGTCCCGTCTCCACCACGCAATGCATCGTAAGGGTATAACGCTCTGCGTTTCCCATAGAATGCTTCTTGACCAATTTCGATGATCAAGGACTCATTAGAAAGATAAAACATGAAGGAATGCGCATGATATTTTAGAATTTTGGAAAAATGTAATCTTCGTGGAGAAAAGAGCGTTAAAAAGTTTAAAAACATTTTCCGGAACAGAAAAAAGCCATTTACAGAAATTCTGAACGATAACGATTGTATATTCATCTTTTATCTATCAAAAGAGCCATTAATTATCCAAATCGGATATCTAACACGGGTTGGAGAATTTATAACGTAAATCCATGCACTGCCTTCAGCGGCGCGCCGCCGTGAAGTCACAGCGAGGGGTAATTATATCTGGTTCGCAGATATAATCCACGGTCAGATTGATCGTCAAATAAACATTCAATTTTTATTCTGTCAATCTTTCCTATTACGGGAAAAAAAATGAAACCAAAATTTTTTTAAGAAAGTTAGACATACATACATAAGTTCTCACGAAACACGTGAATAATTAAAGAATAATACTGTTACAATAATATTGTAACAATATGTGAAACAAGTACGTCCCAGATTTCACGTTACTCTTGTGTTTGTCATTGTTGAGTCTAAAATCCTAGGTTTTCCCAACGTAGTGACAAAATCCCGGTGACTTACATTCAGATAAAAAGGGTAATCGAACAGGTATACGTTACTTTACGCCGTAACAATGTCATATCGTGCATTCGATGACCGTAGCATTCTATAACCGAGAAAGGTACCACGTACATTTCGTACATTTCGGCAGGCCTCACTTATACCTGCTTATACCGGGGACCGGTAGACGTTGGACGAACCCCGATTTTCGCCACATAAAAGACCTTCTCTCTTCCTCCCTCGCTCCGTCGCGGTCACTCCTTCTCGTGCAGTGAAAATTCAAAGAACTCCAACGTCTAGCCGTGCCTAGCCGTTGCGGGTATAAACAAGGCCTACCGAAATCCACAGGGTCCCGGCACTTCTCAAGGGGCCTTGAACAAGTACGAAGGAAAACACACCGACGGGTGTATTTCGCGCTAGTTCTGACTTTGGATTTCAAAAATAGCGACCTCCACATGGTGAAATCTGGGCAGTGTTTGACAATTCGGAAAATGTCACCAACTTGCAAAGAGCTACTATCGCTTTATTTGATACCTCTTTGATTCTAATTTGTTCTATTATGTCAGAGTTCTTGAGTTTCGTATGCAATGCAATGACAGTTGATCCATATACATACCTACCATTATATTATATGGATTCACATTTTTACGTGATTTTTCAGTCATGGTCAAATTGTATAAATTATACCATTTTGATACTAGTTATCGAATTGTAATCCTATATTGTTAGTCACAACAGAAATGATTACCAAAATCTATGAACGGTGCTTATTCGTAATTGAAATGGATCAGAGAATGACAGCTGGTAACACGTGTTTCATTGACATGAAATGCACCGGAGTAGCGAATGGTTTCTGTAGGTGTGCGTGCGTATCTGACTCTGTCGGTGGGCCCGAGCGGGACGTAAGGGGTACAGCGGGCCGGGGGGACTTCGACGCGCAAGAGCAAAGTGGGGACACTACTCCCCTCAAGCGCCTGTAGTTCGCATATTGTCCGCCACCCGTCGCTGAAGTCACGCACGGGTTTTGCTCAGGGTATCCAACGCCCTTAATCGAACGAGCGTCGCTCTAGTTTGCGAACGGTGCTGGCATCATCGTTAGGGACGGTTTAAGTATAGCCCTGACGCAAAGACCGAATAATCAGACTGAAATTTCACGTCGGTTCGTTAAGATCGGTAGACGTGACTTTTAACCGAACAGATTTTCGATATTGAATGGAATATTATCCAATTTCCGTTCCTGATAACTTGCGGGATAACTATAACCATAAAGAACATTATATTATTACCAATACTTGTATAAAAAAAAATGTCCTATTTTATTTCGTTCCCAAAATCGTGACCGACTTATTTAATGGTCAGACTTGCGTTAAAACGTTTAATTATTTCCACGTACAACGTAAACCTGGTATTACATGCTTCGGCAAAAATTCTGCGGACGCGAAACCGAAGTTTAAATAGAATAGTGCTTTAAAATACAGGTACCACTTAGCAGTACTTTTAAAATCGATGTCACGACGATATTCGTTACGGTGGGTAAAATGAGCGAAGCGTAATTAATTCTGCACGGTGTCAGCTTGTATTAAGCTCGTTCGATAATTGTATTCGATACGCGAATTATATTCGAATAAACCTCAACTACGATAAATAGGAACACCTTTCAACATGGTACCTGCGCGTGTATGGACGTTAAACCATTCAAATGCTAGACGCGCGGGGTAACGAGGACTATGCTCGCGAAAGTGCTTGAAGCAAACGTACAGGCTCTCGTAATTATACAAGAACGGTTTAACCGTCCTGCCGCAGTGCTTCACGAACCATAGAACCCGTACTATAACAAAGTTTTCTTGCGCGGATAAAATTAATGAAAGAAACTGAACATGCAGGTCGAGTGAGAACGGACCACCGAGCTATCTGCACAGTCAACTTGATATTGTTCGAGATTCTTTGAAAATTAATTGACGGGACGTGAGACACCTTAGGTGTTTACCGGGGCCACACCAAATGACATAAACACTAACGAGAGAAAGATATTTTCTCAAACGTTACGCGATTCTTTCGCGATACGGTTCATTAAAGGATTTGCAAGAGATTTTTTTTACAGTTTCGTAAAGGACAGTCGAGTATAACGATGGAAGAAATGTTTTCAACCTGTTGTACCGTATATATAGGAATCGCGCGTAACGTTGAACTATATCCGAGTGGTAATCGTAAGAGGAGTAAGAATTAAACTGATTGAAGAAGAGTCGAACGTGTTTCAGAAATTTGCAGCGAGCCAATGGTGAAAGGACGTTGCACGGGAAATATTCTGCGCGCATACTTCGACAAGCACGAGGGACGTTGCCGTTTCTTCAAGTACTCCGGCTGCGACGGAAATAGGAATAATTTTCAAACCGATCTAGATTGCAATAACATTTGTGGGAACTTTCAGAGTAAGTTACCATTGTTCGATAATCGTACAACGCAAACTCGCGAATAGGATAAAAATGTTGTTTTTTTCTGCATAAATCAGAATATCTCGGACGTTAGTCGAGACAAATTGAAATTCAAATTAAACAACGTCAAGCGTTCGTAAACCCACGAGAAAAATTAAATCTGGAAATAATGTTTGGCATCTTTGAATGTTTAGTCCGCGCGTTTCATACTAAATTTGACCGTTAGAAAATACATTAGTCTTTAAGATTACTAACAAAAGTTTCCACGTTGCTCTGTGCATGCTCGCTCATAAACTTAATGAAGGGGAACTCAGGTCAAACTTGTCGGCTATCATGAAAAACTTTAAGGTATCTCTCAGCAGCGTTCTCAGCTATCACATTCCTGTCCAGGAACAGCGCAGCACGAAGACCAAGCGAGCGCAATACGGTGACACGCTTAATTACGAAAATTACAGTTTATCCCCGGTTTAACGAGAAATTTCACCTCTCATTTATATTACGAAACGGGAAAGGATTCTGATACCGCGAGAACGCGGAAGTTTCTTATATCGCGATAGCATGTTGGAACCGTTCAAACCTCAAACGGATCTTTCCTGCCGGTAATCCACTCTTAAAATATCAGAGGGGTCTCATTACCGATAATCGGGACACATTTATTTAATAGTAAATACAGTCGGAGCGGGATATTATAATCACGGATAATGTTATCGATCAGTTATTGTTATTACTCTCTGTTGATCCCATAATCACATTATATAAAGTTATTTTCAATAATCCGTTTACTATAATCAAACTCCGGCAATTATTGCCGAGTATTGTCGACAATTGTTCCGATAATTATACATGCTACAAATATGTAGTTTTGAATAAATATGTGTAGGTTGTATTATTTTGTAATAATTTGTGTTCAACCGTATGCTTTTTTTTATCTTTTGCTTAATGTCACAAATTAGCTTACATTAAGTGCAGATTCGTGATTCTCGGTGTTCAGAAATTTTGCTTTTACCCGAGAAATGATATTCAAATATTTTGCAGAGAGTTTACAGTTCAAGGGAATTCAGGCAGCCAGTCAGGTAATGGAATCGACCGAACATATCGAGAGGCAAGTAGATTGTCAAGTATCCGAATGGTCGAAATGGTCAAAGTGCGAAGGGTGTCGTGGATATACGATCAGTACGAGAGAAATTACGGTAATTCGTCCCTTCTGCAGTTAATCTCACGAAATAGATGTGCAGTTATACATGATTTGTCGTTAATAATTAATAATCTTATTACCGGTTCCCGATGAAGGTATTACCTGAAGGCAATGGCAAAAGTTGCCCGAAGAAGCTACTGCGCAGAAGAAAATGCCATAAATTCCTCCCACTGTGCTGTGAGTTCCAAGTCCCTTATTTTCTTTAATTTGCCGAAAACGATACGTATTCGTGACGGCATTGAAATCAAAATGCGAATATCAGAGAGGTAATTTCACGATAACTTTACAGCTTTACAAGGAGACGGGCCAGGCCGGCGAATTTATCGTGATCGAAACTCCGATGCGGATCAAAATGAGAGTAAGTTTAAAAATAATAGAACGATCGCGACGCAGTGAGAGAAAACGAAACGGTACCTGAATTATTTCCCCCGTTATCCTAATCGATGGAAATTTCATTTTCGACACCCTGACAACCAGTCCGTAAAATACTTCTCGCGACGTAAAACGAACGACACTAATGTGAATGCGGTATCTTTCGAAATCTCGAAAACTCCGAATATTCTATTGGAATCAATAAAATCCGTCGTGAATTCACTGTGTCCGTACCTGATATTTCTAACGTACAAACGTATCTAACGCCCAGAAAGCTTTCGAGTTGGTGACCAAAATAGTTTGCGTGTATACGGATATACTGGTATCTATGGCCGGGAAACGTTCGAGTTGAGTGACCTCGATAAATCTGACGAACTTACAAATTTTTCAAATCATTTTTTCCTGGAATCTAAAGAAATCTATGTTATATGAACTGGCAGACGTTGATAAGAGATATCGCGAACAGCGTATATATCTATTTACGTTGGAATTTAAATGATACCCGAGAAAGTTTGAACCAGGTACCGGTTAAAAAAGTTAACTCATTTCTATTTTTGCAAATCAGTTTCAGTGGATTGTAAAATGACGCAATGGTCACAATGGTCGAAGTGCACTGCAACTTGTGGCGAAGCACTGCAGCACAGAACACGAACGGTGAAAGTTCAACCACGTGGCCCTAACGGCAAACTCTGCCCAGCTCTGGTAGAATTCAGAAGATGTCCCACCCTGGACTGTCCATAATAGCGTACACCTCAATTTTCTATGGATTCATGTTTTCCATCTAACTTTGTATCTTTACAATACATATTTCGATTATGAATTGTAACTTAAACTATATTCGATGTTCATGCTCGCGATATGATTTCATCGAACTGCAGTTTCAGCTTCGGGTTGTTAAGTTTATCGCGACACGAGAGGAACCATGGGACGCTGGGTATTAAACAATCTATTCCAATAACTTTCCGATCGGTTCTTTATTTATAAAAAAAATTCTTGCCTTTCGTCGCTCTCTTATTTCGAGCCACATACTTTTATCCAAATTTCTAAAATATAAATTAATATTACACAAATTTAGTAAACTGGCGGCATCGTAAAGTACGCTGGAAATTCAAATTTGTATGAAAGAATTCAATCGAACACAGGCAAAACTTTTGCTTCTTGTCACTGAGAAGAACCTTTACCCCTAAGTCAAAAGTAGAACCTATGTAGCGAAAGTTTAGAAAATTTAATCTAAGTTCTAACGCACAGAAGAATCGTGCCACACCTCATGTAATTGTTCCGTCAGTTATCTTTTAATGTATTTATCTCTAGAAATATTCGAACGTTGGAGAAGATCTATCGTTCTTTGTTACGGTACATGATTATACATATTACATAGGAAATTATTTTACACCACCGAACATATTAAAAGAAAAAAGAAAGGTAGTTTATAACTTTACTTACAGTCAAGTAGGGCTGCATTCCGATTTTCGATCTTGATCGAAGATAAAATGGGATCATAAAGATTATAATGAGAAAAAGTGATGCGTGACTTACGTTAAATGTCTAACTTCGAAAATGTATTCGAAATTATATTATTCCTTGAATTTCATAAATGATAGTAATATAGAAATCATATGAATTATATTTCGCGGGTGAAAACAATACTTCGCGATAAATGAAGATTTACTCGTTATCTTCCAAGACGGTGCAACTTTTCGATTGTTTCATCGAAGAAAAATAACCCATTTGCGATAGCGTCGCATGCTTAGGTGTACGAGTATTATTATAAAATTAATTTGTGGCATTTATATTATATTGTATGTTATAAGAGTTAAGAAGAAAATAGATCTCAATTTAAGACCAAAGGTTTTCATTTAGTTTCGATCGAACGTTTTGACGGTGTTACAAAACGTATCTGTTAATACGACGATTAGCGATTGACATTGCATATACTTAACATATCGCTAGTTGATAAGGTGTTTATTTCATACGAATAAGAAATATTACTGTAACGGTACTCTATTAGTTCTTAATTGACAATAACGTAATTGTACGTAGTATCAAGCAAATCGAAATCGAAAACTGTTCTTTTTTTTAATGTCACGACACTATTAATAATAAAAATGAATTGGAACTATAATATTAGTTTCATATCCTTTACACATGATAAAACATCTCATTCAAGGTATATCCTGGATAAGAAAATATATAAAACATAAATTGTGAATATTATTGTGAAACGACAGAGGGAATACAATGTCTAAATCAGGCGCGGCAAACCCCTGCTCTTTGATTAAATTCGCATCCCACCGCACAGCACGTCATTACCCTCTCCTCGTGGCTTTACTCACACCACGTCTCCGGCGTTCGACTCTGCGATAGCGCTGTTTTGTTTTTTTACTGGATCGTGTTACCGAAACGATTGATGAAAAAACTGTATGGTGTAGCGCTGTCCTTCTTTACGTTCGCACGACGTGCCTACGACGTAGGTCTAAAAGCTGACGGGTGGGGGTAAAAAATAGCGCGTGAGGAGAGTGCATTTCTCCACCGTTTTCCAGGCCAGGTCTAAATCATGGATTCTCTGGTCTAAATCATGGGTAGTACACACATGTCCACATTTATTGCTTCCTGCAGTTTGTTTAACATGTATGCTCTATATACATAAATACATAATATAATACATAAAGCTCGAGTGCTAAATTGTATCAAGGTTCACTTTCAATCTCTTCTTCCAGTTTTGTCTTTGATTTTGCGCTTGGAAGTTTACTATCAGTGGTCAAAGATTTAATTTGCAGTACAATTTTATTACTTTTTGTAGATACTGCAATTTGTCCATCCACGCTACTTTTTAAAGTTTGAAGTACACTTTCCTGCAACATTTGCAAAAAGGATATGCATTGTAATAAACAGAATAAAGGCTATGTAGTTATCAGAGAAATTTATCACACAAATTAAATTGAAACCTCCAAACGTCGAATGATCATAACCCATACATGTAAGCAATATGCTAATTGGTCAAAAATTAAACTTTTGCTCCAAGGTATCAAAAGAGTCGACGTGCTCTACCGCTTAAAAAATTTCTCTTTAAAGCTATCGATTAAAGATAGCAGATGTATTATCTCAGTTGGGCTTGGTACGAGAAATGTACGAATCGAATAATAAATAGTAAATGAAATTTATTGTACGCCGCGCTGTCAATGTCAAAACAAGACGAGTTAGCGCAATACCTCTGCGTACAATTAAAAAGATTAATGTTAATAGAACACTATTCTTACCCAACTGTTTCTCTCCCGGGTAAGGATGATTTGAACTTTGTCCCCCTTGCTCACTAATTTGTTAATATGTTTAACTTTTATTTGTAAATCGTGTTCCGTGATTTTTGAATGTATAACAAACAGCTTTTTATTACTCTTCTGCCTCAGCTTTTGAAGAGGTTCGGCACTATTCTGTTGTTCGTCCTCAGCGTAAGTACTAATGTCGACGAGTTCGTAAGTTGCTCTGTTTGTTTTATTATCGATGTCCGACACTTTGTTTAATTCCAGATTTCGACTTTTCGCGATTTTGTTTGCATTTTCCAAAGTTGTGACTGTCATCGTCTTATCAGGCGATAAGAGGGTAATTTGCGGGATTCGCACAGTTTTGTGTTTTTTCTTCCTCTCTTCTTCCTGCAGAGGATCTTTAAATCTTGAACTAACACATGTTCTTCGACTTAGTTCCAAATTATTCAAGATATTTTCAGTGACTTTCCTCGTAGTCAGGAGTCGAGGCATAACATTATTAAAGCAAGTTAACCTAAGAAAATTGAAACTTCGTGACATCGCGCACGTAGCCATTTGTCACAGATCACCACAGATTGCCACAGCATGCCACAGATTAACAGAAATGGATAGCACGTGCACGATGCTGTTTTTTTTTTCAATTTCTTGGTTACGCTGCGTCCGTGAAAATGATGGCAATACGTTGGTAATGTTAGTGTTATTTTCACTTTGGTAATTTCTTGATTGATCATACGATGAATCGAAGCAAATCAAAGCTTGCGAAACAGACTATGTACATTATCAACTTATATTCTTGTTAATGTTGCTTAAATTAACCGAACAAGCTTCTTTTTATACGAAGAAAAAATGTATTTACTCTCTTTCCCGAAATAAGTTACTAAATAACACGCAAACTTCACGGGGGTGAGTCTCTTTTTCAATTTTACGTTCAATTCTGGACGTTCCGGGAGGCATTCAGCGAATGGCGCAAAAACGAACGCACTGCACTAGAAACGCTGAAACATACATACGAAGGAGTCAAATAAAAATGCAGGCAAACCCGTGACGAATAAACATGGCGTTCACGGGAAAATGGGTTGAGTTGACATGTTGTGTGTGTGATGGGCCTGTGATTAATAGCTAAACGTGATATTCCCGAAATTACTTTCGCCTATTCGCGCCCGATAAACCGTTCGTGATGCGCAACGCGCTTAATGAATATGCAATTTGTGTTATCGGTGTGTCCTTGTCGCGTAGCTAGATGATTATTGCGGTAAGTAGGGCAGTTTTGACAGGAAAGCTTGGTTAGTGATAGCTGCAGAAAGTACGTGGATACCTCGGTTTTTATAACCGTTAGTAATATGAGAGACTTCGGGCATGAACGATGCGTGAAATTAAGTTTCTGATAAACGTGAAAGTGGGTAAAGTTTGAAATCAAGGAAAATGAGCTGGTTACGAAGCAGCCCGCTGAGAAACAGCTTCAGCAAGCAACGATCGAGAGACTCACCACCAAAGGATGCCGATCCTTCAGCATGTTATGACAGTTTCCGTAAACATTGGCAACAAGCTTATGAAATTATATTGCATTCATTTGTAAGTACCCTTGATAACAATGTCATAGGAATTAGAGAAATTGATGCTTACGCGAAGTACCTGACCCTACATTTTTAATTGTTTATTGTGTTATATTGTATGTTGTATTACCATACGCACAACCGTGTTCGTTACAGCGTTACATTGCTTCTAGTCCCAAATCTATGAGACCCGATTTACAGTTAGTGTGCTCTTGCAAATATCTTACAAAACTGAAGAATCAGGTACTTCCAGATGGTCAAGTTAAATAAATTTGTATTAAAAATGTATTTGCATTTGTAGCCTCCTAAGGGAATACCTAATCAGGATGATGTTCTTGGCGTAGTTAATCACATAGATCAAATGGTAACACTTTTAGTGTTGGAATTAAGAGATTCTAATTTGCATAATCATTACCGACAATCTTCAACTGCCACGCATTCTCCATGTCTGGAGTATTTGTTGAGCGAAAACCTGCTTGTGAAATTATATGATTGGAGCATACACACTGGAAGGTATAAATCAATTGTGCTAACTGTTTTCGAGTAAATTTACAAAGAAAATTATTTAGCACACGTGTCGTTGGAAGAACTGCGTTTTGTTCAAAGTGCAGTGATATTATTTTAGGTTTAATAATGCTGTACGCTTGGAACAATTGAAACTTTACGAACTGTTGGTCTCGCACAGCGGTACGCTCCTTGCACATGAACCAGTGGCAAGACCATTATTACGATTATTAGACAATTGTACGAATGACATTTTGCCATTAGAAGTCGAAAAGAAACTGGTAGTATTATTAAATCAGCTGTGCGTAGCTCTGATGCAAAATATGGCATTATTGGACTTGTTTTTTCATCCTACGGCATCAGGAAAAAGCAAGTTGGTACTATTTCATAGAATAATCAGCATAAATGTATCTTCAACTTCTGACAGTGTTTGATACTTTCAGATTTATCATTTTCACACTTTTAATACCTCATGTACATCGTGAGGGTGGTGTAGGGCAGCAAGCACGTGACGCTATGTTACTTTGTATGTCTCTTTCTAAGAAGAACGACGAAGTCGGGCTATATATTGCTGATCATTCTAACATTTGTCCTGTAAGTGACGCTTACCGTAAACTAATTTCTTATAACGATTGTATAAAGAAAATTCATAGAGAAATGTATACACCCCGCTCATTTTTTGCACCCTCCTTTTTACACAAATTTTAAGTTACTCCTAACGTAAAGTAATTATTGAAGTAATTTAAGGCATAATTTTATGTAATTGGTTTTTGTTCAGGTACTAGCTACAGGTTTGAGTGGGTTGTATTCGTTACTGCCTCGAAAGCTCGATATCGAGACAGATGATTGGCATCGATTAACGCCAGATGACGTTAACGATATGCCAGCACTTATGCACCTTATGAATTCCTTGGAATTCTGTAATGCCGTTGCCCAGGTTGCGCATCCTTTGGTGCAAAAACAGCTACTTGAATTTTTATATCAAGGTTTTCTGGTACCTGTAATGGGACCAGCTTTATTACAGGTGAGTATATATGTTATTCGCTACGAATAATCATATACTTTAATCTTTATAGTTCTGTATCGGTTCTAAAAAGTATAATCTGTGATTTTGATTCTTCTTTCTTTAAATAATGGTATGTTGTCCTGCAGTTAACTGTTTGGTATGTTATTATAAATTTTTTATTTTACGATAGAAATATTCACTGCGATAATTACTTGGTTTAATACACTTTTGCCATTTTTGTATTCTACAAGCTAATTCGAAAATGTACTTTTTATTTTGTCATCTGCATGTGGTGAAAGAAGGTATTCACCTTTCAGTCTTTTTTTTTTTACATGATATTATATGACATTGAATAACTTAAGTAATAATGTTACATATATCTCTAATATTTATTTGGTCTTTATCGTTTATTAGTTTCCCTAAGTAGTGTTCATTCCATACTCTGCGTAATTGTCAGTAGTTGATTCGGTCCTCTGCTTCGTGCATAAATACTTACAACTCTTCGTCGTTTACGTGATAGTGTCAAGTAATTCGTAATTACGAGACTATTATAGGCACACATTCATCTAACATCTCGCCTCAAATGTGAAATATTATCAAATGCACATAAATTTATCAATATGGTGATGGTAAATGTAAGTCGGTACCCATGCTAATGAGATTCAAATTATTTATGTTGTGACTTATGGTTGTTGGTGGCTATCCGGTGACATTTTCGTGGTACTCAGGATTCTCTTGGCTTGTCACTAGAACAGCTAGATGCACAAGAACACTGGGTTAGTACAAAACACTTTCATTCGTGCTGGAAACTTGGTTGACCTCCAGAATTTCAGTACAGCATAAATCTGAAATTACTTCATTACCGTTTTATATTAAAATTGCTGCAGTAATTACTTAATGTTAAGAATTATTTCTACAACAGTTTAGTACTGCACACACGATCGCGTTCAATTGTAAATGTTGATTTAGGCTTGTACTGAAATACTTCATACTAAAGTATCACAAATATTATACTTTTCTGAAGACAATTTATAAACCACATGCGAACAATAGTTATGTTGGTTTCCGTGACATCTTGCAATCTCTCTATTAAGTTTTGTATCATGCAAAAGTGAATGACTCGTTTATATTACGCAATTCATTTTTATTTGAATTATGAAAAATTGCATGTTTTAAGACACATCTTATTTGGATCAGCAGTTATAAATTTCCATGATCTTTTATAGTTATTAAAATAATTTGTAATGTTATGTGGGTTATAAGTTGTATTACGTAATTTTCGTTTATCTTCATTTGCAAATTGTCTCTGTGGCTTATATCCATCTTATCTTTCCTGCTTTATATAATTTACATTGTTACTTTTAAGTTACATTTATCATTATTTTCATACTACTAATACTTTGGGTGCCACTACATACTGTTACATATATCATAGTTTGGAGTAAAGTATTTTATCTTCCTTGAAGATATGGCTGGGATAACCTCTTCAAACTAAACATTCATTTCTGCAACATGTTATGTATTTTTAACTTAAACAGTTTTCATATTTAAATCGTAATCATTATCCAAATAATATTTGCAATAACACTATTGCGGAAATGCTTGGACACAGTGATTCAACGTATAAGCTTTGTATTGTGTAAATCATATTTTATTTCATCTTGGTGTTGAATAAAGGTGGGATTAAATAGTGGCTCCCGAGAAAAAATATCGAATAATATTATTTTTAAAATTCCAGTTTGATATAATAACATTGTATTAACTACTGGAATCTATTTTATTTATTAAAAATACAGTCGTTATTTTCAATCGAATCAATTAATTAAATCCATCAGATCAATATTCTGCTATGAAAACTAATCCTTCTTTTACCACAAAATAAAATACTAATTTTACGTTTCATTAACAAACACGTATATGTTCTCAAAAAACGGCATCACGTTTCCTCGTTCAGTGACTCTAATATATTTGGTATACTTGAAAATCCTTTATCAAGGATTTAATTCCACGTACATTCCAGTATATCAAATAATAATTTATTGTAATAAATGAGAATTTGAAGGTCCGATACTACAAATTGATTAACGTTTTATAAAGAGGACCTACAGTATATTCCTATACTCAATTATAGATAGTTAATGTTTCTGACATTGCAGACAACTGTGGAAGAGCTAGTTGCAGCAACAGCGTATTTCGATCTATTCCTTCGATCTGTAACTGAACCAGGCCTCTTGCATTCGCTAGTTAGGTTTTTGCTTGAAGATAATTATGATGAATGCAGAATATTGGATAGCCTTATTCAAAGGATATCTTCTAGATCACGGGTAGATATTTAATATTTGCTAACAAAGAGGTGTTAATATTCCCAATATAATTACGAAGATTTTTAGTAATGTTTCCTATTCTTTTTATTTTAGTTATGTATTGTAACTCTGGCATTATTCGAGACTTTGGTGAATTTGAATTGCGAAGATGTGATGCTAGAATTATGTTTGGGGGCGCTGAGCCCTTGTTCGCACGTAATGTTATCGCAGCGCAGAAGGCTAAGAGACATAGATCCTTTTGGACGTGCTGCCGAAAAATTCTTATCTTTAACGCCCAGTTGTTGCTCGCCATTTTCTGCTTCAAACACGCAGTTCAATTCTTTGCCGAATAATATGACGCATGAGAAGCAATCAAATGCGGCCGAGTCATTGAAATCATTGCCGGTATCCATAAATTATGGAACCCGACTATCGGACACATTATATGGAAATTATCATGCGTATTTGTGCGATGCGCGTCAAAAATTAAGAGCCTGCCAAATAGCATGTTCCAACTGGTCATATCAATACAACGGTGAAGTACCAAAAGATAGTACTACTAGCAGTGCGACAACTCTGATAGACGAAGCCACATTGATCGATCAACCGCAGAAGAAACTCGAAACCGTTGCGACACTATCATTGGAAACATTAAGACAATCCACGCTTTTCGACGACAGCAATGAAAATACCTCGATGGATAACGTTTTAGTTAACATCCAGTCTTTATTAGAAGGGAAGAAATTCAGTATCACGGAAGCAGACATAAATGATAATTCTCCTGCACCGACAGAAATTACGTTGTCGGTAGAAGAACAAGCAAAGCTGGATGCCGATATAGCTGAATTATTAAATGAAAATTTTGGGATTCCAGAATCCACGAAAGATAATTCATTGACAGAGAAAAAGGAATTAGATAATGGAACGGACGACTCGAATACCGCTATGAATTCCCTTCTGTCGTTAGGAGAAAGTAGCGGCTACGAGAGCTTTGCGTTTAAGGGCTCGTCGGAGTCTACCCCAGATAACGAACCAAGCGAGGATCGTATAAGCGAGCACGAGGAACTCGAGAACGAATCTGACAAGGAACCTAGCGTACTTCTTCACGGTATCATGGAATCGAATGTAGCCACACCAGAAGAATTGATAGCGAGTAAACAAAGTAAAGATAATTATCGGCAAGATGTGTTTAATGGTCAGCCAAATGTTGGCATATTCTTGGACATCCTTTTACGAAAGCTCGAATCTATGACTAGCAATAATTTATATGTTAATTTACATCTGACCGGTCTAATCAGCAGGCTGGCCATATATCCTCAGCCTCTGTTACAATCTTTTCTGTTAAATCATTCTCTGGTGTTCCAACCCAGCATCAGATCGCTTTTCCAGGTTTGTGAGCATATTACTATTCTTTAAAGTTTCAATATTGCCTAATGTTTGTAATTTTGCTAAAAAAAAATTATTCGCTCGATCAGGTACTTGCATCGCTAAAACATAAAATAGACCAATTCCTCTCCCAACATAACAACATCGACATATTGGTCGAACAGGCACGACTGTTTTTGATCGGCCGTGAAGATAAATTAGTGAATGCAAGGAAAATCGCATTAGAAGCTGCTGCGCAATCTGCACCTTCTAAAAGAAATTCTTTCACCGGTGATTCGTTCTCAAGAGGTAAGACTTACTCTCCTATTATTTTCGTGACATCAAGAAAACTTTTTTTTAAATATATTACGCCTTATATATCATTGAAACGTGTATCTGAGCATACAAGATAATATACCATTAATTTTAACCATTGCTGTACACGCTGGAAGTATTCAAACGATGTAGGTACAGACGGCCCAAGCATACGGCATATTAATAAAATGTGACTGTTCGGTATTAAGATCATATAGAATCAACTTCATTTGCAGGTGAGAGCAAACGATGGAGCTTAACGTCATCGTTTACACAAATGCTTAGAAGATCAAGTGGTACCACTGGTGCAACTAGCTTAATCAATACTGGCAATCAACCTTCTACTGTATCGGAAAATCAGTTGGAAGCTATCGGTCATGGTTCTGGGTATAGGTACGTAGTTTGAAGATCACATAGCTCATTTTATATAAAGTTTCAGAACAACACTCAGAAAAGTTAAACAAGCTACGGCTAGAACGAGTGTATTGGCGCTATTTTAAAAGTACTCTTGATACAGTGCATTTTAATTAATGGATATAACTAAATCGGAAAATATAAGGGACGCGGAAAGTTTATCCAGGATGCAGTTTCTTAAGATCGGCCCTCCAAGAACAGTTAACGCATTAAACTTACTCCTGAGTCTTGAATAAGTCACGTGTATTTTCCGAATTGATTGTTCCGATTGTCGTGTAAGCAAATAGTTTGTATACAATAACGAAGCAAGCAATATTTTCTAATTCATTAGGTATTATACCAAAACGTCCTGGGAATCTCCAAGCGAAGTAAGTCCAGTACAAAACGTGATTTTATGTGCAGTTATTTTAGACGAATGGCTCAAAGAGTTGGCTGCTATTACACAGGAGCATGCCATTATGTCTCTTGCAAGCGGTATGGAGTTTAACGTATAACGTCGCCTAAATTTGAAGCTTAGGGTTCAATCGGTAGAATAGTTCCATTTAAAACGCTTCTTCCCTATCCCATTCCCTTTTCACAGGGTTTTAATACACTAATATGTGATACACCATTAGCTTACAAGTACCAGAGTATATAGCATGTAAAAGAACTACTTTATCCGATAAACTAAAAATAGTGCACAGCATAACGTCTTAGAAGCAAATTCGGAAAATAGAAGATGCTGTTTCATAGTGCAACTGTAAATATGATCAATTGAAAGAGGTATATCGTTCAGTGTTGTTTGCCATCGCTTTTCGAAATTTTAGAGGTGTATGCGTTTCCGTTGGTCATAACGGAGTCAAGCAGAGCGATAGGTGGAAACATTCTACATATAAATCTGACATAGTTATGTTGAGGATAGAATGTAGGGAATAAGATTTTATTTCAGGAGCGTTTTCTCGAATACTAATTGAGGAACATCAATCGTATCAAATCGCGAAGACTGACATTTAGAGCAATTCCCCATGCACTTTGAGCTCGTTGCGGCCCCTTTGTCTTTCTTTATCATGACTAAAATTCGCGATCATTTCGTTATATCCTTTATGTAACTTAATTCCGTCTTTTAAATAGCGTAAAAAGTATTCATGAATAAGGAAAGTGCCAATTCGTTGCTTTAATATGCTATAAGATATCTAACGGTTTGGAAATTGTTCCGAATACTTGCAGAGTTTAACGTTGAAGTAATTTTTATGACAAATTAGTTTTGTAAAAAAATAAAGAGAAGATATTGTACATAGCCATACAAGATTTCCAAGTTCTAAACTTTGATACGTGCTGTACATAAAGCGTAGGAGATGTTTTGGCGCCTGTTCAATTGTCTGTACTTAATACGTGACCAAACCCAGGTAATCATCCGGTAATATATATGAAAGCATAGCACTTTGAATGTTCGGTGGCACAAAATACTGTATAGGGATGGATTTGTGTGTTAAAATATTGATTCTTCATTATCATTGGAGGGAGGTTAAAAATATGAGAAATATTCCGCAAAGTTTTCATTGCGTGCTTCTGTTACTACGATCCAAATGTTATGAAAATATACATATATAAGAATCTTTAACATCCAATTTAGTGTCGAGACGATACAAATGAAAGCTTGAGGTTTTCGTAACTCTTTACATCTGCTGCACAAACTTAATTTAAATTTGTGTAGCGTTCCAACTGTATATCAATATACCTAAATTATGAGTACGAAGAGCTCGATATGAATCGATACTTGCCAATGTCCGCGATACCCTTGATCATGTATGAAATATGCGAAAATTTGTGTATAACTAACATATCAAGGCTTAATCATGAATGCGTGGAATAGTCCAGCTCAATGTTTGTAAAATAATTCTAAGCATCGATATTGATACGAGTGCAATTTATAGTAAATTATGCTAATTACAAAGCAATTAATAATGGGAAAAATGTAAGCTGTACATTGGAAAGATATTACGACTACATTGAGTTTCTCTTTGTAGAATGACATATTTTTTGATCACTTTAACTTTTGTATTTTAGTATACAACCACTTGCCGTAATGTGATATTAAACTAGGCTCTCCGGTAGATTATATTTATCGAAATATGTCTTCACTTTCCTACCGGAAGGTATAATCGCACAGATAACATTTTTCTGGTTACATTACGAATAATCGTATATGATCGAGAGCTCTCATCGATTCTTTCTATTTATGCAATGATTGCTGGAAATGTTTAATAATGTATGTTATATTGAAATCTTACAGTGCATATAGTTTCATTCGAACGCTGCTGTAAAAAATTTTTTAATTTATTATGTAATTTCCGATCATCATATTTAGATTAGACAAAGATTTTATATCGTTATTTATCATGCCCAATCACAGTTATTTATAAATCTAATGATTATTTTCTTGCATGCATAATAATCCTTTTTTCACAGTTTCCAATAACGGAACTTCAAAAAATATTGACTCTGTAATTGCAAAATTAGTATGACAATTAATTTATTAATTATAAAAGTTTGCTCATTTGATTTTATCCCTGGTGAAAAGAATATGCAATATTTTCATTCAGACCTTGTATACTTTACAACGTATAGAGGATCTTTATTATTTATTATTGTATAAACGTTGCGTCGTTACTTTTGATGACATTGAAAATTTAAAAACTCCAAATATACAATACAGTTATTCCTTCTTCCACGACAGTCGTGTTAACATCAACATTTTTTTTTAATTATTATCACGTCGTTAAACGAAAAGTAACTGTAATTAATTACAATCCGAGATCGCGAATTTTACAGAATTGCATACACTTACTTTCAGTCTTACAAAACTTAATTTTTAGAAAGTATATATTTTTTGTATCTCGTTTAATTTGCTTTTTTCTTTGTAATTAATATTACTACTTCAATCATATTTCTAGTATTCCGGAAAACGGCAGTTTTATCATATAAATATTTATTTTATTCCCTTTTCGTGTACCGTCATTCCTATATTGTTTAATGGTTCCTTGAATTTAAGCTATGGGCTACTGTTCCATTTTATACATGATTTCATGAAATTAAACAAAACTGAAAATCGTGTGCGTGCATTTCTGTTCTATTTAACAGTCCCTCGTTCTTTATTGTATTTTATGGTATCGTACATGTGCAATTTTATATTTGTCATTATAGGATTTTATTACCTTCGAAACATTAACATTTTTCTTACTCTCGATGAACGAATTATTAATAACAATTGTATTAGGAACGGGCCACGCAAAGATTAACACATATATATATATATGAATCTTAGAGAACGATAATAACCGTCTGGATTGTACATTAAATGTAATATAGAATAGAGTGTATATTATTGTGTTATACTGCAGATGTTTTAATAAAAAGTGATATATAAAACAGTAAAATCTCTTTTTTGAACTATCCCAAGGGTGAATTTAAATTAATTTGAAATAATCAAAATTCCAATGATAGATTTTCAAAAACTTTCTTCGTACTTGGTATAAGACGACAGAATAAATAGGAGGTAAGTTAACAAAACTGTGGCAGAGGGAGGGCAACCTGAAAAAAACCGTAAAATGATGAAAAAAAAAAATATCGAAAGTAAACCAACATAACTAACATAGCATAAGATGACACTTGCAATCACGTGTGTTAAGTCAACCGCGTTCATTTTCCACTCCATAATGTGCTAAAATTTTAATTTCGAATTGTGATAATTATTCTGTCGTATCAAATTGTATTACTTTCGGTGTTTGCACATATCAGCATTATTTCCGTAAATACGAAATTTGAGTCTTCAATATTTAGATAGAAACTTTTAAATGATATTTTTAGATATATTTCTCAACGTACAGCAGTTAAAAATATTTACCAGCAAAAACGTATCAACAATTGTTTTCAGAATATTATACTGGAATCGATGGACGTGCAATTTAAAATAAATAATAAAGGATACAAAATCAGATAAGCAGTGTTGGAATTAATTGAAGGAGTGAATTATTGTCCAATATGGAAGTTTTGCGAGGCACGCAAATGTTAAGTCTGTAGTTAATAAAATATGATCTTTTGCAACGATACATATTACACGGAGTACGTGTTTTACGTATGAAATTCTGGTCGAGAGAATCGAATTGACCGACGACCACCGTGTCATCGAACCAAAAATAAATCCGCCCCTTGTATATTACGCTTGCTCACTTCATGCGACTGACAACGTGATACTTGGTACAGTTAAACGATGCAACGGACAGTTTTTTAAACCATGGTTAGCAATAAGACCTTATCAGGGTCCTAAGTTATTTCAGTCTTCCATATCAGTTATAAATGCGCAGAACTAGTTGTTACATAATTTTACTAAAATACGGGAACGCTGTCAATGTATTAAACCTGTCGTAGGTGAGTAAATGCCTTAATGTGATATCAAGCACGCGAAAGCGTTTTACCGATAACATTACAATTACGTTAAATGTTATGTATGATAAGATTGCTTCTATTGAGTCAAACAAATTGGGCTTATAATCCCCTCACAGAAATTTGGTATGGTTAAGAATTTCATGCCAGAATAGTCTCTCTGCTATGCCCAGTAGTTTTCAAGCGTAATGTGTCTGTGCATCGTTATAATATAATGTTATTGTTAACTTTTAACAAAATTTATTGTCTGTTGTATCTCGTTGCTGCTTTGTTAAGTAAACAATTTGTCATGAAGAAATTTCAATAAATAGGGTTTGTTATTATCTTTGAAACAGAGTAATAGTTAAGGTTTCCAGTAATTCCCTATTAGTAATTAAATGTGACGACGCTTAATTTAAATTTCAGACATGTCGGAACACGTCGAATTACAACACTTAGTCGACGATGATGTTGAAAATAACATGACGATGCGACACAAGCGATTTTCCGTTCCAATGTGCAAATCGTGCCCTTATCTTGGTCTAGTATTGGCAACACTGTCATCCTTATTCTTCTCATTATGTAGTGTCATCGTCAAGGGATTAGTAGAAGTAAATCCCATGGAACTGGCAGCATTTAGGTTTGTCGGTGTTTTATTACCGGCAATACCAATTGTGATATACAAGGGTGAACATCCTTTTCCAAAAGGGCGTAGAATGATGCTGATACTAAGAAGTTTTGTAGGGACCACTGGTCTGATGCTAAGTTTTTATGCATTCAGGCATATGCCATTAGCCGATGCATCAGTCGTTGTTTTCTCCGTTCCTGTTTTCGTAGCTATATTTGCAAGGATATTTCTGAAAGAACCCTGTGGAATATTTAACGTAATTACCGTTTGTTTGACCTTAATCGGTGTAATACTCATAACACGTCCCCCACTCCTCTTTGGCCATACCGTAGAATCACTTACGGATGGACATGGGAAAACAGAACACGCAGATTTGTGGGGTGCGGTGGCTGCATTTTCAGCTACTCTCTTTGGTGCAAATGTGTATGTTTTGTTACGTGCTCTGAAAGGTCTCCATTTTTCAGTGATTATGACAAATTTTGGTTCGTTTGCGTTAGTCCAAACTATATTTATTTCTTGGGCGATTGGTGCGCTCTGTTTACCCCGATGTGGTACTGACAGACTTCTAGTCGTAGCGCTTGCTTTGTTTAGTTTTGGAGGTCAGATATTACTCACGCTAGCTTTGCAAATGGAACAAGCTGGTCCGGTGGCAATAGCGAGATCGGCAGATATAGTCTTTGCCTTTTTTTGGCAAGTCTTGTTCTTTAATGAAATACCAAATCAATACTCGGTAGGGGGAGCCATATTAGTCACAAGTTCAGTTTTATTAACAGGATTAAGAAAGTGGGCTCTTTCATTACCAGAAACGTCTAGTATTAAGAAGTCGCTAGGTATTTTGGTGATGTAGATTGCGATTCGTGTATGAAACAGTGCAAATTAGAACTTTAGAAAATTATTAAACTGTCTAAAACAATCGAGAGATGTAGATTTATGTTAACTTAATTTGGTCATGGAAGGAAATTATTTACATTGGAGTATGTTGGTCTGCGATGGACTATTAATTAGAAGAGCTTCAGTCGCAACTTCATACACGAAGCATTAAATGAATTAGTGCATCATCGTGAAATGAGACTTGTTTAGACGAACAAAGATATCAAAATTGAGTTGCTTTAATTTATTTGTAATAGGTGAACTACTGTATGCTCACTTACATTTTATGTGATAATTGGTAGCAACTGTAGGAAAACATACAAAACTAATAATAGTCACATTTCACTCCAATTTCTATTGACTCCATGATTTTTAATCAGATAATTCAATCGAGCATAGAAGAGTTACACAATATACATTTGAGAATTGTAAAATATCACTGGTTGCGAATAACTAACACTCCTCATGCATAGACCATATTAGAAGTTGGAACAGTTGTTAATTGAATCATTTCTATACAGTCGTATGTATATCGTTATTATAATGAAACCCATTTTGCGATTCCTATATTTTTCAACACACATAAAGCACTGAATCTTCAAACGAGTGCTAAAGTTCCATATCTCCTTGCGTTATTCTTAATAGACATACGGTTAATTTTGTATTATTATACATAATAGATTTATCCTTGAACCATGCTGTGTTATACGAAAGTCGTGTTATAAGATTACTACTCCAAAGTACTTATGTAATGAAATCTTGCATTGCGCCAAAGCTGTTTCTTATCATATTTGACCATAGAAATCTTCGCTCACTCATTTTTTCTTTATCCAACAAAATGATTCTACTGATATGTAGGAAACTATTTGTTTGATGTGATGCATTCTAGTCCAAAGGAATCAGTATTACACGTACTGTTTATAAACTTTTGAAGCAAATCGAGATGGAAGAACAAAATATTCTAAAAACAATTTCCATTTAAATAGTTTAGATAACATGTTATTTATTTTCATGGGTAATGATGTTCAACTACACAATTCACAGAGCGCACAAAATAACGAAGCACTCTTATGGTTATATGTAAAGTAATATTTGTATAAATACAAATAATATTAATTATTTCGAATGTTATAGCACATAAAGACATGCACAAATGTTATGAGTTCCCTTTTATGTTATAAGCGCAATGGTCATCATGTTAAATTTCATATCCTTTTTACTGTAACTAGCATTTAAATCATATGTCTTTAGTTACAGAATTTTAAGGTTCCTTGAAGATATGTTACGTGTTAAGACACGTATAGGCCTATATAATACAATTATATTTTTTACTAAAATAATAGACTTTACGTATAAGAAAATATAACACACAAATCATTTAAATGTAACGTTATATCATACACGTTTCATAAGTTTTTGGAAGAAGTGTTTCATTATTTTCTGTGAACTGTTATTAGATTTAAAACTCAATGTAACTGAGCCAGTGTTACTTAAACTGCTTAAGATTTCAATGGATACAAATTGTTTTAATGTTGTTTCAAAGTGTTTTTGCAATAACCATTGCAATAACATTGAGTATCACAATCTCCACGATACGTGTGCAAAACTAGATTGATCTAAACTCTTTAATATCATGTATCAATTACAAGATTCAGCAATAATCTAGAAAATTAGTACTCATTATTTGAATATTTCTTAAAATGAAACTCTTATTAGAATTTTTGTAAAAACCGATATTATTACCAACATGCAGCATAAGAAGTTTGAGAAACACTACCTCAAATTATTACTGATTGCTTGTACTTTAAGTATCCTATTTGTAACAATAATTATATGTATTGATATGAAAGGCATACACAAATATGTATTTATGATTATGAAAACGATGTATGTGTGATTTAAAATTACAAAATGTATGTGCAGTTTCGGTATATAAGACTTCAGATATAAGTATAAGTTACTTTTATTTGTCGATTTCAACAAATTTTGAAAAATACCTTGAATCCCCAAACGATCGCTTTCCTAAAATTAATTAATCAGAATTGTATATGATATTAGAAGAACAAAAATGTATTTTTTACACAATAGCGCGCTATGGAAAACATATAGATAAGAATAAATAGTAAATCGGAGAAAACCACTTACGATAATAGTAACAGAACCGAATGATTTTGTACTAGTCGTGTAATTAAGAAATGGGACATCCCGTTAAATTATTTTTTTTTCATCGATCTTTAAATTGTATGTTCAATTATACTAATTCTCGCCGAATATGTGCAAAATTGTAATTTTCTGAAGATTACTAAAGAGACAATTACCCGATTTATACAAATCAATGCAGTTTTCAAAGAGATCAATAAAAATTAAAGTTGCTTCGTTTTAAATCTCCTTTATTTTTCAATTCACAGATTTCAATGTTCCATTTAATTTTATTGAATATGTGAATGCTTGAATGCCAGTAACAATGACAGGAAATCAATAACTAATCAAGTGAATTATTGGAATAGAGAAACCTATTTAAATACGAGAACTCAAAATCACGAAGCATAGTCTTATAGTTATATAAGTCACTTATCAGTATTATAAGTGCTGCAACAGAACGAAGGATTTGTCGTAACCATTTTGAGGACGAAACAAGTATAGTGAATGCAACATAATAATTTTATTGTTTGGAATAGCAAGTCCGCGGGTTTGTACAATTTTCCAGCAGATGGCCAAAATTTGAGTCTCACAGTTACATATTTTATGCAGCAAGAAAAATTATGAATCGGCGAACTTTAAAAACTCCACGAACTTCGCGAACGTAGTGGGGAAACGATATCGTTATTGATCTAGATAAAAACTTTGATGTCAATGAACAGCTGATCGTAAACGTGTGTGAATATTCTCAAGTACAAAATAATTGACACTTTATTTTCGGTATACTTGTTCGTCAATGGTGTATGTACAGTGAAAAAACAATATTGTAATTCAGTTACATAAACCGTAACCGTTTTAAATTGCCCGAATTATTAGAAATTTCAAAGATAATGATACACTTTTTAAAACCAATTGCATTATTTACAATGAGTAATAAAATGAACAACAGGAGTGAATGAGTACTTCGTATTAAATACGGAAACGCTTAGTACGTTTATATTGACAAAATATATTATTCAGACAGATTATATAATGTAGAATCATAGGATAAATTCAAATGAAATACGTCCCAGCTCGCTTTTAGATTTAACAAACTTTTATTTGCTATACTGCAAGAGCAGCAAGACACAGTACGCCTTATTTGCGGACAATTTCAGTAATTGTTGTATGAACGTGCATCTGTTAAAGAGAATAACGTTATCTTAATTTATGATTGCTAAGTACACAGTACCCTTATCAGTAGTGTATAAGATAGGCATGTGCTTTAGGTATAAAACATATTGCATTGTAATGTATTGTTAATGAAGGTACATGGTGCATCTCAGTTATGTGCATCTTATTTATTTATCGCAACCCGAATGCTGGGCCAGAGTCGTATCGATTAATTCTGGTTGCAAATCGCGATGAAGACATTAAACGCCCTGCTCTGCCAGCACATTATTGGGAAAATCATTCAGGATGCTTGGGAGGTATGCAAAAACACATTAAAGCTAATCCATAACAAAGCGAGAATAAGAACAATTCATGATATCCATGGACACTCACGGTTCTCAAAATTGAATAAGTAATTATAATTATTAAGAGACAAATAATGGATAATCATGGAAGTAGAATCAAATCCATTTCTTTCAAAGACTAAATTTCTCATGCACAAAATAATATGAATTGATAAGCATGTAGACTTATCGCAAATAGGAACTGATTTCTAGCATTTGTTTCTTATTTAACGTTACAATGAAAATCTGTAAGACGCAGAAGATCTATATATTTATAACACCTGTAAACTAATCAAAATTGCAATAAACTGTAGCATAAGTATATGTGTGTACAATTAATTAAAGAGACATTGTTATGTATCGTGCATATATTTATATATAATGTAATTACATTTTATTAGGTATCGATATGGAACCTGGTAAAACTGGGGGAACTTGGTTAGCCCTGTCAGTATCAGGAAAGGCTGGAGTTATTTTAAACTTATGTAACGAGGCACCTTTAGATAACGTGCCAAAAAAGGGACGTGGATCCTTAATAAGAAATTACGTTTCTACAGATTATTCCACAGAATCATACTTAAATAAATTACACAAAGAAAATCAGGATGGTCAACCGTACAATCCTTATAATTTGGTTCTTGTAGATTTATAGTATGTATTTTTCAATCCTTTTTTTTGGAGTAATCTAGTCGAGCAAAGTAAAATAATTCCAGATTAATTTATGATTGTAACAGAAACTTTCAAATGCCTATTAATTTTGTCGAAGCATTTAAAACATTATCTTGTTTTAACTTCTTTAGCAATGCAAATGTCCATTACCTCAGCAGTTCCATAAAATCTAGAGGGCCTTCTTTATGTCAAAGTAATATATTAGGGTTTGGAAATAGTGGGTTGGATGTGCCATACAAAAAAGTTGAAAATGGAAAACAAAAGTTTGACGAAATCGTAACAAATGCGGTAACATCGGAACAAAGTACTCTCATAGAAGAACTCCTAAAATTTTTAAAATCAAAGGAAAGGTACGCGTTATTTGGAAGAGAGGCAACAAATTATAAGCAAAATATCATGATACATTCGTTCAGTTTTTATTAATACAATTTTTTATAATACACTGAATGTTATCACAGGCATCTGCCAGATCCAGAGTTGCTAAGAAGATGTCCGGCACAATACGAGGAACTTAGTTCAATTTTTGTATCATCCACAGGATACGGTACACGAACACATTCTATATTGTTGGTTAATGGTATGAATAAATTCACGTTTGTTGAAGAAACACTTATGCCAGATTCAACGTGGAAACGACAATTGTTCGAGGCAAATTTGTTAAGTCAGAATAAAGAGTAAAAAACGGCTGTAATAACAGGTGCTGCACATTTTGCAATTAAATATAAAATTTGTTATTAATATTTTATCAATCGTACAACTGTATAATTATATAGAATATTTACGACAACAATATTAACAAAAATTGTTACAACACTCATTATTAAATATCAAAAACGAAATTCTCTTGTTCCCATCGGCCATGTTCAATTTATTTAATCGTTTAAGTTTAACTGAGTTTAATAATACTGAAAGTTATAACGGGTCGTCGTCTTCATCGACGGGATCGTCATTTGTATCGCTGTTTAATATATCTGTCGATTCGTTAGATTGGTCATCGGTAATTAAATCACTGCTTGTTGGCAAACTAATTTCTTCCGACGACAAATTCTAAAGGGAGAATTGGAAGCATTAATCAAATATTTACATGGATTACTCTATGTAAAAACAATACTATTTCCGTTCGGTACGCAATACGTGACAATAGAAATGTTTAAATTTTCCATACGTACTTGCGAATGTATTTCAAGGCCATCCAAATTTTTATTAACGAGATTTCCCATCCAAAAAGCAGCTGGGCTATTATTAAGGACCAACATTCCTTTCACGCTATAAAGTAATCTCTCCAACACAGACTTAGCTATAGGAACGTATTTGGTTAAAGTTATGTCTTTCTTTTCTGCACTATCGCAACATATCGCATGTAAATATCGTGTTCCTCCTAAAATAGATAATTAAAAAAAATGTATTGCCAAATTATGTCAGAAAATACCGTTCATTCTTAATCGTTTTATAAAGCGTATTTGTATTTATTATAGTAATATTACAGGTAACGCAATTGTACCTTGCAGCATTTTCACAATTTTAGTCACATCTTCAGTCTGATATCTCAGATTATGTTCGAGAATTGGCATTCCAAGATTTAAGAAAAGCTTTAATAACACTGGCATGTATTTCAGAAAGATTAATATATTATTCTTCGTTTTGAGAGTTTTAGATATCTGAACTAGCTTTTGCACATTTGATGCGATTTTGCGCCAAACTTCTATTCTTTTAGGGTCTCTGAAAATAATATTAGAGGGTCCTAAATTATTCGTGAATAAAATTGTACAACATATCACGAGATAATGAAATTAAAAATAAGTTACTCACGTATCTGCTAATAGCAATGCAATTTTCGCTCCGTTAATCAAGGCGTCAAATATTTTCTTGTATAAAGAATGAAAGTTGGTTCTTCTGACTGCAGGCAATTTTGCTAAGCAATCTTGAGGTTTTTCCAACTTTATAGTTTCATCTGGCAACCATTCTAAGGTTTCCGTTACTGTGTCTAATGGTAATGGCTCATTGTCGATCCAATTGTTTAATAATCCATCAACAGCTACTTTATACTGAGAACTGCAATGATTATCTTCTGGCCATTGGAGGCACAAGTAAGCAAATGCTATTTTGGCTAAAACATGTTAATTTAGTATTGTAACCTGCCATCTGATCAATCAAAGGTACCTCAATCTGCTCAAGGTATAAGTCTACGAATATAGTAATTACAATTACTATTGAATCGTATTTAATTTTGCGTACCATGGTTTTCTTTGTTTTGCTTGGTGTAAGATTCAGAATGTTTCATTAATGACTGACACATGTTGATCAGGGAAATAGCCAATGATATCTGTGTAGCAATGTCAGATAATGATTCGAAATATTTATAAGACTCAGCCACGAGTTCTTTACAAGACCGTAACATACCATTGGCTTTATTTGTTTGACCTGCCAAAGTTCGTAAACCTTCTGCAAGAGGTTTTACGAATTATTAGATTGCAGTAGAAAATCGTGTATTTCTTATTAGTTCTCATGATAGTATACCGCGCAGTAATCCATTATATGTAACGCTGTCGAATCCTTTCCAACTGAATATTTTAGTAAGTAGACATAATAACAGCTTTGCAGCTTCTTGTCTTTCACTGTTACTTTCTTCTCTAATTGCATCCACGATGTCTTGTAATTTCGAACAAATTTTTGGCAATAAATGAATCAAATCTTTAACAAATATTTCATGAGGTTCTTGTTCAAAAAGCCCTATAAGTTCTTTAACAATAAAACACACCTGCTTTAGAGACATACTAGACACAACATATTGTGACGCATGTAACTCCATTTTTATACCCAAAAGATGTGCTATCTATAAAAATAGTTCTCAATTATAAAAGTAAAGTATACAGATTAAATAAAAATAATAGAAGAATTATCCGGAACCATACCGTTGCTTCCAGTTTTCTAAAATATGCTGGATTTTTCGAACATATTGCTGAACCTAATTCCCAGGATCCAATTTTACTTGTATTAACAGACTTTTCTGACGGTACTTTTTTTCCTTTTTTCCCTTTCTTTCCAACTTTTTTTTCAATTCTGACAAAGGGTGGCACAGGAAAATGATGAAAATAGCATGGAGTTGGTTGATACTTCGTGTCACATAAAGTCAATAAGGTACTCAGTTCACTTTGTAAATCAATCAAATTGTCAAGTCGCTGCAGTACTTGCTTTTGCAACAACCGATTTGATTGCATGACGAATCCATTTATTACCTCGCGGAACCTGTAATTTCGTAATAAATTTTCATGGACCTTCCGGAAAAATGCTTTTCATTTTTTTCATGGTTTAAGGTATAACTTACCAATTAATACAACATACTACTAAGTCAAGCACCGAATGATCTGGTATATCAAAGTTTTCAGGCATTAATATTGCACATCCTAAAAGGGAATCTATAGCATCTAAGTCTCCATTTTCACTAACTCTTATGCAGCACGATCTTAAAAGCTTGAACGAAATTGCTGTAATCGCAGCGTACCTTTTATTTTCAAAATTCAAAACACAACTTTGTGACTCATCGTCTGCATTATTTAGTCCAAATTTGGGGATTAGTTCTCCTCTGAAAATAATGTGTAAAAGATATTAATGGAAGTGTTAATTTACATTGTTTTAAGTTAGGAGTTGAAAGTTAAGAAACATTTACTTGTAATCTGTTTTCTCAATCATGTATGTATTTATGAATTCCTCCTCGATAAAATTTGCAATATTCTTGATAACACTGACGTTGACATTTCGAGTTTCAATAATATTTTTTGCAAGTTGATCATAGAATAAAGCTTGCGACCTTGGACAATTTTTAACATTATTCAGTACCGTTTCTAAAAGAAAAAGCAGCACAATGCGTATAAATAATATATACTTTGTTTTTCACTTTCTTAATTTACTGCTTCGCAAAAAGAAAGTAATACGCACTAAATAAATCGTACGCTTCTGTAGAGGTAACAGACTTTACCATCAAATGTTTTATTGCCATTACTGCACCCAGAACACCTTTACATTTCGTTCTGTAACATCCAAAGGGGATTCACAATATGAAACCAAACTTATAGATTTGTATTAACTTGTGAATTGGAAATAAAAAATTTTGTAATATTGAAATATAACGTTTATCATACTATGTTGAAACATACATAGGTTTAAAGTTAGATAACTGCTTTTGAAGTAGTATGAACAAATCATCACGTAACGATCCTGCAGCAGAACTTGCATTCATACACAAATTATGCAACAAGTCATTTAATGTTCCAACTTCCTCTAATCCCAAATTATCCATTTTGTCTAGTAAGATACGTAGATGATGGCAATGCGACGCTAAGCACTGTCTCTCATCATCTTCTCCGACCATTTTACAGAGGAATGTTAAAGCATTTTTTGCCGTGTGTTCGTTGTCTCCCATAAGAAGCACGATCCTTTCTAGAATTTCACGTTGTTTAAACACACTTTCTTTGTGACACAGAAACTGCAAACGTAACCAATCAGTGCCAAAATCAATGAAAACACGTTCATCTGTTTTTAATAAATTACTAGACAATTGTAGAATAGATGGTTGTAACTCTTGGGCAACCTGAAACACGCATTTACCGCATATAATGTCATTTGTATATCATTAGTTATGGTAATACACTCTTTTCATGAACTCTATGAATCAGTTAAATACGTGTAACACAAACCTGTTTGTAATCGTTGTAGAACAAAGACAACAAACTTGATCTATAGAAACCAGATCGTATATATTGTTTGAATATAGTTTCCACATTTTTCCGTTTTATTTCCGTAGTCGTAAATACAAGAAGTAATAAAATCACATCTAATGGTTTCGGATCTTTGATAATGTCTTTTACAACAGATATCGTTGCATTCACTATATTCTTTGAGAGAAACATAGTCATCTTTATAGTAGCAATTATATCCCACTGGTTTTTGAAATAATCATCAAGTTTTTCACCAGTAAGTGGTTGTAAATCAATACTACGTAACACTCGCAATGTTTTTACAAAGATGTCAGTATTTGTGTGATCTTCTAAAACAAATCTGGAAACAATATTGTTATAGTTGCAACCAAATTAACAATTCTTACATTTTTTTTGCATACATACTTGACAACGAATGGTATTGCATCCATTTTTAGATTCGTCTTCAGTAAATCCAACACTTTTTCTCTAAATTCATGCACCTGCTCTTTACCAAGATTCAAATTGCTCATACAATTTAGTATCAAGTTTGTTAATTCAGAGTTTTCTGCCAGAAATTTATTTAGCATTTCAGCAACAGTTTGATGCTGCTTATCAGTTATAATATCGGGTAAGTATAGAAGTAATTCATTTTGAAACCATGCAGGACACGATTCCAGTAGCTGTTCTAGAGTATTGGTTACAATGTCGGTATCCGTTACAACATCTAAGAAACGAAATTGCTGAATAAATAAACGTGTCCATGGTACTGCTTCGATGGAATCACTGTCAGAATATTTCAAATGATGTTAATACAATATTAAGATCTGTTTATCTGTTATTACAAGTGAATTAACATTTGTTAAGGTATCTACAATAATACACTTACGCCAAAAGCAGAGATTCGTTCAATTTACACAAGAGTTTTGTATATATCTCTGGATGTAATTCTGAAATTTGTAACAATATTTTGATGAGAGAAGAACTCTTTAAGATATTCGATACTTCACTATTAACAGCTAATTCCATCTCATTCAAGGCATTCTCAAGATTTTGTTCATTCTCTAAATATTTGTCCATCAAGCTGATTATCTCAACTTTTCTGTATTGTCCAGAAGTTAATAAAAATTTCATGTCCTTCTGAACTAGTATTAAGTCTTTGTCTGAAAATGTATCAAGCATAATTGGATATTTAATATCAGCAGAATAAATTGTAAAAACGTGAAATCATATTGAAAAAAATTACAATACAGTAAAACAAAATTCTCAATTTTCTAAGATTAAAAATTTATTTTTATCGTCCAGTTGCATTTAAATAAAAATGTATACTTTGTTCATCCAGCACTTACTAAGCATGTGTGGGTGATTTGAATTTAAGGTAATTCCTGCCTCACGTAAAAATTCAACAAACTTGCATCCTTTATTGACCGGTGCGTTTAAATTTCTCCGCGATGCGATCGACTGTTTGCTCGGTATGATCTCTGGTCTATCTTTTTCCCTCGGTAGATCCGTACATTTGGATTCGTTTCTTCTTCCTTTCAAAACCGTAGATTCAGCCAAAGGGAACCCTATGTCATCGTCGCTTTCATTTCCCGATGCGTTAAAGCTCGGTGATTTACGTTTTCGCGCTGACAATTCACCTCTCGGCGGTTTACGTTTACGGGTTGACGTCGTTCTGCTCTTAAGAAGCGATGCATTATCGGCAGTTGGTTCACTTTCACGTAATGTTTCATCTGCAGTTGGTTTACTTTTGCGAAGTAAAATTTCACTGTTCGTGGATTTGCTTTTTCCGGATAACGGACGATCGTTAGGCTTCTTATTTTCATGATATGCTTGGTCGTTCGATGATTTACTTGGACGAAGCAATGTTTCAGTATTTGATAATTTAGTCTTGCGTGTCAATGTTTCATCGTTGGGTGATGTAAGACGTAAAGCTTCAGTATTTGACGATGTTCTTTTACGCGTTACGACTTCGTCATCCGTTATTTTTTTATCACGAAATAATTTTTCACTGGTTGTGCTTTTTTCGGTTAGCGCATCCCCGCTTAGTGATCTAGCTTCAAGAGAAAGTCCGCTTACCGATGATGCCTGACTTCCTACTAAATTTTTATGTAACCCTCCGCGGGCTTTAATTTTTCGCCGGTCCATGATTCCGGTGCCGGTGCATGAAACAATTCTTCGCGCGCAATTGATACAATTGTCAGTGATTGTCAGAATTTAATGGACCATTACACATAAGGTATGTAGAACAGAAACTTGAAGTGATTTTTACATCAAAAGATGTGTAGAGACCTCTACCGGAAATAAGTGAGAATTAAGAGAAAGAGGACACAACTATTCATTCTACGTATGTAATGTGTGTCAAGAAGTGTCAAAAGCAGTGTTCAAACCGATACTACCCAATACTACCTGATACTGCCTGATCCTACCGGATGAAGTGACAGAAGCGGGCAGAATCAGAGAAAAGGTGGATGATCGTTAATCATTTCTATGTAAATCGTGTAATTTTAAAGAATGTCATCGGCACATTTATCGAACGGGCGTTTAAATGTGGGCCTTATACAAGAACAAGCGAGGAAACAACTACTTTGTTTACTGGAGAAATGTGACGGCACGAAGGTACGAATAACAACTTTTGTGTTATCATTTTTTTGAAGCTTTAACCATCCAGGTTCGATTTTGAGATCGCACAATCAAACTAAAATTTTAATTCAGAACGTTTTGATTGTCAATGTACTGTTACTTTGCTTATGATAACCAATTAATCAATTATCGTTCTGGAAAAAAATGATTTACACTTTATAATTGCTACCTCCGTAAAATTGGAGGAACTTTAAATAATATTTTTCCAGGCAATCATATGGGATGAATCTCTCGCAGGACCAATAGGCGTTCTGGCAAAGTATAATTTGCTGGAGGAACATGATGTCGTTAAAATGTACCCCTTATGCGGCGGCAGCTTGACAATACCACCCAACATTGTTAACATAATATTCCTTACTAGGCCACAATCAAACCTTATGGACTTAATTGCAGAAAACGTTCATGGGTGTGTGTAAAGTACAGCAAATAACTCATTTCTTTGTTAGTTTGTTTATGTTTGTCTGGTTTTTTATACAGAGAAGAAGGCAAAAGGCCACGCAAAGAATTTCATTTATTCTTTGTACCCCGGAAGAGTCTGCTTTGTCAAAAGAAGCTTCAGAGTCGAGGTGTATTCGGTAGTTTCACGCTAATAGAAGAATTCAAGTGCGATCTTTTTCCTTTTGATAATGATCTCCTTTCAATGGAACTTGGTGGATCATTTAAGGAGTTTCATTTAGAAAATGACCCGACATGCTTGTATCAAGTCGCGCAAGCCATTCATGGTTTACAGAGATTATATGGGAAAATACCAAAAGTGACTGGACGAGGACCTGCTGCTAGCAAAGTTTGGGAACTGATGGAACGATTAAGTCGGGAAGAGGAAGATAACAAAGCGGCCTCTGTACAATCTACAACCATAGAACATTTACTATTACTTGATAGATCTGTAGATTTACTTTCACCTTTAGTCACACAATTAACGTACGAAGGTCTAATAGACGAGATATTTGGGATAAAATACAGTAATGCATATTTTTGTATATATTAGTAATTTTAGTTGAACAACACAGAAAACAACACAATAATATTATACGTTGTAATTTAAGATGCTGTACAATTGCCTGCAAAAAAATTCCATGACTCGGAAGATTCTCCAACTGCAGTGTCTTTTAATGAAAAGGAAAAAATTATACTTAATTCTGCAGAGGAGTTGTTTGCAGAAATTAGGTGAGTGTTTTAACGTTTACTTTATTGTAATTTTAATTACCACCAATTATTCTGTCTTAGAGATAAAAATTTTAACGGTGTTGGACCAGTCCTTAGTAGAAAGGCTAAAGTTATTTCATCCCAGTTTGAGGAAAAACATGGAGATAAAAGTGTACAAGAAATTAAGCAATTCGTAGCACGCTTACCACATATGTTGCAAACCAAACAATCACTGGCAAGACGTAGGTCGTTCTAAATAATAACGCTAATGGAAATATTAAGAATTTTGCATCTGTATTAGGAACTCTATTGCATTGTGTACCCTTAGATACAACAATAGCGGAGATGATAAAAGAAGTAACAGATTCAAATGATTTCTTAGAGTCATTACAAGTTGAACAAGAATTATTGAATTGCATCGACACGGATAAACCGAATGCTTATATTGAAGATATTATTGCGCAGCAACAACCACTGCTAAAAGTTTTACGTCTTCTCTGCATACAATCATTAACAAATTCAGGACTCAAACCGAAATTACTAGATTATTACAAAAGAGAAATAATACAGACTTATGGTTATCAACATTTACCAACGATATTGAACTTGGAAAAATCGGGATTATTGAAGCAACAACAATCAGCTCGCCAGTACGCCGTCTTACGAAAAGCGCTAAGACTTACAGTTGAAGATGAAAGTGAAGTTGCCCCAAAAGATATTAGTTATGTTCATTCCATATATGCACCTCTCAGCGTTAGATTAGCCGAACAACTCGTACAGCCACACGGTTGGCAAGGTTTAAATGATGTAATGGGCTTACTGCCGAACCCAACAATCAGCAGTATACCATATAATAATGTACCAACTGCAAGAAGTAAGAAAAAGCTGACAGCATCTAGCATTTTTATGATGCGCTTGTCGTAATGTGCACGATTGTTTTGTAGGAAATTCTATCACAAGCGAGGATTCAAATTCCGAACCTCCAAAGCTAGTCATGGTATTCTTTATCGGTGGATGCACTTTTGCAGAAATTTCTGCACTCAGATTTCTCTCCCAACAAGAGGATCGTAAGTACCGCATCACAATAGTTCTAACGTTAATTACTTTTTAATTCCATTTAACTAAATTTAATGGCATTTCTGTTTACTTTCAGTTAACGTAGAATTTGTCATTGGCACTACGAAACTAATAAATGGCAACACATTTTTAATGTCTTTAATGGAAAATTTGGAAAGTCCACCAGTAAAATAAATATTGTTATTATATTTCACCGATATATGTATTTGTGATATGTATGGAAATTAGATTTCTGTTCTCAGAAGAATGTGTAAAATATTGTAGCAAAGACAACATTTACTATTGTATAGACGCATTTTTTCAACCTTTCATCTTTTTTTTTCTATAGCGTTGTGATGTAAGAAACAATCTTTTTATTCAAAACACTGTTACAAATATTTACATTGTGCCATGATTATGATATTGTAAATTAATATATTTCTACGAAATAAATGTATATAATATAGCAACTGTTTTTATATACATTTTCAAAATAATACGGGGAAAGATCTTTTTTTTTCCATACAACCAGACACTGAATTATGAATAGTGGAATTATAGAAGCACTTGAACTATATGTTATATATAGTTTGTCTCGTGCACTCCAAGTGAAAAGAATCTTGTCATCAATACACAACGATATAAAATCTATTGGTTGCAATAGATTTTTGCATCCTAGTTATTTTTAAACAAATAAACAGACAATTTTTAAACTAGAATTTTATCGCGTGCATGTATGTTGTACAGGCCTGAACCGCAGAACTTCCGGACGTAACGACCGCCAACATCCCGTTTCAGTTATCTGATTTTTTCCTTGTCTTTGACTGTGCGATAATACAAATTCTCGTTGAACGTCTCGATACGAACTTTCGAATTATTTCGGTAATTTGAAGACTCAAAAACATACAAAGATTATACATTTTTCAATCTTCGAAATTTTTAACTACAATTTCTTAACCTTCGAATAGCACTCGATGCGATTTGAGATTTAAAAATGTTCGATTCTTTGAAAAATTTGCAACGAAATGAATTGATGAATGCCCATCAGTACTTGCACCAAAATACAGGTGAATCCTGATCCAGGTGAATCTGATAAAGAAGTAACCGCCCAAATCTCCCGTTACCGATCATCTCCCGTCTAGTTGCGTCTAGTTGAAAACCCGCCCGGCGTACAGCGCTACACGTCGTGGACGGCTAACAACTCACCGCCGCCGTCGCCGTCGTCGTCGTCGTCGTAGAATACACCCAGGCCAGGCGAAAAGGCGTCAAAAAGTTAGCGAATTCTCGTGTGTCCGGCCGACGGTGGGTGCCGTATTGTTGCGTTACCGCGGATCGTCGCGTCTCGCGCGTGTGTGCGTACGTGCGTGACACGTACGAGGCGTGTACTTTTCCGGGGTGCGGTGCCCGTTCCGCGACGTGATCGAAGAATCGGAGATCCACGGATCTTAATATGCTTGAGGGATCGGCCAAGTTCAGGAAAAAGAGCTTCTCCGTCTGAAGAGTGTTCGGAGCTGCGCGCATGCTTCCGTGCTCGCTCCCTCGCCATTTTGGAGGTGAATATCGGAGAATTTTTTGTCCCCCCTCGTTGCCGGAGTTACAGGAGGTTTCCGTTGATACACCCTGAATTCGATTCGCAATGTCGTGTGCCCGTTACGAACACACCGTGTGTTTTCCGTCGGGACACCGATCATCGTCTACACCTTTTCCCGAATTTGCGGGACCAATCTGACGCGATTGCCCCGAGTCAGAGACCCAACCCTCCTTACGCCCGCATTTTCTGCCTCTTGCGAATTTCACTCGGCCGCCTTCTTTCTTTACCAACCCTGCGATTCCTACGATCCGTTGCCGATCCTACCGATCTAACCGCGAGAATACTTGTCGTTCTATAGTACCGTGGGAAGAGTAAGGTCCGGTCGGAAGCTACTATCGGATCTTCGTTAGGATAAACAGACGATATTTGTGAAAGCTCGACGAGTTTCGGCGAATGGAACGGTGCGATTCGTACTTCGAGGACCGCGTGATAACTGTCAAGCTCGTACTAATGACACGAAAAGAATTACTAGTGACAAGAGAGAGTTTCTGTTTCGTTCAATCTTCCGCAAGTGGATTCCTTTGTGTTTGACGAATACCGTGTGTTATTCAGCTTACCGTTCGGATGTAGTTACTGTTTCTAATCTGTCACGAAAGTTTATTTATTCAAAATATGGTCTCTTGGTCTGTTAGTCGTATTGCACTGTAACGAATTAACGTATTTTACCTTGACTTATACGATGCTTGTTTGAATTGATAGAATTCAATGTTTGTTAATAAGACTTTGATATTCGTCCTTCTATTGCATTTAATGAAAGCATTATCTATGTTCTAGTCCGTCGGAAAAGTTAAACGGGAAAAATGAAAATTATCATAAATCGATATTTTAAATGCCGGGAAGTTAATTTAAACGCGTAACCGCGCTTTTATTCATCACTATGTGTTCGTAGATAAAGATTCGTAACTCCAGTTTTCTTCGTAGATAGAATGATAGATCTGGGAATGGACTGACAAAGGATAAAGTGAGATTGTAAGATTTACGCACGGAGATCGGAAGACAATAAAAAGGTGTCTAAAGGTGTCTTGAATAGGCCTCGGCCATTCAACTATCAACTCCTCTACTATGCCAGCTGTTCCAAGGCCAGGCAGCCTTAAAGACCCAGAGATCGCTGAATTATTTGAGAAAAATGATCCGGAGAAAATATTTGAGGATTTGCGCGAAATCGGGCATGGTAGTTTTGGGGCTGTTTACTACGCAAGATGTCTGGTTACCAAAGAAATTGTTGCCATCAAAAAAATGTCATACTTGGGAAAGCAGACTGTCGAGAAATGGCAAGACATTTTGAAAGAAATTCGATTTCTTCGGCAGCTTAACCACCCCAATACCATAGAGTATAAGGGCTGTTATCTCAGGGACAACACTGCCTGGGTACATGACATTTGACTTTTATTTAACTCTCTCTCAAATTGCATGCATTTTAATAAGCTTTGCCATCATATAACATTTTTCCAATACATTTGAAGAGATAATCAATTAATTGCCAGTTATCAATGTTGCGTACTATTTGCAGTTGGTAATGGAATATTGCCTGGGTTCTGCGTCAGATATTATTGAAGTGCATAAAAGACCATTGAAAGAAGACGAGATAGCTGCCATTTGTGAAGGTGTTCTACGTGGCTTACATTACCTCCATTCTCTTGGAAGGATTCATCGAGATGTAAAGGCAGGGAACATTTTACTTACTGAAAATGGAACAGTAAAATTGGCAGATTTTGGGTCTGCGAGCATAAAATGTCCAGCTAACAGTTTCGTAGGAACTCCTTATTGGATGGCACCAGAAGTGATATTAGCTATGGATGAAGGTCAATATGATGGAAAAGTGGATGTGTGGTCATTGGGAATAACATGTATGGAACTGGGTACGTTAATCCATCAAGTTTAAATAGATTTTTGTGCATTGTAAATTTATATTTCCAAATATACAGATGAATTTGAAATTGTAACGTTTTACAATTTGAATTATTAAGAAATTATTAGAAGTATAAATATTCATAATGTCGAAATTAAATTGGATACAGAACATGTGTGAAAAAATAAATAAAAAGTTGTTTTAATTATAGCGGAGAGGAAACCACCTTATTTTAATATGAATGCCATGAGTGCACTGTATCACATTGCTCAGAATGACACGCCAACTCTAAACTCTCCAGACTGGACAGATGTTTTCCGTTACTTTGTCGAAGTGTGTCTTACTAAAAGTCCAAACGAAAGGCCAACCTCGGGTAAACTGCTATCAGTGAGTCTTTCAAACAGACTTTCATTTCATCTATACCTTGGAGCAAAAAAAAAGTACTGTGGAGCTGTGAATTGTTTTCTCATAAACCTCAAATTTTTCAGCATCAATTTGTCACCAAAACGCGATCACCTCAAGTTTTAATAGATTTAATCCAGAGAACAAAGGCAGCCGTCAGGGAGTTGGACAATTTGAACTATCGGAAAATGAAAAAGATCCTAATGATCGATGCTTGCGAGACAGAAAGTACAGTTGGCGATGCTGATGGTATGTTCCAAAATTAGAATTCAGGCATTTACTGTTCATAGAAATTCATTTGTTTTTTCGACACTCCGTTATCTTGACATCTTTGGTCTATACAAATTTACACGAACAACTTATATCATGCAGATACTCCTGATGAACAAACAGGTGGTGATAGCAGCAAGAGTAATTCAATTACATCAGAGCACTCAATTCATTCGATGGGCGTTTCCGCGAGCTCCCAAAGTTCCTCCACCAACAGCCTGCCGCTGCCAAATGCTGATGCAAATGACTATTCTACGGGATCTGTACGAAATCGGCATAAAATATCAGCGGGTGGTGTCACTGCCAATCTTCTTGAACATGGTGCCAATAACTTTGCGACAATTAGGACAACATCAATTGTGACAAAGCAACAAAAGGAACATATGCAAGAGGAAATGCATGAACAGATGAGTGGGTACAAGAGAATGAGGCGGGAACATCAAGGTGCTTTGGTAAGTCTTACTGCTTTTATTCTATGTTACTTTAAATGATATGGTAACCAACAATAAAATTACTGGGCATTCAATATTATGTCTGATTACCTAAATCTATAAATGCTACGAATGTTTAAAACAGGTTAAATTAGAAGAAAAATGTAAAATGGAGATGGAATCCCACAAACAGTTGTTAGACAAAGAGTACGAGACTCTTTTACAGCAATTTAGTAAAGAATTGGAGAAACTTCAGTTGAGGCATTTGCAAGAACTAGAACGGAAATTGAAGCAAAACCAAAATGCAGAAAAGAAGCTTCACAAAGAAATAACTAGTAGACAGGAGGCTGATCGCAAAGCACTAGAGGCGCAACAGAAGAGAGAGTACAAAGTAAGAAGATCAATATATATAATAAATTATCCATTTAATTAAACTGCGAAGCGTTTTGTTTCTATCGCAATGTCCAGAATTTATTATATGTAACGTCGGTGTCGTCTATTTTCTTTCAGGCTTATAAGGAGAGATGGAAAAAGGAATTGTCTCAGGACGAGGTGACGCCAAAACGACAACGAGATGCCACTCTTCAGAGCCAGAAAGATAATTTACGTCAGATGGAGGCACAAGAAGAACAACGACTTGCAAGGGGACAGCGAGAATATCTTGATCTTGAAATTCGTAAATTCCGTAGAAAAAAGTTACTCATCTTCCATAGTCTGGAACAAGAATTGCTTCGTGAAGTTAGTATTTAACTTGATATCGTTACTTATAATAAATTCCTTCAATTAATATCTTGATAATCTGACTGTTAGCAATGAGACAGTTAAGATTACGGTGCATTTACTGAGTAACATTTTGCATTGTACAGGAATTAAATAAGAGGCAGCAACAGCTGGAGCAGGCGCACGCCATGTTATTGCGGCATCACGAAAAGACACAAGAGCTCGAGTATGGGCAACAAAGAGCGGTCCACGCTCTTCGAGAAGATCAAGTTCATCGGCAACATGGTACAGAACTCAGTAATCAACAGGATTACATGCAAAGGGCGGAACGTGACTTGCGTAAAAAACATGCATTAGAACTCAAGCAACAACCGAAGAGTCTCAAAGTAAGTGACTTATATCCATTGTAATTAGGAAATTAATAACAACGGTGAGTTGTTATACATTAATGAAGAACTTAAATCAATTGGTTATAATAAATTTATACAAATTTGAAATTTCAGCAAAAAGAAATGCAGATACGTAAACAATTTAGGGAGACATGTAAAATACAAACACGACAATACAAAGCCCTAAAAGCTCAAATATTGCAAACAACTGCTAAAGACGAACAAAAAGCAGTTATTAAAAAACTGAAAGAGGAGCAAAGACGGAAATTGGCCCTATTGGGTGACCAGTATGAGCAAAGTATCGCTGAAATGCTCCAGAAACAAAGTATACGTTTAGACGAATCACAAGAAGTTGAATGCCATAATCTTAAGGTTAGACAGTATATTAAACTATTTATAATATTTAAAACAAACGCACTCAGATACTATAAATTAACACGTAGTTTATAATAATTTCAGCAAAAACAAATTTGAACAGTTTAGTCAAAGTTACTAATTATATTCACTGTTGTCCTTATCTTTCAGGAAAGACTAAATTATGAATTAGAAATTTTAATGGCATATCAGTCAAAAAATAAATTCCAAGCCGAAGCGCAAAGAAACCGGGAACGTCGTGAACTGGAAGATCGAGTATCCGTGAGACGAGCTTTGCTCGAACAGAAAATGGAGCTTGAGACTCAGGAATTTCTTCGTGAACGTAGCGAACGAATACGTCTGCTACATGAAAGGCAAGAACGCGAGTTACAACAATTTGACGAGGAAAGTGCAAGAATAGGGTTCAGGTATGTAATTAATTTATGGTCTTGGCATGATCCTTATTTTGAAAATATAACAAAGAAATACGAAAACCATTATACCATTAATCACCCCTTTGTATAACCATATGTTTTTTACCACTTAAAACTGCAATTGGACAACTATAAAAAGAATGATAATATATTATACAACAGCTTTAAGTTTCTAACACATTACAGCAGCGCAGTGCGCAAAATTGCATCGATATATCTCAATTTGCTCAAACTATTGACTTTTACGCTACATACGATTTTATGCTACAGCCCGATATGGAAGATAGTAACAAAATTTGAATTACCGCTAGCCGAAAATGTATTTGGTCAATATTTTTTGGACACTTTCAAAACCTAAATAATCTCCCGTTACGCCAGTAATGTGTTAAGAAACGCGGATTTTCTGAAACCTTAACACTTTGCGTACCGGCGTCTAGCATTTGCAATACATTGTTGATCCTGATTATAGATTGTT
Source organism: Pemphredon lugubris (assembly GCA_933228935.1). Classification (NCBI taxonomy): domain Eukaryota; kingdom Metazoa; phylum Arthropoda; class Insecta; order Hymenoptera; family Crabronidae; genus Pemphredon; species Pemphredon lugubris. The sequence goes on along the minus strand of OW121817.1, from coordinate 25,990,465 downwards.
GCTTGTGACTACGTAATAATGAACTCTATGGTATTTAATAGAATATTAATCGGTTCGGTAATCACTGCGTTTTCCCGAAAATCGCTTTGTTGCAAAAACACTGCGATGTCCTGCGATCCTGTACGCAATGCGTTATTGTTATTATCATTGTAGTCCTACCTACATGTTGTTTTTTCAAATTATTGCAGTACTCTGGCGATAGCTGAGGCATCAAAAGAATCTTATCCAGACGATGAAAGCCTTAGTGGCTCAATGTTAAGTCTGGCTCACAGTAATAGCGCCACATCCTTCCCCCCTAATAGTCTTTAATTTTAATCATATTAATAGAATATGTATGTATGTCTGCCTGTAGTGAGTGCATAACGAGTCTACCAACGTATAATTCAATGACTTACACGCATAGCAGGGGTTGACTCGTTAGTTGCATCGACCCAAACCTAAGAGGTTTGTTATGTTTGGGAATGTGTATTGGACTGAAGTTAATGTAACAGCATATTTTTTAATTGTCGAAATATGTCAACGTGATCTATCTGAAAAGGGAGCTTCATATTGAAGAAGAATTTAGATGCTTTTTGCAACGTTGTAATATTTATTAACCATATCGAAATACCTTGTGAAGCAAACCGAAGTCAAAACGAAGAAAGAAAAACCTTTTGAATACCAATTCTTATATGTATTATTCTGAGAAATGAATCTTAACGTTCTGGGGCTTGAATTCAGCCGGTATTAATAGCATACAGAAAATTTTATATGCGGATATGAAAAATGTTTAGAGACGTTTATTTATCAATAACATGCAATAATAATAAAAGGAACACTATGATTACTATAATACTCGAACTACTATAAATTTCATTTTGATCAATTGGAGATTTGAACTAAGAATTGCGTGGAAAGTCTTTGTAAACATCTTATTTCAAGTTTCCGACAAAGCTTTGTCTGATCTCACAAAAGCTCTGTGAATCGATTTATTTATTTAACTGCATTATTAATGCAAGCAACGGATTTATCAAATGACCACTGATAAATGAACTTAATTCAAAAGTATCCCATGCTTTTATACAGTAGGAAATATCATTATCCTACAGAGTGATTGATTCCCAAAATTGGAGAAGACTTTTTTTACTATTTTATACTTTTTATTTTACGTTATTAACAAAGGATGTCAATATCAAAAATTAAATTGATAATAAAATTATTGTTGAATTACCAAAACATTACAGTGTCCGCTTCAAACTCCTCTCAGCGCTGAATTTCCACATTCGAATGCTTCTCCTTATCAAACCGGATTGAATAACATTGTACTGGTCTTTAAGTTGCATCTGATATACGCATGATTGCTTTTACTTTAACAATCCTGCAGATATCTACCTACCGAGTACATCGTTTGCAATCAGTATGTAAAAAATAATAATGTTGTTATGAGATAGCTCGCATTTTCGAAATATTTTAATTGGATTATATCGTGTCCTATGATTGTTTAAAGTTTCATCCAGTACACGTCCCAATGTTGTAGTCTTACAGTGTAGCATCTATTTTGTTTTTGTCTCTTCATTTAATACAATTCCATGTACTTTTTCTGTTTTATGTATCACCATGTTCGTTATGAAGTATCGAATTTACATTCAGATGATTGTGACTGCTCTCCTTTCTTATTATTACAGTGATGTTAACGATATCTTCCTTAAAAAATGATCATCCAAGATAATATTATTTTAAGGTAAGATTTTTCGCGTACAATTACAGGTGTTTCCAATAACAATTGCATTTTATGGAAGTTTCTGGTGTTCAACATGTAATATATAGTTATTGATCCAATATTTTTATGTCACAGAATTTCTATACGTTTTGCTAAAATCTATCTATTTGTACGGTACATAATAAATTAAGTTAAAAATACGTTAATATAGAGTATTTCTTCCAAACGTAAATAATAATTATTACTTACATTTACATTCGTAACTTAACACGGAAAAGCTGTAATTCTAAACTGTATTTCTAAACTTGTACTTTTAAAGCAATTCAAAAGATCACGAAAAAGCATTGACACAAAACACCTTACTCTTAATTATCTTGAAAATACAGCGTGCATTCCAATTTCCATTATACAATGTTATTGATAAACATAAATCAACGAAAGTGATTCAAGTTTGTTGTAGTTAGCTTACATCGAAGAAAATAATGAAGAATGTGTTCAATTACAGTAATAAACACAATCGAAACTAACGAGGAGAAGTCGCGAACTGCCCCCCTCCGATTTGGATGAGGTTTGGACACCTTGTAGTAGAGGGAAAGTTATGCATATATCCAGAAGTGTAGCCGCAGATACTCAACCCTTTTTGAGAAATTAGAGGTGAATGTTTGGATTTTGGTGGCGAAGATCCCCCGTTCGAACCCCGATGTGAACTTTTTTCCGAACTTTTTCCAAATTTTGTCAACATTTTTTTTTTTTGCACTTAACAATGTAAAAATGATCTTACGACATATATTAATATAATTAACATTATTTCCAATGTATTTATATAATTTATTTAAATTTCCTAGCACAGCATAAGCTTTGGATGAAACAATTTAACCATAGCAACAAATGGTCCGGGGCTATTGTACCAGCGTACAATTTCGAGTATCCCGGGAACGAATCTCGATGTTAGGATCTCTTTTTTTATCCATAATTTTTTTCACATGCTTTTTACGTTCTGTCTATTTTGCAATGTATAAATGATCTTTCGACATGTACCAATATAATGAATTCTTTCCACAGTAAAATGTGAGGGGATTCAGAATAAAAAAACCCACTCGTGAACTGTTAATACAAAAAACTATATTTTCTAAGGAAATAGGCATATACACTTATCACTTTCCAACATTATGCGGAACTACTGCGACACAGACAGATAGAATTCAGAAGGGCAAATGCTTGATGTTTAATGAAAATATTACTTATTTTATACCATTGTATTATAATAAACCTATTTTCATTAACCGTCAACTATCTGCCCTTCTGAATTCTATCTGTCTGTGTCGCAGTAGTTCCGCATAATGTTGGAAAGTGATAAGTGTATATGCCTATTTCCTTAGAAAATATAGTTTTTTGTATTAACAGTTCACGAGTGGGTTTTTTTATTCTAAATCCCCTCACATTTTACTGTAGATAGAATTCATTATATTGGTACATGTCGAAAGATCATTTATACATTGCAAAACAGACAGAACGTGAAAAGCATGTGAAAAAAATTATGGATAAAAAAAGAGATCCTACATCGAGATTCGATCCCGGGATACTCGAAATTGTACGCTGGTATAATAGCCCTGGACCATTTGTTGCTATGGTTAAATTTTCATCCAAAGCTTATACTGTGCTAGGAAATTTAAATAAATTATATAAATACATTGGAAACAATGTTAATTATATTAATATATGTCGTAAGATCATTTTTACATTGTTAAGTGCAAAAAAAAAAATGTTGAAAAAAGTTGGAAAAAGTTCGGAAAAAAAGTTCACATCGGGGTTCGAACCGGGGATCTTCGCCCCAAAATCCAAACTTTCACCTCCAATTTCTCAAAAAGGGTTGAGTATCTGCGGCTACACTTCTGGATATATGCATAACTTTCCCTCTACTACAAGCTGTCCAAAGCTCATCCAAATCGGAGGGGGGCAGTTCGCGACTTCTCCTTGTAAGGCAAGAAAAATTCGTGTGATTACATGCTCGAAACCATTACAAGGAAGATGGTCACAATCAACTGAAACGTCCCTCTATATAATGATAGAACGTGTAAATATATACACATGTTACATGTCAAAAAAGAAGTGTAGCATTTAATTACAGTGAAGCCTGTAGAATGGCATGCGTATACCACATTTATGATTCTTCCTTAGACCATATTCTTAGGAGGAAGTCTGAAGATAACAGACAAACTTCAGCGAATTACTGTAATTGATAGTAAGCATCGCAGACTAATAGAGATGGTTCGTGCTACATTCTTAATCGTAGAATAACAAAATGTATGACGTAGACTACACAAGCGGTTGTTGGACCTTAGAACTTATATGTTCTCTTTTTAATTATAAACATCTTTGGGGAACCTTTATGAATTCTCGTTGCAGGTAGAATTTTTGCGCAGATACAAAGATACATTTATTAATATAAATTATCTTTTCATTTAACTAACAAATATTAATCTCAGACCTCAGTTTGGACTGACTTTCATTCCACTTCTAACTTAAACATCTTTTGTCAACCCGTTTGTATTGATTTCCAAGAATTATAGTTTTGTTAATACTGTGGTTGACGTACTACAAAGAACAATCAATTTTGCTCTGAAAAATGTTACCATTTGCATTGTAATTAGTTATTATGATTTCGATTACAAGTAGACAGTTTCATTACAATATTTAATGTAGATACAAGGAAGAGAAATGCGTTAAATTTTGGTACACACTCAAGAATACATCCATGATATGTTAAAATGTTACATAACAAATCTTTTGTAAGCGTTAAAATTCAATAGTTATACATCGATTTTGTAGACTGCAAACTCATCAATTAAACATGTCAGACTTTCGTCTTTTGGCTCACGAAGTGCATCACATTTATTAATAATTCATAAGCCTTGGGATATTTTTACGCACTCTAAGCAAATTTTATAAATTGTTCTCTATATTGCAGTCAATAATTCAACAACATCCGTCTATAAATTAAAAAGTTGTAAATAAGCAAGCGCGACTTTCTCCATTCTCGTTTAACTATATAGAAATCCAATGAATCTAGACTGTACGAGAAACATGTACATTCATAGCATAAGGAAGATCAATTACGAAAAAAATGATATAACTCTGACTAATCTAGAGCTAACAAAAAAAAAAGTGAATAACGAAACATATAAATCAATTACGACTTTGTATATGAAACGAGCTAGTATTAAACTAAATAAGTAGTGTCAAGTGTACTCAAATAGAGAGAAAATCCTTTACTAATATTGAACTTTTATATACGATGTACTAAACCATTAATGATGTTGTCGTTTGTTTCCGTTACGAAGATTTCGGTAGAATGGTAATCGCCAAGTTTTTCAGATATTTTTCAATGTAGCACGAGTTCTCTATGAGTCGGATTGTATGTATGTATGAAAACAGAAGAAACGAGAGAGAAGAAAAACTTTATGACCATAGTCCGCGTCAAACCATCAACACCAATAATTGTGCTGGATATCGATTTAGAGAATTATCTTTCAATGTTGCTAGCATTTTGTAAATATTCGTTCGCTCTGTAGGCGATTTGCAAACTAAGACTTAGCGTGCAAAGTTTATCAGATTCTTCAAAGCTATGGCTGATATTGCGATCAGTTGAAGTTGGAATGTGGTATATAAGCTACCAATTAATCATAAGCAGAGCATATGCGCTGCCAGACTATTAATCGTCGCTTATGAATACTTGAACAGCTTATTTCTCAGTTATTTCCACTGACACGTGGGATATGTATCTTCAAAGTACATTCACTCATGTTAAATCAAATTCGCAACATTTTTCAGATCGACGCTTTTTTAAACGTTTCTTCTTTACGTTGTTGAACAGCTGACAAAATGTTGCTTCTACTTGCTTAACGTGCCAAAAGCGAATGTACCAGTGGATACCGTTGACATAAGTTTTGGCTTTAACTAGAACAATTTGTTGTTTTTATTTTACCTAGCATTATCACTTGCTAAATGCGAAAGAAATCTAAAGCGTGACGCGAGTAACGTGATTATCATGAGAGGGTGAATTAACAGTACCCTAATCGTAGGAGACAAATAAAAAATACACTCGGAGAGCACACATACGTGGACTCATGAGAAATTCATGAGAGAGGTATTCAGGCAATATTTGCCTGGCACAAAATGCTAATGTTTCTGTAAAGGAATGAAAGTGAAGTGCAAAGCTGCATGTGGTAGTTTACGATGCGACTCCAGCAATTTCATTTGCAATTATTAATATTAATGGAAAACGATGGAATGCGTACCTACGTTCCATCCAAGAAAGAAACGAACGTCTCTAGTATTACGTTAAGTCGAATATTTGTTTTATCTTGTAATGAACATGTACGTATGTGTATAATGTATTTGCAATGTCATTTGATATTCTATGCGATCATCGACTTTTATTCGAATATTGACGCGCGAAAATTTTGCAAGTCAAGTCATACTATCGTATAAATATATAAATATATACATATATTTTCTGGTAACATAAAGTTATCAGTGACATAGTTAAGCTTTTAAGATCGATATTATATTGTTTGTACTTCGTTTGATACAAAACTGCATAAATATAGGATCTAACGAGTTCCAAGATCAACTAACAACTTTTGATTTGAAGAATTTTCGCACTTGTTGAACGATTATACGTTATAATATCGAAATTCGTAGGTTTTAATGACTCCCGTTCCGACGTTTTGAGTTTCATTTTTCTAATGAGGTTAATGTTCGCCTGCATCTTGTACATATACTTGTATTCTGTAAATATTCGTGAACTGATTTCGTCGATAATATTTATTTCTGTGTTCTGAGGATACTTTCTATTTTCAATACTACTGAGAGCGCATAAGTCTCCAATGCCGCGCGGCTCTCTGTACAATTACAAAGGAGATTCGTTATATTTCGAGAGACGATTTCATTTTTTTACGTTTTTTTTCTACTTCGGAAACACATCAGCATTGTAAAGTCAGTGCTACGCGAATCGCGATTATATTTAAGGGCGTAAAAGAAATGAAATTTTTATTGTACAATATGGACTTTGTACGATGTACATTACGTATATGTACATTAATGCAATAACTTTTAATAAAACGAGCGTTGTAGATCATACTACTTTTCACTTCATTCGCTCCAAGTTTACATGACGCATAAACAAAAATGATGTTTTCGGTAATCATTATTGGCATTATATATTTTGTTGTGTTCGACGGAGTCAAAGGGACAGTTAACATGAAAATATATTTTACAGCATCGTAGTAAATCTTTGAGCAATGCTGAAGTGTTTTAGAATCAATCGAGCGTTTAAATTTTAAACACCTCAATTAATTCCCTAAGGTCCGTGGTCAATAATACATGCTCAGATAGAAAGGCACTTATCTATAATACGACATAGTGATTTATAACGTTAGACGAATATACTTTAATACGATGACGATTATCATCACGAATTATTATTTTATTATATAAAAATATTATATATTGTAAAATTTAACTAATCAATATTAATATCTTTATTAAAAAAGAATAACTGATGGTAAAAAGCAACGTACGTAGTGCAAGAACATCAGAGTCGCAATCAGTCTCAGTAATTATTACGATTATTCGTTTTGAATTTCAATCTTTCAATACATTCTGTAATTAAACTAACGACTGGGAACGGAGGAAGCGTAAGATGCTCTCTGCAAATTGAATTAAGGCTTGAAATAATAACAGCTCAGACTGATCAAATACGATACATTGATTAAATAATAAAGTGAAAAAAGTTATGAATTATTAATATATTCTTTCGGACCTCTTCCTGATCCTTAAAGCAATAATGAAGACCCTTTTTATTCCAGAGCAGTACAATCAAAGAATGTTGATCCTTAGACAATAGGTTGATGTTGATATCGTAAAGTGATATCGTAAACATTTCAATACTCCAGTAAATTGGAAAATGTCGAATCCTCGATCTATCGATAAACGAGCATCACAAATAATGGACCGTGGCGAAGAAAAAAACCAACAAACACAGATTCAATGATCATTTATATTTAACTGTACATAAATATTGTGCTTCTAACTGACATCGCCAAAAACTTAGGCGTCGCAGAACAATTGTGGTAACAAAGAAATTTTTATTTTATTAAAATACATTTTACCCGTTGTAATACAATAAAATTCTACAAATCTCTCGTATTGCGCGCTTGCTTTACACAGTTATACGTGTAGTGTATATAATAACAAATGTTTTTACAATATTACAGTTCAGACATACGAAATAAGTCGTAATGTACAAATGCATTTGGTTGTATGAAAATGAAGAATTTATTTGGTCGGGGAGAAGCTGGTTGGAGTAAGTATGCGAGAATGCATCTCGCGTATCAATGGCACTGTGTATGCAACACATTCATCCCATCCTGGGGATCTCCAAGCGCTCTCGCGTGTTTCCTTTCGTGCCTGAAGATCTTTATAGCCTGTAAGTAAATCAAACATTATTATAATGGAATTCTTATCAATTTCTTTAGATCTGAATATATTGTTGCATTATTAATACCCAATTGAAGAACTAATATTTATTGTGAGCGAATCAGAGACTTATTACTTTCGCGATGGTTTAGAATAGATTCAAAAGCATAGCTGTTAAACAACAACGATGTCGTTGCTAACCAAAAGCTGCCATATTGCAAATGCTCCGTACAATTAATGCAAAATACTACATCCGTAGTAATCTTATGTTTGCAACAATATCGACAATCACTGATAATATCAGCATGTTATTTCATGGATGTGCTGAAGGCATCAAAAGCAGTGAATACTATGTCACAGCAAGTTTTCAATAAGAATTGGTACTCACACCACATATGATGAACGTTGTACAGGCGACCGATTTGCGAGAAATATCCAGCAAAGGGCTCGTCGTTATTACGCCTATAATTAATAGCCTTTGCCCAGTTGTTGCCCCATTCTATCATAGTACCTGGCTGCAGTCTGTAACTACGAATTTCATATATATTCGATCCTTCTCGTTTTGTAAGGGCAGGCCAGTAACTGAATGCCAACAAATACTCCAAGTGGCGCGATCTTAAATAATTGCCATGTTCTTTTTGCAACTGTTGATATGCCTACAAAGAAACAATCATATCAATGCATTAACTCTGAAAATCTACTCTTCTCATAACTTACAATCATGCTCAACTGTACGTTTGTACTTCATTCACAACTCCAAACGTGTCGTACCTTGTCTTTGGATAATTCGATTTGTGCATGGTCAATACTTTCGTAACCACCTTTGTACTGCCAAAGATGTAACGCCTGATCTAAATCTCCGACTTCGACAGTCCAGGAACCAATTAATTCTAAGTTTACAGTGGATCTCTTGGAATGTACAAGGTTTACTTGTTCTTCGCTGCAACATTACCAAACGCAGGACATTTCTCAATATTATCTCAACTCTGCTAAAGAAATTTTGGGGACTATCTACGCTATACTATTCCTGCACTATATACATAAAAGTGAATATTTACCTGAAACATAAAAGAACTTGGCAAATGGCTATGAAAAATTATCTCCCTTTCACCCGTAGCTCGATATTCTAATCAACGACGAAAGGTCACCGAATCAAAAATGACAACAAGGTCGTTAAGGACGTATATACTCACTAGTTCGCTAAGTACTTGTCAATGGAATCAGGTCGGATGTTGTGCGTGTGCAAAGCGTATATGACTTCTTTGTCGGACAGCATCCGCGAGTGGGATTCTTTGGTGGGTTCGATGTTTCTCACGAAGAGCTTGTTTATCCATCCGTCGTTGACATCCCATCGAATCGATGACCTTGCGAATGATCTGTAACACACAGACAGGACGTGGCTGTCGCCCTAAAGAGCCGCCTTCTAGATTTTACCGCGTAATTACCGGCCGGTGCCATTACGTAAAAATGGAATGCACTTCGCGGCACTTTGTAATTACGATCGCCTACCGGGTGTTAACGAACAACGGCGATATAGTTTTGCCGATCAGCGTGATCTGCGCGACTCCAAATCTACTTCTCAAAACGGCAGCCATTCTTATTGGATCCTCGCGTGGAGATCTCTACTGGTGTGTGTCCAATCAAGATCGGGACACAATCCCGACAGTGCTGCAACTTAAAGACGCGGCGCTTTCGACTAAACACACGGAAAAAATCGCTGGTCAACGTCGTCGTTGATTTATTTTTATTCATAATCTCTATTTCGGGATTTTTCTTTCTACGCGGCATAATGATAGTTACGGCCCTGAAAAGCACGAGCTTCGGATGAAGCTCACGTTTCAGTATTACGGCGCCTGCGTAAATGTTTCGCACTATCTCATTTTCCAGCATGGAAGACGTCGTAGATGATATATTTACCATTGCATACAAATTTCACGAAGGTTCTGTTTTCTGTGAAATGGGAATAGTGTAGCAGATTATAAATAGAGGATCTGGATTGAATAATTATTAAACCGATCTAGCATATGTGCAACGACGTAGAATTTCCAAACTTATACGCTATATAATTTCTATCGCCTGATAAACATGCATATACAATAAACACATTATTGGTCATAGTAACATTTTATTCGGAAGAACATTCGATATAGATATCAGGATCTTGCGATTTATATTGATCTATATATGAATCCAGTGATCCAGAGACAGTGATTGTCAGCAATCTCGAGCGCCATCTAAGATATTTTTAAATTTACTCTAACCTTTCTTGTTGTTTTCCGGCGGGTGTAAATGGAATGAAAAATTTCCACCTAGTTTTATCACCTTTTATGACATAAAATACAAGATATTACTCATTAAGTACGTGGATAATTAAACGGCAGAGAGAACTACCAAAAATTAACGCTTGTACGTGATCTGCCACTTTACAATTAGTTGTGCAAAGTTTTCGATCACTGTGTGCTATTGATATCATAATTATATAGAAAATTGATTATTGTTATTTAGTTTATTAGATAATTAGGATACAACGGAGCCAGTATTAACGATATCGTTATGATGCAAGTAATGCGCGACATTTGATATATTTTACAAATGTTACAATGGAAAATACAGAAGTGGTAGAACACTTTTTTGGTGTATATTTGTTGTATTGTGCGAACCCTAAATATAAGGGTAGAACGTATATAGGATACACCGTAAATCCGAACCGTAGAATTAAACAACACAACGCTGGAAAAAAGCATGGAGGAGCTTGGAAAACTAGTAATAGGGGACCGTGGTAAGCGTTAAATATTCCGTTTAATGTGGAACGATGAGTATTGACGTTGTGTGTTTTATACTCGTTCTTTGTAATGATAGTAATCTATACGATTGTGCAGAGTATCCGAATGTGTTGTACAAAATGTGACGTTCCAAAATAAGACTATACCATTGTTTTCCAACTTGTTATTGCTATTCATTTAACTCTTTGCATTTTTAGGAATATGGTGTTGATTATTCATGGTTTTCCAAATAGTACGTCTGCCCTTAGGGTGAGTTCAAATACTTTTTGAGGGATACATAGAAATTCCACAGAAATATGTGTAAATTCGTGGGATCCATAGATTACCCAGTAGCTACTACATTATAGAAGTGCTCAGTGTGGCCTAAGTTTTCAAGTGCGCAAAACGTGAACTTATTTGACATGTTGGGACCAAAGACTGCAATTTGTACTAGTAATAAATGTATATAATTAGTTTTCCAAAAAAAGGATACTTTTTTGAAACATGTAACTTCAAATTTGTGTGAAAACAACAGTGTTCTTTACATTAGTAGAAATCAAAAGTATTATTGTTAACGTAAAATATATTTTCAGTTTGAATGGGCATGGCAGCATCCACACGTCAGTCGCCGCCTCAAACATGTACCTAAGAAAAAATCGCAGCAGAAGGTCTTTGAATATTGTTTATTGATTCTATCAGAGATGTTGAAAGTTGGGCCTTGGTGCCGGTTACCGCTGACAATACGTTGGTTGGATCAAGAATTTTACAGAGAGTTCGTTAGGAATATTTCTGCGCCTTTACACATGCCCATATGTTGTGGAAAAGTAACTGCTCGTAAGATTAAAAAAACACGAAAGGAAGATGTGGCTGACGATATCATATTTGACGATTTGCCAATGTTTTGTTCTATTTGTGGTTTAGTTTTAGCAGAAAAAGAATCGGTTGGCTGTATCAAACCTAGCTGTCTTTTAATAGCACACTTAATTTGTTTGGCCGACATATTTTGCAAGGATGGTATGATTTTACCAATCGAAGGTACTTGTCCCGCATGCAATACCAACGTTTTATGGGGCGACCTCATAAGAAAAAAGGTCGGTTGTTATGGAAATCTTGAACAAGTCTCTGATTCGTCGAGCGATGACGAGTGATCATGGAACAGGACTGAAATCTAATTTCAACTTCCTGTCAATTCTGTATATATCTATAGCAAAACAGCGCGCGTGGATTAACGTAAAGTTTAATTCAGCATTGTATATTTTGTATTTAATTTACTACAAACTAGTGCGATTGTTAATACTACTATTCCGTAGAACGAAGTTATTTTAAGGGGGGGGGGGGGGGGACTAGATTTTTTAGTCGATGTTTTAGGTCTTCAAACTAGTCCCCTCCCCCTTAAATGATATGAAAATTGTGCAGTATATATTTTTATGAGAAATCTAATGAACGTGATAACACAATAATCAATAAAGCGTATTTCAAACTAATAAAGGGATCGTCTTATTAAAACAGGGCCCTTTACCCGGTTTTACTGGCTGTTAGTATTCAGCGTAATGTTCACTGAGCGTAATATGTGTCAGTGAAAATTGTTGGGCTCACTGTGTAATTAGCACGCGTCCCATCGAACCGTTAGCAACCGTACGTGATCAAATGATACATTTCGTGGCGAAATGATAAACATTCGGTATTTGGGTTGGTAAACCCATTTTTCTTCCCTTCTCTTTGCTCAGTTATAACTTATAATTTGCTACCGTACAAATACAATTGCACGAACTTTGCAATGGACGGACTTGAATGGAGACTTGATCGCGTTGGTGTTTCTTTAATCGGTCGATTCAACTAATAGCGTTCCATTTTCTCCGTAATCGTCTTATTCCGTTATCTGGTTCTTTTGCAGTTGCGCTCGCCCTTAATTGGAGTCGTGTACCTGACATCGCAATTTAAAACGATTTCCAAGTATTATATAATCGTATTGTTTTATAAAAAAGGATCTGTCGCAAATTGATTTACATCTCTAATTAAATAAACACCAATTATCTTTCTTATTACATTTATATATATTTTGGTTATGTGTTTAACTTTATAAACATAAATAAATTAAACTTAACAGTTCACATAAATATTAATAGATCGAAACCTTGATACGTACAAAGAGCAATTTAACTACAAATGTTTCCGTTTGACATAACAGTGTAGAATGCTTTTTGACGTAACAAAGTTTCGTTTTCTTTCACCTAAAATTAGGCCGGGGCACGTATTCAACGAATCGATAAATTACTAGAGCAATATTATTTACAAAAAAGCGAGAGGGGGAAATAAATAATAACTATGATTGAACATGCTAAATGGTAAATTGCAATTATCGCGGCAGTGATGATAAGATACAGCGGGATGAAATAAATAAAAATACAATTATCATATGAAAGTCTGAATAGTCGCGTATCTGGCTACGCATATCTGATATTTTCTAAACACCATTAAATCAACTAGCAATAACTACCGATGCTGCGCCTCATTTCTTATTATTGCCCAGTAATTTAAATACCACGCGCAAAACCGCAAGTTCGCTCGACCAATAATTTTCTTTATTGCAGTCTACATTTGATATCAGAGTATCAGAAGGCGGAAGCAATCATTTTACCAGAGCATCTCGATATGTGGCGCTTACAGAGTACGTACCCGCTATTTGTACCGAAATTATGGCAAATAACGGTACGTAAAGGTACTTTACGCGGAAACACTTTCCACTAATATTTTGGGTCCGAAGCAGTATATATGGAATTTGTCGGTGGGACTTCTATAAGTGTTCATTACCATTTTCGGAATACGCACGTTCGGAAACCGTTGAATCCCGCGCAATTTTGCTTCTAAATAAAAATCTCTCCAGGTACCGTTTAAAACAAGTTTCTCTTATCGTTTCTAAACGCTTTGATTTTTTTTCAAACTTTCGAGTTATCTAAATATTATCAGAATACATATAGCAAATTTTCTAATTACATGCACGTATTATAATTAATATTAATAGTCTACCAAGCTAGCTTCTTCAATCTTTAAATTTCTCGTTTATCCAGTCGGAACTCGGTAAGCCGATGCTGAAGAGTATACAAAAATGTTTCTAGTTCCAGAAACGGGCCAATAATCGAATTATGCGCGAAGTCTGGCTCTCTCATGCAAATTCAAGTTAATTTTAGTTTCTTTTTGAACTCTAAGATTTTGTGAAGCGAAACTAGGAAAGATTTACCGAGGCTTTCATTTAAAGAAGTTCGAGTTAGCAAGGTCCGACTGTAGTTTGTACACGGAAAGGTTTAGCACAGCAAGTTCCGAATATTGCGGACCAACGATACGATCGAATCGTACTGCGATTTAAATTACGTCCTGGTAAAAATATAATCTTTAAAACAAATCTGGAATCAATCCGTCGTCACCGTAATCGCCGTAATCGTCCGCTCCGGGTGGTACGAATATCCCTCCAAGAACACCGGAAAGATTTTCGCCTAGGCCCATTGCTGTTGCGACTCCAAAAACGAGCCTCATCACGAGCAATCTCATAAAGTTCACCACGTTCGTTTCTTTGCTCTGGAGAGACAGCTCTGTGGTTTCCTTTGCTTTGCTCTCAGCACATTGAATCTGCCGGATATTACGAGTACTTGCAATGAAACGTGAAATAAAAAAAAATTGGAAGGAAAGGAAGGATAGAAGAATTTGTTTTCAATTTCATTTGTATCTATGTTTTAACGAAATCTTTAAAATCAGTTTGCTATATTTTCATTAGTCTGCTATTGGATCATTGAATTTGTTCGTGGCGCTCTTTGAGGCATTGCAATAATAATAAGCCAAAGTTGTATGTTCACGTTTTGTAAAAAAGTCCAACAAAATTATTTAGTAAGAACAATTGTGTTTACATTTGTATTCTGGATTGCGAGTACCTGCTAGGTTCTAAAATTAACGAGTGCATTCTTTCTTGAAGTTGTACAGTTCCCGTAAGTTCGATACTACGTCAAACTTATATCAATAGCTACGTAAAAGCCACAAACATAAAAAGGGACAACTGCTCCACAAAACCCACTAGTTCAATATCTCG
Organism: Pemphredon lugubris; assembly: GCA_933228935.1. Lineage (NCBI taxonomy): Eukaryota > Metazoa > Arthropoda > Insecta > Hymenoptera > Crabronidae > Pemphredon > Pemphredon lugubris. The sequence goes on along the minus strand of OW121817.1, from coordinate 25,975,446 downwards.
ATCGTACGTTCAACGTTTATTATAAGTTTCTAACTGCCCCGATACCTCAATCCCGTACTTGTTCTCGATCTCTATCTACCGGTGATAATACATATACCTTTATAAACGTGATAAACCAGATTCAAGATTCCAAGGCTAAATAAAATTCCAAGAGCAGTGACCAGTTTCAATTTCCAACGAGACTTTCGCTTAATTCGGACTTACGCTGACGCAGACGAGGATAAGTGCCATTAAAGCGAGTGCGTCTTTCATCTTGCACTTCCGGCCCGATAATCACTTCCGGCGGCCGTCGATCGACCTTTTTCGGTTACGATTCAATTCCCTTCCTGCCAGAATCTTACTTGCATCGAAACCACTCTTTCGACCGAGCACGCAGAGAGAGCAACGAGAACTGACCGGACTATACGTGAGGTACTTGCCTTCTTTCTTTTCCTCATCAAACTGCACCGCCAATGGGACACCGGTCGAAACGTATGATCGGGCAGGTGAGCGATGGGGACAATGTGAAATAAGTGGCAGTGCCATGATCGTAGTGCCTAAGTTATTCTACGGTAACGGTACACGACGAAAAAAGGCATCGAGGCCATCTCACCGAAGTCGACGATACGAGCTTCGGGCGCCAGTCACGCATAGCGGAAGGTTTCTACTGGGAGACAGTGCGGACACCTCCATGAAAACGTCGTTAACTCTTTACCAATCGGATTCATATTTATGTCAGTTTGTTTTACGAATTATACGACGAAAGAAACGCCGTTTGTCGAGGATCGCTGGTTGTTCGTGGGTTTTACTGTTATTTGGGAGTCGGAGGCGAGGACGATGACGGAGCTCTTCTACCTATTGTGTATCAACAATCTTATTTTTTATTCTTGACCCTGTACGCGCATATACGTAAACTGGCCAAGTTCTTCTATAGAAGAGGCGAGGGTGTATCTTGAATACAATGATTAGAAGAAGAAGATGCTCTTTCAGACTTTCCGTTCTGATTGTTTATCTTTTGTAAAAATGCGGGTATAACCAGAAGTACCGTTTAAACCAAAGAATATATTATATGTATGAGTATGTACTTATATCTACGCAAAATATGACGAAAGTTTCGTAAGCTTTTTTTCCCAATCCCGAGAAACATTTTCAACATTGTAATATTTATACTAACGTTACGAGAATATCGTTTACCTATTTAAAATTTCTACGCTCCGTTGCACGCTCGATGGTACGTGAAATTCTACTCGCTTAAATTCTCGAAACAGAAATCCTATTTCTTCCGTTGGTGTATTTTATAACCCGAATTACCGATCTCATAATCTCATACCGTTGTTCCATTTGATGCAAAAAAAAGATCATTTTCCGCGGTAAGTACGACCGTATACGTTGCCAAAGGCGGCCATGAAATTAGCCTGAATCGTAAGTAACGATCATGTTACGGATCGTTACTTATCGCGCGCCTTAACGACGGACATCAAGCTCTACGCTAAGAATTTTTCTTTTTCCAACGCGTAACAGTATTTATTCGCTAATTTGCATTATATTAATTATTCTGCAGTGTAATGCTTATTAGTTATGGCCATAGGAAGCAATTAGTCTTATTTGCAATATTATACAGATCATAGTGCGCTTAGCTTGTGCAATTATTCATCTCCGATACTTAGCGTGATTTATAAATACAAAGTACGCAAAGTACAACTAACACGGTGCATCAAGATTTTATACTTTTGACTTGTCAGCATCCATGATTACTGGACGATAACGGATTCTTTATCTTAATCCGATGAGTTCTTTTTGCGAAAAATTTATACGTGAGAATGGTCACGGTGCTAGATCATCGATGAACGATTTAATAATCTCAAACCTTTCAATGGTAATGAAGAAACATTTTGAATGTAGCCGCTAATGGCGCAATGACGACAATGAATCGTAAAATTCGCAATACTAATATCATCGATCGGTGAGGAGAATACCACCCTTTTGATACGAAACGACATACACCTTCGTGGAATGGCACTTTAATGTTAATGGTAATATCAGCTTCATAGTCTTTATCTTTCGCGATCTTTGCGATTCACCGATCTCCGTGTTAAAAATGGGAATTCGACGAAGTAATATAACGGTACACCCGGACAATATAAACTGTCCTGACATCGAATGAAATTGTCATGTTGTCATAATTTCGAGAAGAAACGCGTCACGTTGATATTTAAAAATAATCATCGTGTATAATTTATCGATCTGTACGATGGAAATAGAGTTTCATACGCATAATTTAATTTCTTTTTCTCTATATTTCGTCAATCCAAGAAAATGTAACGCCCAATGGAATTTTCAGTTGGACGCGCCGACGGGAAAAGACAGACCACGTCAATCACTGAAAATGGCAATCGCGCACAATCGATCCGGCGTCTACGATTCAATGGAAATGAATGGTCTCGATCGGAGGCATCTCGCAATGACCGTGCGACGACCACAAACAACCCGAATGACGATGCTAATGACAACGTGCTCGACTCTTGGCGAAGTTGAAGGACAGCGAGGATTCCCTTTGGATTCAGCGATCGAAGCGTACACGAAGAAGAACCTGTAATGAAAGGCAGGATGCGCCCCGGACCGGACGTGACGCTCCTCGCATACAGAAACAGTTCCAGAAACGAAGGAAACACCGTCACTGAGCCACGATGACTGTACCTGGCTGTACCCCTCCATCGAGATAACGCACCTTGCCCTAAGAATGGCGCCCTAAGAATACATCATTCGGCGAAGACGCCTCGGCGACAGTTTAATGATCTTTATAATTCATTTCAGTTTTAATCGAGGCGCAGAGAATTACTTTTTCTTTTCTAGTTGCAACGCGCTGGTTTCTCTATTCACTTTTTTCACAATCATACATAACGCTACTTTGGCATAAAAGATGAAGTTGCCATCCAACGCAACGATCAAAAAATTATTAAAAGAGGTTTTGCTAATGGATTTAATATCATCAACTTGTATTATAAATTTTGATATTTTAATTCATTAAAATTTTTAATTTGATATTTTAATAAATGATTCGTATCGCGAAACAGTTTAACGATACGTGGAAAAAGCGTCGCGGAATCTTTCCGTGGGACGTAGGTTGACATAAATCACGTCGGATTAAAACGGCGGATCTCGTCTTTTGAAAAGCGTGAAGGGATTCAGTGAAACAAAGCGATCAATACTCATCAATGGGAAATGGGTCTTTCCATTGGAACGTTGGCACAGAATGAAGTAAATGCGCGTCGGTGGTTCGTAGACCCTGCGACGACATTGCGCGTTATAAATTCCTTTTCTCATTTCTTCTAATCAAAACGGTAACTACTGTGGAAAATTTTGTGCACAGTCCCTCACATTGTTGCAACTACGTGTACCGAGAAACCTACATCGGAAGAACCCTATCATTATTACAATCGTGGTTACGGTAGAAATGGTAAAAAAAATTGTACCATCCGGGCGTAATAATTGGAGGGTTCGGATTGCAGGTGGAGCAAGTCCATTGTTATACATTAAATTGGTTTTTATTATAATATATAAGTGAATACTTTAACTTTGACCCCAGCTTACGATGCATACTTTACTCAATTACATTTACAATCGTTGAACACGAATGCGAAGTAATAGTTCAACGGCGCGAATCGATCTCGCGTCAGTTCGGAAATCGATTATTATTGACAGAAGATCGTTTTCCCGTGACGCGCGTGAGGTAATGGGATACGTGCCGACGGGAGGTGAACAATAGGGCTTGATGGCGTCCTCGTCGGACTCGTTGCCCGGTAGGAATCGGTTCCTCTTTCCTTCTATCCTTCGAGAGAGAGGGCTCGCTCCTCTCTCTGTCAGTGCGTGTTACACCCTCACGGATGACACTTTGTTCGAGCACCGCGACAAGTGCTACCTTGCGATCGCGAGTTTCCATTCGAGTTTTCGAGCGGTTTAAATCGATGCGACGCGGAGAGGAGAATTCATTGTGATATCGCGCCAATTCCTGACGCGTCTTCTAGTTTCTCGGCGGTGCAAACGTGCGAGACGATCGAGTTCGGTGATACGGAAATTTTCGCGAGTTACCCCTGAATGGATCTATGCCGCACGATCGTGCAACGCGTGAGGCCGGTGTTTCGTTATTTGAAGATTCAAGATTGTGCGTGGCGTGCTTGGCAAATCTCCGATTTTTTTTTTTTACCGTGGATCTGTGATTTTACGGGGAGAGTTTGATATTCTCGTTTTGTAAGATTCTCGACGAAGATGAACGCGGAGGAAGCTAAAGTAGGATGTTTTCAAATGGTCATCGCAGTTTTGTTGGGCATAAATTATGTCATAGTCGCCATGAGCCACGCGTTGCCGGCTTTCCATAACTACACGCCGCAGTTTTATTGTCAGGTAAAGTATGAAACGATACTCGATTCGCTTTCGAAAATCATTTTCAAATTTTTTTCTTATTAAATCGCGCAAAAGTGAGACCGTTCGTTTTAAATATTAAAAAACGTATAAACAAGTATAGACCACGTGGCGAAAAATGAACACGACACTCATAAAAATTGAATGACACTCTAAAATTGGATAACGTCCCTTCATCGTCCCCGCATTTGACGCAGCTAATATATTTTTAAGCATAGAGCCTGCACTAAACGAACACTCTTTCCCTTTGCAATATATTCCGTGTGAATTACAGAAAACTATCTTTTGCGTAAAATTTTAATAGTCAAAGATGGTGCGTTCTTATCGATGAAACTAATTACAGACGAGAAACGCGACGAACCGAACGTACGGTTGCCAAGAACTAGCCAACGTGTCTATTGGAAGTAATTCGACTTCCGGTCGCCAAGAATCATTGGATTCGGGTTCGTGTTTCGGCGAGTATCGTTTTGCGAGCGAGTTTGGGGAAAATAGCGTCGTGACGGAATGGAGCTTAATTTGCGAAAAACGATACCTGACGTTTCTTGGACCGACTGTCTATTACGTCGGAGTTTTAATTGGTGCTTGGATTGCCGGAATTTTGGCGGATCGTATTGGAAGACTTCCGGTTCAAGCAATTTGTCTTTACACACAGGGTACGATGGCGGTTGCGTTATACGTTGTGCAGGTAAGATAAGTTCTTGAATTACTTTTCACCGAAACTATAAATACCAGACGAATGACGTAAAGATATTGAATTCATGATTGTACGATATTAGATATAGTGGAATCCTGATTATCGGAGTTATTTATCTAGTATTATCCGAGTATTATTCGGACATCGATTATCTGGACATTCAGAAAATAATTTATGTTATAAGGCCAGATCCATTATTTAGAATTCCCTGTACGAAAAATTTATAATTTTGTATTTTCTCGAAATCCGGATGTTTCACTTATTATAAGTGAACTTACACTTATTGAATGAAATGAGTTACACTTATTTAGTGAAAACTTATTACAAATTGAAGATTACAATTTTTACAACGTCAAACTTTTAAAATTTCATTTTAATCGTTTTTAGTTCTACGTTAAAAAGAGCTGTATAATCTTAATAACAGAGTTTCTCAATTTCAGAATTACCCTACGTTCTTAGCTCTTCGGGGTCTACAAGGGGTTTTTGTTCAAGGACTACAGAATTCGACATATATTCTTTCCCTGGAACTATTCCCGGCAAAGGCCCGTACCTTCGTCGCATTAATTATGCAAATTTCTTGGGCCATTGGTCTGGTACTTTTGGCAGCTCTCAGTTACGTGATACCGGATTGGAGAATTTTACAATTAGCAGTATCTGTACCCACTGCAGTAACTGTACTTTATATCTGGTACGGTTAAATCATACTCGTTAACGTTTTATTAATTAGTATTGTTTACGGAAAAAATGATCGGGCCGTATTAAATTGAGATTACATTGTTCGCTTTATATCGCTCTTATTATGAACTTTAAAAACATTCGATTTCTTTCTTCAGGATTATACCAGAGTCGCCAAGATGGCTTTTAGCAAAGGGCAAATCAACGGAAGCTGACATAGCCCTGGAAAGAATCGCCAAATACAATATTTGCTGTGTGAGATCACGAGAAAGCACCGTTAAACCGGAGAAAAACGTAAACGGAGGCACGACGCCAACGAAGCCGGAAAGAAAATCGCGAGTTACGAGCGTCGACTTGAAAAAGACGAAAACCGACGGTGAAACCAAAGAAGAGACTATCAATTTGCTGACTACTACCGAGCTTGATCAGCGAAAAACACGAAGTACGTCAAAGCCCACGAATCACGTAATTCGTTGCTTCTATTTTAAATCGATTTTATAAATTGAATATTTTTCACGGTAAAATTCTTTTTCAATTTCTGCAGAATCAAGCTTACAAGTGATTACGGAGAATTTGGAAAACAGACTCTCGAAAACAGAATCCAAACAAGAGACTTTGAAAAGTGAAAAAAATGGTGAAATAGAAAAGGAGGGCGCGCCGTCTAGTTCAAAAACTCATCGAAAAACCAAATCGATATCGCAGGCGGCCCACAATCAACGGCTTTCCTTGAAAAATGCATATGAGATCGTGGAGCTTCGAACACCGGCGAACAAAGAGATGGTGGTAGAAAAAAACGAAAAGACTGATTCAAAAATTGAAGCAAAACCCAACGCACAATCGACGCAGCATTTCAGAAAATTGGTTAAATGTTCGGCGTTGAGAAAATATAATGCGATAATGATTTGTCAATGGTAAGTGGGCCGAAACATTCTTCTTTTCTTAAAAACTTTTTAATAATACTTGATCACGATAGTATTCGCCGAGGACAATTTTTATATTATTTTTCTGTTTAAGGTTGACTTCGTCCATGGCGTGTTGCCTTTTCTTAAACCTTGCACCGAGTTTTCCCCTTAACAGGCACGTCACGTTTGCCTTAGGAGGGGCATTGGAAATTGCCACCTACATATTTGTATACTTCGTGTTATCCAGATACGGTAGACGGCTCCCCATGTCCGTATATCAATCCTTCAACGGTGTCATTTGCATTTTGGTAGCTGCGATTATTATCCTGACGGATGCTGCGATTTGGATCGGTATGCGACAGCAATACAAATGTTGATATGTTCACGTGAAACTTAATGAAAACAATTGGCTAATGGAAGGGTTCCAAGCTACAGGTGACTAAGTTCTTTTGACTCTCGGAATTTGATGAAGTTCGTTATGAGAAATATAATAAATAATTATATACCAGTGTATACTCATATTTGTACAATTAAGTTATTTAAAAAATTTGGACTTTTAGTCACGCCCTGCTTGAATCCTTCCAATTGATTTATATGAACGATAATCTATTTACACTGATCATGCGTATTGTTATTATGAATATTAATTGAATAGCGGAACAAGGTTTTACCATGTCCTTTTTTGTATTTTCATTTCCAGATCTCGCGAAAACGATAATGCTGTTACTCGGTAGGGTAACAGTGATGAGTACCGTTTTCATAGCATATTTGTACACGGTCGAAATATTTCCCACCGTGATACGAGGAACCTGTTTAGGCTTATGTGCCGTTTTCGCAAAAATTGGCAGTTTGTGCACACCGCACGTATTATTATCGGTAGGATTTGCATTTTACTTGCGACCGACTGTTTACCTCGTTTCTTTAATGCACACACGAGAACTCTTTCTCAAAGTTACGAATAACTTAGAATAATTTTACGACCGTCTAAGGAAGATAATTCGTTGTAATGTTTATATATGTATTTGATACTAGTCCCTAATATTAAAGCAATCTGCAATCTAACAGATAGTAAACTGTACAAAGAACAATGAATGTTAAACTATTAAAATTTTGCATAATTAACTTAAATCTCTTAATTAGGAAATTATACCCCAAAGTTCTTTGTGTGTCATATATCATCTTAATCGTTCAAAAAAATTGCTGAACTGTCCATAGTACGAATTCGAGACCAATCAATGTTAATCAACGATTTTTTTTAGGGAGAATACGTTCCACTTCCCGTTCCATTAATAATTATTGGAATGCTGTGTCTCGTATCGGGTGCTCTAGCACTGATATTACCCGAGACCTTAAACAGAATTTTACCGGATACTGTCGAAGACTCCGAATTATTGAATGTTGATAGAAGAGAAAAGAAAAATAACGAGAATCTGAATAACGAAAAGGTACATACAAACGTGGATCTCACGGAGAGAGGAATACTGAGAGCAAAACTCTTTTCGGAAGATTGGGTAGACGCGGGAAATGGAATATTAGTAAATTTTTCTGAAAATAAGACTTCTGATTAAAGTATACTTTAAAAAGGATCATTAAACTTTTGAAATTTACCTTTGAATTGTAGGCAAAAGCTACTTAATTAATTGCATTTGCAGGCACTTTATTGATAATATTCAAAGACGAATTTGGATCAGATGTAAAAATATCAGATTCCAATGTTCTATTATTAATGAACGGAATTTTATTTATATAACACAAGAGAGGTACAATAGTTTAATAAATGATAAGTATATATGTTTACTACGCGTTCACGTCTTGTTAAAAGTATTATGTTATTTGACCATTTAGTTGTACAGAATTGAATTATTGTATTAACTTTTAGACCTCAATCAATACGCGACGTTGTGATTTAATTTTAGTTGTCGACTTTATATTATTATCTGATTATTTGTAAGGGAAAATTTAGCGCCTCGTTGAAAGACACGGAAATAAGTATAATTTTGATAGACAGTAATTAATGATAAGTGCACCGCATATATAGAAATATTTGTATTTACTGTAATAAGAAAAAGATGGATCTTATTAATATACGCAGTTCTCGATAAAAGTGCGTTTTTATATAAACATTTATAGCGGATGTGCTATTGTTGGCATGTATTAAACGACGAACATTAATAAGATGCCATAAATCGTATTATTATATCAATGTATATATTTTGTAGTTATTCCTTCTATATCGATTAAAGAAATTTCACAAAAATCGCATACAGCGATCAGTTAACTTATCACTGCCAAATTAAATGAGATTAACTTTACTCTTACAATTTTTTAAGTGAAACGATTAAAAAGTGGTTATCAGATTTGTCTGAAATAAAATTTGTACTACGATCGTTATCCTAAACTAACTTTGTATACTGTGTCATAATTATTATACGTGTAACGAGTGCCAAAGTGTTGTACTTGCGATAGCTCGAGTGTAACGGTGAAATATTGTGAAATATAATCTGTTCTGGCTACTGTTACATAGACTTTTACTTTTGTTTCCTTTTCTTAAATATCGTTTACCCAGTTTGTTGCTTCACAGGATCAAGGATATATTAATCCACCTAGCGATTGAAATTATTTTGGTGAATTTCTGTGTATACTTCCAACGTTACAGTTATTAAAAATTTTTAAAAAGCGAAAAAATTGAAGGGACAAAGATCGTAGATGCCTAGTGAACTTAGCAGGGTATTTTATTCGTGACTTATCACAGCCAAAAAACATAACAAAACAATTCAGATAAGGAACTATAGCGTACAGACAATTTTATGAAGTATCATTTCAACGTCGCAGTTCTCATGGACCCGTTTGGTAACTCTTATTTATCGCTCAAGGAACTTTTGGCTGCACGATACCATTATTCTGTGGGTTAACATGTTGAGTTTGTTCGGCAGCCGTTTGCAATAATCTAGTTCTGCGTCTCGTGTAATGCTGCCACAATAATATCTGTTGATCGTCTATAAACTTTGTGCACTGAGAATTCACGACTTCCCTTCTAAAATGCTCGTACTGCAGCAGATCCAAGAAGTACAAACACATAGGATACTTCAGGTACTTTGCGTACTCTGGTTCCTTCCAATACAAAAGGTACTTGAGGTAATTTATAAACGTCGTGTCTTTAAAATACCCACGTTGCGCTAAAACTGTAAGAAATACCCAGTTAATACGTGTCAGAAAAACTTACTGCACGAAGGACTGACGGTAAAGAAACTTACAGTTTAAATAATTAGGGTTAGCGAGACACTGAACAAACTCTAGCTCGACTTGAAAACGAATGCGCTGCTGATCGTCAGTTTCTGGACCCCCTAAAACGCAGATTAAATTCAGTACTACAGAAAACGGCAGTTATTACGAGCACATTTTTCAAACTTTTGCAAGGCACAGTAGGCCTAACCAAATAAGCCGTGAATGCATTCCAATTATATGAGAAAAAATCTGATATACGTAAAGTTGATTTACGAGATCGCAAAATAAATTAAAAGGCACGAATAGCGTATCATAATACCGTTCATTCCAATAAAAGAAGGTTTTCTGCCTTTCATGAGACCCGGAGGATCATCCAAACGGTTCATAGTACATTAACTCTCAGCAGTCGATTATCTTCGACGTTGTTCCGACGATAGTGATGCGATTCACACGATTTTGAAATAGGAAACAGGCCGTTGGAACGATTAATAAAACTCGAAAAATCAGTCTCAACAGTTTCGGTATACCTTCGTTGAAAAATTTTCGTATACATGTCGATGCCGAACGCCAATGACATAGACGCGCGTCCGACGCGCGCCTTATGGCCGCAGCAGCGCCGCAGGATTTTGACGGGCGATGATCGAATTAAAATACCCGCTCGATCTTGTGGCAGTGAATTTAAAATTTGAACTGATCATTCGAACGATGTTGGAGTCTCATCCCTTGGAACATGGCTCAGAATACAATATACAATAATCGTGGAAATTTGTATAAGCGAGGAGGTTTTTTTGTTATCTTTCATTGCAAATTGTACTTTGCTAGTCTTATTTTAAATACGCGCGTCCGTAGAATTAAAGTGTCAATTGAAAATGCACAATTGTACCCCACTCTCGTTAATATCACGAAAATCAAGACCATTCTTTATACAAATATCCAGGCGATATTAACATTTCTATCTCTAGCGATGTGTTATTTTCTTTGTTCCGTTTTGTAAGATTCCATTTTCCCATTATTGAAACACATGCCTACTTACTACTATACTGTATGCAAAGATTGCAGATATTTTTACAGCATCCAATAGACGCAGATGCTTGCGCTATGGTCAACTCTTTAGCCACCGTGAGATTTGTATCGTCATCGCTTATCGACAAAAAAGTACATTCTTAAATATATGCTTTGGTATGGCAAGAAATGGTTACAGCTTATGAATGCATAATCATTCAGGCTTGAATAAGAAAAATATTTGTTTGTTCCAAATCAATACCTATCATACAATGGTTGAATCTTTGATTGTGATATAGCAATACGCCTCGTATATTATTATTTATACGTACACTACATAAATTGTTTTTAATAATTTAATTTATAGAAATATCAGTTTAAATCGAAAGCGAGTCATTGCCAAATAGGGAGAAGAAAGGTGCAAGATAAAAATATGCATACAAATGTTCATACAAATGCACTTTTAAAAAAAATTCATTTTTTAATACAGTTTGACCACTCCGAAAACCCCCGTTCGTTCTTTCCGGAAAAGATACCAGGTCTAGTCTCCCGTATTTATACTTGGCCCGGCACAAGACCTTGTCTCTTGATATCTCCCCAACTTTAACTTTACATTGTTTTTACGTTTCACGCGTTTCTTAGACCACGATAAGAAAAGTTTTCTTTTTGTCACATATCACGTGCTGTTACATAACGATGCAAACGTCTATCACGGCATCCGACATCATTGTACAGCTATCATAATAAGAAAACTATAGGGTTCGTAAATGGCGGTTGTGCTTCGAGGTTACATAAGTGAAAGCTTCAACGATTTTCGTTTTCCTAACTCGTTTGGTAGAAACCTGCCGTTATAGTTTATATTTCTTCGTCACGATTGATCACGGTTTTGGTAAACTTCGACTGAAATGAAATGTAATTAAGGGATATAATCGAGTGTCTCGTTAATTGAAAACGTCAGGAAATAATTAGAAATATTGTTTTATCCCATTTGCCGACGTTGCGAACGTTTAATAAACTTCACCTATGCCTTTAATGATCCATTCAAATGGTTCAATGGTTAATTAATTCAAAGTACAGCGTAACTGAATATGCCAACATAACGTAAGCATTATATTATAAGCGATGCGTTTTTACAAACAGAAGTGTAAATTGTAATTGCGTAACTATCGTAAAGTTGATCGTAAATAGCACTTACGCATTATTTCGAGGTACACGGACTGTTTGCACGGGTCACAAAAAAGCGCATCAGTACCTTATAATAACCCCCACAAAAACAAGAAACAAGAAAACCGATACAAATACTACCGAGCAAGTAATAACGAGAAAAAACGAGCAACGTTTCAAAGAGAACACTTAGGAACTAGATCAGAAAGACATTAAATTAGAAAGCGTCTAATTTCCTCGTGCCAGTGAACATCTCCCCTACATCTCTCGAAACATACCTTCTATTCAGATACTAAAAGTCGTCAAGTTTTCTCTTACGGTGAAACGAAATTCGAAAAGTACGCGCACCGTAAACAGAATTATTAAATTTTCTGTTCGCGTTATCGCCCGATGGAGGATCGCCGGAAAAGAGAGCGAGGAATATGATTTAGCGATGTGCGGATCAAAATGATCATTCATAACTGTACACGCGATATTCATCGTGCACGGAGTAAGCACCGTGCGCCTCATTTTAATACAACGCCGTCGTTAACGATGGGGGTGGGGACGAGCAATGTACACTGTGCACCATACATACGCTTCGTTGCCTTCGTAGAATTTTTTGTTTCGTTCGCCTTTACTTGGTAAGAAGTATAATTCCTTTCGAAATCGCTATACACGTTCTCCTTGCGTTGACATCACCGCGAAATACTCCGACGCGCTCACGTTAACGCGAAATACTACATCGCGCATCGCGATTGTAACTCACACCGACTCGATGTGCACTGCTTTCCGATATCAGTTACAATAGACGCAACCGATACATCTCTTCAGTCTCTTTCGAGGTTCTAGATCGGCTGGTCGAAGACGCGCTAGTGCATCAGTACGTTCGAAGGAAAGTCGAGTTCGGTAAGACAAATTGTTGAACATAAAGTAACGTCGCGTAGAATATATCCGTCATTTATTCATAGAATCAATATCTCGAAATTGACGTCGGTTATTTAGGGAAGGACCCCAATTGGTTGACGGTGATATCGAAACGATCGTGTTCGGTGGTAGTAATTGGTCGCGCTGACAGTTTACTTTAAAAAGAGATTTTCAAAAAGACAAAACGGGTGTTTTCTAAAGAAAGCGATTGACAAAAAAGTATTCGAAGCACCGTTACAGAACAATTCTAATGGGGAAGTCGGAAACATCATTCGAAATTAATTTTGTAGCGATTCGACATGATTGATGGTGATCATTGATCTCGTTGATAACAATTTCGCTTGTTGCAGTGATATTTTCAAGAGAGATGGCCAGCAAACTCTTAAGAGAACCGATCAAGTTCACGGTAGAGGAGGAATTGAAAAAATGTTCGGATATAAAGATGTCGGATATACAAATCCTGAAAGAATGGCGGGAGAAGCAAAAACATTTGCCGGACATACCGGATGAGCTTCTTTTACTGTTTCTGTATAGTAACTATGGTAGTTTAGAAGCAACGAAGAACACCGTGGAAAGTTTCTACACTCTAAGGACTCACATTCCAGAATTATTTTCAAATAGAGATCCTATTGGATCGAAGGAGCTTCGTACAGCTTTTAACACCGTGTAAGTTAATCGAGCACATCGTCTTTTCCTTCATCATCGTCGGATTACATAACGCGCGACAATAACGATTAGAATTTGCTTAAAGGAGGAAAGTAAAATATTATTGATACAGGTAGAAGTCCCGCGCGAACGGCTATTTAGTCTACGTTAACTTTCGCGCGTATCGATGTTGAAAGTTTTAAATTCAATTACGCGGAAGAAATATTTCCGTGTATTAAGTGGAACTCGCGTCGAATTAACTTGTCAATGAATGATTAATTTTTTTTTTTATCGAATCACAAGGTCTAATCATGAGTACCAGAAGAATATAAGACTACCGGACACCGATAGATCGTGTTTGTAAATTTATCATTTTAATTCCTGATAAAAAATGATCCATAAGTTTAACGCGTTCGTAGTTTTCGCTTACAGAGTATTCCGTGCGGTTGTTTCGTCCGCTGTCGTAAGAATTCATAATAAAAACTTACCAGTCCAATCGACAAAATCCAACTGAAATGATGAAGGAAATTTATTCCAATCTCGGTGTTGTTTTTTTCGCGATGATAATAATTTCTATGGTTTATCGAAGGGCCTGCTTTGGTTTACCCGAAAAGACGAAGGAGGGTTACGTAGTGGTATTCGCAAAACTCGCAGATACCGATCCCTCGAATTACTGCTTTAATGACGCTTGCAAATACTTTTTCATGATGTGTGACATATTAGCCCAGAAAGTCGGCATTGTCGAAGGATGTGTAACCGTGGCCGATGCCACGGGTGTATCCTTTGGTCATGTTAGCCGCATAAGTCCCATGGGCTTGAAAAAATTATTATGCTACGTACAGGAAGCTATTCCCACTCGCCTGAAGGCGATACACTTTATCAACACGGCACCAGCCTTGGAATTAATTCTGAGCATGGCGAAGCCATTCATGAAGAAGGAACTCTACGAGATGGTAAGGAACGATGATCGAACTTCTTCTTTTTACCGTATCTCTCCTCTTTTACGTACGTCCGAGGAAATTTCATAATTTCGGTAAAAGATGAAACACCGGTTTTATGGGATACCGACTTTACTTTCATATTTTATTTTTTATAACTCTACATGAATCACCGTTGCTCTTTCGAGAGGATTGTTTTAACGACGCTCGTTTGTTTTGCAATTTCTCCATAAACGCATTTCGGTCTCTCTTATTTATTAAACTGAAGAGTATTTTTTTTCGCTTTAAAAAAATAGTTTGGATAGTTCGCTTTAAAATGATAAAGCGGAAACAGTTAAAGTAACTTAATTCGGTGATTTTTATCGTTGATGTCAGAATATTTCACGTTATTAGCGATACTCTCTATTAAATTCGTTTATCTTCGACTCATTGTTTTAGTTACACCTTCATTCGTCGTTGAACTCTCTCGAAAAATTTATGCCAGTCGATTTTCTACCAAGCGATATTGGTGGAAAAGCAGAATCGACGGCCGAGCTTCAGGCGAAATGCAATAAAGAACTGGAGGATTATCGCGAGTGGTTTGTGGCAGAAGAACAAGTGCGCGTGAATGAATCGTTACGCGTTGGTAAGAGCAAGACTTCCGGCGATCTCTTCGGTGTCGAGGGAAGCTTCAAGAAACTTGACATAGATTAGGACATTGTTGCTTAGTATCTTTTTGCGAGCATACAAGTTTCCGCTAGTTTACGATGTCAAGAACCCCAATTAAAAAAGGGACGACCGATTAAAGGCGTCTGCACACATAGCCGTAATGGCACGGCACCGTAAACCGGCGCGCCGCTCCAACGGCCGAGCGTCTCGAGACGAGCGTTCACACATAGCCGTAATGTCACCCTGCCGTAACCCCATTGGCAAGGTTACAAATAGTCTTCCGTGGGATTTGAATTGCGCTGTAAACTCCATCGTACGTCGTCAACGTAGCATAAATTACAGAATTTTTGTCCAAGGGACTGCCGGCCAGATGTTTTATTACCTATACCGTCGAGCGCTGCAAAAAGGTCGTTATTGTTGCGACGGGCATTGGCAGACTTTAAGAAAATATGCTTGTTTTCGGCAATGTTTTCCTTGCTCATCTTTTTAATGAAGAAGAGGAGGAACAAATAGTGAACATATGAAAAAATAAATAACTTGATTTAAATATATTTTTTTTAATTACTCGATACGGTAATATTACCATATTACCATATTGAGTAATTAAAAAAAATATATTTAAACCGATTTATTTATTTGTTCAGATGTTCACTATATAAATGACCGTAAATGACCATAAATAAATAACAAATAAGAATATGAAACTCAACGAACTGAAATGCTACCGGCAAGGTTAAAAATAACTCTTGTGTGCAGAAGGGTGCCGGAATCCGAAAATATCGGGTCGGGATGAGAATTTTGCGGGTGCGCAAACTCAGCAAATCGAAAAATTTTACGGACGTAAGCAGGGAGAAAGTATAGTCGCCAAGAAATCCGAGAATTTGCTTACGGTGGCGGACATGCCGGTACGGCGGCATGCCGGGCGAGTGGGAACAGCGCCATTCGAACCCTACAGAGGAATATTGTTTACCATGCCAGCGGCACGGCCATATGGTTACGGTGCCGGGCCGTTACGGCTATGTGTGCAGAGGCCTTTAAAGGCAAGCCGCCGGGTATGTTATGGAGATTTTTAAACTCCATATTTGAAAGTAATAAAATTTCCGGGCCTCGCTACGTTCTAATGTCAAATCTCAAAGCTGTTGTAAAATTATACCCGATGTCTTTTTCTTTAATTGGCTGTCCATTATTTAATTACAACGCGTATTCAAAAAGTTTCTGGACGGATGCTGTAAAAACTGAACCAATGACGCTATTTGTCATTAGGATATATAGATAGCGTCATTGGTTCCGTTTATAGAGCATCGGTCCAGGAACTTTTTCCATACATCGTGTAGATCTCTTGGAATCATGAAATGGTAAAAATTGGAATAGACAATTGTGTGTTTAATTCGAATAAACGTTCGTTTATTCCAATGGTCGATAGTTTAATGGAAGAATTGGTATTAATGAATAAGTAGTTAGTTGAATGTATTTATGATTATTAAGACGAATCCGCAGCACACGTTGTTTAGGAAATTACAATTCTTGCTAGATATCATTCGTTGGTACGATTTTTTATCATCATCGCAGTTATTCAGTAGGATTTTAGTAATCGAAATAATGCTCACATATTATAAAAAATTTACTCGCGTCTCGTTAATTTGCGACAAACAAGATTTAAAACGTAAATCGAGTTGATGAAATCTCGAATGCGTATACACTGGTTGTAAGAATGTTAAAGCAAAGCACAGATCTGGTTTTATCGGTATCTTTTATAACAATAAAGTTTTTGTATCAATTCACATGTACCGTTTTATGTAAGTCATTAAAATAATGTATATTTCTTTATTATAAATGCTACTTAATCGCGGTGCTGTTATCACATCTTTTATTCGTACTGCCCTCGGCATTCGCGAATGCCCAACTGAGGTGAGAATCTGATTTCAATTTCAAAACTCTTGACGCTCTTTCAAACCAATTCTGAAACTAAAGGTTAAAGCGTTCATCTAGGAACAGGATTTTCTACCTTACGTGCCTCTTTAGGACTTGATAATTACGTCATTACATTAATAATTATTTTAAGAAATTGGTATATCCACCGCTAAACTTAATATCAGCGATTATACATAACGGTGGTCCTGCAAATTAAATCTTGCCCGTATCTTGTCCATCGAAGAGTTTCTTCACGGAAAGGTGGAGGAACTAACTTCAAATTGCGGACTTCGTCCATTTATAATTACTATCCTTTTTCAGTCTTCGCGTGCCCACAATTAACTTCGGCCGTTACGAGTCTGTTTATTGCATGTAATGCTGGCCGTGAACGCTTATGATAATGCACTTCAACTCACTGCTACAGCTTCATTGCAAATTTTCCATACCCCCGGGATGAATTTTCAAAATAAATCTCACGATTGTTTGGAACGCTCTATGGAGCAATTAATAATATCCAACAAGTATTGTATTATCCGTAATCTGGTAATTGATAATGATCATCCGAATTAACTATTTAGAATACGAACGAAAGTTATTTCTATTGTCGATCACAAGAATATTGTTCATTCAAAATTTGAGTAATAAAGAACGAATCGATGGAAGCTCTGGATCTTTGACATCAATGATTGTGCGACTCAAAAAAGATTCCTTAAAATCAAAATTGAATTATTTCTCGCGTTATCGGAATTAATACGTTTGACAAATTTAAGGCGATCTTTGGATCTCAAGAATGTCCACGATCTTTAATCTGTAGATTAATGTTGCTTTTCATTGAAAAGTGTCGTATCACGTTACCATTCATTGCGGAATATGTAATTTATCGACTGATATAGGTTTATGACACGCAAGATTATACCACACGCCATTGTGTCATCCACGGTCATATCGCACACGGTTACACGGGATTCGACTCCTTCCATTGCATTTTAATACCTTATTCCGCCTCATCTAAAAACGAGTCAGTGTCGTTCAGGCAGCCGGTCCGATCTTTGCGAGATCACGTTCCTCCGGCGCGGCGTCGCGATAATTTCATCTTCGTTATTATTACCCACTCTTACGAGTTCTTACGAATCTTTTTCATTTTCTTGTACATACTCGGATTGTAAAAAGTGGTCTGACAAGATTAATAGTAACGCTGTCCGATCAAATCCGTAATTGGAGACGGCAGTTGTTGATTTCTTATAATTCGAGTTTAAGCGGGCCATCGAAATTTCACTTTACTTTAAATGAAACATCGAGGAATCTACAGCTTTTCAATATTGGTGGATTTCTACCTACTCGATTCGTAATTCGCGATCCATGAAAAGAGATTTCTCATTGGAATTTTGTGAAATTATTATTAAAATCTCGATACCAAATTGCTGGAGGATTATTAGGCGACGAAGTTAGGCGTTTCCGGGATAGGAGGTAATTTTTATAATCGTTCTTCGGCAAAGAGTCAACATGCCTTTGGCGAAACCGGTGTCGTTCGAGGAGGAGTTGAAGAAAAATCCGGATTTGAAGAAGGAGGATGTGCAAATGCTGAGGGAATGGTGCGAGAAACAGCCACACTTACCAAAACTGACCGACAGCGAGCTAGCATTGTTTCTGCACAGCAATTATTATCGTTTGGAACCAACGAAAACGACTATCGACACTTACTATACCGTGAGGACTCATGTGCCAGAATTTTTCTCGAACAGAGATCCCGTCGGATGCAAGGAAATTAGGAAATCCTTTCAAACGGCGTAAGCGATGAATTACTTAACGCAAAACTATTAATCCCTTAAGGCATCATTTTATTCAATAAATATCGGAATTTCTAAACCTACAATCCCACAAACGTATACAACTATATACGTTTGAGCGCAAATACATAAAAAAAACTGTCGAATAAATAAATCGGTTTGTAATCTTACGCTAACGGAAAAATTTTACCGAAATAACTCGGTTAAATCATCTAGTTGATAGCTTATGTATTTATTCAGTGATACATCGAGTTGTATTATACAGTTTAAGGCGGCTGCTAAATAAATTATGCATCCCTGTACGGTGTTATTTTAATAGCAAGGAGGGATGCATTAAAAAAAAAACCTGTTCTTTCAATAATATTAAGAAAATGTACGCAAAATTGGTTAATCAAGATTGCGTGGTTACGAAATTTAAAAAATAACCATTTAGGAGGTCTCTAAGGTGTTAATTTCTAGTAATCGCGCAAGTTCATAACTCTGGATTACTATTTATATAAATTGCATACTTATCGACTAAAAGAAATGCATTATATATTTTTCCAGTACCACGTTGGTGTTAGAAAAGCCGTCAAAGGAAGGATATAGCGTTATTTTCGGAAAACTGATCAATTACGAGCCCTCGAATTACGTTTACAACGATGGCATGAAGATTCTTAACATGGTTTTCGACTTGTGGCTCTACAGCGATGGCACAACCCCGGGACACATAATTTTGTTCGACATGAAAAACGTCGTTTTTGGTCATGCCAGTCGTTTGAGTCCCATGGGATTGAAAAAGTATCTTTACTATCTGCAGGAAGGATTTCCGGTGCGTTTGAAAGGTCTCCATTTCATGAACACCTCGGCGGTGATGGACGTGATACTGAACATGATGAAACCTTTTATGAAGAAGGAGCTACTAGACATGGTAATGTATTGAATTCAACCAAATTGAACTATTAAGGGGGCATTCTAGTATGACAGGTCAAAAAAATCAAATTTTTTTTTTATTGCATTTTTCGAATGTTTATTATGTATAGAATAAGTGTCCAAATGGATTTTTTTATTTCGTGTCAAATACGTTAGTTATGAAGACTTTTATGTCGGCGCGTTGGAGCGGCTTGATATACTTTCAAAACTTTAAACACGATTTTCTCGAAACCTTATTTTCGAGATTTGTGATCATGTTATCTCAGAAACTACTGGACCAATCTGGTCGCCGCTTTGCATACATCTTGGGGGGTGGCTACCTTTGGCATGAACCGACGATTTGTCGAAATATTTACTTTTACAAAAGTTATAGCCCCTAAAAACCAACCTTCATTTTCAAGTGACCACCATTTTGAAAAATTTGGTAATTTTTAATTTTTTATCGGTTTCAGTTATAACCACAAACACATATTTTAAGAGTTTTTTTAGGTTTACAGTTTCAGATATTCCTGACAACTTTAATCATGATCACGAGCGGTCACCGCCCTTTTGAAGGCATCAATTTGACGGTTGCATACCGCTATTTTTTTTTACATATTTTTGGAACAGAAAAATTTTTTTCTGTTAGTTTAAATCCTATATAATAAAGGGACGAAGATTTTGAAATGATATTACTTTCGTACTTCCTTTAAAAAGTTCCGAAAGAAAGTAGCAAAATAGTAGCTAACACACTAGAATGCCCCCTTAATCTCGATGTCATGAATCCGTATCCAAATATTCTACCAAATATTTGATCGAACCAAAGTATTTCACGGGAAATGTTTTCATAAAACATTTTACGAAAATAGAAAATATTTTTCTAAAACAATTATAAACATACTTATTTTACTAAAATTATATATTTTATAATTTTTAGTGCCTCCCGACCCAAAATAAAATTAAAACGTTTAGCCAATTCCTCATAGATTCTATATTGGAATAGTTTCTTTTACATTTTTCGCTACGATGTAATTACGAAATACCGTTAAGATAGACGTCCAACTAATTAATTCCAAGTTCATGGTCGAGTCCGAGAAAGTAATTAAGCAAAATTCCCCAACGCCTGGTTGCTCGGATATTTGCAATGATCGCCTTATCCCCGTTTCTCGAACATTTCATTCGCATTAATTTGTCAACTCGGGACGTATGTAGGTATATATATTACATACACCGACACAATATAATCGCGATGAACGTCGGATATCCTTTGGTGCCGGTACAATAAAATCTCCCGACAAATAAAAAAGAAACAATGAGCCGGATGACAATTCAGTTTCATCAGAGATCCACACGATCTTATCGTCGGTGATAACGAGGGATAATATTTTTTTTCGCACGCCATTTTCAGCTTCACACGCATTCCAACCTCGAGAGTTTGGAGAAATTCATATCGTTGGATGCACTTCCAAACGAGGCTGGAGGGAAAGCGGGACCTCTGATGGAGTTGCACGAGAAGCAAATAAAAAATCTTGAGGAAAATCGCGAGTGGTTTCAGCAAGACGAGCTCACGAAACGTGTGAACGAATCATTGAGACCAGGAAAAGGAAAAACGGTGACCGATCTGTTCGGCGTCGAGGGAAGCTTCAAAAAGCTCGACATTGATTAAATCAAACTCAATCTCGTGGATTAATATCTTTCGCGAATTGATACGTAATATGTTACGTGCGCATATCGTGCTCGCAGTAAGAATCTTTATGGTAATTAATAATCACACTACGCGGGTAATCGAATTTATCGTCATTTTATTTTATGCCTTCAAAATTTAATAAAGCGATTTGTATCCACGATCTGCACGATCATTGTTTTCACGCGCGATAATAAATTTACGTAGATGGCAGTTATAGAATTTTTCTCGAGTCACTAAGAATCTTTATTCAAAAGTTAAGAGTATGACATTTAAATACATTCAAAGTGATATAGTTTAAACGATAATATAGATAAGTTTCTGCGTTTGTACCGAGTTCGTTAATGTTCATTTTTGTTAGTGAAATATTTTAATGTAGGCAAAAGGTTCCTAAATACATAAATGCAATTCTATAAATCTTTTTCCCTACTTCATTTAACGATCACCGACGAATCAAGAGACAAGGTCGTATCCCGGGCCAAGTACATGTACGCGAGAACTAGACTATCTTTTCTAGATATCTTTTCCGGAAAGAACAAATGGGTGTTTTCGAGGAAGTCAAACGCATTCTAATGTGTTTTTTAATTAACTTTTCCCGATAAATAAAAAGGCTAATCGACGAATTCGTAATTTCTGACGATCGCTTCTTATAAAGAAGCATGGATGCTAAAACAGGCTCAACGCGCATTGCCTCCACCTTTTCTTCAGTTTCTTATATTACTTTCACTGGCGTACTGCTCTCTCAGTCAGTACCGATTCTCGTGAAACGAAGGTGTCGACGCGCAAGTGTAATAATGAAAAATCTGATTGTGAGTACTCCGACTTCGTATAACGAGAAACGTCGTAATCGTAAAATTTATCCGAGTTCATCTTCGCCAATTAAACGCTCCTCTTAGGCTGCTATTAAAACTAATTAACCTTAACATACATTTACGAGTATCAGTTTTGTATTAACGTACCGGATTTCACCAGGACGTACTCGTTATTGCAAGGA
Organism: Pemphredon lugubris; assembly: GCA_933228935.1. Taxonomy (NCBI): domain Eukaryota; kingdom Metazoa; phylum Arthropoda; class Insecta; order Hymenoptera; family Crabronidae; genus Pemphredon; species Pemphredon lugubris. The sequence goes on along the minus strand of OW121817.1, from coordinate 25,952,982 downwards.
ATAATACACGCAAGTTGAAAAAAATACTACGTAATGTTATATAATACACGTACATACCGCGCGTTTTCTTTTTATTCGTCAAAGGAATCATCAGACTCTCCCGGCATAGATAATCGACGCGCGATACCGCAATGGCTATGGAATTTTATTAATGCGGGGATTATTTTATAATAATACCCATAAACTACGATGTAAAAAAAGTTATTTAATTTACTTTGAAAATATTCGCCCACGATACGCCGTTCGGTGTTCCTTTTGATTCCGTTTATAATGCATCGCGGCTAATAACTTTCTAAACTCCCCACGTATTTTACTGCGTACTGTTTTACATACTGGAATCTAATCAGATGCTACGCATTCGTAGAGAGGTAGAAGAATTAATATTTCTCCAGAAGGTTGAGATTACTTAATTTCTTCTTTTTCCAATTGTTTCCAAATGGTTTTTGTATCCAATTAATTAAAACTGTATTCGCGATAGCACTTAATTACTCGACGATCCTTTCGAATTAGATCGCGATCGTTCTGATTAGTCCTTGCTTCGGGGACGTGTCGCATCTTTTGTCAGAGTATTCAACGACAACTCCGGAACCACCACCGAGGCCTTACAGTTTTAAGTATCACGCGGGACGTTATCCTGGACAAATCGATCGAATTCGCGAGGAAAGCAGCGATGGTGCCGGAAACGTTCGAGGTATCATAATTTAATTGAATCGTTTAAAAGTTCTCTGATATTTACTTGATCCTTCTCCCGATCAATTTTCTTACCGGTTTAAAATTCTATGCGTTTGACATTGAAGTAGTAAAGTAGCAGACATCGACGGAGACCTTGGGCTTCATAAGACTCGAGATGAGAAGTACTATAATAATTGTCCTTGCGCTTGACAGCGGGAATGGCAAAAAATAAAATGACAGGCAGCGGGCCGCAAACTTCTGAATATTTTAATTAACTTATCCGCGGTTACCTGGTAATAATTTGTGACACATGATTGCGGTTATATGGAGCGACGTAAAAGGAGGACTCTTGTATCATTTGTGCGACGTAAATCTTCTTTTACGTTTACTTTCTATTTCCATCCAAATATTTGGGAAATATTACGTGTATACACGATTTCCCTCTACGCGTAAATATCATTGCCTCTTGCTTTTTAGGCTCCTACTCTTTCATCGATCCGAAGCACAAAGTCCGAACGGTGCACTATTCCGCCGATGAATCGGGATTTCATGCTTCCTTGATCAATTACGAGGACACTCTCGCGGAACCTGTCGATTCCGAAGCTGTGAGGCTCGCTAAGGAGAAACATTTTCGACTCTATCAGAAAATCGCCGAGAATAATGCTCATAGCGTCCCAGTGAGTCTCCCGCGGGTAATCAATCTTTCATCTTCCCTAACAATAAGTCGGTAATATTGAAGCCGATGAAAATTAAAGTCGTGGAAGTCAATTTTATGATTTTCAGAGGAACCGAACGTAACGTGATTTGATTTTCGGTGACCCGCGTGACTTAATATTCTTATTTTGCGTTATGGCTTACACCATTTTATTAGTGTAATTGATGTAATTGCCAAACGTAAAACTTTTAATTTACGCGTCACGCGCAGAGACTTGTTACTAAATTTATTTCATACGCGCGTCCTATTGACATCGCTGGACAGTCTATTGAGTCATTGGAAACATTTCTGCAGGCGTCAGATATTCGAAGCGGATATGGCAATTTGCATGTGCATTCGTGCAATCAAGCTTTGCTTATTGTTCGAGATGAAAGATTTTAATGCACCTTTACGTTCTATTCATAGATCTTTTAAAGTGTGCAACAAGACTTGTCGATATAACAGTTTGACGTGAAATTAAATGCTTCTTACGAAACGAATAAAAATATTATTTCATTATTATCACGGACCACCGAACTCTGCATGACCGTAAAAGCGCGCTTACGTACCTTCGAACACCGTTATCACTCGAATGTCAAGAATTATGTAATTCGTTACATCCTGAGAAGATTTATTGGCGGTCGTCAGGTAATAATTTAAGCGGGGACTAATTTACCTGCGATTGAGTAAATTAATCGCCGTTTACTCATTCAAAACACCAAACTTCAAAACCTTAATTAAACGAAACCTCTGTAGTAAAAAATGATTCCGTTTAATCCCTTCGTCTTTGACTTATCGAGATCTGACTATGCATACTTTCCTAAATCTCGCAAACACGACAAATCATTCTCCTAATCTCGGAGTCCACGATAAAACAAATACCATTGCGTTTCGAATCACTCGCTTATTTCCACCACTCGCAAACCATTCGAAGCGGTAGCTTTCACCTGATTCGATGGCACGTTACGCATTTTCAGGACTCCGAGAGCGTGGTGAGAGCGAAGGACATGCACGCACAGCTTTACATGAAGATCGCTCAGGAACACGCGGCGATTGCCGCGCAAAGAGAAACCGAAAGATTGGCGTACGAGGCCACGTCTGTCGCAAATGACGTAAATCCACACCAAGTCAACTAGCGTCGTTTCGGTCATGATCTTGCCGAATATTCGTCGCGGAGAGGAACTGCTCCAATTTTCCCTGAACGCAACGCGGCAAAATGCGCATCGCGATTTCTTATTCTCATCAGTTTACTCCGAACGGTCTGGTGGTATACACGCGGTTCGGAATTATTTCTCTTCCGTTGAGGTGGAACGATCACATTGTAATTTTCAGCGCTACGCTGCCATTTTGATAATTGCGGCAGGGAATTGTGATATGCAGAGATCGCGAGTTAACGCATTTTAATGGCAAGTGTGCCGATTTGTATTATTTCTCATGTAACGTGGAGATCCGAACTGAAAAAATGGATTTTTATTATGATTATGTTCTCCGTTTGATCGTATAATTAACCGAGATTCTGCTATGTATTTTTATTGTAACCACTTTTGAAAGAATGTTATTAATAAATAAATTTTTCTCATCCTAGTTATCGTTCTCAATGAGTCCCGACGAATGCTTGAAATAGCGAATAAAATGATGCATTTAATATTTAACGTCAATATTTAAAACAACGCAAAATGTCATTAAGTATTATTCAGGACATTTGAGTAAGTAGAGAATTGTACGTTTTACGTAACTCTCGCGAACACGATGGTTTCTCGTAATTGCCGACGTGCGTGTCGCTAAGAGCAATACGAGTCCTCATCATCTTAGTTGAAAATTAATAATCTACAAACTACAGACTATGGACTACAGAAACATGCATATGTACAAACAAGCAAAAGTGCAAATCATTTTTATTATGAAACATAATTAGCTTGCGCGTATCCTAATTGAAAACTTGAAATTAACTAGGGATCGTAATTTATTCTAATTAGAAACTGAATTGTAAGTTTACAAATTACTCCAACTCTTGCTTGAACTTGAATTTAAAGATTGTAATTTTGAAAACAAGTATTATAATCTCGATAATAAAACCGTAATTATTGCAATGTATGGCAAACTTAAAATTAAGTTTAACTTTAAAATTATAAACTCAATTTTAATTTCAAGTACTCGATTACAACAAGCGTCATTTGATTATGTTTCAAAGTTGATGAAATTATAATTGCCGTCAGATTTGTACAAATCTGTAAAACGACATAGTTATGTGAACAGCTGCAAGATTGTTATTTTAACCACAGGAAATGTTATTGTGCGCAACGTGTTCTGGATCGAAGATAAACATCATAATTATCCTAGAGCGAGTATAAATGCTTTGGTCGACAGAAAATCACAGTTGTAGTTCGAACAATTTCGGAAAGATGAAGTTCTTTGTCGTTACATTCGTTGTTTTGGCGTTACTATGTGTCACGGTAGGAATTACATAAAATATAGCATATTTGATTTATTCCACTAGTACTAGAAACTCTGTATTAAATTGATATACACCTCGAATGATACGACGGCCGCGAATTTATTCAGCTATATTTTCTGTTTTTTATTCGACTAAACGTGATGTTGTGCACTTTGAAGTTCACCGATAAGAGTTAGAAATAATTCCCCAAATAACTGGAACTCTCTCTAATTTCTTAACTAACTTTCACCAATTTCATTCAAGTTTATGAAAATTCATATAATCGTATTTCTTTATCAACATTCGATTACTGACAAAATGCATCCCTGTGTTCAATAATTATAATTGTCTTCAACGTACTACTTATCGTGCAGGTCCAGTTTTAGTGCACCACAATCAAAGGATTGCTTAATATGTTGCGCCTAACGATAAATAACATTATAATTAAACTTGAGGGCGTTGCTTTATCTCTCGCGCTACAGCCATAGTGTTACGCGGATAACGTATCTCGGAAATAATTTAAAAAATACGGAAAAGAAGTTAATTGAACCTATATGTAGAATTACAGTTACGCGTTAAATTAAATAAAAAATTGCATTCAATTTTGAACGACACGCAGATCAATCGTTTAAAAAAATTAAAATCATTATTGCTCTCCTTCGGGGTAATAGGTCGAAATGTTAAGTTCCGATGTCTTCTTGGCTTCAAGTCATCTGGAGGAAAAAGTGTCGTGTCGAGGTAGAGGTGGTCGAAGACGCGGCGGAGGTTTGTCATCACATTAATTACAGTATTAAATTATTTTGTATAAACTGCTGTGCGTTACCGCAAACTTGTATGAAAGCATACGGATCATTTGCAATCGATTCGTCGTGTTTGTTTGTTCTCCATGTATATACACAATTTTATACTTTTCGAAAATTATGGTTTCTTTTTAGTTATACTCCTTACTTAGGTCTTAATCATTCGTTCGTTATTTCAAAGAACCTGTTATTACCTGTCGCGTTTTTGTACTTACGTTTACTTCGGGTACAGGTGGAGGTACAGGCGGAGGTGCAGGTGGAGGGGCGGGTGATGGTGGAAATGCAGGCGGTGGAGGGGGTGCTGGAGGTGCAGGTGATGCGGGCGGAGAGGTTGAAGTTGTTGAAGTGGCGTCTTGAAACTAACGTGTGCGGAAAGGAGAAAGAAATGGGAAATAATAATGGTACTTGATTTTAGGAAATGTTTAGAGTAAAACTTTGAATAGTTGTATCTGTAGACAAAAATAAAGAAATATCGCATTGTGGAAATCGCTAATTTAAAGTTTTTAATCCAGAGTGTCATTGTCATTGTGAGTATACGTTGAAGGGGTGAAATAATAATTGATATATAACAAAGCAAGATTGCATAGCAATTACAATATATTATTAATTATATAATAATAATATTAATTATATTAATTGTAATTGTAATATATTATTTGTAAAGTTTCCTACCAAGGGGCTTTAGTAAAATCGTATGTTTCAAGTTTCATCAAATACTTAAAGATGGATATAATTGTCCACCTAGTATATATGCGGTCGTTAACACAACTAACATAGAGACAGGTATGATCCTTTATTGAACAACATTGGCAGTCTGAATCAGGATATTCACCCATAAAGTGTACATTGTTTCGTGAATGTATCGAATTTATGGAATAGTATGATGTATTATGCATCTACCGAATACAAAACAGTAGACGAAAATTGAACGAACTATTTATGATTTACTTCTCCGATAATCTATATACATTTGCTAAATTATTCTAAATATTATAATTAATTTTCTTCTATTCTACACTGATTACGCTTTACGACAGTATATTGAAGATTTTATAACGCGAGATAACAGAAACAACTGAAGTCGTATGCTTTTATAAACAATACTTACAATTGGTATAAATATTTGTACATTTTACGTAAAAACATTACCTATTTTATGAGAAAGATATGCTTAGGCCAATAAACGGACAATTCGATATCTGATTATGGTATACTAGGTAGTTTAATCCAAACTTATATGAATACGTATTGTTTTTAATCGTAAGTTTCAATGCTTGCTTATAGGTTTTGATTAGTAATTTATGACATTAGACGCGTGACAAAATTTTGTAAAAATTATTATGTAAAAGGAACATTATTTTTTTTAAATTATATGTGTATGTTCTTCTCAAAAACTCTTCTTTTCTCTAAAACAACTCGTTTGGTAGCAATCCGCTTCTTCGATAGTTCCAATAGAGATTTCAATGACAAGATGAAAACTTCTTTCGGATATCAAAGTTAATTACAGTTACAGCTGAATACTTATCACAGCATGCTTCATTATTATTTTAAATCCAATCGGAAAAGAGTGCTAAGAAGTATCAGCAAAGATATTCGCGTGTCTTGAAAATCACCTTGAAATTTAGTTTAACATTTTTTAAACTCTGATAAAAAATTTGATTTTAAAACCTTAAATTTAATTGAACAAAAGTCTGATATTGGCATTACTTTGTTAGTACCAATCAAAGTATCGAAGTAAACTGACCGGATGTATCAGCGATTATGATGCGCATAAGTGGATGTACAAGTCCACTCTTTGTTTTGTATTTTCCTTTACAAATCTTTTTCCTCCTATAACTTATATCTTTTGAAATATTATAAAACAATTGTACAATATAAATATTATCAGTATCATTTCTCATATTTAATAATACAAACCAATGTCAAATATTCATAGCATTACGCATTATATATTTGTAGCATGGAAAAGTACATATAAAATGGCGATATATTACGCTTGATCATCCTTGAACACTACAGAAACATTTTATTTCTTTAATAAGTGAGTAAGATCTTTGTTTTGCTTCTGAAGCATTATATCCGTCTTTTCCGCTGTATCGGTAATATTATCAATTAAGTCATTTTGCGTATCTATCTCTTCCGACAAGCCTATCGCTAAGCCTTTTAGTCTAGCCAAAGAACCGCTCATTTCATCCAAATTTTTCTCTAATATTTTGCTCACATTATTGGTCACTGGCTTATCAACCTCCATTTCATTGTCGTCTAAGAGGCCACGTAGCTTTAACGCCGGATGAGTATTAGCCATATTAGTTTGCACCTGTTCTAAAGTATTAGACAAAGCGGGAGACGCCATGGATCCAGAACTGGTAGACTCTGGCAATTTAGTTGACGTTATAGGAGTGTCCAATGACTTCCCGCTAAGATAATTCTTCAGACTACCAAATAAGCCCTTTATACCTTGAATATGTCTCTGACTAACCCTTAAAGTACTGTTAATATCGACTAATCTTTGCTCTGTTTTTTCTAACTGTTCTCTTTGCCTAATAAGTTCCTGAAATAAAGACAATAGTATTTATACACATTTAATACCATTAGAGTTAAAAAAAACTATACAAAATTTGGCGCGTATAGTTTAAATTAGTATTTCAGATATAAAAATCAACGCAATTATGGTAACATCGTTCAAAGTCTATTCATCATAGTTCCCGCATCAGAAACAAAATCTTCGATTGCCAAAGCTGCGACGCTATATAAACTTCCCGAGCAATCTCTACCTAAACGTTGACGTTGACGTTGACGTTGTTGTCAACGTGGATAGGCAGATAAAAGCGCGGACGAAGTTTAATCTCGTATTCGAAGAAAGGCATCGAAACGACTCTCGGTAATCGTCCATCACAATATATGTCATGCAGTACGGACTTGTTTGCGCGCTCAACGAATTATCGCGATGATAATAATTAGCAAGGACTTTACCTCTGCCGTGGCAGCTCCCATTTGCTCGGATTCTCTCAACAGCGAAATAGATCTCTCCGATGATTGAATCGTCCGGTCCTCGATGTCCTTTCTTCGTTGCAATATATACTGATGGTTTTGTTCGAGATCATTGGCATAGTTGCTGTAAGGATTGTAAGCCGTGGAACCAGAATATCTCGGCGGTGCGCTATTCAGAAATGTTTCGTCGTCCACATCGTCCTCGAGCGAAAAGAACGGATTTTTCGGGTCGTTCAAGTAATTTTGACTCGCCATTTCGTCGTACACAGTGCACTTGACGATCGCCAACCGTCGAAACCCGGAGAAACTGTCGGAATCTGGTTAAAGCACTCGACACTGTGTAACCCAGTGTCAACCAGCAGATCGTTTAACATATATACATATGTTGCGCGCTACCGATACTGACATTTTGCTTACGCACACGACTTGAACCGCGCCAGTGTTCCTCAAACGTTTCATAGAAAATTTGGCGCGCAATATTGTATTCAAATAAAGATATCGTAGTTTGAAAAACGGGAAAGCTTGGACTATGAAATGAAAGTTACCACATTTGTATGGCAAAAGGAGATGTTGTTTTATTTTCGGAGGGTGTCACTTTCACTGATATTTCCTGTAGCACGGTTTGGGAAACACTGGGAGGACAAGTCTGTCGGTAATGAAGAGTAGAAATGGTAATACACGGAAAGTGCTGCCTCGTAGCGGAAAGAGATCCAAAGAGAGGCAGTAACCGCCATTCAAGGTTGTTCTTGACCGCTATTCACCGCTTTTCAAACATCCCGACGAGACGCATATCGATTCCAGTACGATAAAGTAACTGTCGGTTTTGCACGACGAGCGTCCCGTTGTTAGTTCCGTCTTTTTGATTTAAAATAATTACTTATTTCCTACAATTATCATGGAATCTGCTATTGTGCATCTTGAACGGAGTGTAAGTAGAACTTTCAATATTCCGAAATCACACGTGTACTGTCGTCGAAAATTATCTGACTTTTGAATCCTGTCGATATGCTAGTGTCAAATGTCACATTTGCCGGTTGTGTTTTTTGTTCTTTCTTCGATTTTTTGTATATACGGGGAGTGCGTTTCGATGTTTCTATTTCTTTAATTTTAAACTGTTCAGGTTCAAAAGGCTGACGGCAAGTTAGATATGATCGCTTGGCAGATAGATGCTGTTGAGAAAGAATTCGAAGATCCAGAGAGCGAAGTGAGTTTCTCCGTTTTTTGTTTAAACCATTTTCAAAATTAACGTAAGCGTCAAGCGTCTTTGTTAATATTTTGTCGATACAGTTTCTTTGATGAGAATTTAATTCTTTAGGGTAAAAGACATGGGATGTTTCGTTATCTCGTGAATTAATAGCGTACTGTTGTAGTCTTTTTCCTACGCATTTATATGAAAGCTGAATGTTGAGCATTTTTATGAAGAAATTTTAGATTTCGGTTCTCAAGTTATTCTTCGTTTTATAATTCCAACAGATCTCTGTGCTTCGTCTATTACGTTCTGTTCATCAGGTTACGAAAGATTATCAAAATCTTCGCCAGGAAATATTGGAGGTTCAGCAATTGCAAAAGCAGCTATCAGATTCTCTTAAAGCACAATTATCTCAGGTGCACGGGCATTTCAATATATTGCGTAATAAGATCGTAGGACAGAATAAAACTCCTCAACTAAAATAAGACTAAAGCGACTTAGCGTGTTCTACTTCCTTTTAGGAGTTTCTCTGAAACTAATAGAAAATTTACAAGTATTAGGAAAAATTGGAGCGTTGCTAAATAATGCGACGATACGTATTTTTTAATATAAGCAAAGAATAGGTATCGTTGACTGTGATGAATTTTAATCGAGCTACAAGGTTCGTTCTAAGTCGAATTCATTTAATTTCTACCATTGTGCATCCGCATTTAATTTGCACATTTATTCTACTACATCGCTAATGTTCAATATTATTACTTGTTCGTTAAAAGTTCCGAAGCTATCATAGAATACTCGTTGCATTGCTTTAGTTTGTATGAAATTAGTAAATGTAGGGAAACGTTTGCATAAAGAAAATCGTGTAGCTTAAATAGTGCCAAAAGATATACATACAATTTTTATATATAGAAATTCGACCTATCTTACTAGAGCTAACATTGTTACATCTTCTTACATCCAACCCCTTATTCTTACACAAATAGCATACATTTCGAGATTGTTAAATTGTAACTAACATCAGCAAATTTTCCAATTTAACTCTACGCCATTCTATGTTTTATTGGCTGGCGTCGTTATGTTAATTAATCTTTCAACTTTACTGGCTGATTTATAAATAGTGTGGGATCAATGGATATCGTCAACAAATATTTAATTTATTTTCCTCCGTAAGCGCGATATTGGGGCCAATCTATATGCTTGTATGTTGACACGACATAAGAGAACTAGTGTAATTGGCGAACTTTGCGCTTTTCTTTACCCAAATATAATTTATACTCAGAACACCAAAAGCATTGGTGTTTCGGTTAATTACAAATATCATACAGCCATGCTAAGTCCGTTGTTTACGCCATGGGAACAGTTAGAATGAAATTATAATCGTAGGAAACATGAATTAATTATACATCTTGTCGCTTGATCCGATAACTTAATTAATTCTGAAACTACTTAATAATCTGTACTCAACAATGAATACAGCCATTTGTAACTTGATATTTTTACACGCTATTTCCACTTGGAAATTCGTTATCACATTACTTTGGAGAATGCAAATACGTACCGATGTTTAAACTTAGCATGGCATTAAACGCATCTTCAAGTCGCTGTGAACAATTTTCTACCGTTAGAAAATCCTTTCTCACAAGAACTTTTAAATATGAATTAACAAATTTCCATATTATGGACAAAGAAAATGTGAGATCAATATTTCACAGTAATGAAATGGGACCCCTAATTTTTTATATAGAACTTTGAACATGTTTTATATACCTTTGGATTATGGTCATGTGAAAAAGTACCTCGTTTATCACGTAACATTTTGATAAGTTAGGTAGTATATTTACACGTTCTATTGTAATATTTACTGTCTTGTCTTCGAAAATTCATTCCCATCGATCAAGCAAAAGAATCAAAATTACATTCAATTGGACAAATGAAGAAGCTATTATCTATTTTTACGTTTTTAAGTGTTCGAGAACTTTATTTAACAGTGACATAGAAAGTATATGCAATCTATAATAATGACTACAATAATCATCCCGTATGTAATTCCGATGTATAGTTACGCGACTCTTTTTTTCTAAGGTAACAGTTAGAATTTCCATATCGAACGCGTCACGGTGCACCCGTGCGAGGAAAACAAACAAAAAGATCCATTTCGTATAATAATCGTCTATGAGTCTACCCGTTTAGTTTATCTCGTTACATCAATTTTCTCGCGCGGGTGTGGTATCTATTATAAATCGCTCCTTATAAATACTTGACAAATTTCAAGGTTTCCAGATGTGTAGAGATACATCTTGCGTATACAAAGACAAAGACAAACGACGTTTGTTACGAGATTTCATTTTTACAATAATAGATGAATTTTCTTATATGTACATATGTAGAAAGAAATGAAACGTATTTTGCGAGACGAGAGTAAAGACGTAAATTGGCAAAGACGAGGAAGATACTCGTAGATTAGAATACGGTAAAAATGATATTGCCTTAAGACATAGGTGCGCGTTAAACGAGCTATGTAACTATGTTGAAATTAGGTGTACACTATTATAAAGTATCGTATATTAAGTCCGAAGAAAACCGTTACCTATTACAACGCGAAAGACATACGTATTTTCAGGAATACAACGTGCAGTTCAAGAAAATGTTTTAGATTGCCGAGGAGCTGGCTTCCGTAATGCATCTATTTTACGTGTTCGAGTCGTTTGGTTCAATTTTATCTTACCAGTTTCAAGTGTGCGGGATTTCACAATTTCACGAAATTATTTCTCAAAGTCTACGCTGTATAAGATAACCGAAAGAATTTTTTCCCCTGATTCCAACAGGTCGTATGTTTTTCTAATGTCAGCCCCACAACTGAGTTCTCGTGCATACTACGTAAAGCATATCGTTTCTCGTTATCGTCGTTCGTTAATTTCTGATCTTCTTTTACGGGAAGAATAACGGACCTTTGGTTTGCGCGATCACTTCGATTACTCGAACGCAAAGGAAAACCGACTGCTCGCAATTAACATTTTCTTGAATGGGGGATACTGAGTTTCATAATAGTCATTAGTTTCACTCGCAATAGTGGCTTCCTTCGAACCTAAAGAGAGACTATCACCTTACCGAACGTATTAAACACTTTCTACGAAAAACTCCTCTAAGTCAATATTAATATCCAAAAGAAAGAGAATATTTGTAATACTCAGTGACTCGCACGTTCATCGGGGCTGATTTATATTTCAGTTAATTGGGGGGAATATCTCGTCGCGATGGAACGAAGGGAGTTCAATTTCTGTATTGCTAACGTTAACAGGAAATATAAATCAGTTCCTAGATCGACCTGTAGCCTTTACCTAAACAAACTAGATCCGATCTATGCAATTATGTATATCAATATCGCACACTTACGTTTAGCGATGTCAGTCGTGGTCACGCGTTTTAACAATTTGGTGAGATCACCTGTGCTTAGAACAAATTACGCGGCGATGAAAATGAATAATTTATCGATTAAACTTTAATTTACTGGATCGACTAGAATTAACAATTGCGGAAAATAGAATCGAACTAATTTCCGCACAAAATTGGATGAAACGAAATTTAACATTTTTATAGTACTAATTTGCATTATAGTCCTGTGACGATTTTTAAAATCATTTATTGATACGTGCCAAATGATGCCAAAGTCGTTAAAATATCGACTGCCGAAAAGTATAGTATTATTATTCCGTAATTAATGAAATATTGCATCGTGGCACGCGTGACCGCGATTGGACTACCGATATTTTAATGTTCGTCGATACTAGACGTAGTTGTAGATGGTAAGTTAAGAGAAAAATGGTCTGGAACACATTGAAAACGTGCCAAAACTTTGGTCAATTAGTAATATACCCTTTAGTTCTTCGAATGCAGATTTCTGAATGTCTGTTTCTCTGTATAGCGAACATATCACGTTTAATTGTAAGATCTTTTTAAGGTCTACTTCACTTTTTACTCGAGGATTTCTAAAAGACTCACGAATGCCTTTTATTTCAAACGAAATCAAAACGTTTTAGCCGCGCATCGAATATTTTGCTAAAAACGTAGCGTCGAATTTCCGGTACGTCCTTTGTCTTCGAAATTAATTCATACGTTCAAGCAAAATACATATAAATATATATATGTATATGTATCGAAAATAGATTGTTTTTTAACATAACGTACACAATAATTATCAAAAAATTTTAATACGGACACGGGCCGGAAGGGTAATAACGATTCGCTGCGTTTTTAACTAAAATCATTGCCTGTCTACGTATTTCGATAAACTGTTCTTAAACATGATAGTAATGCATGTCGCACGTTTAGATGTAATTTATAGAGATAATGTATTGACCATTACCTTCTAGGGCACTGTTTATTCGTGAAACTGATACACGCACTCGCTCGGTCAGTATTGTTGGACAGTTTCGATTCCAGTGTATCAATTAAGATCGAATCGAATCACACGTTAGGGGTTATACGTACACGCGTTACGCGAAATATGTTTCTTACTCCAATTTCTAAATTGACAACTTAATCTCTCCCGTTCCGTCGTCGACGATTTTTCGAGCATCTACGAACGCGCTCGTTGGAACGTGTGAACTGGAATTGAACTGTGTAATTCATGGACCGAGTACCGAAGTTTATTCATAGTTTACCATTATATATTATACACGATTGCTCAAATATTTCGATGTATATTAAAAAATTGTGACACGACAAAAACTGTATCTTTTTAGATATTTATCACACTATTATGTAATAAATTGTTATCTATGTAGCAAATCAGTAATCGACATTTGTTATTCACCACCCGAGATGACGATTCGTTTTACTTTTTATTGGCGTTTCATGTTCCGAAATGTTAAAAAAGAAAAAACCCCGAATATTCCTCGGAGCTGCGTTTTATGGAACAAAAAAATTGTTTCGTACCGCGAGAGGGGAGATTGCAATTGTACAGTTAATTAGATAATAGAAGTTTGCGGTTGGTTTTCATATTGTTCTCGTTCATTTTGTTATTTCGTTGATTGTTCCGAGTGCATTGAAAAATTTACGTCACCACTTTTTTGTGGTTCCCAGTTTATTCGTTATAGAACGAGCGTTCTAAGAAAGAACACGGAGTCAACGTGTTATGCGTCGTCGAATGTCAAGACAATGAATCATCGCCCTTACGGCGAACGTCCTTATTACTCCGCCATTCTAATTAACTTCGTTCTCAGGGTAACCATCTATTCTTGGAAATTCGCTAATTATGAATTTTTACGAATGGTCCTCTTTAAACACGATGACGAAAATTCTTTAATTTTTCACGAGTTCAAAACTTTCGTAATTAGACTAAGTATACGAATGTTTATACAAATTTATAGTTCTGTACTAGTTCGATAAAAATGTGGGGCTCGAACAGAAACTTTTGTTTCGTTATTGTATTTATTTTGTTATTCTCTGCATATTCATTTCGCGGTATGAGTTCGAAATGAGTTCAGAAAGCGTGCATTTTGCATAAACATCCGCAGTCTTCTACAAACAATTCAACTCGGACGCGTTAAATCACTCACTCTGACATTGAAGAACGAGTAATATAACTTCCTACAATACCAAACTTTGTTATTAGGTCTTTTACCACGGATCGTCCCCGTCGGAACATTTCCGTTTTTGTGTTTATTAAAAAAAAAAAGAAGGATTCAAGGCTGTTTCTCGATTTCTCGCTGCTGCTGTGTTTGAAATGTTCAGGTACGAGGTCAAATAGACTGTGAAGCAGCCTAATCAATTACTCATTTCCTCTTACCAACGCCTGCAGCTCGGAGGCCTTAGAGGCCTTTTAGTTTGTATAAGCTGCCCGTTATCCAGAAAAGTCACCCCATTTCCTTGATGAAAAATGTCCGGGAGTGCGGCATACGTGTTTACGTCGCGCGATTTATTTTGGTGACGTTTCTAGCGTTGCAGGGAGAATTACTTGGGAAATTTGAATATGATAAAACGCGCGCACCGGCTATAAGGGTGCAAATTGCGCGGGATTGAAAATTTCTAGAGTGACGGGTTTCGAGCGATCGCTAGAAATTTGAAATTCAAACCAAAGGACGGGTAACGCGGAAATGGAAAACCTTTCTGCTTTCCGAGCTGTTTGGATTCGCTTTTTTCACAAGATTTTTCTCTCGTATTTCGCATTATTAAAAACGTTTTCGGATATTACGTGTACGCGCGTATCAATGAAATACCGACGATTCTGCCTCGATTTTAGCGTAATACACCGTTCGCGGTAGGTGGCAAAAACTGTGCACGCGTATCTACGCAGAATTTTGTGGTTTAAACACGAGTATTGAATATTTCATGCGCTACTTTCACGAATGACGACCGGAAATACATTTCAATGTTCTCGTTACGGTGTACGTTTATAATTTTATAAAGTGGTAAAAATCACATTTCTCTGAATTAAACATGACATTCCATTGAATGAAAATTATACTTTCTGCTTTGTATATATTTTATGCGAGGAAATGGGCTTCGAGGTTGACGATTTTCGCAATCGTAGAAAAAAGAAATCTGTAACACTGTTTCAATTAGAAGGCACAGCTATCGGGAAGTCAGAAACGAATAGATGTAATTTATTCACGATTTTGCGAAATGCAAATTCGACGAATGTACGTATACACGTAAGATATACACTTTACTGGCGCAATACGAGAGGTATCTGCCGTTTCGGCATTTTAATCTGTGCAATGCAGTACGAGGAAGCAGGATGAGGTCGAGATACGCTTTGCCGTTGAGTATCTTCCTCCACCTGCGCACAGTATACAAACTTCATTGTGTAAGATTTAATTTCGAGGCAAGTGAAGTATCGTTGACGAGCAGAGAACACGAACTGTTTTCAAAAATGAGCATCGAGTTGGATAAATCGAACAAACGATATCCGTTGACTTGCACGGCCTAGTGCGACGAGCGCAACGTCATTACGCCTGATTAACTATAATCGAGTTGCCGAAAGTGTCAATGGACCCTTTATTAAATCAACCCGACTTGTTTAATCGACGTACTTATCCATAATCGAACGCTAGCGAATCGACTTTCTACTCGGCAGTGGCATAACGAACGATGACGACAGTTCTGATGTTACTTCACGGAATAGCACAAGCTCCTTTGTGCTTCGATTATTCATCATTTTGTTTTTGTTCATTAAAATTCAGCTACTCATCGATGCGGCGTTATTACCGAATTGGATAACGAATTCGCGGTTGATGGAAATTGACTACCTCGATTAAGTCAAGTACGCTACTTTTGCTTAGAATGTATTGGAACACTCGATACAAATATTTAATAAATATAACAAATGTTTAATTTTTCCCGATCGTAATAAGACTCTGCGTTTTCCTGCTTCTTCGACGTCCCGGACACGGATAGATTAAATTCTATTGCTATTGTTGCAAGTACCTCCCACGCGTAACGTACAAATTATACGAATAAACTCACCCGGTGAGTTTTTGATCTATAAATTATATAGCTGCGTACGAGCTCAATGACCTCGTAGGTGGACTTGGTTCAGGACCGGTTATTCCGTCTGTGAATCAAGGTAAGGTTTATCTTTTAAAAACGAGCGATACAGGAAAACCATCGGCCACCTTAAACGTCGCCTTATACAGTCGATGGAATCTTCGTCCCCTTATTCTCTTCGCCTGGGGAGCCGTGGTAGTTGCGAACTTTCGATGTTTATGCAAATTAAAAGCTGATATCCAAGATCGAGGGGAAAGGGTAATACGGTTCTTCCTATAAGTAGAGAGACCTGGGATTATGTAAGTTTCAATGAAAATAAAATCAAGATGCGCTGGAAGTAATTACGAATGCCACAGTGATTTTTCCTTGAAGATATATTTATCCGTTGCACGCGTGACTGGAACTATTATTTGATTCTAAGTCGAATGACCACGACACGCGAGTCGCGTTTATCGTCTACCGAGCTCTGTATATGAAGATATACATATAAATATATCTACATCGGTAGTGTACATTTTCCAATTTTCTTATATAATTACAATTTTCCTAAATTCGGTTCTACGTTTATGAATTGCCTATATCACTCGTAGAAATCTTTATTATATTTCGATGTTATAGATATTATTATCGATAAGAGGAATCCGTCATTTTTTGTATTATTTTCTCCGAACTATATCATGCGTGACGTCAGAAGCGGCGAGGAACCTGGGTTAATAAATGAAGCTAGAAGCTAGGCGTTGCGCGCGAGGTCTCAAACGAAAGCTGAAGGCTCAATGCCAACGCGAATGCTTCTCGATTAAGCGATTGCGCGCTTTGCGCTAAGAAATTTGCACAAAGGCTTTTGTCCATCAGTCGAACGGCACCACTGAGATTTCCAGACGACCATAGCGCCCACAATTTTCATCAATCTCACCGGTTCCGATATTTTCTTCCTCGGAATAGAGACCATTCGCGTCGGTATCAGAGGTCAAGGATTTCGCAAGGATTTCATGTTTTTTTCATCGCGAAGCGCGTGCACGTCAGAAACTCTTGCGAAAACCCTTATTTTCAATTATTTCAATTTTTCGTTCTTTTCAGTTATTTAAAATTGGAATTTGGTACAGCGTAAAAATGCAGGGGGGTACGGATTCCCCTTAAACGTATATTCTTTTGATCAAATTCTCATTAAAATCTTCACTATAAATTACGCGGCGCTCGTGTCCCCTCCTCCGTTCTCGTTTCGTGATTAATTTAAATTCATTTTCAAAATCCCATCTCGTAGATTCTCGGCATGGCAGCTTTAAAGTTAGTCAGCGAGCGACGAGGGTGGAAAGTTAGCATGATGTATGCAGCAGCAGCAGCAGCAGCACCGGGTTTTGCGCGAAGAATCGATCCTACGGTCTTTGCCTCGAGGGTGTTGGCCGAGTGCAACGTTTATGGTTGTCGACGCTTTTAAGCAGTGTACGGAGCAAACCTTCTCGTACCGGTCATCCGGTTGAATCATTCTTTCTCGGACTAAAAGGAAAAGCATGCTCGCGCAATGTTTTATGGTGACCGGTGAAAGTAAAAAACTTGGCAATGGTACTCGAGGTCCATCGCGAACTCGAGGACCTCTCAAACTTTAGACGTTAATTTCGTTTATATTGTTTCTGAAATTGCTCGTCACGAATTTCGGCATTAATAACGCATTCCCTGCCAAGCTGCGTTTGATTAATTGTAAGCGCCGTTACCACGCCACGCGTACCTAAAACGGTACACGCTATAAGGTTTAACACATTGATCGCCACGTCACCCAGATTTGGGTGACACGCGTGAGACGTTAACTGGCGTTAGTCGCGTTCTGGACATCTGGACATAAATCATAAACCTTGCTAGCATTGCGATGAAGACGTTCAAAATTCTTCAGATTGTTCGGAATATTGATGGAAATTTAAAAATAAAACTCGTACATTCTTAGCACGACTAACGGTTAATGACTCCGATATTAATATTATTAAAATCAATATGTTGAAACTATGGTACTGAAACTCTCGTGTTACTCTAATCTGGGTGACATTGCGATCGACGTGTTAATATGTCCCCGAAATTTACCTAATTTCTTCAGTGTCCATACTGCAAGTTTATGTTT
This sequence comes from Pemphredon lugubris, assembly GCA_933228935.1. Taxonomy (NCBI): domain Eukaryota; kingdom Metazoa; phylum Arthropoda; class Insecta; order Hymenoptera; family Crabronidae; genus Pemphredon; species Pemphredon lugubris. Next base: position 25,934,607 of record OW121817.1, on the reverse strand, counting down.
TGGTATTTTTGAACGTTTAAACGAGAAAAATATAATTTGGCGTAGAAATGAGTATCAGCGTGAACCGAGAACGGTACACGTGACTGGGGACGTGAATAATCCAGAATCATCGCCCCGTTACCAACGCAGCAAATGTATTTCGGATTACAACGCGGTGAGCAAATACGAACAAACATTGTTTCCCCCGGTACATTGAGTCAGTACTTTACCATTTCGCATACGTACGTTTCCGCGTGTTTTATTAATTCGCCATTTCCACCGCCGTTTTCGGTAGATCGACGATCAACTCCACTTCGTAAAGACCGTTGGGTATCCGTGAATCAAAATAATTGATCAAATTCGTACAAACCTCGCGGAACGATTCGTTTATTCGACATCCCGGGGCGATGGCACTGACGTGGCGAACTCGATTCAGCCTACGGTTGAACGACAATTACGTTAAAACGGCACGCCCACCGAAACCGCAAAACGAGTCAGGGGAGGAAGGAGAAAGCGCGGGTGGATAAAAAAAAAAGAAATATATAAAACGTATCGTGGAAGCGACGGCGATGAAAAATTCTTTTGTCCTTTCCCTCCCCTCTCCCCTGTACCTTGCCCCGTTTAATCCACGGTAGATTGGGACGATCGAGGACCGTATCATCGATAAATCGAGCGAATCTCGATCGGTTAGAAATTGGTAGAAATCGATGCGGCGTGGACGAACCTCGGAAACGTTTGCAATTTCCTTCCTTTCTACGGTGTGTTCGGTCTGTGTACAGGAACGAGCCACTTTCCGCGCGATTTAAATCGCGTGTCGCGCGAAAGTACAGCTGCTCGAAGTACGATGTCAATGTACGATCGGTTTGCGTTTATCGAGACAAACGTTGCCTCCTCGAAAGTTGTTCTCATCCTCGTTCAAGATGTTTACACTCCGTTTCTTTTAATGCGTACACTCGACTTCGTCTTTCTCAGTTTTACACGAATTTCTATAATACACCCCCCGCCTGTAAAATAGTTTCGAATGAAGTCGTTATTACGTCGTATCGCCGCCCAAAATGTCTGACAATTTTTCTTATCGTTTTTTTTTCCTTACCGGTGGGTAAAGCGTTTTTGACACAATTTGTTATATTAAATTAAAATGTTATAGGCTGACCACTTAACGCGGAAATAATTTAACAAATATACGCATGGACGGAGAAATGTAGTAATACATCATGTCCGGGAATATTATTTCTGGGTCGAGGAAGGAAATTTATTGGTTCAAGATTAACGGGAGATTTACGATAATTGCAAGAATCCGCGAGTACTACGTACATCCCTTCGTGCGTAAATATTTTCTCATCGGTTCGTTGGACAGCCTTCTTCTTTTTCTTTCCTCCCCTTTCTTCGTTCGTGACTCAAATATATATATTTTTTTTTAAACCTTACGCTACACTTACCCGTTACGTTACGTACTCTACTTGAGAGAGATGAGAGAAGAACAGCGAAAGAAAGGAGCGGTGGGAAAAAGAAAAAGAAAAGTTAGTTACTCTCCAGACGTCGGCTCGTAACTCCTGTCCAGAACAAAGTGGCGAGCTGATAAGCACTTCTTTCAATTAGAAATTCTTGTCGCGACTTCCGTGAAGTCCTCGTTGTTAGAAGCGTCGGGTAATTTCCACCTGTCGCGCTTAAAAACTGTGCTCCGCGAGAAACCTCCGTCCCCTTTCGGTAAAATTCACTTTCCCCGAGCGCTATTAAAGATGCATTAATTACTGCGAAAATTATTTCTGCGCGAAATCAACGACCGACCGTGTTATCGCTGACGGACGAACGTAAAGATCTTACCAGCTAAGTCCAACGAACGAAGCGCTCAACGACGAGGAGCGTGCGAAGAATCACGGCACGTTCGAGTTTTTGCTCTCCTCTCTTTGCATTTCATCTCGCGAGCAAAACTTTCCGCTCAATTTCCGTTCGTTCGTCGCGAGAAAGTATGACCGGCGTAGATCGAGTGTCAACGAGCGGGTAGGAGATTAATAAGAGAAAGACGGTCATTTAAATGTTACGAAGAGCAGAACGTATAATCGGATAGTCTAGTTGGGTTGTTCTTCCTTTAATTACACGGCGGATCCGTACACTTTGAATCAGATTAATTAAAATAAAAACTTTCGTGGCGAAGGGAAAAAGTTTCGGGCAAGAGTGCCGTATCGTGGTGAAACCTATTTTTGCGAGATACGGCGGTAGGACTTATTATTATTGTTTCCGGGATACGCGCCGTTGTTCTTTTTCGCGTAGAGCATCCCGCGCGTGAGAAATTGAAAAACGTTGAAGCTCGAAAGGTTCGAATGGACGCCAGCCGGGTAATCGGTTATCGCGGTCCGTTTGCCGAGTTTTCGTTATTGCTCGAGGCTCACGTACGGATATAAATCTTGAAATTGAAATAACGAATTAATCTAATTTTAATTCATCTACTCGCTGGGGAGTTTCGCAAAGAGTGGAATCGGTTGAAATATTTTCTCTCTCGATGTTCCTGAAAACGCTTCGCGATAATTGCTAGTGGAACTTTCCACTTGCTTTCTGCCTCGCCAAAGAGATCAGTTATTTAAGATGCAAATGAAACTGGAAAGAATTCGGCGGCCGGTTCGGGCGACACGGTGAAAATAATGTAATTCACGAATTTCACCGTTTTACCATCTTGGGATGTCGCTTGGATCGATGTGCTTTAATAGCCTGATCGACAATTTTACGAATATCCGAAGTGTCGGAGGTAAACGTGGTCATAAAGAAAAAAGGACGGACGATAAAACAAACGACGGATGTTGTAGAAAATTTACACAATAGGTAGCCATAAAAAATGTATGAACAGTTACGTGTACATGATCCGGAAACCGGAACAACGGAATCAAACGTTCAAAGAGCGTGTCTTTGGTAAACCGAGCGGACAGAAATTGGCGAAGAGACCAATTTTCTTTCCTATGCTAAGATCTTTCGCTCTCGACATCATTCTGAATCGACGCGAATATTCTTCGCTCAATTTCTATCTTACGAACGATTCTCCCGTACATCGTCGCCTTTCGTAAACAACGATACGTTTCGTTATCCAAAAAGTTATGTAGGTATCTAATTAATTGAAATAACAATCAGGTATTGTCAAATATAAGCGTTGATATTATCGAAATCACGAGAGACTTGTTAAACAAGTCGATCAAAAAAAGTTGTTATTGCCTTTGTAAAGTTAATAATGCGAATGACATGTGCATACCTATATATGTACATGCATATTCGAGCATTCGGTTTGCCAAAATACCAAAAAATGGTTAACCAATTGCAAAATTGTCCGAGCTTAAAAACATATTTTTGTTCCGAATCATTCTCGTGTCACGTCGCGCCGCGACCCAATCGATAAATCCTCGAGAATCACACGTATCACTCGAAACGAACTGAAAAGAAATCAGCCGTTCAAAGCAAAAGATTTTCTGCGCTCCGCTTTCCAGGGTAAAAGCGCTGCCTTTTCTCGTGTCCGCCCTAAATCATTTTGCTGCCTTTCAACCACTAGACCTAAATAACCAGAGAAAAAAACCCATCGAAAAACGGTCCATACGCTTTGTGGTTCGAGCAGAAAGGAGTACTTCGTATTTTAGCCTTAAAATTCCCTGTACTTCTTTTTCCAGTCCTCGTGTACCCAGAAGGACTATCAAAAAGGCATTTTCCGGCCCCCGAGATACTCCTAGCTATGTTATTCAGTACTGTACCTTTTATTTAGTAGTAGACTTTATGTACTCGAAAACACGACCAAAAACGAATCTTTTCTATCCCTAAAAACAAAAACAGTAAAAACTCCCTTAGCTTCTTTTTTCAGTTTTCGTATACCAAAACAAAAAATTTCTTAACCAACCTTAACATATTTCAACCCTAAGATATTTATTTTATTTAGCGGTGACCCTTATATACTCCTACACCCTATAGAAAAATGATCTTTTCTATTCTTTCAATGCTCCTTAGCTACGTTTTTCACTCCTCGTATACCCAGAGAGACGATCGAAAAGAGCTGTATCTTCTGTATCGTCCGAAATTTATATAATTCTATGCTTTACATACCCAGGAAGACAATCGAAAAGCATCGGAGCCAAGTTTCACCTGGAGACGTCTGGCACGCGTGTTGGGGCAAATGATCGTCGCGTCGTGCGGTGAATGCGGGCGAATGCCTCGTTCTAATGACCTACTCCTACACCGTGCTCGGGGCCGTGCTCGGCTCTCGAAGCAAAGTCGAGTTCAGTCGTCGACTAACCGAGGTCCGGGCCTTCTTCGTGGGCCTGTTTCGCCGTCGATGCCAGTACAGTGCCACGAGAAAGCTGTGCGTTCGTTGCTTTCGCGCAGACGGTACGTACTCGTCCATTGGATTTCTCGCGTCCTGCCTCGCATTATACGCGGAGCTTAGTGGTTTGATATCGTCGAGAAGGTTGTGCGAGCGCGAACGAAGATTAGGCATTGTTTCGAAATAAGAGAGTTTATTGTACAGAAACACAAGCGCTCGTGTCGTGAGCTCGAATGCGACTTCTAAGTTAACAAACTCAATAACACGAACATCGACGCCCGGCAACCGGCAACAGTCTGTCGATAGTGCCGGGCGCAAAGGAAGTAATGCTATTCGTAATAATATTATTGATATTTGCATCGCGAGGTGAGCCGCTGCTCGATTATCTCGGATAAGTGGATCATGGTACAGTTACGTTTTCGGTTCCTTCGAGCAAACGGTACTCGGCTGTTGGATTTCGGGTATCAACTTCGCGTACTTCGCGTCGCACGGTACAGTCCCGAAGAATACATAATATTCGATCGCTGAGTCATGTGTAGGGTTTTGCTAAAAAAAAATAAGTCGTTTAGAGTATAATCGAGTTCCGGTTTTTCTCTTCATACCCGGTACGCACTCGATCCTTGTATCGTGACGTGAAAACTGCATTCTTGTCAAGTCCATATAATAGTATTATCGGCACGCTTGCCGATCGAGTCCCTTGCAGATTTTCTTTGAAAATTGGTTTCCCGTGAACGATCGTACCCGATACGAGAATTTCGGATATTATCTTTGAATAGTTCGAGGTGCGCGTGGACACGTTTTATCGTCGAGTCGCTCACAGCTTATCTCCGTAAAATGTTTTACGATGCAGTCAAGTTTACGTTCCTTTTTGTATTTACGTATCTCGCCCTATACTGGCTTCTCGCGTTTTCGATTGAAACTTTTCACTTTCCAGGCTGTTTCGACGGATTTCATGAATAATTGTTTTCCATGGCGAACGATTTTCAGTGAAACTAGACACGCGGAGTTTCGAACTCCGTGCGATCTGTCGTTTATATTTCCGAGTAAGTTTGGTACGTTACGAGGAATTCTTATCGATGTTTATTTTTTCGTTTGGTTATTCATGATTTTCCGTTGAAAGCGGTTCACGGGACAGTCGAGTCCTCGAACGTAATGTACTCCACTTTTTGAAATCTTTTTTCTCCCTGCGTTATTGTTTTCGAGCTTTAAGAGGGAAACTCAATTTTCGTTTGATTTCACTGTAACCTAGTTTGTACTACAGTTGGCTTTACGTTATGCTTTTACGTACGAGCCACTGCGCTTTGCAGACATCGAGTTAAACTTGAAATACCTACTTGCAATATTTTCTCCATTTTCCATTACCCCTCCGGCTTTTCTGGTTGGCTAAAAACCTTATTTCCTCGGTCCCTCTGCTAAACTTGATTATAAAACAGTCATGCTCGTTCTTTCTTTCCCGCGAACGATACGTACATTTTTATCCCGCGTTAAATTTCACGTATTCCCCATTTTTACCGGGGATATACACAAACAATTAAGCCACCTGTCCCTTGTATTCCGCTGTGCTGGAAAAAATTGCATTTCAACTTTGTCGTCTCACAAAAACTCAACAATTCGTTCCTTCCTACGTTTTTAATTAAGTTTAATATACATCGCGCTTTTTCCAGGAAAACAAACTATTAAGTATTATTGATTCACGCTTTCGCCAAGTCCTCGTTCCCTGTGAAAACTAGTTTGAGAGACGCATCTCGGTACTTGCTTCTATTTCCCTTCTTATTCGATTAACTAAAGTCCGAGTAACCGTGTCTTCGTCGTCTCTGATAATTAAACGGCACCCCAAATAATCTTCGCTTACTTACAATTAGACCACAAACACAGATACGTTTCCAAGTTGCAGATAAACTTAAGTAAATGGACTTATCGAGCTTTGTTTGCTCTCGAGATGATCGATGCAATTTTCGTCGTCGTAGCTCGTGGCACGCTTTTCTATGAAATTTTTCAAAAGAAACCACGAATTTTATAGCGACGATATTTGCACCATTTTACGTTATTTATACACCTTGCCACATCTATACGGACGAACAACATTGATTCCGATAACGTGTTTTAGTGGAAGCCTTGTAGTAACCGGTTTGCCAGTCTTTCCTTTGTGCCTGTTCTTCCAGCGTGGAATATTCTACACCTTTGCGTCAGAGTTTTCGGGTTATTATACATCATGATATTAATACTTAAGCGAAACGATAGTTTTGCAGGAATGACATTGTTTTACTCGCGATTGGTTCATTGCATTGATATTGAAACGCGTAAAGACACGAAGCGTACGAAACAATTGTAATGTTATTATAAAAAATTACAAGACTCTGAATTATGCGTTTACAATTTTTATAAGCAAACGAGAATTACTTTATTCCTCTACCAACAATTAATATTATTACAGTTATATTGTCCAGCGCTACGATTTAAAGCGGATCTCGAACATCCGTTTCGGAACGAATTCGCAATTTTCACGGATCCTGATCCTATCCTAGTTTCCGCAAAATACAGAAATCGGACGAATCTTAATGCGTTACTCGTCGCGAAGCGTGTCCAATCATTTTCGCAACTTTCTAATCGATTAATGCCGATGTCAACGAGTCGTAAAGACTTTTTGCCGACTCCCTATGACCATGCATTCACAATTTTCACTCGATGCGTCCGCCTCTGAACTTCGACCTTCTTATTTACATCGTTAAAATTCAATTATCTGTGATACGTTTCTCTACGAGCGGTGGCTTTTTTCATTTCTCGTTTCTCGCGTTTTCTCTCCTGAATATGCACTTAATAATAGAGCTCGTTAGCGAGTCCCGGTGGTCTTTCGTATTCCCATTCAGTCTGCTTTTAGGATGACAAACGATTGTTCGGCGAATCGCGAGCATGAGAAACACGATATTTTGACTCATTGTCAGACCTCGACGTGTACGCGTAAAGCCATCTTCTATTGATAGGACAAATGCGAAGGGGGAAGGAACGACTAAGTAGTTGATTTAAGTTATGCTCAAACGTTGCCACGGTTTCTCATTAATTTTCCTGTCTCCAAATGTGTAATCGGAAAACTACATGTGGAGCGAATTCGATGGTTTAATGTCTTTTACAACTTTTTTCAGAAAAATATTTAAAACGTATAATGTTAACCAGTTAGCTGTTGCGACCTCTTTGAAAAGTTTGCGCTTAAATTGTGTCGCAACGATGAAGCGATGATGAGCATATTATATTTAATGAACATAGTTTAATAGTTCGTGGCTCAGATTACTAAAGTAAAAATACAGAAACCACTTTCGTGTTCCCTCTTTAAAAGAATCTCCCACAAAATTTAGGAATATATTTTAGTTTTCATTAAAGCTTCAATTTCAATAGCAAATGGCAACTACTTTTCCGCATGACGAGTATACTCGTCATAATACAAAACCTTGCAATTTTTACGTGGGGAGTGTACGCAAAATTTTGCCATATTTACATGACGAATATACTCGTTAAAAGCAGCTAACTGGTTAATGTCAAAGTGTAGCGTATGGTGACAGTGGTGCAGTGTTAGTGCGGAAGTGTGAAAGTATGAAGATTGGGCTATGTACGTGAATAACCTAACAGTCGACGAGATGACGCATTTCTTTTCGTGTCTTTATTCGCATGCGCTCATCGGGTAATAATGTTTTTGGGAATACTTCGAAGCGAGACAGAGTTGGCGATTCGGGAGAGTCGCTTATGGGAAAGAGATTGGAAAAAGCTGTGAGTTGTCGGTCGCGATTGTGGGTTGAGTCGTATCTACGTCGAAAAGTTGTATCAGTCGTTAATGGTGTGTTCCTATTACCGAGTAAGTCGCAAAGAATAAGATTAATAATGAGAGGTAAACAAGATTGGTAAAAAATGAATTGCTACGTTTAGTAAAATTCGGTCAAATTCGTTCAGTAAAAAAATCACTCTCGTCCTGCGATTTGCGCTCGCGTTTATGTCTCGGTACGTTGATCGATCTTTCAAGTGCGATACGGTTAATTTTACGTAGATCCCTGTAGACGCTGGCATACAATGACGCGTGAGCGTAAAGCAGATAAGCGTTAAATTAGGAAATGTCTCGTCGATTATCGTCGCGGTTAAACGGAACGACATGAAATTTTCAGGTCCCGACCTTCGCCGGCTCGAACATGCATTTCCTGATTTTTGGCTCAATTTTCTTCCTAAACGCGCTAATTGCGAGAGAAGTCTCGGCGCATGGAAGAATGATCGAACCACCTTCGAGGGCCTCGATGTGGAGATATGGATTCGACTCACCTCCGGATTATAATGATAACCAGTGTTACTGCGGTGGATTCACCAGGCAGTGGCAGCGAAATAATGGAAACTGCGGAATTTGCGGGGATCCCTGGGACACGCCAACGGTAAGAGAGAAATTTTTTTAGCGAATTATTATTACGAACCGTCGAGCCGCGCACAAGTTGTAATTGTGGTAATTCGAAATTTTCTTGATCGTTATAAATCTGACTGACAGTGTTAAATTTAAATACTGTATGAAGATTTGGTGGCTCAAATTTGAAGTTTAACGATAGGTGAGTATTTTTGTCTCATCAATAGAATATTTTTGTACGTCATGTGTCATCGTTTAAAATCAATACCGTACGATGGGAATTTCGACATATTCGGCGAACCAGAAGAACAATGGAATATAAAACATTTCGATTGTCGAGGAAATAATCCGATTTTTAAATATTCAGATAACCGAAAGAATGATACCGGACACGCGAAGCTATCGAAACGAATAGGGAATAAAATTAGAAAATGATTTCAAACAATTATGAAGTGATATCGCGCGGAGAAAAAGAAACGAAGCCCGAAAAGATCGCTAGTCGTACGATTAAATAAGTTTCTTCGTGTCGCACGCTATCAGTCAAGCGCATATGCCGTTTACTATCTAATATCAGTTTTCTTCTTTTTGTGCGAGAGCTTACGATCGTTGTTCCTGTTCGCGTACTACAGACGTAAACTCACTGGCAACCCTTTCAGTCGCTCTTTACGATCGACAAGCACGTCGCGGGAGAATTATACCCTTTGAACACCGAGGCTTCGTGTTTCGAGTTACATTAACAATTGAACCTGCGAAAGCAACTCCAATAATCCAACAAAGCGCAATTCTCGTAACAATGAAACTATCACACGAACGCCAATACATAGTCGAATATAAGGAAGTTGATAAAGGATACTCATTATTTATCGCGTTAAGTTGGATCGTACATTGATCGCGGCTGTACGAAACGAAAGAAAGGTAATCCCGCTTAAATCTGTCAAAGACAATGATCTTGCGATGGCGTCCATATAATTATCCGTTGGCATCGTTCTTGCAACACGGAGTAAATTACTATCTGCGGCTTTTCGGTCTGATGACCCTACGTACATCCGAGCTAACAATGCTGCGGATTTCAGCATCCTCTCCAAAAATACGTTCTCCAAATTCGAAATGGGGTTTGTCTAATTAACGCTTCATCCCAGGCTTCGCTATTGTTCTTGCACGCTCTTTTTCATTCTTGTTATACCAATAGCTTGGTACACGACAAATATATTTTCGATGCATCGTGTGCGATGATAGATATATGTATGTATTAAAAATGTATATATTTTTTGTGGGGTTGGCGTTTCGGGACGATGGTTTTCCAAGATGCAATTATTTCGTGAAAACGCGAATGACGCGCCATTCGTTTTTACTATCTAGCTTGGATGCTACTGTGCAATTATATTATTATCAGTTACGCCTGAATGAATCGCGTAGAAACGATACATATCTTCGTGCAATTTACGAAAGTTTCTCACCGGAACACCATCCATTTCTTTCGCATTTCTACGACGTGTCTTTTCACCTTCCAAAGACGGATTTCCGATGGAATTGTCTGTTCCACGAAAAGTAATTCGATAGCACGCTTCGATTGAACGAAAGCATATGTATAGTAATAGCGAAGAATTCTAGCTCGATTCCATGCCAAGCCACTTATAATACTCGAAACTGATTTTGCGATACGTTAAAATACAGCCGATAAACTCGGTTAACACATGCTAGATAACAATTTCCTAATTATTCTCTCCGAGATTTACCAGACCAATGTTTATTTTCATTTTCGTTTGTTTAGATATCACGCTCGATTATTCTTTTTAAAAATATATATATCAATAAAGGAATACGGCCTTCCCCTTAATTATAATGGTAGCTCAACTCCGTACAAATTATCGCTTATTTTTGAACTTAGCCCATCCCCATATTATAATGTGTATTTCTTTACAGCCACGCTCACACGAAACAGGTGGAAAATATGGAAATGGCGTGATCGTAAGAAAGTACCGAACTGGTTCCGTGATACCGGTTAAAATAGAACTCACGGCAAACCACCACGGTTACTTCGAGTTCCGTACCTGTGCGATGACGTATCGGGATAAGGAAGTTACACAACAATGCTTGGACAAGTATCTTCTCCGCGCGGAGAACGACACGGCCCGATATTACCCCGGTCCAGGAAACAAGGTTTTCGAGGCCTTTTACAAGCTGCCAGACGACTTGACCTGTGCCCAATGCGTTTTTCAATGGAGATACGTCGCTGGAAATAATTGGGGCGACTGTGGAAACGGGACAAGTACTGATTTTCGTCGTTACTCGTTAAATGAAAATCACGGAAAAAGCTTATCGCTGCCGAGCAATCTCCGACTAATTTGAATTGAATTAAAATAGCACAGAAGGACATTGATATACCGCTGACGTATCGATAGAAAGTATTGTTAACATTTCGCATGTAATAAGCGTTACACAATTTAGGACAGTCATTGCACTGTTACTTCGCGTCATCAGTATTCAGTGCGGTTCGGTATTTAGCAATAAGCTTTTTGCTATTATGTTTCATACGCTCGTATCGTAATCTAACAGGAATTAAAATTGTACATAAATGCTTGTATCATTATTTAATAACAATTGAAACATGTAACACTTTGCACTTTAAGGGCCGAGAGAATTGGTGATATATGAAATGTACATAGATTACATCGGTCAAATCTAAAATACAAAATATATATCTATACACAGATATATTTGAGATAACTCTAGGTGTTAAACAGTTCGTAACTCAACTCGAATAGCAACATTAATCGCGTGACATGTGTGTCTCGTTAGGTGCCGTGGGTTGCGGTCCTCAAGAAGAATTTCGTGCCTGCGCCGACATTTCAATCGGGGACGACGTACCGACGCTACCGCCGAGACCAACGACAGAACCACCCAAGCCATTCGTTCCAGGGGAAAAATCGCCGACGGAGCCGACTTTTGTGCCAAAGTCGAGCGGGCCATATTGGCTGTTCAGTATCGTTATCGCTGGTACGTGCCTCCTGGTTGTGCTGGCAGCTATGGCATTGCTTTACTCGTATCACTATCACGCTGGCAGAGCCAAAAAGTGGCTCATGGCGAGACGACTCTTGGAACCTGAGAGCCCACCTGTCGCTCCACCGAGACATAAAAAGAATCACGTGTCCAATGCACCATTACAGCTGTAACGTAATCGTATCTTACATAGGGTGACCATTTTAGCGGAAGACTACGAAATCATTTTCATCCTGTTTCGTGAAAACGGTTCGGAGAATACACTCGAAGCGCACGATTGAGTATGTACTGAATTTTTATAGTATTATTTTGATACATTCTTGGTGGACCATTATTCAAGGAGCTCGTTCGTATGTCTCTTAATCTCAGGCTTGTATAGAATATATTCAAAACTTGTATGCTCCTGAAAGATTGCTCTATGGTCACCCTAATTGAACTGTTAATACGATCGAGTTGAAACACAACTGCCTTGTAGTTGCTCCAAACAATTTCGGGGCAAACTTAGCTGGCTTGGTATCGTACGAGTACGTGTGTATAAAGTATTCTTGAGTTGATGTGCAGTATGCGTCGTAAGTCGTGTTTCTATTGACATTTAGAGTAATAAGTTCACACTTCGCACTTAATGTCATCCTGTATATATGAATTGTCTTACATTAAATGTATCTATTTTATATAAACCCGTGGTTTGTGGTATCTCCCCATTCGCACCTCGAAAACATAAAAGTCGATCTATCATCTGGCGTGTTTGTAAATACACTTCGACTAACTAAAAATAAAATTAATATCAAAAACATCGATGTTGGATGTGCCATTTTAAATTGCGGCTTGTAAATTCATTTGAAAACGTGAAATGAACTCTACATATCGTAACAAAGAGAGATAAGTGTTATCGCAATCGATTTACAATCGAGAGGATATAAAAAATTCAGGACACAATTATAATTTACTTTTTATTGAGTAACATATTTCTGAAATCCTGATTACTCATTTTTTGTGTCGCTCCATTCCCGGATATCTTTGCACTACCATTGCTAGTAGTAGGTTTAACGTTACGTGGTATCATAGACAGTAACGTTCTCGGCATGCCGAACGTGGTTCTGCTAACCGTGGTACCACCTAACGATTTAATCATTGGCGGTTCGTGGATTGCTGCAACTTTTTTACGTTCGGGTGGTTGGCTTATAGCCACGCTAATAACTTTATCTTCGATTTTCGTGCCATCTGTAGCAAGAAGGGCCTTCGCGGCACTAGCAGCATCTTCAAATTCGACGTAAGCCAATCCTTTCGAATGACCGTTGCGGTAAGTAACCAAACGGACTTCCTTCAAGGCTCCGTGAACTTTGAACATCTCGTCGAGCTGTTCCTTTGTCGTGGTTATCGGAAGTCCTGTTTAGTTTATGGGGTGAAAAGATTATACGTAAACTTTAATTGTCGAAATTATGACAATTATTGTTGAACGTGTTTAAACTTTACGTACCTTTTACAAAAAGTTTGTTCTTCTCGAGGGTAGATCTATATTTAAATACTGTAGTTCTAGTAGTTTTGTTCGGGTCACACCTCGAAACAAACATTGGACGACCCCTTATAGCGGTTCTGTCTAACTTCAATGCTTCTTCAACAGCTTCCTGCAAAAATTTCCAAGGTACATAGTATTTTTTTCTTTGATTTTACTGGTGATCGAGAAATATGTACTTACAGCATTACTCAACTGCACGTAACAATATCCTTTGCTGCGACCTTTATAATCTCGTATCATTTTAAATAATGTGATTGATCCAGCCGGTTCTAAAGCATCTCGAACCTCCTCCTCGGTAGCGGTGTAGTCCAAATTACTTATAAAAACTGTAATTTTGTCGTCGATATCGTGTGTGCCGTCTACGTCCATTTTTTCATCTTCAGGCGCTTCAGGCGCTTTGAAACCAGGTGGCGGTTCAATTTTAGGTTTCTGCTCTTCGATAACATTATCTACTTTCTTATCAAGACTTAAACGGCCCTCTTTCACTTTTGGTTTGATCTGTGCCTCAACTTTTGTGATCTTCGTCGGAGAACCACCCAAGCTCTTCCACCTACCAGTGTCCTCCTGCTTTCTCTTATGTGACTTTTTATGCTGTAACGGTGATAACTCGGAATGACCAGAACTCTGTTGCGTTTTCTGTCTTTCCTCCGCGACCTTGTCCAGTTTCTCTTTCGTCTTTGCCTCGCACGATTCCATTTGCTCGAGAGTTCCTTCGTCCCTTTCAAAGTCTATCCAGGAACTCGCTATGCTCTCCGGCCAATCTTTTATCGACGTTAAAGCTTTTTGGTACAATTTTCTTAAATGCTTCGTGTCCCCGTAACACCTGCGTACAAACAATAACATCGTCTCAATACACGAATTGCCGTGTTATTGGGTACAAAAAGTCCGTCTGGGATAACAAAAAATTACCTTTCCAACGAAATGTATTCGAGCCAATAAGAAGCAGCCCCCGAGTGGCCTTGCGACAAAATATCTGCCCACAACGACCTAGCTTTTTCCATGTTATTTCCGTGTACGGCTTCCGTTCTTGCCCAGTACTGTAGTATAACGCAATTAGGATCTCCCTCTAGACCGAAAGATTTTGCTAAATATTCGCAAGCTCTATTGAACGTATTACGCAACACATCTATTTGTTTTTCCTCGTCGTTGGAATACCGATCAATTCTGCGTCGTAAATATTCCAAATACGTCATCCACAAATTTCGATAATCGTCCGCGGTAGAAAAACCAGCCATTAATGCATTTTCTAACAACGATTGAACGTCCAATATTGGTTTCCCCCATTTCTCATATGATCTTATCCATTTTTGCCATATTACTGAATACCATGGAATGTTTCTTGATGCTCTATCGTACACTTGGTCCAAGACTGATTCCATTTTGATATTTTCTTCTAAATAGGTGATATAATCGAGCCAGATCGTAGGTTCTAAACTCAGATCGGTTATCGCTCGTTCGTACAAAACCGTTACACGTCCTGGATCCCCGTTTTGTTTCTCGTGTAACAAGTAACCTTTGTAAGCGTCCAGTAACTCGTCGTTTTCTTGCGAAGAGACAATTTTTTCCTCGAATGGCAGGCGAGCGTTAAGCTTTGCGATCGCTCGTTCGTAGCCTCCAAGAATAATTTTATCGTCGATCGTTGCTTCGGCGCCATCTCCCCTACGCCATGCCATGTATTCCTCTTTCGTTACTTCCATATCCAAAAGGGGACACGCTAGCTGCCTCCGAAAAAGATTTCCGATGCGCTCTAATTGTTCTTTCCTTTCAGCTTCATTCGAAGGGTCAATCTAAATATTTAAATGTCGTAGTTCAAAGAAATGTTTCATGGAATTTAAGGCAACATGTAACGTTTTGTAATTACCAGAGCGCATAGAACGGTTTCAAACTCTCTAAACGCCTCCCATATTATTGCTCCTTTAATCGTATGTAATCCAGCAGCCGTTAGCGCACGTTCGAATAACTGGCGAACGTTGGTGGCGGCATCTTTTTCATTACCCATATTGCCGATGCCGAATTGTAAGTATTCCAGCCATACGACGACAGCTGAAAAAAGAAATGTTCCAGTGTAGTCAAAACATAAATATAATTAAAAACCAAAGACACTAGTGGATCAACCGGTTTTTAAATGGAAAATAAACGACAAGTACGTTGGCGTAATAATATTAAAAGTCAAGCTTACAAAGGTAATCCTTAACAGCTCGCTCGCATAGCTTTACTACCTCTGCTTTTTGTTCTGGCGTTGTGGCCAATTTAATTTCATCTCGCATCCAGGACAACCAGAGATCCGGGGTTAACGGATATTTGGAGCTCATATCTTCCCTGGCTGCTCGTAATCGTTCTAGCTCTCCCATTTTTTGTAATTTGTCAATAATGGCTAAGTGACTGGCGTAGTGGTACGGGTTGTGTACCAGGGCGGCTTCCAGGATTTTAATTTCTGCCTCATCGGCATCATCATCATCGTCATCATCGTCGTCATCTTCGTCTTCGTTGTCTTCGTTGTCCTCGTTGTCATTTACGGGTTCATCGTCAATGTTTTGTTCGCTCTCGCTCTCATTCATTTGCGGGTCATCCTCTTTATTTTCCTCCACTGAATTTTCCGGTGGACTCTTCACATCGTTCTCCACGTTACTTACGTCCATCTCCTCCATTTAGAGTTCGATGAATTTTCATGCAACAGGTAAAATTGCGAAAGGTCGCTCCGAAGAATTGCGAAGAACCAACGACAAAGGACACTGCTGTTAACAAAATTTCAGTTTGAGAGTCCTTAACCGTTCGATTCGAAGGTTATGTTTGTATGTTTTTATGGATGTTTCTTTTGGCGCATAAGCGACAAATATGTCTAACGCGCATGCGTCTCGGTAATGGGGCGCCTCTTTTGAACTTGAAAATTTTGAAACACTTATTGAACACCGTGTGATCTCATTGAAAACTTCGTAAACAGATATACAAAATATTAAACATTACAGTAAAACAGAGGAAATTGGAGTATTTCAGAATTTCAAAACGATCGAATCGTAAAGACATGGAATAAAATTAAATAAATAACTAAAACAAAAACGTATTTGCTCTGTTCGAAATTAAGTTTCACTTAAGTTCACTCGGATTTAAAAAGTATCATAAAAGACTTAGTTTTGCCAACTTTTATAAAGTATCGTAAACTGTGAGTTGCATGGAGTAAACTTGTCCCGTATCGATTACATAAGAGCAAGTTAGGTAAGAAAATAATTTCCAAACAAAATTCCAACTTTCAAATGGAAAACCTTTGTACGTATTTATTTTACAATGTATGTACATACATGAGGCAACGCATCGTGATGTTACGTACTACTATTACACGATGTGCGCACGACGTTTAATGACAATTGTTGGGTTTATCGTTAACTCATTTCTATTCTCAGACATCTAATTGCAAGAAACATCGTGCACAGTTGTACGAAATAATCAAGAAATACTGCCGTTTTTTTATCGAAAGTTACGCGAAGTACGCCTTATAACAATCCTCAAAATATTCGCAATCCCAGTCATAAATTAATTAACATCATAAATATTCGTTATCACGTTTCCCATTAAGCATAATCGTGACGTTTGATTAATAACTCGTTGCACGCGCACACACGAGCATATTACAGACAATACAAGTTTGATGAGAAGGGCAAGACTATACTATCTACTCGGTCTACCCGCACGAGCAAAACCAAAACAAAAATTTGCCATTGAGACGTCTTAACGCGATTCCAATTACTGTATAGTCGATTCCGATAAACGCTCTAAAGTGGATCGCAAACGATTCGCGAATTTCTTTATAAGCTTTTACATTCCTTATCATCAACAATGTAGCGTAAACTTCTGTTTTAATCGTTTGACGATGTTATTCTTAGGATCGAGGGAAGGAAATCGTGGAAAAGGAAAGAGGAAGCTTTACAAATATTCCAAGAGCTGCTCGAACCGCTGTGGAACACCTTCGAAACATGCTTACAGATATGTTAATAGGGCTAAGGTGAGTTTGAAGCGCACTTTTGCGGACGGAATTTTTAGGAAATTTTGATCGCAATTTTTTCTAATAACCCGTAGATTAAACGAAAAAGCGTCCGTTTCGTCTAAATTAATGTCTTCGATCGGACGCGGATACTACGTGGACGTCGCCAAGAAAGTTAATTGCGGAAATGGTGCGGTGAGTATCTTAGAAATGATTATTTGTTTTCCAGCAATGACGTGACATTTCATTCTCGAAATAATGCGGTTCTAACGGGTGTACGTTTAAATGTGACCTCGCGCGTTTATCCTATTCCATTGATTTTGCTTACTAATACAATTCGAAGGGTGTACTGTAATAGTTATGATTATTTTCATGCAATTGTTTTTTTTTGCCAAGTCTACATTCTTTTGTACATCGTACACGGACACTACGCGATCGATCAGAACTCGTTAAATCTTGCGCCTTTCCAGACAATGAAATGCATCTGCTGTGACACTTAAAGCGATGAAGTAAGCAAAGCGCGTAAAGAATTTAAAAGCAAATCTATTAGAACGCGTAAAATGCGTTACCCATTCCGAGGAAACTTCGTTTCCATGTATTGACTTACGTTTACTGGGCATTCTTCTCAATTTGCTTATTATCGGTGACCACAAAGGACCTGTTTGCACGAAACAGTTTCATTACGTTGGAACTACCTACGCGCAACGAAGATCGTCCTGGTGCCTCTGGCAATCGTAATGGATAGATAGCATAAAAGATATACAAACGCATCGTTCAGCATTTCGCAATTGGGGTACGCAAGTCAATCAATAATCGATACGCGAATCATTCGATTGCACGATCAAAGATACAGTAGTTTTATTTCTAACGTGCACACCTTTGATTTTCCTTTGGTCGTAAGATCTTTTATGGCTTTCTATATACAAGGCACGAAGTCTTTATTAAAAGTGGCAACGATTGCGGAACAAATTTCCTCCCATCGAACTTAAGAAAGAGCGCGTTATAGATGTGAACGTTTTCCTCGTTCTGATCCAGGAAATTCCAATGTAGGTAGAACAATACTATAATGAAAAAGCAGGAATTTACCAACGTAAAAAGGCAAGAATTGCTGGGAATCACTGCACTCGCGACTACCAATTACACGAGCCCCACTACTCGTGACTTCTCACTTCCACGTAAAGGATTAAAGTAATTTCTGTAACATTTGCAATATATGGGACCTTTGGTAATCGAAGACTCGGCGCGCATACAGTGTATATAAAGAACGTTAAATTAATACCTCAAGTAAAGTCACGAATTAATTATGACGATCACAGATGACGGGAAGAGATGTTGGGGATAGAAATGAACACAAGGATCGATAGAAAGTCCGAAATTAATTTAACGCAGTGATTTCAAACGAAAAATCAATTGTACGTAATTAACGATCAATAGCGAGCAATTGTGAATACAGTTATGTTCGCGACAGCCAATTAAACGCGCAATTATTCAGCGATAAATAATTATTCGTGAATGACGCGATAATGTCATAATCGTCTTACAATTGCTATCGAAGAATCGGTTCTTACTCTACCGGAACAAAGATTTCCAAGCAATCATCAATGACACACCGATTATCGTATCTCTCTCAATCTCCGCCACTAAACCATCTGCATTAAGATCCCCTGCGTAAAACACTGTTTTGCTGCACATGCGAAGATTAAGGATTATCGTCGGTTTGTTATCATTACGTAAAACTGATGATTTTTGTATTCGACTCAACATATCGACAACTCGGTATACACGCTTTCACGCGTCGACACGTACGCGTAACATTTTATCAGGTTCCTTCGAAAGATTAAGAAGGTGGAAAAATCAGGAAACAACTTTGATGAACTTTGAATTTTGATGAATCAATCCACCGAAAGATTTTTCGAACCGATATCCTGCATTCTAAGTGCAAATGATCCATTGAAAATAATTTCGCAGTGCAAAAAATAAACAGGTGCGATGACAGTTAACATACCTTCGTCATACTATACTATTTAAATATCCAGAAGAACGTGGCAAGCTAAAATTAGCATTTCCAAAAGTGTAAACGGAATATCCTGGTGGACGCTGACGTTTATGATACCAACGTCATCCGTGCACGGGGTACACATCATGTGCTGGTTTATAACTCGCTAGCGTGTTCCGTCATAAACTTCTTTTAGTGTTTCCAGGGAATAAGGAGTTGCAAAAAAAGATTTTCTTTTTTATATTAAGTGTATAACGTTACGTAGGGTCTTCTATTAGGCTGTCGTGAGTTATGTCGAATGACTGTGAGTCGATGAACTTCTCGAGAAATATTTTTCTAACATTTGTAACTGAAATACAAATGTTCAATTCATTTGTGACTGAAATACCGTGGTGATACTTCCAAATAAAGAAGGCATAGCACTCGGTTTAAACTATAAGGTGAATTGCCGGACATTGATCTGACTTTAATATGAGTCATAGGACGTGAATACCGCTTCCCGCGAATCCCTTTTTTTCCGCAAAGAATATTTTCGGTTTGCATTTTTCGTAACTTGCCAAGGCTATAATTAAATCTGCCGTAGGTGTCTCTTTTTTTTAAATAACCGGGAATTTTATTACAATAGTAACAACGAAGACAACAAAACTGTACTTGTACTTTGGAATAAAAATAAAATATCCCGAATCCTGGCTCAAGATACGTTCGTTCCTGATACTGTCTGACGAACACGCTTCCTTATGTAAGACAATAAAGAGAACGTGATGAAACCCAAACGAGGAGTACCCGAAATGTAAAACCAGATTCAGCCCGGAAAAGTGTTACATTAGCACGTTCTTGGACAAACTTTATCGCCTCAATGTTTACCCTTTAAACAAGTAAAAGTCGAAACGAATGCGCAATCGAGCGATTAACAGCAATTACCCAAGAAACCGTACGAAATCCCCGACGCGCGTGAGACGCGAGCGGGGTAAAATGGTGTTAAAATAATAATTCGAGTAAGATAAGGATAAGTTCAAGTTTACTCAGGAATCTACTTTCCGACGTCCACGCTTAGATTTCGTCGGCAGCGATAACACTTCGCGGTTGCCCACGTGACTCACCGGAAGCATTCTCGTGGATTCCCCGGTCCAATGTACCGCGGAGGAGCGCCGCGTAAAAGACGTCAACCCCTCTTCTTTTTTTTTCCTCCACTTGGCGTTTGAACACGGACGAAAGGCAGCCTCCGGATGCAAATGAAGCGGCGAAGAGGTAGATATGCATCACCGGTGAGGAGGATGCCCCACTACCATCGCAACCTGCGTCGTTTCGACCATGGGAGCGCGGTGCTCGCCGGAGAGGCTCGTTGTCAGCTACATTTTCGCGAACCGGTCGCCAGCTAGCTAAACATCGCGCTACGGTGGGTGACTGACAACCCGGATTGCGGGGGCAGACGGTAAATTATTCCACGCGAGCCGCTCCGTCGTTTTCGAAGGATATAAAGTGGAGTGACTCGGCCGCGTTAGCTTTGAGAAGCCGGTCAGATTCCGCGTGTCCGTGATATAACGCGCGTGTATTCCGCGACACGAGGCGCAAATATTGAATGAATCCGTCCGTGTCCCGTGCGGTGCGCAGAGGGATAACGGTGGTGGACTTTGGGGAGTAAGCATTCGTTGTTGTCGATTGGGAGAGGATCGTTTGAATTTTATAAGTTCGCCAGCGGAAGTGGATGATCGCAGAGATAAACGAAGAGAGATCAGTGGGTGAGTCTTGGAGTACGACCACGTTTGTTAATCGAAAGTGATTTCGTTGATATTTGTAAATTTCGGAGCGGGCGCGGAAGATCGTCGAAATTGGGATTTTAATCGATTGGATCCGGAAAAAATAGAAAAGAAATTATTAATCGAAAGTGGTTTTGTCGATGTTTACGAATTTGTCAGAGGGTGCGGAGGATCGTCAAGATAAACGGGGAGAGATTAATCGGTGGTGTTTAAAGAACGAGAAAGTTTGTTGGGTGAAAGTGGATTGTTTGAGATTCGCAGAGTTGCTAGCGGGAGTGAAGGATCGCCACGATAACCGAAGAGAGATTGATCAGCGTAACATTGGACGTGGCGTTTGCTTGCGGACTTGGCAGGAGAGACGAAGGATTGTCGAGATAAACAAAGAGCGATAAAAGAGAGCACGGAGAAGCTGGAATCGAACCCATTGATATTCGGAACCGATTCTATCGCATATTTAAATTTAACATCGGCGACGACAGTGACGAGGGTAGTAATAATATCAACGAAACAGCTTCAAAGCCTCGACGAAGGCGTGAACGAAGGAAGATTGGAATATCCCTGTTCAACCTAAGAATTCGACGGACGACGTGCCCGACGCGTATCGTCCAGAAAATACCCCACGGTGTCGGGTGTACGTGGGTGTACGCAAGAGGAGAGCGAAAAAAGCGGCCGATTTCGAGTGAAGGCCGGTGGAGGAAACCCGCGCTTCTTTGCAGAGAGAAAACAGCGGTACATAATCGGTGTTAAGAAGGAAACGATGATCTGTGTCAATTTCTCTCCGAGCACGATAGCTGCGCGTGCAACTCTGCATTTCCGTGCATCCTATCTTTGACAGGGGTTATCGCGCGAAGGTAAACACAATCTCGCGTTTTAAAAGACTCTCGATCTTCCGCGAGTTGTTTTTTTGAACTATATCTAATTATATATACATATTGACTTCCATCCATCGGTCATTCGAAGTACGATCGATCCTCGTTTATCCTGATAGCAATTCCGGAACAAAGAAGCTCTCTTTCTTAGCGTGTTATGAAAACACCGAAACTTTTGTCATCGAACGGGTAAACGTTTGATCGTTCTTTTTGCACCTAAAGCGCGAAACTGCCTAAACGAGTTTCTTTCTTCACATTCGTCGTTGCTCGATTCATTAGTGCGTTGCGCTGTACAATCTTCGGCCATCGATATTCGCCCGTGACTGGATCGAATATTGGAGTTAATTAAACGAACGACGTAGTTGTTAAACTTCAAAGAGACTGTCCCTCGTTAATTCGCCCGGGAAGGTTGTTTAATTCCGTGTTCATGGTAGTGTTACAGGATGGTCGGTGCAATTTTCAAAATCACGCTACTGGTGCAACTTCTTCGTCTGATCGCGGAAGTGGCTGGCGAGTCTCCGTGTCCGAATTATTTCTGGTATGTGCGGGACGACGCGTCGGGCGAAATCTCGGGGCGTATCGAGATACCATCGCCGCCAACGGGAATCGCTCTGCATCTCAGCGTTGGATTGAGCATTGCTATTGCATTGCCTACGGTAACTACGCGTTGATACACGCAATTTTACATAACGCGCAGAGCCTCGCGGAACGTTCTCGCGGATTGGATCGAACGACGTGCCCGTTAACGTTCGGACGTTCAACGGGGTTCAGATCGACGAGCCGATAGTTTTAATTAAAAGAAAGGCAACGCTGATGTGACGTAAATGAAATATCTGTACGAAGACGGATAGAATGAATCTTTTCATTTTTAACGGTACGTAGACCGTAATCATCGTTTTAATTTTAAATCTGACTTCAACGCACGGCGCGGGTCTGTAATGATGGGTAAGATCCGAAGATGTAGTTAGCTTGGAAATTTGCAGAAACCCAATTTTCGGATTCATCGCGCGCCACTGTTTAATCTTACAATCAGTCGAATTATTACATATTACATACTGATTTGCATTCTAATTCATCGCAATTCGTGATAAGTTTTAGTAGCGGATTAGAATTTAGTAATTGGAAAGAGGATTTACGTTTGTTTATAATGTAATGATAGGCACGTGTTTTCCTCGTACGCTCGTTCTCATTGTTTATATCTCGGGGATGGTTACATGTCATTTTGTATCGCCGTATTACGTAAAGATCTGTACGCAGCAATCGAGTGAAACTCGCGATCCGTGGCTGGCAGAACTATAATAAATAAACGTGTCTTCGCTATAATATAATAATATTACACAGATAGTAATAAAATTGTTAATTACGATCGGATCGTCCACGCGTCGCGTTCGAATCACGTAGAGAAATGTTTCGCAATAGCCGCAATTATTCTACATTATTTCCGAATTCAACAATATATCTCTTTTCCTGTTCCAGAAATATGTAGGACGACTAGAATTAGCGAGGTCTAAAGAGAAATCGATAAAAGCGGTTCAGCAGGGCAGGCCCCTGAAGTATCGAATTTATTTTCCTCTTCGTCAACCGATTCCAGTTCTAACCGGTTTGTGGTTCAACAATGAACAAATCTGTTCCGGCCCACGTGGTGCGTATCGTTCCTGCTAAGATGCAAATCCCGAAAGAACGTATTCGTAATTACGCGCTGGATAAATGTGTATAAATGTTGCTCTTATCGGCGATAACCAGCGATCGTTATTTTCGTTTCAGCGACGGGACAGATCGTCACTTCAATTGTTCTGAATCATACGTTGTATCCACCGGGGGTAATGACGCTTTCCGAGAACTCAGGAGACCATATTCCATATTTTCCGAAGGTGGACACCACGACACCTCAGTCCACGCATCCGCCTCGGCCAACGCATCCACCTCGGCTAACGTTTCCAACTCGGATAACGCATCCTCCTCGGCCAACGCGTCCATCTTGGCCATCGCTGCCGCCCGCCCCACAAACGACCACACCACCCGTAGACCCGGTGATGGATGTCGAGCCAGACTCGATCATCAACGCGGACAACATGTTCTTCAACCCTAACGCAAGTCCCCAGCCACAGTGCGGGCAAAGTTACAACATGAATAAAATCAATCCTCTGATAGCCAGGGGGGTGAAAACGTCCCCGGGTCAGTGGCCCTGGTTGGTTGCGATCTTCATCGTCAAGCTCGAGTTCGAGTTTCAGTGCGCCGGTACGCTCGTGTCGAACACTCACATTTTGACAGGTATGCGTAGGCGCGTCTTCGAAGAAATAATTTATGATCCAAAAAGGACAGCTACCTCCGCTAAAACGAATTAAACAAATTAATTATGATAAAGGATAATACTAAAAATATTCTTTTTTTCCTTCTATCTATTTTTTCATCATTTAGCCGCGCACTGCTTTCAATTGGACAGCAATACGAACATACCCGCCGGAGCGATGCTGGTATCCCTGGGTCGTTATCGTCTTCGCGATTGGAGGGAGAAGGGCTCGGTAAATAGAGAGGTGGCAGAGTACAAATTTCACCCCGATTACAATCCAAGAACCGGTAACGCCGATGGCGATTTAGCGGTGCTGGTCCTGCGAGAGAGGGTGGAGTACAGCACGGTGATCAGACCTATCTGTCTTTGGTCGGGTGCCAGCAACCTGGAGAACGTTGTGGGCAAGACGGGATACGTGGCTGGATGGGGACGCGACGAGCTAGGCAATCCGTACGTTCAGGAACCCCGAATGGCCAACATTCCGATCGTCTCTCAGGTAAAACCAGTCTTTGCCTACTCGTTCGGTTGTTAGCCGCGGCTGCGTCATAAACGAGAACGAGTTCGTATAATTGTCGTTTCGAAAAAGGAAGAGACTATTTTGTGAATACCCATTTTTTTTATCTTCGTTTTTTGTCGGACGTATCGTTTCCACTTTACGAGGAGACGTAGTTAAGAGTTAAGTAGTTAAGAGCTGTGCGATTAGAAAAACGGCAGGCATTCTTTCTGTAACGATATCTAGTTCTCGCCTACTTCTACCTGGCCCGAGACAAGAAATCGTCTCTTGATGTAACAGATAACTGATAATATTTATACGGTCCATGATTAACAGGAGAACTGTCTTTGGAGCAATCCAAACTTCGTAAGGTTTACTTCGAATCGAACCTTTTGCGCCGGCATGAGGAATGGCGCCGGTCCTTGCAACGGTGACAGCGGAAGCGGCCTCGTGATGTACAATCCTACCACGAGGAGCTATCATCTACGAGGAGTGGTCTCGCGATCGTTATTGGACAGCACCACTGGCTCCTGCGACCTCACGCAATACGTCATCTACTCGGACATGGCAAAGCACTTGGATTGGATCCGAGAACAGACGGTTACATAGATTTCTTGCCGTAATAGAACATTGTAAATTGTAAATATCCTAGTCGACCAGCTTTCATGTATAAGTTATTTTTACCACGTAGGACGTCGAAATCATTAGCGGTAGCGTTGGTAGCTACGATTATCGCGTGAATAGATTGGCGAGAGTAACCTTTTACGTAGAATACCGATACTCGAATTTATTCCAATTATTTAGATTTCATACGCGTTGATTACAAACTCCTTAACGAAGTTAGATGGAAATTTGAATGTCTTTGACGATAATTCCGGGACACATTGCAATTTCGACGGAACGTATACGTATCTGTGGATATAACGCGTTGAATTAAGTGTAGAATTTTGCGAGGAGCCACCGATGTTTAAAAAAACGAAATCATTCGGCTTGATTTTATCATATTTCGCGCATAATTACACATTTATTTTACTGTAATTTCTGTCATCATAGCGAATCTCCTACATTAGTATTTCACGATATTGCTGGAACAAAGGTTTATCGGAAATGTACAAAAGTTAGTAACGTAGTTTATTATTTCGTTTGCGCGTGTAATATTTATTATAGCGTTAGTTAGCTTTATTTATATCGTACCCCGTAAAACAGGCTTGAAGATTAATCAGATTACGCAATTATGTCAATTGTACGTCCCTGCGCCAGTTATGTTCTTTATAACAATATCATTCCGCTCTATATTTGCATGACAATGTACATATTGTTAGATATAAATAAATCAAAATAATGTTGGTAATTTACAGAAGGTTGTGAATCAAACGTAGAAACTCGTATAATGAATAATTGTAGCAATAAATGTTTATAGAATAAAGAACTATTGTAAGTGAAAAATAAGCGCGTGACGATTGTATTGCGACGTTGTAACACTTTGAGAATACTCAATTTCATTAAAATAGTGCTGTACACGAAGCTATTCGAGTTTTTAGCGTGAGCAATAATCAAGTGCCTGTTTAAAGTAATCTCGCTAAACACGCCGTTTGCCAGTAATGCTGAAATTAATACTTTTATCCAATTAGTAACAAAACGCAAGAACATGTATCAATATTTATTTTGAATTATACACTCTTCTATGTTAAATCTAAATTACACATAAACCATTTCTTATAAAGACAGAGTAAGCGCAACATATAGAATAGAAGAAAATATGTGTACAAAGACTCAAGTTAGTGTCCGATGTATATATGTATGTATATATTGTTAAAAGTAACATATGCGTGAGCCGTGGGTGCGAAAAGTAATTCCAATAAAACTCATACGAGCGCTAACAGCAATAATGCTTTATATTAAATTCAAGTGTATAAAATTTCCGACGTTACAAAATATCTGTTTAAAAAGAAGCATAAGAGGAGAGGTTTTTGGAATGTATCAGTGAAAATAGTCCCTCCTGTATCATAAAATTATGTTCTTTATTGTCCCATTGAAGAAGGTAAGCAAAAATTCTCATTTTGAAAATAGCTCACTAAGGATTTAGTAAGCCCGCATCAGGGATTAGATTGCAGTGTATCGTAAACCGCTTATTTATACTTGATTACTGTCAAGTTGGAAGTATTGTCGCGCAACTGCTCCTAATACAATTTCTGCACTGAACACACCTACGAACAATTCAAAAGCGCACAAATGTAATCGTCACATAATCAATATGGCGTGTAAATAGTAGAGGTAGTATTTCCATCGAAAAACGATGCTTCTTCGTTAATAGAGATCGTTTTAAGTGGTCACTTACTGATATTTGCACGTAAAACATCACAAAGAAGGTGGAGATCATTTTCATGAGTTACGATGATATAAGTTAACTTAGTACTATTCATCTCTTGGATTTGCGCGAGGGGCCTTCGCGTTTTTTCCATTGTTCCACCTGCGCTTTCAATTATTTCTGCGATCCCCGATGGCGATGGTACGACACTCGGTGTAACATAAAATATTTTACCCTGTTTGAAGGAGAGGCAAATTTTGTAAAAAGTATTCAATTACTATCTATTAAAGATGAAATATGAAAGTGTTTCGGAATCGACAACGATAACTTGTCTTGCCACCTCCACGAATATCTATTTACTTGTTATTGCAATTAACTAATCACCTTAAGTACTGTTCCTCGATTGGGACTTGCCAGAGCCTTCTCAATATTACAATTAAAATTCTTCTCAAATTCTGGATCTCCAAGCATGTAGGCGCTCTCTTCTAAAAATGTGTTCCTCGCGGAACAGTCGAGCAACCACTGTAACGTGACGATATATTTACAACGCGATATGCAACACAACAGTTTTACTGTTCTGATTGGTGCCGACATCACAAGGTGGGTAGCATCTCGCCAACTGGCAGCCAGTGTACCACCTAATTCCCGAATCCTCTGTCAATGGTAAATGTCACGTTAGCAACTCTTACTTTGCAAGGAAAGAAAGAAATGAAAATGAAATCGTATATTGTACAAACATTTAAACGTACAGGTTTTGCTGCTGAGCATTACCTTTGCATGTTTCCTGGGATTAATACCCGAAAACAAAATTCTTGGTTGTTTATCAGGGGGCGGCGGATCGGGATTGCTGACAACAATTGGCTCGTCTAGACCCAGCAAATGGGGGTCTTTGTTCAATAACGGGCCGTCCAGTCGCGGCTTTTTATACTTTCTTATCGAGTTTGGACCCTGACCAACTTGTTTCACTTTGTCATAGGATTCTTGCGTAATATTTATTGGCATTTTCCATGCAGCTAAAAAAAATTGCATTTGCGATAAATCCGCGGTGCCGTAGTTTTGACGATACAGGGTGGTTAGAACGTGCAAAGAATTGCGGTTCGTTATAGTAAAGTGACGTAAGTAACGAGAACCACGATACCCATTAAATGAGGCACTAGCGAGTAATCCAACCTAAAAGGATTACTCAGGCTATATTGCTGATATTTCGGACTTTCGGATTGATGCAGAGCGTTCATTTGTCCGCACAGTAAATCCGTTAACCACTGTGCATTCACAACTCCAGTCTGCCACTCGCGGGCCTTCTTGTACTTTTGACCATCTGGTCTGAAATGTTTTTAATCGAACAATGGTAACTGATTCGACACCGAATGGGGATAATGGAAGTATGTATGTGTTTCTACAGTGATTCACGCTACATGACCGAAGGTTCATTATGCGTTTAACGAAATTACGGACGTTCTAGATCAGGGGTGGTCATGTCACTTACGGAATGATATCCCTGTACAATAGGAATTCAATTATCTAATGAGAGCGGCAAACCACCACTAATCCGGACATTTCAAAATCGAGGACCCTACTAACTACATCGAATAGTATGCTACCTTCTGCAAACAAGAAGAGTGTTATGTCTGGAGAAATAATTGGTAAATTTTGCTCCCACAGTTTCTAGCATGTATTTGACTTTTGCCCGTTCCTCTCCTTCAAATCCAGACAAAGATACGATCTGCTTTGTGCATGGAACCTCTGTCAAACTGAACGGTGTCGGGAAATGCAGAGCGTGCCAAGGTGGTAGAACTTGCTGTTTACTGACAACGTCGGAAAGCCAGTGAGCACTGACACAACGTTTTCCTTCGCGCAACGCTTGCACCACTGTGGGGTGCTTTTGCGTGATTGCTAAAACATGAGTCGCTCGGGTACAATATTGCGGCTCGACTTCTCCGCCGTGTCGTTCGATAACTTGCTTCCAAACGGAAACATCGTTCGGACGTTGGACGTCATATTCAACTATCACAAAGATACAACCTAGCAAAAATAGATCTGGTGGCACTGCAAACACAAATAAATCTTTATTAGTTATTTTAGAAGCAAGAGAGACATAGATAAAGAGAGGGTGGTGGCAACGTGATTGTTAGGATCGCGTAAAAGATGCCACCGCCGATTAACCCTTTGAACGTTATCAATGAAAAATTAGAGTGATCTTCTTTGCGAGCCTGGGGACTGAAAGGATAAGTGCGCGATCCACGACTCCAGTAATTGTAGTCATTACTAGCAGTTATAATAAAATAGCAATTAATTACAGATAAAAGTGTCGATCAAAGGACTAAATTGGCGTGGCATCCTTCAATTAAATATTCGAAAACTATAAATTCGCAAGTTTGAGCGAGTTAAATAGAAACGGAGAAAACAGCTACGCAGGAACATTAAGCTGGAATACTAAGGGAAAGACTTGGAAATAAAAAAAGCCGTACGTTTTAGATTTGGATTGTGCCCGTAGAACTGTGCTTTAGCCTGAGGCATCACTGGAGCGTACTGCATCTTTATCGGTGTTCCAGGCGGTGCGCCGTTCGTAATATTTCCAAGAGTTCTCCTCTGATAGGCCGCGAGAAGCTGCGGATCTTGCGACGGTGGTGGCGGCGGTCTGTGTTGCGCGGTCATCAATCGTAATTGACCGGCTGCACTTCCTTCCGCCGCGCTACCCTGTAGTCTGTTCGTCAACATATTGGCCAGTGCGGTCTTTGTTTTAGCATTCACGACCAACTGTTGATCCGGTGGTATCTGAGCGTTATTTGGCAAGGAAGTCAAGGGTGGCTCTTGCTGACCACCCTGCTGTTGCTGTTGCTGCTGTTGTTGCTGTTGCAAGTGTTGAAGCTGTTGCAACCTCGCCATCTGTTGTTGTTTCTGCATGTGCAGCTGCGCTATCTGTTGCGGCGTCAAAGGTTGCCCCTGTTGGAATGCTTGCCCAGGTTGCGCGGGTTGCGGACCCTGCACGTTCTGCCCAGTTTGCACGATTACTTGGTTTGAAGAATTGATAGGCGTTAAAGCTGGCGGTTGGACTCCAGGATGCACAGGTTTTTGCCCGGGTGTCTGCGCGATCTGTGGACCAATCATTTGCGGTCGAGGTTGCTGAACCCATTGTAAACCACCTGGTTGCACCGGTTTTCCCGGACTTCTAATGACAGCGATGTGCGCTCCTTGTTGGGCCTGACGGCTCTGCATTTGTCGTTGTAGTATCAGGTTCCTCTGTTTCTGGATTTTTTGAATGAACTGAGCTCTCTGCTGAGGATCCATTTGCTGTAATTGTTGGTGTGTCTGAGCGTCTAGTTGGATCAATTGCCTTGGAGGCTGCGGTGGCTGTTGCGCCCATTGCCCACCAGGTCTTTGTGGGCCAATTTGTTGCTGCTGCTGTCTTTGCAATTGCAAGTGATATTGTTGCTGTTGCCATTGCGAGTCTCTTTGTACGATGAAGCTTTGTTGATTCGGCCCGATCAGCTGCTGACTTTGAGGTTGTTGTTGTAGCTGACCATCCCGTATAACGAATTGCTGAGAACTCTGTGGCGCCGATTGTTGTAGCTGTTGGGAAATTTGTTGAATCTTTTGTTGTTGCTGCTGTTGCAGTAAGATAAGCTGGCGCTGTTCCGAGGTAAGTTGCTGTGGCGGGGCTTGTGGCTGTTGATTTAGATGCTGCTGAGCTCCAATTTGTTGTTGCGGAGTAGGCATTTGCTGCTGCTGCTGCAGTACTAACTGTTGGGGGTTCAATTGCACTTGCTGTTGTACCATTTGTTGCTGAGTGGTAATTTGCTGCTGCGATAGGTGCTGCTGTTGCGTCAATTGTTGCTGTTGAGTCATCTGTTGCTGGGAGATTATTTGATGCGGATTCAATTGTTTCTGTTGTGGTGTCAATAACTGCTGAGTGGAAGCAAGTTGATGCTGAGACAGCTGCGAATTTATTTGTTGTTGCGGCTGCGACATCATAGATTGTTGCGCGAGCGGTTGTTGTGGCTGCTGCTGCTGTTGTCCTATAAGTTGCGGTTGTTGCGCCGACACTTGTGGCGACTGTTGCTGGTTCAAAAGTTGTTGTTGGTTGTACGTTTGCTGTTGCAGCTGCGGATGCTGCGTCAACTGCTGGGTTAGCTGTTGCTGTTGAATCAGCTGTTGATGTTGCATAGTAATCTGCTGTTGTTGTTGTTGTTGCTGCTGCGGCGATAATTCTTGTTGCATTTGCGGAGTAACGGACTTCATTTGCGTAACATTATTCTGTTGAGAGGCTTGAGGTAACCAACTGCTTTGATTAACAACATTCTGATCAGGCACCGAAGACACGATGGTGGAAGCGTTAGACAAACTTGTAGTAGCGATTGGTCGTGGAAGATGTGGCTGTTGCGCATTGACGGCATTTTGTCCATTTGCCGGATAAGGTACCGTCGTTACTGTCGCATTGGCAGTATTGAGACTGTGCGCCGTGTTTGATGACACGGGTGGACTCGGTTGATTCCACGGCATACGTTGCTTAAGCTGCTCCAACATAGCTTTAGTTCTGTCTTGTTCCTCTTGTGCTGCGTTACTTTCCGTGTCTTCGTCCATAAAGCCAGTAATCAGAGCCGTGGAGCTATTTGGATATACTAAAAGTCTGGGGTGGTATTCCACTTCACTAATGATAGTTCCTCTCTTACAACATTCTGTTACCCAATCGGGTGTCACGATTTGAATATGATGCCTCATAGCAGCCTCATACTTTAGGCCGGCAGCCTTTCCAGTAATTAAGTGCGAGCAATAACGGTCTAAACGTAATTGACATTTACCGCCTTGCAGTGTTATAATTGCCCAAAGGCTTTTACTGTCGGCACGGCTTACCTGGGATACACATGCTCGTATATTTGAAAACAGTTGTGTATCCTCAGGTGAAAAGTATTGCGGTCTATTTTAATGGCGTTGTTAAGGAAATTAATTATATCAATGGATAATAATTCGAATGAATTACGAATTGAGAATTTAGTCGGCAAGAAAATAAATTGACCATTTAGGGGAAAACAGTTATACCGTGATGGACCCACATATAAAGTCAACGCGATGATCTAATAGGTGGCATATTTTCCAAATAAATATTTTAATTTGCATAAGATTATTAAGAAACGGCGAGAAACTTAGTGGAAAGTACAGATTCAGGGAATTTTACATTATGGCTAAAGTACAAATCATTCTTAAAAAAAAAATTGAAATACATTTCTAATTCTTTTAATGAATACCGTTTCTTTAGTTAAGTACTGGTAGTTTCTGTACTTGTAGTACTGGACACATTATTTAATCGGATAAACAATCTCTAGTAACATAAATAAATTAACAGGCCCAATACCTGTGAGACACCCCACTAATATAAGAAAAATTCTGTTGTATTTTTGTTGGCAAATAATGCAGAAGACCAAACAAAACTCTAAATAAAACAAAAACTAAAATAATATAAACTGTAATTGAAAGATACATTTCTGTTTGTGTATATTGAAATGTTCACTTAACTGTCAAACGAAGTACTAAAAGGCAAATAATGTAGCGCTTCGTTAATTGAATTTCAAACTATGACGATTGGGGCGTATCTTCCACTGGGACGTATTACACTGTTTTCCCCTAACGTTAAACTACTACATAATTTTGAGATTTTTGGAAGATTATGAAACAAAAACAAATGAAATGGGACTCCGAATGAGCTTAAAATTTTTATAGTAGGATACGGCAGAAGTTGGTTGCATTTGACAGAATATAAAATCCAATTCTGTGTAACTGCTGGTATCTCATAGATATCCTTTGCGGCAGATATATCATTTTCCAGCGCCTCATAGCCTGCTATTAAATGCGTAACGAAAGCACTAAAATAATTTGATCTTTCAGCACCTCCTTCTTGTAGTAAGTTTAAAATCTGGAAACAGTACAAAGGTCCTTCTATGGATAACGCCCCTTTTCCTTGACATTAAGATCATACATTGAAATATACAATATTACTACACTATTTACTTTGTAGAACGTGCAAACGAAACACACGAAACAGTGCCAATGAAGTGAAGAGAAATTTAAAAGAATGAAGGAAACACATTGCTCGTAAAATGTTTATATAGACAATTACGCAGCATGAAATATATGTCGCTTCGACAGTCTTAACTTTTGCAGACCTGCAACGTGTACCCCTGGCGTATGTAATATATCAAATCGCGTTATCCATTCTGATCTTCGTTGCAAATCTTTGATATACATAAAGAAAAGAATACAAACATAATAAACAAAACATAAATGCAGGATTAAATTATAAAATCCAATATATTTTAAATTATACTCAATAGCTGTAGGAATGTTCCTCGTATTATAACAATAAGTAAGTTGCATTGAGATTCAACAGCGTGGAAAATAAAAAATTGCTGTTACGCAAAAAATACATATATCGTTAACTTAACGAAAAACCATATAGAATAACATACGGAACAACAATTTAACTTGGTACAGAAATGTGTCAGCCATGATAATGAATGCCTTCCCAATCGCAGACTGTCCTACGCAAGTAATTAACTCTACTCAGAGCAAGCACAGTACTGACCGTGCAACCCTAACGTCATTGGAATCAAATAAAACAGCAGGTTGCATAGAATCAAACAAACCAAAAAGGAACGATTACTTCGAAACCTCGCATTAATTGAGAGAAACCAAAAAGTCTGTCAAATTTAAATGACTCCATTTTATAACCTCCATTCCACGTATCGCGTACAATCGGGAAATCGGAGGTAAAAGACGATACCCGAATGTCACGTTAAAGTGATGCAAACCATTGCGAATAACACGGAATCAGTGAAAACTCCACGGAAGTATCGGAAAAAACGCGGGAAACGAAAAACTGTCATACCTTGGGATCTCCCTCGCCGCTGACGTAGTATTTAACATCGGCGAACAGGGCACCGTCGAGTTTTAATTCCTCGACGCAAGCCCTTATGTCGCCCATCCTTGGATATCCGACGAGGAAAGTCACGTACTCCGCATTACACTAAAACAACGCGGCCCACGAAACGTTCCCGAGAACGCACCACCCCGATATACGATAACAAAATTCCGGCGCGACGCTTTTGTTATTATTATGATCGCGAGGTTATGTAGCGATTCTGGTCCAAGAACGAGATACAGTCACGTCCGATATATATCGATGGTTTCGAGTGCGCTCGATTTGAACGTGAATTTAAGGTTGTCCGTCGGGGTGGTGTGAAATAACGGGTAATTGAAAGCACGGTCGGTTGTATTTAAAATAATTAACTGCGTAGCACGAGTTCGTGTAATCTCAGCGTAATATGCGTTGTACTAAACGGCTGATATCAAGACGCGTCGTAGATCGAATGGCACTCGTGTGGTTTTCGGTATACTATGTACATGTATATTGATTCGAAACACTGTCCGATAGATCATGCTGTGGATTCTGATCGCCGAGAGTTTCTTGATAATGAATACAGCGTTGGCCGATATAAAAAAAGTCGGGGTTTGAAAACATTGTTTACTTTATTGTATATTCCTTTCGTCCGCATAGTAGGTACATATCAGCATCTAAAATGCTCCTCACTGTGTAGTCCATTGAAACTTTCACGCTAACACTTTCTCTCTCTCTCTCTCTCTCTCTCTCTCTCTCTGTATTCTCTCTCCTTCACACGCATTCTCGCTCGTTCTCGTTCTCACTAATTTCGTTATAATCGTCTTTTATTTTTATCACCGCTCCTCGACTCTCGCATTCGCTCGTACTCTCTCATTCATAGATAAATAAATTATAGGCTAGTATGTACAAGATCTTAATAGTTTTCTTTCCTTACTTAATAGTCATTTGTCACTTAATAGATTTATCTTGTAAAGACTCTAGAAATATTGAGCTTGGTCTGGTCAGTATACGTAATATATTCTCATTAAGTTTTGTCGTTTCAATTAAATTATATATATACCTCTGTTTTAAATTATTTCATTCATTTACGTTATAGTACCGAATATCTCTCTGTTCGATTGTGGTGCAGCTTTCCAGAAATATAAATGACTGCGTAAGAGGGGAAGACGACGGGCAAATTCAATCAGGGAATTAAAAACTGCGCAAATTTCGAGTCTACGAAAAATTTGCAGAATTCTTAATTGGCATTTCGATCGTGAAATAATAAATCTTGCGTTGATACGTGTACGCGCGTATGCTCGTGGACGTACAATGTCATCATTGTTATTCTCCGCGTAATGGATGTATAACTATATCGACGCTATTAATGGATACCGGACAAAAACAATGTTATCGCGGCTGGGAAGTATTGCTATGTAAAAAATGTACTCGTCGTTAGACACGCGCTGGAAATTAATGATCGATTTTCAAATAGTCATAGAGTAATAGAGGTGAATTAGAAAGTTAATGATATAGTTATGCGACTCTAGAACCGAATGAAACCCTGACTTTATCATTAACGTCCGTCCGAAGGTTCACAATTATATACTTAAATAGGTGCTTACGTTTAAATTCTAAATATCCCAAGTATAATATCCTCTCAGGCACCTGTGAATATTTACAATTCAATAACCGAACGTTTTTCGAACATGAAGTACAAGCAACTTTAATTTCGTCCCGGTGATATCAGCTGAGGGTCGGCGGGAGAAACGAATATAGGAAGGTTCCAAAAAAATAAGAGCAAACTCAATTATCTGATCGAACTAAAAATCATTGATGACGATAATAACTAGGGCAGACTTTCCGAAGAAATTTGTTCCTCTTTACCGAACAGAATCGCTCGTTACAGAAAATTTGTTGAAAATCGGTTGCCGATGGGAGTAAGACGCTTAGAATCATTTCGGGAATTATTTAAAGATACAAACTGTCAAGACTTTCGAGAAGGATTGATTTCTTTGATATTATTCGTGAAAGTAAATCGACTGCCCATCACATACAGTCTATGTGACAGCGACTCTTTATTCCGAAAGGTACCGATCACATTAAACATTAATATAAGTAAAATTAAACGTTGTACTGAAAATAACTCTGAGATTATTCGACATTTTTTTCGGCAAGGAACCATTCATTACCATCCACGCGAGCATTCCTGTAATTTTCTGCGATTTTCTGTGATTCGTCGCGGGGAAATCGAGAGTAAAACCATTTAAACGATTGATAAGACAACCGCTTGCGGTGAAAATTCGGCCGCTAAATGCTGACTTTTTTTTGTAACGAAGAGGATAAGTATACGTAGTCGCTCATTGTGCACGATGTGCCTATGTATTAGTCTATTAAATAGACGGTGGAACTAGTTAATCCGTCGTTCGAATGGAAATTATGATCTGTGATTTGCGCGTGGACAACGGAAAGATTTCAGTGAAAGTCGTTATAGGGATATTAAATTATTTGAAAACGAGAGTAAATAATTCTACGTTCAGAAATCAAATCAGATCTTGTATCGTACGTGTACGTAACGTAGAACTGTCTTTTCCGATACACCAACATATTTCAATTAATCTTTGACACAAAGAGCGTATGTCCTAGCTGTAAGTTGGCCTGAAAGTGATAAATTATGGAAATAAGAAAAAAACGGTGCTAACACTTAAAGTGTGAAACATACTTTCCTACAGTTGACCCGTAGCTTAAAATTTTCAATTTTTTTTCCTTCTATAATATAACCATTAATGTAAATATTGCTATAAATACCTAATGAAACTATGGTGAAACATATTCAAATAATTCTAGATGATGCTATTGTTATTAAGGAGTATAATTGCAAGATCATTGGGAAATTTGTAATTTCGTATGGTAGAAGATTTATAGAAGTCGATCAGTTTTGGAAAAAGTTCGTTATAAATTATTTAATTGGTAGTGAACAAAATACGATTTACAGTAACTATTGCATCTCTTAACATGCTTAGTTACGTGACTTATCGAAACGTGTATATTTTCACGCATTTTAATATCTATCAGAGGGACTAATAATTTATTATTTGAGTCTTTAAAATAGATATGAGTACCTGAAGGTAAATTTAAATCACTATAAAAAATCGCGACGGAAATAATATGGGTGGAAGTAAATACATTAGAAATTCCATTCGTCGTTAGCAAAATAAAAATAGCAAAAACATAACCCTGACGCTAGTTCAATTCAAATAAGCGGACAATTGATTATTAATTCTTCTAATCGATCGGAATTCAAAGGAAAGCAACAAATTAGGGCAAGACATTTTTACGAACACGACTCACAAAATAAAAGTTTCATTAGCTCTCACGAAAATTGTAGGAAAGTCAGGCTACTTATTCTATAAAAAAATGACATACCTCAAGGTTCAGAAATAATGAAGAAATTGTCAACAAGTTCGCGCGGCGATAAAAGCTAAAGAAACAGAAGATTAACCCTCCGTTTCGTGATTGTAAAAAAGTAATAGGAAAAGATTGGAACGCGAATAAGTAATAAAACACCTTGTCGATCTGAAAATGATACGATTGACTACCGATGCATAATTATTAGCAAAAGTAAGACATCTTCAAACAGATGTCGTTCCTAACAATTGAATTCTATTACCTGTCCAAAATATAAAGTACGATGTCGTAACGGGAGCTCTGCTCGTTTCTCAATCGCAATTACGTACAGCTAAATCGTCACTGATAATATACAATACTTTAACTTTACATTGTCGGTCATCTACCAACGACGGATGACAGCGGTTTTGAACTAACGAGTAATCGCCAAACATTGCGAAACGTATTCCGTTGCTCGCAAACATACTTCAGCGTCGACTCACCGTACTTTAAGCTTTAAAGTACTGTACGGTACTTTAAGCGCGTTGCACGCTCGAAACGAAGGGCTAAAAAATATCTCGACGGATGTTACAAACAAAAAGTAACGAATGAAAAGAAAGAAAGTAAAGAAAAAAAGAAGAAATCACGTCACACGCACGATTGTACAGTCGACCACACGACCGTTCGGACAACACGTCCCACAATTAAAAAGAAGTACGTGAATCACTCCGTTCGCGAAACTTGTACGCTTTGGCCCACGAATCTCTCTCGACACAGAAGCCAGGATCATAGAAAAGGAACGATCTCCCCGATTACCCGAGACTACATCATAGTCTCGCTACAACTGGTCAAACTATCGAAGTCTAATTGTAGGTAAGGGCAATCGTTTTCGCAAGAAGCTGCACTACCAGCGGCAACCGGCCCGTTGCCACGCCAACGTTCGGGATGCAACGTGCTAGTGAGGTAACACAGTACGTCTAGGATCTCATTAATGCGCTAGGAACCCGGGCTGGCGGTCTCGCTGCCCCTCTGCCGACTATTGTGCCCTTCGTCGTGCGACTCGTCCTCCTCGTCCTCGTCGTCGTCGTCGTCGTCGTCGTCGTCGCCGTCGTTCGATTCGAGATCGATCACCACGTCGCCCTTCCGGATCGTCTGCGGCACGATCGAGCTCGGCAACTCCTGAAGCTCCAGGGTCTCCTCCTTGGAGTGCTCCTCCCAGGAGCGACGGTTCACCGAGCTGAACTCCGTGTAAGGCAAGGTACGCCAGTAACTCGAGTGGGTGGTGAGAACGGTGTCCACCGAGCCGTCTCTCATGAACGGGTGATCCTCCCGATCGTCGTCGAGATCCTCCTCCATCGAGGCGTCGTGGTCGGTGCTGTCATCCGGGGAATCGTCCGCGTGTCGGGATTCTCTCTCCTCGAGCTCCTGTATCCTCGTTTGGAGTTGCGATATTATTTCGTCTCGTTTCCGAATCTCGAGTTCCAGGGACGTCACCTGACGCTCGAACTTCGTCTGGATGTCCTCCTGTAATCGTTTGTTTTGTTTTTGTTTTGGCAGGCTCCGATTAGTCGTGCGGGACGAAGGATGATGTTAGGTTGCACGGAAAGTGCGAGGGTGGTTTTGGTATTTTAGAGATTCGTGGCTTTCACTTTCGGATGTGAATTGTGTTGCGGACTTTCAATTGAGTTTTTTAGATAAAGTTTGCTCCGATAGTCACGTATCCGTATTTTAAGGTGTACTAATTAACTTTGGTTCGTACTTAACGCGTTGAGTTTCGATTGTATTCAAGTTTGTTGCTTTACTATATTTTATTACATATTTCGTTTCATTGACAATTATTGACTCGAGGGTCTTAGGGTCGCTGATTTATCAAACAAGAAAAGTTACTTGCTGTACTTTCGGCCAAGTCGAATATGCGGAGCAGTAACATATTAGCAAACACAAAGCACATTATATGCAAATAGAACACGGTTGTGTGTAGGAATCTTCAAAGCCAACTTCTCGCAAACTGTTTACGCAAGTACCTCGGTCTGACTGGCTCGAAGTCGGTGATTTCGAAGCCGATATCTTGGAGGGAAATTACTTCAAACTGTACGAGGAACTTGGGAAGGCTTCGCAGAGTTTCGAAAGCAATACGCTTCGAAGAAGGCTCGGTTCTATTATGGCAGTGCTGAGAAACTTGATTTTTATTTTCTTACCATCGCCAAATGACTCGTTGGACTCGTCAACATTTTGCAATTCATCGGGATAAGTGGCTTGGCAAAATCGATACGTCAAGTAGATTTTTCCACGAATTTCACCTTTTTTTTTTAATTTACCTCTACTACTTTTGTACGCTATGTTATTGTTTTGTTTTCTCCTACGCGGGATTCTTTTGGGTTCATAGACACTGACGTGGAAAGCATACGAATGATCGAAATGAACAATAAATTAATTTGTCTAAATCCAATACCGACTTGCGTATCAAATTCGCCATTGTCTTTGTTGCCATCCTGACACTTTTTACGACACGCGGTTCGTTCAGACGATATTTCGCCGAAAAGGATTCAGATCACAAAATTGGATGCACTTAACCTTCTCAGGCCTGACTTTTTATTCTTCATAGAAAACATTTTTTTTGTAAATACCCGTATTCAGTGCGTTAAAGGGACACGAAACAATGTTGTATATAACAGCACTGACAACACTCAACGAAATAATATAATGTACAAAACAAAATATGATGTACAAAAGGTTCCGGTGTAGAAAAACCAAAAATGGCCTCCATAAAAGGCTTGAAAAATAAAATGTTTATGTACATCGCAACGTGGTCTGGGCCTGAGGAGGTTAAAAATAAAAATTAAAATATTTAAAAAACTTT
The DNA here is from genome assembly GCA_933228935.1 of Pemphredon lugubris. NCBI lineage: Eukaryota > Metazoa > Arthropoda > Insecta > Hymenoptera > Crabronidae > Pemphredon > Pemphredon lugubris. The sequence goes on along the minus strand of OW121817.1, from coordinate 25,894,642 downwards.
GTTCTCCCGAATTATCTTTAAAAACACGAGAGTTTCCCGTAATCCATTTCGAAAATATCATCCAATCCAACTGGCGAGCTAACTCGTCCACCCTCCTACAACGAACTTACCATACGAGTCTTAATGACTTCCCTGATACCGGACACTAGCTCCCCTAAGTACTCCTCTTCTCGTGGCCGAGATACCATTTGCAGGATACCTCCGCTGCCCAAAGGACGGAAACTAAGTTTATTGGGCGGTGGCAGTGGGGCCTGCTCCTGGGAGTCGGACCGCTGAGACTCGAGCGGATAACTCTCCGGGGTCTGTTCGGACGGTGGACTCTGGAGCGTGTACTTATTAACGGTGACGCTCTTGGAGAGTTTCGAATGTCGGGCCGCGTAGCCCTCGAAGGTCGGCGCCCTCAGCAACCTCCTGGTCTCGGCAGTGGCAGCCTCCCGTTCCGGCGTACTGGCCGAGGAGAGATTCGAACTGCCGGTTCTACTGCCGGCCGAGAGCTTCTTCAGGATGCTCTTCAGGTTCCGCCTCTCGAGGGTCTCGTTCTCCGGGGAGAGCTGATCTATCGGTGACATCAAACTTTGGCGGGCCTGCAGAAATTGCATTTGAGCGCGATCACGGTTAGAGTTCGTTGTTCGATCTCGCACGATCGGTTGCGAAGTGATTCTGCTCCGTTGTCGAATTGGGAGGAAGCGAGAGAGGGGGAGGGAGTGAGAAGAAACGATTGCTACGGCGAATTGATTAAATTGCGACGAAATTGCGCGATGGTCCGTGTAATCGTGGAAACTTTGTCAGAATTCTTGGAGTAGTTTCGCAGGCGTAAATAAAAAGGCGTATCTTTTCAACGAGTAACGATTATTCTATCGGACGAGGAATTCGCGATGTTGACACAGGTATTTTAACGAATCACTCTGTCGTTGATATTCAAAACCAACCGTCGAACGGATTTAATGCAACCCTGTAATCACATTCGAATTTCACGTATTTCATGCACGAAACACCTTTCTCCCTTGGACCACGTAACTTTCCGTTAGAATATATCGACGCGAAGTTTAGTGTTTCCGGAACTAGTTACCGACTACCACAGATGCAATAACGTTGTCAGCCAATGCAATAACAGTTACACGAGTACAATAACGTTCGCGATATTGCGTTATACGTCTGAATGTTTATCGATATTGTCTCTTATTCGAAAGCTATGGAACGTTATCATCCGATTATTCTCAACGTTATCTTCGTGGTCGTTACAGTATTCCAGTATCGGAGCAAAGAGGTATTTTGATTTTTCACGACCGAATCGCAGTGAGAAAAGTTTTGAAAAGCGTATCAATGCCAATCCAGAAAACACGAAAGAACGCGAAGAAATGAGCTTTTGGAATGAGCCTCTTGAACTCTCAATTTCTCCCACGCTTCCCAATTCGAAAACAAAGATCGAAGACAATCCACGCACCTGATTAAGTTTCTTCAGCTTCCTCGCGTACTCGATGGCGCACGCTTCCGAGTGACTTCTCGTCAGATTACCTTCGAAGCCGAGTTCGCTGTTCTCCCCGCAATCGAGGCTAGAACTGCGGACCGCTTTCTCAAGCTCGATCAGCTTCTGCCTCTCGTTAAGTATCTTGAGCTTCTTGACGAACGGTAGACCGCAGTACTCGGGCGAGAGGTCGTCGACGGACGCGTACATCTTGGTCTGTTGCCTGAGATGTACCAAGCTCTGCTTAAGCTGCAACCTCCTCATCGGCGGGCTCTTCTTAGGGGAATTCTCTTTATTCCTCAGGGACGCGTCCTTCAGCATCGCCCAAGGTTTCCTCGCGTTCGCCCCGTTGCCGTTCTCCTGATGCGTGGTCGTCGACGACACCTCGACCTGCCGCTCGACGGTCGTCGAGGTTTGAATCGACGCTTGCTTCTGCACCTGCTTCACCGGCGACTGTTCCTGACTCTCCTCGGGGATCACGTTTTTCGGCAACAGAGGCTCCTTCGTGAACGTCTCTTTCTCCGCGTGCGCCTCCTGCTCGTTATTTTTCGCGTTCAGCAACAGTATCCTCTGCAAGAATGGCAGGTTCGGATTCATTGGATTCAGCGCCTCCGCCGGTGGCTGTTGTTGCTCCGGAACGTGAACCTGGGGCTCCACCAAGTTCCGCCGTTCCTCCCGCTCCTCCTTCTCCTTGAGCAATCTCAACCTTGCGATCAAAGGTAAGCCGGCGCCGAGGGGCGAGATCGGTTGCTCCTGAACGGCCGACGCCGACGCCGACGCCGACGCTGACGCTAACGCCGACACCGACGCCGACGCGACTTGTCCGTCGTCGACGACCTTCTGTTGCCGCCTCAGAGTCGGCGCTTTCGGCGTCAGAGGTTGTAACTCGAGGCTCTCCTCGGGCCTGGTGTTTCTCCTGCTTTTCCTCAGGACATTCTTCAAGCCCTTCACGTCGCTCTTCAGCTTGTCGACGATCCTTTTGCCGGTACTGTTGTCGGAGGAATCGTGACCCGGCGACGTCGGCTGGCGCGACGCCCTCGCCACTTTTTGCGCCTCCATCAGCCGCTTCCTGCCGAGATTCTGCAGGATCTCTTGTGCTTCCGGGTAGTCCTTCATCGCCGCGAGTACATCCTCGCGGGAGAGACTGAAAAGCTCGGAGTAACCCACCGAACGTACGTCGGCTGTGCGTCTGGAATTTTGATAGACGTTCAGCGATTTGCCGTACAGTAATGGAATTCGAGTAGTACGACTCTTGGTTATAAATTAATATCAATTTATACGCGTAGGCACGCGCGAATATTATTATCTCGATAATATATAATATTATCTCGAACAATCTGGACCTCTGTTCAAAAAACGTTTAACAGTTTTTGACATAAATTTCGTGCTCCCAAAAGGCGAGTGAAAAAACTGGGACGTGCCATATCTACGTAACAGAACAAAAAAGAGAGAGAGAGAAAGAGAGAGAGAGAACAATGAGAGTGTACAAATTTGAGAGCAGAATTATTAGTTCCATTCTGTCTACGCTACGCCATACTTTTTACTCTACACAAGCGCAGGAGTTTTAACCATTCGTTTCGTACACGAGCTCGGAACATTTATAATCGCCGAATGACAATATGAATTTGCAAACTATTCGCATTAATCATTCTCAACGGGAACAATGGTAAAGTTTCCGAGATCGTAAACTACTCTTTAATTCAAAGCACTGCCGTTACTTCCTCTTCCCTTTCACTACATTAAAATATGATTCTAACTTTAAACTCGAACGAAAAAAAAAAACTATGATCATTCGTAACCATTCGTAACGCAAAAGGCTTCCTCAGAGACGATCTATTTGTCGAGCTAACTTTCTAAGCGGGAAACGATATCGCTGAATGAAAGACTCACTTATTTAATCCATCGAGATTGAGTATGCCAATCTCGCCGAAGAAGTCGCCGGCTTTCATTGTCGTGAGAACTCTGCCGGTTTCGCTGAGCACCTCGAGAATACCATCCGCTATTATGAACATTTCTCTCGCCACTTCGCCCTTCCGACATATCGAGTCACCGGGCGTGAATATGTAGGCTTTCATTTTCAGGACCAGATCGTGCAGAAATTCCGGTTGGCATTCCTGAAACGTAGAACAGTGGATCAGTCTCGATCGACTCTGGCACTAGCTTTATTATTCCTCCGTTAAAAAAGAAGTTCGAGTAGAATGAAAATGTTTGGGGATGAAGTCGCGAAGAAACGTCGGTTAACATTTCTTTTTTAAACGCGGGACAATGAATTAATTTCGTTTGATTTTAAATTGGTGTATTAAATCTTAACAGTATTTTCGAACTGACAGCAAAAGTAATTTAATAATTTCAAATATTTAGATCGATTTAGAATTACTTGTCCTGATGGCTCGAAAATATTCTTTCCCCGACCCTATTGAAAATATTGAAATCGGTTTAAAATTACTTTCGCTAATAGTTAGAAAATATTACTAAGTATGTCTTATTTTATATATAATTTTTTTTTTTGAAAATTTCTACGTGTCATTAATGGGAAAGTTAAATCAACCGATGTTGATTTACGAAAGCTTGGTTTATTCATCGCCGATACGACGAAAGTTTCGAAATGTAAATCGAGACGCGGATCGACGAGCTTATAATTTCCCATCATTGGAAAGTTCCCGCTTTGTTAATTCGATTTACAATGGACTTCGTTAAAATACTATCCCGCGATGACGAAAATACTATCGTGTCCGTTGTACACGCATCGTACGCTTAAATGTACACCGCGATGGGATAATGAATGGTCATTACAGGGGTGACGTGGAGCTGGGTTCGTTCGAACGGTCGGTAGCCGCAATTAAAAGTGACATAAAAGTGCCAATTGGCAGACGATCGTAATGACAGCTTGAGAAACATCTGCCTCTCCCCTGGTACCATTTACTCGTTTTATGGGCGCGAGTTAAACTTACTAACAAGACAACCGTGCATGGGGGCCCAGTGCACCCCACGCGGTTTCTTTGTTAATATTTCATTCCTAATCGCTGCACGATCATTTTTTTCGTAACGATACGACGAGCAACGCGGTACCATATATTATACTATATTGGTCATGCTTCCATTTATTTAATTTAAAATGACGACAAATGTAATTGACGAGAGGGAGGCTACGAGTCCGTCATCGAGAATTTAATTAATCAAAATTACTATATTCATTAATTCTCAGGTACATGGGTTCGATGGCAAAGGTAGATTAAATTCCATCACGTTAATACTTATTATCAGGACACTTGTTCGTAACAACGTTGTACTTAACAAAAATACCTCGTGACAAACATCCAGTCTCGTGACGTTGTTTAAACGGAAACCGTACGAGGGGGTATGTACATATTTAATTGCTGAATAAAAAGAAATAACGAAGTCGAATAAAACAAGGGTGGCAAACCGCTATTTCGAAAGATCTCTCATCCGGCACGACTCGTACCACCCGAGTGTACCAAATGAAAAGATGCTGGATCACGTTACAGCGTTTAATGAATACCGGCGGTAATTACGTGCCGGGATAAAGAAGCACCTGCTTTATTTACAGTGACGCGTGCACATAAAACACCTGCACACGCGTACAAGCTTACATACTCAAAGAGACTGAAATTAGCAACCCCCTTATCGATTCCTTCGGAACGACCTTGCGGTTTCTGCTCTCGCGTACGATATTGGGAGAGAAGGGGTTCTCCTCGTATATTACCGGATGCTCGTGTAGTCAAATAAAGACACGCGCGTGTACACGTTCTCGTATATTACATAAATAAATATCGAGTGGCAAGGGCACAGGTTGAATCATTGCCAAGCTTCGCGTAAGTGGCCCTCAATTTAATTGACCGTCGCCCTTTGATGCCTCGTCTCGTGTTCTTTCGCGTTCTACGGTTGCCGTCTCTCTGCTTTGCAGGTGTTTCGCGCGAAGTCGATTCAAGCGTATAAGTTAAAGCTATTGCAGGAGGATTTTTTAAATCTCGAATTATTGCATGACTCGGAACGAATATCTAATCCAAATCAACTATTGAAGATTATCGATGGTGATAAAGGTAGGATCGCTAATCGAGTGGAAGAAGATACACGGCGGAGATTTGATCCCTCGCGGCAACTGATTGGGAATCGAGCCACGTTATCCCACGTAATTCCAGCTTACATTTCCGGTCTATTAAAATTTGCTTCTCGGTCTGGTCGTTTTAATTGGCCAACAAAGCCTTCTTCTTTTTCGTCTGCGTTCTACGATCTTTATCATCCTCGCGATAGCGGAATATTATTGGGTGCAGATCTTAGGTGGGATTGTCCATAGCCTCTTCTTTATTTCCGCCTCCTTCCTCTTTTCCTTCTTCTTCTTCTTCTTCTTCTTCTTCTCCTTCTCCATCCGTCCCGAAGAAGGAGCGGAACCGTCTTCGGGTAATGGAAATTCTTCGGATATTATTTTCACGATGACGCTCGTGCCTCTCTCCTCTCGGTCTGAGATCTCCGATCTCCTTTTCGATCCTTTTTTTCCGTATCGTTCACCCGCTTTCCTTCCACCGTCGAAGTAGAATCGTGATAAACCATCGATGGTTTCGCGATGGCTATGCTGCGAGATTCGAGAAGATCGACCTTTGCGTACAATGCTTTATGCTTTATTTGCCAGAAGTGTTTTGATATCGGTTTGCTTTTCGAAATCTGGGACGACGTATAATATTCCTGCCATATTTTTCTCACGTGAAATGTACGACGAAATGTTTCTCGGAGGCGAAATAGTTTACCGTGAAATAAAATTTGAATTACGTACGGCAACGATGAAAGAAACAAACAACACGATTGGCCTATGAGAAATTTGTCGGGTTAAATCGTGGTGACACTTTTTCAGCGACGCATTAATTTTGAGCGAAAGTTATCGTTGATATCCCTTTTATTAATTTTTCATCCAATATTCCCATAGTTTCTATATTTTTTAAAAATAATATCGATTATCTGGATATTTTGCAGAATATATGCGTACGATTCAATACACTTCCTTCGCGTATATTTATCGAGCTCTTTTGCCGTTAAAAAAGAATACTTTTCCAAGTCTGAATTTGTTGATTATCAGATTTGCTTCCACTGTTCCGCTATTTGCACAATGCGGAAAATATTAGACATTCTTTAGCTGCGATGTTATGTCATTAAGAGTTCGTAATGAAGCGTCTCGTGCTTTCTAATGAAGCGTAGTCGCCCAGTCGGGGTAAAACAGAACAAATTTATATGCGAAAACTTTCAAAGGAGAAGATGCATGAAAAAAAAGGCAGGAAGAGGGAACTGAACAGCATTTATAAGTTCGTTAGAAGCACCACGAACCAATTCCACTAAATTGGGCAGTTAATCAGGCTTCCGATGAAATTTTATCAGAGTGGTTTTACAAAATGATATAAAATTTCGAATAGCATCGCAAAGATAAGAGAATATAAATGAAAGTTGTATTCGAAGAATTGGAATGGAGTAATTAATACTCATCGATAAATAGACCGGAGTATACGGTTCGAATTGTTTTCGTGATGAAAACGAGCAGCTTTTCAACGAGAAATTAGCAGTTATCCACAGTAACCGCAAAATGTTGTGCGCTTCAAGAACTAGCTCAAAGCCGGCTTCGTTAGTTCATTTTCAAATTCGTTTCTACCGCGGGAACTGTGAGTAATTTTACGCTGGAGGTGGTCGCGACGTAAGTGAGTGAAATGGAAAATATATTTCGAAGTTGAAATTGGACGCGGATTAAATTAAGAAATGGTGGAAAAGGTTTCAGTTTCTGAAAATTATACGTAAAATTATTTCGTATGCTTATACAGCCGAGAAATGGAAAATTTCTGGAACACCATGACTCTCCTTTGTACCGCTTTTGTAGTTTCGTGAAAATTCCACTTGTTTCATTTTTAACTATGAATTTATTACACTCAGTTTTATTGCTTTATTTCGGTACACTCTTCAAAAAAGCTACGCTAGCCGACAATTCCTTATTAAACGCGAAACGCTATACGAAAAGCGAGATCCGCGGAGCGTTTTGCGTTTCATACTTTTAGTAAATTGTATACGTGCTGACGATTAGCAACGAGGGAAAGTTAAATCTACGAAGATTAAAGTCGACCAGGTTAAGCCGGAGGAAATGAAACTTAATCTCAGTCGATGGAATGGCAGTGGTCAAAATTAACTGGGGAGTTTCCGGTAATACGTAACTAGACGTGTACGAATATTCGGTCGTCGAAAGAAATTGAGGTCAAAAGGTGACAGACATTTTTAAGTGAATATTAATCAAGGGGCAAGTACAAGTACGCGAGAGTGGAACTTGTATCGTTTCCGGAAAGAACAAACGGAAGTTTTCGAGGTGGTCAAATGATACATATTCCTGATGCTGCGAATATTCAAATATGTTTGAATCGTCCGGATCTTCCAGTGAATCACCGTTCGCGAAAAATTGACGACGTAAATTTTAGAAAATACTTTTGGTAGCCATTCCTACTGTACAATTATATATTTCAATAAAAAGGTAATAACGCGCAACTGAAAATTTATGACGCGTTAGGACTCTTCACTAAAGACGGAAAGCTTTGTCCCTTTCGAGTTGAAATTACCGAAACATGTTTTCCCCGTTTCCACTCTCAGCTTTAAAGCTGTGCACGGTGGAATTCGGGGAAAATTTCGGCAAAGTTCCAGGTCCAGAAACTCACGATTACTGTGGGAAACTATTAACATCGTACGTTTCATTTAATTTGGAATCAAAAGCAACGTTGGACCTATTGCGAAGGAAGCCCCATCATTATATAAATTTTTATTATTTATGCAGAGGATTTATTTACATTATTTAAATAATCCTTAATTAATAACGTGCTAATCAACTACGCGAACAGCACCAAACATTAATTTTCATTTTAAAGTTCAACTTACGTTCAATGTAAAAGAAAACGAAAACCAAGGGGAATTCTATCGTTCTACGTAGACAAAATTTATATCAGCCCGTTTCCTCCTCTCCTCGGTTTCTCTACACCTCAGCACTAGTGGAACTAAAATGCGAACTCCTCGAAAAATTCCGCGAATGTGGGCGACCCTCTACGGGAATTCCAGAATTTATCATTGTATTGGGAGCATTTCGCGGAAAGATCTCAGGATTACGATTCATCCCTCTTTCCGCCGTGCAGGGGCACTGTCCTCTCTCTTACCCTCCGCCCCTCAGACCGACCATTCCATTTTCACTGTAAGTCGTCCGTGGGCGTGAGGATTAGAGGACGTTCCTAGAATTAGGCCGTAGATCGTGCTTTCGCGTGGGTGGCAAGAAATTCGACAGGATCCGACGTCTAAATGCATTCGGTACGTCACGTACCATTAAGAATTATAGAGTTGACGTCGGGATACCGGAGCGAGCTGTAATTCAATGTAAACGCGTGATTCGCTACGATAAATGGATTACCGTGATTGGTTACGTTAGCATTTATTTGTAGTTCAGTGTCCGAGGAATTGCCGTGGGGTACAATAATGTTGTTCGTGCAATTGTCGAGGATAATTTTTGTTTGTTTTACGCATCGCTTTTAGGTATTCTAGCTTGGTACGGAAATTCAAGTACAATGCATTCGGTGCAACGTTGTAGTAAATAATACGAATTTTTGTCCGGGTTTGTACGCGGTAAACTCTTTAGTGGATACTTTCTTTTGCAGATACTATTACACTGAATAATATTAATGGCCAGGTTGCCAATGCATACATGCATTGCAATATCCACCAAAAATGGAGGCCGAAAATGTTTACTACTATCACTACATTTGCCTGTCGGTGTGATCTATATGTCTTTTCTTTTGTCACTCCTGTTTTTCCCTGTGTTAACGTCGCGGTATTCGTTCCTCCCTTTTCTTCGGACGATCCGTTCCGCTCGCACCATCCCGACACACAAACGAGGAGAGAACGCAAGGTGTGCGAAGGCGCACCACACATGCGTACTGAGTTCGTCCGTAAGGTTGCTGTGAGTGCGAGAGTGACGCTCCGAAGGAAAGAGAGAGAGGGACCTATCGGTCGAAAATTCAGATGGTGTCGGGCGATGCAGACGAAGGAACGGACGTGTGTGCGTTCGTGTGCTTCGCGAGCAAGACAGGGCGTGCGAAGGAATCAGAGAGATCTATACCGCGAAGTTGTAAGATGCGGTGTGGAGGATGATCGTGAGGGATAAATGAAAGGAAAGGTGAAAATTAAATGAATTTACTTTTACTCGAGCGGAACTGAAGAATCTTACAAAAATTCAGGTGGTTTATCGTAATTCCTTCTACGACATAAATATCTTGAAACTATAATTTAAAAAATGTACGTAATCGTTTTGCGGTGGGATCAAAAAATTGAAAATATCTTTTGTAGAACTATTTATCTGAATCGAAATTCGACCTCCTCTTCGTTTAGTTTCTTTTTGTTTCCCACCCCAGATGGAACTAATGAATACGAGACCCAAGGGTCTCGTCGTGATAATAACCGGGGAGGTTATGCTCATCAGTTGCTATTTTGACTCCTTACTGCCCCCCCCCACCCCGCCCCCGGCCATTTTTGTTTTACATAAGTACTTGTCATTGCAGCGCGAAAACATACTGTTGCGCAATTCACTGGAGGTCGTCCTACAGGATAGGTGTGTTGCTCAAGTGTTTTTGTCAGTGTGAATCACGTTGGAGTTGTACGAATCGAGTTTTCACGTACCTTTCTGGCCTGTACTCCTTCCTATTGCACGTATTCTACGATCATCGCGATTTCAAATGTTCATTTGTTCGGTAACCCGGATTGAAAAATCTGATTAAGGTTATGGCCTCCGGCGATCGATTTACGATATTTTTGCTTTCTGCAACTTGTTTCTACGTTCGAATATTTTATGAACCCCATGGTAGCATAGATCGGATACATTTTTAACGCGATTTGAGTATAATTGTCGTACCTGAATTTTTACGTACACATGCTTCAAATGTTCTTTTCGTTCACCATTTTGACCCCCGCTCTCCCGTCTGACATTTTGATAAATAATCAAGGTAGTTTTAACGACGACAGACGGTAGTCAAATCGTAATGAGATGGCAGCATTTTCCCAACGAACATTTGAAAAAAGAAAATTATGGAAAGTATTCTGTCCGTCTTTGTTTACCCAGCCTTTTCTCCACAGCTTTTCTTTCAGATAATTTGCGACCTCGTACAATGTGGTCTGGAGTCAATGTTTGCTACGCGATGAAGTTTTATCAAGAGACAAGGTCTTGTCTCGAACCAAGTACAAGTACGCGGGACTAGACGTTGTATCTTTTTCGGAAAGAGCGAACAGGGGTTTTCGAGTCTCCATATCCTCAAGAAACGTTCTCAATCTTCAAAAAGGGACGATTGCCCGCCCATACGCTATTTGACTATCCCGCCCGGGCTTTTCAAAACTTTTGATCCTCCTACACACGTCCTCACTCTTTCTGATCTCTTTCCTGTTTTCTGTTACTTGCTTGCTGTATTTGCTTCGACGTTTTTAATCAATCCATTAATTTTATTATTTTAATGATTTGCCACACACTCCTCCCGCCGTCTCTCATCATTCTCACCCGCGCTCGCTCCCTTTCACCCATCTTCTTTTTACTTTACTGTTTACTGTTTAAACTTTACTGTTTAAAATCCGTCTGCTAGTATTCGGAATGACTGTGCGTAATGTATGTGAATAACCACCAATTTCTGTTCGCTATAAACTTATGAATTCTGGGGAGATTTAACTCGTTCAGTATGTGGTGAATGAGTCAAAGAAACTTTGAAGAAACAGATTCGTGGTCACTGCCAATTTGAAAAATGTTGGAAATTTTTCATTTGTCGCCGCGACGTTAGTTGAACGGTTAACCGAGGATCATATGGGTTTATTTCATAATATCATTCGAAAACTCTCCGATTTTTCACCATGACAAACGTATAAAATTCATTTCCCTGATTCTATGAAACTTGTTGATCGACACATTAAACACACAATTAATTAGTAACTTTGGAGGAAGACATTGGATTTGCAGTTTTTATAATTGCAATTCCATGATTGTTTATGATTCGCATTTAGGAAGTCGTGAAGAAAATTTGTAACGGATGAATGGAGAAATTGACATTTTTTTTAGAAAAACTATATCCATTTTTTAATTTTAATACAAATTAAATTAAGTTTCCAAACGTGCAAATTCAACCCAACTCCAACGACCGTGGTGTTTTTGCTATTGCTTTGCCACTTGTTTGTTATTTGATTCTAATGCTGAAAACATTTTATACCATCACGATTTAATGCGAACACTTTCTAAAGTATGTAGACTTTGTATGAACACTTTCTAAAGTATGTAGATATAATAAATGCCGAAAATGAGTGCGAAAGGAAGCGCGCATATTGTAAGCAGAATGCTAATTTTTCACCACTACCGTAGTAGACATTTAATACATAATACTATTGCGCGACATGCTGCGCGTAACGCGTCGCGAAGCCATAATTAAAAGAAATAGAGACAACTAACTATAAACTGTTATTTAACGAGAGTGAGTCAGAGACGTGTCACTTTCGAGACGGCTACGGAGAAATTCCCAAAAGTATAACTGTTAAACAACAATGAACTCGTTGCCAACAAAAGCCTACCGAACTGTCAACGCTCGGTACACTCAATGTATATATGTATATATCATTTATACGAAAGTAGTGAAATATGAAAATATAAAAAGCTTTAAAAATGCAAAGACATGAGCCAAGTACAGTACACGTTTGTCTATAAAAATTAACAAATAATAGTGTACAACAAAGGTCATGCTCAGAAATAGAAACTTCTTCATACAAAATATGTGAAATCAAGAAAGGTGAGCAAGTACAAAATACTTATTTTCAACTCAATGAGACAGCTATTGATATTTTATTAAATTAGCTAAATTCCTACGAAAATTGTTTTTTCTGACTGATTTAATAAATCTCCTTAATACCGTATTAAATGTACTTGGTGGCCCGCTTTTTGTAAAGGTTCGATGTTTTTAAATCATGCGGTGTTGAATGAAGTCTGAATGTTTATTAGTGTTCTTTTTTCATTGCTCCAGAATTACGTATTATTGCTGACACATTCTTCTTAATTTTGATGTAACCGACCGAATCTTCAACTTTAAAATGTTCATTTTCGCATTGAAATAGGTCGAACATGTGAGAAAATGTGATTTTGATGAGGGCAGTGTACAGTTTAGTTTCCATTACATCAAGCTTCATAAAAAGCGGGCCACCAAGTACATTTAATACGGTATTAAGGAAATTTATTACATCAGTTAGAAAAAACAATTTTCGTAGGAATTTAGCTGACTCAATAAAATATCAATTGCTGTCTTATTGAGCTGAAAGTAAGTATTTTGTTCTTACTCACATTTCTTGATTTCACATATTTTGTAAGAAGAAGTTTCTATTTGTGAGCAACGACCTGTGTTATACACTATTATTTTCGAATTTGTATAGACAAACGCGTATTGTACTTGGCCCATGCCTTTGCATTTTTAATGCTTTTTATATTTTCATTTGTTTTTCTTTTCGAGCATGTGGAGCTCGAAGCAGTATTTACCTTTGGAGGAATACGTGGAAGTAGAGTCAGTGATTTGTTCATATCAATGTCTTTCCCGAACACCGGTGTTCCCATTGTTTTTTATCCGCGAGTATACATGCATACTTTATTCGCCGATTGTCGTTTTCTGTCGCGTTTACAATGTGAAATTTCGCGTTAACCTCAATATTTAAATTTTTAATTAGAGTCTGTAAGTATCATGCGGAGCGGCGTGTGGAACATATGTCGAGCGAAGGAACCTCGCAGAAAAACGTAAGTGCCTTTGTTCCAAGACATGCCGACAGGCGAACGTACTGGTAGTAGTACAAATTTTCGACCAGCATTTCAGTTGGATAATATACGAGTTTCGACGAACGGCATATTCTGTCCGTGAAATAAAATTTTTGTTCAAACTTACGATCTTTATTGACCGCAAAAAATATACCGTGGATAGTGGAATATAGAAACTTTCTTCAACGTGGTAAGGAAAGGTTTAAACCTATTTTGAATGTTATGATGAAAATATTTTAAGGTTTATTATTCTCACAGCGATTAAAACTGAGATTCCACGATAATTGCAAATCGGAGGATCGTTGTCTAGTCCAAATGCGGTTTGTGTTTCTCACGAGGAACGAGGAAACCGATAACTTCGTTGGCATGCACGCGGTTAAAATTAATATTAGCGGAAGTTTGGTTTATGCTTATGATTTATGCTATAATGGGCACTGCAGGATATGGGATTTCTATCTAATTGAATCTCTGCCAGTATGCAAGGAATTGAAAACGACTGATTCATTAATTATCCACGTAACTTATACAACAGAAGGGTTATTACGTTTCGGTTCGAGAACCATTTAGTTACGATGTTTCAAGGATTAATTATCCTTTGGTTTTAGGAGAGTTTGTTACGACGATGTAATTGGCCTTGCCCTCGCACAAAAATACAATGTATTATTGCGAAGACTCAAGGGCCACCAAACTTAACGCACCTCTTTCAAATTTCACGATTATCCTGCAAAATGAATTTTTCCAGCTCGCGTGTAAAATTCGTTCTTTGAAATTTTTTAGCGGTTCCCAGTAGAATGTTTTCCATTATTTTTGTATCGCCGCAGCGGCGAAGTTAAAGCTTACGCATTTTTCTCGTTGCTCGGTCCCGTGACGTCTAATTTCGTGGGAAAAGTTCGAAATCTAGAAAAGTTGGCGGTTTCTCTTCGCGTCGTTGGGTTTGTTTCCGCGATATTCTTTCTACCTGACAAAGTTTTCACATGTATCCTCGCAGAACTTATTCTTTCCGAGCTTTTCCTTTTCCACGTCCATCTTCGACTTTCGGTAAAGATCTGTCCGATAGCGAAAATTTTAATGGTTCGGACGGTGATCGTGTATTTCTCGGGAGTGTAATAGACAATTTTTAAGTAGATTCAAGAAAGTAAACAAATACAAGCATCTGTTTCATCGACCAAAGGCGAAGGTCATAAACAAACAACGACTCTTACAAGCTATAAGTATATTTGAACAAATCCTGACGTCGAACGATCATTAAACGAGCCTTCACAACAAAAGTCGTCAGTCCATCGAAATTCGAAGCGCGAGATAACTTTAAAAACTCAACGCAAGAATCGATCGTCAGATTCCTCGTTATTGGTTGAAATTTGCGAACATTGCCCACGCTCTCGAAGTACGTTAAGCCCTTCGTCTAACGTCAACTACCTCGCAAAGTATTCAAATAGGCGGCGAAAAGTTTTCCAGAAGTTCGCGAACGTCGACCGATTATACGCGAACATGACGTCCAAACTTTCGGCAAATATCGAATTCCGTCCTCTCGGAAGTCACCAGCATCGAACGAAGCGTTTTGGAAACAAAGCGCCGATACCGATGCGCTTCGCGCGAGAAACTTCATCGTTCGTCCGATTACGAAGCTTCGTAATTCGTAACTCGCCAATCCTGTGTTTCCCGCTTAATTTTCGGCTTGATTGAGTGCAAAATTGTGTTTCGTTAATGGAACGCTTTTGAATCCTTGAACGTGTTCGTTTCCAGATTTCTCGTCTCTTTTCCAATGCTCCACTCGAATCGTTTGATATAATAATTTGTAATCAATTTTTAATACATTTGCGATGTATTATTTGATGTTGATGTTGGAGCATCGATATCGTGTCGCCTGTCAAGGCAAACAAGTTACCGTCGCTCGTTTTTTCCTCGATTATGTCGCACTGAATACAAGCAGGAATGTAGGATTACTTTATTGGAACGGCGAGATTGATGTTTCTCTTTCACCCTCCGCGTCAGAGATGCGTGTAACTTCTCGAGCAGAGGAAAAAGTTCTTCTTTTATGACGTCGCTAGTCGCCTTCCGGTGAAGCGTTGTTTCATCTTTGGTACGTAAACTTTTCGGATATTCCATCCTCAATTATTACCACCTGCTGCCGCTCCTTTTACTTTTTTTTTTACTGTCCGGTCGACTTTTATGCGGAACGAAAATATATGATTTGTGGACGATCGATATCTCGTGGCGAAAAACAGTTATGACGAGGAAGGTACAGCGTGTTTCGAATCGAAGTATTTTTAAATTCTTTTACACAAACGGCGGAGAAATATTACGAAAACAGAGCTATTTTATTTTTATACTAAATATTGTAGAAAAATCTTCAATTTGCTTCGCGAAACCAATTTTTTAATAGTACTTTGGTGGCTTCGAGACATAACTAAAAAATAACTCGAATATTCGAATTACGTAATTGTGTCGATTGTTCTTTTTTCAAAAAAAAAAATATATATTTCTACTCGTTTGATACGTGACCCCGATAACGCGCAGAGATTATTCTTCGCGTTATTAGCACCTTTTATTTTCAGAATACAAGAGGATCCTCTATAATTTTTAAGGGCTCGATTCAATTAAGCAGCTCGTACACGTACCTCTCCCGCGAAACATTTTTTCGTGCTTTATCGGATTTTCGAGGTGCTCTCGCGAAAAAGAACGTGTACTCCGTACTCGTTAATTTTAAAACCTTTTTGACCGCTGAAAACCTAGAGACCCTACAAATTATTTCGACATTTCCTTAAACGTTCTATTCATTAATACCCATTATGATTTTGTTGTACAATGTTTCTTTTTTCTCGTCGTGTAAAACTTTTTCAATCAACAATGTAATTTATCGTAATGACCAACATAAAAAAAATGTGCACCTTATTTATACAATTACCTGCCGTTCTGCTTTTTTTTACTGTACATTTAACTGAGAATTTTATTATTAAGTATAGCTGATGATCACCAGAGGGTAAATTTTTTTTTGGCATACACGCACAAATTGCTCTTTAAACTTTAAAGTTTAAAGCCTGGAGTTATGCGTCAGCTCCAGTGTAAATTCCCTAGAAACTCGTTCTTCTTTTTTCAGAATGACTCGGTTCAACGCATACGTGCACCAAGTTTCGCGTTTGCACCATATTGTTCTGTACGGTACGTGCATAGAATTCCTACTGCGTAAACAATATTTTATTCTGCCTGCACACGGTGTGGGAGGTTCGTACGCGCGGAGATTCAAAGAATACAAACGGTATTTACACACTTCAAATTCAATTTTACGAAGCACTTGAAGATCGATAATAACATTTACTTGTCGAGTGAAAATGCAACTGCGTCTTTGTACGTTTATCCTGGCTATTTCTCGTTAAATAACATTCGACGCGGAAAGAGTGAAAACGGAAATCAGGTATAGAATCGAGTATTGTTTCGTCGTTGTAAAGTAAAACGCTGCCCCGTTTTTGCCCCACAATTTTATCAATTGTTTCACGCCTGGAAATACGATTGATGGATTTTCTCGTCGACTGTTCGCGACATCGAATTTTATTTCAAAGCTCGAAGAAACGTGGATTAAGATTGTTTTCTTCCTTTACAACGAGGGTGTTATTCTTCGCTTTTAAAGAATATAGTCGTATGAGCTCTCTTTCACGATCGTTCGCACCTGTCATCTGTTTTTTTTATGTATTGTTACCGTCCATATTTTCGTCATCGTGAAACGCAGAGTGTCGTAAAAGAAGGATTTCAACGGCAAAATGAAATTTTCATGTCCACTCTAATGCATTTTCACGCACATCTCGTCGGTCACTTTCGCTTCGCGCGCGGATAAGAATCGTTCAATGGAATTGCGATAAACTAGTTTTCATAAAAATGGAAACCGAATATTTATTCTGTCATCGTGGCGCAAAGGAATTATCTTCAATTAATTTATATTTTTAACGCAATTAACGACTTTCTATTATAGGGTAAATCGTACTTCAATCAATCGAAACAATGCGTTCAAAGAACAATTTCGCAAAGCCGAGACATTCCGTCAGCGAATAATAATTTAGAGTTTAGATTTTAAACGAAACACTTTGCAGTTGCCAGAATTTTGAAGAAGATATTTGCGAAAAGGATATGTTGCGCACGAAACTGTATCGTTTATGAAAGTGTCGGTAGTCGTTAAACCACCTTTTTATCTACACATATGTACCTAGGAAATCATTTTGTTTCGTTTATATCGCACCCTCTACCAGTTCCAAGTTTGATTGCACGTACTTCCTGGCCAGTAATATCGTTTAGTTCCGTCCGTTACAATATTCATGTCCTCGCTAACGAGAACACGTATCATTCCCACTTTCCACCTACACCCTCGGTTTTCTTTTTCATCCTTTCCTAAACTCGTCTGCAGTTTTCTTTGTATCGCGATTGCCACACCTGTTCGCTTAAATGGAATCACTGTAATTCCCACGAAACTCATCCAACTGATGTAGGTATCCGGTCAAAAGTTTCGCATCGTACATTTTGTACTTAACTTTGACGTTATCGAACTTATCTTCCTTTGTTTAAAAGTTTAAACGCAATTACACTAATTCCGTTGATAAGACTAACTTTTCAATTACGTGTTCCACGAAAATACCTACCTCGCGTAAGTACACGTAAAGCGCATGTAATTTAAATAATATACCACGTTATCAGTTTGATTCAAGCTTTTCAAGTAATAACTTTCCGAAATGTGAACGACACGGATTTGTCCATTTTCCCCGCGATTCATTTTTACAATTTTTTGCCACACTCGAAGGTATGTAAATTCTCGTCCTTCGTTGGTTGAAAAAAAAACTGAGACTTCGTAGAAAGATTTCCGGACCTCGAGTTCGGCGGACTACCCTGTATATCTACGCGCTTGGTATACATATGTATAGCGGGATACAATGAATCGCTGCCGTACCAATTCTGGATCAATGGGGGACACCTTGAGATAGCCTGCTATTAGCAGGACAGTTGCCCCGGATCCGTTTGAGAAGCCATGCTCGAACGTATCGAATCGAAATTACGATCGAAGCGATCGATGGGCTCCTAATTTCCACGTATTTCAGTATTATCTGCGTGAATGATGAAACGGCATCGCGGGTAGGCCGGTTAATGCGGACCAATGACAGATTTCGCGAATAATTGCCGCGGCATTGTCCATTTAACGCCGGGCAAACCGTGTAGGATTAATAATTTATTCGAGTAAAAGTTTCCGCGGTGTGGATATCGTACGCAAGGAGGGCATCATTAAAAAACTCGCAAACTTCCTTTGTTCGTAAAAAGTACCGTAGACAAATTTCCATCAACTTTTTCTAAACGCATTGTTTTTTTCTTTTAACAAAGTATTTGGAAATGGAAAAAATAATACGAAAAGGTAATAACGTTTATCGGAGAATCAAATCGTAATATTCGCGTATCGTTAACGTACACTCGAATCCTTGAATAATCCTAAAAACGGAATTGCAAAATCGATCGCTAAATTCATTCGGATATCGAACTACGCTAGAATTTTTCCCACGCGCTTCGTTATTATCGATTTTCCAGGGGAAAAACCTTTAACACGTACCACGAAGCACAATTTCGTGGACGCGCCCCACATACATTACACGAAGCGCGCTATACGTGTGTCGGATACCATTTCTATCGATCATCTTATTCGCGTTGTAAGTAATACAGCCGCGAAAGTGGTGGAGAATAAAGAAGGATAAAAACGAAGCAGAAAAGTAGAAGATGTAAGTAATCTGTCCAAGTAGAAATATCGCTTCTCTCTCTCCCTCCCCCCCCCCCTCTCTCTCTCGCCCTCACACTCACTTTTCTCCTTTTCGAAGCTGAACGAACTTTACTATCGAGCGATTGGCGAGCTCCGTGTAATACATATCGTATGCACTGGCGTGCAACGAAAACCGAACACATCGTTCCGTTATCTTTTGGCAACGATAATAGTTGATATTCTAAGTAAAACGAGAGATATGAATAATTCAGCTGACATATGTAGAAAGTTACGTACAAATTTACGTACTCCATGACTTCCAATAGAAAATCCTACCCCTCACCAATAATTACAATTACGACTAAAATCGCCCCAAATAATTACCGCTTCTCAAGTCCTCCGTATCACACTCCAAAAACTACACATCATTTCGTAAATCGCTATTCCGATATTACAACTCGACACTCACGGGTTGCGAAGAAAAAAATAATAAAAATCCATTCAATATCGCGTAATCTCGCGCGCCGATCCATTTTCATCTCCGAACTACTACAACGAAATCGAATTAATCAGCGGCAACTTCCAGACACCCCCCACCCCCGATCGATCTACGTTTTTATCCCCCAGCACTGGGAGACATCTTGGCCACGATGCGACGATCGCTCATGCCCCGTCGAATTTGTTCATTAACCCTGAGGGTATGCCGGTAGAAAATGGGGAATAGTCGCGAGTATCGGCTCACCTGGAAGATGGTGACCTTCTTCAGTACCGAGAGGTTGACGTGTAGTGCCAATTCGGTCTTGAGCTTGTCCGGGAGTAGACCCAGGGCGGTATTGATGTCACCGCCACCCTGTATCCTGCCACGGGACCAGCTATAGTCGTACCATCTGAGCACCCTCCGTTTCATCCCCCCGGGCACTTTGTGATGCCTCATATAGGTCTTGGCGCCGTCGAGTAACCTCTCGAACTCCAACCGATTCGCGTTACGATTGGTGATGACGTTGCCGACCTGCCCGACGATCGTCGCGAATATGAAGACGCCGATCAGGTAGCTGACTATCGTGAAGACGTACCTGCGAATCAGGAAGGGAGAAAAAGAGCCGATCAGTCCAAGGGGGATGTGATCAGTCTCCTCGGTTAATGGACGAGCGGCCCCCGCCGGAGCCTTTCTCCTCTTTCTCTCTTTTATTTTCTCCTTTCTTTCTTCCTCACTTTCCTTCTCTCTCTCTCTCTCTCTCTCTCTCTCACACACACAAACACACCCACACATTTTCTCTCTCTCTTTTTCTCCACATCCCTCGCTCTATATACTTTCTTTCTCCCTTACTTACTTGGTCACTTCCTTGCTTTCCCTATCTCTCTTTCGCTCGATCTCACACGCTCATTTCATGCGTCACCCCCTTTCGTTTTACCGCTCAGAAAAATGTACGGGGGGATTATCGCTTCGCGATACCGTCGGATCCTCGTCACCGGTGAGACGGCAAAGTATGATTTTGCGACGTTTATTAGGTCGGTGTTACATCGGTGAAAATCCTCGCGCGCGACAAAAGATTTCAGCTTTTTCGATCTATCGTAACACAAAAAGTTACGCGTTGCTCGATAACATTTCATCGGGATTCCCCACTCGCCACACCAGATCATTCGGCGGGCAGTGCATTCGATTTCTCCCAAAACGATCACTCACCGCGCTATTCCGGGCCGAAATAAAACGCGGCTATTCTCGAGGCCGGAATCACGAGTATATCCCGTAATCGAATAGCCAATTCGTTTTGACAAACCCGAACGTGTTCCCAATACAGACCCGGGACAAATCGAGACTTTTTCCGCGCTCAAAGTGCAAATCCAAACCGGCATCGCGTTGCGCTCTTTGTATTCGAACCGCTTATCATAGCGTTCACGCTCCCCTAACCACGTGCGCCGTTGTACATTTTTCTGATCGCTCTCCTTCCACTCCCGTTCCTCCTCCGTTTTCAACCCCTTTTCTCATTTCGATCACGCACATATCCTTTCAGACTTCAGACGCGCTCTCCTGCGCGCTCTCCTTCGCGCGCACATGCACAATGTACCGCGTGTACACGAAACTACTACGATGCGATCGCGCATACGCACGAGTCTCTCTACCTTTCCCCCGTAGCATCGTTTGTTCTTTAGTGAAAATTCCCTTCCGCTCTCACCCCTTTTCGCCCCTTCCGGTCCGGAATACTCGTACTTCCGGTGACCTCGTGGAAATCTACGCCACTCCTTTCTCTCTCTCCCGCATACATCGCTTCCCTCTTTTCGTTATAATCCTCGGTCGTTCGTACCTCGACTACTTCCCCTCCCGTCGTTTCCACCTTGGGCCAAAGTTTTTCTTTCTTTTACTTTCGCGCACGCTAGAGTATTCATGGTCAGAGTAACGAAATTAATATCTCGCAAACCTGCCCTCACGGTTTTCTCTCACATTAAACTTTCGATTGCCCAATTTAACAGTTTTTCGGTCGAACGTATACATAGTTTGCATATTGCAACTACTTCTCTCTAAGCGGTACCGCTTAACTAAATTTGTCTCGCGTTTAGCGGGAAATTCAGAATCTGGGAGATCGGAATTCAAATAAGACTTTTCCGCGATCGAAACACGATGCATAGAAAATTTCACGCGACTCGGTGATTCGATTACCATTCCGCGGTCCCGCAAGAGAGCTATAAAAACTAATCCCCGGGGTCACGATCGAACGTGATCCAAGCAACGAATCACTCGATAATCGCTACACCTTGATTCGATATAGTCGACAAATAAACGCCCGTCGATCGATTCCCTTGGATCCATTTTCCATCGAGCCAATTTTCGGCAACAATTTACAGAAGTAAGAGACTCTGCGAGTTATCTTCCGAGAATCGAGTCTCGCCTCGGGGCTTAAGGTCAGCGCTAAACGAGGAAATTCGATTTGCGATTCCTCGAGTGTACTCGAAGTAACGGGAGATTAAATTTGACCCGCTCTAGATTGAGATTCCTGACCGTCGATCGTACTGTGCGGCGTACACACCCTCCGACCCCTTTGCGCACCCCCGGTCACCCCTATATCCTTAAACGGAGGTTGTCTTAAGTTTCCTCGAGTGTGAGCGCTGCATCTCTGCCCATTAAACGGCGGCGTCGTTAGGCGTCGTGCCAGAGCTCGGAGAAGTGGAAATATCCGCTGGGTCAGCCCCTCGACTCGCATGCCCACGAGATGCCAGGAAACCCGTTGATTCGGTGGGAAAATATTTCCTATATGCTATATATGTATTTATGGCGCCTTCTCGTTTTCGTTTCGTCAACGATCATCGCGGAGGACGCTGGTTTTGTTAATATTTCGAGCGCAATGTCTAACGTAAAATATCTAACGAAGATTAAACTATCGAATTCTTAAAGTCGATGGAAGTACATCGATTAATATCGAGAGGAACTTTTTAGGATGAAAATTAATTTGAAGTTGCGCTTGCGAAAGTCAGATCGAGTTTCGATGAGATATAATATTTATAACATTTCATCTCGACGCCAGCATAATTGCGTTTCATTAGATTTAAAGCTACGAAGTTGTCTGACGGCTTTCGGGATACTTTGAAAGTCTTCCGTTCCGGGGCTTATTGCGAGAATTAGTTTCCCGAGAAGACGTAAAAAATGGTCGGCTGCGGAAGAAACGAGTATACCGTTTCGACATACCAAAACTTATAATTTCCTTCGTCCGACGATATATCTCGTACTCCTTCCTCAATGCTCAACCGTTAAATTACCGTAAGAGATTTATCGTTGCTAACCTCGTGGTAGGAAGTTCCCGCGAGTACGTATCTTTACGAAAAAAACAGCCCGGAAGGATGCAAGTTTCTTCCTTCGGATAAGGAGAAAATCAACGAAAAGGCACCATATTTACCGCACGCATCGGTAAACTCAAAACTCCATTAGGAGTTTGAAATTTTATCTCGAAGATTTCCCTTTGACCGCTAGATAGAAATTAAGACGGGGAACGCAAATTGCCGGGTTCTCGTTCCCATTTAATTTCAAACACAATATCCTGTACCGACCTTGACCCGGGCTTTACCTCACGAACGTCTTGCTCGGACTCGAATCTCCAATATTTTAATCAAAGCAATTTCCTAGACTTCGTTTCGTTGAAATCATTTTTCCAAGTACGGCACCCGAGAGGTTCGGAAGTAAGTAACCTCCTCCTCGAGAAGACTACCGCGTCTCACGGTAGAAAGACGGATTTAAATTCTCGCGAGATTAGCCTTTTTCAGGCCATACCGACGTAACTTTCCGTCACTTTTCCTCTCGGGCCATTCTTTCAAATTGAATGATTCCCGCGGGACCTTTCGAATAAG
Organism: Pemphredon lugubris; assembly: GCA_933228935.1. Lineage (NCBI taxonomy): Eukaryota > Metazoa > Arthropoda > Insecta > Hymenoptera > Crabronidae > Pemphredon > Pemphredon lugubris. The sequence goes on along the minus strand of OW121817.1, from coordinate 25,871,284 downwards.
CTTCCCTAGCCGCACCTTCGCATAATTTACCTATACAGAGTATCCAGCTTGAAGTTTTACGCGCGATGATCTTCAAGCAGAACTTAATTTGCGGGAGATCCACGCCATCGCGAGATCTACACCTCGGAACGGAGCAGGTTCCGCTCGAAACTATTTCTCTTTTTTTTTCAATACAGTGGAAGCCGGATATTATAATCACGGATAATGTCATCAATCGGTTATTCTTATAACAAGCGGTTGCTCCCAAAGCCACATACTTAATATAAAATTACTTAAAAGAATCCGCTTATTATAATCAAACTTCGGCTATTGTTATCAATTCTGATAATTATACATGCTGCATGTGGTTTTCGATAAATATAATTGTAGATTGTACCAGTTTATAATAATTTGGGTTCATATATTTTTTGATAATCTTCTGCTTAAGGTTACCAACCGATTGTTATTATCAAAAGTTACAGGGTTCCATAGTGACCACAGTAAGCGGTTTCCGCTGTAGTTCAGGGGATAATTACGCGTAAAATTACAAACGGGGTCACCCAGTATCGTTAACGCACCGTGTACCTTCGTTTCGTCCAATTTTCGGTTATCACGATTATCGCGAATTTGACGAAGTAAGTGCCCTATTGGCGGCGCGTTATTAAATTCGGCGACGCTGCCCGGCAACGTTGGAAATCCTCGGGAACACGTAATTCAAATTATCGCGTAACATTGAAAACGCTGTCACGCGAGAAGCGAAACGAGGACCAGTGCTCCGCAAAATTAAAATTCGCTGTAACAGCTTTCGCGACGTTTTATTTTATTACCGATCCGCGTTAACGTAAAATTTCGATCGATATAGTAGGGAGATACAATTTTTTATTTAACGACGTTCGTTTAACGATTATCGTGCCTCGGATTAAATTTGTCAGACGCGACGCGCTTTCGTTAACTTGGATATGAAGTACCGATGATCAATTATACGCACCCGTATTAATTGTCTCATTAATTATCAAAGACTATTTAAATCTAGACTTTTGACGTACTTGTTCCGATTCGATACATTACCAGACTGCACGGTCATTGGTTTATATTACTGTAATTTGAATAATCGCGAAAGGGATGTATCGCAAACGTTAGTCACGATAATCCGTACGAACGTTATCAACAATAATCCTGAAAACTATGCCTAGAATAATTTTCATACGATAAATCATACCAGATTAGGATTTAATATATTCCAATTGTCGAAAATAACGCGCGAGTTTCGCGGAAGGCGTTGATTAAACGTTGAATTAAATTCCCTTAGAATTCAAAATATTTCGGAAAATACACGCGTAGCGGATCGCGATATTACGTCGTAAATATATTATCGTACGACGAAGATTAAACATTGGATCCGTTATCGCGATGCTGCGCTTTGATCGATCCACCTTACTCATCCCCCGTGAATCATTAAACACGACTGAATTAATTAATTTCTCATTTGCCGTTTGATTACGGCACAGGAGGAGATTCTGAAATGTCAGTACCGTAGGCTGATCAAATGACGAAATGCAATACTTATGCACGTATCCCCGTGATGTATTCATACTGCGTTGAATATATCAGTTATTCATACTATATTGAATATATCCTCGTAATTTCGCGAATGATCTCGATTACGCGTCGTGTAATTCTAACGCGACGATTGCGCCGGACGTTTGATATAACCATTAGATTTGGATCATTGCGACTATCTCAAAATCGTGACATAATTACAGGGGCCCACTTCTTTTCTTTAATAATAGCACGACTGTTTCCGACGATCTACAATTCTTAATGTTTTACCAGTTTTATTACAAAGAAACGGCATTGAATATTTGAACGTTACAATAATTAATGTTACAATTTGTTTTATCACAGAAATTTGCCACTGGTCAATGCATATTTAATAATTAAAGAAACGGATGTTAATCGGCGCGCTCGTACCAATATTTCATGCAATTTGGTTAATAAACGCGCAAACACACTGTTTACCGTGCGAATTAACAGCACTGTCGGGTCAACGGAATCAGTTCCCGAAACAGGTTGGAGGTAATTCCCGTGGGACGCCTAAGAACATTGGAGAATTCGGACGTACCTTCATCAGAATCGGATTTGATATCGAACGTAACTACACAGTTGCACATCGGCACGATACTGAATCTTCGTTGCCGAGATTATAATGATCAGCGCCGTCATGCGCGAGATTAATTAACGATAATACGCTCCCTCAGGTACCCTTGGAAAAGTTATTATTAATTCTAGTTTTCACGAGCTCGTAATAATAAACGCTAACGAAGATACATCGCGAAGAAATTATAAATATCCGTCCAAATTCGATCAGCTTGCAAAGTTGCGCCGAGCGCAAATAATTATTTCGCGAAGCGCGTAACTCCTACGAGGAATGAGACGAGATTTCTAACCAAATTGAAACGGATCTAATCGCATCCGGTAAATCAGTTCTCTTAAGAGCAAACCGAAGTTACGCGTTTCAGAAGAACGCGGAAGCTCCATTCAAAGAGGTAATAAAAATGAGCCGACTGATTTTCCGGACTCCGATTTCTCCTGCCTCGCGACAAATAAATTAAAGTTACTCGTCTTTGAGTAACAAGATCGTCTCGTTCGAAAGAAGTAATGAAAAAGAGTCCGTGGATTTCCTCAGATTCGTTTATCAAACTGGACTTCTAACGGGTGAGCCAAAGTCGCTTGTCTTCCGAGAACAAGAGCGTCCAATCAAGAGAGACGACAAAAAGAAAATCGCAGGATTTTGTCGAATTATCGCCGAACACTCGTAGCTCGTTAATCGAAGTTACTTGTCTTCGACGAACAAGAGCGTGTAACGTTCGATGAAGCGGAGAAAAAGATTTCTCGCGAATTTCTCCCCGCCCATTGATCGAGCACCGATACAAACGATAGTAATTTCGAATCGATTTAGTTTCGCGCGCATAGAAAATCCTCGTTAAAATCGAGTCGGGTCCCGACGAAAGAATCTAATTCCGTCGGCGCTATGCCATTTTCTCGCAAGGGGCAGAAAATAAGGCACTTTGTCAGGAGCACCGAGTAGACTCTCCCGGCCCTTCGCAGAACGAAATTATTATCTTCGCGCAGTAAATTCCGAGAGAAGTACGACGAGACGACATAATCCCACGACTGGCAATAGAATATTTTATTCGCCCGGGCAATATTCCTTCCGAAGTTCGTTCGCTTCGAGAAACAAATTACCGTTGCCTGGATCCATCGAGAGCCGGCCGGGGTTTTTCCCCCTACGCCGGTTTCTCTGCCCCCGCAATTGTCGAACAGACGAAAGATAAGGTTAACGATGTCAAAGATTCCCGGTATCGAGGAACGGCTCCGGAGAGTTTACCGCCAGTAAATTACCCGTATCGGAAGTGCACGGCTTATTTCATTCGGAATCGGCTTGCCGATCCGGTCGGAATTAATGCCATTAACGGCGGGATAATGTTGTAGCGTTGAATTTTTCAGTAGAGCTCCGAGGATCTTCGATTTCACGGTTTCACGATTTTTTGTCTTTCTTCCTTTTGTTTGCTTTAGCTGATTATCGCGTAGGGTTGAATTTCTTCGCGATCGAATCGAGCGACTTTAGCGAATCTCGCGATATCGGCAAAATTGTATTGCCGTTTATCGAAGCATTGGAGAGCTTTCGAGTGGAATGCGTATTAATCTAATTTCCAATGAAATTAAATTTAAACTTCATTTAAATGGTAAGTTAAGGAATAGTAAATGAGAGGATCGTGAAATGTATTCGAAAGTGTTCGATACTTTATCGAGAGGCAGTCGACGGAAGATTCATGAGGAAATTAAACTTATACAAGGTGTCCTAAAAATATCGAGTTCACTTCTCAGGACGCTGTTCCTCGTTACGTTTCAACTTGATCGATACTTTAACGAATATCATCGTCGCTGATCAATCAAGGGGACATGTCGAAGGTAAACGACAGGCAATCGGTTACACGTTACGCTTCTCGACGAATTTAGCAGAATTATCGTGTATATTGAAATCTGTATCGAAAATCGCGTTTGCTCGTAATACAAAATCGGCGGCTTAAAATTTATATCCGCCCCCGTTATTTCCACGATAATGGTCGTCCTATTATTCTAGCCTAACGGTGGACGCGAGCATTATATGTTAAATTATCGTACCGATTATTGGATACATTTATTTGCTCATTTCTAGCGGGATTTACGCGATCGTTAACGTATTAACGTACAGCTGTTTCCTATCCCGCGATTAAACGGGCGTTACGAAAATATAAATTTACGACCCCATGATCGTTATAAATATTCATGGATCAAAAAACTGAGGATCAATCCGAAGAACGAGTGCCCAACTAAATATTCATTGGTGATTGCATTTAAGTTTAATATACAATGTTCGCAAAACCGCTCTCTCGTTCCACGTGCACGACTTTGTATCTTGCATCCACGATATTATTAAATGTTCGCGGTACCTGCCCGAAAGTTACGCAAACTGTTCGGTCTTACGTTCCAAGCTTAATTAAACATTTAGATTTAATTACGGGTCTAACTGTGCGATAACTTGTATCGTGCAAAAAATGCACGTAACGATATCTTTAAAATGAATTCTAGATAAAATTCGTTGCAAGAATATTTCGCGTCCCGACGAGGATTACAGATATTTCCTCACTACCTATTTAAGGGGTTACATACCTTTCTCGGTTTTAAAAAATCGATTATTTTTTTTTTTGCATTTTTCATTAGATTAACTTACTAAGAACCATCTGTGAAAACGGCATTACGAAATTCAAATAATTGTCATAGTTATAACGTTTTATGTCGCGCGATCACGAGCGCTCAACAAGAAACAAGCTAACGCTTTAGGATCTTTGGACGACTTCCAGCAATAGAACAATAATTTTTGTTAATAATGTATTGCTACTCGACCCATATACGAGGATTTATCATGTGAAACTATTTATCATGTGATTTGGAAGATTGCACCGAAAATTGTCAACAGCAGTGCTAACATTGTAGAAACAGCGTCCTACATTGGTGTTTGCATATTTAACGAAGGCACCACATCTTTACTAAAAATTATGACCACGATGGTTATCCATATTGGGTGCAATGCTCTTAATTCTGTCCCGCAAATTGATAATCGCCGTGTGACGCACGCACAGATCCAAGCGCAGCATGCGACTAAAGAAGCAAGAACTAGTCGCAGGATAAAAAATAACGCCAATGTTCAAATGAAATTGACTGAGAAAGACTCACTGTACGGCGCCGGGATCGATTATTGCATGGAAGTAGCCAAAAAAATTGAATTAAGACCTTTTAACTTGTTCCGAAACTTTAAACGCGTTTTCCTCGAAACTACGTTTTCGAAATCGGTAACCAAGATATCTCAGAAACGAAAAAAGCAATCGCTTTGAAATTTTGCATACATAATCTCCATAAAATTACGCAGTTTTTGACGGATCTTTTTTTAAATATTCCAATTTTTAATATGTTTTAATTGCATTTCAGTGCCAAAATTTCGAGCAAAAACTCGATTTTTTTTTCAAATGATCGCCATTTTGTCAAAAATGATTATTAAACAAAAAAGATCCGTCAAAAAAAAGATAATTTATCTAGCTTTAAGAATATATTTTGATTTTTGTTTTGCGATGATCCTGATAGGAGATATCCTGGTTACCGCAAAGCGTGTCAGTCCGGCAGTGCTTCGGTGGAAGGGGTAATACTCAATCAAATCGAATTAAAAATGAAAAATAAAAATTCATAAAACTAGTTTAATGTGCGTTCTTTCGCTCCACAAAAAACTGCGGATTGATACCTCTCTTAAGTACGCAAAAAAAAATTCGGAAAATCACGCAGTTTTCGGGCCGAGAAAGGTATGTAACCCCTTAATGCCGACGATCATTCGAAAAATGAATTAACAGACAATTTCTAAACGAAACGAAAGAGTGGTAACGATATCTTTAAAATAAATTCTGGTTAAAATAAACAATTTTAATACGTGGCTAGCGCAAACATTCCCACCTGAATGATTTTTGCACGAATATTTCGAATCCCGAGCGGTATTACGGATGTCCCTTTCGCTACACCCAATACCTATTTAATGCCGACGAAAGGAAGGTTAGATTCGCGCGGCAATACCAACGACGGATTTAACGCGACCGATCGAAAGAAAAAAGGAATGAAAAGTTCGAGTAGCGTCTCGACGTTCCCTCGTGCCCCGTCGACGGCACAATGGGATCGAATATTCACCGGGGGGTATTATTCAAATTAGGCTGAACACTGTCGTCGACCGCCTCGCGGTCCATTCGTAACAGGGTTGCGTCGGAATTCGAAATGCGCGTCGACAAAGAATGAGTTTCAGCCACGTTTCCCCTGGAAACACCCCCTACCCCCACCCCTCGCGTTGTCGATACACGAGGCTAGGGCTAACGGTCGGCGGCTCCCAGGAAATCGCGAAATTTGATCCCCCGGCAATCTTTTAAAGGCTTTTAGGTATATTAAGGATCGAGAAGAAAAATTAAGACGGTACGAAATATTTCAACGAGCGAGAATGCTAAGTGACTCGTTGATCGTGGGATAAAATTCCCCGTCGTATATTAGCCGTTCGGTTCGATGGTATATTGTAGAAAAGAAACCGAAGAGTGTTTCTTTTTTTATGTGTATTCCCGAACGCGGCGTTTAAACAAGAACGCCGTATTTTCGTATTATTAATCGATCGATTTAGGGAAAACGTGTTTCGTAAACCATCTACGGGGAATATTTAGCTTTATCGTTAATTTTATTATAACAAATGATTATCTTTCTATCTACAATATTATTATAGAGATGGTAGTGTAATAATATAGAATAATATAGGAGTGTACTGAATTCTTATATTATATTTTATAAGATAAGTTCTTTGCCCGTTTGAATTATCAGTAGGAGAATATTGAGAAACTCGTTAACGGCCAACGACTCGGATTGAACGACATTTCTGAAATTCGCTTCCAACGATTTTGAGTAAAAATGTAGCCGCGCTTCTAGAGAGCTTCTATAGAGCAGAACCGCGGTTGCGGAAGTGCCTCAGCGAAATATTGGCAGAAAATTTCGATAACGATTCGGTTGTCTCAGGTGTCGGTTGGAAATCACGACGCGCGCGGTACGTCCGTACCGGGAAGCAGGCGACGAACGTCGGTTTCCGTCGTCCGGTGAATCGCGGCGAAAACGCCTGGCGGTTTTGCATCCTGACGTTCGCGAACTTCTGCCCCTCGTGGCCGACGATTTCGCTTATATCGCGTTAAGTTGATCGTCCCGTAAATCTAACGTCGGACCACAATTGATCGTTAGAATCCTGGGTCAATTTGCGTGTACACATTTTAGTACTTCCGTGTTGTAACGGTCTACAAACCGATTTGGCGCGGTCCCCTTTAACGAGACGCGCGAGGTCGCCTCGTAAAGGGTGATCGTAATTTTCACGAATTAAGCTCAAAAGTCGTGTACCACTTTCGCTCGAGTAATTATTTCCTCTCGCGGTGATTACATTTCCGACGTGATAATACGCGTGGGAGTTCAATCCGATTATTTATTTTTTTTTATAATCTCCTTTAAAGGAAATCGATACGAACGCGTAATAAATACGAAACCAATATAAGCGCTTCGTATCGAAATGAATATTAACGAAACGATTACTCATTAAAGTCAAACGCAGCCTACGCGCGTTTCAACGTTACGCGATTAAATATCAATATCGCAAATATCGTTTGACATTCCGGCAAATTCTGACTTCCACGCTCGTCAACGGTTTACTATTTCCGTATAGACAACTGTAATATTTGACGACCTATAAATGGTTTAATGGTGCGTGGGGTATAAATAAAAGACGCTCTTTTATTCTACCCACGTTTATACTTCCATATTTGTTCCTTCTCTTTATCAAAACAGTGGAGCGCGCGGTACACTTCGCCCTTTATTTTCGACGCGATTCCCCCCCACCTTTGCCCGATAAACCCTTTTTCTCGCTCTCTCTGCCTCTTTAAACGAACCAACTAAACGTCCGGAATAGAAAGCAGAAAATTCGAGTACAGTTGGACCATTAAAGAGCGGTGTGTTTCTAGCGTTCGCGATGCCGGTAATATTGGCAGGGTGGTTACCAAGGTGTCGGGATGTCACGTATCTACCGGCAATCACGGGACAAAGAGTAATTAACTGTACCACTGTTTCCTGTTGGCGCGGTAGCTCTCATACGATTCATGGTTCTCCGCGATGAATAATGGTCACTCTCCATTGATTTGCTTCGCGTCAGAGGAGAAACTCCAGAACAAATTTCTGTTGGGAAACTCTGCGCGCGAACCTCCCCTTCGTTCGCCTCCGTTTGTCTCCGTTTCTTTGTCAATCGTCTCGCGAAACTCGAACGACACTCTCAGCGATCGGGTTGCGCTTTAATATCCAGAGTAGCCCCGTTCGTCTCGCGTACGACGTATCGTTTTTCCGAATCCACGTCGACGCGTAAGATCATTACAAACAAACGTTTCCCTTCCTTCGAAGGACGCGCTACGATTCCTCGCTCTTCCGTTCGAAATGCCATTCGATTTCCTGTTCCTCGCCTCGCGACAGTGAGAAAACGAAGGTGTCTTGGAATTCGAATTTCAAGGTACGAAAAAGAAATTGAAAAAACTGGTCGACGAGGCCCGCTTATCTTTTCGTCCGTCTCCGGACGGAGGATAGCCTCTCCCGAAGGACCGTCTCTCGTCCTTCGGTTCTCTAGGAACCTTTTTTTTCCCTCGGATTCGCTAGGGTTTTTTTTGTCCCCTCCCTATCCCCCATCGCCGTGAGCGTAAACCATTTCGTCGTTCATCGATCACTTTGAACGTTCGCGAGTCAGAAAGGCGTTTCACCGTGTGTCGTTGCGTATCGCCCGACACCTATTTATCGATACCTGCCTAGACAAAGAGTAATTGCCAAGTTTGCCGGCTCCTATCCTATCGTCAAAGGCTTTACCGCGTGTACGGGCCATGAATACTCTGATTTGCGTTGCGTGAAAGCCCTTGCGCGGTACGCGCGCGTTTTACGCGCAAACACGCGTGCTGCGCGGCGCATAAATTGTCGGACGTAGAAATAACTTTCCGTCGCTCCGCACGGAGATGCGAAATGGCGCGATGGATATCGGCGTTTCGCGTCGATTCCGATCGTCCGATTCTTCAAGTGACGTTCGAGTGCGTAGAGCGTTGAAGGAAAAGAAGACGGAGACATCATTTATTTCGAGAAGTTTCACGAGGAGCGGGGGTTGTGTTTGCCGCAAACACTGTCGGACGACCCGGAATCCCGACAAAATTAGAGAGGCAAATTTAATTTATTCCTTCCGAGTCTGCGTAAATTCCACGTTGCTCTGAATTTGACTACAACCCCGAAATTTCGTGGAAATTCGTAGTTTCCGACGGGCCCGTCGCGCGAACTCTTTCTTTGTCGCATTTCACGTTTGTTCACATTTCTCTCTCCCTTTCTCCCTTCGTACTCCCAATTTTACTCACTCTCACTCCCTCCACACTCTCTCACTTGCAATTCACATTTCCCGCTTCAAGGGACTTCCCTTTCATCTCGCGTTCTCTCCCAGCCTCCCTTCCGTCACTTTCGTTCTCAATTTCTCTCCTCTCCCTCGCCATTCTCTCACTCTAACGCGCATTCGCAATATGAATCTCAACCCGACTATAGTTGGTGCAATCGCATCCCCTCACTCTCTCTCTCTCTCTCTCTCTCTCTCTCTCTCTCTCTCTCTCTCTCTCTCTCTCTCTCTCTCTCTCTCTCTCTCTCTCTCTCTCACTCGGTTCGTCACATTCGCTATTCCCGCCATTCTCTCCCTCCCCGTTCTTATCGTTTTTGTTCTGGAAACGATACAGATACCCTCCGTTATGCTTGAACTGCAGAAGCCGGGACAGTCGGCCACGACGAGCGAGGCTCCGGGGATTGCCGCCCGCTACGACTCTGCCAACACAACAACAACAAGGCCGCTTCACGAGTCTAATTCCTAGGCATCTAATTCTCTAGAGACTTGACTTAAGAGAAAATGGAAATTCTCGCACGTATCACTCGCATGGCGTACCACTCTCGGTGCACACCCTTTGACGCGTTTGTTTCGAACAATTGTTCGTTACTCGCGCCGCTTTCATCTCGACCTTGCCATTCTTATCACCGCTTGGTGACGTTCGATTAGACGGTCAGATAAACCGAACTTATATCAAGATTCACTTTGCAATCGTTTTTCACAGGATTGAATTTAAAATAGATTATTTATGTGGTAGAATATTAAAATCACCCTAGGTGGCATTTACTTATTTTCACCTTACTTGTAATTTAATATAATCCACTTTCCCTTTTGTTATTTACGGAAATGACGGAGTGCCATGATTGATATTATCTTGAAAGTGCGATCTACGCTATTTTTAAAATTCTTTGAATAAGCAAAAGTTTTTGTTTTGCCGTTACGTTGTAGGTGGATATCAAGTTACTCGAGTAAAGCACAAAATGATTCACCGAATTTTTATCCAAATCGTCGTATCAAAAATTCTTTCCGGTTTATCAAACCTAAGTAACGGAATAAATTAAGCCCGCGATCGAAGGAGAGTTACAACGAAAAGGCGGTGTTCCTTGTTTATTTTGCGGCTGTAAGAAACGCTTTCGTCGTAAGAAACATGAAAATGATACTTGTAAACTGAACCTTAGCCTGAAACGGTAATGGAGAATATTATAAACCAGAAGTATCCATCAACGACAAAAACTGATAAGCAATAACGGTAATATATAACAGTCGTATAAAGTACGAATATTTTATGGCACCGTTCGAGATTCAAATTTAATAAATTTCAATAATCGTTTGTACGCGGAGTCGATAATTTTATCGTTTAATTGAAAACCGCGGTGAAAATACGCTCATTGTTCGCGCGGTGAATTACGAATATCGTAATTCCGTCCCGCATTTCAAAGAATTCTTTTTACATTCAAATTTTCGTGTTTTCCTACAATGCAAAAGTGGTTTACGCGAAATGGATAACATACCGTATTTCTTCGTATTAGAGTCCACTCCGGATCGTATCTAGTGACGGTTATTTAATCCGAAATTTGTAAGACAACAAACAAACTTTTTTACAGTGAAATACAAATTTAATCGACTTTAGGATACATGGGCGAAAAACATGAAAAGAAGAACCTACCGTACGAAAATTATTCTTCGCAAATTCTATGCTCAGACTTCAATTTTCACTTTCTCTACCACGATTTGAAAACATGAGTTACGATGGGAAGATTACAAAATATATAATAGAATGTTCGATGCGAAGTCGAATTATTAAATCGATATTAATCGAATTAACGTTCGCGTCTACGTCGAAAGCAGATTACGGAACGGCAACTCGATTTCTGCGTTAACTCGATCAACCGAAGGCAAGTATGCTAACGTATCTACTCTGCAATTAATCTTCCAGCTCGCGTGTACTCGTAGGACGCTAAAAGACCCCTGACACAAAGTCGAGACAGATTTTAAAAAATTCAAACAAATCACCGGCAAAGGTTAAAAACGCCGTTCCAGCATAAAATGAATATAAAGTTAGTACTTAGTACGCGTACGACAGTGCCACGAGTCCCGATGGTAAGGAGACACGATAAATGATTACTGTCTTAAGATCGGTTTGCAGGGTAAGTCGAATTCGCGGATCAATGTCAATGCGTCGTGACGACGCGACACGACGTATCAAGCCGTCAATTTGTTACGCGATAGCAGGTATGCATCGTGCTTCCAATGCCGGGTGAAATATTTTTGTCATTTTCACTGTCGTCACGGTAAGATATCTACACTGACGACGCATCTTTATTCGGTACACAAAAATACGGCGCTCGTTCGTAAAGTAAAATGCGCGATGCGGTATTTTCCAATGACGTAGAATATTTCTACTTCAAAATGTTTTATACAGGGTGTCCCGTATCTGATCGATTTCCATGAAATGAGGGGTAGCTGGGGTGATTCTGAACAACTTTACTTAGCAATAATGTTGTAAGCGCCCTGGATTTTGAATTATTAACGAAACGGCTAGGCCAATCCGAGCGCGTATCGAGCGCGCGCTCGAAACGAGAGTGTGGTCTCTGACACGCTCCGCCGCGAGCGTGAACAAGTAGATCGCGTGGGTATCGAGAAAAGCATACGGCAAATATCACATATCGTCTTCAAATAAACTAATAGTGGTTGAATAACTGTGTTTAATACCGTCGCTCGTAATTCGAGAGGTATGAAAAGTTGTAGTATTTGTGGAAAAAATGGTTTCCTTAAGAGCACGTTATCAGGTGGATAAATTATGGTTTAACATAAACGATGTGAATAACTAACGTTAGAAGAATCTTGTTAAACTCACCCTTTCGTCCACGAATCAACCTGCCCTCGACGGAAGTAGGTCGTTGGCAGTAGGTCACAGTGCCGATTTTGTCCTTCGTAAGAATCTCGAGAACCTCAACAGCTGATTTTACGGCCGGGTCGGTGAACTCACTTGAAACTGACACACACAGTAGGAACGGTACTTGTCTAATTTATGGCAGGGCGCACGGCTAATCGCAGGTACGCGGACACCCCCGAGAGTCGAGCGGCGATCGGCGATCGGGTCACTTTACCGAACGTGCATTTCACTGCGCGAGCACTTTCACCGATAACTTCGAATAAAACAATTATGTAGAGGAACGTAATTGAACGTCCGTTAGAGATATTGATGGCCCTGAAAAGGGCCGATTGTTATTGCCAAAATTGCCAAGATCGGCTCGACGTGCCCTTCTCGCGCTTGCATGCACGTCTCGGAGCACTGACGGACGTTGCGCTGCACTTCTCCCAATGTTTCTCGATTAAGAAACGTAGCAAATATCCTGTAATAGTCCGCTTTAGTTCGTTGCTGTATGGTACCCGTTCGGTTTGAAAAACGATTCTGCCAGCCCTAGCGTTTCTTGAGTCTTGCTTAGAAGGACGTTCGTTAGGGAAGGGATATTTTTACAATAGTACAACGGAGTGGCTCGCACATTTGGAGTCACCGTTCATTCAGCAAAAAAAAATACCCGCGCGCTCGAGGTGGCCGCATGGTCTTCGTCACTACGAACGCGCTAGCGAAGACGCAGGGCAAGGAGTGCCATAAATTTCACTATTGTCCATACCGCGTCGTAAAGAGAAAGTGTGGCTATTTTACGAAATACGTGCATCGTCTTAAAACTGCATCGACAGCGTACACGCAACATAATCCTTTAATATTTTCTTACGATTCTTTCCGCGAAGATGTAACAGTACACACAACTTGGAAAATGATCAATTTAATATTGTATTGTGTTCGCGAAGACACTGTTTGCGACGCATTAACGCTTGCCCGTGTCATTTGGAATATTATAAAATTAATGTTGTGGGATGTTTGGTGTCGAATGCATAGCGTGAATAAAAGTACAAGTGAAGACACTGTTTGCGGCATGTCAAAATGCTTAAACAGTCGGCTCCCTAAGAATCTCTGATTTCGATCTTATTATGATTATCGCACGCGCGCGGCAACCGACTGTTTACAGGAACGCGAGCAGCAAAGCGTGCCGCGGTACATGGGCCCGATCAGGGGGATCCGTTCCAGACGACCAAAATGTTGATAGACATAACGATGTCTGTCTCGAAATGCGTATCAAACAGTGTCTTCGCTAACACAATACAATATTAAATTGATCATTTTCCAAGTTGTGTGTACTGTTCCATCTTCGCGGAAAGAATCGTAAGAAAATATTAAAGGTTTATGTTGCGTGTACGCTGTCGATGCAGTTTTTGGCCGATGCACGTATTTCGTAAAATAGCCACACTTTCTCTTTACGATACGGTATGGACAATAGTGAAATTTATGGCACTCCTTGCCCTGCGTCTTCGCTAGCGCGTTCGTAGTGACGAAGACCGTGCGGCCACCCCGAGCGCGCGCGTATTTTTTTTGCTGAATGAACGGTGACTCCAAATGTGCGAGCCACTCCGTTGTACTATTGTAAAAATATCCCTTCCCTAACGAACGTCCTTCTAAGCAAGACTCAAGAAACGCTAGGGCTGGCAGAATCGTTTTTCAAACCGAACGGGTACCATACAGCAACGAACTAAAGCGGAGTATTACAGGATATTTGCTACGTTTCTTAATCGAGAAACATTGGGAGAAGTGCAGCGCAACGTCCGTCAGTGCTCCGAAACGTGCATGCAAGCGCGAGGAAGGCACGTCGAGCCGATCTTGGCAATTTTGGCAATAACAATCGGCCCTTTTCAGGGCCATCAATATCTCTAACGTAGGTTTAATTACGTTCCTCTACATAATTGTTTTATTCGGAGTTATCGGTGAAAGTGCTCGCGCAGTGAAATGCACGTTCGATAAAGTGACCCCATCGCCGATCGCCGCTCGACTCTCGGGGGTGTCCGCGTACCTGCGATTAGCCGTGCGCCCTGCCATAAATTAGACAAGTGCCGTTCCTACTGTGTGTGTCAGTTTCAAGTGAGTTCACCGACCCGGCCGTAAAATCAGCTGTTGAGGTTCTCGAGATTCTTACGAAGGACAAAATCGGCACTGTGACCTACTGCCAACGACCTACTTCCGTCGGGGGCAGGTTGATTCGTGGACGAAAGGGTGAGTTTAACAAGATTCTTCTAACGTTAGTTATTCACATCGTTTATGTTAAACCATAATTTATCCGCCTGAAAACGTGCTCTTAAGGAAACCATTTTTTCCCCAAATACTACAACTTTTCATACCTCTCGAATTACGAGCGACGGTATTAAACACAGTTATTCAACCACTATTAGTTTATTTGAAGACGATATGTGATATTTGCCGTATGCTTTTCTCGATACCCACGCGATCTACTTGTTCACGCTCGCGGCGGAGCGTGTCAGAGACCACACTCTCGTTTCGAGCGCGCGCTCGATACGCGCTCGGATTGGCCTAGCCGTTTCGTTAATAATTCAAAATCCAGGGCGCTTACAACATTATTGCTAAGTAAAGTTGTTCAGAATCACCCCAGCTACCCCTCATTTCATGGAAATCGATCAGATACGGGACACCCTGTATGCTGACTATTATTCTTACGAGTTTCTACCTTGGCTCGAAAAGGAAATAATAAATAGATCTTCCGTTCGACGTGTGACTGGATATACAGGTATATCTTTTTTATTCTACGCATTATTTTCGCGAACTCCGTGTAGGATTGTAAATTCAGATATTACTTTCCCGAATTTCGAATCCCAATGTAGATCTAAATATCGAATAGAATTTTGGTTCGGCGGATGATTCGGTGCACGCGCATGAAAACAAAGCTGCCCGCTTCGACGGATATTAAAAAACTAATCTACGCGGAAATTGACGACATATTTGGTTTGGGTCAAAATTCAAGTTTTTTTTTATTTGGGTCAAAATTCAAGTTTTTTTTTGTTTAATCGCGCTCGGACGCGTTTCCAATTAATTCCCCGTCACTTGGAATAAGATTAACGAGCCGTATCGGTGGCCGGCTGCAGTAAAGTGAAATTCAATTTATAAAAAAATATTAATCTCCCGCCAATTTTCTATTCATCGGGAGGAAAATATTGAATTTTCATAGAACGAGGAAAAAAAGCAAACGTATCGGAGAATAAGATCGGACGGACACGCGCGGATAAGTACCTATCACGGGTACACGTGTTTTAAAAAATAAAAGAAAAAGACTTGCGCGAGCGTGTAGACACGAGAACTCCACCTGTAACGCGAGGATAGTCGTTGGGTGCGACAGATTTTCCGCAGCTCGAAAGCTGACACTCTGAGGAAAATTGTATCGCGAGCACATTTCCGCGTAACTGCTCCGATGTACGCTCGAGCGAGGGGAAACCATAGAAATGACCGAGTTTGGTTACGTCCATAGTGAACGTTGAACTATTTATAAAATTTATTGTAACGGCGCTCCGCGATATGGCGGAAATAAACGGACGATGGTAAATCGTTCGCGCTACGGAAAACGGATCAATGGAAATGTTGAAGTTGAAATCGCTCTTTCCCGAGGAATTCAATATTTTGATTTTGAAGTGTTTATTGAATTAAATATTAAATACACTGTGTACTTTGGTCTCAGAGGCTGCATCTTCAGCGGTGCACTTCCAGATACGAAATAAAATTGTGCAACCTGACGAATAGCGGTGATTCGAATTCCGTGGGTACTCAATTTTGAATTTTCTAGTGGACCGCGAATATGCGGTCTGTGTCCATATTTATTACCTAATCTAAATTTCTGATTGCCCGGGAATGACGGAATAAAGTTCCCTGCGTTATTCGGCGGCTTTATCAAAAAGATCCGACGACACGTATCAAACGCATGCTAACTTTTTGATCCCGCGCACATTGGAAGTTTTAACGGCACACCAATTTTGAAAATGTTTCGTTAGGATTCGCGTACCAAGTGTCACGGCGAGCTAGTTAGATTCATTTATTTTAACAAAATTTCAGTTTAATATCGCGTTTGATTTGATTCTATTCCACGCGTTATTAATATTTCTTTAAACCAAATTTACGATTAAACTCGCGCAATGCTGCCCTCTGATCGATACCGCAACCAAAATCATGATAAACCACGTCAAAAAGAATCGCTCTCGCAAAGAAAAACGATGTATCCTCAAAATCGCGAACTTTAGAATCTTCTTTTCAAATATTCCCATCTACTTCGATCAATTTTCCCACCCGCTGGAATCCCAAAACAGGAATACAATTTCCCATTCTCCCCATAACTGTCGATGATACACGCGTGTATATATATATACACAAAACGTCATAGTTTTTTCTGCTCTCGCAACATGCCGGCATTCCATTCCCTCTCAAGTCTCGTCGAAAATGACATCTAATACAGTAAGCGCGTCCTCGACGCGAAACACGTGTACACGTGCTAACTACCATTAACGAAACGGAAGAGACGCGACGAGAGGAAGAAAACGAACAAAAAAGAAAAAGAAGAAAAAAAAGAACCAAGAAAAACAAAGAAAGGAGAAAGAATCGTCTACTGTCGAAGAGACATGTCACTCACTCGGCGTTGGTCTCCGGTGTCGGTAGATCCCCGATGGTGGTGAGGGTGAGTGTGGACCAGTAGAGGGAGCCAAGATACTTCCTCGTCAAGGTCGCGTATTCCCCAGGCCTGTACGGATAGACCCAGTCCCCTTGGAATCCCTCCGCCTCGCTGAGCAAGTAATAAAAGCAGCCGAACCAGTGGGCCAGTATCAGCAGTATGTGTATTAGGTTCAGGACGCGCCAGAGATTCGGATAGACCGTCCGCGACTCGACCATGTAGTAGTAATTGTACACCCGATAGATCTTGAGGAACCTGGGGAACCTCAGCATGGGATTGCTGCCGAGATTGACCTGCAGGAGATCGAGCGGCAGCAACGCGAGAAGATCGAGGATGAAGGACTTGGACTTGAGGTAGTGACCGGCGAGCTTCTTGCTGTTGTAGACCATCAGGCCCTGCTCGAGATAGCCGGTGCGAAATTGCACCGCGACGTCCAGGAAGAAGACCAGATCCGTGAAACCGTCGCAGGCTAGCCAGCCTGCCGGTGCCAGGGCTTGAAGCTCCGGCAGACTCTGTCGGACGATCAGTGTCCAGAGATTGTAGAGGACGCAGGCGGACAGCAGCATCAGCCAGTAGTAATAGAAGTTCTCGTCGGGATTGACGACGGTCTTCGGTGGCCTCTGCGGCCGCCTAGTACGTCTACGACGACGATCGGAGGAATTCTTGTCGTCGGCAGTGTCTCCTTCGCCTTCGGCAGTGTCGACGGTCTCCTGGCTCTCCGGGATCTGTCTCGTGGAGAATCTCTTGAGGAAGGAGTCCTCGCGCTTCAGCGGCGGTTTCTTTTGTATCGTCGATATAGCCGAGGAGAGCTGTACCGTCGTGCGCAGTTTCATCCACCGTTGATTGCTTTTCGTTCTGGGAACAGAAAGATAAATGGATCGCCAGTCGAGAGACGGAGCAAGCGTAACCGATCGTTCGTTACGGGCGTGGTAGATTAGGCATAGAGGGAAGCCGGAGAGTATCGAACGATCGCGAGTGCTATGTCTCGCGCGCAATCGTTGGAAATCAATTCCAGCGAGATTGTTAGAGAAGATAGCGAAACGTTGGAAAGATTCGTCGCGTTCTTTTCTTACCCGCGGAAGGCTTTTTTAAAGTCACGGGTACAGTAACGACCACGATGGAGAAAATTATTGGAATAAATTTGACGTCGTTGGATCGATATCTCGAAGAATATTAATGATATTCAGCTTTTTCACGTATATTTTCTTTTTCGCCCGGAATACTTGAAACGTCTCACGCGAATTCGAAACGGGTACACAGATGTACGCGCTGCGCCGCGCCGTGTCGCGTTAAACCTTCGATTTTTCACCATAATTTTATACAACCTTGAACGCGTTGGAAAATAAACATTTTTTTTTTCTCATATTAACATCCCCACGCGGTACTCGTATTAAACTCGTACGTATTCGCGTTGCACCCGAGGTGGGTCATACGCGTGCAC
The DNA here is from genome assembly GCA_933228935.1 of Pemphredon lugubris. NCBI lineage: Eukaryota > Metazoa > Arthropoda > Insecta > Hymenoptera > Crabronidae > Pemphredon > Pemphredon lugubris. The sequence goes on along the minus strand of OW121817.1, from coordinate 25,852,764 downwards.
ATTATTTTTATGCGCGGGGAAGAATCCGCGGAGAAAAACTACGCTCCGGTTCAAAGATGGTAATCGATGCGAAACGATCTCCAAGAAGGTCCGGGTCTGGGCACTTCCATCCCGGCTCAATTATCTGCCATTGTCCTTTCACTCTGGCGAAGGATCCAATAAACACAAATCCACGAGCTTCAGACATAATGCGCGACCGACTCGATTCACGACTTTTAAACGTCCAACGTAATTTATCAACGCGTTTATGCGACCCGACGTCTTTACTCTGTTTTAATTAACTTTTTCTTTCCTCGTTACTCCCCCCTTCCTCCCACTCTTTCGCCCCCTTTGTTCAAAAGTTTGCGAAGGGGCACTTTCGTTAGGATTCGTGGTAACAATAGAAATAAAGAAATAGGAGTAAAATATCTATATAAACGGAACGCAAAGAAAATAATAGATAAGAAGATCGAGAGTTCGAGATTACTTTGCTAGCGGACGAAGACGCATCGTTGCCGAGTCCTCGCGCAAACATCTCGAATTTCATGTATTATCTTTGAGGAGCAAAGAGTTAAAATCGTCTAATATTGAATTTCCGTTGCGCCGAAGAAACTTGGGGGGAGTAATCAAAAATAAAAGCGGCAGAGAGGGTGAAGGTTCTTAACCCTAGAAGAAAAGTAAGACAATTAGAAAGTAATTCGCACGGTCGACTAAGACCCGTTAGAAATATACAATCTTGTTGTGCCGTTGGTCATTCGGTTCCGTGCAAACAAAGTCCTGAAAACAAACGTTTACGGCGTGTCTTTCCAAACATAATAACGTCAGTTCGAAAAGCTTCGATAGAGTCTCTCCCGCAAAATCATGACATGCATAGATACTCAGGTGCTGCGATTATCGTTTACGATTGCCGGGAGGCTTCTCACTAGACACATACGCATCGCTCGACAATATCTCGTTCCACAGGATCCGCTATATGGTTATCTATTGTTTCTTGCAAGCAGCAGACATATCAATCCTACTTTCGTTCCATTCGCCAAACCCATCGAAACGAAGGAAACGCACTAGATCTCACGCGCGGTAATAATCGACGCCGCTTATCTAATTCTATGGAAGACAGATGATAGGGTGATTCTTGCTTGAAATGAAGAGGTGAGCGAGAATCGAGGTAGATCAGTTCTTAGTATCAGAGCGCCAGATGGATGAGAGGCAGACAGACAGACAGACAGACAGACAGACAGACAGACAGACAGCAGACAGACAGACAGACAGACAGACAGACAGACGGACGGACAGACAGACAGACAAATAAACAAACAGACAGAGACAGAAACATTGAGAGAGTATATAGTTACCAAGTACGTCAGACAGAGGCAGAATGAAACTAAATGTAACTTTATTATGCCACTACGCATTCTTCAATCGTTAACACACCCATGTTAAGTGTATCGTGAATTCGGGTAAGTGTGCTCGACGGTCGCGCGAGTGTATGTGTGTCCTCGACGGTGCTCTTGTTGAGCAGCGTTAGTTGCTCGCGAACGTCGGACTTGGAAGAGTTTTAATTCAATTCTTTTTTTTCTCTCCGTAGAATTACACGGACCACCGCCAGGGAGGACGCAATTGCGGCAATCGCGTTAAGCGTCGGCGCGAGTTCCTCGGGTGTCGAGATAAAACTGGTACTTAAATCGTTAACATTGCTCGCGAACGATTTTTCTTTCCGTTTTCTTTTTTCTTGCTTTACCCCTGCATTTCGAGAACGACGAGAACCGTTTCAAGGAACATATCGTAGTTCTCTCGGTCGATCGAGCCTTATCGCCGAGGAAGGAAACGATCGGACCGAGAGAAGCCGTTATTAATGCTCACCTGGTATCGGGAGAACGTTCCGCTCGAATTTTAAAGCTGAGCAATTTCGGCGAATTGCGTCGCGCGATTTTCGCGGAGATCATTATAACCGTCTTGTTTGCCGATTCACGAAACTCCCGCCTCGCGGCTCTTCTCGGTAAATCGTTGCCCCGTTTAGCTATCGAGCGGAAGCAATCGCGAGAATTGCGGAAAGGAGACACTCGATCTTTTTGCATTACTCGATTATTGGGAGATCTTGTCTCTCTCTTTCTCTCCCTCTTTCCCGATTATTCGCTAGAACGAGGTACCGGTAGAAAATGAATAGCGACGGGCAATTATCGCGTTTCTCGAACCATCTTAAAGCCGACCATCGCGAAGCTTAGAATCCCTCTAGAGACGTTGCACGGATTTTAATAAATTGAAACGATTTCGTTCGCGGTTACGTTACGAAACGCGGAGTATTGTTCCCGGTGCCGTTTATTAAATATTGCGATTAAAACAATGAATTACGGACTAAAATTTGTATGACTTTTTTATCAATTATAATTTATACTCTTTGACTCTTCGTCTATCGAGCTGTGTATGTACATATATATAATTTGTCAAACGTTCGCTATCTAGATGGGTGAAAGCTCTCGATCGTTGATCCGATACCACTCGAATCGGTTTATCCTTCCGAAAATATATTCCTGCAAAGCGCACGCTCGGGGGTTATCGAAAGTGGATACAGCGTTCGGGCATTAGCCATGTCGTTCGCTATAAAGTAGAGCGTGTGGTGTGCGGTAAGTCGAAGTTTTAGAGTTAAGGCGGAGCGGCAAAGAGGATAGAATTGCGGTGAGGAGAGAAGAGTATATAGCCAATACTTTCGTGCGGTATCGCCTCGATAGGGACACTCGGTTCGTTCGCGAAATAAAAATGAGCAAAGTCCCGAAGCGTAGCGGGGAATACCCTTCGTCTTCCGGGACGGCGCGACGGGGATTTAGAGCCTCGTATAATTTTGATAAGATAAGAATCACCGCGAGAGACGAGATTCGTTGAAATAAATGAAAGGGGGAACAATATTACCGACGACCCAATTACAAAGAAACCTGATAAATGAACCGTCTCATTGAAATTCAGCGGATATCCCTTATAACCATAAACACGAAGACCCATTGCAATAGATTATAATAAAAAAAAAACGAAGGAATACTTGGGAACTTTTATCGAAACAGTCTTTCGAGCGCCCCTTAAACTCGCTTATCCTTCGAGTCCGATAAGAATTCCGAGAAATCCTTGGAGAATCGCTGGGAAAAGCGAAACGTCCCAAGCCTCTCAGTGCCCCCCCCCCCTCCCCCACTCACTCTCTCTCTCTCTCGGATACACGTGTTTCCGTGTTACAAGCTCACGGCCCACTCCGAAATCAGATTTACATCGCGAACGAGGCCGAGCATCGTGTTTGCGTGTCCTACCGCTAGGGGTCGTAAAACGACGTGAGTCCGCGCAGTAACCCCTGACGCGTGTCGCAAGTTTTCTTTTCCCGCGTGTACGCCGTGTGCGTGAGTACGTATGTCTCTGTGATATCGTGTAAGAGTGCAATTCAGAGAGGTTACCGTCCATATCGAGCAATGGCGGGAATACCTCTTGATCTTGCGTAGAGAGGAATATAGCGCCATGACCGCGCGTACGTTACTCCATTTTTGCGAGCCCCTCGTACTACGGGGTCTCCTGGCAGCAGCTGGAATCTCGGTATCGAGGCCATTGCTCTCCAAAGATTCCGATGTCGTCGAGGTCACGCTTAGTCCCGGGGCATCCTTCTCCGAGGACTCTCCGCGGCTCAGGGGGTCGTTGCCTAGACGGTAGATGATGTTCGATGACCTGCGAAGAAGACAGAACAACCCCGCCGGGTTGCCTCTCTCACTCTCTCGCTCATACCATTCGCGCGCACATGCACTCTCTCTCTCCCTCCCTCGTTCTCTTTCAATCTCTCGGGATAACCTGGATTTTCTTTTAGTTCTGTTTACCCGAATCGCGCTACGCTCCCCCCTTACGTCTGAATTTTTCTTTCATTCCCTTCGTTCTTTCCTTCTTTCTTTTCTTTCCCTCTCGTTCCTTTTTCTTTGTGACGTCATGCGTGATAACGAGGAACGCGAATAACCGGTTGTCTCTTTATAGTTATATACATTATATGCGCGTTGCGTGTACTTATGTATCTCTCTTTCAGGAATTTTTACTCTCTCTCTCTCTCTCTCGGCGTCTTTTTCTCTTGCTTCTGGAAAACCTACATGCGGATAATTTGAAGCTGAAAAGTTGAGGAACTTGGGGAAGCTAGAAACTAGAGGATAATCGTTGATAAAAATTATATAAATGACGAGGCAAAACTATTAATTGAATTAACTTCGATTAATTTTGTTTCACCAATTTTCACTTTTTCACGATCTCCACGTTTTGAACTTTCAGGAGTACACTTTTATGCAACAACATCCGCAGGGTGAGCGGACCGTCGCCTCTGAAAAATTCGGAGCGCGAACAACGATCGAATACTTCAAAATTCTATTATACATTCAGTCACCCACGATCGTACGTCATTAAATTCTCTCAAATCCAATTTCCTGCTTTCCTATTTCCTACGTTCTTTTTTGTTCTTTTTTTTCGTGCGGCGCCACATTATTTTATCGCGGCAATTGGGTTGCGCGAAAAGTAATCAACCTCGGAAAAGATCTACGCGTGGGGGCACAAATTGCTTTTCATCGATGCGGATTCTCATTTTTCTCTGAAAAAGAAGAAAAAAAAATAGTAACTCCTACAATGCGTTTCAAATACGCGTCTCGCCTCGCTCAACCAATACAACCAAATTGCTTTTTTATTCACCTTTCGCATAAACTCGAGATAGGAGAGTCTCGCTCTGACCTTTGATTTCTCAATAGAGATCGTTCGCAAAGCGAAGTATAAAAAAAGAGATTGTTCATTCGTCCTTTTTCTTTCATTTTTTCCCCCGCATCGTTTCTCTACTCTAATCCCGAACACTCGCGTTCCCGATTCTCTCTCTCTCTATCTCTCATTCGCTCGTTCACTCTCTCCAAACCCATTCTCCCTCCACGCACACTCTTTTCCTCCGTGCGTGTGTCCGTCTGTCCACCTTCATCGCTTTTACAATACCGAGGCACTCTTTTTTTACTGCCAATGCATCGGTATCGACGGGACACTTAATTCGCTTTACGATTAGAATTAACGCTGCCGTCTCTTTCAATGAGGTCTCTCAACGTTGTCGTGGCTGCGACGCAACGCTAATCGCCGCACGTCGAGTCGACGCGACGGAACGAACGCGATGGATGTGTATCGCCGTAAATGATCACGGCATGGTCGATGAGTCGAACGTATGTACGCCTTACTTTGAGAATCATTCGTGTTCTCGATCCTCGAGGACCATTCGCGTATACCTAATTTATTCGTGATAAATGCTAATGAGCGTATCCGGTGAACGATCAGTAACTACTGGAACTACGGGAACGATAAACAATTGCAGCTCTACGGGAGACGGGGTAACTAGATAATTGTTGCGTAACGGAAAAGTTGGGAAATACACGGAGGAGGTAAAATTTGCGGACGAACTACAAAAGGTTTGGCAGTACAAAGAGTATGGGATGAAATTTCTATGATACCCTCGAACCTTTCGTCTATCGCTTTCCAATTAATATCGGTCGCCGGCGTCTCTCTTTGTTGCTGCAATCATTCTGGAAAAACTCTCAAATTATCGGACAATGACGGTGTTTCGATTCGCGCGGAATCGATCGAAAGCAAATCGGGCAGAATCGTTTTCTCCGATTGTCGGACCACGAACGATTTGATTCTCTCGATATTCGATTCGTTGCGCGATGAGTTTCATGGATAAGTCTGAATATAAATATCGCGATACCGTTGCAAATAATAACGATATTGCGAGCGACGATACTTTAAGGACAGGACGATACTTCGCACAGGGTCGAGAATGAAACGCTTCGGAGGAATAAATTGAACTAACTTTGGATACCTCGAACCTTTCCTGTGACTTTGGGCTCTTCAAGCTTCGCCTCCCGAGGGACACTTCTACGGCGTTCGAGGTTAACGATAAGTCACGCGGGAGCAAGACTGTTGATTTTCCGATTAAGTGGCTGCTCTCCAAACTTTCGCGGAGAGGCTTGCCCTTCAATCGCGAAAATGGCACGAGTCACGCGACGTCGGTCCACTAGACCAAACGATATCGCAAAATCGCGGTACCATTTCGCCAATGTGTTATCCGGACAAAAAAGAAATTCGCCGCATACGCGTATACGCGGGGACGCGGGGACGCGGTGATTTCCATCGATCGAGATTTCCGCGGTACTTTGCGCGCGCGCGAAAACCTCGTGGGTCAACGATAATGGTATTCTGCTCGCACAGCCGTGGGAAGAGGTTCGTGACATCTTGGAAGCAAGAAATATGACGCGACAGTCAAAAGGGGCAATACCGATAAAATATTCTCCCTCGACGCGCGTTCTTGAATTTTCGCCTGAACGGGGAGATTTTGCTGTACAATATCGGACGGAAATGCCTTCCCGGGTCGTTAACTGTTACCATTACGCAACCCCGTCGGTGCGCTTTCCTTGCCCTCTCCCTTTCTTTTCTTTCGTAGGAAAGAAAAGGACTAGCTAGACTACGTCGGTGATACACTGTTTCGAAGCTGACAGAGAATCGAAAGAAAAGAACGAGGAGAAGAAAAACACCGACGGGGTAACGTAATGGTGGTAGTTAACGATCCCGGGACGGCATTTTTGTCCGATATTGTACGCTTCACGCCACGCAACGCTCTTTCTTTGCGCTCGTTTATCGTTTACGTTCGCTATTTTGTGTTTATGCTTTTATAAGCGGAAGCTGCCTTCCTACAAAGAGATTCAAACTTCTTGTTTACTTACATTTCGATATAAATTTTACGATAGCAATGAGATTTAATCGTTGATGCAACCTCTCTGAGCAACGCGCGGGTTTTTCTATCTTTATTTTTATTTCTGCGCAGCGCGAAATGAACCGCACGCGGAACACATTCTGAACGGTGTATCTGGATAAGACGTAAGGACGCGTAATTTGTGAAAAGACTGATGACAGAATCGTCTTTCGTGCGATATCAGAACATTGTCAGAGTACTTTTTTACATTTCAACTGCATTTCGCCGAACCATTTCGCTCATATCGGAAATGCAGTTCGCGCACGGTACACAGAGTACCACGCTTCATTCGCCTTTTCACTTCTGCGAATCGCTCGCTCTTCCAAATTCCCGACTGCTCGACGAGAAAATAGCCGCGCAACTTTTCGCTGATTCGAGAGAAAATGAGTATATTACGTTACCCGTGTATACTCGAGTTCAGCGAGCACGTAACGTGGAATATTGGGCGAATACGGATGGAAAATATCGAGAAGGAGGTCACGCGTGTCCCCAACGCGTCGGAAAATGTGAGATTTGTTATGCGACTACGAATCATCCCCGTCCGATGCTAGAAAGTCCATTACGTACCATCGTGTCACGGAACGCTCCGTCGCGAAAGGAGGTTATATTTTGTCTTTCGTTCAACCGAGAAATCTCCTCTTTCCGATAAGAATTATTCACATGGTGGATCGCGCAACGTTATCGTATTTAACGCTCGAATTACCAAACCAGTCATTCGAACTGTTTTTAAATTTTCATTTAAATTTACCAGTTTTATATATGACAAAGTGTATTTCTGAATAGCATAAACGTGTATAGTATTGTGTATATAACTTTGAACAGCATCGAAATTTTGAAATTACGTATAAAGGTTTTTTCTCTGACAAAACGTGTTTCATGAATAACCAGTCATTCCGAATGGTCCGGTAGAAATATCTATACGTTAATTCTCGGTAATTCTAGAGTTAAATCCGTATTGTTATTTGTTCCCAACTTGAAAATCAACCCTTCTCATCTCACGAGCACTCGCGTCTAACCAAAATCTTCCTTTCGTAAAGTTAAAACAACATCATAGCTCCCACAATTTCCAAGATGTTTTAACGCGGAAAATGGTGTTTTAAGATGCAATCTGAGGATGAGAAAATAGTCGGGCGCCGCGTGGTTTTTACCGTACGAGAACCTAAATCGAATTTTCGACAAAAATCAAGCTTTTACGACGAAGGTAGTGGAATTGTTGCAAAGACCTCCGAGTGTTCCGCTTTTGATTAAAGATCGCAGATGCTTTGCCTTTATTGCGTTCGCCTAGACATCGCAGCATCGTCGAGCTAATTAAATAGTTTGTGCCGTGCTCAGCTTCCATTTTCACCCTCACGCTGCGTTTCAATTTTAATTTGAAGCAATTGGTTTACGTGTTATTAGCGCCGTTATTATTCTTGACGGGTTGCAGCGCGTTCGTCGTATCCCGTCGGAGATTAATTGTAGAAAGACGCGAAACGTATTTACAACGTTATACGAGAAGCCAAAGAACATTTGCGAAAATAGAATTGCACGTATTTTGTTACTTCTATTATCGCGGATAGTATCATGGTATATCTATAAATATATTTCTGTTGCTAGTAGAAACAAAATTAATAACAATACTATTTCAAACGTCTCGTCTGTTTTAACCAATCAACGCGTATTTCATTTAAGGAATTGTCAATTGAATTCAAACTTGCGTTGTATTCTTTCTTACGGTAGATACACATGGTTCGCGTCACATTAAATCTGAATCTGCTGAACGAACAGTTTTCGGGGGTTGAACCTGATTAAACGCAAAAAGACACGCCTCGCGTCAAAGCAGAAACGGACCGAGTTTCCGCCGCGCTCAAACGTAAAGTGTAATTGGCCCGAAAGTAATTAGCGTCCCGTTTACGGGGGCGACACGGCATCGACGTTATTAGACCCGCGGTAATGGCATTAAAAGGACTGGGCCGCCGTGCAATAACGCGAAAAAGATTGCGAAATTACGACGCGGTCAAGACGACGATGCGCGGAAACCAGTTTCATTCGTTATCTGTTGCTCGTTAAAATGAGAGTGAAAATATTCGAGACAAAAGGTGGAAAAGAATATTTAACGATCCTCTCGTATTATTATTTTATTGTGCAACCGGCGCGGCTGCGTCGAATTCCAATTCCTACCGTTGCCCACTGTTTATTCTTATTTATTTATCGATCTTACAATTAGACTTTAATCCGCGGTATTATGGCGAATAATAATTGCCATTTTGTTCATACGTTCGGTGTTCCGAATGTATACGATTTTACGTACATAGTTTAAATAATGTATTCGCGGTATAATCCACGCTAGATTGAGCTGAAACCAATTCAAATTTGATTCGCTTGGATTATTCATCGATCGTTTAAGTTCGTGAAGTTCTATAGTCGGTTTACGTATTATTTTTTACGTTTTTCGGTAAAAAAAAAATTCGCCGTTAACGCTTTCATAAAACACATTCTGTGCATATTTGACGCTTTTGAATGGATATAGTTTCATGCATATTTATGATGTAACGTTATATTAATCCTCGTACACGCGTTTCACGGTAACGAACGCATACAAAAGCATGAATTACCTATGTATGTATTTGCGGGGATAAGTATTAAGCTAGCGTTAAATTTCATCACGTCATGAACTATTCCTGTTGGTCAACGAGTCCTTCGGGCACCATGGTATCGAAAGTTATTCGCTATGCTATCGTCGAGTGCTATTGGACGCTGGACTACGAACATAAATAATACAAAACGCCACGAGTACGGAAAGTATAAAATGATACCTGGTAATGTAAAATAAATGAGAAAACAGTTTCTCTCGCATCAGTTATTAAAGTCCCCATATTAAAATGTAATTAATTTTACTGTAATTTCTCCAATTACGTTATAACTTTACCGAGCCTCCGAAAATTTTACAAATTTGACGAAAATTTTATTAATCTATTAAAAGTTTCTATTATCTCTCACGCGTCAAACTTTAATCTAAAATTGGAACAATTCGCGTAGAAACCCCATTATTGAAATTGTAAAAAATTTGTTTAACCCGTACAAATTTTCTATGTCTTACGAAAGAAGTCCGACAAAACAGTCGTGTCAAAATTTGTATAGGACAGTGACAGAGTGGGACGGTGCACGTACGAAAACATCAACCTTGTAATTTCTCAGTGTTTCGTTAAAAAAGAGGGAAGAAAAAATCCGACGAATTGCCGTCGTCCTATCTCCTTTCGGGTAAAAACGGCCGTTGCCCTCGAGTGCTACCGCGAAAGAAAAACGGATGCTCGCGATACAAAGGGGAAATACGCGTTGCGATCAAACGAGCGTGCAAAAAGGAAATTAATGGTGGCACGATCTTTGCAAAACTTCGCGAAGGCTATGTTTAATGCTGACAAAGGAAATCCATGGCTTCGACATTCCGCAAACTTTTCGTAGAACGAGGAAATTTCAGATTCGAATCGAACTTTTGGGTCTCTTTACAAACACTATATCCCAACGCACGCCACGAGTTCCTACCATTTTCGATATTGAACTTATCAAAGTTTTATACTCAAAAATAAAAGTATGCTTTACCGCTGAGGCATAAAATCCATCAAAAGTGCAACGCCTTAAAACTCGCGCTGCTAAACGACGTATATCCGTCAATAAATTATCTCCTCGTAATTAAAAAACAAATCGTTGAAACGTAGTCATTATCTATTCGGGTCACAAAGTTTCCTACAAAATTCTATAATCGCAAAGTTAGTTTACAAATACGTGAAACGCGTCGCGACGGAAATATTACACAATCCGTATTACATTGCGTTGTATGGCTATGTGAAGAACGGTATCGACACCAACGTATGAATTTTACAGCAATTTTCCTCAGTTACGTTATAACTTTTTCGAGCCTACGAATATTCCGATTCGTCTTAAAGAATTAGTATCGTTCGTATCGAGGAATCTTTGCACAGCGGTGTGTACGGCGGGTAAGTCCGCGCGCGCAAACGCGAGAGTGTGTGTCGAATGTACGAAGCTCGTTCCATCAGCGGAAACCTAAAAAGTTATGTTACGGGGAAGAAACTCCGTGGGCGAGGCAAAAACTTGCATTACGCGGTAAGCGTTGAGCGCGGGCGGAGCGTTGTATATAACCTTAGTAGAATACTTGAGGAACATTAAAGAGGACCCTGGCGTACACCTGTACTTAGGAACACGGCTAAACAAATACTTTTTCCTCAAAGGCGCGCGCACGGATAAGTTGAAAGTTTCTGACGAGGATTGCTATGGTATAGTTAACGTTGGTACGTAACGTGGCCAATGGCGAGATTAGAGCATGGAACGCGAGGATTTTTTTTGTTTTTTAATATTCGTACTTAGTTGGCGTCCGTTTCTTTTAGCAATGCTACTGTACATCCTCCTTTCAGGAATTAAAACTTTAACCGCTGCGTTGGGTACCTTGGATTATGGCTTTGGCCCGTATTAACTATTGTTAAAGAGAGAATGGTCCGGTTAGTAACAAAAGATCTTGGAAAGATAAATCTGAAGAAAGTAAGTTTTGATCTAGTTTAAACGATTCTACTAAATGGAAGTGCGACATTTTTACCGAACCGTGCTCGGAGCGATTCGTTTAAAGAATAATAAATGAAACTTTAAAAATGAGTCGCGCTTTATATTTATACGCTGGGAGACCAATGGTCTTTGGTCGGGTTTCTAATCACCAATCCAAATATGTATCGGAGGGTTCCCTTTGATAACTCGGTTCTAACTAAATTCCTCGACCTTTCGCGTGATTCTCGTGGGATCAAAGTTCACACGCGCGGACCTAGAGCATACGACCAGCATACCGCGTCAGGGAAAGTTCAAACTTTTAACACAAAAGTTTCCCAACTCCCCGTTAGAATCGAACGTATCTCGCTCGGTATAACGGTGTCGTAAGAGCCTCTGAAACGTTCAATGATTTTCCTTCTTTCTCTCACTCGGTCTCACTCGGTCTCTCTCTCTCTCTCTCTCTCTCTCTCTCTCTCATGTACAATACAATTAACTCGACACTATTGCTCGTAACGTTAAACTAGCTACGACTCTTCGGCGTCTCATGCTTCGTGCGAACTATCGTCGTGATATCCAATGAATCGTTTCATACATCTCGCAATCGACAAAAAGCTTTACGTAACCGTCTCGTTATCCCAAAGCGAGGGGACGATCTATTTGATCCAAGAATGACAACTGCGACGTAACGATGGCGAGAAAGGTGACGGTTCGAATCGGCATCGAAGCGACGGATATCTACGACAAATGTAGCTAAGCATCGTTAAACGCGAACATCGAAGTGCAAATCGACTCGAAATTCTCGCATACTGGTACGGTAGTGGGTGGAGTGTGTCCGAAGACTGTTGCATCGCCCTTTAAAGGGTGATTCCGGAGATGATGTCAAGCGGGTTTATATCCATTACCGAGAATTTTCTTTAAAAGCGCCGCGGCTAGACGCCACGGCTGATCAGGCTCGACGAGGCGCGTCCGTGGACGAGCACGTCGGTATACTCACCGTGTCCCGGTGTGGCCATTGAAACGTCTGCCGCTGCTCTCCTCGTCCTCGTCGTCCTCGTCGTCCCGCGAGGTCGCCAGCGAGTGGGGAACGGAAGAGGGAGCACTGCTACCGGAATCGGGCCCTGGGCCCATCCTCGAACCGGAAGCACCGCTGCGGCCTGCCGAAGTTGTCGACAGACCACCCCCTCCCTGGCCCTCCTCGTTCTCCGCACGATCCACCTGGAAAAGTTTTCAAACGTCTTTCAAGCATTTCGTGCAAGTCTCACTTTTCCTTCTCTCATCGGCAGTCGTTCGAGTATCTCGAATCGGCCGATTCCTTTTTAACCCTTTGACTACGGCTTTGTATTCGAGCGCAGTTGAAAACTACCTTCTCGTGAGTAAACAAAATGTTAATACCAGCTAGCGCGACCGTAGTCGTTAATGATCGTAACGGTCGATGGGACTTTAAATTTTGAATAAGAAAAAAAAACAACAACAGATTCTTGGTAGCGGGTCGCGTTGTCTCTATGCCGTTCCTCCTGCGTCTACGTTTTTTCCTCTACTATCGTGCAAGCGCATTTACCAGGTTAATTTCATTCAGCCAGATGTTGATAATGGTATAATACTAATAGAAACAGAATGTTACCTAGAGTTATAATGAGTTCAATTACTGGCTAGGTTAAAGTGGGTCAATGAGTTAAAGTAATTTAGTTGTTCGTACCAACTATCGAGCAGACTCCCCCTTTCTCGGTTCGAAAGTTATCGCTACTTAGTGTTCACATGCTCCGATACTCAAATTCATGGGTACGCGCATTATTATTATTATTGCGTTACCGGTTTTGGTTCGATAATATACACGTAAAAGTTATATTATTTGAAGGATTACGATACTGATATTACCTTCTCGCAACGCGCTTGAAAAGTTATGTCATGTATCGATTTAAACTGGTATCGCGAGAAAATAAAAAAAAGGAACGAAACTGGGTATCGAATGGAGTCAGGACGGATTTTATCGAATCAATTTCAAGAGTTATAGCGCTTATTGAAATTGGATTGATATCGATTGGTCGAACCATCAGGGCACTTACGTTTGCGCCGAAAAAAACGAATCGCAACTGGACATTGATGAATTCGTGCAAAATACACTGTTGTTAATCGAAGACGCGGTGTTTCGCCAATTTACACTGGTCGAATTAATTCAATGGCGGGGAACTTAAGCTCGAATTAATGTTCCCACAAGAAACAACGACAATGGAACGACGGTGGATGCGTTTCCGGCGAGAGATTCGCGAGAATTAATCGAGTCGCCCTCGCGGAATTGTTCAGGTATGAATTTCCCCCACCGGTAGTACGAATCTGGAAGGGGTGGGAGAGCGAAAGGTGGGTGGCCGAAGAATTTATCAGTGTAAACGTCACTTTGACGCGCATAAAATCGACACGCGAAACTTGAATCGTCAGAACGGTAAGGTGAAAATTCGAAGTAAATTTCTTTTGCGTTAAAGGTCGATCACCGTTTTTATTCCACTCGTTAAATATTTTCATTTTCCGTTTACCAGTCCTAATTCAATTGGTTCTATAACGTTTCACGTTGTTGGAGGATTATAAAATTAGCCGAGGCCGATGTTGAAGTTTTAACGCGGTTAAGCGTGACCATAGATCCGCGGAGGGATAGGGAAAACGAAGACGGAAAGTTTCATAAATCTACTTAACCAGATAATAATAATAATATGCAGAGCGAACGAATAACTTTCAAGAGAAATTGCATTAACTGAAACTGTTTACGCAATTCTTCGGAAACGGTTATACATAGTTTATCGCGCTATTATTGTTCCTTGTAAATATTAATGGAAATTTAGTTACTAATTTAAAACTGAACTTTTGAGACATAAAGTTTTACCGAGAATTCGATATAGACACAAATTCGTGATTAAAAACAAAACTACATAAATACAAGAATATTACTCAGGGTATGACGATAATGCTCTTATCTTGGAATTTTGAGGCAACTTTATTTGATAGAAAACCTAGTAAATATATTCCGTAAAGTCGGATTCGATTTACGACAACGCAACGGTTAATTTAGTTCTCAAGAATCGATTACGAGCGGGAATCGATGGAGTTAATTGGCGAAGGAGATTACCTTAATCGCGCAAATCGAATAGCGTTTTACGTCGATTAACGGCGTGATTAACAATTGATTAGAAGCGACATTTTATTTTCTCGACGTCTAGCGTCGATGAACGCGCAGTGGCAAAATCGAAAAAATCTAGTTACACTTTGTAACGTTTAAATATTCAGGGAGCTAAAAAACAACAAGTTTATTAACTTATTAGTTCCCAAGTATATAAAATAAAAGGTTAAAATGTTTCGTTTAGGTCACGGTGGGAACTAATGAGTTAATAACGCGTAAATTTTGCTACATCATAGTAGGATTATGGATGAAATATTCCAGAACGTCGCCCTACCACAGGCGTTACGCGAATTACTTCGTTTGCCACGTTATAGGACATTTTCTCTCGAAGGATGGCAGATAAAGGAGCACGATTTTCTGTTTCGCCACGGTACGAGTTTTCGGTCCGTGGTGAATTCAACTTTGGAAACTTCGATCCCCACGGTAGGCGGCATACATATAGTAGCCTTGGAATACAAGACAGATGGGAAGCAACGGTTTCCCGAAAATCTTCGCGGAAATGGTTCGCGCGGTATATGTATGTAACTAAAGCAGTGCCATACAGTAAAGTTGCAGTGTCACACGCATAATATAAGAAGAATATGTTCTTTGTTTCAATCGTTCGTCGAATCCCGTGAAACGTCGTATCAATAATGAATTTCAAAGCCGTGGTCGACTTTATTTAGGCCAGACGTTATTATTATTATTATTATTATTATTATTATTATTATTATAAGAATAATTTAGTATTAATAATCTTCTAACGTCCGAATATTTGTCCTATGAATAAAAAGTTCTTGATTA
The DNA here is from genome assembly GCA_933228935.1 of Pemphredon lugubris. Lineage (NCBI taxonomy): Eukaryota > Metazoa > Arthropoda > Insecta > Hymenoptera > Crabronidae > Pemphredon > Pemphredon lugubris. Next base: position 25,837,525 of record OW121817.1, on the reverse strand, counting down.
CGTTATTACGATTATAAAACTTGATCGCGTTACTTCAGGTAGTGTGAGTATCGAAATGATATTTGGATTATAGTAATTGAACCCCGAAACATTGAAATCTTCGAATATTCGAGTATATGAAAATTCGCCGAAGCGTACCAACCTCAAACGGATTATCCGCTTCGGATGAGAAATACCTCTGTAGCGTTACGTGGCTTTTCGATGGTGATAACGAGTAACGATAAAGTTAAAAGCGTACCCGTACTTCGTTTTCGTGATCCTGTTTTCTTCTCAGGTGGAAAAGTTTTAATACTCGTTTCAGTATCCCCGAACTTTCGCAACTTATGATTAGTTTCGTGAAAATTACGAGGATATGTGCGACCGATGAGAGAATATGCCGCGAATTTCCGGCGTGACGGAATCAATCGTGAGCAAGCGCTCGACCACTGGCCACTGACATTCGGTGGTCAGCCACTCTTTCGTTTACACTGTTTTAATCACTTATATCGTAATATTTAACACTAGACTAAAAGAAATTCATAATTATAATAAATATCAACACGTTCCTTTTTTAATGTCGGTGTTATAGGCAATCCATCAGCGTGGCATTCAACGTGTTCATTTATGCTGAATACGTATCTTCAAAAATAAAACTGGTCGATTATTGGGAACTTTACGCTTTGTCGATTCAAAACATTAAAACATCGCTTCCATTAACTTTTCGTGTAAACAGAAAAATCGGTAAAATCAGTGGCTGACTAAGAATTATCAGGAATTTGACAATTATATTCTCGCGCTAGTATATAAAATTAATGATCCTAATACATCGCCGGGGTTTGAAAACTCATGGTATCGCAAAAAGCAACGAATAAAAAGTGTGATCGCGACGAAGCGGAAAGTCATTTTTAACGTCAAGCACGAGGTATACTTGCATCGCGTTTCAAATGGTTCGTCATTAATCATAATTGTGCACTGCTTTTCGAAAATTAATGTTCATATAAAATTCTATCGAGCTCAAATTTAACGCTGTTGAGCGAATATTTACAAATATCAGGGTAATCGTGACGAAACGATAAACAAATATTTGTGAAACATTCGGCAACGTAACCGTGTTGCATGCCGGTAAATACCGGGAACACATGGAAAGGGACACTAGTGTTTGCGAATCGAAAGGAGGTCATCCCAGGTTTCAGGTGGCAGATTGACCCCGAGAGATTTTAAACTAAAGTAGCTGACGAGGCTGAGGTGAAGTTTCGAAGTTGTTGAAAAGGGCTGAAGATAGTTGACGACAGTTGCAAAACAATTTGCGTTAACAATGACGGGCATTCAGACTTACTTTCGAAATCGCTAATGCTTGGATACAGACGAATCGGAACGCGGCGCAAAGATCAAAATTGAGGATGACTATCATCCTTAGATTTGCGGTTCCTCGTGAGTCAGGGGTTAAATTGAACCAGTAGCAGTTTAATTTGAAAATGGCCCTGCCGTGCAATTAGTTCAACGCGAGATAATAATTTATTTAGTTGATGGAAATGTTGAGTCGATTACTTGCAAGTTGCAACGCGTGTACCGAGTTACCCCTTCGATTAGTTTTTTAAATTGATCGAATCACGGGTATACACATTGTTCCGGACGAGGTGTATATTTTTTGTTAAGGACTTGATTGTCACTTTGAACTTTGGACTAACCAAGCGATGCAAGGTTGCTACTTTGCGGTAATGGTTAAATAGAAATCGAGGAATGAAGGGGCAATAATTCAGTTGGGATAAATTGTCGTAACGGTTGAACAGTAGTTTAACAAATATTCTAAGAGTCTGAATTAACTGTGTGAATTTGAAGCGAACGTTACGAGCACTGCTCGAGGAAAGTTTCAAGCCTGATGGGTAATTTTGCACCTGTAACTTCCGTTCCTCGTAGTAGCTACCAATTTATCATTCGGGGAGAATTTAATATCCTACGCTTACAATGTGAATTTCGATATTTTATACGCGCAGGTACGTTCAAAAATAGATCATTTTTCATACGTTTTGAAGACTGGAGTGATGAATCAACAGAAACAAATTTTAAATCATGAAATTCATGACCTTTCGAGTTTTTCGGTTGAGCCATTCTCGAGTGGACGTACTAAAAAAATATCTAACCCTTATGGTGCCGACCAAAGATTTCAACTAGATTTCAAAGATTTTTAATTTTGTCGAGTACCGTACATTGTGTTGGCTCGGTATTATTTGTTTAGGTACAACTTTTCCGATCAGTATTGAAAGGGTTACGAACGTATTATTAGTACCGTTAGCATGTTATAACCGTAAATTTCAATTAAAACGGGCCGCCGCGCCGTTCTTATTTCACCTACAAACGATCGCGCTATTATCAGAATTTAGAGCAATTGTCGTGGTATAATGGTACCGAGAACGATCCGGCCAATTCCGGTGTTCCTTGGAATCACAAACGACGGCACAGTTGGCAGCAGCGGCTCTTAGGTTCGCGAATATCCAGGTTTACAGCCACTTCTCGGGATAGCATGATTTTGAGGGGCTATTTGGATCGAGTGCGTACATACCTGCTACATATGTATGCATGTATGGTGCACCCTTTGACTCGTTACAAAAGAAGTTGCCACGGGTCCCAATAAAATGAATATTAAACCCGGTGATCGTTATTCGAGTACCCGCTGTCGAATAAACCAATAATAAAAATTGACAATCGATATTCGATTTGTTGGATTCTGTTCGGATCTGTACGTGACGCGATTCGAAATTTACAAACGTGAAGTGGTGCTAAATAACTATTTGTTTTCTATTCAACAAGAAACACAATATTGTGTGTATTATTAAATGGCAAATAAAATTGTAGTAGCCTCTTGTTTTCATGAATTTGAACGAATCAACATTATTATGCAATTTAACGTTTCATTATTTTCAAGATTCACTCTCAATGCCTAGTACGTTATAATAACTTAACCATTACGCAAGTACTATAAAGATACTGATATACTTCTTTATGCATAAATAACGTATTAACCGTACATCGGAGCGAATCGTCCCGTACAAAATTCCCAGGTTGCAATAGTATAAATTAATTCATTAGTGCATAGCCATCCTTATAAGGATTAGGTGTATTTTAATTTCTGGCGCTGGTAAAGATGGTGATCAGTTTGCATAAAATAACTCATTCTTCTTTTTCATTAACCCACCAAACGACGGGGATCTTAAACACCGAATCATTCGCGATAGACTTGAAACTTTTGATTTAGAAAATATCGATTTGACCGGAGATAACAGGAGCGACGGAATTTGTGCGAATGCCGATGCTACGAATCGCAAATTGGCATTGCAATCGATCGCGAAGACCCTTGGGGTTAACCAGTATTCAAGATAAGAGTCGGTAACTGTTCTCGAGGGACGATACTATTCGAGTGGCCCCTCGAATTCATCCTATGCATACACACGCGCATTCCGCTCTACGTGACTCGGTAGAAAACATTTTTTCTCACCCCCGGCAAAAGGAACATTAACGCCAGGGTGCATTGTTCGCGCGAAGCCACTCCCGCTATTTGTCTTCGTCGCCGCGACGAAAATTCTCTGTTTGGCCAACCAATCTGAGGAGACTATTTTTCGTGACGCCGCAATGTTCCCAGTCATCCCATAGAATTACGGACTTCGACGTCCTCGGGTTCTTTTGCAAATTCTCAATTTTCCTTTCTTTTCGGCTTAAACAAAAGTCGGCCTGAATGCTGACGACCGAGTACGTCACTGTGACCGTTGAAATTCAAACGAGAGTATTTATTAAAGCAGGCTTGTTTGTTTAATGCTAGAACTACGAAACCAGTCTTTAATTTTCATTTAAGTTAACCATTCTAAGTATGAAAACGGTGTATTTCTATGTACTATAGATATGTATAACATTGTGGACAGAGGTTTTCTTTCTTATATAGATGGCAGTTCTTGCGCTAAGGAGTATAATTTATTTATTATCCCCAAGTTGCTTCGGAGATCGTGAAATAAACACGGGTTTAGGGATCCATCGAAATTTTGTAATTGCGCGCTTTACCGCGCTCGGTTCATTTGTTGGCTTAATTACACCTACACGCCATTAATGCGAGTTCGCGTACCGTGATTATGGCTGCAACTTTAATCCGAAATAGTTCTTGGGGCGTGCATTATCATACCATAATTACGATCCAACCATAGGTCACATTTACAAACCAGAACAACGCGTAACACGTGGAACGTAATCTAGTGAGAAGTAAATGTTAGCGCTGAGCTCATTAAATTTAAATTTACATACCCAGCCGACGCAACACGAAAGTTAACGATGTACGAAACATCGCAACATCGCTAATCATATTCGATTCGAACAATCGCCTCGAGAACTTGATCTCGTTGTCTCAACTTTCAAACATAATCCCTGGTACGTCGGTTTTGATATTATACCGTTGCGACAAAGTCCATTTGTCGTTTGGTATCAAGGGATTAATATTATACGCAGCGAGGCTGAAACCGTAGATAGTCGTTATATTTCCTAGAAGTTGTATTCGAAAATTGTTATGAGATACTATGTCTCGTCCAGTGATTGGCTGGACCAATTTTGTTGAAATCATATTCAAATTACTCATCTCAGTCGGGCGACTCCGAAGGCGACTGTACTTTTTAAACAAATTTAATTTTTAATGCAGATAAAATGTAGATAAAATTTCAAGATGTCATAAAAATAATTTTGAGAGCGCCATTAAAATTATCAAATACAATTCATAATAGTTATGGAGAAAATCGACATACTTTTGAAATCATCCTCTTATCTTCGAACGACCATTTTATATGGATTTTATTCGTTGCCGTGGGGAACGTAAATTAATACAACGTGTAATAATGCGGTCGCTTCGAAGTTTCCGCCAGACTAATCGTCTGGCAACGATCCGTCCAGTTTAGCTTCTTTCGAAAAATAATTACGATCCTGAGGCATCTGTCTTTCAGCTTTTAGCTATCTCACAGACTTTCAGCTTTATCCGCAAAATTTGCAATTCTTCGCTTGATACCTAAGGAATTCAGCTTAATTTCTTGGAATTGGGTCAATTTTATGCAGCCCGTGCCGTTTGATTACTTTCTTTTTTAACAGCGACGATTCCCTCGCGATTTCACCAGTTAAATGGCATCTGCGAGAGTCGTGCGGAATAACAGAAACGAATGGTTACTTTTTGTGGAAAACGACCGATTTCGAATCAGCGCAATTTCTCTATCTTTTAATCCTATTGTAATTAATCGATCGATCGATTAAACGTGTGGAGTCGAACGGAGAATTTTATGTTTCTTCATTTTTCAGTAGTCTCAGGGACACGTATGTAATTATTCAAGAGTTCAACGCAAACGAATGATTATACTTTTACCCAAACGGATTGATTTTAAATCTGCATAATTTCTCTAGTTTTTAATTAAATTGTAATCGATTATTTATCAGCACCCGCTGCACAGCATTATTATAAAATAATATAAATACCCCCTATCGATGAATATTGAAAATGGAGTTTTTTGTTATCTCTCATTAGCAGGTACAACTTGCGGTGCAAAGTTTGTTAAGAAAGAAGCGCCTCCCGTATGTTACCCGTTGATAATGCCATAACTTCATTGCTCAAATTCACGCCCACGACTCATCTTCCCGATGATACTCGACAAACTTCCGCGCTGCTTCTATCGATTCAAGGTTCGTACTCTCTGCTTTAAAATACTGCGTCAAAATTTCACAGAGTAATATCCTTACCGTCGATTCAAATTTCTGTTCAATTGTCGCAAATTGCGAGGTCGGGCACTCGTCCTTGTGGCCTTCCGAATAATGACGAATATTGTTATAAAACTCTCAGAAAAATGTATTCTCAAAAATACTGAATGACCCTTGTTATTAATTTCAGTTACAACTACGTTGTAGAACTTTCGTGTTGAGGCAGATTTCAAGGCTGGGTCGCTGACGTGGAAACCAACGTGTAGCAATCTATCTTGGATGTAATTTAGTCTTACTAATAAATTGTTTACGTTATATCGATAATATTTTGTGACGTTTCGCTCTAAAACTGAATTCACCAAATTAACCCGAAATTAAATATTCGTGGTCTTCCATGATAGTATAGTATAATGTACAAAAGGATATGCGGTTCCCTTATCGTTTGCTTTTTATTTAATTGGGTCACGAGAAACATATATTCCGCCAATTATACGTTTCTTTTATTTCCAACAGGAAAGTGCAACGAAGGATTTTCGTAAAGGACCGCTTTAATGCTTTGTTCGGTACAGTACTTTTCTCATTTATCTCACCGCTTGGTATTTCAAATTACAGTCATAACATTCATAGCACTATTATTTTGCATTCCAAAGAAAATTATCGTCTAGTAGTATATTATTTCCACTTTGCTCGGAATAACTCTAGCGCGCGCATTTCACGTGGAAGCCCAAAGCGAGATTTACTTTCGCCAAAGGAAGAATTTCCTGTGACCAATTTTACTTAAATATCTGTACCTGAATAGAGTTGACAATGCGGTGACCGGTTGTGCATTGAGAATTTCTTAACCTCATAAAAAATTAGAAACTCTCCGATAATAAACCTAAAAATGTGATAAGCAAAAGAACATTTGGATATTTTATGTTCATGGTTACGTAATTGACGCCACTGAGAGAACATACCACGAGTAACGTATATGTATTCTGCGTTTAATAAAGTTTTACGCTCGGATCCATATTTCTGGCTGGTAGAAGTTATTGAAAATAGTGTTGGCAACTCGCGGTGGTGGTGCGCTTTATACAACGCTGGGGGAGAAAAAAAGTTTGTTGCACCATCGGCGTGTTAAAAAGATGCTTGTAACTTCAGTTAGAAACTCGATCTTGGCAAAAATTTCATTTTGATAAATCCGTCTCGGCAACTTCACCGCACTTGTACTTGACATTTTATGAAAAATAATGTGGGCACAATTTCGCGCTCGAGAAGTTCAGCCTTTACACCTACTTCGAATTGATCGAAGCGATAAATCTGTGGATTTGGAAAAATCCCAATGACGATTTTCGTTTAAAAGAATTCGACGCGCGTGTTCGATTTTTCAACGTTTTCCTTAATTTTCGGATGAATTGAAATGAAATAGGTCTGGACCGATAAACGAAGTAAAAATCTCAATGACGTTGTAGGATTAGCGATCGTTTCAACGACTCGGTCTTATCGGGATTAATTGAAATACCGAGAAGCGCTTTGTCGCTGTGAAATGCAATATTAAAGAGACAATTTTAATCCAATTTCAAGCTTATGTCCACATTTCGATGCCACGAGAAATTTATAAATAATACGAATTCAGTTGAAATACAGTACCCATATTTAATATCGTGTTTGAATTTTCAAGTGCGAGTACTTATCAAATTTAATAATACGTCTCCAGGAACCTTTTTAATTTCGGCATTTTGTCTTCCCGGGAATCCTTTACGCGTGTGTCTTAAAATCAGGTTACACGAATCTTCATAAACGAAGCACTTTGCTCGTACCTTAACAGTCGTAAAATCGAATTGAGTCGAGACTGAAAAGAGTGGCATTACGGACATGCATTTAGGAATCCACTGTAAGCTCACAACATCCGTAGCAGCTTTTTTTTACAAAGATACGTTTGTCTGGCTGCGATTAATTATTCCAAGCGTGTACCAAAATGAGTCTTGATTAATGCAGCAACTTAAACGCGCCAGGTTATAGCGTCTACTAATACGACTCAAGAGTAGGTGGCTTAGTTCCGCAAACGTGTAATTAAGTCGGACAAGCTTTAAGTACGCAAGTACTTGCAGAGAAATATCATTACAGTCCGCTCGTAACTTTCAAAATTCTTGGATTCGAGCTAATCGCGTACAGCGAAGTGTAGTTTATATCCGTAAGTTTCCGCAGTTCTCATTCCCAATCGCAGTGAAATAAAATTTCGAAAGATCTGGGAAAGCTTATTGGTTCGAGCTACGATCCCACCCAATTTATATCTCTCGAATGTTTTTTTTACTTCTCACGCATCGCTAATCGGATTGTTCCTCCGATCGATTTCGTCCGCCGAAGTATTAATGAATTTTATCCCAAACTTTTCCGCGTTTCCGGTATGGCAATCAAACGCCAATCCCCGACGAGAGAAATAGTTTTCGGAAGTCTCGCGACGCCCGTCTCTCGATCACCGTCATGCGGATTTACATACACAAATCACGTGGATTTTTCTGATTTATACGATTTCGTTTACGCCCGACAAGCTTGTAAAAACCCACGCCGGTCTCGAGGCTATTCCGCTGCATTAAAGATGAGAGTTACCTTTTACGATAAAGAAAGCGTGGTATTTAACTCAGTTCTCGCTATCCTATTTACGAGCGGCTCGTAAACCGGGAAGCAAGAAACGACAGGGAGGGGTGTGTTCACCGGTAATGACTCGAGACGTAATTAACGGAATCGTCGAACGAACCGGTAGTATTTTCGAAAATGCGATGCGCCTTCCGACGATTTCTTCGTCCCGACGCGACGGGTCCGTTCCAAGATCGATCGACTCTCCGGATTTTTAGCCGCTGTCCGGGTAGGACGGTTTCGATAATGAAACCCATCGCTAGAGTCACTTTGCAATGAATTGCGACGCGAGACACTCGAATTACCCCGTCGGCTCATTTTGGAGGGTCGTTAATTAAAGGTGAAGGAAGAATCTCGAGCATCCGTCTCGTCGAACGTTTGCCGCGTTCGAGATTGTATCACGCGACTTAAAGAACGTTGAACGGCACGTATTGTACGACGGTAACGCGGTCTTGATACACAGCGATCTTGGAAAACCGTAAAGCTCGATTATTCGGTTGGATGATAATTACTTTGATGACTAAGGGATTCGATGACGCGTATCCACTCGAGTGCTTTACGATGTTTGTCCTTTACTATTGCCTGAGATTTTATTGACTCGTTCTACTTTCAGTGGCCTCGGCACTTACCGTGGATAAATAAGAGTCGAGTTGTTTTGGCGATGTTCGTTCGAATTACGCGATGTTTTTTATGGAAAACCGTTCTTTCTGTTTCCGCGTCGAATAATTTCCAGCGGAAATACTGGCGGCGAATCGTATTAATTCGATTTTAATCGACGCTAAGCGATCAATGTTACGCAATTCTCGTTATTTTTCGATGTTACCACGATATTGATTTACGGTTCCAGGCCGTTTTGATGTTCCAGCGAACATTACATTTATAGGTAAAATTTATCAAATTTCTGGGCGACGCGTTCGGTTCGTTCACCTCTACACACTCGACGAGTACGCATCGATGATTATGCAGGGAACGCGATATAAGCAATCGCGAATAATAATAACACGCGCGCGTGAATTAATTCGGTTCGGATATTTAATAAAAAGAGAAATTTCGAGGGATTAGAGCTCTACGCGAAAAGGCGCACTTTGACGTAGCTTCGTCAAAATAATGTGATTTATCGGCAAAGCTTTTTTTATCCATCCCCACGTTTCTCTCGTCCTTCGAAAATGGACGGGGAACGTCGTCTCTGTAAAATATGCACCGTTGCAATGCGAGTAGACTCGCTTGCAATTTCACGTGCAACGAAATGCATTTTATCTACGCGCGTTCGAGTCGCAACGTATCTGGGGGTTTTGAGTAATCGCGTGGTAAACAAACAGTCTCCGTCGCTTTACGGATCGTATTTTCCACCCCAAAAGACTGCCTTACAGATCTCTCGTCTGGTGTACCGCAGTGAAATACGTGTACGTCGTTTTGGAGGTACACGTGCGCTGCAATCCGGATGCACCCGTGCGCGATAGTACGCGACAGCGATAAAATTTCGCGTGGAAGATTTCACTGTCCTTGGGGGGGTATTAGGATTCTTCTGTCGCAATTTTTTCCTTAACACTCTCATGTGCCACGTGCACGTACGGGGACACTAATAATTTTCAGTATTATTATAATATCCCTGTAGTTGAAATGAGTATCTAAGTGAACATAGCCCACGTTTGTGTGCTTAAGTTTACCAGAAATGGTCATAGCTATTGTGTCATTGTAATGTCAATGCAACCTAAAAAGGTAATAAAAAAGATGAAGTAAATAAAATGTTCTACAAACAATTTTAAAGATTCTGAAGATTTCTTGGTAAATACCAACGCAATTTCGTTTGTCAACGAATACATAAAATGGGTCTACGACATAATGTTATTAATTTGATAGTTTGATCCCTGAGAAATTTTCCTCATTTCCCAACTTTTCCTTTAACGCGATTAACTTCGAACTTTTCTGCAACGTGGTACGTGTGGAACTTTTTCTTTCTCTTTCATAAAGCTTGTCAACAGTGACATGGCTGTAATTGAGTTTCCTCTTTCATAATTCTCACGAGAAAATATACTGTATATCGTATCGTCTGACCATTACGGACAATGACAATAATAATAATAATACAAACAGATTAATTCTAAGAATCAACGATGGTATGACGAAAGATTTGACGTTTCGCAAACGTCTGCTAGACAAGCGTGAATTACGATATGTCAAAATCTTGTCGCCACGTCACCCATATTAATATCAGTAAAATTAATATTCCGCGAATATAGTGCAGCATCTTGTATGCGCGTGTAAATCACGTATCAACCAAATACGAGTGACGTGGTGAACTATTAACAAACGTGTTTGCACCATTGATAGGTATCTTTCCGCGTAAAACAATGTATTTTATTCGCGCGTCTTAAACATTACCAACCGAACACAATAAACTTTTATCACCTCGCGCCGATCTCGATTCTGAGATCAAGATGCAAAGTACCAACACAGCGACGTTCATATTATCGCGATTACCATTGTCGCAAAGTTTTGATCGGGTTCGTGTCGAAGCGATCCCGAACTCATAAGCAACTTTGCTAAAGCGATTCGCCCTGTCGAGGTAACGCGAAACGATGGAACTCGTAGCTCTATTTACCGGTAAGACGTTTCTGTTTCCGAGCCGTTTTAGTATTCCATCCTTACTCGTAATCAAGCATGCTGTCTTGTAAGGTACCAGTCAGGTAAATGATCCGTACTGTGAATCTACGTTTCAACACGCGCATCGATGTAGTAAAAACAGTTCTCATTTTATTTAGTTGATATTTGCACGAGCAAACAATTATCTTAATTGTAACACGGATGATTTGACCAAAAATACTTTTCTAACAAAATTCTAGACAAATCTGTGTCTTTCGTCGTGTAAACGTCACGTTTTCCAGATATCGCTCCAAGTTAGAACAAATACCTCCGGCAGTTTCGATAAGATAATATCGAAGCGCCACGTAAGCCGTAACGAAGCAAACTGCAATATTCGCAGAATTATAGTAGGAGAACGATTATGCGATGAGCAACGGTCGAGGAGCAAGGAGAAATGAGCAACGTCGGTAAACGCTACTATGTTGAATTTGAAAATTCAGTTTTTGGGTGAGATCATTATCGTTGGCGTTTATGACTCTATCGTACTTTGGTAAACGGTTTTTTTTAACGCAGACTCTGTACAGCGTAGTTTTGATGCCCCACTAACAAAATATGTAGGAAGCAGTATCACATTCCAGCGAGATTACGTTACAACGCTTAATTGAAATCCACCGGGTGTATTAGTATGAACCAGTTGCTATTTAGCGCGTGAAACCGTAATTACAACAACAACTATTTTGGAGTTAGTTGTGGGAAGTATCTCGAGCATTTGGGTTAAATTTCCCACTTAACCGTAAACGCGCTGCCACTGAATGAACGGCTGAGAATTACGAAACGCGACGAGCATCTGATATTACCTTGTTAAAATGTCTTTATCTTCATCATTTTTACACGAATATCAGCAATACATATGTACGCAAATATTAACTATCTCATTATTGAGTCAAGAAACAAGATCTTGTCCCGGCCAAGTACAACTTTTAACAACAAAATAAAATAAAGGGTAGAAAATAATTAAATGACCACACTAAGAAGCTTCTACACAGAAAATGAATGCAATTTATGTCGTAAATAACAGACAGTTAAAAAACTTATATCATGATTTTTTACTGCCTTATCATTTTGATATAAATGTTTTGAAATTTTGAACAGTTCTATTCTATAACAATAAGTCATTAGTGACACGTCACTGATCCGTTGTAAACATAAGTGGTAGGCGGAAAAGAAACTTTGGGAACCTTGGACTTACACCACTTAAAAGGTCGAACTAATTAAGGTGGACAGCCGCAACGAAATGGAAACGAGAGAGAATCAACAAATGTAAGTACAAACAGTTTGTTCCTCTAGCAAAGCCACTTTGGCTCGTTACAGTTTCGTTCCTTCCGTTAGATAAGAGTTAACAACCGAGATCAAAGAAATCGCTATACGACCTATCGTAGAACTCTAGAGCGAACATTTGTTTCACAGGTTTAATGTCGTTGTTTGAACTTTCAGGTCTCGTTACCTCTTACGTTCGTAAACAAGACCGTCGTGTGTATGTCAGCCATTGTTTAACTTACATAAATTAACCTGACGCTTTGATCTAGGATTCCATTACGGTTAGCGCGCATCGATAAACACGTCCGTTAATTACGCGCGTAATATTCGATTCGTAAGAAACGGATGTTCGACAAATTACAAATTGGCCAATTTTGTTTGTGCTCGGGACAGGAATGTCGATTTACCCCTTTCGCGTAAAAAGAGATAAAGGAAATGGCAATTCCGAGTGCTCGTTAAATTTACGCCTTTCGCCTGTAACTGCTTATGAACAACATAGATCAAGGCGTTTTTACGGATGAATTATAGAGGCCGTTTGCGTGAGTTATCGGACTCGGGGTAGATACTCACTGCGCGAGAGGGCAAATCGAAATCGGTGACATTTCGCGTTACGAGAGTCAGAGATGTCTCGCGTAATCCGGTGCGTCTGGAATACAAGTAACTTCAAAGTAAAATGGGGAATAGAACTCTGAAATGACATTTCAATCCAATAGGCGATCCCGTCGTCTGCGACTTGCGTCTGGAGCACGGTCAATCAAACGTGTACAAAGAACATGGGATTTCGAGAATCGAATTTTACGAACAATCTACCGTCGCCGAAAAAAAGTGCTCTTTCAGTATTAAGCTCGGTCGTTGAATTTGCGCGATGGCTCGAAAGAGAGGTAAGAGGCATTTCGAAGCGAAATATCGTTGCCCGTTTCGGTAAACTTTGAAATTAAGCGTAATATTTGATCGATCGCTAAATTCTTTTTTATCATTGAATTTTAAAATTGGTAAATTAAACCAAATTTGGTGGAATGGAGAATGGACACTTTCCAAATTTGCTATGAACCTTTGCACTTGAAATCACCATCAAATTAGCCCAAATTTGGGAAAGAGAATACCAGATAACAGGAAACTCCGCGGCGTTCGTCGAGGTTTGAAATTGTTACAAAACTATTTAAAAAATTCCTGTTCTGGGGTTTCGCGCGCGAACGGAATGCCATTTGAATTTACATTTCTTTTTCCATCCATCGGACGAATCTGGCGGCGTGAGTAAAATCAATATCGCTAAAGTACGTTCGACACTAATCGGAAAACAAATTTTCTAATCTCCGCGATTAAGGGGAGGGCCATAATCGATTCATCCAAGCGGCACCATTTAACGCGTGGTTTAAGTGTCACGAGTGTGACAACTGCCTGGAATTTCCGGAATGTAGGCCATCGCCGCTCGACGAACCCCGAAGTCACGTACGTACGTACCTGCTGCCACACCGTGAAAACTTTTCCCCAGTGAAACGTCCGTGTTATTTCTCAGTCCACTCGAACCGACAGGTTTAATTGAGCACTCGACAGCTACGTTAAATCGAATTTCTGATACTCGCACGGTAACGGCCAAAACTTTCTGATGACGCCGCCGTGATCCGAATGTAAGGTAGGCTCGCTGCCTCGCCTTCATAAGTTTTATCGATCTCGATTTAATGGATCGAACAATTCTCGTCCTCGGGATACCTCCGATACATGCCGCGAATACGGATGACGATCTATTGTTGTGAAATATCGGCGAACCCGAAGACGCCCCGCTCCCCGGCGGTTATCGAGTGCTCGATTAATGGGACCGGATGTCGTCGCCATTTCGAGGTAACGCGATACGGTTAAAACACACTTAACCGTAATTGGTTCGTTCGACGTGAACGCCTACAGGTGGAACTGAATTTTTGATTCGCCGTTTCGCGAAGTGATTTAATGCGGATTTTTTTAAAAGGGTAATTAAGACGAGTGTACGGAGGGCACGAAGAGTCGGCGATAATGGAGATCTTGAATTTTATATCTTTCTGACGACTTTTGCGTTCATGATTTTTTATTGCGTACTTTGCAAATTACCGTTACGGTTTGGATCACGGGAGTTTTAGAGATACTGATCTTTTAATTGGTTAATTCAGTTTTTTGCGCGACGCTAAGTAAAGATGATCAGAAACGCAAGCTCGTCGATCTTCTTATTTCAGGACAGATTGAACTCGGTGCTACGTAAAACAGATTAATCCCGCTCTTCTTTTGTCACGAAATTGATGAACGCAACGCCTAATGAATTTGCGATTAGGAGGAAGGATAATTATCTTGTGACAAATCATGCGTGCCATGATCGGGGCTCGTGCGGTGGAAAAATTTGCGCGGGGAGACCGAAATAGGTTTTAGTACCCAGCCTGCACTATTTTCTGCAAACTTTATTTTTCCAAGTGGAAGATTGTATGAAAACTGTGCAAGGAAACCCTTCGCTACTGGCAGCTCAAATTCTCCAAGAATTTTCATTTCAAATTTCGTCGAAAATGCTGCGTTTAAAATACTGATGCGAGTTTCTCGCGGCGGAGACAAGTGTGACCTAATTTTCACTACACCAATTTGGAAAAAGATACCATTTTTTATGACAAGTTATACCGCACTGCGACGTTGCCATAGCGTTAAGAGAATTTTACAATTGTCTTATAAATATTCGGCTTTGACAATTGATAATTGGGTCAACGCGTTTAAAAAATAATTTTCTGCACCACGAGTATCATGGTAACGTTTAAAAAAACATCTACGTGCATAAAATATCAGGCAAAATTTCTATCGTTATCGTGTTTGTTCTAGTTTATGTTTATACATATACCGTTCATTTTGTTTAATAAATAATTGGATACGTATCTTCAATAATCGCAATAAAATACTCGCGTACTAGTACTTGATTCGAGACAAAACCTTGTCTCTTGATATACGAACGTATGATCTACTTCCATTTGTTTATTTAACTATCCTCAGCTTTCCACAATTCGTTCCAAATGATGTATCGCTTCGTGTTACGTACCTACTACCACCTAATTATTTCTAACGCGCAATAGCGACTGTTCAAATGGAATTGAAACATCTTCAGTAGTACGAGCCGTCACGGGTCAGCCGAGAGTAGTACCGATCGCCATGAATCGGACATACCAGTATCGACATTCGAGCTTGCACTGTAACGAGTATCATAAAAGGCCCGTTCGCGCGAATTGTTCCTGGCAGAAAATTAACGGGGTTATTGTAATTCGCAATAGAATCCGAGACGGAGCGAAACAATATCGTTTAACAAGCGTTGTGGACTGTCATTTTTTCATCCCCGGCCACGTCGCTCGTAATTAGCGCACATAATTGTGCAGAGATTTAAATGCGCATTAATTTACATGACAAATACCGAAGGGTGGAAAAACGCCCAACAGCGAAATTCCTTATTCATTTCTCGATGCGCGTTTAACCTTTTTTTTGTCATCCCGATTTTCATCGTCGAATCGCGCATTGCGAAAAAGACCCGAATGCTTCGAGCATGTAATTAGGAAAAAGAAGAAAATCGACCATCAAAGCCTGTACGCGGACGCGCAATATTATCTATACGCGACGTGGGTAAGCATTCAAGAATTTTCTTTCTCGCCACGCAATACTGGAAATTAATTGATTAACCGTGGTACGTTAAATCTGAGCAGCGAGGAATGAATCGAGGTTAAAGTGTCGAATGATAACGCGGACTGACACGCAAAGTAATATTTTTTTAAACGTACATTTTCATGATTGTGATACAAAGAAGGCTTATTCTTGAGTAGCGAAATGTAAGGGTATTATCCCAATCCAGAAAACATTAATTACGTTAGCGCCTGTTACATACCTGTTATTGCGCAGAGCGGAAATTTGAAGATGTAAATGAAATTCACATTTTTAATTCTTAATTAACAAAGTGGGGATAAAGTTTGTCGCGAGTCCAGAGTAGTGGGCGTAAATGAAACCGAAGGTATCGGAAAGCTTCAATGACGAAACGTATGACGTTTTACGGTAGAGAAAATTGAGAAAAGGGAGAAGAAAGAGAAAGACAGCGCCGTCGATGTTGCGCCCAAGCAAACGGTTATATTTACTCGTTGACGTTCAACTTTAAAAAAACAAATAAGGTACCCGATGCGGGTAAACAACAATGGAGCGGAACGCTGTATTTTCCACGCGTTAACTTTCATTTCGCTTTCAAATGTGTGCACTATGGCGGGACAATATTGATCGTCGGGAGAAAACAATGATTTTGCGAAAATTTTCGACGTTAAATGGGGACGTTCTTTCTTTCATTGGAAGCGCGATTCAAAATTTTGTAATTGGACGCACCTCTCGAGACTTTCATAAGTATTCATGAATGTGTACATACGCGCGTATGTATGGATCCTGTGCAAACGGTCGATAATGAAAACTTAATTAACGAACGCACACCAGAGGTGCATTCGAGTGTCGAGTGGGAAATAGGAAAAGGGAACCAGACACCGGATGGAAGCGCGAATAAAAAAAATTATCCTTTCGAGGATCGATTACCTAGCGGTTTCTATTACGATGTAGATCGCAATCGTTCTGCTTTACAACGTGGAAGGATTCACGAATCTATTTATATCTTTTACAACCTCGCAGATCGGATCATAAAAGTTTTATGAGAATCGTTTTCGGATTATCCCAAGGAAGCGAAACTTGCATCGAAGTTTAATGAGACGGGGGTCGACACGATCAATTCGATGTTCCTTAAAAATTGGATTCGCAATCTACTGCACGAAATGTATGATTTTAAGCGAATCAAGGAATAATGGAAAAGGTATGTCGCATCGAATCTGTTAGCTGGAACGCAAAAAAAAGTAAACTTTAAAAAAGTTGGGAATGTTCGATTGTACGTATGTACGTGTATATAAATATAAATAACGGTACCTGTGCGTAGAGAAACGGAAAACAACAGGGATGCGAATGTGCCGATGTCCGGCGCGGAAAAATGAAGAAAGGCAGAGGAAAACAATGAATGGACGCACTCGAGAAAAATGTAACGATTTTTCAAACCTTATTTCTCATCGTTCGTATCGGTCTCACGTTTCACCTTGCATCCGCCGCAAGAGCATCGCGAAAGTTTATTCGTTCCATTATGCTCCTACAATTTTTAGTGGGTCTTTCGAAGAAAGTGGTTATAGCGCAACGTGCACATAAATTTTGAAACAGGATGCCGTACAGTTTTGCCACGGTTTAGTAACGCCGCTACCTCACACTTTTCGGATGACTGTCAAAAATAATTAATGGGATTTTTTAACACGAGAAACGAAAAACACATTGAATCTTCGTTATTCGCATTGTACGAAACGATGACGGTCGTTTGGCGGGTGTAATTAACAAAAATATTGGTAGAAGTATATTTAAAAAATTTCTAAACTAATGGTCTCAATCATTTGTAAATCGCAAATTCTCGTTTTACTTTGCAATCATTTTTGCATGACAATTTCTCGTTTCACTTCGCTATAATTTTTAAATTACAATACCAAAGAACGAAACCAACTTCCTAACCCATTGTACATTCACAATTGTTATTCCCAATTACCTCCAAATTGTCATGGTATTGCAAGAAAAAAATCAGAAGGAATAACTTCCACGATAATTTCCTGCAATGGATTAGAGGTGAAACGCGAAACCTTTACAAGCGCTGAGAAATAGTGGCAAAAATTTACACATCTTTCCCACAGAGCGAATACGACGGTGACATTATTTCAATGACAAACTCCACCTCGAAGAAACCCGTGACACGCTGTATAACTTTAAGAAAAATAACGAAACGTTTCCTGACTTTGATATTGAATTAGGTAAAGGAGACGCGAAAAAGTGTATCTCGCGTTACTCGCATTATATTTTGTTCCCGTCAGGCGAAGAAAATTCGCTTCGAGAGAAAATTGCTACTATCAGTATTTACTTCTAGTAATTCATCTCGGAATAAGATACCATTATCAAAGTAACCCGCCAGGTAGCGGAGTTGTGTATACATTATCCAAGGCATAGTTTACCGATAATCCAGTATGTCTGGCACGTGTACCTGATTTATCGTTATCCGGGACTCACAGTGACCTCAGAAATGCCGCACGTGGGTTATCCTCAAAAGCATACGCGGGTAATTAAAACCCTAATTCACCCAGCGATCCCGCTATTTCTTCCAATTTCCCTATTCCCGCAACACCGTCGTTTAGTATTTCTCCCGTACAATCCAATACCAATTAATTCGCACCCAAGTACCGGTTCTTCCGCACGAGATCGCTAATAAAAAATTCCGCGGTAAGAATCGAATAAGTATCCTTACTTTAATCCCGAGTAAGATCCTCTTACTTAGATTTATCCCGCTACGCTCCATTCCCATCAATTCCCGTGAAATCTTCTTCAATTCGAATCTATCCTCGCGAAGTCCTTCCCCCTAGCGTGTCCAAAGCCTCTTACCATTTGTGCCAGCATCTTATATATCGCTATCAGTCTCGAAGTGACCGATGAAATATTTCCAGCCAACAGGAAGACTTCGTGTATATCCAAACTGTCGGTTCGCCGCGACCCGAATCGTGGAGAATAATGTGCCGAGCTCCGAAATTTACTGCGAACTCGGTGTTACCGGCATTACGTTCCCTGCGTTACCGCCCCCGCAAAAACAGATTGAGATCCAGTTTTCAGCTTTTCGTCACGCTTTTCTTTCCGTATTCGCATTTTCCTTGAATCCTTTCGCGGCTAATCACGCACACGTGTCTCGGATTTAATATAGAAGATATAACCCGGAAATTTCATGCATCGAAATGAAACGTACGAGAACGATAACACGCGTTTGAATTGAACGCGTAACGCGCGTGGACGAGGCGCGTATTTGTACGACGAGAATGATTAACGTTAAGTTAGAAACATAATTTTTTTTATGAATGGGGAATTGTAAATTAGTCTATCGAACTGCTGCTTCTGTAATACAGTAATAATAATTGATAATAGAAGAAGAGAGAGGAGTAAAATCAATTTAACGAAGTGTTCGAAGGAAGCGAAAGTGGTAGAGGTATATATGAGTTTAATGAAACTTGCGATTTTTTACGAAGCTGATAATTCACGCTTGGATTATTAAAAACATTTACGGGTGAACGACGAGGTGAAAATGAATGCGCTGGAAAGTACGATGGAGTGAAGTTTATGATATTGAGAGGGAGCTCCCTTACGTCATCCTCTGTTCCTTTTTTGTCTTTTTTTTCCTTTTTTTTCCAAAGTTACCAACGAAGCAAGGGAAACGCGTTAGCTGGCGTGGCGTCAGAGTATACCCGAAGAAAAAGAGAGGTGATTTGTCTCAACGTAACGCACCTTCACCGTACTTCACACCTCAATAACCTACTTGCTCGTAAATTTCTCCCGTAGCACGGTCTGCGCTGAATTCCATCAGATATGAGGAATTTCATGGAGACCGTATCATCACACTTTGCATGGAGATTACTCGCAGGTCCGATAGTTCAGATTTTCAGGTCAGAAAAGTTTCCGAAAAAGAAAATCACGGCTGAAACTTTTCCCTCGCTAGACACGGGTTTCTCCGCGCGAATTTTGGGACCTTTGAGCATTTATTTGCGAAAAAAATAGAGTCGCGAGTATTGCTCCATTTTATATGTTAAACGTAAAAAATAAAATATGAAATCAAGAGACAAGGTCTTGTGTCGGGCCAAGTACAAGTACGCGAGACTAGACCTTGTATCTTTTCCGAAATTTATGCTTTCACTTCATGAAGGAAAATTGAGCATGATGACATTATTAATAGAAAATATAGGTTTTGTACTTTTGTTAATCGAAGTTGATGAGACGTTGTAGTTACGTCGTAGCTACTTTTATATCTTTAACGAACCGTCAACGTTTCTTTGGGGGGAGAGAACTTTCGAAGCGAACGAACTTAGTTTTTGCTTTCAAGAAGAACCACGGGCCAAGTGCTGAGTAAGCTCGCACTTTACGAAGGACCAGAAACGTGTTATTTCTTCATAACGCGGAAATCTTTGCATTTACGTAAGAGCGCATACAAATCTGGCTCGCGAATTCGTAACAAAGAACGGTTAAAATTTTCCCGTGGCGTTTACTCGTCGTACCTTTTTTTTCCAATTTTTTAACGTCAACAAGTTTTTCCCTTCATTTCGAGGTTTAAAAACGTTCCGCTATGCGCACAAAGGAAGGGGAGATATTAGCAAGTTTTTGCAAAAGATACAAAGAAGAACAAAAATCGCAATTTCAATATCAACGCATTCGGCGTATCTCTGTTTCACTGGTGATATTGATTCAGGAATAGTGATTGATGGGCTAAGAAAAAGATAGGTGACATACTCGGACGAGAAATCGCGAACCGATTGTCAATTATCGTCCCGCATTAGTGATCGATGATGGCTCAAAACACGAGGTTAAAAAGATCCACGGCGAAATCGTAAATTCATAACGTATGATCCCACGCGATGAGAAGTATAAAATAATCGCGGTAATAACTAATACATATTATAAATTTACGTTGCGGAAATATCACCCGAGATCGTCGACACGTCGAAACAGCGATGGATGATAATCCGCGCGCGTAATTCCCAAGAGATTGACAAATTTCATTGACGCACGTTGTGTATAGCTCGTAATAGCGCGAAGGATGATTGGATCGTCTTAATATTTCTCGAAGCGCATCAAATTTGATCCTACGCGACAGAAGAGGGATTATCTCATCATTGGAAACACGCCGGCTGAGTATACTTGACAACTATTTCACGTGGAACCCAGCGGCACGTTGAAATCGCGACGGCTGATAATCCGCGCCCGCGTCTCCTGAGGTATTCGAATCGTATCGTTGTACATTCTAGATTGTAACTTAACAAAAACTGATCAGAATATCCAAATATACGTTAAAACTCCTCAAACTCAACCCAACGCGACGCAAATGAGGATTATCTGGTCGTTAGAAACATGCCGAATGATTATTATAAATATTGGAAACCTATTTCGCGCAAAACACAGCGGCACGTTAAATCCGCCATAGCTAATAGATTCCCAGGGTGTTTGAATCGTATCGTTGTACATTCTAGATAAGGCCTGTCTAACCCCTGCACGCCGTGCAGGGGAACGCAGGCAACACTCGTCACCCCAATCAGGGTTTATCCCCACCATGGCCCCCGGTGCGTTTGTAGAGTGAGACAGGTATAGCGTTGTTCTTTTTTTCGTTCGCACGGCGTGCGGGTGGGGGTACCGAAACCGCGTGAGCAGAGTGCGTCTCCCCTCGCTTAGACAGGCCTATTCTAGATCGTAATTGAACATAAAGTGATCGCAATATCCAAAAATACATTAAAACGCCTCAAATTTGCTCCAACGCAACCCGCAGGTTAATTATCTTGTCGTTAGAAACGCGCCGGATGAATATTGTAAACCTGGTTGACGCCTATTTTACCAGAAACGAACGCGACGTCGGTACATACATGCGATACAATTCCCAAGGGGTCGAAAAGTTTCGTCGGTGTGTAAAATATAAACAACCCCCTGGTAATTTACTGCTCGGGTCCACGAGTTACCCGACCACTCCACCTTCGCTATCACGTTCTCTTTTGATGGTCACCATCTACCTGGTTTAGAGGCGATAAAGCGAACGGCGGTGAAAACGTTTCGTGCACCCGTTGGTAACGGCCAGTTACGGGGTGACCGGACAAAAGGTGAGAGTGTTAACGTTGGGAGAAAAGTGATAACCGACCAGTCGGGAATACCGCGGAGTTATCGCTTCTCGGAAGATTCGTACGCGGCGATTGGAATATTTCCATCCGAGGATCGCATCGTTAAACGTGCGACGGTTCCGAATCCTTGGTACCCCAATGAGATCCGAACTGCAAATTTTCATCACGGGAAAAGATCTCTGTTACTACCCGATAGCGTAAATCACTATACTTTGATACTCGAGTGGAGTACCGTGGTAGCATGAAATCGATGACCCGGAAATAATGGCTACTTAAGATCTGCTGTCCACGATATGCCGTGAAATTTTATTTCTGACGTTTCGTTCAACTTATAGCAGTTCTTGTGGCATGACCTGTATTTCATGGGATTTTTTTTGTATGTTTTATGGGAAAGAAATAATTATATTTGATCAACCCGATAGAATTTTTTTCCGCTTTGTTCGATACACTGCTCTAGGTACTTTTTGGAATGAATTTCGAGGGTGAATTACGGTGAAACGTTTGTTGGTTTGAAAGGAGAGACATTTCAGAAAATGCCAGGGGATTTGTGATTTTCGAAAGGTAAATCAAAGTAACGCGATCGGAATGAAGTCGCAATAAATTGAAGATGAAGACCGTCCGGAGATTCGTCGTCTGGCATTGACGATAAGCCAATAAGACTCTTACCCGATCTCTGTCACACCCACTGTTTTGCACTCACGAAGTCGTAAGGAAATTGAGTTATTCGCGATAAGCGCGTAATCTTATAAATGGCATTTGCGACATCTGCTAATACGTATATTGCGTTTTCTGGCGCGTGCATCGAGCGTTGGATACAAGCAACGAACAAAATAATCAAAAGTGGATTATTACAATATTGGACCACGTAAATTTTGATGAGGTACAAATAATATGCGATGACACATACATTTACAATAAATATATAAATACGTATGTAAATACGTATTCTATCTTTTTAGATTTAAACTCACTCAAATCTTTTAGAATCGAGTATAATTGGTACCCATTGGCTTCGCAGAAAAATATTTTTAACCATTTAAAAACGGGTGTAGAACCATGCCACGAGGAGTAGTTGGAAATTTTACGTATTGAAGAAACTCTTGAACGAGTATTATCCTGCGACATGGAGGAAAGTGAGCTCAAAATACAACGAAGGTTGGAAACAAAAAAACGCATCGATCTCGACGGGGGCACACGAGAGAAAATAACACCGAAGAAAAACATTTCGAATCAATCCCCTACGCACAGCTAACGTACAGCTTGGATTTCCCTTCAATCCCAAATAATTACACCACGAAATTGTTCGGTTTCACGGTGTTTCTTGAACGCAATTTCAAGGAACATTAAAAATACATTCGCGCACAAAGCGTCAATCGCTGGGAAAAGGGTGAAACGAATAAACGGGAGTAAAAACCTCGTTCCATCGTTCGACAAATAAAAGATGGCGGTAAAAAAATAGAACGAAAGAACGTAGTCCTTATTCCTTTGGCGTTGCAACGATTGTTCGATTTAATAGATCACCAAGTTGATGTAATTGAATTCGTCGGTGGAAAAAAAAAACGACAACGGGATCCTTTATCGGAAGCCCTTCGAAGGATGGTTGTATTTAACGAGTGTGCGCGTCCTTGGCCTTTGTACTCTTGCGTTACGTCTTTGTCCGTGCAAGAGAAGCGAAACAACGTTGGTACACTGAAACGTCCTCGCCCTTTCGCGTTCTCTCGCTTTGACGCAGCATCCCAGTCGGTCAATGATGACCATTCGATAAAAGAGGTAAGGGAGAGAAAGAGAGGAAGCGGTTTCTTTTGACGCGAGAAAGCAGATTCTTCCGAAATACAAAGGAAACAACCAGCGGTGAAAAATAAGGTCCGTAAGCCTCGCTGAGTCTGATACTCCCGAACCGTCGTAGTTGCCTCTATTGTCCGAAGCATGATTTATCGTATTACTCTTTTTAATCCAGTGGCGCGCAAGTTCGTTTTCACGTGCATTACTCGAACATTGAAATCCCACGGGATGAGAAATCCGTTGCGTTGTCCTACCGTTAGTTAAAAATTTTTTATACCTACGCGAACGCCGACGAATTTTTTCCCTACACTTGTGTTCGCGACAAAAGTGGAAACTGCAAGAAACTTTCTTCGTCGTCCCGATTATAGTAACTTTTGTTTTGTCGCTCAGGCAACTTTTTTGTTTTCCTTCAAATGGATTGAGAGTACTGTTAATTGTGCCTCGTCGCGACAAATTGTATTAAATACCGTGTACGGTAATGGATGAAACAATAGTGTACGCGTGATAAATTAATAATGACCTGCTCGCTTGCCTTTCAATTAGTCCGAAGTAATTAGTCGTACCTTAGTTTTGCTTTATTATCGCGCATAACAGTATCTCCGTCATTTGCAGCCTACGAATTTTAAGCGACGGGGAATTTGATGAAATTGAGAGAAAGGAAATTTTCCGAAAAGGGGTCTTACGCTTATGGTGCGCGACGTCGGTTTTTCCCCAACGAGTTCCATCGCTTCCTCGCATCGTTAACGCGCTGTCACTATCACTGGTTCAATTAACCGAATCAATTACCGCGGGAACTTTTCGATTTCTCTGATCCTCGATGTTCATTTTGTCATAACGTTCGAGGTTAGCGAAACGATGATGTCCGCGAATCGGCGTCCAGTCGCGCACTGACACGTAAAACCCTTAGAGAGCGTACCTGTTGTATATTTCATTGTCGTCGCGAATGTGTTGCACGTGTATAACGCGCCACGTACGTACGTACGATACACGGCAGGTCGTCAATTGCAATAACTGCGCGGTCCGCTGTCAAACGGAAGCCCCGTTAACGTTGTTCAACGGGTAAACAAGATGATAATTGCGTAACCTCGTGGAAAGTTTAATTGACAATTAAGGGCAGAGGTCGAGAAGGAATATAATTCACCTGTTCCCTAATACAGCGACTTTGAATCGTTTTTATCTCGCGGCGGACGTAAACAAATTAGTAACATTCCACGGCACATTTAAAGATATATCATATTTTTCGCAGATCTGCTAAAAAAAAGTATGGATACATTCTCGACCAATCAGAAATAATTGAGTCGAATGTTATTAAAAATAATCTTACGGCAGACCGGTTGAAAATTGTTCCTCCGATAATAAATTTCGAATAGCGTCAAGACTCGATTTATATTTTACGTAAGTAAGAAAAATCGTACGACGTAATAAGCTTGTAATCGATCTAAACTCGAAATATACAATTCGAGCCTTCGATAGACTCTCTCGATTTATTTATTGTTCGATTACACACCTTTTTTTATATTTCCATGAATCTTTATTACTATCCCTTCTCGCACTCGATCAGCACGAATTTCATTATTGCGCGGTCCGTCCATTATTTACCCTGCCTTATAAAGAACGTAATGAAATTCGGCGAGAAGAGGGTGGCGAGTAGAAAAATAACGGAAACGCGCGACTCGAAGTATTTCTGCGAAAACTATAAAGCACGCACGATTCGCGAAACTGGTAACTGTTTAAACGGCAACATCAAAATTACCTAAAAGCATGCTTATCTGCCAAATCAGAATAACGCGTTGACTTTAACTGCACATTTAATTGCAAGTTTTATCGCAAAAACCTGTTTCCTCGTTTCCTGACAATTCAAATCTGTTTCGATGGAATCAAATCACGTTCGATAGCGCTCGCAAAGAATTCTATTGAGCTTGGAGCCAATCTTGTTTTTTTTTTCGTGGTCGAGTGCCAACGGTAACTGCGCATCAAAGAACCCGTAACTCGCGTTTGCTCTACGATTTCAACCCCTTTTGGTTGCCCAGCCGACACCTCGTGCAGGAAGCGCGTGTTTTCTGGCCCACGCGGTACAAAGCGAGGCCGAGGATGGTTGGGTGTCTAATTCAAAGACGCGGCTCCACTTTGAACGGGGAGGAAACGTAAGGCTTTGACCTCAAAGTACGCCAATCCGCGATGATATTAAAGTTTGAACTCTTCTTTTTGGTCGGCACGATACCGCCATATATTCTTGACGTATTTAATTCGACAGTGATTACCGAGAGGATCTCGAGGGTCTTTGCAGATCAAAGGAGATCGGAGGGTAATGAGATTTTGAGAATTCGAAAAATTCTGGATGATACGAGGAAACGAGCTGGAATGGAATTTTTTAACTTAGAGTGGTTTTGGAAATACATAAAGAAATGGGTCAGCGTGAAATTTTTGAAAGTCAAGGTTAAGGTTTTTTTCAAAATACGAGGAAATTGATGGCACGGATTTCTTATGATGCGAGGAAGGTGAGCGAAATTTTTAAGTCTCAAAGGTTTTTTGAAATACGAGGGGATAGGTCAGGATAAAAGTTTGAAACATCGATGCTTTGGGAGATAGGAGGAAATGGGTCAGGATAAATTTTGGAACATCAAGGGTTAACCGAGATCCGAGCAAATGAATCAGCGCAAAGTTCTGGAACGTGTCGGGGGCTTGTAACAATCAAACTATGCGTATAACGATGTAATTGTAGAATATCATTATCGCGTGATCATGGTGAGTTTACTTTTCACAGATATTAAGTTTTTTTTTTCTAAATATAATACACCTATGCGTTTTCAATGACGCGAAAGATGTAACGGCAAAAAGGATTCTTTTAATAAATACGCGCTTCAAAGAAACTACCGTCATCGAGGCTTTCATCCGAGCCTTTTAAACCAGCCAAAATCAATTTCAGGCCATTACTTCCTCTTAATCGCGTCGAAGGAAAAATCTCTGACGCAAAATCGGCGAAAGTGAATTCTCCTGCTAATTATCTCGAACGTCGTCCCTTTATTTTAGGTAAAGTAATTTTAGAGCCGGTGAAAATGTTACTTTGACATTAAGCCTCCCGCGTTTGCGCCCATCTATAGGTATACGCCCGATCCGCGGGATAAATTCTATGCGACAAACTTCCCTTCTCCTCGGGAGTTAACGATGTTACGAAACTTCCGGCTGGCACGTAACAATCGCCAACGCGAAACGGTGACAAAGCGCTTGGATCCCGCTGTTGGAAGGAAAAAATATCAGGCTCGGAAAAACATGAATCGATCGCGAGAGTCACACTGCGATGATAATATAATGATATAAATTGTCGATTGGACAGACGATCGACCTTCGAGTTTAACATATAACATTGATACAGGTGTATTCCTGGCAGAGTTCAGGGTTAAACGGATAAATCTTTAATGCAGAATCTTATTTGTTGTACATCGGTGCAAATACAAAAAAAAACAGTCGTTAAAATTGTCACTTATCGAAAAGTAATTTTAAAGTCAACATGACCAGTCGTAAAGCGAAGCTAGTTATCGAGAGCGGAAAATTGCACAGAAGTTCTTAATTCACTTTTCGATAAGATTGAATTAATTAAAACTTCACGATTAATTTTTCCCGCGTAATCTCATTATCGTAAAACGAAGGAAATAAGAGGAGAGTGGAAATTAGAATGCACGGGAGAAATATTTAAATCTCGGGTTAGCAAGCTATCTGTGCGTACTACGTAGGTGCGTATTATTTACGTGGGAGCCTGGCGGACAAAAAATTGCAATACCTTAACTCCCGCGTATTGCATGCGTCGTTTCAAGTTCCAGATTTTTTCCCGTATGCTTTGATACAAATGTCCCGAATAACTTTCACGCTCGTACTGTGCATCATCACTCTGGTCCCGTGGATCTCTTTACGCAACATACAAACAACAATGGTAGTGATAACCCAAGAGAAATATTTAACGTTAGCTAAGCAAATTACGCGAAAGTGGCAAATAAATCTACCAGACGATTCGTCGTAACATACTTTTTTGAGACTGACGCTTACTCCACGCACCTGTATCCCCGCACTTACGATAATAAATTTTGCTAGTTGGACGGAACGTGCTTCGCGTACCCTTTGCAAACTCGACGAAATTTCTGTATTGTTTTACGTTGCGTAACTTGTTTGCATCAAGAGACAAGGTCTTGTCTCGAGCCAAGTACAAGTGCGCGGGACTAGACACTGTATCTTTTTAGGAAAGAACGAACGGGGGTTTTCGAGGTGGTCAAACGTTATGATTAAAAAATGAATTTTTTAGAAAGCCGCGCCGAAGTGAGTAGTTTGCGTGCAACTTGATAAAAATTTATCCAAATCGACCGAGCAATGCTAAATTGCTTTAAACAAAGAATAATATTTATTTGAGAAAATAATATTACCTTTAAATGCGAGAGGACATTATTACGTTATCAAGATAGAATACAGCGGAGGCTTCGTTTTTCAACTTTCCCAATTTCCACGGTCAACGCGTTTTGTCTCTTTACTATACGAAGCCGATAGTTGATATTCTATCGTGATTTTCATCCACGGGATCCTGGATATGTAAAATCTCTTCCGCCTCGCGGCGCAGCCGGTGCCACTCGTCAATCGTCGACCCTCGAGGCGAGGGTGTTTTTTCGCGTCTACCTTCCTGCGAAAATTACCTTTTTCGATCGGCGAATTTTTATTGATTTACGAAATTAGTTTAATTTCGTCTCGTTAGACAATAGAAGGCCTATCGAGGATCTACTTTCCCGTTTAAAAAATTAAACATAATCTCGCGGAAATTATTGCCCGAGGCTCCCTTTGATCTCGATGACTCTTAACCGACCTTTCGAAGCTAACTATGCAATTCGTTTACCAGCAGATAAGTCGACGAACGATCTAGAAGTCATTGGCGTAATTCGTTATACATTTTACCAATGCGAAACGAAGACGTCCCATTTTTTCTCGTTGCCATAATAACCGCCATTAAACGTAACCATCGTGATCCATCAAGTCCAATCCCCGACTGCCTCGGGACAAACGGGGGGTAGTTTCCAGCGAGCCGCAACCCTCGAAACCCCTTGACGAAAATTTCGAGCCTACCAGCGAGGGTCCCGAGGGTAAAAAGGGGTGACCACCGTTTCACACGTATCAATCACGAGTTTTCTTCCACCCGATATTCCTTCCTTCGTCGTTATCGACGATCGGGGAAAAGAGCCTAACGTTCGCTCAACGTCTATCACCGATCTCATCGAGTCCGTGGATTTCAGGGAAACCGAATCAACAATGGAAAAGCGACGATTCAACGCGTAAAAAAACTATGTTACAACGTCGGAGGAATGAAAGGAAAAGTAAGTACATCAATATCTGAATGTTTTAAGGAAGTTTACGAATTTATGTTAGGTCCCAGGTTAGACACCTCTGGTTTATCTCAAACCTCGAGAATGCAATTAACCTGTACCCGAGTCGAGAACAATGCAATTGGATTACCTTTAACTTTCTACATGATAAACGATCGCGGAAAGTTTGAATAGATTCATTCTTATATTCGGTATACATTATTTAACATTATAAACTTCGAGGCATTACTATATGTCCTTCATAATTGTACGTTGTTGTGGTAGTATCATGAGTTTAAATTAACAGTAGGTTTACGGACATTTCTTATATGTATACGTATATACACGCATACGCGTTAATTTAACCACATAGGGAATTCTAAAATTGGAAAGCTTCGAAAAAAATGAATCTTGATTTACATCTCTCTTATCGAATAAATAAAAGTCAGTACAAATGGTAGAAAAAAAAACATGAAAACGGTTTCTCTAATTTTCCTCATAAAATTTGAATGCGTCAGAATGACGCGTGTCATAAATAACAATTTTGTACCTTCCTTTGAATTTTATACTTACAACGACCGTTTTTGCCATGATTTTTTGATTAAATACGGATCGCGACCCCGTTCGGTAGATTCGAAATATCTTTTTGCGAATCTGGCGTGAGGTAGACACACCGAGGCGTCCCGCAGCTGTATCCCGTTTTCTGAAATATTGGATTTCCTGCCTCGCGGAATACGAATTGCTTGACAACGGTTACTCAGACATTCCGCCGGCGCGGGGCGGCGAGGGTAAGCCTAGGTGCAACCGCAGTTGCGTTCTAATTCTCCCTCTACGACTTGATTAATCCATTACCAGTCGCTCGCTTATTGCCGCCCTGTTCATAATTAACGTCAAACCACGCTCGTCCCGATATTAGCCGTGAGATTATCGCACCGAACCCGCAAGCTAGTTTTTTTTTCGTTACAATTTACGAATGAGAAACGTTGTCGTGCTGTCGCGAAGAGAATGTATAACGGCAGCTTTGAAAAGGGAAATTTGTCAACCCGATCGCGTCGTTAATTCGACTTCGGCAAGCGATTGAGAATTAAATTTATTCAACCCAACATACGACCCGCATTGAAAGCGCTCGAGACTTGTTTAACAAACTTTTACGAGGCACAGAACCGTCGCGTTTCGAGGTTCGAAAGTTCGTAAATTAGATTTTATGTCACTTAACGATTGCCAAAGTCCTAACACCGTTGTGCAAAATTTCGAAAGTTAGTAGGTTCTTTTGAGTTAAGTGGCGTGGGTTGCGTGGCCGTCGTAACGAGAATTCGCGCCGAGCTACTTTATGTTGTAATCGATTACCGATCGGATTTCTCATTGCCGACGACAGATTTGCAAACAATAAAGTCATCAACGCCATTGAGGCACGGCCATTGCACGTACCGCGGCACCGTCCCCAATTTCGCGGAACGTCAGTTTTCAATGGGTCGACACTTTGAATCCTTGCCATTTCCCGCAATCCTCTGATCCTCTCGTTCCAGAGGCAACGATCTCGTAACTGAGTTAATTCTGTCACTTAATAATCCGAGTTCCCGCTTACTCTTTTTGCCACCTGTCGGGAAGAACGGTGATTGATAATTGTACAGCGATTAATTTGATCGTCGTTACTTCTTAACGAGCAGAAAACGCCCGAAGCACCCGGGGCACGTCTAGCGTTTGGCCGTTCTCCAGAGATCGGTTTATGTGTATTTTTCTCTCCATGCGGGTGTAACCTTAAAACGTCGTTTATTTAGGAAATGCCTGCCGCGGGAGGAAATAAAATTCTCTCGGTAATCGCATAATCGTGGCGAACGTTGCGGCAACGGAATTTTATTACAACCGTATCTCCTATTAATAAGAAATATTCACTTACCGCAATACTTTTCAAATTGCGTCCCCGCGTGAGCATTGCGAGGAGAACAAAAGTGATTTTCTTTTTTCAACGTTGAGAATTCGTTGGAATTATATTGAAAAAATGGCTTTCGAGCGTGGTATATTATTTATATCTTTCAATTTGATTATTTTTCTTAACGGTATGAACGTTGGACATGTCAATTAAAAAGTGCCATGTTTACGAATATGGTGTATTTTTGATACGTTCCAATTTTTAATGACTGAGACATGCACGTGCGAATTTGTTGTAAATCCGGTTAAAATAGCAAGCAATCGTGTCTCAACCTTTTCCCGTGGTGACCTGTTTCCAAACAATTTGACGGAACACGATTGCATTCTACCGTCGAAACGGTTTCCAGTGTTTTTTAATATGTTGTATATTGATTTGCTTCCAGTCAATTATTTCCATATTGCCTGGTTAATCAAATTACATCCATCCATTAAATATTAATTATTCTGAGGGGCCGGCATTCGATTTAAAACATCACCATTATGAATCAAATTAAGTCAATGCACCGAGACGTTTTGCATATTTATCTATCTATTTGTCTGTCGGATATTCGCACATTTATTTACGTAGCGTGCACGTACACGTTTAGACACGAAATCGCAAAGTACGATGATCTCGTTAATACACTCGTGGAAGAAATTTGCAAGTGAAGTGGTTCATTAAAGTACCGGAACTCTCCCCCCTGAATCTAGAATTATATTCTTCTAGTAATATTGATGCAGACACTCGAAACTCTCAAGAGTTCTCTCGGAAAAGTAATATTCCTCCGCGCGTACCACTAAAATTTAAAATATAAATAAAATCCAAGCCTAACTGTATCGCCGTGATTGCGTTTATTTTTGTATTACACGTATTATACTGATTTTAAATTCGTTACCGATTATACCTGGATGCTGGGCTCTCTAGATTTGCATTTACTGCTACGGTCTCATTAAAATATACAAATTTGGACGGTAACGTGCATTCTGACATTTTGGGAGCACGGAACCGTGCAACGAAACTCCGGTAAAACGGCATCCACCTCCGCATCGTCCGGTACATCTGACATTCGCAACTTGAAATGCGATAAAACGAATTCTACACAAAATTATCTTGAAAAGTTCCGTGCGGATTGCCGTTCGCTCATAACAATGCATTACTCCATTTTCAACGAAACGTTATTGAATATGAAGCGCGAGTTCGATTTTCAGCAAACCGTTGGTATTCTATGGTAATTATTCAAATATCGCGAGAAACTCAAAAACGAAGCGTAAAACGTGAAAGTGAATGTTGCGTGGGATTGGCGAGGGGGGAGTGAGGAATACGCGCAATAACATTTACGAAATATCATTTGGGATTTTCGATTTAGAGTGGTAAAGTAGCGAAAGCGTTATCGTCATATCGAGTCGACCGTATCAGCGAAAACGTTTCGTAACGCGACCATAGCTGCAGCCGTGCCTACCTGTTGAACCGGTAAAATGGAAAACGTTTGGGGCAAGGGTCGAACGCGTAGGGCTTTGCCAGGTGAGACGTAACCCGTTGGAAATTCGAGCATTTTCAAACCGGGCGGTCCACTCAAAGACGCCGGAAACGATACTAATTGAGTTTCTAAACTCTACCCCACTCCCTTAGAAATTTTCTAACTCAAAGATAATGGGCGTGCGTTATATTAAACTTCGGCTAAAAAAAAAGCTCAGATTCCAGTCGGTCGAGTAGACCAACTCTAATTGGTATCTCGGAGTCAACTAAGAAATAACCGCTTCCACTCCATCCGTCTTATTTGTAGCAGAAAGCAAATTTACTCCGCGAAACTTTAGGGCGGTTTCGAGCGTGACGTCTGTGCGCGCCCGTATCATCGTGGAAGGCAAGAAAATGTCGATTAAAACGGGAAAAGAAAAATTGCCTCCTCCTCCTACCGAGTAATTTACCAAAGTAAAATACTCGGTCACGGTATAACGCCGAACTTCGGTTCAGTAATTTTACGACCCAACCTTATTCGCCGCGTTAATCCTCTCGGGTCCAGACATTCTGGCGTATCCGCGTTTCGATAAATCGTAACGAAATCAGCGATCGGTTTTACTCCGAGTATCCGAATGCCAACGCGGCGCAAAGAGGTACGGGAGACGGGAGAAAAATGATAGAAATATTCTAAGAACGTTTATACCAACGAATATTCCTGTCTATTGATAATCCCAGAATGTCGTGAAACCCCCTAAGATATAATTTTGCGAGAGGTAAAACCCGAGCTGGGACGTACTCCGACTTTAAAAGGGTTAAAGTCGATTAGCCTTGAATAATTCCATCTTTATTTTTAAAACAATCGCTTCCCCTTAGCGGAGACGCAAACGAAACGCGATCAATTTCGAACGTAACTCGATTAACCTTGAGTAGCCCCATCTTTAGTTTTTAATAAAACGCGTGCCCCTCGTGACAGGAAGGAATGAAAATATCAATTTTATTCAAGGACACGCGTACGTGCCCCTACGTCACTCGGATCATTACAACCGTCGAACCTTGTCCCTCGTCGCCGGGGATCGCGCGAGATCAGAGGGCTTTTGTCGTTAAAGGGTCCAGCCCTTTAACCGCGGGGATAAAGGGGGGCTCTACGATACCAACCTGCTTGCGCGACAGAGCGACTGCTCGATCGCGACCGATCTCGGACGATCGCTCCGTGATTCCAGCTATAGATCACCGCGATGAAAGTGTAAATCCCCCCCGTATCATTGCGTTTGGCGGCACTTTGTCGACGAGAATCACGATCGGCAATCGTCAGAGGTAAACTCGAGGACGCGTTCACTCGAGGGCACCGAGAAATTAATCTTGATTCCCCTGGCACTCCTATCGCGTTGTCCTCGCGTTAATGTCAGGAAGTTGAATCCTCGACGGGGATAATCTTCGTGGGATCGCTGTGATTCTCTTCGCGGCGTCGCGCGGCTTTGTAGCAAACATAATCGTATCGCAGATACGAGTTCGAGTTGATAGTGCGCTGCAATTTGTAGTTTGGATTCATGGTACCCGGGATGGATCTTGATCGCGTAACTCCGTGAACGTCTCGCGCATCTATGCGTGTGCTTTTCAACGTTTCGCTCTGCAGCTCTCGGCATCGATCGGCTTAACCGACCTCCGTGAGTTTCGATAATCGACGCACAGTTGCAAATAGTTTGATTCCGGCTTAATTTCACCCTTCGTACGTAAATTCGCGTTGCGATGTGATTTAAGCGCCACCAGTTAATCGCGCGATAATCCGTTGAACCGATTCGAATTGACGACTGTACAGTATCGCCTCATCCCTCGGTCGTTTAATTCAAAGGCAGCGGAAGCGAGTAGAATCAACGAGGCACGAAGATTCGCGTGCGAATCCTCAAGATCCCAACCGCAGAATCCCTTCGAAGGCGTGAACGTTGCGCTTCCGACGCATCTCGAGTGTCCTCGGCTAAACGTAAATTCCATCGCTCGCTCGAATTATCAGGTACGAGGATCTCCAATCGGTTCGCCTCACCCTCTCCGCGAGGTACGCGCAACAGATTCCACGATCCCGCGAATCATGATCTCCCGGCGCGAGAGAAACGAGATCGAATCGATTACAGAGTCACCGCGCGACTCGTCGTGCTAGATTCCATCTTTAAACTCCAATCGCCACCTCCGGACCACCGAGCTCCAAGGTAAATGACGCGTCTGTTGCGCCGCGATAACCATCCTCTCCCTTCGCACGATATCCACGAGAATTCCATCATAGCCGAGAAAACCACCGCGCAGCCCCACATCCCATTTCCAATTCAACGAGTCCGTCGCACCAATTCCAATTATCACCGGCGCACCGTCGAACGATCCGATTAATAGCCGATCACGTGTCCACGCCCGTGCCACACCGAACGATCACCCTCGTTTCTACGCCCGGCCGTACGCGCAAAACCTCGCGACGTTAGCGTCGCTCACCGACGTAAGACGGCCGCGGTAAATCCTCACGAACCACACTGGCGGACGATTCTCGCACGACTGTTCGGCACGTGGACCCCACGCGAGTTTGCACGCTGCAACACGCGACTCGCTCGAAATTCATCCTCGTCTCGCCCTCGTCGGCTACGCCGTACGCGCGCGCGCGGGCGGGTGAGCGGGTGAGCGGGTGAGCGAGTGAGCGGGCGAGCGCGCAACCCCTCGCTCTCGTGTGCGTCGTACGGCGGGCGGGGTGGTGCCACGAAGAAGAGGTGGTGGTGGCAGGGGCGGCGGAAGAAGAGGCAGGAACGGCGGGACAGGCGACGCCAGCACTTTTGGAACACGCAGACACGACGGCGAAGGCCAGACTGCACCACCCTGCTGCTGGAATCGATACGTCAATCGTCCCTCCGGACGGGATGGGAACAGCGGCAGAGGGTAAGAGACGAAGGGTGGTACGGGGGATGGATGAGGAGAGAGAGGCTGTGACCGAGGGAGAAGAAAGAATGAGGGTGGGTGAGGGGGGGAGGCACCTCGTGATACACATTAAACCTCGAGTGTCGTGAGCTCGTTGCGACGGAACTGATTTAAGGGTGCCGTTGGAAATAGGGGATGGTGGTGGCGACGGTGGTGGGCGGGTGTGTAACGCTTCGCGGTTCTGGTACCAGTTGGACTGAACGTAGTTTATGGGAGTGGAAAGGGGGGGCGGGGTGTTTGGGGCCGAAGTTGGCGTAGAAATTTCGGGAGAATTCTATGTCGTTATTGTAATAGCGAGAGCAAGTGGAATGGCTTAGCACGATAGTTTTTGGTGGATTTCGAGAATTTGTTTTCGCTCGGTGTGGGTGGTTTTATCGTTGGCTATTTTAGTTGGCATTTACGATAGGTGATGGTTTCGCGAGATTCCGTTACCTTTACAATGGTTATGGTTACGTATTCCACGTATATTCAAACTATATGTATTTATCGAGAAAATAAACGTGAACGTTCAATGGCGAAGAATTCTATTAAATTACTTCGGGTTTATTGTTTCCTGATAATCGAACGAATGCGCTTCTTTTTTTGCATCGCGATACGTGCCACGAGGGAAATTTTGATTGCCGTTCCAAACGATCCGTAAACATTATTCTTGTTTTATTTATTCAGTCGCGTAAAACGTAAATCTGAAAATCCGCAGCCACGGTGTAACGCGAAACTCGGTCGAATTTACAGTTTCGCGGAAGCATAATTATTTTTGTTCATTCGCGAGAGCGACGTCATTGAATTATAGTTCAAGATTGAAACCAGGAAACCGGATGTTGATTCTCTTGGAGTCTGTAGTAAGAGGAAAACTAACGGGAACAGAGAACCAGCATTCGGAGTAACGCTCATTAAAACTTTAGCCTCCGCAGTCGTGTGTATCGGGGAAGATAAATAAAAGCAAGCTCGACCGACAAATATCCGAGCTTAATCCTCGATTTTTAAGCAACCGAGATGAAAGTGAATCAGTCACCGAAGCGCGTACTGTAGGATGGAAAAGCACCGGTAGCGATGGGTTATGAGAGTATTGTAAATCTAGGGCTCCGGGATAACGAGCGCACGGTATGCGGATGTGAATGTTTACACGAGTATCGAGAACAGTGTGATTGGAATGAGCGGCTTAAAACAATGATTTTTAGAAGTGCCGATGTGCGTTTCAAAGGCGGCACGTGGCAAGCTTGTGCGGAGTATCTGTGTGAATGTATCGCGAAGACAATGAACGGAGAGAGATTTGGGATTTGAGATTTGTCGCGCAACGATTACCGAGTACACATAGTGTACATAGTACACTAAACGTAGCCGAACACATTCTTTTCGATTAAAATAAAAAAATTATATATTACCGTTTAACAACCATCCACCCCTTACAACGCTTCGTTTATTTTAATATTTCTACGCGTTCCACGCCTCAAACTTGTCTCAAGAAATGATCTTCACGCCCCTTACATAAATATCGCATTTTTAATAGAAAGAGGGTTAAAGTTGATAACTCGCGACGTCCGACGCGTATCGAAACGAATATTTCGCGAAACCGCGAAAATGAGAGGTCGCGAGAATCGTGGATCATTATCCGCGGTGTCGTAGCTATTCCGAAACGTCGTCGTAATTTCCGTTACGTGGAAACACCCGAACTTTTGTAAACGCGAAGTAGAACGAACACCGGGGTCGCGTCAAAAGAAAAGTCGGGAGATTAAGCGCATACCTTGAAAGAGACAGATTCACGCGAGCGTGGACAGAGGAAACGAAACTAGTGGACGTGGAAAGATGCGTCGGTTGACGGTAATAACGCGACGATGCACCAAATAATTCGACGCCGCGGCGTTTCGGTCGAAGACGCCGGAGATGAAGGAGCGGGGGGGGGGGGGGGGGGGCATATTTTTGAATGAAAGTCGAGAGGTAATGAGAGGAGGACCCTTTTCAGAGCACGCGAAAGACTCCAGTCTTCCTCTTTATTGTATATCTGGATGAGTCCACCGATGAGTGAGCTGCGTCCACTTTGCAACGCACTTCCCCGTCCTGTCATCGGCGTCGGTACGCTTCGACGTTTTCGATGACTACTCGAATGACACTCGATGATAAAGCCCACGTAGACGCGGCGCGGGCACGTGTGCGTCCGTGTACACGCATACCATCGGCCCTTTATTAAGGGTCTCATCGATTAACTCGGACGGTGGAGACTGCCGTCGGGAGCACCGACTATCCCGATAATACCAATCGGCGGAAAGGTACGTTCTTGTCGAGGAAAGGGCAGCGACGATGGTTCGACGGTACCGTTAATTACGATTATGATCGATGACGCTGGAGACTCGGGATATTGAGATATTTTGCGAGGATGAGATCTATTGTTTTGGCGAATCTTGAGTTCGCGAGTCATTAATCGTTTAGCGAGTCGAATGGAAATCTTTCGATAGCATTGAGTCGCATTATTTCTCCTATTCCAGTAAATGAAGTTTGGTAATGAAATATTTAACGATCGCCGTCATGATTCCGTGTCTCTCGTTTGCTAACGAATACTACCCTCGGAGGAGTATCGCGATTTCCAGTTTAATCAATCGATCCAATTGATTGCGGGATGTTAACGAATTAT
The DNA here is from genome assembly GCA_933228935.1 of Pemphredon lugubris. NCBI lineage: Eukaryota > Metazoa > Arthropoda > Insecta > Hymenoptera > Crabronidae > Pemphredon > Pemphredon lugubris. Next base: position 25,799,527 of record OW121817.1, on the reverse strand, counting down.
GCGCCACTGTGTGATCCGCTGCGACTGTTTTATAAAGATTCATATCCGTCCACGTTTCAATTTAACCGAGCGATAAAAGGGGGTAAAACAATGACACGGGAATAGTCGGTTCAAGGGTATCTGACACTGGCGGAAGTTAAATTCCATTCCGGAAATTACCTCGCTACTCAAGGAAGCGCGCGTGTTATTATCCGTGGTAATTATCTGATGCCAGGAGACACCCGAATGCAGGTTTATCGCTGAAAGATCGCGTTTATTACTGGAACGGGTCAAACGAAAGTCATTCGTGTTCCCGTCCCTTTGTTCCACGAGAGACTCTGCTCGGAGAATGGCGAGACTAGGCTCCGTACACGAGTCTCGGACAAAAGGTCTTTTCGCGTGGTACATACGAAACACGAGCTAACCTTCAAACGCTGCTCCGTTTTCTCGCGTTATAATTCCAGGTAAATTCGGCGGTTAATACTTTTCCGAGAACTTGACAAGATTATCGGAGAACAATGGGATTTATTCGATTGCTCTTTAAACGCATGGCAACTCGTCGCGAGTCATATTGGATTTAACGAAATGCGCGATTATCGAATTTTCGTTCGCCCGATTCGACGAGTGAACCGATCTTGAAAATGAAACACTGCAATTTAATTCCGCCGCGAGACACGAAGCTGAATTATATTTAATATCGTCAGAGTCGCCGTACCCGTCCTTTATCGCGTCATCATTTTCTCGCGCGTCTCGGATCTTTATTCTCTCTGAAATTCATTTCTCTCCGTCTCTTTGGGTCCCCGGCTAAAGCCAGATTTCTCCAATCCCGAGCGTACACGCTCGCGAAGCGTGTGCACATCGACGCGGAATTCTGCTCCCGTCTTCGCGATACAACGATACGTTACGACAGTAGCGATACAGAAAATACATCCGCCGCTGGATACCTTCCCGCGCTGTACAAACAAATAATTGAACCGTACCCGTCGCAAAGGGATACGCGAGAAGCTAGAAATACTTGTCCGCACCTTTCGCATCCTTCAAGATAGAAACCTTATATGAGAAATGTAACGAAACTCTCGATGGAATGTTTCGCAGAAAAGTTTCCAACGTACGGGAGATCCGCGCGATATTTGGAATGCGTCGAGAAATATCAGGCCCGGAGGAAGTTTTTAATATCGCGCGGAGAATATTATCTCCATCCCCCACCCCGGTATCTCCCGCGATACGCGACGGATACAATATTTTAACGGCAACGAATTATGCCGCGCAGACGTGGACCCCGGGCCCGTTTTTTGTCCCCAGCTAAAAGTTACCCATAAATCAACCCGATCTCTCTTCGAGGCGGAAGAAATATCCGGAGGGCGGGGGAGAGGCGGGGATTCGTAGCGAGCGGAAAACCACTTCCATCTCGTTGCGCTGTAGGCATATTAAGCGCTGTTTCCATAGTAGCAGAAATTTTATTACCAGTAGTCGTCACGTCGATCGCCATTGGGGTCGCGCACGTTTACTGGTCCGCACTCGATACCGTTGGCCGGTGGGAGAGGGGGTGGGGGCGAGAGGGAGAGGGCGGGGAAAGGGAGTATAACGCCTCGCGCTAAATCACAAATGAATTTCCTCTTTTCGAGCGTGCACGCTGATATTCGTTGGTACTGTTATTTTATGCGGGTCGTCCCGCGGCGACGGATCTCCATTTCTTATTTTTTTTTCTCGTGGACTCTACCCCGACTCACCCGCTACTCTCGGTATTTCGTAGTTGCGCTCGTAACCCACATACCGAATCATCGCGCAGTTAATACGGCGCGCGTAATTTCGAAAGATTCTATAGTCGCGATACGGAGTGTGCGGCGCGGATCGTATTTTCTTTCGGAGAATCTTTGTTGATAATTGATTTCCCTGCTCCGATTGTTGCGGCTCGCGCAATATTCGTGAATATTCGTGAATTTTCAATGTTGAAAGAAGCCATGAAATCCTGAATTTCGTTTTTCGACAATATTTTTCTTATATGTCGTAAAAACGTATTTAATGCGTTTGATCGTTGTTAACGATGTGATTCGTAAAGCACGCTCGAGAGATAAGGGAATTCCTCTCGAGCGTTCTCGAGTTCGTTCATCGCACGATTTATCGGCTCGTTTGGATTTCTAATGATTCGTTTCTGACCAAAATGGAGAATCGAGGGTCGGAGTGATATTAGCGATCGAAGGGACGAATGTGGAAGAGTCGCCGTCATGGAGAAACGATAATTGGAGCACCGTACTTTAAAGCTGACTCGTGCGGTCCACTAGTAAGCTGCAGCGCAAGTAGAATAGGAGCGTCACACGTCAGCCATTATACGACGATTACTTTCTCCTCGACCACTTAATTGGATTTCGCGATACCGCGCACGTGCATTCGAATACAACGACGCGTTTACCATTAATTCAACCTGAAATTTATATCATCCGAACTTAATTACCGTAAACTCAATTATATAATTCTACAGCGGGATAAATATGTTTTGTACCGAGATTAATTCTTATAAGCTTTTATTTGCAATCGTTAGTTCTACCGTTCGAACGAAGTCGGGCGCGAATTGCTGCTCTGTTCCGTTTCATTTTATTTTTTCCCGTAGTTTCTTCGACCGGCATCGCGCTTCGTTTTTCACTCGCGCGCGATAGTTCGGACATAAATTTTGTTTACGTTCACCGTACCAAAGCATACTCGTGGATTATAACTCGAAAATTGTTTCGGATCCCGCATCCCGTGCTTCTCGTTTACTTTTCTAATTAAAAGTTCAATGCGTTTTTATTGCCTGTGTACCTGAGAAGTAATCGGTGAAAGTCGCTTTTCTACCGCGATATTCGAACTCCACCACAGCGAGAACTCCCTTTTCCTCAGGAACCGTTGCTTATCAGTCCACCAACGCATTTTCACGCTTTCAATTTTCAAATAACGCGAAAATCATACACCACTACTACGCGCTTCAACGAGGTTGTAGCGAACTGGAAGCGCGGCGGTAGGACTGAAACGATAATGACGATCCAGCGCGTCTGAGCTTCCTAATTAAATGGATATCAGCTTAGCCTGGTCTTGACGAACACCGATAAGCCAAGTTTCATCTCTTCCCGCTGCGAAATTAATTAGCAATTAGTGTATTCCGTGTACTTATCCAATTCCTTTGTGACCCGCATTTCATCGTACGGAATTACACTTACGCCCGACCGTATTAATTAAGGGACGTTCGTTCGAGCTCGAATTATCGATGATAAAAATTGCGTGCAAAATTTAATTGTCAATTAGCAAAGTACCGAGTGACGAATGCTCTTATTTCGTGGTCGTACGCGTTCCACCCCAAACGTGACTTTACCGAGAACCACGCAACGGGAATTTTTATTCCACAGTTTTGAAAATACACGTACAGCGTGGCGATGTGCAATTTCGTGCAAGTACGACAAAACGATTGTCGTCCTCCGAATTGCTCGATTCGCAAAAAAAAAATTAATACCCGCAAAATTGAAACGTTTAAAGAACCACGTTTCGAAAGTGGACCCTTAAATCCTAAATCTCCTTTCTCGACAATCTATTTCTCACTCATCGCAAGAACGTATTTAATGCGTTAAATAAAAAAAAACCTCGTACAGTTAGGCGACCGAAGCTTAATTGAAAGCTCCTTCCTCAAAATCGATTTGCAAATTGATACAAAAAAGATGCAATCTACCACTCATAAATATTCATCGTCCGAATCGTACGCGTACCATATATTCGTACGCAGAATCGTACAAGCGCGTTTCGCGTATTTCACGTTTAACGATACACTTCCATCGGCTCGGATTATGTCGCGTAACTATTCTATCGTCGTCCATTACCGCTTTTACGAAACAGAGAAAAACCTTGAGCCCTCCGTGTTGCAGCTTTTTATCGCACCCCCGATTCCCCTCCGTGCTGTCAAATGAAATTCATTCCCTGCCAAATTACTGACTCTCCACCGGTCTGATATTCCGCCAGGTAGGACGCTTTGGCTGGCCTGAGCGAACAATGGCCTAATTTACTGCACACTGTTATCGCTGGTGCCACCTACAGCGTACATATGCCTGCATAACTCTTGCTACTCGGAGGGAATAGAGTTGACGATGACATTAAGGATCTTCGTAATATCCCGACTACGAAGATTTCGAATAATGACCGTGACCCGTCCCGCGGGCAATTTGTATGCGCGTAATAACTCTAAGAATACAAACCGGGCACACGCCATTAAATTGTCGGTAAACATTTTACCCGGGCGCATCGTTATATTACGGGATAGTCGTTAAAATACTTAATTCACGGTCGTTCGCGATAATATATTTCTGAACAGGGTACAGCCGTTAAACGTGACGAAGATTTTACGGCGTGGACTATCGAGGAACCAAAGTTAAATATTTTCGTACGTCCGAGAATCGAGTGTTTTCTCAGGTGTCGCGTTACGCGAAATCGAAAATGTTACACCTATTTCTCGGCGAAGAGTCTATACCTTGTTGTAAGATCAGTTAGAAACTTGTTTTCTGCGTATTCAACTTTGTACGCCGAGCGAGAAGTTTTAACATTACCACCAGCGTTTGTTCCGTTCGTTTCATTCAGCGCTTCATTCGTTGTTTCGAATTTGAATTATCCCAAAAGATGTCGGTGGAACTTAGATTTGAATAAAAACACAAAGTCGAGGGGAATACATTTTGCATTTCATACAAGAATATCAATTTTACTTTTATTTCCCATGTTCCAACAAATCACTATTATTTTCCATATTCCATTCTGCAAAAAGAACATATTGTTAATGTACGCAAGAAATCTTTTTTACTCCATCGAATAAAATTCAAGCCCTGCGTTTTATTAATCCGCGCGTTGCACGAGGAAACGTCTTATACGAAAGGCAATACCCGTAATACATCTAGAGGGTAATGGGAATTCGCGTTCCAGGAACTCACGTTATACGGGAATGTACTGTGTCATCCAAATTTGACGTAGATAGCGTTTCAACGGTACCGTGATATCTTCTTATAGGTGAAGCGACGTATGCACCGCCCGTACTCGTGGCAGGGGTTGCGGTAGCTCAAACGGTAATGAGATAGAAACCACTTAACCCGTGGGCACGCGTGCCTAAGGACCTGCTTGGCCCCGGCCCATCGTGTGCCTGCAGTTTAGTTGCTAAACTCTAAGCCCTCGAGACCCGCGACTCGGAGGCCGGATAAAAATACGGTGTCTTATCTCGCGCTTTGCATTGAGACCCCCGTGCGACGCGTGCCCTTTGTCACGGTTTCGACGCCACGCGTCGAAATTAACGGTCAAATTCTCGATATCGTTTAGAATTTCGGTTTTTCCCAGGTGTGGGATTTCTCTTTTCTATTCGACAATCATGTAATTGGTTTTATCAGTGCCGATCGCGTCGCTTTGGGTATCTAGGTTGAATTTGGTGGTTAATGGTTAATTGCTCAATTTTATTGCGACGATGGGTTTGATGGCCCTCCTGTATGGTTCGAACACGTATATTCCAACGGACGCGTTAGATTTTTGTGAATTATTTAAATTTAGTAATAATTAGTTATATAATTCGATTTAATCCGTCGTTAATGTAACGAAAAAAAAAAACATTTTTAGTATACATTTCTACTAAATTTGGACAATTAATATCGCGATCTATTAGTTAAATTGAATGATTAAGAGTTTGATAAAGGGTTCGATTAAAATTGGATGGTTTATCTGATTATTTGATCGCGGAACATTCTTTATTATAATATTCGCGCCCGGGACTTTATCGAAATAGAGTGCAGCTCGGCGCGAAGATTCGATGGCGCGATAAAAAGAATCAACCTGGTTATTAATTTTCTTCGATCGATCGAATACGATCGCGTTTAAGATTGGAAGATTCGAACGATACGGCGAACCTTTCCGGTGCTGCAGGCTGCCCGATCCGAACGCGATATTGAAAAAGATAATAACTTACGAACTTTGAGTACAACTTCCTCGTAATCCGGAAATTACGCTGAAACGAACAGGGAGATCACCCGAACTACATACATAATAATCGGTGGTAATATATAATAGTATGTATGTACCTCTCGAGGGTCACGGGGCTAAGTCATATTTTCAACAAATTTATTGGAAATCAATTCAAATCGATGCTCTCCGCCAGCGCGTAGCCGTTTACGGATTGCCACGAATAATTTCTCCGATCCTCGGGGATCTTTGAGAGAGGAGAGTTCGTTTGGAAAAACTGTACGCCTCAGCGAAATAAACGAATCTCTCCCGCCCTCTCTTTTGGAGTTCGATCGATCGCGCCGGTTCGGTGGTTTGCATAAGTGTATTATATATCTGATTTTAAATCGGCTTACGCGCATCGGGGGGACGAAGTAAACACGTTCCCATCGTACAATGGCGATGATTAAACGACCACCGTTAATTAATTAACGTTGCGTCCGGAATTATTGTCAGGGTCGTGTGGCAATTAATCAGGCCTAATAATTCACACCCAGGCTAGTTTAATAGGATTAAAAGCATCGGGTGTCTGCGCGTATTTTGCTTGCATAATTGACTTAAGTAGAGACACGAGTGTTCGCGCTTCGATCGCCACCGGATTGCAACGTATTATTTTGTACTTTGGATGCTTTCATGTTTGCGAATTGCTTCTGGAGTCGAAGCAAAGATATTAATAGTTTTTCCATTAACGTTCAATTCACCTTTGTCATTTAGTGGAGAGTACTCTAAAACGATATCGACCCACGGTTAATTCCACGTGTTTTCTTTTTAAATCATCCCACGATAGGTCAATATATAACTATAATCGAAAAGTCCTTGCGATGCCGTTTATTAAGATTACAGAAGTGAACGTGGAAATCGCTTAAATAAATTCGAGCGATCGACGAGGCTCGATTAGAGTATTAGACAGTCTTCGCCCGCGGGCAACCGGAATACAATCGATGCGTTTCAATTGGAGTTGCACTCGAATTACATTCAATGACCGAGGCACTTCTCGCTCGACTCGAACAGGGCATTGTAATTAAAATGTCCATAGTGATTAATGAGACAAATACGCGAGCAATCGAATGTTCCGCCTTCGACTATAATTTTCGATACCCCCGGGCCTGAAGTTCGCTGTAAGTGATTTGCGAATAAATCGCGCGGTCGTATTTTATAATTCAATCTGCTAGCCCCTTGGGACTATTCTGGAAATTGGTGCACCGATTTTAGTACAAATTTCGAAAGCTCATAAACGCACAGAACGGAATTAAAAAGTAAAAACGCGATTAGCGTTTTAGCAATGCTCGTCCCGTTTGTACGTCGCTATCAATAATATATTTTCACCCAATTTACACGAAAAAAATTCTGTTGCGGGCAAGTTACGTTCGAACGATTAATTATTTAGCGTTCGGCGGAAATGATTTAGACGATTCAAATACAAGATTTATAACGGCGCAGGAAACAAATTACGAACGAATCATGTTTACCGTGACGCTTGTAAATATTTAACGGCAAAGTTTCGTTATAAATTTTGAGAACGGCGATATTGTATATCTCGTAGCCGTGTAGCGATGTTCGATGCAAAATATTTATCGTTTAACCAAGGGCCACTCGACGTCCGTTAGAACATTGTACATAATCGTTATTTTTATTTTCATCTCTCCAACGTGGATCACGGATGTGAATTTATCGAAATACCAAATTAAAATACAGAATGCGTCTCATTATATGCCGCGAGCGTTCGTTAAGGGTGATTTAACGCGTTACATGCGCCGTGTCTTCTTACGCGATAATACGGCGAATTATAAACGAGGTGGCAAGACGTAGGGAATTTTATCACCTAACCCGTTCATTATTTTAGAAACCCGGAGTCTGGAGAATCGTTACGCGCGTACAAACCCTATTTCATCTTCTATCGAAAGATGGAAGTCCTTCCCACGAGAGGAAATTTAACTCTAAATCTGTTACCCTGAAATCGATGTTTCTAACGCACGAGTTACGAGTTAAATATATTTCGCATTCGCTTATAAACGATCAGTATGGACGATGTAGCACCAGCGTTGCCGGTAACGAGGGATAAACAATGTCATGAATATTTCATGGCAAGCGTGGATAAACAAACAGCAGCCGACGCATAATAATGTTACTTATCCCGAAGAAAGAGTGACTAACGCAAAAATGGCGGAGAATAATATAGTAATCATGCTTCCTTTTGATCTTTCCTCCCCGACGGTTTTCTCCGTCAACCTTTCCACGAGGATATTTAGAATCATAAAGAATATGCGCGCGATTCTTCCCGACAGGCTTTTAAGTCTTGAGTGTTTCTCATCGTACCAAATACCCTCCTCCAGGTACTTAAAAAAGAATGTTTCTCCAATTGAATTTCCAGATAATGAACGTAAATTTAAGAGGGGTTTTTTAAATTGGACTTATTCGGCTAATTATACCTCCCACCGCGAAAGTAAAAACATTTTAATATCGACTCTTCTCCGTACAGCAAAAACAAGTGGCTATTGTTCTAAATATGAAAAGTACACGGTTCCCTCGTAGTTGCGGGTTGTAAGTTATCGGTGAATTAACTCTCTCTAGCTTCAGCGCGAAAAAAATTAGCATCCCCCTATCGATCCAGAGCACGATTGCGAACGATCGGATTAATCTCTGCTTATATTTTGTTTTAAGTATATATACTACCATAACTGGGTAACGACTCTCCCGTCTCTGCTCTTTATTTAATTAAAAAGTCCAGACGGTAGGTCAGGCTCGAGCATCATCCAAACAGTATTACGTCGAGATCTCTCAACAATTTCTTCCCAGCCGTGGAAAGGTGTTGGCATTCTAGGACGAAGGTTGGAGCTGTTGAATTAAAAATTGACAGGGCAACGGCGTTGAAGTTGAAAAGCGGACGAAATGGAATTTCGCGTAGCCATCAATTATTCTGTGATCCTTCCAATCCTCTTTCGTAGTCCTTGGGAATGAATATAAGAATTGCTTTCATAGAAACGTGTATGTGTGCGTGTACGTATATCCCGACAGGTAACGAGGAATAATGGAGTAGCTTAGCCAAATTTTTTTCTTTTACCAATGTTAGAATTTTAAGGACTTAAAAACTTAGTTCGAATGTCGATGACGTTCATTCGATGAAATTAACACTTTTTTGATCCCGGTTATGTGTATACCTATTTCGATCAAAAGGTGTCTTTTGACACCTTCGGTAGAAATAGTATTAATACTTTTTAATCGTGAACATGAGATAGTTGTGTAATACAACGACCTAAGGTTTCAATTGACATTTAACCCTTTTAGCGCCGATCGAAAAGGTTGTACCCAGGCAAAAAATACCGAGCCAAATTGATGTACGCTACTCGACAAAATTAAGGATATTAAAAATCTTGTAACTTTGTGACTAAAAGTTTCAGAGCAATCTGCCTAGACTGATGTTAAAACGCGAAGCTTCTACTTTCGCCTATCCCAAACCATTTTACCCGACGAATCTCCAATTTCTTTTGAGACACAGTTCTCTCGCGATGCGAATAGTGAGGCTCCATCGCACCGACAATGATATATCGTCGTTGGCACTTTTCGCGAGCGTTGCTAACAACGATATATCGTTGTTCGGCACTATAAGGATTAAATTTCTCGATACGTGAGTGTCGAGTATAAAATCCATCTGATCTCAAGCACGATCGTAAAGTACTTGACGCGTCGCAATCGCACGATCGATTAATTGAGTGAAGCTGGTGAAAGTATAAAATAGAACGACACAGGTAGCTCCGATTAGTTGTGACGAGTACGTTAGCGATAAATTACAACTGACGTTTCTAACATGACGACCAGGATACGAACGCGGTATACCTTGCCGGCCGTTTAACGGATTTTTTTTCCCCCGACCCGGAATAAAACTAATTGCGGGATTAGGACGCCGCGAAATGTACTGCTGCGCGGATTTCGTAAAGTTACCGTATCAGTAACAATTTCGCTTAACCCTTCATAAATCTACGTGGCGTAACAGCAACGCGTGATACGATCCATTTTGGTGCGAATAGCTGTGCGAGGGAAACCTTTATGGGCAATTATGGCTTTCGCAAAATGGTACCCAATTGTCGGTAAAAAATTGGCACGATGCGCTTTAATTTTTGTATCCCCCGACGATTACCCTTTAGAATAACGCGAGCAGAGTGGAGCATTTAAATGGGAAGGCCTAAATATCTCCGTTCTTTCTACGAATGCACGATAAATATAAATTTATATACACGATAAACTTATACAGGGTGTGACGATAACTCTTATCACCCTGAATACTCCGTTATCTTCTTAGATACGACGATACTTTGTTTAAAAAAGTCCTGCGGGGGGCCTCTAATACTGTAGGAATAATTTTCTTTGTATTTGAAGAATCACATCCGATTTTTTAAATCGAGATATTAAAGCTGATCAAAGCTATCACCCCATCCTGTATAAAATTCCTACAACGATACGGGAATACGGGATACACGTATCAAGATCCACGTACAATTTGTGTAGATCTAATAATCGGAATTAACACACACACGCAAGTTCCATCGGCTAGCCTCTATTTTCATTGCTGTACGAGAAAACACGACATCAGGAATAATTAGACGATCAAGCTACTAAACGTTTCTCGTCAATCCCATAACTTCTTCACCCGATTGACCGTGAAATCGATTCCCGAAGGAAACAGATCGAACCCACGTAACTCGTAACTATTTCCATTCCATTATCCGTGGAGTTTAAATTACCTAAAAAAAAAGAAGAACAACTCTTGCGATTCCAGGAAATGTTACTTCACGGTAGCGCGGTTCCGAGCAATCTTCGGGCGTTGATCCGATCGCCACTCACGCGCGATTTCAATTTACTTGCTATTCATCAGCGTGTCCGATCCACCGGGCAATCAAGTTTGAAACGAAACGGGACGCGGGCGTAAATTCGTCGGAAGGGTCGTGGGGTATGTATACGCGTATCGGTACCAGAGCTTCCCGCGTTGCCATCGTGCGTCGACCATACGCAAAATGAATCGCGGATGTTCGATCAGGCCAAAGAAACGTTGCGTATCGGGCGGCGTTTTAATTTTCCAAATTGCTCTCGTTTGCGTGGGCTCTGCCAAACGGACACATCAATCTCGGGGATGGAGTATTCGCGCAATAGTCGCCGCTACGTTTCTTCGTTAACGCCGGCACTATTGCCACGTTGACCAGGCTTCTAGCGCAACAAAGAGAGAGAGAGAGAGAGAGAGAGAGAGAGAGAGAGAGAGAGAGAGATTTCGCTCCGTTGTTTCGAGAACTGATATCGATGGATAAGGCTGGTTGTTAATGAACGTTTTTTTTACCGAATACCGGGCCGGTGCGACACAAAGGTCCTTGTTTTCCTATGTAGAAAAAATTACTTAGCCGGTCCGGTGCGCTGTGGACTCTTGTTAACGGCGACGGGTAACGGACCGTTGCGCGTTGCACAGTGTTACATAGGTAAGTATATATGTATGTGTGTTCACGCACCGGACGTCTACACGTTGGCTAAAACTACCGCACGTGCAGCCGTTGCCCCCTCGAGGAACGTGCACAGACACATTTTGACCGGAGGACACCGGATCTACAGTTTTCAATCCCGAAAAATAGATTCTACAGGGTGAAGCGCTAACTCTTGCCACTGACAATAACTCCCAAAATATGATAGTAACAGAAAAGTTTTCAAAACAAAAGATGCATGGGACAACAGGGGTTGTTATAGGCGTTAATCTTTTTTCTCTAAGTGGAGTCGCCACAGAGATGTGAAGGTCACTTTTGTTTTTTTTAATGGAATGCTATGTTTTTGTACCTGTTTTCTGGTACCGGCTATCGAGGTAAATCCAACGAGGTGCAACATTAAGGTCTTTGAAGGTCAGCAAAGGTCATTTATGACAAAAAAGGTGAAATAAACTTGCATTTACAGAAGGTGTTCAAAGTGATTGTTATTGTGAGTAGTATTTCTTATCAGTTCAAAGACATTGCATTAGTCCAAAGACAAAACATTACATTCTATTTAAAAAAACAAAGATGATCTTCGCATCTATGTGGCGACTCTACCTAAAAAAAAATATTACGCCATATTACAGTCCCTGTTGTTCCTTCCATCTTTTGTTTAGAAAACTTCTCTGTTCCTATCATACTTTCGGAATTATTGTCGGTGGCAAGAGTTAGTGCCTCACCCTGTATATCGCGATTATAAAAATGGATCAAGATATCGATATAGATATTGAAACGTTAATTTCTCTGGTTGAAAGTAAACATGCGCTATGGAATAAGAGCACGGAAAATTTCAAAATGAAGCAGCTTAATTTAGGGGCACGGAAAGAAATATGCAAAAGTTTAAATGAAAATTAAAAATTTTACGGTAATCTACCTTCTGATGACATAAAATACGCCGCAAATTTATTTCGAATCATATTTGCTGTTAAAGTACCTCTTACCGAATTTGAACGAGGTAAGTCTCGTAGGTCGGACGTAGTGTCAGCGATTGGAACATTATGTAGGTTGTGAATGATTCCCTCTTCTTTGCGAATCAAATTTTGCAACAAACAACAACAAGTCTTTACAATATGAACCGCTAAGTCCATTGATACATTTAATGGTCGATGTAAAATTGGCCATTTGTTCGCCATTATACCAAATGCACATTCAATATACCGTCTTGCTCTTGTCAAACGGTCGTTTTAAGTTAAAACGTGACGTCTACAGGGACATCCGTTTTGTACCGGTCCGGTATTCGGTAAAAAAAACGTTTGTTAACAACCGGCCTGAAGAGTGATAATCGACTGGCGAACGAATTAACGTAAGGCCGGGTACAGCCGTGAAATATTCGCGCGTAACAGACACCGTATTGTAAATGTTTAGTAACGTAAGTTAGAACACACAATCGTAACTAGTCTATTGGTGCATCGTGGTGTGTGTTGTGTAATACGGGCGAATGTTTCACGTCTGTACCCGGCCTAAGAACAAACTACGTTCGGGATATCGACCACGTTAGTTCTTTCCTGAAAAGATACAAGATCTAGTTCTCGCATACTTGTATGTATATTACATTAATCGTACTCCTTTAACTGGTATAGTATTCTTAATTGTACCAATACTGATTTCGAATTTTGGTTATACCGTCGGTCTTATCGTATCGTCTTTCCAAACGTTCCAACACTTATCTCAAACCTTCTTTACGCCCATGGTTTGGTTCCTCAATTATCGTCCACGGCGGCTGTATCGATACGAACTTTATAAATGTGTATTAAGTTTCAAAGAAGATATCGCTTGACGCGAGACACCGACTTGTATTTTTCAACGCCATTACGAGGCTAGTCTATCGGTTACCGAGCTCCCGCTTCTTCGGTAACAAGAGTACCCTTTATACGATGTAATTCATATTTTTTCGTATCATTTTTCGCAAGTTCGGTGGGCCAACATTCTCTAGACTGGAGGAACTCAATATCGTGACTGTTTTGATTGCCAGCAGAGAGCCAACCTGAAGTTTACCTCCTGTATTTTTTTACACCCAACTCGTGTCTTTGAAATCTAACGACCAGAAGAATCACGGTGGAGCTATGGAAACTCAGGGCTTTATTCTTATGCGGTACTTTAGCTAAAAATCCCTTCTATCGTTCTGTGGTAGATTAGCAAAGTGTGGAAAATATGATTTAAATTGAACAATACATTGGATATTTTATTCTCATCCTTGAATTATTATTTACTTTATTGGCAAAAATCGAGTTTCCCCGATATTCGCTGTACTTGGATATCATTGTTTGAGTTTACACATTACAATTGCCTTCTATCTTCGATTATTCGTAATGTGGTACACCGGAAGATCGTGGTCCGTGATATTTGTTCGAACCCGATCCGGATTAATCTCGACGCGAAAAAGGAAGAAACGACGATAACTACGTCGGAGGGTGAAAAGCATTACGGGCTCGCGTCAACGATTGAAACGAACGGAAGATTCATCCCCTCGTTTTTCAAGTGCAAACTAGGGGTGTGTACCAGGAAGGGAAGAGCGCGAAAGAGAAAACAGAGCGGGGTAGAGGAATGGGGTGCGAGTCAAGGCTAGAGGCAGTTAATTGAAGGAGCAAGGCCACGCTGGTTGGCCTATACAAACGATAATTAGGTCAATATGCATCGGCGCAACCTCCGATCGAATGAAATCGGAACGAGAGGCGTGAAGTTTTTTCACCCCTATAGTCATCGAGATACGGAAAATGGCGCCGGCGCGCAATTAATCGACGGGTTGGGCCCGATCACGGAGTTCCCTGTAATGTCAGAACAAATATTCCGAAAATATAGTCCCGATGTATAATATCGGATCATCTTTCATTTTTACCAAAATCCGAGATTGGTACAAGACCATAGAAGATTTGGAACAACGGACATCAGAAGAAATAAAAATCTAAGTAAACGAAAAAATTATAGTTCGCAATATTTTAATCGATATTATAATCGACAATCTGTCGATCGAAACAGAATTGCCATCGTGGGAATATGATACTGGAATTGAAATTGTTTCAAAACGAGCGGCGACAATCAGAAATTATCGTTCATAATAATGAGTAACGATAAACCGTTGACCCGATTCCGTTTATAAAGTTAAAATATCTTATTTAATTATTTTAGTTGCAATTTTGCTACAAAGATTCTAATTATACGTCATGATTGCATCGTGATAGCAAGCAGATCCGTTCACTTTAAGGTGTATCCAAACGAACTACAGAACGCGAAACTAGACGCTTTCGAGGAGTAATTCCACACGAGCATCGCGAGGGGTATACGATTACACCGTTTTATTGCTGGATTACTCCAGTCGTTCGACGATTATAGGTCAACGGGTGCGCATTTCGTTTCCTCGTGTAAATTTGAACCTTTGTTCGAGATACTTCTACTTTACGTACTACGTATTTTCAATAATACGTTTCATAATAATATTTCTGCGATTTGTTGGGGCGCGGTCTTCCTCGCTTTTAAGAAATCCAAAAAATGCATGTTTTCCATATTATTTTAAATTAATATATTCATCCACGCTTATGAATACCGAAATATCGAATTGGCGGTAAATATTAGTTCTTCGATATATGTTAAATTAAACAACCGGCGCTAAAGGAGCGCCATAGTTTGTTTTATAAAACGCAAAAGCGAAAGCGCTTGCCATCCGTAAACGGTCGTTACGGAAGCAATTAACCTTGGAAAGCCAATTGCGGAATAGAAAAAGATGTAATTTTACAGGAAAATAGCGAGCTCGCTTCACTACACACGCTAGATCTTCATTAACTGGTCTTTGTACGCTCCTCTTGCTACGTTTACATTAAAATGAGACAATTGCTAAGTACACGGACTCTAAAAGTCACTCGGAGCCGACTCTCGTCATTCTCTACGGTAGAGGGTTCTTCACGCGTGAAAAACACCAGGAAAAATTCAGTTCCCTCAGCAGGGAAAAAGGAAGAAATACTCGGCTCGTTCGAAAAATCCTGAAAACGTTTTCTTTAAATCGTCGCCTCGCGATTCAGTCGCACCTTTCCGTATTTCTATCGCGAGGTTTGCGCTTTCCCACAAACATACTTTACGCGTGGAATCGGAATTTTACTTCGTAACATCGCGGACGCGACGTTTCTTAATTCTGACATCCCGTTCAATCGGTGAAAGACGCACAAAATTGTAATTAATTGTCACGTTCATCGATCGCTTAATAAATTATTATTGGTATCTCGCGACTGGATAGCATCCGAGAAGAAATATCGCGAAAAAGAAATGGAAACGCAAAACGAAGTCACGTAACGAGAATGCAACGAGAAGTCTCGTAATTTCAACTACGATTGAAATTGGAATTCTTTCCGATAACGTATATCTGAAAATATCATTCTGACAACAATTGTCCTCCCTTGCGAGTAACAAAGTTAGAAATGCACGTTCCAGGTACCGCTTTCACCCGAAGAACCGGGGACAAATGGACATCGTTCTAAAAGGCCATTTTACGTCAAGAAATTACAACTGACGGTAAGAGAGGATCGACCGATCGCGATCAAAGTAGCGGCGTCCTTCGAGATCAATAAAAAATAAGAAACGTCACTAAGGTATTCCGATACGTTCTTGTTGAAGGGACCAAGAATGCCCACGCCCGGTAGCGTATATCGAGACTCTACTTTGATATCGCGGTTCGATACCGCGGCAAGCTTTATAAACTTTCTACCACCGGTAGTGGAGTTAAGCTAGTTACGACCCGTGACATTTCCCGGAAAATATACATGATGGAAAATTAATTATCCAAATTGTGACGCAACGTTAACCTCTTCCAACCTGACTTGATATCGGTGAATTTAAACAAGAAAAACGGAAAGCGACGCGTATATTCAACTAGGAGCAGTGAATATATCGTTAAGGTTTCTTGGAGCACAATTTTCCCAGTTTTTATTTTCCTTCATTAAATTTGTTTACGACAGACGTAAGATGTATCAAAATACAGTTAACCTCAGTCCTGTCTTTTTACTTTTCCTTGAAAAAAATTTTTTTTTGTGAATTCCCTTATTTATTACATTAAACGGGCACGAGACAATTTTGTTTGTACTTTTTTAAACTATATGGCTATAGTAAGAAAACTGAACGAAATAATATAGTGTACACCGCGACGTACAAAAGGTCCCGTCGCAAATAAATTAAAGATGGCTTCGATAAAACGCTTTAGAAATAAAATGTTTACGTTCATTGCAATATGGTCTCGGTCTGAGGAGGTCAAGCATTTCGATTATCGCAAAACGGATGAAGGAAGTACGAGTTTCGCGTGTCGCAATGCGCACGATTACCAAATGGGAAAGAAACTCAAAACGCGGCGTTGAATTCGAGCGTCGGGACGCTGGCGCACGGCACGCGCAAACTTTCGAGTACCATTAAAACGACGTCACGCGTCGAATCGGGGTAAATCAGCGCGAGGCATCTGAATCCCGTTCTCATCGAGGGTATTAGTATTCGAACGAACGCTCATGTTTCTTTCATGGATCAACGCTCGTGGATTGGAAGCCGTCCTTAGTTATCAGCCCGAAATTCAACTCAATTTCTCCCTCACGAGATTCTCGAAGTCTAGAAAGCATTAGTGACGACGGCACCCAGAGTTTTTCCGTGCCTACGTTTTGTCGGCGCAGCTAGCGAGCGTAGATGCATAGTCAATGTCTTCGGGATTTCCAACCGGTTGAAGAACAAATAGCGAGTGTCTCCCGTTGGAAAGATCCGTCGTTCTCGTTCGTTTCCGGGTAGGAACGGGGGAAAGGATCAACGGGGGAGCCTCGAAGGGTGAGGGGGTGAAGAAGGAATATCGCATCGGCGACAAGCGAGGATCCACGGGAGAAAGGGGCCGGAGATACATTCGTGTTTTTCCACAGATGTGCCGGAAATCCTTCTTTTTCTTTCCAGCGCGATGCCTGAGACACGAAAGCCACCCGCGCCCTACATTTCACGAATAAACGACGCGGGAGTAACGGGCGCCATTACGAGATACCCGCGTGCTTAGGGTTAAGCCTCGAATTCAAAATTCTGATATCCTCGAGCAGGATCACTGTCATCGGGTTTCAAAAGAATCGCCGTGTGCGAACGGAATTAGAGCGAAGCGTACGTATTCCGTCAGGCTCTACTTTTCTTGTATCCCGTCCGAACGGTAGATACATTTCGAAGTTGAATCTTCCGATCGGTGCGCGTACTTCGTTATAGTATTTCTAATCACGGTTACGCTCTCCCGCGATACGAACGGCCGGACAAATTCCATTTCTCCTGAGAATCAAAAGTTACGCTCGGTAAACGAGAAGGACAAAATAGATCCGAACAATTCCACCGGGAAACTTCTCGGCGCGTTATGTCAATCGTTCGAACGAACCCACGCGCCTAACTGCCCCTCCCCTTCCTAGCCGAGAAATGGCGAAGGACGTTGGAGAGACGGAACGAAGAAAAACGCAGCCGGGGATAACGGGTGTGAGAAAAAGATGGTGATATCTCGTGGGCAGCGAGGAGAGACAGTGTGCCGTAGTCAAGAGAGAAATACGTTTGGCTGGGATATTGATCTTCCCTGGGAGTTGCCATGTGCAGCGTCGTAGCGGTCGCTCGAGCGACTTTGCGATTCTTCTTTTCGAAGACAACGAGCTACCCCGTACGTCGCTCTCCAACCCTCTTTCATTCCTTTTCTCACCCTTTCCGCGAGATCGTTTCGCTCGAGAGCGAGGGAATCGTTCGATGTATTTCGTCGTTTCCCGCTAGAGCGGAGAAGTTGTTTTTTTTGTTCTGTGCGCCAATTTCGAGCGTTCGCCCTTTTTTTTGGATACGCTCGATGCTATCTGACGAGCTAAAAGGGGGTAATGAAGGGAGAAAGGAATTTCATCCGTTTCGCGAAATCTTTCCGCGAGCACGTTGCGAAGGATTATAGTTTGTCCTTTCTCGCTCGGGGTGATAATCTGTTTTCCCCTGTCTCGCTCGCGGTTTGCAGTTTTTTAACACGATTCCTGCCACGTACACCCTTTTTGGTACACGCTGAAACTCATTTCTACGCCGATATTTTTCTTATTAAACATTTAGAAGAATATCCAACAATAAATGTACAGTACTGAAAGAGAAACGAATAGGAAAATTTCTCAGATATATTAAACCTGATGACGTGCAATGTTTTAGGTATACATGGCGTGGTAATGACACTTATTCAAAAGCAGCTTGACAGGGAACGTATTAGTCATTGTATTTTGTAACGAGATAGCACGAGGATTCATCCCCTTCGTTAGGATCTCCACAATATCGATTTACCCGATCCCGCGAATACTTGAACGTATTTTAACGGGCCTCGTGATAATGGGTAACTTGATTTTCCCGCTTCATTCGCGCGCATGCATTTTTTTTTAATACACCCGGTGCCATCTAACGCGTTAAGAGGGTAAAGACCGAGAGGGAGAACGAGCTCGCTCGGAGACTAATAATCTTGGTGGTCAATGTTTCCTGTAAGCCAGGTCGGTATGTCTGTGACCGTATAAAGCCGGAGACACACATCACCGTACCATGCCGGATTCGTGTGTCGGTCGGATGTTGGCTGCAGCAGAAATTGTACATTTAGCGTTCGAATTGATACGGTGATGCGTGAACCATTGCATTTTAAAAAGCATTGCGCAATTAAAAAAAACGTCGAGTGTTGCGATTGAAAAAAAATTGAATTCACGCATTAATCCAGCCGTAGAATGCAAGGTTCGCGTGTTTATTTGAGGAATAGTACGTCAAAACTGATTTTACCCGTTGAAAAAAAAATAATGCGATTTAAGTAGTCATATGATATACGTTTCTATGTCCTGAAAATCGATTCGTAAAGTGTAGTGGATTGCAAGAGAACTACTGAATCAATTGTATCAAATCGCTTTTCATTTAGAAAATCAAATCTTAAGAATAAGGATTATGTTTAAAAATATGCTTTTAAATGTGGCGGTTGCACGGAGTGGCCAAAACATTTTTATCCGCAGGCACAAACGATGGGCGTGATTCAGGTCACGGAGTTGGTCCGAAATAAAAATAAAAAATGTTGTATTTTTCAGGATCGTGATTATAAATTGTAAATACGTAACTGCGCGTTTTTTATCACAATCAGTGATGCGAGGGAGGTATAATTTCCTATTCGCCCCACTATATCTGCAGCGTGCAGAGACATCGGATGCACTTTCGCGATAGCGTTCGCGGAGGCAGATTATTGCGATGCTTTTAACGAAATGCAAGATCGTTGGGGGCGATCTTTTTTTTGGCATGCGGAGGGACCATTCGAGGATTTTGAATGTTCTTTCCCCGGCGAATCGAACCAAGACGGGGGTGAATACGTTGAAAGGGTCGGCGCCCTTCTTAAGTTCTTCCTTTAAATTCTGTACCGCGGCGAGGTCGTGGAAGGACCTCGGGGTCTCGGATCTTCTAAGTCCCGTAAATCTTCTAAGTTGCGGGGGATCAAGAGGTTTAGGGGACTTCGTAGATTACGAAAAATGTCAAGGGTTTATGCCTTTTCTCTGTAATCGTTACGTTATACCTACCGATACGGCGTATCGTTTCCAGTTCATGCTTTCCCCGAATTACAAATCATTCCTATCCCTTTGCGTCGTTGACGTCGATTTCCGTGCGACCTTCGTGAAAATGAATTTCCGTCGCAACGCAGCCTGGTTTTTCCCTTCAAAATTTCATACTCTCGAGACGCTGGAAAATGATCGATGTTCATCGAGAATCCTTGTTCCAAAAACTCGAATACTTCGACACGGCCCTCGTTACTCGATCGAGTAATTACAGCGACGCAGACGCGCGCAAAAGTTTCCATCGTACGTTACCGAGGACTCTGCGCGTCCATTTCGCGACGCAACGCGCAGGATCCCGACCGTTCCGCGGTTTATGTACATACCAATGCACCGCTGAAGAAGGCAAATGCACACGCGTACACCGCACACGTGAGAACGCTCTTGCAACTCCTGGGAAGGAACGAAATTTTCCAGGACTACGTAAGAACGCGTCGACGCGGGAGAGCGTAAACTTTTCCGAGGCTCACGGGAGAGCGCGTATGACAATGCACTGGCGAATGCGAGAAATTAAGCGTAGAAATATATTCGGAGCGAGGGACGCGTATTTTTCGTAATCTGCACGCGGGTGTCTCCCTTATGATAGGTCTAAACGCGTGATACGCTTGTTTAAAATTTCAGGTACACACCGTGTAGATTATATCTTTCCAAACGTCACCGTGCCGTAGTATTTAGGGGAAGGGGGGGGGGGGGGTTCCGGGTAAAAAAAAACATTTTTTGCGATTTTTTTCAGACGTATGAATAAAGCAAATTTATCCGAACCTTTTGCACATTATATACTATTATTTCAGAAACATTTTGTAATTTCTTGATTGCAAAATATCAACAAATAAGCCGGTGACGGAGCTTTTCCGAGAAAGCCGTTGGAAAAAGTCGTGTTGCGGTGATCACTATATCGCAGTAGAAAATGATCTGGGATCAAAATAACAATAAAATTTAGTTAGAAAATCACTAAATCCTAACCCCCACGTTCTGTAATTGTTATTTTTCCATTTTTCAGTTTTTGGTGGTCGTTCGAAGCAAAAATTGCGATTTTTCACCAAACTTTCGGCATTTTGTAGTTGGAAAAACCCCTTAATGTAAACAAAAATTATCATACTCAACGTCGTGGTTAGAATCTAGTGATTTTCGAACTAAATTTTGTTGTTATTTTGATCTCAGATAATGTTCTGCTGAGATACAGTGATCACCACTTTTTCCAAATGCGTTCTCGGAAAAGCTCCGTCACCGGCTTATTGGTTTATATTTTTCAATCAAAAAATTACAAAATGTTGCTAAAATAATAGTATACAATGTGCAAAAGGTTCGAACTAAATTGCTTTATTCATGCGTTGGAAAAAAATCGCAAAAAAAGAGTTCTTTTTACCCGGAAACCCCCCCGTTAAAGCAAATAAACGACTTAGGTGGCATTTCGTTAAACGATGAAAATGATAAAAACTGGTTTATTTATCAGTATCATATTTTAACCATGAGACAAAGAATGAGCAGGATTACGGAAAAACCGTTCGCTTTAACTGTACCGTTGTGACGTCGTAAATGTACAAATCGAAAGTATCGAATTGTTACAGGACGAGCATCCAGTTTCTTTGTAAAGAACACGTGACGAAAGTACAATGGGAAAGTACAGATAAGGATACACCGAGAGGACAAATACTCGAATGTCTCCTCGCGCGGAAATTGTTACTCCGAAATGTCAGGTCGGATCAAGAGACAAGGTCTTGTCTCGGGCCAAGTACAAGTGCGCGAGACTACACCTTGTTGTATCTTTTCCGGAAAGAACGAACAGGGGCTTTCGAGGTGGTCAAACTGCATTAAAAAATTAATTTAAAAAAACGTGTAATAACCATCGAAAAGGCCGCGTCGAGATGAGTGATTTGAGTACGATTTGATCAAAATTGTTCCAGCCAATCACGAGATATGGAATCTCAAAAATGGCAGTTTTTCGTAAGAAATGTCGTCTTCTCCGTCGTTTTCTCTGTAACGCAGTTAATAATATTTACCAATGCCCCACGAGACAATAGCGATCTTTTCGCAGCACTCAACCGTATAGACTATAGGCAATAAAACATCTGGCCGCCCGAGTCACTCGGGTTCATGAAATTTGGATGTGAGGAACGATACCCCCGAGGTATACCGTCCACGTCCCTCTCTCGGTCATCCACGGGGTGGATTAGAATTGATTTTTTGACACCATCTTACGTGCTTTATCAAGGGGCTAGGTCTTGTCTCGGGCCAAGTACAAGTACGGTAGACTAGACCTTGTATCTTTTCCGGAAAGAACGAACAGGGGTTTTCGAGTCTCCATATCCTCAAAGAACATTCTCGATCTTCAAAAACGGACGATTCCCCACCCATACACTATTTGACTATCTCGCTCGGGCTTTTTTAACTTTCGTCCTCCTACACACGTCCTCACCCTTTCTGATCTCTTTCCGGTTTTCTGTTGAATTGCTTCGCCGTTTTTAATCAATCTATTAATTTTATTATTTTAATGATTTGCCATACACTCCTCCCGCCCTCTCTCATCATTCCCACACGCGTTCGCCCCCCTTTCACCCATCCTCTTTTTGAAATTTTGTTTGCCTTCTTTTCCATTTCTCGACGTTTTAATTTTTAAGGATACGTTACGAATATGAATTTGGCCGTGAATCTACTGTTTAAAATTTTAAATCCATCTCCTAGTATTCGGAATGACTGTGCGTAACGTATATGAATAGCCACCAATTTCTGTTCAATATAAATTTATGAATTTCGGTGAGTTTAAAATCGTTCAGTATGTGGTGAATGAGTCAAAGAAACTCTGATGAAACAGATTCGTGGTCATTACCAATTTCAAAATTGTTGTAAATTTTTCATTTGTCGCCGCGACGTTAATTGATCGGAACGAACGGTTAACCGAGGATCATATGGGTTTATTCCATAATTGCATTCGAAAACTCTCCGATTTTTCACCATGACAAACATATAAAATTCATTTTCCTGATTCTATTAAATTTGTTGATCGACACATTAAACACGCAATTATTAATTAGTAACTTTGGAGGAAGACATTGAATTTGCAGTTTTTATAACTGCAATTCCATGATTGTTTGTGATTGTTGTGAAGAAAATTTCTAACGGATGAACGGAGAAATTGACATTTTTTTTAGAAAAACTATATCCATTTTTTAATTTTAATACAAATTAAATTAAGTTTCCAAACGTGCAAATTCAACCCAACTCCAACGACCGTGGTGTTTTTGCTATTGCTTTTGCCACTTGTTTGTAATTTGATTCTAATGCTGAAAACATTTTATACCATCACGATTTAATGCGAACACACATATAATGAAATGGGGCAGGTATCGTAGAGCACTTTCTAAAGTATGTAGTCTGGTCCTTCATTAAATTTATTTCCATTAGAAATTTTAAGGAAACGTGGGCAAACAGCGACGCGGTAAAAACTATATCGAAGTAGATGAAAATGCGAAGAGCGTTTAAAACGCTTGGAAAAAGACGGGTTTTCTCATAAACGAAAATACCATGAGGAGCGAACACGAATCTGAAAAGGCAACCAGAAAGTTATATAATAAATGCCGAAAATGAATGTGAGAGAAAGCGCGCATATTGTAAGAAGAATGCTGATTTTTTTCACCACTACCGTAGTAGACATTTAATACATAATACTGTTGCGCGACATGCTGCGCGTAACGCGGCACGAAACCATAATTAAAAGAAATATGGGCAACTAACTATAAACTGTTATTTAACGAGAGTTAGGGAGAGACGTGTCACTTTCGAGATGGCTACGGAGAGGTTCCGAAAAGCATAATTGTTAAGCAACAACGAACTCGTTGCCAACAAAAGCCTACCGAACTGTCAACGCTCGGTACATTTAACGTAAAATATTACATCCAATCTCATGTTCGTAACAATACTATAGTATACCCGTTCTCAATTATACGAAAGTAGTGAAATATGAAAATATAAAAAACATTAAAAATCCGAAGACATGGGCCAAGTACAGTACGCGTTTGTCTATAAAAATTAAAAAATAACAGTGTACAACACAGGTCATGCTCAGAAATAGAAACTTTTTCATACAAAATATGTGAAATCAAGAAATGTGAGCAAGTACAAAATACTTATTTTACCACCAAGTACATTTAATACGTTATTAAGAAGATTTATTGAATCAGTTAGAAAAAACAATTTTTGTAGGAATTTAGCTAATTCAATAAAATATTAATAGCTGTCTTATTGAGCTGAAAATAAGTATTTTGTACTTGCTCACATTTCTTGATTTCACATATTTTGTATGAAAATGTTTCTATTTGTGAGCAAGGATGTGTGTTGTACACTATTATTTTTTAATTTTTATAGACAAACGCGCACTGTACTTGACCCGTGGAGATCGCACTTCGACGTGCAGAGTATTATCTTCTCTCTCGCAATTTTTGTATTCCTCATAATTACCGCTACGTCACGATTAGCTTCTCGAATTCTAACAACGTACGTGTATTGCCTCGCAAACACGGTACGGAAAGTTTCGCAACTTGGCTCGCTCGTTAAATGCGCAGCTACCGCTGTAACAACGTAAGTTCCGTGTTTCTCTTGGAAACTTCAACTTCGAATCCCCGTGATTCCGAGAAACCACGAGACGTCTTTTGTTAGAATTTATTTTAAATCAAGTTCGAAAAACGCGAAATAATTAAAAAAACGAATCCCGAGACGCATCATTGTTCCGCGCTTGCAATCATAACTGGTCGTCGAGTTTGATTAAACCGGCGACTTATGAAATAGACGACAAACAGCGAAATTCGCGATTCATTAAGCTCTGCCACCTTTGTACCGATCAATTGGAAACACAGTGGAAATCAACTCGGAAGAACGTTTACGAATGAAAGAAAGCGGAGCGGAAGAAGAATACGTCGTCGGATCGATAGGCAAGGGGGAAATAAAGGTACGGGCACAACGAGAACACGAACGGATAGCGGGAGTGGGAGGGAAAACAAGATTGACGTTCGGGTTTAATGCGAAACATGTACACGGAAGAAATAGAGGATCCGAGGTTCCACGCTGCGGGCTTCGGGTACGGCGAAAATCACCGAAGAACGTCGTCTCTGTCCGTGGAATCTTCTTCGCGGAGTATCCCGATGGATGCGGGAAAAAGAGCCCCAATCCATTTGGAGAAAGTTAAAAGGAAAGCAGAGATCGAATGAGATTCCGCGAACGCAGCTAGAAAAAGAGGATGCGACATAACATCGAGTTTTCAAGTCCAACGAGCACCCGCGAGACATTCCGTTTCGATCTGTATTAAAGTCAGTGATACACCCTCCATCGGTAATGTGGAACCTGTAATGTTTTAAATTTACATTCTGGGAAACTTTGCGTCGCGGCGCTCTGTGGTCGGAAGATCAACTTTTTTTTTGATACTCTAGTATTAAAGGTGTTTTTATTCAAGATTTAGGAGTTTTCAAGAATAAGAATTTACATAATGTTGAGTTAACTTACAATATCAGGTAATAATCATGGTCTTGGACATATTATTTCCTCTTTTCAAAACTTAAAGGTCACGTTCGCAAACCGGCGCAAAAAAACAATGATACTATTGAAAAGTTGACAAGTTGTACAACATATGTATATATGTATATTCGTTATCGATCATTTTGGATCTTTCGGGACCTCCACTAAACATAATCAAAGACCGTTTCAGAATTAAACGGTCCTGGACATATTTTTTCAAATATTCTTTTGTAATCTCCTACGTGTCGCGTGGCGCGTTAGTAACGTTGCTGTAACTGCGACTGTGGACTGACTACGACTACGACTACGCTGACGGGTTCCCCATTAATTGCGGTTCCGTATTGTTCTTGTCAATATCGAGGATCGATACTAACGCAAGCTTTACGCTTTTGTTTTTTTCTTCGTCCTCGCGCGACGCGGCGCGGCGTATCGATGCCGACAATTTTACGCGCTCCCGGCTTCTTTTGCCAGAACCGGCGATGCCGACGCGTAATGAATGTCTGAGTATATGGCAGGAGGTGGCCAAAAAGAAACGATAGAGTTCATTAAAACGTCGAGCGGATCTGACAATTGAGTGTCATTTGGTGTACGAATTTCCTTTGTGTTAATAAATTATACTTCTTTACCTTTTCTACCTTACGCCAAAGTAAATCCCTACGGTGACAGAGTAACAATAACCCTCGTAATTTCGTTGAATCGAAAAATAATACAGGGTGATTACAAAAGAATACCACATCTTTGAAAATATGTATTTATGAACAAGACATCTTCACAAATGTTTAACGTGACCTCCTTGAGACACTCGAACGATATCTACCCGATAGTCCAATTCGCCAGACAGCTCGTGACAGCGCTCTTCATCACTGGCCCCCAAGAAGCCCTGATAGTATACCCTACGATTTTTTTCTATGTGGGTATGCTGAAGATAACGTTTTCCGTCCACCTCTGTCAGGTAACATTGAGAAACTAGAACGCGAATAACTGCGTCTGTGGAACATACAGTATACACACAATAAGGATCGAATTAGATTACCGGGAGGACATCGTTCGAGTATCTGAAAGAGCTCACATTGAACATTTGTTAAGATGTCTTCTACTAAAAGAGTCTTTGTTATTTACCCTTTACATCGATTCATTACCCAATTCCAACTAGTTTCGTTCAATAAATACATACATTCAAATTTGTAGCATGCTTTTGTAATCACCCTGTATTATAACTCGGCGTACCTGCGGCTCGCGTTCGGTCGATCGATATCGTGTCTTCCACCGATTAAATTTTCGAGATATCGAAGTAGCTACTTGAACCGTGTCGAAACTTCGGGTCAGACGGACGACAAAATATCCCACCGACGCGACGCGCCGATAACGCAAACCTCGCTCTTCCTGCCCAACGTTCCCGACTGACCCGATAACGAGGAAACGCGACAATTATTTCGTTGTAGTTCCATCCTCCCTCCGCAGAAGAGAATCGCGTATTGTCCCTCGGCGCGGAATTACCCCGAGTCGAATAAAAGCACGCATTGCGAGTGTCATGTTTATGCGTGTCCTCGTTCGCGGGTACCTGTGTTCGTTCACCGTGTCGAACACCCGCCAAATAGAGGGCCATTCGGCGAGAACACGCTCGCTGATACGTGGGTGTTGAACTCTCGCGAACCACCGTGCACACGGGCGGGGCCGGGGACCCTACTCCACGGAAGTTCTGACAGAGTGTCTGGCATAGCAATCTAATCCAAATGCCCCCACGAATCATGTCACTTCCAGTTGCCCGCTAACAGAGATTCTCCCCTTCGAAAAGTCTATCTCGTCCGAAGAAATTCTCGCGACTCTTACGCGGATCGAGCGGCAAACACGGAAGCGCCTCCCCTACCCCCTTGCGTAACGCCCAACGCGTCTGAAGGGAACGGTTCGTTTCCCGATTCCCCGTACGCCGCCTCCGCCGGGCATGCCGTGCATTGTGTAAGAAGGTGTGACGTAAAAACGAGAGGAAAACGTATTTTAATTTCAGCAAGGGGAACGAGTTGCTGGAACCGTTGGCTATTTTCCTAATCGCGTTTATTCGTCCATCTTTCGGGGCTTCGATCGTGGGTCTTCCGCGGCGTTGGACTGCAATAAAGTATCGTACTTTGTTCGTTTTGGGTTTATAAAAACGAGGTATGTATAGAGTATTGTGCTTGGGGTATGTAAACTTATCGTTTCATCTGCGAGCGGAAGAATTTTGTTAGTTATAAGAGATTTTCGTAAATCACTTGATATCACGGTATCTTTAATTCCATTTTCTCTTATCATTTGGTTTGCGTGCTTAGAGTATTCCACCGTTGGCGATGTTTCTTCTTCTTCTTCGAATGTTATATGAATGAATTAATCGTAATTAAATTCGTAATCCGTCGTATCAGCGAACGTATATAAATTATACGCGCGTTTAACGCAGAACTTTAAATTTTGCTCGTAATTTTTTATTCGAAATCATGTCCGCGGGAAGGGTAGCGAGTGCTACTATTTGCGTGAAAAGGAACTCCCTCTTATCGCGTAAAGAGGCATTTTTCTACTTCATCGTTCGTGCGCTCGCAGGTAAGAGTTTATTCCTCGCTCCTCCGGAATTTACATTTCACATTTATATCATCGTACGAATAGAACGGTTCGCGTTAAGAGATCGTCCGTATCTTCGTTTCGACGATCAACGTTTGCCCGGCGCTTGCCGTAAAACGAAATGCATTTCAGCTTATGGTACTCAGAAAGTACCACGGTGAGATAATGCGCATCGAGATCCAACCATTCTCGCACGACGTCGCGTAACGCGAACTCCTCTTCGAAAGTAGGCAATTCGCGCAAACTTCGCGCGAACCGCTAGCGAGGAAATCGATAAAACACGAAACACGGGAAATGGTTTTGCATTATGCGTAGAAGGCTTATTAAAATTCACCATGCGTCCGTGTACGCGATGGAAAATAATGGAACCGGATATCAAGAATTTTGGGAAGCCAGTAGATCGATCGATCGAATTCTCCATCCACTTAAACGGTTGACAATATAATATTAATGCGGATAGTGCTGGAAAATCTAATGAACCTCTGAAGCATCATTGCAGTAACGCTGTTAAAACGAGAAGGGCGATTACCATAGTTACTACGCCATGCTCGTTATCGCAAGTAATGCAGCTATACGATAATAATTCGTAACAATTATTCGACAAGTATCTACAAAATTTCTCATTCTTAGGGAAAAATTGAGTGAATTAATATTTCGTAAAACGTATAACTTACATCGACGTATGTGATGGAATGCCGAAAACGTATACGAGAAATACTTTTCTAACTGATTCTTAAATAAAAAATAGTCGAATCCTCCTCGAGTTTGATTAGTTACCGATTTTTACGCAAAAAAAGGCGACGTTAGAATTTGAACCTTCCGTTAAAAGGATGAAAAACAGGCGGGAGTCGAAACTGATTACCTTAAGGCGAAGCGCGGGCAAATTGGTCCTTTATTTTCCTCGTTTAGTAGCACTTACATCTTGTTTGCGTGCGACGCAAATGGAATCGAATAATAATATACTGCGTGGCAGTCCCTGCGGACTCCACGGACAGTTCCGTAAATAAGGCACTCGCTATTATTCCAGTGAAGCGTGGGTGTTACGGTGCATTCGGACAATATAGAACGGGGATGCTACCCTTAAAGTCAGCGGTGGCAATAACAATTCACGCGAATTCTCCCGTGAGGCTTTAAAACGTTCTTAAAGGAAAACTACGTGCGGCAGATACGATTCCCGCTACGCATTTACTGATAATACGTGCGTACTCGCGTTGCGTGTGCTACAATATTAAATAAAAAGTTTAATTCTCGATTATGAGTGGGTCTCACTTTTTTAGTATGGAAAAATACTGTCCATCGTGTCGAAAATGGAAAACCGTTTCAGACTGTTCCGGGCGTTCTTTCGAATTATTAACGCGATAATTTAGAGTTAGAAATATGGAATTCACTTTGATGATCTCTTCGAGGCAAAGGTTTTCCCATGAAATATTGATCCTTCGGTCGAAAATAAAAAACCGTTTCAGACCGATACGTTGGAATTATTAACACGGTGATTTAGAGTTAGAAATTTGCAAGTCGCATTGATCGCTTCTTCTAGGAAAATGCATTTATTTCGGCGCAGAAATAAAGAAAAATGTACGCGGGATTGGATGCAAAAAGTCATGCAAATGATTTACAGCGTACCTTCCGTGTTTCCGAGATAACAAATTACTTTCTTCAGTAATTCGTGTATCGGGAAGCTCCGATCGGAAATGATGCGATAAGAAAGCGTGCAGCTCGTATCCGCTCGTTCGATGCGCCGAAGCTTTTAGTAAAATTAAATGCCGTTTAACGAGAGAAGCTTAATTCGGAAATTAATTAATGTAATAAAGGATACTATTGCGCGTAGACATCATTTGTCAGAGGTTCTAGTACTTAACCAAGTGTGTTTCATGCTTAGCCATGCGTGTCAAAGTGAATACGGTCGATGTGTTCCGCACAGAAATGTCGCGAGTTACGTGAATGGGACGTATAATTGATTACCGTCGCATCGATGTGAGAAGCAAATTCCTTGAAAATTGAATGATCCCCCGTCGTTCGTCAGCATACGTCGCGATAGACTCAGAAAATTTTGTTAACCTTTCGATCACTCGCGGGAAGCGCTAAATTAGATGTCATAAAGGATTTATCATGGAAAAGATGTCGATAATCTCATCGTATTAAAATAAACGAGCGTTACGTTTCTACGGCAAAGAACTGCCATATTTCTATCGAATAAAATTCACCAGATATCCGTGATACTCGGTGCTTGATTTTTTTGCAAAAATAGAATATTCCGGGGTCAGAATTAACTGACCCACAAAATTGTAGAAATTCAAGTAATCGTTTTAATCGATTTCCCGGGACTTTGAGAACAGAGGACCAAAATAGAAATTAAATAATTAAATCTACCGATCGATCGAATGCAGTAATCAAGGGTAGTAAAAGTTAATTGACGCATTTTCTACCGTCTGAAAATATACCGATCAACTTTTAATAGAATTGACTAAAATTGAAAGTTCGAGATTAATATTTTCATCGTTCTCTCCGTCTGGCCCCGCGGCAACATCGAAATTAACCAAAGTACGTGGATAAAAGCAAAGCGTCGTGAAGCTCATGAAAGTTACGGCTCCTCCCCTTTCGATGGGATGACATATATATGGATAAGCCTGATCGAAGTAACATCGTTCGCGTCACGCAACGTAACGCTAACCGCTCGCACACCTGTGGCAAAACCTGTCTCGCGGGAGCACTTAATACAAGAATGTTCGAAGGCAATTAGAAATAATTGGAGATCGGCAAATGGGCCACGTGATGTCTTTATTTCTGGAAGAGCGTCTTATTTACTCGCTGCGCACGCATCGTGGTAAGGCTAAAGAGCAGGTAGCACGAGAAAGCGGAGTAAAGAGGCGAGAATTCACTTTTCCCGCTGTATGAAATTAACTTTTTCTCGATAATAAACATCGAGTTTTGTACGAATGTCATTCGCGCGATAATTCGTAACTCCGTTCCTCGCGTAAGCGTGCAACGAAATCTCGAAAGAAAGCCTCGGTCGAAGTCGAATTTCGCTCTCCTTGCATTTATTTTCAAAAACGCCGATCAATCATTATCGCCGGTCACGTGTCTTTCGTTATCGAGTCTGCATCGAGCGATATTCTCACACGAACAAACGTTTTAGATCGTAAACGCATTTCGCTAGTAGAGCGATGCTCGAATACGCATTCCAAACGAGTTTAGTTCACTTGAAAACAATGCCTATAAATTATACGCGAAACTCCAACATTCGATCGTACGATTTCCACCGTGGCACCCATCTCTCGCGCAATTCAGAAATACTATATCCTCGAAATCGATCCTAGAAGTTGGTCTCTCGTCTCCCATGCTCCCCCGCGTCTGATCATGTTTGTGCAGCCGCGTTTGACGTGTTTGGACGAAGTACAACTAGCGCGACCATTGTTCAATACTGCCAGGGCGTTACGACTAGGTACGTCGGGATATAAGCTTGCACTGACAATAAGAATACATGGAAGTGTTTGCTGCTATAACCTACGCCGCTCTAGCAATGAAAATAATTATACCGCGGATACTTGGACCGGGTCACCGACAGAACGGCGAGCGGAGGATCTCGAAATTGGAATTCACGATTAACGCGAAGCGGATATAGTGTTCAGCGTGAAAAAGTAAAAAACAGTATTGCTCAACAACGGTATTTTATCTCCGCCTACAATTGCAATATCGTTAAAATTGTCGGTAGGTACTCCGAAACGCAATACCGGTCGCTTTCACCGAAACCCGTCGCTCGTGTTTCACTCGATAATTTTGATACTTTTTCCTATCGCTGTTACGAATAATTGTTCGTTCTTTCTTTTTCACTAGCAACACCGCGTAATTACAGGCGTCTTAACTCTACAGCGTGAAAAAAGGTATCGTGAAATCTTCAAAGACCACGATTGCGCTTTACCAAAAAAAAAAAAAAAACGAAAAAACAGTTGAATTGAAATTCAACCGTGATAAATTTTATCGCCGTTATAATTTTCCCGAGTTTCATCGCGAGCGCGTCTGCCTCGTTGAGTACGGCGTTACGACGCTCACACGCGCTAACCTCTCGCCGAATGGACGCGTACAATACACTTTACAGGAATGAATATTTCATACTCGGTGATTTTCTCTTCCTCGCTCTTTCGAACTTTCAATAACGCTAAATTTCAAAGTCCGTTAAACGCTTTCCGCCGTACCATCGTGACCATGGAGTCGACCGTACCTCATCGAACGTCTCGCACATATATGTATGTTCTCGCGGTTGTACCTCTGAATTGAAAATTTCACTTTAGAAGCTTTAAACGCATTAAAAATCCGAAAGCGTGACAAAGAGCGAGACGTACGAAAGAATGTAACAAAATTGTAATACCTTCTTCCCGACGGATAAAAAACATCTGTTACCCACAATGCTACATTTCGAATCAATTCTGGAAATCGTCGTACTTCCTAAAGCGGATCCTCTCAACGGTGCATTTTCCGAGTCTATTTTCTAAAACGGCAGAATCTCCCAAGTTTTCAATGGTATCGCGATCCCATTTCAGAGTTACCCGGAATTCTTCTCGTCTGTCTCGAAGCGGATGAATCGACGTGACACTTTAGGAGCGCACGGATACCTGTGTGTCCAAAGCGACCAAAGTCAAGGGAACAAGAGTGTTTGGAAATAAGATCAGGAGATTCTGCGATCTGTCGGTTTTTTGACATCCGGTAGAGCGATATCCAGGGAGCGTGTATTGTGTTTCAAAGTATTCTACCGATACCAAAGCGAGGGAACGCGTCTCTATAAAAGAAAAGCATATAATAATACTACAGACCTTTGGAGAACCGCAAGATTGATAACGTTATTTACGACAGGTACTTCGTGCCGTGGTTGACATTTTAATAAGTTAATATCGTAACGGATATTAGAAAATCCAGCTGGCAAGAGTGCCCGCGTAGCAGCTGTGTTCACTGAGAGTATTTTTTGAAGAACCGCTACAATTTATGCATGACTCCAAAAAGCGATAAAGAGAAATTAGGAAAGAAAAAGGGGAAAAACATTTCAAGGAGGAAACGCGGCATGCGAAACATCGATAGTCAAAGGGCAAATGTATTTTGCAGATAAAATTCGATTTACGATGCGAAGAGTTAATCTCTTATACAAAGCTGAAATGTAGGTCGAGCACTGTAAAAAATGGATGACATTTAAAAGTCTTCGGTTTGAATAGAAGACTATTGTCAACTCGGGGAAAGTCTTTTATCCCGACTAAAAAGTTCAGTCGGTATCTGTAAAGCGGGTCTCGTATAATATATTTAATCGAGACGCTAAAGTTACTTAAACATTTTGCTTTATAAGTGAGGTATTCAAACACACGAATTTCGTAAGGTGTCAACGCATATAAATGAAAAATTATTAAAAATTACTACGTAATCGAGTTTCATCGCGGAAAATTATACGGCACTTTAATAGTATCCGCAAGAATTGGAATTTTGTAACACGTTAGAATTCTGATTCCCTAAAAAATCATCCAACGATAAGAATCTTTCACGAAGTGGTTCCCAACCTTTTTTTAGCCATGTCTCACCTAAGTATCTTTAAAATTCTGATATTCCTCTTTCACCCGCTCGCCTAGGACACATTGTAATTCTTATTATTCAAACATGAACACCTATTCTCATGCGGGAAGCCCAAAAAGCCACTAACGTCAAACAGTAACCGTCCTGGTCGAATGACCGATTCCAAAATAAGTGTTGCTTTTTCGGAAGGAATTCTTCATTTATTGTAAGAAATAATTCACAACATAGCTTTTAATAATAATGATAAAATAACCAATCTTATTTTTTCACTTTTATACGTATGATAAACAGGACATAAATATAACCGACTGATATGACATAAACCGATCGTTTGGCCGGACCCGACAAAATTAGCGTTAATGACTCATTCCCAAATTGTGTACTTAAAAAACAAATTGCCCCCTTCTGGGGCATGTGTCCCACGTTGGAACTGCGGCTTTAACGGATATCGCGAGACTCGAAACCCATTAAAATGTGACGCGCTTCGAGCAAAGTAAAAATAATCGCAAGAACGTTCAAACCAATAATGAACGATTGCTGGTATCCCGGTTAGAAATGAAGAGGAGCACGGTAAACAACTTCAATTTTTTCCCAGTCATGCTTATGGTCGAGGAAGATTACGGAAAGTACGCGGTAAACGATTGAGCAGTTACGCCAACCTGGGAGGTCCAATAAAACTGACTGTATAATTATCTCTCCCGTTTTCACTCAACATCACATAACATTTCTCTACTCGACGTGAGGAATAGCGGTAACACTTACGGGGACCGATATACGAACCACTCGCAGTTTATTTGACATTTTCTACGACTGCGCACTCCCGCTCCTAGCTGAGGCACTCAGAGCTGCATCCACACAAAAGAAAAAAAAAGTCAGTTATCAAGTCGCATCGACGTTTCGCTTTTTATTGATCTTATCATGGAAATCGGATTTTTCCGGCTGACTAACTCTTCATGACAATTCGTCTACGAGGTATCGAAATACCATTCGGAATATTACTCCGATTGTCGTTGTATATTAGAATCGTAGATACGATTATAGATATTTCAATTTTTGTCTCTCTTTAATCCTAAGATCAGCCTGATTTCTCTTATCAGTTTTTACCATAGATCCATTAATTTCCGAGCGAATTTTCGCGAACGTTAAGAAAATCGCGTCGAGAGGGTTCGATCTGGCACAAATTATTTGCAAATAAACATTTCCAACTCCTTTACATCTCGATTATAAATTTGATTCACGGACACGTTCGAAAAACAAATCTTAGTTTCGAAACAACTAAATCGACGTTAAGACGTTCACGATAAATTTTCAGCAAGCGTGATAATCTAGCCGGCGACAAATCGTAAATTTCTCGTCGGAAATCCTCCACGTCCTGGAATTTCCGCCGAAAAACAAGTTTATTTCATCGTGATCCGGCGGTGAAGATAAACCTGTAACGTTATCGCGATTACGGTAACAGCCCTCTTGTTTAGCCACGGTATTGTTATTGCCCTAACGCGAGGGAGTATTGGCGCATCGCAAGTTGTTTCGCGTTATCGTATCGCAACAATAGGTTTACGTCGAATTGTTTAAAATACGCGTCGTCGAAACCGAAGTGGATATTGAATGCCTGCTCGAAACGTTGGCAGCGAAGACGCACGATTTCCGGGGGCAAAAAACGACACTGTACGACGATCCCAAAATGCAAATAGAAGTTTGCGGAAACGCGGAGCGAACTACCGTTTTGCGCGTCATAAAATGCAAATACAGTTTCAACGTCAACGTTCGTCCCTCCCCTGGGCATATCCCTTTTTTTTACATCGAAAATACCACTCCCCGTTGTTTAGAACCGTTTCTCTTTTTTAACAGTACGCGTAATCGCATTAGGTAACGCGAGGTTGAACGTGACGTTGAAATAAAGCGCGGTTCCGTTAAAACGAATGTTTTTATGATGGCGAAAGTTGCATGGAAAGATTGTTTAGCTTTACGTGCGGTGGTATCGCGAGTGACACGATAAATTAGGTTTACGCGGTGTATTCGAGTCACCGCGTCCCGCATGTATGTGTTTTTAATATCTTCGTACAGTGCAATCGATCTTCGTTCGAACATGTTAGATACGAATTAAAAATTCCTAACGTTATCTGATGCTCGGAGTAATAATAATTTTTGGCTGGTTACTCGATACCCGAGTGTCGTGATTATTTCTCGAGGCACCTTGTACATTGATCAAGGGTCTGGGAAGTTACTTGCTAATACCAAATTACAGGAAGGGTCTAATTAAAGAAGGTTGTAATTAGAAGGTAGAACGAATAAATCGTGAAAGCAATGTACACAATTCTACGAGTAATTAAATTCATCTTTGAAAAACGAAGAAAACATCTCGCTCCTCGTATTTCCTTTGAAAATCTCTATTGTTTCGAAGCGCACGATTCCCGCTCGTATACACATCTCGAGCAGCTGACATCATTACCGGAAACATCCCCTTTAAGAATTCACAAACGTACAATTTTACTTTGCCTACCGCTCGAAATGCTCTATCAAGGATTTCGAAGTAAAACCGCAAAGTCGCAAGATCGTTATACACATTCGCGAGTATAAGGTTTCCTTTAGCGAATACACCTTTCCGTTTATCATTTTCTCTCGGACATAAGAAATACATAATCAAGGGGAAACAGATATCGGACAAATTTGTATCTCTTTCGGTACCAGAATCTCCCGCGCAATAAATGATCTATGCGTATACACATTCCAACGATCAACCATTATTTTTTCCGACCATAATCTTCTTCGCACAAATTATGTATATGAGACTAACCGCGGTGTAACCCACAATATCTTGAAAACTCCAATATTGATGTTTTTAGTTCAAACCTAATTTTAAAAAAAGCGGTGCAATAATTACAGCTGCGTTGTAGAGTGATCGCGATTTGTAACAAGAAAAACGCATATAACTCCGTTAAGAATGCTAGTGGGTTAGGCTACTGTTGCTCTCTCATCGTTAGCCTCATATACATATTTGTACGACCGGCTATTATCCGGCCAGGCCCTTAACGATTTACAACCGAGTAACAACAAAAACGTGTATCACCGTGTCGGGTAATATTTAACAAGCTCCCGCCGCGACGCGCGCAATTGGGAAACGTGGAATATTAATTAACGATAAATACCCACCTTGAGGCCAGTAAGGACCGTCGCGGGATTTGAGAGGGTCCGGGCCGAGGACGCCTGAGTGGTAGCCCCGTAGCTCAGCTGATGCTGATAGTTGGAAAGAATCTTTTTGTGAGCACTGGCCTGAGCTCTGTAAGCCGACACTGATAACTTCATTTCTCCGTGTTCCCGATAAAGGGTCCGATTCGCCTGATTTCCCGACCGGGGCACATCCTCGTTTCTTTCGCGGTATCCTTGAGCCTTCTTAAAGGGCGCCGCGCGGCCGGATCGCTGCGATGAAAATACCTCGTAAGGTGGAATGAGTCGAAAGGGGCGGGGCCTCCGCTTTTGCCGCAAATCGCCTTCGCGAAATTATCTTTCCTAGCGCCGGGTAAGCCCGCTCTCGCTTCGAGATCAATTTTCCTCCTCTTTCTTTCTTTCAGCCCCTCCTCCGTCTCTCTTTTTCCGCGTGCTATGGTTTCGGCCGCCTAGCCGACTGTTTTTAATTTCACATCTGCCACTCTCCTGGCGGTCGCCTTTATTATTATCCGCTAATCTCCCATCTTTTCTTCCCGTTTCGGCGTTTTAACTTCTCCCGATCGCTACCCTCTTCCTCGCGGCCCTTCGTACCCGCGCCTCTACCTCTCGTTTATCACCGGGAAAGTAGTTGTTTGAGAACACCCCCCTTGGTTCAACCAATCCTTCGTACTTGTTTTCGCGCCACGAGGACCACCTTCGTTGGAAATCAGCGACTTAAAGCCGTCCCCCTTACCCTCTCGACCAATTTATATTGGTTTGTAGTATTAGAGTTAAGGAACTGCTGGCGGGACGCATCGTTGGTCTTCGTAGTCGTCCCTAAATCGTTCTCGATCACCGTAACATCGGGATCGTCTAGTTAACGATTTCGATTCGGTCGTTATCAATTTTTCCTATCGTCCCGAGGAAAACGTGCAAGAGGGAGTGTCAAGATCCCTCCCTTCAGCTACGTCTCCCTCTTTCTCTCTCTCTCGCTCTTGATTTCCCGCGAGAGAGCGAAATACGAGAATACGTGACCCTCCGCTTCGTCTCGTCACCCTGCTCCGTCCTCCTCTCGTATTTCGATAGCCCGCGATATATTTCTCGACTTATCCGAAACAGTTTTGCGGCGGTTTTAAAGACGAACGGATTCAACTCGCCGAGCGCTTTAGGAAATCCTTTTACAGACAGAACCCGCCCCGATCCGACTGAGTTTCTTTCGATGAACCGAGAGTGTATCGATCCCGAAGGGTAATCTTTCTTTCTTCCTTCCTCTCTTTCTCTCTCTCTCTCTCTCTCTCTCTCTCTCTCTCTGCCCCCTTTATCCTCTGCAGCTCGGTACACACCGTTTACTATTTCGACCCGTAGCGTTTATCGTAAGCTCGTCGCGGATTATCGTAAATATCGTCCCGTAAACGACGCGACGTCCTTCTCAAAAGTCTCTCCGCGATGCCAACGATAAAACAACCGTTTCTCGCGAAACGAAAACTCTCACCCGGGGGTTAGTCTCTCCTTCTAATCCTGCTTAACGCTGACCCGCGTATACCCAACGACGTACCGACTTATTCATGAATTCCAAACGCAAGCTTCGAGGCTGCCGAAGCTCGACGCGGAAATCAAAGCGTTTTTTGCTTTCTCAGCAAGACCGCCGTCAGAGGCCAGAAATCTTTCGTATTCCTATCCGTTTAGTCACGCGCCATCGATCTCTTTCCATCGCCCCGCACGCGAGACTCTCATCTCGGAAGCTCCGAAAGCGTCAGCGCGAAACGAGCGAAAATCCTAAACACCCTCAAAGTCTTCCGTTATCGCGCGACGATATCTGGAGCGCGCAACCCCCCTCCCCCGTCGAACACCCCGCCCGGCAGCCAATCCTCGCCGCCACGAACAAGCAACCGAGTCACGGGCAACAGGGATGTCCGTGCCGATGAGCCGCTGGCATCTCGAGTGCCTTCTTCCGGTTCTTTTTCGTCCTGCGTCTACTCGAACTGTACGGCCACGTGCCGTTGTTCATTAAAACTCCCGCGCGCTGAATAGCACGGGAGAAGAGTCTCCTCGTGACCGCGAGTCCGTGACAAGGATATTTATTTCCGCCACTCGTCTCTTTGCGTCTCTCTTCGTTCTGATGACAGCCACGTACCTCGCGGGTCTTCTCCCCTCTCTTGCTCTTAATGATCGATTCTATACCAGGCACCGCGGCACCGAAGTACGAAAAAGATCGAGCGTACCTTCTAGAGAGTCCTCGAAGAACCATTGGACGTGGTTGGAGCTGGACCCTGATGTCGAGGTGGGAGCGCGAGCTCTCCACTCGATGATCCTGAGGCGTTGGGCAGAAGCGTGTATACCTCGTTCGCGTCGTTATCGTTGCCCCGCGATTACAGGTGACCGCCGTGCGAGTGCAGTCATCTCTTCGTCGTAACCACAACTGGAGATCGGGAACCAACTTCTGGATCGTTCCTTGACGATTCAAATATCGAGTCGCGCTTTCGAGGATACCGTCAACGATCGGAACCCCGATGGCTCGGAATTCCCCTCATCGATCGTCGATCTTCTCTCGCTGTGAGGTAGAAGCAACGAACGGTCGAGGTGCATTTGACGCGAATCTTAGAACTGATCAACAAGGAATTTATTTAAGAACGTTCGAGAATTAATTGCACCGTTACCGTCGAACTATCGTCGTCTGTTATCGCGACGGGAGAAAGATTATTGATCGTTATTCGTCATCGCTAGTGTCTTTGGAATGAATATTTCGATCACCTCGGTCTCGCTTCGTTTCACGTTTACCTACACACTGGAGTACTTCGAGTTTTTACATCTCGAAGCTGGACGGCACCGTATCCCTAGAAACGTAGAACTTTGTCACCGATATGCTCGCGAAGGGCCTAACAGGGATTAGAGGATCTAACGCGGACCACTGGTGACGGAAACAAGAGGAACTTTAGATTCGCGAATGATTCGTCGAATCCTTCGAAATTCGAGCTTTTCTTTCACGGCGATCGACGTCTGCATCCCCGGGATATCCATCGTCGCGTGGCCTACCGTAAAGTAAACTACTCAGTCTGCCACGGAACTAGCTTTCGCTCTGCCAAATTTTCATTAATCGACTGTCCGATCTCCAACGTATCGAGCCACTCTTCTAACGGACAGATCGAGCCAGTGAATACGCGTTCGCTCGACACGCATCGATACGTCCGCGGCAACTAACAACTGCAACTGAATCCTCGTTTTCTTCGCTCGCCACACAGCGGGAGGCTCGCGGATATTGAAATCGCTCTCCCGAAAAGCAAGGGAAAAGGGAACCTTTTGGTCGGCGTGCGATCGCCTGATCCCTTTAACGAGAGATTGGGCGCACTTAGGCGACGCGGCGACGTCGCGACGCGGTACCCGGTTTCTCGCGACCCGCCTACCAACCCGTCCCGAGCTCGTCCTGTTGCTTACGCGAATTTAATCGACGCGACTCATAGAGGAGTGAACGTTGATAACGCGGACGCATAAACCGGCTGCACGGAACTCGGTCGAAACGTTAGTAGACCACCGCGTAGCGTCCGTGGCTCGAGTATAACTGGATTACCGCTACCAATGACACCGTGCACCGGGACATCGACTAACCACCACGAGGTCTGGAGTGTCCGCTCTATATTCACCCCCCGGCGGTAACTGGATTAAATATTATCATAAACTGCGCGTGTGAGCAACCGGACAGAACGAGCGTGCCATCTACGCCGAACCTCTCCCCCGCGATTTTACCCCGTGGATCATTATTTCTTTCTTTCTTTCCCGTTATAGCGACGAACCAGCGTTATTTTGCACCTTCGGATATAACGGGGTTAAGAGTTATTTCAAACCGATAGATCGGGGGAACGGATACGTAAACGTGCCATTTATACTGATATTTTAATCCGCGATTTATTCTCGTAGATCGTTTCCTTTTGGTTCTGTCGCTTTAATGGCGACGGATCTTTATTTTACACCACCGGATATAATGGGGTTACGAGCTATTTCAAACCGGTACATTGGGAAAACGGAAACATGAACGAACCATTTATTCTGAAACTTTAGTCCACGATTTCGCCTCGTAGATTGTTTTTTTTTTGTTTCTGTAGTTTTAGCGGTGATGAATCCTTATTTTACGCCATCGGGCATAACTGAATTAACTATTATTATAAACCGATAGCACGGAGGAATGGATAAACGAACGTGTCATTTATGCTCGAACTGTAGCCCGCGATTCTGCCTCGTGAATAGTTTTTCTTTTTTGCTTCTGTCGTTTCAGCGGCGATGAATCTTTATTTTACATCACCGGGTATAACGGAGTTAATAATTATTACAAACCGATAGCCCGGGGAAACGGATAAATGAACGTGCCATTTATGCTGAAACCGTCGTCCGGGATTTTGCTTCGGGGATTATTATCTCTCGATTCACTGTACTCGAGCGATGATTTTTATTTCACACCACTGACTATAATAGAATAAATCGTCGTCTCGTTAGTTGAAAGTTTCGAATCCGGAGTTCTCATTTATCGAAAATGAGATGAACATCGCGAGAGCAGGAATGGCGATTGAAAACTCGACGGTTGAAAAATGATTATAATTTTTCTCCATTACGAAGTAACGATATGAAGTCGGGGCTGCATTTCAAAATTTAAATAAGTCGACGGTGCAATCATCGTCGCATACCCACTTCTGAAGCAATTTGAGCAAACGCGACAAAACGATTCGAAACTAAGTTGCCACTCAACGCGTAATACAAGCGTAATGCGCAAACGACTATGTGGACCTACCAAAGTGTTATCACACCGCCCTGTTTAATAGTCACTCCCAGCATAACGGTCTCCCTACGAAGCGACAAGCCCTACCTCGTTTTTCTTTCGAAATTCTCTCGATTTCTCGAACGCACTCGTTAATGTCGACAACAGTTTCCAGAGCAAATGTTTTCCTCTCCCGCGACAAAGTTCTACCGTTATTATTTAACAAACGCGCGTCGGGTCGTGGGTTCGTATATTACAAACGCGTGACCCAGAAAAATCGGACTGC
Source organism: Pemphredon lugubris (assembly GCA_933228935.1). NCBI lineage: Eukaryota > Metazoa > Arthropoda > Insecta > Hymenoptera > Crabronidae > Pemphredon > Pemphredon lugubris. Next base: position 25,757,683 of record OW121817.1, on the reverse strand, counting down.
TTTCCGGTCGTTTCCTTTCTTCTGTTCCCCGATAAGAATTTAGTAACCTCGCGAGAACACTGTGTCACCAGACTCATCGACAACTCCGATCGATCGTTAGAAAGGATCGAGTGGAACGAGTCGAACGTGAATACTTCCACGGAAACCACCCCCTTCTCGTATTTCGTTTTCTTATCTCTTGGGAAAACTACGGGACGAGACTGTGACACCGAGGCTATCGTGGAAACTTCGGCTTCCTCGCAAACTTCGCGCGAGCTATCGCGACATCAGCTATTAAAAATGCCATCGTAGGGTGGATCCCACCGACAAAGGCCGGAAGATATTCGTAGAAGATTTGATCTGAATTTTTCTGAGAATTATGGTTAATACGCTATACAGAACGACAACGAAATCACTGCTTTATTATCTCGCGCCCGTTGTAAACTGAAATATGCAAATTTTAACTAGAACGTTAACTCTCCCCTCTGGAACAATGTCAGTATACGGAGATATCGTTTGATGTCTATCGTAATATTTTAGTACGCATTCGAATATGTAATTGGTATGTTTAAAAATATGGAAACGCTTTACTTCCGTGAACGTAAGTAATCGACAAATATTTACGCGAACGCAAAAAATGAAATCATTCCACGAGTCGAAAAATGCTTCGTTTATCAGATCGGGACGATGAGTCTCGCTGGGGGGCGAAAATTAATCGTTGCACGAGACAAATGGTTTCACTGTCCGTTGATCATTGTATCGCGATTAATCGAAGCCACGGTATCGCGAAGAAAAATCTTGTCACGTTTATTTGTCTGCTTTGGATCCCGTTGCGGAATTCCTCCGTCAGAAGCCTGACAGCACGAAAAATTCTTTGATCGGCGCCTCTTTCCTTAACAATCTCCTTTTCTTTTATTCGCGTCACCTCGCTTGCCACCTCTTCGTTCTTAGTGCGCGCAAAATTGGTAGAATATACCTACTTCGGAAGGGAAAAAGATCTGAAGCATCAGGAATATTCGGAATCCATCGAAGATACGCGACATAGAAGATCCCGCTTGAAACGCTAAAAATTCGATCCAACTAACCCGAATATAGCTTTGTTCCGTTTCCTCGATCTAGGTTTTATTATAGCGCATCGGGCCGCGATTGCTGTATTTGCTCCTAGTGAATAAATTATATGGGTTCGCATTGATACGCCAGAAAATGTAGGAGAAGGTCAGAGCATTTCCCGACGTCCCAGCAATCGAGAGCCAGGCGATAAAGTTTTATTGAAAAGTCGTTCTTTACAGTCGTTTCCTCCGTAACGGAAATTAGCGCAACCATATCAAAGCGCTATTGTTAGCGTAAAGTTAGACGGCATCCTGCTAGTTAACAACGCCTATTTTTGAATCGAAAAATCCGCGCCGATTCGCGACAACGTAATCGCGACATCGATAAATGAAAATAGAGCGAAAAACGAGGTACAGCGATGCTGGGCAAATCCGAAACGCGTCCCGATTATCGGAAAGCTGGAAGAACTAATTATTTTTCATCGTCGTACCAATCTAACATCCACCGCTCCAACGACGAACGTTCAAAATTTATTATCCCGATGGGCGAACTGCCGTTATATTCAAACTACTCGAGTCCTCATATTACCCTACCGGGAATAATCAAACGATTATCCGTTCTTTCAGCGCGGGTAGCTCTCCCTTTCATCCGATGCGTACCTCCGATCTCCCAGGATCACGTAAAATCGTTTCTCTCACAGAGAAACAACTCTCTCCGATCGAGCCCTTCTCTCACCCGAACAGCTGGTACTCCGATCTCTAATTTCGTTCTCCTCGAATTATTCGCGAAGGCATTCATACACACAAGAGCGCGCACGCACAAACACAGAGGGCCATCAAGCGGCTGCACGCGAATGCAACCTTCGCGGCGGTCAGCTGACGACTGTCATCCGCGAGCGTGACCACCGACGTGCAACCAGATAGAAGAATTTCACCCGCGACGAGGGAACCGTGGACAATATTACGCGAATAACGATATCGATTCCTCGCGTTATCCTTCCCGATTACCCGTACGATCTTCCTTCCCTATATCGATTTTTCTCTCGCGATTTCTAAGCACAACCGACGCACCTTCCGATTATATTCGGGGAACCGGTACGGTCGGACCGGTGTTTCCTCACGCACGTGTTATCCGGCCCCACGAAAGTCACTAGGAGGCCAGTAGCAACCCCCGCCTGGCGTAGAGGACGGAGGGTGTGAGACAGGATGTCGAAACGCCTGACGGTGGGGGGGATGACGGGGGCTGGTAGGGAGGTTTTCCGTGTAGTGGGAGTGCGAGTGAGAGGACGAGAGAGAGGGAGGGGCGGGGAGGGAAAGGTAGCAGAGACCATCGTAGGTTTTGCGCGCACTCCCCACCCCCCGTCGAATTCTCCCTACTTTGTTCTGTCCTGCGGCTCCCCACTCCGCGTCCACACCCTTGGATTAAAAACCGAAATCCTTTCCCCTACTCCCATCCCTATCCCTTTCCCTATCTCCATCCCTCCGCCGCCGCCCCCCGACCGCCCCTCTCCGCCCCCCCGTGTCCCGTTTGCGTGGCATTCGCGCTCGGCGGGTGGATGCTGCGCAAGTCTCCGAAGCGATCTACATATGTACGAGAACGAACGGACTTTCCGCGATATAGGTTGACACCACTTCCTCGAGTGCCGAGGCGTTACGCATATCGCAAACGCAATTCCGCGCTGAATTAGGTACTCCCGGGAAAAAGTTTTCGCGTCGAAGTACCAAGGAAGGAGCGATACTTTGTTGTTAACGATGGTCCTATCGAAGCGTTGTTCGATGGAACTTTAGATAGTATTGAAAGTATATGCAGTTTTGTGGGAAGCGTTACGAGCGCTTTGGATATAATTTCAGGACTGATATTGGTGATTCCGAAAGTAGCTTCATCGTGGATGAAGAGAAGAAGGGACGAGTGCTTATTTAACGTTAGAGAATGGTCGTCGTTTGGAAGCTGTGCTCGTAGATTCAGATAGGACGATGAAAATATATCTATACGATTGCTCAATTTATAACAAAAGGTTAAACTCATATATCAAGCGACATTTAGGGAAATGAATTCGGTAGAGTTTAAATATTCATGTATTCTCATCTAATCGAACGACTTTCTTTTCGTCGCGATCCGTAATACTCCGCTCGAACGGAGGTACCGACTACAGTAGTACAGAAACTATCGTGTTATTCGTTATACGAACTTCATTCGCTAAAACTTATTTTCTGCGGAGGCCCTCCAATATTTTCATTGATATTCACGAATCGGAAATGAATGATTCGTTATTGTATCACCAAAAACGACTAACAAAGTGTCGGCTTTGATAACGAGTTCCATAACCAATGTCATTCATTGTTCGCAACCGTCGTCGACGTATAACCGAAAATAATAGAAGCAATGCTACCTTTCGCTGCAATTCTTGGATTCCTTATCGACGATAGCTCCTGACCGATGCAGCAAACTCTGTGCAGGCGTCTGCAAAACGAACATTTCTTCTTGAGAGGTCACTAAAGCGCAGTATACACTTGTAAACTCCTAGACTTTTAACCTCCTAATAGTCGATAGTCGGTAAAGAAGATACTTTGCTCCCGCTAGTCGTACGCCACTACCGCCATCTCCCAGTGAATACATGAACTGCATCGAGTGAAAGAGCAACAACCGCGGGTAATTATACGAACAGAAGCCAAACTTCCAGTTGCCTGTGCTTTACCATTAGTTTCTTATTACTTACGAAAAAGTTTATTACCGAAATGAATGGCTCGCTTCATCGTTAGGGTAGTAGGTCCAAATTATTAAAATGAGTAGAACTGTTCTACGAACAATGTCATCACCCGGAAAATAAGAAACCGAACAATACTAATCAAGTGTTTTAGTTAGATTGCATTGTTGTAATCGGAGTTAACCCTTTGGGCTCGAGAGGCGTCTCTGAGGCACCACACGGATTGAGGCGGCAAATCGAGCGATAACGGTGTTTATTTAGATTTGGTCTAACGAATATCGCTTCACGAGTTTACCTACTATCTATCCTACTGCCCTTCGCGTGTAATCTTATGAGGTAATGGCTAGAAAGATGTCTTATCTCAAAAACATTCGCGACCGCGGGTCAAACTCTGTCTTCGACGTTAGTTCGAAGTCAACTTTCTTGGCGATCAGAACATTTCTCTCAAAGTTACTGAGCCTAATAAAGATAGATTAACTTAGCCCCGAACTATAAGCAATCTTAATGAATTATATCTCAAAAAATTGCTCGCAATTTGCTCATCAAGAATATAAAATTGCTCCAGCGGTAGCAATTATTAAAAAAAAGTTATTGAATCATTTTGTAACAAACACTAATTTGACGATTTCTAAGTTGTCCGAGTACGTACGGAATCTTTTCTGGGCTCAAAAAATTGCGATCAATTTGCTCATCACTGCCCCACCTTTTTATTTGCGTTTTATTAACGTTTTTTGAATAAAAAATAATTATTAAATTTTCGATGTTTTAAGGCCTGGGAAAACGACAGTAGCGCGCTAGTTTTGAAACATGACACTAACAGCAGTGAAAACGGCTCTCAATCCAAATCGGAAATAAAAGTTTCAACGAAGGAGAGTTCGGTTGAAAAGCGTAAGAGAAAAAAACGAAATGGTGAGAAACAGGGACGAGGCTTACCCAAAGGCTTTGAATTCTTACGGGGGTTGCTTCATTTTTTTCTCATTTTAAGATAAACAAGCAAACTGACCAGATGTACATACCATCTCCTGGTGATTCCTGTCAAAAAACTTTCTCAAAAGTCGCCCGGTTACTTTTGAATCGCTTACGTGTGCTTTTCGAAAACTCAAATGCGCTGTACGCAACTGATTCAACACGTATGATAGATTAATCAGTGGCTCATATTTTTTTTCCAATTTCTCGCAATCATAAACACAGTAACAACGCTTCTTACCATTCAGTTTCATACTTAAGCATGAGGAAGTTATCGTTATCGGAAATTTGAATTTTCACTGATGTACAGGGAAATACTTAAATAAAGGTTGTTGAATGATCATGGTAAACAGCTTCAATATCTTTATATTTGCAAAAAAGAAAACTTCATTTGGCTCATGAAGGACATAGAATTGTAATTTTTTGTCTTCATTCGGTTATCAGATGTTTCATAGATCTCTGCATCTTATAAATTTGTGCTGTAAGTATTTTTGAAAAACACAAACAAATACATCATTGCCTTATGTGTTAAAGTTACATGTAATTTCTTTGTTTTGCTATATTCCTTTCGTGGAAACTTTTATTTCCGATTTGGATTGAGAACCGTTTTTACTGGTGTTAGTTTCATGTTTCAAAACTAGCGCGCTACTGTCTTTTTCCCAGGCCTTAAAACATCGAAAATTTAATAATTATTTTTAATTCAAAAAACGTTAATAAAACGCAAATAAAAAGGTGGGGCAGTGATGAGCAAATTGATCGCAATTTTTTGAGCCCAGAAAAGATTCCGTACGTACTCGGACAACTTAGAAATCGTCAAATTAGTGTTTGTTACGATATTGTTCAATATCTTTTTTTTTTTAAATTGCTACCGCTAGAGCAATTTTATATTCTTGATGCGCAAATTGCGAGCAATTTTTTGAGATATAATTCATTAAGATTGCTTATAGTTCGGGGCTAGGTTAACCTATCTGCCTAATAAGCATGGAAAATGTATATTACTGTGACACTTGCCCCGAGAAACCAAGGATACATATCAGAGATTATTTTATAAAATACCATACGATGCAAAAATATAGAATGTAATGTTTAATCAATTTCTTTCTTTGAACTCTGAAAATGTGTAAAATCTTAAAATATACAAATTTAAAGTGTTATATTGTGTCTGAAATCATTTTAAGCTAACTGTAAACAATTTATGAAATAAGCGGGAACAGTTAACTACTCTCGAGTTGCTAGTTCGCTCGCGCGAAAAAGGCTTCAAGCGCAAAGGGTTAAAAACATTCTGCCAATTTTCTGTTTTCTAGTCTTTTGTTGGGAAAAGTTATAATAAGACGTATCGTTACGATAATACGAATCTGCTAACTATACGTAATTTCTTTGAAAAACATAATCACCGTGAGCTGAGATGAATTGCGAAATAAGATCTTTTTGTTACATAATTTTCTATCTTTGCAAATCAGAAGAAAAAGATTCTCGGTAAATTTAATTTTGTTAATAAAAATTGGAGAAATGTACGATCTCGTAAGAAAGTAATTCGAATATCCGGCGCAGGTTTCGGGAACGATCGGGAATGGAATAAAAAACACATCTATACCCTCCACAGTGTATTTGGTGACCTAGATTACAATGAAAATATTAGATATAACATCGATGTACGAGATACTTTTCAATACGTTACTTAAATATCTATGTAAGATACACATATTGTATATAAGTAGATGACGTAATAGTACGACTTTGTAATATTCGACTCATTCGCTAACAAACAACATTTAATATGACTTTACTTTGTTTTTTTTTTATACACGTAGAATATCATAACGACATTGACAATATATATAATATATATCTGCTTTTTATCGTAGTGTTACAGAATATAATAACGCGTGTGTAATTCGAATGTCGCGAAATCTGCCCACGATCGGAGTAAAACATTTAATTTTTCGTCTTTATTTTTTCGTAGATCATTTCGCCAAGTACGCAAACGCGCGCATGCGTCATCGACCACGCTTTTCCGACCGCGAGAATCGCCTCTTCTCGCGAGAGGTCGTCCGTCTCGCGATAAGGTTTGGAACGAACGATTTACCGCGAGGAATCGCGCGTTTGAACACTTTCCGTCGCGTCCCGTAATTCTCGAGAGATCGAGTACAGGAGCGAGGGTGAAAGTGAGGGAAATAAGTCGCAAGAAAAGTGGGGTGAAAGACGGGAACAGCGCGGGGAAGACAGATCGGACAGTGGGGGGGAAAGGGCAGGAAAAATTGATCGTTCGTTCCGTCGGTCATCGCGAAAGGCGAATGTAAGTTTGATTGTGGTCGAAGGTACAAAACGGCGCAATGCCAGATCGTTTTAATCCTGAGTATACGATTCGTAATATCCCCGAAGGAAACACCGCGTTCGTTCGTATTGACTGTTGCGTCCGTCGTAAACGAGCGAAAGGGTTAAAAGGATTTCCATTAAAATCAAGTAAAAATTGGCCAATGTATAGCGAAGAGTTAACATTTTTTCGTCGATTCTTTCGAATCTATCGAACTTTCTTTCCGCATCGTTTTAACTTTGCAGCGCGTACAGAAGGATGTGGCGGCGCGCGTGTTTCGATCGTTCCGAATCCATTTGAGTTCCCTTCGTTTTCCTTCTATGATGGAGTTTTTTTTCTCCCTTTTAATCCCGGACGATGTGGTTCCATGCTTCCAACGGTGACCGACGTTGATGGTGCTCGACGGACGATCTAGTTACCTAACGTAAACCTTTATCGATTTTCTAACGACTGATTTAGTACGCGTGATTGGCGACGAAGAGCGCGGCGTCACCCGCAGCTCCGGCGACGCCACCAGCATATTTTCCAAGCGCCGATTCGCTGTTTGCCTGCGGAGAAGATATTTCATTCGTGTAGCATAACAATGTATCGTGGCGTGCAAAAAGTTCAACGGGAAAAAGTATTATGCCATTTTAAGTTTTCAGGTACTCAATTTTTAAACAAATCGTCAACGTTAGGTTGAGATCTGATAATAGTGCTGGCATTTTTGTAATTAGAAACGACTTAATAATGTATTATACAAAATTATAATACGAAGTGACATTTGCGTTTTGCAAAAGAGAATTAAATGGCACTGAATGAGATAGAAAAGATTGCTTAAACTAATATAACTATATAAGGCATGCACGCAGACTCAGCAGCAGCAACGACCAAGGATATGACGTCAATTGTAAGGGTTAATGGAAACATGAAAAGTTCACAAATAAATAAATAAAATAAATTTAAAGGATGTTCTAGTATACTTACTATGGGACAGGCTTCGCACAAGAAAAAGTAACAGTTTAGTAGGCATGAGATTTCACGAAGAGAGATGCACCGGCAGCTTTACTAGAAACACTGCCAGCAACGTATTTGCCTTGGCAAGCCGCACCATTTGCCTAAACAAGCGCGAAGTACAAACACATGCAAGAAATCAAGAAAACAATAAGAGTGAGGGAAGATTAAGCTTAGAAGAAATTGTATAGAATAAAGTAATAAACATTCTATAGATGCAGATCAAAAAAATATCGCATCCAGCTAAGTAAGAAACGATATTTAACAAATAAATACAGCGTTACAATTAAAACAGGGGAAAGAAAATTGAACTACGTAATACAGAGGATAGATCAATATCACCGATACAGAGAAGAAAAAAGACGTGCTCAAAGTAACTCAATCTACTTAATCTACTCTAATCAACATTCGACAGGCATATTAGAGGATCTGAAACAAACGTTCGAGAAAAACTCTTGAATATTACCTTGGCCCTCTTGATGAGCTCATCCTGTCCCGCTCCAATTTGTTCCTTCTTACCTGCCCAGGCACGGAGGACGGAGGCTTGAAGAGCACGACCGTAACTGAAGGTCAGTGCCCAAGGCTTCTTAGCCGGGAACTTGTTGATGGCGTCCAAGTTGACGGATGCCTCCTCCTCGGATTGTCCACCACTGAGGAAGGTGATGCCGGGTACCGCGGGTGGAACGGTGCGCAATAGCGCGGTGACGGTAGCAGCAGCGATCTCCTGGGGAGCTGATCTTTTCGCGCAGCTCTGACCTGGCGTCACCATGTTCGGCTTCAAGAGGGTACCCTCGAGGTACACGTGATGGTCAGCGAGAGCCTACGGGATAGTCAAGTTGAACAAAAAAAATGTTAATAAACTATAAGTGCTTATACATATTTCAAATTCATTTAAAATAAAACGCATAAAATAATGTAGCGTTACTAGAAAGAAACTTGAAAAATAATTTGGAGTGCGAAGGGTTAAGGAGTCATATACGTTTCTAGGGTTCAAAAAATCGATTTTCTACATACTGTCGCGCTAAATACTACGCGTGACGCATAGCCCAGTCATAATTAAATACCAACTATTAAAGAACTATTATTTATTAAGAGCGAGGCAGAGGCGTGTTAGTTTCAGTTAGTATCTTGCATTCTACGGCTCGATTAGCGCATAAATTCAATTCTTTTTAATCGCAACACCCAACGGTGTTACGGTTTTTACGGTGATAAACATACCGACCTGACTTTACGACACTTTATGAACCAATTTTCAGAACATACAAAAGTATATGACCCCTTAAGACCCTATACTCGAGAGGATCAATGAATTCGCTCTCGAAAGAATCGTAGCTTTAGCGGTCATTGTAAGTAGCGCAACGATCTATGGCTTCCGTGCCTAAGCCGCGTACTCCGCTGCAGCTTCAACGTTTAAAACAGCGTTACACGATTATGTTTGCAGCTAGGCTGGGTTGAACGTTGAAACTTTGCCGAGATCGTCGCGCAATTAATTCCTATTCACCTTGTAAACAGCGGCGAGGACCTCCTCCGTGACCTGCTGGCAACGAGCAAGATCATGATCGCCATCGGGAAGGATTTCAGGCTCGACAATTGGTACGATCCTGGCGCTCTGGCAGATGGAAGCGTATCTGGCCAAGACGTTGGCGTTCTCTATGATAGCCAGCTTGCTCGGGCAGTCCTTCTTAATCTTCAACACGCATCTCCACTTGGCGAACTGGCAGCCGTCCTTTTTGTATTGGATGCAACGAGCCTGAAGATCGTCGAGACCTTGAGTGGTGCACTCGTCGTCAGTGCCGAAGAGAGGCACGACACCCTTATCGACCTTGATGCCAGGGAGGATGTTACGTTGCTTCAGAAGCTCGACGAACGGCGTGCCATCCTCGGCTTTTTGGTACAAAGTCTCGTGGAAGAGGATTACGCCGGAGATATGTTGACTGATGACATCCTAAATAGAGAAACGATGCGCAATTAACGTTAGGACGTGCCAACGGAGGAATCAGACGAACGAATAGTTTTTTTTTTCTTTTAATTGTACATAACGTACCTTCGCAGTAGTGAAAAGGAGCTGCCTGTAGGCTTTACGGTTTTCTTCGTTGTTCTCCACATTGATGTCCTGGAGACGTTTACCGATCGTCGCGGTCGATTCGTCAGCAGCGAGGATTCCTTTGCCAGGTGCTACGATCTGCTCGGCGATGCTTTTCAATTCCTGCTTAAGCTCAGGATCGGCTTTGGCGTACTTTTCCGCGACCATTTTCTGCAACACAAATTGAAATTCATCAAGACTCGAGCGATTTAACGATACGGGTGAAAAAGGGTGTTTACGCATTTACGCCATTATTGCACCCTATAATCTCAAATAAACAATCTCAAAATATCAACATTCCAAGTCTTCATAAGATCATCCGAAATTCAGAGGAAAATTTTATATTTTCCTCCGCGTGCCATGGAACGCAATTTGCAGCACTTGCAATTTCATTTCGCGTCAAACGTCTCGATAAAGAATGGCACGAGTCCAGGTGCAAAGAACCCATACCGCTTTCGCGTCTTTTAAACCGAGCCTTTGGAAGCGTCGAAGGCATTGTGCACATGAAATATCAAATGTCCGCTAAGGCTTCCGCGACCTAATTGAATTGCACCAGTCATTCCCGCGTCAACTTCAATATTTCGCAAAAAGAAAATATTAGTTTGACCCATTTCTCCGCCTCCTTTATTCATTCCACCACTTTGGCATCCAACTGATATGCCGCTATATTCCCAGAGTAATGTGATGCAAGGGTCGCCGGTCTACCATACATTATTTATAGTTATATTAATGCACGAACTCAGGATCGCAACTTGGCCAATCGACGAGGTAACCGTACTAATTAAGATTCATTTCTTCTCCGTTGTCAGCTCGAGCAGAGATTTAAGACCGATAGTAAATGAAGGTATAAAAACGTAGAAAAAGTTCCCCAAATTTGCGCATCACCACGGTGTAGACTTTCGGGGGTCTTAAAGAAATAAAATTTATCTGATTAGTTTGTAAATGACCAAAAAATCAATATTCAAAATCTTTATACTCTGGGAGTATAATAAGAATGTCGTAAATCGTTGGTAAAAAGGGGTCTAAGAGTATGGAGACTATCGTGTCACGTAATTCAGACTATTTTTGGTAAAGCGTACGTATGTACATACATGGCAAATTGACGTCTATTTCTACATCCACATGTCCTCGCGTCTTGGCAATGATTTCTTTACAATGACTTGGCATAATAACAGTTTTCAATTACGCATTTTCCACCAGTTTTAAGCTTGAATGATCAACGGACAAAGGTTTCTTCGATTCAAAAAGTCAAATTGTGCATCCGTGATAAAAGATTTCAAAAAAGATTCAACTACAAAAAAGATTTTTATCATTTTGAAGACACGCATAGATCTCGATATCATTCAAACTAACGGTAACAACGAAGTTTATTTAACTGCTCTCAGATCGTTAAAGTTCGCTAACTCTGCGTAACACTGACTCTCCCCAACATCGAATAATAATTTCCATTGAACGAAAATCTTGAATCTGCTCGCTAATAAAAACCAGTTTAATTGGATTAAAGAGAATTTCTGCGCCTCCCATTGTTCGACCAGCTAAAATATCCTGGCTTTGATAAAAACAATGGAGAACAAAGGGATTTAGGCACGGTAGAATAAATATACGAGCTTTACACGCCCCTTACGTAGTTCCGGCCTTAATTAGAGAACCCCGAAATTGTACGTGACACGATTTGCACGCGAAACGGCAATTACGAGTTCCGCCAACGTATGCAGCCAATAATTTCTCATTAAACTTTCCTTATCCCGGCACGTACGTAGTTAAAACTACTAACGACCCTCTCATTAAAATTTCAATGTTATTCTCTTTTAAAACCTACAGCCACAGCCACGTTCCTATTTCCCTGGGCCATTTCGTGGCAGTAACATTTTTTATTCAAACGCAATTGCTCTTCATTTCGAAAATACTCCAAGTGGAAAGTTCAATAGAAATAGATGAAAAGGGAGATAGCTCGGGGTCTCGTAAAATGGAGACACGTATCGATAAAGGGAGCTTACTCGCGGTAAGCTCCTCGATAACTTTCCAAGTTTATGGTAGCTCGACAGACTGCCAGAGCACGGGCATAAAAGGCTTAACGTGGCACATCCCGGCCTAGGTATAAAATTATTACATCGGTCTTAAGCTCGCATTGGAGTTCGTGGCAAAAATGATTAGCGGTTCCGAGGAGGCACCTACAGCGTGACAGGTGACTGACTTTTAATTCGATTGCCGCGTTACCGAGATAATCCCGCAGCGATATTAATTTTCTTTCTCGTTGTTGGAACGGGAGGAGCGGAAGGTAAGGCATAAAACATTTGTTCCGCTTTATTGCTCGGATGTTTTTCCGGTACGTTGAGACGGGTAATAAATGATAGGGGTAGGGCGATAAGAAGTAAGAAAAATCGTGCTTGACGCCTCATTGTTTTTAAGGTTCTACTATAGTATAGTCGTAACGGTTTGTTATTTGTGCTAATCGTAAAGTTTCACGGTGAACGTTTAAATGTGGGAATATTTGTTAAAAAAATGTAATTATACGATAGAAATGAAGCGTTATCACGAAAGAGTGTGATTTCACTTCTTTTTAAGAGCCACTAGAATTAGCAATACAAATAATTTATTTACGTATTAATAAATCTGCGAATAAATTCAACTGTTATTTTTATATTATTAAAGAATCTACAATGGTAGAAGATATATGCCGTATCGGAGAAATTCACGATTCCTCGTGACTCGACAATGATTTGACTTTTATGCTTGGCATACGTTGAATTCCAGTTTCCCGGAACAATGTCAAAGACAAAAGTGAGTGGCGCCTGTCTCGCAGGACCGTCAGACAAGAACCAATTTTACTTTCTTCCTCTGCGTCGTAGTCGATTCGGGAAAAAGAATAAATTGGCTTCCCGCGAGCAAGGGGAAGATAATAGATAAAGGAGCAAAAGAAGGCTATGCCGAAGCTCTTATTCCATTGAGATAGACAACAATCTTCGTTCGACGTCTATTTCAATAACCCTTTGAACACCATTGATACGTCACATAATTGTTCATAACTACGGAGACGATAGAAGAGGAAGGAGGCGGGATAAAAACTATACGTTACAGCGACTTTAGATTAACCCATCGCGAACGAACCTTTCAAAACGCGAACAGCTGTAACGAAACAAAAGAATCAATTTTAATGGTCTTAAAAGGCAACTAGAATTATAATTGGAGAGAAACTTGGAAATGGTCAAAATGAAAATTGTATCGGTAACGGATTTCATCGGATTGCGTCAAATGCACGGACCTTCCTTAACATTTCATTGATTTTCTAAAAATAGCCAGTTTCATTCTCGTTTATTTTAACCGTATAGGCATGGCACGCCTACGTGCGCGTACACACGTACATACATGCGTAAAGAGAGAGCCGCAGAGTAGATGATGCGGATAAGAGAGTTATAAGATCGATAACGCGGCTACAATGAACGTCTCCATTCAGCGGCAGCTGTGAGCATGCTTCGCTCACACGTAAACATGCACACGCATACAACGCGAAGTAATGATAATAAAGTTAGTCTCGAGAAAGTTGTAAGTCGCTCGAGAAAATTTTCTTACGATCGACTCGATTTTAAATTACTGGAGGGCGGCTGCAAAAGGACCATTTCGAAACACAATTATCCTTCGTTACGATAAAAGAACCTGAAATTCTCGCGATTCGAACGGAATATTCTCCAAATAGGAACGGAACGGCGAGCAGAATATTTTTTTAATACGAACAAAGCGGATCGTCGGTGAGGCAAATTGATTTTTCCTGGTGTAAAGTAGAATAGACTTTGTGGAAGACAAAGGGTAAAAACGAAACGGCGATTATAAAAGTCTCTTCTACGACTTACGCGACGGGACCCGGTCAGCTGGGACCCCTTAACGACATTTCTGCGCCTCGTTAAATAAGAAAGGCGCTCTCCTTGCTCAAAAGAGCAACCGGTTCTGTCCGGTCAATTAATTTTAAAACGACTCTCGGCGCTAAACTTCAGAAAAAGCTGGAGGGACGCGGATTACAGGGGTAGAGAAATTAAAATCAATAAAGGGTAAAGATACGACCGTTTATCCGTTACTACCCTCTGCCTCTTTCGAGTATCTTCGACTCTAATAAAAATTTCGATTCTGCGCCGACTATAAACACATTGCGCAAAGTATCTCGCCGGGACTTTGTAACGATAACGACGATAACTGGTAATAAGGGTCCGTCAAATTATATATATCGATTAGAATACTCTCCCACCAGGTACAAAATGAGTGAACCGTGTACGCGTCGCGAGAATGTTGTGAAAGAGATATAAGCTTGCGGTTCTCAAAGCATATTGAAACTTATTCGTATCAACCCTTCATCCCCTAACACATATTTACCTGTAATATTCTCGATAAATAAATAACTACGTCTCCGACGGTAACAATCGGTTCTAATTATCAAATCACAAATCCATTAACGCTCTGTCGTTAATAAAATTGAAAAACGAAACAGAACTTTTTTGCCTCCCCCCCGCTACACGGGGTCCAATAAAAAAACAAACACATAGTAATTGCAAGCTCGGGAGGAGCGAAGGTAAAGCACGGTGATTGGACAGATAAAGGAAATCAAAAATCGCGATAATTCGATGACCCGTTGTTACCCAGAATTGCGCTTACCTTTTTTTTCACCAGACGAACAACGGTGCAGCGTCCGGAATCGTAAACAACCCCCGCGATCTCGCGACGCCCGTAGCGACACACGTTACGTACAACGATAATAAATGTAATAATGACGACAATAATAATAATAATAACGACAATAATACGCTCCCCCGTTCATCCATCAGTCCGCTAAATATCGGCCTTAGAGAACCAACGAATTATACGCGTTACGGTAATAGTTGTAGTACGCGTCTATACCATCCGGCAATACCGACACGAGAGATAGAGAGATAAAAGGACCGACAAAGAGAAAGTAAACTGTTGTCGTCGCGGCGCACACAAACGCTTCACCACGGCTGCCGCGATTCTTTGGGGCCCAGCCGGGGAGGACCCTCTCGGCCCTTCGACTACATCTTGGCGACTTGTCGGACGAGGAAAGAGTGGCTGGGGTCGCGTGTCTCGTACGAGCACGAGACGACGACTGGCTTTATCCGGCCAGTTCCCACCCGTCCGAGAGGGGCGGCAGAGGGTACCTGGCTGCAGTGCAGTGTCGTAACTGCAAAACAGGGGGTGGTATCCTCCCTCTCCCTCTCTCTCCATACGTATACGTCGTATCTTCGCGTATACCCGCTTCTCTTTAGCGCTTTCGTTCCCTCTCTTTCGTTCTCTTTCACTCCGCTCCATCACCCCTCCCCGTCACTCCTCCGCCCTCCTCTCTCTTCCTCTGTCGGGCTTTACCACCCTCTCTTCCACTTTTTTAATCTCCCTCTCGCCGCTTCCCCGCCCTCTCTTCCACCCACTCTCTTTCCCTCCCCCCCCCCTCTCTCTCTCTCTCTTATTTTGTACTTTTATCTTTTTCACCCTTTCACCGCTCTCTATCCTTACCCTCCGTCTACACCTACTATTATTCCCTTTCTCTCTTCGTCTCTCCTCGGGGTTGCCCGTTCCTCTCTCCTCTTCCATCCACCACCCTTGCCCACCGTTACACCACCGACGGGGGAGTGGGCTAGCCGCAATGCAGCACGCGCAGACGTTCTCGGGGCTACGCCTGTATTATCATCCCCCTGCGCACCCTGAATCCGTGACCTGAGACGTCGTCGGCAACGCCGCGAGATTCGAGGGACCGAATTCCTCTCTCCCTGTCCCTCTCATCTGTTCGCGGGGGGGGGGGGGTGTACCCTTTAGACGGAAAAGGGCTACGGGGAAAGACGACGATTTACGCCTCGCGAGAGATACGGTGCCTCGTTACTGGAGCCGACGGGATTTTTGAATGCGGCTAAGGTGGAAGAAAAATGGTTCGGGGTTGCTGGTCGATCGTCGACAGAGGGACAATCCTTCTGCCGATAAATAATCGGCATGCGGAACATTTTGGCGCAGTCCTGCAACCTTTGAATCCATCGCAGACGCGGTTTCTTTGACGAAAAGTGGAGGAGCCTGAACCAAATGGAAAACGTGTTTTCGATTTTGTAGAAAATTGTGAGGAAGCTGTGAATCGACAGGGAGTTTTCTTGAAACGCATCTCTCAAACGCAATGGGCGAACCGGTATTTTGTTTGAGTCAAACAGCGCTCGTTCAATGCAAACGCGAGTTCGTGCACACTTCTCCAGAGAGAAATTCAACGTTCCTTGCGATCTTCGCTGTCAAAATATATATTTAACGCGTGCAATAGAATTGACGTCAGTATTAGTTGCAAATATAGAATTTTTAAATGTTGTTCAGATACGAATGGCGCGACCATAGGAAACATAAGCGTCGCTCGTATGCATATGGCGCAATACGCAATGAGATAATATTAATCATCGATCGATCATCCTTTGGTAAGAGCAAATGTTGGTTTATCGTCATATGGGTCAGCCCCAGAAGTAGATATGCGCGACATTGGTCAGACACCATAACAAAAATAAAAAACATTTTTGCCTCCCCAAATGTTCAATTTTGAAAATTAACATTTTTTAAACTTTCTTCCTTTAAACCAAGGGTTCCAAACCCTTTTTTGCTTGTGGGCGCCCCGAGTCTATAATATTCCTAAATAAAATAGTTATTTGTAGATTAGTAAAAGCTAATAATTAAACAATTGCTAAATTGTTCTTGTGGAACCCCTCAAACTTTCTGTGGACAGCGGTTGGGAAACACTGCTTCAAACGACCGAGTAAAGCTTTCCTGAAAATTATTTACAAGTTTCAGTCCAAACCGAGTGGTTCTTTTAGCGATCCGATAACTCAACGAAATCGGGAACTCAAATTTATATGGTTTACGTCCATAGTCGCGTAAAAGCACGTACGCTCGATTAATCGCAATTATTCGACGTGTACTCTCGTAAAAAAAATGATGGGATCAGCAATTTCCGAAAGTTTGCCGAACCGTTCGCAGAAGTCGTGGTAGGTACTTCGTCACCGTGAAGGATTAAGGTAACGTTCCGGCAGGTTGTTAACCAAATGAAGATCTAGTTCGGGCACAGGAAACGCTGACGGTAGTTACAGTTAGTTTGTAATTTGCAGTCCTGGGAAGTTAGGTGGCCGATATTACAGACGTTTGTTCGCCAAATTTTGGCAGGTTAATAACGGACGAAATTGTTGGCCCTTTTGTGAAACTACCTGTCAAAGAGAAGTTAATATGTCCCGCTGATAATAGTACTAACCATATATTTTTTAACAAATTCGATCAGCGAGCAACAATCTTGTCGAGCCAAGAGTACTTTCGTCGAGACAGAAAGGGAGAGGGATTAAAAAAATGATTACCAGACAAATCGGAAATTAATGTCATTTATGGAAATTGGATTGAAAAAGATTCGTAGCCGTAGACGTTGGATAATATTGTTGACCTTACGGACGGCGATATTATTAATGGTTTCGATAGAATTGCAAATTGAAGCACCTGAGAATTTAACGGTCGTAGTACTTTTCTAAATGTATTTATCCGCTTGACGGAGAAAGACGATTTTTTTCAGAAAGCATTTACGAGTACCAACGCGATGAAGGAGTCTTGAAGAATTCATGGAAATGAAAGTCACGCTTACGAAGATATATCGTTGAAAGGTTTGTAGGTGAAAGCTTTTTGGGCGTCTGGACGATTAAGAAATCCCTTCGAGAAAACTGAAAAGTTTTAGAATTTTACGGAAACACAAGCTCTTGTCCCCGAAGTTAAATTATTTAAGTAAATTACTAAATTCTTGAATTATTTATACGCGTGTCTTTAACGACGATGGATTATATTTGTTTATGTTCAAACGTGTAATTTTACATGATTTTATTATAATTAACATCGATCGCTTATTCGTTTTAAGTAACCCCAACCCGATATCATTTTTTGACTTAAATTTGAACATTTTAACTAACATCTGAATATTTTAATGAACCAACGCGAGTAAATATTTAGTTACCGTGAATTTAGACGCGTGACATTTGCAAACCGACTGTAATCGGTGCAATTCTTGATTAAAATGCACTTTATTTCCCCGCCTCCTAGCATATGCAAACATGAGAAAATAATATTGTATTACAATTACGTCGTGGCATTTAAACATCTCGACTGTTCTTCGTTACGAGATACAAACTTCTTATCGCTACATAATGCACACGGAGACGTATCACCTTGCATAGTAAAAATATCTTATTAGGATGCGTAAAAAGCCAACGTTTGGAGTCGCACGCTATTTTGCACAAATCTCACGTTGAATATTTTTGACGTGAAATATTTTGGGCGACACCTGCTCCCAATAAGATTTTGTCTGATACAATATCTATTTATAAACTCTCCCCGTAGTTCTGGCGCGGGTGAACAAAAGTAAAAATTAGTTCTTTGGTCCATACCCCACACGATTTAAATATTTAGCTACTGTTACGATACGACGGTCTGAACGAGAAAGAAAATGAGGGTGTAATTGATCAATTAATTTCATGGATCCATCAAATTCTATCAGTTTCGTTTCTTGGAAAATACCGCTGTTACAAAACACGCTTCTGCAGTTACGCTGTTTCTCGATGGTGATAGTTAAAATTCTTCCAATAAATTATACATATACATCACCAATCTAACACAAAAATACATTTATCGCGAGACCTACAGTGTTTCATATTTTTTTACGTAATCGCAAGTTTGATAAGTAATTTGCGCAACCGTGCATATGTAGAGATAGGTATTCCCGTTATCGTGCCTTTGCGCGATAAACCTGTTTACCGGGCTGAAATATGCAATTCCATTCTGCCAGAAACTAGAAAACTGATTTTGTCACTTTATCGTCCCCCATCCACTGATTCACGTCTCCGCGATTGAAATCATCGATACCGAAATCGAATCTGGCAAAACATAATTTCCGCTTTAGTGAAAAATTGTATTTGATATCCGCAGTCGAATCACGCCCAGAACATAATTTCGACTTTAGTGGAAAAATTGTATTTCTTATCCGAAATCGAATCTCGAGGAGAACATAATTTTTTTGACTTTACTGGAAAAATTGTATTTGCTGTTTGAAATTGAGTTGCGCGTAAAGCATGATTTCGACTTTACTGGAGAAACCGTATCTCTTGCGTCGTTTTACTCAAGTATAAAACAGACGGGATTGATAAAAAAAACAGTTGTACGAATTACATAGCAAGTGTCCGCTGCTCGATAAGGAAAAACGAGAATATACGTAAAGATTTATGCTCGCGATAACGAACGGCATCCTGTTTCGAGGAAAAGCGGATCGCGACAATCTGAGAGAACCGCAGCATCCCGTTCACGATAATAATAAACCAACGCATCTCGTGCTTCGGCTGAGTCGTGCGACATAAGATTAACCGTGTGCACGCGTTTTCTTGTATCGGTCAATACGTGAAAACCGCTCTATGTCGCGCATTCTATTTGCGCAGCCCCGCATTTCATCCCCGTTCGCTTCCCGAAATTCTCCAACCGGGTCATACCTGTTAAGACAGAGTACTACAAAAAAGCGCAGGAGCCCACTTTCTTTTCCCCCATTGTTTGCAAAATTTTAATATAAAGCACCCTCCGATACGAAATTCGATCCGAAGCGGAATACTTGAATTTTTTCTCAAAATTATAAAGATCTACCATAACGCTCTTACCCGGGGCCCTTGGATTACATAAAAAAATAAGATAAAAATCCCATGTGAGAAAAAAATCTCTTTTAACCCTTTCAATCCTCATACCAAACAGTGACACATATTTCGCGGCATACATATTAATACAACGAAACGAGTTTAAAATCTAAAGATACAAGTATAAACATAATCAGCAATAATATGCCAACGGCGATATACAACCGTGCACCTGCGCAAACTAAAAAAAGAAGAACAAATCTCATTAATCAACCGAACAATTAAAAAATTAAATATGCTTCTGTACCACCCGAAAGCCAAATCCGCGCTTCCCGTAATACACTCAAGGGTCCATACAATCAACCGGCATTATTATGCGACGAGATTCAGACTCTCTCCCTCTCCGACGATCATTTTGATGCCATTCGGCAAAAAGAAAAGGCCGTCTCTGCGCAACGATTCCGACTTGCCCGCCGGCGGTCAATAACGCCAGCATAATTCCGCTGCGGTTAATCGGTACACCGGATATGCAAAAGCGCCTGCGCGGCTGGATCCACGGCATCCTGACCCCTGGCATTCGGAAGAGGTGAACGTCACGTCGGGTCGCACCTGGCGGTGGGTTCCCGACGCGCATCGTAACCTTAGAAGTGCGCACCGCGGTCCAGAGTAAGGTGCGTTTCTCGGGTACGCGGTAACCCCGGTCATTTGCGAAGTAACTTCGCCCAATGACGTTAATTGGGACTCCCGTTGTCGGTACAAGGTAATTATAGGGGCGCGGTATTGCTAGAGTGCAACGTTGTTAGTGCGAGGTAGCGTTGATCGATCGTCGATGGAAATCGACGTTACGCGTGTTAATACTAGCGCGAACGGTGCTTGAGCAATTGGATTGTTCGCTACGGGAAAATAAGATAATGGTAATCGTGATTTTTGGAGTAATACGCGTGGGTAGACGAAAGCGGTATTACGATGCGAGATGATAATAACGTGATCGCGTTGATGACGGTAATGTAGGTACGAGATGATTAAAAAAAAGAAGTGTTTTTGGCGTCGCTATATCTGTTGCAATTCGCAATTTTCAAACGGTGAGTCGATACGCTGTAATCAGGGTCGTAAATGTATGTAATTCTATGGCGTGATAAGTATAGTTTTATTAGTATCTTTTCATCATTAAAGCGCGCAATACAAGTGTTATCGATTTGGTATTAGTTTTTAATTTCTTATCGATTCTTTGCGTGCGGATAATAATTTATTGACTTAGAATCTTTAGTACCCCGGATTCCATAAAATAGATAATTTAATCATTTATTAATAACGAGAAAGCTGTTATATTATTACCATCGTATGATGAAAAAAGAATTGCTTACTTAGTCTTATCAGTTATCTTATTAATTTACCGAAATTTATCATAATAATTAACAGGATTTTCGAGTTCCCCAAAACCCTTCGTTAAATAAAAAAATCAATTCCTACGGGTACAGAAGCAAAACCAGAAATTTCGATAGTACGAGAAGGCGCCACGCGTGTCACGCGCGACCGAGCGAGAAAACTGGTAAGGCGCCAAAGCTTTTTTCGCGCTTACGACACGAAGGAATGGTGTGATGAAATGCCACGCGAAAAATTGAACCGCGCGTGACGCTCGCACAGTTGCATTTGTTGCGTGACTCCTGAGCGAGGTGTCGGGCTGCGCAGAGTACACGCGCTTCTCTCGTACGCGCGACGATGTCACCTGTCAAAAATGATCCACAACTCGGCGACGCGATTGTACAATCGTGTAACGGCATTAGTTCGATACGCGATCTATCGTAAATGAAATATTTATAATCGATTAACCCCGCGAGATACCACCCAAACACGGTATACGTTTGTTTTTCACAATTGTTAACGATAAATTCTATGAGTTATATAAAAATAAACAGAGTACGAACCGTAAGCTGTACACCTGAAATAATACGGTAGATTACGTTTTTGAACGAATGCCCGAGTAACTATACACGTACAACGTGTACGTATGTTACACATAGTCACGGTGTTGGATTGCATAAGTTGTCGCCACGATGGAAGCATGCCTGTAAACAGCGTCTAATTCGATCTCTGAGAGTTGCGATCGCGGCGTACCATCGATCCTTATCGATTGCAATAGCGATCGAATTAGACGTTGCAATCGAGCGAAAAGCAGTGGCGATAGAAATGCGAGGCACGTGCGCGTCTGATGCGCGTTGGTCCACGCGAGGGTGTTCTTTTTATAATGCTGTATGCCGCGAATCGCGTATGGTTATTTAAAGATGATCGACGTGCAACGCGAGCGGTAGACGCAATTTGTTTTGCAGAATATTGCGACTGAACAATCTTTGTCACATTCCCGCGTAGTTCATTCGAACGGCGTAACTGCGTTGGCGGATGAATTATGAAATTAGTATGTACTTTGTGAAATATGAGCCGTTGATTTTGAAGGCGGGACCAGTCGATCTTGTTAAAAAAAAATTGTTAAAGCTAATTCTTATTACAAATTAACATAAAATTTATATTTTCAATCAATTAAAAAACAATAAAATGGTCTCGCCCAACAATCAGAATCAACGACTCATATAATACATAAGTAATTCATTTTTTAATGCGGTTTTGACCATCCCGAAACCCCCGTTCGGTCTTTCCTAAAAAGATACAGAGCCTAGTTGGCGGGTAGTTGTACTTGGTCGGAGAAGAAACCTTGTTTCTTGATTTGATTTGTTGTTACATTTGTTAAATTTTATGTTGTTCGCTGACCGTCTTTTGTAATTGATTTACAATTTTAATTAAATGATGGAACGTTGTGCGATGCTGTTGAGTTACATCGACGTGAATTAAGAGAATTATTATGACAATTGACAAAGTATTTTTAACTATGTACATAAATGAAAATTACTTTAAGATCTTTGGAATGATTCGTCGTGTGGTACGTTATGGTTAAAGTTTAAGATAGAAACTGAGAATTTGTTTACACCAACCAGTTATTTTGGTCTTAAAATTGTTTTGATCGTATTTGTAATAATCTCTTGATTACAAAGATAAACACTTATCCACTCCCACGAAAGTGAATGATATTTAGAAGATCGATATAATCGCGATCTAATCTTAAGCCCCGTTTCCCGCAAACGTTTTGATCCAAGCGGATTATTTATTCTCATCGCTGACCGTTAATTTAATTATAATAAGAGAAAGAGATACTTCAATTAAACTCCGTAAGTCCCGTCCACGCGTATCCCGAGCGCTTCGTAGAAATCAGCTGACTCCCAGGGCAATTTATCGACGTATCGATCGAAATAATCGAACCATTAAATTATCAATGAATGCAATGCTGCAATTTTTGCGAATAGCGTCGCTTCGTCGTTCACCTAACTACAAAACTAACCGTTCGGTATCGTACTAATTTATCGTGCACGCGAAATTCGAAGAAATTTGCACATTTCCCAGGAAATTTTGCATACGGAACTACGCTTTATCGCGCGTACTCGCCGCGAAAAGCAACCTTATGGCATCGTTACCAAAGTACATTATCTTTCTGTACGCGGTACGAAACAAATGGGTGTCGTCCAAATGTCAGTCAAGGTCGAATCTGTCTCTAGGTCGAACGGCAACGGTTGCATCTCCCATTGATTTCCCGGTGGCCAGTGGAATCGATAATCTCGCGGAAACGCGTTGGACACATCGTTCCGATTTTTCATATGCAACGTCGAGCCCGGTCGGGAACTACCACAGATCGTAAACTCACCTGATTCTGATTAGTTGACCGTGCGATGAAAAATATGTGGCAAGGAACGTCGTCTCGCGCGATGGCTGGAAAGCGACTGACGCGATGTCAGGGTATTCATCGGTTTCAAAGTCTGAACGAGAATGGGTACTAGCGCATGCGCATTCTTCATCGCCGTGGAGGCTCTCAACCTTCCCTCGGCGTAGTTCGTCGTTCGGACGGAGGGAACGGTGATACGTAACCGTGGATCCCGGCACCACGGGTATTTGAAAATACAACAATTTTGGAAAAAGATCAAAGCGTCTTTGACGAACACGGGGATAATAACATTTTTTACAAATTTTGAATTTGCGGACGGTATTGATTCCGTTGATCTCTGCGTGAAATGTCACTCAAGGTTCTGAAAGTACGGTTGAATTTCATATTACGCGCGCTGGTTACAGAAGTGTTTCAATAATAATCGACTCATGGAAAGAAATCAAAAATTTCAATTCTGTTTGCTTATTTCACATATGGTTAACGTTTAACGTTACATATTTAACGTTACACATTGCTTTGGGACAGCGATCACTGAAAATTCACGTAACGCATCCTGAAATATTTCTACCACCTTACCCAACAAAATCCGCGATAGCTTTTACGATAGCACGACTCGATAATCATTTCTATTTACTTGAAATGCATTACGTGATACCACGGTCGTATCAAAAGTACGTTTTCCGTCTCGCCTAGCTTCCTGGTAGTTACGTCACTGGCGAGCACCACGTGGTAATCGGGTCCATAAAATAGAAAAGGACGACGGAACACGGTTGGTGGGGATCCATGGAAGTGACGAAATATCGACCACTAGCGAAGCAAGAATCTGAGCGTACGACTCGACTCGCACGTCGTTCAATAATAAACCCGTATAGATCGAAAGCCTACCGTTGAGAACCATCGCTTTAGAGGTCAGCCAAGGGCACCTTGCGTGACATTCGCCGAAATTACTGACGGAACTTTTCACTGTTAAGGTTGACGTACTCGTCCGTGTCTGACGAAATACACTCTCTCGATCTCCTCTATCTCGCGCGATAGGCCGAACGATAAGGTGGGCTCGTCTCGTACGCCGTTTCTCGTTGGATCGTAGAAAATTATAGAACTCTACGTAATGCCTGTTCCGCTATCGTCAGTCGAAAGCTATTCGTGGAATTTATTCCTCTACGAAAATCGACCACCTACGGTTTCTTATCGATCGAGATTTCTTTTTTGTCGGAGGAACGAAATTCATATCGTGAATAGAGGTTAATTATCTTTCGCGACATCGCGAGTTGAATCGCGAGCAAAAGACCAATCGCGAAATTTGGAATCAGATTAGGGAGAGAATTTTATGGATCAGGACGCGATTGTATGTACAGTTATTGATCGAAGGTGCTTTTCCTCGGTCCAGGTTATCCTACGTATAGGGGCCCGTCAAATGCGGAATATGAATTAGAGAATATCTTTGTACCGGTGCTCTTCGGTGGAATATTTAATATACTTTTGCAACGTTGATATTTTTAGTAGCCTCGTTATATTATTGACTGTTACACCACCCGACAGATGTTTTTTATACCACTTTTGTTAATGCAATTCGTTGAAGTGTAACAGTCATTTTTGCAACGTTCCAGAGGTATCGTTCCGGGCGAGAAGGTATTTATCCGACGTTCGCTGTGTTTTTCGTGCACGTGTTGTTATCTTCCAGTTGTATTTTTCCTAAAGATGCTTCGGAGCAAAGTCTCGCTCTCTCCAGCAGCGTCGCTTGAGCATCATGCACGTTTCCCGATTTTCCTTTCCAAATTTGCATCGCTGCGTTCTAAACGGAATCACAAGGTCAATCTAAGGACGTTTTCGTTCACTTCGATCCATTGAGGAGCTCAACCGTTTATATCGCCATCCGTATTTACGTTCGAATGAAACTTCGCGTTACCTATTTTATTCTCGGCGTCATTGAGCTTTTATTTTCCACGAATTAAAATCTCAGATTTACCTGTAAGGCACGCCCGTAACAAAAGCTCAGCCTCCACGGTTTTTTTTCCTCGCACGCATTGATCGCGTTGAGATTTAAAACGGATTCTTTGTCGGATTGCCCTCCGCTCAAAAATAAAATCGCCGGCACCGCGGGTGGTACAGTTCTCTGCATAGCCAACAACGTACATTCGCCAACGATCTACAAATCGATCAACGTTTTGTTCACATTAATTCTTGATTAATGCCGTCGATAGATTCTTCGATCAATGCCATTGTCGCGACAATCTGTTCCAACGAAAACCGAATTCTAATAAGGTGTAACTCAAATCGAACTCAAAGCATAACCGCAACAGAAAAAAATGTATAAAGAACTAGATACTATTTATTGATGACCGAATTATTCGGACAAAATGAGATCAAACGGAACCGATTGAGCGTACCGTAAAAATGATTATACCTGCGATGCGCAATTCTTGGTACTCTTTATTCCTGACAACACCATCGCTGGCTTTAAGATAATCCCTTCCAGATAGACATGATGCTCGTTTAAAGTGCGAAATAAAATGGAAAGCACCTCTTCGTGAACTTGTAGAGCCTTATTTATTCCATGGCTGCCGTTACTCAGTATCTCCGGTTCTACGATGGGTACCATGCGGGCGCTCTGACATATGCTGGCATACCTTAATCAACAACGCCAATTATACACATCTATTTAAAAATTTTTATTAAAAAAATTACAAAATTTTTATTTAATTTAGATAAGAGAATTAAAAAAAAAAGCATTTTCTACGAAAAATAAAAAGTCACGACTGAGGTTAACGCTATTCTTACCCACGACCAGTCAAAAACGGTCATTTTATCGGTCGCGGTAGGAATAGTATTAAAGCAATGATTTTTAATTTGCCACCTCCCACACCCTCCAGAGGGGGTTACAGAGAAATGAGGGGAAAAAACATATGTATATGTCGTACGAGCCGCACCTTGCAAGGACGTTCGTATTCGTAGCCATGGCCAGCTGACTCGGCGTGGTGTCCGAGATCGTGAATGTGCATCTCCACTTTGCGAAGTGACAACCATCCCTCTTGTACTGTATGCATCTCTCCTGCAAACTGTCCAAGCCTTGCGTGGTGTTCTCGTTCTGGGTTCCGAAGAGGTGTACGAGACCCCTGTCGACCTTAATCCCGGGTACGACGTTCCGCTGGCGCAGAAACTCGACGAAATCAACGCCATCGGAGGTTTTCTGATAAACCGTCTCGTGATGGAGAATAACACCGCTAATGTATCGCGAGAATATTGACTGGAAAGGAGAAGGCCCACTGAACGCATTGGATCGGATTATCGTCGCAATTGGTCATTTTGTAATTAATATCTACCGGGGTAGGCACGATTCGTACCATGAAATAGAAAGTGTCTTGCGTCCCGAGACGCGTACTATCGTGACGTCGACTGTCTGTGTTATGTGTCCCCGTTGCATGTATCTGTGTTCTTCTCTCCGTTCAGTTCTGCTACCGATACGCGCGTTGTGTAACGAGAAAATAATTCAATCAAATAGCTGTTAATTAAACGTGATTCGCAAACTAAGTAGAGTGCCATTAAATGTACTCCTTTTCATTTCCAGATGTTATCTTTTAATACCCAGTTTATCGTTTTTAGTCATTTACTACTATGTTTTCGATATCTGATTCTTGAAAAAATCGTGTCAGATATATTTTCTAAAAACTAGATCTTTTACTTGTGTCGTTCTATCTTAAATTTAGATCTTTCCTAGTTCATGGTTCTCTTCGATAATTCTGCGCCTTAGAATAACTTTGATTCTACGAGATAAAGTAGGTCCTGAATGCTACTATTTTTTATATTTCGAAAATAACGAAGAAGCAAATATTTATTGACCTTTTCAGCTGAAAATAACATTTCCCGATAATCACGGCGAGTCGTTTCGGTATTTTCTATGCCAAGCTCATTGAATCTCTCCTCCAAGCTTGTCGGAGATTCATCGCTGGCCAACAATCCTTTCCCCGGTGCAGTAAGCGCCTCCACGATCTTTCGTAATTCGTTGCAAAGAGCAGGATCCAATTCGGTGAAATTTGTAAATGGCGATGATATCTAAATAATATCACGCGAACGAATAAAATCCGTGACTGAAAAGCAATTTACGTTTATTTATAGTTGTACGCGATAGCGAACCGAATTCCCGCCGAAGTTACGAAAATGTTAAGCATTGTACATCAATTATGCAACGCTACGTACAATAAGTTAGATTTAAGCTTTAGATGTAACTAATTTGTGTGCAACTAATAAAAATATTCTATAAAAATGTGTCTGCATATCGAAAACTTTTAGTAACACCGAAAAGATCAACGACCGCGCCTACGCTCAGACGAACTATATATAAATTTTGCATAGCAATCGACCAGTGTTCAGACCTCAGGACGCTGTGGTGCTTTTGAGTCAGACTAACATATTCTTGCGGCAAAAACCTTACAACTGTGCAAAAAGTGTTCTTATCGTCAAATGCGTGCTGATACAAAGGCAGCAAAGTTCAGAGATTCGACCAATGTCTTCCGATACGCTAATTATTGCAACATTATCGGATTTTTGTTTGTCAGTATTCTCTTAACATTAGGTGTCGATACTTCCCAACGTTTCTTAATACGCGAATCAAAAACGAATCTTTATTTTTACTGTGCAATAAAAAAGAAAACTATTTTGATCTATTTTTGGATTTATGCTTGTTATAATTTTATGTTACCCATCCAAGATTGCTTTTTAATCAATAACCGTATTCGTTCATTATGTAGTACAATATCTATAAATTATTAAGATCAAACGTTCGATTAATTGTAGATTGATTACTGATTTTTAGGTATAAAAATAACCGTCAAATGCGAAGAATGTGTTTGATGAAATTATAAAAGCGTACACACAGGAATACGAAATTTGAACAACGTTAACGTTAATTATATCGTTATAGCGTTCTTATTGCGCGAATGACAGGTGGAAAACGTCAATCCGAAATTTGTAGCTTACTTTCTGTTTGCAAACACATCTTTCCCCCAAACGCATCATTACTTTTGACAATATGTGCTGGTATACCAGTTAATTTAGGGTAACGTTGGAATTTTAAAAAGGTATTTTTACGGTAATATGAAAATCATGTTTCTGACAACCTTTTCGGAGGTTTTGTATTTGAAAAATACTTCAAAACAGATGAATACATTAATTAGGTATATCATGAAGGTGATTCCAATTATTAATTTTCAATATTGTACCGCAAATAATACGATAAAAATTTGAAAATTCCGTCTTGTTTGAAGGTCCCACGTCTAATTTTCTGAAATTTGAGATAAGACTTTCCGAACGTAAAAAATAACATGACGTACAGCAGAAAATTGTTAAATGTGAAATGTGCATCGTAAAAGCTTTTATCTCTGTTGACCGTTACCAATGGTTAAAACAGTTCTGACGAAAAACCCCAAGTTTCCCTGAAGCGTCGGTCTGACATGAAAGGTTGCCTTAACTTTCATCAAATTTTCGAAATGGAAATCGATGAGCAAGACAGTTGCATTTTGTTAGATCAAGGTTATAGCGTGGTGTTATACCGAAAAGATCGTGATATCGAGAATGTTATCAGTGTAGAGATGTCCAATGAAAAGTATTTCATGTGAATCTGTCATTAATTCATCCATTTGCAAACTCGTTCTAACCATCCCTTCGCCCGACAATACGTTATCGTGACAAACCTTCGGTAACCATGATGAAGGTTAATAATCGGCGCGAGTGAACGGTAAATGAGTAATGAGAGAAAACTAGTAATTAAATCCATGATTTAATTAATTCGGCAAGGCTATCCTGATCGAGATATTCCCTTATCGCGTGGATTTACAAAATTATTTTGTTATGTCATCCGGCGCGCGCGATTGTTGAACCCTGCGTTCACTGAAACCAGCAAATTTGTATATAATTACAAAGAAAAGTGCTGTAGTGATCGCGTGGAGTAATTTTACAGTGAACTTGCCATCGATGTTTGGAAAGTAATCGAAAGAACGACTATGAGTACCAGAGAGAAAAGCGATTCCCGTTCGGAGCAGTATTACAAAGCTAGAGAGGATAGAGAAAGGAGGCAGTCGGTATCTTCGCACAGCGAGGACTCCGATGCTAAAAAGAAGAGACGTAGCGCTTGTAGCAAGGATAAACGGAAGAAATCGAAGCAACGGAGTAGCTCTAGTAGCTCTAGCTCTTCCAGCGCATCCAGCCGCGATGCTAAAGGACAAAATGACAAAGAGAGGGAACGTAGAAGCGACAAATGGGACAAGAGATACGAAAACGGAGTCAGGGGTCAGAGGACGAACACGTCTATGAGGGACAACAGAGGATATTATAATAGAGGACGCGGCGGATACTCTGACAATTCGAGAAGGCGTAACTTTGGATATCGACCTTACAAGCATTTCGCGTTTCACGATAGAAATAGAAGGGACGCGTATAACAATTCGCAGTATAACAGATACAGCTCTGACAAGAGAGGTAACAGATTCCAAGGCTACGATAACAGAGCTCACGCTTATGACAGATCCAGGAGTAGAAGCAATCAGAATCACGATTATCAGAAAAGTTTAACTAAAGATAATCCTGAATATGTCAGAGAAAGTAATTCAAAAGACAGGAATTCAAAGTATTCCAAAACATCGATCAATACCGATAAGACCGAATCTAGGAACGACGACGGCGATAGTACCCGTGTCAGAGGAAAAGAGAAAAGAAAGGTGGACGATGGAATAGAGAAGACCGATCATCGGGTGCATAAGAAGTCAAAAAGGAAAAGGTCTTTGTCGTCTTCTAGTACAACGAGCGTTAGTAGCAGTAGCAGCGAGAGCAGTAGCAGCAGCTCCAGTAGTAATAGCAGCAGCAGTAGCAATGCCAGCAGCAGCAGCACAGATACATCGGAGGATGAAAGAAAACGCAAGAAAGCTAAGAGAAAAGCTAAAAAACTAAGGAAGGCTATGAAGAAACGTAGGAAGAAGAAAAGGATGAAGAAGAAGTTAAAGAAAAAAATGAAGAAGTCATCTTCTAAGAAAAAGACACGTAGTACCGACAAGTCCAAAGAAAATCTCTCCAAAGATGGTCCACAAGAAGTTTTGGAGAAAGCAAAAGCAATGGCACCAATGACAAAGGAGGAATGGGAGAAAAAGCAAAGCGTAATACGGAAAGTTTACGACGAAGAAACTGGAAGATACAGGTAGCTCTTAAACCAAAAATCATGTTATCTTTAATGCCTTCCACAAATTAATGTATAACGTCTAAATAATATAATACCGACTAATGCTTTTTCCGATAGATTAATTAAAGGTGACGGAGAAGTGTTAGAAGAGATTGTCAGCAGGGAACGTCAGAAAGAAATAAACAGACAAGCGACTAAAGGAGACGGGGAATTCTTCCAAGCACGCTTGAAAGCCAATGTTTTATGAACTATTTTTCTATGTATACCGAAACAATGTCCTTATATAATAATTATTTTATTGTCAATGTTAAAATCCTGTACGACAATATGTTTTGTAACGCTTAAGAGGAAATGCTTATATGTTGTACATCAAACGTATCTCCAGTGTGATCCCAATTATATTATTTGCACATAAATGTTTTCTCCGTAGCGTTGGTGACCAAACGTTTAAATATAATCAACAACGAAATGATTCAGGTTCTGAAAATGTTTTATACAATTGTCATCTTTCGTTTCATACTATGACTATCAATGTTCGCTGTCATGTGTGAAATAAAAAAGAAAAGAATTCGAATACATAAAGGCACCGAATACGAAGTAACAATTATTCACACGAGTTGCAATACAAGTTATTTACAAATCTCACTTCGACGTACTCGTTAATATATTCTCGTAAACAGAGAATTGATTTCCAATTAGTCGGTCAGTTTTAAAATATATATTTTTTATTTTTTTTTTCATAGGAGTATCTCTAATATTTCAATATACAGAATATGTTACAGGGTCATAGAATCTTTTTAATTCCACGGCAGTAAGTTTCTTCGATAACTGGATCGTCACAGTCAAGTTTTCATTACTTTAATCATACCATATTTATAACAAAACGGTTTCCTCCTACTACTGACAATGCCGTATTAGCAACATTTAAACAGTCCACGGCATAAATAAAAATGTTACGCGAAACGAAATAAGGATGCATTATATAAATCAAACTGCGTGGTACTAATTCTGACTACCGTAAGGAATGGAAGAAACACAAATTACACGCGTTTTCGGTAAAAGTCAATAAAACTGAACGAACTGAGTTGTATGACCGTCTCGATAAATAGGATCATCCGTAATCGCCGCGCGACACAGTGGACATGATCGTTCTCTATCTAACCATCTAGACACGCACGTTTCACAGAAAATATGTTTACAATGCAGTCTCACGGGCATCGAATATTCTTCATGGCAAATCGCACAAACACCACCGGATGCTATTAATTGTTCTTTGGATGGCGACACACCTAAGTTCTGTAAAACGATAAATTGTAAGGTAAAATAAAGATTTGTTTAAACAAATCGAAGTGATACGTTAACAAAAGAGGAGCGAAACTTACCACGTTCTGCAGTACTTTCCAAGCCGCGGTACGAAACAACTTTACGCGAGCCAATAAGTCGCTCCCTTTGCTGACTGTGTACAGTACAGAGAAAAATACCCCGAGAATCTTTTCCGGACCTTGATATGCTTCGAAGAAGTAATATAACCATGGTTGAACAGGCGCAACGCAACGATAAAGCTGTGACGTTGCTTCCACCATGAGATAATATTTACCCTGGAAAATAAAAGTCAAACAATATTCGCTGCACAATTTTCGTACGCGACTATTATTAAATAAACTTACCCTTTTCTGTAATGCCAACAGCCTTGCGGGTAAACACGTTAGAAAAACTTTGCAGACAATAGTGATTAGCTTCAGAACAAAGTCTGTCACCAAAACTGTCCATAAGAGTTCCCAGAGTGTAAGTGGTTGGGTGTAGGGAGAGAATAGGTGTGTTTCAAACTTAAAATTAATAAAAACGATACAAGCGACAATGTAACACGTAATTACTAGAAGAGATGTCCAACTTCTGTTATGCTGCTTCGCGATTTCACGTTTCAGAGCATTGTTGGCATGATTAAACGTAACTAGTAATACTATAAAATTTAATATACCCGATCTGTAATCATAAATGCCCTTGGCAAGGAGTATCGAAACAAAGGGGATGTACTTGTTAAAAACACTGAGCAACGCGCGTGTTTCTGGACTAATTAGTACCGTTTCTGTAGAATCATCATCCGGATTGTTATTGTTGTTGTTATTATTAACATTGTTACTACTACTACTACTACCATTGTTTTGGTTATCACCCACAACCTCGTTTGCAGCTTCGCGAATATTATTCAAAAAATTATCAGTCGCCATCGTTTGATGATGATGATTGTGAATTTGGGCATCGTTGGAAAGTCCACTGTTCGCTGGTTGATCCTCGACATTGATGACATAACTGTCAGACACAGGCGGCGCTGCTCTGGGGGCAGTCTGAAGTCTTTGAATGTTTAACAACGAGCTCAACGACATGCGTGGTTGCTAAAAGTGAGAATAGAGAACTTAAGCGTTGCCTGTCGTGTTCGTACTGTGACAGTAAATAAAAAATGAGTTGCACTTACAACACGTGCGTGTTGTATGAGCGGTCTAATTTCTTCGATGGTAGAAGATATATTATCCGCTATCATTCTGGAGCGTTCCATGGTCCTTGCACCGAAATTAAAACCTCTTATACTAATAGCCGGAGCCGAGCGAGTTACATTGGACGAATGGGTCATCAGCAGTCCTTGGGACTGACGAATGTCGTTTGGATTCGTCAAATGAGGCACAGTTGTATTACCATACATATCAATGACCTCCTCAAATCCTAGATTGTTTGCCATTGTGTACCTGCAATCGTGATTTTTATTCGCTGTATGTCTAGAACACGGTTGTACAGTGAAAACATGTATGCGCATCTTATTACTCAGAAATATCAAAAATCTCGAAAACGTACTAAAGTATAAATCTCACAAAAATACGACAAGAGAGACATATGCAAGTTTCAAAGATACAAGATATGTACGACCATATTAGTTGACGACGATGAAAAGTATTACGCACGTGTCTGCACTGGCACAAACGAGATTATTAATTTTCGGTCGACGTATGTACATGCAAAATAAGATCTACGTACGGCAGTTAGAAAAACGTTTCCCTACGATCCTGTCCCTCGCGGAAAGCATAAGTTAAGCAAACGTCAAGAGAGGTTATCTTTAATCCTTAGTTACGAATTTGTGCGACTCCAATGTTAACAGAACATATGGTAAATAGTAGATGGAAAGAAATCTCATGTTCGCTACGCAAAGAGCAAACACCGAGTCTCATACATAAACGTGAGGCCACCAATGTTACGTTATCGTAGTCATCGTTGCCCCATTTTTTTTTCTGCGCCTCCTGATCTTTGCAAGCCGATTCAACGTGGTGTCGATACACTAAATTGTCACACTCTTGAAAAAGCTTAGCGTTCATCGAGGATTCCCCGAGAAGATGGTGCAAATCATAATTCTGACGTGTGTATATTTACAATGTCACGCCATTTTCTTGGCAATTATTCTTCCGGGGCTCAACTGGATGCTTACTGAACCTGCGTACAAACCGCGACTTTCAAAATGTCTGCTTATCTTATCATTTTTACCGCACCGCACGTACGTACCTTTTGGTAATGCGTAATTGATTAATCTGTATCAGATATCGATGCAGGAGTAATTGACGTAGGTTCTGATAAATCGTAATAATCGATAATAGTAATTCTGAAAATCCATTCGAATAAGACATTTGCGAAAGCAGTTTATTGGAAATGTTCACGTTTAATTTAAAGATTAGTTTGAAAATTTTAGGAGCATCAAAATTATTCAAAATAATCGATACAGTATTATCTTCGTGGAGTTTAATCTCGCAGACTTATAATTTAAATTCTTTTTTATCTCTATCCCTACTTCTGCACGATGAATGACTTACAATTCTATTATGCAAATGCCGATATTATCGCGAGAACTGTGAGCGTCGCGTATTTTTCAGTACGAACATTAGAGCGTGATCAGCAACAAAAGACTTGCCATCGTACCACTTAAAATGCTTACGAGGAGCATTCCTTTCCGATAACAGCGCATGAGAAACAATGCTACGAAAAATGGACCACCTCGATTTATACGACAGATCTTTTCTTTAAGCAAAACACAATTCACGATCGTTTAAAAATTTTTTCCACGCGAGTACAAGAAAGTATGTAAGTGAAAAAATGTTAATTTCGAGATAAAACTTTTAGCTATGATTTACTATACGTGTAAAAAAAACATTTATTTATGAAGGTGCTTCGCGTATTTCCTGCGCGTAGGTTTTTTTCTCGCACGCTGAAACGAGTTGAAGTAAGTGTAAGTGCATCTTGATTTCGGATGCTCGACCGGTGCATCAATGGCTCTCGTCCAGATGATCGACGCAACTGCACCCAATGCTCGTGACATACAGAGTAACGTTTGATTTAATTTCATGTCCTTCAATCCGTAGAACTGAAATAATCAAAGACCACGCATAGAAATCGGGGAATACTAAAATACAAGGTTTAATTCCCGCATATTTGTACTTGGCCTCAAACAAGACCTTTATCCCTTGATCAGCGCAAATGAAAGGAATATCGTTTCAAATTTAGTTTTCAACGAGAATAATCCAAACACGCAGAAATTTCGACGCCAATCGCTCTCTTATTTTGGGAATATTATTTTAGTAAAGTAACATTATACCTGAAAAACAGGGGTGGCGATAATATTCTGCTCCGGAGAAATATTCTTCCCTCTCGTCTTCGTCATCGTGGTAAGTACTCGCGTGACGAACTGCGAGAACTAGAACGAATCGTGAGGGATAAAAGAAAGTTGCGTCGTTTGTCGGGAAAAGGCTTGATAAGGCCAGTCATGAATTATAAATAACATTTTTCTTTCCCCCCGCGGGGCTGGTAAATCATATTTTGGAACTAACTAGCCTAAGAAAAGGAGAAACTTTCCCCTCGTTTCTGTCAGTCGCTCGAACGACAAGAAAGTCCCGTGACTCTCGCGGAGACACGGCAAACCTTTTAAGGTACTAATAAACTGTTCAAACATGCCGCTGGTTAATTATGATTTTCTCTTTACCGTTAGCCCGTTAATCTCGGGAGCGATTAAACTTGCCCTCCCGTAGTTTACGCTCAAATTTCGAAATAGCCCCGTGGATCAAACGAAGCTTCTAACTTTGTTTAACGTATTACGAAGTAATTATCCCGGTACTCCTCTCCTGGCCAACTTTCCCATTCACTTCGAGATATTACGTTTACCTTGACATCCGGATCATCTGGCAAATTTTCCCTGACATAATTTGACAGCGTCGCGTATCGGGGATCGCAAATTTCCGATTCCCTGTAGCCCACTAATTTATCTTTCTCGATTATCGTCGTCATGAGCGCCTTGAGCGATTCTTCCTTCGGTTTCCAGCCGAGGTAGCTTTGTAACTGTGATTGAAATTCCATACACTGAAAAATGGAGAATCGGGAAATCGAGAATTCCGAATCTGCTCCTCCTTGTGAGGCTCGAAAGTCGTGTCTGCTTTTTTAATGTAGGGATATTCGGTTGTGAATTAAGGATACCGGTAGTTCAAGATTTGTGTTATGATTTTGGTGCTACGAGCCGGATAAAATTCGTTGGTGGGCCGTCATTTTGTGACCCCTGCTGTAATACATTATGCATTAATTAAATCAGCATCAACGAGTTTCACCTGGTGCATCGTTCCGCTCTTAGGTTCATCGGCGTACGCCAAAACGCCTGCTGCTAGAGCCTGATTAGTATCCAACTGGGACGCCCCGAGAATTTCAGTAACATGAGCGCCTGGGACGCCTCCGTCTTCGTCCCTGTTAAATTAAATTCCATTGCACGAATGTCCAGACACGCGGGGAAAATGTATGTTATGAAAAATGAGTGGATATAGATAGGATGATCACGTTAAACGAATTGCTAAAAAGAAATAAATAATTGCCATTTAAATTCAACTCTTTATCGAGCAGAATCGACTACTGTCTACGTAGTAGAAAGAAGTTTGATCTAACTTTGTTCACTCACGCATTCAAAGCTATGTACAAACGGAGGAAATCTTCCTTTGATTTTCTGCGACTTTCCGAGTCCGCTGGTGCGTCACTCAAGCATTCTACTAGGAACTGCACCCAATCACCTTCTTCGTTTGCAACTTTCAACATTTGACCTTTAATTACTAGACCCACGATCGCGGGAAGCGTTGCGAGCAGTTCCATACTGTCCTCGTACGTGTACTTGAAAGAGACACGCGCCGAGTACAGAAATTGTCGAATATCGCCATTTTTGTGTCCCATGTTAATTAGATTTGTATCCTTATTTACTCACTTCCCAGTAAGTATGGGCCATAACGCCATTTTTCACAGCTTCCTTCGTATATTTCCCGGCGTCGAGAGCAGTCAGGGCTATAGACAATCTTCCCAAAGGTGTGACAGCCTTCGGAAGGGTTCGAAGTACAGAACCGACGATTCCGCCATCCGGTCCCGACCACCAATCCTTCCTTTTCTGACGTCTCTGCGTCCAATCGGCGATCAACGAAGCCGTTTGTTCCTGGGTCGGCACGTCGCCGGTTAACAACAACCAAAAGACAGCCTCGGGACTCGGTGATTTTCCTTGTCGTGGTAAAAGAGCGATCACTTCCGGTATCGTCAATCCTCTATATCTAATCTGTCGAAAATTACAGTGGGTGAAACGATTCTTGCAGCTTCGAAAATACAGAAACGAATTCCCACACCTTTAAATGAATATTACAAGTTTCCGTGTGGAACGTCGGATGAGTAATTGCTCGTCTTGCAGATGATATAATTATAATAATATCGATCGTACGGAGTGGAGAATAAAAATATAGAGACGAACTATATTTGACTTTCTTTATAACTTAATACTTGACGATCTACTTAATTAATGCGTACGAAGGAAACGGCAGTTCACTTCGGACAGTAAATCCTCCGAACTGCTCTTTCCGTTATCAAAATAAACATGTTTTAAACGATAAAGAGTTTGAGAATTTTTTAAGATAACGCTTACTCCGTATTTCGGATCAATTTCTGACGTTTCTCTGACCATCGTGCTCACTCCGCTCAATCCTTGATAAATATTATCAACGGTGATTTGGCTCACCACGGAGGGCCCGTGTCGACGGCGAAAATTTCGTAAAAGATCATAGTGCACCGGGATTTTCTCGCACAATGCTTCTTTCAGATTGATGCTGGTACTAGGAGCGCCACTCGTGGTGCTCACCTTAAAATTGTATCGATATTTCTTTGTTATTATTCTTTCCGTCGATGAATCATGATTTTTTGTCACAAGGTTCCGAACATTAATCGTTGCTCGCCAATTTTTTCTAATTCGAGGAAACATTTCAACACTCTGCAAAAATTCCCACCCCAATGATTTCTTTAATTACTAATATAGTAATTATATACGATAATGAATTCCTTCAACGAAATAAAAGTTGTTCGGAGATGAAAAGCATGTGCCAGTTTGAATTTTAAGAAGTAGAGCAGCCTCGATCGACGCTTTCAATTCTCGATATCAAATTGCCTGCAATGCTAAACAAATTGGCTGCAAGTAACCTCGTACATCGGTAAATCGATTCCAACCGTCAATACGTGCCGCTGTCCTCCGACGCGTTTATCGCTCCCATTGCTGCCATTATTTTTCCCAGTATTCTTTAATAGCACCGGACGTATACCCTGAAGCTGGAATCCCCTCCAGAGATGTAACATCTTCGAAGGATTCTTATCCCAGAAAGAAAAGTAGTCTCCGCATACAAATTACCACGGTTTTCGCGGTTATAGCGCATCACAAAGCGTCGTGGTGTCCATAATTTCTCCACCCCTGGGTCACGATAATAAGTTTTGCGATCATATTGCGTAAAGCGAAACAGATAATTTATACAGCACTCTCGTCTCGCGAAGCGCAACGAAAACGAACGTGCCAACCGAGGGCCTTTATTTTCTGAGATCTCCCATTCAACTCTTTTGTTTCATCGATTTCGTTTTCGATTCTTTCAAATTTCAGTCAACATCTGATTATAATATACGTGACTACTATAATATACAATAATATATTAGGGGTATCGGAAAGAAATCTATTGTTTTTCATAATAGCCTTTGAGCTCAGCTTGTACCCGAAAGTATATCAACTCGAACGATTAACATAATATATCGAGATCAATAAACGAACTGTTCAATCCGGTCCAGTTCAGTTGTCAAATCACCGAGATCTGAAATATCAACGCGACCACTTCGACTAGCTACATACGCCGCACCCCGATACGTTTTTCAATTTTTTTTCGCGAAACATTCAAAACACAGGCAGTTATTTTTTCTGTAGGATATTTTTAGAATCACAATAACGTTCTGAAACTCACGATAGGAAGTTCAATTACCGAATTCTCGTGGTTTCGGAATTAATGGACGAAATCGAACTGCCGGGGTGTGCCACACCCCAAACGTGTCCCGAGGGGTTAATCCAATGGGGTTGCGTTATTAAACTAATTGACGTAACGCGTGCACAGGGGGGGACGAATGGAACGTTACACCGCTCTTTACTTTTCAGTTCTCTTTTTTATTGCGTTATTCGTGCATACAAAATAAGGAACGATATTTTGTATGTAAAACGATGCTTTCGCGACGCGTGGGACTGGGCGAGCTGTACAAATCGCCCCCTCCCCTCGATGATTAGAGTTTTTATTTCGGTACAAAGATTTCCATCGAACACATGTTTTGTATGTTGCGTAATATACAATAACCCCTGTCGTAATTACGTTTATGTATAACATTTACGTATATTCTGCGTTACGTGCGTGTACGATGGTTAACGAGTCGATCGGTAACACAAACAATCCTTTTAAAACTTAAAAATTATTTGAACCGACGGTTCGACGATTCCAGCCCCCTCGTCGAAGATTGTCGGTGGGATTATTGAGTCGATATTGCAATTTACTTAGAGTACGTACAAACGATAACAATGTTAACGCACACTTTATATACCTGTATACATATGTATAATACTTTGTAATATCAACAACTACCGTACGCTTATCAGCTAATGATTAATTTCTTAACGGTATAGTAAAATATATGTATATTATATATACTATTGCTTGATCTGAGGTAAATCTCGATACTGCACTATTATTACGTTTGTTTATTTGTTTATTAGGCCGAATGCATTACTAGAAAGGGATAATCAATTGAAACGGTTTCGTCCGATTGGAATGAAAAAATATAAGACACGTGCCCGCGGAGCGATCTCATTCGATAGCTTAATTCATTACTTTCGTAAGAAATCTGTATAACGAAGTACCGATTAAATCTGCTCGCGTTTATTGGGACTCGGCATTCTTTTTTTTGTAAGTCACGTTATGAAGTAGAAATGAACTCATGGGTAAACCATTAATACAAGATTCGGCAGTCAGATAATCTCGCACGTAATGCACGTACAATACTTGCAACTTTTTCATTGCTCCTGACGCAAAGACGCACAGCGATCGTACGATTTTACTAATTTCTTACACTAAAACTTACGCGATGAGCAGTTCTCTTTTCCTTCTTTTTAAGAATTATTCGCAAAACGATCGAAGACTTGCGAAATGATTTCGTTACTTCTTCTTTTACGCTTTATGCTAATTCCCGTAATACTGCTAACTCGTGAGACAGGAGATCTTTCGCTATGACTTCAATAAATAAGAGTTCTACCACGGTGCAAAAACATTTAAATATTATTCCTCTACGAACACGTTGTTCCTCGTCATCCTTGCTTTACATAAAACAAAAACAGAAAAAGAATAAACGATCTCCCGTTATCGGTACATCTATACTACGTTTCTACATCGCCTCGAAGCACTGGAAATCATGACACAACGCTAACGAGGGAATCACATCGATATTTTATTGTTACCAAGGAGCAAAGGTAGCCGGTTTTATGTGCCGGGTATTCCATCGCTCGAGATCAGGTTTTCAAACGACGGGAAATCGCGATACCACCTTTTTTTTTTCCTCAAATGCCGCGCCACGAAAGGTGGTCGTGTTTCAGGGTGAAACTCGACGAGAACCATCACCGGGGCTAATTACTTCTGAGAATTTCCGAATGAGTCTGAGACTCCCCTCCTATCAAGGATTCCTTGTTTCGCTCAAGTAAACTTTTTCACTGTCGAAGTTTCTTGCCCCTCGCCTTTGACCCGAACGTTTTGCGACCCTGCATCGCGATAAGGAAAGAAACAGCTTCTTCTGATAATGTGGTCGCAGATGCCGAGGACGCTGATTCCTTGGTTTCAGTGTCAAAGAAAAATGCACTTTTCCGCGGTGCCTTGGGGATGCGATCTTAAGGGCTGCGTGGGCGCGGGTGTGGGTGACGGTGGTCGCCCCTCGACCGCTTGGATGCTCTTCATTAATTCACGAAATACCTGTTAATTGCGATAGATATTTTATCACCCCAAAGCTTGCACGAACATCATTGTACATAGATATGTTTCTACCTTCTGTTTTTTTCTCAATCTTGCGAAGGAAAAATTCTAGGATAGACAAGTTTATGGATTCCTTTAACCGATACCAATTACAATAATTAGAAAATAGTATAACGCGATATTGTTCGCGTTTTTCATGGAGTAACTTCATTTCCAAAGTTATTATGCAGGAAATTGTGCGTACGATGCATCAACGTTGCAACGTTAATGCGTCTCCGTAAGAAATGCAATGTTGCGATCGAAATTGCATATCGCAGTTTACCGTTCCGTACGATAAGTAAACACGTAAACGACGTGGTACAGCGGTTCGCGTAGATTATTATTATTTGAGTAGCGCGCCGAATCACGCATTGAAAATCATTCGTCAGCGTGTATGTTCGTTTTCGGATAATTCGCGGATTTATGTCGAGTTAGGAGTAATTTTCAGGAATTGGAATTTAATCCGCGTATATTCCATTTTCGACGGGATTTTAATCGAATAACGGAGAACAGTGAGCACAACGATGAACAGTTTCATGGAAAGTTAATTAAAACGAATGATTACAATGGCGCTTCGTTTTGAAATAATTTGATCATTCGCACGACCAACGTGAATTTTCACTATGAAATTTGCAAAAGAAAATTCTATTCAAACGTCATTGCCGTCCGGATGGAACAAAGACGTTGGATATATTGAAAGCTCCCTTAATTTATTCGAAATGTAAACGTTGAAATTCCAAATTCGAATCCCAAGACCGAAGAATAATATGCTCGGAGTATCAACAGTACGTGCGCGTACTCTCGCATAATTTTGATAAGTGAAAATACTGTTACGCGCACCTGCACGACACGCCAGTTGAATCTAGCGCTACATTCAACGTAGCCGCATCTCCAGTGCTTCCGGACGAGATTGACGATGTCTCTGTATCTGGAACCGGAAGCTGCCGCGGGCGACAGCTCGTCTTGCTTGTTCCCGACCACTAACAGTGGTACACCCCTCATGTCTCTCGCCTCGTAGATTTGTTCGCGTAATGTTCTGATGTACTGCAAAATCAACGATAGGAGTAAATTTCAGGCAATCGGGATCGAAACCACGTATATTCCATTTTCGACGGGATTTAAATCGATTAATCGAGAACGATGCCAAAATTAATTAACAGTTTCATCGGAATAATCATTTTTAATTGTACAGATTTTCTCTCCCTCTCACCACGTAGATTATAATATAACTCCGTTTTCTAATAAATGCAGTACAAATTGCACGGATCACTTTAGCGAGATTCAAATTTATATATTTTTGAAGAACTTCCTATTCACACGACACAAGACCTTGTTTTCGAGTTTTGATTAATATTGTTTCGAGATTTGATTGTTTTTTTCGTTTTATTAGCTGATTTACGGTAATTTGATCGGATTTATTGATTGTCACGGTAACGAAGCGTAGTTATCGTCGTACGAATGAATCTTTAAGGATCGTGAAACGAAATGGGATTGACGTAAATTAAAAGTTTCTAATTGAAAGAATCGATAAAAAGAAGAGCGAACGTATCGGAGTATTATCGATCACGGTTAACAGAATAAACTATAACTACTACGCGAAGGTATTTCCGTACAATTCCGCTAGCTATTCTGAACATTTTATTTTATATTCCATCTATTTATTTGCAAATGGATCGCCGCATTTCGAATGCATGCAAGTTTCGACTCGTCCCGGTATTAAAACATATTTCCGACGGTCCATGAAAAGCAGAATTAACTTTTCGTCTCACAGGGAGTTTAACTTTCCTCGAGTTCCCGTTCCAAAATAATCAAACTTTTGTGTATATCTAGCTTCGAGTGTTAGAGACGTGGTTTCTATAAGGACTTTCACGAAAATGCGACCCGGAAAATTGCTCGAAGGAAACTTTTGCCGTTTGATTACGTTCGGTAGGTGGAACGATACCGAATGTCGTTAACGAGACAAAACCCATATTCAACGCGACGCCCTACGCGACGTACGTCGAGCGCGCATTGATACGCAAAACAAACCGCAACTCGTCCAACGGGGTTCCGCCATCGATTAATCGAAAATCTTTATCGGATCTACCCGAACGCAACTCATCGTCAGCTCAAAAAAGAAAATATAATCGATCGTTCGGCGACCATGGCTCCATTTACTCCGTCGAAACAATAAGAATTGCGCGACGATTAAACATCGGTGGTCGTAAATTCATGAGCGTCGCGAGGTACAAATTCTCCCGGATTTGATTTATTCGTCGGGTTTACGTACCTGAAAAGTGTCCTGATTGCTGAGGTCGAAAACGAGCACGTAGGCGGTAGCACTTCGCAATCCGTAGTAACGGAAGTCCGTCCATTCGAGGTGCGAACTGACCGGAAAGTACGGGATCGTCGGTAGATCAGTGATTTTCAGTTCGTACAATCGATCGGCCAGGACAACGCTCGGATAGAAAGTCTCGCGTCGCTCGGTCGGCCTGTACTCCTCGGAGAATTCGCTCCAAACGAATTGCTGAAATGCACAAAGGAATGCCAACGTTGCGTTGGGAGGACGTTCTCTCGCCGGGATTCGAATATCCGCTCGAAACGTCAAAACCAACCAATCCCGAGAAACAAAAACGTCACGGGAAAGAGCTCCGGATATTCCCCGAAGTCGGGTCGCTCATTGTCAGACGTATAGCCGGTTTATTAATCATAATTCATTATCGAAGAGCGACCAAATCGGTAGTAAACATTTATATCCCAACAAATGTAATATTAGCTGTCAG
Source organism: Pemphredon lugubris (assembly GCA_933228935.1). Lineage (NCBI taxonomy): Eukaryota > Metazoa > Arthropoda > Insecta > Hymenoptera > Crabronidae > Pemphredon > Pemphredon lugubris. The sequence goes on along the minus strand of OW121817.1, from coordinate 25,713,848 downwards.
CGCGGTAGTCTCCTGAAAACGATACCGTGCGACTAATTTCGTTGCACGGAGGAAACTTTCATTCTTTCATTGAATTCTGAAATGATTCGAAACACGCGATCGACACCTGCGACAATCGCGTCGCTAAACGCGTTGATATTTATGTCAATTACGTTACTACCGCCATTAAATTAAGACAATCTTTGATTATAACAAATCAATACGTCGTCGTTCGAAGGGAACTCGCGTTCCCACCGTTCAACGGTTTCGTCGTTAGATTCGTAACGATAATTGATGTTAAACAATACGGTTAGAATTAACGTTTACAGAATTCGTTCGCTCGGAATTAAATAAATTCGTGAGAGCGAGAAGCGCGCGAGATTGTGAATTATTTTCAGGTGGACGACTACCGATTAAATATTCTATACTTTTTTTTAACGGCTTTCAATTTCCTCGAGAGAGAGAGAGAGACAGGGGGAGAGAGCAAGGACGAGCCGATAGTTACCAGCGATCGACGGAAATTGTCGCCGGAAATGAACGGAAGTCATTCGCATCTTGTAAAACAGGCATTCATCGCGACAGATCGAAGACCTTTTTCTCCTCGCACCCTTCGTAAACGCGAAACAAAGAGAGTGGCATGGCTTTATCGATCGGACGACCTACGTGCAATTAAGCTTTCAATTCTAAACTGGCTCCTCCGACTTTCAGTGTTTCCTCAATGCGAAGATCACGCTCTTCTGTACCTCCCGCTTACACGGCGAACAAAACACCTTTCAGTTTGTCGTGCTATTAAAAACTTTTCTTCCAAGTTTCCACCGTCCGACATGTAATACCGGTATGTTCATCGATGATCCGCTGGTATCGGTTTGGGTCAGTCTTACAGGCGAGTTGGTTATTTTTTATCGGTACTCGATAGTAGACGTACCGACGATTAACGTATGTATACCTATTTCTAACAGACTACTCAAGATGACTGGTTATTTACAAAATATGTTAGGCAAGTAGAACAAACATTTATTTCTATGTAACGTTGAAGATGATTCTACTGCGCGCTATTCTACGGAAGGGCGATACCGTAAAACAATCATTAAGAAATTGCCGAAACGCGATGTATCGGGGATCGGGCTCTCAGACTAACTCAATTAGGGTACAGTGAAAGCCGCGTATTGTTATCACTGCGGGACCTGTAATGTTTTATGACAATAACCGGCTGATAACATTAAGCAAAAGGTAAACAAACATATGATTGAATATAAATTCTTACAAAATGACAACCTACATAGATTTATACAAAGTTTGAATTTCCGATTCATGCGGATTGTTATAATTTTACTTGATGTAATTTTGGGGCAACCCGATTTTGATAACCGTGACAGATTGATAACATTATCCGTGATTAAACTATCCGGCTTTATTGCACGACGTACCGTAAATGCCACCGTAACGCGATACACGTTTCTACAAATATCATGCAAACGTTATTGTTACGCTATATCCGTCATTTGAAATCTACAATACAAGGAAAGTCGATGGTTACCCGAATGATGCTGGACTTTCCCACCCCGGGTGCACCTAGAAAGACGACTTTGACACGATCCAGAGTGTCTGCTGGGCTCTCCTCCTCTTTCGATCCACTTTCGGCGTTTTCACAGGTTATCGTATCTCCGCGTCTCCTCTCCAAATAGTCCAGATCGAGCTCTACAACAGATTTATAGAGAGGATTTTAGTGAAGCCATCGTTACACTCTGTCGATACAGCGAGCTACAACGGGACTTGGCACGGAGACAACGACCCCACCGCCCTCGACGTTTACCTCATTACGCCCGGTATTAATTTCCCGCGAGAGAATCAATTTTCATTCCCAAGAATCTACTGGCGGTCGCCAAAGTTACAAGAATATCGAGAAACGTTGCGAAATTAATCGTTTAACTGTAGTATCCATCGCGTTCGACAAAGAATAATAATATTAATATATAACGTAATAGTAATGTTCTCCGGAACCTCCGATTCATGCGAATTCTTAAACTACGCACTAATTACCTCGCGAAGGATATACATTCTAATTTAACAATTCCTTTATCGTTCTATTCGTATCCAATTAAAATGGAAATTGTGGGAAACTTGACTAACCATCGATTAATCAGCGCGCAAAACACGCGACGCATCGCAATCCACAAAAACGGTAACTAACTTATCCTCGCATCGGGTTCCCGTGCGCGAAATTAGTTTAAAGCTTCCCACCACGCATTCCGCGTTAATTGATTTCACAATGCGCGAACAATAACTTTATCGTCGCGAACGGACGGGCTAATAGGGCAAACTATTTTGTAATTCCGCGGGATTACATTCGTAACGGCGATACCAATCTAATATTCATTCGGCAGTTTCCATCGGGCGAGGAGTATTTCCCAATCGCCTTGGAACTCCTCTTCGGGAGTTTATTATTCATGAAGCGGGTGAATATTTTTACGCGTGACCTATACAGAGCCCTTCTCGCAACGATTCGGAGTAAAGTCATATTTAGTGAGTGCCCATCGATGACAAGGATGTAACGTCATCTTCCCAATGCAGCCACTCAGTTTTCAAGCGGTCATTATATTATTATTTAAGCGAATTTAAGCGGATTTAGTTCGATTAAACCACAGAGTTCGTTAATACGCTTTTCGGTTACAACGAAGGAATTATTTCCATGGAGGTAGTTAAATATTTGGAAAATTATCATTCGACGATTCGAAAATTCTTCGACCCGAGCGTCTATGAATTGCACGTCAGCCTACACCCCCGAGATGATAAGTAGTTAAATCGCGAGAGTTTCGGAAAGATTAAACAACGTAAACTTGCTCGTTGTAATTTTGAACGTAAATCTAGTGTCTCCAAGTTCCAACGATAATGTTCTCAAGATTTTGATTTTGATCCGTACCAAGCTATGGTAGCTCGCGTTTCGCAAAACCTCATGCGCATATAAAAGGGAATAAAAGAAGGGAATCGAGAAACCTATTGTTAATCAAACAGTGGTTGAAGGATTTTTGGTGAACTCTACTCGGACTTTAATTGGATCTCGAAGATTTACAGCGTGTGTATGCAGACTAGGGTGGCCCTTAGCTATAGGTAATTTTCCGAAAGTTACAATTTTGTTGCTCCCACCCCCTAATTATGTTCCAATCAACGATGTTCCAATACCCATTAAGACAAATATGGCAGAAATTATACTCGAAGCAAACAAACATAATGAAGGGGAAGAAAAAAATCAACTGGAGAGGTATATTCTGCACCAAAATGGTTATTCTTCCTTCAAAAATGTCGAATTTTCGTCTTTTGTAACTCCTGGTACAAAAGCTTTCTTCTCAAGATTTTCTATCAACACCAATTTCCTCAACAAAGACCCTTTAACATGGAAGGATTATCTTGATTACAAACGTGCAATTGAAAAAATTAAGAAGACAGTTGTTGTGAATGACGTTGCAGAAAGAGGCGTTAAACTCATTCAAGATTACAATAACATTCTCACAAAAGACGAAACTGAGAAACATTTTGTTATACAAATTGTTGCTGGAGACAGCAAAAAAATACCCAACTGCTACTAGGTCCTCTCTTAAAAAAAAATAATGTCCAATGTTCGTTTGTTTTTATTATATTTTAACACTATAGAAATTATTACTGTTAATAAAAATACCTTTTTTGTTGTTATAAAAGTTGTGCGTGTTCTTAAAAAAGCCTAATAGTTCTTACATTTTGAATGTGATTTCACGAATTTTTTAATTAATTTTTGATGAATCTCATTTAGAATGTTTTTAAACAATTGCCATGGTTACCTAAATGCGTTCACATATATGTTTGGAAGAAGAACAGAAATGATAAAGATAGGGAAGAGTATACCACATCTTAACGGAATTAATTGCTGCGTAATGCGTATTCTACCAAATTCAAATTTCAAGGCGTTTGCGGGTCGCCTTGCAATTGTCCGATTGAGCTGAAATTTTGCACAGTCTTTCCTTTTGTTGATAGGAACATAATTGGGGGGTTGAAGCAAAACTTTTTGAAAGTTGAACTATCACGGCAACCCTAATGCAGACGACGCGATACGTCATACCGAGTTAATCTTTGTGTTCGCGTGGCACCGATATTGCAGATATTTTCCTCTACATTTCGGTCAATCTTGTAACCTGCACTTTGTAATTTCAGGGAAGCGGTTTACTACATTTTTTCTTTCGTTGTGGAGTTCTAGAGATCAACAGATACTACCTGTTCGATCCAGGTACAATGGTGCGATTGTAAATTTCAATTATGCAATGGTTAATGGTTCGTTCGTTCCCTACGATAATTATTATTCGGTTTGCATTAAATTTCGGTGCGAATGCGTAATGAAAATTATTCGGGCAAATGATATTACCCATGGATACACGTAGAATTATGTTAATTAAAATAACTAAATAAAAAATATTTCTTGTTTGGAGTATTTCGCATATCAGCCACTTCAAATATACAATTTGCTGGGCTATTGATATATTTCGCCCGAGATTCATAACTTTTTGTAGGAAATTAAAAATTACCTCTGTTCTTGAATCATTCAAAATATCAGATATTTATTTGCAAATATTATAAAACGTCAGCTATTTCCATTCATTTTTAGCGGTACTCCAAAGATCGCCCATGAAAGCAATTTCAGTGAGGTAGAATAGAGTGGATCCTTGAATATAATGAAAAACTTTAAATATTTAAAAGCGTATGTCGATATTTTATGAAACCGCGGACTTTAATCGTATTAAGAATATACTCGGTAGCTTCAAACATGGATATTGGAAATATTTTACAGTTCTTTTACGTACTCGAATACGGTATTCCGGTTTCCAATATTTACGATAATACTGCGAAGGAAGAGGTCGAAATACATATAGTACCTCGCGGTACAGCCTGGGCGATGTCATTGAACGCGTGTTTAAGTTTCATGGGGCTATGATTTTTTTTTAAGAAAAATGTACTATTCTGATTTTAAACAAAGTCGATGACCGCTCGATATATTACATGATTAAAATTTACAAATATTATGGGTACATAATGTTTTCGCGTCCTTTCGTAGCTACTTCGGCAATATTAAATTTCATTCTGTATTAAACGTTGTTTAATTGCGGTGCGGTTTTATTCTACAAAACGTGAGCGTCGCGTTCCGCACACGTACTTGTCCGTTTTAACTCATCGTTGACTACTTCTACAAATATCGTGGAATTTTATAATACCACTGTAAACTTGCGCATCCGTTTCGACAAAAATATTTCATTTTCCAGGGGAAAAAAAAATAGAGAAAAACATTTCATTTCACTGTAAAAATCTTCTGCACACAGACGTTTGATAATAATTGTATTAATCCACGATTTTGCATAAGACAAATTTATAATTCGGAACTAGTGCCGTAAACTTAATATATCCCATCGTCGCGCGTACGTAGCGATTAACTTAAACCACTGACCATATTTTGCGAACCTTTTATTAATTCACGAAATAAACAAAAAAATCAGCACACACAGTATCACGATATGCACACGCGCATCGCGATTCTAGATCACGATATTACAACCATAATCCACGCTCATCTACAGCATAATAATTCAAAATGTTTGATCCCCCACCGTAAGAAAGACAATTCAAGACATTCAATTCCACGAACATCGTTAGAACGCGATTTCGGTAAAATTTGTTTTCCCGGTAGAACTGTTCGAACGCATCGATGAATTACAAAATCACGGTTCAACTGGATTCCCGGGACACGTGTACGCGCATCTCGTGAAGCTCATTACCCAGGAGCCGTTTATTCCCGTGCAAAATCGGCTTCGCAAACGTCTCGCTGTCTCTTCTGGTTCGATCCATCGATGAGGAGTAATCGTGCGATACGAATATAGGTAATAGCGCGAAAATTCGCACCTGTAAGGAAGCTGCGCCGGGCAACCTTCGCGATCGAGGCTCGCGGCCCGACTGACTCCGTGCTCTGGAATACGGGACACTATAAGGAAGACCGACCCTCGTCGGTTCGCATCGTCCCGATTGAAATTCAATTTTTAATCGTTTTTTTTTTAATAAGTCCCGGACGAAGGATTAAAGTTGACCGTTCAAATAAAATAGAGTCGCGTAATTTGGATTTAATATTATCGTTTCTTCTTACTCGTGTGCGTGCAAATACGCGTACGAAGAATTCAGGTATTTTTATAAATTGAGAAAATTTGACAACAAAATGTTGTTTATGGCGAGAGATGTGCGCACGCTGATTCGTTTGACGTTTTTTCAGCTGGTGCAGCCAAATTGATATATTTTTTTCTGCTTCCAAAAATGTGAGAATTATTTTATTGGACCGTTTTACGCGACTCCGTAAAAATGTTCTTGCTCTTTTTTCTGTGTTCGTTTGTACAATTTGAGTATTCTGAATTTACGCTGTTCTGGAATTTTAAATTCGCTGTAGGATGAAATTATTATTTTCTGCTACGTAACCGTCGTTAATAATAATATCGTTTCTTTTTTATATCCTGCTTCTGATATCCTACATGCTTCGTGACACCGGTGACCCAGAAGGTGAATGGAATTTTTCTTTTTTTTAATAACGTAACACGTGTCATAATATAAAATGCAGGGAAAAATTAAATCAACCGAACTTTATCAAAACCACGCGATATAATAATCACCGTTCCTCGGTTTATTTAAACGCGTACAGCCTGCGCACGGCACATCGTAAAATTCTATTTAACATCTCTGTCCCACGTTCAAACTGCAGATTGTAATTAATTCGCGTTACAGGATTCGTTATACCGGGGCCTCCGGTAGAATATTTTTCGCGCGATTATGATATATCGCGCGCGACGGTAATTACCGTGAATATCGAGAAAACAATCATTTATTCTATCCATCCGTGAAATTTAATTAATCTGCTTTCATTATCGGAACCGAGTATCCATCGAAACGTTGTAAATCTACTTTTATTATTTGCGTACGGAAATATCAGTAAAAAAAATTGGCTTGTTTGTATCCGATCTTCATTTACGTTAATTACGTTGTATACAGAGTAATACGAGTTACGATCGAACGTCAGAGAAAAAGTGTCTCGATAACAAAAGACATCGATTTTATCCTTAGAGCGGTCGGACAGTCCAGGCACGAGTGTCGTCGGCCTTTATTTAATTTTTACAATGTTTGACCGGATGACTGAGAGAATTCGGAAGCTATGGCAATTATTGCCGTTCGCGGAGAGAGAGAGATATTCCCGTTAAGATCGTATGGAAGATTAATTGAAATATTTGGTCGATTAGTTAGCGATAGAAGGCGGGAATAATAATATGTGTAATATTTTTAATGAATTACAAACTAATAATAAAATAAATATAGATTATTAACTCATAACATAAGTTATCAGTGATTACAGACAAGAAAAACATCCAGCTCGAGCAGTGTCTGCCGACTTCCGAGATCACACCGTCACCGGCAAAAAATAAAATATTGTAATCATACTAGCTCCAGGCTCGGTGCGGTGACGGCGCTCAATCGCGATACGGAAATGTGTGAAGTATTGCATTTGAAGAGCATTGCGCAATTTTTTTCACGAGTGACGATCAACACTCGGTTGACTCATGAATCGGTAACGTGTGTCCGGCTAACTTACAGCCGACTTCAAGTCGAGCACGGTGCGGTAATGTGTGTCCCTACCTTTTATACTTAATGCGTTAAACAGCGGCGGTTCGACAAAACCGTTCCCTCCCCGCAAGGTTCGTCTTTCCGCGATGTTACCTCGTTAATAGAAAGCGAAGCGACAAAGGCTTTACGTTGCCACGAGTGAACGTTTCGCCGAACGAGTAACAAACAAGCTTTATTTATCCAGTACATACCAGCTACCATATTATATCGTTCGATATAATACCGTAACCACATCCGACACGCATACTTTTCTAATAAAAACGAATCTGTCTTTCGCGAGTAATAGCGGATTTCCGCGGAAACGGTAATGACGAGTCCGTAAGAAACTTTGTTATCGATTCCCGAATAGCGAGTCACTTCAACCGAACGCAAATGTTGGAAACCATTCAAATTTTTTTGCCAGCTTTCCAACCTGGCCAGTTGTTCAAGGGTGATTTTCAGAATGTTTCGTTTATTAAACCAAAAGAGCCGGAAGAAATTTTAATTTATAAAGTAGACCGTCGTTTGCGTAGGAGTAATGTTTTCATCACGAGTGTTTGAACGAAGTTGCGTGTATCTGCCACTCCGCGTGACCGACATCCGAACGATTCGACATTCATCGTTTCGTTTATCAAACGACACATTTTGCATTACCCGTAGTAGCTACGTGGAAAAGTATTTTTTATGTCGATACAAAGAAATATGGTAAAAAGCGTAACCGCGGTCCCGTTATACCGCGCGACGGTTAACACAATAACAATTGGATGATATTGAATTCTATCTAACTTCGCGAGAATGTCACCGAGCGGAGTTAAAAAGAAGATGCTTCGATCAACGATGACCAGGACGCAAAGAATAAATCGTTATTAAAATTACTATACTTACGAGATTGCTTTTGCGGCGGGAGGCTTCGCCTCCTCCTGCCGCTCGCAGTTTTTGTCCCTATGGTTATCGGTGACTTCCAAAAATCCTTTCAGTAATCGCGTGGCTCGTGGAATTGGAGCGAATGTTTGTCCTATCGATAAAGCGATTGCTCTCGCTTTCGACAGAATTCTCGAATCACCGAATCGTTACCAACATTTATTCCCGTGTCGTTCTACCGCTTTTTACTTGCCGCATCGAATTTACCTTATCTATCGAAATCTATCGCTTTTAATTTTATCCCCGTTCCTCCCCGAAACGATATTTAGCTTGATCACGATCCGCGAGCTGCACCGTGGATATTACGATCATTTATTGTCGAGCACAGGTCGATTAACGATGCTAATTAAGAAAACAATTTTCTCCCTCGTATTTAATTTCGGTCGAACCTTGGTAATTTATCGAACCCCTGGCGATACGTTTCCCTAAATTACTTCGTATCGTCGTGTACCAGTTATGTAATCCCCCACGTATCTAACGCGATTTACGCCACGCGCATTCGACATCGTTATTAAACACTATCGGTGAAACGACGGTGAATTTGCCGCCCGCAGCGATTCGACACGAGGATCACCTATTAATTACCGATTAACAAAAACCATCCCACCCTCGGTACGTAACGCTAATAGCGAGCAACAACCGCGCCATTCGGGCGACGCCGCTTTTTACGTGCAGCTTACTTCGATAATTGATTCAACGTCAGTGATTGTCCCACCGCTGCCGCTCCCGTACCATTTCAATCGACTAAAGAACCCTCATCACCCACACACGTTGCCCCCGTTAATTCGTTAACGTATACCGAGTCACGTTTTCCACGTCTCGGCGATCTCATCGGTATCCAGGAATCGGTACGCGCGACGATGTCCCGTCCTTTCAATGGGAATCGATTCGAGATTAGAATCATCAGCTATCCCGACGTGTCCTTCCCTCCGGTGCATCGATAACGCGTGATTTAAATGCCTCCGCTGGGCAGCATCTTGCGTGTTTTCTTCGTCGACGGATCTCGCGCCGTTGAAACGGGGGATGCTTCCCGTCGCTCTCGGCAAGGGTAACAGGGAGGAATCACTGTAACGACGCCACGGCAGTTCTCGGGAATGATTCGTAGCCGCGGTAATGCACGAGAAACGCGCCTCCTTCTGTCACGAAACGGCGGAACGAGGTGGAAAATATCCGAGCGTAGGCAGCATCACCGGAGCACACACGAGGGAGACCCATTTGGCACACGACGACGTCGACCCCTGGACGATCGAAACTACCCTCCGACGGAGTCACTCCCTGTCTGCGCATGCGACCCGGGCTTCGCGCCAATTTATTTCCACGAGGCTGATCCTCCCGCGAGCAGCTTCCTTCCACGGGTGTAGTGTTTTCTGGGTAAATCGAATCTGGGGATTCGATCGGTGGGAACCATGTTTCGGTACGTGCCGTTGGGAGATTGATTTTATGATATTTGTCAACGATGGGATTGAATTTATTTTTTAATATGGTCTGACCACCTCGAGAATCTCAGTTCGTTCTCTTGTGAAAAGATACGAGGTATATGGTTCTCGCGTATTTGGACTGTTCGATGATGAGAAGCAGATACTCCAACCAATGGGACACGTATTACTTCCGGGTACCTTCTTTTCATGATTGTACACTATGTACATGGCCCGAGATACGACCTTGTGCCTTGATAACTTACGATGTATCTGTGCGAATAAAATAGAGTCTTTACTTGGACGTATGTTCCTTATAGGCAAAGAGCGTTTGCACTTCTACATAAACACTTTAATCGAATTGGAGTTTACACGGTTACTCTACGATTTTATTATGTGAATACTTTTGAAGTCGCGAGTTAATCAGAAAAATTTGGAGTTGTAAGACGACATTTTTTAGACAACATTTTTTAGTATTGTACGAAAATTTGATCGAGCCGGGTCTCACCACGCAGAGATCCCCGCAACTGGCGACTCGATAAGAGATAGACGTGCAGACGTACGTTAGAATTCTGGGGGCGTGAGAAAAAAATAGTCCGGAAGTATTACTCACCGGTGACTGGATGCCCGCGCGTAATCGAAGATCGCTTGGATTCAAACGGAGATTAATTTCCTTCCCGGAAAGAATATCGCTTTCCCTTTGAAAGGATCGTAGAAATATATTTTCATTTCGTCACCGAAAGCCACCCTCGTCATTGAGGGGTGATTCGCCTCTTACCGGTCAAAAAAATATTTTCACCGAAAACCTCGAATTGTGGCAATGAACGCCATTCCTGCTATTCACAGTGTCGACATTGAATTTTGGGTTAAGAAATTTTTTCTAAATCATATCGGGATAAGTGTACATAAACAAAGTGCAGAGTCATTGAAGGGCGACGTGAAAGGGACAGACCTATTTATCATACCACGAAACCCGGCCGATCGAAACTGCCTTTCCGTAAAGCTGTTCTGATATTGAGCATGCGCCTCGAAGAATAATATACATTTTTATATTAGTCAGTAACGCCTTATCGATTTATTTTCCCAAGGTTTATTTACTCAACGGTGTACGTTACACAGCGCGTTTGATAGTCCAACAACTTGTTCTTCAAGGACAATCTTATTACTATCTACATAATATATTGTTTTCTTTCCTTATAACGATTCAAAAGTATATCGTGGTTCTCGTTGATTCTACTCGCTAAATGTTTCTTCGATCCAAGTCAATTAAACTTCGTACTACAAAACAAAGGCTTGTAGTACGCAATCAAATTTTTGTATCTTCCTTTTTCTATTTTGTAGCCAATCAGAGCGTACACCATTGAAGTAATCCTTTTTATTTTTAATCTCAAATTCAATTTTCCAATACTTTGCGCGAGTCTTACGCTCGAACGATAAAAGATGTGAAACGACGCCGTTGATTTTCATTACCGGCGCGGAGATGTTTTTTCAACAGCTTTACCGTACCGTTTTAAATCTGGAAAGTGCAGCGAGGGATGAACGTGATTACGTAGCCGGAAGAAAATTTCATGCGCGGGCTTACCGTATTTGCACGTGTATTCATCACGGTCTCCCATTTTCTCCCAGCGTTACACTGCTCTTACGTAGATCATGTTCGTGGGTAAGTTCGTTACTTTCCACGGTCGGACACGAATTGCATTTACAAAGCGCTGTACTTGAATTAAATAAAGAGAAGTTCTTCCCTCGCGCGATTCAATGTCATTTTTCATTCTGCTAATTATATTTGAATTTTTTAAATTTTAAATTACGCTGTACTCTTTCGAAATTAATAGAAATAATAATATCAACGTTGCTTTTGTTAAATAATGTTATAATTATTGTACGTCAGGCTATCGACAATGTTTGCATCTTGGAAAATATATTCGAGGTACGGTCTTGTAATTTCTTCCTTATTATTATCTTCCAATTGAATTCGTCGAGGATGTCCATCTTGCGACGTTTTTCTATTACCTTTAATTAATGTAATTACACTCGTAACTATTGTACGCGACGCTTAGCCGATACTTTTCCGAACTAGGTTATCGAGAAATTTGCAGTATAAAATTAAAGCGAGGATAAAGTTCTGTCAATGTTTATTCACGCAGCACGAGAAGATGTTGTGTTTAAAAACATCCTGCAAATTTATCGATAAAGTAACATAAATTGCCCTTGGACATTGCAATTCTTGGTATCTTATATGCAAACTTAATCATTTATATTTTTATATTACCAGGTGGGGCGAGTTTTTTACCCTTATTTTTAGAGTTATGGTGTTATAAGAAAACCCGTACGCTTCTAAGGTAAAAGGTTGATCAAGAGGGAAAACTGGCCTAACATCACTTGTATGCTCAAAGTTAAAGTATACTAAATCCCGCGAGATTGTCCAAATCTCACCTTATATACGTCGTTTCGGAGTGGGGGTGGAGAAGATTTTGGGGCGAAGTATAGAGGGGGTGGTAGATGGTAGAAAAGCATTAACGTCCATTGCAATGTCCAAATAACGTTCTATGTTCTAGAAAGAAATAGTAAAGGCGCCTTCTTGTCGGCAAGTGGAATTCCAAGGGTCATCACACTTACCTGCCGAAAAGAATCTCGTCGCTGAAGTTGAAGGTAGACTTTGTAAGAAAACGTCATCGATATTTATAATATTTTATAAGATAAATATCGTACAGCTTTACATTGAGAAAAACTTATTGTTTATGCGCCGAAATCAACTACAATATGACCGTAATATGATTACGTATATTTAATATACTAATTAAACTTAACTTTCTCCCATGTTAGCATTCCACATTTTGAAATTATTATATTTCTGGGAGGAATTAATAGGTTTCTAATATTTAGGAGATTATATTAAATCCCTAGCGCAATGACAGGCGTACAGTTACGATTAAACTTAACGATACAGCTGCGTTAATTACCATAACGTTCGTAAACTATGCTACCGATATGTCTGCTCTTGCGTGAATCAACGTAGAAACGTTTAATCCCGACTTACGATTAGTGGCGTAAAGTATGAAAAGTTCGTGCCAACAATTCGTGTATTTATAAAATAACGGCGAGAAGAAACTGCCGTGCGCGTGTAAACGAATTTCCTTAATTTGTAAGTGATACAAAACTATCGTAGACAGACATCGACTATTAATAGATTTATAAAAATCGAGGCACGAGTTATGTACGAGTCGTCCGGTTATCGCACCTTAAATGCATATTTCTTTAAAAATATCTTATCCGTTAGAAATTTTCCCGTTTTTTTTTTATTATAGTATTATAACTATCGGCATTTCGAATTTATTTGATAACGTTAAGCTTCTAATGCACAGCTCGCGAGAGACTAAGATTTCGGAGTAAATTTGAAATTATCTTGAAAAGTCTAATACTAAACGGGTATTTTTTTACATAATCGAAAAGAGGTTCCCGCATCTTTGTCCTTCCGTGAAATCCGCGATTTTATATTCGCATCGCGATATATCGTACGACGTTACATAGATAAAGAAATGAAACGTAAACGAGTGGTAAAATTATCTCATATGTTTTTTCAAATATATCTTATTCAGCGTAATTTTCCCCCCTTTGCTATTTCTCAGTTGCCAAGTGCACCTTATTTTAAATTCGTTATTCTCTTATATTAATATTAGTATAGAATTATGTTTTAGCCTTCAAAATACGTATACGTACAACAACGTTAATAAGAAATTGTTGTTACATTCGTATCTAATTGACGAACATTTAATTTTTAACATCATTCCACCTTCGATTCCCGTGTTTCTATTTGGAGTGCATTTCGTGTTCAAATCCTTTTTAACTCTTAAATTATTGAAACGTGAATTGTAAGTACTTAATCGCTTCATTGATTTTACACAAGCTTTCCTGATTTAGCGTTACGTCCCTTCGTTAACGCAGAGTGCCGTGATTTAAGAAACAACAAATAGGATGTTTTTCTTTATAAAGAATTTTGATACCGTAACGTATAATTATTTGAACTATAGCAATTTTAGTTGTTTGTCACGGTACTCCAAGATATTTCAATTTAATCGTTTTCTTCGAAAAGAAAAGAATCGAAGAAAATTATATGTGTAAACTGATAACAAGTTGTACAACAATTCCAGAGAATCAGAAATCGACACTTTCGATTACAAGTGAATCTATTTCTAACTCTAAATCTTTTTTCTCAGGATTTAGATTACAAGTGAATCTATTTCTAACTCTAAATCTTTTTTCTCAGGAGCTGATGTGTCTTGTTCTCCAGTTTTTCCAAAATATTTGAAGGCGTAGGCCACCCGTTATTGTAATATCCATTTGCACGTTATTCGACGAGTCAAATAATACGAAGCGAGGCACGGAGCAAATAATTTTCCGTTTCTTGGACGAATATAACTAACCGTATTTCTGTATACCAGCTGTTATGCTTACTACCAAAATACGCATTGTTCGATCTTCACTTCAGTTGTACCAACACCATGAAGTAGGTGACCATAGCTCCGAGTACCTAAAAGGTTTCAAAATTGAATGACAATTGACAGTACGAAATATTTAAAATCTACCTTCATGTATAATTTCATTTTATTACATATATTCTAATTTATGATTCAAGGATGCTATAAAAAATAAAGTGAATCTGCGAGACATTACGGACAGTATATAATATTTATATTTACCGAAGCAAACAGATCTAAGGAGACGGTGAAGAATTTCGCTCCAGAGATTGACATCGCTTTCTGACACTGCTGACAGACGATCTGCACGAACGTTTTAGCTTCCTCCGATCCATCGTACCAATGACAGGAATAAGCAGCTTCCATTACCGACGAGCTCTGTACGGAAAATTACACGGACGATGTAAAACAATCGGATCGAGTCATCTTTTCCATTCGTAATTACACCAAACAATATTTTGGGGGGAAGACATTTGACTTTGAAATTTGGATGTCTCGTGATGGAAATATCATGAAAAAGAACCTCCACGTTTTCTCGAAACATTAATTCAATCGAGTAATTCCAAATTAATTCTAACCATTACTGGACCACGATGTTTGATCTTTTATAAAATTCTTGTACAAAGAGCTGAACATTTTTGAATCTACTCTTCTACGAGCTATACTAATTTTGCAGTCGTCAAGTTCCACGTTATTCGTCGCGCGTTTCGCAAGCCGTGGGAATATAAAAGAACTTTTTAACTCGTCAAGAAAACGTGCCGCGCGCAAAGGGCGTGCATCCGACCTAGTATCGTATCGAGTAGGATACAGTTTCAATATACATAGACAATGTTTATTAGACATCCCGATATATTACTGGAAATCTATGTAGCGCGCGTTTCCAGTTACAGCGTGCAGCGGTTACAGAAATTTACATCGAGTTTACAGAAACGTCGGATGTACGTCCGTCGAATGAATTTGATTCACGTTCCTAACTGACAATGAGCTCGAACCACTGTACAGTAAAGCTGCCAAATTTAACAAAATTGTTAGAAATTTAATGAAGCGATTATACTATTAATAAATGACATTATGATAATATTATTTCATTAATTTCGTAAAGAACGACGCAAATCAAAATTTGCGAAGCGGAACGAACTAAAAGTTGACCGTGGATTGATCGAGTAAATATATTTGTAAAAATAATTTCCGTAAAAAAGACAGGAACTTTTAGATCATGTAGCGTTCTATCAGTCTAATTACGGTATAATAATATACGTACCTCTTCTATCAGACGATTTCCGAATATACAGAATAAGAAAACTTGTCCGAGGGAGTAGAGGAGGTAACCAATCGTCGAGGCTGCGTAAACGTCGACTGCATTAACCTATCAATTGAATTAAACATTTACTTCCACCATTTGGAGCCTTTAGAATACAAAATGCAAATTTGTTTCTGCATTTATTTGTAAGATTAATCCTCCTGAGCTTAATATCGGTTCTGGTGGAATTAAAGAGTCGTACCTACTCGTAAAGCAAATAATATTACCATTATTTATGTTTGCGATAATAGTAAGAATATACATTCTAGGATATTTGTTAAATGTAAGCTCCACTTGTAATATTTGCATTGCAATTTGTTTATAGCATCGTTCGATGGATCTCATTACCTTTGTTGCTTGATACGCGAGCAGCGTCAAAGTGATAGTAGTCGTCAACATGTGCAATAGTAAAGCGACACCATAAGCATCGCCGATCGCAGTGACCAGTCTGTAAAAAGTAACGCAATTTTTAACAACAATAATTTTCTATCCTATGTGACTAGTACTGGAAATGCATCGTTGATCCAAAGGATCGAAAAATGGAAAGTTCGCGTTATGAAACTGTGAACAAATTTCATCGCATCTTTTTGACGAAAATATAGTAAACGTATTTCCAGATTTCGGAATACATTTCTGTAAAACTAAACGCCAGGAGAAAACCGCAACACAACGAAGCTTGCATGTTTTATTTAACGATCTCACGTTTCTCAAGAACGCGTTATTAGTAAAACAGGATTTTATTTTCGCTTCGTCGTCGCTATCGTTCCTTTATCCCCGTCCGATTCGATTTGCACGCCTTTGAACTTCGAAGATTTAATTAAACTCCGCCAATTTCAATAAAAGTATTCTCGTTAATTTCCACGAGTTCATCGAAGCGACCTTTCGCGATCTCTGAAGCAATTCTGCTTAAGTCGCACTTTATTACATCCACGAGCCGATCTGCACGGGTACCGCGTAACCAGAGTTTCTTATAAATCGTCGGTTTCAATTGCGCGGTAAGGGAACTTAGAATTTTTTAGTAGACACCCGGTGGTTAGGATGCTAGGAGAAAGTTTTGCAATTTAAACCAATTCTTCCGACGTAGACGTTTAATCTGTCGGCTAGACCTAGAGATTGAAGAATCACTTCTGTCTCTCTTTTACGCTTTGTCTCTACCGCTTGAATAATAAATTTGACCGACCAGTCGTCGACTTCGCTCTATCTAGTTTAAACGAAAGATCGATAGATCGGAGTATCTCTAAAAAAATCACACGGCATCACGAGCGCGACCCTGTCTCCGCGTTGCTTTATAATTTCAATAATTTTGGATAAAAACGATATATCTCGCGCGACCGAGATCGATCGAGAACGTTGAGTCAACGAGCGAAATCTCACCGCGCGTCTTTCACCGCTGTGAGCTATTTGAAAATTCGATTTTACCGTCAAATAAAAATATGAGGGGTAAACCGGCAAAGGATATTTACGAGTACGAGAGTGCAACGTAATTTTTACTTGAGCAATTTTCCACGTTAGGTTAGTCGAATTTTCCTCCGGGAAAGCCGTGCGCTCTGAATAAAAAAAATTTGCACGATGCGATCCGACGTTTTTGAAAATTTATTATCACCCTTGGAAAAGAAAAAAAACGAAACATTTGGCAAAGCGTCATTCTCGGCGGTAGTCTTTGACTAGCATATTCGGAATAGCTCTCACAGCCAGCGAGCTGAGGGTTAGTTCTGGCAAAACGCCAAATTTTTCAGAAATAATCATATTCTTGGGCGATAAGGTAGAATAATTCCGTTATGTTCTTAAAAATTATAATTTGAATTTTAACCAAGTAACATCCACTTGTATCATCTTTAACAACGAGTAATTATACCATCGACAATTCGAGGGTTCCGATTCAGAGGCGCCAATCCAAAAAGATGAAAATAAAATACGAGTCAAAGAAATTGCAAAATATAAAGAATAAAACGAAACGGCTAATAAAAAGAAAGTTCTAATTGTGCGTTAAGCTGGAAACACACAATCGTCACGTCATGCGAGCTCCTGTGCTATCACGGTATCTGTGACGAGTGTATACTGTGTGTGTGATACGCGTGACGTGACATCAGAATAATTCTGATACATTTAAATAATTAAAGAATACACACTCTACATTTTTTCCCCCGTGCCTATCGTGATAGCACGCGAGCTCATGTGACGCAACGATAAGGTGTTTCCAACTCTAGTCACCCACGGTTTGGGTCTCATCGAGTCCATTAACAGGTTCGGATCCTTGTTCCCAAATATAAAAAAGAGATCCATCTTTCCTGAAAACCTTAGCAAACAGGTTTTCCGTTCGCCTCTCGAGAGAAAATCGGGGTAACCGTGAAATCGAGACGTCGATGTACCCTCACGAGCGAGCGTCGAACGTGCATCGTCCTCGTCGAAGGAAGAACACACACGAAACATTAACGTACACCTCTTCAATTCCCTAACAAATTGTCCACTCCGTAGGGCATGTCCCCAGTTGCGGTCAATATCGCGCTCTCTTAGAATAAATACTTCACCACCGTGGGAATACGCGCATCCCCTGTTTCCCTGTTTCTCGACAAGTGCCTCAGCCATGAAGAACTTACAGGAAACGGCTATGGTTTTTCTTCTTTCTTTGGAATCCACCTCTTACCTCTTACGGAAAAAAAGCGTAATGTCCCCCCCTCCCCTTCTGCGAGGTATCGAGCGAACATTGACTCCGCGTACGGAGGAGTAATTCCTAGTTTGCCAGGCGAAGAAGAAAAAAAAGAAAGGGCAAAAAATCGTTGATGCAAGACGCCAAGGGGTGGGGGAGTACAAAGACACTTGTGGATTGGTAGATCGATGTCACGGGTTAAGGGTTAACCGTAGAACCACTGTGGGAAATGACCCGTGATCAAAGTCTGAAATATATAACCAGCGGCTATCGTGGAGCCCCGATCGATCGTTTTTCGAGTGCTTCTTAACGATAACGAGTGCGACAAGCCCCCCCCCCCTCCCCCTCCCCAGGAAAGTGGCGAAAAATAATCTCCTCGAAACTTCGTAACCCGGTGGGGATGATTCGCAAGACAATTTTCCGAAGGACCATTTTTGTATGGCAAGCGTCCGTTGCAATACAAATCGCTATTTTATTAAAAATTGCAACTCGCTGTGGCGTATCGAGGGAAAAGGTTTTGTCGCGGGACAAGTGCAAGTACGCGAGAAGTGCAAGTATGCAAATTGAATATTCAACGATTTAAGTCACAGCTGATAGAAAAATATGTTAAAAGTCGAAATCCAAAAGTGATGGTCAATCAGAAGTAGTTGTTAAATTATTGTTCCGCTTGTCGCAACGATAACGCCGGATTAAGACGACCTCGGGGAAAATGATATTTTCTGCCGACGGTGATTTTTTTAATGATCGTTTCGTGCGAATCAGGTATGCCGAGATACAATGATTTGAGAGAGCTAGGCGAAACCTTGAACAATTCTGAGCGTGCATTAGGCGAAAAATGCAGGTCAGCACAAATCAGCGATCCAAATAACGAACAAGGGGATCTTCTTTTTGTTAGAAGAACGAAAAGGTTTTCGATAAGACCTTCTTATCGCGAAACTAAACAGCAGGAACTTTCTATAGAGCGTGTTGACTTTTAAACTCGCGTAGAGAACGCTCTCGTCCCATAAACATATTATTGATTTTACATCCAGACACAAGCGCGGCATTTTCAGTATATAGATTATTTATTCACGAACCGCAAGAAGGAACTACGCGTAAGATACTATTTCAACACAGTCCGCGCTCAACGTATCGTTCGAAAGCACGAATTACCGCCACGTGAGCGATAAATAATGCGACCGATAAGAGAAATCACTGAGAGGAAATTGAAAGGAGTTTTGTGGACTATCCCGAGAAATCCTCGCGTTTCTCGAGGAATCTCTGCAGATCGATACCAAGAGCTAAAGTATTTCACCCGATTACTTTATAATCGTTGACGCTCGTCAGCGACTCGTAAACGCTGACAAATCGTTATTCAACGTCCGGCCGAAAATTTAAAAAACGTTGCGCTCTTTGAAATCGATGCCAGGCGTGGAGTTTTTTCTTTTCATTCCCGATATCGAAGAAAATTGCCGGGAATTTTCCGAGGTCGATCGAAAATTCATCATTTAACGAAATCGAATGAATCTGCAAATTTAACCGCGAAGGATATTATCCTAATGGAACTCTCTGATCTCGAAGTTCGCGGATGCAGAAGGTCGTCCCATTGTCGCCGCAGATTACGTTTCCGTGTAGAAGGGAACTTGGGATGAGAATTGAAATGGGAAACTGGGTTATAATGCAGTCAAGGCGTTTGGCGGTGTGACGAACTTTGGAATTGCGACAGCGTACAATTTACTGTCGTCGGATACTCCTGAACTGCAGTTTCGGTAACACCCCGAATAGGAACTATCGTCGCGGAACATTGTTTAACCCAACCGACAGACGAAGAATCGATAACTATCGGATGAAATTCATATCCCGACTTGGCTCAATGTCAAATTATAAATTCTATGCATTTTAATACACGCATAACGCTCTCTACTGTTATTCAAATTTTATTTAACTCAACGATCGTTACTATTCTGGATTGAAGACATAGTCGAATTATTATTTTAATTTATCTTTGATCAATTTTGAATATCCCGTTGACAAATTCTCCTTTGTGGAGTCCCTTTGAATTCGAACCTTCCTTCTTCGTTATCGTTATTAAGTTAACTTTAAGCTCCAAAATAATTGAAGCAAGAAATTATCATAATCCGAGGCGTTACGGTAAAGGACAGGGGATATTACTCGCAGATATACAACACTCAAATTTCCACGCGTGAAATTATCAACGTCGAATCCTCAACCGTAAACGGTTCAAAAATTCAGAAGTATAATACAACTGATATGAGAAATCACCGAGCGGAAATTGGAACTTTTCAGAAAATCCCGCGCAACTCGAAAAAAACGACGAATGCTTCGGTGAACCGGTGAATTGACAAACTTACCTGACGACGTGTTTGTGCCTCTCCACCCAGTACTTGATGGCACTTCTGACCAACATTTCTTGTTTCTTCGTGAGACCGTTCGGACCGACACCCCCGTTGAACGTCATCCCGGCAGTCGGCCTGAAGGTCGCCGTGAAGTCCTGCCGATTGCTGTATATTCCACGAAGATCGAGATCCAACATGTTTTCGCCAGGTGCGGGTTGAGATGGAGGTGGTTGATTGTCTCTCATGTGTTCGGCGCTGCCAGCCTGAGGATTCAGCATTTAATACATTGGGAGCAGCGTACGTTCGAGTATTCGTTTCCTCTCGATCGTTCGCGTTTCACGAGTTAATTAAAAATTTGCACCTCGTTGAACTTAAATGCTCGACAAACCTCTCGGTAGAGAGATTGTCTCTATGATTTTAACTAATGAAATCGCAATATTCGGATTATATAGGACTCTGCTGTATGTAAAGCGGTATCGTGTGAAATAGAAATTTCAAATTGAATATTCACCGTTTTAAGTCAAAGCTGATAGAAAAATGTGTTAAAAGTCGAAATCCAAAAGTAATGGTCAATTAGAAGTAGTTGTTATATTATTGTTACGCTTGTCGCAACCATAATGCCGGATTAAGGCGATCTCGGGAGAAATGATATCTTCTGCCGACGGTGATTTTTTTAATTATCATTTCACGCGAATCAGGTATGTCGAGATACAATGATTTGAGAGAGCGATGCGAAACCTTGAACAATTCTCCGCTATTTGGAACGACGGTATCCAACGTTGCGCTGAGCTCCATGAGAGGCTTCATGATTTGCTTGAGATGCTGAATTTGTTCGCACGCAAAGAGGAGCCACGAGCAGAAGAGCACGTCGAGGGAATTAGCGTCCGTCATTGTGATCAGTAGCCAGTAAAATTGATAAATGAGCGTCATGACGTGCGCCATTCCGTGGCTGGCGTCGTACGGATACCAAGAACGCAGCATCAACCTCGGGATCTGGGGAGAAGCAAAAACAGATTTCCTTTTCATCCATTTGGCATTTGGGGTTTGTTAGTAAATTGCGAATTTAATTTATCCTGGTACTCTCTTCGCGTACGCGGCATCGGAAAAAACTGGGAGAAATTTATCAGTCGCCGAAAGGTCAATTCGAAAATCAGGTTCCATGAGAAATTTGTACGCTGCCTCGAAAAGTCATGCTTAATGTTAAACAAACGATTATGGTACTCTTGTCAGCTTTCTAAAAACGATAAATAAAAATAATAATAATAAAATGGATAATAAAACAAGTTCGATAAACGACTAACGAAAGTCTTCCAGCGCGCCAGAGATTACGTTTAAGAATATTTTGATAGTACATATAAATCGAAAAATTTGTTTGGCCATTTCGCGAAGATTCAATCCTGCAAATACCTAACGTTCAAAAGGCCAATTTACACGTGACATACGTTACCTCGACTGTAGTAGTCTCGTTAGTGACAGGATCGATGACCTTCTTCACCGAATCTCCGATGAACGTGATGGTTGTCCAGGAAAGCGTCGACAGAATCGTAAATCCCATAACCGCGAACAGCAGTGTCCTCATCTTCTTCAGGGCGATCTGATGATACCGCGCGTTACTCTCGGCGAAGAGAGGGTGGCTATTGGGATTGTTCCAGATGCCGAGGGTCCTGTAAAACAACTTGCTTCTGACGGCGAAGTAAACGAGCTTGACGATACTGTGCGTGAAGAACAGCATCGTGATAGTGTTCGCTGTGAGATCGTCGACATCGCCGCTCTCGAGGACCAGGTTCACGGCGCAAAGACCGAACTGGACGAGGATCAGGAATAGGTGTACCTGAAGAACGAGTTGAGAAATAATAATAAAGATAATTTGACGTTCGGGGAATTTTATAATTTCTAAGTTCACAAACTCGATTTTTCTATAAATTCTAAATGATTGTAGAGGTAAGTGTAATATAAAATATTAATAATAAACGAATTGAAACTGATAAAGCTGATCGTTTGACGCTCGGGAAACTTTGCAATTTCTAATTATACAAATTTAATTTTTTTATAAGTTAGAAATAGTTATAACGGTAAGTATAAATTGCAATATTAATAACACACGAATTACAATGTACTTCCATAAAATTGATTCTTCGGAAGATTTGAAAAAAGAAAACAATGACATTACTCACGCAACAGTATATTTTGTGCATGAATTTCGTTGAACCGTCATTATAATAATTGAACATGAAATGTCCGCTGATCTGC
Source organism: Pemphredon lugubris (assembly GCA_933228935.1). Taxonomy (NCBI): domain Eukaryota; kingdom Metazoa; phylum Arthropoda; class Insecta; order Hymenoptera; family Crabronidae; genus Pemphredon; species Pemphredon lugubris. Next base: position 25,690,875 of record OW121817.1, on the reverse strand, counting down.
ATGAGCCGAATGTTGGGCATCAGGTCAGCAACCAGCCCCTGCTGCTTAAACTTCATCATCTGTGACAAAGCATTGAAATAGTATTACTCGCGGCAGCTATACGAAGAGAAAAACAAATTCATTTGCATCGGACTTTGCGATGCTTTGTCGTATTTGCATGTTTTCTACGATACGAACGAACCACCGTGTGTGGTTGATAACACGTTGGTGAGGTTCCGTAAGAAAATAATCACGATATAATAATATTCCGAATTATGTAATGAAGGACTGTCCATCCACCGTGTTCCTATTATATTAAATATTCGTCAGCCGGAGCTCCACGTTTTATGGTCTCCAAATGAGAAAAAGGGGTTCGGCAGCGAAGTAGGTTTTATTAAATATGCATTAATGGTTATATTTCACGATAATGTTCGAGGGTATTGCCGATGGGTAGTCGTACCAAGTTACTGCCATACCGAACTAGCGCATATTAAATAAACAATGAGGATAAATCCGAGTGTCATTATCGATCATTAGGTTGCCGGATTTAAAATTCTTACCAACAATAAGACGTAAATATTCTGAAAACTGTGAAAACTTCATTTCCACGGAAACCATCGAACGGATAATAATAAGTTCCTAATAATTTATAATAAATTTATTCTCCTTCCCATGGCTTTTACATTTTTCTTTTATCAAACTCGCATTCGTGCTTTGTATTACACAAATTACATAAACCTTCATGTTTCTTTCTCAATATCGAATAGCGAGTGTTACATGTACGAACATAACGTAAAAGTTAAACCGTGGATATAGAAAGCGGTATCCATCGCCACGCGTATCGATCTTTTGCATAAAATAAAATAATGTATACAACAGTTGGCAATGGTATTCCACGCGTACTCGAATTTCGTACAAAAACGAAATCTTGGTGTAAGTAGTTAAATTAAAATCGCGTCGTCGAATAGTAGCAAAATCTGTTTTCTTGGATTACGAGCGAACGCGATAGAACCGCCAGTATAGTTTCAGAATTGTTCACCGTCGAATGTCATGCCCTTGAGGCATAATTAATGAGTTCTCGTATTCGCGACGAATTTTCGCGTTGCATCGGTGAGCCGCTGGATTACGGACATTGAGTAAAATCGTAGAATACTACGTCAAGAAATAGCCAAAAAAAAACCGACCTGCGTAAAACTTTTTTCTTTCATTTAATCGAGAATCTTTTTTCGCCATCCGGCGGTTCTTACAACGCGCCTCGATGTCGCGCGAATTAAATTGATTCGTTTATACAGATGTACCGGTGAGTCTTTCCAATCATAAAAATACAAATCATATAATATTATCTGAATTTAGTAATCGACCGATATATCTAAGTACATAAAAGTTAAACCATAAAAGTTAAGCCGTAAAAAATTTTAACGACTAGACAAACGCCAAAAAAAACTTTTTAATTGTCTACTCAAATCATATAATATTAGTATTTATGATACAAGTACTAAACTGATAATCTTACCTTGAGGCCGCTACTTATCCGAACTCACAGATCGCTGGAAACGAACCACCCGCACGAACGAACTCAAGCACCCGGGGACTTTGCGAATTCGCGGGCAATCGAAGCCGTGGTCGGGTCGGATTTACAAACAGAAAAACGAACGAAAAAGAAAAGAAAAACTGTCGCGTTAGAAAAATCGGTGAGAAATACGATCCACAAGCCAGTCCAGCCAGCCTGTTCTCCAACGTCGCGACGTCTCTCACCTGCGAACGACTCACCCTGCGCGTTCCTCTTCTTTTCCAACCCTCCCCACCTGCCGTGAACCACCACCCCCGGCGATCGTCGTCGCGAAAGACCCCTTCCAAGCCGATGGGGTACCAAACGTGGACCAATCGGCGGCCGGTACCCTGGCGCAGACGTTGTCGTACTCGTCGTTGGCTCTCCTGGTGGCCATGTTGGTTTCTCGTATCGTCGGCATAGGGGTGGCTCGTAATTCATTCATTATTCAAGCTCAAACGACTACGACCAGGGTGCAGAGACTTTTAAGCCGAGAGGAACTGCGAATCGCGAGCTCTCCGTGAAGATTGCACAGATCTCTCGTAACGTGGAATACGCAATTCGAATTATCGAGGAAAATAGTATTTCGTCAAATCACCCGAAAGAACGGAGAGACAATTAGTACGACGTACGGCACAACCCCCGGGTAGCTCGCAAAAGTATTCGAACGCCCGCGCACGTAATTTGTATACGTTAGCTCCCGAACGATTTCCCGCATTACCATGTGTAAGTCAGAAGCACGTTAGAACGTATATCGTATCGACTTAAAAGGAGGGTTATAAAGCGAGCTAATACATAGTCAAAAGTCCTTCATTATTTAAGTAGAAAGCCCTTACACCGACATCGGGAACGTTCGAACAAGTTGCTAATGATATTTGACGATAGCTTTCATCGAGTAAACGGTGGCCTAATTCCAAAGACGAGTTACGAGGTTTGCTTGTTAGATTTTCACGTTCCACGCCGTTCAAAGATTGTTGCCATTTTTACCGGAATTAGCGAAAAATGATGAGCTCGCACGCGCAAGGATTCGATCTATGGATAAGGCTGAAATTTGTAAACATTGATTACCGAAATTGAATTGAGATTAATCGATGATTTGTAGCTTATGATTATTATCCTAATGATGTGAAAAAAATATAATCGTTTTTAATTAAAAATTATGTATCCGATGCATAGTTTGTATTTTACGATTGGTCGAGTGCAAAATATCTTTTCCGCTTCAAGGTTAACGATCGTGACAAACGTATCGAACACCGTAGAATTCGACAAATTTATATATGTAATATTCTGACAAGTGCGGTAACGCGTGACTTGAATCGTAACACCCGGAATTCTTAAATGTCATCGAGCACAATTATGTAAACTATAGCGAAGGCATAGTTGTTCGTCGACGACAATGAAGAGAAGAAACGCGAAGAACTACACCGACATATGCAGGCTACGTTACGGATACGTAGTCGTATGTATGTACTTATTATCGAGTTTACTTGTATCCACCTTGACACTATTGTTCGGATTACAGGTGAATCGAGGTAATGGACGATTAATAGAATATTTTCAATAAAGTTACCAGGCATAAGATCACGAGAGAGGAGTTTCTTTCTCGTATAAATCCAGCATTTATTTCTTCGTTAAAAAATATTACTGAAGCAAGACTCAGTGGGAAAAAAAAAAATTATGCTCGTACGTACCGTTTGTTCTGGATTTACGAGTAACGAGGGGGATGATTTTTGTGTCGTTAAAAAAGGAAACGAAAACGTAACGATGTAATTGGGAAAAGTACAGCTGAATTTATAAAAAAATATATTGGAGGCGAAAGAACAAGCTTATTATTACGAGTGCCTACAAATATTTACGTATTTAACGCTCGGTTTACGGGACCCGTTAATTTGACGGATTTCAAATTTTGAAATGAAATATCCCAAAAACCATAGCATTCATTTGAACCATTTTGCATCGTAAATTAATTCAGACTTAAATTGAATAAATCGATTCTGTAAAGAAAATGCGTATTTTCGTTTACCCGTCAATTCGACGGGTGCCCGTAGAAATGCTCGTAGAAACGCCCATAAACCTAGTGTTAAGGGTGTAACGACAAGGATGAAATTTTAGGTCACCCGGGGGTTTGATTTCAGGGACATGAATGCCAGGTAAGTCGGTACATTTAATCGTCCAAACGGTTTTTTTCTTTTTTCATTTTTCAGTTTCAAACAGATTATTCTTACTCGAACAGAATATAATTAAAATTTTCATTCGAAAAGATCGGACATTTTTTCAGGAAATTCATACCGACCGAGATTCTCCTAATTTTATTCGGAATTCTTTTCTCTTTTAAAATGTTTAAATCCAGGGTATATTATAATGTAAAAATACTGTTTTCGGGAGGTTCAGAAGTTTTTATTAACTCCATTTTAAACACTAATTTTATCAATTCTATTTTACGGCCGTTTTTGGATCGGGCGCGGTACGGTAATGTGTCCCCACCTTATTAAAAGGCAGCGGTTGCGAGTAGCCTGGAAACAAAATATTTCAGCTTTGATCAAACGATTCAACTGTTCAGGTGTCCGGCAACCAAGTTTATTGACTGTCGAGTCACATTTAGTCATTTTGCGCAGAGGAAAGCAAGCAGGCATATTCGTTAATCCAAAAACTATTTTCAATCCGAGATACGATCGAGAGTCAAAGAGTATCAAAAATATCGCGAAGCGCAACCTTCCGGAAGAGAAACGACACGAATACTGGTAATTATGCAAGGACGGCTTGGCCACGCAACCTCGTGATCCGTTTCCAACAAATAAGTTACATTATTAAATAAATAGATCGCCACGGATGTATACAATTTCGATACAAGATATTTAATTAGATTCCTTTGTCGGCGATTAATTGAAATTGAACAATTTTTTTTATAGAGACCAATTCAAGATGTCGAGGATCCAACTTTTGATTCTGTTATTCGGTTCTATGATGAGGATGGCGCTGCCAGGTTTCGGAATGATTGCAAAACGAGCAGGTACGTGTAAGATAATCACGAAGGGGGCGTAAGAACACGTTGTATGTACGTCCCTGGATTTAGAAAGAAGTGACATCGTTGCTACAAGAGATACAGCGATTATTATGAACAACGAGTAATTGAATCGATACGTGCGAAGATACGACGGAGTCTTAACATTCGATATTTCGCTTCCTCCTACCAATCATAGTAATTTATTTTTAAACGATTCCGAGCTTAACTGCGGAACCGCAGGGGCACGTTTACTACTTTCTTCATTTCAAAGAATGAAACGCAAATAGGATAGCCCTTGCTAAAAAAAAATGCAGATTAAAGTAGCTTTCGCGATTACGAATAATAAAAATAAAATTGTACCCAGCAGCGAATGTTTCGTCCATCTGGAATGTCGCTCCTTTCTTGGAGACCGAGCAAGAGATGCCCGTCCTTATAAACGGGAAGATGCAAGCGACGGGAATGAATAAAGTTTTGGAAGCTTCTGACACGAAGAAGGCCGTTAAAAATGTCGAGCATGCGAATTTTGAAGAGACAGGCCGCGAAAAAAGGTCCGACATGATTTTTGAAACTGCCGAAGTGAATGCACCGGATATCAACGAGCCGGAGTCGGATACCGTTACTTCCGGTCCCCGAAATGTCGTTTTGCTTCTGATCAGGGAAACAGCTCAGGATCGAGAGGATCTATGGAAAGATATCAAGGCTTCGCATTCGTTCCCCGTGAAAGGATCTCTGCCGGTAGGAATTTGTTGTATTAAATCATTTTTATCAAGATCCATTTCGTTGTTTACTGAAAAGTGAAGTTTACAATATTTATACGGAGATATAGATTTTTCGACAATGTTTGAAAATTCATGACCGTCATTCAGATGAGTGTCAAATTTTATCACGGCGTTTTGGGTTAATAAAGATATAATTGTAATTTTATTAGCCCAAACGAAGCGTTAAAACTTTATATTCAAATATAGATGTATTCGTTACGTGAAAATTAGAAATGTATTATCTATCGCAGAGTTGTTACAACAATGAATTGGACTCGGAGCGGTTTTCCTTGAACAATGCATTAATTTCCGGGAGTAACGATAAGGATTGTGACTGTGAGCATTTCCTGCGTTCAAACGTTCTTAACATGATATCTTGGGCTCGAAACATCGGCAAAATGGCAACAGGTTAGAATTGTTGGGGTATTAATTAAGGAACAATAATAATACGCGTAGGCCGTTCGTTCGTTTGTACGATATCGATAATTTATATAATTTACGATTCGTGAACAAGGTTGTATATTTTTGCGAATACTTCTATCATTATTTAATATTGTCATTTAATGTTCAAATTTTTATATTTGAATTATTAATTTAATTATCAATTTGTTGTCTCTATTACGAGCTGTGCAACATTTTTATACGAATATCTTATCTTTTAAAATGGACACTAGACTCGAACGTGGTTCAATCGATCGGATCGTTGCAATAGAATTTAATTACTCTCGGAAATGTCGAACATCCATTTTCGAAATTTTTCCACCTTATCACGACATCGTAGATACGTTGAATTTCACCACGTATCGGGCTGACTTGCATTCAGGCTCCGTGTCCGCTACGAATTTCTCGGTTCAATCGCCTCCGGGACACGATGGTCCATTGGGTGCCGCGAAAGAATTCGAGGAACACGACCAGAACAGCGTAAAACCGGAAGTTGGTAAAAACAAGATGGAAATGCACGCTGGCTGGCATCCGATCGATCTCGGCAACCCAACCAGTCGCGGTTCTTCGTTAATGGTTGCAACCAATGGTAAAGATAATGGTACGGTACACATTTGAATTAATAAGACAATTTTTAATGACAACGAGAACCAAAGTAGTTATTCGAAAACGCTTTCAATCGTTTCAATTGATATTCTTCGGTGCCCACTAGGAATAAAGCGAAACGTTCAATATTGGATTGGCTAACAGATTAACCCTTAAATGCATGCATTTTCAAAGACTAACGTGTTCTAAACTAATAAATTTGGTATATTGTTAACTGGCAACACTATGCATTTAACTCGATATTTATCAATTGCAAGGCTACTTCGTAGGTTTTTTAAATATCTCTCGATGCGCGCGTCGAGAAAAAAAATGTGTGCTAAATTTCTTTTCCAGGAGATAACGAGAACCTGTCGGACGTGTTCGAGACCTTCTCCAGAATCAGAATCGCTTTGTTCCGAACGTTAATGGAGTACCTCGGTGGCAACATGGCCGCGTCGGAGGAGCCGATTTTCTCCGAGAAATCTTATCCCTCGCACTCGAATATCGCGGACGTGATTGGTACTGCCATCAAAGCGCTGAAGTCGGTTCCCAACGAGAAGGGTTACGCGTTGGTCGTGACAATATCCGGAAATCAGCTTGCTTCCGCCGCCGAACTTCTTCAGCGCGAAGTAAATGATTTTTTTAATTAATTCCGTGTTTCCCAAACTCGAACACTCATTTACAGTTTCAAACTGAAGTTTATGTACGTAATCCTTGTTTACAATTATTTTTCAATTATTGCAGATCTCTCGGGACACGCTTTTAGTGATAACTGGCGCGTGCTCGCACGGCGCGAAACCGATACCATTTTTCTGCCAAGGGCCGTCCGCAAGCATGCTTCGGGAGGCGAAGACTGTCTGGGATATCCCAAACATTTTACGAAACGTCGTCGCGGCGGGTCACCGAGGATCGAGGATCCGTCGGCACCACGGTCCCCCGTTTCCGGGTGCGGCGTTCAAAACCAACCCGCGGTTTATTAACGCAAGGAAGAGACTGGCCAGGGACGAAGGAGCGGTAAAACAATCGGTAAGAGGCGATGTTGCAATGAAATATTTGTCATCCAGGCTGTGAAATTATTGACACGTTAAAAAATAATATCGATTGAAATAGCGACGCGACTGGAAAAACTTTAACGTTCAGAACCGTCGGCAAAGAATTTGTTAGGATACTTTTTTTTTAGACATGTGTCACGATAAATCGAAAATCGCAATTTTTTTATTACTGTCAGTTTTTCTCCATTCATTGGGCGAACGGTAAATATGTATACTTACCAAACTACCGACGGGAAACGAGAGTTCTCGTCGTGTAAGAGAAGTGCCTCGTCGTTAATGTGTTAAAGAGAATATTTAGCAACGGCTGGAGAATAATTGAACCGTACTACGGCACTTTAAAACTATCCAAGAGTCATACACGAGTCTGACATAAGCCGGTCTACCCTTTATAAATAGAGTTCCTCGATATCGGCCTAGACATTGAACCTGAGAAACCGCGTTCCGTCGATGACGGAGCTAAAAAAAGTGCGATTCTCTAACGTTCGATTTCTATAAAAACTTATTCACACTTGACCCTTCGATTATAAAAAAAAGATTGTTTATTATACAAAAATCTACAATTTTACTATTACCGACGTATCGCTCAGATTATTGGAACCAACATTATAAATACTTAAGTGCATATCAAAATGATGGATTAATAATATTCCAATAATATTGTTACGCAATGTATCATTATATAATAATAAGGAATGGTAGGTAAAGTGAATAATACGTGTAATAATAAAATTTATAGGATACGATTAACGAAAGGTACTCCCATTGAAATTGATATCGATGAAAATCGAGTTACATTCTTTTCTCAAAATCCTTCGACTGTTGTGACGTTTAATTTAAATTATGTTTAACCAACCCCCTAAGCGGTACTGACATTGCGGTCGGAAATTAACCGTGACCTTTAGGGGTATAAGATAAATCAAGTGAAATTCCGACACACGTAACACGCGTGTACGAATCGATATATGTATGTATCTAACAGTCTGGCACGTGGTTGCCATTAATCCGTAAACCGCGGGCACTTTGAAAAAGCGATTTCTTTGCACGATTTTTATCCGGACTAATTGACACGTAAACTTGATCGCAACATCTAACTGGTTAAATAGAACACCGTTTACGCGTTAATAGGAAATCATATCGAACCCAAGGAGACTCCGTTTTCTTAAGAATATCAGACGTGTTATTAATAGCAGCATAATCTTCTATATCGACGTAATTAATCTGTCCTTCTCTCGTTTCATGCGCATGATGTATTACAAGAAAGGCCTTCTGCAAAGATAATGTACACGTTTACAAGAAAATGTTTATAATAATTTAATAATTGCTTTCGATGTACGTACAATTTTCCAATCTACAAGGCAATTATTTCCTTTTTTTTATAACACATTTTGCGTTAGTTTCGTACAAAGTATCTCGGCTTTCCCTCGTAACTATGCGTTCGCGGTTCTCCAATGTTTCTTCTTCACTTTCTTAGATTTCTACGAACGCAGGTATCTTTTTATTTCTACATTGCACCTCGTTGCATATTTGCGTATACACGAAGAGTCGTTCGGCTAACATTATTCCGAGGCAACATTTGCGCACCATGTATTCTCGCAACAGTAAATTTCTTTCTAAAAAATGAAAGTCGGGAGACTCGTTAACCACCGTTTATGGAAACAATGGAATCTAGATTCGATTTATTTTGTTTTCCGTACAGAACGCCAACGGCAAATATGAAACTACGGTCGAAAGTGGTAAAGTAAGGACTACTTTGCCATTAAATAATAAATTGTTGTACGCGTTGCTTTATGAATTAATGAATATTTGAAAGGGAAAAAACGACTTTCACCGCTTCGTCGAGTGTTCATGACTCGTGCAATAATTCAGAATTATTAATTCTAGAACCCTTTTCTTTTATTTGTTATACTATTGATAACTATCCGCGTTTTCTGTGGCCTCTATTAACATTTTAGCGTAACTCCCATAAGTGCGACTCAAATTTAATGAAATAATGATCGTAATGATTATTTTATAAATGTTCCGTAGAGCGAAACGACTAGGGTGGAAAGCACAACGGGTGGAGAAATAAAAAGCCCCTCGTTATCGAAAATTGTGGATCGCAGCACGAAGGTAAGACTACCTTATTTTTACATAAAGAAATCATTGAGCATGTCTCATGATCAATTAAACTCAAATTCAAATGGGAAATAACTACATTCTTCGTCCAGAGTTCGACACGTGTACCAGATCTAGAACTTTTGTTCTTTATTTTGTTACTTTGAATAAGTAACCACGTGTCTTTTTGGCTTTCATTAACATTTTAGCGATATAATGATTGCAACGATGGTTTTTTAAATGTCACGTAGAGCGAAACACCTAACGTAAAAGAAATAACAGCCAGTAGTGGAGAAATGAGTAGTCCCACGGTGTCGACAATTGTAGATCGAAGCTCAAAGGTAAGACTACCTTACGGTTAATTCAATTAATAAATAAATCATTAAACACGTGTCTCTATTCTTTTTTTTTAACTTTGGACAACTACCCACGTGTTTCTTGGTCTTTATGAAAATTTTAGCATAACTCCCACCAGCGCAACTTAAATTTAACGAAAGAATGGTTGCAACGATTTTTTTTTAAATATCCCGCAGGGCGAAACGGCTAACGTGGAAGATGTAAGAGCCAGTAGCGAAGGAATAAGTAGTTCTACTGTGTCGGAAGTTGTGGATGGAAGTGCGAAGGTAAAACTATTTTACGGTTAAATAATAAATCGTTGAATACGTTTCTCGATGAATTAAACAGGGTTTTAAGAGAAAGTAACCACTTTCGCACCATCCGCGGGTGTTCGCGAATCCCGCACAAATTATAGAACCTTTCGTTTTTCTTTGAATAATTAAATCGAAACTATCCGCGCGATGCCTCTACATCAGCGTTTCCCAACCTCTTTGACCCCACGGCACAATCCCAAACTATATTTAGCCGTGAAACACTTGACACTGACTTATAGTTTCTTTTTTTATTAATATTAGGCTTTTATCATATTAATACCAAAGTAATTGTATATCAGTAAATTATATGACATCTCGCGGCACACCAATGTGCCGCGGGGCAGTAGTTAGGAAACGCTGTTCTACATATTAACATTTTACTATGACTTAAATAATAATATCCACGACGGTTTTTAAAATTTATTATAGCGTGAAACGACCGTGGTGGAAACTACAACAGCGAGTGCCGAAATAAAATCCTCCTCGTTGTCACAAATTGTGAGCCGAAGCGCAAAGGTAAGACTACCTCATGATTAAATAATAAATCGTTGGGATCTTTCCTCGATGAATCACAAAATTCGAAACTGAAACAACCACTTTCACACCATCGTCGGATGCTTCTGGCTCGCACACTAATTCTAAAACTTCTTTTTGTTCATATTGATTAACCATCCGTGTGTTTGTCTGCCTGTATTAGAATCCCCGTGTAAAGGAATTAATAATCCCAACGACCGCTTTTTAAATTTTCGGTAGGACGAAACGACGAGCGAGGAAAATGCAACGCCAAGCGGAGAAATGAGAAGCTCATCGGCGTCGGAAATTGCTTCTGGAAAATTATCGACGGTGCTGGGCACCGCGATGTCTGCGTTCGCTGTGGCGATCCTCAGTTCGGCATAATGAAAAGACATTCTACTTTTTACAGGTAGAATACAGAAGATATTCCTCATTTTACTTATTTGGGGGATATTTCTAAAATCGACGTACCCTAAGCGCCGACGGCGTTATTTTCCAACTCGAAATGGTTTACAAAGATGTTTCGTATCGTATGTTTACCCGTTTTATTAAAAAATTCTTTTTTCGAACGACCATGCTGACAAACTGTAAAAGGACGAAAGGGTATGCGCGGAAGAAAATGCAAAAAGCGATGAGTACGTTAACGTAAAGAACATTAAAGGAAACGAAAAAATAAAGAAACCATTAACACTTTTGTACAAAACAAAACGTCTGGTAGACAACCGTCGATTTCAACATCGTTTATTGTAAACAATGTTCCCGAGTGTCTGGCCATTCAATTGAGACGAAATACACCTGACGTCTATATTTAATAATTTGCATATTTGTTTTTGCACGATACATTTCTTGTTTCCATTTTCGTATTACAATAAAGGATTCAGCGAACACATTAATTATTATATCTAGTCGATGTTATTATTGTATCTGCGTGTGTACGACGCAAAGACCAATCACCGATTAAGGCTGTATTTATTAAGTTCCTTCGTTTCAAACGCAAATCGTTGCAGGGTACAAACTTCTTGGTACGCTTTTTACGAGTAACAAAAGTCATTTCAGGCAATTACAAAATCACCTCGTCGCAATGTGTAATTTCATACATACGTGAATTCACTTTCGTCATGTCGGTTGAAAGTTACCGCAATCGTTCGTCGCTGCGCTGACGCGCATGGTCGCGATTATACTCGCGAAAGAAAATAAACCCCAACGTAGGAGTGGTCAAGAATGAGTCATTTCGTAATCGTTCGTGAAAAATCGATACCATCGATCACTTTTCCTTCGATTTTTATTTTGGGGTAATGCGGGGAATGGAGATAAAAAATTATTCAATTAAGATCCCTGATTTAGTAAGATCTGTTATTTAATTTAAATTTAATTGACCGGTAATTAGAACGCCAAATTTAGAAGAACGTTTTAAATTTCATGGTCGAAAGCATTGCCTCCTTGCACGAACGATTGCGTTGCGGTACTTTCGGTAATGATTTTTATTTATTCCAATGGTACGCGCAAATTTGTGCGTCTAATGCGTGCGTGAGTAAGCCGTACAGGCAGTTTCGAAAGTAAAATGAAAGATTTCGATGGTTATCGGGGCAAAAAAAGAAATGCACCTTACGTAGTTGCGCTTCCTCCTTGTTTTTAAATTACGTAATGATTAAATTGATGAAATTTCTACCTCTTTGAGTTATCGCTCTAACTAATTGACACGTTACAAACGATTTTCTTACTTTCCACTAACCCATTCCCAAATTCGAGTATTCTTGTCGGTTTTATTCGTCTGTAACAGAATTCGGATTAATTTCCTCAAGACTCCATCTCTCGCGTGTCAAGATTTTTTATAATCGATAATTAAACGTAAAGTATAACAAAATAAAATGCATCCTATCGACGAAATCTGTAATTACCGTGTTCCGTTATTATTTAAGGACATAATTAATAACGTTGTCAGTATCACGATAATTTAACGTAAATTATTTCCTTCCAATTGAATCCAGTGTGTACAATCAATTGCGCTAAACGAATATCTGCTAAAGGAGATGTGTAAGAAAAACAAATCGTAAACAGTCTAGTGTTCTACAAAATTAATCACGCGATCATCGAATGCAAGTCAACAGATAATTACAGCCGATCGTATTTCAATTTTGATATTCACACTTGTTGTTTACAAATCGATTGGAACCGGACAAGAGTATTAACGTTATTTTTACCTCCACCACCTCATAATCCGTAATTACCAACTCGCTACATACGTAAAAAAACGAAAACAATTAAACATCGTCGTGGCGTCGACTCGCGGCACCCACAAAAACACAAGCTGAAAACGGATGAAGTAAAAACATTGATTCACCTAAAACTTGAGCTACTTACTGGAAGATCGTCGTCACAGTTATAACGACGCTGGCGATGAAAAACTCTCGGAACGAATAACGCGAAAGAAAATAGAAACGTACCGATCAGGGATGGGGGGATAGTTATCAAAGAAAAAAACTGTTGAAAAAGAACAACAAGAGACGAAAAGAGCGGCACCGAACCGCGTAAATACGCCAACACTCAACGAGGAGTATGTCCATCTGAAAAAAAAGGGATAACGTCAAGCGCGAGGAACATCCGAGCGTCGTATTGTGTTCTGGTTTTCTTCGTTCCGCGTATGACTCGGGGAGAGAGAACCGAGAGTGGGGCATCTCGCGATATAAAAGAGAACCGGTCCAAGAGGTGATCGTTCCCACTCCATCGGCCGCCGTTCTCCATCTCTTCGGGTTCTCCGCGCGAGGTTCTCGCATTTCTCTTTCCGTTACCGTTGGAAGCTCGTCGTCGGTCGACCGCTCCTCGACGAAAAGTTTCTTCCGCCTCTTCGAGAACCACGTACGCCGGACGTCAGTCGAGGTGAGTGAATTTCTCGAGCTACCGAAAATGACTCTCGTCCCTCCCGTGTCGAGTAGATGGAAAATTTTAGGAAGGGCCTTTGTCGCGCATGAATTTTTCAATCGGATAACTCTCCGTTGGTTGCGGTTTGTTCGACAGACTAGTGGAAGATTCGTGATTCGCGACGCGTTTGTAAGCGTATTTTTGGTAACGAAGAAGAAGTTGTACAGTTGTGTTCTTACGATAATCCGATTTTTGAGTCAGATTTTAATATTCTGTTTTCATCGAAATTTTTATGGTAAGAGCAAACAGAAATGTCAGTGACCTGATATAAAGTGGAAATTGAGTACAGTTAAACCTAAAACGATTTTTTGTAGAATTGCATGGGCCAGGAGGAATATTTGTATCGTGTTTTCCCGGAGAAATGTTCAGTTTTCCATTGAAATTCGATTACTATCTTCCATCGAACGATTCTGATTCTGCGGAAGAATAGAGACGCCCCGCGATTTGATATTGACGATAAAACTCGTAGTCCATTACCATTCCAATAAGTCTTTTTGTTCTCTTGTTTGCAAAGCCTTTGCCGAGGCGGAAAATTACATTGTTTAATATTGAATTCATTTTATCGAGGAGATTTAATTCCTCGTCTCTTGATCGAGAGAAACAATTCGAAGTACGTACAAAGCGAATGGGAGAATGAAATATAAGTAATCCAATAAGTAATTAACTAAATAATTTCGATTTCGAGGTCGTAAGAAATTTGTTTGATCGGAGTACGACGCGAAAGTAATTTCAAACTTTGCTCGGATTTAATAATAAGCTCTTTTAAGAACAAAGAGCATCAGACTACTCGATACCAATTACATTCAAACGCTGATTGTCATTGAGATACAAAGACGAACACAAAACTCGCCATTTTTCTCGACACGTACGCCGGCAAACACGACAATTGTCAATCTCGCGTCATTACAAACACGCGAATCAACTATGTATGCGCTATTTTTTATTTGACAACCCGCCATTGTAACGTTAGACAGTGACTTCAAATTTACCTTTCAACGTTCAGCTCATTTCCGCGTTGCTGGATGGGAAATGATTTTACCGTAAACGCGACTGATAATTACTTTTTCGTCGCCACGCTTGCTGAATCATTTACTCTTAGCACGAGCACGCACAACGCGCGCGTGTACATACAACGTTGTACACCTGTGTCACTTAACGTCAAACACAACCATAAAACATTCTAAGCATAAACCCTAATCGACTGGCTTAATTTCACTCGAACGTGTCCGCTCGTCGAATTACTTCGTCATTTCTGCAGCACACCTTTCCAACGGATTGCCCAATTTCAGGTTTTACCAAGGACGGTCTTTGGCAATACACGCTTTTTTTCAGTACTCTCGACCGCGGTTCATTCTTCCCCTGTAAAGCGAGTGTATATACTTTACACCGTCGAAAGTAGCCATCTGTGCGGCTCGTTAAGTATCGTACGCAACGTTTCCGCTGGGAATCATGCTCGCTGATTTTGAATTATTAATTTATCAGCGAGTGAATACGAAAATTGTCAATTTTAAATCAAATCTGCAACGTTCTTCTTATTTGGGACTAATTCATTATGCTCGGGAAATTCTGTAACTTTTCATTGCCGAAATTATTGCGCTCGGAGAAAATAAAAATTGATACTTTTTGCTGGTGCATGTGCTAATGATCATCAAAATTTAATTGTACCAATAACAATAGTACGTTGTTAATAATTTAACCCAAAACATAATTACGATCTCGTCTACGACGGTGAAAATAACTCGCCAGAATTTATCCACGTTTGACGTTAAATTTCTATCCGATAGCTCCGAGGAGTATACGTTTCCCTTTTTATTACAATTTCTCTTTTCGAACAATCCCGATTAATTATTCACGATGAAAAATGGGGGTAGGTAATCCGAGATTCATGAAGTCAGGAGGGGAGGGCTGTCTTTAGCTTCGCTACCCACGAACATTTACCGTTCGATCCAAACGAACACTCCTCTGGAAAATTGATACAGCAGAACCTGAATATTACAATCATGGATAATGTTATCACAATCGGTTGGTCCCAAGACCACATAATGTAAACCTATTTAAAATAGTCCGTTTATGATGATCAAACCGTGGCTCGATAAATATAAGTAGATTGCATTGTTTCGTAATAACTTCTGTACAATAATATGTGTTCTTTATCTTCTGCTTACAATTAACGTTATCAGCCAGTTATTGTTATCAGTTAACAGTTACAGGTCCCATAGTGATCACAGTAAGCGACTTCTACCGTATTAGAAATTCCTAATGTTCTCGTTCTCGCCAGAATCATTTCCCTCGTTCGCGAACGAGCTTTCAGGTCGAATTCTTGCGGCCAAGTTCGCTTACCTGGCTGAACGCGTTGAAGGGAAGAAAAGCGAGGCACCCGGCAATTACTTGCTTTTACCGATTTTAACGAAAAAGTGAAATGCGGATTCCTCTCGGCCAGCCGTGACGAGTTAGAGAAAGTTTCGATTGGGCAAGCTACTCCTGGCCGGCATTAATTTCTCGCCTCAGAAACGATGTGTATCTCGACTATTTGCGCAATCCGTTACAACGTGCATTACGCGTTTACACGTGCAACGCTGGAACACGCGCTCGAGCTATTACCTTCGCATCGGAATACGCAGCGACTTCCTTGTTTTGCAAACTGCCGCAATGTCAGTGATACTAGTTCGTTTACATGCAAGGGAGAAACTCGATGCGAGCGTAATGCTCGAATGGGCAGAAATAATAGCGCGAGCGGTCATTGAAATTCGGCCAACATTATTCGGGGATTAATGATAATCTCGTCTCTTGGGGAATAATAGGAACGGATAATTGATTACGAAATGTTTTGCTTAACCTCGAGATACCGGAAAAAAGCGTGTTTCAAAATTTGTATCTTTGCGTGATTCAAGTAAAAGCGAATTCATGTTAGTTTGGCGAGACTATCTCCGTAATCTTGGCGAGATTACATACTGGTTTCGTTTCATTGTCAGTCGGATCGCTCGGTAGTGAATTTCAATGTTACTATGTTTCACTAGGAAGGAAAGCGATTATGAAAATACAAGGATGTGAATATACATGAAAAAAAATCATTAACAATATGTATTTTAATGTAATGTAATGTAATAATATGTAATTACGAGATATTTGACAAAATCTCGATAAAGTATGCTCATGACTATATAATTCGATTAAGCGCATATTTATATAACTCAACAAAGATTTCTCATAAATGATTCAGAATACATAACGACAGCGTACATAGACAGTTCGCAGCGTTTCATATTATGTTAGCGCAAGGAGGTGTCGTTAATGATAACGCTATTAAGATATCGAATGGTTCGCAAGAAAATAGTATACGGTGAAACAGCGTGCATATATTTTTCAATCAATTATGTAACTCGGCGTTCCGCGAATATCAGAGCAATGCACTTATTAACACGGTATCTCGTCCTTCTTGTCTCTTGTAAAAAAAAACGACCCTGATTGAATAAAAAATAGTTAATGTACAACGAATGGAACAAATTCGTTACGTTTGTATAAATATTTTCCAGATGTTGCTGGTACAACCAACGGAGGAGATGTCGAAGCAGATTCGGGTGGAGCTGAACGAGAATCCAGCGACACGTGACAAGGATCTGGAGTCCATCAAGGAATGGCTCTCAAAACAACCGCATTTACCTGCATTTGACGGTACGCGCAGTTCAAACCACTTTCGTCTAGCACGCGTTCGATAAAAGTTAATATCAAATTTTTAATAAAAATCTTTAATTAGACAGAATCATCGAAGACTAAATTGCCAGATCGCAATTAAAAGATTCCAGGTTAACGCTCTTCTACGTATACTTGCTTTCAAGAGTAACAAACGGAAAGAATTATTGTTTAAAACGTTTACTTTACACGGAATCACTGGCGACGCGGAAAAATCGATTGGAAAACACGCTCTATCGATCATCCAAATTCATTCGCTCAAAGCTGTCGATTCGATACTTCCCGTTCAAACTACCGGTCAATTGAAGCCCATTGAACGCTTCAGCTTAATTTCCATTGCGCTGCAAGTAGTAGACAAATTTACATTACGCTCTGCCGTCCATTAAACGCAATCATAATGCAAACGCAGTTTCAATAGCGCTTGCACGTAAAGCGAGTTCACTGGAATAATTGCTATGCGCGTTGAAACGCGCAAAGACGATTCCCCCGAATAACAATTAACGCAAAAAAGTTTTGTTTGCGTTTTCGTCTCTCGCCTGGGGATAATCGTTTCGGGTAACGCGCGTTACGGTGTGAAACACTGCCGGTGAATTTCCACATTTCTTCTTCCAAGCGATTATTTCTGTCCTACCTTATTTACGTGGCTCTTTTTTGTCCCCTCTAGATGACCAAAGATTAATGACGTTCCTACGCGGAAGCAAGTTCTCGCTGGAAAAATGCAAACGGAAGCTAGACATGTATTTCACGATGCGAGCGGCGATTCCGGAGTTCTTCAGTAATCGTGACATTACGAGGCCGGAACTCCAAGAGGTCGCCAAAGTTATGTAAGTTTCATCGTCGTGCGTCTACGCGCGAGCGTGGTCAATTATGATTTGGGGTGTCGAAATTGATGTTTCAACTTTTTCCGACTATACGCGCGTCTCGTTCTATCTAATAATATTGAAATCCGAATCCTATGACGAAATTCTTGTATGTACGTGCGTTGAAAAATATTACATCAAATGCTGTTTAACGCTTGAAGTACCGGCGATTGATGTATACTTATTTCTACCAGACTAGTCAAAAGGAATGATTATTTATAAAATGCGTCATGCGAGAGATAAAACCTTTATTCATGTTTTTACAATTTATTATATCGTTAACAAATATATTCATAACATTACACATCTTTATTCTACTTAGAAATACAGCTTGTCCGTACTTAAAAACTGTGTATTTAATTGAAAATTTAGAACCAGTCAAAATAGCTGATTTGATAGTCCTAACAATATTCCTCAAAGATCTATCAAAGATTCTTCTACTTAGACATACACGATGCGAGTTTTTCATACAAAAAAATGGTAAACTTAACGATTGGTTTGGTAGTTAAAACTATTCATCGGAGATGCTAGTTTACATTATCCTGCACCCACCGAATCGGACTGCGTTACGAGGAACATTATCAACGTCTATAGGCCTAAATAAATTGCAATAGAAATATAATCCTTCCATTTTATGTCAATATCAGTCACATACCACCGCTGCCAGGGCTCACGAAAAATGGCCGTCGAGTTGTCTTAATGCGTGGCGTCAGCAAAGACATTCCAACTCCGAACGTGTCCGAGGCGATGAAATTAGTGCTGATGATCGGCGACATTCGTTTGAAGGAGGAAAAGGTCGGCGTTGCCGGTGACGTTTACATCCTCGACGCCAGCGTCGCAACGCCGTCCCACTTCGCCAAGTTCACGCCGACGTTCGTGAAGAAGTTCCTGGTTTGCGTTCAGGAGGCTTATCCGGTCAAGCTGAAGGAGGTTCACGTGGTGAACGTCAGTCCGCTGGTGGACACGATCTTGAATTTTGTCAAGCCCTTGTTAAAAGAGAAGATACGCAACAGAATCTTCATTCACAGCGACTTCAAGACGCTGTACGAGTACATCCCCAAGGAAATATTGCCGCAGGAATATGGCGGCGATGCTGGACCCATTCAGCCCATTCATGGTACTTGGGAGAATCCGTTTTTACTTCAAACGAGACCGAGAATATATTTCCTTTTACATTTATGAGATTATTCAATTATTTGTACAATCACGATTTACAAAGTTATATTACGCTCTCGAAATGACATTAACGTGTTAATATTAATTAAAAATGAGTTCATTTCGCTGTTTTCTAAGCGTAACAGGGAATGTATTATTGTTTGGTTAATCGGTGAATTATTCTTGAATCGGGTTTAAGAAAATTTGGTTTGTTTGTTGCAAGAAAATATGTGTGAAAATCCCGATCTGTACAAAACTACATTCGCCATTTTGTATAGATCGATGATTATAATCTTTGCACTTGATCTGATTACTTACTGATCTTTTTAATGATCTGATTGCTTTTTAATTAATTTTTGTAACTAACTTAAAAATCGACAAATGTTTTTAAGAGGAAATTCTGATAGCTAATATAGAATTTGACACGCGACGCTGTAATTCCTTCAAAGGCTGTATTTACGTTTAATTGAGTACACTACTTTGACGATTCCAGACACGTGGATGAAGAAACTTGAAGAATACAAGCCATGGTTTGCGGAACAGGAAAAAATAAAGGCCAACGAAGCTCTCCGGCCTGGAAAACCAAAGACTCACGATGATCTCTTCGGTCTCGATGGATCGTTCCGACAGTTGGTTATCGATTAATCCGCAACGCGCTCGTGATAATCGCCGCCGATCACTTTTAAGCCTGATGCTAGCACAAAAGAAATCCGGTTGAACAAAGTCTTCCTGGATTAAAGATTCCGTCCTGGAAATAACGTCGTCAGACTTTCAAAATTGTTCCTCCATCGCTAATAGCGGTGTAACGATAAAAATTAATGTTTAACAATTTTAACTCAGACTCGCTTGGTAATTCAATTTTCGGAGACGATGGTGGTCAGCAATTGATTTCCCGTATAGCTTTTCCGTTACTTCCGGCATAAATTTAGTTGAATATTGTTTAAATATTTAGACAAACGTCAGTGTAAAATAAATCAAGAACGGACTAAACAGAGAGGAGTAGTTTGTATCACTGTTTATAAACAGGTAATAATAATTTATGTCGTGCCGCAATTTCAATAGTGATCGTAGGTTACAAGACGAATACTTTCCGTTTTTTAGAGATAGTTTTGTGTTTTCTTTTATTACGTTCAAACCATGTCCCAACGATGTGGGGGATAGGCTCGGTTTATGTGCAATGTACAATATATGTATAAAAAAGATATAGCGAATGGGAGAAGATATGTTTCACGCGTGTGAATACGTTTTACAAAACAAACTACGTTATCGTTAATATCGAATCTTACATTTGTTCCTTAGGTCGCGAATCGCGGTAGTTTCTACGCTGAAATATTTGTACAAAGAATATCCATTGTCGTGATTCCGTTTGATGAAGAAATAGAAACTGTCAGGACCAATTGAAAAATATATGTGAAATAATATTTTCTTACCCTTTGCCGAAGTTACGAGCCCAATGTAGACGAGTGTCTGCATAACTTGTAAAAAGATTTCCGCGCGTTTATATTTTTACTCATTTTAAACCCCTGTACAGTAAAACTGTTTTGTAAAAATAGTTTAAGCTAAGTGTAACAAACATCACATTGCAGTTATTAGTTCTCGTACTATGCTTAATGCGTGATATCAGTATAAAAATTACAATCGCTATCGTTTAACCAATATATCGCTGTGATCGTCGAATCTACGTTTGAAACAATCATTGTATGTATAATAATATTCAAACTGTACTTTTGGAAAACGTATAAGGTAAAGTATACGAATAAACGATGCAAACGTGAAATAAAATAGCGAAATAAATTTTCGAGAGACCAATTACTGAATTTCGACGTTCAACTACAATCGTCGAGTTACACGTTGAAACGTGTAAATACGATTGAAAAAAAGGTAAAAAAAATCGAATACGATTGATAATCCGTGATTATTAATATTTTCTTTGTTTATTATGCTTGCCATTTCTTATCTTGCAATTAGCAATTTCGCGTAGGGCCTAACGTGCTTAATAATAATAGTAATAATAATAATAATAATAATAATAGAAATGCTTTACGTCGTAAACCATGGATTGCGTTCTGCAATGATTATCCAAACGGTGCGTAAAAAAATGATTTTTCTTACCCGGTGGGATCAATCTTCGTAAACAGGAAAAGAAAGGTTTATGTTTACGCATGTCCAGTGAAATCGTTCCTGATTACCAGCAATCGTACATACGTGGAAAAATTGCACATTTCGAGTGCATTCCAATCGTGCGTGACGTTAAGAAAAACAAAAAAAAACTCAACGAAACCGTTTACGAACAATCTTTTCTCCGGTATATGGCATTAGATCGGAATAATTTAAGTGATTTTTGATCTTTATTTACCTCGCATCGTTACTCGCTCATTGCGTCTCCCAAGAATGTAACGATTAGGAATTTTATTAAATTCTATAATCGAAAATCTTGATAAATTTCCACGTCTTGTTGGAAAATTGGAAATGGCGACGAAGCAAAAAGTTTTCCACGAAATCGAAAGCTTCTCGTTCAGGTATCCTGAACTCGACCGCTAACATTAATTCGCGAACGTTCAACGCAAACGAAAAAAAAAAGAACAACGCTTCGATAAGAATGCAGGTTTGAGTGAAAGCGGTCCACTGACATCCAAACGGAGTGTCTTAATTGCACGAGTTTCTGTTTACGCTCACCTGTTTGTCTGGTGTAATTGGGATATCTCGCTGATGCGACGCAACGTTAGTCGACCAGCGAAACGTTGATATCCGCGAAATCGCTTCCATTTTGCATTATACGCGCGAAATCGTATTAACTGGCGCGAGGTGTCAAAAGACTGTATTTCGAGTTTTAACAATCCAGTTCGATAACAGAGTAACAATTTACTACCTGATATCACCTTACACATACAATTACGACAGGGTCAAACTTCCACGGCTATTTGAGATCGATTATAAATCTAATAAGAGCAAAAGGACTAAACGACGCGACGCGAGTTTATATAATTCATCGACCGTTTAAAAATAATCGCTCCAATACGTATATTTATGTTTATCGGTGTAATCAGCCTGCGGCGGATATTAAAGGTAATAACTAAAGAAAATCGCAGAGAATGATCGCACCGTACGTTAAAAACATAATTTCACAGCAAGTAGGATGATCGTTACGTTCAATTATAGGATAATAATGAAACAAACTAATTAAAATCGCGTCTGTAAAGCAGAAATCCGACACGAGTAGCGACGACGAACGAGTATCGCGTATGCACGTCACACCACCGAAGGAGACAGCATTGTTCATGTAATATTCATATATCTAATATATTCTGTTACTCTATACATGTAATATCCTCGGCGACGGGCTGCGTTAAATGCGAGACGAGTATTTTCCTCTCTTCGGGCGAGAAGTCCCGTCCCCACTTCTTCGTCCTTTGGCTAGGTTCGTCCGTCGGCGACTCGTTGCCAGTCAGTTATTCGGTTAGTCAGTCAGTAAGTCAGTCAGTCGGAAAGATAATCGATCGGACGGTCGATCCTTCGATTCGTCGACGAATCGCTGGGGTCAATCGCGAGTAGTTCGATCCGCACGGTTGTCGCGAGAAAAATGTTCGACAATTATTTTGAGCGCAATTCCGTGAAGTGTGATTAACCCAACGCGACGTTAGCGGTGAACATCAGTGAGAGTATGGACTTATAATTCAGTAAGATCGACGACGTTTACGATTCTTAATCGAGTCGATTAATACGATGCTTAATCGAGTCGATTAATACGATGCTTAATCGAGCCGATTAATGAGATTCTTAATCGAGCCGATTAAAGCGATTTTTAATCGAGTCAATTAATACGATTGATTCGTCAATTTCTCAAGGATATTTAGTTCCCGCTTCTTTCGCCGTTTCCCGTCATCCACTTATCTAGACGTATAGACTTCTCTCGATAAAACACCACTCCCCTATACATTCGTTACAGTAAACTCTGATCGATCGTTTAACAATTTACATTGAAACTCCTTTCGCGTTTCGATATTCCTTCGGATCCGTAAACCTGGAAATTCCAGTCGGTTACGATCATTCTCACGATCTCAATAATCTTGACAGCGTAGCGACGCGACGCTTGAAAATGAAAAATGCTTTTTCTCTTTGTCAAGTAAAATCACGCTAATACACCGTACACGCTTTCGATCATACGCCGCGTTACTGGCCGGTTGGGAGCGTTAAGTTAAGCGTGTCCCGTGAGAAGAAGATTGCAACTTTCCTGACGGAAGAAACGCGACGCGTAATTGCGGCGCAAGTTGTCGCGAGGAGAGTTCGCAACCGATTATTATTTCACGTTAATCGACGCGTTCGGTCGACGTACCGTCAATTTCTCAAGGATATTTGCTTCCCGCTTTTCCCGTCGTTTCCGGTCTTCCACTTATTTAGACGTATCGACGAGACTCGATAAGACACCGCTCTCGCGTCGCGTTCGTTACAGTAAAGTCTGAGCAATCGTGGCTTGCAGAATTTAAATACCCTTACGCGAAAAGTTATTGGGATTTACTGTAGAATCTACAGCGACGGCGTGCCGCGAAGAGGCTCGGTCGATGAAAAGTGATACATCTAATTTCTAAATTTTATAATAACTATAAGAATATAAATTATTCGCTCGGATATAAATATAACCTCGTGTGAAATAACAAACAACGCTAATCCTATGGAAACAAATTCGACGCAAAGATTTCGATGAAATTATTCTCGCGTATCGTTACGTGTTTGTTATTTTAGTTCTCAGCGTCGGAATGTTCAAAAGAAATTTTCGTTCCTAAATATTCAACGCGTTCTTTCTCGCTCTTCTCACGAAAACTGATTTTTCGGAAATAAACCTGCAGGTTAATTAGTACAGGAATTATTCATAATTGCCGAAGAGTCTTTATTTTTCTGCACCCTCCGCTATTCGTATGCCGTTTTAAAATACACGTTCAAGGTTTCGCACAAACATTAGAGTATTTCAAATATTTTGCCATGGCTGAGGGCGTCGAGATATTTCTGGGGGATGTACCGCAAGACTCTTTCAACTTGAAATTTATTTGTATGATAAGATAAACATTTTAGGTATATTGCTTTCTACTGAAATCCCGACGTAATGCTCCTCGTGTAAAAGTATTGCTGGCGCTAACTTTTGTCGTGAAAATATCCTTGTAAATAAATATTAAAGCTTCGATATTTTTTCGTTACATTATTGTTCGCGGACGTCGGTTCTGTTTGTTCAAACGGAATCCATAGAAATGCTCGCAATGTCGCTAACGGCAACGAGTAATACACACGCTTGACGTAGATTTTTTGGGCTCCTAGTTATTTCGCGTTTCCATTGACTCTCGCCGACTTTGTTTGACGATTCGTTGTCCGCAAATCCACAGATAAAACGCTCAGAATCAATAACAAACCTCTGCTTTTCAAACTTCCTGTAAGCTCGCTATCCTGGATAAGCTTTGAAATCGTTTTACCGGGAAACCATTCCCGAAACTGAAGTGCCACTCGTGCAAATCGAATTCGAATAATTAAAAAACTGTGGCGCGGAAATATACGAAATAATTCGAATCGCGATTAATCTATTTTGTTTTTCATCCGTCGTCGACGGACGATGGAAAATAAAATTTATCGAGACGTCGACAAAAACGAAGGTACGCTTTCTCCTATCTAAAAATAGAAATTATTCTTTGGCGGCAAGTTTCCATTACGAAAAAGAACTGAAAAATCAAGCAACAGTAGAATATTAATAACGACAATAACGGACAAAAAAAATCTCTTTAAAAGTTTCTCGGTAAAACGATCGATCGCATGGAGCAACGAGTAAAATTCATGCTCCATCACTGTCGTCAGGTGTGAAACTTTGCGCACCCCTGGACCAGATACGTATTACTCTAATTCCGTGGATCGTGGCTGGAGTAGCTGGAGAAGGACAGCGAACAGAGAGAAGAATTACATACTCATTCTCTCGCTTGTATACAAACATCGATAGTAGAAGAAGCAACCTTCGACGGGAATCGTAATGTAAAGAGCTGCCACTACGAAACGGGGACGTTACGATCGTACAAGCTCAGTTCGCGAGTTTTCCTTGCCGATGACGTCTCGTTTCCGAGAGGAAAACAGTTTTTGCCGAGGTTTCAACCGTGATCCGCGTAGTTCGCCAATCGCTTTCCCTTTGACGACGAATTCGAAGCGCGATTAAATTGGTTCGATCGAATCGGCGTGTTCATTCACACGCGCCACTGGAACGAAGTGACCTCTGTTTCCCGTGTTCCGTAAACTGTGAGAACGATAATCGATCGTAACGAGGTTTGAAAAAAGTTGATAAATCGTTGCGAGCTCAGACTTAATCGATCGGAGGAACGTGGCCGTTCGTTTTTGAGGTATCGGTGATCGTATTTTAAACGTACCGACGTTCGGATTTAATCGAACGAAAATCGTTGCACCAGTGATAACGTTTAATTTAAATAAACAAATCGTTAACCATTCGGAGACAATTGATCAAAGGAACACGTACTATTCGTTTGGCGATAATGCAGGCGTTATCTTATCGAGTGTTTTTTTATTAATTCATCGTCGAATAATTAACAAAGAAACGTACGCGGACTCTCTGGGTACTCGATAAAACACCATTTTCGTTATCCTACCTAATTCGCCGTCGATAAATCCTTTAAAGCTCAATAAAAATCAACGTTCGATATAAAGTTAATAACGGGTGACTGCGAGCGCTCGAATCTACTTTTCACGAACGAAAGAAATTCACTGGGATTCCCGTTTCGATCTAATCGTCGGAACAACGAAATCCGTGGGAAAACCGCGAACGGAAAACCAAACGAAACGGACACAACTGGCAATCGGAGATCAATGAGGAGGCGCGCGTGAAAGGTCGAGGAGATGCGCCTCGAAACACTTGTCACCCGGATTCACGCTAACTCCGCGGAAAGGTGATTATGTGGCAATCGGCGGTGAAATCCAGGTGACCGAAACGCTGGTGGTCCAAAACCGAAAAGAGAGAGGATCCAAAGGGAGAATGGAGCTCAACGTCTTCGTCACTTGCGTCACGGTAAGTTTCATTTCAGGCACCGTTGCTCTACCTAATATACCTGTTGCATCGGGACGCCTACGCCGGCCGTTACGTCACGTCTTCTGGAATCGTGCGTTTGTCGCGTTGACAATGATGTACCGATGCAACGCGCGACATTCGGCTTTTGAATAACCCGATTGTACTTTGAGTCATACGACGCGCGAGGTGTTTGTTTTAGTATACGACACACGAGTTGGGAATTATATTTTCTTTTTTTTTGCGGTTGGAATCATTCTTTCGTTCTAACGTTATACCGGATAGGCTAGTTTCACGCTAATCACCGTCGGATCACTGTCGTGGAACCACGATCGTTCTTTTGCGCGTTTTGGTACGAAGTAGGTATTTCAACGTTTGTTTGTATGGGAACAATAGTTTTGTGGTAGCAAACATTGAGTGGAGAAATAATAGAACTTTTACCGTTTCGAAGTGAAATTTCATAGTGAAACGAAACTTTGGGTCGATTTCAATCTTCGTTCAACTTTTAGTGATTTCGAGAAACTCTTCCCGATGGTCCCCGATGGAAATAGATTTTTAATTCATTGGTCTTTGTCCCCTTCATTGTCCGCGGTCAAAAGTTTATTTCGACACAAAGTTCGTTGTAATATCTCGTGTAAAATCCACAAATCGTGTAATTGATCGCGATACCGATAGGAATATTTCCTTAAGGAGGCAAGTCGGTTCGTTCGACGAGTACTGCAAATCTGTGATATTCGCGAGTATAAGCCCTGCTTGACCGGAAGCGACAGCGGGGCACTTCCGGTCCCCATCTCTGAAAGGTAGACGCGTATTACCATCACGCAGGTCTGCATTCTTACCGTCTACTGGAATCGACCTTCGAACGGGACTATCGTCGCGCGAATGGCGATTTTGGAAAATCTCTTTTCGAAACGCGATATAGCGTCTTTTTCGAACAGAGTAATTACGTCTCTCTTCTCGTCGCGAGACTAATCGGTTAGCTCGAGTTTGCAGTTTACAACGCGTCCGTACAATTAGCGCGCGAGGGTTATGCGAAGAATTTTTCCGTCGACGTGGAAAAGGAAGGTACGGACACGAGTTTACAATAAGCTTCGTATTTGCGGAGGGTATTGGCGCTTGTCACACAGATATTACGTGGTCGTCGAACCTTGAGAATTTCCTGGAAACGAGGTGTACGCGCCTCGGTAAAGAAAAAAAAACCGATACCAAACACGGTTCCAAACTCATTTCACGTAGCCCTTTGATCTTCTCTCTTCGAGACGACCCAGGTTTTCTGCTTTTACAAACTTCCCTTTCGAGATACGGAAGTATTAAGACACGGTAAACTGCGGCGGTTCGATGTTCCATTTAATTCGAATAGATTTCACCGATAGTCGGTGCTCAATTCAATAGTCAATACTTATTTGCAAGTAACGTTACGATCAAATTAACGATCAACGCTCGACGATCATTGATAAAGATGCCGTGAGAAAAATATTATTCACGCTCGAACTCGAAAGGATGTTTGGTTGTAAAATTTCTAACTCCAACGCACTCAGAGACATCTCTCTCACTCTCTCTCTTTCTTGTCTCGCGATGTGTCAGCGTTTTAAAAACAAAAACAAATCTTATTTCAAATTCGCAACGAGCGATCAAAATTAAAAACAGCCAATAATAATTTTGGCGTGCCTCCACGTTATCCCGAGGCTTCGCTGTTATTACAACGTGCCGTGCCGTCTAGACGAGGATTTCCTCGATAACGCGCGGAACGCGGAGATGCCGTTGAAACGACGGGTTCGTCAGTGGTGGAGTATCTCGTGCGAGGTTTCGTAGCGACTTCCTAAGGTCATAACGAAAGTTTAGCTCTTGTCTCTGAGGTGGTCTTTGCTAAAGTCCGTCACGTAGGAAGTACGTGCTCTGCGGATTTATTGCATTCGTACGGTTTCGTCATATTGCCGGTATATTACAGCCAAGACGTAGGCTATGCGAGCCGCCCTGATCCCTCGTCTCTTTCTAATAAGCGTGAATACCGTAGATACGGAAAATATGATTTTCTGGAGGGCAAAGAACCTACGTCGGAGAATTAATTTATATTTTTCGTATGCATAGTTATGATTTCAGCGTATACACGCTCATACGTACAGTCCCGGTATTGGAGTATTACATTAACGGCAGAATTGTTTCAATTTTTGTTTTTTTATTTTTTTCAATTATTCGACCGCCACGTTTGTAACCAAAACTTTAAGAACGGTCAAGTTCCGCGCTACTATTATCATCGTTATTCTCATCGTTCAAGGATATCTAATAACTTTCAAACGTTACGTTAACAGGCTTTAGCGACAACGTCGGTAGCTTCGATCGACCTGATAAGCGCAAATCCGGCGTACTACGTGAAACCCATCGACGACGAGAACGACTATGCTCGCGTCCTGGAACTTTCGCTTTTATTCTACGAAGCACAGCGATCGGGAAAACTGCCGGATGACAACAGAATCCAGTGGAGAGGAGACTCGGCATTAAACGATCGCGGTTCGAACGGGGAGGATTTAACTGGCGGTTACTATGACGGTAATTAAGAAGTGAAATTTTTGCCTCGTTTGGGCGATCGTTGATTGATAACCTTGTCGTGTTAAATTAAAAGTACGTTGTTCGAAATTGAGGTGAATCGTGTAGACGATTAAGCGATCGAACTCCACGAAGAAAACATCAAATTCAAGATTGCAGTATTATGAATATAATATAATACTTGTTACATACGCAAATACATATACGTATATAGCAATAATAATTGCTATATAATATATATATTATATAACGTAATAATTTAATAATTATATTATAGTATTAATCATATATGTACAATACTTTCAAACACTTAACTACATCGTAATGTCATTCATTCAGATTGCAATCGATCAATAATAGGACCGTAATGTCAGACGTGGTATCATTAATACTTTCTTAACTGCGAATATACGTATTGAAGAGGCAAATGTGTTTAATTGCTATTTCTGGTGAATTTGACCATTTCAAGCTGGCGACTTCGTAAAGTTCGGCTTCACAATGGCTTCGACGACCACGCTTTTAGCCTGGGGTGCGGTTAGCTGGCCTGAAGCTTACAACGCGGCTGGCCAACTCGATGAACTTCGCAAGGCCATCAAATGGGCCACCGACTACTTCATCAAGTGCCACGTAAGCGAGTACGTTCTTTACGGTCAAGTCGGCGATTTCTCTCTGGATCACGCGTTCTGGGGAAGACCGGAGGAACTCAACACCACCAGACCGGCTTACAATATTAATTCGGATCATCCCGGTACGTTGAAACTCGATTGTCCTCGCGATCGATACGTTGAGCATCGATCCGTCGATAGAAAAGTGGCGCGCTTCGAACGTGACAGTTTTTGCAGTAGAGTTTTCGCAGTTTAATTACAATTTGCAGTTTAATTAAGATAATTAATGCCAACATAAATAAATACGATTTTTATTCATAATTTCCAATAACGTCAACAATGATAACAAATGACTGTATCCACCAATCGTCTGAACATTTTCGAAACAAATGAGCAATATAATTCAACCTGATAATCATCTGGAACGGCGCTAAAAATAAAAATATACCCCATCCCTATAACGACCGCCATGCGCTAACGTCTTAAGCTCGTTTTCCAGTCATTATCACAAAGATGATGATCTTTTAATCGCCTCGCCGCCCTATCAATAAATCGAAAACCACTCCAACTCGACAATGATTATCGATCTTTCGAAAGGTTCCGACTTGGCCGGCGAGACCGCTGCCGCGTTAGCCGCGAGCAGCATAGTTTTTCGTAATCACGATGCCGGGTACAGCGCCGAGTGTTTGAAACACGCCAAGCAATTATACAAATTCGCAAACACTTATCGCGGACTGTACCACGAAGCGATCCGTGGTGCCGCGCAGTATTACGAGAGCACGGATTATGGCGATGAGTTAGCATGGGCCGCTGCTTGGCTCTTCAAGGCGACCAACGACACCAGATACCTCGAAGACGCGGAGCATCATTATCAACACTTTCATCTGAAGGAACGGCCGAACGAGTTTTTTTACAACAAGAAGGTCGCGGGGGTTCAGGTGAAATGATAACGCCTACTATCTGATATTGGTTCTGAAAATATGGATTCGATCTATCGTCTCTTTGAAACGAACGATTTTTAATGCCGAACGTATTAAAATATAACTGTACGTACAGGGTACCGTGATAGTACTTGAAAGATACGATGCTTGGGATAACACCCAGCAGGTTTTTCATTATCAAAAATATCCGAAGTGCTTTAATCAACGAGATATTAATTAATATCTGGGGTCAATCGATCACTATTTTATAAGGAAAAACTTGCTCGCAATTATCCCAGCTATCGCGTTGTTACCGGACTATCACTATTTAGGTGCAGATCGATCAGTGGAGTTTTACGAAGATTGACCAAGATCGATTTTGCTTTTCATTTTGACACAAGGATAATTGAAATACTTGCCTTCGAAAGACGAAAGAACGATAATTGTATTTTATTCCAGCGACACCGAGAGTAAATGAAAAACGTCGCCCTTTATTTTCGCAGGTGCTTCTCGCCCAATTGACTGGCCAGCCGGAGTATCAGAACGCTGCACGCGCTTTTTGCGACTTTTCCGTGAGGCAGCAAAAACGCACGCTAAAGGGTTTGCTCTACATCGACAAATTCGGCACTCTCTGCCACGCCGCGAACGTTGCTTTCGTTTGCCTCGAAGCGGCCGATTACCCCGGTATCGGCGATCCCCAGGAATATCGTGAATTTGCCGAGCAGCAAATTTACTATATGCTGGGTGGAGGGGGTAAGTTACACGGGCGTAGATTGAATTTTCAAATTTATCTCCTTCCGCCGCGTTTCTCTTTTATTCTCGCTTCACGGTACTTTGGTTTTTTTTACACGATTCGGTTTCTCCGGGAAAATCGAAATTACTATCCCATATTTCAGACTCAAAAACTTATGTTCTCTCAGTACTCTTGACACTCGCGTCCTAAGCTAGCAAATGTAGGTGGTCGTTTCTTTCGAAAATTATTTTCCCCGCGCCGACTATAAAGTTTAAAGTGTTTGACGAATGGTTCGTAATTTAATTTCTTAATTAGTCTCCGAATATATTCTCTTAGATCGTAATGTTACCTACCTTCCGTTTTAATTTCTAATATCGATCCGTTACAACGTCGAGATTAATTCGTTATCGATACAATTGGAATCTTGGGAGACGTTGAACCGAATGTTTGATATCATTCGTTAATTCCCCCGATTACTTTTACATTATATACAATCCATTCTATAATAATGTGAGTTCTGGATACAAAAGAATATATATATATATATATATATATCTCTCTTTAAACTAGGAAGAAGCTTCGTCGTTGGATGGGGTAGAAATCCGCCGAAACAACCCCACCACGCGGCCTCATCTTGCCCGAACAGACCAGCGGTTTGCGGATGGTCGGAATTCGACAGAGACTCCCCTAATCCTCAAATCCTTTACGGCGCTTTAGTCTCGGGGCCCGACGAGACCGACAAATTCCACGATCACCGAGAAGACTACGTTTATACCGAGGTCACGTTGGATTACAATGCTGGTTTCACGAGCGCACTCGCCGGTCTCCTGCAGCTGCGAGTCAAAAGCACTAATTAAGAACCAACGCGGCAAAGTGATCAACGAAAGAAAAAGAAAAAATTGTAACGTCGATATACCGCACCAGATTCTAACCGTAAGGAGCGTAGATTTATAAATGTACATAAGCTCGAGAGGAGGATGAAATTTAATTAGAGACGAATATATCGACGCGACGGAAACTCTGCGACGAGCCGACCATTTATGGTCGAAGTTGAAGTTCGATACGGACGGATTACGGAAGATATTCGCAGACATTTGGCTTTACTACAAACAAGTTACTAGCTGTAGACAATTCGGATTGCAGGATTATTGTTAGTTTCGGTAGATGACCGGTACAGCGGGCGGGATTCTTAAAACTGGTTACCAGAATATTATCAAACTCGTATTTCTAGAAATGGGAAAGTATATTTGATGCAAAAAAATAATTATGATCGTGGGAGAAGTATTCTGATCAGTGATCAGTGCCAAACGACTCGTGATTGGTTCTCTTTTCTATTTTCAGAAGAGTCAGAGTTATTGACATAACCGGCTCCAATTGTCTCACTCGTTACGCGGGTTAAATGTTAATAAGTTTCGTCATAACCATGAAATGTCTGGAAAGGGGTAGCGATAGTACTCGTTCGACGATCACCCGTCGAAAATTATCTTGATACCGTTCCATTCTGTGGTTCTTGTTCGAAGAAACGAGGGTTTGCAAATGATCGATGGAGCAATGGTTGGAGCAGAGGAGAAATAATTGCACGGTGACCAAAAAAGAGATGATGTATCGGATAACTTTGTCGAAATGTAGTAAAAACGCGGTGAGAGAACGAAAGAAATTTTTACGCAACCAACAAAC
This sequence comes from Pemphredon lugubris, assembly GCA_933228935.1. NCBI lineage: Eukaryota > Metazoa > Arthropoda > Insecta > Hymenoptera > Crabronidae > Pemphredon > Pemphredon lugubris. The sequence goes on along the minus strand of OW121817.1, from coordinate 25,658,105 downwards.
TAACGTCGAAGCATCGGGCAAGATTAATGGAAAATTATTTGTGGTCAGTCAAAGAGAGTGTTTTTTTTCTACCGTTCGATGGCACGGGTAGTCTGCAATTTAGTAGAAAATATTTCGGTAATACTCGAGTGAAAATTTATTAAACGCGTTCATATCTGCTGGAACTTTAATTTTGCTTTTGCTCGCGCGTGTGTAACGTACATACGTGTATTTTAAAACGTTGCCTAATAATTCGCTTCGTTTGCATGACACGTTCGTGAAAAAAGAAATCGAAGAATCCCGTTTCCGGATGATATTCCACGGGTTTCCTCGAAATTTATTCACAAGCACAGAATGGATTTTATTTCGCTTTGCCTGTTTCGTTACGTCCTGTTTTTACAAAGCTTTGACGAATCTCTATCGCCGACGAGTATATGAAAATATACTCGGCAAGGTTTTGTTTAATAATAGTAACACGCAAAGCGACGCAAACGATTTTGCATTTCTCGTTTCTAATAAAACGCGAAGAATATAAGGGGGAATGAATTAATGTTTAAGCGTCTTTTTCTATTTTTAGTTTACCTGACTTCGTATAATTTATTTGTTTTTATACTTTTGAGATAACTAAAAATATTTTATACCAGAGGACGCAGCGTCCGTTAGAATGATAAGAGAAATTAATTGAATATTCTTCACGTTTTCATAGTGTTGTAATAAGAAAAATCTGCCTGATGCCATTGCGCTTTTCACTTTGCCAGGCTGTGTATTACGTATAATATGTCGTATACATATATTATAAATTATATTTCAACGCATACCGTATTAGGGATGAGTAACGTTATTATTACCGCCATCGCGATGGCCCATTAGGCGAGAAAGTAATTAATATTGTATTATGTACTCGGTATACCTTGCATTAGTATTACATATTGTGCCTACCTATCGTTATCGATTAGTCGTGATTATTGAAATCGTAGCGTCCGATGATTGATTACCTTAATTTCTCATTCCGATAACATTGTAGTATGTACATATAATATTTATGTTATCGCCAGATTAATTTTAGCGTTAATCCGTCAATAGGCGTCAGACGGCGAATTTATGTGCGTACGATCAGGAGCACGATTCCAGAAATCAATAAGATTTTAATTAGAAATTAGAGGAATAGTTAATTGAAACGCATAATCTAATGTAATGTCGACTCCATGATCTTTGAAATTTTATTCTGTACATAAATACTGTAATATTTTTGTATTACTTTTAAGGTACGGTATATTATTTACATGTTTGCTCATGGATAATACTGAGTTAGAAATAAAGAATGCCGACTAATAAGAATGGTTGGAAATTTACTTTCACGCGCGCAGAACAGCGAGTACATAAACATATATAAAAAAAAAACTACCACGTGCGACACGAATGTCAAAGCGAAAGATTTCATTCGAATCACGTACATCTGTAAGAAAATTTGGGGATCTTAAAGGTATTTAATATTGAAAATCTCAATTTCTTTTTATTTTCCACTGACAGGCGGAAGAACACTTTCATTATCGAGCGAAAAATTTCAATAAACTAGGAAGCGAAAATAGTCTGAGATTCGTATAAAGGAATAATCGTTGATTATTATTTATTTCTCCTCCGTTTCGGGGTTTACGAAGAAAATCATTGCGAATGAAAATAGAAACACTAGTAGTATTACAATGCTGGTAGTTAGATCGGTTAAGCGATAATAGTATCTCCGTTTCCATTCGGGTTTCGTACACCGTCTCTAGTTACATCGTTTACACCGGTGCGTGATTTACCTTCGTGAATTACGTCAATTGCTTGGCTGCAAGTGCGGCAGGTGCATGGCCATCGAACGTTGTTCGCTCGATATCATTTTTCGCGCATTCGATCGCGCTGCAATGAAACGGAGATACAGTAATTTCAAACGTTTCACGTTGTTCCTTCTATTCTCTTCGATCGCCGGGGTTTACCTTCGTACGCCCGAGAACAACGGTGAGTGAAATTTGCAATTTATCCATGCGTTAATTTATATATCATTAATTTAACGCTCCGCGATCCATCAAAATTTGTGAGTAACGTTCCATAAATATACATTTTGCGAAAATCGCATTCAGTTCGCTTTTAAAACCCGTGTACAGCGAAACGCGAAATTTCAACGGAGAGTAATATCATTAATCAGGTGTACGACGTGCATACCTGTGCATATATACCGACGATAGTTGCTCCCTTTATCTACGGGATGTTTATTATCCAACGTGATGAAAAAAATAATCGTTTTCCATGGCAGAGGACGATAACGTTGATTATCACAAGGGATGTGCATATTTGCATTGCGAAGACGGAGATCGTTGCGTACACCGGAAATTCCGTTGCAAAAACACACCGTGTCCCAGTATGCTGTATTGCGCGAAAACTAGAACAGGTAAAATCCATTTCGTAATTGAGAAACCTTTTACCTTAATTCGTGTTTAATTAGCAAATAGAAAATGAGTAATACTGAATAAGCCATGCTTTTAAAAGGCATATCGTTATTATTTTATTATTATGTGTATTGTACGCGCGTACTTTGTCATGATTTTAAGACAAAAGAAATTACAGTCTCGGGGTTATAGTTCGCAGAATATGAATCAATCGGAAATACAATGTTGATTATGTTATTTTTCGTGTTTGGTAAAGATATATTGTTTAAAATATATTATTTAAGAATCTTTAAGGGGACCCCCCACGTGTGATAACGTGCGTTGCAGCAGAGGATTCGTATGCGTGGTAAAGGTGCGCCACTGTCATTGGGACGAAGGTAATTATAATAGAGTTCCTTTTGTAATAAAAATTGATTCACGATCGAGAACTAATGTTCGTCAAAATCGTAATACCGAACCAACTTACGGTTCATCGCATTGACCATAAAAAACAAATGGTCTTCATCCAACATAAATATTTTTCAACTTCTTAGATTTATGTTAATATTTAAACCCTTGGTAAAATATATTTCTTTAAGCGTTTAATTATTCATCGGCTTTAACGCGTTAACCGCCACGTCATCCACAATTTGGATGACACGTGAGTTTCAGTACCATCGTCACGGAATATTTATTTTATTAATATTGACAACACGTCCAACGCCACCGTTGATCCGATATCCGCGCGCCCGTGGCCGCGCCTAAAAACTGAATAAGACAAACCACCTACGCGACAACACTGTGTTGTCATGCGGCTATGGCCACGCTGTTAAACACGACGACTCCGTGTTGTCATGGGCACTGAGCGTGTTAAAGTTGCTAACGCGTCACGCGTGTCACCCAACGTGACGATCAACAGCGCGTGAAAACGAGCTCTCGTGCGCTTAATTATTTTTAAGTAACGAGTATGAATCACATACGTTCAGTTTTATCAAAATTTTACTTTAAACGGTAGAAGCAATTTTTTTTGCCAAACAACGAGTACGCTCGACAAAATATCGAGCGGGTTAAATAATTAACCACTCGATCGCAAGAATGTCACTCGTTACAAATCAAAATCCAATGTTATCGATTGTTTTCGCACTGTAATAAATATAACGTCCAAAGGATTTATCGGTACGAAACGTTTTGGCGAATTGTTTCACGTTTATCAGGATGTAAGCAACAGATAGCGAGGTGTATATCCCAAAAGGACTATCACGAAGGCCCGGCATCTTGTGCGGGGTTTAAGTGTCCCTCAGGAAATCATTGTATCCTTCGAGAATCGCTCTGCCTCAATCCTCCTTGCAAATTGCTCAAGAGTTGCGCCAAGAACAAAGGTACGTAACGAGTGTGAAATATATTTCTTAATAAGCGTCATTGCTATTTTTAATTGTTTGCGCGCGGCATCGTTCTTGAGCGGACTAACTTTTGGACCAAGTTCCAGTACTTAAAAGTATTTTTAAGCAAACGCTTATGAATTTCAAATTTCATAATATTGCTCAATCGCATAGTTTGTGTATAAAAGATTTTTAATTGTTCGTGGGCGTCGTCGTTCTTGAGAGGACTAACTTTGAACTAAAAGTTCCGGTACTTAAAAGTTTTTTTAAGCAAACGCTTATGAATTTCAAGTTCCTTAATATATCTTAATCGCGTAGTTTGTGTAAATAAGATTACATTTGACTCGAGTACGAAATAATTCGCAGATGCACAGATTTGGTTCGGCAAATGCAGAAATTTGGGCTGTCCATCCGAATTCGAGTGCTTTTTGCGAAGACCAGACAAAACCTGTGCCCAACCACCCTGCAAACACACGCCTGATTGTCTAACGACAACCGGTGAGATTCGACTTACGGGAAACATTTTCGAACGCGTGAAAAATGTCACGCGACGCGAGAAACTTTTACGAATAGCCCTTTAACTTTTAACTTTTAGCTTCAACTTTTGAATTTTAACTTTCAACGCCTACAAGGTCCAAGTTTTAATAGCAAACTGTCGGCATGAACTTTTCGAATTAAATGCGATGCTGTACCGGTACAGTTATGAGAATCGTCAAACTTTCAGCGCGTATAGTTTTTTACAGATGAGATATTCAAATGAAAATTTCCAACAAACGCGCGTGAATATTTATTTTTATACAATTCTTGGATTATCATAGCAGAATTATCGTCTAACGCAGTGGTTCCCAACCTGAGATACCAGTGATATGAAAAAATATCGGTAATGACGGAAATCAATATTTTGAAAGTATGGTACGCAGTACAAGAGGTATGTATATGATGGCCAGGGGTGGGGGGTACATGAAAAGCCTACTCAAGAGGTACGAGAGATAAGAAGGTTGGGAACCACTGGTCTAACGTGATATTGGTTCGTTTATATTCGACAGCTTATATCGAGTATGCTATAAAATAATACAAACTTGATTTTTTCCTCGTTTTAACAGAAAATGAAATAAGCAACGTACACTGTCGCGGATGGATCTGCCCGCGAACTCAAAGGTGTTTCGCTCGGGTTACAGATGTCTGTCGACCGGACAGGTGTGATATCACAAGATTTTGTAACGCTACGCAGATAACACCAGAGAATCACTCTTCGACCTTCTTAAGCGGATCCTTGAGTAACGAAAATCCACGGTCAAATGCAAAGGTATTTCGTATCTTCCCCATTAACTTTAATCCGCGATTCATATCCCACGAGTAGACTGGGTTCGAACTTTGTAAAAGTGCAGTTAACACTTACGCATTACTTACGAGAGTGTTTATTTTATGGTCTCCAGTAAACATAACGTTTTGTAAAAATCTCGAGTTTTGCTTTCGCGTGTTTCTTCGTAAACGAACGCTGCTTGCCCGTAATAAACTGCGGGAGCCTCAGAATAATATAAACCAAAACAACGAAGAGAACCAATTTTTGCCTTAACTAATACCAAGATAACTTGAACGCGTTAGACTTTATATTGAAAGTTCTGGTAGAGACCAGATAACGAGTAAGAGTCCGATCGGAAAATCTTTACTTTATAGTAAGAGTTCTCGGGAAAATCAAATAACGAATAAGGATCGGACGGAAAAATTTGACAATTATTAGATAGTTTAATTCAGCGACAGTCGGCGAATAAAAAAAACATCATTCGACCCACATTCGATCGGTGATTTTAATTTTAAATCGACCGCTCTATTTCCGCGTGGCTCTGCGGAGGGTTATTAAGAAAATTGGCGAATGTGGCGCAGGGAAAAAGTGATTGGTCGGGAATTTAATAAAAGTACATTTAGGTCAACGATCAGCGCTCAACTAAAAGGGCCCTCGCGGAAATCGAAAACGAGCTAATTCCTCGAGAGCAAGAAAAACGTAAGGTAGAAATAACTACGGGAACGATAAAACCTGATACCCCCGAGGTAACGATTCTTATTATCTTTGAAAATTAATTATGAAACTACGAAGTTAGGAAAAAGTTCGTACACCCCCGTAGGTACCTTGGGACGCGAATAAAGAAACTGTTAAAGAAGAAAAACCGAGGTGAGTTCTGCTCCGTAACGTGATTTAAAATTATTTGTTTGCAATAAAAAATTCCGAAGTTGCCTTCTTCGTTCGCTCGTATACGCGTATCAGATAATAATATTCGTTCAAACAGCGAAGCACGGAAAAGTTTGCATTCCTGGTTGCATCATTTGAACTCGAAAACTGAATTGGACGCCATAGAGTTGTGGATAAAAAATGCCGTGAAGCAAAGAGATTTCGGGGTTTGTATTTCGACATTAGTTAGATATCAATTAAATATGAACGGTAAATGATTATCATTTATTTCTAATTCTATTATTATTTAAGTATCGTCGAACTAAAAAAAAACAGTTCGAACCTTGCAATCTTCGAGAAAAATGTATTGACGCTTGTTTTCTATCATACTTTTTACTTATGTACACCTTATTATAAACGTTGCGCGTGTCAAATTGAAAATGAGATTGAAAAATTCGAAACACGTTAGGATCAGACACGCTCGCCTTTTCATTCGTAAATTCCCTCCACGAATTATATTATTTCCAGCAATTTCAGCAGTGGCTCCGATCCGTAAAAAATATACTCGGTCCCGATGGCTACGAACAGTGGCAAGATCGAATTCACCGGTCGGCGTCTCGTAGCGAAGAATTTCGAGAATGGCTGCGAGCATCGCATACCGCTGAATTATTCGCTCTGGCCGGAGATAAGCCTGATAATAAACCCGAAGAACCGATATTTCCAGAGACGCAAAGTGGCGTGGCGGGTATCCGGAACCAGGATCGATATCCCATTAACGAGAAATCGGTGAGTATAATTTATATCTGAATCTTGATTATGGGAAATAATTGACGAGCAGAGTCTCGACGATGTCATCCGCCGATAACAGCCGCCAGCTGTTTAACTAAAAATCATCCTAAACTTATTATTTTTTTATCGCGGCAGAAGTATTTCGGTGCGATTAGTTTAATTAAATCGTTATCATGGTTACTGAAAAATAGTTTTCAAATTATTTTAATGAGTTAACATTACTACGAATGCTATCCAAACAGAAAGTCCGTTGATGGTTGATGCACAATGTTGTACGTAAAACTGAAACATATATGATTCGAAGAGGCACCGCGTATGTCATCGGACGTACGTGCCCGGATAAACAATTTTTCGTTTAATTAAGGTGCAGTTAATTAGGCATCGCACCACGTACATAGCACAGCGAAGAAATGCAAGACAGGAAGACATACCTCGTCCGTGTAACGAGAGTTTGGTTAATCGTGTTTCAACGTATTGCGAAATACGTATGTCCATCTTCGAGTAAAAGCTAGTTTTACTTAAGCCTTCGTGACATGGATTAACGATTAAAAAGAAACGAATTAGCGGTAGGGGTTTTAATTTATTTTGAACTTTCGTCGAGCGACTTCGTTGTCGCATTTATTGAAACAGTTCTCAGATATACTTCTCGTTGGCACGCGAGAGATCAGGAATTAAATTCGAGTTTATTACTCTACTGCGTTCGAAATCTTTTATCTTTGCAGAAACTTTGTTTAATATTATAATAATGGTGTCGTAGTCTCCCGTGTGTGAAACTTTTTTAATTTTTCTACGGGGGGCAACGTTAATTAATCAAGAGCCTGCCGATCATGCACGACTATGCAATCGTAACTGATTAAAATATCTTTCTTTTTTCAGACTACACAATTCACAGATTCGGACAAACCACGGGACGTCGAGGACGAACCAACGAAGGACGAAAAACTGCCGACGAGTGAAAAGGATCTGGTGGAAACGATTGAGAAGCTAATTGGTCCGCATACAATTTTATTGCCACCGTACAGCGCATTGGAAACTGCACTCTTACGTTATCTGAGCGAGCCAAATTACTCTGAATTAAACAATCCTCCGAGAGCTTTACCCTCTCGCATATCGAAAATCGAAAATATCAAGGGTCAGCCACATTACTTGGTACCACTGAGAGACATCGAGAAGCTGATACCAGGCAAACCTGAATTACGGTTTCCCCTAGTTGAAGAAACGAAAGATCTCATTCAGGAGAATCCGAGCGAAGAACGAAAAAATCACTACGACGTAAGACTCGTAAAACGTAACAGTTTTCCAAGAAACTATTCCTAGGTGTAAAAAGTTTATCGGGTCTAGAAAACTGGTCCGGTTGTAGAGTACACTTATCCGGCGAATTAATTTTGAAAGAACAGGATTAAAGAAAATACGGGAATCGCGCGCACAAGACTGGTTCGATCGTACCGCGTGCTCGCCTTAGGAATAAATTTGTTTAGATACGAGCAAATATTGATGTGATTTCGCTCAACGTTTCATAAATTTTATATCGAACTGTTTTAATCCAACCTTTTTTTTAATACGAATCTTCAATACGAAACAGAAAAGATTAATGATAAAACATCATCGTTTATCTAGCACCCGCATAATTTTTCGCGAGACGATTATCCCAGTCGGGACTATGACTGGAATTTTTTCAGTCAAATCGAGAGGAGTTCCAAAAAAAATTCCGAAGGATCAACAGAAATATTCTCACCGTCCGACGATGAAAAAGAGTTCGACGAACCCTTTGCACGAACAATCGCGAACACCTTTATGGACACATCGGGTGAGTGAAACTTATATTAATAATTCAAAAGTATTAAAAATATGTGGCACTGAAACATTTATCTCGTATTTGTTTTCTACGTCGAAGCGTTGTACGTAATATAAACGTAGGAACGTGTCGGTTTACAACACGGGATCCTTCGTGTTTTATTAATCTGAGATAATTACGGGTTATTATTACGTGGATTACAGGTATTTGAGAGTTCTCGAAACAGCCTCGACGTAATTATATTACATACAAATTACACGATTGGTAGTTCGGAATTAAATAACTTATCCCTTCGAGTCTAGTAATCGCGACATAGAAACACCGTTAAATACCTATAACACAAAAATACATAAAAATTCAAGCAACGTCAACCAATTACGCGATTAGAAGTCGTAAAGCCGGTTTTGTCGGCGAATCGTTAATTTAATTGGCGATACGTTTCAGACCGTTATTTACCTTGCTCCCTTCCAGATCCTCGATTTTAGCCCGATAATTGGATTCGGGTGATTGATATCATATTTTCCAACGGTATCGGTACACGTTAACGAATTCAACCAACGTTACTCGAGGGGCTTGAAAAACTAATGCACTCGTCGTTAACAAATACGTTAAAATCACATCTACCAACTGGGTACACGGACTCGTCGAATATATAAAAACTAACAGATACGTAACGGGGTTTCGCGGAAAGCCTGGACACTGTATTAAATGAAATATGAAACAGAATTGAAATGAAATTTCAATGATTTATTGTCCATTTCAGTGGTTTCATAATTTAATTAGAAAAATTAATTGACATAATCGACCTACAGCTCTTACTTGCCACGAGTTCTCAATCCAAAAATCTAAACGCGTGGCCATTCGATTGCTTGCGTTCAGAATATTATATTTTTAATAAAAATTTTGTATACGCACACGGAAACGATGCGAGCTATTGTACTATTATGTTGTATCCTTCTGTATTTTGCTTTTATTATTATTATTAAACCGCCTAGAGGACTTGCTGTGTCAAGATGCTCTTCTTTGTCAGTAGCCCAACATATGCACACACACATACCTTATAATTTGCCATCTCTGCTTAAGTCAGCGAGCCTACGTGGCTCTCAGGAACCCGCAGTGCGCGAAGATACACGAGAGTACCAAGAGCATTGAGCGTTTTAGTCAGTAGTTCTTGAATTCCTGTACGCAATACCTACTACAAACTCTACATTATACCAACGGCGTTGACACCAAAACCAAAACCTGCCTGTAGTCCAACGTCCCGGCATAACAGTACGAATGATGATAATTTTTGTCAACCCCCTGGTACGTCATAGATCGATGCATAATTTTTTTTTATAAATAGCTGAGTATTCCCAGGGCCGGCATCCTCGGTAGCCTCGCTTATCCCAACAATGAGACCGTTAATAATGGTAAAACCGATAATTCAACAATTCCACAAGAGTTTTACGAGCGCTTAAGGAGTCCAATGAGCGTAGGCACGATCGATAAACGGAAAAATAAGTAAAGCTGTAATTACGAAACTTATTAGTGATTCTCCTTGAATCTTCCTAATTACGCTTCGCTAGTGAGTAGAAATAAACATCACTGCTGAAGCCTCGAATAAGTTGTTATGGAAAATGTTTCCAACAGGGGAAACGAGCTTTGACCCTAAACGTTTATTGACGAATAGATATTTTATAAATTTAAATACGTGGAATTATTATTGGTATCTTTATTTAAGTCTCAAGTACGTGATGCACGAGCGAAGTGATTCTGCGTAGGAAACTGTATAAGAACTCCCTTTATTATTATTATTAATTTATTACATCTTCTTGTACTTTGTCAAACACTTTACGAAGAAATGAAATGTACACCTACATGATTGAACGTTACCAAATTCGAAGTTACTGATTTGAAAAATTCCTATAAAACTTTGTAAAACAAATAACAACGTTTTGATTTCAGACACAGGGGGATCGTTAAAAACGAATGACACCCATCGTTCGATGTTAACATTAAAAGAAGGTACCGATGAAAACAGCGATATCCGCGAACTCGAGTCGTTCATGGAAACGAACGGAGAGGCCATCATGCCGTACATAAAAACTTTGTTAGACGCCATGAGTCAAGACTACGACTTTTCGAACGGTACCGAACCTCGTTCGGACGAGAGCACGATAAAACGATCTTTCGCGGATCACGATGACTTCGATGACTTTGTCGACATATACGACGAGTACGAGACTTCTACGGAGGAAACGAAGAGTGTTTTCGCGAAGAAGAAGTCGGGAGACGAAGTAAACTCTCATTCGAAAAACTACGAAGTTATTCCCGAAACTCGTGCCGAAATTTTTTCGAAAAACGTGCATCTAATACAGGTTCGTATCCCCAATCGATTTAACGTGTCACAGATTTTTCGAGCGAGAGCTATAGCGAGGTGAACCGGTTTTTTAATTTTAACAGCAGGAAAAAGTATCAAGGACGCCACGTCTAATTTATGATCCCGATGGACCAATGCTGCCATTTTTTCACGAAGCACCGAGTTACGGAGCGAGTAAGGATACCAATGTTTATAATGAACCAAATTCGGAGGATGTTACCGGGAGTACTTAGAATTGTGGGAAAAATGTGCGGAACAATGGTTCCGGTCGTCGTTAAGGATGCGAAGTACAATGAACACGATTCGAGTACGTAGAGATGATACTTGGACTAACGATTTTTAGATTACGCGAATGTTTGTACCGCTGCGTTGGTACGATCGTCCCACTCGGATATTTTCTTAGCGATTTCGTTTTGTATTTAGGGAAGTATTGCTTGATTTCTGGATAATAAATGCGGTTTATTAACCGCGCGATCTAAATGATGTATGGGGGATCTAGAGAGATTGAAACTCTCGAACGTTTCGAGGTAACACTCGCCAATTCCATCCTCCACTCCGTTCTATTAAGATAAATTATATTTTAAGAAAACGAACTTTCCTTTGCATCTTCAATGTGAACGCGTGTATTTCCGGCTGTAGCGCGGTTAACTTACGACTGCGGATCTCCCGAAGCAGTTAAGCATGCAATAATGCGAATTAACATTAAAACGTATACCGTATATTTATTGTAATAATAAATTAAATTAAATTAAATGAAAGCAATGAAATGGTATTGAACTAGATTATAATAATGAGATGCAATATTGTATTACATTATTTTCATGGGGATGTGTTAAATTAAATTAAACTAATTGTGCATCGATTAATGTAATCTACGAATTAATATTTGTACAAACATCGGGAAATAATTCCTACACGAAATTGTAAATCAGTGATCGACGGTGAGCGATACGATAATCTAACGATGTATTCTTTATAACATACGTATATATATTCTACCGCATGACGAGTACACGCGTATCGTAAATCACCATTACGATTATTCGATCGCCGATGCAGCTGGGAAAGTACTGTCTCGTAACCTTTCGGCGTGTTTCCAAGAGACTTTAGTCGCAACAAAGAGCAAGAATCTCTCAAAGGGCGAGGTATGTCCCGATTCGATCGAACCGACCGAACGTCGATAGAACCGCGTTGCATGAAATTACCATCGCGATCTATGAATTCTATTACGTCCGTCCACGCTGGATTAGTCACGCTCTGTAATCGATCGTAGATCAATTTAAAGAAATTCAATTAAATCTTGTATTTCTAATCGCGATGTTTTGATTTATGATGAAATAATCAGAGGATATGGGAATCGGCTTTATTGTGTGGACTTTCAATTTTTTGACAATCACTTTTAATCAACGATAGATCAATTTAAAGAAATTCACTCTAGAGTCTAGACCCTGAGTTTTAAGTTACGCCACTCTCGTTTATGACGAAATAATTTTAAAAATAGACAAATCGATTATATCGCGAAAAGTTTCACTCGTTGGTCTATATTATTTATGAGATAAAGAAAATTATTTTCGTTTTAATTAGCACGCCGTCTGATCGTGTCAAAGAAGGAAATCCTTCGGCGACAATTAAATGAAGTAAAAAATTGACGCTTCACGCATTCGTACGACGTAAGGGTGAAAGTGTCATCGAGCAACCTCCCGACGATCGTTTTCCTCGTTCACGGTACTATTTAGTAAACAGCGGAGAACCTCCCGAGATGTTACTAACCGCTGGAATCATTTCCATAAGCACGATGCAAAAGGGAAGGTAGAAGGGTGGTGGAAGTTGTCGAATATTACAACCGCGATGGAGAATGGCCTCCGTCTAGTCGAGTGTTGATCGCGGTAGCGTAAAGTACGATCTCGTTCGTCCCGACTGTGCGGTGAACACAAACGCATTGCATGCCGGGAATCCTCGGTGAAACAAGTGAAACGTTGGTACACGCGCAAGGATAACCGGGATCGTCCGAAGGTAAAAATGAATTTAATCGCGTTCGTCAAATATTTAAATAACAATCGTTTTTAATTTCAATATTTGCTTCGGGGATCGTCGGTGTGGAGAGTTTGTTTAATCTGTTTAAATAACTTTTAAAGGCATGTATATAGTTGTAATTGAATTTGATTTAGGTCAAAAGAAAAATCTTTTTGGATGCTGAAGAACACATTTATTATTCATTTATTACACATTTATTATTTATTTATTATATCTACTTATTAAGTAGGAGTGATTTTTAGAATTTGGTGTGTGTCTTTAACTGAATTGTTTAACAGGAATATTTATGAAACGAACCGCATATATTTTTCGTAAAGATTTAATTGTGTTGGCCCGAGACAAGACCTTGTCTCTTTATTTAAAAAACTTGTGATATAATATTGTATTTCATTGCCTGAGCGTGTTAATCATTAAACGTCGAGTAGCAAACCTCATGCTAGCAAACATTCGTTACGTCCATCGGAAAAACAATTTCCCGAAAGATCATGTATGGTGAGGTATGAGAAAGCTTCAGAGTAATACCGGATTACATATTTTCTGATAAAGAGCCTTTGAATTCTCAAAGCGTTTACGAATTTTGGAACGCTTATACTTAACGAAAAAACGAAACGCGCAATGATTATAACTGGAAGTTCCGCCCTCCCACGATCTACAATACCCCTTATTCACAAATTGTACAAACTCACACGAATTGCGTAACTACGAAGGAACAATAACGAAGAGAGTGCACCGCGCATCCAGCAGACATTCTAGGATAATTAGTTTCATTATTGAGATCTTGAAATCGTCAAAGATTAATTCGTTGTACGATAATTCGTGTTGCGCTAATAAAAAATCTGAGACGTGGGAAAAGCATCGTCAACAATGAATAGAAACTGTTTTTACGTTCACTTTTGAAAATACATGCATATTATTATAATTATTACAGTTATTGGTATAATTATAATTATCGTAGTAATATATACTAATGTTACATTACATTATTCCAAAAATATGTGAAAGAATCGGTAACGCTTTGCCAAGATATTTCGTTCCACGAGTAATCCTGCGTTTTCACGCGTCCTCCTTTCTTACTTGTTGATTTACTCAGGCGTCAGCACCTTTTGTTAGTCTCTCCGATTTTTATTAACTTTGTGCATTTTACGTTTAGTTGTTCCTCGTCGAATTCTCGTCCCGCCTCCCTTGCGGTAATTTTGCAATAAAAAATCTCATAACATTACGTACGAACGATACGTAATCTCCACTTAACACGATCTCGGTATCTTCCTTCGGATCTTAAAAAAGAAAAGAAAATTGGAGCACCGAGAATCGTGTTACTCGCGAAGTTATTGCTCGTCATAAACCGCGTGAGAACTCGACCGAACGAAAATACTGCAATTAAACCGCAGAAAGTAAGCATTTCTCTGTGGACAGCGAACGGATCCAGAAAATACTTCTGAAAAGTTTTCCTAGAAATACAAGTCTTTTCTTTTTTCGTATCCCTCGGGGGCCGTAACAGTGATACTCGATATAGTAATAGCAGGACTTTGATTCGCTATCATTTATTCGCCTTGGCATTAAGAATCGTAGATTCGTTCCACCTTTCCCTTGAAATGTTCCCACCAGGTTCATCGCACTACTCGTATTACATTCTCCTTCTGTAAAAATAACGGACCTTACTTTGCCATTTACATACGAAAGAAGCGAGCACATGTGAGATTTGACGTAATAAAAAAAACGAAATAGGTAACGGTTAAACTTTTGATGATTCAGCTTTTTTTCTACGGAGCCACAGATATTGCGATTCTGTTTCTAAATTAGAACGCTTCGATCGTCGGTGTGAAATTCAGGACAACCTTTTACCCTGCCGATGTTCCATCCATTGTTTATTTCAGAGGATTTTGCTTTCACCAAAAATCATTTAATTGACGATCCATCAATTAATTCTAAATGAAAATGGATGGAACGTGAGAACGGTTGAAACAATGTTTTCAAAAATCGTAATAAAAACTTGAGGAACCTGCCTATGAACGATGTTTGACGTTTATGAAATTGATTAAGTCGACAAGTTTTTTTAAATAAATATAGTTACGAGATATACATAAATATAAATATATCTTTTCTACTCGTCTTGCGTTCATGCTATTTTAGAAAAGGAAAGCATAGAGCTTAATTAATTTCTCGCACGTGCGATTACGTGATTTTATTATGATTCAGTTTAACGACATAGCGTAATTACGATAACGTAAAACGGGTCATAAATTTCGAACATTACTATCGCTTTTTCTCATCGCGCGTAAAAGAAGTGCTCGTGGTTAATGGCTCCATTAAGAATTATTCCGAACGATTCGTTACTAAGAAGTTATGTAAAACAAGTTCTCCTGTTACGCTCGCCGCGATTTCTTGCACCATCTTTTCCGTTATTTATCTTTTCAAAATATCTTGAAATTACATCGTTCGAGAAACTCCGCGTTGGCGCAACGTTAAACGGGCAACGAGACGATCTACGAATTACGCTCGAGCGAATCGCGGAGTAATTCGTGAATCATTAGAATCGATGGGATTACAAAGTTACGTAAATCCTGTTCGATCTCGCATTTGCACGCGGTATCATTAGAAAGACGCGTAAAATGTTACAAGGCTCGGATAGTTAAACGCGTGACTTTAAATCGCGTGACAAATGCCGTCCAGCGCGGATGACAATCGGTAATGAGAGACAGAAAGAAAGAAAAAAAATGCAAAATTGTAGACAGACAATCACCTCGCGTCAAGGTAAAACATGAACTTCCGGTTGTAATTAATCAGCCGTACGTACGTACGTACACCGTGTTGAAATTACACCGCGGTGACGATATTGGATAACTGTAAAAGCGTGTAAAAGCGGTTCGTTGCGCGATTACCGTACGTGTGGCTTACAAATAGATACAATTATTTCTTAACAATGGGAATGCATATCGAATTTCGTAGCGTCATTATTTTGTTTAGATTTGTAACTGCTACACTATTAAAGGTACTAGACCTCAACAACCGTCCTTTACGTTCACGAAAAAGAATCGTAGAGTATATACGAACTATACAATTGTCGAAAGAAGGTACTACTACAAATTTCAAAAATTCTTTCGTACGTTCCTCGCGGTTTGCCATACGCACACTCGGTAAAATCAGTTTATCTGAGCGTAGAATGAAATATGACGACATGGAAAACGAGATGCGGGATGCATTCTAATATTGCACCCGAGAAAATGCGTTGTAATCTTAGTACGTAATTTCTCAATTCTCGCGCACGCGATGGTACATAATAAAAACTTGCGTCTCGTCAAATAAATAGCTCGGGCGACTCAAGGAACTCATTGAGATTGATAATATGAGAGGTGGGTTAACAAATTTTTGCGTTCGATCCTTTGGCCAGAAATCGAAGATCTTTGTGGCATCTTGTCGCTCATATTGCGCACGTCGAACAATAAAAAGCAATTTCCGAGGAAAGGGAATATTTGCGCGGGTTACTCCCTCGACGATGAAATTTCCTCTTTTCCAACTTCGAGCAATGGGGATGCATCTGAAGGTATTACCGTGACAGCAAATGAAAGAAAATTGCATTATTGTAAATTTGAATATTCGCGTCTACCAGTTAAATATTTCGAAATCCGTAGGTATTATATAGAAAATTTTGTTATCCCATTACATTCGCGTAACACGATGGCTGCCAAAATGTTCGTTTTTGTTTTATTCGCTCGGGGGACGTACGTGCATTTTACATTTAACCCCATTTTTTTTTGTTTTTCCTTTTTTTTTACATTTAAAACAATTCTCGCAAACAATGACCATTTCGTTCGTGTTCCATTGTCAATCTACCTTATTTTTTACAATATAAAATAATAAAATAATTTTTCACTGTCGTTTCCAATTTGCATGAAAACATAACTGAAATCCCGATCCGGAAAATTTCACAAAACTCACTCACTCGCTCCCAATATCTCGGTAAAAATTTGGCGCTATAAAAACGAACTAATCACCGAAACGCGTGAGATTTAATACTAAAAAATGATCAAAACGACTGCGGTGTTTCGGTATTTAAAAGAAAGAACGATCATTATCTTGGCATTAACTCGATACAAGAAATCCATGCCGTAAACCGCGATAATGATGCGTAACGTCGTTGCGTCAGTTGGTTATTTAAAAATCTTTGAAAGAAAGGAAAGCAGCGTTACTAGCGCGTGAAAGAGAATTCCTATTATTTAATACCACTCTGTATATATTACAACGCCATTACAGCATCGCGATACCCATTCGAAACTTTTCTCTGTCACGAAAATCAGCGAAGAAAGTGTGGGACGTTTCCCTGTCTCGCCGTGCGTTGCCGCGATTCTATGTATTTTATTGTTCTCCGCCCGACGTAAACCGCACCGCGCGTTGTTGTCGAGTCGTTACGTCGCGTCGTTCGAGAATAAATTTTTCATCGGGAAATCTTTCCGGGAACGCGATGATCCCAACGCGCGCGCCATATCTTCCCGAATGATCTCGGGGGAGAAACGCAGAATCGCGCAGTTTCGTCCCCCGTCGTTTGCGCTCACGATGCATCCAGTCGACTCGAAAGTAATGGGTATTGCTTTCTAAATTACATAAATAAATAGAAATTATATCGTTAAAAAATTGGAGTCCGCGAAAAACGATTCGTTGCGCAAAACGGCGTGCGCGCGACTCATTGCCGACTTCGTAATTTTTTTCTCGCGTTTCTTTTGATTTATTATAATATCGTATAGTCGAAACGAGGGAGAATCGAAGATTATTTCGTACCCAGGACCGATTAACGTTTTTATCGCAGCAATGTTTCACGGAGAACGAAGTAAATGATCGATGAGCGCAATATTTTTCACGCGGAGGGAATGTGGTTTTTAATCCCTTCGGCATTCTAAGTATCCGAAACTGTTTCTTGCGGCGACCGCGAAACTTCGTAACGAGACACTTTTTTCCATGAGTAATAATTCAAATCGGAAAGATATTGTTCCTCGCTGTTAACGAATAAAGTATAGGACGCCGATACATTATTGTATAATATTCTCCTCGCAATCGTTCCCCTAGTCCTAATTTACTCTTGTTCAACCACGACGGGTAATTCGGTAGAAAAACATTGCGGGTAATCCAATTAAGAGTCTCCTTCCGAAAAGTTGTTAACGCGTTGACTACCAACTGCGAGTTATCTCGTAATCGAGGTAATAAGATAATCAGGATAATCCGTGGTTGGCAGTTTGCTGGTAGACGCTCGCAACGGGTTATCTCTCGTTTTTGCACGGGCAAATTTTCAATGTTGACGTCTAGAACAGGTTTCTTAAAAATAAGCTTGACAGTCAAGGTGGTAACGAGCTCGCGTCGTCGGAGTAATTGATTCTATCCCGAATGCATTTCGATGAACACCCGCATTCGTCGCGACACAATCGCATCGCGCGATAAGAGACGTTCGGTCGATTCTCGGTCGAGGGCACGAAATTTATTATTCACGGTTTCGACAGCATCCCCGCCACGTGACGGGGACGGGACATGTCAACGGTGCAATTAACGTCGCTACGAGATAAGTGCGCGGGGGTACGGAGAGAGAAAAGAAAAAAACAGGAAAGAGGAGAAAAGGAAAGGTGATAAAAAAGAAGCTGCAAAACTGCGTGACTTTCGTAATCGACGGTATAAAGACACGTCGCGCGGTTCTCGGTCAGTGAACGTAACGGTATTGAAGGTGTGTACACACACGATCGTCGCGTTCACACCGGTTAGGCCTCGCGTCCTTTTACGCGTGATTCCCTCGTGCGAGAATACGGGCGTAGCGCGCGGTTCCTTTGCCCGTATTTCCGTCGTTGCGCGATCCTCACTTTAGTTGTCGACGATTACTTGGAGAAACCGCATGTTCGAGGATACGGTGACGATAATTTCACTCGTAACCCGTTTGTCGTACACGTTTAACGCGTACGTCGCAGCGTGTGCCGTCCGCGGACACGCGCAACCATTCCTCTGGGACCACTCGGCGGTTATGTCACACCGGCGGGTAACCGGACCCAGAGGAATAAACGTTTCGGGTCCGCCAACGTCGCGTGTGGCAGCGAACGTTTTCAGATACGAGAGGCTGAGCGTGAATTTGATACGAATCATTTTGAACGATCGTTGGGAATTCTAACGTCGGTCTTTTTATTTAATTTTCCAACAACGAGGAGAGAACGTGCATCATCGATTTACGCTAAATTACGTTTGTTTGGTTTTCGCTATGGCCCAGAAGTAGATACGTACAACATTGGTCAGACAGTCTCGATAAACGGTTTATCCGAACAATTCGGATTTGATTGTACGAATATTCTGTTATTGAATGTATCTCGATATTTTATTAATCGCATTCCTAGAATTCCAATAAAAGATATTAATTTAATATTCGCGCCAGTGTTTTAAGCTTGTTGTCACGTTTGACGAAACATCGAATTAGACTAAACGGGGTGCAGGGCTGAACGTTGCTCAGAATTCTCGGTGGGTTACGGAAGGTTAATGAGCGTGTACCAGGACAACCTCAAATTATTCCACGTCGTAATAATGGAGACTCCACTGGAACGCGAACGTACGAAGAAACGGACAATGAAGATTGTAGGAAGAGGAAGAAACGGGCGATGTAAAAATGTTGCAGTATTGCAAAATGGAAGACTAGAATGCAGAGTCAAAGGCCTTCCACTGGCGATAGAAAGAACGTTTCCATTCAATTCGCAATCTAAATTCCCACTCTTAAGCTTTTCCAGGATCATCCTGTTTTCTTATTCATTACGATCGATTTACGAGATTAAACTAAATCCATTTGACGCGAAGTTCGGATCGTTATCGGGCGAGGTACAAATTTCTTACGTCTACGTTAACGTTAATGCGGGTACCTGTAAATTAAGCTTCGAATAGATGCCCTCGTAACAACGAGAAACGGGGTTAAACTTTAACTCCGAACGCAAATCCTTTTATTCAAGGCGGTTTTTAATCGGTAATTCTTGGTTATTATTCTTTATTTATTTGTACACTGGCCTTTAGATTATCAGCGAACACGGGACTATATCTTTTTATACAGTTATCACAATCTAACATACAGATTATATGTAATACGGATATTAATTGCAGGAGTTAAACACCATGAAAGAAAAGATATTAAAATCGGTAAAAAAGAAGGGGAAAACGCTTGGTTATATTCGAGTCGTTCCTATATTACGGTAATTAAATAATAATCGTAATAGTTGTTTACTCGATGGTACGTTAATCGACAACTTTTCTCTCCTGACCTCTCACCACTTCTCTTCTCGGTTCTAGTCTCCGAGATCGGCAACGGGTCGGCATTTAAGGTAGACGAGATTAAATCGAACGCAATAAACGTCATGTTGTTCGGATGCGCAAAAAGGGATCGTATTTTCTAGGAAACCGAGCAAATCTAATTTTTCACGGGTAGGTATCCAGCGCTCGATTTCATTGGGTTAGATAGTCGCGCGTCGCTTCTACTTACTTCTATTTGAAATTTTCTCGAGGTACGAATCGATTTCGATTCCTGTCTCTGCGGCTTCCTGCCGTCTCCCATCCAGTTTTACGACAGTTCCAGCAGAGTAGTTTTATCGGAGGAATAAAAATACGATGTTTCTCTTTTAAAACAAAATTATTCTCCCGCAGATTCTGCCATTTGCCAATTTCAATCTTCCAGGGAGCGCGCAACCCATAAATTCGTATTGAGGCAAGAAATACCGTTCTCCTAATTAAACGCGTTTTAAAGGCAACCAGAATCCCTACGATTTACCACGATTCGCGGAGAGAAACAATATCCGAATACGCTCGCACTTTTGCGGGAAATATCCGATATTTCGGTCGGTCGCAGTTATTCGCGTGGAAGAAATATGGATCTCGTTTGTCTGGCTTTCGTGGAATTCGATACCGACCAGTCTTCCGCCAATCCGCCGAACGTATTGAATTTACATTTACAACGAGAGCGAAGAATCTCGGGCGTCGTGTCGCGCAACACCGCGAAATCATACTGGGATTTCGTACGCTCGAATAATCAAAAATTCGGGAGCTACCGGTAAAAGGTACCCGTGACGTTATTCGAACGATGAAAGTACAGCTTTTTGTGTCAACTATAATTAAAAACGTAAAACTGAGAAAACTTAAGAAACTTAAAAACGTATTAGCACCGTGTAGCATATAGTCAAACTTCGTGACGATATTACCAATTTCCATCATATGCGTTCGACTATCTGTAATATTAATTAAAAAACACGTTTAATGACAGATGATCAAACTCTCCTCATCGGTGACTCGATCGTGAAACTTCATTCTTGTCGCTCCTGGACGTACCTGCGTCTCAATGCTGGCCCGTACGAAACATAAAATTTCAAATTATCATTGCAGATGAGCTGTAATTGTCCATTAACCCCCTCGACTGGACCAACCTTGGCCTCGACATGCGGTGGTCCATCCTTCATGCTGTTCATGGGCCTCCTCGAGGTCTTTCTACGTAGCCAGTGCGACCTTGAAGATCCCTGCAACAGACCATTACCACCAAAGATCGTCAATTCCAGGTACAGTGCGCAAAATCAAACTTGAATTAAGCCCGGAATGCGGGTCACGGACAGGTAAGAGGACAAACATCGCGCACCCTCCAACACAATTTCTCCCGATACCTCGATAACGGAGAAACCATTGCCGTCCGGGATAGATTGAACATGACTCGAGCTTGCACGATACTCGTGCGTATCGCTATCGATTTTTAATTACTATCTTTACACGTGTCGTTCGTTCTACCCGTCGCTTTAATCGTACGCATTTCGCCATTGCGATGACTTTCGATTATCGTTGTACATGCGTTCTAAGCCGACACGATGGATAAGTCGATACGCCTCGATATTCGGTTACATCGTTATGTCTCGCAATCATTTACTTTTTATCCCGACCGCAATTCGACCTCTGTAACGAAATTGGGTTAACAAACCGACCACGATTAACGAAGCATTTAATATCGTTAAACGTGGAGCAGTATTTGTATCGTATCGCGAGTAGGGGTAGGTGACACATATAGGAATGAATCGCACTAATTTTATTTCATGAATACATGATAGTTACGAAAACATTGTCTGTGTTTACATTATTCTGTACAATACTGTAAGTCGGAAAACGAGGACAGTTTAAATTTCTATGGCAAAATTGATATTTCTTTTGTTTAGCGACAAAGAAATTGCAAGGATATAGCGGTAAACATATAACAAATCGCGACAAAGTTGTCGGAGCGCAATGTTACCTGTGGCCCGGCCCACTTTGCGTGGCTATTTAAACAGACACAAAAAATAAGGAAGATGTCTCGTGAATTACGGATGACAGAGAATGGCGGTGTAAACCGACTTCCTCGATTCCTTAGCGATATATTAGCGATGCGAAATTACTTCCTCGAGGAAGAGGAGGTTACGGAGCGTTTCGCGATTCGAGGGACGATCTGAATTCGAAAGACGGTTTTAATTGTCGTAGACACGGTTCACGTAATACCGTAGAAACTCTCAGTTGTCTCTCTCGGAAGTGAGCATCCATGCACGCCTATCCGTGAAATTGTTGCGTACGTAGATCCACGCGTAATAGCCCGGCTATTGTTTCGATGATTCTCCCACGTTGCATCACATCTCGCCCCGATGCACCGGGTGCACGGTACTTAACGCCGGATGCAGGCTGAAGCAACGAACGTCTGAGCGCGTTAGGAGTTTCTTTCCCGAAACTTACGGGGATGTCCAGGAAGCGGGAATTGAGGAAATATTTATTAGAAAATTTCACGCTTCTACGATTAAAGATACAGTTTTAACGATAACGCGAATAATATTAGTTAGTAAGTTTCATACTCGTACGATTAAATATTAGCTTTTAACGATAACACGAATAATATTAATTAGAAAATGTCATACTCGTACGATTAAATATTAGGTTTTAACGATAACGCGAATAAAACTAACGAAGTATTCGAACAATGTTTCGGTATTGTTATGTAATTTTCAAGTATGCTTTATAACAAGACTGTTTCTTTCTCGATAAATGAAAGTTCTCGCGTACTTGTACTTGGCCCGAGATAAGACCTTGTCTCTTGATTCATTATTTATTGCAATTTTTAAGAGATCGCGAAGAACTCGGGGAAGAATGAACGAAAAATGCACCCAATTAAACGCGCACCGAGTCTTTTTGACGGTTCAACGTTACGTAAAACTTAAACCCCAATTCTCGATAATGGAAACCGATCCACGATTTGGAAGCGAATTTAAAAATAGAGGATCTCGAATTTTCAAACTTCACGTTTTAGCACGAGCAACGCAAAAAGTCACTGATTTCGTGTAACCACCTGGAACAAAGAACATTGCGTGACATTTGCATATGTCGTTTGAAACTCGTTTCGCTGCGTGCCGAAAACAGGTTTCCCTTTAGGTTCTTGCAAATTCTCTGGCTTGTCTCACTTTCAATGTCATTAAAATTTATAATCGACGAACGCTGAGTCATAAAGTGGAACTTCTGAAATTTGCCAAGCGAATTCAGTCGTTACGAGTTACGGGACATTAATGGCACTGTACTGTAAAAAAACAATAACAGCCATAATTCAATGACCGTTTTTATTCGTTCCAAAAGCAGCGACGATAACTTTCCCGAGGTGAAATCATTTTTGATTCACGACGATACGTTAAACGGAGAATAGGAAATTGCAATTACCGTTACTGTCGTTTGATTTACAGACTACCACGGCTTAACGTTCCGAATAGAAAATCGATAATAACGATAACGTCCTACGGCGATCGCGAACTATACGCAAAGATTTAAAACAAGCATATTTGATTCCACCGTCTACCCTACTTGGCACTCGTGTCCTTCCACCGATCGCACCGAAATGCACATTATCATTCAACGGCGAGCAAAGCGTCGAATGTGTCATTGTCGGGAATGCGCGTAAGATGCATACGAACTTGTATCGTGTGCGCGTGTGCGCGCTTCGTGGCATTCGATGGTGGAATACCATTACCACTTACGTGCAAACGCCTGAGAAAATCACCTTTCGCCCGAGTCTGCCGCCAGCCGACTCTTTCGTTCCTCTAACCCAGTTTCTTATTCGTAACGTAAACGCCCCGGCCGACACCGTGACTTAGAAATTTCGTCGTTTGGAAGTACGAGTAATTAAGCGGCTCCATTCCTGAAGAAATGGTGAAATCGACGTACCGTAACCTTGCCCGCGATGACAATTCTCGTTTCGCAAGCGACATGGCCAAGAGCGCGAAACTCTGATCGAGTTTGGCGGAAAACTTGACTTTGAGCGGTTTGCGCAACACTGCCTGCCGTTTGCCCTTCTTTTTCTATCGCTCGCTCGAAACTGGTCGAATTAAAATTTTAGAATGTTGCCATGGTCATTCGCCTCGCGATACGAGTCATTTTCCACGGCCCGTGTCAAACGCGGCATTTAACCAGATTGGAAAGAAAAAAAAGAAATCGATTCGATCGTTGATATCGCCCGATCAATAACGGCCAACGATCGTTGGGACATGGCGACACCGATTATATTAATCTTTTCGTCGTTCAGGTATGACTTCGTGGTGATAGGAGGTGGTAGCGCAGGTGCAACCGCCGCGGCAAGATTATCGGAGGAATCGAGATTTTCCGTTTTACTATTGGAGGCTGGTCTGGACGAACCTACCGGAACACAAATACCATCGTTTTTCTTTAATTTCATCGGGAGCGATATCGACTGGCAATATAATACCGAGAGCGAGGACGCGGCATGTTTGAACAAAGAAAATCGAAAATGCTACTGGCCGAGGGGGAAAGTAAGTGATTTTGACATTTTACATTACATGATTACATGACATTTACATGATTTTGACATTAACGCGTTATATTAATAATATCTGCCGAATTTACGATTTCAATTCTACGTAATACGAAAGTGTATTGGTCGAAAGAATGATAAATTATCAGAGTAATTTAAAAGAAATTATTATATGTTACCATTGCGAGCGAATACGGTTTATCTACTCTCGCGTAATTGTACTTAGCCCGAGACAAGACCTTGCCGCTTAATTCGTATTTCATACTTTATCGCGGAGTTATTAGAAATTATCATACACGTTAATCAAGCTTTCATGACTTTTCCTAAGAAGAGCGTATCGAAACGTTAAGAAGGTTATTTGATAAAATTCAAAAAGTGAAGATTTGGGGTACCTTTCCTACGCTCATCGTCAGCCCATTAATCGTTAATTTCGATAATGATCTCGTCAGGTGTTAGGTGGAACCAGCGTGATGAACGGGATGACCTACATGAGAGGCTCGCGGAAGGATTATGACGATTGGGCGAAGAACGGCAATGTAGGATGGACTTATCAGGATGTCCTTCCATTTTTCATCAGGAGCGAAGATAATCTTCAAGTGAGCGGCATGGATTACGGTTATCACGGCGTCGGCGGGCCGCTCACGGTCACGCAGTTTCCTTATCATCCCCCTCTGAGCTACTCCCTCCTCGAGGCCGGAAAGGAGCTCGGTAAGTAGGATTAAACCTTCATCTTGCCTCGCGGCCTTTGGCTGGAAACGCGAAATGGATGATCTATCTAATATCCCGTAAAACGTCCTATGTGCTTGAAAAGACATTGGAAATAGTGATTTGTTCGTGTCAGCCGTTCGAACGAAAGGTCACTGATGTGTTTGCTCGTTTGAGAATTATTGCTTCGGCCATTTGAAAATGTTGCGCAACTATGTTGCGCTCATTTTAAAACTATCGCTGCGCTCTTTGATAACTATTGCTTTGCTCGTTTGAAAACTATTGCTGCGCTCATTTCAAAACTATTACTTCGCTCTCTACGCTGAAATCGTAAAAATTGGATATCAACGTCGTAAAAAAAACGCTCTCGCTTCAAAAACGTAGTTTTACTTTGTCTCTCCTAGTTTGAGCCGATTCGCGGTCGCTTGACTAAATCGCGTTAAACAATTATCACGCCGAGAATGGCAAGAAGAACTCGTTTCTCTTTACTTTGTCGCCATTCCGCGCGGCTCGTCTACTTCGACGTCAGTGTTAAAAAAAAACTCGTTACGTCAGCCCGACTCACGGCAATTAATTACGACACTCTTTTCATCGCTTGTTTTCTCGTCATTGTAATATCGGAACGCTCTCTGTATCGTACGTCAGGATACGACACGGTGGATTTGAATGGACGTTCGCACACGGGATTCACCATAGCCCAAACGACCTCGAGAAATGGCTCCAGACTCTCGACAGCCCGGGCATTCTTGCGTCCCGCCAAAAATCGCCCTAATCTCCATATAATGCTCAATTCCACCGCCACCAGGATTCTCTTCGATAATAATAAAAGGGCCGTTGGCGTCGAGTTCGTTCACGACGATAAGATTCACCGGGTGTCCGTGGCGAAGGAAGTCATCGTCAGTGGAGGTAATTATGTTAAACATCATTTTTATCTGTTAGGTAATTTTTTTTTAATTATTTTTTTTAATACAGTTTTTTAATACCTTGAAAACCCCTGTTCGTTCTTTCCGGAAAAGATACAAGGTCTAGTCTCGCGTACTTGTACTTGGACCGAGGCAAGACCTTGTCTCTTGATTATGTTAAATATAATTTTGAAAAATATCAATATTTTCCGAGGGTTCCATTTTTATTCGTTGATTCTGACGCTCCCCGGCGGAGGAAAGGTTTATTGTTTGAAGGTATATTGCTTTTTCCCACCCCACCTACTATGTTAACATTTCTTTCATTTGAAATTTGTTGCACATCGAAATTTTTTAAGATTTGGAGAAATAGATAATACAAAAGTTCATTGGCGTTATTTCCTATATCGTACATCTATATCAATTTGATATACAACGGTCGATCAGTAAATTCGAATTATTAGATTTGGAGAGATCTAGATGCACAGTATCTTTTCGTTCGGTCTTTCAAATCGGGAAACTTTTTAAAAGCGTGGGAAATTCCACTCGCTCGCGTTACGTTGATATTTGTTTAATTGAATTTTCAATATCTGCGTAATTCTGCTTGATTGAGATCAACGAGAATCTTCGGATCTAGCGGCAAACGGAACGCCAGAACAAATTTTTCTCATCGTTCACGTAATTACGTGACAATGAGTTTATTAACGTTAATCTACATTTTCATGCCCGCGCGACAGCTCTCTCCGTTATAAAAGTTTCTTCTCGAATCTTGCCAACATGATTTACATGCAATGCTGGAAAGGTAGACAGGTATGACGCGTTATGCAAGACGGCACGCAGTCTTACGTGAAAGTAGGTTGTACGTACCCGCCGCGGAATTACCCCGATGGTACATTTTTGTACGCTCGCATTTTGTACTTGAATTTCATCGTTACGCGAGTGACGCATAATACGAGAGATGTTAATGAACTAGACTCCCACCTGCTACAATATTGACGAAGTACGCATTGTTCCCGATCACTTCCGAAACTGAATATAATTTGTATCGGTGTAAATGTTTACCTAGCATTCATAACTACCTGAATAATTCATGAGTTGGCGATTTGCGTGCAAAAATGTAAATTGCGGTGTGTACACTTTGCGTCTAGTTCTCGCGCGTCAAGCCTAGGTTCGTTATGTAAAATACGTGTGCGGTACATATTTTGTATTACTTTTTTTTATTTATTTCGCAATGTTTATTACGCGTATCTGCGGGCATATCTATTATATATAATTTGTATGGTGTAACGTCTATATAAAAAGTCATACTTTTCGATCGCATCTCTATCAAACGAACGCTGATGAGAAAATAAATATTCGTGAACCCGGAAAATTATTCCAGGAGTAATTTTAAACGAGAAAGAGAAATTTCTATTTTGCGCACAGATATTCTAAAGAGAACACTGTGTCGCGCTATATTTATACAAAATAATAGGAATCGCGTTTTTAACGCGGTCCAAACTTATTATTAAGGACATTCAAAATATCAGGCCTAACAAATGTCAGTAAAGAATATCTTCGACATGTTTCGATTAACGTGCGCATCTAGAAACGTACTTGAATAGCGGCAAATTTAAAATTGGAGGGAACGGGTAATCTTAAACGGTACACCGATCGCGCGACAGTCGAAGGTTATCGGAAATACGCGTTTGGAAATTGTTCGTCTCGCCAGGCGAGCCTTAATTACGGTTTGTCGTTAAAGTAACTTCGACTACAGTAATAACGCGTTCGCTTTCCGTCGAAACGTACATGTCCGCCCGATGGTATCCTTGAGAACGTTGAACACAATGATCGTGACGGAAGAGGATACGTTCGGGTAACGAGCCGTCGATGATCCTCCCCGGGAGGTTGCATACGTAATTAGAAAAGGAATAGCAAGACTAACCGCGAGAGGCTCCAGGTTTAGAGTCTGTTTCTATGAATAAGGAATCCGTGGTTTCGCTTCGATTATCCGTCAATGACGCTTGTTCCCGTTTCAGCGAGTCACGTTCGATCGGCGCGTCCAGTCCGGAAACTATTTTTAATCGACGTCGAAAAAGGAGATTTCATATTTTTCATTTCCACATTTCATTCCAAACTTGGGCTATAGGTAATTTATCCTGGTAACGAGTTTTATCGCGCGATCAGTGGTATAACGATGCTTTAATACACGCGCGATAAGATCGAGCCGTTTCCATAACTTTGTCAATTTTCTGATTTTTCATCATTTCCACGACTCCGCGGTACGAGATAGGAATATTGATCGTAAGTTCAAGAGACACGCTTCCGCGTATCGCGGAAAGTTTGCATTCAGAATTTTTTCGCCGCGCATATGAATTTTTCCATTTCCACGTTATTCAAGTATAAATTCAACCGAAACGTTCCACCGGCGAGGAAACTGCGAAAATCCGAAATCCTCGCACTCGAATTTTCCGCGGGTTTTATAAATAAAATTTCAAAACGTATTTTAGAAAAACAGTACCTACTAATCGCAAACCATAGTTGATAGTTGAGTGGAATTCATAGGCGAAATAAAAATTTGTGTTTTTTAATAAACGTCAAGTATCAAACGAATGTACGAGTATTTATCGATCTGTTATCAGGTGCCGTAAATTCGCCGCAGATACTTCTGAACAGCGGCGTCGGTCCACGAGAGGAATTGAGCGCCGTCGGTGTTCCCGTCGTTCACGATCTTCCGGGAGTAGGCAAAAATCTTCACAATCACGTTGCCTATAACTTGGTCTTCACTATCAATGACACCGACACCACTCCCCTTAATTGGGCGACCGCGATGGAGTACCTCCTCTTCAGGGATGGCCTCATGTCTGGCACAGGTGGGTCACGAAAAGCAATAAAATCGACCGTTTCTAACAAGTAATTATTCAAGAAACATTTTTTTTTCTTTTATGTTTTAAATGTACAAGGTCAAGTTCACGATTACTTATACTTGGCCCCGGGCAAGACCTTGTCTCTTGATAATAATATTATAATCAAATATAAATAATAATAATAATCATAAAATAAAATAATAACAATAGTAATAACCAAATAATTATAATATAACATTTTTAAAGGGTCGAGCAAGAGAAGGCGCAAATCTATTAATAGTTTTTTTAGAAGTACAAAACGACGTAGTTACCGCAATCGAAAACTTTGTTATTTTATATTGCACCTTACACTCGCGCGCGACGAAAGTAATACACAAGGAGTCGCGGAAACGTAGAATCACGAGTCCCAAAACTCGGTTAGTTCGTTAATTAACCTTTCGACGACTCAAGTCAATTGAGAACGAATCTATTCGAGTAACCGGAACGACGACAAATTGAGTCCCGTCGAGTTTATCGCTAAACAGAAAACCCCACGCTATGGCTGCGCTCGGTGAATCGAACTTTACCCTCGACATACGAGCAACCCTTTTAGGTAACAAAAGCGCCCGTCTTTCAGAGACTGTTCTTTTGTAGTGCACGTAAGTGTAGACTCTTAAATCTCGTTACATCGTAAGAGCCGGGAAGAAGAAAAGGTTATTGCCACTGCTGGACTGAAAAATAAATTTAGCTGATAGCAGATACATGCGCATGACGCGTGACTGGATAAAATTACCAGTTGTGTGCACGCACACGCGTAATTTCTGCATTCTATTGTTCATACGTCTCGGGATCGTTATGATAAGAGATAGCGCAAGTTATGCTATTTTACGCAACCCTCTGATTTTTTCTCTCCTTTGTCCCTCGTCTAGTCAGCATATTCTGTTTACGCGCGTAAAGCGAAGCGAACACAATTAGGCAGTGGAATACCCTGGTTATAAAGTATAATTAATATTTCGTTAAATGCGTATTGGTTCCGACCGGTAGAAACTAATCCCCGCATTTTATTGGGTGAACAAACGCAGGACAGTCAACTGAAGGGAGAATAAAAAAGTGTTCTATTTCACCAGGGAGCGTAATAAATAAAACGGTAAAGTCACGACAAATAATGATAGTTCATATACAGAAATAGAAATCTAATCTAGCTTAATTGGAAATTTTGATCGGTTTTAATGATTTTAAAGTAACGTCATACGGAATTATCGCGTTTACTACCTCGACACTCGAAGGGTAATTAATAAACTATCTAATAAAACTAAGCAAGAAAGTCGGTTAATGGATTAATCAACGGTCGTTAACAAGCTTGTTATAAACAATAGAGCGTTATCGCCATATAGATCGTCATGCAGTCAAACGAGTTGCATCCGAAGAGACGATCCATGGGACTTCGTGCTGCACAACCGAGTGAAAGCGTTATTGCACAATGATCTCGATCACGTTTGCAGATCAACGATGTCGCAACCATTTTCCATTCAGTCTGTTTACCATCATTTATCCCGAAGTCGATTCAGTACCGATCGCCTGGGATTCACCGATCTCTAATTTGCGATTGGCGTTTGATTCCCATTAGGCTTCTTTCGCGCGAACCAATTTCCTCCCACTGCCTTAGAATAATCATTCTTACCGTCGTTTCGGTTTCTTGGGAATGACATGGAAATTACTTCGAGCTTTCAAACTCTAAAGAGAATCTGAATCGATTTGCCCGATATTATTTTTCATATACCGACGCAAGTAATTATTATACATATAAGAATAATATCGTTCCTGGTCTTGGTATGTAAAAATTGCAACTTTTAAGAATAATTCTCTTTTAATTCTTAATTGAATTAATACGGCCGATTACGAACTTTATTTATTAATATTTCTATTTCGTTAAATTGACGAGAAACGGATGGTTTCCGGAGATATCCAATATCTCTCAAATCATACACCGAAGAAGTAAAAAAATAGACGCATCGTGCACGAAACACACTTTTCGCTCTTTGCAATTGCAATCGAGAGGAATTTTTTCAAAAGGGTCGACGTTCCACCGAGAGCTACGGAAGTCGTAATAAATTATTCTCTTTCACGGATATTTTGGAAATCCCAACGGATAAACGCTGGGGAGAGGGATTTGCTTCGAGATTCACCTAAGCAAAAAAAAAAAGATTTATGCTTGCTCGTAGCTACCTTTGCTTATAAGCTGCATATCCCTTTCACACAACTCGTTCGGTTATAATCAAAGTTCTTTTTAAGGTATTCGGCACGAACGATTGCCCCGAGCTGAACGGGTTCTTAACGAGCATGGTGTCTGCGGGGCAGAACATTTTCGTTTTACTTTTTTTCGCTTTCTATGTAGGTGTGTTTCGCCACGGGGTTAGTAATCCAGAAAATGTAATCTACGAATATGTCGCGTAACGATCGCGGTATATACCGTTTCCCTTTAAGCGGGAACGATCGAATTCTTCGCTCCCGTGAGTCTAACCGCGTTGGAAATATTTTTACACCCGAAATTCCAATACTACCCCTCCCCCTCCCCCAACGAAATTCTTCAAACGTATCCGTAGCTTTAAATAAAGGCCTGATGTGTATGTCAGAAAAAAGTGCGTTAAAATAAATGTTATGGGTTAACAAAAATAAGACTATTTCGCAAGAATTATAAATAAAATAAATACTTTATCTTAAATAAATTACTAAATACTATTACTTAAATTAAAATACCATATCAATGACATTTAAAACCGCGATCATCACCCAAACACTGCACAATTTTGTCAACCAACGAACAGCAGGAAATTAATACCCGACGCTTCAGGGTATGATCGGTCAGCGTAAAAAACAAAAATGATGATTATTCTACAGGCATATCCGAGGTAACCGCAATGGTGAACACGAAATACGCGAATCCCAGGGACGATCATCCGGATGTTCAGTTGATTTTCGGTGGTTACCTGGCCGATTGCGCGGAGACCGGTATGGTGGGGGAGAAGAAGGGCGGGAAACGGAGCATCTACGTCATCCCGACGTACCTACATCCAAAGAGCCGTGGATACCTTCGTCTCAGGAACAACGATCCGCTTTCAAAGCCGCTGATCTACCCGAAGTATCTGAGTCACCCCGACGACGTGGCCGGCCTCGTCGAGGCTATTAAATTCGGTATCAGATTATCGGAGACCGAAGCTCTTAGGAGGTACGATTACGCATTTTGTCCTTGCGACGTAAACATACATCTATCTATACAAATCGTGGGCGAACCTTCCGAATGCTTTCAAGCGAGGCTCGTCTCTAATCTCGCATCGCGAATTTTCTTATCCTGCAAAGTAACGCGCGCGTTGTTAGCAAAGTGGTATGTAGATTTTGATTCTTCTTCTTTTTCATAAGGCACAGCGATATCCTGATTTCAATTTAAATCTGTTTTTTTTTTTATCTACAAATTTGAGTATCGTATATTTGACTATTTTGTTGTTCTATCTCGTCGAAGTTTCTAAAGTGAAAGTTAAATCATTTTCTTTAAGATTATACGAATGAGAGGAGGAAATCAGTTTCACGAGCAATACGTCTACAGTTCTTAATTTTAAATACAATTTACGGTTTAGCAAAGTCAAGGTAAATCAGATTTTCCTTTAATCACACCCGAACAGGTATGGATTCGAATTGGATCGCACACCAGTGAAAAATTGCGAGCACTTGAGGTTCGGTTGCAACGCGTACTGGGAATGCGCAGCGAAGCACGATACAGCTCCCGAAAATCACCAAGCTGGCTCTTGCAAAATGGGTCCGTCGGACGATCCTTTGGCGGTGGTCGACAATCAATTGAGGGTCAGAGGGGTGCGGGGGGTGAGGGTGGCCGACACGAGTATCATGCCAAGCGTCACGTCCGGTAATACGAACGCACCCGCTATCATGATCGGTGAACGGGTGGCTGACTTCGTCAAGAGAACCTGGATCGGCTGAACGAATTTTTCTCGCGCGGACGAAAAGCATACCACCCCGTCAATCAAAGGACCCCTGTTCACCGAAAGAAATTCGTAATGGGACACCGTGGTAACTCGAGTTCGATAAATTCTTGCGAGGGATGAGTGAACTTTGATAGAAAACCTGGTGAAGCAAGATCAGGAATAATAGGGGGAAAAAGCGGCATCTGTATGTTTTAAGCTCAACCATGTTTTCTTTTTTATTAATTGTCATGGGAGTAAAAAAGAAGCTTGATTATAAATCTTTTTTCAACGATTCCTAGGAAAAGCTGAGGTAGCCCGATGCGCGTTTAATCGTCGAAGGGAATTCATTAACGAAGGTTATGGATAACTCAAAGTTTTCCTACGCTTTCGATTTATCTATGTACCTTCGGAGAGATATAAATATTCATTTAAGGTAAATGAGAGTTGGAACTAGGAAATTTGGAATTTCAAATTTCGTGGAGTTGTTTTAATCGAAAGTACCTGCGGCTGCCTCGGCTTTGAACCTTCCATGAAATGACGAAATAAAGCATTGTAAATAGTACAGAAAATAAAAGGAACACATCGTACTAACAATTTATGTTTAAGGAATAGCGCGATGACAAATTTTCATGTGTGACATAGTTCGCGTTTCGTCGACGAAATTCTAACCATTTTTTGAATACAGAATAAATATCGTACGCTTCGACTAACGAAGCGTCATTGAGAGATTGTTGTTAAAATGTTATAACCTTCCTACACCGATGCAGAAAATACATTTCACGCATGCGTAGCGATGAAAGAACATCGACAAATCTAATAAATTTTTAATGGAAAAATGTTTCACGGGTACGTCGAATAATAGTGAAAAAATAAAATGAGATATTCGCGAAGAGACGAGCAACCGTGAACGCTCTGTTTTTTTATTCTTTCACAGTGACTTTCTGTCGTTTTAACGATACGTTATTATAATTAATAGAACTTGTATTTCGTATCGACGTTATTAGTTGTCGAAGAGACGGGTAGAGAGGCAAGGCACGTTTTAATAATCGTAGAGAAAGATGAATGGCATAGAAGTAGTGTGACGGGAAGGTAGAAATAAATGTCGTAAACCTTTTGACATTTCATAACGGGTTCTACAAGACGTTTCAGAAATATTTCGAGCGCTTCCGTGCACGTACAATAACTTGTGTAAGCCATTAGGAATGCTTTCGCCTATAACTTAAAGTAATATACATACATTTATCAATATTAATTATCTAAATCCTATTTACGTAAAACAGGTATGTATAAAAGGCACTTATGCATTCTAAATTAACGTCGTATTTGATAATATTACTAGCTATTCGTATATAAATAATTATTGATTTACAGCCTCTGGTTTAATAATTTTTCGAAATTTATCTCGCATATAAATTACAAAAAGAAGAGTAAAATAGGATAGTAGACCAACCTTATTACTCGGAGTCTACGTATTGAATTAATACTTATCGCAGGACTAGATCCGCAATTATGAGAATCGGGATTTGTAAAGTGTTAACGATTAGATTCAAAAGTACTCGTAGAAACCCTGATTACACCTGTACATTCGTCGAATCTTTTCAATGTCCCTTTTACTGAGACCTTCCCTTTGGCCAAGTTTTGCTCTGGCATTATTCTGAAAGAATTCGTCAAGGACGTCAGAAAAGCCAGCGTGTCTCTGGAATATTGAAAATTATGACAAAAAATGGAGTCTCGAGTACCAAGAAATCCTTGCGCGTTTTATATCGTTGCGATAACGCGAATTCCTCATATCAGTCATTTAATTCAATAATCCGAGAACGCATTGTCCTTAAACATTTTTTTTTTGTTATTCAACGTAAAAACAGTTACAGAGGGCAATGGAGACGAGTCTCGCGGGGTTTTGTATTTTAATCGTGAGTTTATAAAACAGCGTGGAGTTCCGAGGAAGCAGAATTTTCATTTCAATTTCATATGAATCATAAATTATGTTATGAAATGTGAAGTATTTAAAAAGCGTTACACCGATAAAAGTAAACATCGTGTATGTCACTTACGTTAGGTATTATAGTAGGTTGTCCATTCCTGGAGAAAGCGTAGGAGGAATAATGCATCACGCTACCATAATCGTATCCAATGCCAAAGTCATCCGTGGTTTCTCTCGAGGCCTTTTTGAAATTATTATCGTAACCTGATCGGGAAATAAAAGATCTTAGGGCGTTACAATGATTTAAAAATGAAACAAATTACAAACTTGGTTTTCAGGGCGGTCGTAATCTTCTATTTTCAATATATCCCTAACCGTACTCCGATATAAAAATAATTGAGAAATACTTCAAGCGTCTCCGAATCATTTGAACATATTTTGGTTTTCACCCAAATTTCAATTTAAATAGTAAACGGTAACCACTTCTCTGCATGACGAGTATAATCCCCACAACACAAAATATTCCAATTTCCTCGTGACGAGTATACACGTCAAAAATAGTTAACTGGTTGTAACCGAAAGGTTTGTCTTTCGAAAAATCGAGCGCGCACCTCTTCGAATATTGTTCCACTGTATGGAAACGAAGTCATCCCTCTCATTTCTGCTTTGCTCGTGTAGAAATCCGATTGCGTGCATCAGCTCGTGTATCACCGTTCCCTTCTTCGTCAGGCATCCAGGTACCTGAAGATTCACGTTCTGCCATCCTCCGATTCTTCCCACACTGCTCCAACAACCGCTGTTGCCAGCCGTGATCCTGATGTAATCACTTTCCTCGCCCCGGTAAGGTTTGAATCTGATACACGTGTATTTATGGTAATCGTTCATAGCTTCGTAAATCAATTTCCGTTGCTGGGGATCTGCGAAAGCAATTCGTGACACGACGTAAATATATTTTTCCCCTGCTTTCTCATAAATGCGATGGCACGATGATAAGGGTGATACACTTTCGAACAATGTGGTGTTAACACGTTGACACCGGTGTGTACCGCCGGTGGCTCACGCTTGGATGTCCCATAAAACGGCGCGGACTGGCAAATATATTACAGAAAAAATTGCCATATAGTTGAGAGTAAGAATTAGAAGAATTCGAAGTTATTGAGATACAGTAGGATTTATTTAATTTACAACTATAACTTACGATTGATCGAATTGTAATTTTGATTTGTAACCTAGTCGCCCAATGACGAGAATCACGAGATGCAGAGCACCGGTGTCAGCGCATTGAACGCAAATCGACTTGACCGAGGTTTTTACCATTTCTTTAAATATCTCACCGAAATATGGACTGATGATATAAGGTACGACACCGTTGGGCCATCGGGCGGAATTCCCTTTCAAGCCGTTCCTTCCTGTTTGATACGGAAACAAAATGTCACCCTCGATGTAAGATCCTAGCTCTTCGGGGTTGACGCCCGTGCCCTCGTGCCATTCGGCCACTTTCGTTCCCGTTTTATTATCGGGCAGACCGTATAGAGCCTCCTCCAGGTACCGCAGGTGAGAGTCTAATCCACTCGTATCGTCGATCGCGTTTTCAAAAACGTCGGGACTCTCAAACGGGAGTGCCGACGTCAGTGTCAAGAAAACATGAATCGTGAAGAACATGGACAACGACATTGCGCATTTATGCGAGCGTTACAACTTCGAATTACGATTTTTTTTTACTTTGTCGCGACGATAAATTTGATCTCGCGACGTGTACCAAAAGGATTCGATACTGCTACCGAATTTAAGGGAAAATACTGATTCTGTTAGAAAACACTGAACGTCATTTCGCATCGGTACGTGTCGTACTCGTAATGATTATGATAGTACTGGCAAAAAAAATCTAACGCGCGTCTCTTTATAACGTTCACGAAGAAAAGGCGTGTCTCACTAGAAGAGTATCGAAGTATCGCTTCCGTGCGGAAGCAATCAGGGACGCTTACCGATAACTATGAATTTAAGGTGACGAAAAGTAGATATTTACCAGGTGCCATTATATCTCGAAGGTGCGGTGTTACGTATTACGAGTACGCGACAGAAACCAGAAATAATTGTCCGATACCGCGGGTTCGCATTGTTGACCGAGCGAAAAAGTTATCAACGATCAAATATTAATATCTATACCGACACCTTAACTGACCCTGGTGAAACAAAAAATTGAACCAATTTATACTTTGCCTCTCGAGAAACGATTAGGCGAAACGTTTTTGATTATTTTATTCAAGGACGATTCCTACCGTGAGGAAACATGAATCGCCCTTTCTTTCTTCTTTCGGTCTTTATGTATAGCCCGACGAAT
Organism: Pemphredon lugubris; assembly: GCA_933228935.1. Lineage (NCBI taxonomy): Eukaryota > Metazoa > Arthropoda > Insecta > Hymenoptera > Crabronidae > Pemphredon > Pemphredon lugubris. The sequence continues at coordinate 25,620,721 of OW121817.1, read as the reverse complement.
ATATTAAAACCGACATAACAATACCATTCATCGCAACTACATTTACGTAGTGACAAAACTGTCTGGGTCGCCGACCCTTACGCTTCAAACGTGTCAAGTACGCTAAACTCTTATTAGAAGCATCATTTGCATATCACCAAACACCGTCCAAGATTAATATCCTTTCATTCCCTTCGTTCGTATGCAAATCCCCGGGAACAAACATTTGTCATCGTTTCTCCCAATTTGCAGCTTCCTACGAAGCCGCGATTTTTTTATTTCCAGGGTCATCCAGATTGAGTACGTTCGATAAGCTCGCGACAACTGTCAGACGTGTCGCGCGAACGTATCTTTTATAGGAATCCTACCTCCAAGGATCGTTTAACAGATTAACGATCAGTTATACTCAAATAAAATTTTGCTAAATTTTTTCGCGCGTATCTTCAAAAGATGTTCTTTGCTTCTCTCGTTAGATTTTGTTCCTTGCATGCTACATCGACCGTATCTCGTTTTATCCAAATTTCTGAAGGCATACCTGCAGAACCTACCAATTCCGCAGAAACGCCTCGAAGCTATTCACTCGAGTTTCTCGAACGACGAATAAAAAAAAATGTTATGTTTATTCATACGCGCCTTGCATATCTACCGCACGTCCCTTTCACAAAGTACGTTCGGTTCTAGTTCTAACGCGGAGTACTTTCAGAGGTATTCAGAACGAGCGATAACTCTGGATAGCGTGCATTTCCATGAACGTCTTTTTGCCGCGATACATTTTTTCCATCTTTCCCTCGATACGCGTGCAGCAAAATTCTAAACGTTAATACATTATCGCGTACTTGTTCTTGGCCCGAGACAAGGCCTTGTCGCCTGATTCGACAGAAACAAAAATAATTCGCGGTAAACTGTAATTGCGGTTTCCTATGAGATTATTTGCACAGGAGTAACATGTGGAAATTAAATACGCCGAAAGTGTCGATACATGCATTTATTCACCACAAACACAATTATAATAAATACATAATTCACACGTTTAAGAACATCGTGTCTTTGCACACCGAACACGAGCACGCGGTTACTTAATACTGATAGTTGCGCAGAAAAAAGGTTTCGCGAAATGCACTTTCAAATCCATTTTCAACATCGATCTCCGATCTGTTTCTCTGTTTGATTCGCATCCGTCAACCGTAAACCGTGTACAATTAGAAATTAAAACTATCGCAAACGCAAACAAAACACACCGTCATTTTTGGGACTAGACTTTTCACTTTTTCTTTTTCTTCGTCTCTCCTTTCGAATAGAGACTCGGAATATCGAAATCCAATCGATGAATTATTTCGACGAGGAGTTACCAATAGCCACTACTACGTCTACGTTTACTGCATTTGTACATCTTTCGAATCTTCTGTATGTCTTTTTTACTGAATCCCTCTCGTTGGCCTAATTCGACTTGGGAGTTAACCTGGAAGATTTCCTCAATGAGCCCCAGAAAGCCACCCGGTTCCTACGGACATCCACAACAGGTGCAAAATTTTCCCAACAACGCGCAGGTGCGTGTCTATGTGCGTTTCGTCCAACACATTCATGCATTTCTTTAAGCAACACAAAAATAGCAATTTATCTATACGCTTTGGATTTTGAAGCGATCTATAATCAGTCTCCAGGAAAAATGATCTGCGATTATCGTGAAAAACTTATCGAAACGACACCACGTAAATTATTAATACGTTTGTGCACTTTTGTATCATATAATTTTATGATTCGCACTAGATACATAATTCCCATTTACTGTATTGAACGTTATAGAGACCGTGAAAAATAAGCGAAGCAAAAAAGTGGCAAGCGTGTAAATTAGAAGCCAACGGTAGCCGACAGGGGATTAAAAAGCGAAATTAAAACTCACCTTAACAAATGCCTTTAATGCGTTCAAAGCAAGCGTGACGTTAATACAAAATGATTCGAAGCATTAGTCCCGATTCGTTGGAGAAGTGATCTCCGATCGGCACAAAAATTATAATAACTTTGGTTGATGTTAAAATAATTTCGTAGAAATTGTGAAGATATCTTTCACCGTTACGAAATCAATGCCGATAAACGAATCCTTGCAATGGACCTTGATGAATTTGACGTGACATATTACTCACTCTGGGCACTATGGTGGGTTGGCCATTCTTCGAAAACGCGTTCCGAGAATAGTGCATTACGCTCCCGTAATCGTAACCAACGCCGAACGCGTCGGTGGTTTCTTTCGTGGCTTTCTCAAAGTTACTCGCGTGACCTATATAAATAACGACATATCTGGCGACATAAATCATTGGGCGTACATCGCGATTTCCGCAGGTTTATAAAAAGAAAAACATTTTTGCACGCGAGAAGATAGAAAAAGAGAATTTTGTACTGGTTGAAAATCCTACCGCAACGCGAGAATCCGAATTACCTGTTTGAGTTAGCTATGACTCCAAGTTTACGTACGATGGAAACTGTTATAAAATAATTATCTTTTCTAATTTTGGAAATAGGAACAAATGTACCACACACGAGTTCTTTGATATTGTCGAATACGAAAATACTTTTCCTTCGATACCAATCAACCTCACCTCGAAATACTTTTTCCATATCCAAAAATATATTTTTTATTTTAAGCGTTACCCTATATATCCGTTCCACGAACGCAAAACAGTTTAATGGTTTATTTTTATTCTATGGACAACGCCGATTGGTTGCACGCGTTAAAAGAAACGATTTCTTACCCCAAAATTTTGTTGCAAGAATTTTTGTAATACTCTTTAACCGTTCCGCGAGTAAAATCTAACAATAAGTGAAATCTATATCGAATTCGGATCTACATTTCTTTCGTTTAGAGAAACCCTGTTGTATAAGGCCTCGAAATTGTTTCGCGATCGATTCAGGTACTCACGGTTCAAAATGTTATTCCACTGAATTGAAACGAACTCGTCTCGCTCGTATCTGCTCTGCTCGTGGAGAAAGCCAATAGCGTGCATCAGCTCGTGTATCACCGTGCCCTTTCTTATCAAGCATCCTGGGACTTGAAGATTCACGTCTTGCCGTCCACCCACCCTCCCGACGCTGCTCCAGCAACCGGTGTTCCCAGCCGTAATTCTGATGTAATCGCTTTCCTCACCGGTATACGGTTTGAACTTGATGCACGTGTACTTGTGATAATCGTCCATGGCGGAATAAATCAATTTCTGCTGCTCCGAATCTACGAACGGAGTGACGGAACGTGTGATAGTATCTTTAATTTAAAGATAGGTTTGATAGTTAAATTTGTGACACATCGAATTTTCGAGTAATTCCACGATATTAAGGTCTTTATTATAATTTCGCCTGGAAGCGAGAACTGTCTTTCGAGAAGTACCTCTCTCCGTGGATATCAACGAATAATGAATATAAATGTAGACATTTTGTACAACTCTAATCTCCGCAAGAATTTTTATAAGAAACTGTAATATTAAGGGATTGGCGTGAAAGTCTAGGTATCACGAATTCGAGCGATTTTTCGTTGACCTTTTACAAAAATTCAACCCGGAAAATGCCTAAGACGGCTGCGATCCAAAAACGGCCGGAGATAAATTAGGGAAAAGGGACATTCAGATAAAATTCAATTTCAACTCCAGCATCAAGGACTACCGCGACCGAACATCGTTGCTCGTCCCCCGAATACCGAGGGTCCAATTAAAAATAAAAGATCCCTGGCTCCGCGACGTTGGAAATGGTCCAACTACTCACTGAAGTACGGGCTGATCATGTAAGGTACGACACCGCCGGGCCATCGAGCGGAATCCGCTTTCAAGCCATTTTTTCCAAGTCTAAGAGGGAAACGAATGTCACCCTCGGGATAAATTCCCAGCTCCTCGGGATTCTCTTCCATTCCCTGATGCCAGTTCGCCACCTTCGTGCCGGTCTCGTTGTCCGGCGCTCGGTAAAGATCCTGCCCGAAGTGCAGGAGATGAGAGATCACTCCTTCGGGACTGTCGACGGCATTGTCCAGGACGTCGCGACGCCTGTATGGCCACGCCGACGTGGAGCTGGCCACAACGAGCGCCAAAGAGACGATCGACCACGGATTCATCGTGCGGTTTCCTCTTTGTCGGGAAGGAGCTACGGGTGAGAAAATAGAGACAACGCTGACGTTCAGACCGAAACCACTGACCAAAATTCTCGGTTTCTTCCTGTCTTTATACGCACCTAAGAAACCCCACCCGCGGATTTGCTCGATGCTTCCGCGCGGAAACGATCGGGGACAGCCACTGATAACCGTGGACTTTGGGTAACAGGAAGTGGAGGCTTACCGGTTTAATACCTCGAAGGCTCCTACGGCACCGGACGACGCGTATTCCCCCGAGAAGCGCGGGATGACGTTCGCCAGAATGGTACCAATTTACATGTGAATTCGACGTCGGATATCGTGGCCGCTGTCACTCATTTTTTTTTTGCGATGACTTCGATGATCGGATTTAAGTCCTATGCGAGTATCGGTGAGAACACGCGGCGGAGGAACGTTATTGTTGATTTTGGGATCCAAAGTTGGCGAACGATAGGTGTAAGTATGGAGTGTAATAATGAAATTACTTTGCACAGATATTGATCGATATTGAAACATTGAGATCCGGATTATTGTGTTTTTTTAAATTTAATTCGACTAATTAGCGAGAGTGTAAAAAGTTAACAAATCATTCATTCCAGTCTCAATATTTATTATCAACTTAACATACGACGATTTATTAATAATGTAATAATCTTGTACCAACTTTTTATTTTCATAACTATTTATTATTTGATAATATAATGTTTTAGAATTTCACAATCAGGAACACTGACCTATAAAATCTCAAGTATTCCATAAACCATATTCTATAGTCACAGAAACAGTGAAAGAGCATAAAAAACTAGGATAATTTAACAGACATTAAAATTGTTTCTCTCATTAATTAAACCTGTACTTGCGTCACCAATTAACGAGGAATTGCGATAGAAGCACGCGTATTACAAGTTCGCCTGAAATAAATGAATTCCACGTTTATCGAAACGGAAAAGAAAAATAATTGAGTTGTTCTTGGCAACCTGTTTGAACAGCGTATTTTTTCGTGAAATAATAGACGGTAGAAGAAATTGTGGTCTGCGCGGAGCATGTGTCGAAGCCAAAACTTACTACGACGCTCGGCATTACATTACCGTTCGAAGTAAAAGAAGCATTATTTGCGGAGCGCTCCGCGCGATTTCCGACACAAGCCCGAATTAACATCCTCCTGCGCGCTTTATTCACATGCAAATCTCGGTGAACGAGCCTCTGTCATCGATACTCGATCGTCGCCAAAAGAGTCTCTCAAATATCCTTCGCGACTGCGACTTTGAACCGGGAAGGTCGTTGAGATGTCTCCCTTCCGATTATTATTTTCGTTATGATTTATAATATTTCGCGCCGAGTAATTTACACAGAAATCTCTTTAAGTATAATGGCACTCATTTGTATTTCTGACATCTTCCCCTGCTCGTATCAACTTGTCTAGCGGCTGTTAATAAATCACGCGGACGAATTAACATTAATCTTCCTAAAACGACCCACGCGCGAAAATTGCGCGATACGATCAGTACTATGGAGAATATCGTTGTCACTGAAATTTTGTTATTAGAGTATAATGATGTATATTTGTTTAATATTTATTTATTTATTTACTTATTCGCTATTGTACGTATAAACAATAGTCATTTTCTGCAGTATCGTTACGTAAATTACAATACTACGTATCGCGTGTTTATCTTGTGTCTCAGAATTAGGTGTCTGTTCTCTTCGAAAAATCGAATTATTATTCACCGATAAAGAAAAACGTATATACATACATATATCAGGGTGAGAACTGTTTAAAACCGGTTTAAGTTGTACGCAATGCTTTCCGAATGTTACAGTTAAATTCCCAAGAGATAAATTTACCCGACGCCTCCTTTTCTATTATGCAGACATGATAATTGTAACTCTAAATTTCTAAATCACTTCTAGCCACCAATTTGCATTTATTACGCGCTAGTACTTAATTTACATATAGGTCACCACTTCCGAAACTTTAATATAAAAGTAATCACTAACATTAGGCGACACCGAAGTAGGATGCATGTCGGATAAAACTTTGTAAGGGCTGATTTTAACCTTTCCTGTTTACGGCTGCCTAATTTCGATAAGGGGTTTAGGAAATAGTCCGCGAGGTCATTCTTTCTTTGACCGTTATTCTAATACATCACCACTTTATTCAAACCTCTACAACTCTGTCAATTTTACGGATTTTTGTTTCGAACTTCGCTTAAAATAATCTGAAAAGTACAAACTTCAAGAAAACTACAAACAAAATAAAGCAGTTTTCTGCAAATTTCAGGATGGCGTAACCCCTTAAGATTCGTAAAGATCATTTTGTAATGCGTTTTTTCTGCCGGAAATAAATCGATTTGCAAATTTCGTCCCGCTTCACGAATGGTAAAATCTAGTCACCTTAGTTTTGGATAATACACAGTTTTTACTTGTTGGCGAAATTTTTTAATTTCCCCGAAACCTGATCTCACCCGCGATAAATTGAGCCTATGCGCAAACACGTTGAGATAGCGTAAATAGATGTCAGTATACGAAAAAGCAAACCGCCACGCGCCCCGGCAAATAACCTCAAAGCAACTTGAATGACATTGTTGCAGCATCAGTGAAAATTGTCTTGACATTCGTAATAATGACATTCGAGGATTCCTGGAATGTGATCAAGGTAGCCGCCGCGGAAAACAGGCACGAATTAGTGTTGTCAGGCCCGGCGATCTCTGAATTAATCAAAAAAGAGGGTTTGGATAAATCCTTGTTTAACCTGCAACATTTAAACTACTTGAACATAACGCGAACGTGTCTACAAGAAGTACCGGATGAAATCGAAAAACTCGAAAATCTCACGAATTTGGTATTATATTCGAACGAGTTAAAAAAGATTCCAAAAACAATCTCCAAGTTGGGAAAATTGAAGGTTCTGGATTGCTCGAGGAACAAGCTGACGAGCTTACCCGACGAGATCGGAAACCTTCCGCAAATAACTACAATTAATTTTGGCTCGAATTGTCTAAAGTCTTTGCCGTCACAAGTGATTAATTGCAAATTAAGCATCTTGGATATATCGAACAATCAGCTCGAATTGTTCCCTGATGTATGTTACGCAGATTTGATTCACCTTTCCGAGATACATGTGAATGGGAATCGAATAAAAGAAATCCCGCCGACTATATGTAGTCTGTCGTCCTTGAAAACGTTGAATGTATCTGATAATTTGATTTCAGGTAAATTACGTTAAAAAAATGCAGAGAACTGGTACCGTCTAACGCATGGATTCTCAAAGTATATGGAAACTTTTAAATTTTATTAGTTCCGTTATTTATACTGGGATAATCAATATTATTTATAGATAAATTTTTAAGATCTAGTTTTTGCTTTACAAACTCTTAGTGTCGTAATAGTAGAGAATCCCTGTCGTACCAAATGCTATTCGTTTCAACAAATGACATTAGACGTGAACAGAATATACTGGTTTTAATGCTTTATTATGCTTTGTAACAATGTACTTTAATAAATACTTATGTTGTATAGTTGTGCCTGGAGAAATAGCAGATTGTTTAAAGCTAAAAGATCTGTCGTTGAAAGGAAATGCATTGAGTGATAAAAGATTATTGAAATTGGTTGACCAATGCAGGACAAAACAGATATTGGAATACGCCAAACAACATTGCCCTAAGAGTAATCCTTCAGGGTGTCCGAGTAACAAATCAAAGAAGGGCAAAAAAGGACAAAAGTTGTCAGAATCAGAAAATATTTCTAATGCTGTAGAAACTTTGACTCACAAACTGAAAGTATTAAAAGCAATGGATGACACAGTCGCGATTAAAATTACTCCGCCTGTGAAAAGCGTCAGACCTTATATAGCTGCCTGTATAATTAAAAACCTGTCTTTTACGGATGAGAGTTTCAAAAAATTTATTCAACTCCAAACCAAATTACACGACGGTATATGCGACAAGAGAAATGCAGCCACCATAGCTACACATGATTTCAAGCTCATCACACCTGGTAAATAAGAAATACACTTTGTACTACAGACGTGGACGATTTAAATCCTGGACAATGTACTGTATTAAAATTTTACTTCATTTTCAGGAGACTTAACATATACGGCAAAGTGTCCAAACGAATTGGAGATTAAACCATTGATGCGGCAGGAAACCGTTACTGGTGCGGCGTTATTTCAACAATTACAAACGGAGGCTGACAATTTGCGAAAAGAAAAAAAACGTAATGTATATTCAGGGGTTCATAAGTATCTGTATCTCTTAGAAGGTAAACCTCTGTTTCCATGCCTGTTGGATGCCTCCAAGCAAGTCATATCTTTTCCACCGATAACCAATAGCGATGTTACAAAGATGTCGGCAAACACTGACACAATGTTAGTGGAAGTGACTAGCGCTACATCTTTCCAGATTTGCAGGTGAAATTAAATTTATTAGCAAAATAAAAATAATTAGAAGTTATATTATGTGGATAATCCATATCATTATATATCCTCTTTTCTCGACAGAAATGTTTTGGACCAATTTCTGAAAGATTTAATCGTTCTTGGTTTCGGTTGCCCAGTGGAAGACAAAAATACATCTGGTTATCATAATTTAATGGTAGAACAGGTTAAGATAGTTGATATGGAGGGTAATATGAAACTAGTGTACCCATCCCGGGCAGATTTGAAGTTTGAAGACAATTCAATAACCATACTGCGCCAATAACAAATTGTACACATGTTAACAGTTTTAACTGCAGTTTATTTTGCATCTTGTTTTCCCCTTGCAATTATATTTACTTCAACAGTCCTGATCAACAATACCTCAGAATGTACATAGCTTTTAAATAATCGTTTGATTTTGATACAGTATTTTTGTACCAAATCCTTAGAAGAAATTTGCAATCACTGTAATAATTACTTCTTTCGTTACGTAACGTAAAATCAAAACTTTATTTACTTTACCAAACATTCAATTATACTGAAACATAATTATAACGAACGAAAATAATTCGATGTATCTTACAAAATAATTTAATACGAAATAAACTTTAACATGAAATTTCCGATAATTCGGATTGGAAACCTTCGAAAACCTTGTAATTAAGAAATCGTAATACTTGCAATAAAATGTTTAATATGAAAAGTAATTCCCATAATTTTACACAAACAGTACGTTATAAAAAGAAAATACAAAATTCAAGGGACAGATATTGATACGTAAACTTTCTATTTGAGAAATTAAGAATTCAAATCTTAGCGAACGTTAAAGTCTTCTTTTCGGTTACAAGTGAAGTAAATAAAACACAATATTCTTACAATTAGTAAAAACTGTATTGCGACCAATTATCTATCTCGTATTTTAAATCTTAAAAAGCTAAAAACAAAAACGTGTTTCTGTAAGTACCGACGCGTTTCAAATAAGAATTGTAACACTCGCTGGTGTGCACAGGATATAGTGGTTATCCGCAAGTTCAAATATCAGTGAAAAACCGCCATCATACAAGGCAGCTGACGACATTGGCGCTACCGTGTCACGAACAATCGCGAATCGTTCCATAGTTAGCCGGTGTCGAATTCTCAACTGTTTTTATAAATATTGTACTTTGCTTCGTGTGGCTCGACCGCGATGCAAACAGCCAACTTCGCCCGAGCGAAACGTTTTTGTGCATTTTTGTGAGCATTAACGGTGGAAGTTTCGTTATTAACCATTTTAACGATACGAAGAAATTTGCACGGATATTCTGAACTTTCCAACATGCGCGAATGTTTGAAGTGTTAACATGGCGCCGAAACATGACTGGTCATGACGGGGGACTGAGAGAAAGATTTTTGAGGTTAGTTGATCAATTTGTCATTAACTACTGCAGCATCGGTCAAATTGGTTGTATAATTAGTCGAACTCGTAGGTCAGATTTGACGGTAGATTGATGTGCAGCGCGTGGTCGGATGATATTTTGTTGTTTTGTGACGAAAACACGTGTCGCACTTTGTAATGTACGTATTGTTTTCATAATGATCTGGAAGGAACGCATCGGTCAGCAATAATAGCTACGATATAAATATCATGTATTGAACAAATTACGACCCGCTTTTGTTTCTCGCTTTAGTGCTTTGTTCGTTGTAATTATTGTTAGTCGCTGAATTTCATGGGTTGATATAATGTTGTAGAACTGTTTATGGTATTTTTCCCTTCGATTTTCTCTATAGTGCTTTATTATAAATCTTTAAATATAACAGATAAATCACGATGTTTTACTTTTGATAGTATATACGAGTAGCGCCAAATACAAATTAACAGAAATATTTTGTTTTGTCAAAGAATATGCTCAATATGCTTACGCACATCGGCGTGTAGTTTAGAATACTTGTTTCTAACATATCTAAGAATTGAATGAATCACGTTATATATGCGTTATCTATAGTGATAAACTTATCGATAATACACTTATGCTATTGTAATATAATTGCACGATATAATGACTGATATAGTCAATAAGATGTAGGATATGAAAAGCCCAAGATTATTGAATGTTCTTGAAGTTTTATATATTACCATAATGTGGATTGTTACAGCACAGATACATCGATAAGTGACAAACTATGAAGTACAACCAAAATATATCATGATACGGTACATAAAATCTCACCTATGTTATTTTATGCAACGAAATATTTTTAAAAAATTTCAACTAACTGTTGTATTTATTCTTAAATTCATTGAAAAATATATTTCATGTGAAATTATTGCCTTCTATTCTAGTAAATGGAAGAAATAATAAAGTATCCTTAAATAAGATTCGTTAAATCTGTTTTTGGGTTGGGTAGAAACAAACCCTAATTGTACTTTAATCTGATTTTCAATGCTTGTGGCATGCATATATCTATAGAATAGAGATTAAACGGTGGCTGACATCATACAGATCTCATATTAAAATAACTGATGATGCCTAGCTTTGGATGCTGTACGTTTAATCGTTGGACCAATTTGTAAAAATATAATGCAAATAGATCTGCAGGTAACAATTATTGGAGTAGGAAGATCACTTAATCACATTTAGTCTGACTAGTATATACCGAATGATGCGAAAATTTAATTTGCTTTAAGTCTCTCTTGCCTCTCCTTCACATCGATTATGCTTAGGTTGATACACGATACATATCCGTGTAGTAGTGAAATACCAGTTTTCACAATTGCTATAGGTGCGGAAAGGCATGCAATCGCTTTGAATAAACTTGTACCGAGCACTGAAACAAACATATACTTGGTTCCTGTAAAGCGTCACAATAATATCAGACAAAATGTGTCCAAAAACTTACGAATGGGTCCTTCGGTAAAATTAAGGAGATACAAAGCAGCATAGAATGCTTCGTTCCCAGCGCACATAATAAATAAAACTGTACGATTTGTGTAGTACAGTCTCATAATGGGATTTTCGGACATGTCGATAAACTTATGACTTGTTTTTCCTTGCAATAATGTCCTATAACGTATTAAAATATGTTTACCAAATACTGCAAGATAAACTTGCATTATATAAAACAAATACATTAACCTGATTAGTCGAAAAAAAATATTTATAGATTCATGTATATATATTTATGAATGTTTCCTCACGTATGCAAGTATATCCAGTGACAAGCAATGTCAATTGCCATACTCAGTTGAAACCAAAATGTGTACGATGGATAAAATATGGATAATGTAACCAAGAGACACATAGTGCCAACTCGATCAGTCAATTGATCTAATATACCACCAAATTTGGTACTCTGATTAAAGTATCTTGCTGCGTGACCATCGACAGCATCCAATAGGGCGCTAACAACATAGCACCACGTTGCAATAATGTGGTTGGTTGGCATAAAGTAAAAGGATATGAGAGCCAAAATAACTCTTCCATAGCCTATTAACACAGACATTATGTATGTACAATCGTATTTACTGCGTAGCTTGTATACCAATCGCTAAATACACGTAGCTATTAACACTTGTACTTAAACGTTACTCATCTCAATGAGGCTTTGTGTTACTTTTAAACCTAAATTATTATTCCTACAAAGCATATTAGATTGCTTTCTTACAATGTTCATAACAACCAAATCGATTCATTGCCAGGGTATAGGTAACTAGCGATATTAATGTTACATATCAAATAACATCATACAGAGTTATATAAAACAGATACTGACATATTAGTACTAATCAATATAGGAAGTCTTTGAAGTGCCTTGCCTAGAGATTTCTATATGCGTGATGTATTAGAAACATTATTTGAATACTTGGTAGAGTGATGCAAAAGATATATTTTCATTATAAAAATGCAATGCGAGAATGTTTAACATTTATCTTATGTTTTGTGCTAATAACCATATGCTTTTCCATATAATATAAGTGCCAATTCTTTCCAAAATATTTTGGGGCAATAGAAATTTATTCCATATACATGGAACAATCCGATTGAGTTGGATAAGTCCACTCTTTTCTAATTGTTTGAATTTCTCAAAACTGTGGCATAGAGGATCTCAAAAGCACGATATTGGTTAACACAAACCTATCTTAACTATTTGTTCTCATTTTATTCTGTATGTATCAAACATATAGGTTTCAATTTTCAATATATTTTTTCGTCACGTATTTACAAAATTAATTTCATGCATAACATATGAGGCACTATCATTCGGGTTTCACTGCTTTATTTCGTAATTAAATCAATTTAACGAGGATCAGATGTTTTCACGGGAATCTAACGGCTTTATAACTCTTTCAAAATATGACTATCAGAGTGCACAATAATTATTTACCAATGATGTTAGGCACGAATAAGAAAATATTCTCAGATTCCGGCATTTTGGCGCCTCTTAACGTCTTTCCTCTGATTTAGAAATGTAATTGCAACAGAACTTGTTATCTGTAACCAAGCGAATGATTCTCTATTATCTGTGGTCGTTCGTGTCAAGTAATATCTCGTCTTTACTCTGAACTTACGAGTTTCAGTCGACAACCGTCAGAACACTTTGACACGCTCTGCTGTCCACTATTTAATCTGAATTAACGCACAGCAGTATACATCGTCAATGAATTGGTGCAATCGACAGTCATCTCGCACTTGTGGTTCGAGTTCGAGATATATCGATCCCGGTGACGCATACAAACTTACAGTATTGTATCAAAGCTCACCTTTCAAGGGTTCTTTGAAGTAGTCACTACGAGGTATTATTGAAAAACGAAAAATAATAGTAAAAGCTTCCCGTCAGGTCGATATTTGAAATGTCAAAGAATGATGACTGGATCGATTGTCTGAAATTCTTTTGTTTGAAAAAATCACTTTTTGTTACATATATTATACATATAACTAGGTAAAACAGAAGATGCAACGTATATTGTCTTTCAGTTGTTACATGTCTGCATATACAATTACATCACTATCAAGTTGTCATGTAAAATTCATATTGATGGGAAGAAAGTACTGACTTGTAAAAGTAATGATTGTTGCAAGTTCTTTTCTGTACTCAAAACGATGTACAGAATTACAAATACGAAAGAACACAAATTATAATTAGACGAGAAAAACCAATTTTCATCATCTTTTGTCATACGTTTGTTTTTGTTGAGTGCATAATTCTTTTTTAAATATCAACAATTTTCGTACAGAATATACATACTTTGGTAGTCATCCTTCAAATTTATCTAAACTTGTGGGAGGTGAAATCTGACAGAATATATTTTACGAAAGTATTATCAGCTAATGCATTTTATATGTAATTTTCAACATTGCTGCATTAAATCATTTGCTCGCATCTTCTGAACCATTTACCTACCCTCAGCAATTGATTTGAATTCAAGAAGAATTTGAATGAAACATAAAATTTACATTAGTATCGTTTGAAACATGTCGACGCTTAGTTACGGCCCTGAAGCCAGACGACATTTTCGGAGGCTAAACGGCTGGTCCGCCGTTCCTCTGCGCAAAAGCGATCGTTTATTGTGTCGCGAGAAAACTGTCTGTGCAGGTTTACGTCAGTTTTCCTGTCGCTTCTGCTCGACGTGATTGTCTTTCAATCTTATTTTCGTTCAACGACAGTGAAATCGAGCGAAACGGTCACGCACCACAATCATCACGGCCGTACGGTTCAATTTGGATATCGTGGAACGAAGTTTTCGGGTGCTCGCTAAACTCTATCCTTCATACAATTTCAGTTAACACCGTGTTGGAAATTTAATCTCGTCGAACGAGAAACCGATTCGTTCACCTGTTTGAATCGTGTCCCGTACCGCGTAAGAACATTTTAGTTCGTACCTCCACTGTCGTCGAAAAGTGTTGCACGAACAGCGAGTGGCATTATGCGATCGATAGTTCACCGACGATTTTGGAATGTGCTTCGATGATTCGATTGGATACACCTGTGCATCCGCGGAACGTTTCTGGTTGTCAAGCGAAATGATGCAAAAGTGATTACAGTGTCTTGCGTGGGCCTATGCACGGCGAAACAGTGACGGGAACAAATCGTGTACTTTGCGGTGTGTGTACAAGCGATGCCAAAAGTATCGCCGACGTTTTGGACAGGCAGGAATATACATTCTCGCGTCTTCCGTCCACAGACGGCTGGAACCGCGATACGATAGTAAATCATACTTCATCCGAATGAAGGATTTGTGGGCTTTCTAAAGTACACGGGGAAAAATGTGCATTTTAATATCTTTCCAGCGGCCATTTTGAATTTATGACTGCTACGAACTACGGCGATTATCAACCTCCTTTTGTAACTACCCAAAATTGGACTTTCTTCGACTGCTCCGGTAGATTGTGGGGACGCGAGTGTTACTTGTCATTTAGAATCACAATAATCGCGAGTTTCAATATGAAATCCTGATACGCGCTGTCAAAACCATTCCATTCGTTTTTTTTCTATTATACGTTCTAACGAATAGACAATACTATTACTTTGAATAGGGAATGAACGTTTTTCAAGTCTGACGTGAATCCATAGGATAATTGTATCGGCGTTCAATGCAAATTGAGTTTTTCTTATGTTTGTGCATTTTCCGACAAGCCGATCTCAATTCCGACACACGAGTAGATTCAATTATAACACGTAACATAAGAATAAGGCGTACGCATCTGACTCACGTGTTCTCTGATCAAATATTGTCGTAAGAAGTAGAGTACAGGATAATGGTCGATAATGTAACAATTATTATGACATGTATTCCGGCACGCCAAGCGATGTAACATGTTTTATCGACAGCTACATTCAAAGCTGACAAGCAAATCTGAAATAACCTCAATAACGAATGAACACTGGCATCAAATCATACGAATTGTACCTTTGAACTTGAAATGTACAAGAGGCAACCTCGTGCGAACTCAGGAGGGTCGATTTAAAGTACTCGAAAAACTGTAGAAAAAGGATGATATTAATACAACGGTCTGCCAATTGATCGACAGTCCTGACACTAGGTGGTGAACGGTGCCATTTTTGTCACTTTCCCTGCGCGCGTGGTACGCGCGTAAAATCGTGCACCACTTTAACATCCCCTTTAATCGGACCACACGATTCTCGCAAAAGCACTAATTATCATTTGTATGGGAATCCCTTGTGTGCACTTGAACGTTCCCCGATCGATCGCGATCAGTTCCGCCGATCGCCCTTAACCTAGTGCGTGTCATCGGTGCGACGAAAGATGCCCGCGTATACGCGAACGTGACTGCGATCTTCTGACAAACTGGAGATCATCGGTGACACGGAATGCGAGGATCTCAAATGGTCCTCCGCGGACTGCCAATCTCGGCCAGTAGGCCTTGAAATTCAACCAAAGAGAAATGCCGAGGAAGCTATGAGTACAGCGGATACGGCGCTGTCAATTTCGATCAAAATGACCCCAGGGCCGGAACATCGCCAGGAACCGGTAGCACCCGACAAAACCGCTGAAAGCAAAGGTATCGAGATTCTTAATGAAAGGGATGCAGAGAGTTCGGTGGCAAGTGCCTCCGGGACTGTTATTGGTGACCAGAGTTCGAATATGGAATGTGCTTCTGCGAGTGCCGATATCAGCCTGGAATCTCCTAATCAAAGTGCGCTAACTTGCGTTAGCTCTGATAATAAGCAGGTGAGTAACAGATGCGTTCGCCTGCTTAAGAGCTCGTTGTTGTTTTGAGAAAAGAATGTGATAACGTTGCCTAGAGGGGCAACGTAGTCGCAGATACTCTTCCTTATTCATAAGGAATCAGTTGTTATACTATCATATTAGATTGTTGCTCACGACGATAGATAACAGCTGAGGTTATTAAAGAGAGGGTCTTCATACTGAATAAGATAGAGTAGTAATATACGTTGCATTGTTAATGAGAAGATCGGAACAGTTTATTGATTGGAGGATTATGCTACAAGACCAGTCGAGTGTCTATACAAATTTTAGGTTGAGCTTATGGAATATGATTACATGAGAATGGAAAAAAGAAATGTCAACCACTCAGCACACAGAATCTTTTTATTTACTAAGGTATACTTACATTTTGGTTTTGTTGTTCAGTCTACTTAGCAGCAGAATTTGACCGGTAACATTTGTCACAGGAAAAAGAATACGAAAGGGTCGTGCTAAGCTATAGCACGCTTAATGAATGTAGTGACCTAACAACTAATCTGTTCAATTAGTTTCCTACAGGAACATATCGTTTGTTTTATATTTAGTTTATTAAATTTTCGTACGATACAATTAATTATACTAAAATAATTGTCTCAACATGTATATATAATTTACAAAAAAAAAAAACTTAAGTGAAATCTTACTATTGGCAAAATAACAAATGTAATTATCAGAAATCAAACTATATTGATAAAAATAGGCAGTTCATTACATTTTTAAAAAATGTCACTGAATAAATTTGACATGTATTATTTTTGTCGATTTTAGTATTTTGATTATCCAATAAAATAATGTAGGGATAAATTGAATTATCTTTGTCGAAAATTGATTGGAAAACAATTTTTCGACGTCTTAAGCGATTTCACCAAATTTCAAGAGCCAAAAAGTTTGATGTCAACCTCAAATTTTTATTTTTATTAACGTTTTGATACAGTTAGATACGGCGTCTCTTAAGTGATGAAGCTAAAACTAAAACTTCGTACATAACAGTCCATTTGCAACAGTGAAGTGCTATTTTGCGCTATCACCTATATGTTGCATGTACTGCACTGGGAGCGCTAGACTTGTAGAATAATGTTCTGCATCATTCATGCAAGCATACACGTATACGTGCAATACTCCCAAAATCGTCGTGTAAATTTCGCTCATCAAAACAGTAAAGCAGACTAAAAATCATGGGACACCACGTTAGAAACATTAACATTTTGTCCTACAACAACAGATATCGGAGAATTTTGCATTCGAATCAATCCGTTTGTAGCTCAATGTATTTTCGAGTGAAATATATCCAATAGAATGTGATATCTTCACCAATTTCCATATCCACGTTGTACGAAACTATCAAATTCATGAATCTCTCTCTGTCTTTCTCGCCCCTCTCCCTCTACTAAATCTCTACGTAACCCATTCGAGTATACGATTACACGATACGAGCGCTGACGAAGGATAAAGAATGCGAGCATCGAGGGGCCCCCGCTTATTACGCTCCTGGAATGGCCGTGCTCCCAGTGTAATGGCGGCGGCCATGGTGAGAAGAGCGCGCCGCGCCCGCTCCTCGCAATAGCATTTAAATCGGCGAGATATTCGCGACACTGCCGATATTATTTCGTCCGTACGGTGTAAGAGCGTCCACGGACACGTTTGTCGCCATCTCAGATGCGCAAAATTCTCACGTAACGGTGCTAGACTGCGGGACTGCAGTTCAACGGAGTCGGAGACGACTGCAACCGACCCAGGTGCCCTCTAAAAATATAAATTCCGTGCCGGCACTGCCCAGCAGATTTTTCTTTCGCCCGTAAGTCACCCCGATATCTTCTCTCTCAATTAGCTAATCGCTAGGATTCCCCTATCGATCTCTGGACAAGCCCAGACCGATTTGCGATGTCTGTCCTATTTTAATTTACGAGCGATGATAAACTCGCCATTGGCCATCCTTTTCACTAGTTCCCAAGGACTTTGCGCGAGTATCGATAACAGCGCTCGCCGAATCTTTGACGAAGATCGGTAAACTCTGCATTATTCGCACTCGAATTCAATGGGCCTCTTTTTTTCACGTAGGCTCTGTGTTACTCAATACTGCGAAACAAAAGATAATTTCTCCCTCTCTGTCTCTCTTTCTGGCCCCCTCCCTCTCTTCTCTCCCTTTCTGTCTCTCTCGCTCCCCCATTCTCTCTCTTTCTGTCTCTCTTTCTCCCCTCGCTCCCCTCTCTCGCCCGCTCCCTCTCCTTTACGTCTCGCCTTTTTTTCTTTTCGAAGTATGATAACGGTTTATTATTAACCTAACTACGAAAATGGAAATGCTGGTTCATTCGTATGTACTCACGATTCACGGGCAATAAGGCTTGTAATTTCCAATATCCTTATGAAAGACAAACATATTTTTTTTTTTTTTGAAATCTAATTGAATTAGGTTCATTATATATAGTTTGCAGTATAGTTTGTTATTGCATGTGTTCGCTTCCCGGTATTCGTGAATTATAACAAATGCAAAAGAAAAAGTACAAAGTTAGTATAACAGTCATTATTCGTTGCACGAGCAGCCATTCTGATAAGCATTTCGCGTGGAATGACCAGTAAGGTTACTCGTAAGGTAGTGTTTGTTAAATTAGCAGACAAATAAATGTGGCACTGTGTATGGCTCTTTCCTATGATATTTTTCCATTCATTTACAGTTTATCTATAAAGCTATTATTTTTTGTTAATTTCCTGTAATATATTATTGCATTCGTTTGGTATGCGCCCAAGATCTACGTCAGTGAAGACATTTGTTCAGATTTTGTGAACAATTATAATTATAGACTTTTTAAACGAACATGAATTAAAAGATAAAAGTTACGTTTTTCAACATATTATATTAATCTTATTATTACTATTTATTATTTATAACGGTGCAATTTTTGCCACGTGGATGCTATATCTCTTAACCAGATCCAATAAGTGAAACCTTAAATTCACTCTGTGAATCTATCTATATCCATGATTATCTACCTTGTGAACTAGTTCATACTATAGTGTGAGCATATAATGATATAAAATTACAATTCATTAAACTTATCATTTAAAATTCTCATTTTTAATATTTTACTTCAATCTTATTGGTATTAATTATAGGTACAGAACCACAATATGCATGTATTTAGTCATGAGTCACTATAAGTGATTTTTATTAGCATTAATAATATAATTTCAAATAATCGTTTTCACGATTAGCACATTTCTTTTCTATCATGGGTGGTTGGTTCTAATAATATAAAAATAAAATTTACTTAGCAACTGTAATTGTGCTTGTTATCTATGTATTGTCAAAATAGCATGGTTTTATGGAACAATGTGTTCAATAGAAATCGTGGATAGTTTTAACCATCTTAGCATATCCTTAAATGTTTTTCCACATACGGTTTACTCCTACAGTTTGGATCGATCAGTTGGCATACTTTCCATATTTGAGCCTGGATTGCAAAACTGTACTTCTCTACCATCTATGATTTACGGATAGAGTCCTTGTAAACTTTTTATGATGTAATTGAAGTTCTTAGAAATATGATACTATTAGCACAAGTTGAATCTGTAGAATAATCTGTTTGTTATTTTCTAAATATTGTCGAAAATAATGTATTTGCACACATCAAAGATACATGCCATATATGTTACGGTCAATATTGTCAATTCATCACTGCTTATATAATACAAGATGTTCTGCAATCATCCATATTTTTGTAAGCTTAGTCATGTTAGTTGACACAGATTTTTACCTTTGTATTAATGTATAAGGAATGTTTTCACATAGATGTTATGTATATTTCTTACAATTTCTTTATATGCGTTTTTAGTCTGTAAGAAAACATTACAATGAATGTTTTAATTGCTTTACTTGTGATTTCTAGGAAGAACCCGCCACTCTATCAACGTTAAATGAGGGTGAATTGCGTGCATTATTGGACGAAGCTATAACATACAAGTGCCCCAAAGACCGTGAAGGAAAATCCAGTCTGTTTAAGGTAAGCATAGTTTAACTTGTGTTTAGATATTTCCATTGTAATCAATGATGACAATGTTACATCTATTTTAGGAATTGTTACAAGAAGCAGAGGCTGATGAGACTGAGGAAGGTCGCAGGGTAATACCTAGTTCACGCTGTCTACCTGGGTCAAACCGTAGAAGGCATAAACGAGACTCTGTGTCTGAACGGCTCACACACGGAGGATCATTACAAAATTTGGCACAACCCATTGCTTCAGAATTTGACAGTAGTTTTGCTTACCTAACGTCTGGTTCTAGCCATACCTACGGGGGAAGCAGGAGAAAGAATAAAAAGTATACAGGGCCCAGTGTGTCTGCTAGGCAAAGCGAAGGTGGCTCGCTACCATCAAATGTTAATGCATCTCACAGTCTTGCCTCTTTGGCTAACTTAGACTTAATATTCGATAAAAAGGTATATATTTTATTAAGACGACATAAAATTGCAAATTGTAGAAATTAGTAGTATCATTGTACCAATGCATATGTAGGCACATCACTATAAACTGAAGAGGTTGATCTGCATATGGCATTATGCATTTTGAACTCCAGTAGAATGTAGTTGATAATTAAATATATATTCTGTTCGTTTACGAAGAAGGGTTTCTGTGAAGAGAGGACAGCATACGACTGGGCCAATAAAGAAAAATCGAAATCTCTAGACAAACCATCGTATGTTAGTGCAAAGAAAGAGGAGAAGGAGAAGGACAAGAAAGATATAAAGAAAGATACCAGTGGTTTGTGTGAAACCGAAATTGAAGTGCGCGAGAAAAGAGGTAACAAAGGAAAGCACGGGACAAATGAAATGCTCGAATCAGATAATTTGCCGCCAGAATATAAATCAGATTACATGGTGATCGATTTAGGCGATGCTGAGGTAAATTTCGATGTACTGTTGAAGTATAAATAATGATCTAACCTTTCAATCGCTACGTGACTGTATGCAATGTTCGATTAACACGTCGTTTCTTCATTCCAGGTGGGTACTATAAGTGAGCGAAATGTGGGATCCACTTTAAGTGGGGTTCAAAGACCTCACTCTCTGGATGCAGAGGACGATGAAGGAACTGAAATGAAAATTATTGAACCACGTAGACTTCAATATATATCACGCACTACTTTCGATATAGCTCAAACTCCCGTGGACACTACTATAGATTTTTCCCTTCGGGAACATAACGGGAAACAAGATAAATCAAAAATATCTGTTAATGGTACAGGGGTGACTGGATCTATCTCTTTCCAAACTTTCAACAGTGTGAAATGTGGTATTGGTGGAACTGCAAATAGTTCTAATGCTAGTCAGGGTAAGGTAGTTCCAAATTTGTGCTCCATGATGTCAGCATCGTTACAAACTCAGAATATCACGATGGGTAAGTTCAGACATTTATGTTTCTTCTTGTTATATACATTTATTATGGTTAACAGTGACGAATTATAAATTTTAAAAAGTAATATCAGTGGGTACAGTTTAACTTATGAACATGGATATAGTGTTCCATTTTGCATAATGTTACACATTAATGCTTTGATTTGCCTCTGACCAATTTGTTTCTTTTTCGTGGTAATCAGAAATGTATCGATTTTGCACAGAAGGTTCCAGGTATACAGCGCATACAACATCGTCCGGAGAAAAGAAATCTTTAGATGAAAATGGAAACGCCGTGCAAAATTACAATGGTGAACGAAAAAAAAATAGGAGAAAGCATACGCAAGAGCCGAATGTTATTATATACAAAGCTGAAAACGTAGAGGGCCATCGCAACGAAGATATCGACAGTTTGATTAACTTTATAGAAAATAAAGAATCCAAAAGCAAAAAAGGAAAGCCCGGCAATCCGGTTAGAGTGAAAACTAGCTCTGGAGCGAAACCAAGGACTAGGGAAAAAGATACAAAAAGGGAACAATTACCTTCCAAGTTACAGAAATCCAATTCTCTTGAGGAAATATCAAAGACTAAACTTGAAGACCTCACGACGGAAAAATGTGCCAGTTCCAGCGGTGCCAGCAGTCTGTCCAGTCAACATGGTGAGATTTGTTACAATATGCATTTAATCAGCAAAACCGAACAACGCGTTAACTGACTGCTGCTAAATATATCTAATAATTCTGGCACATTATAATACTTAATTACATCGCTTCGATAGGTACAATAAATGTTGCTTTGCGTCGTGCGAAACAAAGGAGCACGGGGGATTCAGCTATCGACAGCCGCGGTGATAGACGTTCCTGGGGAACGGAAGAAGGTCAGTCTATATATTGCAATGATACTGGAGATGATTATACTAGTCGCCGGAATTCCAATAAAAAAATCAATCCAGAGTCCGAACATGAAACAGAATTCCTGGTAGTAACGAAAAAGAAGAAAAGTAAAAAACAGAGAAGAAGTTCCAGTGGTGGTAGAGCACAAAATTTGACAACATCTGGATCGTATCTGCAAAACTCTCGAGGGTTTTCTAATGACTATAGGACACCGCTTTCCCCTGAGCTTAGAAGAAAATCAGCAAGCAGTATGCCACCAAGGTAATTAATTATAAAGAGCGTAATTGCAAAACTAACATTTATATAACTGATCAAAATTTGGTTTCCAATTACACTGTTGTAAATTTACGAATCTCGTTGTCACTTTCAGCGATAAATCGGACAGTAGCGATTTGGATTCTGTCCACTCATTGCCAGTCACGTCAAATACGTCCAAGCATAACTTATCAAAGACGGCTACTTCCTCAGGAGGAACTCCACAAGCAAGTTACGCAGATATAGCACGCATGGCAACCATTAACATGGCTCACAGTGCTGTCTTGAATATGTCTACGATAGGTCCAACAATGTTAAATACATCCTCATGGCCCAGCGTGCCACCAAAGACGCCGTCAGAGCCAGACAAGATTCCTCAAGATTATTATCCCAGTTTGGACGAGTTACAGCACTCAGACAGAAAAGTGAGACAGCATAATTTTGCTCACTCGAATCATATTTTAAATCTGAGCTTTGAGAAGCCGCCGTCTCCAACTTTGTCGAAAATGAAAAATTCGTCGGACAGGAAGAAGGCAGAAGCTCAAGAAGAAGCTATCAATAAAAACATTCAAGTGATCAAATACGTGCAGGACATTGAGAAAATGCATCAGAATCTAACGCAACAAGAACAGAAACACATGAGTTCCAGCAATTACAGCACAAATACGAACGAGAGTATGTTAACAATGCCAGTGCCATACGAGCAGATCCGTAACACGATAATGAGTTGCAATCCTCTTGAATCTGATAATAATAATCCTAATTGTAACAGTACCAACAATAAAGATACCGTCGTGAATACAAGGTGTAACAATCCTCGATCACGCAGAGGATATGTTCAGAATAACCAAAATCTTCAAAATCAGGTTTCGCACGATGAGCAGCATTTCAAAAAGACTGGGTATCCATATTACGACGAAATTGTTAGGAAGCCGCATAATCTGGAAAATTCGGGAGCACATTCTGAGAATAGAAGTAACCCAACAACCGGATCGTCTGACGATGGCGAACAACAAAAGCTGAAGACTCAAAACAACCCTAAAACAACGCCAGAGGTACAAAATGTAGACGTGGATGCTTCTAAATCAAATAAAAACGAAAAATCAATCAAACTAACGAGAGAACCACAGAATGTCAAACAGGAGAATACCGTCAAAACGATCAGCTCGCAATCTTTAAATTCAAAGCACGATCAACAAGAGGACTCCGAGAACAAGAAGACGAAGCAGCAAGGCACACCTTCGGATAAGGATCAGCCACAAAAATCAGTGGATTCCCAGGCGACCAGTAAACAAAAGAATATTTCCAGACCCGCGGTTATATTGCTGGACGAGACAGCGTCCGATGTCTCCAAAAACAACGATCTACCAACGGAACTTACATTCGGATTCGAAATAAACGAGCAGCTCTTGTTATCAGAGGAATCCGGCGCTGAAGAGACTCCAGTTGTCAGTCCCGTCTTTCCTTCCGTTGTTCCGCCACTTCTTAGCAAGCCACCGTCTAATTTCGATAGATACCCACCAATATTCGAGAAGCACGTAAGGTGCGACAAATTCACGCCTAATTTCATGCAACCCCGAAATGCTCAAGTAACGCAACAATCTGTCTATCCTGTGATGGTACAATCATCGCCGTGCATGGGTTATCCTCCAAGATTTCCTCCGCCTACGTGTCTACCACCACCGCCTACACCACCACCGGGGATCATGGACAAGTATCATCATCAGCCAAAGGAAGACTTCTCCATGCTTTACGTGGCACCAGAGGAGGACGTTAATGTACAAACATACAATCACGACAAGATCGTCTCGTTTGTTGGTTTAGGTAAGTGGATATTGATTAGATATTTTTGATATTGGATATTGTGATTTGGAAAGCAGGTCATTCGTCGTAATAGATTTTCTATTTTGCAAAACGTCGAAGTATAGTAGTCTTACTTGTTAGTTAATCGTCACACGTTATTTTTCTTGTTAAAGCATGGGACGCTGTTATGCGAGAAATGCCTGTAACCGCAAGTGGCCGTATACAGTTCTACAGTGGTCAGTGAAATGGGCACTAAGAGTGTTGGGTAAATAACACAGTAACAATGTTTTTTGTATTGCAAAATTGCCTCTATTACAAGTTATCCGTTATAAATTACAAACAGCTAAAAGAGTCTGTTTACTACTAACGCAAGACCAAATATTTGGACATAAACTAAACGATTGAACCTTTATTAAGAAAGTTATAGAAACTTGTAGTGACGATCGTAATTAAACGAAATGTCCTAATTCTCGAGTCACATCATCAGTGTTAAATCAGTGAAGCCAAGCGGCGCAAAGTGTGCCTCAAAAGATAATAATGTACATAATAGTCAATCACCAAAACAAAAAAAAAAGAAAAGACAAAACTTACGAACTGTATGTCCCATCGTTGTACATACATTAAAGTTACAATTATACCTTCGAAAAGGTTGTAACACACACATCAAAGTTTCAGTATTGACATCTAATGCAGTGTTCGACTAAAAGTCACGAACTAATATTGCGAGAAAGCATATTATTTCGCTTCTTTGAAACGTGACCAAAAAATTTTCCTCAAAAGTGTAATAACCGTGCTCCTTTAAAATATCCTCGAATAAGTTTTTGAAAGGACCGCCTTTCGACTCGGTCACAAGGCGTGTCCGACTTCAAAGAAATGAATGCAACACAAAAAGTGCATAGACTATTTAAAGAGGTTTAAACTACACTGAAACGAGATTACCACGGAGCAGATGTTCGAAAACTGCTTTATATCGTGACAAAGGTTTATGCTGATGCCTTCAAAATTGCAGATACACCTTTAGACCATTGTAATAAGCTCTACCGATAGATGAAAAGAAACCGGATTACATTAACTATGCCAAACTGAGATCGTCCATAAAAAAAAATATTTACTAAACTTTCGTGATATATGTGAACATACGTGTGTATAAAACATGTGCACATGTATATACATACATATCTAGAAATCTTGCGAGCTGAGATGATCTTAAGCATCTTAGGGGACCTCCAACACAGAGATTGTTACAGCGGTCAGTGAGTCTTCGTTAAAACAATTAGAACGGTCGAAAAAAATGAAAATAGTGGTTGCTAGAAATACATACTTTATTCGAGGCTGCATAAAAAAAAACGTAAAGAAAGCTATAAGGTGTGCGAAGTGTAATAGAAATGGTGAATGCAAGTGCGACATTGAACACGTGTAAAATATATTAAAATAGTGTGATTGACTTATGACTTCGTGGAGTGATTACTTCTTCCAGCTGCGGCAGATGATAGTTTAAGAAAAAGAGAGAGAGAGAGAGAGAGAGAGAGAGAGAGAGAGAGAAAGCGTAAGAGAGAGTGAAAAAAGAAACGAAAAGAAGGAATCATAAACTGATTTTTGCAAATGTTGCGCTCAATGTCATAAACTGGATGGGGACAGTGAGGAAGAGTGCGAATGTGTTGAAAAAAACGCTAAATTTTTACACAGACTCGCTTATTTAATGAATAATTAATGAGTAATTATTGGTAATGATAATTATAATAAAAATACTTGCTTGTGATCATAAACTATGACGGCATGAATGCGTGTAGCTGATATAGACACACTTTTACTAGCTGATTTCAGAGGCGAGATTGCTGTTCGTTCGTACGATTGTTAAATACCTCAAAACACACAAACGAATCATCGTATTCGAGTACCGATACAACAAATTTATAATAAAATAGTCAGAGTGATAGGTTTTGAAAATCCGATTATGAATATCTGAAATTTGAATTGTGTTGTCCAGTAATTATATTTACAATCAAAGCGAAATTTCACGAAGGAAAATACATTTGCTGCAAAATTATAATTTAGAATTACGTATGTCGATATATTCAACGCACCCTCGTACGAAGTTTTGCCATAAAGAATCCATTGTCATCAAGGTATAAGTTGAAAAAGTATATCATGTTAATTCAATGTTTTTAATGGAAACATAGTCAAATTATTTCAAAAATTTCTTTTGGTAGGATAAAACGATTTTTCAGAATCTTTACTGATGTACATTACCCAATGCATGCAAATTGACACGAGTAACTAATCAAAAACGAATTGAATGCACTTTTTATTACATCTGTTATATTATATATAAAACCTATCTCTAACTCAATTTATTTTTTGATAGACTCGAAAGAATAAAACCAAAATAGAGATACGTTTATATGGTACTTCTTAATTCGGGCAGCAGTCTCACCTATATCAAGCAAGGAATAAATGAAAGAGTGTGGGAACTTATCGCCTTCAGTGGTAAAGATAGAATAATAGATTACCGCGGATGAGTTTCGTATAACAGGATGAAAGTGTATTTGTCTATTTAGTATTAATGAGAGTTAATCATTATTAATGAATTAAGATTGGTAACCTTTGTTATTGCTTTTTTCAAAGTATCAAAATTGCGTATGAAAATGAAAAAAATGAGCTCCGTTAATTTTTTCATTTTGTTCAATAACATAGGAAACAGTACAGCTGGGAGTACAGCTTTCACACGAGTAATAAATTAAGGTATTTAGTGCGTAACAAAAAAAACAGCAATGCAAGTTGGAATGTAACTCGAAGAAAGTTGTCGTCGTTGTGTCGTAGAAAGTTATTACAACAAGAAATTGTGAATGTCCAAAAACAATCGCAATCATCACCCAATGTTACATCAACATTAGTCCAATTCCGGTAATGAAAATGACGATATTGTTTTTTAATATTGAAGAATTGCTCGTGAACGATTTGTTTATTAAGTTTGATTTTATCACCCGGTTTTAGCTCTGCGCCATTAGTACTGCTTTCAACATATTTTGCTGTGCATGTTTTTATCAATGCCTATTTCCGTATATTGCAATAATTAGTATCTCTTCTGATTATTCCGATAATGAAAATGGTTTCTTAATGTTTCTTAAGGTTTCTAAATGTTCTATGGCCAGAGTCGGATGATGTCCATTTCCATGAATACTTCTTCCAACAAATCTCGACAAGTACATAGTACGACTAATTCAGTTTTAAGGGCAAGACCTCTCTGTATTCTACCGCACGATGATAACTTTGCTACAGTTTTACCCTAGTGTCAAACGAACGATCATTTCTTCGGGTTATTTCAATCCGACATGCGGAAACTATTCAAAAGTCAGGTGCTCCATCGCCTTAAAGTAGTAGAATGCAGTGTCAGCCTGTGCCATTGACCGGTTCAAATGGCCAAGTACTAAAGAGTTGCGAATTGTAGCGCAGAAGTACTTGAAGGAAATAGGATCGTAAATTGTGTATTGTAAGGAGCCTCGGGTGGCAGCTTTGTTGACACTACTGTCACGTCCGGAATACACGATTTATCGGTTTCTCGTAACGAATAGCAACACACGAACGAAAAAGATACGAAGATTTAATAAACAAGGCGATAATACATTTCTTTTCTAACACACGACGATTTGAATATCGTTTGCACCTCAAGCGTATATATACATATATTATAACAGAGTAACGATCCTTGTGTTCTTAACTTCAAAGTGTTTCAAACGTAAATAAAGACACGTTTATTTTGTTTCATAACGGGCTATATGCATTTATTCATGAGTTTCTAGCCTGTGCATAACATAAAGCTATGTTTCTTTCTTATTCTTATTATTATTACATGTTTAAGGGGCACAAAATCCTAATTACATGTGCAGATTTTACGTCAGTTACGAGAGAAAAGCAATGTTCCCACACCCCTCAATTTTCAACTGTTATCGATGAGGGATTTCAGTTGAACGGTTTACCAACAGCAATACGAACGTGAATGAATTTTAAAGAGTCGATGGAAAGTTATCTTCCCTCTCAAATAGTTATTTCGTTATTAATGCATGACTAACGTTTACGAATACAATTATCGTTACAGCGATTACTCGTGAAATAATAATAATAATAATAATAAAAGAAATTTCCAAGCGTGATAATCATGCACGTGCAAATCGCGCATTTCCAAGCTTCATAGTTATGTCCCATTTATTTGCTTCGTAATTCTAACAGAACCGTGTATGTCATATCCTTCACAGGTCATTGGATTGTAAACTGATACAAAAAATTATATACGTTTACCAGAGTTATGTAATTATTGTATTGTCACGAGTTACCTAAACATTTTTGGAGACTACTTGTACCGTATCGATGTATTTAAAAGTTCGTTCCAAAATGGTGTCGTAAGCGAATACCCAATATCGAAGGACTTTCCAAAAATGTTTACACATAATCGGCAACGATCGCTCGAATTAAATCCAATGGTTGCGGGCGTCGATAGTGTTCAAAGAGAAAAAGAAACAAAGAGTAATAACAATTGAGAAAGATTGTCCGACGATCTCAGTGTTAGCCTTGTATCGCTGTACAATTTGTTATTCAGTGTAAAGCAGTTTTTCTGTGCTGTATATACATATATTAATAACTATTATTAATTATTATTAACACTTCGATGAAGCTATTCGATTAACTATTATTATACTGCTATTATTATTAATAACGATTATACAGAGAAAGCAGAAGCTATCGCGAGTGATTGTGCGTGTAAAAAGAAAACATATTTTGCGTGTATGGTAAAGGCTGTGCTGCCCAGCTGAGGAAAAAATTAAGGAGAGGATGTTGTTGCCAACGTTTAGTATGTTGCCAAAGTTCCCCTTTATGGGTATAAGATGCGGTATAAAGTAATATTCGACTCCCTCTTTCTCTTCCAGCGCAAAACGATCGGACCGTTCAGTGAATCGAGGTTTTTGGGAAAAGCGTCAGGTCCTCTGAAGTACGTCAAAGTTCGTATTTAAGTTGGCATTTAAAATAAAGGAAAAACCAAAAAAAAATACACCGATTTTCGAACGTAAGCTTATTTATCCAACGTCTTATTAATTTTGAATGATTTTTGTTTTCGTTAATAATTAGTATTAAATCGTGGTTAAGTATTGTGATAAACGTGGACGTACTAAAAATCGCTTTAATATCAAATGCTCGGCGTGCTGCGATCAGAAAAACCGTCGAATATTACTTCGATACCGTATCCGCCGGTGATACGTATTCAGACGATAAATCGTTGCACATATGTTCATAGCATAATAAGAAATAGAAGGGAAAGGATGAAGAAACAAAGAATATATCCCCGACGAAGAAACGTCAGAGTGAATGTACACGGCAAGGGTAGTAGACGGAAAGTGAAACCCCGATTTATTCTCAGGATGCGTAAACACAACGGCCATCGCTTACTATTTTGTTACTAATAATACTGAAAACCTCAGATTCATGCAAAGCTATCATGGACCATGGATGTAAAGAGTCATTGCCATGGGTATGTAAAGGAAAGAAAATGGAAAAAAAACAGTGTGCGAGTAAGATAGAGAGCGCGAGGAAGATTGTCAGAATAATAGAATGCAAGTGTGAGAGAAGATGAGTGCAAAGAGAGAAAGGAGAAGAATGAAAGCGGGAGAGAAATTTCAATGCTTCTTCAAACGAGAAAAAAAAATTGTCCTCCTCAGATTATATGCCGAAAAAAAGCGTATAGTGTCGCCATTTGCTGTTCTATCTGCGATTTCATACAAGCTTTGCGTACGATACTGTGATATATAAGTCGCTCTACTTCGTGTTTTTTTCTCCCCCTTTAGTTACGTGGGTGCGTGCACAGAGTCAACAGAGCCACACGCGTACACGTGTATACACATGAACAAAGAAACGAACGAGTATATCATTAACGAAATAATTTTAATGAGCGCCGCCGATCCTCGTGTGGAAGCAACGATGTAAGTGCGAATATCGACACTCGCCTCCTGCGTTTAATTTGTAAACGATTGAAACGCTAGTTACGCGGTGCGTACGTTTGCATCTGCAGAGGCTAAATGTGTGAATAAATGTTTTTGTTGAAACGAAATTATATCCCAGAGTGCGTGTAGGTTTCCAGCAGGTGTGTACGACGAAACACGAAATACAGACGATAATGATAATAATATTCGTAATAATAATAATAATAATAATAATAATAACAACGAGAGCAGCGAGAAAGAGAAAGAGAAAAGCATACGGTTTCTATTTTCTTGCATGTGTTTCTCTTGCACGTAATGCCTCGGACTTGTTTCTCGATACATATCGTTTCGTTTCTTGCGCGGCTTTCTTTCTTTTTCCACGTGGAAACGTGATTGGTTCTCTCGGAGACACTTACAAGCGCTCTAGAGGAAGAACAGCGTTAGTGAACAAAAATCCAGAAAAGGAAAGAAAGAACATTGACAGATAATGTGCAACATTCCTTTGTGTCGTTTTCCGTTACTTCGTCTCTTTCATGCTTCCTGATTTTCGTTTCTTTCGATCCTGAAAATACTTGCGTTATTATTAACAATTTAACTTATTCTGCCAGACTTCTACGTATGTGTATACAAGTATATACAGTACAGGACAAGTGTATTCTAAAATTCACACATTATATAGAACATCGTTTAACATACCTTTACCGTACTCCTCTCATCTTACATATGTGCAAGAACAGGTATTCGCGTACGAAGTGTACGTGCTGTGTCGTTGAGGTGTCTGGGCGTCCTAATCCAGATTTTTAAAATTTATTATTTATTTAAAATATTTAGTTCGTTATTAAAATTTTTTTTACAAAATTAGAGGACAAGAATCTTGTTAGTATATTAGGATAGCGGCGCCTTTCCATTACCTCGCCATAGGTGTAAAAATACACGGTAATGGGCCTGAGTATGTAGAGTAAACGCATGTCGAGGGATATTCGGTATAGTGCACAAAAATCATTGGTCAGGTACTGTACATACATTTACATGTATTTATGTTTGTAAACGATAAATAGAAAATCGTATACAGGAGCACTCTCGTATTGGGATGCGCAGTATAGAAAAAAATAGGAAGGGGCAAATGGTGATGCGAATGCACTGACACATTGCGACAGGAAATTACGTTTACGCCAGTATAGACGCACGTTGCCATTTGTTATTACCGTTTATTATTTCTACCCTCCTTCCTCATTTGGTCGGCGTTGAAAGTTTACTTTTGTTCTTTTTCCCCCCTGTAGTTTCTAAGTACCCACTCGTTTTTAAACCTGTCGTCGTATATTGGCATTTCGTTCTTTTCTTTTGTTCGCCGCAAGACCGAGCTTTTAATTGTAAAACCGAATTAAAGAAAACAACAAAGCGTTTTGTGATCGATTATCGGCATTAATCGTTTCGTTTCCTTTATTTTCTTTTTCACCTGCGGATGCGCCGCGCCCTTCGATCTCACCGGAATTGTGCGCTTCGAGTCCATTAGTGAGATAACATATACATATATACATATATTTTTTTTTTAATGTGACCACCAGCGTTTCGCATTGGTTGCGCCCAATTTGCACTGGCAATGCAATTTCTTCGGTTCAATCGGTACTGTTATATTGTTAAAGGAACTTTAAGAATCTGTATTTATTGCGCTGTGAGTACGACCAATGAAAGATATCGAGGAATTTCCCCGCGTTTAGAAAAAAAAAGTTTCGGCTGTTCGGCAGAAAAGTTCACGGTAATTTTGTTGATCGTCTTTGAAGCGTTGCGTATGCGATTAATGTTAGAGTTAGACCAGCGTTTCTATCATTTTTACGCCGAACGATTGTCCTTTGGAAATCCATCGAACGTTCTCTTTTTAAAAGTCCGTGTAGTAGATGGTTCACAATTCTCAGGCGAGTCAGATTTTTATTTCGGCGATTATCACAAACGGACGAGGTACGTCTGGAACCGAGGCAACTTCTCGGACAGAACTATTTTTATAGTTATTAGAAATGTACGATTCTGCGGGTCGAATATTGATTTTATAAACGCGATAGCGTAGACGGAATTACCGTGTTTCCTACGAGTTATCTATCAGTTACGTCGGTCGAGCAATATATCAGTGTTGCTTCTTGGTTTTTGTAAAATAGAGACAATAAAGGATATCATTACAAAAAAAAGGAAACTGGTTCGGATATGAAGCTGCTCTTAATAGGATCGTTTGTCTTTATGTCAATTAAATTGTCAGTGAATTACGTATCGTTCGTGTTTGAAACTTTTTGGAATGATTCTCGTAAATGCGAGTCTTGTTTCGCCAATGTATTGGGAGAAAACTTTGTTAAATTTCCTGCGACATTTTTAATTGTCTGTAATGAATGTTGCTTGATTATTGGGCATTAAATCATACCACCTGTCTTACTTGCAAAAAGACATATATGATGACTCTTTTATGAATCGTAACTCTATCTTTCCTTGTTTTAATGTAGAGAAGAAATAGTTTAAAAGTACGAAGGATGGATTGGGCAGAAAAATAGAATGTTTCCCCATGCGGGAAATAGAACATTACGTTGGCTTCGTTGGTAATAAATGGACAAGCGATTGAAAGTAATATTTTAAATTGATATTGCATACACGAACAGGGCCAGCTTAGGTCTTCGCTGGTAGCAATTGTACTTCAACAAAAATACTTTAACCCCCTGTTGATGGCTAATACGTGTTGTATAATTATTAGAACGTTTGCTAAAATACTTTCAGAGCTCGCACTGCTTTCAAATGTAAATTAAATACATTTAAGAATACAGAATACACCAAATACAGAAGTGTCGCACCACTTTAGAGAACTATATAACTTTTACAGCATCATTTATTGTTACAAAAGATGAAACGAAACTTTGTCAGAATTGGATGAACACACTTATCGGGCGTGTAATTATATTGGTCCTTACAGCAAGTTTCTCGTCGACATTGCTTTTGACAAATTCAAATTTGTAATTGATATCAATACTGACGTAGCCCACCCCGTCTAATTGCAGGCTGCATCATTCGATTTGGCGGTGTAATAGAAATATCCAAATAATCGCCAATCGTAAACCTGTAATTTCAATTACACTTTTTACGCGTACAGTATTACAAACAATTTTTGAGAGATTAACAGTGGCAAAGCATTTAAAATCTGCAGTTGAATCTTAATATATATATTTGCCGCAATGTACTACATGGCATAGGATATTTGTGCTACAATTTATGCGTGCTATCATGGAGACCAATTTGTTCATAAAATCAAGCGCTTGAGTTTTATCGCCAAGTATATTTACCTTGCTTGCGCCAGTGTCTTATTGTCATCCGCACCTTTCTGCCCCGAACAAGTGACTCCGATCTCGCGCATACGATATCCAGAATTACGTATTTCGGGAGTTACTAATGAGAAATCAAAGTACGTCCCTTTACTCCTAGCATCAGGATTTACTTCTTTAACTAGCCCTGTAATTTCACGTAACGTAGCATCCATCCTGTTCAAGGAAAGAAACTTTATCGTCGTATCGGAAGAAAAATCATAATTTGGAACTATGCTTGTCACGGAGTACGAGACTAATTTGTCTGCCCGCGTTACCATGTGTATATTTGCAGTTCGTTCGAAGGAACATTCCCTCTACTGTATTCCATGATATTGTGATGTCGTCCTGTGTTGCAGAACACTCTGAGCAAAAGTGGGCAAGTCTGAAAAGGTATGTCAAAGCGATTACTCAAACAGTATATAATGAGAGAAATGAAAAGATTTAATCAGCATATATTATCGATTTAGACTTGAAAATCTTTGAAAATTGTTACTCCTGGAAAGATCATGCATTTGTGTCAAGTTTGTTGTAACGTGATCACGTACGTTGCGTACCTTTTCTCTATCTACTGGCTTTTCTGGAAGCTGCTTTTCATCTACAACCATAGATTCCAACACTGATGTCATTTTTGCAATCTCGCGCGGATATTAATATCTGAAATTATTAATACGAGTAATATTTGTTGACAGTAGATACAGAAGCGTGTTATTTACGCTACGAAATACTTGAACGGTGCTCAATTAAGCTGTAAATTTTAAGAAGCCGGTAGTCGTGAAAAAAGTAATTGCAAACAATATTTCATATCGCATCTATGCATATGTATAAGTAAAGCATAATAGATCTTCTTGTTTCGTAACAACAAATTTATAGGTATAATTAATATTTCGCGAGAGAAATAAATTTTCTTCCCTGTATGCGGAATGAAGAAGAACGGGCTGAGAACCATGCAGAACGCAGCTATGTTCGCGGTAGATGGCGCACGATTAGAATTCCGATTAATTTGAAAATAATTTTCATCAATTTTCATAGAGGCTGATGGGAAAAGCTAATTACGCGATATGTATGATGTAGGCGACAAAGAGTTGTATGTAATTTATATGTTAATGAATTTACGAGCAATATTTCAGCTTGCAACCCACCAATAATTACTGAGGTCGATTATTTTCAACAAACAATATGGAAAGTGTTTTTACCGGATAGTTCTGATCGATTTTCCGAATGTATTAAAATTCGTCATAAAACTTAAGTGATTCTTCGTGCGGGGCAAGGTAACGAATTGAATTATCAGAAGCTGTTTTTCCGTGATATTATCATACCAGATAAAATGATGAACTGTCCAATAAACCGTGAGAATGCACCGTGTGTTAGTACAGCTAATCTTCGTTGGCTACAATATTTGTTGCTACTTTATTACGCAAGAATTATTATTATTATTCGTAACGATAACCGGATCGTCATCTCATAAAAGTTATCATGGTAGTGATAAAATTATAAAATGTCAACATAAAACATTAAATATATTTATATTTTACATTCGTTCATTTATTCGACGCACGTCATTGCAAAATGTCTGATCTGTCTGTCTATTAAAAGAAACAATAGTTTAAGCGTTGCGGGATCGAGTCTGTAATTGGGATACGAAAAGTGTCACGAATGAAACTTGGAAGTGACAGACTCAGGTACGTCTTACCGTGATAAGCTTATTATAATGAGCCTCCTTGAAAGCATCGCAATGAACTGCAAAAATATTGCCGATTTGTAAACTTGGTCAATGAAAATATTTATCTCCCCAGTTCGCATGATGCTTAGGAAGTTTTTTCATATAAAAATATACTGATACTCGTCATGAAATATTGATATCGGGAAGAACGGATAGAAAATAAATTAACACACGTAGCGCTAAGTAAAAAAAAAACGTGGTGTAGTTTTTTATGAAAGCATATTCATCACACTACGTGTTTACGAAATCCATGGGATTTCGTTGCTCGGGTGTATTGTTTTATTCGGCCGCCCTGGAATTTTCTTTGTCCCCGTACGAAGCTTCATAATATAGGTTTCTACCCGGATGCTATTGTTAAGTTCAGAATTATTAGATGAGGAAAATTGGGTTAACAGATTTTTTAAATATCACCGAAGTTTCGAAAAATCGAATGGAAATTAAGTACCAGCGTGCATAAAAGTTTCATATGATTTTCAAATTTTCAATTATCATATTTTTTTGCTATGATTTAATAATTCTCGTGTACTTTTAGTTTGCTCGGGACAAGACCGTCCCTTTTGATTACTATAATACGAGCAATTTGAATGAAAATACATAATCCGCTTTCATTGTGATTATTATACATATATATGCTTTGTAACCGTATTAATATTGATAATTTTTTCCCCAGTATCTGATCGTATACACGTATACTATATTTATCGTTAACTCGTACGACAAAATCCTTGTAATACCTTCGCACCTGGTTTACTTTTAAGAATAAATACAGCATAAAATATCTCCAATCGTTTGTTAGCGCGACAACGAAGACTGGCCCCGGGAAGGATTCCGCAAGTGTATTAGTATATGTATAGAAGATACATTGCAATACCCTATAAGTAACATTTATATCGCTCATAGAAAAGAAAAATAAAATAAAATAGAAGAAAGAATAGAAATTGTTTGTTTCTCAAAATTGCACATGGATTTGGGGATACCTTTAGAAACTCCCAGTTTGGGAAGCTATACAAACAACCCCATGCTCCAATTAGCTCGCAAAGACATCGCGGATGAATATTTCTTGAAATCATGTTCGCGGTTTCGATTTAACGACGACTCTTAATGAGAAAGTTTTGCATTATGAAACTTCCTGGCATCGGCCTTGACAATAAATTCCCTGCGCTATTCTGACTCAAAACGATACTGAAACTTGGTTGAATGGTATCGCATGAATACTTAAGCCTTCTAAGCTCGTTTGTTCTACATATAACCACCCACGTTGTGTTTCGTATCCATCGATTCTGTTTTACTCTGCACTTGTTTATTCATCGTAGTTTAAACCTCGGCTAACGGAAGTGAGTGGATGCAACGCGTGAATTTGTAATTGTATATCGTTTACAATTTACTAGATGCAACGTTATACAGATAATCCGAATTAAAGTTAATTCAATGTTTCCAATTCCGCAGTTAATCTTACACTAAATTAAACCGCAAATACTTGTTCAATTGAGAATTAAATGTTGTTAATAACGTTTTGCGCGCTCGAGATTCGCATTAATTAAAAAATTTTGCTTAGACAATTTGGGTTTTCGTTGTTAAAAAACATAGTGTTAAGCGTTGCATACATTTGGTTCGATTTGGTTTGGTTCACCGTATTCATTTTTAGATAACACAGACACGATTACTTTTCGAGGCGATTACTACCTTACCTCGATCAATCATACGCGAGAAGAATATTTTCGTTAATTAATTTTTATCACCGACGCCCTTTATCATTGATTAGCGAGTCATATTTTTCCCAGCGAACTTTGTCTTTCTATTGTATCCTGACACTTTTGTTAAGCCAACTGCATTGCGGGTGAATTGCATTTTACGAGTGATAGGAAGAGTACCAAAAAATTCACGCAACGCTTTTGTACTGAGTATACGGTGATAATTTGCACAAATATTACGCTCATTAATGTTTTTCTCTTTATGTATCTTATACGAGTCGACTCGGGGAAAAAATAATACAAATGGAAATCCAAGGTGTTATAACAACGCGAACATTGTTTGTCTAGCATTGGCGCTCGAGGAATCGATTCAAAAGATTATTGCTTTTCTCTCTTGAAAATCTCTACTCTACACCGGAGAACTTGAATCCGCATTGTGGACATTAGGATTAGCGATCGGCGGTTAGGTGCACTTTACATTTTTCTTCTCGGCGGTGGTAAACAGAGTTAGTGGTTCCGCATCGATAACAAGGGGATTATAAAAATTACTTTAACGTCACGAATTATCTCGTTGATATTGTAATATTTGTTCGTTGAAGTGAGTCGAGAGTTTTATATATTCCGTACATAATGTACCAGTGGGTTTTTTACGTTCAAGAGAAAAATTTTGTTTCATTAAGAGTCTAGAATACGTTTCCACGATAATGATAGTGACATTTTTTTTTATCGATCTTATGTACGTGCATTGTGTACTTACGCATGGGGAAAAAATGTACGAATTGAAATTACCGACGACTTCAACTTTTATGTTTGTCTTACCTTCAGTGTCGTATTTGCTTCCTAAAAATTCCATTTTGCGAATGTCAAATACAAAAGGACACCAGCGATTCGATTTTCGTTAATTTGGAGAATTCTGATTTGTTCCTTATTCGGTACCTCGCGACTTTGGAATAAAATTTCAAACTGGTGTGCTTCGTTAAAATATAAAAATTATGAGAACTATCACGTTGGATTCTCTGAATTCTTGATACTTTAGGTGTAATGAAATCAGTTATGCGCGAGCTTTTTAAAGTTAGCGCTAGACGTCGGATGCTATTTTTATATTATCAATGAAAGCTCACACGCGGATAATGAAAAACAAATGAATTAAAATATGCATCGACAGTTTCACAATAAAGTCGAAATTACACATACACTTGCGAAGTTAACGTCATTATATCGTTTTTTTTTAATTTCTCGTGTCTTTCCGCGCACCTCGTGCTTGCACGTAATAACTAGAAGCAGACCAACAGGAATAACGTCCGGTTCGCATAACGCGACTAATTGAATTATCTAAACACCTAATGCTCGGATAATGTTCGAACCATTGATACGACGCGATTCAACGAGTATTCATTTACGAGTTAATTAAGATTCCTCTAATGCGATAGATTTCAAGTATGATTAAAATCCTCTGCTTTCCTCCTCTGCACGAGGTAAACTCAAATTTCGCCATTTCCATCGACAGTTCAATCAGTTACCCAAATCTGACTCGAGTTTTCCAACTACTAATTCGTTAACTTTGTTTACACCTACCGACTCCACGGCTTGCAACGCTGAGGATTTCGCATTGTAATTCAATATTTTAAGTGCCACCAAAAGAATACCACGTGTAGTCGATTTCCAAAGTCACATCGACCAGGTGACCCGTGCTTTCCATCTACTAATCTCCTCAATCTTTTTTTTGTACCCAACCACTGCGATGATTTCGCATGCAATTCAACATTTTAACATTTCTTTTACACACATAAATGTTGCGAGCTATATGACTACAATGACGAATCTCAATGATGTACAATGATGTGATGTACAGAACGATCCGGTGTAAATAAATCGAAAGTGGCTTCAATTCCGAGGGCTTTAAAAATAAAATCTTTACGTACATTGCAATATGCTGTGGTTTAACCACCCGAGGAGGTCAATTGTCACCGAGACAAAGTGTAACCTGCAGTCCATTGTCAAAATCAGACGGACGGTATCCCTCGTGTTTTACAACCATCGAGTACGTCACGTCGAACGTTAGCGTTAACAGTCGAAAGATATCAACGCCGCCCACAAACGAACGCACAGTTGCTGCGTACTCAGCATGCTCCACGGCGACATCCGACTGCGCCACTCCGGTTTCCGCTCCCGTAAAAGAAGCAACGCGCACAGCCCTCGTCGTTCATTCACAACCACCTGCTCGCCTAGGAAGCATCGTCCTGGCTCGTCCTGTCCACTTTACTCCGGCATCGAGATCCTAGGCAACGTCTTCACTCGTACATTGTCCCGCGAGCTAACCAGACGGAAGGAAGGATACGAATCGCCCCCCAGGAGGATAGAATGAGGACCAACGCGACTTCCGGTCTCACCCTTTCTGTCTGCGTCCTGATGGTCGTACTTTCTGTTAGCGACCGA
The DNA here is from genome assembly GCA_933228935.1 of Pemphredon lugubris. Taxonomy (NCBI): domain Eukaryota; kingdom Metazoa; phylum Arthropoda; class Insecta; order Hymenoptera; family Crabronidae; genus Pemphredon; species Pemphredon lugubris. The sequence continues at coordinate 25,581,024 of OW121817.1, read as the reverse complement.
GCTTACGCTAAACGTGAGTATTTCTCTCGTATCTTCGTATGTTTTTGTTTCTATATTGCGATATGTTTGTCGTGTATCGTTTCTTCTGAACATTTTGCACGAATTTTATGCGCGTTTGCCATTGTATGATCTCGTTTCGAAGCGTTAACGAAAGAACGCGACGGTAAAATAGTACAGTATTTTTCTTTATTTTTCTTATTACCGATATGACAGTATCACACTGACAGTATCGTTTGATGAGAACGAAATCGTGGAATAATTTTACGATAAAGGGACGTCTAGTTTTAAATTTCGCGTGGATGGTTTTAATACAGCCCACGTTTCGGGTGAGTTAGGTAATACATTTATGAAAATGTTAATTTCGTTTTATTAAATTAAAGCCGCCCATCTTTTGGATTTTTGGAGGATAATCTAGATTATCGCGAAAAAGAAATTTGGTTCTCTTATTAATTTCATTATTCATCCGACGTAGATGACGTACGATTTCTTTTATCGTAAAAAATGGAAAAAAACGTGATCGAACCGATTAGTATGTTTTTTCTTTGGTGGCTCATTTTTATCCGTGGTGTAGTATTATAATCATTTCATAGGTTTCGCAAGAAATGTTAATATACACGAATCGTGCTTAATTATCTTTCCTTTGATACAAATCGTAAAGGAAAGATAATTAAGCACGATCTGTGTATATTAATATTTCTCGCGAAACTTATAAAATGATTATAATACTATTTCGTACTAAGGTTCCGTGTCGTAGCAGTCACTCTTGAATTTTTTGTTTTGAGGCAGCTTTTAGCGGAGATGTTGTACGATTTGATCGTGGTTTATATTGTTTAATTGCATCTGAATAAATACCGGGATTGTTTGGTAAATAGTCGGGGAAAGAGTCGGAAAAATAATACTTCTCCAAGGTAGGATTAAACGATAAAAGTAAATCGGAGAAATATGAAAGCAGATACGTATTTGATACGCTTAATGAAAATCTTGAAATTCAAACTGTAAGGAGACTAGAAGAGAATTCGAGAGAAGGAAGATGTCTGATATTCAGAACAGATGAATACCATCGCGCGAATAATTCCAAGATCCACCGCGAACTCGAATCAGTTTCCAACCGACGGCAAATAAAGATTATGCTATTAAACTTACATTTTAATTCGGATATTCAATTAGGAGCTCTCGGTTCGACTTGATTTTAATGAAAATCTTATACCCTTTTCTAAACCAACGAGTAAGATTCGATTCGTAATATTTTTATACTCTATATAAATCTGCATAACTAATTAATCCATTGTTGTATCAATATCCAATTACGGAACAGTCTAAGGAAAAGTTTATTCATAGAATTATGATTGGGCATAGTTACCATCACGTGCGTGGTTAAGTAATTTTTTCCAGCTAGTGGTGAAACGCTTACATTTACACTTCATGCAAAAGCGATCGTTCAAATCACTATTGTTGCGTGAAATGTAACGAATGTTACAACGGTTTCCATGCGTGTCCGTGTATCGCGATCAGCGATACGATTATCAGATCGGGTATGAGTACTCAATCGTACGTGTATGAGCATTAAATTTCACGGAACAATAGAAACAATTACAGAATGTTATCGGAACTCCATTTGACGTAATGTGGATAGCAATTTGTATGGTTAACAGGTCGCAATAGTTCCTTACATTTAAAAATAATTTATCCATGGCATCATTATATTTATGTATAATTAATTCGAGAAAGATAAAAGCAATGTATCGTAGACCTCTGCAACGAGAGTAAATATTTTTTCACCAAGTCTACTCCAGATTACGTAAAAGTTACACGCGGATAAATTTATTCGGACGATTTTTACCAATGACAAATATTCAAATTATCTTTATCTTCTTATTTGATTGGGTACAATTCCAATCGTATTACTTACTATAATTTCACGTATGGAAAGTATGATGGGAACCGATTTCACTTATCGAGGGTTCAATAGTATGGTAGAAAAATCTATAACACTATCATAGAAGATATTATATATCTATACATACATATATGTAATACATCTAATCCTACGTTCGCGCACCCGTACGTGTCGATGTATGGGTCAAAAGTCGATATCTAATCGAGTATAAATCGCTTTGAATAAAAGAAAGTGGTAAGTCTATCATGGTTCACATTTTTCTCTAACAAAGCATCGCGGACGAAAATAAATAACCGTTATTAAATACTCCGCATCTAAAAATATTTTATGCGCTTTATTAAATTATCTCGTTGGCCCAGAGTTTCCATAGAGCTAGTGAAAAATAAATACAGATAATTTATCAGGTTTATGCAAACTCGCAAATCAAGTTTTAATCTGCCCGTATTCAAAATCAAGTGTCTATAAAATTATTTCATCTACAGGGTAGGAATAATTTTCTAAGCAGATTTTATTAATGATAAAAACGGAATTACGTCATTCGATCCCTTAAGTTATTTAGCTAGAGGATTTCAATTTATGTACGCCGCATCGCGAGTGTATTAACACTCGCGCGTGATCCAAAGGGTCGAATATCAGAAACGATTCGTTCATCCCGGGGATTATGATCGTGTAACCGATGTTTCGTTACATTTTGTTAACATAATGCTTACACGTTTCGGAGTAACTTTAGTTGATTCCGATATTGAGAATTAATAACATCGAAAGAGTTACACCGATCCATATGGGTCAGGAATCATCTGTCACTTCAAATGTCGAGTGGTTCAATTTTGTTAAAACTTTTTCCCTTTTTCCAGTTAAAACGATACATCCGTTTAAACAATTTCAGCATTTAATCCGTTTTAATTGGTTCTGTAGTTTTCGAAGGAATTGTTAGCGAAAAAATGGATCATCCTTCCATTTCGTTTTAATTGAAACTATTAACGATATGCGGCGCAAAACACAAAACGGGGCAGAATAAATTCTTTAAAAATTCCTCGAAAAAATTATATTTACCTTACGTCACTGGTTATTTAAATATAGTTTGACGAAGCAGAAACTAGCGAATGAAATCATAGCGTGTAAATTTTTTCTCTCCATTTTCATAGAACCTTAATTAAAGTCATAATACTTAAAATATTATGGTTAAATAAAGTTCGTGCAAAAGTTGAGAAATTTTCGGGGGCCTTAAGTGCAATTAAAAACTCAATGTATCTTTAAGAGGGAGCGCGACGATAATGATAAAGATTATGAGAAAAATTTAGCAGGCAAAGTGGAACGTGCGAGGTTCGTGAGATATCGTCAAGAGAAAAGGTTTTGTCTCGGACCAAGTACGAGTACTCGAGAATTTTATTTCACAACCTCTTGATGAGGCATTATTCGATAATTTCGATGATTCTTAAAAAATAATCGAGTCGCTCGGTATATATTTTACAACATTGATCATTTTTTAAGATCTCGTATCTCATAAATCATCGTATATATATTTTGTGCTACTAGGGTAGCATTTACCAGGGTGACATGTCATCGAGACATACCAAAATTGTTCATCAATCGCGAATCGATATTATTATCGATTTCCTCGTAATTTATAATTCACAGAATTTATTACATTTCTAAAACTTGAAAGTTAATACAAAAGCAACAGTTGTTTCCCTATCCTGTGTCCCAAGCAGCTCGATTACTCGGTGCGGTAGTTTGGCTCAAGTTTTAATTGTAAGAAAGTAAAAAGAAAACACACTCAAAAACACGTTTCAACGTTCAAACAAAGAATCATGTAAATCTAACGTCCGCATCTGGATTGTGTATGAAATTCTAAAAACAACACAGAAGCTCAGCTTATTAGCAGGAACAAAATTAACTTCGCCTGGCAACGAAACAGATGATCCTTGACCAGAAAACCGCATGTCCTCACAGTACTTCCTCGTACCTCGTTACCTTTTACGAACAATTGGTTAACTCGTTAGCAATCATTGTCCTGCTCCCAGGATGCCAACACGAAACCCCGATAACGCGAGATCGGAACTCGATGTTCCTTCTATCTCTAATTAGACATCCGTTACGTCTTTCGTTAGATTGATTACACGCCGAGGGCAAGCGTGAAATTAGTATCAACAAACGAGTCTTCTATCGAGCCACGCGAATGTCCATTCGTCCCGGAGAACGTTCGATACAAAGAAATCCTATCTTTTATAACGAACGAAGCATCAGGAACCTATTCACCGCGTTTCATCTACGTACATCGTCGCGCGACGCGCTACGACGGTATCCGCGATAGCAAAGCTTGAAATGATTAGGGTGATTCTGCCGTTCGTTTCTATGAATTCACCGCGACACTCGGTAGCGTGGTAAATTTCCTGAAACGATACTCTCAGTTATCTTGCCAATTAGTAATTGGTACTAATGCTACTGCGGTACGTTGATACATCCTTTAACCTTTTTACTCCGGATTTAATTTTTTTATGTACTGGGACTGGAAACGCTAATTGCGGTATGAAGCAACAAAATTGATTTTTTTCTTTTATTATTTTACCTAAGAATAAGTGGGACGTATATGCCCAAGCAGCGTTTTATACTGGAACATATGTTATATTATTTATCTCATTGTCAGTTGATATAAATTGCGAATGGAATCAATTTACCGTGTTGCCATATCAATTAATATCGCAACTAATTAATAAAATATTGTGATATCACAGTCCCGCAGTTTTTAAGTACACTTTTCCGGTGTTGGGAGTTTATGAGCATCTCCTGGGATATACATGTTCCTACAGGAGCGATAGGGTTAAGCGGGAATACGCATTTACAGAATAACGAGTTGATACATCGGTAGTCGCAGAAAATACGAATAACGATACGTTGATACGAGCTTTAAGGATTAATGTGCATTTATGGATTAACAGCGTGACACATCGGTACTTGCGGGAAAATTGTTTCAAAGCGAATAGTTCCGAGACGATACTCGTACGTTTACGTGCTCGGAGCTGAGAATCTATAACTGTGTTCGTCGAGTAAAATAAAAAATCGTCCTGCATCGCTCGGATGGTCCTTTGTCTTTACGATGATCCAAGGAATAGCGTAAATGCACCACGCTAGGTTCATTGCAGTGACACCCACGCGGAAACTCCAAGTGATTACCGGTACTTTTATCGAGTCGATCGTGACGGCATTATTTGAGTTTTTCGATTATTTGCTCGAGAGAAACGCGGAAAGATACGCGTGACATGAGAAAAGTTTGGCCGTAAACTCGGACACTTGGACATTCTCGTGGGCTAACAATCACTTTAGTTGAATTGCACTCGATCGATTCGGGGATTCCGAACAATTGGGACGTTGCACAATGCGTCACGGTTACGCCGTTAGCAGGGATCGGTCATTAGACACTCATCGGCCGGCGAGTGCTTTATCTGCAAGTTCGTTATGATCGTTATTTAGTGACCGAACGGCGATTCGTTCATTACACGGTGGATACGTTCGATTGAGGGATTAATAGTAATGCGATCCATTTATTGCGCAATGCACGTGTTTCGACGTTACTTCTTTCTCTTTCTCTTGCTCTACTGCCCTTTCCTTGTCTCCTTTGCCCTTTCTCTTTGCGATGTAACAATGGTACAATGGACGCGGATCATCGGTTTACCCGCGTGTTATTAGGCAAAAGTGCAATCCGAATCGAAAATTAGAGCGTAACATTACATCGAATGTCTTCGGCTAATCTCTTCTTCTTTCTATTTGACCCTTACCATTTATCCGTTTTTCTCTCCACTTTTCTTCGAATCGATCGATTTTTTGCGAAACAAGCGTGTCGAGTATGTATCATTAGTTTGTAAGGAGATTATCTGGTCACGAAAATAACCGATTTTTAGTCAACAGTTAGTTAAAAGTGGCGATTAAAGCGAAATGTTGATGACCTGAAGTTGAAAAAGTGCAACTGCATTTTTAAAAAATTCGGAGTTATTTTTAATCATTAGGTAAGCGCGACGTTTAACTGAATAGTAACGGATGTCGTTAGGTAGGATAATCCAAGTCGATTTGCATGAACGACTTGAACGATCGTTCAGATATTAGAAATTCAGCGTAGAGCGTTTAGAATATCCTACGCAAAATTTCAAATTTGTTTCAGGAATGCGCGTGGGGCTCGGTTCTGCGTTGCAGATTTACGAGAAATCAACTGGACGATAGTATAGTATATTCAAGTTGTACAACTTCTAGTTACGCGGCAGATAAGTTACACTGCGAGGACAAAATGTTAACTATACATAGGAAAATTGAAAGTAACAACATCGTCGCAGCTGGGAGTAATAACAATCCCTTGCGATTTGATGTTTGTCCTGAGAGTCGGTAGCTATTTCACATTATTTGCGAGTATTGAAAAAGTTATGCGCAACGCAATGTAATTTCTGATCGTGTCGATTGAAACTATTAAACCGTATACGCGTTTATCACCACGGGAGATTTAATTAAATACTTTTGTATTATGCGCGTAACAATTATACACGGTTGTAACTTCATCATGCGAGCTCAACGGAGAAGTTTAGAATAGAAACGCGAAGATACTTATTTTGATCATAATTTCTTACAATTACGAAGTTAGTACACGTTATTAACGTAAATTGGCGCCTAAATCATGCGCGTTGAAATAAAAGCTCGGACAACATTAATTTTACGTTGCTCTCGAAGTAATCTAAAACTCATTGTCCTGTCTTACGAGTTAGCGACGAAATTATGGGACGAAAACAATATTTGAAATCTACTTACAACCAGCTGGCGTTCGAAACATTAACCCAATTACGCTTCGTAATGAGAAGAACGAATAAGACAGTATATGGGAGATCGATTGAAAAATATTAATCATCGTTCCCATTTTCTGCGTTAATTGTATCGTTAACCGTGCGCGCAATCAATTTATCGTAAATCATGGCCATCGGTGGTCGAATTAACCTACGATATATTACGTTGCGTCAAGAACTTTGCAAGTCTCATACGTGTAACTGTACACCGTGACATCGCGGAGAGCACAATAATTAGAACAAATTGTTTCTACATACCTCGATACGCAAACAAGTACTATTTCGATCGTCATCTGATTTGTAAACAATGTCCGCGATAATTGACGAAACTTTATACTGTATCCTCCATACTATCGCTTGTTTTCATCATCCAACTCTAAATGATAATTCGAAATCGGTTACCGCCAAATAGAATTTAACAAGCGTACCGCGAACTTTGAAATCAAGAGACAAGGTCTTGCCTCGGGCTAAGTACATGCACGCGAGACTAGACCTTGAATCTTTTCTGGAATATTTATTTTCACAAATTTCGGTTTCCAGCGTAGCCGCTTTAATTACTTTTTTTTTAACAAAAGTTCGAGGAAAGTTTGATAATTTTTGAAATCGCCCATTGTATTATATCACGCATCGTATTATTCCCCAATGCTAAACACGTGAGGCCGTTTCGTAAAGTACGTTATACGAGAAACGCACGGATGAAATCATTTAATAACGAACCGTTACGCAATTACTTCCTTTGTACATATTATCGTTAATCAACGTTCGGGGAATTTACTTCGTAAACACTCTTCCACTGTATTTTTTATATCGCTCACCTGCACCATCTCAGTTGGATCTGCGCGACGGTTTACGCTCCGCAACGATACAATTCAAAAACTGACATTTTCCAGGAAAGCGGAAAGAAACTTTTTATACGCTCGGACCGGAAATTATGTTTTTCTTTTGTTTTCTTTGAAACAACTTTTTCAAACGCATATTAACCCTCGTGATACAATAGATCACTGGACACAAGTCCAGTTTGCCTCGTCACATCCGCTCTCTGAAGATCGTTACTCGAAGCTTTCACATGTCACTTTTTCAAATAGAAAGGTACTTACAAGTTTTCGATCGTGCGAATCAAAAACCACAAGAAAGTCAATTTTTCTCTTTACGTCGTTGTCGTAGCAAATATGCGAATACATATTCTATCGCGAGTACGCAGGGAAGCGTTAAAAATGTTGAAGAAAGCGCTTTCACGTAGTCATGTTTCCATCCAGCGCATAGATAAAGCAAAGAAGCGAAGATAAAATAGATATAACGCGATGTTCTCCGCCATGTCGCGCTTTAAATACAAACAGCATTCGCCGTTGGTTTGTACCGGGGCGAACGGCTTTTATTAAATCACTTGATCCCAGGAATAACGTGATTTCTATCTGCAACGAGGTCGACCGCGCGATGGCTCCGGTTTGCTTTTTCTTTTGAGGGGACAAAAAACACAATGTTTTATTTGCATTACTCGCTTTACGTCGATTTTACGGCTTTTAAGACGGGCGTTTTATATTAGATTCGCATTCACGGATACGCCTCTCATTCTCGCTGCAAATCCGCGAACCGCGTACTCGGATGATGCAGGACAAAAGGTATGTAATGGTATTCAAGAAATTATCCGTACCACGGGATTTCTCAAATTACCACCAAAATGCACTCAGATAATCGCGTTTTCTCTTAATCTTTATGTTCGCGTCAGTATACTTTACACCTAATTACCCTCCCGGCGGTTGCGTTCGCTTCGAAGGATTTACAATCGATGTAATTGCTTTTCATTCCATCGAGCACGGTTGTAATATCTCTGTAGCAGCTAAAAATTTCATAAAGCGAAGCTATAGTTTTGCATGGAAACGAGACGTCAGAAAGACAAAGAGAGAGAGAGAGAGAGAGAGAGAGAGAGAGAGAGAGAGGGAGGGAGAGAGAGAGAGGGAGTAATAAAGTCATTCTCTGGAAGAATATACATTCTCCCGATGCGAAACAATTTTCACGAAGTTACTTCGAGCGCAAAAACCTTTACTTTTCTTTCCTGTTCCAAGATTCGTTTCCTCGAAAAGTGGTGTGACATTTAATCGTGGAAAGGTGAAACTCCATCGAAACGGTCCGTGACCCGCGAATCATTGGATTTAAACAATGCGATTATGTAACGCATACGCAAATACGCGTTCGATTTCGCTCAAAATATTCAGCTTCGAACGAGATGGAAATTGCAATAGTCGTCCACTTATGGCGTGGGCTTTCGTATCAACCACTAATCGGCGGTAGATACGCGTTCGCGGAAACTATGACCGTGGAAGGTACGTCGAAAATCCGTCAACCTTAAATATTTATATTTTCCTCGACGGGAGAATGAAACAATTTAAACCGCGAGTGCGACGTCAAATGCCGCCACGTTGTTTCTCGGCCGGCCCGCAAACGGTGAATTACGTTTCTCGGGGTAAAAGCTATTTGCATAGAACTTAACGGACAGTTTGCCGGGACTTTTTGATTTTTTTACTTCTGCATTTCACGGGTTTAATTTCCGCGTATTACGGGAGGACGCGCGGAGGGGGAGAGATTAATATTGATACAGCCATAAAAACGTCTCGATCTACATAATAATATACTTAATAATCCTGTCTTCCAGGATAAAATAATAACCTCGTGTGCGCGTGCATTTTGATTCGTTTGCAAAATTTTTCGTTCGTTAATTTCGGTATTAAGCTAACTCGTGTACTCCCGATGGATGTATTTTCGATTGACACGCATCGAAAGATTTAACGATTCGAACGTAACTTCGTATTTGCGATGAGTCGATGTTTTTAAATTCGACTGGACAATTTTTACGCGAGCACGTGGTAAAGCGTTTTGACGTTTCCGTTTTCCCGCGTACATTGCAAACAATTTTGCGTATACTGGGTGTTCGATTATTGGTCACACTTTGTTTTTTTTTTAAATCAAAGATATACTTTCTTTTATCGATATCGACAATGGTCGATGGAGACATTTTTCTGTATCGTTAGAATCAACGAAGGTATTTCAAGTGTTCGGTTATCCTCGCGCACCCTTTACACCCATGCGTTCGTAGTTCGAGCTTATCGATTCCTTATCAAAGATTTTAATATTGTACGCGCGATAGTACTTTAATGAATGTTATGAACACCGTTGATTTAAGATAATTTACCCTCCCTTTAGAAGACTGATTAAGCTTGACGTCGGCAACGGATTATTAAGTACGCCGCGCGTACTAACGCGCGTCACAATTCGGAAAGGACAAATTCTTTTTTAGGATTTTGTAGATCGAATATCATTCGGTTTTGTGCTTTTCGCGACGTTTATCGGAAAAGCAGAAAGTTATCGTGTACTTGTACTTGGCCCGATACAAGACCTCTTCTCTTGATTTGATTTGTTATTCTTTATTGATTTGCGTTGCTTTGGTTTTCCCATCGGAACAACAGAATTTGTCGCTCTCTTTCGACCCGCATTGCTTTGGTCGTCCCAGAAATTCAAAACTTTGAAGTATCGTGGGAAAATGGTCTTTCGCGGCGGGTTCTCTCGCGGTAGAGTCTCTTTAAAGCTTTTAAACGTGCAAACGGACCCGCTCGAGCGTCGAACGAGGGAAGCTTGAAACCGATGATCGATTAACTAGGTTCGTTTGAGATAATAATTGAGTGAATAACTTCGCGCGACGGTCTTACCGATTTCCCCGTTATTCATTTTCCTCTTCGTCACGTACAGCGCATTATATCGGCCAACTTTGGCCTCGTAGTCTTCGTTTTTCAAAATATTGTCCGATCTAAAGTAATTAGGTGCATTAATATCGAGAGGTAAGCTACGCCTGAAAGAATTTCGATGCTCCCGCGGAATAGTCGTCGGAAGATAAATTGTTTGCGTAAACACTGAGTCGTGATATATCGTTTATTACCTGAGATATAACATTGGATATCGGAACAAATGACGCGGAATGGATAGGAAATCATTTCATATATATTTGTAATGGGGCACAAGTTTCTGACATAAATAGGAATATTCCGTTCGCAGAGGAGACGTTGGAAATGGTTATAAATTTATTTTGGTATTAAGAGAAAACTTAACAATGGTAATTTAGAATAATCGTCGGTAAGCTTCAAATTCAAAGTAATTTAATAATACTATTTTCTCCGAACATAATGTCGGCAAAGTTTAATATCCTGAAATAGCACGATTGGAAAATATAGATTGTTATTTTGTATCACCATTTAATTTTATTTGCAGGGTGATTACAAAAGAATACCACAACTTTGAAAATATGAATTTATCGAGCGAAACATGTTGGAACTTTGGTAATGAATCGATGTTAAGAGTAAATAACCAATTTTCTTTTCAATAGAGGACATATTCACAAATATAAACAGCAAGTAGTTACTGTCATAGTTGTGTGAGTCGGACTTACACCACTTTTACCAATAATAAAATAACGGATCCGTTTCTCTACAAATGTTGTTTTGCCATTTCATGGTAGAAATCATGAATTACGATTTAATTCACTTTGCCTTTAGATGAATTGATTGTTTAAGAATTACATATCGCACTTAAGTAAATTTTCAGGAAAACTGGACTTACAATTAGACCACTATGGCTTTAACCTCCTCGTATAGATCCTCTAGAAGATCAAAAATATTGTTTCTCCAAGTTACGCAAGGTTTTCTTTGAGTAGTAAATTTTAACTCACAGTAAAGTATCGTCATCTATGGTTAAACAACAGTCGTCTAATAAGCAATTTGTCGATCAATCATTATGCGCTAATCGAAGTATTGTTTCCAGGGGGCTGTTCGGCATTCGGACATTCCTGTTTTGGCGGACACGGGAAGAGATTCGACCCCCTTTTACGGAATGACATATTGCAAGATAATGACATAACGACCAGGGATAGAAATCAAGAATACCAACCATCGCGATTGAACAACAAACTTTTGTTCGCCGGTTCCGAGCAGAAATTACGCGGGCAGGAGGAAACACCTTTCCCGGAGACACGTCGACACGTTTCTCAAAGATACGATCCTTACACGTTGTCTCTTCTCGTCGGTCAATGGGTATTTATGTTTTCACTCGTACGCGATCAGTTTTACGAAAAGTGACCTAAAGCGACAAACCCTCGATCTCTTGTCTTTCCAATATTCGCTCTCTTGTAAAATTTCAACGATCGATTCTAGGCACTTTTCTGAAAAACGATCACGCATCATTAAGGTCTTGTTTAAAATACTGCGACGATAAATCGCAAATCGTATAATCGAATCCATTGAATTGCAGTTAGCGTCGCATCGTCATCCCCAGCATCCTGACGTGGAACTTAATAACAAATAAATGGATAGACGTTTCTCTCGTATTTTAAGGATGAACTTTAGACAACTAAATCATATGCAACCGATAAATCGTATAAACTGTCTTGGAAACTTTTAGCTGCTTCCGCGTCGTAGGGATTTCTGATATTCTTTTTCCGAATTTGCGTATTCGTTCGGAAGGTGTATTGTCTGACAATGTTACCTTGTACGCGTGTGGTAATACAGGATCTTATTATCAGTTGCGTTAGTTTAAGGTGATTGAAACGCGTTATCGCACTTTCCCGTTTGTATTCACATTCGTAGTTTAATCTGTTGATCGTAGAATACGCCCGGGATAATTTCAATTTCGATTTAATGTAAATGCAAGATCTAATAAATGATTATATCTAATAAACATTTGTATCTCGCAAGAATTATTCTTTCTATTTGACAATTGAATTATTATTATTATCACTTATAATATATTTATACGCGTTCACACTTGCACTTATCGTTCGTAATTATCAGGCGAATAATATGAGTAATGAACAGAAAGCTGAATGTCTTGACATCCGATATTCTTATCACGTTAACGATCAATTATGTTTATACAATTTTAATGTTACGTGTACACGTAAAGGAAATCGCTGTTGGTACGTATTTACGCGAATAAAAGTGGTTTAATAAAAACTAATATCATCGTTGTTATATTATTTCAAGCCTCTACCTTTGAAGTCCGCGAAGTCTTGGTAGCTAGATTTTTCACTTCCGTTCAAAACCACGAATAGCAAATGAAGCGGAAAAGGGGTTGAAAAACTTAGAGACCCTCCTCCCAGAAGCAGATTCCAAATCGACTCTTATTTTGTGTACCCTGCCTTCTGGTTTTAATCATATATCCATCTCAGAATCTATTATATAATAATATTAAAATAAGTAATCCGGTAGATCCGCCTTTATATCCCGCTCTAAATTTCGAAAATTGCATTTTATTTATAACTTTCACTGTCCTGTCGGTAACAGTGCGTACAATTCGAGTCCATACATAATCTACGATAGAGCGAATTCATATCAGGCCCATTGTTATCTAGATATTGTTGATAATAAATTATATCCTTGCCCGCATACGATAGTCGAAGGGTATTTATTGCTATACGTTCAACATTATCGATGGTGGTTGGTCAGAAACAAAGTAGCTGTAAAACATACGTAATACACACGCTGGCATTTATGTATTGTATTTACAATAAATTATGTACAACTAATATTGCGATAAGATATAATTTGTAATTTAATTTTTGGCAAATGAAATGCGTATGGAAAAGGTTTTCCTGTCTCATTGTCAAACTAAGTGAGTCAGTGTGGTATTCGTTATCAACCCAATATTGTATTCCAAGGAATTCTCATACAATGTTCGCACAATGGTCGTGCAATAAAAATGCATTGCACTTGTTGCAATAAACTTTAAGCGGACAACATTCGTTCTACATGAGGATACAAAACTTAAACGTATATGTTTACTTATACGTACACGCGGTGTGCTATGATACATTTTGTTGCCTTGTTTGAAACGATATTATCGTAAACCTAAACTGGTATAAATTAAACGTCAATGCGTGTTCAATCAAAATCAATCGCGAGGCAATGCTTCAAAAAATTCCTTCAACATAATTTCCATTATAATTTCTATCGAACTATCGCCCAGCAATTTTAATGAACCATTACACTGTAATTTATGCATATTTATTCACTTATTATCGTTTCAATGGATAATAAGGCAAGGCAGATGTTATTAAGATACTATGTACCTAGCCTTAATGTCGATCGAAACTACGACGTCATCAATTTAAATTAATATGCATAAATTATATAGTGATAATCCAAAAGAAAATATATTGTCAATTAAGGGTTAATTCGCGCAGCGGTGTTACCGGTTTCGGGAAAATGGCTTTAAGACCATCGCGTCGTTCGTGCATAATAATCAAGGGGGTGGCAGGGTGTACGTATATATTCACGGGGTGCGAAAAACGCCTTGCGGCTACATTGTCATTCCGGGGGTGTAAAATAGAATTGTGGTTTCGTTTCGCCGCCTCCTCCAACGTGTCGCGTTACTTCGTTTCTCTGTTTTTCGATCAAACACTTTGAAATACTGTGATGTTTCTGTTAGTTATACGATTCAATTGAAAAAAGATATCGGATAAAGAGAGAAAGAAAGAGAAAGAGAGAGAGAGAGAGAGAGAGAGAGAGAGAGAGAGAGAGAAGGATGGATAGGATCGTTCTATCTGTGTATATCTATCGAATTGCAAGCTTCGTTTGTTTCTTTATTCGCGGATTCGCAGTTTTCCTTTGATTTAGATTGAAAATTGATATGAAATAAACACATTGCAAAGGAGTTTTACGCGTACTGGATAAAAAACATTTGTGGTAAAATACATTTGCGGGCAGTGCTTCTCTGACATAGCGTTGCGCAGAACAAAGGTTCATTGTAATCGAGTAAAATTATCTCACTCGGGAAAATCTGACGTTTTTTCTTTTTATTCACTGCATACCTCTGACTAATTGTATTATGCTAATTGGAGTTATTTCGATATAAAGGTACTCTTTCCGAAAAGTCTGGAGTCAGGTGTTGTTTCGAGGTGGATATATTCATTTATCAAAACTTGCAGGAATTTGTCAAAATGGGGAGGTGTGGCATCCTCCGTTAATACGGAGGAAACTTAATAATTTCGCGAAATCAGCGTGGTTTAGTCGAAACATTTCGACTTCTGTTGCAGGACAAACAAAATTTGTGATAAATGATAATCCAGGTAACCATGGGAGGAAATACGAACTTTAGCTGACAACCTCCAATTGCGTTAGTTTAAATAACTTGATATATTATCATTCATAATTCCAGGATATACGATTAATTGTAATTGTCTTGCGACGACGCCAGCTGATTTGTATCCGGGAAACGTACGGAAATATTTATTGTTGCAGATACCAATTGCGGAAGGTTTTTATCACAATTTTAGTAGGACAGTCATTCGATTTTTATTGGAGAAACCTACGTTCTAGTAAAATCAGATAAACAAAATTATCGCCACATTTATGGCACTCTCTATTTTACATTACATTCTTTTACGGCGCTTGTTCCTTTTATTCGAAGTTATCATTCGCGTGACTCTGAAACGAAAAATAATACGTATGCACGATTCGTGAGAATGTTCGTCAATTTCAAAAAAATAATGGAATTGTGCTCACCAAGAATTTAAAAAGGTCCACGTCCTGTTGTTTGCTACCATAATCATTGTCCTCGTTAGGCGAAATTAAGAATATTTCTGGAGTCTCCTTGCGAACCCCTTTGATACTTCTTATTATGTCCCGTACATCGTTGAGATTCCTTCTGTTGCCTTCGTCGCCATTGTCGTTATGATTTTGATCCCTGCAATCATACCCATGGCGTTTAGCGTAAAATACAATTACATTTATTAAAAATTATATGACATCATTCGTAATTTGGATCACATGATATAATTCCGAGAACGGATAAATGAAAAATTGATTTACGTATATTCCGTTACTATTAAACATGCAAGTTAGCTGTACGCTTTAACGCGTGCACGTTTTGCGTAAAATCAAATAGATGGTACGCAGCAATGCCGATGATACGAAAAATAAATCATGATGTACAATCCGATCGCGTAAAGAAAGGTGCAAGAAGATATAACAAAATTCAGGATGTATATACAGATATGTAATCTGGCGAAATCAAATGAGCTTCTCTTATACAATTTTTGAAATATATGTTTTTCCAGAGTACTTACTCAATAAGTTCGTCATTGTTAATATGTGCACTATGTTCAGCATTATCCCAATGCTCGGGAACAAAAGCTTTTGCTTTGGGAAAGTTATTCCATCTTGGGCGATATTTGTTCGGAAATGGTATTAATGGTCGACCGGAAATCAAACGAGATAATATCCATTCCTCCTTGGCAAACGATGGTACATCCTGCTGCACGTTGCTCGTCATTGTTTTCGTTGGAACGAGATAGGCATTAGTGTTATCGTGTCCACCGCTGCGCTTTCCATGAGCTGCAATTTTCGAGATAAGAGGGATTAGTACATTTAATAAAACAAAAGGACGTGTAAAATACAAGATTAAGATAAAGAAGATCGAGTTAAGATAGAATAAGGCAACCGTTGGGATATTAAATAAAGGTAATATCATGCAAAATTAGATGGTTAAATCGAATAACAGTTCAGTTCGATAACAAATGAATATTCAATACGCACAGAGTTATTAATAAAATATGAATAAAACTGTTTGATACATTTCTGATGTTATTTAATTTAAAAGAGATATCTGCCGATCTGTATGCTGAACGCAATATTTTATAAACCGTATGGATCAATTATAAAACGTTGTTGAACGCGGGCAGTAGTATTTATAATAAAAGAAGTTTAACGAAAAGTAGTACTCGGACAATCGTAGACCGTTGGCTGAGAATTATAAACAGTTTAATACTGCGTGATTAATTAATTACAGTTAAAACGAAACGTAGAAATTGATAGTATGCGTACCTCCCCAACACGAATGTCCATAGCTCAGGCATGAACCTACAATGTTATTAGTTATTATGCTCTTTAAATACCCATAGAAATATGATATAAGCATTCCTCGATAAAATTATCTCGATACATTAAATTGCACGGTAAAGGGATTGTTTAGAATTATATGAATAATTCAGATTCGGGTATGCGAATGTTTCATTATTCACATTATCCGAATATTTTGCTACTCAGATTTTTAGGCCTCTAGTAATTACTACTAGATTGGGCAACGCCAACTACTACCGGCTTTGCCTTTGTGCCGAACTAGGTTAATTAATTATTCAACGGCATGCGTAAGTCTTTAAGTACGTTGGAATAAAAAGGTTCGTGAGTTACATTCACCTCTGAATAAGACACTTTAAATAAAAACTGGTTTATTTTTGGACACCACTCGAATTTCTCTTTATTGTTACTTTCCACACTGAAGGGGACGCTCTTCGCATGAACACAGGTTTATTTTCGGGCGTTACTTTAAACTCTGAAGAGGCACTTTGCGGAAAAACGAATTTTGTATTACACTGTTTCGTTCATTTCACGAAAGTACTTCATTCTCGACTGGTAACAGTTTCGACTAATCAATATTGTTTAAACAACGTATTACCTGGGCCGATTATTAAAACACGAGAGTAGAAACGGATTTATCAGTCTCCGTATTCTTTAATAAACTCTAATTAAATTAATCTATCATTTTTCTTTTCCGGATGGCATTTTTACGACAGTTTCGTCACGTTACTCGACAATCACCGATTTAAATTTCGAGACGAATAGAATAAGGTATTAATTTCCAATCGTGAAAGAGTAATTAGGTGATCGTTTCGACTACGCGTACATTTAGTTCGATATTTATTTGATCCCCCGTGGGTGGGGGGTAGAGTTCAATCACAGTACCCCCTGCTGGGCGTAAAAGGGGTTGGTGGTGAGGCTAGTAACCCTGCGCCGGACAAAAATCTTTGTTTGTGGTAACGAGGGTCTTACGTGGTTCTAGTCATAGTCAATATTGTTTAATTAATTTATTAATATCGATATTGCGCATTGTTATAAGTTATAACGAAAATAATTATCGTCCGTTCGCTGATTCGTTTGCCATATTTCGTTAGTTTAAGAATTTTAAATTTTTGTCGCGCCATCGCACGGACATTATTTCTTCCAACACGATCGAAATCTAAACTTTATCGATGTTTATTACTCATTTTAAACGTAAGACAAATATTAGCGAGTGCGGAACGCGAGTACAAATATGCAAGGTTTACTGATGCTTCCTTCGCGTAATCCTGCGTACACGATCATTACGATTATTATCTGTTATGGCATTCATTTTCATTTGTACGCGTCCCGTTTGCAACATAATAAAATTGTTCCGTAAGAGCGCGGCTTACGATTAATCCACGTTATACTAAAATATTTTCTTAGACACTTTAACAATCACCGATACATCTAGTAAAAGTTTATATAATTGCACATGATTATAATAAAGCTAGAATCACAATGGAATTAAAATGGAAGTAAAATCAACAATGAGTTCAAGACAAGTAAAATGTTAGTAAAATTCAACTAGCGTATCCATCGCTGCGATACAGGTGCGAAAAGGGAATGTCGGAAAAAAGTCCAATTCCCATATCTCGTGTGTCGAGTAGGTGACAAAGGCTACAATTGGTTTTCCAGTCTCCGTTGTCTATACTCTCGCGCTTTTGCCCTTTTCTTACTTTGTTCTGCCCCACCGTCTATACGCGGATGCGCAACAGGGTGTTAAAATAAAATGACGAAGAACTCTTTTCTCCCCTGTTGCTCGTGTTCACTGCATTCGCGGACGGGGAATCGCGCGTAATATCCCTCGATATGGAAATATTCGAAAGCATCTTCGACTGTCAAAGACCATCCCGTTACCGTGTCTTTCGAGCAGTTCATTCCTATTTCCATTTGAGTATACGTTACAAAGAATTTTCTCCGTTTATCACGGAAATCACGTACGCGTATCGCAACAGGATATTTCCATCGTTCACTCCACGGTCCGATTTTGTAATACGGATTTACAACGGATCGATGATGGAGAGGAGAGATAAGCGTTTCGGCGGATAATTCGTAAGGAATTATTTTAATTACGCGTTGGCGGGGATCGATGTACAAACTAATTAAAGCAGGTCAAGTTATTAGGACTTACGCGTTCCCGCAGTTATTTACAATTAAAATTTGACGCGTACGACGGAAATAGGAATCGCTAGACCAGAGATGATCCCATTAACGAAGTTGCACGGGCCTTGTTATTGTTATTCGCGTTGGTTCACTTTAATCCCGCTCTTCCGTTATGTGTACTTTGCATTTAATAATAGTGTCGCGTCCTAAATTTTCGAATACAAATATCCATTTCTGATGAGGGACGGTTTACGGAATTATATGCATTAATTATAACGGTCCGTCTTTAGTTTGATAGTTGCCCCGATCGATATCGAAGTAATTTAATCCACGAGCGGTGCTGTTGGTGTTGTTTTGTTTAAAGTCTTGCTAAACATGACTGTCAATGAAGCGTATTTACATTTACATCGTATACCAAGATCTTGTAATGACTCTCACTAACAATAAGATACCTGTAGTCTCAGTCCGATGCGACGTGAAACGAAGTTTCATCGAATTACCGGGCGGGAAATTATCAAAGACAAAATACATATTTTTCGTTTTGTACGTAATCATGTAACGCTCGGACACAAAGTAACGTTGATGGTTACGAATTTTAATTAGCCGTCTAACTGTTCGTAACGTAATTAGTACGAGACCGCACGCGAGTGTTTTATGGAATTATCATTATTCGAATGAAAATAAAATCATTTGACCGAGAGGTTGGCGACGCAATTGTGCAATTTCTGCTGTACAGGGGTAATAAAAAGTACAGTATTTCCATTACGGGAGTAATCAAGAAATCACCGACACTGTCGAAGGATGCGAGAGAAAATACTATTCTCCATAATTAGATAATTAAAATTTGAAGCGAATCTTGAATTTTCCCAAAATATGTCGAACTTGTTGCCGCGTAGTATCTTATTTGCAGTAAACGTTAGTGGTCTGCAATAGTTCAATAAATTTATGTCTGTGCGCAGCTATAAGTCGAAATAGTTCACTTTTATGGTTAGTAATTACTTTGAACGTGGAGACGGGTTTAATTGCGTGAAACTATTTTTTACAATTGAATATATAAATTTATATCCTCTACGATAACGCGCATAATTGTTCGATTGCCATCAGTGTAATAAAGTAATCTGAAAGTAAGCTAAAGTACTCCGCGATAAGGTAATTGGAATAATCATTGTAAAAAAGGCAAAAGTGCATCAGGCGTTCAATGCATTTCTCGATTGCATTGGGATTAGAGATTACATCGAAAACGGAAAAGCCGATAATATTAATAACCGTATAATAGAATAACGAGTGCAATATTATTACTTCATTCGTTGAAAATAATGAAATTTGATACTAAATCCGTGGGTGATGGGAAAAAGATATACCAACGTTTCAATGAAAGTCAAGTTGCTTGTAAGAATCATCCGGTCGACGTTTTCTTTATTGATATTAGGGGGATCGGAAATTAAATTCAAGCAAATAAATCTCAAAAACCAATTGATTTATAGATCCCGCATTGAAGATTTGAACGCTAGATGGCAAAATGTTGTTGATAATGAGGGTGATTACATCATTGATTAAAAATACAACTTGGTAAAAATTTACTTGTTTGAATTAAACAACATTACTTTCCGGTCCCCTAATATTTACGAACATTCTTGGATTCTTAGGTTTTATCGAAATACAAGAACACTGGGTATCGTTAATTCGTGAAAGTTTATCGAACGTGGTCTCTTACAGTAACGTAAGGATCGACGAAGAATTGAAATGATTTTTCAACCGAAGGAACAACAATAGTGATCGTGCAGCAGGGGGAATAAAATAAACAAATGTACACGTACCAGCCGCGCAGCTCGCGAAGCAGAAAATTAACATGAAGGTCCAATTGCGAACGACGTTTGTCAGGTGATTTTCGGAAGCGTTCGCCATGTGATCAATTGTACTGGATATCGATCGTCGATATATAGAATTGAACGGGGAAGCTGGCTGCAACACATAACTCTGATAAACTATACAATGTTTAACGCGCGCTTAAAAATAACAAAACTAACGCATTCCCGAGTCCGCAATCTACATTTTAATGTACCCTTAAATTCGAGCATTCGATCGTTCACGATATCGTCACGATATTTTAAAAACGATCTACGGTCAACTTGTATTTGTAACAAAATTGTTTGGGCACCGAATTGAATCGTTAATCACATTTACATCCCGACGAATAATTTTCCATCGATCACGCGAAATTAAATCCCGTGGAGATAAATCCAGTATCATGCAACGATATCGATTAAACAAAGGTTAAATAACGTTTCGATCACTTCAGTAGAAATCCAGCGCATTAGTCGGACGAGGCTATAATACTATATTCTACGTCAAAGAAAAGAAGATTAATTAATCCCGTTTACTAACGGTCGCGCAATTCTCGTTTCTCGACAGTCCCTCGGCACCCTTCTTACGAAGTAACGATATAAATGATTTTGATTCACCTTTGATCGAGAAAACAAAAATGAGCTGCTACCAGCAGATATGTATATTCGATGAGTAAATTCCGACGCTTTCGCACGGATTCGCACCAAATCGACGTTTTAACGCTCGAACGGTTGGAAGATCTCGATCGAATGGCTCCGCGGGTGTACTCGAAGCCGGCAAGCGGTGTGACGAGAGCTTTTATAGACGTGTCCGGCGGGTACATGGTGGAGCATGGTGGTGCATGGTGGTGGGGTTGCTCATCCGCGCGCCTTCCGAGCGCGCACCCTGCGTTGGCGGATGGAGATACTCTTTCCTGCGAGATCGGATAATACGAATGTACGTAAGTGCTCGAGGTACCCGGATTTATATTTTCTATGTGTTCGCGGTATGCATCGTATAGGCCTTAATTACTACGACGAGGCTCGTACGAATTAATTTAGCAGTTTCGAGTTGGTATGTCGGGTCAATTCCATTCGCGGTGTATTCGGCGTAATTAAAGATTAATGAACATTTCAGCGATAGGTGGTTCCTTTTTTTCTTATTTTGCCCAGCGGTATTAATTATCAGAAATCAAATTGTCAGTTTGCCTCTATCGAAGATTGTCGTAACTAAGGGATACCGGACCAATGAAAAGTCGGTTGAATTTAATCTCGCTATAATATAGCGTAGCAGATGGAAAGCAAAACGCGAACGCATCGATTAAGTTAAATTAGGCACCTAAAGTATACCCATATACGCTCTTTGAGTGTGTGCAATAAAGGAACATCTTTATGACGCATGTCGAGCTGGATGAAATTATAAAATACGCTCACCGGTAATACAGAACGGAATAGTCTGCAAAGGCAGGAGTACTATGGAATAATTTTTCCAAATAAGTTTCCGTGACATAAATTACTCGACCTGTATAGAATATTAATACTGCGAATAACAAAGCGAGCCATTATTAGCGAAAATTTGTACGTTTCATTAGCTACAAATTGGAAACAAATCTAGATCATGCACATCTCCGGATCTCCAAACTAAACACCCACTATTGCTTACGCAATAAATTATGCTACTGTGGAAATTATTTCTAAAGCAAGCAATAGGTTAAACATTGTGCGTACGTAGTGATGCACGCGCAAGTATGTTAACGAGAAGGACAGGCAGTGGGCTCTAACCTGTCATTTTTCATACTTCGAATGCTTATATCTTCGGAATTAAAACCAAGCGCCAACTTTTGCTTACGGATTCGTGATCAACGATCCAAAATACACGTGGTAGAGTAAAAGAATGTTTGGAGATCGGAAGATCCAGAGATATGCATGATCTAGATTTAAGCCACAAATTGTAGTATATCCGATCACCGTGGAGGAATATCATGGTTAATAATACTTTGAAAAGTCATTTCTGTGATCAATAAAATACTCGATCCATTGGCCGTTATGATTTTGTTATAAATTATATCTGTACGATACATTTATTTATCTCAAACTGCACATTTAAATGTACCAAGGATTTTAATTAATATATTCCTCGAAGAAGACCTGTATTCGTAGCTAACTTCGTACCAAAAGAATTCGAGAAATTATTCTTTAAGTAGACGAGAGGGCCTGCATTTCTTACTTGGTTTAAAGGTTCGCCAGTAGTAAAGGTATCGTTCGGGTCGGCCATGTGTTCCTAAGTAGTTACGACGATTCGCAGTCTGACCACATGATAAAGTTCTGTAGCTGCACACCTGGATCCTGTACTAAACCAATACCATTAAACACGGATCATTAATCTCTCGCTAACGTCTCTTACTACACTAGACGAACGTAATATTTCAATTCGTATCCAATGACAGTCGACGATATTTTTCCAACGACCAGATAAAAAAATCGATAAGGACCACGCCGGACCGAGACCGTTGACACGAGAAAATCTGGGATTCATATTTTACAAAATACCGAGAGAGAACATAATTGTTGGGTTCGAGTTTAACGAGAACGAGCGCGGAATAAATTAATTATAAAACGAGATCGTAACCGCGTAATGTGCCGTTGCACGATTTATATCATCGTTTTTTAATGAAATATTTAAAAACATAACGTAATTTTATTGCGATTTAGTTGTGACTCCGCAAACTTCGGTTAATATTCGGTAACGTGAAATTAGCCTTGCTACGTTTATTCCGGTTGCGTTTGAAACAAATCGAACGGCACCGTCGTATCGCGCGGCAAGAAATTTAGGTTCTAGCAACAAGTTGCCATTCCGACTGTAGCGTAACGACTCTCGATAATTTAACGACGTCGTGTAAGTTATATCGAACAGCGGGAGAACCGTTGGTAATTAGGAATTACTGAAATACGCCAAGAGCTTAATAAAACGACACAATTAACGATGCCGGTATCGATTATTTCCTTACGAACGTATGAGATTTCTTTTAACGCCTGTACACATCTCTTAACGACGCGTTCAAAGTCAAACAGATATCGTGCGAGCCAGACGCCAAGAACAGACTATTTCCTAACGATTATGCCGAGACGGGTTCAAACGAATTTCTATTCAAGTAATTTTTCAACGTTCGGAGTAAAAGTTTGGATCGTGGACGCATAGTACATTGGAAAACTCTCATCGCGTGTCACTCGAAAAAGCTGTGAACGATGTTTCGTGTTTACAACGTTTTATCGCAGAAGAGACTGAGATTCACGACGGTCGTAAAACCTAAGTCATCAGAAGGAGGAAGAGTGGCAGGTTTTTTCTGTCCTAAATTACCTTGCCATGCTGGACCAACGCAATAACGACTGATCCGGCTACAATTTCATTTGACACATTCAGAAAAAGGCCCCTCTCGAATTTCGACGATATTCGAATATTTGGTCGATGCGTTTTCGGAATTTGATTCTGCCGTTTTAATAGGTATCCGTACACGGTCACGCGTTTAACGTTATGCGCTTGATCCGCAATTTAAATACATATTAAAATAAGTAACATAGGTACGATACGTCATGTCAAATATTTAACGGTTTATGGGAGAATTGACTTAAACGTTTATACCTTTGATGAAAATCGACAGTAAAATATCAACGAAACTAGGCGCGACAACCGTTAGGCTTATCGATTTGTTAAAGGTTTTTTTTCAATGTTCGGTAGGAGACGACAAGTTCCCGCAGATTGAGTGCAATATGTCAATCGCTCTACGACGACGAAGAGTGTTAATTATCCGAGGGAGGTTTTCCTCTGGTATATTTCTCATCGACTACTGGATCAAGGATTTAGTGATAACGAATACCATTCGTTTAGGCCGGAGATTGGAAACTGATAATCGAAGATGCAGTTTTCATTTGCAAGAGGAGACGCATGACTCTTTCTCGTGTTCGCTATGCGAGGAAACAGATTTTAATATCGCGGCTATTCGTTTGCTCGAATATTCGAATCACCTGCTCGTTCTGAATTGCCACTTTTATAGTCAAAGAGAAAATCAAAGGGAATCCAAGTCATTATTTCCTCAATCTATTATCCTCTGGCCTTCAATTTTCTATCGGCAGCCTATTCTTCCGTGTTCTTTCTTTATAAAAATGAATGAGAACCGGACGATCGCAATAGCAAAAAATTATCCTTTTCGTTAATAACAAAAAATTACAATACATGATTTTTTGACTGATCAAGACTTCTAATTTAACCGAGCATAATTAATTAATTAGCTCCTTACGCGCTTTCTGAACTCTACATTCGTGAACATCCATAAATGAGCGTCAAAATTTGTCAAAGTTCGAAATCGGGTTAACGTCAAAAACAGACGCGATCGGCGATCGAAAATACTTGAAGCTGCAAAGCGAAATACATCGAGGAGCGAGCATTACGCGCAATCCTATAGACGTATTACAAGCCATTTCACTGCAGCATTCGATATGCATTTGCAATAAAAAAGGGGGACAAACGAGCCGCGTAAAATGTCGTAGCATGTCAATTCTGTGCAGAGTGCCGTGGGTGCTGTTTCGCGCCGTTAAACGTTTTATTTTTACAGATGTACGGATTTAAATGGGATTCTTCGTTCTGTGCCGCCGCGCGTCTCGCTTCATTATGGGACGCGTTACTGATGCCCGTCTAGCATAAATGTTCCGTCGAAAGCCCCCGAAAGTTATCGACTTCGTGTACGTTACGAATATGAATATTCAAGTTGCGATACTCCATTTAACGCACCGTCCTTTGGGAGTTTATCGCGAGACATCCTTTTATTATCACTGAAGAATTTATTACACGGTATAATTTAATATCGTGTGATACGCGCTTGTTTACGAAGATTATTGCAAAGAACAGCGCGAAACAGGGATTGTTAAAAAAATAACTTTCCGATCTTCATGTATATTCATCGTTACTCGAATTATTTGGATTCTAAGGAGAAACTAGAATGTTGGTTTGAAAGTACCAAACTTTGAAAGTGGTTTGAAAAAATGTCGTTCATTTACTCGAAAGTCTATTGTACGATCCTCGAAAACCAATTTGTTGAACTGTTCATAGATATGTATACGTGGTACATATTTTAAAAAAATACTACTGTTATTTTTATAAGAACTTGAGGAATCGAGCGTCGAACGCAGCGAAATCCAGAGTTAAAAAGTCGAGTTCTATTACAAAAACGATGTGTCGAGAATTATTCTAACCGATCGTCGACAAGTTAAAGTTAATGAAAACTGTCATTAAATTTTAAACCTTATCGAGCCCACGCGTGGCCATCGACGTTCCAACGTCAATTAATCTACGGCACTCCTAGTATTTTTAACTCGTATCAAAACGGCTCGACGCGTACGAGGCACGTCCCATTTGTTTGTTCCACCGTGATCGATTAATGTAATTGTGTATCTAATGCACCAAACTAGAACCGGCGACAAGCAAGTACGTTACGCTGGATGAGATTCAACTAACCACAAACTATTGGGTTAACTATGATCGATTGCCGTATGATACAATCGATCAAAATGATATCAATGTAAATCTTTGTAATCCCGTCGAGCCGGTGTCAAACAAGTAAACGAATTACAATGCAATCGATGGCACGCGCCACGGAATTATTATTTGCCGTTACGGGCGCAAATGGATGCAAACCACCTCCTCGGGCGAAAAGCATTATCGGGACGCATACCTTAAAGATAATACAATGAACGTACAGTGGCAACTTTACTTATTCAAATTTATTAAGTACATTATACTAATACGGGAGAATCGCGTGCGCAAAGTGAAAAGCAATGTCAAAAAGCCTTTGTGGCCTTTGTCATGCCAGGCCGTTGAATCCGTTGTACGCTCCCCCATACATGCCGAATGTCAATTGAGTTTGTAAGACAGAAGTCATTTGCGAAAGCTACGGAACTTTATCGTTAAAACGTACCATGAATATTTATGGGTTGAACGTGCCTGATTTCTTATTACATTGTTGCGCAGAAACTTTAATCAAATAGTTCGGAATGCGTTAGCGCGGGGCGATAATAAAGTTGAATAACAAAATATGGATAAATATCGAAAGTGTAGAGTGGAGGCGGGATTTGGAAGAAGGGAAGAGGCGAGGAACGCGATAAGTACGCGTAAACTGTCATTATTAAACAAGTTATGCTTGTAGTTTAACGATTATCGCGCCGGCACCTTTGAAGTCGTATTTACCTTACTTTCGTTTTCATTAAAAGCGACGTGTATTACGTTAGGCGGCTGCCCACGCGAACTATCGATGTATGAATGTTGCAAGAAAATTGCAATGGATCGGGGGAATCGTGTGAGCGAGCGAGCCGTGAAATAACATTGGTAAAGCTTTTTGTTGGGTTCTTTTGTTTGAATTTATTTTTGTAATTTGTTGCACTTTGCGTCGTATCTTTAATTTGGTTCCCGAGGCACTGGACCTGTAAAATATTGTTTGTCTCGATTGCTCCAGACGTAAAGTTTGGTACAAAAGATTCAACTAGTTCAGGGATCTTTTAATTGCGTTTTATTTCATTTTCGTGAAATTTGGTACCAAAAATTTAATCAGATCGGACGTTTACAATTACATTTTATTTATTTTATTTTAGACGTGGCACTGCCGCACAATTGTGCAATGTTTATGCAAAGACTGGCTCAATATATTTTCATTTCTTCTCGGATAATAGTATAATTATTAATGGCCGCCGCGTGCCATATTTCTTGTCAAGTTGACAACCTAACTTTTCACTCTTTTCTGTCGCTTTTCCGTACTGGCAAAGGTTCAAGTCTTTGTATCGTGAAACGAATTAAAAAATTCGGAAGTTTTTCAGTTTTCGGTGCACTCGAAGTTTAGGTCTTTCTACACTTTTGGGTGACTCTTTAACATTAGTTTCGTCAAGAACGGCCAAAAATGCGAACGCGACTAGCTCGAAAAGTAGCGCCGTCCATCCGAAAGTTCACCGCGCTCGTTTCCAAAATCAAAACGAAATGACGACGAATGCCTTTGGACGGTATGCCAGTGTCCCCTAATTTACGAATCATTTCAAGAGAAAGTAGGATTTATGAACTCGCGGAGGACCCCCGTCCTCGGAACCGAAAGAATTTCGAAAGAGACGCATTCGCGACGAACTTGTCATCCGTAAGTACGTTGTTGACATTGCGACAGAATATCTCAAAGCTTTCCTTATATTCGCCTTTGTTCTCCATCGTTCCGATATGTATTTTGAAATTGGTTACTACACTTGTGAGCGTTGGTTTGACGATGTACGACACCTTTGAAACTTGAAAAATGCTTTCAAAAGTCGATGGCATGATTTCCGAATACATTAAAATCTCATTCGAATATTTAAGCGAGCAATATCGACCGGTGCAAACTTAATAATATGTTTATTATTATTGATCGAAAAATATTAATTGAAGTAAACAAAAATGAATTACACGATTTTACGGTATTCGCTATCTCACAAAGCAATGTTCTCGGCCATTACTCTCTTTTTGTATGACTATTTTTAAAAATTATGATGATTTGTTTTAAGTTCGATTACTAAAAATATATAACTTTTTATTGACTTAAAGGATATATCCCAGATCTAATCACCCCCATTTTTCTCTCTATATAATAGATTATATTTACAACGTCGGTAATTCAGTATTTTCCGCACTGAAAGTCCCATAAGATGTCCAGTCTACTAGATAGGTTAACTTAGCCCCAAACTATAAGCAATCTTAATGAATTATATCTCAAAAAATTTCTCGCAATTTGCTCATAAAGAATATAAAATTGCTCTAGCGGTGGCAATTGTTAAAAAAAAGTTATTGAACAATATCGTAACAAACACTAATTTGACGATTTCTAAGTTGTCCGAGTACGTACAGAATCTTTTCTGGGCTCAAAAAATAGCGATCAATTTGCTCATCACTGCCCTACCTTTTTATTTGCGTTCTATTAACGTTTTTTGAATTAAAAATAATTATTAAATTTTCGATGTTTTAAGGCCTGGGAAAACGACAGTAGCGCGCTAGTTTTGAAACATGAAACTAATACCAGTAAAAATGGTTCTCAATCCAAATCGGAAATAAAAGTTTCCACGGAGGAGAGTTCGGTTGAAAAGCGTAAGAGAAAAACGAAACGGTGAGAAAAAGAGACGAGGCTCGCCCAAAGGCTTTGAATTCTTACGGGGGTTGCTTCATTTTTTTTTCTCATTTTAAGATAAACAAGCAAACTGACCAGATGTACATACCATCTCCTGGTGATTCCTGTCAAAAAACTTTTTCAAAAATCGCTTGGTTACTTTCGAATCGCTTACGTGTGCTTTTCGAAAACTCAAGTGCGCTGTACGCAACTGATTCAACACGTATCACAGATTAATCGGTGGCTCATATTTTTTTTCCAATTTCTCGCAATCATAAACACAGTAACAACGCTTCTTACCATTCAGTTTCATACTTAAGCATGAGGAAGTTATCGTTATCGGAAATTTGAATTTTCACTGATGCACAGGGAAATACTTAAATAAAGGTTGTTGAATGATCATGGTAAACAGCTTCAATATCTTTATATTTGCAAAAAAGAAAACTTCATTTGGCTCATGAAGGACATAGAAATGTAATTTTTTGTCTTCATTCGGTCATCACATGTTTTCTAGACCTCCGCATCTTATAAATTTGTACTGTAAGTATTTTTGAAAAACACAAACAAATACATCATTGTCTTATGTGTTAAAGTTACATGTAATTTCTTTTTTTTGCTATATTCTGTTTTTTAATCATAATAAAATAAGGGATTTTTACAAAGCACATTTAACAAGATAATAGACTTATAAATATGTTTTACTCTAACTATAGTATTGTAAGTAAGAAAGTATAGTACTATAAAAGCTAGTTCTACGCATTTTTTTGGGGCGAATATTGCTTTTTACATTACAATCTATAGTTTGTACTTTATTAAATCACACTTATCCCACGCTGTAGGGATCTATGCACCTTATCAAGGTGTACAATCAGTATTTTTAAATCACAGACAAATAAATCATTACCTTATATGTTAATCTTATATCTAATTTGTTTTTTTTAACATAATCTTTTTTTTACTCGTAAACCCAAAATAAAGCCCTCTTGCAAAGTACACTGAAAGGTATAATAAATTTATAAATATACACTAGTAACTAGTATCGGAAGAAGAAACGTAAATAAGAAAGTGAAGTACGATAAAAAGTTTTCCACGCATTCTTTTTGTGGGAATATTTTACAAACTAGTTGGTAGTTTTTAAAATTACGGACGGTTTTTCAGACAAGTACGTAAAGCACTAGAACAATTTTCAGTCTTTTCCTATCGCCAGTGATAAGTTGCGATTTAATATTCAAGTCGTTGAGTTCGTACCACTTATTATCAACCGTTCTAGTGTAGGCGATGTAGTGGCCGGTGGACGACGTCAAATATGCAGCCGATTCATACACGATAACACCTGACAACATGAAATCGGTCTTCCGTAGTCTTAATTTAATAGGAATATTTCTTAGGTATACACCTTCTTTAACAATATTCGTTTTCTCGATTGAATCAACATATGCGTGTTCCGTGTCGATGCAAATGTATGCTCCAAAATCTACAGTTTTTAGTACGATAGATTCGCGGCAAATTTTGCAATAAAATTTTGATGATTCCTGAATAGATTTTTCGACGATTTCTTGCAATACACGAAAACCTCCTTGCCAGATTGGCTTCAAATTAATGTCTAGAATCGGTTTTTTTTTTATTTTCACCGCGGAACACGTTGCTCGCTGACATTTCTTGCTCTCTATCGGTGCAGTGTATTTTTTCATTAATCTTTGAAATAACTGAGACGCATTATCTTCGCAGTCGATTCTATTGTTTTTCGAGGAGTACAATGCATGAAACATATAAGCTCGTTCATCGTATATTTTTGTTTTTGGACCTTCTTTAACATACATCTTTAGCATGCGAAATATGCAATTAGATTGCTTCTCTTCGCCATCAACGAAAATTTGGAACGGTTTGGAGCTCAGATATCCCGCGACAAGAATTTCCAAAACGGAATCAAAAGGGCATGTATTGGTAAAATAGAAATAATTCTTATTTATTAGTTTTCGATTCTGGTGGCATCCGTTTCGCAGTATGCGTTGAGAGGAGCGCGAGCTTCTTTCAGGCTTTTGATGAATGAAATTAATTTCTGGGCAGGGAGTAACGTACTTTCCTCGATTTTTACAGCCTGTTTTATCTATGATTGGTTCGGGATCAACGCGATTTTCCATTGTCAAACTTTTGGAATTCAAGAATTTGATAGAAAAGTTATTTTCCGATGTTCGTTCGAAAACAATGTTTTCGTATGATGTCCTAGTTGATTGGAATTTTGGTTCCAAATCGCGTATATCAAGTATAGAATTAGTCAAAGAATGATGGTCAGTGTCGTGAGAATCAAAAAACATATCGTCGTTATCATCACCTTTGTTCCGCCAATTTTCTCGCTGTTCGTACAAATTTTTTTCTTTGTTCGCGGGTAAAATTGTATCTATATTGATTATATTTTTGGCTGAAGATGAAAATGAACACATTGGATTCATTTTACATTCGCATTCCATTTTCCTTTTATCAAGAGCCGCACGCGACACGATCATCTCCTCATTGATCGAGCCTATATGTTTTACCGCAAATTTATCAGCTCGCACCGGCGTGCGATTTTCCAACAATTTATCTTTTATGATTCGAAAATAAGATTCCGATGATGTGGACGTTGCGACAGTGTGAGGTGATTTAAAGGAAGACCGCATTACGTTAGTCCAAGCCGGAAATTGGCAGAACAGAGGTTTCAAGGACGCTACTATTTCTGGACAGTAGTACATATTTGCATTATCTAAATCTTTCGAAGAATTTTTTGCAACGTTCTTGTCGTATGCTTCGTTAGATAAAGAATCGAAGTAGGTACTCAGAAATTGCGTCCCTGTCTTCAATTTGAAAAAATATCGCAGGAGAAAAATTTTTACTTTTAGAGAACTCTACCTCGGCACGACAACTTAAATGGTCAGGACAATCGATCGTATTCTCGCAACCGGAAACTTTTTTTAATAAGTCGTAATTAACTGAATCATGGAAAGAAAATTTCGGAAGTCTCTGAAGAAACCAATCCACAGTTTCTTTACAATTGCCGTCATTTTGGCTAATAATTAAAAGCGATCGTACTGCGTATTCAAAATTTGTGAAATTCTCGATTGTGCTCATAAACCCCACAGCTCGCAAATAAAAATCTTTAACTGCCAATTTCACTCTCGAAAGCAGGGATGGCAAGCGAATTGAATTGGAGACGGAGCTACCCAGGTAAAGAGCAGAGCGAAATACCGGGGATTTCGCTCGTGCTCACGAGAGCACGAGGCTTATTTGGAGTCGGAGACATAATTCGGAGAAGAAGGGAGAAGCTCCAGAGCAAAACTCTCCTTCTCGCGTGTCCACCCTGCCCAATGAACGTGGACCCCGAAATTTAGTTTTCTCTCTTTGCCTCTACGTCGGTCCCTCGTGCTCGCACTTGGCAGAGAAGAAGGGGCGAGATTCGGCAATACGCGTGTTCACCCTGCCAAATTTTCTCTGCATGGCTCCCTCTGCAGAATGTCAAATTTTTTGATGTTTTATTTCCACATTCCAGGAGTTTGAGACATTGAAAAATTGGGACACTTTTTCTTCAAACATTACCAGCCGCGGACTCGTTTATCGTAGTAAATTTGCTTTCTAAGTTGAATATTTTTAAGTTAAAGTTGTTAAGTTCGAGTCGGAAAAGACTGTGGTTTGACGAGAATTTTCAACCCTGTTCAAAAAGTCTATTTTTCAACGCATAATTCATAAAAATAAAAAAGAATCGTTAATTTGACTGTCAGAGCATAAATGTTGTCTGCCTTTACCTCCCTCGCTCCCCCATGCTCGCACTTGACCGAGAAGAAGGGACGAGAGTCGGTAAGGCGCGTCCCTATCCTGCCGCATTTTCGCCTCGTGGGTCCCTCTCTTTCCTACCCGCGCTTCGAGCGAGGGAGGGAGAGAGAAGGTCTTATGCCGTGACATCCGAAAGTCGACACCGCAGACAATGAACGTGGGCTCCGGAGCGAAATTTTCTTTCTGTTTACCTCCCTCGCTCCCCCATGCTCGCACTTGGCCGAGAAGAAGGGATGAATGTCGGTAAGGCGCGTCCCCACCCTGCCGCATTTTCGCCTCGTGGGCCCCTCTCTTTCCTACCCACGCTTCAAGCGAGGGAGGGAGAGAGAAGGTCTTATGTCGTGACAACCGAGAGTCGACATCTCAGACAATGAACGTGGGCTCCGGGAGCGAAATTTTTTTCTGTTTACCTCCCTCGCTCCCGCACAGCCGAGGAGAAGGGGTGAGAGTAAGCAATACGCGTGTCTGTCATGCATTACAACAACAGAAAATCATGTTTCAATATTATTTAAATCCATCAGTATCTTCTGGACGTGCATTCCGGACCTTCAAAGTTAATAATACAAATTTGCAAACAAAGGTAGATCACAGTTCAAGCAAAAAAAAACTAACAATTTACACGATTTCTTCCTTGTTTTCCGTATTGAATTTAAGGTTAAATATTTAAAAACAAATTATTGTAGACCATTAGTAAGATAAAAAAACTGTCGTACAAATATAAATTTTGCCGAACTTCAGCAAACTTTAAAGCAGATACGCAACCGGAAAATATGAACCGCTTTTATTAACTTAAAAAAAACAAAAAACATCAAAACCGATTAAGCTGTTGTAGGGTAATACAATTTTGACGAGGAAAAGGCAGCTTGGAACCGTTATGCGGTGGCTCGTTTCGAAGAAATTGAGGCACAGGTACTGGAATTGGCCCGCTCAGACCCGGTGGGTCCAAAACGACCGCGCCCGATTACGCTGACCCGAGTTTTATGGTTCAATAGCATTATAATAACACGGTCATCATGACACATAATGAGAGGGTTTTGACTAAAATTCAGGAACGTTCATCCCTGCCATAAAAGAACATAGAGAAAATAATAAAAGTCGGCTGAAAGTAAATGTAAAAGGGAGTTTACCTGTGTAAAATAATGGATGTACCGTGCACCGCGAAGGAATTTCTGACTATTCATTGAAGTTAAAATAGAAAACGTGCAAACCAGATGCCTCATGCCGTACAATACCGACTTGAAATAAACAATCCACGAACTAATTTGCAGTTTCTGTAGGGAAAAAGAAATCTTTCCGGGAAAGATACAAGGTCTGGTCCTCGCTATATATATATAATTAATACATTAATACATTACCGAGTTCTTAGTATCTGTCAACATACACAAATTCAACGCGGATGGCAACTTGCACGATTTTGCAAAGAAAAGTGTAGCC
Source organism: Pemphredon lugubris (assembly GCA_933228935.1). NCBI lineage: Eukaryota > Metazoa > Arthropoda > Insecta > Hymenoptera > Crabronidae > Pemphredon > Pemphredon lugubris. The sequence goes on along the minus strand of OW121817.1, from coordinate 25,547,058 downwards.
AAAGGTCAGGTCATGAATAACTTGATGCAACCGCAAACATACATTGTCCGAGAAGGTGTCGAGTCTTGATTATGTCACGACATAAGACCTTCTCTCTCCCTCCCTCGCTTGAAGCGCGGGTAAGAAAGAGAGGGGCCCACGAGACGAAAATGCGGCAGGGTGGGGACGCGCCTTACCGACTTTCATCCCTTCTTCTCGGCCAAGTGCGAGCATGGGGGAGCGAGGGAGGTAAACAGAAAGAAAATTTCGCTCCGGAGCCCACGTTCATTGTCTGCGGTGTCGACTTTCGGATGTCACGGCACAAGACCTTCTCTCTCCCTCCCTCGCTCGAAGCGCGGGTAGGAAAGAGAGGGACCCACGAGGCAAAAATGCGACAGGATAGGGACGCGCCTTACCGACTCTCGTCCCTTCTTCTCGGCCAAGTGCGAGCATGGGGGAGCGAGGGAGGTAAAGGCAGACAACATTTATGCTTTGACAGTCAAATTAACGATTCTTTTTTATTTTTATGAATTATGCGTTGAAAAATAGACTTTTTGAACTGGGTTGAAAATTCTCGTCAAACCACAGTCTTTTCCGACTCGAACTTAACAACTTTAACTTAAAAATATTCAACTTAGAAAGCAAATTTACTACGATAAACGAGTCCGCGGCTGGTAATGTTTGAAGAAAAAGTGTCTCAATTTTTGAATGTCTCAAACTCCTGGAATGTGGAAATAAAACATCAAAAAATTTGACATTCGGCAGAGGGACCCATGCAGAGAAAATTCGACTGGGTAAACATGCGTGTTACTTACTCTCACCCCTTCTCCTCGGCTGTGCGGGAGCGAGGGAGGTAAACAGAAAAAAAATTTCGCTCCTGGAGCCCACGTTCATTGTCTGAGGTGTCGACTCTCGGTTGTCACGACATAAGACCTTCTCTCTCCCTCCCTCGCTTGAAGCGCGGGTAGGAAAGAGAGGGGCCCACGAGGCGAAAATGCGGCAGGGTGGGGACGCGCCTTACCGACTTTCATCCCTTCTTCTCTGCCAAGTGCGAGCACGAGGGACCGACGTAGAGGAAAAGAGAGAAAACTAAATTTCGGGGTCCACGTTCATTGGGCAGGGTGGACACGCCTCTCGCCCCTGCTTCTCGGCCGAGTGCGAGTGAGAGTGACCGACGTAGGGACAGAGAAGGAGAGTTTTGCTCTGGAGCTTCTCCCTTCTTCTCCGAATTATGTCTCCGACCCCAAATAAGCCTCGTGCTCTCGTGAGCACGAGCGAAATCCCCGGTATTTCGCTCTGCTCTTTACCTAGGTAGCTCCGTCTCCAATTCGAATTCTTTCCAATTCGCTTGCCATCCCTGCTCGAAAGACAGACAAGTCTCGTTGCCCAATGTATTAGATGTGCAATGTCAATGCGCAAATACGTCCGCGGCAATTGATTAATATCGTATTTTAAAAATCGATAACAAATTAAAAGATAATTTTTGTATGTCATGTGGTTAAAAGCCATCGATATGGCATTTTGAAGCATTATTGACATATCAGTGACAGCTTCGGTTGGAATTTTAGCATTACTGCGTATCCATTCCCGGAGCCACCATTCTATTTTGTGCATGTCTTGGCGTTCTGATAAAAGTTGCGCCACTGGAACTATTAAAGCACCGATGTAGCTTATTATTTGATATAAAAAGATGTGGCTACCGAGTTGCTGACCCAGGCGATCAATTTTTCTAACGATACTACCTGTCGCATCGACTGAAATTCGTGGACCCAACTTTAACAAGTCATTGTCCACATCAATTTGTTCGTTTGTCCAGTAAAGCAAAGAAAATTTGTCACCTGACCCGAATTGTAGAAGCGTACTCAGGACTTGCTTTCAATTTCTGTAGAGAGTCGAAGAGATTTCCTACAATACCAAGTTTTTCATTCATTGCCTCATAATTAATTTTTTTCATTACACAGTCATTGGGAATGATGGGAGCCATTTGATCGCCATTTGATCGCCATACTTTTAATAGCGTTTTACCATATCACTTTTGGCTGTACCCGGTTTCTTTACTTTGAATTCCTCTTTGTAAAATGTTCGTAATTTACCAGAAACGTGCCTCTTTTTGTTATGTGGGATATTTCTGGTGTCCAACATTTGAAATTCAGCTTACAGCCTCATTATGATTAATATCTACTTTACTCTCCCCATATATCTGAGCTCCACATTCTTTACAAGAGCCGCTTATTCTTATGAGGTGAATATCATTCTCATCGCAATAAAGAATTTTGTGTCTCTTAAGGGCGTTGGATACCCCCCCGTTTTGGAAGGGTTTACGCCGTCGAATGCACAGGCCACAATTGTTGACCGATTTTGATGAACAATAGCTCGTTTGAAAGATAAAGGATGATCCATGCGTTGTCGAGAAGCCGAATTTTGATAAAACCTTTTTTTTATCAACAAATAGTGATTCAAAAAATTGCTAAAGTTCAAGACAATTTTACGCATGGAAAGAAATTTTTTATCAAAATTCGGCTTCTCAACAACGCATGGATCATCCTTTATCTTTCAAACGAGCTATTGTTCATTAAAATCGGTCGAGAATTACGACCTGTGCATCCGACAAGCTAATGCGTGTTTTCGCCCATTTTCGTGAAAAATCCTGAAAAATATTATGCGTCCACTAGCGACCCCAATTTCAGCGGCAGAAGAGCCGAAACTCCTTCCCCCACTACGAACCTAACGCACAAGCATGGGCTGGTGTGCGTGTAATTTGGCTAGGCGTGCGGTCAATGTATAGGTGTTTACCGTTACAGCGGAAAATCACACCGACGGCACACAACTCTGATCCATTCTAAATTCATGCGAATAAGCCAACTCGAGCCGCTCGGGCCTTTTTGACTTTCCGTCCCGTCTCCACCACGCAATGCATCGTAAGGGTATAACGCTCTGCGTTTCCCATAGAATGCTTCTTGACCAATTTCGATGATCAAGGACTCATTTGAAAGATAAAACATGAAGGAATGCGCATGATATTTTAGAATTTTGGAAAAATGTAATCTTCGTGGAGAAAAGAGCGTTAAAAAGTTTAAAAACATTTTCCGGAACAGAAAAAAGCCATTTACAGAAATTCTGAACGATAACGATTGTATATTCATCTTTTATCTATCAAAAGAGCCATTAATTATCCAAATCGGATATCTAACACGGTTTGGAGAATTTATAACGTAAACCATGCACTGCCTTCAGCGGCGCGCCGCCGTGAAGTCACAGCAAGGGGTAATTATATCTGGTTCGCAGATATAATCCACGGTCAGATTGATCGTCAAATAAACATTCAATTTTTATTCTGTCAATCTTTCCTATTACGGGAAAAAAAATGAAACCAACATTTTTTTAAGAAAGTTAGACATACATACATAAGTTCTCACGAAACACGTGAATAATTAAAGAATAATACTGTTACAATAATATTGTAACAATATGTGAAACAAGTACGTCCCAGATTTCACGTTACTCTTGTGTTTGTCATTGTTGAGAAGTCTAAAATCCTAGGTTTTCCCAACGTAGTGACAAAATCCCGGTAACTTACATTCAGATAAAAGGGGTAATCGAACAGGTATACGTTACTTTACGCCGTAACAATGTCATATCGTGCATTCGATGACCGTAGCATTCTATAACCGAGAAAGGTAGCACGTACATTTCGTACATTTCGGCAGGCCTCACTTATACCTGCTTATACCGGGGACCGCTAGACGTTGGACGAACCCCGATTTTCGCCACATAAAAGACCTTCTCTCTTCCTCCCTCGCTCCGTCGCGGTCACTCCTTCTCGTGCAGTGAAAATTCAAAGAACTCCAACGTCTAGCCGTGCCTAGCCGTTGCGGGTATAAACAAGGCCTACCGAAATCCACAGGGTCCCGGCACTTCTCAAGGGGCCTTGAACAAGTGCGAAGGAAAACACACCGACGGGTGTATTTCGCGCTAGTTCTGACTTTGGATTTCAAAAATAGCGACCTCCACATGGTGAAATCTGGGCAGTTTTTGACAATTCGGAAAATGTCACCAACTTGCAAAGAGCTACTATCGCTTTATTCGATACCTCTTTGATTCTAATTTGTTCTATTATGTCAGAGTTCTTGAGTTTCGTATGCAATGCAATGACAGTTGATCCATATACATACCTACCATTATATTATATGGATTCACATTTTTACGTGATTTTTCAGTCATGGTCAAATTGTATAAATTATACCATTTTGATATTAGTTATCGAATTGTAATCCTATATTGTTAGTCACAACAGAAATGATTACCAAAATCAAAACGGTGCTTATTCGTAACTGAAATGGATCAGAGAATGACAGCTGGTAACACGTGTTTCATTGACATGAAATGCACCGGAGTAGCGAATGGTTTCTGTAGGTGTGCGTGCGTATCTGACTCTGTCGGTGGGCCCGAGCGGGACGTAAGGGGTACAGCGGGCCGGGGGGACTTCGACGCGTAAGAGCAAAGTGGGGACACTACTCCCCTCAAGCGCCTGTAGTTCGCATATTGTCCGCCACCCGTCGCTGAAGTCACGCACGGGTTTTGCTCAGGGTATCCAACGCCCTTAAGGGGTTACATACCTTTCTCGGTTTCAAAAAATCGATTTTTTTTTTTTTGCGTTTTTCCTTAGATTAACTTCCTAAGAACCATCTGTGAAAACGGCATTACGAAATTCAAATAATTTTCATAGTTATAACGTTTTATGTCGCGCGATCACGAGCGCTCAACAAGAAACAAGCTAACGCTTTAGGATCTTTGGACGACTTCCAGCAATTGAACAATAATTTTTGTTAATAATGTATTGCTATTCGACCCATATACGAGGATTTATCATGTGAAACTATTTATCATGTGATTTGGAAGATTGCACCGAAAATTGTCAACAGCAGTGCTAACATTGTAGAAACAGCGTCCTATATTGGTGTTTGCATATTTAACGAAGGCACCACATCTTTACTAAAAATTATGACGACGATGGTTATCCATATTGGGTGCAATGCTCTTAATTTCGTCACGCAAATTGATAATCGCCGTGTGACGCACGCACAGATCCAAGCGCAGCATGCGACTAAAGAGGCAAGAATTAGTCGCAGGATAAAAAATAACGCCAATATTCAAATGAAATTGACTGAGACAGACTCACTGTATGGCGCCGGGTTCGATTATTGCATGGAAGTAGCCAAAAAAATTGAATTAAGACCTTTTAACTTGTTCCGAAACTTTAAACGTGTTTTTCTCGAAACTACGTTTTCGAAATCGGTAACCAAGATATCTCAAAAACGAAAAAAGCAATCGCTTTGAAATTTTGCACACATAATCTCCATAAAATTACGCAGTTTTTGACGGATCTTTTTTTAAATATTCCAATTTTTAATATGTTTTAATTGCATTTCAGTGCCGAAATTCCGAGCAAAAACTCAATTTTTTTTCAAATGATCGCCATTTTGTCAAAAATGATTATTAAACAAAAAAGATCCGTCAAAAAAAAGATAATTTACCTAGCTTTAAGGATATATTTTGATTTTTGTTTTTTTGCGATGATCCTGATAGGAGATATCCTGGTTACCGCAAAGCGTGTCAGTCAGGCAGCGCTTCGGTGGAAGGGGTAATACTCAATCAAATCGAATTAAAAATGAAAAATAGAAATTCATAAAACTAGTTTAATGTGCGTTCTTTCGCTCCACAAAAAACTGCGGATTGATATCTTTCTTAAGTACGCAAAAAAAAATGGCCGAGAAAGGTATGTAACCCCTTAAAGGAAATCGGACAAGTTATTTTCTTTTTAAGCCAAATTAATTCACTAAGAACATGAGTCCAACTTGATTGTAACGCAAAATATTTTGTTCCATTTCTATCTTGTTTTTCGATTGGCTTCACATTCTCCCATTTCTCGTTAAGTATGGTAACTTTAAAATTGATCTTTTTATCATAGGAAGGGTGTTCATGATTTTGATCATACGTTTCATTTCTCATAATCTCTATCATCGCCGTCAAAAGTATTTTCATCAATGGCGTTATCAGAAATTTGAATTGCTGACGCATCACCTACGACTTTAAACTCGGTTGCCGAAAGTTCGCCATAAACACCCTTGATATCTTTATATTTTATGAGAACATTGTTTCGGTCTTGAAGGACGTACAAATATAAATTTTTCGGCTTCATCCGATTATCCCACCTTCTACAGATTTTTTCCCATACTGGGTCTTTGAACGACTTGATTTTTCTGGTTGTGTTCATGATGTCAAAAAGGCGCAACTCTGATAGCACGCGCTCTTTCGAAATGGCAGCCCACGCCTTCATCCTGAATTGAATTGGATTTCTAGGTGAACCTATTTGAGCATTGTTAAAAGATCGTTTAAGCCATACGTGTACCATATGCATTGTATTCAAATTTTTTTTTTCGTTTTATATAAAACCGTTCAAAGTTTCCTCAAATGAGTTTAAGGTAGTCGTGCCTCGGGAGGGGGGGGGGGGTTAACATATTATTTCCGTTTTTTCTCACATTCCAAGTGGACTGAGCGTTTAACATAGCGATATTCAAGCTTTTTTTCTTCCCGGGCCACATACATATATGTTACCATATAACGAGGGCTGCAACATAGTACATTACACTATACAATATTTTCTTTAAAACATCTAAATGACTCCACGCGTATTTTTAAAAATTAGTGCGATTTTGTATGTTGAAATAAACTGTGTCTATCTGAATATTCGGGCCGCATACAAAATCTTGGCAGGCCACATGCAGCCCGCGGGCCGCTGCTTGAGTATGGTTTAAACTTTAAGTTTAACGTGTAACTTTACACGTTCCGTGCCGGACCGATTTTTTAAGACTTTCCATTCAGGCTGCGTGGGGCGTATAAGACCCACACTTTTACGAAATTTAATTTTTAAGTAAGTATGTACTTACCATATGCTATGTATCCTCCGTTTGATTTTACTTTGGAAAAAGAATTAACTAACTAAACAGCGGCTTTAAATCAAACAGTAATTCCTGTTTCAACGACACTCAAATAAATGGCTGAACGATACAAGATTCCTGCTGTTTGAACAAAAGACAGTCGAAAAAAATGATTGCCACGCCGCGTGGGCCGTACATGGCCCACGCTACGATAATCGATACAAGATCCCTGCTGTTTGAACAAAAGAGAGTGGGAAAAAATGACTGTACTGATAATCGCGGTATAGATGATTTTAAGATGCCTACATTTGAACTTTTAAAGAATTCTTCGTTCTTCCATTACAATTAGATATAAGATTAACATATAAGGTAATGATTTATTTGTCTGTGATTTAAAAATACTGATTGTACACCTTGATAAGGTGCATAGATCCCTACAGCGTGGGATAAGTGTGATTTAATAAAGTACAAACTATAGTTTGTAATGTAAAAAGCAATATCCGCACCAAAAAAATGCGTAGAACTAGCTTTTATAGTACTATACTTTCTTACTTACAATAATATAGTTAGAGTAAAACATATTTATAAGTCTATTATCTTGTTAAATGTGCTTTGTAAAAATCCCTTATTTTATTATGATTAAAAAACAGAATATAACAAAAAAAAGAAATTACATGTAACTTTAACACATAAGACAATGATGTATTTGTTTGTGTTTTTCAAAAATACTTACAGTACAAATTTATAAGATGCGGAGATCTAGAAAACATGTGATGACCGAATGAAGACAAAAAATTACATTTCTATGTCCTTCATGAGCCAAATGAAGTTTTCTTTTTTGCAAATATAAAGATATTGAAGCTGTTTACCATGATCATTCAACAACCTTTATTTAAGTATTTCCCTGTGCATCAGTGAAAATTCAAATTTCCGATAACGATAACTTCCTCATGCTTAAGTATGAAACTGAATGGTAAGAAGCGTTGTTACTGTGTTTATGATTGCGAGAAATTGGAAAAAAAATATGAGCCACCGATTAATCTGTGATACGTGTTGAATCAGTTGCGTACAGCGCACTTGAGTTTTCGAAAAGCGCTCGTAAGCGATTCGAAAGTAACCGAGCGATTTTTGAAAAAGTTTTTTGACAGGAATCACCAGGAGATGGTATGTACATCTGGTCAGTTTGCTTGTTTATCTTAAAATGAGAAAAAAAAATGAAGCAACCCTCGTAAGAATTCAAAGCCTTTGGGTGAGCCTCGTCTCTTTTTCTCACCGTTTCGTTTTTCTCTTACGCTTTTCAACTGAACTCTCCTCCGTGGAAACTTTTATTTCCGATTTGGATTGAGAACCGTTTTTACTGGTATTAGTTTCATGTTTCAAAACTAGCGCGCTACTGACGTTTTCCCAGGCCTTAAAACATCGAAAATTTAATAATTATTTTTAATTCAAAAAACGTTAATAAAACGCAAATAAAAAGGTTAATAAAACGTTAATAAAACGCAAATAAAAAGGTTAATAAAACGTTAATAAAACGCAAATAAAAAGGTGGGGCAGTGATGAGCAAATTGATCGCTATTTTTTGAGCCCAGAAAAGATTCCGTACGTACTCGGACAACTTATAAATTGTCAAATTAGTGTTTGTTACGATATTGTTCAATAACTTTTTTTTAATAATTGCCACCGCTAGAGCAGTTTAATATTCTTTATGAGCAAATTGCGAGCATTTTTTTGAGATATAATTCATTAAGATTGCTTATAGTTCGGGGCTAAGTTAACCTATCTCATACACATATCTGCAATCTGCACACTTGAACTGCAAAGGTAAGCCCGAGCGTGTGTGCCAACTACTTTCTGTGAAAATGTACAGGTGGCGCGACCTGTACGGTTGATCTAGGAAGGATCGAAAATGGATTCATTCTACCTGCGCAACAGTCGAGACCGGAGGGTGTGTGCGGCTCACCCAAGCCAAGCCTCACCAAACTCACCCGACATATGTATGTACGCACTGATTTTCACAGCCAACGAGTTCACACGCGTTACGGTAAACCGTGCACGACTCATCACCAGACTTTTGAGAAGAGAAACTTGGCACATACGACATCCGGATCATGCCATTTATTAATGTCGTACGGACAAGCGTCGAGTAATTCGTGCGATAGACCGTGCGAATACCGCGCTACTTTTTCGAAAGAAGACCAGTGGTGGAGTCGCATAGAGTCAAATCCATATATGCCCGAAACAACGATACAACGTCAGCAATGTTTCTGGCGCAGCTTGTAGAAGCGATCGGTTGTCGTATGTACATACACACAATACATACGTATGTACATACATACGTACCTACCAGCGAGAGCTTAAACTGCAGCCACCTGCAGCGCTCTAGATCAAAACAGCCAGGACGGTGGTGCGCGGCGTAACAGGAGAATTGTGCCACGAAAACGTTTCCATCTATATGTATGCATATGTATTTGTGTGTGTGTGTGTGTGCCAACAAACACGCGTCAATTTCTGCGCGCGTACTCCGTCGCGTTTCCACCCTGTTCGACTATTATCCTTCGAGTTACACGCTACTCGGTCACACCTACTAGTTTTACAGGGCAGAGAGTACAGTACCGGTTTTTGTACTGTAGCGGCTTTATATCCACGCAAAAACAGCTTCAAGTACATCATTCCAATTACCGCGTATGTAGTTTCGGTACAAAACAAGTCTACTTTTTCCACGACGAGGAGAAACGAGTCTTACGATTAGTGTTAGCTGCAAACGGAACATTCTTATTCGTCCAGAAGTTGGTGCGGAATAAACCAAGTATGCTCAACCCTTTCCAAAACTCATATTTTTCAAGTAATGAGAAATTTGGAAATATAAGAAATATTTGTGCGTTTTGTCCCTGGCGACCGACAACGAGCTAAACTAACAATTCCTTCCGAAAAAGAACATTTATTTAGTAACCGGTTATTTGACCAGTAGGTAGTTAAGTAGGTTTAGCGTTAATAATCTCCGTAAAGACATTTTCAATGGGTGACCAAATTTATCCCGGGTTTCCACCGCTACACTGGAATATACACCCATCATACTTTCTTCTAAACCAAAGAAAACCGAAAAGCTACAGAGATTTAAGTTCGGCGATTACGATTACCAAACAAACCGTGGTCCAATCTTCCCAAACATCGGAACAACCGAGAAAGAACAAGCGAACATACTCGGGGCAAAAATAAGGATTGATCGATTTGATTCTACGGACCGTCCGTGTCATCGCGCGTTTGCAAATTACACAATTTATATACCAAGTACGTATGTACGTCAATCAAGAGAGATTAATTGTAAGAAGACTAGTACTCTACGCGCAAATTATTACACGGATAAGTATATGTATTACGCGAGTACGTACGTTTGTTGTCTCTAGCGTGATTTCTACGCACATTCGTAGGACCCCTAACGAAAGCGAGCGAAGTGCAACGTGCACGTGGTGTAAATAATGCAACCTTATCGTTTCACCGTGATCCTGCGGATCGCTCGTTATCAGGCACGTTGCACGTACGTGCGTATCTCGCGGTATCTCGGCACGTTGCTATCAATATCAGCAGCCAGTGCGTGCGAGACGACCAACGTTCCGACCAGTTTCATCTTTCGAGTCGATCGTTGCCATTAACCGTCATCGCCTCGTGCATACGTGAATACGCACGCGTATACGTACATCCGTACTTCTCTCCCCGCCCCAACTCCCTCTCGCGCTATCCACACACACACACACACACACACATATTGCGTAAACGGCTTTGAAAGGAGCGAACGAGAATGAAAAAGCGGGAAGAAGAAAAAGGATCAAGAGGATAAAGATACCGCGAGGAAAGCCGGGGTGGCCGGTAGCGAAGAAGAAACAATAGACAGTCGAATCTCCGTACGGGGCACAGTCATCAGTCTTTTGTCCACGGTTCGCGACGTTGTCGGGAAGACGCGACAGGAAAGATCGTAAAGCGCAAAAAGGGAAAAATCGTGATCGTGGAACCGCGGACAGTGGAATAACGGCAACAGGCTCGCGTAGGTTACGCGCAGCGATTCACTTACGACGACGGATCGTCCGGTAACAGCCGATGATCGAGCTGATCCAACGCAAAAAGAAAGAAGAAAGAAGAGAGACGGACAGACCTCGATCGATCGATCGCGCGCACACACTCCTACACACCGACGGACCGACGAAACGACGAGCGATCGTTTTGCGATAGCCATTGTGAGTTTCTCCTTTTATTTCCTCCTTCGCACCTCTTTTGCACCTCCTCTTTAGTCTTTTCGTCTTTCTCGCGAAACTCTCGTCACAGCCTGCTTTTACCCCGATTTCGTACTAATCGATGTGGAAGTCTAGTACACTTCTGCCAACTTCATTACGTTATCTCGTCTATCGATTCTAGCAGGCGACATTTATAACATGGCTGACAATGAGCGCACAATGTCTTCTACGGATTCCCATATACACGCCCCAACCGATGTCACTTTGACCTTTTGTACATCTGTAGCGCAATGCACATACATACGTATATTAGGTTTGGTTCCAGCCATAATAATCGGTGATAGGGCAACCGTGATAATATACAGTACCTTGGGTACTTAACGAGACAGGATAAAAGAGGCCGTGTATATCCGGTATCGTTAATTATTCTATCGTACCGCCAACAGTCAAAACCTTCCGTCACCGTGACAAAGGTTCGACCATGACAGCTTCGGCGGGGCTGTACCCGAAACTAGACTACCCGGTTTCGCGTGCCGCGGATATCGTACCTGTACTAAATACTACGTACTGTAGTTTCGGGGCGACAGGAAAGAATCTCCGACGTGTCATTTCCATCCCCAAAGGCACGTGCATCGCACGTGTCAATGAGTAAAAAATCGCGAATAAAAGATCAAACTACGGAGTGGGGAGAGTCGTGTCATCGTGTCTCTAGAATAGGCCTGGCAAACCCCTGCTTTTTGAGTAAATTCGCAACCCGCCGCACAGCACGTCATTACCCTCTCCTCGTGGCTTTACTCACACCATGTCTCCGGCGTTCGACTCTGCGATAGTGCTGTTTTGTTTTTTTACTGGATCGTGTTACCGAAACGGTTGATGAAAAAACTGTATGGTGAAGCGCTGTCCTTCTTTACGTTCGCACGGCGTGCGTACGACGTAGGTCTAAAAACTGACGGGTGGGGGTAACAAAATCGCGTGAGGAGAGTGCATTTCCCCACCGTTTGCCAGACCTGCTCTAGAAAGAGGACCCCATGTCAAAGGGTGTGGCGCTCTTACCACGCGTCTGCCTGCGAATGACACACCGATTCCTTAATCAGTATTACATACCTAACTATTAGATACATAGTATGTATGTATGTATGTATTTTTTTTTATACGTTCAATATCATACGAGAGGAATTCGCTCGGGCGTAGTTACAAAAATCACGGCAAACGTATGACCCAGTTGAAACGATTTATCAAGGCTACAAAGCGCGCACCGTGCATCGAAAAAGATAAATAACAGATAACGAGAGATAAGCTGCAAACCAATTTATCGCTACCGTCAACAATTTTACAGAGTGCAGCGTGTAAATTGAACTTTACACGGCCGGCCGCCATGCATTTTACTTATTAATATGTCAACTGTTAATAATTACAATGAGGCTGCGGGAGGAAAAGCATTACTACCGTTCGAGTGGCAGAACCGCAGTTATTTCTTTTACGCGGTGCGCGCAGACACTTTCATAGGCATACGAATTCTATTGCACATTGTATTGCTGTACAACGTTGTACAGAATTTGAACTTTTCAAAGTTTTCCATACTCGCAAGAGGCGAACAGCGCGAGTTTTAGAATTGCAATTGGATGAATCGTGAAGACGTTAACAGTTTATATTTCAAGGATATTTTCACTCGAGGAAATACAGGAATTTCGAGGATGTTGCGCGACGGTAGATTTAAAGGAAATTATTATCATGCGGAGAAGATTAGGAATTTGAATGTCGAGATGATAAGGATAGGTACGCGAGAGAGTAGTGAATAAGGGGATTCAAAAGGATTCGGAACAATTCGGAAGGGTACAAAATATTTACTATTCCATCTTATGACTAACTTATGATTAGAAAAGTAAGAGGGCGCGGTTGTTGGTACATTACGGTATGTACAGTAATAATAACGCCCAAACAATGCGAGGCCTTGCTTTACGAGCAGTCGCGTAACAAAACGTATACTACGATACTGGTAAACTGATTGAAAAACCCAAAGGATGGAATGGACCGCTCGATCTCTTGGATTATCCAATTGCAGTTTCGCTGAAAGATTCGAAACTATTTTGTTTCAACTCGAAAAAAGTTAAAACGCAAATTGTCGAAACTTCGGTGTAAATCATGATAGTATTTTTAAATGCCGCGCGCAATCTGTGTAAAAAATGGAAGAAATCTTTCTGCTCCCTCCCTCTCTGCCCCCCCCCCCTATCTCTCCAGTTGTCTTCGTTGTCTAGCTACAAGATGGAATAAAGCGATCCTAAGTACGATATGTACGTTGTACGTGAATATTTAAGATTGCTGAATTTCGATGGGGTTATTATTGTTTATTAAAAGTGCGGGTGCATACACGTTTGCACACGCCGCAGGCGCCCGTGTACCTCCAAATACCAAAATAGTCTTGAAACAATACTCTTCTCGGTAAAAGACAGACACACACACACAGAGAGAGAGAGAGAGAGAGAGAGAGGGAAGAGCCACGTGATCGTAGATCGAACAAGCGAGCGTTTCGCTACCAATCTCGCACGTGCGTTCCAACGAATCTGTCCGTTTTCCACTTTCAACAAGCTCGCGGAGTGTGTGACGGGCCATCGTCGTTTCATCACGGTCAATACTCCTGGTTTTTATCACACCAAGAAAGCTCCGCGGAGATAAGAAAAGACGATTAGCACATAGAAATCGGTGAGTTATCGAGCCAAACGTACAACGCGGAAGTATATTAAACCAAAGATTTAATTACGAAACAAAAGCATACTTGTACGTACATGTACACGCGTATCGTATCACCGTTGATATTGGCCCACGTGTGTATCAGGAATCTAGTTTCTCATTCGTGTACTTTACTTGCACGGCACACATTGTTGCCATTTTACTATTTGACAACGTATCGCGCAACGGAGAGATAGGCTGCCGCAAATTTCCGCAATCCTAATTGCACCTTTGTATCCCCATATATCTACATACATTCCCGCAATTTCTCGAATAACAAAGTCGCGTATACTGGTACGTATCCTACCTGAAGTTTTACGCTGTTTCTCGTTTTCTACAATTGCGAGCGAACGGCAGATCTTTTACTCGAGTGATACGTGTAATTTTGGACACGAAATCTTTTGTTCCTAAACGTTTCTGTTTTGTATACGGCCTCAAGGGCAATTTGTATATGTATGTAGGTGCGCGCGGCTGTATGCTATCCTATCTACGTATACTGTGCACGTACACAAGTGTACCCAAATATCAGCAAGCTCGCGTACAAAAACCGTCTACCTCTTGGAAACGTTATCGTGAGCGAGGCACGAGCAGAGAGTCTAACTTCGACGAACGTGTAACACAATTTGTACGGCTGAAAGTGATATCGGTACAATTATTCGCGTCTCCGTTAACTCTCCGCTCTCTATAATACAAGAAATTAGAAATAATCAAACATTTGAATATGTACAACGTACATTGTTGTAGATTATCGTATATATAACCTTGTACGCTATCCAATAGTTTCTTACGATTCGTCGTAAACGTTTTCCCTGCGAAACTTGTGCATTTTTCTTGTCATACAATTGAATTGGCAATAATAATCATTGAAAACCATGAGAGCATTAATCCTAAAACATCAGGCACGTTGTCTTTCCTATATTAATCGTCCAATAGCGATGATGATAAGGACGATGATAATGATAATGATCATGATACCGATGATGATGATGATGATGATGATGTTGATAATAATAATAGTAATATAGAAAGGCTTGTTCCAGATACTCGATTAAAAGAAAGAAGATGGTTGAATCGATAGTAGCGGAAAACGGGGAGGCTAGTCCCGCAAGAAAATGTCGCGGCATTGGCATACCCTCTGGCAATTATCGCTTAGTGGGTTGGGACATGGATGCCACCGGAAAAAAACACGTCGACGAGATGTGTCAAATAGCTGGCTACACACCCACTTCTTCGTATTCTCAATACGTGATGCCGTACAAAAATCTTAGTGCGCCAGCCAGGAAAAGGCACAAAATGACTGTCGTAACTATCGGCAAGTTTCGAGTGCTTAAAAGCAGTAAAACTAACAGGGTAATGGCCGAACCATCTTCTTCTTCGTCTTCTTCTTCATCTTCTTCATCTTCTTCATCTTCTTCATCTTTTTCATCTTTTTCATCTTTTTCATCCTTTTCATCTTCTTCTTCTTCTTCTTCTTCTTCTTCTTCTTCTTCTTCTTCTTCTTGATTATAAACGTAGTATTGGCATGTCCAAAGAAGAAATTACACCTTCATATTTTCTGCAGGTTGTGAAAACAAAAAGCGAGATATCCGCGTTAACGCATTTCTTATCGTGGCTAGAATCTGTTAAAGGAGACGCCACGGACGGAGTGATACTGGTTTATCACGAACCCCGCAAAGTTATTCCAGCTATATTGCTCGAATCTTTGATAAAATACGATCTTCTGGATAGATTTAAAGAAGTTGTAAAAGGATTTCTTAACGGATTCGGCGTTGCCGAAGTGAAATGCGCGAATACCGTTTGCGCCTTCTCCATTAGAACGCTGTCCCGAACGTTATTACATCAGGTGAGGCAGCCTTATCATACCATAGTTATTGTATCGCGCGTCCAACGTCAACGGAGTAACATTATAAGATTATGAGATTACTAGTCCCAATCAAATACCAATCCGATAACAATCTAGCGACTCAACGATTTTCTTCCGTTTCAAGCAAAAGCAATTGGACAATGCAAGAAATAGAGCTTGCTTGGCTCTGCAAATCGTCGAACACTTGAGCTCGTTGGAAAGCACAAAAGGGGATGAGGAAACGACGAATGGTAGAGGCGACGGGGATGTTGCCACGAAAAATACAGTAGATTTTATTCGAGAATTTGTTCAACCCGTCCAAGACGAAGAACGAGAGTACGCAGGTAGGTGGGCGAGCGTGATACGATCGAAGGACACGAGTAGACGCGTCGCGATTCCAAGTCTAGGAACGCCCGATCGATTTGACGTTACCACCCGCTAATATCTCTATCCTTGTATTACTTACCAGAGCTGAAAGTAGTATTCGAGCGTCAGAATAGTTTGCGGCCCATTTTCGATGCTCTCTTTTGCGCGAATCGACGCGAACGTCAACACGCCAGCCCTCTGCGTCGAATGCTCGCCGAAGCAGGAATCGAATATTTGCAATTGCAGGTCAGCATACGTGTGGCATTTCTCTCTCTCTCTCTCTCCCTCCTCTCTCTCGCGTGCGATGTCGCTTTGACGCTTGAGCCTTGAAACTAAACCGACGATCCGTGAAAAATACTCGACTCGACATTTTAGGAGGCCTGGACCACTGGACGGAAAGAAGGTCTGGAGAGACTGATTAAAGAAAAATTGACCACGGCCGAGGAGAAAAAAGTACAAGATTTACTAATCGTTCTCGAAGGGCATTTTGATCCGGACAAAAAATCGAAATTAAAAATTCTGCAAGAGAAGAAGCCGATAAAGACCGAGAGCCGTAAGATTAATAACAACGACAAAGACATTAGTATCAGATGTTGCGATTCGAGTACCGAGAGTCTCGACACCACTATATCCGGTTCTCCTCTTAAACTCAAATCAGAGTCTTCGGAAAGCAGCGGTGTTATTTCAGCGGAAAACTAACAAACTCTAAATTGCCGGTTCATACTCCGCGTCGCGCACAGACACAGATTGCTTTCAGTGCTTATGTCGAATTTTACGATGGATGAATCGATCTTGTTACCGGTAAACATGGATAGAAACGGGCAGTGTTCGAGGACATGGCGCTCCATTTGTTTGTAGGATTACATTGTTCGGGCGTGACGAAGGACGCCTCGTTATTATTTGTTGCAGTATTGTTACTTTCTTTTCTTTTCGTTTCTAGTAGAATGCGTATCCGCGTCGTATCCCTGTGGGATAAAATCGGATTTACTTTGCCAAGACGTACAAATAATACATTCGTTGTTTTTAGTTTATCGTACCAAACAAATATATTTAAGGATATATAACTAACGGCTGTTATTCTAACGACTCGTGTTTAGAGAGAGACTGGTCGGTATCGATGTAACATCGATATTTCTTTATTTTCATTTAGCATACGAAGATACATACGTTATTTTTACTCGGTTACAACTTGAGTTTGCGTACACTAGTGATACTCGAAGATCTATTTTTGTACCGCAATCTTGATTTAAGCAAATTAATCGAATTGCTCAACGTTCAATTTCTATGTTTCAAGTTTGCGTTGTACGAACATTAAAGAATAAAGATTCGCGCACTTGACTTGTCTTTCGTATCTTACTTTAAATCCGTCCAACTTTCTTGCTTGCGTAGGTACGCACTTTCTTTCTTTCTTTCTTTCTTTCTTCTTTTTCTTCTTGTTCTGCTTCCTCTTCGTTTTCCTTGTCTTTCTCCTCTATGCCTTCTTTTTTAACCGGCGGAGCGGTAACGGAACGCTCCAAGACAAAAACTGCAGGAAAAGTCTCCAGCGTGACTTGACTCGCGCGTATAAAGCGCATCCCATAATCATGATAAAGCCTCAGATAAAGGCAGAAATGAATTAAATATATGGAATGCCTATGCGGTGAACCGTTGTATCCGCTACGGATTTCCATAAACCATACCAAACGCTCCGACGCGTAAACGGGACGGTGGGGTGGGGGCACCGGCTTTGCTCCAAGTCTGCGTAAGATTACAGAAGCGCATGGATATGCACGTAATATTTTTACTCAATTTTAGGCCTCTCAACCCTGGGAAAATACGTATAGAGCTGAGAAAGAGAACGTACAACAAAATTATTTTGCGCGGTAAGAAACGAATAAAAAAATCAAATGGTTTCATGTATTTCACAACTCGTGTCAGAGTAATGGTCGGGCGTATCATCAAAATTTACATGACCGTAACAAAAGGAGTAATCTGCACTAATCTACTACATTATAATCTACGCTCTTCGTACGATACAGTACGTTTTTGAAAATATCATGTAAAAAAAAAAAGAATACAGGAGCGCAAAGCAAGGATCGGACCGTTACCACCGCAAGTTCCTTCCAGAAAGAGAGAAACGATTCTACGTATAAATGTTTTGGTGGTCAATGTTCGCGTAGCCCTGCCTCCGCGCCCCTCTTCTTACAACAGTCGCTCTTTTCGTTATCGGGCAATCATTTTGTTTTTATTAATTTCGTTGCACGGACAACGAAACGCGGAGCACGAAATACTTATCAGAACTAGAATAGGCTACTTTTCGGGAAACCGACGGAACGAATTGATTTACTTAAAAAGCAATCGTTTCTTGCGCGTCAGAAAATAACGGAAGAGTAATTTTCCTAACAAACTTGGTACATTCGAACGCGTGACATTGCACCGCACAATCTATGTACGTACGTGCGCGCAACGACGTACACACGAGTATGTATTGCGGTTGCTTATCCGTAGCGAACGGCATGTACATACGGTAAACCACTCATGAAATCTTAGGATAAAAAGGTAAGGAAAAGAAGCTACGTGCGATTATCATAAAAACATCGACGTACGAATCGCCTCCAGGTGGGTTAGAAAAATATTGTTACAAATATTTCTCGTGCCGTTTGGTAAGCCACCATCGAATACTGTCATTGACCTAAAATCAATGAACCGATAAAGTCAGCAACCGGCTAATCAATTCGCCTTTTATGCAAATCAGAATTGGTCGTGTAATATTTAACGATTCCGCCGATTGACAAATAATTACATTTTCCAGCACGGGACACCTACCACCTCGCATGGTACAAGACAACAAGAGGAAACTGTATACACTTAATCAGAATTTTCTCTCGCATCTTTTTGCATGTAGCGAGACAATGCAAGGCGAGATACGGTAATGTAACGTAACGTAACGTGACGTGAGGAGAGGTAAGGTAAGGTAAGAGAGGATGGTTGTTAACGAAGGCACCGAGCATGCATTAACAGTACTCTAGATGGGCTGGTGGTTCTCTGATTCTCCGATTCTACGATTCTCCGATTCTCTGCTTCCCTGCTTTCCTGATTTTCATTCCTCCCCTCCAGAAAAACGGTAGTATTGGGTAGTGCTCGCTGCCGTCCGCGGAAGATCCTCGACGGAGCGAGTTGTCGCGGAGTCGTTGCGTCTGGTGCACGCGAAAAGCGTACTCAGTTCACCGGGAATCCTCGTCAAAATTGCATCCCTCTTCGTGTTCCACGTTGCTATTCCACAGGCAACCAAATTTCCAAGGATAGGAGGAAGAAAGTTGAACGAAAAAGAAAGTGGAAGTGAAAGTGGTCAAAGTGGAATTGGGATCGCGTAGATCATGTGGAGGGTTCTAATTGCTGGATTTTGCACGGTGGGTCCCGGTTTCATGCATTTGGTATATCCTGTCGTACAACGGGCGCGCTAGAGCGCATTTAAAATTCGCCCCATCATTTTACGTTCTTGGTCCTGTTTACGTGTTTACGAAAGGTGAAAAAGGATTCCAAGTCACGCTGCCCAAATCAGGCTATAAGAAGAAAAAAGGGGCGATATTTGAGGCGACATACAGAAGCGATCGCGGTTCTTTCGTAGTTATACATATGTACATATACGTGTAATATAAAAAAAGAGGCAACAGAAAACAAGGTGGCTGCATACATACTCCGATATACATTGTAAATAGCCATATATATATATTTATATATATGCATGTGTGTGGATCGTTATCGTTATATCGTTACCACTCATTGTCAGGAGGCAATCTCGATTCTCGGGAGGCTGGGATGGCAGTGAGCAGGAGGAATGGGGAGAGAGGAGGCCCGTTTCGCGTGACAGATTTCGGCCGTTTATCCTTTCCCGTTACCTTTATGCGCGATCATCAACCCGTCTACTACATAGGATATATACCAGTATATACATATGTATACGTCCACACATCATGCATACAAACACGCAGATACATATACATACATACATACATACATATACATTGTAATGCGTGCATACGTATCCTACGCGCGCGATGGAAATCCGGCGTAATCAAACGAAATTGTCTGTGGACGCGCTATTAATCGATAATGAGATAGTATCGCAGTTTTCCACCCAAATCGGAACCAGCTGTCAACTGACAATTATAAAAATTGCTTTCTCGTAGTTCGTAGAGTCTACAACGCGCAACCTGATGTACCGGGGGTGTCAAGTGTCAAGTCTCAAGTGTCATTGCCACGCCACTCGTGATACTTGAATCGTCAATGATAATGACAGAAATTGTTGTCTAATTATCCTAACAATGGTCAAACTTCGAAGACTCATTAGGGTTCGCAAAACTATTGGTAAAGAACCAATCGATATCGTCCATTAACGAGCGTTAAACTTTTAAAAACGGTTTCTTTCCACGTTGACAAATTTGTTTTACTCGACGGCATAAAATGAGTATGAACATATGTACATATGTATATACAGACATACACGTATACATATGCTTGGTTAACGCGTATTACCTCGGGCCATATTGCGTTTAACGATTGGAAATTTAATTACATCGATATTGCATTATTAATTGCAATGACGTTTGGTACGCTCTCACGCATCGTACGAACATTATAACGAGAATAAATACAATGTTTCATCGATGCGAATGATTATCCACCGTCAGCTGCGCGTCCACTCACGCGCGTGTGTGCGTAGCGTTTTGTAATGCATTGACAAATAACCGGGGGTGGCAAACGATTCTGGAAAACACCTTTTCCACGATAGATTTTTTTTTCACCGTACTAATGTACATACATATTATACATATAATACATAACCACGGAATGTCTGCTCCTCCGAATCCGGCGACATGTCAGTTTTATATCGTTTTACCTTAGTGTACCGGGATCGAAAGTGCTTCATTAGGCATGCTTTATACCTTTATTGCGCATAAAGAACGTTGTTAAGAAATTGTTAATAGTAGCTGGAACGTATAAACGCTAATTGTAAGTAACAACAATAGGTACATACCTGCTCGTGGACCTTTCCGTGTCAAAAAAATATATTCGAAACGACCGTCACGCATTACACTTGTCGACTTATTTAGGCCCCAAAATAGCATAAGAAAGTTTAGAATCGCGGCTTTGAAATTTTTGAGAAACAAATCCCCGTTACACTCGCGCGGAGACAAATCTTAACAGTCGCCTCGTAATACGCATATGTATACATATACATACATACATACGTACAATCTTATACGATTATCGGTAATACCGATAAAAAAATGTCTGTTGACCTACCTCGAAATCGTAGAATCAATCGTGACATGATGCACTATTGCTGCGATTATCAACCGTCTACGGTCTCGTACAATGCGGCGCAGCGGTGGTTGTCACAGATCTACATACACGTGACACGCGTAATAATAACTAATTCTGTTTATGTACGTACGTGTGTATATACATCTATATGTGTATGTATACCTATGCAGGTACATGTTACGTTGGTCGGGCATCAGAGCGTTACCCGGCACCGTTACTCCTATCAAAGTCAAAGCCTCGTCCCTGTGCGCCTTAGCCACGTTACTTTGCTTTGCTTATCAAGAAACATCGAAGATGAACGAAAGTAGAGGATTTCGAGGTGTTGCACGCTAATCAACCAGACTACCCGATGGCACGCGCCATCGATCGTTCGATACTCAATTGAAATCAAACGATTCTTTCAATATTCTATGCGCATACACGCATACACGCGCACACACCTACATACATTCGCTACTCGTTCGTCGTATTACGGTAAATGTCCAACTTATTGTTATTATTAGCCACTCTAAGATCATTGTTTATGGGCGGTGTTGATTAGCGACATTCAATCGGTATCGGTCTTTTTCTTATAAATCAAATCATCGTAAACGCGTGTCAGTTTAGGCAGTACACTGTACATATACACATGTATGTATACCACCCAGATCCAAAGTGACGAGAAACATATTTACCACTTACCTATTCGTTTATTCACCTATTCGCCTCGTCTCGCCTACCCACGAGATTCTCGGAGGCCGCTCAAGCAAAACTGCAAATGACCGGCGACGATGGTACGGTGTGTGTGTGCGCCCTCGCGCACGTGTTTCAGGTTGCCGCCACCGTTGCCCAGGATTACGAGGTCTCCGACATCCAGTGCAGTGGCGCGGGATCTGCCGCTGATCTCCTCACAGCCAAGATTAAAAGGCCAGTCGGTTTCCGAGGGTCCCCGCTCTTTGCCGACGACAGATCCGTCAATCCGCTCACCGACATTCACTGCCAGATGAAGCCGGATCCCAACGATCCCCAGGAAGATAACTACTTCCTGAAGGTGACTGACTTTTCGAGATGCGGCATTCTCAAGAGAAACGTGAGTCATCGGTCAACATTTACTCCCCGCGATACGATCAAGGGTGCGTCAACGATAGATAACGTGCTCTTACGATTAGCCACCGATGGTATCTCATCGAAAACGGTATTAATAGAAGACGCGTATACCAACACACGCACACGTGTATACGCATGCATTATCGATCTTATAGTTACTTTATTATACGTATGCGTGCATGTATAATGACGAGAAAGGGAGAGAGCGCAAGTGAGAGATTATTTATTCGTATCTCAGGGTTTTATTCATCTACGAGTCTGGTTTCCGGCGTTTCCTGGCGTAGTAATGTTAGCGGATCAAGAATTGATCCTGATGTGCCGTCCACCCGAACCCACCTTGCTGCGACACAAAGCTGCTGGTTTCGCTGGTACCTTGTAAGTCGTTGTTTCCTTGCGAGATTATACCCGCGCGTGGATATATGTATGCATGCATGTATGTATGTATGTATGGATGGATGGATGGAGATATAGATATGTATGTGTATCTTGTATGTAGCTCGAATTGAGACAAATTGCGAGAAACTCTAGCTCCAGCTATACGTAAAATATAATTGAATGAAAAAAACCCAAAAACGATACGATTACAACTCTTGCAGTCCTCATGGAGCGAGAGTGTCCGGTGTAGTGGAGGAAACCCCGGGACGTCTCGAATACGAGGTAGCCCTTTACCGGGAGGCAGCTGGTAACGTATCAAATGTCTCGAAATCTCAAGCTGTCGACCAGGCGGTACCAATTGGCACAAAACTTCAGCTGAGAGCCCGGATCAGTCCCGACAGTGCTTGGGGCTACATTAAACTTTTGGAGGTCACCGTCAGTCCCGATCCTGATCAACCGCACGCACCGGGAAGCGTGGTCCTCGTCAAAGACGGTTGCAGGAACCGTGATTTCGCCTCGATCATACCTCATCAGCCGGCGAGATATCGCGAGAGAAAGAACGAAGTTTTTCTCGATTTCGAGGCCTTTCTCTTGAGCTCGATGAAAGAACGATCCACTTTATGGATACATTCGCAGATAAAGGCCTGTATGGAACCACGCGACTGCCAGCCGGTAAGGATGACACAATTTCATTGCGGTGTGGACAAGTTCGGACCAAATTCGGTTCCAAACCCACATCCATTCCAATTCTCGTCTTTGTCAATTTTTCGCTCTGATATTATTTCCTCTGGGTTGGCGTACCCAAAATGATCGATAAAGAAAAAGTCTCTTGGCGCATTGCATGTCCTGGAAATCTATAAATGCTCCTTGTTCGTCGACCTAAGCGGTTATTCCCACATATTGACACCGATTTACATTTTTCGTATTTCTTTTCCTTGCCGGTATACGGAACTATAGGTATGCACATATACTTACGGTCCTGATCATTATTGTTGCCTGTCTCAATAATATTACTATTATTTTAATTTTCTTATTTACGTATCGTTCTTACCAACGGATTTGCAGGACTTCTGTCTCGATCTCTTTGAACCATCGGGGCATGGAAAAAAGAAGAGGAAGAGAGCCGTCAAGGAAGCAGCGTCTAATACATTTCTTCCAAAAGTTGAACGTTTGATCAACAGGTTCAACGACTCGACGCCTTTCACGAAATTTAAAGAAAACATTGAATACACCGTAACGATGCGAAACGGTAAGAAGACGCACGTGTTTCCCGCTAAATTGCCAATATTCCAATTTTGATTTTACCAATATCATTTTTGGCTTTTAGAAATATTTATAGAACCACCAAAATTTTGCAAACGCTCAATGCCTCTAATGGGGTTAATTCGATATTATATCAGATTGATTTCGAATTCCTACAGATCTGTACGATAGGGTAACTGCTGCCGGACTCGAAGCTAGCTGTGGCAATTTTCTCTACGTCGCGACCGGACTAGGTGGACTTCTCGTTTTATCAGCCCTTATCATGTGCTACTTGGCTTTGCGTCTTCGCAATATGTCGTCCACCATACCACAAAATAAGTCGATCGAGGAACTGGTACGAGACTGCGCTAGAAAATACTGCGAGACGGTGCCCGGCTATACCGGTCGGTCTACAGTGCAATGATGTTGCACACCTTGCAAATTAGGACATTCTCGTTACATTGAATAAACAGTACGGTACTTTTCTGCTGCATAGTCGCAAAAGGAAAGAAACGTTATCGTAACTTTGTAGCTAAAAAATTAATCGGTACGTATGCAAGTGCGTATGAAACGTGACGTTAGCTAATAACACAAAGTAACTTTTCTCAACGGGAATTACAAAATTACCAAAATTCCGGTACTACATATATTACGGCAGACAGAAAAACATATGTACGAACAATACTTTTTTTAATCGGTACATCTATGTATATGTATACATATGCACACTTGCATATACAGTAGAACCTCGATTATCCGAACTTCCGTGATACGAACTGCAATTGGCGTACCCGAGCGCTGTTTTCCAAACATCGATACGCGTTGAAATACTCGTACACGCGCGGCCGGTATACCGATTTTATCATTGTATTATTAGTACATTACATATACATGTACATATATGTACACGTGTATGGACAATCGAGACGCGATGTCTTTGCTAAATGACGTCCACGTGCTTTACTTTTCAGTCTTGTTTTGTTTTGTATGGTATGGTATGGTATGGTACGGTATGCTACGGAATCCAAAACCAAAAATAATTTTATATAACCCGTGATTTCATTATAAAAACTAAGAAACGGAAATATTTTATTTAATGAAAGACACGTCGAAAGCAATAATAAGTGCATGGTGCATATGTATGTATATGTTAAAAAAAATGCCCAATATCCAAACTTTCGCGTATCCGAACCAGCTGTTCCAATTAACTCGGATAATCGGGGTTCTGCCGTATAATATAATACTTGGATTTTTCTTTTCACAATGAACCTTAAATCCTTTTTATGGATTGCTATTACGTGACCTGACCGAAACAACGAGAGGTATGTTAATACAACCGCCGGCAAAAATTATTTGTAGACTTACAATTAATTCTAGGATAATTATACGCACCGGATTGATCTTCTCTGGTTGATTGCATCGTGCTGACACCATGTATGTACATATACAGTATTTGAGAATTCCAAAGAAAACAGACGGCACGGTTTCATCCACTTGACTTGTAATCCTATGCTTACGATCAGTGCATCAGGTTGTCGAGACAATACCCATTATGCACCCGCGCCCACATCGAGGTGGCTGCAATCAATGCAACCGAGCCGATTGCCGCAGCAGCGACGTCGATGTGCGGTGAAAACGCGTTTGCTGACACCAAACATAATAATCGACCAGCGAGTAATCGGTAATTAGATTAAGAAATAAATACGACCAAACAGTATTTAGAGTGCGGAAATGGCTCTACAAAATCATTATTTATTTGCCTATTTATTACGAAATATAATATTAGCAAGTAATTATGCATTTTACAATTACCTTCCGGATTAACGAATTACATGGAGAAAATAAAAGCGGAACGCGTCGATACCAGAATAGCAACAGAGCAAAATATATACCATCGAGAGGACATCCCTCGCAATATTATATTCTGATTCGACGCTTTCTTCTTTCATCTAGATGGTAATTAAACGTCCACATCGCCTTTTAACAAATCTAAACAATATATATTATATTAAAGACAATACACCTTTTAGATTACTTATCACTACTTGTGTTTGCAAGAAAAATAAAATTGGTCATTTATAATAATAACGCAAAACATTATCCTTAATACCACCGTGTGTCTGGATCTCTGTACCTTAAAATATTACAATAACGAATATACAATAACGAGTATTACTCTACATTTTTAGTATAGTAGTACTTGCTTATGTAAGTATGTACCATCGTACAATCTCTATTTATAAATAATTCATTCGCTTCTCAGGATTACATTTTACCCGCAATTGCCATATCCGTCTCCCAATTGGAATCTGCATTTACACGTGATTAAATAAACGAGATATACATGAAAAGTACATCTAACTTACTTTGGTTTGCAACAAAGCGTCGAATTAATTCATTCCGCGCCAATATGACTATCTTAATTGTATAGCATCAACGATAAAATAATTCAAATAATGTACGCAAAAATGTAGACGATACGTAGGTATACTTCTCAGCTAATGTGAACTGCAAAGTATTTGCTTCATCTTTGTTGGACAAATAATTTACATACAACGTACAATTATGTGGAAAGTAGTACGTGTTCTTTTTCCTTCTTTTCTTTCCTCATTTTGTCTTTTAAACAGCACACACACAGATGCTGGTACCATATTCTGCTTCGTTAAATCCATGGAGGAAGAATATTAATTTTTGCGTGGGTAACGTAAACTTGGGTCGTACACAGATCGAAAGACGGCAAACCGAGGTAGACCAAAAGCAAGAGTCGGCCCGCCAATCCCCCCCCCCCCCCCCCCTCCGACCCCACCCCCTTCCGACGCTCTTTAGGCCCACCATTTCACATAGTAGTACGAGTCCCATTTTTGGGGGGGGGGACAGGTAAATCCTAATTGGGGATGTTTACATGGCAAGGAATATTCTTTTTCTACGCCACTGTTCGGTCGCTGTGTCCCACTCGGTTCCTAGTCGTTTGGTATGTTTTCTTTGTCGGCCTTTTCTACAAGAGTTCATTAGTGTGCGTAGACAATTCGGCTAATGGTGAAAATGCCTGTGACTCGTCTCTACGGTTCTGTTGGAGTGGGTAAGACTCGAACGCTACAACCAATCAGGCCGCATTTCACTCAGATGCATTCTTTCTATCTGTGCACAAGCCATATAGTCGTCGTCGTCGTCTGCCCCGGCCGACGTACACCTACGCACGCAAGGGTGTACTCCCCATACATATACGTATACATAAATAGACACATGCATTACAGTAAAGTTAAATAAATAAATGTTCGTGCAACATCCTAATCACACGCAGCTTCCGCGAAATATGATTATCACACGCTCTCCAGATACAAAATATATTACTCAGTCCTTATTTTTCTTCCATTTTTCCGCGATTTCTCTGAAGCTTCGTGTACTGCCAGCTCCTTCTTTTCCTTCTTTAAGTTTCTATCTTTGAATTCCAACCTGTAATTAGACGCCGAATAAACACGTGTCAAATCGGCCATGGACACCTCCTTGTAACACGCAACGCGTTCACATGCTACACCATAAGACGAGAAACATATTTGGACCATCCTACAGTCGCAATATGTATGAACATCCCCCATTTATAACTGTACGCGTGTTACAAGTGTATTCCTCAGCTTAAAAACATGAAATATGCGAGAGCAATTTCAAACTTTGTTAACCCATCGTATTAGTAAAGTCCTAACACGTGTTTCTTGCGATTTACAAAATGTTATGTATACTAATGCAAATGGAGTTACCAGAGTTCTTGTATTACGTAAGGCTGTCGATTGCACAACAAACTGTACAGATAGCCAAATCATACGAAATTATAAAGCAAAGCAATGAAAAAAAGTGTGTGGTAACAGTAGGACGACCTATTAGAAAATGCAAAGATGGATCGTGTCGATCATTGTTTTTGCTTGATTACGCGACAGTTCTAGCACTGACGATGAGTTGCATAACGATCGTACATTACGCTGCTGATATTTCTAATGTACATTACAACTCTAAATACGTGCTAAAGTTGGGAACGACGATTTACCAAATTATCTATCATTAACTCTCATTGTCACGCGAAAAGCTGAGTATGCGAACGTTTTTTCTGACACGACGTCGAATACAAAATAGATGGTTTGAATGTTTCAAACAATGCAATCCTATGTTTAATATACATATATTATGCTCTATTATTATATTGGCAGTATTATTATATACTAATACCGTACTATTATATTATAGTACAAATTTAATACAATGTGAAAAATTTCATACCTATGAAGGATGATACGCTGAACAATTTTTTCCGTCGTCATATCATTACCGCTATCTAACAGTTTAAATTTATCTTGCCGTTTAGGTTCGGCGTACGGGTCCGAACCATCTTCACAACACATTATCGGAGTCTGACCATGACAAACGACAGACACGTCGAAATGTTCCATAAGGTCTTGCGTAACTTCGTAAGGTGCTCCGATCACTACCTCGTTGACATACTATATTATACACATGTATACGCAATATCAAATAACAGATAGCAATAGTGTTGTTGTTGTTGTCGTTAAACTATCATGCGACGTAATTAACGCGCATCAATGATTCCTACCTTGCAGGCCAGCACGCTGAGCACTCGTTCGTGAAGATTCATAATCGGGTGGTTACCACATTTGTATCGATTAACCACCGGATCGGTGTGGAGACCAACTATAAGATAATCACCCTCTTTTTTCGCAACTTCTAGGAAATCCAAATGACCGACATGAAAGAGGTCGAACGCTCCTGCTACGTAGACTATTTTGTCCCCTGGTTGCGGGCTCTTTCCATCGCTAAACTGAATAATCTTCTGGGAAGTGGGTAAAAACTGTGAACATCCTGTCCATGGACTTCGAGCCGTTCGATCCTGACCCATACTTTTGCTAGGCTCCCTTTCCACTGTATATTCGCTATCCCCTTGTCTAAAATGCTGACGTGTCATCAACAACATACGTCCTACTAAATCTGTCGTCGATACACCAGCAGTCCGTTGCACTTCTCTAAAAGAATTATTATATTCGTGGCTTTACGATACTTTGATCCAGACGTGCCTAACACCTAAAGCTTAATTCTATGCGTAAACCATACCTGTAACGATCTGCCGCTTTGACCAAATGATAAGTGTCCACCCCATCCGCCGTCACTGTGATATCATCGCCGTGAACACAAAAATCACAGTTATACTTGTCTAACGTCTCTAACGTAGTAACATATGGAGCACCCTCTACTACCTCGTCCACCCATTTGATGCCGCGAACCATTTTATACCTGACGCCAAAACATTACATACTCGATGCAAGTAGCAATTTATTATTTTAATCCATTTACAAACAATTAATAACCGTTATCATAAACATAATCGACGAAAGACATACGCGTGAAAACAGAAATGCATTTATGCTTATTTATAAGTCCACGCCGACCGTACCTCTCTTGTTCCATGAATACCGGAGGTCCTTTGTGTTTAGTAATTTCCTCATCGGTATGCACTCCGACGACCAGATAGTCACCCAATGCCTTTGCTTGTCGCAAAGAATTGGCATGCCCAAAATGTACCATATCGTAGCTATATTAGAGAAATTGTCACCCTCAAATTTTGTTTTCTAAGGAAAAAATTTTCTTGACCATGGTAAATTATGGTAATGAAACTTTTTAGCCGGATTCTCGTGAAACGCAGTGATACATGGCCGACTTGTCTCTGCCTATACACCAGTAACTGACTGATAAGCACCAAGTCAAAAATGACATTGGATTGGCGAAGGGGATGGGAAGGGATGAAGACAGACAGAGAGCGAGAGAGAAAGATAAAGAGGGAGAATCCCAAGAAACAGCCGACATGGTATGTATGCGCGCGCGCGTGCGTGAGTGTGTGTATGGATATTATATAGATACGAAAATTAAATGCGCGTTGCAATTTGTGTTAATCGACAAAAGAAAAGAAATAATTGCTATTACGTGATGAATAATACATAATATGATGAGTAATAATATTGATGAGTATGCTTGACAAATACCAAGAGTCGCACAGTCGCTCATATGCGAAAGCACATCATGGTCATTCGACACTTTAACGATCGACGTTGCACTGTCACGGAAACGTAGCAATCTGCCAAATTTCGTCAAGTACGCGCGTAAAACTCGATATACTCGAAATACCGAGGACATAAATTTTCTTTAACGACTCACCATCCGTCGCACCATACTCTTACTTCTTTCCGATTTCCTGTCATAATGAGCGTAAGGAGGATACTTTGGTAACGTGGGAACGGAAATAACCACAAAACAAACGACACCCACTGCCACTTGGAATGACCAGAATGTACTGCGTGGACTCCGTATATTGCGCGATTGCGCGTGCTGCGCGGTGCTGCGCGGTACTTTTGTTAGCGGTACTCAACGGTACTGGAGTGCGCGCTGCGGCCACTGCCAACCACAGCGCACGTCCCTTGTGTCGCTGTTATCGCAAAAGTAATTAACTAACCCTACTCCGTACTCCCGCTTTCTCAATTTCCTACCTTTCATACACTTTTTCGCCACCACCTGCAACAGTTATGTATGTACTTATAGATAGTTGGTAGGTGTGCAGTTCGCATAGATACCTGTATACATACATCTGTATCCATACATGTATAGTACAATGGGCGTGCGTATATACATACGTACCAGCAGTGGCGGAACTACAAACGTTTGCCCCCCTCCCTCAACTCGCGCAAAATACAATTTTTGGTTCCCAGGAAAAAAAACAAATTATGTCGTGTTATGTAAAGAATATTAATATTGGTATGTAAATGTCATGAAAAAAATTTTCAAATAAACTTAGAGAAAGCAGCAAGAATAGTCAAAACTGTTAAATTTGTTGGTTAAGATTTTTCTCTAAGAGCCGTCGTCACGCGCACTACTATGTTCACACCGCTACGCCGGGCGAAGGCACTCGCCACCCACGGCATTTACACGCCACTTTTAAATCTAAACGTTTACACCCCTATATTTGAAATATAAAATATAATTGACGTTGATGTTTTCTAAAAACATCGATTTTCTAAAAACGTCTATGTTTTCCCAAATACATCAAGTTGTTCGCGAAAGAGAAACGATAAATCGATACATTGATGTTCACAATAAAATTACCGTCCCTAATTCTAACCCGCCACTTTCACATCCCCCACTACTACTCTCAAAGGTGTACCGCGCTGCGTTCGTTTGTTTTTAGACTAGGCGCGTTGTGGAACAGCGAGTGACAGAAAGATCCGCGCGAACAAACGCGTGACACGAGTGTCGTTGGAGGTGGTAGCCAAACCGAGCTGCCTTCCTCTCACTGGCTCTTCCAAGCCTCAGTTGGCCTAAGTTAGCCGCAGTTAGCCGCCTCTGATTTAAATCGTAGTTGCATATCGATGCGAAGTATATACATGTAATGTTTCTTTACGCGTTATTATATACAAATCATGTAAATTCTATTGTATCGAAAACGAAATTATTCATTAATTTGACTAGACGAACGAATGCTGATAATGAACCGTAACGCAAGGCGGATAATGATAAAATCGTAGTTTATGCATTTAATCGTTTATTCGACAATATCGTACAATATAAAAATAGTAGGATAAATTTACATCTACAAAATTTGCTGCGTTTAACGAGACATCAAGAGCTCGTTTCGATCATCTCAATGTATTGTGTAATCTTTTTTTTTTCTACTCAGGTAACATCGAGAAATACATCCACGCAATACTGCAGAGCACTAAACGTATATGCGTATACGTAGGCGCACCCGTTCATACGCGTACACGTTTGCAAGATTCCGCTAGAAAGGCTACACGAGAAACCAGGC
Organism: Pemphredon lugubris; assembly: GCA_933228935.1. Lineage (NCBI taxonomy): Eukaryota > Metazoa > Arthropoda > Insecta > Hymenoptera > Crabronidae > Pemphredon > Pemphredon lugubris. The sequence goes on along the minus strand of OW121817.1, from coordinate 25,515,114 downwards.
AATGTCATATAATCGGCATTTGCCACAAATCCAACCAACATTGCAATGCTGCAACTACGTATGACATATGTAGGGCACCGTATCGGAATGAATAAGTAAACTCTGACCGGATTGCACGATTCATCATAAACTCTTCAGTGAACGGATACGAAAGCCTTTTTCCCTAAACTCTACTACCGATCACCCTTATCGACGCGGCACACATTTCTCGTATAGTTATATGAGAAAAATGGATGACACGATTCATGGAATTAATTATTTTCTCACGTATTCTGCGGAGAGAAAGAGAGAGAGAAAATTAAACAATGGCTTCCCAAAAGAGAAATTAAAGTATGGTAGAAACATTTCGTGAGTAGTTATAGAAATGCAACACTTGTCCTGCTTTATTCAACATCTAATACTACATTCTTCAGATTTAATATACTCCTCTAAATTTAATAGAGTTCAATGCATTGCACGCCTGCAGGAACAATAATATTCTACTTACGTACGTTTATTGTGATTAATAAAAAAAATGTTTGAAAAAGACTGAGAGATATATTTAGAGAAAGAGAGAATGTTTGTGAGTCATTACACTGACATAAAGTAGAACCACTATTAACTCTAATCTATCTTTCTTTTCGGCGGCGATAATACCACATGCGTTACACTCCATCTTGTGTCCAGTCACAGAAAGCACCACGCACGTTGTATAGAGAAAAACATTTTCTATTTCTGATAGGATCGCTTTTGCTCCTATGATTTTCATCTCTATGTTACACAAACTTTACTTTCGAAGTTGATTACCTTAAAGTATAACCTTAATAACCATTTTGTTGCCTATAATTACTTCCACCGCCTCCACCGTATCCGCCACCGTTTTGGTTATAACCGCCGGAACCACCACCGGACGATCCACCTCCGTAGCTATTCTGAGAGAACGCTTTACTGCTGTAATTTCCACCTCCGATTCCACCTGTGTAGTATTCGTATGTGAGAAAGTACATTAATTTATGTTCGAGCTAGAAAACGTGGCCGCAAAGTACGAAAAAAAGGTTCTACAACATGCGCTGTACGGCCAACGCGTTTTAGTTATTATCCGCGCCAACTTGTTTTGGTCCGTTAAAAATTCAATTTGACTCTAATTCGTGCCGCACGAATTGCTAACGCGTCGGGAGTTGCATCGTAGAGAAGCTCGCGGTCACGGATAAAAAAGAACGATGCGTTCTCGTGCGTAAGAGAAACCCTTTCATCGCTCGTGGCCACGGATGGTTGTCCATTGTCAGAAATTATCAGCGGTGAACCGAGTCAATATGTTCTCGATCGATCCGTTAGAATCGTGTTCTTATCAACATACCGCCGCTACTGTTTCCACCCCATTTGTTTCCACGGTCTCCACCACCACCGGCGCCGCTACCTCCTCCGCCACCACCGGAGCGGTCAAATCTACCGCCCCTGTCGCAGCCGTCACGTCCACCGCGGGATCCTCGCGAACCGCTGCCGCGCGCTCCGGAACCTCGCCCACTACTCCCTCCTCCACCACTGCGGCCACCGTATCGGCCTCCTATACGAATACGAATACGACATCGCAATCGCATCATCATCATCATCATCATCATCACAGTAATTGCAATTGACAGATCGAATTGGGTATGATTCGATACCGTCACTACGATGGAACGCGTAGTATCGGCGCGTGCCGTTACGCGTAGATTAGTTTTTCAAAGGTCAGATAACAGTATGCAGTGGTATATATTGGTCATTTAGTAAATTCATGCCAACGGTAAGAGAAAATAACGTACGCTTATAAATCCCTGGATTCCTCGATAGCTCGTATAGTTTAGGATTGACGACTTGTTTGGCTTCTTCGAGAACTTGGATCAAGTCGCTAGCCTTGTGCGCGTTTCCAGGTGTGAAAAAAGCGTACGCCGTTCCTGTACGCTGAGAACGTCCTGTACGTCCGATACGGTGTACATAGTCTTCCGAGTTGGACGGGTAGTCCAAATTTATCACAAATTTAACATCCTCCACATCTGTGCGAGAGTGTAAATTAGAATCATGGAATATAGAAACTACTTGTGTCTTTGTGGTTCAAATAACTTACAAAGCGAACTGATTAAAGCATTAGTAAATTTACCAACATGTGATTCACAGGTGGAATTAAATTAAAGGAAACCATTGTGGCTTCTTTGTTTGGGTATTTTGATAGATATTGAATTACGTGTATATTATTACTGGATATGTCGAACCGTACCATCCGACGAGACTTTAATTCCATCTGCAATTTTCACACGAATTGCACAAGTAGTTGACCACAAAGAGCAAGTCTGTGTATTATTTACCTGTTGATGCCAAAAGCTGGAAACGTAAATACATTTTTGGAAATGTAGAGGAATCAGAGCTCAGATGGTTCTCATGGAATTCTCGCTCTATGCGTTAGCGAGCTGTATATTTACTCTTAGTAACTTCACACCCTTCTCCCCCGCACCAAAGTATGGATCTGTGTGCTGGTCTTTGAAAATTTGGTCCTTGCGCATTGCTCACCCTTCGGTGAGGTTGCAATACTGCAATATTGGATTGGAGCACCGTATGCATTCTCCGATCAACCCCACGTACATTCCATTGTACAAAGTAGCATCGGCAACTGTTTTGCAATGTTGTGATTTTGCAAATTCGGCTATCACACTATATACACATATATGAAGGCGCATGCATACATACATACATATATGTATGTATGCGCGCGAGCACGCGTACACGCGAACAACACGTATTATCCATCGAGAATCTGTGATTCGTTATTAGCGTAACAAGAGACGGATTGTAATTTTGAATTGTAATAGCAAGAAAATCGGGTCTGGGATTGATGCGCTCGAAATGGTGTGTCAGTGCTACAAATTCGCAATCACTGCAAAACAGCTTAACGTCATTCATACCCCACCTATCTAATCTAAAATCTAAAAAAGCGAGTGGTAACAACGTCTATCCTTTCGGTTGTCCTCTTATGCTAGATGGCCTAACACTATGACTTCCATACTTTGGACCGTCGCAGGTACAGAGTGAGAGTGTGGTTTTCAAGTGGCACGGTGAGCCGAGGCACAGCGTTAGGTTAGCTTGTTGCGAGGGGGCAGAGACCAGCAGTCACGCCCCGTTCAATTACATATTCCAAAGCAAGCTCTCCAGAGTTCTTATCATTGATAAAACTCCGTCGCATGTGCCTCTGAAAACACATAGAACAGCACGTTAATACCAGACTGACAAGACCTTTCTCGATCAGAGCAAAATTGAAAGAGATAAACCACCTCGCTTTCTTCTTACCTCTGCCCACCTGACCTACATACATTTGCCGCTGAAATATTTTGACTTGCTTTCAATTTTAATATTATACCCTTGCGATCGTATTATGCTTCTACGTACATAGGTGTCAGAGGCCGGCGACATATCATAATCCGATTGCAAAGACTTAATAATGGGAGTCCAATGATAATTCATCGTGCCTACTAAAGCTTCATTCCGCAACCTTTGCGACAATTAACTACTACCCGTACAAGGCACGCTCAAGTGTCCACCAACTATAACGCCGGTTCGTTCGCGGGCCGGCTCTATCGTTACCGACGGTAAAACTTTAGTAGAAAACTTGTATAAAAAACTTGAAAGTATGTCAAAATCCACCTAATTAAGGTACGATAAATAACGACAAATAACGATAAGTAACGATAAATAATGATAAAAACGAACAAATAAGTTAGGACAAAGTACCTTTGGTACCGAGTCGCTGTAAACGTGAGAATACAAACATTACATTTTTGCGTAGCTTTAACGGTGCGCTACCAAGTACCCCCAATAAATTTTGTCGTATGCAAAAGAAAATGCAAAGAGAGCATCTAATGCGCAAGACATAACAATAAGATTGGGATTATCATTTGTAACGTGTTAATTAATTCTTTCGGAGTTTCGACATACTTTGTAAAGTATATCCATTCACACCAGAAAAGGACTAATGTCAATCAGTCTGGCACATGCCGTTGTCCGTTGCCACATCGCTATAATACGACTCACAAATGTGAAATAACCATCGCAGCCTGACCCTTACATCGTACCCGCTCGCGCGTAAATAGATTCTTACCTAAACCTCTTGCCGCAACATCGGTGGCTACTAGAATGGCAGACCTGCTACTCCGGAACTCTATTCGGACAATAACAAGTTCTCTTCTGTTAGAAAGTGTATAATTGGACGTAGAGCGACCCTACGTCGCGTCGTACAATACAATACAATACAATAGAATAGAATACAATACAATACTCACGATTTAATACATAATCCCTCTCTTGTTGACTCTTGTCCCCATGGATGCCGATCGCTTGCCATCCATATCTATTAATCGCACGCGTTATATCGTCCACTTTCCTCTTCGTCTCGACAAAAATAATAGTCTTATTCTCTGGCTCGTTTGAAATTTCTTCCAAAAGCTTCATGAGCTTCCCCTCTTTCTCATACTCCTCGCAAACATCGACGATTTGGAGGATATTGTGATTTGCCGCCAATTGTAGAGAACCAATGTTGATTTGTATATAGTCGGTCAAGAATTCTTCGGCAAGGTTACGTACTTCCTTCGGCCACGTCGCGGACCACATAAGCGTTTGACGGTCAGGGCGAATTTGTTCCACAATTTTTCGAATTTGCGGCTCAAATCCCATGTCGAGCATTCTATCGGCTTCGTCCAATACCAAGTACGTACATCTACGTAGGTTCGTTGTACCACGTTCCAAGAAATCGATTAGGCGACCAGGCGTCGCTATACAAATCTCAACGCCACGTTCTAGGTCACGAGCTTGTGGCCCTTTCGGCGCCCCACCAAAAATGCAAGTATTTCTTACTTGGGACGAAGTCCCAAAATCTGACGCAACTTGTTGAATCTGTTGCGCGAGTTCTCTCGTCGGGGCTAGAATGAGAGCAATGGGTCCGTCGTTCCTACTCAATCTAGGTTGATTGTTTATATGCACGATCGCTGGCAGAATATACGCTAATGTTTTTCCCGATCCTGTTTGAGCAATGCCAACCATATCCCGGCCAGACAGCGCAATGGGCCAGCCTTGCGCTTGGATCGCCGTTGGTTCGCCGAAACCTTGCCTGCGAATTTCATTTAGAACATAGTCTGGGAATCCGCCTTCCTCAAAGTATACGTTTGGTCCTGGTACATTGGACCCCTTTACCGTGATTTCTTTTTCAGATCGATAAGCTTCGACTACGTGAGGACTTCGCGTCGTAACATTGGGATGGGGTTGGTAGAAATCCTTTCTAAACGGTTGTAACGTGCTCATGTCCCATCTTGGTTTACGTAATCGTTCTCCAGGCTGGCGGTTCTTGAAGTTATTGTTTCCAAAATTACCTCCATCTCTATTCGCGCTACTGCCGAATCTACTACTTCCTCCACCTCCGCCACCTCCACCATCACGGCTGCCAAATCTTCCTCCACGGGCACCGCCACCACCCCTTCTATCGCCACGTTCACGGTCACGATACGCCCTACGGAACATGCGTTACCCTTACTTTCAATTCCCTCGCGTCCTTTCGCTTTCTTTCAGAATCAAGTACAAAATTATTTGCTATTCCATTCTTGCGTATATGCAAAAACATATATCATACATATATATGTATATACGATCAAATTGAGAGGGGTACTTATGAAGATATGTATCTTTTATGACAAATACAAAATACCTTTCCTTCGTTCCACATTGTTTTCATTGTTATTTTTAATTATATTTGGCATAACTCATTACAGAGCTAACTGTTTATCCATAATCTTTCATTCACATCCCATCACTTGGATAAATACATACCTGGTCTATTTACTTAATTTTGAGAGTACAGTGCAGGCAGATGTGCATGAAAGATTACTTTCACACAATCAATATGGAGTAATACGTAGTCGAATAACAGTCAAGAATACGCGAAGGCAGAACACAGGAGAAATTACGAATTTTGGGCGAACGTAATACAATTTTATCCAACTTACATTCTCGTGACGATGTATACTACTTTTGCTGTTGAAATTCGACAACTTTGTCGAGCAATACCGTACACCGTTGATAAGATACAGATGAAACGTACGCCCTACTCTCTACGCGAACGAAAAGGGACTCGGACTCGCCATTCGCGAAACAAATGTCATGGCGGAACGTTTTGACGGAAAGTAGTTCCTACATTTCTCAAATTTTAATATTCTCCAACAAGTATCGTATTCAGGTTTTCATCCAAACAATTCGACACTATTTTTAAAAATATCAAATGTTTCATTACGTACTCTAAACATCTATGCGCGAGATTAGTTTACGAGTGTTTAATAAAATACATGAAACGATGCCGGAAGTGATGACAATTGGGGGAAGAAGAGATAGAATGAGGGGGGGGGATGAGCGAACGCGTGGGTGGTTCCGGGGAAATGATTATGAAAACGAGGCAAGTTCAGTTCAGGGGCAAATTTGTTTCATTTTGAACGCAGCTTATATACTTGTGAGAGTTTCCTTTTTTTTAATTTCACTTTGATCGCGTCAACTCTACAAGCGAGATTAGGACAACTTTATTAATAGTATATATACGTATCTATACGGGTACGTATAGAGGTGTATATCGGAAACACAAAACTGTAACAAACTAGTTATATTTACTAGTTTTTACATAACATTAGCTAAGCAAACTATACATATATGTATACTGAATGATACCGATACTTTTTTTTTCATTCTTTTTCACATTGGCCTTAGGAACAATGAATGTAACATAAGTTTCAGTGACATCTACTCTTAACTAAGAAAATCTATTTGAACGTATCACTCTAGCTGACGTGACCAAATAATACTTGCGTTGCTTCACTCGTTTCTGTACCTTTCTGTAAAACTGAAATTCCACAATGCTGCGCCATGCTCTAATAATTTTTCCTCTACGCTTTCTTGCTCACTCGTAGCATTTTAATGTGCGTTAAGGATCGAATAAACTTACTCACATACCTAACTAATTATTACATGTTCGTGATATTAATGCACGAAGCAGCACATTTTATTTCGCACGGGACAAGCATCTCAAATACGTAAAACTTTGTGTACTCGAACAAAATAGAACAGTAGCGGTACTGCATTAATCAAGGCAAAAGTTTGAAAATACTTTGCCGAGTGGATAAAAGTGCATTAATTGTACAGGTACGTTTAATATACTTTTTTCGATTCAACTATGCGCGTGACATTGTTTAGCGATCAGAATACTTTGGTACGCTCTACTACGCTCTAGTGCGTTCTAATACGCTCTAGTACGCCGTCCCTCTATATTGGTAACCATTTCCATAGTTGTCTCCTCCTCCATAATTTTGCGACACGTTATTCTGCCCGTAAGCTCTTTGCGTGCTGTATCCGTATCCAGTATTTTGACCGGCCGTATTACTTTGTTTCATACTGCTATAACTACTGTAATCGGGACCCGAATAGGCACTCGAAGTAGATTGATAAGAGTTCCCACCACGACCGCCTCTTCCTCTCGCGGAACTGCCTCTTCCCCTGTTGTCACCGTTACCTCTTCTACCGTTACCTCTATCACTGCCAGGAAAACGCTTGCCACCTTGAACATTGAACATTGAGGATACCGGCATGCTCCAGGTCAAATGACTAACGAACGCCATACTTGAGAGGCAAGAGAACAATAACATACTTCTATTTCCAAAGTTCCCAGACTTGGCCAGTTCTGCCATTTCAGTGAGACGAGGGTTCACATTTTGTCCTGCTTCCCTTAATACCTCTATTAAATCTCCGGCATGCTTCATGTTATGGCTGGTAAAGAATGCATAAGCAGTGCCAGTCTGTCGTCTACGTCCAGTGCGACCGATTCTATGTATGTAGTCTTCCGAAGATGATGGATAATCAAAGTTTATCACATATTTGACGTCATCGACATCTGTGAAAAAGTGTTTCGAGAAATGATAGTAGTAAATATCCTAGGACGTACAATTATTCCATGTTCATACATTTCTATATAAAATATTATCATTGCTCCCTTTATTGGACACGTGAAACATGTCAATGATACGTGTCAAGTATTTCAAGTCCAGAAAATAGCTGCTGGATCAAACCTTGCAAAAAAAAAAATACAGTATCAAAAACTATGGGTAGTGCACGGTATCACAGAGGTTGAACTCCTATGTCCGAATCGGTGAAAACAAACTGGTGAAACTTTAATATCAGTCATTTTTAAAGAATACCAATTAACATTCAACGTAAAATGCGCACGCTACTATACACGCTCAGACGAAGAATATTGCAAACGAATTGTTCAAAGCCTGTTGTGTCTCGAGTAGCTTTAGCTAACAGTACGGCATTGACAATAACGAAAATGAAACTGTTTCTTCAAATATCTGAAAATTATATGTTTTGACTTGTATTTTACCGTTCTTCTTCTCGCCGATTCACGAATGTCTCCATTATTAACTGGTACACATTACGTATGTGCATCTATACATCTATGTATGTACACACAAACACGCACGCACGCATACACACACACACACACACAATATATCTATGATTTGAACGGCCTAAATAAACCATGACATTTAAATTTGCGAGCAAAATCGGTCGGTAAATGAGGTTTGAGGATCACCCACCTTTCACTTGGAAATTCCGATGTGAAATCAGCAAGAACAGCCCCCATTTACTTTTTTAAGTAGGACAATTTTTGGTTGGTTTCTTATGGAAACATACCGATGGCCTACAGATTAGACAGACACAGCGGTGGTGTCTGGTTTGGGACAAAGGCAGCATTTCAGGGTTTAAGCTGGAGCGCATTAGTCTTATTAGGCATTAGACAGAAATTGAAAAAAAAACAAAAGTAGAGGCACCGAATAAAAAGCTTGGTTCAATCGACACCACACGTGTTTGGCCACTTGTTACGGACAAATGAATAGCCAATTATTATGTAGAAACTGCAAAAGAAAGAAAGATCTTGCCACGTTGGATCTCTAGACGATTTCGATTCAACTATGTAAGATTGTGAGACGCAATTTTCTGTTGCTTTTCATTACCTTTAACCGTCTCGCGAATAATATTTAAACGTTATTTGCAGTTAGTCAGCTACGTGAAATTCATGCAAGTTACATGAAATCAATCAACCGTGATTTAAACAGTTACCCACCTATTCCACGATTTATGCAATATTTGCGCACGATTAATGGCAGATTTCGAAAAACACGCGTGCTTTTCTAGACAAATATTAACTTTGAGAATGCGTGTTTAACTATGTATGTCGATCGAAATAAGAATAACGGCAGAATCATTGATACAACATAAGCAATGAAAAATAAAACAGTCACTGTGTCTGCCCAATACTGGCAGTACACCGCGTTGACTTAGGGTACACTGTGCCTCTGAAAAAGAAAAGCAGACAGACTTAATGGTAGCTTGTGTGCATTTTTTTTTAACTCTGCTATTACGTAAACTAATCGAAGAAATAAGTTGATGTATGTTAAATAATTGACTGCCGATGTACAATACAAACCTGACCACAGCATGTGGCGCAACAACGATACTGATATATGTATAAAAACCGCAACTAAAAATGTTGACGATCATGCCCTCTGTTAATACGCGCACATACAATGACCCACAAGGATGCCTTCCCGGTCATAAAAACTAACACTATTACGCGCAACGTGATAGTTTTTACGCCCAGAAAGTATCCTTGTGGGTCATTGTACATACGTTGGAGGACGTAGAGATACGTGAACGTATTAAACAATTAAGGCTCTATTTACAATTCGTAACAAGCCCGATTAAACGAGTTTCAATGCATCACACATTGCTACGTAAATAGCTGTCGGCTGACCTTGTTATAATAACGCATCACTGCCTAATCCGATAAGTGTTGCCAATTCCCAGTTTCATCGTATTTCCTTTTTTCCACCCCCCCCCCCCAACCTCTCACGAACTTCCCATTCGTTTACGTTTACATCTAATTTGTAAGAGATAACGCGTATTAAAGTAATTACGTATACATGAACACACACACACACCTAAACCTCTAGCGGCCACATCGGTTGCAACTAATATGGGTGCCCTTCCGCTTCTGAACTCCTGCAACACGTGATCCCTTTCTTGCTGATTCTTATCACCGTGGATGCTCAACGCTTGCCATCCATCACGTCTGATGTTCCTCGTTATGTCGTCTACTTTTCGCTTGGTTTCCACGAAAATAATTGTTTTATTTTCTTTATCGTTTCCAATCTCGTGAAGCAGTCTGTGCAATTTTGTATCTTTCTCGAACTCTTGGCATACATCCACGATTTGAATGATATTGTGATTGGCTGATAACGTCAATGAACCAATGTTAAGATGAGTGTAATCGGTCAGAAAGTCTTCCGCTAAGGCCCGAACTTCTTTGGGCCAAGTTGCTGACCACATTAGCACTTGCCTATCTGGCCGAATCTGTTCAATTATTTTACGAATCTGAGGCTCAAATCCCATATCCAACATGCGGTCAGCCTCGTCTAGCACCAAGTACGTGCATCTGAAAAGAATTTGTGCGCGCGTCGTCGTCGTACGTATCTTCTCGTACAATTGCAATTTTATCTCTAATATTCTATTCGTTCCTAAGCACATTCAATAATACCTGCGCAGATTTGTGGTTGCCCTCTCCAAGAAATCGATAAGCCTTCCAGGCGTGGCTATACAAATCTCAACGCCTCTTTCCAAATCGTGCGCCTGCGGTCCTTTGGGTGCGCCGCCAAAGATACACGTATTCCTCACAGAAGCTGATTCTCCGAAGCAGTTGGCCACTTCCTGAATTTGTTGAGCCAATTCTCTAGTAGGAGCCAAGATTAGGGCAATCGGACCGTCGCCACTGGTCAGCCGTGGTTGATGAATGATATGCACAATCGCGGGTAAAATGTACTAAAAAAAAACAAAGCAAACATTTATCCACGCCTTCCACAAAGTACTTTGGGCAGGACGACGTTACAAACTAAACAATACAAATTTCTCAAATCCGGCTCACTCCGAGGGTTTTTCCTGAACCGGTTTGAGCAATAGCGACTAAATCTCTGCCGCTAAGCGCTATGGGCCACCCTTGAGCTTGAATTGCCGTAGGTTGCGTATAGCCTTGCCTGCGTATCCCTTCCATTACGTAAGGTGGAAAGTTTCCCTCTTCGAAGTACTCTATGGGGTTGGGCGCGTCGTCTCCTTTCACAGTTATTTCGGCATTCTCTCGAAACTGGCACACTTCGTCCTTGGACCTAAGACAAGATTTTGCATTCTGTTTTAGACAAAGATCTATTGGGCACGTCGCAAAGGTTTACCTATTTCTGACAGCGGGATGTTCAATGTAAAAATCTTTGCGCAAAGGTTCCAAAGATCGTACATCCCAATTAACTTTCCTAAGCGATCCACCTGGCTGTTTGCCTTTCATGCCGCCACGTCCATTATTACTAGCACCTCTACCTCTCGTGCCAAATCGACCGACCGAATTTCCACGGTTACTATCCGCGACTGCTCTACCGTTACCCCTGCCGCCGTTACCCCTACGGCCTCTGCCTTGGTCTCTGTCACGATTGAACCTAATACATAACAGAGATTACACGCCACACGTTAATACAATTTCTACAATAACGTTAAACTTCATTTTACACTGTCTGCGAAATTTAACTCGTAACCGTAATACAACAAGCACCGGCAACTTAAAATTATAGAGATACCATAATAAGCTATAGCACGTAACGTTTCGTGTGTTTTGAAATATTGAGCGCTCAATAATCCGGGTGGAAAATACGAGGAATCGTTAACAGCGTCGCTTTGGCTGAAACTGAACAGAGACGTTATTTCGCCTCGATTGTTTAGATATATAATCAAATGATTCGCATACACGTAAAAATATGCACGAAAATTTGTAATAATCTTTGATCTTTGGATTTCGGTTATTGATTGATTTGACCTGACTCGCAATACGATTCGGCGCCGCGTGGTAACTATGGTAAAACAATGAGACGAAAGAGAATATTCCCGATGTGCAGGATTCATGAATTGAACTCTCGTTCAAACTTCTATCGTCTACCATCGAATTAAATTGTCATTGTCTACTTACATGGAGAAATGGGAAGATCTTGAGGCGCACCGTGCAACAGATTATTCTGGTTTTTCGGTCAGCTCCACGAAAGGCAATCAATAATTCGGTATCAATGAATACCAGGATAAACGAATGGTTCGCCCAAGATTCTGCAACAATTTCAATTAAGAGTTTTCGCGATTTCCCATCAAAATGGATCCGATCGCCAAGAAAGCCATACGAAATAGAAACACTTACGATGCTTATCTTCAAACTTGCCGGTAAATCCGGCAGATCAAACTGACAAGTGAACTTCCGAAAGTAGTTCCACGCATAAACTGTTGCCATGACAGCACCGGCGTAGTAATACACGGTAATAATACGTCCTTACTGGCCGCGTACACACACACGTGCGCGCACGCAACCACACGCAACCAAACGTACCGATCATACGTAGCACGTAGGACGTAGAGGTATGCGAACTTCAGCGGACCAACTATTAACGATTGATTACAGTCTAAGTACATTCAACGGCACTATCATATTGGGTGATATCCAATCGCATCGTGTGCAATGTCTGAGCATCAAAATTTGAGCTTGACCGACAGCAACCGACAGTGATCCGTAATCATCCCCGTAATTAACGGTCGTGATCGCCAAAATTGCAAGCAGGATCACTCGAAATTGCTAAAAGTCTGTATCGACACTGTTTGCGAGACAGGAAACGATACCTCTAATATATATATATATATATATTTATATGTATATATGTTTATGCATACATGTACATACACAAGTACATAGTTGTTTTCACTTTCGAATCGTTCGGAACACAGCTCGTGTTTCGCGGCATTGCTCCGGGTATTTGGGCCCTTTTCGGTCCGTTTGTACTGCGACCGTTTTTTGACTTCAAAGTTAATCCTGCTTAAAATAACGAAATTGTACTTTAAAGCATTCGTCGAAATCGCAGTTACTAATCGCAAACACTATAGATTTTCTGTAACCAAATCCATGGGGGCAGAATTCATTTCAAACATTCTGCTTGCTTCCAATTACGCTCAGTTTGCCAAGTTTCCCAGCTATCGAGTTTGATAAATCAATTTCAGATGTCCGATACACTGAGAATCGTTCATTTGCCACCACAACTGACAGACGAGCGTCGTAACGAGTTATTTCAAAGATACGGTGCTACAAAGACACGAACCCTGAGGCCATCCAGGACGCACACCATCACTTTTGCAAAATTTCCCTCGCAAGAAGCAGCCATGGAAGCATTGTTGCAACTCCATCAATTGATTATTAGGGGGCAACGTTTGTCAGTCGAAGTTGCCAAGAAATCTATATCGTCCGAAGCCGGAGAACCCGAAATCCGTCAGGAGAAATCTTTAAATCAAGAGTCAAGAAAAGAATTCGCGAACAGGTCACATTTTCAAGCTTTTGTACAAAAGTTAAACGGTTGGACGCTGAATCAAGTTTTCTCCCAGCCTCCACCACCTAATATAAGATATAAGTACGCACCACCAACCAGAAGTACATTGATAAGAATAGCAATGCACTTACTAAAGGAACCAGCTTTTTATACCCAAGTAATACCATTACTACTATTCAACTTTCGTTCAAAGTTATACGTTTGCAACCAGAGGCTCTTAAATTTACACAGGTTTTACATCTGATGAATAAGATGAATTTACCCCCTCCGTATTCAGAATTAGAATCAGAATTTCCAATGCTTAAACAAATTTACGATACGGAGAAATACATGGACATATTTACAAGGGAGCTTCTCACCTATAAAGAAGATCATCGAGGTAACAAAAAGTATACTATTTATAATTACAGTTCGAATCCAACGTACCGTTCTTGTTTCTAACGCGTACACATAGATTTGCGCGCCAATCAAGTGGAAGAAGAAGAAGAGGAAAAAAAAGAAGCGGAAGAAGAAGTAGAAGAAGAAGAGTCAGAGTTCGAGACAGACGACGAAAACAGTATCAAACCTTTGGAAATCGTTCCTACAAAAAGAAAACGTCCGCAATCTACAAAACGACTCAAGATCCCAAAGTTTGCCAACCCTGCGACACAAATGTTGGGTTCGACCACATCCACACAGAATACACTGAAACCGGAAGATATGTTTGAACAGGTACAACGTGGGGAAACAAGAAACATGAAAATAGAGCTGAAAGCGGTAGATAAACTATTGGATGCTTCGCGTACAGCAGATAGCGCCAATTTCAATAACGCGACGGACGGAGGTTTCGGTCTAATGTTTCCTGCTGCCAAAAGTGCTGAAAGCAACGAGGAATGCCCTCGTCGAGAAGCAGTAACAACCAAAGAGCTGGCAGATAATAGAATTTCGGTTAACGGTAAGTTAAGAGACCACGAGTGCTTCTAAAGGCTCGTTCAGACCAACACGGCATAGCCCGCCGGCACGCTCTCGCAGTCTCGTTGTGACGTCACAAAATTATCTTTGCGCAGCATCTCCATGCCGCGCGGGCTGACTTGGCGATCGGGTAAGGAAGCGGTCTCGATCAAAGGAAACGCGCGCGGCCTATTGGCCCCTCTCTCTCCTTCCTCCGGTGTGTCACTCTCGGACTCACAGCAGCTTCACAGATGTGCTCTGGACGCATCTGTGTTGGTTCGTCTTCGCACATCGTGTTTGCTTAAAGCCGCGGCATGCGTGCCGCATATGTCTGGACCGGTACTTGGTCGCGCGGCAATTTTGATAAGAAGCCGCGAGAGCGTGCCGGCGAGCTATGCCGCGTTGGTCTGGACCCGTCTTAATAAGTCAAAAGTCTTATAAAAAGCGAATACAGAGAGAAATACCAATTGACAAAAGTTATTTTGATTTAATCGTAGACCAAAGATTGCTTCCTGTATTTAAGAATTACCATCCTGGTAAACCATCGAATCGCCTGTACATAAAAAATCTTGCAAAACACGTGGAAGAAAAGGATCTTCACTTTATCTATCGAAAATACGTAATATCAGAATTGAAGGACGCAGAGTTTAAGTAAGAATTTTCAATCGTTATTTAAAATTTATCGATAGCCATTGATTTTGTTACTTATTAACACAAACGTCAATTTCAGATACGATGTCAGACTGATGCAAGAGGGTAGAATGAAGGGTCAAGCATTCGTCTCGTTACAGAACATAACGCAGGCTCAGTTAGCCTTGGAGGAAACGAATGGTTATATATTAAAGGATAAACCAATGGTTGTACAATTCGCTAAAGTGCCCAAAAGTTAAAAAACCATACATATAGATTCTGTTTAGCTACACGCGCGCATCACAGCGCGCAACATCCCTCTTTATATTTCAAAGCAAACTTATTTTTACAGCTCTTTTTTCTTTTTTCTGTTATTACTAATCGAAATAGTCGTGAAATCTCTTTAACGATAGAAATCCATGGATTCCCTCGTCTGGTTTTCACATTAGCATTCACTAACCATTAAACTTGATTTTCTGCTCTGCAATTGATGTAATTACAAAGCGCGTAACAGTTTGATTTCATTTACCAAATAAATGCGTACAAACATACACGGATGCTATATACCGCATGAGTCTCGAGATCGATGCGCTAAAGCGATCAAGTTCAAAGCTAGCAATAAGTACAGAATGTCATATACATATGTACATACGTACATACCATCTGTCGTGGAAGGATGAAGAAAAAAGATAGTAAAAACGTACTTTGAATAATTCCTCCCCCCCCGTCAATTACTCTGTTTCGTATAATTAAAGACTGAACGAACATAAAAAATGAAACTCAACTTGATCGATTTAGTGGCGTGTCATAACTACGACAGCCGCGTCAGCGAAGATTGGCGCCCGCTTGGCATCCAGTGATTCTTGGATTGTCCGCCAGGGCATCGTGTTTTGTGTTGGTCGCGCTGGCGCTTGTGTTCCTGCCACTTTACGTGTGCGTGTCAAGCGTCTGGTTTGCCGATTACCGTTACCGCTACCGTTACCGTCGTCGTCGTCGTCGTCGTTGTTGTTGTCGCCGTCATCATCATCGTCATCATCATTGCCGTCGCCGTTTCGTAATCGCATGATATTGCTATCGCTGTCGTTCAATTCTCCATTTCCGTCCTCGGTCTCGCACGCGTTGGTACAGGTACACACGTCCGTCGTACTGCAACTGCCATGGACGTCAACCTACTAGTTCAGCAGTCGCAATATGCCCTACCTGTGGGCATCGTGCTTGTATGCGCAATCCTGGTCTTCGTCTTCGGTTTCAAGAAGGCTGAGCAACCACCTTTCGCACAGCTCTCCGCGGGTACCGACGTGGACCGGAAATTCGCCAATAAGAAGCGCGGCAAAATCAGAGAAAAGGTTAGCATGGGCACTAAAAAGCTGTTTCAATTAACCAAATCCCCTTTCTTATTCTTCCCTTCGTTGTCCACAAACGTGGACAACGTATGGAGTGCCTGGTATCGGAAGGCTCCCTGGGTCCACCTGCCATATGGTTTCTTCTTAACTGCGACGAGAGCGTTGCAGGCGTACACATAAATAGAGCGGTACCGATAATCAGCTGGCCCGTCACTCGCCGGAAAATGTAAAGGTTTAACAACCGATAGAATTAATTGCCGATGCATTCACGTAAAGTTACTTTTTTGTCTTTTGTCGCAATTTACTGTACAGAACGAGATTTTTCTGCGAGTTTGTTTTCAACACATCCTGCGACAGTTCTGAGAAATGTAGTTTTCAGGTCTTTCCCACGATACGCGGTCCCTACGATTAACGCGTTTTTCTTACAAACAAAAATTAAACAAGACGGCCAAGCCTTGAGAGATTTTCGTTATCGCACAGCTCAGAAAAAGTATTTTGTATTTGTCGCAGAGATCTGCCAATGGACAAGTCGCAAACGAAAAAGCGAGCCCGGCTAAGAAAGCTGTGTCCACGAAGACAGAGGCTACCAAGAAAATTGTATCCAAGGTGGACGATATCGAGGGCAAATCGAAGGAACGGAAGCACGAGGAAAATAAAACATCCGCGAATAAGAGAGACAAGGATCAGGTTATAGCGGCAAAGTCTGGCAAGGAGAATAAAGTGGAACAGGCAAAGAACAAAAAGAACTTGAAGAACTTGTTCCAAGAGAAACCAGTGGACTTTGACGACGGTAGGTTTGGACTCCGACAGGGTTTACAGTTTTCAGAATTTTACGCCTGTATTAACGTTAAATTAAATTTAGGTGATTGGGAGCAAGCGTATTCCAGAAAGGATAAGAAAAATAAAAAGAAGGAGGACGAATCTCCGTCGAAGAAGAACAGAAAGAACAACAGGAAAACGGATCTAATCGACGAAGTAGGAGCCAAGCAGAAGGAACCGGAAAGAAGCGAGATCAAAGATAAGATCGCTAAAGAGACGGAAAACAAGGAGTTAAAGGAAAAAGATAAAAAAGAGGTCGTTCTCGCAGCCATTTCCCACCAAGATACGTCTAAAGAGAACAATCTTGAAACAGAGGTAGAGGAAGCTAAGGTATAGTAAAAGTTTCTACGCGGCGCTAGAATAAGCGTACGCACGTATAATAATACCATAGTCATTCGCGCGTTTGTTCGCTCGTGGTCACACGTTTGCACTCACTTTTCAAGGTTGAGAAGGTAGAAAAGGAAGAGAAAAAAACTGCAAAATCAAAGAAGGCCAAGAAAGTTTCCGCGGGTGAAATTACACCAACATCGATTCCTTCCACGCCAAAGGCAGACAACAAGTCCCGCGAGCAGGATGCGCAGAACAAAGGTGCCAATACGGACAAGACGTCCGAGAATTCAGAGTATTCAGAGAATTCAGAGAATTCCGAGAATTTTGAACAGTCAAATTCAACCGAGGCCGTCGTACAGACACAGGACAAAGGCGGTGCTGTCTTCGACGAGTTAGGAGGTAATTGCAATTACCCGTACGCGATAATTAGCCCTAAGAGTATACGAATGATCGAAGAGCGGAGCAGATACAATAACGATTTGCCTCGTACCTAATTTCAGATGTCTGGACAGAAGCCAAACCGCAGAAGAAAAGTAAAAAGAAAGCTCGTAAGGACAATTGAAGGCGATTAATAATTATGAAATTGATATTCCTCGCGACGAGGAATAGAGTGAGAATCCTTGCTTGGTCCAAACGACGATTGTCATTTCGGACACATCAGGTGTGTTTTAAGTGACTTACCAATTAACCACCTGACCAAATTGTTCCTTTCCCTTGTACATACTACCAATTCGACTAGGTTGTTCGATCAGTTATATTTCATAGTTTTGTGACTGCAGGTGCATAAGTTGACGTACGGAGAAAGAATCTTAGTACATTTTCGATTTTTTAAATTTATCAATCTCCCGCTTCGACAAAGCTACCTTGCATTTAACACGAGAAGCATAAGTCATAGTTTTCACCGTAAACCGAGCACTATGTACCGAACACTATATCATCGAATACATGTTATTTTTTTAAGAATCTTTATACATGTCCGTAACGTCTATTACGTTCTAGTATCGTACGTTTCCCAGATCAACCTACAGCACATTTTTGTTCAGAAATTAAGTATACGTAGATAATTAGCAAGTGGTACTTATGTGTTTTGCGTTTTTCCACTAATCACGAAGAGAGTGTTTTGTATAGTTATGATATTTTTATCCTGAGCATTAAACAAACATGTTTTTGCTTCCATGCGCGCTAAGTAACGCTCTATCGGTATCGGTGCATTTTACTCTTAACTCGAATGTTGTTTTACGTATTACACGTGCGAACGATTGTAAGCCAAAACTTAGAAAGTATCAAGTATATCACAAAATAATGTAACGCAGGACAATCTGTTGTGGGGGGGTTGGGGGGGGGGGGAGTTGCATTACCGACGTACGTGTCCCTTTTGTCATATCGAGAGAAATATTTTCTTACAAGTGGTAATAAGTAGTTGAAACGCGTAGAACCGAAATTGAAAGCTTCTCTAACAATCAAATACATGTATGAAACGTTCTGTCGTGCAAAGTACGTCAGTGATATGAGTTTTTGAGGCTGACACATATTTGTAACACATGAAACGATGCGAAAATTTGTGCCAAGTTACAGAAAGTGATGGAACACAGTGCAGCGAAAGTCATTACGATACGATACGATACGATACGATACGATACGAAACGATACGATACGAAACGATACGATACACGTACTGATCATCAATCCTATTTTCCTTGTCTCAGTTTAACGACGACGACGACCACGACGACGACGACGACCACGACGACGACCACGACGACGACCATTTACCATTTATATGCTGATTATTGTTGGCAGTAAATAGATTAAATTATCTGTTGTCATCTTACTGGTATGATTTATTCCTGAAACACCGGGATTCTACATTCCATTTACTACCATCTTGATTATGTAACGATACAAATGAAACCTTAAAATGGTGAATATAGATTCAACGAGATTTGATAAATCAATTTGGTCAAACGCGAATCAAAATTATTATTACACTTTTTTTGCCTTCCAACCTTTTTGCGAACAATCTAATCCAGCCGTTCACGCTTCATGCGCCGTTGTATATCGTGTCGCAGCAAGTGAGTATGTTGATTACAAATTAAAAGTGATCCTCGGAAGGGTTCTTTCAGTAACGTGACGGTTATCGATTTAGTCGTTTGTACGTATACGTATATGTACATACATATATTCTTTAGAAAAAGTAAGAAATGCAATTCTACGGAAGCCAAGAGGTACGCGGTTTGAGCAGGGGAGACTGATATCGAGGATATATGTATGTATATTGCGATTCGGTATGACAATACCGAAAGTGGATGTACTATTTGTTCGAAACGCCCCCAACTTACATTATATTGTATTTGGTGAAAAAGCGGATAAATTTAGTCTGGGAAAGGATACAAGTTGCAGTTACTTTCACCAATGGGCGTGTCGCGCTGTGCAAAACTCGCGTTTAAAATATTTCGTATGGCGACATTCGGTCTAAACATTTTATGGATTAGAGCTCATATTCGTTACTACGTAAAACTACAATACCGATAGTTGGCGAAGAAACGAAGAAATATTTCTTTTTTAGGACGTACGGCTAATGAAGTATTGTGATAACTATACTATAATACCTGAGCGTTACGCGAACGTTGTAAGATAATATTTGTGAAATAACATTATTATTCGTAGCTTCAACTTACACGGGAAAAAAGAAGTGAAAAGTTGTCTGTTCGTAAAGCTATTTGTATTTTGTACTTTGGTCCCCGATGTATATTCTCATAACTGATAACTGATAACCGATAACCGATAACTGTTAAAGAGAAATCGATCTACGGCGTACACCTGGAATAGATCGTTTCAACGTTTTAAAATTTTTTGAAACTTGCCTTATTTTATACAACATTTCATTACACCTACGCAAACTTGAAACGAGCTCGAATTCTATACGCGAAAGGAAATAATGGCATGCGTGTAATCACGTAAAATCAAACAAAATCTCAATCGCTTGTACCGAACGTGCGTCTCCCTTTTCACGTGCCAAAAGTCTACTCACTATACGCTTTCCCGATTGTAATAATCGTCGTACGTGGAATCATTTTTGGTATCAAAAGGCAGGGATCCGCATCAAACTGCTATTTACAACCACATTATTTTCAAGTCTTTAACGTTCAAGTTGTTAACGTTAAGAGGCTGCGCTTTTTAATCATTTCTACCGTTGGAACCCTTCCGACGGTAAATACTGACGCAACATCCGTGTAACGGCAAACTTAAAAGACAAATTATGGTCAGCCCAGATAACATTTCGTGCGCGCATATCATCACTCTTCACCCTGTGCGTAGTCCGTTAATACGTTAGCATTACGCGTGCATACAATGCATTCTGTCCGTAGTGCCATGGCTAGCATGCATTTGTATTTATATCGTGGCTAGCCTTAATGCGTTTACACTGGACTAGCGTCAACGTATTCCTAAGCTAGCATCGTGCAAGTACATTGTTTCTAGGGAGTATTGGTCTACGCGATTACTATTTACAATAAGGGTAATACGAAGGGCCCTAACGTTTATAAAACGGGCTTTCGTATGTGACGTCAGAAGCGAGGAAAATGCTGAAAAATAAGCGTTTCGTAGTCAAGATTAAAATTCCAAATGGAACACCATCCCGCTCTGCACTTGGTCGCGAATAAGAGATAAAAGTCCAAAGAAGTCACGTACGGTTTTCAATCCAGAGGTCAATCATTCTATAATAACACAATTTCACTCTAAACTTTACGCCTATCACTTTTTGATGTTGTTTCATTTAGAAATTTTAACGGTGACTACGATTTGGTACGATTTCACTACGACACTCTCTCTGGCTTCTTCTTACGGAATTCTCCGCCCACTCTCTCTCTCTCTCTCTCGCAGGCATAGTATAGAAGTATAGGCGTAGGAAACCAGTTTTAAAAAAATTAGGCTGTTCCTCCGTATTCCCCTTAACGAATTAATTGATTGATTAATTAACGAATACTTCGGCTAGGCTTATCGCGCACCAAGCATGAAAATTGTTTATATTATAGACAATACTAAAAATAAGTGTCAGGTACATTAGTATTACATGCATGTTAACGTACATACGTACACGCGTACATAGCCTTCTCGACGTTATACTTACATATATTTATGGCTACCAGCTGAACAAATCACGTGGCGCGTAATCGTACCAGATCAAGTTAATCAGATCGGTGCCACATCAGTTAAATCAATATCGCTGGATTTTCGATATCTGGGCATAAATATATTACATAATTTATTGCAACCGATGTTACCTACCAACTTATTTGCAACGTCGTTACGGGATCGCCCTTACAACGAGACGCTGTTCGAGTTCAACCCTGATCGTAATCCGACGGTATTTGCCAAATAATCGCTAAAGTACTTAAGTCGTTAGTGAACACGGAACGTGGCGGGAGCATTGCACCAATACAATGCGTTCAGCGTACGTATGCCGGCATAATGGCATAATGCTAGCCATAATGCTAGCGGGCGTCAAATGTTATTTGGGTAACTGCTGAATCGTGCGGTCCCAGAGTAGATATTTAATATTGATATATCGCGTTACAAATACTATTCTAATCGATACTTTCGATCGATTCTACACAACTTTACGCCAGGGAAATGTGCTTTCTTCATTTCAATTAGCTGGAAATTGTGAAATGCTGACAATGAGTGTATTCGTAGAACGTATGTATATTTATAGAACTAAATGTCTATCTAAACCGGCGCGAACCGCATACTCGCGTGCGACCGTAATAAAATTCGTTAACGCGAAATGAACTGGATGGGACCCCTTTCACAGGTAGCTTTAAGGAACGGTCCTCCGGATCCAAACGGACGAAACAAAATATCTATGTATAATTGCACTCTCTACAAGCGAGCGAGCACTATTGCTACTGTACATATGTACATACATACATATATACTGATACATATTAGCTAGCAATGTTCTTCGATTAACCGATCGTGCGTGAGCAATTTTAACGCGCGCTTTCACCGTGGTGGAGCGGTAGCACCTTCGACGTTAGCGATCTTGAAACCGGCGAGATTTACCCGACGAAATTAAGCGTGGGTGCATTAGTAAAGGATTCACGAGTCTGCCGTGTTCTGATTTAGCAATTACCGTATCATCCTTTTTCAAATATGCATTTTATTGGTTTAATCAATTCTTTTTCACGCTAAATACAAAAGTCTTCTATGTTCACCATCGTCGAGAGAACATCATGAAAATAGATGGACATTAGTGGCCTAACGTACGTTACGTTATAAAATTGAGGGTGGCATTCTTTTAAATATACTCTCATTATAATTGTAAAATGTCAAGTGTAGCGTAAAATGATGACGAAGAAAGGGTAAATTGGTATAAGATACTATTCCGCGAAAAGGAAACGTCTTTGTAGCGTACCATGTATAATATTTCATTCAACAAAAGTGTTGTAGCTGCTACAACGGTGTATGTGGCATGTATCGCGTAATTATAATTATTTTCATTCTTCTTCTTCTTGTTATTATTATTATTATTATTATTATTATTATTATTATTATTATTATTATTATTATAATCATCATCATCGTAGACCTATAGAAATATTCTATACAATTATATTTGCGTGAAATGGGTATATCTCATTGTTCGGTTATTTTAAGTCGCTATTGTTGTTCGGATATGGCTTAACGTTACGACGGGCCGAGGAAAGACACGGATATAAGTAGTTGGATGCAATTTGTTTTACTCTGTCGCGAGCGGAAAATATACACAGTTAGAATGCGAGCGAGATATTCTGCTTCCACGTTTCCGCAAATTGGTTATTTGCTTTTCAGGATATAAGACCGCTGAATATCCACCCAACTATTATACGACACGCGTAACACCCAGAATTTGTACAATAACACGGCATATACCCGTGTTAGAATATGGCTGGAGAACATTTCCCGTTTCACGATTGAACTTTGCTTGTGATATTTTTGAAAAAGAAACTCGATAATCAGAGTGGATCGCATGGTAATAAAATGGAGTAAAACGGTGAAAGAAGTCCATAATAAAAATTATACTTTTCCAGCATTCTGTTGCCACCGTTCACTGTGCCCAACCCGGTAATACCGGCACGACATTATATATACGTATATATCTATGTATATTTAGTTGCTGTTACGAATTTAGATGTAAGACGAACGCTAATCTCTTCCTCCTCTTCTCCTTCTTCTTTCCTCAAGATTTTAAAAACCGAATACGTCGTTTCGAGGCACCACTGAACAGAGACGATTTACGAAATATATATCAATATTGAATCCACTTGTTGGCAGCTTCACGTTCTTCGAGCGTTGACTCGTCCGTTTCGTGTACGGAAACCAGTTGTATTTCACTCTTCGAAGCTACCTTTTCTACAATTTCCCCAGGGGTCCGCAGCATTAAAATTGATCAAGTTGTTCAGGATCGAAAGAAGATCCCGGTATTCTTACATGCTATTTAAATTCGAATCACAAACACGTTGCGAACGTTATCTAATTATAAATTGATTAGTCTTGGGTTCGCATAGAACATTTTCCCCCTCGTACCTAATGTAAGTACAACAGAATCTCCATCAGCCATCTGAAAAACTGTGTTTTGTTTTCGAAATACCACCGCCCTCTTTGTATTTTACATTTTCATCAAGTGTTCCCCCAATACGCGGATGTCCTTCGCTCAACAATAAACTACGACCAACAGAATTGCAGGTGAACGCTGTATTTTATTCTAAATACATCTGTTGCTCTTTAACTGTTGCTGTATCCTCTTCTCAACTGCTTCCACTTTGTTTCATTTCATCGGAACGACCAAATTTCATTTAAAAAGTAATAATACTCTATCGTCGTTCCGCAAGATAGTGAAATAGTACATATAAGATTTTTATTTTCTAGTCCTTTGCGAACCTTCGGCATTACACATGTATTTACCGCATTTTCTCTTAAACGGCTTGGCTGGTTTCAAACAACGTTCCTCATCTTCGCGTTTGCTTTTATTCGCCCTAATTTTCCCACTATTACTCATCATGGGCTTTTTCCCTTTACGTATCAAAAAAAGCCTGATACTTTTTCTGGGCGTTCTACCTTTACTTTTCGCTCTTTTCTTTTTTCCCTTTTTCCTACTCTTCTTTTTGCGATCCATATTGGCAATTATAGCTTCCGTGTCAGCGGATATCTTTGCTTTCGGCTGCTGATTCGTAATAGTTACCCTTGTAAAGGAATCGTAGAGAACGTCACCGCAGAATTCACCAAAACAAAATTCTTCCCCGCATTCGACGCAAATCTTGACGCTGCTCTCAATTATACCAGCCCGATTCTTCGTACGTCTAATAGGACTCCGGGAGGAATTCAATTCTTTGACGATAGTCTTTGCTTCGAGCTTACCCATTTCCACCTATTGAAACACGTTAGATAAAACACGTCAAAGGGGGGGGGGGGGGGGGAGGATTATGATTTTCTTCGCGTACATCAGGCCTGTCCAAGTTTAAGCACGGCTACATCAGGTAATCGGTAATCGACCCTTGCCTGCCCACTTTTGGATTCGCTTTCAATCGCTTTCGGTCGCTTCATTGCCTGATTTTTATTATTCTCAACTTTACAGCGTTGCGTTTATCGTTAGCGTCGAAGAGGGAGCAGAGCGGAGCCTGAGAGCCCGAACTTGGTCGGACCTGGTGTATCACGAACGTAAGGCATACCAGAACGAGAGTGCGCATTTTGAGCACAGTTAAAAAAGGCATTCGTATTACTTGTCTTTGGTAAAGTGAATTTACGCAAAAGTTAAATTAAACTCAATACCAATCTCGAAAACATCTCCTCATCCTGGCGATGCTTTGGTCTGATCGGGGTCAACATTCTCCAATCAATGGCAACCTGTTGTAATTCGCCAAGGTTTAAATCTCTCATGTCAGGTGGCACCGGATCTCCGTAGCCCCATTCCCTGCCAACCGCCCTTAACTCTTTCCTCGTAGATTTCCAAGAGAACTCCTTGTCACGTACTTTTGTGTCATCTCGCTTCACCTACACACACCACGCGTTGATAGTCGGAACGGGCGCAAGGTATGCATACGATATATACGAGCGTACAGCGTACACGCGTTTGAAACATCAATTCAAGGGTTTTATTTTATCAGATAGACCAGGATGGGCGGGTATTGACTCACAAATCGAGATTCGTTCGAACCTTTTCCGGTTTAATTTTAAATTCCAGACAGTTCTCGAGAAGCCGGCGGAACTCTTCTTGAGAACCACAAGCAGTTTTGCTCAGATCAGGTAATAGGTTTGCGTCCTTCTTATCGTCCTTCAATAGATCATCCAACTGGAAGGCCATTATTTACAATCTGCAATCCGATAAAATCGCTCAGACGTTCCTATCGTTCGTGCCGCGAGTAAATATAAAGAGTGTACGCGCGTATGTCGTTTCTTCCTCTCCCTCACTCGCACGCACTCTTCTCTCAATCTCACTTTCTACTTAAACGAAAAGAAATAAAAAGACGCTCCGACAGTGGTGCGGTTTCCTCGCAGTCAAATACTTTTAAAACATTTCCGTTGCGGCAGGAGAGACTAAGCATCTCTCAGAATCCCATTCCATCTGCTTCATTAAGAGACCCTGAAAGGCGAACAATAAATACTACTCTGCTTATTCGTAATCGCTAGTCAACTAATGCGTGCCAAATTTCTATTATACCGATATACATATATTCTATATCGTAGGTGTACACGCGTACAAGATACGGATATACTCTTTGATACATACAGTTCTTAACGAGGATAATTTAGATAGTATTTCCTGTCCGCACCAAACATTCGAATTTCCATTCTCCGACTTTGCAATACGATCGGCCTCGTTGACGCGATCGTTGTCCAATCGGGCGTCGTCGTCGTCATTGCTTCTTCGTTCAAATTTATCGTTACTTTCGATATTGATTCTTCCATTTTGATCGGTGCGCAGTGGTACGATAGAATTCAAGCTGTCCATAGAAAGGTCGGCATCGTAGCTATCCAATTTTGCCTTTCCTCTAAGGATTGCTCGACACTTGGGCTTGACGTTGCCGAGCTTTCGTCTATCGGGAGATGGCGATCTGACGCAGAAGAATTTCCATTGAGAGTAGCACAACATTTTCGACTATTCTTGTTCGTCCACACAATTATAACGACGAGGACGACGACAACGATTATTATCACATCGTATAGATATTATTGTATTTTCTTGAAATCGATTTATTCTTTACCGAGAACGTTCGTCGCTGGACTCGATTTGTCGTCTTCTAAGACGTAACCTTCTTTGATAATGGGGATCTTTTTCGCTTTGCGTGCGGTATCGAGTGCCGGGCCTAAGACAGAGTTAGTTTATTAGTACGAGGTGCGTGGATGTTGTCGGTACTCGATAGAAATTACCGATTCGCGTTCCATCGTGGCCTAGATTCGATACTAGCCCTTGGTTGCGACTTGGATCGCGAAAGAGTTTTTATCCCGATTTCTTCTACAGGTCCAACGTTGGTACATCTTTAGAAATCCAGTATTTATATATGAATTTCTTTCGCTTCGTAAAAGTTATCGATCGCAGGTAAGTACATACATTACGCAACATAAATTTCAATACGGTGATTTACGGTAGAAAAATGTCAAGAGAAAAAGCAAGCATTTACGATATACCATAGTCGTTAGAAAGCAAAATATACACAAATTAATTACAAATATATTTCACTTACTTCAAGCTTTTCTCTATTAGTCTTACAATTGGTAAGGTTTTGCAAATAGTCAAGAGAAAAGGGAATTCCGTGAAATGAAATAAAATAATAATTACCACTTATATTTGCAAGATAGAAGAATAATATCCTCTACGACTCTTCTAGTATCGAAGCGATTCAATGCATCATATTACGACTCACTTTTCAACATCTCTTCTATTAACATTGGTCGTGTCCTTGCGTTCCTTTATCAAAGTATCCTTGATCGTGGATTCTTCTACTCTTTCCCGACGATGAGTTTCAAGATCGTTCTCTACCTCGGTCTGAGTTCCAAAGTCTCGACCATTCAACGTCCTGTACTTACTGGGCGTGAGTAAACGATTTTCCACGATTATCGGCGAGAGGCCGGAGTTTTTACCTAGTTTTTGACTCGCCACATTTCGCATAAACTCGTCCAAGCCCACGGACGAATTATTCGAACAACCTTCGAATCTCCTTGGACTCGGATCCAAGACAAAATTGACCAATCGCAGATTGGAATTATTATTAACAAGTTCCGAATCTTCGAGTCTACCGCTCAGTACAATCTGTACGTCTTTGCTAATCGGGACTCGTATCACTCTCGCGTCCTCGGACCTCTCTTCCGGCTTTCCCAAATTATCTGCCACCGCCCCTTCGCTGTCAGTACACCTGTCGCATTCCCTCCGATCCTTGGCACTCATCGTTACAATTCCATCGCTGGAACAGATATCCTGGCGGATCGACGCGCTCGAGTCAAGCCTATCGAATCCATCGTCGTTAAAAATGTTCGATTCGCAGCTCTTGGAAGGATTTCGAATATTTCCATCCTTCGCTTCGTTTCGCTTTCGTCGAATCTTTTTTTCTTCTTTCGCTAGTCGTTCCGCTGCTTCTATCATTTCGCGCATCGTTTCCGCCCGTTTTAAATCAGCGGCTTCCTTCTCGTCTAGTCTCTTCCGTTCCTCCTCGAATCTAAAGGAAACACGATACTTTCGATATTTCGTGCAGAGAAGAAGAATAAGAAGAAGAAGAAGAAGAAGTAGAAGAAGAAGAAGAAGAAGACAATTGGTGCAAACAAGTTTAATATGTACATACGGTAACTCCTAACGGTACGCGCTAAACGAGTATACCACAAACACACCTTTCCCTCTCTCTCTCTCGTTCTCGTTTGATTCGTTCTTCCTCCAAATATTCCTCCCTCAACCTTCTTTCTTTTTCCTCTTTTCTTTGCCTTTCTTTTTCCTCGAGTTGTTGCTTGATCGCATTTTGAAGATCGAGTGCCTTTTGCCTTCTCGTTTCTCTCTCCCGAAGGACATCCACGTCGACAGGTATATTTTGACCACGAAGATGAGTCGTATTAGTCTTGTTAGATCCAGTCGAACCAGTCGTCGAGCTGTCCGAACTGCTAGCACTATCATGATTGATAATCAATACCTTTAACAAATGGTTTGAATTAGGTGCGATTGTACGCGTCCGCGGTAAAAATCGGATTCCAAGTAAAAACAGATAATCGGCGACCGTACAACGCTCAACGGTTAAACACCATTGTAAAAAGAAACGCTTCCACGTAATCGTACTTGACTCGCATGACCCAGTCTCGAGAGCCACGAAGGTGGCGGCGGCGGATCTCCTCGAAAAGTATCCTGGCCCCGGACGCTGTCCCATCTGGGTCTGTTAAGTTCGCCTATTCTACCATCGGATAATCTTCTGGACGGCGGCAACGAATTTTCAGGTGTCGCGCAATAAGGATTCTGCCAAGTCTTTCCGTTCGTGTCTGCCCCTGGCGGTTTGCAGCCAGGCAAAAGTGCTAATTAAGAAGAGTAACAACATGCCATTCCAGTAACATCTCTCTTTACAACTATGTTATACGTAGGTATATAATAAAGCACACAACTAACTTCCCGTGGCAGCTACAGGGACGTCGACGGAATCGCTCGCGTACCCCGAAGTTTCACCCTCGCGTTCCTCGCTCTGCGAAACGTAAGGAGTCTTTCGGCGATTCTCGTAACGTTGATAAGATGGATGATCGTGTTGTACTTGTAACTTGCGGCTATCGTACCGTGACCCTTCGATCCCGAAGTCGCTGTGTCGGGCCTGAAGGAGCGCGGGGAATAATGACGAAGCGCAAACGAACGAAGAAATGAAATTTATTCGGAGTGGCAAGGAAAAGTACTCGCGTGACCGTACCGCGATTCTCTGCCTTCAATCAATAAAATCCCAAATAAGGACACGTTCGAAAAGCCAAAGGGAAACCGTTGTTCGTGCTTTAGAGAACAACGTCACGCTTTAGAATTAAGGTTTTTCACGATACACGTATCATTAAATTATCACGTTTGCGGCAGATTTCTATATAGGTACGAGTAATCGGATACGTATACATTTTTCGCCGTTTTAAGGTCTATTAAAGGTCTCCGCACACATAGCCGTAACGGCCCGGCGCCAGCCGAAAATTGTAAGGCCGCTGGCATCGTAAATTTACGATACCACCGGCCAAAAGTACGGTTACGGTGACGGCTATGTGGGAATGACTTCCGACGTATTGTGACGGGTGTGCCGGTACGGATGCATGCTGGACAAGTGCGAACAGCACCATTTAAACCCAACAGAGGAATATTTTTTACGATGCTTCCGGCCTTACGGTGCCTTACGGTGCCTTACGGTGCCGTGACGGTACGGACTTGTGCAAAAATAGACCTTTAATAATCCTGAGCGAAGCAGTCGATCGATTCGTTCGTCAATCGATACCTAGTTTGCAGACACGATCGGTCGATCGTAACACGAACCTGGCCGAAATATTGCTGTTGATCCTTGCTGTGAATCGGTGGCAAACTCGGGCTTCTTCGTCTGATTCGCGACATTTCCAGCTGACCGGGTAAATTTGTCAAGCTATCACCATTATAGTCGACACATTTCAAATTCGCAATGCCACTCTCGAAACTTTCTGTGGCGAGACTCTTCAAACTGACGTTGCTTCCGTAATGCCCAACAGCACGGAACCGCTCGGCGATACCTCGCTTGTTGTTAATTTCCGCCACGGACATGGCTGCGCCGATTTGACACGTGCTGTGTGTGGGAGTGCGCGCGTGTTACGCATCCCATTAGGTGGTAGCGAAAAATAAAAAATTGGACCGATATGATACGCTTAGCGCGACCTTTCTACCTATAGGTATACATTAAACATGTTTGCCGCGGCAGATATCCCGCCCGTAGATATGTATCTCGAAGTTGTATTAAAATAAAGAGGTATACAATTAATAATGATTGGTTCCCAATGAAAGAAGCGACGGCGATGCGACAATCGTGCTATGGTCACTCGTCATTAAAAGGAGAAATCTGTAGTTCGAAGGTACATTCGTGCCAGTGCGTAAAACGTAGAGTCTTTGTCGTCACGCCGAATCGCGGCAGAGCAAAAAATCGATCGGTAACAACCGACGTTCGCCGCAATCTATTATTAGTCATCTTAATCGCTACCTTCTACCGCGTTACATGAAAACTCAAGTAGTCTTCTTTTTGTTTGTACTAAAGACAAAACGCGGGCTGATTATCATCATTGAATTTAGGTACCTTGCCGATTATCGCTTCTTCTCTTTTTTCCAGTTC
Organism: Pemphredon lugubris; assembly: GCA_933228935.1. NCBI lineage: Eukaryota > Metazoa > Arthropoda > Insecta > Hymenoptera > Crabronidae > Pemphredon > Pemphredon lugubris. Next base: position 25,484,256 of record OW121817.1, on the reverse strand, counting down.
TCCCAATCGATACTCACCCGATATTTGCGTGGATATTACTGTCGTGTTTTAAAAATCCCCAACTTCCACTAAGCCGTGCCATTTCATCTACGATGTTCGTACGAAATTGATATTACGATTTTAGGCAATCGGTCGCAAGTAGACGCAACACCCGCTTATCGAGAAAGTAAACCGAATTCACGAGAAACAAGCGTATTCGATTATCCTGACTCGACTCCGTACAACTCACCTCTTTCCTTTGCCCACTGAATCCTTTTCTGTTCCACCAACGACATCTTACCGGCCATTATTAATGCGCGATTCGACGCGCGCGTTCCCGATTAAAAATAAAAAGAAGATAAAAGAGGCAGGTGGCGAATAATAAAAAAGAAAGAGCTACGCCATCCAGTCATCATTCAGTGGTATCACGTAATTTTTTACATACGCGACCTTCCTACCGCCAGGAGCGACGACAACCGCTCGATCTTCCGAAGAATCTCGACTTCCGTTACGAACCTTTCTCCCGACGTCGAAAGAGTAATACCGGTGAGTTGAGCTCACGCCGTATCAATATTTGAGACTGCGGTGGGCTCGCCTTATCGTTGGCAGGGTTCACCCCGATACCGACACTCGCACACGACCGCTATTCGATCGGAGGGCCGGTTTCTATGGGAACAATCGCAAATCATCAACAACGGGACTCTCTTGCACCCCCCGGTCAGGGTCGATAATGGTCACTCGACTGACTAGCCCGATAAGGGATAATGACCTCCAGCCCACTGTTTCGCGGTCAGAGATCACACCTCCGCGGAAAGAATGCGGACGTTGATACGTCGATACTTGCAGATTACATCTTTGGTTCTTAAAACGTATAACTATCGCCTTTTCTTTCTCTCACCGTCGACACAATCTACTTATCCAGCTTTCCCACGCGACGAAGCGCATAAACAACGATCAAACAAAAATCATCATATAAAATGTAAATATAAAATGTGCAAGTAAAGACTAACGCCCTTCCGCACTTTTTACACACATGTTCGAGGATTTTGATGAATTTTTGCGACCATTTAGCGTTTACGGAGGAACAATTGGAGAAAAAAAAATGATAACACGGATCGTAGGTAATTTTCACTTTTTTCATTTGGATATAGAGCCACTTTTGGCGAGAAAAGCTTACTTTTCAATTCATAAGCAAAAAACGGAAATTTTTATAATTTTTTGTGGATTTTTAATATATGCCGTGAAAAATTTGGTTGGGCAACTTGAGATTCGCGTTCAGCACCCCGAAAAACATAAAGTAAGTCACTAAAAACAATTACACCGCAACATTCCATTTCAAGCTGCCATTTGACTGGACTATCAGAGCTGCGTCGGAGGCGCGCACCGACGAATAAAAAATCATATCTCGAAAAGTTTTAAAAGGACCATCGAGTTTATCGCGTCATTCTTTAGAGAAGGCTTCGCAGTCGTGGTAAAAAAATAACGAAAGAATTAAGGCCTCTGCACACATAGCCGTAATGCCACGGCACCGTAAAGGTCTCCGCACACATAGCCGTAATGGCACGGCACCGTAAAGGTCTCCGCACACATAGCCGTAACGGCCCGGCGCGGCGCCGGCCGAATATTGTAAGGCCGCTGGCATGGCGCTCTTGATGAGTGGGGACAGGGCCATTTAAGGGCGTTGGAAACCCCCCCGTTTTGGAAGGGTTTACGCCGTCGAATGCACAGGCCACAATTGTTGACGGATTTTGATGAACAATAGCTCGTTTGAAAGATAAAGGATGATCCATGCGTTGTCGAGAAGCCGAATTTTGATAAAACCTTTTTTTTTATCAACAAATAGTGATTCAAAAAATTGTTAAAGTTCAAGACAATTTTACGCATGCAAAGAAATTTTTTATCAAAATTCGGCTTCTCAACAACGCATGGATCATCCTTTATCTTTCAAACGAGCTATTGTTCATGAAAATCGGTCGAGTATTACGACCTGTGCATCCGACAAGCTAATGCGTGTTTTCGCCCATTTTCATGAAAAATCCTGAAAAATATTCTGGGTGCGCTAGCGACCCCAATTTCAGCCGCAGAAGAGCCGAAACTCCTTCCCCCACTACGAACCTAACGCACAAGCATGAGCTGGTGTGCGTGTAAGTTGACTAGGCGTGCGGTCAATGTATGGGCAGGCACATGTTGGCCGAGACAACCCGAGACACCGAGTTCGCGAGCATGTAACCGGTGCGCTCGCCTACCTCGCCTGCTCGCGCGAGGCGCTCGCCGGGCTCTCGCGAGACGCTTGCCGGCTCTCGTAGCAGTTTCGGCCTTTGTATCAGAGCCTCGTGACCGCTCTCGGGGTGTCTCGTCCGGTCCCAACGAGAGCATGGATGGTGCGCGCGCATCCAAATGTCTCGCCGAGCCCGCTCGTGCGTAGTCTCGCCTACGCCTCGCTCCAAGGGTTTTTTTGGCCGAGGCAGGCGAGACGAGAGCGGACCCCCAACCGTGCACCATTGTACCCAGGGTACCCTTGAAGTACCCTCCGATTTTCCACGGACCCGTCATAAACCCGCCCGGAGAAATATGCAGTTTGCAAAACATTTTTTTTAATGCCATATCCTTCTTAAAAATAAAGATATCTGAAGATATTACAATTACAAATAAATACATACATAGGAATCATATAACAACCCCTTCTTGCAAAAATGACGGTGAAAATACTCTCCATGTATGTACATACACCGTTCTTAATGCACTCAGACCATACTGTTCCTGTATTGGATATATTAGTACTCGATAAACATGTTTCCTTATATAAAAAGGAGTTTTCTAAAAATTAACTTTCATTCGATGTGTTAAAATGCCATCGCAATCAATTTTAAACCGTTTATTACGCCATAAAATGAGTTTCTGCGAAAACGGTGACTCGAAAGCAATATCATTATCCGGTCCCACCTGGAAAGCCCAGGTAACGTACCAGCGCGAGGGTACCGATCACGGCCACCACCGCAAGGCACCCCTCCCCAACTTTTTGTAAATCATGAGGGGATAGATACAGTAGCGTGGGTGGGGGAAAGGGACACTTCTTCCTTTCCTCTTTTCGGGGCTACGAAATGCCGTCCGAAGGTTTCCGATAACACCCGAGCGCTAGGCGAGGGCCTCGCCTCGCGTCAAATGGTGCCAAATGGCACCTCTCGTGTACGCTCGTCTCGATGGGTCTCGGCGAATGTCTCGGCCTCGCGTTGGGGCGAGCATGTGCCTGCACCATAAAAGTGGGTAGTCTCAATACAACCATGCGAACTCTCGTCCGTGGGTTTCTAACAGGAGTGACCGCGAGGGAGCGAGGGAGGAAGTGAGAGGGCCTTATGCGGCGCATTCGGATTTTTCGGACAGGGATGCAGTCCATAGCAGGCCTAGGGTATAAGCGAGGCCTGCCGAAACCAACGTGCTGCCTTTCTCGCTTGTAAGAGTGGGGTAGTCTCAATACAGCCACGCGAACTCTCGTCCGTGAGTTTCTACCAGGAGTGACCGCGAGGGAGGAAGTGGGAGGGTCTTCGTTTCGCATTCGTTTTTCGAATGAGGAAGCAGTCCATAGCAGTCGCGGGTGTAAACAAGCCCTACCGAGATCCACAGGGTGCCCCGGCTCTTCTCAAGTAGCCTCGAACAAGTGCGAAAGCAAACACACCGACAGGGTTGTGTAATGGTATTGTTAATCACCATTGGGACTGCATCACTGTCCGATACTGTACATTTCGTACATTTCGGCAGGCTTCACTTATACCTGCTTATACCGGGGACCGCTAGACGTTGGACGAACCCCGATTTTCGCCACATAAAAGACCTTCTCTCTTCCTCCCTCGCTCCGTCGCGGTCGCTTCTACTCGTGCAGTGAAAATTCAAAGAACTCCAACGTCTAGCCGTGCCTAGCCGTTGCGGGTACAAACAAGGCCTACCGAAATCCACAGGGTCCCGGCTCTTCTCAAGGGGCCTTGAACAAGTGCGAAGGAAAACACACCGACGGGTGTATTTCGCGCTAGTTCTGACTTTGGATTTCAAAAATAACGACCTCCACATGGTGAAATCTGGGCAGTTTTTGACAATTTGGAAAATGTCACCAACTTGCAAAGAGCTACTATCGCTTTATTCGATACCTCTTTGATTCTAATTTGTTCTACTATGTCAGAGTTCTTGAGTTTTGTATGCAATGCAATGACAGTTGATCCATGTACATACCTACCATTATATTACATATATGGATTCACATTTTTACGTGATTTTTCAGTCATGGTCAAATTGTATAAATTATACCATTTTGATACTAGTTATCGAATTGTAATCCTATATTGTTAGTCACAACAGAAATGATTACCAAAATCTGTGAACGGTGCTTATTCGTAAATAACTGAAATGGATCAGAGAATGACAGCTGGTAACACGTGTTTCATTGACATGAAATGCACCGGAGCAGAGAATGGTTTCTGTAAGTGTGCGTGCGTATCTGACTCTGTCGGTGGGCCCGAGCGGGACGTAAGGGGTACAGCGGGCCGGGGGGACTTCGACGCGTAAGAGCAAAGTGGGGACACTACTCCCCTCAAGCGCCTGTAGTTCGCATATTGTCCGCCACCCGTCGCTGAAGTCACGCACGGGTTTTGCTCAGGGTATCCAACGTCCTTAAACCCTATAGAGGAAGATCTTTTACGATGCCAGCGGCCTTACAATTTTCGGTCGGTCGTATCAATTATGTATACTTATGATTTGTTAAAACTAGAAAAACGTGGTTCCCATTGAATCTGAAATGTTCACGGTGCAAAGTTCAAGGTCCTTCCAAGTGCCAGATAAGATCTACGTAATTGTTTGCCTGCGTTAATTCTAGCTGATTCTAGCCAAGGGAAATATTCAAGACTCTGTTAAAGTCATTCGAATAGATTAAGGGAAATTATTTGAGTGATATACAAGGTACAAATCTATAGTTCAGGATAAAATTTATTCTTGTAATAATTACAACATTTAGACAGTGAATCGGTACAACCGCAATTGTAATGCACACGATTTCCAACAAGACTTATGCGCATATTTTAATGAGTGCTAAGAGCAACCCCCCGTCCTCCGGCGACTTTTATGATTCACTGATTTAAGAATAAAATTTCTAATTCTATGTCACTATATTTTACATTTTGTTTAACAGGACTTTGAGAACGGAAAAGATTTTCATTTTACGTTATACTTTAAAGGTCGCGTTACGATAAATGGCATTACATACATCATTATCAGATATAGAAACATAATACGAAACATCAGTTCTTGGGCGTCTTACGCTTAGGCACAAAAGTGAGTTTCCTCACTGTGCTTGCAAACATCACAATACGCTCGTAGTACGCTCCGATATATTTTAAGCCAAATCGGAAGTGGCTAACGCTATGTATATTTGCGATCGCGTACATCAACAAAATGTAGAAGAGAAGCGCGTACGAGTATGATCCTAGAAAGGTTGGAAATCTATACAGAGACGAGTACGTGCGACAAATCCTTTTGATTAATTGTAATAACTCTGGTGTAACGGTTCCGATACTAAAGAAACTATGAGAATGTTCCCACGCAACAGAATCGTAATTCTCAACTATTGTCACGGTATATACATATAAACATTCTTTTTTTTTCTTTTTTACCATACTACCGATCGTTAAATAGCGACAATTGCTAGCTTAAACAACGTTAAAAGACGATTCGATATAACAACCAAACACTGATCGTACTAAACGATAAGAAATCACATAAATGTAACAATGAAGTCATCGATGTCTATACTCTTGGTAATATTGAACTATAACGTGTCGATCGAATATCAATCTAGATTAACGTTCAAGGTTTTCAACCTTGTCGATCTACCTTCCTCGATTGGACATCTCATAAAAATTGCCGATTGCCAATTTTCAGTTATACATAATTCCAGAAGTCTACGCGAATACCAAGCTAAGCCATTGATAGGCCAAGACTCTCGACGAGTACGCGTCGGAAATATTGTACGAGCCAGACCTGTTGAACAGCTATACGATACGTACAATTACATATATATACATTAATATATATATTTATATATATATATACATACCCATCAACTCGTGTTAACGCGTAAGCACGCTTTCAAATCATGTTACCAACTACGCGTATCAAACAGAATGTTTCGAGCCGCGATTATGTTAGACATTTTGCTAGGATTTAAAGGATCGTTTAATTGCGACATCGATGTTATCATAGCGATCTACATTTTTAAGGGCGTTTTTGTTACGATTGTGTTTGTACATTTCATGATTTACTAATGCTGTTCGTCGTACGATAAGCGGATACGCATTTGTCTCTCGCAACCCCCAAACGATAAGTTTAAGATGCCCCGGGTAAGGGTAAGAGAATCACAATCCTTTATATATATATGTATATATATATATACAGGGAATAAAGTGTATAGAAAAGGTATCTTGTTCTTTTGCTTTAAAAAATATTCCTTGACAAGATTCCGCGGGAGCGCGCCTATTGATTAAATCACCCTAACTCGCGTTCCGACGCTCCATAAAAACAGCAATGGTATTCGATCGGCGATGGAACAGAGTCTTTTTTTCTTTCTTTCTCTCTTTTGATAATGTGAACAACGCTCTACGAATGTCAGGTACAAATGTTATACAAATAACTTGATCTTTCTTTCAAATTATTTCCTCGTAAATTCGATGCCCATTCGTGTGTCCTAACAACATCGTCGCAGGGTACACGATTTCCCCATGAGTGTACAATAACATTAAACTATATCGTAATCCTTTATCTTACATACTTTTTAACGGAAATATAAGACAAAGATAAAAGGTCAGTATAAAATTCAAAGCAAAGTTCAAGCACAGTGGCGTACTTTATGCAAATTAACGTTGGTATAGGTACTCGGCGTTTCGCGATATCGTATGTATGTACCATTAACGCGATTGTATCTGGATCAATGTTTGTTTGATCGTACATGATTTCGCTACCTCCTTTGGTCATCGCGACTTTGAATTCAGGCCAAAATGTAAAACTAAAAATAACCTAATGCCCTGAATTGAAACTCCACGAACCTGTAAAACATCGCGAGTTATATAATTAAAAGCTAAATCCCTATATCTCTAAACGAATGCACGTACGTACGATTCGCGCAACGAGTAAATGTAATGATACTTTCGTATTACTAGTTTCGCTACGTCTTTTAAATTCAATGAAAAAGTATTGGAAATTATCTAAAAATAAAACTACGATTCCTAACTATATCAAAATCTATCTTAATCTCGTCGATTCTCTGTTCGAGTAAATGCTTTTGCCGAAACGCGCTAAATATCGTTCCGCTAAATATATTATATTCGATAAACAATCATATACTCTCGTTGATCAGGCCTGTTTTCAAAATCGTGATATGTTCGCGTGTGAATCGAAAACTAAAGTGAAATCAATTGGAATCGACGAACGCCACTGTTTCGACGAATCGAACGAAAGTAAACTAAAACCGACTTAGGAGTACTGAACGCGTATATAGGTGGTCAAGTATGTAAGAGTTACATTTATTCAGGACTGCACGTTTGCTAAACGGGTTGGTGTGGTCGGTTGAAGGTCCATGGTGCGGCACACCCAGCCGGCAATGTCCACGTTTTCGGATTCAGCTTTCTTTATCCACTCGTGATTCTAAGGATCCCGCGAGTAAAACGATTATTTGGATGACTGACTCATTTTTACGGAAATAATCTCTACGTACCATCAATGTTTTCAGATCCGCCCGCTCCGCAGGGTTTTTCTTCAAGCAACGATCCACGAAATCTGTAAAATCGTCGGTAAAAATACCAGCTGGCAATTTTGGAGGTGGTTCGTTCACGATGTAATCCAGCAATTCGAAGATTGCCATTGGACGGGGACTTCCTGCGCCTACGAGTAAATTATAATTCCAATCGAGAACGAGTGACGAGCTGGGTAATACTTTTTGGATGCTTAAAGACTTTGGAACTCGACGAACCGAATCGCGCGATCTATCTGCTCGATAGATCCAGATATGTTACTTATAATTTTCTTAAAATAAAAGATGGCTCACTGTGCCCTGGCGATTGCGTGGTCGGCGTCGAAACGCTGTTCGTGGGAGGGGTGTCGGCAGGTGGCTGGCCAGGTTGAGTGCCGAATATCGAAGCTAAGGTTTTCTCGTCTGGCGGAGGAATTGGATACATTCCAATGGCCATTTCGACGAGTGATAATCCTAGGGACCAAATGTCGCTTTGTACCGAGTAATGAGTACCTTGTAGTCTCTCTGGCTGTAAATCGAAAAATATTTATTTTTCGCGCGATACTTTCAAGTTTGTTCGCGACGTCGTATCGCTAATAGCGAAAAACCCACGTATTTGAATCGTTTTGGTAAGAGTCAGGATCGTTTCTCGGAGTAACCTAAATATGTCTTACCGACATGTAACTTCTTGTTCCAACGAAGGAATTAGCCATGGAATCGATCAGCTGTCCGGAAACGCCAAAATCGCAAATTTTTATTTCGCCCGCGCTGTTTACCAAGATATTACTCGGCTTGACGTCTCGATGCATAATGGCATGATTATCCCGCAAATAGCTCAAGCCTTTCAAAACCTGTAATAAAGTCGAATGTTAGCGTATATATGAGTTATTGCGTTAGAATCGTAGACCCAAAAAGTATATCTCTGAAGTAATAAAATCTCTGACAGAAAAAAAAATATGCAAAAGAACGTAGAAACTAAAATAATTTTCACAAATTTGAACGCGATGCAGATTTGCTTTCACGAGTATGTATGCATGTATGTGTGTATCGAGACCTGTATGGGTTTGAAAACTACGAGAGTCGAGCGAGTTGGCGGACATCGAAAACATTCGTGGCCCAGCTGTCATTAGCTCTTACAGCTGACTCTCAAAGTTAATCGACTTTCAGATTTAACGATATTTCAACGGAATGCATGCAGCACCTTCGAAAACGCAAGCGGTAGCACGAGCAGTTTCTGCGCCGGTAATCAAGAGAAGATTGACGGAAATAGAAATAGATGATCTTCATCAAGAGCTGGAGACCAACGACCATGTTATACCGTTAAAAAAATTGTGCGACAAGTTGAGAACTAGCGCCGAAACAGGTTTAACCGAGGAGTACGCGAACGAGCTTCTCCTGAACATAGGCCCAAACGCTCTATCGCCGCCCAAAGTCACCCCGGAGTACATCAAATTTCTCAAGTGCATGTTCCATGGATTCGCTAGCTTATTGTGGGTCTGTGCGGCTTTGTGCTTCGTTATATTCGGCTTTGGCTTCCTTTTCGAAGATCAGGAAGTTGGAATCGAATGGCTGGGCCTTATTATCGTCCTTATTTGCCTGATCTCGGGCGTCTTCGCTTACATACAGGAAGGCAAGAACACGAAGGTACGTACGAGTCGTGTCAAGAATCTCGTCGAGAATCTAATTACGTTTCAACCGGATAATATGCCAACGCGTGTATTTCGCAGGTGATGGAGTCTTTCAATAAAATGGTGCCAACTTTCGCGACGGTGATAAGGGACGGAATAAAGTTGCGCCTAGCTACCGAGGATTTAGTACCTGGAGATTTGGTCGAGATTCGACTGGGTGATAAAATTCCCGCCGATGTCAGAATTATCCACTGCAGCGAACTTAGAGTCGAGAATTCTAGCATTACCGGCGAAAGCGAACCGGTAATTCGAACTGATTATCCCACTGACAGCAATCCCTTGGAATCGTCCAATATCGCTTTTTTCTCATCCTTTGCTGTGGCGGGCGAAGGCAAAGGTATAGTGATCGCGACGGGCGATCGGACTATGATAGGTCGACTGGCTGGACTTACTTCGCATCTCGTTAAAGGTGACACACCGATAGCCAAAGAAATCAAGCATTTCGTTAAAATAATCATTACCGTCGCGATGACGTGCGGCGTCGTATTTTTCGGGCTGTCTCTGATCATCGAACCCAGTATATTTAAAGCGTTTACTTATTTACTCGGCATCGTGATAGCCAACGTTCCGGAAGTTTTATTGGTGACCGTTACCACCAGTTTGACGCTGACCGCCCAGAAAATGGCAAACAAGAATTGCCTGGTAAAGAATTTGGAAGCCGTGGAGACTCTCGGATCGACTTCGACCATCTGTTCCGACAAGACCGGTACCCTGACGCAGAACAAGATGTCTGTCTCTAACTTGTGGTTCGGGCATACCAGATACAATTTCCCGCCGGGCGAGAGGATTGGCGTGGAGAAAGATCTGCTCGTGGAGAAGCCTGCTTTCAATATCATGATAAGGGACGCTACTCTCTGCCTGCGGGCAGAGTTCACTACGGAATCTCTGCTCGATCGGATCGATGAACGCGAGATAATCGGCGACGCCTCCGAAACTGGCATCCTTAGATTTTGCGAACACATACATTCTACGGAGAAGTTTCGCGAGACTTATCCGAAAGTTGCGGAAATACCGTTCAATTCTATGACCAAGTATCAAATGTCGATACACAAGGATGCCAATGGATACGTACTGATATTGAAAGGGGCGCCGGAGGTGATACTTGAGAACTGTGTCACGATATTAACTACGGAAGGACAAACCAAGGACATGACGGCCGAGGATCATTCGATATCCCGACGCGCTTGCACCGACTTGGGATATCTGGGAGAACGCGTTCTAGCGTATTGCGATCTCAAGCTACCCGGGAATAATTACGGCCCTAATTATAGATTCGATACCAGTTCCCCGTCGATGTACAACTTCCCAACCAGGGGTTATAGATTCGTTGGGCTGGTGAGTCTATTGGATCCGCCAAGACCAGCCGTACCGGACGCGGTGCAGACGTGCCGGTCGGCTGGGATAAAGGTGATCATGGTGACGGGCGATCATCCGGTAACGGCGATGTCGATAGCGAAGAAAGTCGGCATCATAAGCGAGGGGCACGAGACTAGGTACGAGAGGGCGATATTACAGAATAAATCGTATTCGCAGATTACGGACTCCGACACGGATGCCATAATCGTTACCGGTGGAGAATTGAGAAACATGCAAATGTCGGATTTGGATGACGTCATAAGGAATTACGAGGAGATCGTATTTGCTAGAACATCGCCGCAACAAAAGCTCCTGATCGTCGAGAGTTGTCAGAGACTCGGAGAAATCGTGGCCGTTACCGGGGACGGTGTAAACGATTCGCCCGCTTTGAGAAAAGCCGACATCGGAATAGCGATGGGTATAACCGGCTCGGACGTTGCAAAAAATGCAGCCGACATGATACTAATGGACGACAACTTCGCCTCGATCGTGACTGGCGTCGAAGAAGGTAGACTGATATTCGACAATCTTAAAAAATCTATCGCGTACACGTTAACGTCTAGCGTACCCGAAATGGTACCTATGCTGACCAGTCTTGTCTTTGGTATTCCTCTACCGCTCGTTATCGAAATGATCCTTTGCATAGATATCGGCACGGATTTACTGCCAGCGATAGCCTTGGCGTACGAGAAGGCCGAATCCGATATAATGCATCGTGCACCCAGGAATCCGCAGTACGATAAACTAGTGAATAAGCGTTTAATATCCGTTGCGTACGGTCAAATAGGAATGACGCAGACTTTCGCCGGATTTGCCACTTATTTTCTCGTCCTCATGTTAAACGGATTCTTACCCGATCGTCTTCTCGGCTTAAGAATAGACTGGGAGGACAATTCCATTAACGATTTACGGGACTCGTACGGACAGACGTGGACGTACGACAACAGAATGAATTTACTAAACGAGGCGCGTACTGGGTACTTCTTGACCATCGTTATAACTCAGATGATCGACTTGGTAATGTGCAAAACGAGGGTCAATTCGATTTTTCAGCAAGGAATGGGTAACTGGTTTCTAAATTTCTCGTTCATCTTCGAGATTGTTCTGACCGGTATACTACTGTACGTGCCCGGAACTGAGATCATATTAAAAACCATGCCTTTGATGGCATACTGGTATTGGCCGTGTTTGCCGCTGGGCGCTTTTCTCTGGATTTACGACGAATTGAGAAGGCTATGTATTCGTAAATTTCCAGGGGGATTCGTAGAGCAAGAAACTTACTACTGATTTCCTATTTTCAGTTTCACCCGTTGTAATCTATAAATGTCGTTATATATGTATCTCACGGATGTCGCGATAGAGCTCCTTGAGCTTCCTTACCAATTTTCATCCATTTTATGGATAGGAAATGATTTGCAAAAGTAAGATATGCTGTAATAACTGTACGATGTAGCCTTACCTTTTTTATTTCAAGAAAACAAAGAGGCTTACGAACACCCTGTATTTGCGTAACGCCTCGTCCGCGTCCCGGAACCTTATGTTAGGGTTCTTTGGTACAATTAGTAATATGCGATTATGTTACGGAATTATGTAGCGAGACGAGTTACCGTGTCCTGCGGGTAATTCCGAGTGAATTATGTTGTACTTACCGCGGAAGTAATTGTACTTAGAATTGGTTCTGGAATTCTTCCAGCCTTTTTTAGTATCAAGTCTAGAGATCCGCCATCCATGTACTCCATACATATACTGATCTCGCCGTCGCTGCGACCGACGTAATATTGTACGATTAGTGTAAAATCAAGTTTCGGTTAAATAAATATTACTAATTAGTTAGGGGACAATGGCAAACGCGTACCTGTAGAAAGCGCCGTAGAAGCCAACTATATGAGCAAAATTACATTCGTGCAGAACTTTCAATTCCCTAATTATTTGCTTTTTAATCGCAGGCTTAACTTCCAGATGTATTAGCTGCAATTTTACGATCGTTGTCATAAACTTTGTCCGATATACGCCGCGCTTCAAGTTGACAAATATTATTAGTCGAGAACAAAGGACGAACCTTTCTGGCCATTATGAGTCCATACTTTTTGTGCCTGACTTTCATGACGACGCCACCATTCCCGACTCCTAGCTCGCCAAGTTTTTCAAAGTCTTCGTCGCACAGTTCCCCGACTTTCTCCTTTTGTCCAAGAAAACTGTCGAGTCTTTTCCTTTGTTCTTCGTCCATCTCCAACTCCTCCAACTTTTTCCGGATGGCGTTTATACTCATTTTTCCCATGACGCCGCTAAAGTCGCAGAAAAAGTATTTAAATGTAGAATTGGTGAAATCGTATCAAAAGTCAAATACAACGGGTAGACCGAAACGAGCGTAGCTTTACGAGAACGAAATAACAATTTTATATGATAAATCCATTACTCTGGGATCACTGGTGGCTCGGAATAAGTGGGCATCGGTGGAACTGGTGGTGATGGTGACACCGCTGGCGCTGGTTCGATCGAACCAGGTGGTAACGTTAAATTTAATTTGTTCTTTGACATTTGGCAGATAGAAATACACGAGTCGCGACGATGCACGGTAATTATGCACAAAAGGTTCGATTGTCAAGAAAAGCAAACTTATGGAAATTAAGTAGACTTTTCGGTGAATTCTCACGGTATTGCAAGGGTGAAAACGTTCTTTTTGCTGTTGAAACGTTCGCTCAAATTGTTACGCGTATTCTGATAATCGAACCCGTTTTCATCGCAAAGTTTCGTTCGAAAACAAGGAGGGGAGTTGTAACCGAGGACGTCGTTGGAACCGAGCTGTCAAGCTTCGAACTGTCAAATTCCTTGCCAGAATGTATGTCCGAATAAACCTCGAAGAAACTTTTATCTCTTTTTGAGAAATCACTAGTCGATCGACGAAAAAACTATTGAACCGCGCAAATCTGCGTGTTTTTTGCAAATATTAAGGGAATAAAAAGAGGTTATACGAATCTTCCCGGGAACGATGAAAGACTGACGCACAGTGATTGCGCGCAGTGTTCGACTCAAAAGTTCCTAGATATATTTAAATAACTGCGGCGCATGTTCCTCCTGTACATAAATAAATGCGCGTCATATATTACAAATTTTTTTACAATTTATTATGTACAATTACGTGCACATATAAATTACTGTAAAAGGATAAATGTGATCGCGTCGTTCTTAGAAATATACTTGATCGAATGCATTGAAAAATCATCGACACTGCTACCCGTATAAACTGTATATGTATAAATGGAATGTTTAACGTGCCTAAACAAATGATTAGGGTGAAGTTTTCTTTGATTCGTATCGTCCAACGTCGCCGCTTTAATAGATTCGTCGTTACAAATTAGTCAAATCTTTCTAAGATACTTGCGTTTTTATTGAAACGATTAAATTTTTCCCGCGCATCGACCGATACATCCAAACGAACACGCACTATTTTGATCAAAACTTTGTTCATTCCACGCATAATTGTCGATACGTAATTTAAAAAAAGTACTTATCTCGCATACGTTTATTCAACATCGACTACGCATTGTTGTAAAAATGTAAAAATTGTCGTAATTTTATCGCAATGCGCGTTAACGTTGGTAGACCCTATTTTGCAGGAAGTCTCATTCTAGTTGCACGCGTGACGTCTTTTCCTTTAAAATCGTGCTGTTAAGAGGTACGTATGGCCTGACCCGTAACGTTTTTCGAATCTACTTCCATCCGCTGTTCTACCTCGTTAATTCTTCCGAGATCGTACAATTCATAAACCTGCGTTTCCAAGTTACCGTTTAGTCGCAGAATATCTCAAATCGGTTAACGCGGAAGGATGTTGATCGAGTTAGAAATACGCGTGACGGATCGTTGGGTCGCGACATCGCCAAGTGCCGATTCGAGGAGAAGTTTGTCAGTGATTTTCTGTGCTTCCAGAACGCAATGGGACGTTACTCTCACGAACCGGTAAACGCGACCAAGTCGTGCAAAGCACGAGGATCGAATTTACGAGTGCATTTCAAGGTAAATAAACCATCTCGCGATATAACCTCTAAACCCTGGACTGATGTGGTTAGAAACCATACGCCGCGCGGACTGCGTTAACGTTTCGTAATTGTGCAAAAATGATTGCCTTTGATTTTAGAATACGCATGAAACAGCACGCGCCATCAAGAATATGCCTCTTCGGAGGGCACAGAAATACTTGAAAAACGTGGTGGAACACAAGGAGTGCGTACCATTCCGCAGATTTAACGGTGGTGTTGGGAGATGCGCTCAAGCAAAACAGTTTGGCACCACTCAAGGTAAATCCTTTTACGTTTAGTACATTATTGTGCAAAATCAAAGTATACGATTAGGCGTCGAACGCTGCCCTTCCACGACGATAGTCTCGTATAGCGTCATACGCTCGTACGATCTTTTTGTCTTAATAATCAAAACTATTAAAGAATGGGCTCCGTTCTTAAGTTTAACGTAGATAATTATTTACTCCTGTTGGCCCATGGTTCCTTGGAGACGTAAAACCGTGTTTGTGGTATAAAACTTTTCTGTTCGAACGCAGGTCGTTGGCCCAAGAAGTCGGCAGAGTTTTTGCTGCAGCTGTTGAAAAATGCGGAGAGTAATGCCGATTACAGGGGACTGGACGTCGACCGCCTCGTAATCAATCATATTCAAGTAAATCACGCACCCTGTCTACGGAGAAGAACGTACAGAGCTCACGGTCGCATAAACCGTTAGTACACGTAATTTTATTTCAGTCCCAAAAGTTTTGGAGTTCGCACGTACGGTTAATTATCTCTCTGTCTTTTTCCTACAGCCTACATGAGTTCGCCGTGTCATATCGAAGTAATATTAACCGAAAAAGAAGATTTCGTGATCAAAAGTCCAGAGGAGGAACCATCGAAGAAGAAGCTTAGTAAGAAGAAGCTTGCCAGACAAAAGGAGAAGATGATGAGGGAATAATTTTGATTAGCTCGTCATTAAATGTACTTTGAAAAATATGAAAACTGCGCTGTTTTTCTAACCGTTCTATTTAATTTCTATTATCCCTTTCCACAAAGAAAGAAAATTATTATTTTAAATGGAAAACTTCACGCGGGTATTACTGGTTATCACTGGCATCATTTTCATTGCTAATGTTAATACGTTGTACAGAAACTTGTAAAATAATCGAAATGACTTTTTATCAACGCGTCATATTATTCAAAGACTGTTGATGCAGTTAGTTGAACGTATTTCTTACTGTATAAAAGTTTCCGACTACGCGTAACACTGAAGATCCACCAAGAGAGAATGTGCTGCGTAAGTTTCTGTACTCTTTACTTTGTTTCGTTCTTACATTTATGTTTTACAAGTATCGTTTCGTGGTTGTTACCCTTACGTTACGAGTATACTGGAACATACAACTACGCAACGTATAACAATAATATGGGGCGCATCGACAGGATAAACGTAATGACAAATAAAAAAAAAATAAAAAAAAGTACGTTGTAAAATGTCGTATATGTAGTATATAGACTCGTGGTTAGCATCGATACATAAAACTGACGATATTCTGAGGTCGGGACATCCTATCGAATATCTAGTATTCGAAGATACGCAGGAATAACGAATAAAAGCTTTATTTCCATTTTATGGTAGGTATATATGTGGTGAGTATTGTACGAATCCAAATTCACATTTCACTGTTTCTTTAAAGTAATATCTACTATCTACGATCAATTATACTAACTACTAATAGTACTTCTCGGCTGCCATTCCACGTGAACGCGTGAAATAGGAATCTGTAATACAATCGTAGCGGCATCCTCCTTTACTGGAGATTGTACATTTATTACCTAAATGTCGGCGATAAAAATGCGTTTGTGAATGTGCATCGATTTAGGTCAGATGCCAGTTTCAACCAGTGTCAAGAAAGTGGTTCGCGCGTTGTGTTTGGTAAGAATAAGCACAGCAATCCTCCGCCTGGGGGACAAAAAGAGATTCGTGTAAAATTTTACCGATGATATTTGTTAAGCTACGTTTCGAGAAACTATACCCACCGATCAAAAGAGCGGCAACGATGAAAGTCGGCGCGGGACAATACATGTCCAGAAGTTGAGCTATGACTATATTTCCGATGATTCCTCCGAGACGCGCTGCTACCATAGAGATTGCAATTCCTGTCGCCCGAAGATGCGTGGGGAAAACTTCAGTTATTAAACAATCCAAAGCCGCGTTTCCGCAGCTTATTACGCCGCTGAAGACGGCCGAAACGATCAGATTATGGACCTTGTTGTACACGAAGTATAATCCGATGGAGCACATCCCGGATGAAAGTGTACTGAAGACTGAAAGCAAATTTGTGTGATACGATTCTATTTTCCCTTCCGCTCTCGATTAAGTAGAATATAATTCGTTCTTCGGAGAATTTATTATTGTAATTATACCGGGAAACGATACAAGGTGTGACGACGAGAGTAAATCTATCGGCTGCTACTTGTACTTGGCCCGAGGCAATACCTTGTCTCTTGATTTGAGAATTTCTCGTGGGGTCTTAATTAATTTTCTGTATGTACTCTCGTCGATGCGATTGAAAAATGTCGAGTCAGGACAAAAAAAATTATTTCGAAGTGATGTCGATTGAAAAAAAAGTTTGAGATTACGATCCCGCGTAGAACGAACGAGATGCGATACTTACCAAGGAAGAATTTACGACCAAGACGATCCATGCCTAGAACAGCGACGATATTAGCGGGTATGGCGGACGCGACTGTTATCAGCGATTCCATGAAAACGGAGGCGCCGATTTTATCCGAGCAAACGTTCTCGATGCTGTGCGAGCCCTTGTTAACCACGTAATCGGTCACCTCGCATATCGAAGCGATCTCGCCGGGATGATCGCGATGATATTCGTCGAAACGATTGAACAACTCGGGGAACCACATCATCAGACCGTAATAGCCAATGTGGAAGGTGAAGTTGATAATGATCGAGACTATGGTAAAGCGGAGGATCGGCGAGATAAAAAGCTGTTTACTATTATCCACGATCTCGCCGAGCATAGTTTTGCATTTGCTTTTCTCGGCACCAGGCTTCACCGGTTCGTGATGTTGAAAATCGTCGAGAATTAATTCTTTCACCTGCGGAGTAGTTCGAACCGTTAATTAAATGGCGCCGAGGATCTGTATTAAATGCGAGGAAAAAAAGGGACAAGCAAGAAAATCAGAGTCGATTAATTACAATCAAACGTTCCGTATGGATTATGACGGGTTAAATCCTATCTCGTATTAACTTTAAACGAATATATATCATCGAATATTGATTTACCGTGTAACTGTCACGCGATTTGCCAGTGTTAATGGCATAAATTCCACGGAAGATATCGAGGGCTTCGTCGTATCTTCCACAGGACAAGAGGTATTTGGGGGATTCTGGGAGCAAAAAGAGCAGCCCCGCGACGACGAAAGACGGAGCAGCGCAGATCAGCAGGAAGATTCGCCAAGAATTATAGGTGAACGATGCGCTCGTGATACCGATGTCGTTAGGGATGATCAACCATGCCAACCCTGAAAAAAATCACATACGTATACGTGTTCGACATACGAAATATGCGTATAACCAAGTCCGAACACTGTCAAAATTCATTGCATCGTTCCCAACGTTTAATACGAGACAAAGACACGGATTTCTGAAATTCTCATAAATTCGAGAAACAGTCGCTGTTTCAGGACTAAACGGAATCCGCGCAAACCATTAAACTCACCAGCCACGAAGAGGTTTCCAAGAGTCCAAAAGGCAGCCATGAACGACAGCATCGAGCCTCGTTTGGACTTTGGTTGAAACTCAGCAAAATATGACCAGATCACTGGTCCACTGCCTCCAAGGCTGATACATTTATAAAAAGGTGTAAAATTAATTCATTTCTGTCGTAAATGTCGCGGATAGAGTAATCAAGTACGGTAAGCATATTCGAACGATTAGAATCATTAAGGTTGTTCATATTTGAAAACTGACCGAAATGTTACCGTCGTGACACGATTATCTGGAAGTGACAATCGTGCGTGTGCCGTTCGATTCAAGAAACGAAGACGTAAGTTGACTTACGCAGCGCCGTTTAGGAAACGGAAAAACATGAAGAGTTCGTAAGATTGGCTGAAACTGGAGGCAACGATGCAAAGGGCATTCGTGAAGGAGATGGCAATGAGAACCTTCCGACGTCCCAGGGCATCTGCCACGGAACCCCAGGCGTACGCCCCGGCCATCATGCCGATGAAGATGATCGAGTTGAGCCATCCCTTGGCTTGGGTATCGAGCTTTAGGTCACATTGTGCACTCGGCAAGATAAAGGACATGGAGATTACGTCCATCTCCTCGCTTGTGCTAACGAACCCACATACCGTGAGCAGGAAGTAGTGGAACTTGCCATAGTCTGTCGAGGCAAATTGATTTTCTAATATAGTAACTGGATTGCGGACGTTATGCGTATAAAGTAATATTTCGCTTACAATTGTTTTCTGAACACTCGTAGAAATGCAGAATATATAGCGAAATCAATGTCAGTGTAAAGTCCCACCTTTTAATGTATCTCGCGTTAGAAAATGTCAACGTGTTTGTATTTATATTAACCGATATACGTTTAATGATTTCTTATCGAGTTCTCGCATTTCATCGCATAGGTAAACGAATCGAGAGAATGTTCAATATATACTTACTCTACTATATAGTAGATATTTAGTTATGAATGGAATTATGACTAACCGGTAAGTTCGATGGCCTTTTCAAAGTCAGCCTTAACGTAGGATCCTTTTTCTGGATCTAGGGTCTTGCCCTTTGTTCCAATACCTGCTATGAAAAACATTGATAAATATGGAAATCGGAGATAACACTCTCTTCGCAAAGTGCACAAGACGTTTTAGAGTGAATTTCTACCTACGGGCAAGTTCGAGATCCTTGGAGCCACAGCCGTTTAGCCGCTCGTCTTTTACATCACACTCTGGAAATAGGAAACAATGATTTCGATTACGCCTATAGTCGTTTGCAATCTGTTTTTTAATCCCTCAACGTTAACCGCTCTCAAGGCCGCGATGACTCGAGCTCTACAAACTTACGATTTCATTGAAAATGCACTTTGATCTCTTGAGTTTGAATCATAATCTTATACCGACACATCGAGGAAAACACGACGAAGAATTGATTGTTGTTATCGTTAATTAGCATAGCGACGGTAATGTTGACAGTCGATTCGACGAAAGAAAGAGCGTATATGACAAGTTAGTTGTGTGACTAAAGAGTCATGGAACGATAAATGCATCTTTATGCATTTTTATCGCCTTCCCCCCACCTCTCCACCTCCTCCTCCTCCACGATTCTGTTTAAAATCTTACACACTCGAGACTTAACGTTGTGATTTTCGAATAATCAAAGGGCGAAAAATGATTTTCCAACGTTATTTCAAAGATACGTACTATGATTGTGCTTTGAGTCGGGTTCACTCTCTACCATTCTACGATGTCGGCGCAGTTGTGTGAATCTGGCTTGGGGAAGGAGTCAGATGAGAATTCTTCGTGCTCGAGAATGGATCTCGATGGGTATTAGATCGTTCTTGTTATTCTTGCGGATTACTGGATCTCGACGAAGTCTTCCTGCTGAATCTGCGCTGATCTGCTGCTGCTCGTCGACGGGACTAGGTTCTGCGCTCACTTGCGAGCTAAAATCGTAAAGGAAATTTATCAAGTTACGCGAGTGGGCAAACAGTTTATTCGGAAAATATTAAGAACGGCCGTAGCCACAAACTCGAATAATCGAGTATGACGTTTCACGGAAGCAACGATAACTAGGAGAAACGTACGATTCGGAAAGCGTTAAATCTCTAATAACTGCGGTGAGCGGTTTTCTTTAAGAATCGCATCAGCCAAGAATAAATATTTCGTTCGGTATGAAACACACACGCAAACACACGCGCACGCATCTTAGAAAAACCCCTGCTGGTCTTCGCTGTAAAAATTGCAGGACAAAGTCACGATTTAAGTCACGATGTACGCGTCGCGACTCGTAAACTGCGTTCTAAAAGTAAACGCTACCCCTGTCAAAGTATTAAAGTTTGAACAAATGTCCATCATCGGGGAACGAGGCGAATAAACGTAATATCGCCAGATAAATCCTCCCATCGTACGTAACGCGTTTAACTTTAATGCACACCAGCGCTTAATCGGACTGTACGATCTTCCATAGTTGCCTGAACGATCGATAATGGATCACGTATAGCTCGCCGTGCCGGGAAGAATAAGAGCAAGAGTTCGCGAACGTTTCGTTGTTTTTACATCGAAACGCATGATCCCATAACGGGACGCTTGTCACGTGCGTCAAATCAATATCCAGGGGTTAAGTAGGGTCAATTCGTAATAGCACTGATAATGGGCGTGGGCTGAAACGCTCTGAAAGGCAACGATTTGAAGGCACCCCGACGATGGAGAGGATAATGGAGTCTGTTGACAAAGCGATTTGCAAGCGGAACGTAATTCGCATCTAGACAATGTCCGAATACTAATATTGCCCCCTTCCTCGCGTTTCTCTTTATAAGGATGTCACCCTAACGACACGGTGTCGCGTACGGTAACGATAGTAATATTATCGTAATAGCGCTCATTCTATCGTTGGTTTACACGTTCGGTAGAATCGAGATTTAACAGATTTTCTTCTCGAACCTCGTCTCGATTCAAACCCGTTTACCTTCTTTCCCTTACCGTTTTGCGTGTTTATGGTAAGGACCATTCGCCGGGTTAACAACTGATCGCGTTCAAAGAGTATTCGTCCTCTTTTTAAACGTGAATTTTCTCAACTGCGCATTCTAACGAGACGCGGCTGATAATGGCCGAACGTAGAATTAGAAATTTATAATATTGTAAGAAATTCCGTAAGAATTGCGTCCTTGGCTTACGGACGACTGCCATTTAGCGCACAAACGACACGCGCTACGATCATTTTAATTATTACGTGTTCCCACAATTCTATTATGTACGACCTAACGAGAGGCTGGATACGTAATCGCCGGCTTTTGCGCACAGTTTGGTTTCGTATTAGCTTTACCCGAACCTATCGGCGAATTGAAAATCTCGTAAACCGTGTGCGGGGCCCCCTTTGGGAATGGAAAAATCAAGTAACGATCGATTCACGTAATCCCTGCGATCCAACCATATTCGCGTATGCGGTTCCAATAATTTTTTTTTACTCGATTGTCCACGAATGCACCGTCCGAACGATCTTAAATGAAAAAAAAAAAACCAATGATAAATATTTTAATTTAATGGATACGATGATAAATAACTTTCTCGTTGTACAAAATACTCCCCGTCGCAGAAGCCATATTTGGGTATCAACGGAAGAGAAAAAAAAATGGAATCTCGACCGTGACAGGACTCGAACCTGCAATCTTCGGATCCGAAGTCCGACGCCTTATCCGTTAGGCCACACGGTCATTGAAGGGTAGTTTTCTGGAAATGGGATTTCACTAGAAAATCAAATATCACCCCCTATTGTTACTTGACACGGGACACGGTTTTCGCGCCAATCTATAGCCATTTGATAGGAATTACTATCGCCTATAAAGAAACCCATTAGGCCTGTATGTCTTCCCACGGATCATCGCGTACAATAAATCCCAAAGAAAGGGAGGGGTCGCGAAATTCATTTCGAAATATTGTAACTTTTTGCGCTAAAACGGAGGATTTTCTATTACATTAATGTATACACGGCGGACCGATATCAATGAGCGATTAAAAGATTTCGTGTTTGCACGAGTAGGCGTGAAAATTGTCACAACAAAGATTGCGCGAAGCGGAAGGAGCCACTCCATCGCGACAACAATTGTTTTACACGACTACGCTGTTGTTGAACAAAATTATCTGCAACTCGACAGCTTTGGAATCGTACAAGATTGTAATTGTTTGGCGATCCATCCTGCACGCGATATTTGAATTCTCATCATTTTAATAATCCACGCGCTATCGTGCGGAAATCGTCGTGGGATGATATCCCACTGTTACCAGATACGATTCGAACAATGTTTTATTTTCACGGTATTGTGCCCGCGAGCAACACCACCCGGTGCCGGCTTCCCCCGAAAGTTAACGCAACGACAACGCGATGCGGCGATAGTGAACAACGATTAAGAAGAAAAAAACCACTCTCTGATACCTTGACCGGTTATATCACAGACCCTGAAGACTCAATGACATAATTGCGAGGGAGGCGTGTCGTAGCTTAACGCTGTTCTAGAAAACGACTGAATATTAGCAGACATTGACGGACATCCTGTACCAAATACTCGCTAAATAGCCGACATCACGCGCGTCTCATCGGACCTTTCCGCGAGTTCGTATATTGCAATCATTTCGAATGTTTCTTGCACGTTGTTTTTCTCATTTGGAAAGAAAAAACTTGTCGAGCGAATTCTCCGAAAGTCATCGTTTGTGTTACCCTAACAAACATTGCGTCATCTTTATTTTCCATTTTTACCGTGAACCCTAATTAGAAAGTTTCATTAACTAATTGTCGTTAAATTCTTCCAACTAATAATAACATATTTCCGGTATGAATTTAAACGTTGGCAAATTATCGAACAAATTGATTTATAATGCAAACATACTATATTCTATCGTCAACTAATACCGTAGGATTACCGATTATATTACAAATGTAAATAAAATTCAAGGTAGAGTCGAAAGTTACATTTTGGGGACGATCCGTAGTAGCTGAAAGTATCATCCAATTTTTCTTGCATCACCGTAGCTCGTAAACAAATGGCAGAAGCAATAGGGACAATGTTTTGAAGGTATAAATAGTTAGCGATGCCGCGATAGGGTCGTCGCACGGCAGCGTGTAATTAACCGGATCGGTTAAATTGTCAATTATCCGTCGTGAAAACGAGTTCAACGATCCGTCGAGCGTAATTGCGACGTGCAATGCGTTTTGCAGGTGCGGTACTCGTGTTACGTCCTCGACGACGCGACACATTTCTGTTGAAATGAAATCAGCGTTCCTACCTCGTTTCCGTTAGTTAAATTCCTCAAAAGCATTTAATCGATCTCAACGAAACCAACCCTCCCCCCCCCCCCATCCATCACCCGTGTTACCAAAGCATATTATCGGCCGTGAATAGAAACGAACACGAAAGATAAGATTCGCGCGGTGTTGTATGCGCGCTTCTCGATTATGTGAATTAAGAATGGCATTTAATGACATCAAAACGTTCTTCGACTAGGCGCCGACATTTCACTCGCTATCGCATTCTCAAAGAACGTGCAATTCACCGTAGTCTTCAACCTCGATTCACGGGATTACTATTGAACGGACGATAGATAAAATTAACATAATTCCTGCGCGTACCGGCGTGAAGGCATTTTTACGATTAAAATGTTATTGCAATAAAAAAATGGAAAAATTCCGCGTGCCTTATTCGATATACAAAAATTCGAATGATAAGCCCGCTAGTTGAATTTTTCTTTCGATGCTTCGAATCAATAATTTAGCTGTTAAGGTACATTTTCCAAGCTGCGCATACAGTGCGTTTGAAAACAATAGGGTAGTTGAAATGTGTGAATCGGTGGAAGGCAACCGCACCGGCTAGTCGCTGCTTCTAAAACGTACCTTCACGCGTTTAATAAGATTATACGAAGCGAAATGGTATACCGCTTCGGGGACGATAGTCTTTGTTTATTCGTTCATAACGCTCCAGACAGCTGTAACGGTGTTCTTTTATTAGGAAGTTATTTTTAACGCCGAAGCTTACTCGGCAAGTAAATGTAATAAACAATACTCTGTCCAATACAGTGACGATGATCTACATATAAATGCAGAATGTTTGCCGCAGAGTCTTTGGATGGTTAAAAGAAGTGATCGCGATACGTTATCTATCTATTAATAATAGTTTATGTCTGTTTCCCTTTCCTTCTGCGCTACCAATAAGATTAACCCTTCGACCGTTGCAGAGTTGTATTTGTGAAATAAAAAATGTTGCACTGGCTCAGCTCCAGATGTATTTTTACGTAGACGTTGTCAGTGGCAAATGTATGTATTATACATACCGATTCTTTTCTTTGACGTTACGCGCTAAAGAAAATAGTTGTATGTATGTATGTATATCGAATTTTCATCTGTGCGCGATCAATATTTTTGTTAGGTTCTTTCATTTCGAAATGTTGAAACGGTGTACGCATGTATGTACTTGAGTACGTATCTACTGTCCCAGAATTAACGTAAAAATTATTATTTGCTTAAAATAAATGTGCATAGAAAATTGTGCATCTTACGTCGTGCTGGATCGGACGTTCGAATTTATTATTCGAAATCTTACGAACGAATAATATGTAGTCGTTTAGATTTATTTAAATCGAAGACTCGAAGATACTATTCGAGAGAAATTTTTGAGAGAAACGCGGTGATCGAACTCACGCGGTGAGATTGAAAAGAAAAATTCATCGGAAGAGGTTAATGACGCGTCGATACTAGATCGTAATGTCATTCGATAACGCGGGGAGTTAGATCGTTAATATGTGAGAAATCTATTAACATGGACGTCTCGCTACCCCGCAACAACCCCATCGATTCGCCTACCAACGCCGTTCAACGTTAGCGTGCTCGCGATCACTCGGAGTCCCTCGCGATCGCGAAGAGAGTTTAATTCGCGATCGCGGATCGAACGGTGTAAAAAGGAAACGAGGTCAAGCTGCTCTCGAAAGCTCTAATCGGTGTGTCAAGCGTGTGGCACTGAAAGTAAAGCGGTTTGTAATTATCGTCAGTCTCGCAAGGACATAATAATCAGTCTCGTTGCCGACAAATTTGCGAGGGGGGCAGCAGTAACGTCGTTGCCGCCTGAAAAGCGGTGTCATCACACTCGTTAAGATAGGTTCGCGCTACGAACTTGTCAACCGATTTGACGGGTTTTCGACAAACACGTTAACTCGCGCTAAGCTACACGACAAGTTGGTTAACGACTCGATTCGGTGCGGACTCATCGGTGGACGACGTATCGCGGCGCAAACATTATTGCCCCGATGCGAGCTTTTTCAGGAACGGTACGAGTCTTGGCCTAAAGCGGTTTTGTTTCGTCTCATCGATACGACGATCCTTTGGTGGAGAATCGCTCGTCATCTGCATCGTAATTGCGATAAAGCTTTGCGCGTTAGATCGGTCGCGCGACAGGAAATCAGGTTTTTTCATTTCTACGAGGCATGAAACGAATGCTTTATCGTTCTCTATTCTCTGTAATGAGAATATCAAACGCGTGCCAATGCCACGCGGTCGTATCGAATATGTAAACAGCGCAAAAAAAGATACGAGTGGAAAAAGTGGCTTATAAAATCCTTCGTTAATACACCGGGATCAATTCATTAATCCTTCGAGACCACGCCAATCGTAATGGGAAATTCTATTCATTGTTTTAATCAACGCATACGATCGTCGTATCGAATCAAGTTCCGCGTTGTCCAAGGCAGCACGCAGGACAAACAAAATTCTATAAAATCCGACGTAACGAACTATTTGTGACGCGGAAGTATTTTTTAACCTAGATCCTGTTTATACTATTATTGTCACGCGAGTGTCGTTTGCAAACCGCCGTGAGCCAGTATACATATGACACCTTATCGATACGCCTATAAGCGTGCTACGCAAATTTCGAGGCAAAACGTGCATTTCACGCGCGCGATATTTCCTGATCTTTAGAAATGTGAATCCGATCTGGGGAACGGTTGGAAGTAATTTAAAATTCATTATTTAACCTTCCGTTAGTAATACAATTCTGACACCAATTCTTCTTCTTCTTCTTCTTCTTCTTCTTATTATTATTATTATTATTATTATTATTCCAACATATTTATGTCTATTGGACTATTTTTCGATACAAATGAAAACTGAGAAAATGAAAAAGGGAGCAACGAACAGTCATTGATGCAATTGGCATACAACTTCTTACGAAGACGGCAGAAAAAAAATTTTCGAATGAGATTTCCGCATCACCACCCGTTACTCTAATGGAACGTTAATATTACGTTATTGCACGCGATCGAGGAATAAAGTTAAATACGATCAACGTTCAAGTCGATTCGTTAAAACTAGTTGAATGGTTCTTAATGGGAACGAGGGCCAAAATTCCAATGTTATTTTAAAATCACGTAATTGGTTAATTAAACTTCGTATTTTGGTTTTCGTGCCCACCAAAAGACATTCGAAAGTTAGTTGCTACAACGAGAATAGTATTTATTAAATGATACAGTTAAGTAGGTAATGTTCAATGAGAAACATCTGAAGATCGATAAGCGTTACTTACATACTTCACGATTCGACTAGTCGTTTTTCAGATAATGAAATCCAAGGAACGTTGCTGTGCCACTAGGACGAGAGACGCAATTTAAAAGGCCTCTCTTTGCAGCTCGACGGGTCGACCGCACTTTGAAAACGCACAACGATCGTGAATGTCATAGAGTCGACGCGTATCTGACGCGAGTGCGGTAAAATATCTTCCAGATTAACTTGGAAAACACACCGCGTTACTTGCGCCTTGGAATACTTTTCTTGCTTTCGGTTTGCGTTCAGCGGGAATACGTGGAAATCATCGCTGTCGGAGTGGCAATGACTCGCTCCTCCAAAATTGACTTTCCACGAATAAACAGCCGCGGACGATTTGTTTTCGAACCTTCTTCGATTCCTCGTTTGTGGAGAATATTGACAAGTATCGTAATCCACGATTTCTTGGCGATTCGAAGAACGATACAGGATCTCTTTAAGTTATTCTTATTATTATAAAAGAAAAGAAAAGAAAAGCACACACCCACACAACTTGCCAGAGTTCCTCTATTTTGGTGACTTTTAGAAACACTGGTCCACGAAATCTTCTTTTCTACGCGGATATTGAAAAAGAACTATATTTCTTTTCCGGCTTTCGATAAACAACTTTCCCTTCCGATTCTTCGATTTCAAAAGACCGGTATATACACGGTTTCTCCTGTTCGGTTAGAGTTTGATAAGTAAACTTAAATATCCATTAATAATGTTCTCTGTCCGCGCTGTATTTTCGAGAACCGACCTTCTTTTTGCGTGCGTTCGATATGAAAAAAAAGAAAAGAAAAAAGAAAAAAACAAGCGACTTTGTTATTTACGGAACATCGGTTCGACGAACAAATAGGGGTTGACTCTCGAGTTTTACACGGCGGCGATGGTTTTACACCTTTCCTTCCGCGACGCGCGATCCTCGTTCGAAGCGATGCGGCAGAGTACGTTACGAGTAAACATTTAGCAGTGTTTGACCCGCGAGAGACGATGCGTAGAGATGAAGTGAGTGTCGGAGGATCGAAGCACTAAAAGCTACCTGCCACCTCCCACTAACTATCACGATATACACTTGTCAGCCACGAACGTTCCCGTACGTTTCCTAGTAGTACACCGTACGTACCACGTCAAACGGCGTACCGACAGTGATGACCGTGAGGAAAGATACCCTCGTTATTTCCTTCTTCGAGCCAATTCTTTTTGAGCTACTTCTAAGGTCACGCGATCTTTGCGATCGATGTTTTTGCCAGGTTTTTAGTCTGCCGTTCGGAGAAAAAGAAAAGTTTTTAATTTCCGCAAGCAGGTGAAAGCGCGTTGAAAGGAAAATCGTTGAAAACGATACGAATCGTTCCGCGATTCCAGAAACTTTAACGTCACGATTCTTCCTCGTGGAACGAATAAACGAACAAAAAACGCAATGTATCCAATTGAAGTGAGCAGAGCTCAAATAGTAATATCGCGTAGTAATTGTATGTATGTGTACGTGGAGCTAGCACAATGTATTATAGTATGTTTTCAAGAGACAAAGCAGATTAATTAATCGTGCGCGTTCTCTGTTTACCCTACCGTCGCAATTGCTTCGCAATTGCTTATTTCCATTGACGGCGAACGTGTTTTATGTGAGCAGAAAAACCTTTCATTCTTATTGAGTAATTAGCCCTCGTGTTTACCGATGACTACGCTGGAATATTTGACCCAAATTAGGCTAGTGGGCTTTAATAATTCGCCACGTGTTTTTCCGCGCTCATTGACGCGTTAAACGAGCAAAGCCTGAACGGTGAAAATTTTACCGATGACCACTACGCTATTCGTCGTAATTCGATTGATTAACGTGTAACCGCTATATTTAGGAGGATATTTGAGAGACTTTGCACGTGATTCACTGAAACAACATGATTTTTGCGCCGAACACATTAACTAAGAGGACTTTCTGACTTTCGTGCGCGATCAAGTCATCGGGATAATCGATATTTTGGTGCGAACGTGTTACGTAACGTCGCGCTGGGAAGTATTATATAAAAAAAAGAAAGAAAATTGAATCTACCGTTATAATATCGTGTCAGTCGATTAACGGAGGACTCTGACGCGCAGCGAAAATATCTCCGTTGCGAGTTCACTTAACGTATCGGGCATCCCGTACGAATAACATATTGCTGGTGGTCTTAATGTCACGTTCGAGGCGCGCGATCCCCTCGAAATATTAAGAAAGACAGCCAAGAGCAAGTGCCTCTTCTCTTGACCCATTAATTTAAACGAGAAAAACAGTATACGTCTCGTCGTCGACGAAAGTAACGTCGATTCTTCGCGAAAGGTAATAGGAAACACGTAAACACACGGGTCGGCCTCGGCGTCACTGGAACAAGGTTTACTTCATCCATATTCGAAGGACAATCGAAATTTTTTTACACAATGTTTTCCACTTATAAACAGTTACACACTCATTTTGTCCCGATCGCGACGCTTCTATTCAACGTGTTTTACGTTAATTCTCGTTCGTTCTCTGGCAAAAAATATGAAAATAAATTCCACCTATGGGACACGTTTTTTGTTTGATTCGAATCGCCAAATACGATTCAATTTTGATAATTAAAGCTATCCTGAAACATTTCGATACGTTGACGACGCCAAATTTACAATAAAAATGTCATCCCATCGCTGTACGAAAGGCTCGGATAGTTAATTTTACGCTTCCGCCGAACTGGATCGCACTTTTTCGCCGTCACAATAGCCCGACAAACATAAATCTTTTTTTCTACCACAGCGCGTCTGTTCTAATCGCGTGCTTGTAATCGATCGAACAAATTATCGCCGGACCTCTTTCAACCCTGTTCGTATAGTACGAGCGCAATATCAAGATCTTTAAAAGCGGTTTTAACCGGTTACGTTCGCGAAGACTCCGAGAATAAAGCGAAGCTCTGATACGCAATGTCCACGCAGTACAATATTGTACACGATTCGGCTACTTTATTACTTCGAATTTTATGTGTATCACTTCCTTACGTTTCTGGGACGGAAAGAGAAAGAAAAAAAAACGACGGTTCTTTAGTACTGTCGTCATTCGCGAATGTATTAAAAAGTATCTATACTTTTCCTATAAATAAATCCAGGCAGCAAGTATCGTTACCGTGGGTTCTTGTCAATATTTTTAGTTCATTCGACAGTTTCTTGTCCTTGGCACTGTGCGATGGGTTGCGCCGAACAAAAAAAAAAGAAAAAGCTCCTCGCGATTCCGAAAAAGATTCTCTAATAACGCGATGACCAGAAAGTGCCAGTGCGAGCGAATACAATTAATAACTCGTCCGACGTATAACACGACACAATTTGCATCTGCCAATTGAAAGATACAGTTCAAGAAACAGCGACGGCAAAGTTGATATCGTGAGAAACATAGAAACCGTGAGATGACTTTTTGCTTTTTCTCTCTCTCTCTCTCGTTCGGCGGAAAAAATTCACTCGCTTACCGTTTGTCCGTTCGCTCGTACTTTTTTGCGAAAATAACTGTTACTCTAAAAATACATTGATCGCGATCAAAGGCTTTTTCAAATGCGAATACGTCTCGACTTATTCGTTTTTATGTTTCGCGGATTAGAAAAAGACGAAAATGTTACGTTAAGAAAACGGTACTAAAGTCGCCAGTTCTCGCACTTTGCGATACTATTTCTTTCGCTACAGATAGGTCCGTCTCGCGTTTGAAAAAGACGGCCTCGTCCGTCGTTACTCGTCTAAAGAATCCGCGAACGAGGCGGACCTCGCAAACGAGAATGCACGAACTTGACGCGATTTGCGTCCTCTTCTCCGTCCTCGCGTGTGAAAAAAGAATCCTGTCCTATCGGCGATCGTTGGTAACGGGGTGCGATTGAACGTAAAAGATGTACAAGAAAATATCTCACTTACAGTGTGCGGTTTGCCAAGACTTGGAGAAGTTGCCCGAATTGGGGAACAACCGAGGAGAGATGGAAGAGCGCAAACCTTATATAGGGGGAGGCTAAGAGCCACCAATAACCCCCACTCTGATTTCGTAGAACACACACCAGTGATATCCCGGCGTCGTCGTCGTCGTCGTCGTCGTCGTCGCCGTCGTCGTCGCCGTCGTCGTCGTCGTCTTCATCGTCTTCGTCGTCATCGTCATCGAGCAACGTCGGGGAAAAAGAGTCAGACGCTTCGAATCCGAGAATCGTTCGCTGTTTTTCAAGAGGAAGATCCGCCGCTCGGTGGTAGCGGCGAACGCCGGGACTTTCAGTATTCTCGTTTCGCTCTGTCGAGGAAGCCGAGGTGTGCCCCACGTGTTCTCGACGAGCATGTGCGCGAAGAGTATCGCGTAATTTCGCGATACCCGTAGCCATTACGTAATATCTCGTAACCTCAGATTCGTACGCAGATGTGTCATCGACATCGGAATTAGAATTAGAATTAGAATAATTCATTAGAAAGATCTAACGAACGAGGGATTGTTGTTTTATTGGTGTGTTCTTTAATTCGACTAGATCAACGGGCAAGGTTCGGGGGCTCTTGTAAATTTATTTTTTTTTTTTCTCGAGGAAGGGAGCGAGGGAAGATTTTTTGATCTAGTTCCGTTGTCGATTGAAGTCTGCAGGAAAATTATTTTTGATGAACAAATTAAACGATTTGCTTGTGCGTACAATAATAAAGAAGTGTACAATAGTTTTTCCAAGTACATACATATTTGAAATACTCGTGAAATCAAAATTTCAGCAGACAAGACTAGGAGTCCTGTTTTTTGAGTTCTGACTCTCTCGAAGGAAGTCCAAGTGAGTTTCTCTGGCGCATTAAGTAGCACAAAATTTTAGCACGCGGTCGTGAATTAATTGAAATTAATGATGCTAAACAGATCCCTCGAGATTCTCTCCGAGTATCACCTACGAGTCAGCCACGTGACTTTCCACGCGTCATCTTTCTACCCGTCATAGAGCCATAAATTTAGACTAACCGTCGGAATAAGTTGTCATGCTCCACGCGTAACAAATCTTTATTACCGTCCTACAATTTTTATAGTATTTATTACGAGAAGGGACTACCGATGTTGTTTGTTACCAAACCAATAATCGGGCAATCGCGTGACGTTTCGCTCGATACCCGTAGCGCGGTTAAAGAAAAAGAAAACAGTAAAAGAAACACGAGATTGAATAATAGTCGAAACGCAACTCTTTTTTATCGACGCAATAATAGTCGCTTTACAGCTGACATGCTCGCGTACATTGGTTTTTCTCGCGTAACGGTATTGCGAGGCTTCCACGTAATAAGTCATGAGTGATGTACGTATACTGAATCGACTAAAGATACGGGAATCGAAACTCGAAGACAATATACATTGTTAATTGCGTGGTAGCAGTGTCAATCAAGCGAGTTTACCAGCTTTAAAGAGATGCGCAATAAATGTATGTATGTACTCGAGTGTAGGAAATTTGCGACACGAAGACGCGATAATGGAGAGAGTGGTTGTTGTAAATCTTACGGTGGCTTAACGAGAGCGCCAAACTGGAACCAGGTTTTCGCGACTCGTGCTCGCGAAACGGCGTTTCGCAATCCTGCGTCGCTAATAATGCTCTTCAGGAAATTCCACAATAAAAGCGATCAAACTACTTCAAAGACGTAGCGCGTCGTTTCGGTGCCTGTAACGAAAATCATAATCTTTTATAAAGGTCTCGCAGTCACGAATTGCTTTGGTACGTTAGCACGTTTATTATCATTACCACTAATTAACGTATGGTTTAAACGTAATTCCTTAAGCGTTCCGTGTATTCGAATATCTCCAGTATTACGACTGCACTTCCGACCGCCTAAAAATGAATAAAACGTTTCGCGTGAGCAGGAAATCAACATTCTCTTTGGTCCCCATTATAAACAGCGTTAATTGATTATTAAACGCCACGACGATAAAACGTATTCGTGACCTATTCGTGACCCTGACCGTGACACTCGCGAGCGAGGAAAGATTTCGTGGCTACGCGCAGCAAACTCGCTGCATTAGCCACGCGCAAGACTTATTCGCAGGGAGTCGTTAATTTTATCTTACGGCCGATGTACCCTATCGATGGTGCGAGATACATTTTGTTCTTTCATAAGTATTGCCAGTATTTACACAAATTGCTTGGTTGACGTGCGAATGTTCCGTATCGCGAGAACTTTTCACAAATTTTCAAATTTCAATACAGGATGTGTAAGGAATCGCTCTTGCTGGCCAAACGGTGGCACAATCGAGCGAACGGATTTGAAAGCCTGCATAGCGATGCTGCATACGTACACGAGATAATCATTTAAAACCATATTTGTAACTTCCTTAGGTTCGCTATAGAGCCAGACAACCTCTTTAACCTATATAGGTACTTCTGCGGCCGAGGCCATCCATTCGCACGTACCATTATGGTCTTCGAGTTTGCCATACTCTTATCGAGAACCTTTACAACTAATTATACGTAGAAGCGCGTATCTAGACATCTCGAACTGCAAAACGCGCCACATCCACGCTACTAAAAAATACGTCTGCGACGGCTCGCAGAGTTTAATACACACCAATATACTCAATGATATATGACTACGACTATCGCGTAATCGATTGTCTCGCCCCGTAATGCTTGCCTCTCCGCTTATCTACTTATTTAGACGCATCTTATTCCTTACCTCCCTCCCACCCCTTCGCCCACCCATCGCTTGTAGCGATTGTGCTAACTTTTCAAAGTGATTTCGTCGTATAAATACGAATGCGATATAATATCATTTTGGCTAGTTCCAGCAAAATAATTTTCTCCTGGTTCGCACATCGATTTTGATACTCCTCAGCAATTTTTGGTCAAACGACGGTAATCGTTTAACGTGTATACGTTCCGGTTTATGGTTCAACGAAATATCGCTATGTTCGGTAATTCGTAAACCGAAAAAAATGTTAATTACCGGGAGATAGCCGAGACGTTACTTCTGCGATCAACCCATCCCCGCTTAACACTTAAGTGTAAGAAATGAGTTTTATATCAGACCGGTTAGAAGTAATGCCAGAAGATATTACCGTTGATTAAATCATGTGGCAAAGCAATGTCGCAATTGATCCGCAAGCTCTCGTGCATTGGAAACGTTTTCAAAGGCAAAGAGGCGAGTATTCGCTCTTTCTTGAAAGTATCCAACAATGAGAACAAAAAAAGTCAATGCTCCACGTTAACACCGTTGGACAAAAATATCATGTTTCCGTTAGAGAGAATTATTTCTCACAACCTGTCCGAGGGTCACGGGTGCTGTTCCGCTTGGTATCACCGTCACCTGCGACTTTCCTGATCCTACGCCAATCAACCGCAGAATCTTTCTTACCACTTTTTAACTTGAATATATTGTTTAATTTTCGTATGAACGTTCTTAGCCCCACCCCTTGTTTAAATTGCAAAGTACGTTTCGTGTTTTTGGACCTGGACGAGCGTAAGGAAGATATTAAAAATCCCTCTACTTATTTGATCGACATTTTAGCTACGGCGAGGACAGAAGGAGTCGTCGGAACAGTTACTTTAGCGTATACAAGTGAAATTGTTTAATACTTGGTAATGCACGGTCGATTATTCGCCTTTTTTGTCGACGAAAGAAATTGACATGAGAATGGGTAGTTCGGTAGATGAGGAAACCCTCCTTTCTGGTACTTATTTCGTCATTAATTGTTTCGCCTTACAACAAACAATCAATTTTGATTGCATATAGCAATTGCATTGTAAAGGGCTTTTCATGATCTCGTTTATACTCGTCCATTCCTAAACGGCCAAAACGTAGTCTTCGCGCGATCTTTCCCTTTTTTATACAAACAAATGTTGATTTTGCCACGAGACCTAAAGATATCTTGCACATAACTCGAATATTTCGGCCAACGATACAGCGCAAAGATTGACAAAGATTTGAAGGACTCGAAAAAGGTACGATCTCGTTCACCTCTTGGACAGGAAACGGTTGAGATGCGATTCAACTTGTTCTCCGAGTTGACGAAGAGCAACGACATCGTGATTGACAAGTTTTTTATTTCGATCGAGACGCGTCCGGCAAGGAAGGTATGTATATATATGTATTTAGACCGTCGTCTACCGGAAACTTCTGTCAGTTTTTTCATTAAATACAAATAATAGATTTTGAATGCATTTATTAATGTTTACCGAGTATGTAAACCGAGTTATTAATGTAAACAGAGGCATCGATACATATATGTACATAGGTATGTATGTTTCGAACGGACACGTTGATAGCTGTTGAAATTTGAGATGACATTATCCAACAGAACTTTGGTATATCGAGGAAGGGCAGATATCCAGAGCGTAGGACAATCCAGCGCGCTACGTATTACGCGTCTACCGCCACTTACCGTGGCGATTACATGTATAGTATGCGTTCACGTACGAACACGCGCGGGAAAGTAATGCGAATTATGCACCTACGCGTACTCACTCGTACACGCTCCCTCGCGATCGTGTGTACACGAGCTACGCGTAGTGAGTCATCGAGCGTAGTGACGTCACCAACGTGCTCGAGGGGCAATCAACCGGCAAATAGCGTAAAAATGCGTTGCGGATCGTGCGTCACGCGGTGTTCGCTCGCGCTATTGCGTAGGTGGATGTTCGATGTCGAATGGAGAATACGGGATACACGGATACATGGGATGATGCGTTTTCTAGAAAACCGCGGACATTGCTTCTCGCTCTGAATGCAACAGGTTCGCTCGCTTCGGGTATACGCTCTCTGGCGTCGAAGGGTAGGATTCGCGACGAACAAGTTTGAGGCAAGTGGCTTCTATTTCAATATGGAGACTTTACACAGATTTCGTTATATGAAAATTGGAATCGTTGGAAGACGTCCGTCCTACTTTAGGAATCGATGACTGGATTCTCTAGAGTCATATACCGTCTAGTTTTGATTACGTTTAAATAAAACGTAATGGAGCAATTGTCAGCTTCTCCCCGGGGGTATAATTATTGTTATATCAGAATTTTCCAATTTAATCGGTTAACTCTTTACGTTGATTCGAATTGAAGATTAGAAAACATGTTTTTTTTTGTTTTTGTTTTTTTTTTATCGCGATACAAGGCCAGGTTTTGTATTTGTCGTATTTTTTTCATTCAACGCGCGTTTGAAAGATTTGTCTACCGAGTCGCGGTTTAATCTCGAAGGATCTCTAAACGTACGATCTGACTTAGTAATGAGCAAGAAGATTTGAATAAATTGCTTCAATTGAAAGGTGAATGGAGGTCGTCTGCATCCCGTTTCCACAAAATTGGAGACGTAAAAATTTCGTATTCCGCGTTACGCGACTCAAGTTCCTGACACCGGGCATTTGTATTTTTGTTTTCCTTTCAGTGTTTTAAAGATATCGGTCGAAACTTATTTTCCACACTGATTTCCATCCGTCCGATTTGGTTTCGCAACGATCAAGAAAATTTAAAATAGGCTATACGCCAGCTTCAATAAATCTGTCCTCTAGGAACAAACAGAAGACATTTGCTCGAAATCGGACTGTAAATCACAAAGTTGTTTTGGTAGGTACGTTAGATCCGCGACACGCACTTAACAGAAACGTTTACGTCGGTTTATTGCGAATAGCCTTGAATTTACTTTCCATAACTTTGAAACTTTTGCCGCGTGATTTTCCAATTGCTTTAAATCACATTCTCAATTTTCTAATTATAAATACCGTTACATCCCGCTCGATAATTATTGGATTTCGCGAGGACGCGAGAACCCCAGGCAAAATCTGTTGGGATCGTCGAAACAATTTTAAAAATAGCCGTTGCACCATGATAATGAGCAATCGGTGGGGTGGGCGTGGGGGCAGGAGAGGGGGGCGTCGTCTCTGTTAAATCAAATGAAACTCCCTCGTCTGTGTTTGCTTTGGGAACGACAGAGCATTCTCTGATTAAACGACAATTCTCTTTAAAACGAGTGCGCACATGCTACAGACGCGTGAGAATACAGCCTTACCGAACTCCGATATACATATGTATGAAATACAGCCCACCGAACGATATTTGACTTCCGATTGACACCCGTATCGCTGGGACCGATCCATCGCCTCTCCAAGCATTCTATAGTTATGAAACAATTACTGGAGAAACGATAATTCTGGATTACTCGTTACTATGTTGCGGATTCTATCCAAATACGTATCCAACATAGAAAATATATAAAGTGTATTCGAAATACATTTTTAGAACTCTCTGGTGACTAAATAAATATCCGTTTTAAACTCGCATCTTCGCTTGTGTTCTTTAGAAATATATATGTATTTGTATAAAATCAGCGATCTACTCATTATCATGGTATGTTTAGTCTAGTTACTCCGAAGTGCACGCCTTCCTCGTTGTATCAAAATATTTTGTAAATTGATTCATAAGTTTGTATCATAGATTCCGTAACAGTTGTATTAAGTTGATATTGAAACGTAATGCCAAAAAACTTACTGTTCGGTATTAATTTAAATACGCACGTTCCTCGTGCATAATTAAAGGAATTAAATGGCAGGAGA
The DNA here is from genome assembly GCA_933228935.1 of Pemphredon lugubris. NCBI lineage: Eukaryota > Metazoa > Arthropoda > Insecta > Hymenoptera > Crabronidae > Pemphredon > Pemphredon lugubris. The sequence continues at coordinate 25,446,674 of OW121817.1, read as the reverse complement.
TCACGTCTGGGAATGTGTAAAGCGGTGTAAAGAATGACTCGTAATGGCGCATACTGTTCCCAACCACTAGGGTAGTAAGTTGAATAGGTATCAAAAACTATTACTTTAAACGCGATTAGATCTAACATAAGTGTTCATACGTGTCGCGAACGACCGGTATCATCTATTTCCGCTCGAAATTTACTAGGCTTATTAACGGGGCTCTATAAGCTGATTTGACAACGATTTCATTTTAGCCTCTCTACGCTACGCGAATATCCGAAAGAACCAGAGAGTAAACGGGGCGAATGATAACCAAATTTCGTCGGTGAAATTACGATGGCAAATAAACGTAACACGATTGCAAATATAGTTTCAATGTGAAAAATGACATACCTGATTTTGCCCTATCATTAGAATTTCGTGCGAGATACGTACGTGATTTAAAAATAGTAGTGTCGAATCTTTAAAAGGTCGCCGTTCTTCAATAGAAACGATAATCGTGGTTGGAAGAAAAACGCATTATCCGCGTAACGGGCAACCACGCGTATCTATCAGACGCGCGGATCGATTTAAGGGTTGATACGTCGTATCATTCGTTTAGCTTTCGCCTTTGGCCCGTAAAGATCGAAGGTATCGCGCGTACGAAATTCTACTCCGATTACTCGGAACGAAACTTTCAAGAATTTTTCGATACGAACCATCGTACCGTGCTGGAGAAACTTGGAGGACTCACCTAATCATAATATCTCGCCTCGAGACGATACCAAACCGGCAGAAGCTCATTCAGTGGAAAGCACGCGGTACTTTTGATACGACACTTCCGGCGACACTACTCCGTTTTCTTTTTTTTTCTTTCTCCTTCTCTCTCTCTCTCTCTCTCTCTCTCTCTCTCTCAATCCCCTCGGTACTGTCCAAGTGTGCGACTTGGCGAGGCGTCGATAGAGCGATAACTAAATCACTACGAAGGGGTCACTTCGCGGCGAGTACGTCTGTCAATCTGTTAGTACCACTGCCATCTCAGGGACGTCGCACGGGGCCGCGAAATCAGGCGACCTCTTCCCCTTCCTTCACCCCTCCGACGCTAGAAAAAAGGTGCACCTCTCACGAAGGGGGATAATAGCCGACCATTGACAACTTCGCGGAAGTAATAAAACTCACGGTTAAGGATAAGTACTGGCGCGAAGTTGCCGGTAAATAAATAAATTTATATCCAACTGGCAGACGACATAAGAGATTTCGGAGTCGATAATCGTGGTACCGGGCGATCGATTCTACGATCATTCTTCATGGCGGTCAATTTCTTTTTATCTAGCCCGCCGTTAAACGCAAATATGTTGAAGCAAGACTTTTACGAGCACGGAACGAGGAATCGCGATAACCGATTTTCCTTGAACCGTTTTCCCGTAGTTCCTTGTGCGCGCATAAACCTTCACTCGGATTCCTCACGCGTTGCCCTTCGAGCGTGTTACGTTTCAACTGCTCGCGTCTGCGGGAGCTTCACGAGCGAATGAACAGTCGCCGATAGAGTATTTAAGGATGGTATAATTTCGACTTTACGATAAAGATCTGGATCGATAGCTCGCGGCAAGTGGAAAAAACTTCTTACGAAACGAAATGGAGAACAGGATCGGAATGAATGTCTCTGCTTTCCGTCAGAATTTTTCGCACTGCAAATTTATCGTGCGTCACGGTCCAAATAACTGATAACTTTCGTATAAGTTTCCTTGACTCGAGTGCCGATTTAGACGCACGATATTTGCGCCGACTATCAGGTCATCGTTCGCGAATCGAAAAAGCAAAAAAAAAGAAAAAATTGCCGCGCTTCGCAATTTGCTTCGCGTAGAAAAGAAAAAAAATCGCCAAAGGGCCCATGCTCTGCACCCCTGTGCCCTGCTCGAGTTAAATTACTATAGAAGACTTTATCCACTTTAGGCACCGGCCGTCAGGCAATCATCCTATTGCCGTACCATAGTATCATGAATGACGGTAAGAAAAGCCACCGAGAGCCGGTTGCCACGAGTTCCCCTGAAATATTGTGCGCCGTTCGCTCCGTTGAATTCCCACGGTCCACTTCGCACAGAGAGAAGACAATACAAAACAATATTTCAAATCGCTGTAGTGGCTGGCGAGAATCCAATCGTCTTAACAGATATCGCGTAAGACGATACCTATGCTGTTATCTCTCGTCCCGACGTTTCCAATCGGAAAGAGAGGGAGAGAGGGAGAGAACCGATGCAAAATTCTCGGTGGTTTAAATTGGTCTGACCGAGCAACGGGGGTGGACGTTAACCACCACCGTAACCGTATTAATCGTATTATGTTATTTGAATTCGGAAGAATTTCTTTTTCGACAAAGTCGACCCGTGGCATCACGGGTACATACACGCTACTCCATATCGATTGAACCACATTGGTGACGAGAAAAAAAAAAGAATAAAAAAAAGGTGTGCGTAGAAATACTGAAATAGTAACGGGGCAATCAATTATACACGCGGTGTATCATGCCAAGCGATGCAGAACAAATGATAATCACTCGCGAACCTTGCGCGGAATGCAAGAATGCAGCACGCCTGCGTCACTGGAATTCTTCCTAGCTCTGCTCTCGATGAATTCATTGCGCTAAACCTTTGCGATTCACGAACCTCCTTATCGTAGCTCTGGTCACTAAGAAGCGACTAAAAGATAATGACCCAATTAGATGTCATTTACACGTGACTCATATCATCAATTTATCCATGTCCGGCTGCCAGGCTATAATATGTCTTGCGCGTATGGTTATCCACGTTTGGTATAGAAAGGTAAATCGCCTCGGGAAAACGTGCAGCGTTAACGGACGCTGCACCTGCGAACCATATATCTCGAGCGCCAGTCGATTTTCTTTGACTTGGAATTAGACGCGACGATCGTTTTGAGTATTTCATCGCCCTCTACGCACAATCGAGCCGCCAACGTGAAATCTCTGAATTTCGATATTTAATATTCCTAACCCCCGGATCATTTCGTACATCGGGAACGTACTCCAGGATGTATATTCGTATATTCGTACCTCCCAGTGCTACCTCTCCCACGATCTTCCACCGGTGCTGAAACAATACGCTCGTGGTAAAACGTAAAACTGAACGGCCGCGATGGCGGTCGGCGAAACGGAAATCACAAGAACGCGGCTCGCGCGGTGAAATGAATCGCTCTTAAAGTCTCTTTGACAAAAATAGAACGATTGATAATTGCCGACGTAACGTCTACCGTCCGTGCAGCGGCGCGGCGGGAGGGGGCATAAAACTGGTTCGTCCGCTACCGACGTCCGAGCTCTCGTTTTCTTCGCCACCTAGTATACACATCCGGTCGGTCGGTCGGTACTCTGCAACTTTCCTACTTCATTCATCGACGCATTCTGTGGCCTTTGAAGGTTGCACCGGCAGAAAGGAGCGGGCATGGTCGCGCGCTGCCGATCAGAGCCAGCCGGCGCAAACGCCGACGACCAGTTTCAGCATAATAATTCCTTCTTGGAAATGCATCGATGGTACATACGTACCACCGTGTTCCACGGTATCGGTATTGCGAATTGCATTGGTCGTAGGGCGCGGGCGCGCGGACTCGCGGAGGCGCACGCACACGTGATACCCAACACAAACTATTCGTTCTTGGCGCACTTTTCTGCTCGTGCACGAGGAGGTCCCGTGCGATCTTTTTGTCCGCGGTGATACGCGAAGATCGTGATGGTCGTTGAGCGACGCGCGTTTCTTACACCCGCTTTGCATTATAGCCCAATTGTTTGAAAGGAAACGATTAATTCGGCATCGGACCAGACACTAGTGAAAATCTCAACTTCATCTAAGGCATCACCGGTCCGAGAACGGTACCATCTGTGCTATGTCTCGTGATACGTTAGATTCGATGGAACGATGTGGTAATTCATACCTTCTACCGCGTACAATCTTAACGTGTGAAAGAACGGAATAAAATTAGACTCGCGAGTTGATCCAGTGCAGGCCGGATCAATGAAACGGCAGTTTCGCGTCACCTGTAGGTCACAGCAGCGGTGACGTAGCGTTCACCGTGTTCCGCCGCCGGGGCAATTAGTAAATGTTGCAATTTCTCGCGATCGAAAACTCAGTATTATGCCCGTTGGACATCTTTCAGCGAAAGACGGCGTATGGTAATAATAATAATATTGCAATCGTCCCATTAAACGAACTTCCTCCTTGAAACAGCAGTCGAGTTACTATAAGTGAAATACTTCCGACGATGTATTTTCAACGCCTTATAATACTTATTTAATTACCCGAACTGAAGATTCATGCTCGGACGTAATACCTACTATTTTTCACACGCGTTAACATTTTTCATTTAATCTAGTCCAAGCTCTATATTTATCTCTGTCCTAATGTAAATGAACCTGGTTACCAATCACCGTAATACATCGACACGATATTAAAGATAAATAAAAACAAAACAAAACACTGCTCTCTTACCAAATGCTTGCACGCATGATATACCCATAACTCTACGAGTGAAACATCGTTCGGCCCTTTAAATACCATTGCGTATGGCGCCCAGTAGTCTTCGCATCGTTATACAAACTGACATCCACGAGTGACAACGTACGACGTGTTCCACGGTTTTTAAATCAATCGCGCGGCAAAATGTGAGAAGGTGTTTCAAACAGTCAGCTGCGGGTTAAACAGTATCACGAGCGTTGACTGGCGTTACGCGAACGGACCTTGCAACAGATTTTTCGCGAGCATTCATTCTCTGGAAATAAATGAACAGGTAACGATATACCTGGGAACGGTGCCGATGCCGAGCGAACCCCGCGTTCCATCGAAAATTCCACACGTTCGATTCTCAGAGTGCACACAGGTATTCGCGCTTGTGGCCATGCACGTGCGCGAGGGCATCGCGGTGAGGGGGGAGGTTATCGACGGCGCCTCGCGGAGAAGGCGAGTAAAGCGAGAAAGGAGAGGCAGGAGAAGGCAGACGGAAGGGACAAAGGATAGGAGAGGAGAGAGGAGAGAGAGAGAGAGAGAGAGGGGGGGGAGAGGGAACGCGCCAGCTTATACACGGTAAAAGGTAGAACGTATGTACAGTTCAACGAGATTCTGTAGAGTAGCGCAAATACGTATTGCTGTCTATAACAGCATCTCCTAAGTTTTCAGATTTATCGTAGATCGATTAGCTTCCATAAATATCGGAGTTTGTAAGAACCGATGCAACCGATAGCAAAGATTCACAGTCTGTCCTTAACACTGTTATTCGGATAATCAAGAAACCAAACGTATGGCCGTAGAACTTTGCTGGTTGTCCGATACAGCATTCGGTTTCGGCTGAAAAGAAAAAGAGAAATTCGTTTCTCCGGCACTAATAGCGGCAAAGGTACGACTATCGAGAACCGGCGGACCTCAACGTTAACCCGAAATCTTTCCGAAATCCTCCGACACACTTATATCCTAGATAAAATGAGGAGCATTAGTTCGGTATGTACACAATTACGTATGTACCTTATCGATTCGACGTGAGAACTGGTGAGAACGGCGCGTATGGTGGTGTGAACGCGGGAGCCTCGTGTAGAGATACACCGGTAGGGCAATGGTGGGGAGAAAACGTGAATGATCCATAGAGAGCCACGGCTTAGTGTGCCTCTACCGGCGAGCACGTGTTGGTGCTTCCAGCCCAGCGTGCCGACGGAACGGAACGGAACAGTGGTGGAGCAACGGGAAACGTCAAAGAGATAGTGGGGATAGGGAAGAGGGTGAAGTGGGGAGCAGAGCACAGCTTCGGCTTCGGAAATGGCCGCGGGAAAGTAGAGAGCGTTACGTCGTCTGATGGGCGAGCCAAAGTTTTTCGTGTGCAGCGCTCGTTAACCCGGCGCTTCGGGCGTACGATCGGCGATTCCACGAGGATCTCTTTAACCTTTTCGCTACGCAATTCTCGCCGGCCGGTCGTACTCCGCGGTTCGCGCATATTTCACGCGTCGCGCGGGCATACATATACGCGCGATTTCTACACGTTAGAATATCTGGCAGCGAATACGTGTGGTGTCACCTGTAGTACCGCTGAATGCGATCTCGAAAGTGGGGGAATGCACGTTAGACCGTAAAAACAAACAAGAAAGAGAGAAAAAAGAAAAGAGTATATCGGGTAGAGGAGACGAGAATCACCGTGCGCGAACAAGTATGGAGCAACGGAGATTTTAAAAGGCGGTCGAGAGTTGGCCTGTCTCTGGGGAGAGCACAGCCGGCACACGTAGGAATTTCGCCAGTCCACTCGTATCGGAACAGCGAATAACGTTAAGCGGCTCGAACGATGGTTTTAACGAAAGCGTAAACTAAACCGTAGTAGGGGGGTAGTAAGTCTCTGAGAGCGAGATACATTTGACATCGTGGGTTTCGGTGGTCCGGGACACACCGGTGTCTCTCTCGAGAGGATACATCAGCGCGGGCGGTCGTAGACACGAGGATGGCCGGCGACGACGGTGCACCGCCGAACAATGAGGCTCTCGGCGGGGAGGAGGGGGACGGGCAGGGTGCGTCAGCGGAACCGCATTCCAGAGTGGGCGGCATTCTGGAATGCGATCCCCCCGGTAACAGGAATTTGCCGAGCGAACGAGCCTGCAACGAGGAGGACTGCGGCGGTGGCGGCGGCGGTGGAAACGGTGGACCCGCGATTGCCGACGACGAGGGCGGCTTGTGCCGATATGCTGTCGGCACTGCAAATACCGCTATGTCTTTCTTCGAGGTTTGCCAGGTAAAGAATACGGGATTGCCGGTATCATGATTTACGATCCCTTACGACTGTCAACAGGCAGCAGCCGCTGTTGCCTTTGTTGCCCGCGCGTTCCCTTTTTACTTTTTCATCTCCCTCGCGCGAAAGCACACCGCGGCGCATCTCGGCGCAAAAAAAAATCGATACGAAGCTCGAGTTCCAAAATCGACCGTCAATATCGCCGTTTACGTCCGGTCCTTGTTTTGTTTTCTTTTTTTTTCCTTTTCCACACGGATATGTCTATTTTTTACCTTGTAACGTTAAAAGAGAAATTCTAGAGTTTGATGGGCGATGAATTCTTATTATAGATAATTCAATGAATCTACAAAGATAACGGTACGGTTATCGTTTCGTCGTTCAAGTTTACTCGAATGCGATGCGTCCATTAATCGTTGAATTACGGGCTTAATTTCCGTCGTGTATGTATCCCGAAAGATTCCACGATTCTTCGAATTAGTCGGGATCACGAGGAGTCGTCTCTTTTAGACTCGACTGCAACATCTCTTCCCGCAATTGGTTTCATCCCCGAGGTACAGCCTCTGCGAGGATTCGATAGAGTTCACGGCGGAATGTCTGGCCAACGACGTGATACGGTATCTCTTGAAGGAAGACATTTATCTTATATCCCGAGATCCGGTCTCCCGCAGTATGAGGCACAATGTGTATCAGATGCTCAACAAACACAGTATCCTATTCGCAAGTATGGTAAATCGTCTGAACGTCGTACCGGACACGGCGTACGAGGCATTCGTGGGGGTCGCGGACGAGCTTTTCTTACACGGCGGCGTAACATGGGCAAGAATCGTTTGCTTGTATGCGTTTGCGGGCAGACTCGCTCTCTGGGCCCGAGACCGAAGAATGCACGCGCTCAAGAAGAAATTGCCTCTATACGTTTCCCGATTTATCGGCGAGAAAGTAGCGCACTTTATCAAAGGATACGGAGGATGGGTAAGTGGTGTGGTCGACGAAATTTTCACACAAGTTTAGATCTTACCTGTAAAGTTATCCGCTTTCTTTTTTATATATTGAGATATAATGCGTACCTCTCGCTTGCCCGTAGAACCAATTGTGCACAGAGTATCCGGCGACGGAGGAAATTAGCGGAGCCGTTTGGAGAAGTCTCTTGATGACAGGTGCTACTCTTGGTCTGGTCGCGACGATCCTAACTGTGACCTCCTGATGCAGCCTTACGGATCAAATCACGCAGGGTACGTTTCGTGCGAAAACTTTTGACGTACTTATATATTACCAAAATGCGCTTAAGCAGAATTACCAAGAGTTTATACGCTCTTACGTCGCCGATGGGAACGGAGTTGTGTAATGGGAATGCCATCTTCGCTACTATATAAGAAACATGCGGAACGAGCGTTATGTTGTCCCAGCGGCACGCACAATTTTCATATCAGTGTCATTCAGCTTAGAATCATCCTACTTTTTTTTATATAACTCCAACGGACGTATATGTAGCCCGAATGACAAACGACGATGCGAGATAACGAAATAGTTCCCTATTACATTAATACATTATAAGGTCGCAGCTCCGTTGGAATAGTTAAATTAGAAAAAGACCTCTTATTTAAAGTTAATCTAGATTTTCTATCAAAATGATCAACGTAATACTCAAAATTGATGTATTAGATGTCTATACCAAATGTGAATCTCAAAATTGTATTGAATTTAGGTAGAAGCAATCTAAATGTATTTATTCATAATTTATTCTAGGTAGAAAATATATTAAATAATAAATTCCATCGTTCGTTAAAAGACGATCGTAATGACACTCTTAGAATTTAGAAAGGACAGTTGACGTCATAACAGTGATCATTAAATGTACCATAGTATCGTTAAAAACAGCATTGAATTTTAAATATGGTAGCACCTATTATTACAAAAACTTTATACAAATATTCGGTGATAATAAACATTTCTACAACACATTTCTTACTTCTTCTTTTGTGTTATCGGTTATATTTAAAACCCACTACAAATTAACAAAAAATTGATTATGCGCATGATACGGTCATTGGGTATTTGATTTATAAATATAAATTCAGATACATGTTAATGTTTAACGTTATACGACTATTACTAGGATATTTAAAGGTATCCTGCACATTCCCTTCGTATAATTTCAATGTAAAGTCACAATCTCCTCCGCGTCAAAATATGTATGTAACTTTAATAAATGCAAGTAGGGTAGAAAAGCTCATGGTGCTTATTTTCGTGAAAGAGGGAATTCTGCCCAAATATCTGGGGGATGTTACGCGGTGCATCGTATATACGTTCAAACAATTTTGAACTGTTTATATTTTCAAATAATGGGAAATAATTAAGCTTTTATGCTATAAACGAATAATCCGTACTCTACAGCTTATTATACGTAACGTTCGTAATTTGTCTAAAACAAGGAAAAGGAGGCGGAGAGGGAAGGTTCAATTTACTATTAACCGTATTAGGTAATGTTGCAAAAAGTACTTTTTTACGGGAGGCCCGATATTTTAGTATGAGAGTTATTCAAAATATATTCTTCAAATATTGATATAGTTTTATTTAAAGTAGTATACTTATCCAAACATAAATACAATCTACGCACTACTCAAAATATATTGATTTACCGATTCATACCAAGAGTGCAAATATTTCAAAACACAGACGTCTAAAGTACATGAGTAACGGTGAGTATCATATCGAACAGCATACATTTCTTTACCTTTTAAAGAAATGGTAAAATACAGTTTAACTGAGATAACGAGTCATCCGTTGAGCGTTTAATATCTTGAATGCTTAGATTTCTGGGTTGCCGGGTTCTATGTACTCCAACGAGTCTCTTGCGCATACTTGTGACATTAATGTGAGACAAGTAATGTCATGGAAAATGTGCTAAGTTGCGTTATCGAGCTTGAAAATTGAATAGATTAGAAGATAGCAGTATGCAACATTCGCATTTAATTACGAAATTAAACACATGAGTTTCCTAACATTAAGCTTTACTAAAATATCTTACGTAGCCTCTGTACAAGTTTTGCCAAGAATCAGGTATATACTAAAAATATGCGGGTATTAAAACTTTTCTTTCATTTTGGTTAAACTTTGTTCGCGTGTATCGGATTCTTGACGCTACCAAAACAAATATACGTATATGCTTGGTAATTCGACGTTCCTTTTTACCATGTTTAGTTATTTAAAATCGAACATTCGAGTTTATCCCACATACCTTAGTAAATACATCATGGTTTTAAACACGAATAAATCATTACGCGTGTTAGATGAAATTCTTTAAGCTTTGCTGGCCATATCTTACATAAAATTTAAAGAATAAAAGATAATTATCTCTGGTTATCTTTATGATTGTATGAATAATGTGAATATAGAATACAAAATCCCAAACTAGTGAATAATTTGCTGCGAATATATCTAACAATTCTCTTACTTCTAATCAAATTCTTTGACTGTACAGAAAACAACTGTATTTTTTTTACCGTTTATTCAATCCCTAACGTGGATAATAATAAGAATCAACAATTTTTTTTTTTTTCAATAAACCTTCAAAAGTTTTCTACTTTAAGTTCTGCTAATATTGATATTACAACTATGTATAAGTATGTATTATGCATTTATGTGTGAATATATAACTATGTAACTGTACAAGTGGAACTCTCATTTCGTTCCCCACTTATGTAACAACAAGTGATCATTGTACCACGATCATTAATCTTGAATCATTTGGCTAATGATACATGAAACATACCGTCAGCATTATGGGAACAACGCATGGTATACAACAGTTATATTAATTTGCCAAACACTCGTGATCTCGCAGTTAGTTTACCTCTTGCACGACGTAAACGAAAAACCTATTTCTTTATCTGCATACAATATACACGCATACAATACTCTGGCAATGCGAGAATCTCTAAAATCAGATCTACTTAAAGTAACATTGCCTGTAATTACAGCAATTTACGATGCTCGTACATTTTGAACTACGCTCGACATGAAAACCTAATCCCATTTAAAAAGAATATGCTAATTAGCTATTACTAAAGGCAGTTTAAGCAGAAATTTTACGCAAGAATTTTGGACCCAATAAATATTTAGATGTTTTCTCCGAATATTCCAGGCAAATGAATTAGGGCAACCATCCGATTCCAATTTCCTTTATTACTATTACTATATGACGTCGTGAGCTAAGACGAAATATTTCAACCAATGAATTGGCTGAACTATAGATTGAACTAATGGTAGAAATTATATTGCACGTACATAAACGATTTAAACATTAGTCCCTAAACGTGTTGGTGAACGTCAAATAAAATGAAAATGGAATAAAGAGGTGAAACAAATGACAAACCTGGCGTGTCAAACTCCATAATACTGACGATACGGTCGCCGCTTTAATTCAGTTCTTTCCCGTAAAGTTTGGCAGTTATAGCCTGGACGTATCGCTGTCCAAAATAGAGCAAAAACATTAAGAACTTTATCAATCTTATTTCCACCAATATCCTCTCGGTTACTCACACACACACACACCATAATGAACCCAATGCACAGGTCTCATTCGAGACAGATCAAGATCTATTTTAACATCAACCTTCTCAGACACCGTTGGAAGGACTCTGAAAAGTTTCTTTAAAGTTCAATTAATACTTCTCGGAAGAGTCTAATAGTATAATGAAAAGGTACAATAAATTGTTACATTGTAGCATTAAAATATATTAAGCAAATTTTAGACAGACCTTCCGGTCAGTACTGCAACCCTATACTTGGATGAGTCACACGATGTAGCTGCGTACAATGTTGATTCGAGCACTTAAAAATGTAGTCGCTTCAAGGTATGTTTATGAAGGACCGAAACATAGAGCAATATACGGCGTATAATAAGCGCAAATTAATATCAATAATCAATACAAAACTATTTTACGTTTAGCCTGTTGATAGTGGGATGCAATTTTAATAAATTCATTAGTCATAACGATATATGTGTTTGCGACAGACCATATTGTGTCTAAAGTATATCTAACATGTAAATCACTCGTTGACATGTTCTATTTCTGTCTCTTGTCAGCTTTCTTGATTTATCACAGCTGGGGCAGAAGTGAGAAGGAAGAGAACTTGTCTCACACCCCAAAAAATAAAGCTGGTACAGCCCTCTGTTTATTCCATGTAGTCCCACCAATCCTTTTCGTAACCTTCGTGCACATGTTCTAGAAGTACTTTCCTCCGACTGTCGCAGTATCTTCGAGAAAAAATTTAGACAATAAATATTCGTAAGGAGGACCCGATCATCAGGGTAATTTCTACTAGTGACAGCTTTCTTGCACAATCTGCTTAAATACTAGTTTATTCTATGGTAAAGAGTTTTATACGGAAACAGATTTTCGAAATGTGGTAAAAGATACAAGGTCTAGTCTCGCGTACTTATACTTGGCCCGAGGCAAGACCTTGTCCCTTGATCGACTGACTTAGATTTAAGAACTGGGGATGATCGCCTTACCTATATTTGTCTTGAACCTTTTGCTTAATGTCAGCAAGATTTTCGCTTGTAATGTCTCTCTCAAGATATTCAGAAAGGCGCTCAGTAGTACCTTCTAGATCCTTTTGGTTGTCTTCAAAAATCACAGACTGATTATTTTTTCGAACATAATAAGCAAACACGTAAGTGTACATGAGAGTCTGCCTACAGGAACACAAAATATCTACTGCTTTTTTTAAGAATTGTACCTGCAAAATGAAATAAGACTATTTCGTTTAACTGTATTTTCAAAATGGTTGAATTCGGTAACGCATTCTAAGTCTACCTCGATCCAAGACATATTATGTTGCTGCATTTCTTCCATCTTTTCTTTCACACTGGCATACAGTTTACTTTCAAACTTCAACGATTGCATGTGATTCATGTATCTGTTGCAGTAAAACAAATATCTTTGCAATACAGATCTAGACTTTTGTTGCGCATCTCTTGCTGCTTTGGCCTCTTCTTCGTCATAACGATTACAATTATACCAACTGGAGCCATGTGGGTCCCAAGGTCCGAGACAAACCCAGCAAAAATCAGTTTTACAATTTTGATTCTTGCACACCATGTGATTACAGCCACCATCCTTTTCAATAGTGACATTACACTTGGGGCATTCCTTTGTATTGGCAGCAATCCAATTTGACGTCTCGGAATCGTCATCGCACTTTTTAATCCACTTACGTAGTAAATGACATTTTACAGGATCATGCCAATTTTCACCGCAATGGAAGCAGAATGTGTGCCCACATTTGCAAGTCACCGGCCTCGGTTCTACGTACTGTACTTTGATTGCATTATTACAATCTGGCGATGGACACCACCTCAGTAACCTATTGCACTATTGGAGCAACAATGGAAATTAGTAGTTGTTTTAACTAGAACTGATTTTTTTTTAAATTCATTTATTTATTCGTTTATTTTTTTTTTTTTTTTTTTTTTTTTTGAGAGAAATAAAAGGTTGGAGAATAATAATTACTTCGACAAAGCTATTAGTTATCAAATGCTGATATTTTAATTTGACTTTAGAGTCTTTTACGAGTCGCATTACGCTGGCATCGTCCACTAAAATATCGCAAGCATGTGCTGCACACGCAATTGTTTGGCCAACTCCTTCTTCCATGATCTTGGTTGTAAGATATTCCCCCCAACAACCGGTACAAAATCGGTGTCCACATTCGAGGCCAGTCATCATCTAATTTTCATACAATTTACATGTTATTTTGCAAGAAAAACTAAATACTTATATGACCATTGAACGTGGTTAATTTAACTTTTGTAGAAGCGAAAAGGAATTACGATAAATGTTAGACCGTTAATAAAAAAAATCACATACACTTACTGTAGCTGGTTGAATCATAAAACATATTCCACACTCCTCAGTTCCATTTGTTGATGTTCTTCTAGACTGAAAATGTAACATCCCGATACATATTTTGTTATATTCGGAAAGAAAATTCCGGAAGTTTCCTTATTTACCAAAGAGCTGTGAGAAGACCGACTTCTATTTATTAATGGACCCTTTCTAAATGGATTAATGACTCGTGCTTCCGCAAATAACTTTTCTTGGTCTCCATCGTAAAAACGCTCCATCAACTTTTCTTTATCCCACTTAAAATGATTTAACAAGATACGTGTGGTTGTTGCTGGGATCTGAAATGGGACAATTTTATTAAGGTCATGGTCAACATTGCGAATTCTTGGGTTTCTGTCGAATGCATCGTAGGATATGTGAACTTTACGACTTATCGCTATTAAAGGTTTAAACCTCCTCGTACTAGACCAGTGTTACCAGTGTGCCACCATTGGTGCGGACATTGTTTATTACCAAGTTTCATACCGCCAAGATACATTGCATCATTTTCCCAAGCGATAAACAAATTTAAGAAAAAAAATGTTTTGAACGGCGATGGCGGGGTAAGCGATAGGTTAATAATTATGAGCATTGATCATACTTCGACAACTGTGTTAACTTCTTTTATCGAATCGACCATATGTTGGACTATCTCTTCTGTCGAAAGAACTTCAACGGGATAATCGTCGACGTCGGTTGCACGCTCGCGTGGATTACCAGCTTCTATCTCCATCGCAAAGTCTACGTCGTCGCCGCTGGACTCATTGCCAGAATCGACGTCGTCGTACAACGTTTCCTCTTCGGAATCCATTGTATTCTTAAATCGTCGAACGACTCGTACGCCAATGTATCTTTCTTATTGTCTCTAGCTTTGACCTGTGCATAAGACGTTAAAATTATGACGCGTCGTAGCAGTTCAATGTTCACAACCCTGATTTCTAAAAGACATTTTGTTACGTACACTTTCCTTTGTACATTCAAGAACGCAATGAACTTATACTGGGAACAATAATATCACTAATGGCAGTTGATGAAAGTTAGCACATTTTTGTTTTCATTTTACTACGCATCACGTAAATTCCATTGCATTCAGAACAAACCGATGATATCGACGAGTACTTCGTTACTCTGCCTGTTGTTGGAACTCAACGACTCCGTAAGGAAAATGGAGTATTAACGAGGAAATTTAATCGCACCTGTACCCGCGAAATACTGCTGCTGCGGAACAAACTGAAAACAGCTTATGTTTCACCACATGACGTCATCGCTCACTGCTTCTCGAATAAAGCAAGGTGCTTTATCAAACATTTTGCCCCGCTGTCAATTCTAATGATCGAAAACTCACTGTCACGGCACTACGCGATTCTCCGAGACGCGCGAATGACCGAAAAACTACAAGATATATCTACGATACACGTAAGCAAGACTAAAAACAGCTGCCAAAACATCCGAATTGAACTCCGGCAGCTGATGCATTAAACGCTATTTCCACGGGAGAAACGATGAATGGGCTGCCGCGCAGTTAGCCAATCGGATGGTTTTGTACGTAACGTACTGCCCAATGGCGCCTAACGATTATCGAATTAATATTTTGTGTTATTCCTCAGCTTTGGCTGGTGTATCGTTTTCGATTAAAAAAAAGACTGCTTTGAAGGAAATACCGTCGTTTGTGTTAGTATTGTAAAGCGATTCAAGTATTTGGCAAAAATGTCTGTATCGGTAAACAAGAGTATCAGTTTTCCGGCTGATTTATCGTATTACCCGACTCTATCTGGCTAAAGCACGGTTAAGCTTATTAAATAAAAGAGTAAACGAAATTCATAATTCTTGGCCGTGTACTGCAGTTGGATTGGATTAATCATATGTATGTACAATATATCCGGTATGCATGAGGTTCTATAGTATACTACGTAGGCGACGTCCACTGAAAAATGAAATGGACTCTAATTGCTCCAATTCTCACAACACGCCACGGAACAATGAATTTTATTTGAATTGGTGAAAGTGTTCGTAAGAGTAAGAAAAACAGTAATTACAAATACTTTGAGCAACGTTAGGTCAAGCAAAATGTGCCGTATCGCGTACAATGTGCTTACATAGTACACGCAACGAAATAGTCAAGTAAACAAAATCTGTCCCTCGCCCTACGTAAAAAATAAAGACGTATTCTAGGAGTCTAATGTATTACATATAAAAATTATATGGAAAAGAAAGCTTGTTCGTCACCTTTCTCAATTCACGGGGCCTAGGCTACAGGATCTATATAGACGACAATCTTAATTCACGAGTGGGCACAACACTTTACGCGATTCTGGGAAATCCTCCTCCGTTTAAACACGTTGCAGATCCACGCGATATATTACCATCCGCAAACTTCTTTTCGGCCATATCGCATCCAACGGTGTACTTCTCACTAAATTAACAGGCTATTCGTGTAAAACCACGAATTAATCTGGAATGCACCATTTGCCATGAAATAGCGGACGAGCTTATAGCTCGGCCACTGCTGTCACGTCCATAGCGGGTGCGTGGCACTATTTTTCCTTACGGAATCAAAGGAATTTCTTGGGATCTATTCCCACTGGCCGAATTTTAGGTTAGTTTTATCCGTGGATGATAATTGACACAGAATTTCGCGCAATACTGTCCAAGAAATGCAAACCTACGAGCGTTGGAACAACGAGACGTCTCGTCGCCAAGCGCCGTTTTACTGACTCGAGTCAACTACTTGAAGTCGGCCCCGTACACAGCGCACAGCTGACGCACATGGGCGTCTCTATACAGGGCACCTTGCAAACTCTTTGCACTCGATTTGACGCGTCTTTGAATCGGTTAAACTCGCTGAAATTCGCAGAATCTTTTTAGGGGGACAATCGAGTGTTTCTTCGTGTAGGGTTTTTTGTTTGGAAATTACACAAAATAACGGTGCTCCATTGAACATAATGAAATTATAGACTAATAAAAATAATGACGGTTCTATACTTCGTTATAAAAAAACCACAAAGTACAGAGATATATAAACAAAACACTGCCGCGCTTACAGAAACGTTAATATCTGTTGCGCAATAATATATAATTCTGTATTAAATTCTCTAATTTTAATATGTTAATCGAATCAATTAGATGATATTTTACATGCGACGTCTACTCGGTACAATGACAATACATTTCATCGATATGACAATATGTACATTTTTTGGAATTAACATTATTACGCCAATGGGCGCATGAGCGATGCGTGAAGTACCTCACAGCGCACTGTCAAGTTAAGTTAACCCTGTGGTGTCGTAACAATCGGGGCAAATGTCGATGTGAATTACGTGGTTATCGGGCAAAATGAGTTTGCCCAGCTTAAGTGATTACTCGTTACTTGAAAAAATCGGTACAGGGAGTTATGCAACTGTCTACAAAGCGTTCAGAAAGGTATGTAATTTTAAGGTTCGGTCAGGTCCGACGCAACGGCAACGTGCATGCGAAACATATGATAGCAGGACCGTAGCTACAACCAACGACGTCGTTTGTTTCACCCTCTGACGTGAATTCTACTTGTAACATTAACGATCCAGAATGTCTGAAAATGCAGTATCAAGTGTAGACTCGCGTATTTCATAATTTGCCAAAGTTATAAGTTTTGAAAAAGGACATTAAATTTTTCACATTAATCTGACACCACTTTCTCAAAATCTGCGCAGTGGAATACTTGAGAAAATTCGGGTAAGAGAAGAGATTGTGTTACCGAAAACCAAATCACATCGAAGCTTTATTGTTTGCGATCACGTGGCAGTAAAATGTGTGCAAAAAATATATCGAGCATTATGGTATAAACGGAGTTAAGCGAATTTTATTTTATGCAACAGTTAAAACATAAAATAATTGTTGTTGCGCAACATACATATGTATATGTAACTCAATTATTATTTTGGATATAGTCACCTACTACGAGTAATGCTACGGGTACGATTCGGTAGAACTACACAGTTATTATCTTTTTTGTTTTTGTTTTGCTCTTTGTAAATGTAAAATGTGATACCATAATGCAGTGATAGGCAGAATTTTACGATGCGGTAGACGCGCATCACGTGATACGGATAATAAATAATTTTGATACAATCCGTTAATGCAAATTTTACAAGTTTTAATCATTCATTTATGGTAATTGCCTGCCAAATTCAATGAAAGATTAATGAATCTTTCGTGTGCTGCGGGTACCATGCATTTTGAACATACTAACTACACGACATAGAAATAATAACAGAAATTATAACGAACACATTGCATAAAGTAATTAATAATATGTTAGGAATTCATGAGTTTATTATTCTCGACCAAATTGTTTTCAAACATTCCAAACGAACCGTGTAGGTAATAAAAATATCGTCCCATTAATTTGCAACGGTGAGCGTAGCTCGTAATCTTATCAAAACAACTAGTTAAAGTATAAACTGATTTCACGTTCTCCTCCTTCGGTTAATCCATTGAGGCCGAGAGTTTTCTCTCCAGAGGGAAACTTTTGGAAATTGTTTCTTGCGTCGAAAAATATCCGTACGTAAGGTAAGAGAGATGTCGGTTATTGAATTTTTTTTTCTAAATTTGAACCTAATAACCGTGGCCACATTATGCTCGAAATACAATTACTTGTTGCCAAGAGCTACATTCTCATTGATTAGAGAATTATTACATACAGCGCGACCATTACGATTAATCTAATCGCTTATGATCTGACGGTAAGACCCGTTATCGGTGTCGTTGATATTACGCGCGAACCCGCGGGCCATAGCTCATTTACGTACACGTATTATGTTGACGATCGGGGCGTACACGATGCACTAACCTTTCCACCAGTCTTTCTCGTACATTACAAACAGAGGGAACTATCGATTTATCTGCGCGAACTCATGAATTAACGTGCAACTTATTTCGATGTATTCCGACCGCTGGTCTATCCTCCAAATGACAGGACTGGTTTGAGAGGTAGCCAGCAAGAGGGTTGCATCGAAGGTTCAAACAAGTAAGTTATCCCAAGGCAACAATCGTATGCTATTGTTGGTTGTTTGTAGGATAGATGCCGAGATGTAGTCGCAATCAAATGCGTAAACAAGTCGTCGCTTTCCAAGTCAGCTATCGATAATATCGTAACGGAGATTAATCTCTTAAAAATTCTGAATCATGAGCACATCGTGGAGATGAGAGACTTTTTCTGGGACGAAGGGTTGGTTGAGAACCACAGTTTCTTCTTTTCTTTTTTTCTTTTTACAATTATTATCGAAGGCTGACTTTCCGAGACAGAGTCAATTTTTTTTCACCGTTTCACGCGTGATCCATTTACGATGTTCATTATAATGTTCTTGGCTCCATGGGCAGTGTCCAATAATATAAAAAAAATTATCGGTTGCCTCTATTCGCGATAGATGTATTATATCTGAAGATTAAAATGAACATCAATGACCCGAGCGTAGAGCAAGCGGTAAAACTTATTAGCGATGATTCGACTGAAATTTTGTAGCGTGGCGAGTCTTAAAAATCTAAAAGTCAGACATACAAATTTGATTATCAATTTTCGCCTAATGAACATCATTTTTTGGACGTAATTTTCACAATGTTAATGCCGAATTGTTTGAATCGCCTCTTTTCCACAATGTTTTTCGTATTCGCTTAAATTGCAGAAAGGAATTTGGAGAGTTTCGGAAAATCAGTCTTCAATTCGTATTAATAAGTTTTTAGTTCGTATGAAATTAGCTCAACCCCAAACGTATAATTTAGGCATATATGCATCGTAATGGAATATTGCGACGGTGGAGATTTATCGAGTTTCATAAGGAAAAGGCATAAGCTGCCCGAACAGATTTGCCGCAGATTTTTGCAACAACTCGCGCTGGCTCTGAAATATCTGCGCAATCACAATGTTTCCCACATGGACTTAAAGCCGCAAAATTTACTGTTAACGAGAAAACCACAACTGATTCTCAAAGTTGGAGGTTCGTCTGTATTATCTACTTTTCAAAGTTTCTACATCTGCGCGCAGTTTAGTTTTAAAAAATCACTCGTCGCGCACTTGAAACGTTTACGTAACGATAACGTTTATGTGTTTTCTAATTGAAAGTATGAATTGTTATTATCAGTACGGTGTCAGAAGATTGATTTATTTCAGATTTCGGTTTCGCCCAGTACGTCTCAAATTCTGAGCAAAAAGTCACGATTCGAGGCTCTCCCCTTTATATGGCACCAGAAATTTTACTAAAACAAAAGTACGACGCACGCGTCGATCTTTGGAGCGTCGGCGTTATTATGTATGAATGCCTCTTCGGTAAGGCTCCCTATTCTAGTAGTAGTTTTCAAGAACTTGCCGAGAAGATCAAGGACAGCCGACCTATCGAGGTGATTGCGACATTACATCGTCTTACGTAATAAAAACGAAAGTGCCCATTATCGTTTGTTATTAATTTTGCGGACATCCCCAGTGTGTTGTTAATGACGCCGTTACAACGAATAATGGATAATTTGTTGAAATCAACAGTTGCGGATTGTTCATAAATGAATATTGTTAACTATAGATACCAAAAGCATCGTACATATCACTCGAATGCAAGGACTTACTGATGTCCTTATTAAAGCATGATCCTGCAAAAAGAATAACTTTCGACGAATTCTTTGCCCACGATTTCCTCGATTTGGTTCACGCGCCGACGAAAGAGAATTATGAAAAGGCTGCAGAGTTGGCGCAGAAAGCCGTAAAAATGGATTCAGAAAACAATCAAAAGGAAGCATTTTATCTTTACTGCGATGCCCTTAGATACTTTATTCCTCTTCTCACAAGTAAGGAACTATAATTGGATACTTTATATATGAATGACGATAAGAATACAAAATTCGGGTAATTTAATAAAGAAAAAGCGTATCGCGAGTGAGACCCCTCTGGAAAACGCACAAATTGCGCGACATTACTTACAGCCACTGTAATCAGGAGACAAGGTCTTGTCTCGGGCCAAATACAAGTACGCGAGACTAGACCTTGTATATTATTTTCCGGAATGGACGAACATGGATTTTCGACGTGTTCAAACTGTATTAAAAAATTAATATAAACAAAAAGTGTAATGGCCATCGGAAAGGCCGCATCGAGATGAGATGAGATGAGTTAATTCTATGACAATAAATAGATACTCCTTTCTTCGCCGAGAAAATCGAATTTATTTGAAAAGTGGTACTCGAGCAAGAAAATTTCTTCAGAATTGATATAGTTCCTTTCGTTCGATACCTGTCACCTTTTCAATGTAGACACAACGCATACATATGTATAATCCCGTTTCAAATGAAACAATGCCATAATACTGAAATAAAGCTAATTATAATGTACTCCGATAGGCGAGGCTGACTTGAAACGGAAGGAGATCCTCAGAAAACACGTAAATGATTATATTAAGAGAGCGGAGATACTGAAAGCATCATTAATAGATAATAGTAAGGAGAAACATAAATGTGCAGAATCAGGGAATAAAGGGAACGCCTCGTCGGTCCAAAAGATACCGTCCTTCGATGGAAAATCATTTCCGTGCCATGAACTCCGTTCGTATGAAAACCTTTATAATAAAATGACTCACTCGAATAAAATAAAAATCGCAGAAATAAGAAAATAATGTTATCATGCGCCATTAACCTTTTGACGGTAGATATGTATACTACCTTTCACGGCACACGAAGATAAATACGTACGAAAAATAAAATCAAAGAATATTTACTACAGGCCTGCCCAAGTTTGATCCGTGCTCGCCAGGTGAGGGGCCCCTCCCTTACCCTCTCCGTAGTCGGGAAGCAACGCGAACGCGCATACGATTGGCGCTTCGGCATCCATCCTTCTCGATCCTACTCGATCGTGTTTTGTTTCACACGGGATAAGCGATGGAGAGGGGTTAGGACCCAGCTCATATATATTCGAACTCGGACAAACATGATTTTCTATGATAAGATTGCTAGTAATATTAATAATGATATCGCAAGAAATTAGTTGATTTAATTTTATTTACAAAATATAGAATTAATCTGTAAGCGTATGCATACCTTTGAACCGATTGTAATATCTCACGTGTAATCGGTGAAATTATTTTTTATTCGATCATTTATCTTCTGTCGTGTTTCGGGAAAGTGAAATGGTCAAAGGGTTAAATGCATTCACGGCTCGCGGTTAAAGATGCAAATAGTCGTTACAGCCGGAACGTTTATCGGCGTGATATTTAAAATATAATTATGGCGCACCCTATTTATAGTAAAAATAGCAATAGGAAATTTTTTAATTCGCGTTTTCAAAATGCTACTTTCGCTACGATCTGCGATTATATTTTTTAACAGAAACATGTCCATGTAGCAGCTGTTTATTGCCCAAATGTTCCAAGTACTTGAGGTCGTAAAGAGTAAAGGGAAAACCCCCCCTGGCTGATTATTGCCGCGGGCAGTTTATTTTCCGACATTTAAAATGCAATATAATCGGAAGCACAAAACTGATTGTGAGTTATACGCGCGATAGTTCGGTTTAAATTTGAATCATTTCGGGAAGTACGTAGAGATGAAAATAAATAGATAAAAAAAAAAGTAAAAGACGTGTATCGCGAAACGGAAACGCGTCGTGTCTGTAAATTAGAAATAATCTGCCCGTGCCACTGATATTTTCGTACGCAAAACTATGCTTACCGGGCGGTACCGAGATGCGCTGAATTGATCTGCCACAGTTATCATCCACACCAAACGCCAAGTTATTATTTATCTGATCTATTTATGCATAGGAATTCTTAGTAAAACTACCACGAGTATGCTGGATAGTCTTGAAATAGGGGAGGTTGCCGAACAATATCTTGCGGAAGGTAATTACGCTCTGGCACTAGAAAAATTTCAGTCCTGTTTAGGGCTGCTTGTGCCCCTATTAGCCAAGGAGCCACCAAGCCGGAGAAGGGATTTATTGTATAGACAGGTGATTACTCGTTATTATTGACATCACTGTTCGAATAAGATTATTAACGGTCAAATTTTAAGCCGTTTAACGAATTCAGGCCTGCGCATTCACCACCAAAATATTATAGCGCAACTTCTTCCTTTTTCGTGGAATCCCTTTCCACGAAGGTATAAAATCTACCTGAGTCTCGGATAAGGGACGGGGAAACAATAGGCAATTGTTTATTTGAATACAGAATTCCGAGTATGGACGATATTCTTTACACGCGTACATAAATAACGACACATAAAAGAGTAATAATACCGGTCTTGCCAATATAACGAAAATGAAGTAATTTGAATAATTTGGAAAATTCAAATCTCTAGATAAAATTATCGATACGACTACAGTTATCGTTACTTACACGCTAATTTCACACAATGGGCATGCCTTTTTCCATGGCGTAATATTATTGTGGTTAACAGGTACAGGTATGGATGAAAGCGGCCGAAAGCACCAAAGGTCTTTTGGCTACCAAAGACATCGAGGACCCCGTGCAACGTGCTCCTGATTCCTCCGAGCAATGCATAATACAGTAATTTGATATACAACGCGTAACACGAAAATTGCCATCACCGACAGTTACTTCTGACTCACATCCGATACGCCAAGCACAAGCTTCAACATGTTCGTGTCGTACTTTTATGAATGCATATACATATGATATGTTGAGTACCACTGTTCAGGCTAATTTATTGAATAATAAACAATTTTTTTATCACGTTCGGGGGTGTGTATTATTTCACACATACTTTTGCCATCTTAACGTCCTGCGTTGTTATCAACGTTACAAAGGTTTTTGCAACACGCGTATCAAATGTCCCTGCTTTATTAAAGGCAACTCGTATGTAGGTACAGAAATTATTCCAATTTTTTCTCGTAACAAAGTCCCGAGTCATTAGAATAACTAGTTTTCGACGACGCGCGAAGTGTTAGCCGAAAAAACCAAACAGTGAAAGGAAAATGCTTAACACTTTTCATATAATTTTCGTTGATAAACTTACTTGGGAAACATTATAGTTTATAGTACGGAAACCGCTATATTCATATGTACACCATTTTGGATTTGTTCTCGTAACGTAAAGAGAGTCTTTCACTGAACTCACGTTTGTACCCTATGCATTGAATTTCAAACAAACTGTTTCATCAACCAAACTTTGGTGACTTGGCAATTCAACTTGAATAAATATTGGAGAATTGCGACTGATCGATACTTATAAATAATACCGACCATTTTAAAGTTCGACAAGGATTCTTTGCCTTATCTTCCGAATATGTAAATACACTAATACCGAACAGCGGTAGTTTAAGCTTTATAGCAATTCAAGAAAATCTTTATGCAAGGAAAATCACGCTAACGATTTAGCTTCGGCTATGCTATTTTTCGCGCCGTAGAAAACAAATATATTTCAACCCGTATAAGGGCTGGTTTGTCCTTCACGGTGTGCTAGATAAATTTGAGTCGCAATATCCGGGAATAAATAAACAGTGAGCGAAAGAGGGGGTGGTTCAGCGATGGGAGGGGGGGGGGAGGAAGCAAGTAGGATAATAGTGAAAACAATTGAGATGCGGTAACTTGAAAAAAATAATTTGATCGAAAGAAATAAGGTATGATTTTAAAGAAAAGCTGTAGAGTTCGTAGGCGAAAAAGGAGGGCGCGCGCGTCGTGGCGCGTCGCCCTTACGACTTCCGGCAAAGCCACGTGATCCACCTAACGGTCGCTGTTGCCCCGAAGCGTCATGGAAAATTCCCATTCCCGAGCAACAACCCTCCCCCCTTCGCTATGTACATACCCCTTACACCCCCCACCCCCCGTGAGAGCCCCCACCATGGCGTTGTCAGGTACCTATGTACATCCCCCACTCCTTTGCAAAATTCTCATTCCCCCACCACCTGGCCAGTGGTACCGGATGTGCGGCAACGTCGCAACCGTTAAGTACATAAGGACGCGCGGAAGGGGGGAGGGGGTTGGGGGGGGGGGGTACGAGAAAGAACTGGCAACGTGTGCCACATTCAAATCTGGACGGAACCCGGTCGGCCTCTCGGTTCACCTCCGAGCACAAAACAGCAGAAAACGCTGATCCCGAGAGAATCGCGTGGACACACTTTAGCAACTGGGCAACCGACGTCCGTTAATCGGCAACGTTATACGTTTACATCGGGGCCTTATCTGGATCTACGTTCCGTGTACACCACTGTGTCTCCATTGTCAAAGTGTAGCGTGGATTACATAGGTTCGAGACGCAAAGCGCATTACGCGGCGCCCTCGTGCGACGACCCTTTCGCTTTCCCCCCTGAGTGAGTGTAAATTTTGCGCGCGCATACGCAGTTTAATGTAAATGTCACGGGAACGCAGGGGTAGCGTGACCGTGTGTCAAAAGTGTTGTTTCGTGCCGTGGAATTATGTGCATGGACATTCAGGCTAACGAGAAGCAGAAGAAGATGAGCGAGAAGAGTGTCGACGAAGACGTAGAAATCGTCGAAGTGCGAATCAACAGTGGTAAGTTTTGAGGTTATGGGTGGCGGCGGCGCGGCGGCCGCCGCCGCGGCTACGGCTGACTCGCGCGTATCGTCTCCCCTCTCTTTACATTCCGCGCGTCTCACTTCGTTCCCTGCCTTTCGCGCTACCCTCTCGCTCGGATCCTTTTTCCATCCTCTTTCCGCGTTTGCCGTGATTCTCACTCGATTTCCCTTCCACGCCTGCCATCCAATCACGCTTCCCTCGGTGTTGTGTGCCCCTGTGCTTAGAAGTACACGTTGCGGCGTGTTTTCCACGGGCTCACCGCCTCGTGTAGACCCGGCGAAACGTGGTTCCTTGATACGTCTACCTGTCAACATCGTCTAACTCCTGTGTTGACGATTCAAGATTCGCGAGAACACGTGGCCCAACGATAACGAGATTACGCTCGTTTGGAAACCAATACGTTTTTTATATCCGTTACATTATTCGTGATTCTAAGTAATAATTAAGCCAAGCGTTGTCAGTCACTAATTTTTGAAACGTTTGTAAACACCGCGGGCAATGTGGCCTTTGTCGGCCGGGCAACAGGTTTAGCGTTATGCAAATCGGTCTGCGTTGACTGATTCGTGAATGGTCTGCTAAGATGTACTGCTACGTGGATTTACGGATGCGTAGGCGTAGGTTAATTGAAAATCGTGATGTGCGTCATTTACGCACGAAATTTTCGCTTGTTTTCAGCGTTTACAGTTCGTTGGTTCGCCCTAGTCTAACGTATTATATAAAAATTCAAGTGAAACTATCCATATGAGCGTTATAAATAACGAACGAAAAGTGGTGGTACTGTAAAAATTATGCTTTGATCGATTGCTTGTATCCAATGTCACGTGGTTGTGCATCGCGGCGTGTGGAGGTAAACCGTAGATCACAGAGTTAATTCCAAATCTTAATTAGGCTATTTTTTGTGTTAAAGTTATCTGCGTCGAAACGAATGTTCCTACGAACTGTGAGTTTTTGCGCATTAGCGATTTTTATAAGGTTTCGATAACTCTACGTAGAATTCAACTTCCAATATATTTTTAGCTCATGATCAATAAAAGGACGTTAATCCTTATTTTGCTTGTTCCGCGTGTGCCCGCAGAGAATGACGTCATGATTTATTTAAAGCATACGGTAAGATGATCGTAGAGATATGGTAAATATTACTGTACGAAAGAACTATGTAATGAATACTTGAATTAGCTGACTATAATTTATATTTTTGCGACAATTTTTTGTTAAGAAGGCAGACTCTTTTGAGCTTTGAATGCATTTCATGGTTAGGAAGCATGTTATTTGAATATTTCGGAAGAGCATCTCAATTGAAACTCGACCAGAATCTCCATTGATCGTACTCGACAGTGCGTTGATATAGAATGAAGGGAAACTATTATAATAACAATTTTAAGTTCGTTGGGAAGAAACGAAAATATATTGAACGCATCGTGAATTCTATTCCGCGGATACGCACTTTCAAGAACTACACAGTATCGCGTAAATTCTACCAGCGAAACAACCGCTGTGTTAAATTCTACCTAAAAGGCAAGAAAACTATTACTTAAAGATTTGATTGATAGTCTGCTCATTTCAGGAACTGCCGTTATGGTGTATATTCGATCTCCATGGAAATAATACAATTTTCAATTGTTAGAGATGACTCTGATTTGCTCTTCAATCGGGCTCAGCTAACGTCATTTTCTTCAAATGTTTTTCGTATGGCATGGTTAGAATGCCAAATGTCCGACATCTTTTAACGCTTGTGAAAGTAGAGATTTCTGTAGTAGTGGTATGTGTACGGTCAGCCGTATTGTGATTAGCAATCTGAAGAAAATGAGATTTCATTGTATCACATCTACTGTCAGTAGATGAAGAATTAATCGGTACAGCAGGAAGGTGGAAGAGCATACATCGAAAGTAAATCGATCGCAGACATTGACGCGGAATAATATGGCGGACGTCTTTCAAATTGTTGTGATCGAAGAAAATGGTATTAACTTTTTCCTTATACGCAAATTAATCTGAGAATTCCTGAAGGTGCGAGTATGCCGTAGAATTTATGTCAACAAAAAGATGATCGTTATGAGCTGTAATCCAAAAATTAGAAATGGCTGAATATAATTTAAATTTTACACGATTTTTTAAAATCACGTTTATGTTCGGAACTGCTGTATTAGAATTGTCAAGAAATTTGGGTACATAACAATATCGCGTAGTTTCTCAACTTACGGTGTGGCGCGATTTTCTCGAAAGTCTAAAGTATAAATTCGTGAAAAAAAATTCACCCAAATTTGTTCAACGTAAAAGCAATTGTGTTAATGTCCAAGCATAAAGTTTGAAAAGGCTCCCATGCTCGTGAGACATGGATTTCTAGCACATGAATTTTTAATCAATTACCACCATGAGTTAATCTATTCGACAGAAAATTTGAAATATTACGCGTAACAGAATATACGTATTCCGCGTACCGATATTGGCTGTAGTTGGCTGTAGTCGATCACCTATCTACGCATCGTGTAACAGTGCATCGGGGTTTGCTCGTCCGACCGCCCGCCCGTTTGCTCGCCGGCATACATATATATGCAGAGGCAACTATATACACTTGTATATAGGAGTCCGAGAACTGGGAGGGAAATATGTGCTGCCGATGTACATAATGTATCCGCTCCTATGTACTATATAAGAACCGAAGAGTGATGTAACAAAGAGGCAGTTTCACGAAGTTAGCCGACCGTTTCCGAAGCTCGTAGCTTCGTGCAAGTCGCATGCGTGCTCCTCTCTATACATATAGAAACCCACACTACCGAGCACGTCAGCTGCTACAAGCGTACGACGCCATATGCAATTTTACCGAGTTGCGCAAAAAAAATTGACGTACGTAAAAAAAAACGATAGAGCATATCCTGGACGATGCTTTTTCCTCCCAGGGGGAGAACTTTTCCCGTTCTTCTGTTCCATACTTGCTATCGTTATCAATACTACGGAAGTAAAGATCATCGCGACTGCTGATCGTACTATACCGAAGAGATAAAAAGTAAATTCTGTGACTTTATAACCATTCGTTCTGTTGTCATATTACGTAACGTTTGTTCTTGTGATTTTATAATGAAACGACGAAATCGCGAGTAATTGCTTTGCTGGTAAAAACGCAGAAAAAGGAAGAGTAAATGTAAGGTGGTGGCCAGCTTTGAAGAAGCAAGAAAACCATTGCGGTTATAGTACAGAGAATAGGTGGAAGACGGTACATCCGGTTCAGCGCCATATTGTTCTTTCAATAATCCTTTTCCCCTCCATTCTTTGCCAACCTCCCCTTACCCCTCCATTCTCGGTCAATTTCCCTCCCCCCCCCTCCCCATCCCCCTTCCCCGGACGGAAGAATGCCGTCGCCCGGCATAGCAACAGCAGCAATAGAGGGCTACTATAAATAGATCGCTACGACCTTCCAGTGTTGCCAAAACGAACTGGCCCATCGTACGTCCTAGAAGAAATCGGACCAATCAAGGCCGCGTCAACCGTGTCGTCGTGATGGCAACGCCGCATCGTCACAATGGTCGCCGTTATTCCATTTGCGACAGAAACTTTCTCTGGGAAAAATCATTTAATGGTTACTTATAGTACTCCAGTTTTTTGAAAAATTTCTCTTTCGTCGTTATTTCTTTTTTATTATCAGAGGCTGATAAAGTCCTAACCGATGTTATGGATTTACAAGAAGTTCGCGATAATACAATTAAAAGAATGTTCATTTTTTTTATTTCACCTTCTTAAGTATCGATCAAGCGACGTTGCTTTTCTCCGCATACAGTTTCCATGTATTCGTATACATGGTTGAAAAGTGAAAAAAAGAAGAAGGGAGTGAGAGAGAAAAAGAGACGGAGTGGGCGTGCCTGCAACGAGAACCGGCAACGCCGCGACCGTAAATCATGATTAAAATAATAAGTATAGTACATATGTAGTACATAGGAGGCTGTCGGGTATATGTATGTAAGAGCTGCGCAGAGGCACAGGCAGCAATATGCGTCTGGCTGGGTTCTGCGCACCTTCGACACCCCCTCTTCTATTATTCGACCCCCACTATCACGCAGAATCCCATGGGTGAGTTCCAGGGGTAGCGGTAGGGGTGATGCGCGGGCGCCAGAGGAGGGAAGGGCACCTGAAACCGCGACTATATACCCCCGCGTGCGTTTACCAATCTTGGCACTTTGCCTGAAAGAGCATATCGACCGTGCGACGTTGTCACATCGTCTGCGCGATCTTACGCGCTGGCCCTGGCCACTCTTTGAGCGGTATGTACCTAGCCGCTGCAGCCGATCCCTGACACACGATGCAAAATCCAATCGGGGATATGGTTCACCTATTTATATGGTTCAGTAACGTATCTAGCCAAAAATTTTGCAATTCCTAATTCGATAATACGGTTTGACAACAAAGGGTGGTATACATGTGTTGGTTACATCTGCGATAAAAGGCGGCTCTCTCTCTCTCTCTTTCTCTGTGCGTGTGTGTGTGTGCTATATACGTTTCAGAACAATTATCCTTGATGGCTAAAAATAAACATAAGGTACGTTAAAAGGACACTCGCACAAAATAGTTTGCGTAATATTCTCGTGATTATTATTAAGTCATTCGGAAATTATGCTGAAACAATTAAGTTATGCGATGACAAAGATCAACTGTAAATTTTATAGAATCTTCCACAGTCTCCGTGAAACTAGACGTTAACCTCGATTTCCGTACACCTTATTTGTATTTTTACTTATATTTCCCGAAGCGTTGTATCTGCGATTGGAGTACAACTGGAGTACAACTGACACGAATTCAGTACCCCTTACGCTTGTACATTCTTCACTTTCTTGTTTTTGGATTTAGCGACATTGATGAAATGTATATTGAATTCAGGATTACGAGCTTCTAGAGTCCTTCTTGTTTCGTTTTCACATCATTTCTACGGCATTGCAACTATAATGCAACATAGCCGTTGCTCAAATATTCGTGTAATCGTAACCACGTGTTTCTCAAAGTTGTTAGGATTCTTAGTAAATTATTATTTAGCGCATCGAATTCATTATATGTAGGAACGTGGCTCGTAGTCTTCGGCGTGGTTCGAAAACGTGGTTCTTAGTGTAAATATGGTGAACGTGAGCAATGTGCCTATAAGGTTGGCCACTCGCTTCTGTCTCACTCCTCTTTACGGTTCGTTCCTCGTTCATTCTTGACAATGTGGGTACAGTCGGTTCCAAATCGTCATTACTCAGTATAGCCGTTAAGGGGTTGTCAGCGCTCCGTGCATATTAATACACCCAAAACGTACGTGTGCCGGGCTAGGGCAGAACATAATTCAAAATGAGATGAATGTATGATAATATGTGGTTCAGAGTTTGGAATGTTTGATCACATGGGTGGTCCTAAAAGCAGCAGGCATGCGTATAAATCTGGAGTATAAAGATTTTCCAATTTCTTTCTTGAGTTTTTCGCCGCACGTGTCTCTGGTAGTTCTGAAATTTCGATATCCCAGCAGTGCTGTCATGTGCTCCGTCTTTATTTTGTTTCGATTTTCATTCCCGAAACAGAAAGTCTTTTAACCGATTTGCATTGCATCTTTCGTTTCATTCGGTATCTTCTTTATACTTTGTCCGAGAACTTCGATTTCGGATTGTAATCGATATGTTGCACAATTGTGTTAATCCCACGCACCACAGAGCGTAAAATTTAAAGAGCAAAGTGTGTCCACCGTTTGATTTTCCATGAGCTTTGAAAATTGACAGTGTTATCTTTACCTCGCTTTAAGTAAAAGCGATCCTTCTTCCGTCGTTCTTCGAACTTGACTAAAGACTACCGTCACGCAAACGCTCTTATATCAAACCAGTGTATCGAACGTCGATCTACATATACATATAGCTATACTGCAATTAGCGTAATCAGAGTCACTTTTATGATAAAACCCGAGTCTAGAGTTGCGGTAGAGTAAATTTAATTCTTACGACTTTCAATAATCGGTCCTCCTTAAATGATAACGTTCACTCGTTCCGTATTTGCCCCTATCTGACCGCGAAACTTACATTTGGTTCGTGTAAATTAGTAGCGCATGCGTGGTGGTTGGTTTACATCGAGAAAGTAGATTGTATACAATTAATAACGTTGGACGCGATGGGTAGATGGCGGCAGTTATCGGGTAGCCTGTCGATCCCTTCTTATCGGGAGCAAATCGTACTGAAATCATTTCAGTACAATATGTAATTATAATTTAAGTTCCCAGTTCACAGATACTCGGGATAATCTTTAGATTTGTCATTTACAACGATCGCTTTTCATTGAAAAATCACCCGATTTCTCGAGATTATTCCGCCTTTAGCAACATAATAATTGTGCCAAGGCGCGGTAAATATGAAATTAAAATCAGCTCTGCGAGGCGGAGCGTTGGCCCATTTATCTCAAATATTCCTGCATTCTTAGACTATATATATATGTATTTATGTATGTATGTATTTAGACGATACCATGTTTTCAAGCCAAACGTCTAATCTACTTGCCTCTTGTGTCAAGGGGGTACGAAACGAAACATTGAAACTCCGATCGCGAAATGTGTCTGGGTTTGGGATAATTTAAAGCCGCGCCCCATTGAAAGATCTGTCGCGGAAGTGTTGCCTCTAACGCTATTGTCGGAGGAGTTTGACCGAAAAGATGGAAAGTTGTAGGTAAGACGGCGGGGACGGGCCATGTGTCGCGGAGGACGATACTGGCACGTACCTAGCGGTACAGTCCGTACGGAAAACTAAGCGTCTCGCTCTGGTCCGTAGGATTCGCGGTCGGCTAGACCGCGGAATGCCTAGTGTCCCGTGCAGCTGCAGGCAGACAGCTCGATGCCACGGCATGGCCTACTGGGCGGCCTGAAATCGGAGATTTACAGAGGCCAGATCCGCGTAAAATGGCGCTGTCCTCGACCGAGAGCACCTTAATCCACAAAGCTTCGCCGGGGTCCAGAAGTACGCCCGTCGAAAGAACATGTACGTAGAGTCAGTGTCAGCGGTGTACCATCTACGTACGTTTACCTACCCCCCCAAATGTATCCCTCGAGAGTCGTCGAGCATGGTATACACCTCTCATTCGCGCCACCTGCTATAATTGTAGTCGAGGCAGACAAAGTGAAACGTCGGGGAAAGCGTGAAAAGCTACGGGCCGAGAGAGTTCGAAACGGAGGATAGAACTTTTCCGTCCGAGGCTCCCTGTTTCTCTCTCTCTTCGTGTAACATGGTCGTGTGTCGTCCCGTCTAGCGTGCACATCGGCAAAGGCACCGCGTTTATAACCTCTTCGCGAGGTTCGCGTCCGCTGCTCTCGCACCCTCGTCGAAATGTGATTTCGAGTATAAGATAAAGACACCCCCAGAACGTCGAAGATGAGGAACTACTTTGCTGATATCCCTACCGCGAACGCTGATAGCAGCACGGACGCCATATGGCTCGAGAAAAGGAGTCCGTCGCAGACGGCGCCCGATCGAGTGTCATTCTGTACGTCCTGAATATACGTCTTTCCTTAGAAATGGAAGATGTTCCGTTTTACGACAAGTGTGTGTGTGGCTGTTGTGTCATTGTGCTCTGTACCGTGTGCCCGTTTCACCGAGTTTTACTCGATAGCTTCTCATGTGCATCGATACACGGTTGATAAAAGAGCGCGATATTTTGTGCCGTCGAATTCGTACAGTGAGATTAAATGTACCGTCACAGGATTGGCTTGTTTTCTTTTTTATTTTCTGTCACACGAGCCTAAGGGTTATTTCGTGTAGTCGCTTGCATGCGAGGTGTCGTATACATACATATACATATACATATGTATGTAGAACGTAAGATCGACGGTGAATCGTCGTATTGTAATTGTCACGTGTGCGGCGTCGTTTCTTAGTCTACTCTTGACATTGTATGAAACTGCGAGTGCGCATTAACAGCCGAGTTTAAATTGTATGCATCGTTCCATACAACATATTTATCTCGGATAGAATTTGGTACTTTAATACGGACATTTTCTCGTAGCACCTGCTTTCGATTGTAAATAAGCTAGTTCTTTATAAATACATTATTCTCGACCATTTCCTGGAACAGAATTGCCCTTTCTCTAGAGAAACGCAAATATCGATACAGTGCTGATTATACATAGTTTATTCGGCAGTGACTACGCGTTGTTTTTTTCCCCGGTCGCAATAAGAAATAGGGCTTTGTTACATCTTTTGTGGTGCGATTATTCGATTGTAGATTATATCCGTGACCGTATAAGAACAGATGCTAACGTACTTACGTAGGACGATTTCGGAAAATAGTTTCGAGTGATACTAGAAAATGGTATACTTGGTATCACTGTATCACGTGTATTGTTCTTTCAATTCCAATTGTATAGTTCAAGCATCGCAGTTTCACAGAAAACAATTTGTTTTCTATCGAATGAAATTTCAAAGAGATATTCTTAAGAGTCATAATTCGTATGGAAGTGTGCGCGGTAAGATGATAGGAAATAATTGGTAAAATTCGCTACAAGTTACATCGTGTGTGTCATTGACGCACACGATGCTTTGACACTAAGCGAGACACGTTTTCCCGCGCTCCTCTCCGTCGAGCACGGTGTCTTATCGCTATATAGATAGCGATCTCAGGCTATGCGTTACTAATGAGTTGTTTATAGTCATCGAACCGTTTTCTTAAGACAAGTGTCGAAGTGTTGAGACTTGAAAGTATTAAGCCTGAATTCCACCCGTATGTATTATTATTGATACCCGATGATACTCTTTAGGCATTAGCACGAAAACATATGTATGTATGTATGTATGTATGTATGTATGTATGTATGTATGTATGTATGTATGTATGTATGTATGTATGTATGTATGTATGTATGTATGTATGTATGTATGTATGTATGTATGTATGTATGTATGTATGTATGTATGTATGTATGTATGTATGTATGTATGTATGTATGTATGTATGTATGTATGTATGTATGTATGTATGTATGTATGTATGTGTGTGTGTATGTATGTATGTATGTATGTATGTATGTATGTATGTATGTGTGTGTGTATGTATGTATGTATGTATGTATGTACGTATGTACGTACGTATATACCTGACGTAACAAGGGTTTGGACCTTTGAGTATCATTGCAAACAAATAGCCTAATACACGCCATTGTCCCACCCAGGACTACCGTATACCGTATAATTATAATATCTTTCAAATGGCTCTTGTCGTAGCAGAATAACAATTTTTCTCCCTTGTCTTGTTTCAGCTTTTGAGAAAGTGGTCGTCAAGCAAGAGCGTCCGGATGAAGCGGAAATCCGAGAATTGGCTGCCAAAATGGTGGAAGCGAACAAAGCGAAAATGGTGAGCGGGGTGCCAGGGGGGGCACAGCAACAGAGGCCTCCACAGTGTCTCCTTCCGCAATCGAATCTTCCTGGTATCTTGGGCTACCTGAACAAACGGCCAGCCGATTCGTCGACCGCCGTCACCAAGGCACTTCCCGCGGAAGGCAAAGTACCGTCCGACGACGATAGCCTGAGAGGTCGTTTCGGATGGACGAGTTTCGACGAGTGTCATATACCGTACATATTTCGCTCCGGGGAAAAATATTGCGCGGTGCGAATCCTAGAATCTAAGCTGCTGAACAAGTACCTGAGTTATCTCCACTCGGACATTTACAGTTGTACGTGTATAAGGAGTTACTACATTACCGAAGCTGAGAGTAAACTGTTTAACGAGATTAATGTTAAGCACTGCGAGAACCAATTCGGGAGAGAACAATTTACGTGTAAAGACCTGGTGGTACGTCTGTCGGACGCCAAGGAGTTCTATACCTTTCTGGACGTGTGTTACACGAAACTAACGGCCGGCACAAATCCGGCCGTGTCTAGTGGGCATAAGGCCGAAAAATGTGGTTTCATTCGAATAAACAAGGAATCAGTTGTTCCTTACACGGTAAAAGACGGTCTCCAGTACGTTCCCCTATTTTACTTCGAAGGCGAAACCGAGAACCTTAAGTTAAAGGCGGAAAAGCTCGAGGGCTGGGACTTGTCGTATCTGAAATTTTGTTGCAAGGTACAGGGTATTCGTAACGAACTGTTTGCAAGTGAAACATGCTCGGTGATTAGTTTGAGTGATATTAAGAGTTATTTCCCCCCCGGTACGGGGTTCGAGGATTATTGGCCGACCAAAGTTATGGATTCTCAGTTGTTAGTGAGTAGCAAAGGTGGTGGTAGCGGCGGCGGATGGACGAAACAGCCGCCGACGCCACCGGCGACGAAACCTGTTCCCGTGCAAAACAATGCGAGCAAACCTCCGATTAACGCGCGTCCCGCGCCTATGCATAATATGTTACCGCGTGGACCTGCAGCAAATACGTCTCAAGTACAACGTGTTAGTCAACCGAGGCCTGTTGCGACTACGCATCCGGCGCATTCGTCCCCAACGACGCTTCCTCCGGTCAGGTCGAATATCGTAACACAACCGATGCTGAACACCGTGCAAGGTGTTGTTAACGGTTGGTCGGGGCTCGTGGGTGGTCAGCCCACTTTCCAAACGGCACTCGTCTCGCAGGCAAATTCCATGATACGGATGCCCAATACGTCCTTGAACATGCACAATGTAAGTTATTCTTTCGGGGAAACGTTAATATTTTATTAACCTGCGGGAATTCTTCGCGTTAGGTAAACAAAAATGAGCAACACTTATTTTAAAACGCAGAAAGGTAAATTAGCAGTTCAGAAATGTTTAAATAATTGATTAACGGATTAATTAGTTAACGGTAACGGAAATGTTTGTCGATACAGCGATACGAGTTTACATATGCGTATAATTCTCTTTTGTTACAGCAAATATCTGGACCACCAAAAACTTATTCGCAACAGTCTAGCAGGAGTAGAGGGGCTGGTGGCGGCGGTGGGACAGCTCAGTATCCTGGAGTATATCCAGTTACGACTATGCAAGCTGTTGCCCAAGCCCAACCACCCCCTCTTGTAAGAGCAACGGCCCATTCCAGTCAACCTAATCTTGGGTATGTAATGATCAAACAATTTAACATTTGTATTTACGTCTATACGTATTAATATAATTGAAAAGCTTTTAAAAGATCCGGGGAAAACTTCTATCTACGTTAAGCATTTACTTTTTTTCATGTGCAATGTTATTCACACTTTGTGCCTGCTTTTGATTTAGCGGTTGAATACAGTAAAATATATGTATACGTATTAGATGCGAGTCCGGCGTTGAAAAGTATGCGATAAAGTTTCTTGATCGAATCGATTGACAAAAATAAATCGCCGCTTGAAATTTATTTATACGGCAAGTCACCCAAAATATACAAAACGGGATAGGAGTTTATCTTTTTTCAATAAGAATACATTACGCTTAGTAGTTTCAATTGTTCTTCCTATGAATTTCCGTTACGTCGTACATAATTTTAGAGAGCGTGAAACTAGTAATACATGAATATTTGGTTTCTCTACCTGATAACGCGTTACATAGATTTATTGAGAATATGACCTTTGTTACGGTACATATTAGAACGCGATAAGCATGCAGTATTAAATATCAAGGGAAAATTATGTTTATTCCGAACTAAGTAACCGTATTATTCTTATCTGCTAAAAGTTATCATTTATTATGCGGTGAACCTGCACTATAGCTTTTTGCATTTGTACATACAATGTATGATTTTTTTGTATAGTTATCCAACCTATGGGAAGGATGACTGGTGAGTCCCTGTAAAATGTACTATAGTCACGATTACCACAACAAAGTAAGATAGCATGCACAAAATTAATATGATTAACAAACTTCTGGTCTATACGAATCTCTGGTACATGGCAATAATAACTGGCGCTGCTTTCATTGTCACTTATCGTTACATTAGTAGTACCTTTAATAATTCTATGCAAGCATTCCTTCCCTTGCATAAATATTGCCTGGATCAGATATTTCTTGACGCAGGAAATAGACATTATTTTCCACAATCGTTCGAACATAATACACGAATGCTTGAATTATTATTTCATTTGCTTATTATCTCTGCCAACGACGTTACGTTCCTTTTAAGATGTATTTTTATTTGTTTCGGATTGATCCTTAATTCTCAATAAGGATGTAAAAAAAAAAATACGGGCGTACAAAACTTTTGATAAAGATTAAGTTGTGTACCTAGAAAATACTATTGAAACGGTGAAAAATTTTGCGACCATTTATATATAATTTGGTATATTTATCTCGTAGAAAATTTATTATGATAAAATTATATTTTGTGCATTCTTTCGTGTTTACTTATTTTGAAAATTAAACTATCAAAGTGAAACTAATGATTTTAGAAATACATTTGCGGATTCCATTTTCCTTTTTCTTTTTTGTATTGTCGTCTGTTGTAATGAGAAATATCTAGATTCCGTATGGAATGCATACAAAGAGGTTTTGCTATTAAACATGTGGCTGCTTTTCCTAATATTTCAATTGTTCGGACCGAATTACACAACTCTAAACCTATCACTGAATTTTGACAATTTGTATAACGTCTAATGTAAATCTTTTGTATTTTAGGGTTACGACGACGTATACTACACCCTCTTTAGGTGTTCCCAACGCCGTTGCTGCGAATACATACCCTCAAATGCTTGGCTTAAGCGAACAAGTACAAGCTCTAATGCCAGCGCCTACTTCGGCATCAACGTTATTACATCCACAGAGGCATACACCATCGGTACATAATACGACCCATGCAAAATATCCACCACCATTAATACCAGTTAATGGGAGCAATAACAGCTCTAGGTATGTGGTCATGACTTTTATATTTAATAGGATTACCAAAGAGCAAGCGTTTTTATCAAGATGCGCGCATGATGTTGTAAAACATCATTTTCTGAAATCATTTGTCAGCGCCGCCGCTGACCTTGACTCGACCATTTAAAACTTTTGAATTGTGACGACGATATATCTGTATAACGAAGGGTACTTTGAACGTTCCTTCCGCTTAACGCTATCAATCACTTTACGATATTTGTAGCAAAACTTGGTACAAGAAAGGAAATTGTCACATAGAAACGGTCAGGTGTGTAAATTTTACTACAACTGGAATAATCATTTTCATTTTCAGGGACTCTAGAGGCAGAAAACCGTTGATACCAATAGTAGAAACACACGTGTCAACCTGTCAAGTTCAGCCTTATCAAATTCAGAAAGCATTGGTCGAAGACAAGATGGTACCTTGCATCAATTTTAAGCCATACATCTACTCCGAGTTATTGATGACTCTTCCTGATTTCATCTCTCAGTATTTTCCTGCCTGTGACATCAATAGCTGTAGACAAGTCCTAACGGATGTCTTACACATAGACTTATACCAAGGAAATAGGTAAGGCGTCTTGATTGCCTATATCTTACGTAGCAATTATTATGTAAATGAATTTCAACAATGGATTAGAACTATAGTGGAACTGCACAGAGACGCATACGTATCGAGAGACATGATAAATAAATGATTGTTCCCAACGCAGTTACACGGAATAACAAATATTACAATCTCGGTGAAATCTCTATCGCGTAAAGAAATCCTTCGGAACGCTTAATATTGTCCTACTTGTTCGTTTGTTCGATTATTATACTACAGTTATATAAGATTGTGCGAATCATCGTGAAAGTAGCGTCTTGCTTTATGTTTTCCCATAGGTTACAAATGAAGATGCTAATGGAAGCAGGCAAGTGCTCGTCGCTAAACGAAGAACTACCTTTAATACAAGTTAGACATATAATGAAGTACATGCCCCAGTTAAAATACATGTTCAATACACGAGACATAGTAATGCCAGCACCGGCACATCCCTCCGAGGAGCACCCTGCCAAAAAGCGTCAACGCACTAGCTAGGACTGGCTACAGCCTTACTGGCCTACTTACGATTACTACCATTCGGCATTTTAAATATGCCGGTTACACTTTGAAAAGTGCGTAACGGAAAAGCACCGCCCCGCCGTCGAGTGCTCCGAAGAAACGGATTATACAGAAATTGATAATTCGATTGGCGTCAGTGTGCTCGAAAGTGTGCTCGCGCAGCAGAGCCAAGGATGATTATCCATGGCGCGGAGGGAACTTTGACATACAGTGAGGTACTTTTCTTTTCCGGGGTGTATCTACCGATGAGACTATGGCTGTAAATAAAATCGGAGTGTATAAAATTAGTGTTACGCGGCTCGCAATTCGACTGTGCTTTTGCGTATTACAATTAACGACACCTTTCTTTTTGGATTTCGCCACAACACTGGTTTATCGAGCGAAAGAGAAGTAAGGAGGATAATAGCAAGTATTGTGACTAATCAAGCATCAACCATTCCTCAGTCTATATAATTTCATTTCATTTTCTACCTCCTCTGCAGAGTATCTCGTCGTATACGTAGTCTTTCTTTGTAAATAAATTGAAAGTTCTAATATTAATGTGGTTCGGGAGAAAGAAAGTGCTGATTCTCAAGATTTGTTGTTAATTGACACGAAGTGCGTACGGGTATGTTCTCGAAGAATGACCCGAGTCGTACGTTGAACGGATATCAAACCAGTTTGGCATTTGTATATTTAAAGAGATGGAAGTAATGCTTCTTCAAGTTCCTAGCTATTACTAATATGTATCCTGATAACTAGCTGCAAAATAATTTAAAAATGTTACTAATTCACGAGAATGGGTTAATGTAAATTGTGACGTGATTTTGGCAAGACTCGCTAGATAAAACGTTATGAGTTTTAAATGTTGGAAAGCTATATTTTCGAGATATCAATGGTTAGATACACCGTACACAGAGATGCAGAGATTTTTGTTCAG
Source organism: Pemphredon lugubris (assembly GCA_933228935.1). Taxonomy (NCBI): domain Eukaryota; kingdom Metazoa; phylum Arthropoda; class Insecta; order Hymenoptera; family Crabronidae; genus Pemphredon; species Pemphredon lugubris. The sequence continues at coordinate 25,406,756 of OW121817.1, read as the reverse complement.
ACAGCGTTGGCGCATCGATGATAATCTCAACAACAAAAATTACAGCTTGGGGTACCATTAAACGTACGAGAGACGGGTATTAACGGTCATTGAGATATGTATTATTGGTATTTAGGATGCGCTAATAAGTATTTAATACCAGTACAATCATTCCAAAAAGTATCAAAGTAAACCAAGTTGATTATAGTTTTTGTTATTTCGAATACACATTTGTATTCTGTTCGTTCTGTGCCACACTTGATAAAGTATTGCTACTTGCTCGATACGCTTTAATCATAAAAAGAGTTGTAAATTAACTTTGTTAATCATTTTGTATTTGGTCATTTTTAAGTACTTATCGGAGGCAATCATATCTCGTGAATCTGTTAATTTTAGACAACGGGTACTCGTCGTTTGCGAAAACACTGACAGATTGAGAGTTTTTCGAGTAGAAAAATGAACGATGCAGTATCAGATTTCGAGAAGCTGACAAACTTGCCAGAACTTGAAATCCGCCTGAGATGGTCTTCCATTTCAGAGTAAAATACAATATATTGCGAAGACAAAAGTGAATGCATCTTCAAATAATTCTGTAACATTCTTTAACAATTTTATACAATTCCAGTAACATTTCTCAAATGTTTTCCACTCAATTCGAAGATACTAATAATGTGGCCGACTTGTGGAAATGACATCGCTTAGGTCGGCATGCGGTCACGCTGTTTTAACCGGTCTTGCTCTCAAGAAGAGGCTTAAATTAGTATTATTGGGTAATTGACTTTCACATTCGCTATTGCTATTACAAAAAAGAAGAAAAAGAAAGAAAGAAAAAAGAAGGAATTAAGTATGTATGTACATGGGGGTGGGGGGGGGGGTGGGGGGACGTGTGTGTATATATATGTATCGATAATTAAAATAGTGATAAATTCATGTTGACCATCGTGGAGTTTCCACATGAAGAAAGGCTTAGGCATCCTGTTACGGTGGAAATGGTATATTTTGTTATTTATAAATTACATTTAGTCATATCATGAATTCAAAGATTCTATTGCCATTGAAAAGACTATACGACGGACTGGTGTCTCCTCTTCTTTGTAAAGATAAACTATTCGAAAAATAAACCAAGAAATTTTTACGCGGGCAGTATTTAAAGAAAATAGTTTGTGCAATTGTACAGAAAGAATTGCAATAATATTTATTGAACGTGTGTATTATTTTATAACTTATCAGATTTTACATTTTGTATTTCTTGTGAAAATGATTGATTGAAAGATACCAATATATGAATCCGGTGTATCGTAAATCGTTTTAATTTCAGGCATATGTAACTTATTATAGGTATTTTGTTTCACGAAGTAAAATATTAAGAACGTGGGTTAACAAATACGTTCTTTCTATGGCGCGGCATTTCACGTGTTGTTGTAAATAACTAAATGGTCACCATTCGTCAATATCTAAGTATAAAAATCGCAAAAGATGCAATTGATGGAGGATGCACAACAACCATTTATCTTAATAGTCACTTTTAACACGGTCATAAGAATTTCTTGAATTATTTTGTTAGAAACTCGGGTGAATGTTACTTACCCTACGTTGTGCACTACTAATTGACCTGCGCTGCATATAGTTAGAGTGTAAATATAAGGCAGCGTGTTGCACACGCTACGTGTCTTGAACCAAGAAAGAATAAGAATCGGAATCAGAAACAGAAATTAAGGGCCCAGTCCAAAAATTAGAACTTAATTATTTTTAGTATAGTAGATTAGAGCATTTATTTGTTAAAACCTGTTAAAACGATACGTGTATTATACTTTATCATATTCTCATCTGTACATATAGTCCATAAGAAATAGAAATACTAGACATTTCAAATAAATTCATGATACAATTAACAATGTGTTGATCATTGGATAATTAATGGTCTGACAAAGACTATGGTAACGATCTATAAATTTGTTGTCTTGAAAAATCTCATATACTGGCCTACGGTTGCCTACGGTTGGTGGCAACGGTTGCCTACGGTTGCCAACTGTGCTTATCGACGCGAAACTGCTGAACTATAAAAAGGTGGGCGCGAGAGTTAGCGCCGGGCTCACCCGTTGCTACCGAGGATTTCTCGCAGCTTCTCTCACAATTCGACCAACGTTAGAGTCACTCTCGATCAAACATTTATCTTGCACAATTGCCTCTCGATGTCCATAGTTTGTCTAAATAAATCTTTTTTCGTTTCATCATTATCCGTCTATCGCTATCTGCCATCGCAACGATATTCCAGGCGAGTTTATAAACAGCCGGATCGTCGCTATTTTCAAACTAAAAGAATGGCCATAACAGGGCCGAAACTACTAACATCGTTTCCGACATCTCTACATTTCTCGGCTTTGATGAATTAACGAGTGAAAGGTTAAACTACAATATCGCAATCCGCAAAAACTAGAGACCGTGCAATACAAGAGTGTATTTAGGCGTATGTATGTACGAACATCATATGTACATACATTTAAGATATTTTAAAGTTATCCTTTTGACCGTTCTCGGGCAGCTCGATGTGCAATACAATGATTTAGTGTAATGTGCCTCCGAGAACATGACATCGAGTAAAATATGAGTTCGAGAGATCCGCTATCACTAATAACATCATCGTAATGAAATTTTCAAAAGACCTTCCATTTAAATGCCTTCTAAACGTGTTTGATCGCACTCACAGCTGTACCGGAAGGACGTCACGTGCATTTGAAAGTTCCAGTGCTGGCATCTGTGGCCGAAAATCAACGAAATTGCACGATTGTGTCCGAAGTACTCAGTCGTGGTCGCCATTTTGTCGGGTAGTCATCGGGTACGTCGTGTTTCTCTCGGGTTGCTGTGTTTTTTGGAGCAAGTACCGCCGAAAAGTTTCGGACACATCACAACTCGGCAGCAGCTCCACCCTCAAATGGCTTGTTTGAACACCCTTAAGCAGGAGATCAAAACTCTTGAGTCCGTCTTCCCTAAGAGCCATGAGAGATTTCAGATAATGTCTGCGAGTGTGGACGAACTCAGCTGCAGGTTCGTCGGTAAAAATGGGAAGAAATACGAAATACACGCCAATATTACAGTAAGTGTAACGAGCATCGATAAAATTCGGAAAATGTGAGTTGATACGGGACGCCCGACAGCGTCTTCCTGTCCCTCCGGTAACACGTTAACTCCCTCAGTCTCTTCGCGACCGATTGGACAAAGAAACAATAACACTCGTGTTGTTATTTGCCTCTTTTGACAAGCCCCATGTTCGAGTGTACGTTTACCGTAACAATCCTTGTCCAGGTTTCGGTGTCGCGCGGTTAACTCGTTACTCTCTAAAAGGATTTCGATGCTGTTACGATCGATCTTTTCTCGCTCCACGAGACAGTATCCGTGAACATTTTCAGACGAATTAACATTGCGGTAGAGGTCAATGCATGTCACAGATAAGAGGGCAAGCCTTCGCGCTTCACAATAGTACCTGATTCTTTTTCGTTTGTACTTGTAACGCAAGGAAAAAATAAATTCTAGTTTTGTCGTTTGCGTGGGTTGTCGCATGACAGACGGTCGTACCGTATTTTGTACGAAAGCGAGCCACCCGATTTCCCGTACACCAGATGATGTTTGCAGATAAGTCAGATAATAACAACTTCCATCTGTGTTGCTATTTTGTCGTCGTTTGTCTCGATACGAAATTGTCTTTCGCGTCGTTCGCTCGAGGAAAATTCAGATCTGCGAGGCATTTTCAAATCAGTAGCTTTCCATTTCGTGGAGTGCTCGTGCCTTACTTCAAATTTCATTCGTTAATTCGAAACATACATATATTATGCTGCTTATTAAAAGTACACTTATTGTACAGTTTAAATTGCTATAATAATACGAATATTGGTCTGTCACGTGCGTTTCAAAGAATTGCTGTGCAAGTATTTTGTTTACTTTATCTTACGAGACGAGCCATAGGTTAAAATCAATTCGAAATTCACGATCGTAGCGTTGGTTTTCTTTGGGGTTTGATTGATCGCGAAAATGATGACGAATACCGTTAAAGTCGTAGAAATGTGCTGAAACTTGTTTTCGTACGACGCGAAACAAAGGCTTGACGTGAGGATTTAATACGGGGGTATTGATTGAACGCGTTAGAGTTTCCTTTTTATTGATTTGTTAATGAACTGTTATCTTTTAATTCATTCCGAATTGTCCCTCTGCAAGGGTTATATACTGTTCTAATTAACTATTCGTAATACGTACATATACGAGTGTGCAACTGATGTTATATCAACTGGAGTAAACAGTGTAATTGCGTTTCTAATAAACGTTCGTTATCTGCCTCGATCTACTGTCATTTTTTAACGATAATTATTAATACTCAATGATTCGTAGCGTTGTCGGACGTTTATTTTGATTTCTAATTCTTCATAATTGATGTTTGAGAATGTGAGAATGGTATCTACTTAAAATGTTAAAATTTCAATTGTATCAGGAATCTAAGTCATGCGTATGTAGAGTAGCGTACCGTAAGATATTTATTTCTGTATCTCGTCGATTTTATCGAAATTATTCCTATTCTTACTGTATTATTTTCGTAAAATTGTTATATAATATTTAACAACTGTTGCAGGAAACTTATCCTTCTACGCCACCGGTATGGTTTGCAGAGTCAGAGGAAACGAGTGTTACAAACGCGGTACAGATCTTAAGTAACACGACTGGCCGCGACAACCACGTCATTAATCAAGTTGGGATTCTCTTGAAAGAATTATGTAGACTTCACTCGTTACCAGAACCGCCAGACGTCGAACGGTTAAGAACTGCTTTAGATCCATTGCGATTAGGGGGATCGTACGAGGTTGCGGCGCAAAGAATGGAAGCCGAAGACGTAGAAGATATAGACGAGGATGAGGAAAGCGAAACCGAGGAAGACCTTCACTTGGACATGGACGAAGGTGACGCGAATGCTAAGAGTAAGGTAAGCGGATAGGGACAAAGATAAGCGTCGACGTTACTACTGTAGTAGTCAAAGTAACCACGTATTTTTTTTTAATAATACGAAACGATACGGGAAAGATAAAAATTTTTGCTTACGGAGGGCGTAGCGAAGTCCTCGGTGCTGCCATACCTTTTTGCCAGGGATAAAATTTTGCAATGTTTTGGTCCAGAAGAGGGCTTTGTACTTTGTTGGCACAAATTTTAAATCGATCTATTCTTACTCGATTGCGTTTAATCCGAAGGGTGAGGAAATGGATTTGGAACACCTCGCGACATTAGAAAGGTTGAGACAAAATCAGAGACAAGACTACTTAAAGGGATCTGTCTGTGGAAGCGTGCAAGCCACAGACAGACTCATGAAAGAATTGCGCGACATTTATCGAAGCGACAGTTTTAAGAAAGGTATGTATTCGTACGAGTGTTTCTTATACATTTACCTACGCGAATATCAGTTGTTATTTATACGTATGTTTGGTTTGCTATCCGTCATAGGAATGTACAGCATAGAATTAGTAAACGACAGCCTGTATGAATGGAATATCAGATTGATGTGCGTCGATCCAGACTCGCCTCTTCACAGCGATCTCATACTACTAAAAGAAAAGGAAGGCAAAGACAGTATTCTCCTTAACATGCTTTTTAAGGTACGTACAAGTTGTCTTTGGGTCAATAATTAACCCTTGATAAGCTGGTTTATTGCCCCTTAAAATAATTCTTTGCTTCGAATAATGTTGTGGAGCACAAAGTATTCTATTAATATTGTACATATCGGCACTGATAATGGCACAAAATTGACCAATAATAAGAAAATTAATGGTTTGTGTATTTCTATTATTACAGGAAACTTATCCATTCGAACCCCCATTTGTAAGAGTTGTGCACCCCATGATCTCTGGTGGGTATGTTCTTATAGGAGGCGCTATTTGCATGGAACTTCTTACGAAACAAGGTTGGAGCTCAGCCTATACGGTAGAAGCAGTCATAATGCAGATTTCAGCAACGCTCGTGAAGGGAAAAGCACGCATACAATTCCAAGGATCAGGTGGGGCAGGCAAGGTGTGCGGTGGACAAGGTCAATACAGTCTAGCACGTGCACAACAGTCATTCAAGTCCCTTGTACAAATACATGAAAAAAATGGTAAGAAATGAAATTTATTTTGTGAATTTCTAACTCTGACGAACGTTAACGATATCGAAGATAGATGGTTCGAAAAGAGTGAGCTTATTATCGGAAGCTCTCGTATCGCGGTGCTTTGAAATTAATGGCACTGGACATACCGTTGTTTACGAATTCTTATAGGTTGGTTTACCCCTCCGAAGGAGGATGGCTAATGAACATGAACTGTGGAGAAATGAAAATTTGACGCGTGCTTACAGCTGAGACTTTAATTCGGTGTGTGCCCAACAAATAATTGTTACGATAATGATTTGATACACAAACACAATATTAATTAGGTAACTTAAGATACTGAATTAATCGAACGCATAATTCCTTTGATGGCTGAGAAGAAGGCTGCCGCGCAAACAGTGAAGTGTTTGGTTCTGTATGCATAGATTTTTCAGTAATTAGTGAGTAGGTCGTCAGTCACATCTGTGAATGTGAGGTATGATCGTTTTATTTGGAATTGATTCCTTCATTCGAAACCAATAAGAATCATGATTATTCCAAATAACATAATCTTTGTTCTCCTCGAGAGCACACACGTTGTACGTGCGTACGAAACAATGTGTAAACATTCTGTGAAATGCGTTCGCGCAGTCGTGCTTCCTGCCTTTTTAACAGGGAGGATACGTCGGTTAGTAATTTGGATAGTTGTGTTGATCATTTTTCTAAAGTCTTTTCATCATTGCGAGCTTCATTTGTTCCATTAAGTCCTCATTCATCGTGCAATTCGTCAAAAAGTTGTTTGGGTAATATCCTTCAGTTAAAGTATAACAAACGTAAACGTGCGAACGGTGATAGTTTCGGAGGTAAAGTGGATTTTGCTTTCATCTTTCCGAAGGTACCCGATCGTTGCGTATATCGGCGAATAGAATTAAACTATGTCGACGTGCACACAACCAAAACAACTGTATGGAAAAGTACTGTAAAGTAAAACGCATCATTGTAATAAAATTGAACTTGCAATTACACGCTAAGAGGCTCTAGAGAGTAGCAGCGCGTTAGACAGACGCTTTTTTGTATTCTTTATACCCACAGTAATTGCGAGTATTTTGTCAACGTTAATTCCCTTTACCAAGGTAAGAAGACTCGATATTCGTAGATTTTTCACACATAAAGTAATATTTTTTTACATTTTTTAAGTAGCTAATCTTGGCAATGATAGTTCGCGATATAAGGTATATAGATTGACTTAATGCTTCGCATCGCATTGAAGTATAATTAGTGAAGTAGTGAAACGTTTGTTCTAAATTGCATTGTAAAAAAAGTTGCCAAATTTTCGTTAAATTCTCTCTCCCCCCTGCCCCCCCTCTCACTCTCTCTTTCTCTTGTTTGCACATATGATAGATATGTCAGCAATATTAGATAGTGGATATACCCGTAAAATAACGGAACAAAAAGGAAGGAGTTGTATAGATGTACATACGTGCGTTCATATTCTTACTTAAGATCAAGTGCTCTTTAGAGTCTACCTTTAATCGGGGAGTATAAATACGCGGATTGTAAGAAACAACATTTGGTTGTGTGTCTCGTTTAGTACGACTTACTTTTGCTATTTCGTATACAAAATGAATTCATGTGCTTTCGAATGATACGAAATACTGGTTGTATGTTGAGCGTACGCTCAAGTGAATCTTCAGTAGTATCGTGATATACAAGATACATATATGTATTGAACATGTATCGTGACATTGATCTGGATTCAAACTTCAAATGATGTATTAAACGTGACATTGCGCATGCCGTCGAAATTTGTTTGTATCGTTGTAGAATATGCTGGCAATTACGAGACAAGAAATAAAACGGACGATAAGAGACACTTAGAGTTAAATTACTATTACAATTCCGAAACGACTACAGCTTTATAAGATTACACCTATTGAACTTTTGCGATTTACGAGACTGTATCGCCACTGGACTTTACTATTTCTCGTTTCCTTTTTCTTTTTAATAAATGTAATAGAAGTCTCCTTATCGATCGTCATACGAAGTTATCGACCTCCTTTCTTTTTCTCATCAATTTCATCCCGATTGCAATAGTGATATATCACTGTCGGTTTTGGGCAAATCGGTGGCTAAAAATATTGCGTATACGTTGACAAAGCGATTTTGGACGGAACAGATTAGCACCACTGAATTTTCGATTCCCCTTCCAGAACGTCTATGCAATATGTTTCGTACATACATACATTCGTACAACTGTTCGCGCGCGCGCGCACACACACAAACACACACGCGCGCGCGCGCGTGTTTGTATCCCTACATGCACACACACACACGCTCTGATTCATGTATATACATAAACACATTTCGTTCCTCGTGTTTCATCTTCGTACGCTAGTCGAAGCGATTAATAATTTTCGACCGTCTGTTCCACGCATCGCAATATCGAACTTTGACACAACAGTCTTGACGAAACATTGTATGGTCTGTAACCCAGATTTCAATGTTTCGAATGACGTAAAATTTGTTACCGAAGAATTTTCCAATTATTATTATATTCGGCACGAGACTCCGTTTTTACTCTTGACATCCTTCTACGCAGTAACAGAAGGTTCCGGGCGAGTCTATCCAAATGCCTAATAATCACATATAACCGTGCGAAGATGAAGCAGTACATACGTATGTTATTGGCATTAACGCATGTACGTTGCATCCGTAAACATTATTGAATTAATCGAGCGGAGTAGCGTCGGTCACTAGTTCTGTTCGTGATGTAATTAAAATCGTTTGTGAAATTCGTACGAGCAGTATCGTAATAGAGTATAGATTCTTAAGTGTAGATGTACAATCGCTCATTGTCAGTGGGTATCATGATTTGTACAGCCGCGCCTGACTGACATTGAGTGCTGGTTGTTTGACTTCGTTAACCATTATGTTCTTTGTCAAAACTTTCTTTCCTCGTGTCTGTTAAGTTTTTTTTTTAACAAACGCGAAGTGTATATCGTAAGCAGCCACGTGGCACGTATATTTTTGCTACAAATATCGTTAGAAATATTCCTCTGAAAATCTCGGAAACTTTCGTTAATCCCTCCTTTCTTTCTCTCTCCTCACGATGTTTTAGAAAAATAAAAAAAGGGTCACACGACAGAACATGACGAAGTAAGCGGACTGTATTCAATGTTTGATTACGTAAATTGATGCGAATGGTAAACTTGAAGTTAAAAATAAATGAAGATAATTTCTGAAACGATCTCGACACGTTCGTTCCAAACGATGAATTCTGTTTTGGTTATGATGAAAAACATATATGGGCCGTTTATCTTGAATGTAGTGTAAGTCCAATTTTTTCATTTATTTTATTTTACACTAAATTAATGACAAAAAAAAATTCGGCTTGCACTACTTTCAAAATAAACTCAAAATAAACCGTTTCAACGAGAACGCGATATTTACAGCTGAAGGGCACGTCCGAAGAAGAGGAGAAGTGGTAATTTCGAAAAATTGCTTTTTTTACGGAAAGATGTAGAGACAGGTGCGATTGCATGCATTTGACGACTATTGCATTAATATGTCATTTAAAAATAGTTTGGTGCTCGATTATGTAAATTAAGTGCAGTGTTGACTCGTGGAACAACGAGCTGCGCGCAAAGTTGAACGAAACGTATAGAAAATGCGACATAGACTTTAAACACCTCTCCCGTAAAATGCGCGCAGTGGCGCTTGTCTCGTTGTTCGACCGAGCCCATCAGTTATCGCTGTCCCCTTTCGATGAAAAATTGCGTTGCTTTCATGGATTAGCTTCTTACAATTAGATACGAGTATAATAAATGCGCGATATGTTTGTGGGATTTGTTCGACTTTATACGGTGTTTACAGTGGACTTTCGATTTCAAGACTGATTATGCGGAACCATCGGGTTCCTTCTTCCATGTCGCGTTTTAAGATTCTCACACTATCGATACGACACTCTCCCGCCATTAAATTGGTTTTAAACGAATAGCGCAAAATAGTCGGTCTTTACAGCATTAAATCTACCTTTCGTACGTTTGTCGGCTGTCACGCACGCGTTTTCTTTCATATGGCGATACCATTTTAGATTACGAAATCCATTAGAACGTTCTACAAATTGTACATATTGAATCGCTTAGTGTATTTGTGGCAAAAATAATGATTCCTATACTTTGGAGTGCTGTCAAGTTTCAATCCTCAATCCTCGGGATTCTTTTGGAATACCTCCGCGCCAGCAGACATTCAGTTTATATTAGATTGTTGTGTAGGTTCGCGTTTTACATTATTCTAATCGATCGATTGGTGTCGTTGCGAAACGTTTTTTGATTGTAATGTGGGGCATGCGGTTTGTTCGGAACGTAATAGAATTGAAGAGGACATGGAGAGAAAAAAACGATGAGATTGGAAGCCCTAATGACGGCAAATTATGCGCCGTTTCTAAGTGGCACACGGAAACTGTAAAAAGTCATAAATACCTTACCCCATTATTTGATAGCGGCGTCGCGTCGCGTCTCGTCGTGTCGGTATTAAGGTTGATTATAGTAGTTTCGTTGTAACCGCTGCCTTCGGTCATATCCATCCAGACTCCGGATCTAAGTATAGACTTTGCGGACCGTGTTATGTACATACGTGGTAACGCTTAATTCGCATATTGTAATACTTTTCGACAATGGCGTAGACTTACCGAGAACTGTCGTTCGTAATCGAAAGTGGATCGACAAATTTTTCGTTTACTTTCGACGACATTCTTCGGGTCTAGAGCCGTAACTGAATTTACCTCTATTCACTGTATCTGCCTATGTACCTATCCAATTAACCAAGTCGCCAATCAATCAATCGGCTGACCGTATCGTTTCGTCGTCGAAGACTTATAATCTTAAGATTATTCTACGTGTCCTAAATCTGCCCCACACGTATAACGTACCATTACCGATTCGAGTGAAAATTGAAGTAATTCTAATATGACGACATTATACATATACTTTCTCTCTCACGCCGCGATCTTTTGCATTAAGTTACGTTAATTATTATTTAGAAAAACGCTACGAAACACAGAAAAATAAAGATTTTAATAAAAAACCGAGATCCGAGTATCAAGGGCGTTTCCCATCCTTTCTCCAGGGCGCGCGTTACAATGCTACAAATATGTCCTAATAAACATGGAATAATCCTTGTTTTTCTCGTGACAGCGCCGTAAAATTAATTTTCGCAATCTCCGGGGTGACGGCGTAGCGGGATTATGCGCATACGTAAATTATCGGGCTGCTTTGAATTTCAAGAAATCATCGGTAGCACGAGAAAGAGTTTTGCTCGCGACAAGAGAACATTTTGCGGACGCAAAATGTTATTACGTGGCGCAATGATAATGCTAAAAAGTTTCCCATTAACTCTCGAATAATGAGAAACTACGTGCATATAATAAATTGCTGCCGTTGAGCCATGGGCCGCGATGGGTACGTATACGGATTAACAAAGGCTCTTTAAAGAATCACGACGAATTAACAGTCCCGTGACAAAAGTTGAAGCATCGTCATGGCATAATTAACCAAACGCACGTAACTCCATCGCTAAGTAACGCGAAGCACGATACTGTGCTCATAATCAGTTTCGTATATGGCGCTGGTTAATACGTTGCGCATACCGGTGCTATCTGTTTGTATTTCCCACGGGAATACGGTACATTGTATATGTATGTATGTATGTATGTATGTATGTATGTATGTATGTATGTATGTATGTATGTACGTATGTACGTACGTATGCACGTACATGGCTTGAGATAACGCGTGGCCAGTCTACCCTCGTACACGCACGGCGCGCCTGTTGTACGTGTTGTACAACGCGAGGGTGTTGTTACTTTTTTTCATCTCTATTTGAACTTGTAGTCTTCCTATTGAAATTTTCTGTTATTTTTGAACTGAGAATGTACAAATTATGCATCGAACATAAGCGTCACTATCGCAGATTCTTTTGACATACATAAAAGGTCTAGTCTCGCGTACTTGTACTTGGTCCGAGACAAGACCTTGTCCCTTGATCCTTTGGCACCGATACGTTACAGACTTTACGCTTGAGAATAACTTTTAAAGAAGAAAAAATAGCAAACTGTACCGTGGGTATGTACGTGTCTACGAAAGTCTCGAACCTCTTTTCGGCCATGCGGATGAAACGCTACCCGGATACGTGGAAACAGTTCCAAGGAATCAATTTTGAACACACGGTGACCAGCCGATATGGTCAATTTGAACTTTTATGCACGAACGTTGAATCTTCTTTCCTATGCGTAGGTGGATAGAATTTCAAAGATTTTACCGAAACACCTGCTGCTCTGATTTATTGACAGTCTTCTTTTTCTTTCTTTCTTTCTTCGTTTTACCCTTTTTTTTTTTTTGAAAAATCTGATTTATAGCCATATAGCTCGTGGAAACTTCTCGTATAACGTTTTCCATTCTTGAAATCGCTTTGAAGTTTGTTCCGTAGGTTCAAAAAGATATACACATATGTATATTTATGATTTAAAGTTGAGAAATTCAGCAAGTTTTTGGCGTTTTTCGAAAGTACCGTAAAGAATTGCAATAAATATGCGTAATTTTGAGCAATCCATGGTACCTGCCTTTTTGCGCTTCTACTCGAGACCTTAAATTTTCGAAATTAAGGATATCACGTAACATATCCCAAATACGAGTCAAACAATTTAAGCCGTATTATAAAATTTAGCGTACTTCTATTCCGATATGATCGATGATTTAAGATTTAAAATTTCGCCTAAGCCATGTGCGCGATATTAAAAAAGAAGAATTACGAAATCGAGTAAAAATCTTGTATTTCGTCTACAGTTTCGTATCGAGAGGGCGAATAGTCGAGGTGGGTGTCGGAAAACGCGGTCGAAAGTCAAATTAAATCTAGACTATCGAATTTCCACGTCAGCTTTGTCGCCGCCTTTTCCGAGAACAAGGGTGCGCTCGCGAGCGAAATTTTATTTACTTTCCGGTTCTGAAGTGGTCAACCCTTTGCAGCAGTTCTCCGCAGTGACGACGCAACGACGAAGATATATTCTTCCTCTTTTTCGCATTCGATCCCATTCGCAATAATTTTCACGTCTAACGTCACAGAACGGACAGAAGACGACGGGGGCCACGGCTGCGGCATTCGGTTTTAACGCGCGAGAGTAAATTGCACAAAGAGTGCATGCTAATTAGAAAGAGCATAAATTAGGTTCAAACTTGAGGTTTGCGTCATTCGCCAAGTAGAATGTTTATTTTGTCTTTCTATTCGTTAATATTGTATTAGCAAATTGCAAATGAAGTCGCAAGCTTTCGGAACGTCGTGTAACTTGACACGCTTTCCATTACGTCATCAACCTTCTCTCCCAGCTTTCTATAATCGAGGTAATTTGTCGCGAACCATGTAGGAAGATTTCATCTCGAAAATCCTACTAATCGTACTTGAGTTTTACCACAAGATCGTTCTCCTCGTCGCGTCGCGTGGCCGCGATGACAATCGGTCTCATTAGCGCGCTGGTATTTTCATTTTAGGATCATTAATCCATACCGGTTGATCCGACAATGAGATTAACGAACGTAAACACTGCCCTCGTTTTATCGAGTCGATCGAAAGAGCGAAATAAAAGGCGAGAGAAAATAGTGTGCGGGAAGTAGTATGGTAAAGGAAATGTCGGGCAGTAGCGTGAGCGGGTAACGATCGCGCAACGGTAGAACGGCTATTACCGCGAGAGGGATCAATGGGCAAAACTTGTTTCCCTCCTCATATTGCTAATGAGATGATCTTGTATTTATCTTGCTGCGAACGAGCCTTTAAAACTACTTTGGCGCCCTTCCGAAGTTATTATGGGATCGTACTGATCTATTTCAACTACATAGTAACTGTCGGATTTATAATACATATCGATATGCGCAATAGGTAAATTGAAAGTACGAATGTTACGCGCGTTGGACGCCAATATTTCCAATTCTATAGATTCAAATTACAATTTGAATAAATTATTTTCAATCGGGATTGCGATCAAAGTATAGGCTATCCTTGTGTTCGTTGTAGCGAGCACGCATAATTAATATACATGTATCATACCATACCATGCCATAATAGATACCATAAAACGTATCGATAAAAGGACGCACGTAAGTATATACATACATCTATCGGAGAATCGAGGATATTTTTCATCGGCCGCTTCGTGATCTACGCGGTCCTAGTAAAAGAGGGTTTTTTTTATTGCTCGATACTTGGTACTGGATACTGTCGCGTCGCAATCACGGCAAGGGCGTCCCATCTGTTATTTTTCGAACGGCCCTCCTCCTCTCCCCCCCCCCCCCCGCCTATTACGTATTTCTCCGTTCGACGTGATATACTTGGGGATGGGGGGTAAAATGCGCTTTATCCAGATGACGCGGAACTTTGAGACTCTCGTCACGCGAGAAGCAAAGTTGGTTGGTCCCTATTGCTTCCGGAGCGGTGGTCGAATCCGAATGATACGGAACTTGGTAAATTGTCGGTCGTCGTGCGACGATAGTCGATGGAAATGAATTTGTTGGTGGATCGGGGGCTACGGTATTGTTACGGATCAGTTTGGATGCAGTTGTTTCGGGAGGTTACGCGACAACCAGCCTGGCACACGTGCACGCGGTTACACACACCTACCGCCGCGGCTACGGTGAAGGGCTTCGAGAAACGACGCGACGCGACACGTTTTGCTCGCGCATTAGTTTCGGCAGAATTCACCGGATACGTGCTACATTGCACTTGCTGTTTATGACACTGCGTTATCGCGGACGTATGGACGCGGGTAGACGTCGACCTATATGTACCTGGTATGTATGTATGCATGCGTGCCAGAAACGAGAGCGAGGACCGGACGGTCCGTCGATTTTCTCCTAACGGGCAGAACCTAATTCTCAGTTATCGGTTATCATGCTTTCCACCGTGCCAACTAATTCGCTCGATTGCCGATGCCACTCGCTTTGCGGGAGACTAATTAGTTTAATGACGAATGGCGTCGGAGTTCTATACCGGAAGATGGAGCACATCTATGCGATTCTAACCGATCGTACTCCGATTCGCATTCGCTGGGATCGCTGTTGTATCTCGATGGTGTCCGACTTCCCGTTGGTCTTGTCAATCGAGGCTGTCATTTCGTTTGATTTCCAACATTACCTCGCGTCGAGCAACGCGACAGTACCTATGTACGTACGCATCGTTTTGTCATCCGCTTCTGCAATTGCTGTACGAGTACGACGGCAGTCGCGTTAAGGAAACTGTTGGTCGAGAAATTGGACCGTTCTTACAGTTCTGTGTTTACTTCACCGTTACAAATGCGCGCAATGCTTTTTATCGCGCAAACCACATTTGAAATGTTAAAAGAGTAACGCTGCCTAAGGCAAAGATTTACGTCGGTATTGTGCCAGTGGAAGAGTTTATCAACGGACACGACAGGAGAAACTTGAAGATTAACCGTTCACGAGGATCCCCGTTAAGAGATATGCCCTTGCATTCCGTTTGTCCTGGTCATAATTAGGTACATCGCGTTAACGAACCGTGCAATTTTAGCATAAGGCGCATCTTATCTTTAAACGAAGCGACGTCAAGAAATTATTTAGTGGCGCGTACTATTTAATGTTTTTTAATTTGTTTTGTTTTAACCTTTTTAATACTTTACGATGAAGCACCCAGCTCCCGCTCGTTTATCTTGCCACATTGTCGACCTCGAATTACAGATTATCAGGCTCGATAGGGAGGTTTCAATAATCGGATAGGTAGGTCCACGCAATTTTACGTTATAAATCGCACCCCGCGGATACGTTTTATATTACACATCAGTATAGATACGTATTATATGGATATTGCGGAAGTAACGATGCATAGTGTTTGGCGGCTAACAATGGCTGACGGGTCGCGAATAACGTCCGTTGGCTTTGCGTTGACAGCCTGATTAAGAGAATTGGTCGGGTCCCGTCGCGCATGGCATCGCGCTGCGTTAAATCACGAAAACGAATAGTTCAATTTTATAGCTAAAACTGCACGTCTTATAACCGTTACAATTGTCATTCGAACTTTTGACAAAGGTAGTTTACGATCGCCGTGAAATCTTTTATACAGTTATATTTATTAACAGTTGGTTGTACACAAGTGTGGAGACAGGTTCTTGTCTCGGGCACAACTACAAGTACGCGAAAAGTAATCTCGAGTGGAAGTGGTCCTTCTCGGAAACATAGATGGGAGTAATCGAGGTGGCCAAAGTGTATTAAGAAATTAATTTTTAGTTAAAATTTCATCATAAATTAGCGCTTTTTCGTCAAGGTGATTTATTTCTCGTTTCCAATGAGCTCGAGTATTTACTGTATCAAAGAGCCGATCAATAGCTGATATCCGCCGAGACAGCGTTAGATTATACAGTTTCAAATGTGCGCCTAGATTGTTTTATCACTGTCAGACGCAAGAACTTTCTTGCTCGAGCTATCGGCCATCGTCAAATTAATGATGTTCACCGTCGAGACCATCGTGTACCGTTAGACTCTAGTTGGGTGCGTACTCCTTACCAGTATTTTTCAACAACCACCATAAAACACACTTGGCGAATCAGCAAACCAGTTCTCAATTTAGGGATGAAATATATCTTATATATATATATATATATATATATATATGTATACATATAATTAACAACTGGGCCCTTCAATCTATTCTCATGCTAGATGCACGCCCGATATCAAAGAAAAGTGGTTTCCAGAAGGGGGATATTAATGTAATACCTGCAATTCAATTTATTCCGGGAAATTGAATGGGTGCGTGATAATGGCTAGCGTCCGTCCCGATTCGATTTCTTCGATATGCAGACGTCTTCTTATCGTCAACGAGCGCGAACAACATTTCGATTATTTGCTCCGATTCTCATCTCAATCTCAAGTAGAAATATGGATGAGGCCTGTATTCGTAGAACTTGAAAAGCATTAATTTATAACTCGCGATAGGTGTTGCGATCGCGCAAAGAACTCGGAAGGAATAACGCTTAAAGCGATGCTTATTTCACGGAGCACGGTTTGGTAAACACTGGGTATACGTGTACATACATAGATCCGGAAGTACGCTTACGCGCCGGCGGATGTACAGTGGCTAGCGAAGTATCAACAGGTGCAGTCGGTGGGTTGTTTCGCTTAATCGGTTCCTATTCTGTGACCGAGACTTCTAAGCTCCACCTCGTAATTCGTGGTACCACCCAAGAGGATTCGAGCGATCCACCTTCCCTATTCTGACTGAGATCGGGATTCGTTCCGGCAAATCTTTGATCGTTTCCATTCATTTTTTGCACAGAGCCACGAGCGCTCGATTCGCATTTATACGCATTTCGATCAAATGCGTCCAGAGCCCCAGAGTTAGTTTTCATAACAAGGGTGCCGAATATTTAGTCCATTTGAACGATTTCACGCGCAAAAGCTTAATCCGTGGTAACGAGCGTTAAACGTTACCGACCGTGAGAAACGTCGCTCGAGAAACAGGTCACAGGGGCAGCGTTATATTTAAAACAAACGCAATTTCAAAAATGTTCATCTTTGCCACGTTCGAATAAAACGCACGCGCGTTATAGATGGTTTCGGGTGAATCGTTTCTTAAATCCTATGAAAAGCACAGATTTCGTCAATAGATATTACGTAGGAACCCTTTCGCGGTAAACCGATACGTGGTACACGCACACGTGTTTTGGAAGTGTATGGCATTTCGCCGCTCTTATCTCTATCTTGCTTTTCTTTCTTTTCGGCGTGGTCAGGCCGTACATACATGCAGAGTGGAGGTTGGAGTGGAGGGAGAGAGAAAGTAAGGGTGGCTCGAGAGGAAACGGAGGAGAAACGTGGAAGAGGCTGGCACAGGCATAAGTTGTTTGGCATTCGTTTGGCGTGCAGTGCCGAGCCCATTCCGAGATTGAATCCCACAAAACTGGTTGTGCCACGATGTTATAATTAATTTATAATACCTCTAATTACGTGGCCATGCCGGATGTGGCTGTCCCGACGTTTAATTTGTTTCCTAATTAAACAGGCCGTGAAACCTGCGAGGGTGGCCTGTCTTGCGCGCTATCACTATCTTTCTCTCCCTCGCTCGTCCTCTTTGTATACGTATGTATATGTATGTTCACCTCTATCTTCTTACTCCCCACCCCGGTCCTGCCTACCGTTTCCAACGACGTACATACATACATACATACATGCGTACATAACCTACGAGCCGTGCAAGTTGTACGCGGCGGCTCACAATCAGAAAGAAGAAGCGTGTGCGATCATTTGCCGCGGTTTCACTTTCCAGCTGCGCCAATGTCCATATCGCTGAGATTCGACGCCAATCGGCTTTTTATCTTTCCTTTTTGTTCTTACGTATCACGCATTTGTTTCTGCTCAATTGTTGTCTAAGAAATTGTCGAATGAGTTGCAATATGCGCGTAACGGTCGTTAAGCAATTGGGAGGGAAGCTGTTGCTCGGTCGCGTATGAAATGACCCTGTGTCACTCGATTGTAAGAGCAATCGCGTGATGAGAAGAACCTGCGCTCACTTTTTCCGCAGTGAAAAGAATAAAATCGTACGCTATCGTTGCGTTTTGGTATAATACTTGGGACTGCGCGTATTCCGCTTTCATCTCTCCTCTTCTATGATTGCGATCCTTTGTATTGCCATTACCATCGCTGACTGTTTATCCTCGTTTTTCGTTTCGGTGCGTCATAGTAGGTTTGGAAGGGACAAAGCACGGTCTACTAATTGCCACCTAATTGGAAATGGCCAAACTGTAGAAGGAGCCCGATAATTTACGCGATTTGTGGAGCTGTATGTCTTTGATCGTTACGGTCGCGGTAATAGGCGCGGCACACTGTTTAGGAGTGACGATCGGAAACGACAAAGAGACTCGTCGGAATGGGAGCGAACCGACGCGACCTGGGTAATAGATACGATTCCTGTACAGTGTTTATGGATTCCCGTAGGAAATAAAGGTTCAATGTCAAAGAGGATTGTCGGTGAGATGGATCGACTAAATGTCACTGTCGCCAGGAGCTCCATTTATTTATATTTTTCACGCGTACAACGTAGCTCCCGTTTCTTACAATTAGAGTTGCACGGCTCGTTGGTCGGGCAAGGAAGTTTATAATTGCAATTAAGATTCCCTTATAATCCTTTAAAAAAAAAAAAAAAAGCACGCGCTTTTTAACGTTATAAACTACAAGCGTAGGAATGACGTATGATCAAAACTGTTTTCTGGTTAAGAAAATAATTACTGATGAGGTTACGATAGTCGCGTCCCTCGATCAGAGACACATTGTACCCGTGTGTACGTCTCGCAAGTTTTTCGGCTTTTCTTTCCACGATCTGTCCATTTGTTTTCGCGCATCCGTTTTATCTCTACAGAAGATATAGCGTTCCACCATAGTAACGTACCTCTCACGCATACATTAAATACACATTATATTTGATCCAAACATCCAGAAATATCATCTGTTATATGATTTTCCATTCTACCGCATGCCAGATTATTGAAATGGTGCTTCTTGTTTGGCCGTACCAGCGTTGAATGCACGGTGGAACGAGCGGAAGATACGTTAAAGCTGAAAATATTAAATAGGATTTAACCGTCAATGTAAAATAGAAATCTCCCTCTCTCTCCTTCTCATTCAAGCTTTCTTCTCCCGTCTATTCGGATTCGTGGTTGAGCGAATATTAATACAACGATATTGACGAGCCTAGTTGCACGGAGGTGGGTAAATAAATGATTTCGAGTAAGATAAGACAACATTGACGTTACGCGTAACTTGGATTTCTGTGTATGTACACTATCCGACAACGTATTCGTTGATCGTTCCGGTTCGCGGTAGTGAGAATCGTCGTAAACATTTCACGCGCAACGATTTTATTAACGGTTAACTCTCGCACTCGTAATTGGACTTGTTTGTAATTAGATCGCGAAATGTCACGAGGGAAATGAAGCGCCTTTACCAGGCGACAAACTATTCAAACACTTTGAATTGTTCCCACGATATATGTACTTATTAGCATATCTTCTCTTGGCCTCCGTACTTTTAATTACTGCGATAACAAATATTTTTCTCCCGTCCTCTCGCTCTCTTTTTACGGAAACGCGTCTGCGCTGTACATAGTATACATGTATATATGTATGTGTACATGTATACGCATGTACGGTAGTAAACTTTCAATCGCGTTAATAAAAAAGTTTTAAACGGCGTACTACAAAGGACGCTCGCGTTTGGTACGCGGGAAATATCTTATTTAAAACATTGAAGACCAAATATTATTGGAGTTTTGTTAAACTTTGTGTCGGGTCAAGGGTCTCATTACTCGGAAATCGGAATTGTAAATGAATAAAAAGTTCGTAGAAAAGGTGTATCAAGGGAATTATTATTACTATTCAATTGAGTAAATATTGCGTTATATATTATCTATCACGTATCAAAAAATGCTACCGAACTAAAACTTTTTCTATTACCGGCGGCTATTGTTTCTGTTATTATCTCGGGATTGAGGTATTAGACTTTCTGTAATCTCTTGTCGCGTCGCGTCATGCCAAGAAAAAGATTATGTTCACACTTTAACTTTAAACCTGGCTTTTCTGTTTTTCTCGTAACAAAGCGCTTCGCAGTGAATAATATACTGACCTGATGTTTTTCCATTGTTACGAATACATATACATGTGCAAGTGCGGTGAAATAAATGGCTGACTGCAATTTTATAATAACTCATGATTGGTTAGCGTATGAAATAATGTTCGATCGAACGCTCCCTTTAAGGTTCTTTTCGTTAGTTTTCGAAAGCTTCGTAGATGGGCGAACGTTTCAAGTTCCGATTGGAGTTTCAAGTGAACTCGAGTCCATTTTGAACGCTTATCGGCGAAACTTAGGGTGAGTTTGTGTTCGAAAATGTGGTGACACACGTGTAAGTTTTATTTCTTATAGAAAATATCGGGAAATTGATTTTTCGACTTGAGAAATTTCTGCACCGCTTTAGCGTTCAATTATCGGCGGTTTCCTCTAACAACGTTTACAAAATAACTAGAATGAAATACCGAGGCTTATGTTTTGTCATTACGCGTCGTATTAGTTTAACATTAAGACAAACCTTTAATCCTCGAATCCGTATTTTTAACTTTTTAATAGCATTATCGGCTTTCGATGGTCGTGATTGAATTCTATAATTCCATCCCGTGGCAATTGCCATGATAAAACTTTACGTGAAATTTCTGAAGTTAACTTCGGTCTGGTATACCTGTAAAATCTTTCAAATTCATTTATAATCCTTTTTACCACACGATGTCTCTCTTCGTTCCAAATATTATTTCTAAATTATTGTATTCCTGACAATAAGACGAAAGAAGTACAAACTGGGCATTTACATGAAAATCTCTGCGAAACTTTTCTGTAATTACGTTGAGTGAATTTTTCGTGGCTGAGATTAATGTCGCGTATTATGCGTGAAAACTTTAGCGCATGGTGCCATTCGTGATTTAGATTTTAAAATAAGGTCTGATCTCGTGCACCAGACACACCAGAAAATAATAGGTAACGACGTAACGCAAAGTTAAATTATGTAATGACGCGCACCGAAATTGAATTACTCGAATATAGAGTACCCGTTAACAAATTTACATTTTACCCAAACAATGGTAGAAATGGGAGTAGTATCGATAAACGGGTAGAGTTTAATGAAATCTGATAAGTGCCACCAATCCAAATGATATTTACTTTTACCGCTTTCAAATGTGTAATATAATAAAAGTTTTCATTCGATTTCTCACTTTTGCGCAAAATTTCGGTGACATCGTTAAATTTTTAGAAATTAATTCTGAAGCAGACTGCAAAGATGACGCGACCAACCGATAGTAGATACAGTATTTTTTCATTTTTTGTACGCCCATGTTCGCCATTCGCGTTTACATAAAATGTTGATTCTGAGCGATGCGTATGATTCACATTCGCGTTCAGCTGAATATTGAGAAGTTTGATATCATAGATTTGATATTCTAGCGTTCTAGACTCATGTATATTTCATGCTCGCATTTAAACGGCGATATAACTGGCG
This sequence comes from Pemphredon lugubris, assembly GCA_933228935.1. Taxonomy (NCBI): domain Eukaryota; kingdom Metazoa; phylum Arthropoda; class Insecta; order Hymenoptera; family Crabronidae; genus Pemphredon; species Pemphredon lugubris. The sequence continues at coordinate 25,384,594 of OW121817.1, read as the reverse complement.
TCAGTTGATTTCAATTGGCTATGATTTCCTGGGAAACTGTAATAGGCTCGACTAATATTTGGTACGTTGGAAATTTAATTTTTGGTAGAATTCAACTACGTAGACCGTTATCGTATGTGGGTAGCATTACCAGTTAGTATGATATCGGAGGATCGAATTCATACGTTGAAAACCCAGCGCATAATGTTCTAGCCATAATATCGAGTAAATTTATGGTTAGTTGACATAATCAAGGTATTATTTGGTCAACTAAACGAAACGATGTGTCATCAAACTGTGCGCGCCCGTAATCGTAAGAATTATATTTTGATATATTCTTCTACTGGAGAGCGTTTGTGATATTTTAAGTAAATAAATAATGTACAACGATCACGAAATAAATACAATTTTGTTCGTTTTAAACAGCCGAGGGTTTGGGACTACTAATTAAAAAAAATATTTTATCAATACGCGAAGATCTAATGGTAGATTAAACAAAAATATATACATGTATATGTGGATAGTTGTGCTGGCCTCTTGAAACCATGAACCTTTTGCGCACAATAGTTTCCCCGAAAATAAGTACGTTGTTTTCGGGATACTTATGTACATATGTATATTCAAAGTTTTCATTTAAACACCCTGCATTGTTATTACGTGTAGGTACAATAAAATGCGGCACAACGATCTCACCTTATTTTGTCATTTTTTTCGTTCTTGCAATCCTTTCGTGTACATTGGCTCGCGAAGCAATTAAGGCTGTTGCATTAATTAACATTGTCGATACGGGAACACGCTCTCTCGGCGTCGCTAAAGGATGTTCCGAGAAACAAGAACGAAGCGAAGAAACAAAAAATCGTGGCTCCAGTCGTTCGGTGGAAGGATCAACGGGAAATCGACGAACTGTAAAGTGTCTCGATAAAATGATGAAGTATTTAATATAAAGTTAATGTAGCTTGCGAACGTGGACCCGATGGATACTATCCATCAATCAGCTCTACCATCCGTTTTACGAAAAAGACTATCTAGAGTGGAGGGTTATAAAGGTTAATCATTGCGATCCGAAACGAACGATACGTGTATGTGCAATATGTTAACGATATACATATGTATTTTGCTATCCTATATACTTTTTATAATAATAAAAGTGAGGGCGATTCACCGATCGTCGAATGTCGATTGACAAGTAAAAGTGACGGTTTATACGTTTAAGTTTCGTCAATTCTTATGCGTGTTTCAAGATGTACAGAATATTAGTATAGAGCGAAAATGAAACATGTTAAATTTAATTTCAAACTTCCTACGTCGCGGTCACTGTCTCTGCCATTCATCGTGTAAGAGCTAACCGCGGTGGCAATCATTTCAACCAAAAAATGTCATTCGCATGGGAACGGTATGACGGATACTTGCTCCACGTATTTCATGATAATATCCTTTTCTCGCTGTTATAAATACTTCAAATATGGAGATTGATTTACGCTAATTCTTTCAAGTTGAAAGTTTCAACCCACGTGTTTCGTCCATAAAAAATGTTGTTTACTTAAACAAAGAGAATATGTGAAACGGCTAATCAAAATAACCTTTCAATTACGTGAGGTAACGCTGGTTATTTAGATGATCGTTTTGATATAACGACTACCGAATCACATTACCGAGATTTATTACCGTCTTCCGCTGCAATCATATTCATTCCCAGTGTTTTGTAAAAGAACGAAAGAGGTTTGATAAATTCTTCAGCTTTCCTGTTCGAAGAAAGTAACGCGTTACTTTGACTAGGACCAAATATACATAGGTACTTTGTTCCTGTACGTATCACGATAGATACGGTACAGCTGGTTTTGGAACGGAACAACGGAATTTCGTTTCCAGTAAATACAAATAGTATACCCCTCGTCATCCATCTTTCGACAAGTTTCGATCTATTTTATGTAGAAATTCTAAGTAATTCCGAGTGCGATTCGAGTACACTTTGCATAGGAAATCGGAAGCTCGGAAAGAGATTTAGACAAATCTGATTCGGAGAGAGTACTAGATTCTCCGTAGGGTAGAATCCAGCTTATCCGTATTGTGTTTTCCCGGACACCCGTTTACTCTTGTCAATCCTTGATGTCGAGTAACCTCGATTGCCTTCCCCTGTAAACCATCTTTTTGCTCACGCTACGATGTTTCAGATCTCACGATCAGGAGAACTCGAAAAATGGTAATAATACGCTCGCCTTGATACCGTAATATGGTAAAATGTGTTATAGAAGCAAGAAATATGTAATTCTTTGCTGGTTTGCCGGTGAAAAGATATTTTTTATTCCCCGAGAATATTCTTTCAGCTGAGAATAAGTAATTTGTACTTGCTCACATTTCGTGATTTTACATCAATTTGCACGAAGAAGTTTCTAAAAGTGTGCAACGACCTGTGATGTAAACTGTTATTTGTCAATTTTTATAGAGAAACGCGTACTGTACTTGGCCCATGACTTTGCATTTTTAATGCTTTTTATAGTTTTATTAGAATACCGAAGGAATTTTCGATATTCCGGTTTAAAAACTCTCGATCGTGATACAACTTCGATGCATAGCCAATCGAGTTCGAGTAGCGACCAGTGAATATCGATCATAGCCTCGCAAATCGATCGCGTATCGGAAAGCACTTCCGGTAGGTTGGTGTTGCGTCACGCGGTCCCTCGCGATGGTGTTGTGCGGTGACGCGAATATCAGATTTTTGGCGTGTCAATTCCGAGGTTCTTTGTCAAAATCAAAAGGCGTTAGTTGACTGCGGTTCGCGACGATTCGAAGAGTGTTCTTGGAACGCGAGGATGTCGGGTATCTACGATATGGCAAGTTTAAAGGTAAGTGTCTCTGTAACGCGGTAACCTTTGCGTCCTCCCCTATCGCGACAAGCAGACGTTCGGACTTTGCATTCGGTTTACGATGGAGGTTCGCAGAATTCATAACCGAAATCCACACTTTCCTTCGTGCGAGACACCAAATTCTGAAATCGCTGCAGACGGTAGCTCGAACAAAAAACTTTGGTTGTACCCCTCGAACATGGAAATGCAAGGTTAGAATGTTCAATGTCCTGCCTATCCGGCAAAATAGTTTTCTCTAATCGGTAGAGAAATGGACAGTCAACCCTTGTAATAATCCAATGCACTGTCTCTAAATTTGATCTGTCCGTGTGTGTGTGTGTGCGTGGGAAAGAGAAATGGAGAGAGAGGGAGAGAGGTAAATCGATTGTAGAGTGCGATTTGAAGATTGAAAATGGCAAATGCGAGTCATGATCGCGATCGACGCGCGGCTGCATCGGTACCATTTGCGGGTGCAGGTTTGAGGGTAGCGCGAGAGGAAAGCTCAGGGAAGCTCAGAAAAGCTCAGGAAAGCTCGGGAGAGAGAGAGAGAGAGAGAGAGTAGTGAACGGAGGGTACCGGGGTTGGTATTGGTTGGTATCGGTGCGACAAAGGGGCCAAGGGGATCCTCAGGGGGAAGATGCGTCGGCGTGTTGCGCCGTAGCTTTTGCCGCGGCGCCCGGCAGTCCATAGGCGAAGTCCTAACGAGCAGCCGGCGAGCGAAGCTTTTCCCCGAAAAAGTTCCGGCCGGAGTTTGATCGCGCTAAAATTGATGTGACGCGCGCGCGGTAAAAGGTTCGCGATCGAAAAGCGTTTCTTCTCGTCTCGTCTATCGTCAGTTTGCCCGCGATAGCGGTACGTACGGAAATTACGCGAGCGCGACTAGTGACGAGCAACGTCAAAAGTTTCTCGAAGAATGAAAGGAACGATCCGGTGAACGTAAATCATCGATTCGAGCCGAGAATCGACGAGGAAACGGGCCATCCAGATACATACCTACATACGTCGCGGAGCGATCTGTTTATATCGGAGACACGTGACGAGAGCAACTCTCGAACGACAGATTCGCGAGGGATAAAAGAATCTTGATCGCGACGCGATCGCTGATAATGCCAGGTTAGGTTACGGCACGTTGTGCATCGACGGTGGCGGTGCGCGTTTAATTAATTCGATGAGGGTATCTGGAAACGACAGTGGTGTGGCGATAGCGTTGTTCGCGTTGTGGTTGTGGCACGAGAAAGTGTGCGATGACAATTTTGTTTGAGTTTGGTGACTGTTGTCGTCGTCGTCGTCGTCGGGACCGTTGTTGAAATACTCGTGGGTCGAACTAGGAATTAAGTGCTACCGATCTACGTGGAAGAAAACAATTAGGCGTGTAAGTCTCATGATCTCAGCGTCGTTGCAATGGTACATGCTCTACATACCCCGAGAGACGAAAGGGAAGCAGGAATTTTGAAGAATTTCATTCTTTGACCGCGGGATGCGTCGAGCCTCGTTCCAACCTCTGCTCGTCTCTCGTAGAATATCGTTGAAAATTGTAATTCTCTTAACCCGAACCTAAACCGATCCTCCCGATCGAATAATTTCACATCCATCGAGTTTTAACGTCGCGCGCGTAATATCGCGCGGCCGTGTATAGAATCCGAGGATTCCTCTCGTTTAGTAGACTTATCGACGTCAATTTTCGTTGGATCTCTGCTGAACGGTTAATATAACCGATGCCACGTTGTACTCGCGGATTACAAACATTACACCGGCCGCCACGGAACTGGGGCACACCCAGTCCGCAGTGTCACTCGATTCGTGATTCGTGCTTCGTGCTTCGTGCATCGTGCCGTAGGAAATAAAGGGAAAAAAATAGGGAAGAGAAAAAGGGATCGCGCTTTGGAAATGCCGTGGAAGAGAATTTGCGTGAGATACAACGGGAAAACGCGAATACCGGAGAACAACGGACGGGTACCAATAGCGACAAATTACGCGTCGCGTCGCTCCATCGGGAACAGCGCGGGTTACGCGTTAAAAATTGTTGGGGCGCGATACCGTGCCACGTACTTGGAACTGGTCGCGTAATTAATTCGCATTCTTTGCTTTCTTCTTGAAATGGGGCCGTCGTGTGCACGTCGCGTCGTCGGGACGGAACTTATTGTCGTGACTGCCGTTGATATGCAATTAACGCGTTACTAGTTGTCTTTCGAATTACGATCCTTTTCATTTTTCTTTATTTATTTGTTTGCCCCCCCCCCCCCCCCCCCCCCCGGGCGTGAATCTAATCGTTTAGTCGTCGAACGACGGAAACATTTGTATCATTTGTATTACTGTGCGCGAACGATCACGTGATACAGATATCCATCATATTTACGGAACGTTCGTTTGGATTTAGACAAGATTTTCCGCGTTGACAAAAGTGCGGTCGCCAATTGTTTCTACGGTGCCTACGCGTTGGATATTTTTTGGTCGGAAGATAATCGATCTTTGAAGTGGTTCATGCATATTCTTAATCGCCAATTAAGTTTTTATCGAAAGAATAATTTGATGGCCCAGCTGCCAGTAATTCCGAGGTTTTTTCAATTTTCCATTTCGTCGTCCTATTTCTCATCGGTTACGAAATTTGGTGAAACGCTTCGCGCGTTTTCTCTCATAACGGACTCGCGCAAATTTCATTATTCATAAAAAGAACGCGCGATTAAAGTATTCCTCGCAATATTTAATTTAATTTTCCACTCGCCTCGATTTCCAGGGCATTTCTTTTCAACCGTGCGCGCGATTTCGCGTACGGGTCTCTCCCTCATTTGTATGTTTCCCCCGTAGCCTTTAATTCCTTATACGTGTCGATTCGCGGGGCGTCATTTGCCGATCGTGAGAAAATATCCACGGGTCGCGCGCGTTCCGGTTCATTTGTACCTATCGCACGCACTTTAATTCCGTCTCTATTTGCAAAGCGACATCGTCGCAAAGCGTTATCGGGATCACGTTGACGCACGCACGCACGCACGCTCGTTCGTCGGGCGCGACCGTATTTGCGATTTAACTACGCAGTAGCGAAATTTCGTGAAATTCATATGATCCACGACGCGTAAGGCCTCTCGCGTATCCCCGGTGTTTCGGGACTTTGATATATGTATGTGAATCTACCGGGAGACGCGAAACCCATCATTTCTTTCTCGGCATTCGTAAATCCTTTTTGGCGAAAACACATTTCCACTCGTACAAGAAGGGGGGGGGGGAGGAGAAGGGGTGTTCTTTCGAGGAAGGAAGTCGTCGATGGATCGTCCGCCGGTTTTATTATCCGCCCGATAGATTTGTCATCCGCGACAACTTGGTTGCGAAACATAATTATTTCCCTCTAAACTCATATTTCACGTGGGCAAGTCCCGCCGTTCGCATCGACGCGACGCATCGTTAAAGGTGGACGCGGTGGCAAATTTTTAACCGCCGATGACACGCGAGCTTGTCAACGAAATGATTCCGTGGAGAGAGCGCGGGCCGATACAGGTTTTCTAGGGCGAGAGATATATGTAGAGTTTTGCGAATTGACACGTGTGAAATTGCAAGTTGCCGGGGCGTAACGGGCTGGCTAACAAATCGAATCCCAGTCACCGCGATTATTCTCGATCGAGTTAAGCGTACCGAAGTGCTACAGAGCGTGATGTTTCCAGGTGTCGTCGTCGCGTCATCGTGCTGGGCTTAACGAGGCGCAATTAACGTCGGCATCGTTAGCCAACGTGCGACGCGAGTGGACGCTTCTTGTCGCTCCAAATTCTCCAAACTGGCGCACCCATTGCCAGAAACTCTCTCTCGCTCTCCGTGTAGTGAGAACAGTGCTTTACAATCGCGTCAACGACTGATGAGCTCTCGATCGTAGAGTGAAAGGGCCTGAGCGGGAAGGGGACAGAGGGAGGGAGGTACAGGGAGGGAGACAGAGAGAGAGAGAGAGAGAGGGAGAGAGAGAAGGAAAATGCAACGTGTTACTACCGCTGGCGGTTACGCGAACGTGCTTCCTTAAACGGAACTTTTCTCAGGGATATGGGTTACCAGTAAAAGGAACTACCGTAATCCCTTCCGGAGACGATTCTACGCCCCGTACTCGCACCGAGGAAACAGGAGGAACGCGGGAGAGATCCGGAAGAGCGAGAGGGAAACGGAAACGGAAACGGAGGGAAAGTGAGAGACACAGCGGCGTAGAAAGGCGAGTACATTGATAACAATAATCGCGCGATTAATTAATGTACCCGGGTACGCGAGTGCGTTTATTAGCACTTCCACTCTACGATACGATAATGCTGATTTACATATTTCCCGATAATGCCGCATATTTCGGCGTGCCGCGTTAGAGCTGTAATCGCGCGTGTAATTCTCGCGCGTACGTGCACCCTTTCGATGAATATACATAGCGCCCAAGGCTTTATCGATGCCTGAAATCCATCTTAAATCTCCTGAAATTAAATTTCCAATATTGTACGTGACACAGGTACCCGGTATTAATACCGACAACGCGGTAATTAATTCTGCTGGGCTGACGTTCCGCATAATAGTACGTATACGCCAACGATCCATCTGTCGAGTATCGTGATGATTATTATTTCTATCCCGAGGTGTCAAAGTTACAGTTGCATTATCGATTATTGTCACTAATTTAAGAACAATTTACGCGTACAAATATGTGTGGGTGTGTACAAAAGATACGCCAGCCGTGTCTCGTGACTTTAATCATCGTTAATAATTTGATCACGACTCGGCGTATCTTTGTGTAAACACAATTTGTAAGATTAGGCAGAAACAATGCTTATGTTACAAAAGTAGCCCCCTAGTACTCTATGCAAAATTGTTTTTAACGGAAGATCGAATGGATTATGAAATTGACCACGGCGATCGCTCCGATCGCTGTAACTGAACGAAATCGTGGTGGATCGTCAGCTGTCGTTGATGACGGTGAACGGACGATAGTGATGCCGACGGGTGAAAACGAAACCTATACTTTTTCCGAGACCAGTTCGAAAACCGCGAACAATTTATTTTCGTTAATCGTGTCGACCCGCGATAAACTCGTATATTATAATGCGGTCAATTTACGCGTGACGAGCGTTAAGCGACTCGGTCCCGAGCAGAGAAAATACCGTGCCACGTAAGATGGAAGGGTGGGGAGATCAAGAGCTCTTGGCGTAAGAAAGTTGATTTAGCTTTGTCTCAGCTGAAACTGGGCGTCGCAGAAACCGAGCTACCTTTAAGCGGTATAATTTATCCGTCATGGTGAATCTTTGTTGTTCCTCGATGTACTTTCGCTATTATTTGCCGAAGCGCGTGCACAGGTGCGCGTCATTCCCATACTTAACGTATGCTCGCTATGAACTACTGCAATTAGCATAAATGATCGGGATAATGTGGGCACTGATTCATTCGTTTTCCCGATCGGCAATATCAAGAGACATAAAAACATTTCGCAAATTAACACGTTCGTTGTGCAGCGATTTATGGCACTCGATCCAGCTGCATACATACATACATACATACATACATACATACATACATACATACATACATACATACATACATACATACATACATATATATATCGTTTCCATGGTAATTTTGAAACCAACATTACTATATTCTTGATTTAAAGCAGTTTTCAAATGAGACCGATGGTAGGCGTTATAAACGATACATGTACATATAGTATAATACGTTAAAACGACGCGTCGCGTTGCCGCGCATTATCGGCTGAACCAAACGTTTGAATAAAATCTACTCGTACGACGCAGGCGCTTTAACCGGATTAGAAATGTTGCGCTACAAACGATGGCGCGGTAAAAAAGAAGAAAGTGAAACAAGTATTACGCGGTAACGTAATAACGTTGCGGAAAGGAGATTTGTCTTGAGCGTCGGGGAAAGGTTACCGCGCGCCATTGAGCGATATTATTACGTAATACCGAAGCCAATATTGCATTGTTTTCACAATATATTTTTGATGGCCTTTGTCGCGCGTATTCCTCATCTCGGCTGCGTTGTTCCCCCGGGTTAGATTCGTCGAAGAAATTGTGTATCGGCGTGCGTATCTCGCGCCACTCATATTTCACGATAGATGCACCGGAGCAAATTCCAGGGTGTCTGCATGCATGCGAAAGCAGTGGTTGCAAAGTGTGTCGGGAGGCGGGATGTCTACTTAATGGAACTGCTATCGTTGGAAACTACTCGCGATAAGGCTACTCTGAAAGCTCTATACTCATTGGTTTTCTCCCTAAACTCTCTGACGTCTAATACCTCGAGTATTAGCGTACTTTAATAGTATGTGTCTTGGGGTGTTACGCTTTTGCGCGTGCGTTGTCATTTATACGGAATAATGCTTTCCCCTCGCGCCGTAAGAAATTCCACTGGATTTTGCGACGCGGATATAAATGAATATCTCCTAATCGTGATTAGAAATAATCGTCAATTTAGAAATAAACTACATATTCTTCCCCAAATTTAGGCGATAGACGCGAGTAACACTTATCCTTAGTAAAACATATTTGAATCTGTGCTAGTTCAATTCTAAAATTGATGTGTACCCTGGACGAGCTATGCATTTGCATCGTGGGAATGTAAATAGAATAAGATTGTTAGATTTTTACGAGGTCGACCGAATCATCTATAAAACGTGCAAATGTACGGCGGCAAGATTGCGGTGCTCGTTCGAGGTTTTCCAGTGGCACGTCAGATACATACGTATGTACATACATATACATGTATGTATACATATGCGTACATAGGCGGTATAGCGGCCTACAAAGACGAAAGAATAATAAGAAATATCGTTATAAAAGTTGGAGGATTGTCGGGATCCGTTCGACAAGACTGAAAGGACGTTTTATTATTTCGCTCGCAATCAGTTTCGCGAAACGATATCCAATCGGTGGGCGGAAAAATTCGCGCGACTTTTGATAAATTTTTCCGCGATAAACCTTGGCGCCACTCGGGACTCGTGAGGGGCGCGAAAAACCACGAGTATTTCCATTGGAATGCGTTCTGGGCACCATTACTTCTTTCTCGCTTTACGGCAAGAAAGTCAAGAACTTGGATTCTGCGCGGCTGTGCCGGAAGGTTGTGCCTGCAGATAAGAATCCCGCGGATTTTTCTCGCGGATTTTTCTCTCGGATTGAAACCATCCTCCGTTACTACCACCTTGGCTCATCTCCTTTTTTTCCCTCCCCACCCGTTCCACGGGTTTTCCATCGTCCGGAGAAAAGAGGTGCCAGTAAAACAGCGCGAGGCTTGAATCCACCGAGTTACGGATCTTGTCGGTGTACTGTAAAAAGACCCTTATGAAGGGTGGAAGGTGAAGGAGGATCGTTTCGTACCTTTGTCACTGACAGCCCAATGGGGTGGAATTATACCAGTCAAACGTCCTCGCAATTCCTTGCGTTTTACTGCTTTTCCCGTCTCCTCGAAACGCCGGGCCGAGAAGTTTCTCACGCGTTAGGTAGGCGCGCACGCTCACACACACACACACACACACACACACACACACACACACACACACACACACACACCCAGACAGACAGTCACATAGACACATGGACTTGAAGGCTTCAGTCAGGAATTTTTTGACGCGCAATTGCCCGATATTCCTTACGAGGAAACAATTATCAACGGACGATTTATCCGAAACGGTAAAGATTCGTTTGAGCTTTTTGCAAATAATGTACGATTTAAAAGTTTGAATTTCGGGGGAATGGCCGTTGAATAAACGAAGGCTGAGGTAAATAGGTGGTGGTACCTGGAAAATATGATAATGTAACGTGGTTTTCCTACCTTTGAACGTAATTTTTATAAAATATAATTCTTGGACGTGGGTTTAATAAGAGAGTAAAATGTTATAGCGGTTAACGTTATCGCCTTAACGTCGTTGGCCAAACGTACACGGTGTTAAACTAACAGCGGGGAAACGTATTACCGATTAAATTAATATTACTTTTTCACTTACCGCGTTTTCAGTTTTTATCGAGCCTCTCTCTCTCTCCCATTAATTTGCCATCGTTCGATATAAAGGATCGGGTGCTCGTGCGTGAAAATAAATCGTTGTATCGTTTCCAAGTGTCGGCGAGTGACTTTGCACAATCGCGTTCCCCTTTTCATCTTTCTCCCTAGATATTAAGATTCCTTAACGCGAATTTCTCCGATCCAACTTTTTACACAAATTCAAGTTTCGCGCCGAGGAACGACGAGTCATTCCAGCCGACAATGAGACGCTGTTTGTCATTTTGGTACCTGACAAATCCCACGCGAGCGAGCGTAACGTCCAAGCGCGGAACGATGTTTATCGACCTTCCGTATCGTCGAATTGGATTTCCCTTTATTTCCCGGTCGATTGTCGTAACTTTCGGACTTTACGGAACGGTACCCTTAAATTAAATGGCTTTTACGTGGCACGTATTCCGGTAACGAGTATTTATGTAAAATGGTACGGAACCGAGACGCGATTCATCACTTTGAACGTACGACTGTCAGGAGTCTGGGAACTAACAAGATAAAGCGCCCTCGTGAAAGAAGTCGGTGCATTCGCGTCTTTGTTAGAATAGTGTGTCTTGTTAAGAGGCGATCAATTTACGATTATTGGACGTTTGTCGCTTTTAGGGTGATGGAGCGTTCGTTTAAATCATCCATCCCACATTGCAGCTTTCCACCTTCGAGCTCGGCTTATTGCCTAATACGGTTACGGCATAGGTGTCAACTTGTACAGCAAAGTTCTTATTAGCGATGGCAAACCATCTATCGATAGTTTGGACAATTGAAGATTATCGATACTATTGATTATTCTACCATTTCAATGGTAATAATGAGAACATTACTTATGTGCGCTCACTCAACTCTACCGTATTTCACTTTGGCTTTACCAAGTACATACAAAGACTTTGCTTTACGAAATGCCAATTTTCATATATATACATACATATGTATAGGTTCTATTGGTCGATAAGTATCTCGCTTCATCCAAGAAGCGCATTATCAGGATTTGCCCTGGTTTACGAATTCACGATGACGGCGTTTTGCGCTCCCGCGCGATTTAACTTTAACCTTTAAGGATCTTCCCGGGGGTTAACAGTTTCCTCGGGAACGAATTCACGACGGCCGTGTTCCTTCCGCGAGTGAATCCTGCCGACAGGCTGCGGGATTTCCCCTAGTCTGATTTACATTCGGCTAGCTTAATTGGAGAAACGGGAGCGTTACTAGTCCGTACCAGTCTACACTAAATTCCAATCAGTGTTACGTTGGCGTTCTTGGGCACAATCGCGTGTCGTTCCGATCTCATCGGGGCACGCGTTAATTAATCACTCGCGCGCACGGTGCAGCAAAATGTATCGTGCGAGTGCAACATCTTCGTACCTTTACTTGGAAATTCCTCGGTACCTCAATGTTGCAGTTTCTTCCGGAGATTGTTTCGCGAAACCGTACACGATCGTAAATAACGTAAATAATGCCCCCCCCCCCCCCCCCTATCTTTCTCTGCCGCAGAGTAATCGCACGTGCTAGCGAGCATTTGTGTTTCACGATCGATGGGGGGGGGGGGGGGGGGGGGGATGAAGTATTACTTTAAAATCGTATCGTCTACGCGAATTTGTAGTAATCCAAAAATAGCGATTCCCGATTCAGCTACGAAAGCAAATAAATAAATATATCTCGAGTGGCAGTCGAGTCAAGTATATTATCGTATATCTTCCGATATTGAAAAATATTGCTTCCTCGCATTTAAAGTACCAGCTGGTGCGCGTATTTACGCAAATAAGAAGATCCATAAATAAGTAGAGTATCGAGCGAGCGTCGGTGATGCTCGAGCAAAAGCTGATTGAATTCTCGGCACTAATGACCGTAAGTAGGTGCAATCGCCGCATTAGGTTGCCGGGGGAAGAGAGATAGCGGCGGTCCGATAAAAATAACGATTCTCCTCGTAAAGCGGGGCTAATAAAAAGGGAATTATGCGGTAGAGCGTGACGAGAGCGGTGAAAACGGTAAACGAAGGCAGCACGAATGATACGTCGTTCGAATTAATGAAGATCGCTCGAATTAAAGTGCACCGTCATGCCGAAGGGGTCGCAGTTTCAGGCTCGCGATTAAGGCTGAATCCAGGTTCAAGATGGTACCAAAGGCGAAGAAAAAATGCAGACGTGAAGGCGGCGGATGCTTTTAAACGGTTCCTTTTGAGCACGTGTCCTCGTTTATACCGCTTTCAATTATTACGCGGAAGAAATAATTACGAAGGTAACGATCTCTTACGAGAGAAGATTTTCATTTGATTGCCGTTTAGACGAAAATATTCGTGGTCCGATTAAGTAAGACTTTTTATTCTTGGGTATGACGAGAATGACGCGTTGAGAAATTGACTGCGCGCTTTGACAAAAGTTTTGGAGAGTGAGCTTTCGTACGGCGCACGCATTTCTGTGACAGGTGTGACTAACGATCATTTTAGAGCCAGGAAACCATGCGATGATTTTATTCAAGAAAGATAACGATTCGTGATACGTTGTTCATCGGTAGGCGGTGATTTGAAAGTTACGCGTTTCGCTAATATAAAATTTGTTCGAGACAAGCGCCAGTTTCGGAAAATAGCTTTTTTCACGGAAACATGTAGAGACGGGTAGAATTTTATGTATTCGATGAGTATTGCGATGAAATTTCATTTGAAAATTGCTTGGAGCTCGATTTAGGTAAATTAAGTTTGTTTTTTGGTGGAACAACGAGGTACGTTGTATAGACTTTGAACCAACTCCCTTGTAAAATGCGCGCGGCGGCGTATTTTTTCGTATCTGTATTTTTCGTGTCGGTGCATTCGCTGTATTTGTCACCGAAAGTGCATCCACTGACGCTGCTTAATTGCATATATTATATTTAACGCGATCGACGAAATAATCGATCGTAATGTCGCAAAAACTGGGTCGTGATCAAAATGTTCACCAAGCGCCTCTGTCCATGAATACCTTCGCTAACGATGATCGCTCTTGTTATTGCAAATAGAAGAAGCGTTTCGCATCCGTTGATTCATTTTGTATTACAGTCTCTCTCTCTCTCTCTCTCTCTCTCTCTCTCTCTCTCTCTCTCTCTCTCTCTCTCTCTCTCTTCTCTCTCTCTCTCTCTCTCTCTCTCTCTCTCTCTCTCTCTCTCTCTCTCTCTCTCTCTCTCTCTCTCTCTCTCTCTCTCTCTCTCTCTCTCTCTCTCTCTCTCTCTCTCTCTCTCTCTCTCTCTCTCTCTCTCTCTCTCTCTCTCTCTCTCTTCTCTCTCTCTCTCTCTCTCTCTCTCTCTCTCTCTCTCTCTCTCTCTCTCTCTCTCTCTCTCTCTCTCTCTCTCTCTCCCTCTCCCTCTCCCTCTCTCTCTCTCTCTCTCTCTCTCCCTCCCTCCCTCCCTCCTCCCTCCCTCCCTCCCTCCCTCCCGCCCTCCCTCCCTCCCTCTCTCTCCCTCTCTCCCTCTCCCTCTCTCTCTCTCCCTCCCCCCCTCTCTCTCTCTCGGTGGTATACGGGACTTCCGAGCACGAGGCTGCCGAAGGTACTTATCGTTTCACCGACTCAACTTATTGTTAGTGATCGGGAGTGGCCGAGTAATTAAGTGTTTGCAGCGTTGTACGCGCCTTCGAAGAGCCGCAGGCGGGGGGGGGGGGGGGGGGGGGGGGAGGCTTCGCTTTAATCGAAAAAACGATTTTTCTCGGATCTATCTCTCTTTTTTTGTTCTCTAGCAAATTTCGTCAAATTCGTGCGTAACGTTTCGCGATCCATTTTAATCGAGGGGTTTCTGCAACATACGTTGACAACGTACTGACGCATTTTCAACAGGTTTAAACGGAACACCCGTACAAATAACATCTAGATACAGATTCCGCGATATAACGTCAACGTTGCTGTTGTTATAGCAGGAAACGTTGTACGTATTGCGAGATATAAAAGTACTCGGGTAAAATGTATTCTTCGTGTTTCGAAAGTTCGAGTGTCACGGACAATTATCGCATCATCGGTAAATTGTAGTTTGCGCGTGTCGTAATATATATACTCTCAGTTCCCTGCGAACACAACTTGCATGTATGTACGTACGTATGTATCATTCTTTTCCAGCTATCCATACGTTCCGCCGTCGATGTTGCACCGTTGTTTACAGATATTTCAACTATACCGATAGTCGCGAAATCTTTTACGAAATAGTTTGCCCCGCCGCGTTTAAAATATTTGATCGCACAAATGTATCATTTGCGCTTCCCGGTACCGAAGGTTTCCAGTACCCTGTAAACTTCTGGTACGCCACATTAAGCATCTTTCCTTCGACATTGGGAAAAGAAGGTAAATCGGTATTGGGTGGAAATGCCTAATGAAATATTTCATAAGAAAGCTGTGCAACTGATTTTGTAAATCTGACAAGGAATACATAGTTCCGCAAGTTCTGCTTCGTAATGAAATATATTCGTCGGAAGATGGTAAAGAAAATTCGCTGAATTGCGCGCTCGTATTAACTAAGTACGAGTATTTCTTTCTGTTTTGTACGAAAGTCTAAGATTAAAATTGATTTCCTTCAATTTCACATAAATACCACCATGGCGAAGTTAATGTCCTAACGAATAGTCAACGCTCCCTCGCTACCGTGGGGTTTTCACTGTTCAATTTTCTTTTTCATTCCGCAGCATTAGCGTCCATTTGTATTACACTCGTGAAGCGGGCCGAATTTTGCACGGCCGCTTTCGAGAGCAACGTTAATAAAACACAATCAACTCTTAGAGTAGTAGATCCGTAAATATTTTCTTTTCCGTTTCTCCCGTTCGCATACCAATATATGTAAGTCCTCGCGCGTATTCGCATTGTAATTTTTATTCCCGACTGCCGGAACGAAGTTCCATTTTCTCTTGACCCGCTGCCAGCGATAGTAAAGATCTTTGAGCGCTTCCTTTCGAAAGGGTTTCGTATCCACGGAAATGACGAGGTAGTTATTCCGTTGAAAATTTCTTTGGTAATACTTGATTGCTCGCACGGAGAAGATCGTAGCGTGTTATAATCACGATTAAGATCAGGCGGTAACAGCGAATAAATGTTCTAGCTCGGTTGGTATAAAGCCATTTTAATATAAATCCGCGGAGAGCGATTAAATAGACGTTTGACTTTGAAGACCACGTTTCCTAGCAATTCGGGTAATTTTACCGTTTCCTCAGCTGTTGCATTACCTCTCGCAGGCTGAATTCTTCGCCTTTGATGTCGAATAATCCTTTCCCACGATTGCCGTGAACGTTACTGTAATCGGTTACAAAACTCCTATGGAAGCTTATTACTCGTTGATCGTGCTGTTCTAAAACTGCGCGTTAAACTTACGCCCAACGTTGCGACCCGCCCAACATAATTTCGTGCTATTCGTTGCTTGAAATTTCAATTAAATTCAACATGCCGAACTTTAACTAAACGGCAATGTTGTTTCGTTTGGTATTTACGCGTTGATTAACTCAATGGCGCCTAATCGCAAACATCATAGTTACCGCTTAATCCAAACAAATCCCAATTATCGTTGGGAGTAATCGTCGTACATTGAAAATTGAATGAATGGCAACGTGTCTGTCCAAATGGTTTTCCCTCGATTTCTGACTCATTAGAGTTCATATCTTCGGCCGTGAGACAGGCAGAGGGTGAGTGAGTGAGTGAGTGAGAGAGAGAGAGAGAAGGAACAGAAGAGCAAAGCAAAGCATCGTCGATCGTCTCGAGTTACTTTGACTTTGGATTCCGACACGCTTACGCGTGGCTTCGGCACCTCCCGTATGTCGGGGTACCTAGAGTCCGTGGTTGTTCCGAGTCGGCAGTGTTTACCGCATTGTGAGATTATATCGTGGTTTATAGCGCGCTGCAGCGAATGTTTAATGGAGTGATACAATAGCGAGGATATACGCCGTAGGTACGTTACGTACGTAAGTACGTAGGTATCTAACCTACACCGTGTACCGGGGGGCACCTCCCCCCAAACCCTCCACTCCCCCCCTCTCGAGCACTCGCGTTTAGCACCGACTCTCACCCCTTTTGTATCGCGACGGGGCCAAGGAACGAACGTAATTTCTCTCAAGTCCTAGATCTTAACTCGGCACGCTTGTAAGTTTGCGGTAAAGCGTTGCCTTAACGGCGAAAGCTCGACAGTTGCGCTGCAATTCTGTTAACTTATTCGGTAATGTCGGTTGTCGGTGGATCGATCTTTCGCGCTTCGCACGTTGGCGTACGGTAGTACGTCAAGTAATTTATGATCGGTCCGTATAGTGGGGCGTTCGACAATTTTGTTCTTCCAAATGGGACACGGGGGAGGTACAGGTACTCGTTAAAAAATTGAAATTATTCATGGCTATCGAACGTTTCGAGCGCAAATATCAATTAATGTGTACGATAGCGACGCGCGACGGCCAACCGTTTGGACTAATTGATAAAGGTTGTCGTGTTCCCTTGTTCGAATCGGGTGATACCGTCGCATAATTAACGATCGTAGTCATAGTAATCACTTTCCAACGATCCTCGGCTCCAGACGCGTTTGAAACGCGAAACTTGAATGGGAAGCGCGCTGATGCAAGAATCGAGTGGGTTTCATTGGGTAATATTGGTCTGTAATTAATATCAGAATAAACAGAGGTCGATACCGTGTCAAGTTACATTTGAATCATCGGGGAATGGTTATCGGGACTGAGTATCTGCCAAACTCGTTGCTCACCCTTGTAGCGCGAGTACAGAGATTTGGTGTCAACGTCTCGCGGCTGATGGGAAATTATGACGTGAAAATGCGTGCCTCTCTTTAAGGAACGGCGATTAGGCGGATTTAAAATAGCGAAGGGGGATATCGCGTCACTAATCGTATAACCATTTTCATTTCTTTTTTCCCTCGTTTACCCGCCCTCAGGATTCTCGGTTGAAATAGCTTTCCCGGACCGTATCTTAAGTCCTTTCGTTTTCCGATCGCAGTAAACTTGGCTGATCGATCCGGCCGGATTTCTCATTTCCATCGTGCCCTCCCGATTATTTTCTTTCGCGAAGGGTTCGACTCGCGACCCTCTCGACGTTCCATCGAGTATTCTCGCTAAGAGGATCAGGAAGCGTTTCCACGACGCGTAGCAATCTACTTCTGATTTCTTCTCCTTTAATGTTGTTAGGATTTCTAGATATCCCCCCGGCATCTGGAAGTGCACCCGAAAGAAAGGCCACGATGGAAAAGTTCTGGCTCTCTCTCTCTCTCTCTCTCTCTCTCTCTCTCTCTCTCTCTCTCTCCTTCCTCTTGTTTGCTCTTCGCCTCTTCCCTTTCCTTCCGTTCTCATCGAAATGTCCGTGCAGCTGAGACACCAATGACGTGGATCCGCGCGAGTAGCGAAGGGGTAGGGGTAGGGGAAGAGGAAAGGTCTGGGATTGGTGTAACCATCCGCATTTTATGCGAGTCTCGTTCGTGGCCTCCCGACTTTGCGGCACGGCGGGATCAAAATTTCGCCTCGCGGCAGCTCCTTCTCTTTCGGAAACTTTGTAACTTTGCGTTAGGCGGTAAATGAGATAGATCCGCGTACCTTTGCCTTTGCCTGAAATTTCTGTCATTGTTTCTACGCTTTGCGTTTCTTTTGTACGCGAGTCGAAGCGCGCGAGAACCGTAGGATACGTGACACGCGGAAGGGTACGCGCGCCGAGACGTACGTACCAAATTAAACGTGAAAGCGTGTGTGTTTCGTCCGTAGACCGGTGGCCGAGCTACCCCTACCGCGTCGCATCGCGTCGCGTCGCGTCGCACGTAACCGCGAATAATTCCTCTGTTTCGTTCAGCCTCGACATCACGCGACAAGCATTTCCTTCCGGGTGTTGATATTATCAACATTTGTGGGAAAAACATTTCTCGGTACCGGTCGTCGCATAAAACGAGCGACCATACGATTTCCGCATTACCGCACCTTCTTACATTTTATCCTCGTGCGGTGAGCCTAAATCCCTGTAAAGGGAATACGATTATTATTAGAGCGGCATCTTTGTTTACCCGCGACAGCGCGAAAACTGTAAGCATTTTCGCAATGTGCACGCCCGGATGCGCTTAACGGCAGGCTTTTTCCTTAGTTAGTCGGTCGAGCGGGGTGCCTTTCGAGGGGTAAATAAGTAATGAGAGCGCGAGGAGGATGCGTTTCCCGGGACATGAAAATAGCGAGACCCGAGTGACACGGCCAGAGACCGGGTACGCAAATAATGGAAAAGTTCTCCTGTCTTACGCTCGCGAGCTTCTGGAAAAAAGATTCAACGTACGTATTTCCCGTTCGTGGTGCTCGGGTCACCCCATTTCCGGGAAATCAGAAATTCCTCCTCGCATGCTCAAACCTCGTTCCCCGTTCCTCGGGGGGAGAGTTTTGAATTTATTCGCAGGGCACGGGTTGGGGGCCACCTTCGCAGCGAGATCACCCGTGAGACTGTTTCTGAAGGCTTTCCGGAAACGATACGATCCCGGCGGCCAATTAGTGGCGCTGACTCGGCGTGCAACACACAGAGAGAGAGAGAGAGAGAGAGAGAGAGGGAGAGGGAGAGGGAGAGAGAGAGAGAGAGAGGGAGAGGGAGAGGGAGAGGGGGGGGGGGAGAGAGAGAGAGAGAGAGAGAGAGAGAGAGAGAGAGAGAGAGAGAGAGAGAGAGAGAGAGAGAGAGAGAGAGAGAGAGAGAGAGAGGGGGAGAGAGAGAGGTAGCGGCAAAGTCGAATCAGCCGATAGCGTCTCGTCGAAAGTTTAAAGCTGACTTTAAGCTCGAAAGATCATTCTGTTTTACCGACACAACTTTCGCGTGACCGGAATAATCTAGAAACAGAAATCGTACTGATCCCTGGCCTTACGTTAATTCAGGAAAACCATGGGTTGGAACGGAATGAGCAAATTATAGGAATCCGGAGGTACGAACGTTTACTCGGCTGTGAGGTAGTTTCCCCGGTAAACCAAATTTCTTCGTTTTTACGCGACCGAATCGAGTGTTGGATTTTAGCACGATTACTTAATCAAGTGAGATTTGACAGTTTTACGCGAAAGGAATGATTATACAAAAATATATGAATGTGTAATGTTTAACGCATTCTTTGGTTACACTTTTTACTCGGTTCATAGGGTGCGATCAAATATTATGTTTCAGTGATTATAATCAAGGTTCAGGTTGAAATAATGATAAGCGAGGGCGTAACCTCTTTTAGGGTTTGGAGATAAGGTAAAAAGCGATGGTTTTTAGTCTCGGCGAGAGGCAAAGCTATTGCTCTTTCTTTCGTCCGATAAAACGTATTGTTAACATTTCTCCCCCTCGTTCGGGCTTTACCGAATTATACTTGGTTTTAAAAAGGCTTCGACGGCTCAAAATCCTCTTTCGCGCGCTCTTCAGAGCTCCGGAGCTCAATTCTGCCCTTTAACATTCAAATTGAGCGTACAATTTGAATAATCGATCGTGGGCTGGGTCCACGGATTAAAATCAAGTAATAATGTCCAAAGGGAAGTTCTTCGAGTGCTTCGAGCGAGAGGACATTGCGGCGAGAAAAAGAAAAGTCGACTCGTCTTACACGATCTTAATATTCATTGCATAAATATTGAATTTTTGAAGAATATCTTTATCCCGCCTCCCTCGCTTCTCTCGCGTATCCGCCTCGGATCTGATACGGCAGAACGAAAGGTGCCGCTCTAGATAATTTCGATTTCCTTGTTTCGTTGAAAATAATTTGCCGCGAATGGAGTCTGTTCGCGCGTGTTCCATTGAGAGAGAGAGAGAGATAGAGAGAGAGAGAGATCGGAAACGAGCGGTGGTTGCGGTAATGCGGAAAGATACGTTTAAGAACGCACCCTTGTTGCTCTTTCGCGGCGAAGCGCACGAAAATGTGCTAATTAGAAGTAATACGGGTACACGACGATGTTAATTTACCACGATACACCGACCGCCGTTTCTCGTTGACCCGGTGATACGGCACCCCAAGGCTTTTACTTGAAAACACTCTCGCTCGCGGGGCACCGATTTTCCCTATCCTGATTATAGCACCGAGCGAGGGGCGGATATCGTGGTTTTGTTAAGTATCGGCACTCTCGCGTCCTTCCCACGTACCTACATAGCGTGTCTCGTTTCTCTTCTTGCACGAGGTTTTTCAGTTAAACGTCGGTCAACGGTCATTAGGCGGACACGATGTAACGTGTACAAATGAGAATGCGTGATATATTCCACGGACACGGGACACAACGAGCCACTGAATTTTGCGCATCCTGGGTGCTTTTTCTGGCAGCAGGCGAGTGCTTCTTCGGTGCCGAACGACACAATTAGATGGATTCCGTATCGCGTCGAGTGTCTCTCTCTTATTTTATCTCCAGAGACGTATGTATCTCCGCGCGAAAGGGAACTCGCGCCATATTGGGCGTATAGATTATTGTTTCAGCGAAAACTCGATGGCGGAAATTTTGCCCCGTTTACCCATTATCTACGGCCTTCGATCTTTTGTTTCGCGCATCTACAAATATCCCGCGGGTTGGACCCAGCTCGACGAGAAATTTATAACGTTTTTATTCCCCGGAGTGACGACGCTGACCTCGCGAAGCATTTTTGCAAGGGAAAAATGTTACAATGGCGGAATCGACGCCCGTAAATATTAGTGGTATACGCGTATCGCGGTCATCGAACGAGGCGTACGAGAACCAAAAATTGCACGATACCATCGCCACAATTTTTTAAGAGCCGTCCAATAAACGCTCGATCGTTATCCGTTATGCTTGCCGCGATAAACATTGGCGTCCATACTTTTATAACATTTTGTCGTATGGAGATTTTTAAGAGGTCGGCCTCTCTCCCTCTCTCTGTCCTACGCAGGCTGCGAAACCCCCATCACTTGGCGTTGCGCGTACTTCATCCGGATGGGTTAAACCGTTATCGCTTCATCAGCGACAGTGCGTTTCGTATTTTGCCCGGTATCGCGAACGACGAGCTCGTACCGTGCGCGTAAAATAATACCCATGAAATGCACAATTAACGGTACACAATTTTGGTGGGTCCGCGTGCTGTATCGAAACGTTTAATGAAATACGGCCAGTTTCGACGATTTAAAACGTGCACGCCCACTCGATATTCCGCAATTCGGTGTGTCTGCACGTCCGTAAATAATTTTTCCGCAAACATATTAATATTTAAACGGATTTCACGTAACGCGGTGACAAACACAATTTCATGGTTCGCAATAAGCAAGTTAACGTTGGTATAACCGTGAAAGTGATTGGTATAATTCTATCATTTCTCCAGTCTGGCGCGCGAGTTCGGTATACAAGAATGACCAGTTATCTGCAGAGTTTGGTCTCAAAAATCTCTAACTGGGTGCGGAATTAACATCGAGCAATGACGAGTATACGCGTCAAATGCTTCTATTATAAATTAGACGAAAAAAACTTGAGCAAAGTGGGAAAAAATTAACGATTCGTTATTGAAAAGGTTATTGTTATTGAAATCGAGAGAAATAATTTTAACAAGATTATATCTGAGAATAAACGTTAACAAATCCAAGTAAAACTTTTTCGAGTCTTATAATTGTCATCTTGCAACGAACCAGCAATACTCCACGCAACTCACTTACGTTATCTTACATGGCAGTTTCATTTAAACACATGTCTGATATAAATGACATTTTGATTACATCTTATTGAAACTTGGTCAACGCCTAAGTTCGATTCTAAACCCGCAAGAGAGAGAGAGAGAGAGAGAGAGAGAGAGAGAGAGAGAGAGAGAGGCAAGTGCGGACAGTTGGTCGATTTCACGACTTGACGGCAGTAGCGGAAGTAACTTGGCCATCGAGCTGATCAAAGATCAGGTGATGAAAAGGAAAAGATTTGCCGCGATAAAAACACCGAGTAGAGACAGTTTGAAAAACGGAAAGGTCCGTTTCTGACCGGCAGAGACAAAGGGATAACCGAGTAACGGACGACGGTGGCTCTTCTCCGATTCTTGTTTTTGCTCGCGGACGAGCGGAGAAACTTGCACGCTCGATCCAATTCCATTTGTTGGCCAACTACGGAACGAGCCACTGAAATTAGTATAAACTGGTATTACGGGCGAGATCGAGTTGACCGCTCAATTTCCAGAATGGGCAAATCATTTATCGCGGTCCGCGTGGCCGCGATGGAAAGAAAAAGTGGATGGCGAGAGTCACGAGCTCGTGGCACGGTAGTAGATGGACACGGTCCGATAAGATCTTTGCTACTCCCTACTCCCTTACTCGCGCGTCAACGGTTTCCCAGCCAGATTTTTGGCCTCGCGCTCTTGACCCGTACTCCACGCAAAATCTTCCTCTCTTCGACCTTGCATATCTAATTTCTTTTTTCGTTTATCACGTACCTTTTATCGTCTTGCACGCGCGTTTCTCTTTTAGCGAAGAGTATACACCATTTCCCAACGCGTTGGAGGGAGCATAGTTTTCGAGTGGGTGAACGTCAAAGTTTTTCCTATCGTACGCAAATAAACGGCAGTTGTATTTTTCTTGATGTTTATGTCAGTTAGGTACGCGGAAGTTGAGAAGTGTTTGTTACTGGGAACAGCTCGCTCGCGATGGGGCGGAAAAATGGTTTCGTGAAAGTTGACTGGATCGAAGCCGTCAACGCTCGACGCCTAACTAATTCTCTTAACACAATGATCGTCGGTTAACTTTAGGCTACATACCATGTAGAAATGAATCCCGTATGGGTGTTTTCGATTAATTTGATGGAATTCAAATCATTTGTTTATCGAAAGCTTCTCTCTGCCATTTTCATTTATTTTTCGCTATAACGGATCATTTGTTTATTTATCGCTGACACACGATTGATCATTTTGTTTTAACGAATCCCGCATAGATTTTTCCGACGAGCTCGATAGGGTACTTTTTATATCGCGTGGAACGGTTGCGCACGATGGACGAGGTATCCGCGTGCATTATTCTTTTCTTAGCGCGTATGACGTTGAATCCCGTGACGAATGCAATTTTAATAAACCGGTATGAAATTGGATCGCGCGTGTTCCATGCTCCACGTAGGCTCTAACCGTGAGTTTCTGCAAACGCGGCATCTCATAATGGAATATTATGCATTTTACCGTGATCGTGCACCGTATATTTATTAAGAGGAGGCGAGAAGAGACGAGCGGGGGATTAAGCCGACTGAAATTAAAATTCGCCTACTACTTATGCGTCATCATTAATCGTATCGCATAGCTCTCGTATTAACCACATTGGATCGCTGCGAAGCCAACGCAGCGTGATGTCTACATTATTAAGAGGTTTCTCTCTCCTCTCCCACGCACCGATGGCTACGTTTCGTAAAGGCGTTACGCGCGTTTAATCGGGATAGTATGCTTTTATCTCTGCTCATTATTTTGCAATGGCGTGGAATTAATATTTCGAGTTATAAGTTAGAAATTAAAATGGAAGATGTAAGAATGCGATGATATAGTCCCATTTTGTCTTTGTTTGGTATCGCCGGACGGCAAAATGTTAAAATATTTACAAAAGTATCGCCACTTACCGACTCGCCAAAAATTTCCCGAGCACGCTTCGGGGAGTTTCCTGTTAAACGAGCCTCGCGTTGCATTAATGGAAGTGGATTGACTCGGTTTCGGCCGCGAGGTCCGATCCTTGGAGCGTACTATTAAATCTCTGTAGCTACTATTAAATCTCGGATCGACGATAGAGAGAAAAGGGTCTAGATGAGGGCGGACGAGAGGGGTGGGGAGAGGTTGAGGGTTGCAAAGGGATAGTCAGGGAAGAGACGAGAGAGAAACGCAAGATTGCGAGTAGGAGCAGGCGCGAAAGCGGGAGGATTGGGAGAATGGGGGGGGGGGGGGGTGGTGGTGGTGGTGGTCTGGGCGACGGAGAAAGAAGGTGAACGACAAAAGTGCGAGAAGCGAGCGAGTAGCTTCGGGCGTTTGGAGGATAATTTGCATTATTCGCGCGAAAAGTTTCCCCCTTGGCGCGTTAATGGGTCTCTGGGACCCGAGATTCGGTTGCTCCATTTTCTTTTTCTTTTCCCCCTCGTCTTTCCGGCGCGACGGTGGGCTGTGTCGGGTGGGGGTGGGTTGGGTGTTGAGAAAACGTAGCGTCGCGGGCGCCATTGTTTTGTTGGCGCGAGACGCAACGAGCACAATGCCTCTTCTGGAAGAAGGCATTTCTCGGGGGGACAAGCGCGATGGGCGGGGGCTGATCGTAACCTCATTGTTTAGCGACAATAATGAGATTAAAGTTTTTGTTTCCCAACGATTTTAATTGGACCATGGTCGTAGGTAAATCTAATGCGTGGTACGCGTCGTCATTACGTATACATAGTTTAGCTCGTTGCGTGTTCAAGGGCGGACGAAGCCGTACGGAAAGTTTGAACCCGTGCTCCAGTGTCGTTTCGAGTCTCGTCATTTTGCGGAGAACGTACACATATGTACGTATATGCATACGTATATGCGTAAACTAACCGCAAACATTAGTTTCACTCGAAAGCATACCCTTTAAAGCCTTTATCTTTATCACGAAAACGTTGCCCGATGCGTCCTCGGGGCGCTAACGCCGCACAGTCTATTTCCACACCCCCTCTTACCAAAGAATCCGTTCTGACGGTTCTACGAGGGGCCATCAGTCTGAATTACGAAAGCACGCGACGGCAATTCGTTGCCATTGATGGACGCGTCGCGACGCACTCGAGTACGAGCGCGTACGCCTCCAAACGATTCGTCACGTCACGTCACGTCACGTCACATCGGCCCGCGTCAGAATCACTGTTCCACCGATGGACCGGCGCGCGGGTGCTGCCATTAATTTAACCCTCATTGTCGTTGTCGTTGTCGTTGGCGTTGGCGTTGGCGTTGGCGTTGGCATCGACGTGGCCGCCGCCAAATGCCGCTGCTCTCGCGCATCCCTCTCTCCGACGCGACGACGTCATATTTATACGACGCCGACATAAAATACGATCCTTTCGTACCTTCGACCGGCGTTGATCGGGTCCGTTCGTCAACGATTAGATTAGTTGCTTGCCCTAATTGCAGGCATGTGTCGTCCGATTCGAGTGCTCGTCGTTAACGTAGTCGGACGAGTACGATGCACGCGGCGCGGCGTCGGGAACGAAACGAATTGTTTGACTCGAGTTCCCCGCTGTTCATCCCCCACCCACCTCCCTCCTACCCTTCACCCTCTTCTCTCTCACCCTTCTTCTCTCGGATATTTCATTATCGGAGGCTCCCACCCGTCGATGTTTGGCTCCTTGGTCGTTTTTGCTCCGATATTTCATTATTGGGAAGACCCCGACGCGATTAAGGCCGACCCTTCTTCTCGGACGTTTAGCGATGGGGATCGGATCTTTCGAGATGCGACGAGGTGACGGTGATTCGAAGCTGATCACCCGACTATACGTGTAATTTGACGTCAAACCGAATCCTGTGGATTCTTATGAGAGTGGCCAAGTTTCTCCCCCTCTCGATCGGCGACCTCTCCAATTTAGAATTTCCCCCATTTTCGAACGCGCATTTAATTTCAAACTGTAACTAATACACCTGCATAAGTATGTATGCATGCATGTATGTACAGGGGACATGGTAATTTCCAAAAGAAAGACGCGATGCGAGTGAAACTACAAGAATGATTAAAACGCGTGACGTTGGATACGCGGCTACGCGTATCACGAGATATGTATGAGCGAGGGGTGTCAGCTTGTTACAGCTAATTGCTAATCACGCTGCATTTACATGAGAAGAACGAAGGAACGAGAATATGAGATTGCCGGAAAGGGAGTCGAGGTGGATCGCAATAATACGCGCACCAAGCTATTACGGACAATTTCCAGGACGCGCGTCGACGACGTTTTCCTTCGTATACGCGACAACAAAAGAACAGCTGGGTACCGTTACATTTGAAAATGGATAATTCCTTGGTCAAAGTTGCCGGCGAAACGACGCGAGAACACCAATCTCGACGTAACCAAGAATTTGTAATATTGCAAAGGGGAAAAATGTTTTTCTTTATTTTGGGTTAGGTATTTTTCGAGCGTAGAACTCGATATTAAGTCCACTATTTCGGGAATGCGGTGGCAGTTATTAGCATTGAAGGTTCGCTATGCGTTTAAAATAATTTGTTTTCCAAGACCGTGCAAATTGTCGTTAGGGATTCGGAGAATATTCCTAACGAATATTAGTTGGATGTTTGCGAGATGTAGAAAATCCAACGATGGTTTGGATCGGTGGAGTTAAGGAAAACTATTATCGTGCGATAAATGGCGTGGAAGGGATGACGAGTAAGTAAGTTGTTTTGATAAAAAGTAAAAGGGGAAAAAGCCCGGATATTGGACGTTAGGTTAGGAGATAAGGATAGATAGATAGATAGATAGATAGATAGATGCGTGAGGGTATGGTGGATCAGGATCAGTGTCAGTAGGGAAACTAGTTGATCGCGATCACCGTTCCGTACGCAATGTCGTCTGAAATCAGAATCGAATTCAATACATTCTTCGACCCATTTCATCGTGCGCGTATTGAAAGTACATGTCGAAATATACATGCATACGTACATGCATACACCAAATCATCGCGGTTATTCGGAATACGAGACGTGGTAACGCGTTCGAGTATAATTTCTGATTTATTTGTCGCTCGGGGGACCGAAATTACAGCCACCAAACGGGAATCGTGTGTACGAGCCCGACGAATAAAAATTAATTTATTCCAGTTTAGAGGTTCGTTACTCGTGGAAAATTGATCAAACGCGCGTCGCGTCGGTGGGAATAATGTTTTAGGATTGTAGGTACACGATATCGTCGGTAAACGATTCCGATATACGTATGTATCGATGCCACGTTAATTTCCGTTCCCTTTGCCCGGGCTTTCCATTCTACGCTTCGTCAACTAAAACTCGTAACCTTTCGCTTTAACGAAAGGACGGTCCTTCGATGCGGCTGGCACGTTAATTTTTCGACCATTTCAAATATTAACGCGAGACGACGCGAAGAGAAATTGAAACCGTTTTACCGCATTCATCCGGCACTGTCGACTTTGTCGGATGTAAGCTTCCTCTTTTTTGCGCTCTCGATTCGCTGCAATATCCGGAAAAGAGCGTGGCGACATTGGTTCCGGATTGCACGGACAGCGATAGGAAGCACTTTTCTGAGATCGTAAGTGCGTATCTGATTGGAACAAGCACGAATCCTAGATTCATTTTGCCGATCCTTGATACTCGTGGATCCTCGTGGATCCTCGTGGATCCTCGTGGATACTCGTGGATACTCGTGGATACTCGTGGATACTCGTGGATACTCGTGGATACGCGTGGATGGATACTCGTGGAAATTGCTCCGCGCTTTAATTCAATCGTCGCTTCCGCGCTGGAGAATGGCTGCTAATTGCAGATAATCAGATAAATCGGATGGTTTTTACACCGAGTACCAGCTTTTTCGAACTTCCACGCTCGTAACGCATTAGGCGATAAATCATTAATACCGTTAATTAAAAACTTTGATCGGTTTCGTCGCACAGCGGTCCGCTCGTCGTAGGATAATTTGAAAGTTCCGAGGTTTCGGAACCCCTGACCCTGTCGTGGAGTAATAACGTTACGATACGTGAAATTTCGGCTGAGTTTCCAATCGCTTTGGCGATCGCGAGATTTTAAATTAAAAGGGTGGCGGCGGGCGGGCTCCTCGAAAATTATGCACCGTATACCGCGTTCCCGGTACGACGAGGGTCACGCGGCAAATTGTTTATATTCGTTTTTGGCTAAACAAGTATAAATGCATCGGGGCATCGCGTCGGTGAATTTCATTTGAACCGCAATGCTTCGGATCGTGGAATTTGAAATTCGTTTAACGGCAGAGTTCGGTGAGTGAAAGTCGAAGGGTAATGGCTATGAAATTTCCAACATTTTCATCGACATTCTCGCGGTCGGAAGGACGGATAAGGTAGAGAACGCGCTTACGTATTGGAATGCGTACGGTGTACGGCGTAGTTACTTGCGCATTTACGCAAACGCGCGTAGACCTTTGGTGCAACTGGTATCGGGTCAACGGGGAACAAAGTCGATGCAAGCTGAAAAAGAATCGAGGTCAATGAGAAAGTTGTACCGTGCCATCGCTTTACCTGCGATTGAAACTTCCTCGCTTTCAGATCGGGGATTGCCGCGAGCGTGGAAATTGGCGTGCCGCGCGAGGCACTTGGACGAAGGTAATCGCCACTTGCGATACTCGAATGCGTCTCTCCTTCCCTTCCCCCCACCCCCTCCCCCTCCCTTTATTTCTGCTCTTTTCTTTTCGCGTTCCTCGAGAAGCTTTTTGTCTCCGTCGGTCGAGTGGGCCGAGGAATGCTCGCTCTCTCGCGACTTGATATCTCAAGGGCGCGGCGAGGCTTTTCTCGCGTAAAATGCGACCTCCTTCGCTCGCTGCGGTTCACTCGCGGCCCTTTTGGTCGATAAGAACTACGGTATTCTTTCTTCTCCCGTCCCTACTACGTTTAATTTATTGCACGGTGTCCCGTATATATTCGCGCGGCACAATTTCCCAAGCTGTTGATACGATTTGCGATGGACAAACGGCGAACATCGAGACGCGCCTTTTGTTTCTTCTGCCATTGCCTTCTGAATTGCCATTTGCACACGATATAGTTGCAAAGGTGAAAATTAGGAATATATCGAGCGACTTCTCCCGTTGGCACGTTTGGCACTGACGATAAGTGCCACGCTACTAGAAAATAGTGGGGGGGAGGTCCTTTCCCGTATGGTCAGGACGTAACATCGTCCTCGTAAAGTTTATGACGCTCTCTGGTTACGTACCGCCGTCAGTCCGTGCCGCGGAAGAGACGCAGAAATGCTGGAATAGGAGGAGAGAGAGGGTGGTTGGTGGAGGGTGTATTAGGTTTATTTTATCGACCGTGAAATACCCAAGTGCAGGAGTTACGCTCGTTACGCTCGTTGAATAAAAGAAGGGTTACATTCGTTATCGAAGAGATCTCGGATAAACGAAATCGAGGTGGATGATAACTCCGATAAAGAAATTGGTAAACTGAATTTTGTACGGTATTGCGAATTGTTTTGTGAATCGTAGTCGCGTCGCGTCGTCTCTCTCGCGATATCGCGGGAGGTTTTGTTTCGTTCTGACGTTAGTACCGAGCAGCGCTAACGTCTTCGCGGTCAATGGCCTTGCTTTTTAGCGTTGATTCTTTCCATTTCTTTTCTCCACTCGCGGCCTAATTAGAATCCATAAATAATTATGTAACCGTGTAACTATAACTTTGCGAGCAATTGAAAACCCAATCAGTTTGCCACTCCTACGAATCGAGTAAGAATTAAATATGCACTCGTTTCTGTTTACTGGGTCGCGGATATTTATGCAAAATGCACGCTTTATAATAGTGATTTGGAAAAGACCTTGCGAAACGAATGAGCCTCGTGCGCGTAAAGCGTGAAACACATATGTATGTTCCTGTCGGCGTTATTTAAGCGAAATATATTGTACGTAGAAATAACGCGAAACGGTGAATACAGAAAAGTACGTTTTTTAACTATCCTAATAATAGAACAGTTTGTTTTTATCGAATCTCAACTCTGCGAATCTCCCGTAATGACATGAATTTTGAAAGCATTAAAACATAAAAACATCCGTGGACCAATGAAATTCATCCATATTTGAGAAAAGGCGCGCGTGTATGCCGACGTAACGCGTTTATCGCGATTCATCGAATCGGTTTCAAAAGGTAATCTCCTCCCAGCGGTCATTATGCGTCTTATCGGTGCAAGCAAAAGGCTTAACGAGCTTCTCGACTAAATCGGATTCGTTCTACCCCCTTTGAGACTGGTTGGTGTCGTCTACATACGCGTATACGAATGCGGCTACGAATCGGATGAGAGCGCGGTGGTGTGTAGCAGCGGCGCAATTAGAAATCCGACGATAAACGTTGAAATCGTTTGACCGCGAACAGCTAATACGGGCTGACACGAGCGGAAGCCACGTTAGTGCCGGAAGCGTTCTCGTGGAAGGGATGGTACGTTATTTACGATTAGCCGGTTGAACGTTGCACCCTTCTACGTACGTACGCACGTACGTGTATTCTATGTATTCCTACTTACATACGCCGTAACCACCAACTTGCTTATTAACTGACGGGAAGATTGGTTTTTCGATAGAAAAAAACTGAGAGCGCAAACGCGTTGTTACGCTTGTACGGATAATATACATTTTCGGATGATTTCAGCGTTAAGGAAACGATTTGAAAATATATGTAGCGAGTTTTTGTGAATAAATACTTATTTCACAAAAACTCGCTATATCCATTGATTCCAGATGACGGAAAAGAAATAATTATCCCTTCGAACGGTGAGCGGATTGAAATATTAATAGTATAAATTTGATTCCGCGAATGAAATACTCCGGGTATTGTTCAAAAGTACGTTTCCACTACTTCAGCATTTTTCCAATTTTACACAAGTTCTACTTGTACCGCTTCTGGAGCGTTCTTTCGCGCGAATCCAATTTCCACCGATTTTTCCCCCGGTAACCTGGAGTGTTCGTCAATTTAAAATCGAGATTTTTCCCCGTCGATGTAATTGATATACGACTAAATGTGCCAGTCTCCTGTCTCTCATTATCGTTACATTCTTTTTGCCGGTCCCGATGAAATGCGAATGTTTTATTTATGAACGAGACTATGTTCTGTTCGTGACAGTGTCGTCGCGTCGAAAGCCGATTTATTTCTCCCCGAGCTTTACGCGATAATATCGTTTTTCGCGCAAACAATAGATTCCCTTTTTCAACATCATCGACTGCGGGATAATTGCGCTGTTAAAGGAATGGCCATGAATGAGAGTTTACGCACGATCGAGAAGCTTAAGCCCGTGTTGTAAGCTTGTTACTCGTTACATCTCGTTGAATAATAAACGCTACTTTACATGAGAAACTGTAGAAAAGTTTGCACAGATTTCCGAGGTTCTTGATCGTATTACACTCTTCTTTGAGATGTATAAAGTGTGTGAGAGTTGACTCGTCCATAACGCCGGCGAACCCATTAAATTTACATAAAAATTTCCAGCTTCGAGATCGGGCGACCAGCGAGAGGGGAAAAGACCGACCACCTGGTGGATAGGAAGTTTATCTCTCATTGTCAGCGGGACTCGTAGCAGCGTATCAGGATGGGAATGTAGTATTACTTTTAACCTTAAAACCGATCCTCGGCCAATGAGCCTCGGCTTCTCGGTGTTCCGCGTAACTACGGGGAAACAAAGTATTCTCGAGTACGTAATCTCGTTGGTCCGAGATAAATTTTCAACTATTCGTGCCAGACTCTCCGCGTTACTGCGCTGAGAACAAAAGATTAGTTTCGTCCGATTTTTCCCCAAGAATATCACGCGAGAAAACGTTGGGAGCATTTGCATCTGTTGGCGCACGTACACGCCAAATTTAACATTAGCTTTAAGCTTCTTCTCACAATACATACATATGTACATATATCGAATAATCTAGTAAAGTGTGGTCGTTAACCGCTCACGTTAGATCATCGCGCCTGCAGTATCATAAAACCGATTTTAAGAGTCTTTAGGAGCCTACGTGGGGCCTTCCGGAATGATTTTGAATATTGAAATCCGGTGATTGTACAAAAGATTAACTATGCCAACTTACGACTGAAGTTGGTGACACGAGACGTATACGTACAGTATACATATGTATCGTTCGACTCATTCGATAATGACATTATCGCAATTACTCGTTCGAGGGAACATTGTGGAGAATCCTGCTTTACGTGGAATCGCTGTCGCTTCTCGTCCATTTGCGTATTACGTTGATAACTTTAACTCCTAGGTAAGTGAGGCAAGAATGTTAAAGTTTAAAAGTGTTGGTTAACTCTGGGGAAAAGGTGGCGAGTACTATTCGACTTCATGAATTTATATCGAAATTCCGGGTATTATTCCAGCCGTGGATACGTTACTGACTGTAAACGCGTATGAAATTACGGGTACGAATCACGTAGGTATAGCGGCCGCGAGCGCATCCAACATCCCCAGTGACGTGACACGATTTTCTACGAGAGAAGCGTAATTGTACTACGTGCCCTTACGTACGTAACCGCAAGATCAACTTCGCGCGGTGAGAGCGAGATATCCATGAAATTTACAGAGAAAATGGCTGACTACGGCTGGAGAAGTTCTTGATTGTAACGCTCCGTTGCGCACGGATCAGCTACCACTGGTCGACTTGTAATAACCTGGCACCGGTATACGTTATAACCTGCGGGCGGGCGCGGCGGGGACATGGCGAATTGGCAGCAACTATCTTTCGATTCAACGTTATTTCACGATGGCCTTTGACATCGGTACGTAGAAATCGCTTCAGTTGCGTCTACACGCTCAGTCTTATCGTCAGTCTTGCACGATCGTGCCAGATGTTGACAGACAAGAGCGAGGAGGATGTAGACGCAGCTTAACGATCGTCACGCGTTTATCGCATATTCTTCTTCGGATATTCCATCGTTCTATTGCTGTGATCCAGCTCGAAACGGATGTCGCTTCGAAGAAATTTTGTGAGAGAGAGACTAAGATTTTTGAAATGTTCGGCTCTGAGGACGCGGAAACGTTCTATCGAACGTTTGGTTCTGTAGATATTAGGAAAGCTAGGTTCTTCGGAATGCGAAGTGGAAGGGATGAATATAATGATGGAAGATGCGATGAGTGAGATAACGATGAGAAAGCAGGACATTGAAGAGTAAGCGAATCAGCGAGGATTCGTTAAGAGCGAGTCAGAAGGTTTGAAAGGTTCCTCGGGCTCAAAGTGATTCTTATGCTAGTAAAGTTACGAGTGTAAACGGATAAACAGGATAATTGACTTTTCTTAATTAATATCGAATAAAAGAACGGTTACGATACAGAGACGGTTGCACGTGCGGTTAATAACAACGGTTACGGTTCTTCCCCGCGACGCGATCTGCGATCGATACGCGAAAGGATAGAATGAATAAGAAAATAGCAATAGATGCGTGTCCAACATTATTATTATTATTACTATTATTTGTCAGTCACTCGCGAAGTCCCGCGTACCCGTAATGATTGTAACGGGTGAGCGTTTGTTAGATATCAATTTCACCGAAACTGAGCCCCGTATCCGCAAACACGTTAACCGGAAGGATCTCAATTGGGAATGCGAATCTACGTTAAAGGAAGCAAAAATTGGATAACGCGGGTGAGAGGCTCTTCGCGATAGCGATATGTTCGTACTAGGCCTCGTTTGATCCTTGGCTCGCATCATACATCGATCCCCCCTCTCCACCGTTAGAGACGCAACCGCGTTAGCTACGCACCGCGTGCACCGTAAGGTTCGTCAATCTCTGCCACGGCAGAGGACCATCCTATCTCGCGTTCGACCAATTTATCCATCGATTTTCATCCAACCACCGGACCAATACTTTGATCCTAACGTATGTATACACATATGTATGTATGTATGTATGTATGTATATACAGGGATACGCGCATACATCTCTTTCTCTTTCTCTTTTTCTGGCCCTCTGATCGCCACCCTTCATTGCTCGTCGGGCGGTACACTAGGGTCATTATGGTCAATTGGTTGCGCTTCAAAGAGAGATACGAAGCGAGTATATTTATTCAAACCGCAATGCAATGGCCTTTTTTATCGTCGATCGCGGAGAGCGTTCTCATCGGGGGTTTCCGCCGCTTCGCTTTGAGGTCAGAACTCGCGGATTAAATTTCAATCGTGCGTACACCACATTAAAGTCTGCCCACTCCCAAGGGATGCCGCAAATGAATATCACGAGTGCGCGGTTTGTACTGCCGTTTCCGTCACTGACGTTTCCGTGCGCGCGGATACTCTATTCGTTCCTCCTTCCTTTTTCGATATCCAATTTCTCGTGTCCTTTTAAGCGACTCGACCGATGATACTCTGGCAGCAATTTTTCTCTCACCGCGCACCGGTGTGGATCTAATAGAAGACTCTGGCTCTCGGCGACGCGCGACACGCGACACGCGACTCGCGACGATGCTCGACGCTCTTCGTGCGCGGAATGCTTTAGGAGCCACCCGCCGCCCGCCGCTCAGTTCACCGTGCTAAGTTTACTCCGCCAGTTTTTGCGTCATTTTCTGACTTTCGCTAGGGAATGAAATCAAACCGGTTGAGGATTTTAATATATCGTTCCCACGAATCAGATTTAATTCACCGATAATCCCCGTGTCTCCACGATGGTAAGGTTTATAATTCTGTTCTAATTCGTAAGGAGTCCATTAATTACACGAACTATCGCAGTTCACGCATCTTTCTTATTTCTATGTTTTATTAAATGACAGACCAAGAACAAAAATGTATTATTTCATGAAATTCTACGATCCTTTGGTGATAAAAGAAATAGAAATCGCCGTAATGAAGGACTCCTCGTGAATTATAGAAATCGTCGGTTTTTTATGGGGCTTTAATCGACCTACATGTGTTGTATGGTTATGAAAATTCACAGTATCGAAAAGATGCATGTGGAAACTTGTCTTTAAGTGTCGTTAAATAATTATAAAAACCCTCGGATGGTTTGATTTGATCGGATTTTATCTGATTTTATCCCATACAAAACAAAAAATTGATGGAAAAACGCTGAATTTTTTGTTTACGCCATGGCGCGCCAGTCCGAGCAGAGGACTCTTAAAACATTTCGTCGAGTTCGGCGAATATGTATGTACATACGTATTTACCGCGGCAATACTCACCACCTCTAACGGCGAACAACACCGCGCACCGTGCATCATTAACGAAATTGTAATACAGGTCGTGACTCCTTCTTCCCTTGTGCGCGAACGTGCGCGTCGATGACTTTGCGGTATCAATTTTGAAACTACGGGAGATATTATTAAGCAAGTTTATTATTCCGTTTGTGGTTTTCGCGAACGGTCGTCGTTAACGTTTCCAGTCTCGGGTGGTTATTACGGTTCGTTAGTATTTTTACTCGCGTTTGGGCGCGTGTCGTAAATTTAAATGGCACGTAGCCCCGAGTATCAACGTTATTATTTATCGTTTCGCGTTGCTACGAATACATGAGTGGTGACGTCTCCAGAACCGGACTTTTATTACGTACCACCGTAACTAATATATGTATGTATATATGTACGTATGTACTTTAGTTTCCGTAGCGATGCCAACAAATAATACGCTTATTAACTATTCCCAGTGTCGCGTTGCATTTGCTTCACGGACGCGTTACGTATCTTTCCATTATAATACCATCGTTCCGATGAAATATTTCCGAGATGAGCGCACGGATGTTTCTGGCTACTCCGCGATTCTCGGGCATTCGCGAGATGCAATATTAATTCCAAGAGGTTTTGAATAGAGAATAAAGCGAATGGGAACGAGTGAGAAAAAGCTTCGCGCGCTCTCTTTACATAATAAGCGCATCGTTCCGTTTCTCCGGTCCTACCGTTCTTCCGCATTTGCGTTCGTTTCCACGTCTATTCCTCGTCATACTTCGTCTCGACACCCCCCCCCCCCCCCTTCTCCTTCCTTTTTCTCCCCTTTAGATCTTTTTTCGCCAGTGTATCGATCATGCCGAGTGTAAAACCGGAAAGGAAGCGATAGCGTCCTCGCGTCGGTGGAATTTATCTGGAGAAGCAGGAGTTTACGGGGAATGGTAAAGGGAAAAATAAAAAGAAAAGAAAAGAAAAGAAAAGCAGGCCGGCGACAAAATAATCTCAGGGAAAGAAAGAGAGCTATGTTAAATTTCGTTGGGGGGGTTAGCGAGCGCGCTACTGCTTGCTTTCGTTCCCTCTCTCGTCCCTTTGCCCATTTCGTTACTTTCCACTTTGACTTTTCTCCAACGTTAAAGCACTTCCTTCGCCAACATCTAATTAATTGTTTTGACCGTGAGCGAGGGAGTTTGAATTGTATTTGAAATTCTAGTTGGTTTATCGATCGGTCGATCTCGCTCCGTTATCGCACGTTTAACGGGACGCGATAGCTCTTTGGCTTTTAATCAGGCACGGCGATTAACGTGCGACCGATACTCGAAATAACAAAACCTACCATTACAGTCGTATCGCGAAGAGATCATATTTCTAGAGAAACGTTTTGCGCGTAACCAGTTTTAAATTCACCCTCGGTGAAAACAAGCTACGTACAGGTGTGCCGACAGATTGCGATGTTAGCGCGCGATAAAACCTGCAATATTTCTTCTTCTTTATGCCCTGATATTTATCCGGAATACGACGGAAGTGTATAAATGGCGAGCAATTTCAGGGAGTACGCCGAGAGGTACTTGATGATATCAAATAATTGAATGATTTATCGCCAATCTCGATCGTTCCCGGCTATTTTATAAAACATTTTTTAATCGATCCTCGGGTAAACACGTTCCGTTTTCCGAAGTGATTTGCGCTATTCGCGTGTCAAATTAATTCCGAGCAAGAGTCAACTCTTCTTAAAACATTTAAAGTACGTTAATATACCTACACGATCGAAAGTATTTTATTTTAGATGTTTGAATAATATTTTCAGAGAGACGCCGAGTATCGTTCAACGTCAGATAATTGGACGTTTAAGCGACTGCTCGGGAGTTTATTCCGTACGGATAGTCCAATTAACGTATTGTTCCCGATCGAGTCCATTTCGATATTCTCGCGTGCAACTGAAATTTATAAAATTTATAAAAATGTTTTCACGTGTTTCGAGTGTCCAGCCGTTTTCGGGCGAAAAGTGCCTCGTTGGAAATCAGTATTCGGCCGAAAAGTGAACGCTTCGCCGTCGCCGCAGCCGCCGCCTTCGTCCTTCGTTATACGAGTCTAGCTCACGGTGCGCGGAAGGTATTTAAATATCGCGAAATTTAAGAGAGAGACGCGGAGTACCACTTAATATCAGCTACTTGGACATTTTTATCAGACCATTCGCGTAACATCGGAATCCTTACAGCGCATCGAGAGTACACGGAGAGAACTATCTCGAAGCAATTTGCTAGCTGTCGTATTACGATGGATGTTTCGTTCGATACGAGTACGCCCTTTTCTTTCTTTCTTTCTTTCTTTTTCTCCCTTTCGTTCCTCGGCACTCTTTACGCTTATGAGTCTCGTATATTGGAAACGTTGATTCGGGGAAAGGCTTACGTTGATGGACCACCAACGTCGCGCGAGGACATACGAAATAGAGAAGACGGTATCTGATTTACCGAACCATAAATATCTTTAATCTTTAGCAGCATACTGCTTCTCCCTACGATCGACCCCCGCACCGACTCTCCCACTACTCCCCAACTACACCCCGCTCGCTCTCTTTTTCCGTTTCGCCAACGTTCATACATATGTATGTATATAACTTCTCATTTTCTCGCTACATAGAAAACGGCAAGCCATCTCGCCCCCCTTCTTTTCTGGACCGACTTTCTTTTGCGCGCCCTCCATTCTTTATCCGTTCGGGGAAAGAAAAGAGAGCGCTGAATTACGAATCGCCGCTCGGTGAATCGAGAAAATTCAAAATCTGTCTGCCGGTGAGAAAATT
The DNA here is from genome assembly GCA_933228935.1 of Pemphredon lugubris. Classification (NCBI taxonomy): domain Eukaryota; kingdom Metazoa; phylum Arthropoda; class Insecta; order Hymenoptera; family Crabronidae; genus Pemphredon; species Pemphredon lugubris. Next base: position 25,346,353 of record OW121817.1, on the reverse strand, counting down.
GCGACCCGTTGTCACAGCGGTGTTAAGTTAATATCAAAGCCCCCTTACTCGGCGTAATACTGAAAATGTTTCGGTCATGAATGTTTTTTCTGCTCGGATTGGTAGAATTTAATCACGATTTTCACCGTATTTTTATTTATCCGTTTTTTTCTTTCTCTGTCTCTCTCTCTCTTTTTGTTATGGGCGTTCGATAATAACGACTGCGAAAAGTCTAATTGAGTCTCGCTCGACGCGTGTACGCTCAATAGGGATTGTATTTAAAGCGGCGAGTTTCCATTGGCCATTGAAATATGAAGCATTTAATAACCGTAGAAATGAAAAAAGTGCAAATAGAAATGTTTACGCGACGCGGTACGCCATTCGCCATTTGCCATTCGCGCTTTTCCCCGTAACGCGTTCGACGGCCAATTGGGTGCAAGTTCAAAGTGATTAACGGCTTTGTAACAAAATCGTCGATGGCATCGAATGAAATACCTTTAGCCGAGAATTTTTAAAAAGACGGCCAAAGCTATCGAATCACGGCTGCGTTCACATTTGGGGAACGAGGAACTTTCCATAAGAGTAAAACATCACGATTTCTCGAACTTTGAAAGTATCCGATCAATCGCTTCGCCCATCGGTACTTTGCGTTATTATTAAAGACGCTAGAAAACTCGAGTTTAACGATGGAGACTTGGGTGCGCCGTTATTTTAAATTTTCTCCATCGCTACCGCCGGGGAATCTCTCTCTCTCTCTCTCTCTCTCTCTCTCTCTCTCTCTGTGGTGCCCGAGAAAAAAATGATACCCGAGAACCATCGATCTGTCGACCAATTTTGTAAGCTCTCACTCGCGAGAACAATGTTCAATTTTCCATTATTAAAGTACAATTTCATTCACCAGAGTTCATTTTAACTAGTATACTTAACGCTGACGCTCGTTAAGTCAAAACAACTGCTCGATCGTAATCGTTATAACGGGAAAATTAATCCTCGGAATAATAAACGTTCCATCTAGCCGCCGATCTCGATGAGATTGCATGGGCGCGCTCGATACGCGAACGTTGTTATACCATGATTATGGAAGGCGAATTTTGCGATAAAATCTCATTAATTAAGGTTAACGATGTCGTCCTTGTCATAAGCTCGTCTTTCCAAGTTCTCCTACTCGATGGCCCTGATTCCCGTACCTCCTTTGCGTTCTTCATCAATTCCCCCGCTCGTCTTTCTTATTCTGCGCTTCGCGCGCAACAACTGGATCCTCTGGTCGCGCGACGGAAGGATGGATCCCGTAGGGAGATTGTTCGTTCGACGTCAAGTACATTCTCCCTTCGCCCCCTCCCCCGTACCTTTGCCCTTATTTTCTGGCTACACGGCCACCACCGCCTGCTACTCTCATTGAGTTTCAACCACGTAGCCTCAGCCTCGTGCCAGTCTTTCAGGATTCTCGTGGTATCGAACTTTAATTAAGGTGCGCCCTTCCTACTTGGAGTCTTGTCGTGGACGACGAAGATCCTGGAAAATATTGTTGAAAGTGAGATAAACTATCGAATAATTATCGAAACGAAATGACCTTTTAATCGTAGGTCCTCGTCCCGACCGTATATTAAAGAATCTGTAAGGAGGCATCGAGGCCCTAAATAGATGCGGTGATACTGGACGAGTATTTGAAAAGTCAAATACCTATTTACGGATATTTGTAAATTTATCGAACGGATCTCTGTTTAGGAAATACCGAAAATTCAACAACTCAGTTTTCGAGGGTTCCTTTTTTGAATCGTGCTCGGTTCGCGGACAAAGACGAATTCACCGTGTTCGAAGGAACAAGATTTCCGCCGATAATCTACATAATACACATGGAAATGTGGGATGGATATTAGAGAGGTACCTACTCGTTCGACGAACGTTCGTTCAATAACACTGGCGAAGCGGAACATTCGGCTCTTGATACATGTATTTCAAGCGCGCTCGTATTCTAGTTTCGTATCGGAATCGCACTTGTGTCTCTTGTAATCGAGAGTACTGGCAATCAGAAGCATCGATATTATAGGAGCGTGTGCTGCTCTGTACATACATACGCTAAACCTTTCAAACGAACGTCGCAGCGGGAATGTTACGAACGTTAATTAACATTACCGATGCATCGATAAACACGTCGGTCGAATAATTCGTAACGCGGATGTAGCTTATCATCCGTAAGGTCGACCCGTCGTAAATTCGAGTATAAAAGAAATCATCGGGTGGCTTCCTTTCTCGTATCTCCAATCGCAAAGTCGTAAATCATAGAAAATAATTTCCGTGACTTTGGTAGTGGTTGGCGGGTTGGAGGGGGGGGGGGGGCAAGGGTAGGAGGAGGAGACGGAGACGTTCATCGATAATTCAAAGCCTCGACGATTTTCGACTATCGTCTCACTGTTTCGGACACGTAACGTCCACCGGGTTTACGGTCGGGGATCAGTTTTTCCGCGCGAAACTTGAAACGAATCGTCGTGGAACGAGACCGGTGAGAGAACTCGGTAGAAGAGAGCGAGAGAGATGGAAGTGGTGTGCGTAACTGTCTCCCTGGCTGAGATGGCTCTCTCGATACGAAGCTTTATACTTTTCCATCTGGACTCTTCTTCCGTCTGGCTTTCCGCTGAAAATCGTTTCACCTGAAAATGAAAGGTGCGAAGGGTGGGATAGGAGCTGGGTGGAAGAATCGAATGGCTGTTAAGTGTCGTCGGATTTTTCTTTTCTCCCTGCACTGCGACGATCGCGCGATACGACCCAGCAGCTGCGCCCTTCCACGACGGTGATCCCCGGAAATATCTGCTGCTCTTTTTCTTCACGCGACGTTCATTATTTTTCCTCTTATTCTTTGGCGTCGGTGTGCGTATAACGTAGTTACACGTACGCGCGGTACTTGCGTCGCGACGTGGCGCGGGTTAAGTCAATCGACGATACGGATGGGGTAGGGGTTCGTAAGAACAGTTTGATCGAGACTCCGACGGGATGTGACGTACAATGGAATTTTTGAGATGACACGGATGTGCGCGCGTATATCAGGATCAAACGGCCAGCCCCTTTCTTTTTCCGGCACGATACTCTTAAAGGGATAGATTCCGTCGTAGTAGTACGGATCGACGATCTGCTCGACGTTTCAGGCTAACTAACCGTTATATGTATGTAAGTACATCCTACCGCGCGCATAACGTATCTCCGCTGCTGGAATCGTTTATCGTCTTCTCCCCCACGGATTTCCCTCGTAATACTCGATATTCGCCTTTTAGGATTTTAATGTCCGCAAACACCAGCAAACGCTTTTACGTCTGGAGGATCCACGAGGACGTTATCTATACGCTCGCCTTTTAGGGGCGGCAAATAATCTTGACTCTGGTGACACGTCGGTTTAAAGGTGTCTGAAAGCTTCCGTTACGTTATAGAACGGCGCTAAAATAAACATTGTACAGTCGAAGGGGCTTTTCCTCTCGCCTCTTGCACAGGAACAACGGATGCTGGACGTTGCACTCGCATCGACTCGTATCGATCGCGAGACTGCGAAAAAGACCGATTGCGCGGCTTGCTCGTTAGTTACTGTCCGTTCTAAGAAGAAAATGACGGAGACAACGCGATGTCTAATCGCCCCTTCCCACCACCCAACTGTCAAGTCTGGAAGGATCGAGATACTCGAAAATTGATAATAAGGCTCCGGATCTTTATGCAAAATGCATTATTTTTATACTGAGTTTAAATGGGTTTCGTGAAACGAATGCGATTAATATGCCTCGAGTATACCTACGTATAATACAATGTACGTATAACATAATAATGTATTTTGCCTACACATCCGGAGTCTACCGATCATCAAAGCGTACTACGATCATAGATATCCTACTATCCGTCGTCGTGGTATGACAGTGGACGACCAAGGACTACAACTTACGCGCGTCTCTTGGCTACGCGTTGCTTCTACGCGTCAAACAAGGATACATCGGGTGATTTGAAAAATTTACGGAGATGAAGCGCGGTAAATTCCAAGCGCGAGTACAACGCGGCGCGCTCTACATGTATCTATGTGTACTATAAGAATGTATGTATATATGTATGTATACTTGGTAAGTGTAGTATTACGTACGAATAACTGGTTGGAACGGTGGGTAAGCGTACATTTCAATTATCAAATGGTGGGAGCTTCCGAGCAAAATTTTTATCAAGAAATGCGGAATTGATTCCTCGGGAGACGTTAAACGTTACGCTCGCTTTGTTTAAATTATAAATTAAATAAAATTGAATTAAAAGTGCACTGACAAAAATATTCTGCGGGGAGGGGGGTGAACATTCGTACTTTCGGTACTCTGGCCCTACACGTCCGAGCTCTCCGTCCTTCGGCGGGGTCAAATTCGACTGTCCAACGAAACTTGATCCCAGAATGGCGGGACGGGACGAAGAATCATGAGAACGGTGAACCGCGCGAGATTGGCCTTAAGCTTCGAATAAAATCTCGACGGGGTGACGATGCTGCCTTGGAGAATTCCCAGCCGTATCCGACCGAGGGTCTTATGGTCTCGTTTCGCCCGTGGTTCTCCTATTGCCGCGACATTTTTTTTTCCACGGAACTAAGAGAGTAGTCGAAGAGATTGGGAGTGGCGACTTGCCGTCCTCGCGGGGAAAGTTTGCCCATGACGATGACGGTTTCGTTGATGCGCCCTTCCGAAATTACACGGTGCGCCCATGCCCATGCCCATGCGCTTTTATAAGTGCCCATACGTGGCAGCTCACGGTAAGGGAGTTTCGCGATAGGCTTTAGGGGTAATTCCTTGCGACCGTATCACCGCCAAGTAGCCATCCTCTGACAATGAGTTGAGGAAAATCAAATCTTTCGGTAAGTGAGTTTTGCTCCCCTGTGGGCGAGTTTTTGGATGAAAAATTAAATTTAGATCGAGTACATAGGCGGAGGAGGGACTTACCCTTAACTTTAAGCTAATACAGCGTCTCCTCGGCTTACGTGGATCGATAGATCCAACGTGCTTTCCGAGAAACGAATCCGAAAACTAATTACGAACTGTGAAATTCGGTTTTTGATTGGCAGAACGGGAGCTTTGTCGGTACATATGGGAAAAGTTATGAGTCATCTTGCGAGTAGTCGTGCGAGCAGACGTAAATGCTTTTGTTGGAAACAAAAGAGGTATACGTGTGTACGTATATGTATATTCGACTTGCGCGGTTTTTCAACTTGCGCGGAAACGCTGGAACGAATTAAGCGGAACGCGTGAGTCGAGGACTCACCGTACAGGTGAGACTCGAAATGGAGAAAGTTTGGGCGCGTAACGTGTCAAAGTTATCTTTTGTCTGGTGGCCACCGCGAGTGACGTTAAATTTCCAACCGAGAACCATTTGCAGTAATTTCCTAATAATCCACTGTTATTACGGCGAAAGGCGAAAGTGGAAACTTGCTGGTATAAATAAGTATTTGCCGGATCGCGGCGAAGAATTCTCCTACCAATTTCTTGGATGACAGTCCGCGGTTCCGGGGAGTAGGAAGAGTTTTGCGAAAATATTCTGCCAACTGGCGGTGAAAACGCAGTGTCGCTTAATCGGTGCTTGCTTCCATTACAGATGCGACAAACCGCGCGCACCAGAACTGCCGTGCACGTGAAATCGCATTACGCGAAAGGAAATGCATGGCTACGGGGAAACTCGGTATCAGCCTCTTTGGATAGGGAGAGCCTTCCAGAAACCGGAAACTCCTACGGTGGCAGCAAAGTTCCGCGTGAATCGGCACACGTATCTAATGTACTTTCTCTCCCTGTCCCCCCCCCCCCCCGCGCCCTCCGTCTCTCGTTCTCGTCTTCCCTTCGCCGCTCTCTTCATATCCTCCGCAACGCCCGGTAATACGAGTGCAGGGATGCATCGGCACTCGCGCGAATGCCACGCGCGCACTGCTATTCGAGAGTACCGCGCATACGTTTATTGGCTTTGCTCGTTTCGCCAGGATCTCCGTGGTTACGTATCCGTGGACGATTCCCACGTAAACGACAATTGTATTTGTCTTTTTCCGGGCAAAGTGTCACGAGTCGACAAACCGCGCGGGATCAGTGTCCGCGGATGTAGCGGCTGTAGGGCGGGCTAACATATTTTTCTCCATAGTTATTTTTCCTCTTTGCTCGCCCGAGAAACGTTTTTCGGATCAAACTTGAAGGGGCTTTAAAGCTGACGTATTCTGTAGATATGCCAACAATATTTGCAATACGTAGAGATAAAGGAAGTAGAATTTATTGGTTCACCCATTTTAATTTCAACTCTGGAGGATTTTTGTGGAAACAGCATTTTCTGTTTCGCGTATAAAGAGCGGTTCGATACGAGTATCGTCGTTGACAACGGTTCGACGGTAGATACGACATTGCTGCTCGTAGCGGAAAGCGATTTTTAACGTTGCGGCCCGACAATCAAGTTCGAAGCAATGAAAATTCAAATTCAAACCTCGAACATGATTTTTCTCCGTACTCGCCAAAGTAGGTTCCCGAGAAATTTCCATTGTACGCGACGTCAGAGAAATACTTGGCTCTCGATACAGTTTGTACCTCATTGGATTTCTAATGGAAATTTCTTTGTACGGAACCCGTAAGAGCGGTTGTTGGTGGCGAGGCCCTTACGTATGTACCTCGGACACGCGCACTCACGTACGCCGGGAGTACTCGGTCCCTTTGGTACTTTAGCTGGAAACGCGCACAGATCCCACTACGTAGGGGCAAGCGCGTATATCGACACGTCTGTACACATCGACCTCCCCCCCCCCCCACACACACACACTGCCCTCTCCCTCTCCCGTGCCATGTGTGCTCGGGTATCCCAGGGTTTGTCCGTTCAGCTACCTGTCTCTCGATTCGGAGAGCATTCCGATGGTTAGTCGATCGCAAATCGTGGAATTCGTGTCTGCGGCTTCCATTAAGGGAGTTGGAGTTGCAGTTCTACGTCCGTACCCACGTCCTTCCTCTTTCGGGGTGTGTTGTACGAGCGGTTCTCACCCCCTAACCCCCACCTCCGTTATCCTCGCCTTCGTTGTCGTCGCCAGTTACCTCGGTTCTTGCAATCGTGATCTTTAATTAACGGCATTTACCAACCGCCGTTATAGCAGGCGTTTGCGGATGAAAATCGAGTATCGATTGCGACGGTAGTGTCTCGTTAGGCGACGAGTAATGTGGGACGATCGTCGTGCGAGATACATATAGTATGTATGTATGTATGTATGTATGTATGCATGCATGCATGTATGTGTGCTTACCTCTTTTCTTCCAGTCCGAGATCGATTGATCTTGAGGGAATAATCCGCTTTGTCTTTGTTAAAGAAATGCGAAAATCGTGCCGTTAAAAACTATAGAAATCAATGTTTCGTTTATTTATCGTGGAACGGTGAAAAGATCTCTGTAGTCTGTATACCATTCGAGATCGAGATGCGAGTTCGCAAATCGACCCGCAACCTATCGTTGTTCTCGCATCCGATTGATATCACGGAGGCGGAACCTCAATTTTCCGAAAGAACCGTCGTCGCGCTAACAAAGTAATGCGAATGTAAAGGAAAAAAAAAAAAGAAAAACTGGCACACCCGTCGGAGGGTTGGAATCAATTTGTAGCGCGCCAAGGAGTACCGATGCTCCGTTCGTTTCGTCGAATAACCTTTTACGTAGTACCGTCAATCACCCATTCAAAGAATTTTGCGAACATTCCGCTTCGCGATATTGCGCCAAGAACCAATACCAACCGTTTTGCCTGTCCGGAGGTTTTTTTTTTTATTGTCTTCGCAGTAGCTTTTCTCTCGTATTCGATCGACAGTAACAGCTCGAATTGCCTTTGTTTCCTTCGATCTAAAGATCTGGGCACGTATCTACGCTTATCCCCGTGGCACGTATTTCTCGATCAGACGAAGGGAGATCGCGATAACGATGTATAACGATATCGATATCAAAAGATCGTACATACTTGTTCCCGTTACCGTTCAGGGGATTTAACCGAAGAAAGGCCGGCAATTGATTGGCCGGATTAAATAAAGAAATGTCGGAGTCGATAAGGGGGTGCGAATGCTACGGGATAGGATGAAGGAAAAATATATACATATATATGTATGTATGTATGCGTATCGCTTATAACTGCGGCGTGCGTGGGTGCGTCGTTCAATCGATTCGAAATAATTCAAATTCGGCGTTACGTCGCATCGCGCCAAGTTACATCCAATTAATTCTGCTCGAACGGCTCCATCCTCGCTGGAAACTAGAACTTTAGCTACATATTGAAAGTTGCCGTTGGAACGGTAATTAGTTAAGGGGTATTAATACAACGAATTTGCCCAATTTCGCTTAAACGCAAACATGTATTTCCCTCTGGCATATCTAGATATTGTTCCGAGATATTACGCGAATACACTCGATTATTAGTAAATGTTTATCGTCCCTGGTATCGGGCTAGTCTGTTGTCCAAAGGTATTTGCTCATGGGTATGATTGTTACGCAAACGGCATTTGAAATTCGTTCAACGTGTTTCAAAGTCTCAAAAATAAAGGAAAAAGAAAAGAATGGAAACTTGAAATAAAGGAGTATCGGTGACATCAATTATTACGCAAAATATTACTCCGTGCGAGTCTGCGCGTTTCACGATGCCTCTGTGAAAATCTACTCGTGACCCGCAGTCTCTAATGGTTCTACCTAACTCACGTTTAACTTTTCGAGTGCACGGAATGTACTGGTGCAATTGCCGAGAGTCGCGTAACTCTCATAATTATAGATAGGGAAAAATGTAGAATATCGTTGAACCCGAGTTCCATATTTAAAATTACGTCGTCGCCAGTGTCGTATACTCGGTAAATTCATGAAATTGATGAAAATCACAATTTCCATATTTCGGAGGGAAGTGCGAGCGCAATTTAGGATCTTTTCTAAAATAGATTCCGCGATCGTGTACTTTCGGTGAGAGAATCGCTGGAAAAACGTGCTACACGATTTGAACGACTTCCAACTGGATTCGAGGGTTCTCACCAATCTTTGCACACATCGCGGAAAACGCAGTCTCGCAACGCGTTGCGCGAATTCGCGTCAGAATTTACGTGGAGTACGAGAGCCTTCCCGCGAGTCAGGTGCGTGCCGATGCTTTTGTCGTTACGCTCGACGGTGGCTGCGGTGAGACGAGAGTCAGCGGGTTTTGGGGGTAGGGGTAGAGGGAGGGGAAGGAAGGAGGGTGGTTGACAGGAGAACGAGATAATCGTAGGATTCCAATACTTTCGCCGCAGGGCCAATCGGTAACCAACGCCTGGGGGACAATATGGAGGACATAACCGGAACGGTAATTGTTATTGCACCCGTTAACACATCGACGTAGAGAGCGAATCCCTGGCGTATGCGAGCGCGAAAGTACCGATGCCGGTCTCGGAAGTTGTGGAGGTGGAGGATTAACAATTCCATCGGCGTTAAGGGCGGAGCGAGTGGGGTGGGGTGGGGGGGGGGGGGAGGGGGCAACCCTTCCTGCCGAGCTGCTGCCGAGCTGCTGCCGATTCAATGGGGTGGCTAATGAATTTAAGCTATCTTCGGTTGCCTCCGAGTACGCGGGGGCGGCTCGGCGCTTAGGTCAGGCTGTGCCTCGAACGTGCCCCTGATGCGGTGGATGCCTTTATGCGCCTCCCCCGCGGCTGCGCTTCCTCTCGAATCCCCCTCACCCTCCCTTCCTTCCTTCCTTTATTCTCTCCTATTCTCTCCTATTTTCCGCTCGTTATCATACGTCAGGACTCAAACATCGTCGATTCCACGCTACGCTCTCGAACGTGTGTTTTCGAACGTTTCGTCGGGGTCGTCGTTCTTCCGGTACATCTGGCCGTATCGACGCGCGACGCGCGATGCGACGCGACGCGACGTTTCGACGGTTTTGTTTTTTCGACCGCGACGGGACGAATTTATTGTTTCTCTTTCGCGGCAGTTGGGACGTGTTAGTTTTGAAAGGCTTCGCTTTTATGGCTCGCAGGAGAGTGCTTTTGCTGGATGGTTTTTTCGGCCCTCGATACGTTTTCGCGTTTTAAACGCGAAGGACGTATGTTGGTGGGTAAACGCGTGGGATACGTCTAGCAGCGTTACGAGTAGACACCGGATGTTTATGCAAAATGCATTATTTTTATACTGACTTTAACCCTACGTTAGTCGCGTGGGAGACAGGTGTAACCCAGTCTATTTCAAAATTAAATGACTCTTATCTTATGCATTTTACGCCCGCGATATCTCTAGTAATTCTCGACGAGACCTATGCGAACCTAAAAAAAGATAAAAAAAGACATTGAAAAATCAGTCGTTCCCCGACGTATCGTCGCGCATTTGGCACGAAAACGTGTTTTTGTTTGATCGTTCCGCGCGATTAGCATTGTTGATCGAAATACGCAATATTAACCTGCGCGTGACACGCGAGGGAGAAACTGGCCGTAATAACGCTTTGGCGTAAGAAGTAACCTCGCAGGAGTCGACGACTCCTTCGAACGTTGGAATGTATTGCGTTACGTTACTCTTACATAGTTGAATACATAGTTCCAGCACTCGTCCCGGGGGACTCCGAAATCCCTTAGCGTTACGAGCTCCTCGGATGAAACACGAATTCCCCATGCGTCGAGTTAAATTGCGCAAAGACTGCTGGTCGTTCTTGAATTCTTTTCAGGAATGTTTCACTTTTTGCCATAGCTCATCTATTTTCTGCCTTTATTTCGCATCGTTGGCGCGCACGTTCGAGAGGGGCCGAAACTTTTCACAATTTTTTCCTTTTAAAGCGGTTTTAGCGAAAAACCATTGCAGGACTTTTCGCGCGTGCCACGTGCTTCTAATGATCCCGTCGTCACTCTGGAATATCCCGACGTTCGATGGTGTTTTATTATGAAATTGCTAAAGTTCGTTCCATCGGATTGTCGTCGATTAACGTTTTCTCTCTCTCTCTCTCTCTCTCTCTCTCCGCCTATTTTTATCTTTCGCGATGCCGAGTTACTTGGGCGTCATGTTTTCTCCCGCGTGCCAAGATTTTTTTTCCTTGCCAAGATTTTTCTCGAATCTTCGATCTAGTAATAAATGGCGGCAAATTGCCGCGCGGCAGCTTTGGAAACCTACTACAATTTAACGCGCGATGCTGGAGGAACCGGGAAACGGAGCTCGTTTGTTCGCGCTCGTTTTCCACTCGGTGATCCTGTACCGAGAATGTCGGCAATGTTTTTGTCCTTTTGCAAAGTACCTTACCTCTCTCCGCTCCGTACAAGCTCTCTCCGTTTGTAGTCGTAAAACATTTCGACCAAGTTCCATTCTTAAAAAACAATATCCTTTGGCTCGACGGTACGCGAGTATTTAACAAAGCAATCTTATTTCTAATATCGTCATCGTGGCTCGTAATATAATTTGTATTTGACGAACGTAAAGTGAACGCGTCGTAAGTTACGCCTCGTAACGAATAATGGCCCACGTTGAATTGGCGAATAAACTTCCAATTTGAAGAACAAACGAAAGTCTCGAGACACATTGGTTAGCTCGAGACACGATTAATTCGATATATCGAATTCATGTTTTATACGTTTAATACGTTCGAAGGCTCTGAGAATACTCGTGGTCGAATGCTCGCGTGATGTATGTCAGCCTTCCCGGAAGCCCGTGTATCGCTAAAAAGAAGGGAAACAATTGTCTTATGGGAAAGGATGAAGAACTTGTTTATGACAGGAAGGAAACTGGATCTCGGACGTTTGGAATAGGTGACGAGGGGGTATACGCGCGAGGATATAGTTATTCGGAGTGTCGGGATGTTTTCGACGGTGTACAAAACATTGACTATGCTAATTTATTACTAAACTTCGGGAAACGACGTAAACGGGTTGGCCATATTACGGGGTTGGTTGCCGTGCGATGTAGCCTACTTTGTTTTAATCATGGAGAAACGGAAGCATCCGGAAATTCGGGAAAATTAGCGGAATCAAATCTGAGAATGGGGGAGCGTTCCGCGTGCGGGTATTCGATAATTTGGTTGGCAGCGCGACGGCGGTACTTGCGGTCGAGGACGAGATCGGACGATAGATCGGTCATAGAGGAAATGTTGGAAACCGCCGGTGTTACGAGGGCTCGTTAGCGTGCGGTCGTACCTGGGCGTAACGTACGTTTTGCATTTAATGAAAATGTGTTTACGCGTGCCTCCGTGGAACGGACACAGGATATTCGGCACCGCGTCGTCGTGTCGTCCGGTAAAACGAAAATCAGAATTTACCGCGTGCCAGTTCCGAACACGAGCCCTGGTAATCTAATTCCTCGGCTTATTGTGCCTCATTAGGGATGTAAAAGAGAGCGGCGGCGGGGCGGCGGGGCGGCGGGCGGCGGGGGGAGATCTAGAAATGCGCTAAACTCCTCTTCTTAACCCGTTGACTATACACGCGCAACTTAAAAAAAATGATTTTACACGTTTTCGATTCTTCTGAATGTTTTTTTTAATGAAGCTGGTATCCGAAATTAATCGAACCACTCTCAATTGTACTATACGAGCCCGTTGCGCGACTAACGGTTACACGCGTGTATTTAAGACTTCTCCTTTCGTACAAAAGCATTCGAACCTCCCTCGTTATTACGTCGCGACACATTCTATTTTTTCCTTCCTTATTTTCTTTACCCCGAGAGACGGTATTACGAGCGGAGACAATTATTTCGTAGCACGGAGGAAAAACCATCGGGAAAACATTACTACGAATTGCACCGAGATATAATTTAACGTGTGGGACGCTCGCAACCTAAGTTATACCGTATGTTAGCCAGGTTTATGGTGGTTGTTCGCGCGTCCCTGCAGCCTGCTCTCGTAAAAGCTCAACGCTAAAGCGGCGTGACAGTGGTGAACGATTAATTTAATTCGTTGTACAGTTACAACGAACCTAACTCCGCTCGAACTTTATCGGTTTGGTCGATTCGATGAATCGGTCGTTCGAGATTGTTTCGCCAACAGTTACCGTGCCGTTAATTTTAAGACCATTAGTGGTCGAGTTAATGAATTCGGATCGACATTTTTCAATAGCGCTGCGCAATCCGTTTTTACCTCTATCGCAAGTTATATAATCCCTTGCGTTGGAATAACGGGTTATACGAGCTATTCGCGGCAACTACGAAGCGCGGCTTTAATCGGTTTTCAAACACTTTGTATTATGTTTAACGGGCGGTAGTGTACATAGATGTTCCATCCTGCGTGCTACACGCGGTGATATTGGTTAATGATCGGGTAAACTACAGTCAATATAAATCGGGTTGAAAATGAATCGCGAAATCCGTCTTCTTCCTTGAGAGTGCCTATTCCCGGGTGCCCTTTGGTTCTTTCGTCGCGCATTACTTTGCACGCACGCATCCTTGTATACGTACATATGTATAGGACACGCGCACAGTCACTCCAACACGTCACTTCACGTTCAATGTTACAAATAATGCGTTTTATGTTTAAACGTTTACCTGCTACGCCGAGTCCTATCAGCGCTTGGTTACTTTTTTTTTTTAGAACTTTTTCTTTCTTTCTCTTTCTTTTTTACGTACAAACTATAAAATATCCAGCAGAAAAGTGAGTTGGTTGGTTTTAGGTGAACCATAAAGGATATTGTAACGACTTACAGCCATCCGTGCGCTGCTGTACTTCGGTAGTATACGACGAACGCTTTGCTTCAAAATTGCGGTTCAATCCGCGGTCAAAGGATTGAATATGAAAATGTCGTTGAAATGGTCGGGGTCGGGATGGATATGCAGCGCCGCACAGTGCTGCGATGTAAAATTAACAAATCGATTCAGCACTACAAACGAGCGAAGACAGTTACTGTCAGCTCATCGTTGGACGTACCTTACATTTTGTGTTTAGTAATTGCTGGCGACAATTCAGCTTTGCGTCGAGCGAGAGAAGGAAAAGTCGCGAGGAAAGGCAGGAAGAGTACCGTACGCTCGATCCAATACTCCGTTACTCACGTCGATCCAATACCCCCGACATTACTTTTCCTTTCTAATAAATTGCAACGGTGTATCGTAGTGTCCTGGGCAACGTGTCTGGTGTACCCGTAGACGCATCTAGCAACGTACCCGAATACTTACTTAAGAAATGTTCAAAGTCACGTTTCTTTATTTCGAAGATTGAAACTGAAACTCCATCGGGCAAAATAGAAGTGGGAATGAAATTTGCGTTCCACTTGCCAAAATCGATTTTATTTGGACGGAAAAGTTAAAGCCGTTGGAATTAGAAGTAAATTTCTGTGACTCGTATCGCTATTCTTTCCCTTGCCACGCTCTACGTCGCGTCGGTGATGTCGAGCCAGCTAAAAAAAAAGAAGAAAGGAAAACGGGCGTCATATAAAATCGAGCGACACGGTCCGCGAGTCAGCGATTCGGTCGACGAGATCGTTGTCCATGGACAATAAACGAGGAGTACTCGTTGTATCGGTCCGCGGCCGCGTGCTGGTGGTAGCTACCAGCTCGGCAGGGGCTTACACACGGTGGCATGGTGTGACACGTACTTTATGGTTGTGTATAACATGCCCTGGCTACGTTGTAACGTACTTGTTCTGCGCGCTTGTTACCGGTAACTAATGCGCTGCCCGCCCATTCGATAGCGCGATTCACGGATCGGGTGATGCGGAGAGAAAAGCGAGGTAATCGAGAACGCGTAGCTAGAAAGATAGAGAGAGATGGGCAGGGTGGATTGTGGGTGGGGGTGGGGGTGGGGGTGGGGGTGGGGGTGGGGGCGGGGCGGGGGCGGGGGGGGGGAGAGAGAGAAAGAGAAAGAGAGAGAGGGAGAGAGAAGAGAGCAATAAAGAGCGGACGAGTGGAACGAGAGAGGAATGGGTGAAAGATCAAAAGGCAAGGGGAAGAGAGAGAGAGAGAGAGCGCTAAGGAGGGAAAGTAGAAAATAAATGAGACCGAGGGACAGGAAGATAGTTGTATGTACGAGTTTGCGCGTGTATGGTGTGTATGGGGTTAGCGAAATTGAACGAAGAGTCGAGGAAATTATGACCCGCGGAACGTGGGAATGAGAATATTCCGTCGCGGAAACGGCGGGAAAATGAACGAAGCGCGCCACGACTCGGGTACCCTTCTTTCCGTTTTGTTCCACGATCAGAACGAGTATGGTTTTTGTCCTCCCGAACGCCAGGACTCGTTCATCGGCGATCGATCAACACGGTACGCGCAATAGTTTGTTGGGAAGGCCGCAACGTATGCTTTTTTCCTCGTTATTTGTGGGTAAAAAGGGAGACTTAAATGCCGCTGGTAGAAACACGGTCAACGGGCGCTGGTACTATATGTATGTATTAGGAGTGCCTGAAAGAAATCTATTATTTCGTAGAACGATATAAAACTTTAATTTTCTCTTAATTCTTCTTACAAAATATTATAAAATCTCATTTCCTTTGCTCTTTACAACTGTATCCCAACGTTTCCTCAAGTCTTTTATGCTCTTTTTATAAAAACTTACGAACGTGCTTACGCACCCAGGCGCGGGTCTGGGCACCGACTGGTGTTAAATGCTACAATGTAAAATAATAGATTTCTTTCCGGTACCTTTAATATTTGCGCGCAAGTTTGGCCTCGTACAAGACGGTTATTCTCAGGATTCGCGAAAGACCAGATTGACAAATTTATACGTCGTTGTTTCTCCTGCACGATGCACGATGCACGATGTAGGTAAGTACTTACGCGTGTATCCGCGATTCGGAGGCAGACGCGCAAATTAAAAGCTCTCACGGAGACTATCTCGCGATTCTCGATTCGTTACTGTCAATTGCAAAGCAACCGGAGCATATGAAGCGGGAGGTATTCTTATCGTCTCGACAAACGTATATACGCAGAGTCGGTACGGTTATTTCTTTGACGACGTAAAGGTTCGTCGTTAAAGGATATAAAGCTCCGCTCGTACAAGCACGTTTAACCTCTTGAGATCTGAATTATTTCCACCCACTTCCCTTTCAAAACAGCAACTGTTTTGAAGTGAGATAGGGTCACGAATGACAGAAAAAAAAAATTCCCATAATTTGCACTCCACTCGAAAACCGCTTTTAGGTTTGGAAATGAAATTGGAGAATTTTTCATCGAAATATTCAGACATAGCATAATAAACATAAAGAACGGAGGTTGTGCTCGCCGAAAAGAAAACAAAGATATCTCAGTTTTTGTCGGAGTTCTGAATTTTTAAACGCGTTTATTCTCCCGTAACTCCTATGACAACATTTTTACATATATTCGCGATCCAACCGTTTAATAGAGTCGCCAATTGAAAGAGAGTCAGTTGATGCTTGCAAACTGCCAATAAATATTTACACCAGCGTCCGATACGTTAATAAGTGGTTCGTGTTTATTTTATTTGACTCGCAAACTCCGACCTTCTCCTATACTTACTGATTGTGAGATGTTAGTTTTTTTTATAAATTCACATCGATTTACCAGGGGTTTTAGATCCGTGGAACGTATCTATTTTCCTTACGGTTCAGCGTCAAATGGATGCGAAAAAGAAGGAGAAGGATCGTGACGATTCTACGAGTATCTTTCGAATCGCGGTTTATAACCATCCGCTTAATCTTTGATCTGGCGATGGTCGAGGGATTTGGCGAGGGGGATGGTTCACGTTCGCGTATCGGTCATCAGAGGTCATTCTTCGATTCTGATCAAAAGTGCAGCGGTAAAGCGCTGTACGGTTGCGGAGCTTTTGTGGAAATCCCTCTATTCAGTGAACTTATTCCCGGGGGAATAAAGACAGAGAAAATGAGAGATGGAAGAGACGTGGTTCTCGTAGCAGCAGCAGCAGCAGCAGCAGTAGCGGCGGCGGCGATTGTGGTGTCGGTATCCTGAAAAGCGGGTCGATTTCAGAATTGTAAGGATTTAAATAAGACTAGACCATTGGGCCGCGGTTCTACCTTCGAGATCCTTTAAACTTTCTCCGTCTCCCATCGTAGAGACGCGCGCGCTCTCTTCCTTCGGAAGATTAAAAATGCTTTACCATTTATCTAGGTACAGTATAGTATAGTATAGTATACCTACCTCTGGCTTAGACCAAAGCGTACAGCGTAAACGAGCAAAATGACAATGATTTTGCGGAAAACGTACGGTTGGTTCGCGATCCATTTCGCTTGGCCGGCACTTCTCGAAATCTAACAACTGACTAATAATAATCTAGCAAAGTATTTAAATGAATTACCGAAGAAACGTGCGGACGATCCATCCAATGGCATTTATATTCGCGGGGAATTCAAATTCATATTCTCGATGTCCCCGATATTCGGGTGATAGTGCCTCGAGCATTCTTTGGGAACAAACACAGCAGCGCGAAGCTTTTCATCCATTAATATCGTCCCGTTTGTCACGTTAACCTTTCCAGCCAAACAAACGGTTCAAGTTTCCCCGCTGACATTTCGACTCTGGGAATTTATCTCTCTCTCTCTCTCTCTCTCTCTCCCTTCGCGGTGTTTTCCGTCTGTCGTCTTGCAGCAGCCATGCCCGATCGATCCTCCCAGTAGGACCCCGGGAATTGTAGTTTCGGCCAATGTTTGCTCAATAAACCTCAGTGGACCCGACGAACCAACCGCTATTAGCCGCGGGCTCTCTCGTGCTAGAAGTTATTAATTGCATTGGCGGCACGGACCTCCGTGTAAACCATCGGGCATACGAGGAATTAGGGTGTTTCTCCTGAACGCTGAATAACTGAATCGGTTCCACGCGCATCCCGTCTATGTATTGTTCGAGGGTTCGACGAAAGAGACCGGAGCTCCCCCGCAACGAGATAAAGAGAGTGGGCTGGGATGGAGCGGGGCGTGTAATTTATTTCCGTGGTATCGTTATGCCATCCGTAATTGGCACACCTTGCACGCGTCGAAGCCGATAGACGCGTTTACCATTAACCAGTAGTAATTTCTGTGTACTTGTAATTATTATTAATTATTGTTAGCGTGCCCATACAATTATCTCTGACACGAGCAGCTTTCGGTACCCTATTTGTCTAGAATAGGATGGAGGGACAGCACGACCGTGATATATTATTTTCATGACGCTGTTAATTACGCGAATGGCATGGTCGAGCGTCGTGTGCCAATGACACGGAGAAAAGTTCGTCTCCGTTACGTCGAGTATTTTGATTAAGCACTTTCCGCGCTTCTAATTAAAACGTATCTCGACGTTTACTCGCTGCCACGACATGGGTTTTGTTCGCACGTTAGTTTTGCTAGAGCTGCTCGACAGAGCGCGTGGCTCAATTTGACAGGGACGGTGATACATTTCGCCAAACTTATGATTTTATCGAAACGTGATTCGGATACAGAAAAAGACACGTATTCCACTGTAGCGTTCGTAATGGCGACACCGCGGTAGGACACGGTACTTTCTCAAATTTAACTATACTATATTCCTTTTGTTTCCGTGAAACGAATTGCGATTTTTCGATACGTATCCAACAGTCGCGACATCGTTCGGCCGCGGCAACATTTTTCGAAAACATTTCATCGATAAAATCATCGGTACGCGAGATAGAACGGTGTATCTATTGAATGAAAACGCTACACAAGTACGGAATGTTTTAACCTCCCGCGTTCGCTCAGCTTTTCTCGCGGACGAGCGACGTCGCCACTGTTGGATTTGTCTTGGAAAATCCCAGTGTTTTCTATTCTTTTTTCTTTTTTTTCTTTTTTTTTTCGAAAATAAAAATCTAGACACACAGTTACATTTCCGAAAGTAACGCAAACATTACGAAGGGTACAACGGAATACACGTTTTCCAAGTTTTCCCCTAGAAACCGTGCGATGGCGTGGAGGAATTTAAACTTTGGAGGACTTTAAAATTGCGATAAAAGCATAGAGTTTATCGTCCCCAAGTTTTTGCGTCGCAAAGTTAATGGAATAACGTAATCGCTTACCTCGCGATACCGTCACGTTCTCTTAGAATTTCCTGGAGGATGAGGCGATACGACGATCAGGCACCAACGATTGTTGTTAATTTACAAAGTCAATAAAGTGAATTTGTAATTCGATAGCGCCGCGCGGCATGGGTGGCAGCATGACCTAATTGAATTAGTAGTCGCGCCCGATTACAGCGTGAGAAAGACCATATTACATTTACTACCGTGCATAAGCGGGCGCGTACACGTGGATATAGTGCATCGCACTAAAATCACTGTATACTCGAAGTAACGGGGAAAAAATGTTTGAATCTAAAAATACGAAATGGATTTACATTCCGTGAGAAAGTGGGAGAATGGAAAACTCAAAGGGACGAATGTTGCTGCATTGCAAGAGTAGAGTTGAAAGCGTTGAAGGGAGCGGCAGAATTGTTAAAAGCTGGGGAAATAGACAAGCGCGCGCGCGCGCATTCGAAGGTACTATCATCTCGAGAACGTAAGTAGAGAGCGTAGCTTAAAAAGCACGGGTTTACGCTAAAAGGAACAGACGTAGGATTGGTTTCAAACGAAGAAACGTTGGACTCGTAACGTTTGGCACGCGTTTATCGGTGTAACGCGTCGTTACGATCAATCAGCAAGAAAGTATGGTTCGCTGCTCCGTACAAACTTATCCTCCCTCGCTCCTTTCAATCCGGCGAAGACAAACAAACAAACAAACAAACAAACAGACAGACAAACGCTCCGCACAATATTTCGTTAGATAGGAAATTCGCTACTTGCCACGCGCACAAACGTAACTCGTTACGTTCGTGGCAGGTGCGCGAGACAGTGAAATAATTTGGAAGTTGCCGAAGAAAACGAGGCGGCGAGGAGAGGGTACCGGGATACAAGGAAGCGGCGGGAAAATTGCTTGCGCCTCTCGTACCTTCTTACTTTCCGAACGACTTACGAGTTCAAAAGATTCCGCGTATACGACGGCTAGATCGTAAAATGGATGCGATGCCAGATAGGCAAACGGTAACGGTACTGTCGGTGGATGAAAGGTTGGGGGGGGGGGGGGTGGAGAGAGGGAGGTGGGAAAGCTGGTGAGTCGCCGATAGATTCGTTAGAGCAACTCGTCGACCAACTCGGGAGTGAACCGTGTTTTCGGCCGAACTTCCGGTCAAATTGAATCACGCGAAATTTCGTGGTAACAATCTTCTATTTGACTTTGAACGACCGTCCGATTTAACCTGTGTCCCTTCCCCCGAAACCACCCTCCCCGACATTGTTTTTGGACGATCTCCTTTGTCGAACCAGAGTTTCCCCTCGATAAAGAGTTTGCTGGAAAGACTAGATGCTCTCCAGCGTTCTTTTTAACAGATTATTGCCTCCCGAGCGTACTTGCCTTTACGACCAATTTGCTTATAATTATTCGAGCCGAAAGTGGATCACGGTGGGTATACGAAAAGGCTACACATGAATCGCGAACGCGTGAAAGAAATTCCAACGGCGTTCAATATTGTTCGGATGAAAGAGCAATGGTCGAATACGTTGCCTCCGGACGCGTACCGTTAATCGATGTATCCCCGGTCGAGGGTAGCTGGAATGTTTTTAAATCGTGCCCCGGGGAGGAACGTAACGCGGAGAAATGAATTCTGAGTGCGTTAAACCGTTAATCTGACTCTGAAAAGAGCCAATCCTTTTTCTGGGACGCGCACGTCGGCCGAGTAACGCATTGATCTCTGCCGAGGGAGGCTTTGTATCTGGTGAACCCGATTAGGGTGGCCGGGCCCCAGGCAACCGGAGGTGTTATTTCCAAGTCCAGGGGGATTTCGGGTAGGCTTGGTTGGTAGCTTCGTTTGACATCGAAGCGTGGAGGAAGCGATTGTAATTAACGACCGCAGCGGTTTCGTCCCGAGCACGATCTTTGCTTATAACATCGTAAGATTCAATTTCGGATATCAATCTAATATAATTTTTCTGTACGATTCGTTCGTAGATGTTTGCATAATTTATGGATTGCTCCTCCTGGCCGATTAAATCAAAATTACGTGGCTGGGATTTAATTAAATTTTTTTTTAATTACGCCAGACTGCTCGGAGATTATTATCATAATTGATGTTAAAATGCGAGAGCGTTTGAAAATTCCATCCCAGGGTGTTAGTAAATTCCATTTAGCACTTTCCACTTGTGCTTTCCATCTGTCTCTCGTCTCAAAGATTTCGCTGCAACGATAAGGGGCAAAGAGAAACTCGGATGCTTACGTTGACGCGTTAATTAGTAAACGCTAACGTAATCGTACCTTGCATAATTGCAGATAAAGAGGGAGAAAGGGCGGCAGCAGCAGCAGCGCGTCGTCCCAACTTTGGAAACAGAGATGAGTTGAGGATCGACTACGATGTTGAGTCGTCTTTCGGCCGTGGTGGCCTCCATTTTGGTTCACCAGCTACACTTCCTGTGCGCAGCCAATACTTTCGGTAAGTGAAATTAGCATTTTCCACTCCTCTTTGTTCCTCCCGAGACACCCAAGAAAATTGGAAAGCAACGCGCGGGCCACTCGGGAAAGCTCGAAACCCCTCGAGGAAAATAATGGTGGTGCGAATACTCGTAAAATAATGATCGAGAGCGACGAGGAGCGCGGTTCCCGGGGTATAATTCCATTGCGATTCAATGCAATTCTTATCTATCTTCGGTAGACTACATGGCCGGAGATCGTTGCGTTGACTCGGTAACGGGGAAGTAGATCTCTCTTATCAGGATGGAAAATATTGAGGTGCGGTTTGCGAAAGTCGGCTACCGGAGGGGCCAGATTATACGCGCTGAATAACGAGCTGTGGCCCGAACGTTCGGTACCCAGACATTGTCCTATAATTTTCCAATTAAGGCATTGGATTCCCATAAATCCTACGGCCAGGGACAGGATCCATAAATTCGACGCCGTGTTACCGAGCGCGACGAGCCGCGCTGGATTCAACGGGAGTTTTAGATTCGGGTCGGCCCTTACGTTATTGACCGAAATACCGGAATTAAAACGAGGACCGGGGGGGGGGGGGGGAGAGGAAAGCCTTATTACGCCTAAACAGCCGAGGCCTGTTCCTTACAGAGTTATACGGGACCCCTGAAAACTAAATCACAATATTTGATATAGTAGGAGTTGTACCAGAAACTGTATTTTTTTTTCCTGACTTTTTCTTTGCAGAATATTATACATACGTATGCATAAAATTTTATTTCCTTCGCTCTTTATAAACTGTATTATCCCTTTTCCTAAAATCGGATAGCCCCTAATAGCATAATACAAGATGGATAATAGATTTTCCGTGTGATCGAACGAAAGGAATGGCACGCGTCCGGGAGATTATAATTGAATTCGATGCGTGAATTTGGCGAAAACGATTTTGAAAGGGGCGTAAAGAACGATCGTGTATCTCTCCTTTGAGTTCCGAAAGAGGTGCTCGTATTTGCTCGCGTTGAATTCGAAAGTAATCCCGTGGGGCGACGTCTCCAGGACGGTATTCCGAAATCCTGACCAGTAACCGGGTTTATCCTTCCTGAGAGATTATGTGCTCTCGTCTTTCCAGCGGATATTAGAAGTCCGTTCGTTCCTTTTCTCGGAGTAGTGCCTCTGTAGCGAGAGAATTCAGCTCGCGAGATTGGTCCTGCCAGAAAGGGCGGAGGATCTTCTCTCCGGAGCTGATAAATTTCTCGAGGATTATCCCGTCGTTCTTCGAGAAATAGTTGGAACGAGGATGAACGAGGAGGTGGGTTGCGGGGTGGGGGTGGGGGGGGGGTGTGATTCCCGGGGGGCAAGAGAGTAGGGTGACACTAAGAATTCGCGAAAGAAAGGGGTTAGAGGAGGTGGAGGTTGGGGCTCGCCTAACCGTGCTCGCGTTTAGCTCGCTAAGAGCGACCAGCTGGGAAAATAATTCCGCGGTGCGTCCCATCTCAAACCTCGAACGCGCGATCGTGATTTCGCGGATATAAAAGGGTTAGATTCCTCCAGCTTCCTCCTTCCGGAAGAACGAGTCCCGGAGATCGACGACGTTTGAGTTGCCGAATTTGATGGAAAGATATTGCTCTTCCTTTGCGGTCTGTCGCGAATTCCACTTTTGTCTTTCTTTATTTTCACTATTTTCAGACGAGATTGTCGGGTTTCTCGGTTTCGGCTTCAAAGGACGGGTACGTTGGAAGCTGACTTTATTACTCCGTCCTGATCGATCGTACCTACGGGAAGGAAGTAACGCCGCAAAGTTCGATTCGCGCTATTGCGTTAGCTCGAGACTTTTAATTTTCGATCGTCGGACGTTTCTTAAAAAACAATTGTACGCTTAGCGCGATATCCCAACAGGTTTAGCTGTTAACAGATTGGCGACAAGGAACGCTTACGAGGAACGAACGGAACGATTAAAATCTCTTGGTTTGGGTCTGGTAAAAGGATGTACGATGTACCGGTTTACGTGCCACGAGTCACGTTTTGCGGGTTGAAAGGACGCGCGTTGTTTTTATATAAACATTTATTCGGCACCGGTGCGCATTGTAACGAGTATGCACATACATAATCTCGTTGCGAGTACTTTTCAACGAAACTCATGAACACGCACGAACGTGTTTCAATATTTTATTCGAACGAGCGCTTATACCGTTGTACCAGTATCTCGCAATTTTGTAGTAAATGGAGAGGAGCACGGGTTTATCTTAATTTTGATATTGGCGTACGTTCCATCGCGCCATAGGCGTGAGAATTGTGAAAATTGTGAAAATTTTGAGAATTGTGGAATAATTCCATCGATATACGATGCGTGTACGCGCGTATCTCGACGCAGCTATGGCGAGTGACCAATGGGACAAACGTGCAGCTGCGAAGCAAAGGCGATTGAATTAACGTGCGCGTGTCTCTGCACCGCTATCGAAATTGGATAGCGCCGGAAGGACGTTAAAATGAAACAGACCGTGATGATAGCCCGTTCCTAAATTTCAATTACAACTACGCCAATGAATTCCCGCATCGGCTGCCTAATTAGACTCGCCGAAATGCTTACGCCAGCTCGCTGCTTCTTTTGCGTCGCGATAACTGGGACCGGGGGGAGGGGGGGGGGCACTCGATTTACCCGTAATTCTCGTTCGATCGGTACAACTCGTCTCCAGATAACTTTTTTCGTTTCGATTGGTAATAGGAAGGACGTTCCGTTTTAGGCGCGTTACCTACCAGCGAGTAAAGTCCGACCTAATGAACCTAACGATAGATAATTCCGTGGAGCGTTCGATAGCGTTTCTATTACTTGACGCGCGCTTCCGCGATTAGACGAGTAATTTTGTTGGAATTTTCTGAAACTCTGCCCGGAGGCGAGCGAGTTTACCGTGGAAATTTTATTCACTCGCGAATTAGTTAACCGACTCTTCTCGTTTGCGCCGCAAGACACACTCCCAAGTAAGTAACGAGCTAGAGATACTTGAACTAGTTAAAATAAAGATCACGCGGACGGGTAATTTCTCGGGTTGCAACTTCCACGTGCAAAGGTATATTTTACGTATTTCTTATTCCATATTCCATATTCCGTATTCCGACTTTTATTAAAACACTCGAGGAACGCAGAACGTACGCTAAGTAAGCCGTAGAGTTCCCGTGGGACGGAACGTTCCATTAAAAATCGCATGGTTCGATAATCACACAGAATATCGGTATTGTCGAGTACTCTTTCCGAGTTGAAATGCTTATTTTAGTGGGTCGCAAAAGTTTGCACTCGCGTTCTATGTATACGTATGTTTGTATGTATGTATGTACGTGTGTATGTATGTGTGCGCCTTGTAACCTTGCAACAGGAATACATTTATGTGTACCGTCTTGGAAACTAACGTACAGTCGCGTGTGCTGGCTGCTGATAAGGCTATTCTATCCGTCGACAACCGAAGGAGTTTCCTCCTTCTCGGTGGAAAGTGAAAAACTTTTCCAGCGCTGCGCACTTGGCACACTAACTTTCCGACTTCTTCTTCCCCCCGGTAATTCGATTTTCTGCATTTATTACGCTAACGATGCGGTTGGTGTGTTTTAAGCTTTCGGGGCGGTAATGGAAAAAGCACTTCCCGCCGATAGAAAATTCGGTATAGGTTCTCGGATCGATTCGGGATAAGATAGAGAGAGAGAGAGAGAGAGAGAGAGAGAGAGAGAGAGAGAAAGAAAAGATCTCTGACATTGATCTCGGCTTACGAGGTAGACTTAAACGAGTGACGGTTGACAGTTTTAGTGACATTGCGGACCTCCATCGTTATTTCCCCGACGCGAACTGGTTTTATGTTAGTGTAACGATTAACCCGAGAGAGATTGAATCGAGTAATTAATTTTTTGATAATTATCGAGGACCTGCGTTTCGCGTCAAATTGTTCCGTACTCGTAGAAATATGTAAGACCGCTATTAATTATCCGCCATAACGATGGCCTTAATAATATCGCGAAAGGCCTTAATTGTATCGTAGAATTGTCGGTAATAAAGTTTAGACGAAGAAACGTACAATTTGATTCTAAATTGTTTCAGATTCCGAGTCGTTTCATGGACTGGAATCGCGCTGGCCTGATCTCAGTTCGCCTTTTACCGAGGTACGTCGAGTGTGTAATTGGAATCAGCAGTTAAAATGTCCTTTCAAAATGGTACATCTAGATTTTTCGTTTTTTTGGTCGCCGCGCGAAGCCAAAGTTCTCGTGCCAAAATATAAAAGCAAACGCCGAACAATACAGTGGATACTCTAGAAATTAATCTTTTCTTTCCGTCCAACGATTTTCAGTAATAAAGTAAGAACGCGTTTCTGCTTAATTTGTACCAACTCATCATTTCTCGAAGCTGTAAAGCTTTACGTCTTCTGTGCACAATTATGGCAATTAGACCGCCTTATATTCAAGTTTGACACCCTTTCCGCGAAGAATATTAGCGAATCTCGAGCGCGACTCGAGAAATCGTTGCAATTACAAGTATCTAAAAGCAAAAGGAAAGAGTTTAATGCCCGAACGAAAATGGAAAAGCCCTCTCGAAGGTTGGCCTAGGATAACGGAGAAAGATATCTTTCTAGCTTTGTATTAAATTTTTGTCTCGACTTACAGGATTACGAGGTGGAAAGTTACGCGACGGAAACTGGTGTCACTCCCGAGCCGAGGCCCTTCTTTGAGGACCCGGAAAGTAACATTACCGCGCAACTCGGTGCCCAAGTATACATGCACTGCAGGGTACAAAACCTACAGGATACTCTTAAGGTGAGTTTCTTTCTCTCTTTCTTTTTTACTCTCTGCCGTATCCAAAGCTAACTGACTTTCCACGTCGCGGGAAATCCGGTACGAATGAAAATTGTGGCTTTTTGGAGACTGTGGCGGCACAATGTCGAATGTCGAACCACATTGTCGGTACATACGTCGGTAAGCGTCCTCGTCCTTATTAATTCAGTTGCAGAGAAACCTCTGTCATTCCTCGCGAGACACTCGTTACGCTCACGTACTTACGCGACGACGGGCAACAAATGATATGTATACATGGAATCGATAGAGTAATCCGGAGATGAATGGAACTCTTATTCTTTTCTTCTTTTAGATCTCGCAATCGATAAGGTTGTACGATCACTATGATGGCATATGTATTGGCATACATACATATGTATAACTGCTCGTATGCACGTACTTGCGGTAAAATACGGACTTTCCGATAGAGTTCTCTTCGGTGCGATAGGGGGATTGTATTTCAAGAAAATTTCAGTTCATGAAAAAGTAACGCCGTCCATGGAATTGATTCGATGGAGATAAGTGGATTGGAGGTCAGACGTCCCCGATAAACCATCGCGGCTGATCCTCCTCGCGGTAAATCGCCGTTATCTTTTTCCGCATTATGCTTTCTTTTATAGCGTAGGTGTTTCAACTGCAACGATAACATCTTTTTACATCGGGTCTTTATAGCTCATAGGGTCGATTCATCGCGTGTTTCTTCTACGAGTTATATCGAAAACGATCTTGGGTTATGAAAACCCATCCCACGTCGGTGATGCTGCGGGGAACGCGTCGCTTAATGGAAATATTGAATTAGAAGTAATCGTGTCGATTAAATCACGGCTGGGATGCGTTATCTATTTTACGCGCTTTTATTCATTGAATCGTGACGAATAATGAAGGTAAACGATATAGATACGTATGTATACCCGTTCGTCACAAAATCCGTAGGTACGTATTTTCGCTGAAACCCGCGTATCATTTGTTAACGCGATACAAGGTGTCTATGCTATACCAGGCGAATACCATTAGACGAGAGGATCAAGAACGGCGTTAATCGATAGTTGGCAGATTCTTTGCTTGAATTTGAAGTAGAAGCGCCGCGTCGCAGCGACCGTTTTGTACAACTTTCTAAAGTCACCGTTCGTACACGTACGAAAGTTGGCAGCAAGGTTAATCCGGCGGGAAATAAGCTCGTGACTTTCGACTTTTGCGTAATGCCACGTCTAAAGCGTCTTTCTTTCGTTCCTTCCTTCTTTCCTCCTTTCTTTCTTTCTTCTTGTTTCTCATACTTCTTTGCGCTAAAAGCTTTACACCGTCACCGCTATTTTCCGCGAAGATCTCTCTGCTCTTTCTACCCGTTTCTCTCCTCTTATGAGGTAACTTTTCCAGAGGAAAATGCCAAGAGCGGCGGTTAAATATCTTTTTTCTCCGGAATTTCGCCTTAACGTTATCTATCGGCGCAACACGTGGAAAACGCCGATGCAGGCTTTCGCGAGGTAAACGGAATTTGTTTATCCATTCTCTGGCTTTCGTTAAATTTGACGCTACGTTTAGCGATGCACCTTCGTTTCATTTTACATTATTTTTATTCTACACTTTTACGTTGATTCTTAACGTTATCATTCGCGAGACGACGCGACGCGGCGCGGCTCGCGGTGTAAACGACACGGATTAGACTTGTACACGGAGCAAACAGTTCTTTGTATTTATTGCGCGATAGAGCTGATAATTCGTTATCGAAATCAGCAATCTGGCGCGGAGCACGCGTCGCTTTGCAACTTGTCTCTCGGACGGCGAGCAAGAACGTTTTGCTCATTCACGCGCGCTGGTGCTTGGAATTCAATCTTTCTAATTGTAAGTGGAGGGGCAGTAAATCGACTGAAACGAGTTGCTTCGTACGGACGAGCGAAAATTGCGTGCGCGCACGAGGGCGTACACGAATAATCAATCCCCCTTGCGGTGTTATCTCGCAGATTCCGTGAATTCCTCTTGGATGTCTTAACGAAGTGCCAAAAACCATAATGGAACGTCGCGTATTATTTGATGTATCAACTGTGAACCTGAGTTTCTTTAACCCTTTGACTAGTGTTGGCTTCTAAAGGCGCTTACAATTAGTACATTTACGCTTTTGATACTGTAGGCGCGCCTGTAAGCGCATACTCACGATTTAATATAAGTTATTAGATACATACATACGTATATCGTGAAAAAAAGCTTAAAGTTAAGGTTACATTTTTCGTACGTGCACTAACCATTTGATGCAGAGTACGATGTGGAATTCAGTGTTTCGATTATAATCCGATTATTGATTTGATTATAATGAAATCTGGAGAAAAGTATTTGTATTTGCCTATTCGCGTTATAAAGTAAATTTTTTTCCGAAGAACTCGCATCGCTTATCGCTCATCGTTTGCCAATAATGGGGGTGGGGGGGGGGGGGGGGGTGAGGGGGGGGGGAAGGGAGGGTTGGTCGTTGACGTTTGACTCTGTTTCAAGTTTCAATCAAATTCCCCAAAGGAAAAATTGATTGCCTGGTCTTTCCTTCGAAGAAACTTTTGCCCAACAGTGCGTACAAGAATAATTAATAGCCCCTTAACCGTTAGCACGTTAATAATTTTCTGCCCGGCCAAGACCTAGTTAACGACCCACCACTCGTTTCTCGCGTTAAACGAGTAAAAGAGCAATTATTTATAAGCCACGTGGAATTTAAAGACGTCGCGACGTGCCTCGCAAACGCTCGCCGCTCACGCTTTCCAGAGTTATTCCGATAGCTTGACAGCTTTGTTACGAAGCCAGGAGGAGCCGCCACGTCCTGAAAGTTCATTAACGGCAACAAGAGATACCCGCTCCCCAACGGCGATCAATAATGTTAATAAGGCGATGACTGGAGTTAGTCTCGCGATACGGTATTCCGAAGTCACTCGTTTCGACTCTTTTCTTTTCAGCCACGTACCGCGCGCACTTTACTTTAATCGCCCAAAATTTACTTTGCACGCACGATCCATATTTGTTACCGAGGTTCCCCGATCTTTCGCCCCCCTCGCACGTCACTTTCCTGCGTTGTAACTGGCTTTTGCCCAAAGCGTAATTTGCAGATCAAAACAAACAAAGTAGAAATAAAAGAAAAACATCGAGAACCAACAAGATTCTACGACACATTTAATACAGAAATGAAACATCATAAACGTAGGTAGACTCGCACTATACGGTTCCCCCTCGATGGAAATTATTCTTACCGCGGCAAATGAATGACTCGCGCGATATCATAATAATTCTACTCTTTACGTACATGCGTTTAATTCAGCGTCACACAACATTCGACGCGTTACATCTTGCGACAATACCGAGGCTCGAATTGTGAGCTATTTACGCGCTCGTTAACATATTTCCAACGACTACTCGCTTTTATATCGAACGCGTTATTATAACGTGAAAATGTATTCGCTTATGCGTTCAATGGTCTCTTTGCCCCTTTCTTTTCTTTTCTCTTCTCGAGAATCGGTATTTCACTTTGATTATTCTGCCGGTGCCAAGAATGGCGTGCGAGTGGTTTTCGAGGGGGCATAAATATTGCGGCGCAGCAGCTCGACGAGCGGCATGGATCTACTCTTCTCTTTTTCCTTTTTTTTCCCCATTTTTTTTTCTTCTCTTCCGTGGCGCGAGCACTCGTTCAGAAAGCAAAAGCGGTTGACTCGAGGATTCTCAAAAGAAAAAATATGAGCGAAACGCCGGACGGGACGTGGAAAGACTGGGGTGAAAGCTGAAAGGGAGCCGCGTCATGGCGCCTCGCTTAAAGAGGATTCGGTATCTTTGTTTGCTAGGCGAATTAATCCAAGCTCAAGGCCACTTTTACGCAGAGCCATCGCTGATCCTGTTTCATCCCCGAGCAGACGAGAGAGAGAGCCTTCTCGGGATTTTTCATATTATTCCACTTACTTTTCGTGCTGCCTCCTTCTGTCTCTCAGGAGGATTTCTCTCTGTCTCTCTCTCGCGGAGGATGATTTAGTTCTTTCATTATAAGAAATTCTAACGGTCTCTCCGATATACTACAGAGGCTGCTTAGAAAATTTCCCTCCAGGCTTGCGAAATATCGATACCTCCACGTTTTTCATCGCGGCGCGGCCCAGCCCAGCCGATACGGGTTGAAGCTGAGACGCGGCATATGGTTATCCCGATATTTCGTATCGCCGGGCAGAAATATTATCGAATGGGTGAACAATTTCGCGCGGAGAAAATAATTCGAGTAATGGTTGATAAATCGAAAAGAACAGAGTCCCTTCGCCGCGGGAAAGTCAAGTAACACACGCGCACGTTTCATCTATTTAGGAATTAACCGACTTGGACTTGGAAATTGGTAATAAAACGTATCCGATGCGAATTCTACAGATTTCATCTGCATGTTGCCCGATAGATTGTACATTTGATATTTTGATTGTACTTGTACAACTTGAGATACCGAGAAACAAGCTCTTGTCGCGAGTTAGGCACCGGTGCGCGAAAAGTTAATTATACTAGCATAGAAGAAAGAGAAGAGGTAATTTCCTTGTAAACGCATCGAGAGATCTTTGCGTAAGAATATGAATTTATTAAACTACGGACGAACAAGTTTCTCGATCGCTCTCCGAGACGAGTAGTAGGTCACGTACAGACCGCCCCGAGATATATCGACTTTAGAAAACTTTCAAGAAGATTACGTCGGCGCAACGCGAGAACTTACGATAATCACGATACCGTGCCCCGAAACACATTTCTACTTATGTTGGTTATGGTAGGTTCGTTCGAACGACACTTTGATTTCTTCGAAAGCCCATGATGCGCAAAGTATTTTAATAACGAATATTTGCAAATTAATAATGTGATTTAAAGTTTAAGGTAATTTAAGCTAAATCTCCTTTTATATCGATCTGTCGGTTTTTGTTGCCGTCTTCCGCCTCTTCGATACAAAAAGGAGGCGCCCCGGGACGCTTTGTATTTCCACCGCGGCGAGAGTGAAGTGGAAAAGTGGGATTTTCTTGTTATTTCTATTTCGGGATTAAGAAATTGTAGGAAATATCCGAAAAGACAAATTCAATATCGACAACTATCTAGTTTCTTCAAATATTTATTATCATTTTCCGTAAGTTTCATTGGTTTCTTTCTTCGTTCGATCGATGCCATACGAGCCACGAGGGTACTCTTATTTGGAGTGCAGTGATACTTGCCGTATATCGATTCCAAAGGGAACCGTACACCGGCTCCTCTTTCCCTGTACCACGGTCAGCAATATTTGATTTCTTTGAGTGAATCGAGAAAACGGCTCTCGCGAAACCATCCCTTCGGCTAAATAAACGTTTCGCGTAATTACGCGAGAATTATGCCGGATTGATTTTCTGGAAAGGGCGATACGGTAATTACTTGAAGCGGATAAGTACCCGTGAAGCACGTAAAGTTAAATGCAGCAAGTTATTCCGTATCGTCGCATTAAATTCCGATTAATTATACGTTGCGTTAACTCTCATTGTCGGCGGAGTATTTGGTAGTTGGAGGACACAAATGTAATTAATCCCGACCGGTAACGATTAATAATATAATGGTTGGAAAAAGTTAAGCGCGTTAACTGGCCGCTCGCTCGCCGTTAACAACGCGTTTCTTCGCTCGCAAAGATTAGTTAATTATGATTATAGTCCAACTTTGAGGTATAAATAAGTCAGTCTCGTTGCGCGCGATGAAATCTCGAGAAAAATTTCACGACGGAGAGGGAACGTGCGCATATCGCGTGAGTTAAATATAAGGTATCGCGAACTAAGTGTACGGTTTAGGGAAGGTGTAAAGTTTAATAATTTAGCAAGGTTCGTTGCGACTACGGCGCGCTTAGCTTACGGTGAAATTATACCGGGTTGAGATCGGTGGCTTCGATACGAGATAAATACCAACCGGGAAAGAACTTTTCCAGCTCGAGTCTCCGCGAATGCGCGTCACTAATCAAAGTCCAATTGTAATTGTATTTGCTCGAACTCGTTTCATCTCGATAACGTACAAAGATAGGAATAAGATGAAGCAAATCCTAAAATCCACGTATGTTTCTTCTCCGTAATTTGAAAACTGGGCTTGCTATCGCGTTACACAATTCTCCTCCGTTCTTATTCCACTCGATACCCACATACATACATACATACATTTTCTACGAGAATAAGTTTTACATTACTCCGCGGAGACGAGCGCCACGTGAGATTCGAGAACTGACTCGACGAGTGGTCGACGTCACCGATTATCCTCCTATCCCGGCATGCAAATTATATCTGACGCCAGCGCGAGTGCATTAAATTTAACACCAAAGTTATGCGAAACTAGTGGGAATTTCAGATCGGCTTAGGCCGTTTACGATTATCGGCTGCGGTATGGATCTTGCGTCTCCCTCACGATCGTTGGCGATTTCGGGAATATTCTTACACTATTGCCCCGTAAAGCGACTCCGTCGAATCTCGTATCGCGGGAACCTCTCGAGGTGAATTTCGTAATATCACTCGAAAGCGATCGTTCGTACTGTTGCAGCGCGAAGGTTTTCCTCTTGAACGCTAGAGCCTATTGTATTATAGTAAGTTTTAAGGAACAATGCAACCCTCTTCCCCTTGATTTTTTATGACACATGCCAATAATCACGGCGTCATTTATTACCCCTAGCGACTTTGTCGAATTTTGGACGAAGGTACGGTGATCGGTTCGTGCCGATGAATAATTTTAAGCGCTACGGTGTATGACCGTATTGACGGTCATACGGCCCTTCCTCCCCTTTGACTGTGACGCACATTAACGGACGAAGACGTTCCCGCCAACCTTCCCGCCAAGTGACGATTTTTCCTTCCGGTATTTTATTTTTTCCTTGACGAATCACAACGAAGACTAATTCCACGCCTACGGAATTATTTGACCAATGACGACGGAGACAAGTTTACCTTTTTTGACACGAACGATGCCACAAACAGATTCGATTCAACCACAGACAGGGTACCATTAGCCCTTATATATATGGTCGATTCCACGTCAAATCGCACAGCTAAATTCTTCGAAATTTTGATTTTGAGATATGTTATAGAGGGAGGTGAGACAAGCCACCCGAATTTTTTTTTTATTTTTTATTTTGACTTTCGAGGAGTTATGAGACTTTGAAAAATTGTGACACTTTTTCTTCAAACATTTCTAGGCGCGGTCTGGCTTGCCGTAGAATAATTTGCTTTTTTAAGTTCCATTCAGAAAAGATTGTAGTTTAACGAGAATTTTCAACCCATTTCAAAAAGTTTATTTTTCAACGCATAATTCATAAAAATAAAAAATAATCGTTAATTTGACTGTCTGAGCCCTCACCGAAAATTATGAAAAAATTATATCCTTGTAGCGCGTTTCGAGACGAAGAGTTTGCAAAAAAAAGCAGCCCCGAGCACGCAGTAACTTCGGAGTAACTGAAGAAAAAGTGTAACCGCCTCGGAATTACTGATTTTGCCAGCAAGAACGCTGAATTGGGAGGTGGGGATCCTTACGCAGGGCCGCGCACTTGCGGTAAAAGTCAGGTTCAATGTTTTTTATCGGGAATAATCGTTGGTGTTCGCGACTATTACACATACCACCGTGTGCATGCATCATCGAGGCACCCTTGTGAATTTTTTGAGAATTTTCGGGAATGGCCTTCATGTGTTTTTAACCGATTGAGAATACGTAGTGTCAACACGACTCGCTATCGCGTCATCACGCAGTTATGTGGGATATCGCGTATCTCATAGGAGCCGCGGCCCTGCGTAACGACCCCCACCTCCCAATTCAGCGTTCTTGCTGGCAAAATCAGTAATTCCGAGGCGGTTACACTTTTTCTTCAATTACTCCGAAGTTATTGCGTGCACGGGGCTGCCTTTTTTGCAAACTGTTCGTCTCGAAACGCGCTACAAGGACATAATTTTTTCATAATTTTCGGTGAGGGCCCAGACAGTCAAATTAACGATTATGTTTTATTTTTATGAATTATGCGTTGAAAAATAAACTTTTTGAAATGGGTTGAAAATTCTCGTTAAACTACAATCTTTTCTGAATCGAACTTAAAAAAGCAAATTATTCTACGGCAAGCCAGACCGCGCCTAGAAATGTTTGAAGAAAAAGTGTCCCAATTTTTCAAAGTCTCATAACTCCTCGAAAGTCAAAATAAAAAATAAAAAAAAAATTCGGGTGGCTTGTCTCACCTCCCTCTATAACATATATCAAAATCAGAATTTCGAAGAATTTAGCTGTGCGATTTGACGTGGAATCGACCATATATATCTTGAACAGTTATACTTTGTTTCTCCTGTATATTATTGAATATATAATTTTGTTAAAATATAAGTGATACCTGAAGAATCGACCGTCATTACCCCATTCATCATCAATAAGTCTCTGAGTTATTAATTTGATTCAGAGGAGTACGACGCGCCTCAATTGTATACATTGACAATTTTTGGCCAACGTCGTACCGACGCCGTCGTTGTTCGACGCAACACGTACATAGAAGCGATTCCTCGGTTTCACGGTAGACGCCTACTATTTCGAAGAGCCGAAGAGGGTTCGTTTCGTGCTCCGCGTTTTGCTCGCGCGATAGTCGAAATTGTTAAGCTACAGGAGATACCGCCGCAAGATATTATACATGTACATACGTATGTACGCTAACCCGTACGGTTGTCGTTGAGTTACAGCTTATGGGTTGTGACCCACAGATGGATGTGCCGATAGGCGCGTTCGTGCGTATTCCATTAATTCCGTGAAATTAACCAAGGAAATGGAAAGTTTCGGGTTAACTATTGGCGCATCGTTAATTACTCGAGCATATCTTTCCCGCATCTTTACGCTTTATTTCAGTTTGTTTGTCCATCGCGCAACGTCGGAGCAATATTCAGGAGAGGAAAGCAAACGATGCGCGGTTAAATCATTTTCGATTGTTGGAGTTGTAGTGGGAGGAATAATGAAACAGAACGGTAGAAAGAAGAACGAGAAACTCAATGTTCTTTGAGGGGTATCGAAATTCCTGCTATTTTCCGCGGTCGAATTTTACCATTGTTTACTTTTTTTTTGCTGATGCTTAGTCCGACTAGGTAAGAGTATCTCTTCAATTCTGTTTGCCACTTATTTAATATAATTACCGTGTGCCCCGATCAGAAGTTGTTGGTTCAATCTCTTACTCGGAATCACCGTAGTACTCGCAGATATACGCGAGGCTTTTCCTTTTAAAGTAGCGACGACTCTTCGAAGCGCCGAGTATAACTAAATTACAACTTTTACATTAGCGTTTTATCTTCCCGGTCAAAGGAGACGGAATTTATATTACGCTTGCTTATCGAATATCTCCGTCGAGTTTCTCTATCCTTGCGATACTCATACTCCCCTCCCCTCTTTCCTTTGACCATTTTCTCTCTTCCCCCCGTTTCTTTCTTCTTTTTTCTTGTTTTTTTTCTCTTCTTTCTTTTTTTTTTCTCCATCAAGTTCCTCGGCGTTTCCTCGCGCTGTGCAGCGGCGGCTTCTTTCCAATTAATTGTCTCCCACCTCTCGACTCGTACTCGCTTTATCCATTATCGCGCGCACCCCCCACGACCACTGTCGTTGTCGTCGTGTCGCCGCTGCTTCCTCCCTGTAAGAAGGAAGTTTCGCTGCAGTTCGTCAATAAGATCCGAGAGCTAATTAAACTTTTCCAAACGCAGCTCGACGAACTAACCATCTCGCGGGACGAGCAAGTTATTTCCGGTCGTTTTCCAGGTCGCTGCGATGCGGCTTTGCGTGCACCGGACGCGAATACATGCATACATATAACGCAATATACCGCGGTTGCATGCTGGTTTTCTGTATTTTTGCGTCGCACAGCGGCGTCCTCGCCGCCGCCGCGTCGGTGAGCATCGCTGCGCGGTGGTTAACCAAGTGCATCGCGGGACCGCACACTTAGAAACGAAGAATGACGATTGCAATTGGGTGCAAAGTGAAGGGAATTACTCCTTAAGAAAAAAAAAAAAAAAGAAAACACCTGCAGCAAGGTTACAAAAGATAAATGAAGTTTTTTTGATGCTTTAAAGGAAGTCAGAGTAGCTTACGCCTACCGTTGGTCGGTCGTATTACAAATTCGCGCAATCACATATGGATTTTGAAAACTTATGCTCGGTCTCGAGGTTTAGAACGTGGTACACGCCCATCGTGTACCACGGCACGCCGAATTCGACAATCCTTTTCCAGACGTCCTAAGGTCTGGCAAGCGCGAAACTGCTGCTCCCTCTAGCAGATCCTCGAGCAACGAGTTCGATTCGCGTCTCGATTTTTATCGGGTGTTTCGCCGTTACCTATCGGATCCGTATACATACCATGTACGTATACTTCCTAGCGACGCGTTGCCGAATTCGCATGCTTCACGAGCACGCTGGTAAGTACTTACTTACGTACATAGATTCAACCTTCCGTCGATTTCGCATTTTAAACTGCTGATTCGACGGACGGCGATTTATCTCGTACGTTGCAGCGCCAGGCAAACATTATTACGTCGCGTTATCAGGGGTTGCAGCTCCACGTGCAATCCTTTTTCCGACTCCTTTCTACTCCCTTTATCGCCCTTATCGCGTCTCGCGTGCCTAATGTCAAATCCCCGTGTTTCGTTTCCCCACTACTTCGAGCAAACGGTACGAGAGCATTCTCGCTCGGGGAAAGAAAGTTCTCTCGTCCGCGTCGTGCGATTTTCGTATCTCGGCTTTTCGGGTAATTTCCACCGAGCTCATTTTTCGCGAGGTAATTTTCGTATTTCTCTCGAGCATTAACGTCGATGTTCGAGGGATTTACGTAATCGCTGGTCTTTATTCTTTATTTTTGTATGGGACGGCGTTGGTTCGTTAAGAGGATAAATAAACGCCCCCAGACCCAGCGCTTTCTTGCGTTGTGCGGTATTATGGTAGTAAAGTGTGAGGTGTTACGCGTGCGTGTATGACGCGTCGGGCGGATTAATTAATATAAAATTGTTTGTTTAAAAGGAAGAGCCTCCGATCGATATAAATGTCTACTAAACAACTTCTGATCGTTTCTCGCGAACCTAATTACCTCGTTTACCGGCATTCTGACTTGCTCGCCGCATCGTTCGTATCGAAGCGTTACCAATTCGTTTCTTTCAGTTTATCTCGATGCAAATAAAACACGGTAGGAAAGAATTCCGTCGAGTATCGAAACCTGCTCGATTGGTCTCTCTTCGATTGGTTGAGCATGACGATCGCGAAATGCGGCGATTTAAGGAGAATGCTACCGAAGGTGAAACGAATACGAAAGTAACGAATCGTCGAAATGCAGTGGCGAGTATTTTCGTAACGGGTATGTCGTAAACCACTGATTGCGAGAGGGCCGGTTGCGAACGCAGACCACGTCAACGAAGATTCGCGTTAGGTCTCGATGTCGCCCGGCGTTATCTTACGGTAAGATCTTACCTCTCGATATTCCTCGACGCGACATCAATTTTCATCGTTATTTTCGGAAATTTGCAAACTCAGGGTATAAATAAATCGTTACAAATATGTATATCCGATTCTACGTTCATAGGTATGTATATTTTCTGTGCGAAAGATATCTCTCTGCAAACTCGCATACCTCTATGAAACTGTCATTACGAAGTTCGTGTGGCCCCCGAGAAGTCGTTGCTCTCGCTCTTTTCTTCGAATATGATGATCGATCATAACGTTATACTTACCCTGATTTCGAACAAATTTACTTTTATTTCGCTCGTTCCCTGGTCACGTCGAGTTACCCTTCCAAGGAACACAACTACGTACAACACTTTTCTCCCCTAAGGGAGCCGCACCTGCGACTTCGGGAATGAATTCTGACATTTTACGATTGCAAAAGTTTCTCGATACTCCGATTCTTTCGTCACTTTAATTCTTGATGGGGGGGAACGAGAATAGAAAACGTGTAACCGACGTGCACGGAAATTCATGAAACTACAATTGCGCGTTGCGATTACAGATTTATGTTGACCGTTTTCTTTTTTTTTCACCAAAAGTTTCTGAAACGCGTTTTGCTGGTTACAGCGCCATTACGTAGTAAACGCAAAAGTGTGTACGAGTAACCACGAATAACAACAATGGTTTTATAAATCTGTGATTACGTTGCAATATGTCCTAAACGTGTCATACTACCTAAACAGCGAGACCAACCAGATTAAATTCACCTCGAACGGGTG
Source organism: Pemphredon lugubris (assembly GCA_933228935.1). NCBI lineage: Eukaryota > Metazoa > Arthropoda > Insecta > Hymenoptera > Crabronidae > Pemphredon > Pemphredon lugubris. The sequence continues at coordinate 25,308,104 of OW121817.1, read as the reverse complement.
CTTTTGGAATACTTTTCGGCAACAGGTTTTCAATGTGATTTTAGTATTCAGTTTTTCAGCTTTCAATTTATCAAACTCGAACGTAATTATAAAATGTAATTAATATTCTGATGCGAATCTTCAAACGTAATTACGCTTCGGTTGAGCCTATCTATCGGAAGGTAATCTTCTCCCACGTGGAAATTGGTGTCATATCAGAACGATCGGTCAAACTTCATATAAAATTACGCATCTGGTAATAAATAAACAATACTCGGTTATTTCAATGCGCAAACCTTGGATTCGTCGCACCGTGCTTTGATCTTAAAATAATTGGCTTTTTGTATGTGCATACATGTGTATAAATACATTATAGGCATAAGAATAAGAACAAGAACATCTAATTGCAAGTAATCGCGCATACATACATATAGATAATTAAACAGAGCCGGTCTAACGGTATCAGTGTAGGATTTACTGCCGAATCACCGTTGGCGCGTGTACGCGTAGAACGTTCAACCGTAGCGGCCGGTAAAGCGTTAAAGTGTTTATACAAACAAGCAACGTGGACAAAATCTACGTTTACAGTTTTTTTTTCTTTTTCTCCCCCCATTGTTTGAACATCCAACGAGCAGGCAGGCGAGCGAGTTCCATTTTCTTTTTTATTCCGAAATCGAAGAATATTGTGCACGATAGCGCGAATTTGTGTTTATCAACAAATTATACGCGATGAAGCGGAACATCGAATTTCAATTAACAATGTCGCGTTGTATAAATACGCAGTGGGTCGGAAAGCCGGGCATGGAAATAGGGACAAACGTTACGTAGCCGGCGCGCGGCGAGACAAAGTTCCTAAGACGTAATTGTTCACCGCTGACTCCTTTATAATAATGACAAATGACTATACCTCCCGTTATCCCCGTGTCTTTTGTTCCGAGTCACAGCTCGAAATGGCGTCGCTCCTGAAATCTCGAAGCTCGTTGTAACGCCTAACGATTCTTTAACTCTCCTCTGTATCAAACTATGGAATGGCGAGTAGAAGCACTGTATCGACTAATGCCGGGAGAATTTCGAGGGGACATTTTCGAGACTTGGTATCGCGTCGGAGGTCGAATCGTTGCATCCGTAAGGCATGCGATTATAATGAGTCTTAATGGAAATTCCCCTAAATTGGAATATGATTTCTGTATTACCACGTCGTCGATGGAAACCTATTCCGGTTTTATTCTTAGATAAGAGATTCGTTCAAAGTTTTAAACGTAAAGGTTTTAAGCTTCGAGACGGAGTTTACGATACCGAGGTCGTACAACGAGTCAAGTTTCCATTTTCACGCGAGAATTTTAACGTGAAAATGTCGAGTGAAATTGTTTAGCAGAAAAATGTCGAGATCCTGAAGTTCATTTAATGTGTAGAGTATTTGTGAAATCCCCCCCGTGCCGTATGGCCGGGTAATTTTGTGCGCCGCGAGAAATATCATTTTTTAAAATAACCTTTCGCAAAATGTTGACAAAATTTGTTGCCCTAACAAAAATTGCTAGTAAAATTATAATTTCCGGACTGTGAGTTTTCATGCGAAATAAATGTTTTCCGTAGACAGATTTTATAAAATGGATCCGCTAACCTTTCGCGAAGTTTGAAATCGGTTCGGATACACGTTATTTAAAAGCAACGTGTAACGTTTGCCGCGTATATGTATGTATCTACATATACTGCACAGTAGGCTTCCGGTCGCGCGTGTGCTCTAAAGTGTCTAAAATGTGCCGAAATTTGTAAATTTGGAATAAGACGTCCACTATCGTTAATCGGATAAGAAACGTGGAAAGATCTTTATCGGCAACGCTATCTACATAAATCATTAATCGCCGATACCCCATCGCGAAGTTGTCAGCTTCGGGCGCATAACAAACCGAATTAAGAGTTTTCTTAGAACACCGACCGACTTGCCACCTCCCGACCTCGACACGCTTAAGAAAATAAAAGACACGCCGTAAAAGCTTTGTACGTTCGTTTGCGCAAGGTGGCCGAAAATAGATCGACTCTGTTTATACTAGCCTTTTATAGATGAAATCTAGGACACTTTGATATTGCACCGCCTACGAAGTTTTCATTTCTCGAGGGTCTTCCACCGTACCCGGGCAACCGTGCCATAGCTTCTTATGTTCTTTGAAGGTATATATCCGGAAGGTAATTATCTCGAAACGTGTACGCCCAGTAGGTATACGTGGAGCGTCGTCTACGCGGAGGAAGAGATATTTCAATTCGAATACGGCGGCGATTCGCGGCAACCGGAGAGGGTGGGGGACAGGACGTCCGATTTACATTAAATTTACATTGCAATAACGTACCTCTGTATTTGAGATTGACGCGGCACAGAGAATCGAACAAGATTCTTCGACGTAGAGTCTCTCGGGGATGCGCTCTTTCATTTGATATTATGGGGAAACGTCGATACAGGCCGGCCTGCCATCGTCGAGTTATCCCGAGGTTATTTCAATCCGACTGCGATGCCGCCTGTCAGTCATTCCTTCTCCGTGCGTTCGCGCTTTCAGAGTGTTTTAATCTTTGAACCGACGCGCGCGCGTCGCACCTCGCCTCGCGCCTTGTCGTGTCGTATTCGTCGTCGTATTAAGCGGAAGTGCGTTACGTAGTCGTGGAATGGGACAAGTTATGCAGGTTTATAATTCAAATGACATTTCGTTTGTAAGATTGGTGATATTTTGTTCATGAAATTCGTTAGGAGAATGGTAATCGAGGTCGCCATATGACGAGAGACAAACAGTTATCGATGCGCGTTGCGGAAAGTAGCAAGTTTGGTTTTTTTTACGAAGACTGGAAGATTCCAATTGATCACGAAAAGAAGCACGTTTTATCGTTGTCATCGATAACCAGCACGTTTGACCTATATCACGATGGCCAGCACGATTCACGATTTGCCGCGTATAATAGCATTTTTACTCAAGTATTCTCGTTAGAAGGATTTGGATGAGAAATATTCCTTCCAAATTATTTTACTCGCTAAGAATATTAATGCCGAAAGTATTTTGTTTCTTCGTTACTTCTAATATGATTGATATAACCACGGTGCATGAATTCCCTCGAAGAGTACATTTGCGAAACCATTACTTCTTACTTATTCAAAATTTGTTTTTAAGAATAATATACCTGCATTTGGTCAGAATGTCCAAATCGTGCCTTTCGCCTAACGATATTTATCCACCGTAGTATAATTTTGACCGTCGACCGCGTGCCGCATTTTCGCGGAATTTTAATTGACAGGGTCACTGACCACCTGATCCTGACCCCGTCCTATCTATGTATATCTCTGTAGTATACGTTATATTGGTAACATTTATTTTCCTAATAGGTTCCGTTTAAATAAAACCGTGTTAGATGTTTCTATTGGACAAATAGAAATGTGAAAAAGCGAAAGAGAAAATTGGATTACAATCAGAGGGATGATATGTATTCATACATTTGTATGTATGTATGTACGTATGTATACTGGAGAGTTAAATAGCCTGCTAGACAAAGATAGAAAATAGATTGTATGGTGACTCGGAATATTCTTCCCGTGTTTCGGAAATATTCGACGATTATAAACGTAAAATCCCCATAATTTGGCTAACGGTCGATCTTGGCACTATTTCAGGTATCCTGGGTACGTAGGCGCGGGGAGGAACTTCATTTGCTCACGATTGGCCTGGACACGTACGCGACCGACTCCAGGTTTTCTCTGGCCTTTGACAAGCCCAACGATTGGCGATTGTTTTTGCATTCGGCGACGGAGCGCGACGAAGGTCTCTACGAGTGTCAAGTCAGTGCTCATCCTCCATTAGTCAGAACTGTCCATCTGACGGTGTCAGGTGAGTAAATGTGTCTTCGTACGCGTATATCTACCGAGCTCTGCTTGTCAGGCTTGCAGCAATCGCTGCCCCGATTCCTAGTCGCGCGTTCTAGAATATATGCTCTTTGATCTAACGACTTCAACGTCAGCGATAAATCAGGATACTCGGACGGTATTCGGACAGAGGGAGCGGGTTGGGGGTGGGTGGGGGGTTGGGTGCGAGCGTGAGTGGGAGTGGGCTAGAGATAGAGAGGTAGCGCAATAAACTTCCCTTAATCTGCTGTAACGGGAACTGGACAGGGATTGTACCGATTATGGCCCCGACGTTGAATTTTTTGGTAGCGATATAAATCGTCCTGTATTGTTATGCGGTAATCTTTAACGGACTGGATTCTAAACGTTCGCGTCGAAACGTAACTATTGGAGTATTTGTTTCGCTGATCGCGCTGCTACATATCATTTGTATAGAGGATCGTTATGCCCCGTTGTTGTTTGTTAGTAAGCTCTGGTGAGAATGATACAACACCGAGTAAACGGATATAAAGCAAAATCCTGGTGTATTATTATGGTGTCGTGTTTTTCCTTTTTCTACTCTTTAATAGAATAGAATTGGAATCGAAAGCACGGAATATAGGATATTATCGTATTCCCATTAAGCGCAGGCTTGGTTAGCGCGCATTCTTAAAATAAAAGGGACTTGGGATTGGCGAGTCGGCGATCGATCGATCCGTAGGAATTCGAACTAATAACGTCACCCAGAGTCTACGGGCGGTGGTTACCAAAATCGCACGATTTATCGCGTTCTCCCGTAACGCCTTTCGGGAGTGATCGAGGACTCGCGTTGGATCAAGCGTTTAATGAAAGCTCGGCTCGCTAGCACGGTTGCACGCTTACGCGGCTCGGGTTAATTTCGTTCGAGTGGAGAGGACAAAAACCGTTCCCATTATTCTCTTAATCTACCCCCGCAAAGTATCTCGGGAAAGTTGGCCCGTAGATACATAATCCACGCGTCCCACGGAGCATTTTCGCTGGACCATAAATCACGAAGACTCGCATCGTTAGGATCGCGTCCTTGTCGTGGCATAATGGCGATCTTGGAGCTGTAACGATGTCCTCGTGGTGCCCCCGTCCCACCGTACGTACACTCCTTAATTGGAACCTCGTCTCCTCTTTGCATCCCCTGTTCTGAACCCCGCCCTACCCTCCCCCCCCCCTCTCTCTCTCTCTCTCTAGCTCACGCTTTATACCTACAGATTTCGGTTATAAGCTACAACAGATCTGCCGATGCTTTGCCAGCTTTGTAGCCGACGGCGGTTAGCAAAAGGTATAATCCTTGATTAAAACTGGTAATATCGCGATACTTTAGGATTTTCGCGATAATGATAATACTAATGGCATTAGCGATCATAACGGATTTTAGCCGTTACATAAACCTAACGATAAAGAGAGCGCACGAACTCTGGCTGTTTTGTAATTGGAGTCGATTAATTCCCTCAGAGTTTTAGATAACCTGGCCTAACTTACGCGGTATACATATAAATGTTTCATTATGGATATTAAGCTGTCCGAGATAGACTGGTCGAGCGTGGCGAGGGAAATTGGTTATGTTTAACGAACAGAGCGAACCTACCTACATAGCTGAGCTATACAGCGGAGGCAGAATTTGGTTGGAGGGTAGAAACTGTCAGGTGGTTAAGTTCACTTTGATCCGCCGTCCGAAAGATATCTTGAAAATTGGAACAGATTCGAAAATATGGTCACGAACCGCCGACTACTGACACTTATTCTGGATCGATCGAAGCTACAGGAAAGTTCGATAATCGTTAAAGCAAAATTGGCGTTTAAAAGATGCGCGCGCGCGGAGGCTTTTAAATATTTATGAATTCTTGATGAAATTGAAGTACTGGAGCGCGTTACGCCGGAAAGGAGGCGCGCGGAAGAGTAGGGCGAATCCGCAACGTAACTGCAGCAGCATCCCTCGATGTATGTCGTAAAATTTGAGTTTACGATGGCAACGACTCAAACGCGTTCGGTCGAACAGTGCCACATAAGGGCAATATTTCCTTGCAACTCGGCCATTAAACATCTCTCGCGTCTCGGTAGTCGAGGTTAATATTCCTCGACCTCGTTCCACTTCCATTTTCTTTCGGATACCCCTTTTCCTTCGATCTTGAAAGTTCAATCCGCGAATTTCGTACACTACTCGCGCGATAAGGACATTTCGCGTTTCGGTCGGTGGGAATTTGGAGAAATTATATTCTGCGACGAGAGTGCGGAATTTTCTTTAATATTTCGACGAAACTAAAAACGCTATTGTAATTAAAATTCAAATTTCTTGCTTCGTAAATACCTGTCAGAATCGTAGGAAGCGCGTAAGAAAGAAATGATTAGTGCAATATCCGTCAGCCGTATTGGATATCTTGAAACGTTTCGCGAAGGCGTCGCGTCGCAGCGTTAACGCCGCGCCGTCCTGTCAGGTTCTTCTCCATAAGCACGCGTGGAAAATTCGATTTCCTTGAAAGTCAATGCACCGCGCGTTTCAGGTTAAATTTCTTCGCTCGACAAGCCCCGAAATGAATCGTCAAATCCAAAGGTCACGAGCGATCACTCGTCAACGCGTGTACGATTCGAGCAAGGCGAGTGCGCGATAAACCTGCCGCGACTCGTTTCTTTGTCGCCGTAAATCGAAAAGTCGATCGTAACGTATCCCGGGGCCAGTACCTGCCGTGCCTGCAGGCCGTATCGCGTTCAACAACGTTTTATCGTCGGTGTGAGTTTGGCTTGGTTCGTTGCCTCTCTCTTTCACTCCCTCCCCCCCCCCCCACGCTCTCCTCCCTCTTTCATCCACCATCCAACATCCACCGAGTTGGCCGTTGATTCTATTAAAGGCGCAATTACGCGTTAGAACGGGGACGAACCAGCGATATCTTACGCGCGGCCATATTTCGCCGTGATTTAAGAGTGACACAGATGCCTCGCGAACTGAAAGGACGATTCCGCGATGATTCCGTAGTCGGTGCTGCCGACGATAACAGAGAATGCATCGGCGTTACTGCCAGAATGGTTATGCTCGTCGCGCATTTGCGTAGGAAACGCGGCACCGGCTTGCATTCCTGTATTGTTTTCGGTATTTTTACGGCGCGCCACTGTTATTGTCGCTTCTCGTGGTTGTACCGATATCCGCGACTAGGAAAGACACGACCGATAAATCGAATAATCGACATGGAGCGCCGCGCGAATCGATATCTCGATATCTCGCCGTCGCTCAGAACGACGCGACGCGTTTGGCCGTTACTTGCTGCGAGTATTTGTTACGCGAGATCCGTATGGCGTGCGATTACTCTGCGAGAATTTCGCGAGTTGCGGAAGGTGAAGTAGCGAGAAGAATATCAGATCGGTCAATTATAAGCGACAATCGCGATCATTTGTAGAGATAAAATTGCGGATGGAAGACATAAAAACGATATCGTTACAATTCTAATTATCGACGAACCGCTTGCTGGCCAAGCCGCGCCCCGTGCGGGCTCGAATAGTTGCGACGTGAAAATAGTAATGCTCGTACTATCGGATACGCATCGCTGGTACTTTTTGCGATAGCTCGATTAACTTTTGCAATTCTTTTGTTGTATTATTGAAAATATGTGCGCGGGATTATTACAACAACAACAGCAGCAGCAGTTTACGATGGTTGTACAAATGGCAACGGAATAATTTACGCCCAAAGAATATTCGGAAAATCGACATTTCTCTCCCCCGCGGTTAACTGGTCGGTTACTTCCACCTCGTTGAAAAGTGGACACCTAAATTTCTCTCTTTATTTAACAATGTCCCCACAAAGTTAAGGAATATTATCTTATTCTTCACTCAGATTTCAATTTAACGGACCACGTAGCCTTACGACATTTTTCTTTTTACGACGAGTATACTCGTGAAAAACAACGAACTGATTAATCGATTCCATAATAATAATAATAATAATAATAAAATACAGTAACGTTATTTTCAACGATCGGAAAATAACTTGTACCCAATTCAGCGATTGCCGGTGATTCGATCACGCGAGCAATGAGTTTTCTCAGAGTGTGAATTGAGATCCGCTTTCATCGATGCGCATTTCGTCGGTAGAAATGTGGGCCAACGTGGCGGGAGCGTGTGTAAAATGACGAGCATGGTACGCGGGAAGCGTTAGGTGGAACCAATAAGTGCGCCTAGATGGAGATATTTTTCAGTCAGGATCACAGCGATAGACTCGCACGATGGTTATGAAATATTTGACCGAAATACCAGGTGCGGGACCGGCATAAATTCCGTGTCCCCGTGAGAAATAAACGGGACGTTTCGCGCGTTCGAATAACGGAACGAAACGACCGCCTCCGCGTTAACTCCGTGTAGATTGTTCGATATTTATCATCTTCGCTTATAAAGCTTTCCCTCCTCCCCTGCTACGTATCATTTGGACGAAGATGTCAAATTTTTGACACGCTCGCCCGAAATGTGGCCACAAATGGGTACGCAACGATAGATATTATCGAGTACAATGCAAGTCATGCGAAAGCTTTGGAAATGACAATTTCTGCTTGGAAGCCAACACCCGGCGCATACACTTTTCGGAGCGATCGATGAGCAAAGTTGCAAAAAGGACCTTGCAACGGACGAGGCCTCGTTGCCGAGGACCGATAGAACACGTGCAGAGAGAGAGAGAGGGCCGATGACCCGACGTCATCGATGCTCTCTGTCTTTGGAAAGGAGAAAAGGTTTGAAATAAAGGATCTGGCCACGGAGTGGGGAAGGCGTAGCCTTCTAGTGGCACTAGAGTGGGGTTACCCTTTACTTACGCTATGTTTACACTAGTGCGTTTCGCCATACATTCGTAAGGCATGCCTCGTAGCGCCTGACTCGTTCAACTTGACCGTTATGCAAGGGAAGCGCACGACTCGGTGCCTTTGACGCACTAAAAAGCTCATTAGCGTGACGATAAGTAGCTTTACAGCGGGGAAAATAGTGTATCAAATATCGGCTATGCAACGAACGTTTGTGGAATTTTCATTGTTTTCTGGAGCGTACAACGAGAGGAGTGCGATACGCGCATTTGTTTTCACCGTCACTAAGTAAGTTTGTTGTACAACAGTGTACGTACAGTGGAGCTTACCATTCGATCCTTACGACGATAATACGCAAATATCGAGTAACTAGCGTTAGATATCAGGACTGGCATATTCTTCCAGTCGAGTTGTCTTGGCGAGAGGGAACGAGATATTTGTTCCGACATATTTTTTTGCCCGTGTGTGTCGTCCTATCGGAGAATGCAAAAGGGCGATTACGTAAAGAAATGGTTGAAGCTGGAAGACGTTACGTTGGATCGGTATCTCTTGCGTACGGTATAAGTATGTATACATATGTTTGCATAAAAACGTGATCGTTGTCTTTCTATCAGGGATGGCAAACGAATTGAAATGAATTCGAATCGGTGACGGAGATACCCAGGTAGGGAGCGAACTGAAGGGCCAGCGCTATAGTCTCCGTCACCAAGGAGCCGAGTCGACTCGGTGCTGGAGACCGTTTCGGAGACTAACGGGTAGGTATCCGGTGTCGTCTCCGGATACATCTCCGCTAGTGCCCCTTGGACTGCCGTATATACTTCCCAAAATACTTCCGTGGCAGCGTCGAAGGCAGGAAGGGTCTACATTCTCCTGCTGTCGAGGAGAATGTTGAATCGCGCGCGACAGAACGTATGCGTAAACGTAAATAAAACACGAGCGTTTATCGGACAGATTTTCTGCACGATATTCGCGCGTGCCAATTACCTATTTCATAGCGTCTTTAAAGACGAGCAGTCTTTCACGCGCAGTTTGCCCGCGTTGTTTACATTATATATTTTTCAAAGTATATCAACATAAATTATGAGCGACACAAGTTATTTGTTTAAGGAATTGATAACTGCATTATTAGAGAAATATCGGGAATAGAAATGCCTATGAAAAATTAATTTCGGTTTAATTTCCAATCTTCCACCCATTTTGATCTCTTTGAACACAGAAAAAGCTGCACATGCGATTACTATTTTCTGTCGAATCTCAAAATTGTTATATTATATTGAGAAATAAAATCTTAAGTTTCGGTTTGTTAAACCTCCGAAGTTCAGTTATTGCACAACCACCTCGTTGTTCATTACACAGAACACGATGTGATCACAACAGAAGCGAAGACGCGATCAATCGCGCAGGGTACATTCACGAAGAAACAATATTGAAAATAGAAAAGGATGCATTCATATTATTTTATATACTCGTAATTTTGAAAAGTTTCTATTAAAAGGTTTTTTATTCAAAATCTTTCAAAATTACGAGTATATAAAAATAATACGAATGCATTCGTTTCTATTTTCAATATTGCTTCTTCTTGAAATTGTAACGTAATTATTTTAAGTTTAAACAATTACGTTACAATTTTTTATCGGTTTTTTATCGTACAATCAATAGAAAGCGACTACTCGATCTCAAAATTAATATATAATTACCACAAAAACACCGCGCTTATCAAAGCATACTCTCGGATAAATAAATTATCGTAACATTTTAGATCTCGAACAACGAATTTATTACCGTTCAGGTAGCCCTCCGCTCCAAGGTGGACGTCTCTCTCCTTCTCCCCTTCTCTCCCTTGCGCTCGCACTTTGTCGAGAGGCAGGGTACGAGAGTCGGCAAGACGCGAGTCTACCCTGTCGAATTTTCGCCGCATAAGTCCCTCTCTTTCCTACCCTTGTTTCGTCCCAGTCCCGCTATGTTCCAAATGTTCGACCGCGACGAAGCAAAGGAGGAAGAGTGCAGGCACCTTCTCGGGCAAGGTGGGCCCGAAACGACCGCACCAAAATGCGCTGACCCAGATTTTATGGTTCAATAGTATAATAATAACACGGTCATCATGACACACAATAATAAGGTTTCGACTAAAATCCAGAACGGTTAAGCCCTAACATAAAACAACATAGAGAAAATAATTTAAGTCAAATGAAAATATCAGCAAAAGGCTGCTTACCTGTGTAAAATAATGTACGTACCATACACCGGTATTCGCAGAAACTAATTTTATGGCGCTTGTATGACTAAACGCAATAAACGGCTTAAAGTCAGTCATGCGCGGCTTAGGCCCGAAAACTGCGAAAAGTCAAAAGCACGTGCAATGGCTTTGGACAGCATTGGCGGTTCACGTATTAAACCATAAAACTTGTAATATTACAATTCTCAAATATTTTCACGCAGACGGAGAAGCAATACTAGCAACCTACGCCGCTATCAAACAATTAGCCCAGTGACATGGTGGTGTGGAGACGAATGTATTGGTATAGTTATAAATCGCATCAAATTTGCATACAACAATATTGATATCATTATAATGAAGATACTATTACACAAAAATTAGAATTGCATAATTGGATTAAAATTACATAACTGAATTAGGATGACCGTAATTGCCGGACACTTAAAAAGATTTCTTCGAAACTTAAATTCGTTATTCGAAATCTAAAATGTTACGATAATTTATTTATCCGAGAAGATGCTTCGATAAGCGCGGTATTTCTGTGCTAATTATATATTAATTTTTAGATCGGGTAGTCGCTTTCTATTGATTGTACGATAAAAACCCGATAAAAAAGAAGCAATATTGAAAATAGAGACGAATGCTTTCGTATTATTTTTATGTACTCGTAATTTTGAAAGATTTTGAATAAAAAATCTTTTAATAGAAATTTTTAAAGAAAGAACAACTGTTGCCACTATGGCGCGAAGCTAACAGCAGCAACCGACAGCAGGAGAATGTAGACACTTCCTGCCTTCGACGCTGCCACGGAAGTATTTTGGGAAGTATATACGGCAGTCCAAGGGGCACTAGCGGAGATGTATCCGGAGACGACACCGGATACCTACCCGTTAGTCTCCGAAAAGGTCTCCAGCACCGAGTCGACTCGGCTCCTTGGTGACGGAGACTATAGCGCTGGCCCTTCAGTTCGCTCCCTACCTGGGTATCTCCGTTTCCGATTCGACTTCGTTTGCCAGCCCTGCTTTCTATACGTATCGCGGAAAAGATCGTTGAGATTAAAAAAAAAAAATAAAAGAAAAAGAAGGAAAGTTTGTTCGGCTAACTTAATATGATAGTTTGCGACGGGTGCTGGTGAATATTCAACCGTGTTTATTTTTATCCCCTTCGCGGCAACCAAAAGACTCGCGAAGCGATGTGCCTCCGCACGTTGGATCGACGCAGTGCAGTTTCGCGTCAAAATGTATAACCTTGTTTTCCTTCGGCGAACGCTCCAGACCGCGGTTAATGATTTCCTTTGAGAGGGCGCCCGTATGTTCGTTAACGGTGAAAGCTTTTTGCTCTTTCCCATTTTGGAGTCTGACAACGGGGCGCTTTCCAGTTTCGATCGGCTTCTTTCCTCTTTGTTCCCCGCTGCCCGTTTTGTTCGCGTCGTTATTCGCGTTGTCGCGGTGATAGTAAAATTCGTATAATAAGCCACCGTCAAAACGCCTCAAACGTCTCGCGGATTTCTATCCTTTTTAACGCGATCGGATTCAGTTTTCTTTGATAACGTTTCTAGCGAAACTTTGCGATACATTATTTTCGTTTCGTTAAAATGAAATGGTACTTGTCAGGCTCGTTTCTCGAACGACGAGACGTCGATCAACCTTTATAAATGGTTTATCGCGAACGAGCAAATTTTCATCGAGAAGACACGGAAAGACTCCGTGGAGAGTTCAAAGCTAACCATCGATTTTTCATCCTCTTATTACGAATCGGGATCGATTCATGGAGTTCCGTCGAAGGGGTAAGGTCAAATCGTCGTTCCCTTTGATAGTTGAGATTTACGTGGACGTTCGAACATACTCGTACGTCCAACGTAAAACTTATGCCCTTGATAAAACGTACGCGAACAATGGGGTCCATGGGAGCGGCGGATTCTCCGCGCGATCAGTGAAATCGTTAAACCGATATCTTTGATATTTCGCGGATTCGGTTTGCCGATGGCATCGCGTCGGTGTCAACCAACGACCAAGTGTTAATATACAGTCGGATACCACTCTTGCGGAACCCATCACTCTCGCGAATAGCCATTACGAAGTGGTTTCCCGAACGTGTTCCCTTGCCAGTGACCCGCGCGAAACGAGCTTGTACGCACAAATAGATCTCTCTGGTGAACTTTGGAAATAATTTCTGGGGAAAGTAGGGGTCGCGGGGGCTCCAAGAGCTTTATTTTTGGCATCCGTTCAAATAGTTAGGAACTTAAATTCCGTAAGAGACGGGAGGTTTTTCGGGGGCGCAAACTGCTACCGGTCCACCCGCCCCCCCTCCCCCTCCACCACCCCTCATCCCTTCGCCCCACTCTTCCTTTTCTCTTCCTTGCCTTGGCGAACTTTACGAGCTCTCCGCTAGCCACGTTCTAATCGGGTTTCGATAATGGTGGGTCCCACGATCGATATCGGTTTGGTACTCAAAAAAGGCGCGAAATTAGTATGGAAGAGAGCTCTCGCGAAATCGACGTTCCGCATAGCAGATTCGGCCGATAGATGTCAGTCGTTAAAGGTAAGGGATGAGTGAGAGAGAGAGAGAGAGAGAGAGAGAGAGAGAGAGAGAGAGAGAGAGAGAGAGAGAGAGAGAGAGAGAGAGAGAGAGAGAGAGAGAGAGAGAGAGAGAGAGAGAGAGAGAGAGAGAGAGCTGTGAGAAATCTAACGATGGACCGGCGGCGCTTGTTAAACTCGTTGATCAATTGTTGGACAGCGTTTACAGAATTAGTTGTTTCTTCGCGTATCAGATTTCCCCCTGGCTTTTGCAATTGAATTCTAAATTTTGTATCGTTGCATCCCGATTGGCAGCTACATTCTTCTTACCGTACTTCTGCAAATTCCATTCATCTTCGTACTCCGTATCCGCAAAAAATGGTTAACGGGTCACTGGGTTGCTTCAACGCGATTGGATAACGAAGCCAACTCTCGTTGAGGAGCGATGGTAACCTCAGTTTGGTAACAAGTCGGGCGACGATGTCCGTTACACGCTGCCAATTTCGTGTTCTTCTTTTTAATAGATTTTACCACATACCGTATAATGGCGCACGGCGACACAGCGTACGTTCGGCTCAAACAATTTATCTCCGTCCCGTATAATTAGCGTTTCTTTTTTCGAGTTTATCGCGACTACATAGGAGAGCCACGATTCATCATTTTTCTAATAATGTCGTGGCTGGCGAAATAATTGTTGTAATGGGTCGTGTTCAACGCTGAAGGGACGGTGTTTGAAAGAGGGGATATCGCGGCTATTTTTCGAAACATTTCGATTGGTCTCGCGAGACAAGAATGCTCCATTTTCGGGTGGTAGGAGGAACGTGGAAAGGTCTTTCGGTGAGTTAGTGGCTGGCTCAGAGACTCGTACTTTCAGGTTATAAATCCAAGGACGAAGGATAAGGAATGCTAGCAGCAGGTATGCACCAGTTCGCGAGGGAGGTTAAGGTAGGAGTACGGTAGCGCGGCCGCGCGAGGGAGAGGGAGAGAGTGAGAGTGAGCATTCTCTCTGTAAAAGCTTGGAAGCTTCCATTGCAGTCGGCGAGAATAAATCAAGGCGTGCCAATACCAAGCGTTACGAGCTTTTATTACACACTCGCTGGTGGTCTCTTGTCTCCCGCCACGTTTATTTACAAAGAGTTCTCCTGTCCCCTTGACCCTTCTTTCTCCTTGCCTCGTTCCCTCTCATTTTTTTCCCCACTTCTCTCTCCTCTTCGAATAGTTGCCTGGGTCCGTTCCTCCGACCAGATAACTATCCGGTTGAACTTCTGAACTAGCACTTCCGCTCCGTTCCAATACCGGAGAATAAGCGCGAGATCGTACTTAATAAAATTGCATCCGTCATTTTAATTTCCGAGGATGTATTTTATTCCCGACTGCGCGGCAAGGTACCGGGAGTAAATTGAGAAGATGCCGACATCGCCGGTATCGCGACAGTTTTGTACGCAGACTATGTACGACGCAGTTTATTTTTATATTTTCGTCTTTGATGGACGTCTCTCAGAAAAAAAAGAAAGACACTTTTCAAGGCACGATCCTGCCTCTTTCTTCGGTGCACGTTTCTCAGAAACAACCTTTCAAAGGCCGACCGAGTTGAGAAAAAGCATGTTAAAAATATGTATAACGTTAACGCGTGAGGGTCGTCGACGCGATATATCCGATGGTGAATTTCATGAAAATTTCGATCGTTAGTCGCACACTCCTTTCCTTCTGTACCGTGGTGGTAGCTGGGTTATCTCGTTGAAGCTCACGATTAGATTATTCCCCTTAGCGTGCATCGGTTATCAGTTCGAACTACCGTTAAGCCCCGCTCGGAAGCTGATTAACCTACCGGTAAAACACATCGATGAGGAGTTTGACTCGTGCCGAGGGGCGGACGGTGTCCGCGATTGGTATTCGGTCGAACGCTGCGAGACGCCCCGGTAAGAAAAACCCGTAGGAAGGTAAAATACATGAAGATTGGTAATGTCAAACTTGAATTTAAAATTAGCACGTAGGAAGGTAAATATCGGAGGGGCAAAACGCGTAATCCCGTTGGTTGTTATTTTTTCTGAAAAATTCGGCGGTAATTTTCGCCGACACGTTAACTAGGTTCCGCGTGGAGCTTTAGATTCGCGTCTCGTAAGGAAAAGGACCGGTAAGCTCCGCGGGTACTAAACTTTCTCGATAGACCGAAACCTAATTTCGGCCAGGGGAGCATGGCAAACGAGAGGCGGGGGAAAGTTTTTCAACGAAGCGAGCAACCTTCGAAGTTGTCTACGTTTTCGATGTTTTCGATGTTTTCGGTGTTATTACCTGCTTCACCGCTCGAGCACACGTGTATGCGCGCCCTCACTCGCTCACTCACTTACCAGGCGCGGCAAAACGCGAAGGTACTCGAATCGAATTTCAGGCGGGGAGAATCGCGGGTACGGGTACGGTAGCGAGAATTATAGTTTTAATGGGTGCTCGCGTTAATAATGACGCTGGTACAAGCACTTTCCAAGTTTACCGCGCATCGGGTCGGGGAAAGTAGATCGCTAACATCCGTTTACCTGTCAGAATATGTACATGTATGTAGATAGAGGGGACGTAGGAAACTCTCTCATCCCTCAGACACTACTGATTTTAATTGCGGCGCCCTTGACATCAGTTTATACGCCTCCTAATTTGGTATGTTTAACGGAACGCGTTCAACTATGCGTACCAACGGCCAACGTTCGGTGACCCTGCCGCGACGGATTTTAACGATGATTAATGTCGGAGGTAAATTCATTCGTTTACGCGAAACCCCGTTGCGACCGGTGCGTTTCTGAAAACTCGATGGCGAAAGTTTATTGGTCGAACGATGATTATCCTGCCCTATTCACAACGCTTTTTTTCGATCTAACGGCAAAATTCTATGTCACTTTTTGGTGACATTGTTTCTGGACTTGGGCGACGATGCTCGAATAATTGATGTCAGCTGGATAGGGAGTTTTGCTCTCATTGACCGCTGGATGGTTAGTCGCTACGTGCAGAAAATCATTGTTTGTCAGGAATATTGATATTTTGAATTATTTGCGATCGTTGACGAGCAGTTTCTAACGATGTACTACCGCAATGGCACGCGGAACGTGGCGCATTAATCTGTCGATATCAAAATTCGTATGATGTCGTAACGAACACGTTACGCTTATCAGAGTTTAATCACGAAATGCAGTGATAATATATATACATGTATTCCCAGTAGACAAGTTACCATTCGTTAATAATCGGGTGTTTCTTATGCCGCGAAATAGGTAGTATATTATTCGCAAAATGATGTATATTAGTAAAGTCCGTGTTTGGGAAACTAATGGAACGAACGGCGAGTAAAAGAGTATATATGTTGTCGTGCTTTATGATACGTGTTTAAATACCGATCGATAATCATTATTTTATTCATTTTGTACAACGTCTCGCGTAAGAGCGGTTTATCCACAAAATTGCGCGAGAATGCCATACCAAAGAATTTAATCGAACCTGTACGATAATAAATAACGTACTTCGATACTAAATATTAAACGCGCGGGTACGGAACACGCAGATAAATAAAGCGATATGCATAAATTTAAACGGAACAGCTTAAAGCGCGGTTAAATTATTAAGTACCATTATCTGAAAAGATTCGAATTGGCAGGTATACCCCCGTTGCGTTAGCTAGCGCGTTATATCAATATTCCCACGGCGACAGAATTATTATAACCCCCGAGTAATCGCGGTAAAGCATTTCACTCTGGGGAAACATGAAATTGACGCGAACCAGTTTATTTCGCGTATTCTTTCGCGCGTCGAGAAACTCGAATTATTTGTACCCACCTACTTCCGATTAATCTCGATCTAACCAGAATTCAGTTTCTTCGAATCTCTTAGCCAGCAGGAAATGTTTTCCATCGCAAACATCGGTTCGTAATATCGTCCTTTCAATTATTGTATTCTATTTGCACGCTGAACGCGAAGCGTATAACTTTTTAATCGCAATTCGAGGTAAAAGTGGCATCGGAAATTCGTCGCGTGGCCATTTTGGTCGTTACATTGAATTATGAATTACTAAAGTGGTGGCTCTCGGATAATCGAGTTTATTTTCATTTTAAACTAAATATTCCCGAGATCCAATTAATTGATAATACGTAACGAAGCAGCCTTATCCTCCACCGATCTGCTTCGGATACGTTATTCGAGGCGTAGATGTAATTAACATTTTGAAGGTAGCTATTAACGCGAACGTCATTTTCGTTCGAATCCCGGTTCCATTAGCTGGCCCGATCCGTCGACCATATTGAATTTTACCAAGACACCGCTCAGGGTTCGATCTTCCTTCGAGTAGAAGGGGGTGTAAATTTACCCTAGCGATAACGGCGAAACGGCTCGTTTACACAGCGTTACGTGGCATAATTTAATGCGACGCTACGTAGTCGGGAAGACGGAAGAGAGGCATCGCTCCTTACTCCGGAGCATCTCGTTGTCTCGTCAGTATAATGTCCTCGCTTGCCATCGTCCTTCGCCGATTCGACCTCTTCGTAGCCGCCGCGCCGTACCAGTATTCCGGTATCCGCGCAAACAATTCGTGGATATAATTTTGTGCGTGCGAGAGGGCGAGCTTTTCGACCCGCTGAGATATCTCTTTTCTTTTCTATTCTATACTTTCATTTTCTTTTCTTTTCACCGTTATCGCCGCCGCCGCAATGCATTTCGGACGTTATACCGGCGGGTCGTAAAACGTAAGGACACTCACTCTCGTATTAATACGTTTGCCGTGGCTGGAATTCTTAATGGTCCGCCGGGCCAGGGTAGGGGCGCGTTGATTCGCGGTGCGAAAAGAGAATCGAGACGCGTAACGATCAATCTTAGCTTCGGTCGAGCGAAATTAATAAGTACTATATTGAATTTTTGATTATCGCTTTGAATGGATCTTTGTGACTTGACGAGAGATTAAGTCGGAAGAGCGAGAGATGGCTGGAGAGGGTATACGTGGATCGGTTGCTTTTCACTGGTTTACCTGAATTAGTAATCGGTGGACTACCTATGCTCGCGGAAATTTATATTTCACGCGGAAGATTGATGAAGAAGGACGACGGCGGGGCTCGAATAGGTAAACTCCGCATCTTTATCGGAAGGTTTCGGCCACGCGTATTTTTTCGTATTGTCCATTTCCTATTACGCGCACGCGTTATACGTATTATTCGATGGAAAGCACGTACGTTCGTTTATTTCGAAATATTATTTCAGTTTGAAATATGGACTTTCGTTATTAATATCTCGTCTGGTGAGAGCAGTTTAAAAATCAGTACAGGGAGTATAATCGGAGCATAGTAATTACGAAAGAGTAAGGTAGGTGCACAGTGACACGAAACCCATATCGTTGTCGGAAGTCGGAGGGTAGCCGAACGCGGGACAAATCTGCGCACATAATTTACGCGTTCGTTCATTTGCATCGCATGATGTATGAGAACGTTTGCGGCTGTTTCATCGTTAGTAGCAGTATGTACGCAATTTGTTTACACAGCCGTAACCGTACTACACCCTAACATTTTCTGCATTTGAGATCGATGATAGCGATAGAACATTTTCGAAGTATCGATGATTTTTCAACTTCGATCGACCACAATTGTATTAGCGAAAAAAAAAAGAAATGAGTTTTCATCTCCATTATTATTCGACGTTTGTTTTCGCCCTTTGAACCGTTTGCGGAATCGTTTTTACGATGGAGAGCACGCACGTACAGGCGTGCGTAGTATATGTAGTTTTGTTTTCATATTTTATATATTAAATGGGATGAAAGTCTCGTAGTACCTATCGGTTTTACGCACAATTCGGATTACCAGCGATCTCGATGTACCGCGAGAAACAATTCGGTCGGTGCACCGTGTAACGGTACAGTATCAGAGTTTAATTCGAGAGAGACAGAATTAGTAAACTTGCGATAAAAATAATTACAGCTCCTCGTGTGGCACGGAAGCTGAATTTCGAAAATCACCGGAGCGCTAAACGGGTCATTCATAAAACTTTGTTGTCGCGAAATTCCGTGCGCGTGGCGCGCGTCACTGCGATTCCGTTAATGACGTTGCTGCCTGTACGCGTACTCGAGTTTCATTGCGTTCCATTCGAAATGATTCGAATGCAATGCTAAAAGGCGCATTTCTCTGCACCAGTTACTTTCGACTTTGTTTTATTGGCCGTTCCTGCACGGAAATCGAGTAACGTTCGTCTTCTCGATTCCTCGAAATCTCAAAGCTCGGCCGCGCGAGAAAGAGAGAGAGAGAGAGAGAGAGTGAGAGAGGGGGGTGGTAGGGGGGGGGGGGGCTTAGGGAATGACCGAGATTTCGAATACGCCCGGCTGGTTCTCCGAATCCGAATGATAACGCAAATTAAGTCCGTCGTCGAAATACCAGGAGTTAATCGTATTCGGGGGACACGTTGCGTCCCCGGAGCGTGTAATTATCGCACCCACGCGTTTCACATCGAACAACTAGCTGGCTCCGAGGTGTACGTTGCGTATGCGTGTACGCGCATGTAGTTACTTATGTATGTATACATATGCGTATATGGGCGCATACCGCAAGCGAGTTTCCTAATTTCTCGAGGGTTGACACTAAAACGCGCCCTAATTCGCTGACGGGCTAATATCGAAACGAGCCTTATCTCCTTCGTCCTCTCCTTCTCCTTCCGCTTAGTGGCTTTTGAAAAAAGAAAAGAAAACAACAAATGATTCGGTAAGATCGGGACGATTACGGTACCCTCGGCGCGACGAATAATTTATTTTTGGGGTTGCAATGTTCTCTCTTCAAAACATTTCCCGGCGACCTCGCGAAATGAATTTCAGATGAAACTGATGCCGCGATAGCGAGTAAAATGGGTATATCCAAATTAATTCCTACTTTGCGAAACGTGCTCCAGGAGGCCAAAGAATTTAATCGAATCTCCCGCTTTGCGTCTGCAAGCTTGTTTGTCACGGGGTAGAATGACTGTTCCTTCGCGAAAGGGCCTCTCTTTGAATAACGTTTCCCAGGCCTCGGAGAATCTCAATGCAATTATCCGCGTTGGTGCGACGGAGTAATCTGTAATCATCACTGTCGCGATATCATCGAGGCTCGCGCGCATATTACGCGACATATTTGCGAACGGCCGCGATCGTATAATCTCGTTACCGGAATGACGCGCGCAGACTCTCGACTATGCGTCGCGAACAACAACGATCCATTAGCGAACTGCCGATTACGATGGCCGGTTACAACGGGCTCGTTGGAACGATTTGAAAATGGCGAGGTCAACTCAACGCCTACCTCGAACGCTCGCTCCGGCCATTCAACGAGGATCAATCGAATTATCAATCAGCCCGTCTCCGGTGTCAACCGTTAATTAACAATAACAAGACGAGCCAATTGCATTTTGCGCCGGGCAACCCGCGCCGAACGTTGAATTACTTTGTCTCCGATCTAGTTCGTACTCGCGCGGTAATGAATTCGCGTAGCCACCATCAGTGCTTATTGTCACGATTCGTCGGTGGTGCGTGCTTTTATTGTTCCTCGTCTTCGAAACTGAAGTTTTCGTTTCGCGGTGGTTTCCGCGATGCGTCTATTACGTATAGTCAATCTAATTAGTCGTCTTTGCACTTGAGATCAATCGTAACGTCCACTGGCGTATCGTCATGGGCCAATGTCTTTTTTATTCTAACATGTTTAGACGAGTAATTTGATACTCGAACGCGATACCGAAATGATACGCAATCGATGTCAGATCATTCGGGACACGTGGAACCGGAAACACTCGCTCGGATGCAAAGGATCTCGCGGTATACCAGGAAACCACCCTGGTCATGAGTTTGTCCGTTTACAATCACATACAATGTACATATATGTATACATATATGTATACCCACACATATGTATATATATATATAGATATATATAGATATAGAATATATGTATGTATAGACGCACACGTTACGTCGCATATTTGCCGTTAAACTGCGAAAGTTGCGAATGCAAATCCGCCTCTCTCGTCGCGATACACGTTGTCGTTGCAAACTGGCACGATTTCGCAGTATAGTTGCATCTGGCCCGGTGACTCCCGGGATCTTCCATAAATAAATGCATGAGCGCGTACACGTACCGCGCCCCGGCTACAATGTATTCGACGTATGTTGATGTTGTGCACGTTGTATGCCGGTTGTATCCGTACGTGCGCGGTACAAACAATCGGTACGCGCACTGCGGATGCACCTGTACCGGGGTACATGGTTAAGCGTCGAAACCGCGATCAATTCTCGTGAGACGGATGGCGTATACGGCGCATCGTCGCGCCGGTACCGTTAATATCAACGTGTTATCAAAGGAGAGAATTATATGTAGAGAAGCGAGACGTTTTCCGAGAATCTTTTATTTCCAAGGATTCGCCCCCCCCCCCCTTCACCAGCGGTAACCGCTGCTTCGGGAGGAGATGAATCGAACGTTTGGAAATGTGAGTGCCCATTCTGTATGCCATTCGATAAATCATACCTAGTTTCGGATCTGTTCGACGTTGCGATAAAGAGGTGTCATCGATCTCGAATTTATTATTATACAGTGGTAGTCGAATATTTGTATACTCACGGATAATGTTATCGATCGATTATTGTTATCGCGATTGCTTGGTGCCAAAACCACGTCATACGAAATTACCTAAAATAATGACCCTATTGTATAGTCAAACTTGATAACTATCGTTATCAATTCTGGTAATTATACATGCTGCAAATATGTTGTTATAATAACATGTTCTTTTTTTTATCTTTTGCATAATGTTATCGGTCGGTTATTGTTATTAACAGTTACTGGTCCCATAGCGACCACGATAGCCAACCGGTTTCCACTGTAACGGGATATAAAGTCAATTTAGCATGATACAATTCGGGGAGAGTTTTATTAACGCGAAACACTCGTTAAAATTTCAGGGTTATACTAACGCTTTCGCTCCAAAGCAAGTGGACGACGGACGGTTTATGCTTCTACATACATACATATGCGTGCTCGAAGAAGTGGACGCTCTCGCGCGCGAATAGCGTATTGAGGATGTCCCATAAATGGTGGTAGTCCGCCAGAGGCGGGATATCCCGGGATAATTCCAAATAGATTTTGTTTTGTCGGAAAATATTGGTTACGCTTTAGTTAAGGAGATATTGATAAAAAGCTATGTTCGATGGGAGAAGAAGGCGGTAATCGGTAGGTTATCGTTCGCCACGTAATGCCCGGTTGACGCGACGCTTAGTACTCGGAAGTATACCTTGCGCGTAAACGAGTAAAAATAGTATTAATGACAAGTACCTACCCCCTCCACGACTCTACACTCGCAACGCGTGAGCGTCTGATAATAGTATTGGTGGTTAGTATTATACTAACGACACAAGTTGCCTTTTATATATGTACTTACTTGCACTTGTGTTGGGCTTAGCGTGAAATTGACTTTCGGAAAAAGAAGAATATTTCCGACACGCTATTCTCGGTATCTCAACGACGCGACGCGATGCGACGCAACGATCGAGTAACACCCCCCCCCCCCCCCTTCCCTTTAATAACTTGTTATTCGAACTCAGACCTCGCGTCGTTAAAATTTACCGGTTTCGTAGCAATTTTGGCTCCGGCAGTCGCGTGAATTCCAGTTGTACGATATTCCACTTTCCGCGCGGAGATAACGCGAGTAAAGTAATCGATGGGCGTGCTTCACGGATGCGTTGTTTACCCGGTTGCAGCGTGGATGCATCGTACCGCGGCGAAAGTGCGCTTTTACACGGTATGGCGATTCCAAGCTTTTAGCTTGCCGGACTGATTTACGAAATGGCGGAATTCGTTTCCGTTCCTACGATGCCGCGCCACGCTTCGAACGTCCGTCAGAGAGAATGTTACGTCGAACTCGCGAGACGAACTTTCTTTGTTTTTCATTTTTCTTTCCCGCTCGTTCTATCGCGCTTCCGTGAATTTTTCGGACGGGCGAAAAAATGAACGCGTCATCGATACTCGTTCAAGTGCCGAGCGAACCTTTTGTTAGACGGTACGTCGTAATCTGGTTGTAACCCGGTTGTAACCCGGTTGGAGCAGCTTGCGCGAAAACAGGGTGCGCGAAGCGCATTTCTTTGGCTGCGGATGTAATATTAGACTCGGGCCGACTCAAAAATTTGACTAGTTTCGCTTCTTAACGCTCTGTACTACATATGGTGTGTGTACCTTGGATGACTCGAGCGTCGCGTCTGACGTACATATACATATGTATGTGTATTTATAAGCCGAAGGTCTTTGACGTGTCGTTGCGATGATATATTATGCGTTCTAGATATGAAAATATGAAAATATGAAAATGCGCGTTACCCTACGCGTAACATCAGGAATGTCGATATTCGAGGCGCCAGAATCTTTTAACTGCATTCCTGTTCTTCTCAATGAATTCCTCGCGTTGTTTCTATCAACGTTTATTCTCTAATAAACTCGAGCCGAATGATTCAAGTTTTGGTAATCGCGAAGAACAGCATTTAATTGGGAAACGAATAGCAAAAGGGATAATTTGACTTTAGTTTCATTGGTTCTCGCCACGTAAACCGATACTCCATCGTCGACTCCAGGAATATGAACAAAGGGTAGAGCAAAGGAATAAATGAAGCGAGCGTTGATTGTTCGATTAATTTGCGCGAATTTACGGGTTTGCGGGAAACTGTGATTGCTCGATTGGCCATTGTTAGCGATGATTTTCGAAATTTCTAGCAAGCGAATGAATGTCCAAAGCAGAGATCGGTTTATCGAATAAATTAGCTGGCTATTTGCCTCGAAGTGGTTGACGATAAATGCAACTGACAGGTGTGAAATAACAGCGTTCATTGGATATATCGATGTCGGTTTCTTTTTTAACCGTTTCGGTGCTAGGCTCTTTCCGGTGTCTCGATCGAATATTGCCAAGCATCGCAAAGACAATGCAATCAATGTTGTTACCTTTAAAGCTGCGGCGCGGAGCTCTGAAATGCTTAACCTTCCTTTAGTAATACTCATTCCGACACCAATTCTTCTTATTCTTCATATTATTATTATTTCAACATTTTTATTTGTACTCAACTATTTTTGTTAAAGCAATTGGTATACACCTCGATTTAGACGATGACATCGCACGCATCAGAATACTTGTGCATATATGTACATATAGCGTAAAATTAATTTCAGGTCACACTGGGTGTACATAGATTTTCCATGGTATTCCAGTTTCTCAGTTTCCGCGGCGTGCGACGGCGGCGGCGGCGGCGGTGTCGATGGAAAATACATACATTTCAGCAGACTCTTGTACGCGCGTTTGGAAATAAATTTCTTCGCGATTCTCTTTTTATTCGGAGAACAGCAGAAAAGTTTCCACCTCTTTTCGCTTGACTTAATGGCCCGTGAGGCTGTCTTAATTCAGTTGGATATTCAAATCGGGCGGTTCCGAAGCGAGCCGGACCGGAAGTACCTTGCATTTTAAGCTGACTGGACCGAATTATGGTTCGACTTGGCTACGTGAATTTCTTTCCCTCGCTTCGTTTTTTCCTTTCATAAGCGCTTTATCAGTTTGATCGTCGCTGGCTATTCATCTCCGCGGGGCGTGTTGCTCGTTCGGGGGTAAAATTGGAATCATGCTAAACTATAACTCGTCGTGTCTAGCGAGAAATGTCTATTGGTAACTACTTTTTATTAAATGCCCGATGCTCGTGATCGGTGGCTCGTCTTCGCGAGACGACGAGTATCGCCCAGATTTATTTCTCAATTAAGTATACATGGTATTAAAAATCTCGCGAAATTACCGCTCGACGCGAGAGGATATTATGCCTATTCGTACTTAAAGAAAAATGGCGTTCTTTCGTTAAGATCGAAAGGATGAGTGCGAGGAATCATTGATCATCGTCGAGAGTAGTGCTAGTCCTTGAAATTGAGTAACGAGCGGATACCTTTTAACGAGTAAATCGTACAAGGCGGCGTGGTGCGAAAAAAAGTATGAGGGAAAGGGAAAGAAAAAAGGCTAACGAAAGAACGTGAAAGGGGGGTTGGGGGGGGGGGGAGATACGAGTAATATCGTATCGCAAAAATTGATCGAGGTACGGTGGACGGGAGGAGGGGATGATGGCAATTTTTAAGATTCATGCCCGCTGGGTGGCGAGACCAACGATTTGGCAGGTTCGGCGATGGGTGCCGCGGTGTGTAAGGAGGAAGCAAAGGAAAGTAAGAAAGGAATAAGCGCGGAAGGAAGGGTTGGGAAAGGGCATGGCGCTGAACTGAAGAAATTGCTAGGGGATCCATAGTGCGATAGAAACGAGGTAAAATACAGATGGAGGAGAAGTGAGGCGAGATGGGACGAGAGAATGGTCCGAATTCGGCGGTGAACGAAGACCGTGAGAAGGGTGGTACTCGCTATTACCGAACTTTTAAAGTGTCTTGGAGCAATATTGTCTTCGCGACGTAAGACGGAATGCCGCCATTTCGCTTTCTTTCGTGCAGTTTCGTCGATTCGGGGCGGACCTGCCCTCGGTAGCGCATCTGCCTTCCGGTTGCCCATCCCCCCTTTCGGTGCTCCCCTTCGTCGTCCCTTTTGTTTTTAGCATGCTGGTTTTATCGGTCATCCTGCTTTCGTGCCAAATCAATTGGATTATTCTCCGATCGCGGAACGTTCTAACTGGACCGAGGAGATTCGCGAGGATCACTACGTATCTTGCTACCGATCGCACGTAATCCCTTTTTCGCCAATTACCGTTACAAATGAGTTTCGCGTCGCGTGGAATTTCTAGTCGACTCGATGTTCGTCGTCGTCGTCGTCGGGTGAATTCGATCCATCCTTAACTCGTTTGCATCGTTTCTCGAAATACGCGACCAACTTCACAAGACGGCGAAAGTCCCGAACAAGTCGCGTCACGCGTATACGTATGACGATTATATCGTCGACGTAGCAGCGCGCCTGGCCGGACGGAGATTTCCTGATAAACCCGCGGTGCGGTCAAAGCGTCCGAGCGATCGATTAATGCCCGTCGCTTGCGGATTACTCCGAGCTCGGCGATAAGAGACGGTCACACGGTGCACGGATTATTTCGCTTCCGGATGCAAATGGATTAAAAACAATAATCGCTTTGAGTCATTTCGCTATCTTGTCTTCCCAATTTTCTTGCACCGCCGCGCCGATTGGATTGAACGAATTGGTGGGCGGGAAAAGGTTTAACTCGACACGGCAGTCGGGAAGGATGCTCGCAAATGTGTCAGCGAGCTATCGCTTTACACGAGTACTCGCGAGTATGTCGCATGCCGCGTTGGCGTGAGAAAACTGAACGCTCTCGCGAGTACATGCATATGCATTCTACGTATGTAAGTATGTACAGCAACGGAACGGAACGGAACGAACGATGGGGGTCAAGATTTTGCTCCGACGCGACGCGACGCGACGCTACGTTGAGCACGTACCAAACGTAAGGTATTTGCTTCTCCTCGTCCCGTGGGTTGACACGTACATGCACTCCTGGAGCCAGGGAGAAGAGCTCCTTTCAAAAAACTCCTGGCAACGTATCCTCTCGCGGACAACGCGGGAAAGCTTCTTCGCCTAAATGCCGACGCGATGGAAAATCAGACTTGGTGGTTCTTCCGATCTTGCTCGGTCGGCCGGTCTCGCGAAAATTGACGGGAATATAATCCCGAGATTAGCACAGTGAAATATGTTGCGCCGGACGAGTAAGCCTATGTACGTAACCGATGGGCAGTTTCGGGAAGTGGGATTTCGTTCCAAGTGCCTTGCACCTAAGATTTAGGTGATCGAGATTAGTACCGTGGAACCTACGTATTTCCGAGGATTAAACTTCGCGAGAGAGTTCTAAATACGGGATCAGCGAGGTCGGGAAGCGGCCTCAAATGAATAAGCGAACATCGAGATCCGTTCGTTGAACGATGCGTGGTTGGTACGAGTTGTAGGGTCGATATCGTTACTCGTTATTAAATTGGTGAGTTAGAACGATGGCAGTACAGCAGGCGGTTTACCTCTATTAAATATCGTCGCACGATCATTCTCCAGCCGATACTTTCGTAAACGCCGAAACAGTTTCTGGCGAGCACGCGTTTAACGAGGATCTCACGATCCCCGTCGTTCTTATCCGAGGTGTCGGCAAATTTCGCAATTTTACGATTGGTCATGCACGCGCAGCATGAAAACTTAACGCGATACCTAGTCCCAGTCACGGGCACAATAGCAAGGCTTTGTTTTTTCTTTCTTTTTCCTCCAAAGAGAAACAAGGCCGATAAGAGGTTGCGATTTAACGTCGTTGTAGATAAAGTATATTCTTGCACGCTTGAATGCAAAATGCAACTGTGCCCTACATACGTAGATCGTGTCGCGTAATTAAACGCAATTAAATCTTTCGTCTCGATACGATTAATTTGCTAGATAATTTGATAAGCCCTCACGAATTACCGGCACGTTCTCTCTTTTCCTTCTCCGGCCTGTGAGTTATCCGTGATACGACGATAAATCTGTCTTTACCGAAGGTCGTAAATTATAGCGCTGTTTGTACGTTTAGTAGCGTTGCCGTGTCGACTGAAACTCTTTCGCAAATTCAACCCTTTGCAGCAAAGCTTTTTTGCGCGACGCATGGTAAACGCGAGGAGCACGATCCTCCTATTTAAGCTCGTATTTACGAATACAAAGCGATGGTTCGCTCTCGACGGCATTACTAAAACGCCTATACTCGGGGTTTTCAATCCTTTCCTTCTTCCTTTGAAACCTAAGAAAAACGCTCGAAGAATTACTTTTTCCATTATACGTACATAATTATTTTCACGTGGAGACTCGTCCCACGCCCTCAGCTTCTTGGGTAGCTTATTAACAGCAGGGTAGAATCAAGAGCCCGCTGGATACGATCTCGCTTTGCCGAATTTTGATGATCGAACGATACAACGAATCTACGTTACAACGATCTATCCGAGTTTAAAGTCATTTCTCCATTTGCACGTGGCCAATTATGTATACGTATGTATAGGACGTACCACGTTTCACGTTCCGCGTTCCACGTTCCACGTTCCAGGTTAATCCGAATTACATGCGATCTTGATTTTGAAACGTTTAAGGGCTGGAAGGAAGGGTCGTCGCACGCTAACCCGGTAAACTCGGAACCGTATTTTCGAGATCCTTATTGGCTCGGGGAAGGTTGTCCCCTTGGTTATCGAGGATTTATCTCCCGGATGTGCGCGGGCCATCGATTTCTCTTCCTTACCGCGTAGCGAGGTTAAATCGAGCATCCCTCGCGGCTGCTGTCAGGCCACCCTGCTCCCTACTATCGCACGACCTTTATTTTACCCCGAAGCATTTTTCTCGGGCTCGCGTCACGCGCGCCGACGACCAAGGGCGGAAAACAGATACGGAATTTCACCTCTATTAGATCATTTTGCCATGACGCCGAATGACTCTTCGTTTTCATTGCCGTCGCCTTTCCACCGTTCCTTCTAACGGGAAGATATTTCTTCTTCGAGCGGCAACTGAAAATGGGATTGCGAGCCAGTGAATTCGCGTTAGTCATCGGTAGCGTTGCGCGCTTCGTCCTTGAGCGTCAATTTGAAATGACGCGACGCGTCCGAAATGGAAAACCGAAGTGGGAGCGTAAACTGTGCTATTTGCCTTTCATTTTGCGGAGTAACTCGAGGAACTCTGTTAAGTTTCATTTCGTTATGAGGTGAACCGACGAGCGCCGCCGGGAGGCCCATTGCTATTTCTTTGCGTCCGATAAATTTAGATTGTAAAGTTAAAAGACAGGAGACGCTGAAATTAGTGCACCGAAATGTGCGTTGAAATGACCGCGAACGAAGATACCGTGAAAAGAGCGCCGCGGCCGAGATACATACATACGTGCGTACATAAGTACGCATGTATACATACATACGACGGAATATCTACGATACTCTCGCGTCATGGAAAATACGAGAAAGCCGTTGCGACAAGATTCGGGGCAAAGTATAAACGTTGCGCCGCTCTTACACGTTTTGCGACGATACAGTCAACGCTCGGTATACGGAGAAGTTACGAGCCTTCGGGGGTTGATAATTCCGTCGGTCCACGTACAATGCCAGAGACGACGGATACGCTGTTGCTGAGCGAGGGTATGTTGCCCGCAACCGCCCTTCGAGTAACCTGCACGAGTGAAATTGCCCCTGAAATTTATGTTCCTATTGGGGATGATCGTTTCCCTCGTCAGGGTTCCATTCGTTGCTCGTACTCGTATCTCCCTCCATTGTTACGTGGATTTTGACAGTTAATTTGGCCCGTCGCGTGGTGCTCGGTTCGAAAGAGAAAGTGGTCCGGGTCGATATCGTGTCGACAAACGAATTAGTCGGAGATTTTGTTGTTATCGCACGCTAATTAATTAAACGCAAGCTAATTTGCCGGTTAATCGTCTATTCAAAGTGAGAATGATTTTCTTTTAAACGATAAAGTATCGTTGCGTCGCTTCGGGTTCTATCCATTTTTCGCCTCAAAGTTTTCTATCCGCAGCCTCCAGGATCATAAAGTATTAGTCTGTCGTAAACGGTTTGTAAGAAACGCATTTACATTTCTTTTTTCCTTTTACTCAGGTTTCGTTAAATATTTTGGTCTTGAAGCAAAGCTCGTTACGTCGAGATAGAAGTAGTAGGAATGTTGATTCCGTAACTTTGAAAGTTTTGCAAATAAAAAGAATTGCGGGAAGACCACCGCGATACGCAACGAATGAGATCCAAAACGATTGCGCGTTATAGTTTCTATAAAACCGGGAATGGAGCAAAGGTAGTTCATTTTCCGGCATTATTTCGACGATACGTCACGCGGAAAGAAATCGAATTCCGACGATTAGTGTCGAAAATTGCGGGTTGCCTGTAAACAACGTTGCAACTTTCAACGAACAGAAAGCGTTCGTCGGATTCTAACGTTTTCGAGGTATGCTCGCTAATGGTGCCGTAAACAAATACTTTCCCGTTGGCAAGCGAACCTCCGAGTTATTATCGACGCGTTTTACGGCCGCGTCGAGTTTTATTTGCAAGGGGCAATACATATGTACGTATACGTGTACACGTTGAAAAGAATCCCTCCGATGATGCATATCCTCGCGAAGCTTACCTCCGGGCGTCTGTATGGCCCTGTAGAGCAGGTGTAATTATCGGGACACGCGTTCGCTTAACCCAGGGAATTACTTTGCGCCACGTTTGACTAGCTAAAAAGATTTGCGTCGCGGAAAATTTAAAGCCCTTCGATCTGGCATCGGCTTATCGAGTTATCGAGCGCATTGCGGCTGGACCGTGGTTGGCGAGAGACGCGATTTTTGCGAAACGGTCAGCCCCGAAAGGAACGTTCGTTGCGAAATAAATGACGGGCGGGAACGGGAAACGGGAAATGGGAAACGAGTTGGGCGTAGCGCGTTTCGTATAGGGACAAAATTACCGCGTCAGTTACTACTCGGCTATGCGTTCGCGGGACAAATTATTTATTATCGGATGGCTCTTGATTTTCGCTTTGGGGCAGGGTGCTCGTGACGTTTCACGGTGTCCGTCGCGTAACGTGGAAGTGTATTTGCACCGATCCTCCTTGACACAGTCGGAATCACTAATAAACCGTCGGAATACGTCCACACGAGGAAAGAGATCGTTTCCGCTACACGCCTGACGTTCCAAACACGTAATAATGTTCGACGGGAAACTTGGCACGGCTGAAAATGTCCACCGGATGTGGAGCAAACGTGCCCGTCAAACTCGTTAAAATAACGTCAACGCTTTTTCTCTTTCTCCCAGCATCCGCTCTCTCTCTCTCTCTCTCTCTCTCTCTCTCTCTCTCTCTCTCTCTCTCTCTCTCTCTCTCTCTCTCCCGCCTCCCACCTCCTCTCCCGCACTAATGCAGCAAATTGCGAAATTATATTCTTGTAATATCCCCGACATAATTTTCCATTAGCATTAATTATTCCGACAGACTACGGTCATTATAAAAGATATCCAGAATATTTGACATTAACATCTGCTGATAAAGGGAAGTTAATGTTTCATTAAGTATTTGAGCAAATGGCGTACGTTACCTTTTATACAATTTACACGAACGAGTAAAAACAATTCATTCGTTCAGCCCGTTGTAGGAATTAAAAGAGCTACCAGCTTGAAGTACGCTAATCTGCTGCGCTTTTAATTGCCTTAGACACCCATTAACCTTCCGTTAACCTTAGCACACACCTCGCAGGTGTTTTTGCAATTTTTCTGTCTGCCTATCAATTATCAATTTCTTCTCGATCAAGGAACATAAAAAAATAATTCATCGATCATTGTACAATGTTTTGATTGTTTTTAACAAATTGCATCCGTAGAATAATGAGAAGAAAAAAAGGGCAAGTTTGTAATACCTAGTTTTAAGGTTTTTAATTGAACGTTTCACTATGCGGCCGACAGAAACACGCACGACGTGTCGTCATTGCGGAGTAATTGTCTGTACGGATAGTTTCTGTTTCGTGAGAATTCTTCGCCTCGCTCGAACGGACAATTGGTCAAACAAAATCGGTATGTATTCCGAGCGAGGACGAAATAGCGCATCGTTAGTTTTGAACGGACAACCCATCGGCAAAAGGTGGCTGGGGCCAGGCTTTCCTCGGTGAACCGCATCCAGTTCATTCCCGAAGTTCGTTGCACCGATGCGCGGCACGGCCCGCCGCAAAGTCGAATGCATTTTCACCGTACCGACGTTGGTATGTTCTCTCGAATGTGAGGAATGGGGACCGGAATTTAGATTAACGATCGTGCGTGTCTTCAGAATTGCGCCCGGTTGACATACCGCCCCCTCCGTTTTATACATTTCGCATTTTCCCTTTCCTTCTTCCAAGCTATATTTGCCTCTCGTTTCTCGCGTTCGTAAACCGTTTCGGACTTTGTTCTTAGAGTTTGTTAGGAATTTGATGTGATACAAAGGGAAAGAGAGAATTTCACGTTGGAGATGATTTTTTCTTTCTTCGGAACGAAAAGTGTCGCGTTTGTAACTAACTGGATTTGACTGAACGAAAAATGGCTACGTTGACGCATAAATCCGAAGGACATACGTGCACCACCGACAAACTTTTCGTAATCCATAAATTAACGCGTACGAGTTCGCTATTCCCCCCCCCCCCCCTTTTATGACGTTCCAACCTAATCGGATGTGAATTTTTCAAACATTTTGTCTCTGCGAAGAATTGGCACGATCATAAAATTCTCACAACAGCGACGCCCAATGTATGATCTATACACGTAAGTCTTAATAAAAATGAACTGTCCTGATGAAGAAGCTAATTTTAAACCGTCCAATATATCCGTCGAGTTTCATGGTGAGACGGGTTACGAGTCGTAAGGGCGTGAGACACGATACACGTAAAAGACTTCCTTTACAATTCGGTGCTACAATTTCGAACGCTCGGTAGCGTGTCGTCCGATCTTGTAGCCATATCGGTTATAATCAACGAAAACATTGTCGCTGCTCTTCGTTTCGCGGATACATCTGTTCGAGATAGCAGTTGGGTAGGCGGATTGCTGAAATTGAAAAATTTCTCGGGGCCGCGAAAACGCATAATCGTGGAACATTTTGTGCAAGGAACAAAAGACACCATCCTTATTGTTATTTCGACGTATACTCGAATGAAGGAATTCGGATCCTATCCCCGCGACTTGGAGATATTTCAAATTTTCTTCTCGCGCTTTATCCTCCTCCTCGTCGTACCGGCTTTTCCTCCTTTTTCGCGGTAAATACCAAGTTTCGGCATCCTCTCTGCCGCCGTCGTTGTCGTCGTCTCGCTCAGATGAAATGCATAAGGAGAGACCACGGCGCTCATTTACAATTCCGTAGGGCCGTATCGATAGCTGGGGGACCAGGGTGTTTTCTATCACGTTTTGCCTTGTAAACTGGTATCGCGCATGTGTCATATTCGGCTTCCGTAGGTGTCCGAGCCATGGAAGTATGCGTACGGGAAGTAGATGTAGATGTAGAAGTAGAAGTAGAAGTAGAAGTAGAAGTAGAAGTAGAGGAAGGGAAAGAAGATGAAAACTAAGATGGAGGAGGAAGGGTAGCAGGCTGCCAGTGTCGGTACAAGTTTTACGGGGGTGGGAAGGCGAGTGTGTGGCAGCCGTAAAAAGAAAAATGGAAGGAGCGACGAGAGCAGAGGGAAAATAGCAGCCGAGGGGGCCCGGTTCGTACGGAACGTGAACCAGATCCTTGGCGATACAGTAACCGAGCTGGGAGATGCGTCACTATTCAACGTCGGCAAACCGATTTCGTTTCCTGGCCGACGAGGGTCGCGCGATTTCCCCCGTGTTTCTCGGAATTTAATCGATTGTCCCGGAATGATTAATCGTGCGGTGGCGTGCAGCGTACGCCAGTCTTAGGCGTGAAACGTCTATATTATTATGTATAAGGGCTACTACCGAAGGTCGTCGCGACGTTTAATGTCGCTGATGGGGTGTCGGAAGTGATCGGTAATCGTCAACAGTGATTTCTCATTAACGCCTAAGATACGCATAATAAGCGATCGATATGGAAGAAAATGGGGAGACGTAGGTTGCACCTCGGACGAGCTTTTCCCGGACCTTTACAAAAGAGATATCGTACCGGGGAAGCTGTTTCCGTGGTAGAGCAAACCGCTAACAATGAGGAAGGAGATTCGTTTCTTTCGATGGGGAAACTCTGAAATACGTTCAACGAGAAGAGTTAAGAGTAAAAGCGCAGCAATATCGTGTCGATAATTCTCGGAAGGGAGGCGATAAATTTAAGTTACGAAAAATAAAGGACTGGGGAAACGAGACGTTCAACGAAAATCGTGTTCGGCGAAGAGGCGAGAGGCCGGTGTGTACTAGAAAACTGGTTATACGATTTTCAAGTACCGTGGCAATGATGTAGTAAAAGCGCGTAGTAAAGCGTCGTGTCCCACGGTTGGGTACTAAATTAACCTTTAAATATGACTATCGACGGGACGGCAGGTGTGCTTTTGGCATTTCACGATCGCAGATCATCCGCTGTACCTGCAGTAGAGAGGACGGGGAGGATAGGGAGGATAGGGAGGACAGGGCCCAAAAGCGGTACCGAGTGTTTTCGTGTCGCGACAAATTTTAACAGATTTTAACAAATTTATCGCCTAACTGCTTCGGTAGCAAGCAATACGAGAAAAATCGCTGTTCGGATAGGTGTATACTATTTTGCTGTCTTTACTTGACTTGGAACCCTATGGGAATTTGTCCTCTTTTTTTTTCCTCGGCGTTGGTTATACGGTGAAATCTTGGCGCGTTATAAATATCTTCTTTCTCTCTCTCTCTCTCTCTCTCTCTGCGTTCCCTCGCTCTCCCGCAGCTCGAGAGCGCAATATCCTTGATGCTTTGCATATTTAAGGCACTATCGTAACGCCGGCAGACAAGCACGGGAGCATGCCGGGCCATCGACATGGATTCAACCGCGGAGTCGGGGAATGGGTAGGATGGCTGGTTATCGAATATATCGGTATTCTTGGATGGCTGGCTTTCTCGAAGGTCTTTCCCGAAGGTCTTTCCGGAAGGTCTTTCCCGAAGGAGACAGATCCTTATTATTCCTCCGGTTACAGGGATCCGTGTCAATATCCGTTGCCTTCGAACCGAAGATTTTTCCACGTATTTCAGGATGGTACGTAGATTTTAATAATATCTCGCCAGCTCTTCTACCCCGAGACAAATAGACGTTTCCGTGATCGGAAAGTGGGAATTATGCAGATTCGTGGAGCAAAACAATCCGGATCCTTAATTATTTTCGCCGTACCATACCACATATTTTGGCGTAATCGTTTTCGAATCTGTTAGTCAAATCCCGCGGCACGCTATTAAATTGCCTTCTTTCTTGGAGGGTGCCACTCTAATTGCTAATATTTGCCTTAGTTTTTCGCCGACTCGCCGTTCTCGTGTCGAAGGGGAGGGAGGGGTGGTTGACGCCCCCAGGCGGAACATCACCCTCCGGTCATACTCGAGTGTCGCCCTCGGCCCGGTGGCCGCCAAATTGGTGGTTTTACGGAACTTGTTTCAACGAGAGCAGCTAAATTCCTTTCCTCCCCACCTTTCCGGGTTTCGCGTGTCGGCGGGCACTCCCCGGTGGGAGCGAGGAATCTGGGGGCGGGCAGAAGGTAGGTGAGAGAATCGGAGACAAGGGTGAAATTACTCATTGTCCGTTCCTTGGGATTCTCGAGGGCCGTCTGACAGACCCCACCCTCTCCCCCGTTCTTCCCTCAGTTTTACTCCCTCGTTGTAAACCACTGATAGTTTAGTGGGTCGAGGAACTTGAACGGGGTATTAAATCGACGAGGGAGATCGGATACAGTTTAAACGGGGCCGTTAGACCAGATAGAGGATGGCGTATCTTGGTTACGTATCGGCTCTGATGGCAGGCAGACGGGACCTCTTTAAAAATGCCTCTCTCCCTCTTGGCCTCGCTCGCGCTAACGATTAGAGTTCTCTTCCTTCCCTCCTACAAGATTTCATACAAGATGTAGTAATGTTTTGCGGTGCCCGTGGATTTTTCCTCCGTTACTTTGTCGTACAAAAGTATGTTGAAATACCTCGGAAAGTCTGTTTTGGTGTATTTATAAGTAGTTATAATGCGTATATCCGGAATTTCTGTTTCTGCTGTTTTTGTTTTAATCTTGGTTTTAAACGCTGGTGTCTACCGTTCAAGATAATTAACGGTTCGATAGCAAGTTCCTTACGATTTTCCATATTATTCCGCTTTATTGTACGGCTCGGTATTACCAGTTAAATATGCAACGAAGCGTCGGTCGGTGGT
Source organism: Pemphredon lugubris (assembly GCA_933228935.1). Taxonomy (NCBI): domain Eukaryota; kingdom Metazoa; phylum Arthropoda; class Insecta; order Hymenoptera; family Crabronidae; genus Pemphredon; species Pemphredon lugubris. The sequence continues at coordinate 25,271,954 of OW121817.1, read as the reverse complement.
AAATGGAAAGATTATTCTTGCAATATCATTAATATCTTTGACAATTCCTCGGAGACGACTCTGAACGCGCAGCACCGCATCTTCTACCGTAAACCCGTATCGCGAAGAGTTAAGATCCGCGAAGAATCGAATAGAAGAACACAGCTCGTCTGTCTCGTCTCTCCTCAATTTCCCCAATCCTCGATCTTGATTCGAATAATAATTTCTTCAAATCGATAATCGGATAATTTGAATTTACGTAAACCGAAACGATAAGTTTCCGCCGATCGTTTCGTTTCGACGAGATGAGATTTATCGGCACAATTATCCCCACGATCGAGAGGAGGGATGACGAGCGTTTCTGGTCGTCTCGTTGAAACTGTTCGGTAACTCTTTCGAAGCCCCTCGCAGCAAATTTTCTTCCACGCAGGTGAACGTAAATCCGGTTACAAGTTGAACAACGCGGCATAGCGGTGGGCGGCCTTCCCAACAGGTACATCAGGATCCACCTCTTTCGCGGCTAATTTTCCGACGCTACAAAGACCGACGAGGAGACTGCTTCATCTCGTTTCCGTGAAAATTACCTTTACGTGTCGCCCTGCTGCCGTGAACATACCCCCACCTCTCCCTCCACACGCCCTAACTTATGTCTCGTCAACCTGCTGGTAATAGTTTCCTTACCGCTTTACCCGTACCAGCCGACGTAAGCCGTTTCAATATAAAGCCATTTTATCACTGAAAGTCCATTATCGTGGTATTCTCCGACGCCAGCCTTCGGCTCCGTAGCTATTCTTCCGCGGCGCTTGGTATGTATGAGGCAGAAACTGTGCATTACTAGCATAATTTTAAATTTAGACCTCGAGGCGTAGCGTGTTCTTCGGGCGCGAGTGAGAGGAACGGAGACAAGGATAGTGGCAGGGACAGTGGCAGGGACAGGGACAGGGACAGGGACAGGAACAAAGAGCGAACGGGCGGCTTACCCGGCACAAGATCTAGGAACCACTCCCGGGGAAACTAGATCCTAATGCGACGGAGCTTCTCGCTATGAAATTACGGCTAGGACAGAGCGTCGTCGACCTTGGCTCGGTAATTTACGGGCAGACCCGCGGACGGGGTAGATAATTCCGTGAAATTCGTCGATTTCGTTCCATCTAGTTTTAAATTGGCACTTTGGGGTTCCTTTTTGAGCGGGGCATCGTAAATAAAGCATATACAGGATTTAACGGTCGGCCGTTACCGGCGAGCCGGCGTATTAAGTTTCATAGCGTGTCGTCCGTTGACGCAGATTTTAATCTTAAAGTATTAATCCCCGTAGGAATTACGACGCCGAAAGTGTCGGCCGGGAGTTTTTCTTTAAAGGTTCCACGGCGAGTGTCGCCACGCCGAGATCATTTTGCTCTTCTGACGGTCATAAATCCGCCGCGCCTATATTTTCTAAAAGGAAATACAATAATCGGGCGGGTCGGACACGAGAGAGGGGGGGGGGGGGGGGGGGGATAAGGGTAGAAAAGTTTCGGGAAACGCTTGTTTATTTTGTCACGGTTTGTAATGTCCGACGCGTCGGAGGAGATAAATCGGTAGGTCCGGCATTCGCGGAATATACGAACGGAATATCACGATTTTATCCCCGGGAAGGGAAATTTATCGTGACGTCGGGGCATTTACTTTGACGGAATTAAAGATATCAGGTGAGAGCCAGAAAAGTTGTCGCGTCCATTAATCATTCGCACCGTGCTTCGGTGGCGAAACAACGAGATCCACTTGCCCGGGATACGTACAATTTCGCGGGGGGTCACCGTGTCAAAGTAAATCTCACGCGAAGTAGATTCAAGAAAAATTATTGTTTCGCTACCGACCTACTTCCGGGACAGAAACTAATATCTAGCCGCGTCCGCGTCAGTTTCTGAAAACTTGGAAATACAATGCGAACGAGGCGAACCCCCCCCCAGTGTCAACGTACCCGCCGCTTTCCGCTTTCCGTTCTCCGCTCTCCGCTCTCGGCTCTCCGCTCTCCGTTATTCCGCAAACTAGGCACCGCAGTTATCGCGTGCCCGATTTTGAGAACACTAAGAACAAGCTTTGCGAGAGCCGACAGTTATTAAGCTGTCAACCACTAAAGCTTAATTAAACTGTAGCTTAACTTAACTGTAAATTACCTTCTCGACCAACGGCGTCGGACGACGTTTTTGCCAAACGCCACGGTGGCGTATTATCAACGCTGCCGTAACTACGCTACGCTACAAGTAGATTTTTAGTGCTTCATTTACCCTGCACTCCGGTGGGATCGACGATAGACGGTTGCCTCGCGTATCAAAGCTTTCGCGCGAGACGTAAACTCTAAGCCCCGGGGTTAGATTCTGTAACAATGGAGAATTTCGTCCGAGGACCATGATTGGACGATACACCGTTAAACCTTGACCGCCACGCATCTTCCTCCGTTTCCCGACACGATGTACGGAGAAGATTGCGGTTCAATTAACATTTATCCGTCCACGGGGGAACTTGATCTTTCGATTATTTTTATCCCACGACATAATACATATATGTATACGTATGTATGTACATATGTATATACATATGTATGTATATTTTTCGAACCGATATAATCAAACGCCGTACGTACCATCCGTCGGGTTGATTCGATGGTCGTGGGAAAATTAACCTCGCGAAGAACGTATCTTTCGTCGTATGATTCCTCGACGCAGTCAGAGCACCACTTTCCTAAAATCCAACGAAACGAAAGTTTTACGATCGCTCCCTACGTATGAAAGAAGGGCTCTGCCGAACAATGAGACAAACTAGCCCACCACGCGTATATTACAGGAGAGATGTTTAAAGTCAACTTCTAAAGGCTCGTTGTTCCGCTCGTTGTCTACTCGTAAACAATGTATGTACCTCGTAACTGATAGAATTGATACGTGTGTGTGTCACCTTGCTCCACGAATAAAAACTAAATCGAATTTCTCCAAATCGAGAGCCAACCTATTTTTAAATTCAATTTTAATGCAGTAATCGTCAAATACACGAAATTGTACCCGCGTCGATTCCATCTCCACAGGTTTCCGTGAAAAAAGCAATTTTCCGAATTGGCGCTTGTCTCGTTGTTCGACCGAGACCTTCGGATACATACACATACTACGTACGCACGTATATCGGACAGCGCTCAACTGCGCCATATTGACCGTGCCAATTGCTCGCAAACTTTACCAATTCGTTAGTCTAGCGCTAGGCGATCGTGGATTTGTCGAGTCTGCGATTGCTGGTTATTCGATTTATCGATTGCCCCTCTGCCGTCTTTCTCTCGAATTAAAAGAATTCGGTTAGCGTAGGTAAGACGGCGCGCCGCGGGGGTGGGGGGGGGGGTCAATCGTAAGAGAATTCGAATTGAATCTCAGAATCTAATTGAACGTCGCCTCTCAGACGATTGCCGGCAGTCGAGGTGAGCGCGCACGATCCCATCGGTAATCTCTCAAGGCAGTTGAGCCCGGGTGGACGATGGACCATCGCGAGAGCCGATTTTATCTCCCTAATGGGAGGATTAAATGAAAACGCAATTAGCAAGCTGGTTTAATTACGCATCGACGCCTCATTCACGATTATTCCGCGAATAGTTAATGAGCGTGCGGTAGATATTTTCCGACTCTTGTCGATTGATACTCCAACGGCGCGGCGGCCCTTCAAATTTGTCGATTAAGTCTCCCGCGCATTTGGTATTCATCGAAAGCCAATTTGCGAGTAAAGCGATTAATCTGATGTATTCATCCAAGTGAAGCGGACCCTAACGGCGTTTGTAATTGTTGAAATTGGTTTTTCATTCGTCCAAGTCAACGATTCGATCGTTTCCGTCCAATTGCCAGCGTTGATTGTGCGCATTGATTTTCACCTCTGTACACACCGTGGCCGGTAATAAGAGTACCTATCGATCCAACGAACAACCGCGACAGGGCTCAACATTAATCTCGCGTGCGTAACTGCAGCTGCTTCGGGGAGACATTCATCGTTCGTCTCTGGAAAATTGTGTCATTTTTAACCGACCGTATACTTACATACATACATACGTATACATATATGTATACATATATTTGACGACTCTGCGGCGGACGTTTCTTATCCGTTTGAGTGGCAACCGTTGAGCGTTCACCGTTGCCGCGTAGCGAGGCTGTATCAAATTGAAATCTTTGCCGTCGTAAGATCAGGAGTCGATTAAAAAAAAAAATATATATATATATATATATTTTCGCCGAGGAAATACTTGAGCGGATTTTTGGAAAGGAGAATACAAAAATCTTGATAATCGAATTCCGATTAATCGCGCCGAACGTATCTTTACGTTCGAATGAATTCCATGTTCGTTATAATCGATATAACGGGCGCTCGCGGCGTTCCACGCGAGAGATCGCTTATCAATTATCCGAGGCCAGCGATGAGTTTTCATCCTTCCGCGATCTACCCACGATTCTCTCGCGTATCCCGTGTAATCAAAATACAGCAATGTAACGTCCATTGCAGGACTATCGTTGCGTTACGTCTTGCACGTATAATCGAGAGACCTTTGAATTTAACCGTGAATCATTGGCCATGCGTACAACGAATCGTTCCGTTAATCTCAGCGATGATCGTTAGCGAGGGATTTAACCTTAATCGGTTTACGCATCGGAATCAGGCCTCCCGCGAACTTTCCTCGAGTTCATCGTTCTCACCCCCCCCCCCCCCCTCCCCCCCTCTCTCTCTCTCCATTGTCCTCGAGGTCTACGGCCTAACGTACCGCACAAAATAGCGAGGTATTTCGAGCGGAAGGCCAGTTCGGTCGAATAATGGGAGTAAGTGATACGCGTGTTTGCGCAAACGACGCGCGTCGCGCATATTTAATTATGAATGCGCATCGAACGCGCTAGCGATAGGCGATCGCTTAATGTTTGAGCCATTGGTTCACCCGAATGGCAGTGAGGAGCTTAGTAGAGTAGCCTTTGGTTTGCGTTAGGCGTACCGCATTGTCAAGCTTGCACAATGGAACAATAAACAATGGATGGTTATCGCGTGCAACTCAGCTAAGAGCACCAATCTACGTATTGTTGCCAATTCAAACATAGGCCGTGATATCGGTTACGCGACGGTTTCATACGATTCGAGCGTGTACGTACGCAAGTACGCGCTCTCACGGACGGCTAACGCGTACATATTCGGTAAACTCTATGGCTGTTGTGTTTCGTAGAAATCGTTGGGACGATGTCAAGAACACGTTACAGGTGTTTTTTCAAAGAAATACAGGCACCAGGTTTTTCCATTAAACTCATAATCGCGCGTTACTTTGGAAACATTAATCGGTAGATTCCTCGGGTGCGAAATTAAAATCTCAAAGAGAGTGAAATTTGAATTTCTTCGGAAATCCCGTTGCGGTTCGAACGAAAGTTACGCTACGCGTATCCTGAGAACGTAGACACCGACGTTACGATCGTGCGATCGAACAATGCCACGGCGAGGTGCAAAAGCCATGGCTGGTGTTCGAATAATAATCCAGCCAGGAACTTCCTAATAAATTCAAGCTGCCCGACAGTAGACCGCACGCCATTCGGCGGTATGCCCTGGTAATCAGTCCATAATCGATTCCGCAGACAGCTTCGACCGTACCAGAAAACAGTGCATCCGGAACTGCCATACTAGTGTGCTCGCTATATTTCCGCAATGCGTATGCCTCGAGGAAATATGTATACATTTGGATATTGGATCGAAATTGCGAGTTCGTGTTTCTTGTTGGCTCAAAACTCCGAAAAGAGCGTCTTAACGTAATGGAAATTTACTTCATTTATACGTATTACGATTCTAATTCGTGGTTAGTATGGGCCAGACTTTCTCTTATGGGATATCTTATGAGGAAAGCAAAATTGCGAATCGCGAAATGGTAGAAGTTGTTGCGAAATATCCATAATTTTCGTTATTTGCGTATTACAAAGAGATACGTAGATACGGGTAGAAGAGTTCGTCGAACCGCATAAATACAGTTATATTTTTCCAACAAAAACTCTGTTACAATAGAATGTTACGGTTTGCGCTAAACATCTGCCGGTGTAGGATGTATTCCCTGTCTTAGCGTAGACGTGCGTTAACGAGTAATGCCCATCTCGAACAAGTGATCCGTTCGTATTTCAATATGATCCATTAACGTCCCTATAAATTATAAGTCTCCGAGTTATGTCTGTTAGACAGACATTAGCCGTCACTTGCGGAGTTATTTCTCGAACTGTAGCCTTCGTTCGCGCTCGTAAATCTTTCGGAACGGTCCTTCTCCCCCGATACATCTCAAAATTATTAGTATGTCGTTCAAGAAATGTAAAATGCTCGTGATGGGCGATCGATGGCCCAGATTATCTAGGCGACAAAGGCGGAGCAAGACAAGGCCACGCTTGGCAAAATATTTTATTTGTTGAAATATAGTATTTGTCTCTTTCTGCTGCCCCCTTCTATTTTTTATCTCGAGAATGTCTTCTTATTTGATATTCTTTTATTTTTTCTCATTCTCCTTTAAGTACCGGCGAAAGCATTATAGTTTTTGTTAATCTAATCTGAAACTTATTAAACTTATTTGGGAAATTCCATACAAATTGTTGCTTTTGCCCCCTTTAGTAAAATCGGAACGCCGGTCCTGAACCAATTGAGATTTTTTTTTACAGTCGGGGATAAATCTAAATAAGAGAAATGAATAACTAATGTCCATCGAAATCACTTCATGATCGATCGGGCAGCAAGAATTGCGGTATTGCGTCGGAAAAGATTAATTATACATATATATATTCCGCGTATACCGGAGGATTTATTGCTCGAAATACATGATAAATTTGTTCAGCGAAGATATACATATACATATGTATATATATTGACATTGCCACCATCTACTCCGTTGTTTGAGTTTTGTTAATAAATATGTGCTCCGCGCTTATGTTAGCGCGGCCCGGTATCTCACGGTTTAACCTCAACAAAATGTAGACAAAGTTTGTGGCTAGCCCGTATATATAAATAGCTTGTAATAACAATACCATCTCGATATTCAGTCTTTATACTTGCGAGGAAAGGTATACGTATACCGATATCCGTGGCGTAATCCACTCTTGTTTTTCAAGCAGATTGGCCGGATACCGTGAAATAAAGTGGAAAGTACCGTCTTCGACCTCTTGGGATCCCCGATTCCGGGTATCTCGAGATTCCCCGTTCGCGCTGAATGGCGCGAAAGAGCGAGTAAAAGAGGTTTAATCGCGGCCCGCTTAGTTCGTAATTTCGGGCAGTGTCACACACTTCTTATTTATAACTACCCATTTAAGCTCCTTATCGGATCAAGGAAGCGGCAATGGTTGCCGATAGGCGGTCCTCACGGATACCAGAAGTTAAATACGCTCAGGCTGTTTTTTGGCTTCTCGAAAACGGCACCCAGTCGCCGGCACAAGATTGTTCTTTTGGAAGAGCGCTCGATAAACTCCCCGTTTGTTTCTCGGTAGAGGGGAAGAAAAAAAAAAGAGAAGAGAAATTTATATTGGCTGCCGCGAGGTACTTTCCTCGTTCACCTTCATTTACTCGGCGCCACTCCGTCACCTCGTTCTGTCCATCCTTTTTTTTGTTCTTTTTCCTTTCTGTCCTCCTTCTTTTTGCTTCTCTCTCTCTCTCTCTCTCTCTCTCTCACACTCTCTCACTCTCTCTCACTCTCTCTCACTCTCTCTCACTCTCTCTCACTCTCTCTCACTCTCTCTCACTGCTTTGTCCGTTTCTGCCTTTTTGCCACCCGTGTACCAGTTAGCTAATCTTTCGTAAGATTTATCTAACACGGCGGAAATCTCCATTCAACGTGGGCTCGGAGAAGCTGCTGCTCCGTTTTTGAGGGTGCGACCAGGAGGGTGGCGTTTTCCTTTTGAGACTATCTCGTTGATCGACAAACACGCGAGGCACCCCATCGGCGCGTGAATATCATTCACGGAAATTCGATTCCCGAGCGAGAGACGAGACCCCTCTTTGTTCAGTGGGCTGTTAAAGCTATTCCCTTTTAAATCTCTTGGAGGCTCCGCCTCGCCGAGATATTATCGTTTGCCCGGACGAAACTGGAAAGAGTTTTCACCTGCGTTAGGTATTACGCACCGGCAGTCAAAAGTTCACCTCTCGAAATCAAGCGTACCATTTTCTACGGTACGAAATACTTTATTGTCTTACAGAAACATATATGTATAAAACGTACCTTATGACCTGGTGTGCGCGGGAAACAGCAAACAATTTCTACGCTGTTTATTTCACCTCTCTGTCCCCTACCCCCCCCCCCCCCCTCTCTCTCTCTCGTTAATCCCGAGCTTTGATCTGCTTTCGACTCGAAACGCCAAGAAGACTTTAATATAAAACCGGAAAGCTGCTCTTCAAGTATTACGTATTATTGTTATTATTCAGACTGCAACGTCGGGAACCGAACGTAAAGATGTAGTTTCTGTCTTACGTGCCAATTAATTCCCATTGCCGTGAAAGGCAAATCGATATGGTAATCAACGATCTTGAACACTTTGTTCGCTGCGATTGTAAGTTTATTCGTTAAGGGTTATAGCAGAAATGTATTCGAGGAGGAGTGTAATTGAAGTGTATCGGTAGTTTAACTGAGAACACTTTTTATAAGAGGGGCCAATTATCCAAACAAAATGGCATTCTTAATACTAAGATCGAATCCTCTTTGTAAGATGCCTTTCTTAAGAAATAGAATTCTTATTCTAAATCGAATTCTCGACAGTTCCATAAATACAACCAGGATAGTAAGATACACGTATAATAATGCAAATTATGGAATACGGCAAACGATTCGAGGCATTGAGAGTTACAAATTGAATTGACGATAGGTTTACTTATCCATCTATCTTTCCTTCTCTTCGTCGCGTCGCTTGCTCGACTAATTGTAAGTAAACCGGTCCTTTGACATCTAATCGAATGACGCCACTCGTTTGGTAACGGTCAATTGCCGTAGTAACGAATGTAGAGTGGAAACTACTTACTTTCGACCGTACTTTTATTTCCGACAATGTATAGTTCTCGCGTTTGAAATCCTAGTCGGGTGGGGAGATAGATTTCCAGGTATGGAAAATGTTGACGGTCGGATACAGTGACGAACGTCCGACGATAACTGACCAGAAGCATCGGCAGGACAAACTGCAAGTTCCGCATGTATATTGTACAGTATCTTGTGAAATCAAACGCTCCTCCCGATTCGACAATATTATCAAAGGATAAAGATCAAGATCAAGATCGAAGCGGCAGGGATACACCACTCGCGCGGGGATGATAAAACTTTTATCATAAAACTGGTAAACCCATTCTGTACCGGCTAATGGAACCGCATCGATCTCCGACGCATTGTTGCTATTAACGTTCGACACGGGGATAGTACACAGTGGATTCCGCGAAGCGTGAAATGGAGATAATGACTGGCGAGTCAATCAGTTAACCAGACCGAGTCACGGTAGACTAATGAGGATATATCCCGTGGTGCGTGCGGTTACTCGTGCGTAGAACGATCCGGGGAATTCAAAAATTGGGAGTAACGTTCCATCGGCGCGCATCTTTCGCTCGTCCTTTAACCCGTTGACCACGGCGCGCTCTCGCACGGAACCATTGATAAGAATCGATATGGCTGTCGCGCCCATCGTTTTGCTCATTCGCTAAAATGAACGGTCGACGAGTTAATCCACGTTGGAGCAACTGACTTTTCGCGGGTCACTGCGTCGTCCGCGCAATAACGTAATCTTTTTATCTAATCGCAACCGACAGTGACCCGCGCGATCGCGAACTTGAACCTGCCATCACCTACCGATATTGATTTTTTCGATAATAAAAAAGTAAATACTTTGTCGACGTATGTCGTTGCAAAAACGAACTACAAAGGCGGTAAGTTTCAAATGTGAGAAACGGCCATTTCATTTGCGATGACCTAACAGTTTATGCCAAAGATCACGAGAAACTTTGGGGAATATAAAGAATAATGCTTTTCGTAAAAGGAAGGGAGGTGGAAATCCCTGAGGTACATACATATAAATTCTACTTGCGTCAGGTCCGGAAGAACATGAAAGGTTCGAGATGTCATTGTTCGGAGGACGGTAACGATTCCCGGATTTGAATTCATTGTTTCAAAGAGCCAGTTACAGTGGCTTTCCATGGACGATATATTATCTGTTATTATTGCAGCTCGACTCGGAGCCACAATGGTTGGCTTTGCGCTCCGATCTCCATATTTTAATTAAAAGCTCTTGGTGCACGGTACGCCTCGCCATATAGAAGTCAATCCGCGGTATCGTCGCATTCTCAACGCGCGTATGCTTTTTCCACATTCGTGCATACGCGAACAAAAACGCTAATGAATATCCAATAGCGCATCTTTATTGTATTTATTTCGGTCGCGCTTCCTTTTAAACGAAATTTAAAAAATTGTCTCCGCCCCGTGCTGTTGTCATAATCGAAAATCCGGCTTGCAAAATGGGCAGAAAGTGAAAATGACATGTAAGATATTCGAAAAATGAAATCCAAAAGCACGCAAATATTCAAACGCCGAATATTCCTAATCCACGTTGTCGAATCGAGAGCCTACAGCAGTGATTCTTAAACTGGTTGACGCGAAATTTTAAATTGTTTATATGTAAAAAGCAAAATTATTTCTGTAGCCAAATATACATATACTTTAGTAACTGTAGAGAGAAAAAAAGTAATAATTGCGGTGTCGTGAATTTTGTTTGACGAATGATCTCGATGTACCGCCAGACAAAGAAGTGTGAGAACCACTGGTCTGGAAGATCGTTTCGCGCCATTGTATTTGCGGGGATATTTGGAGCGAATGATCTTGGAATTACAGATTCGAACGATGATTCTTAATTTGCTAAACGGGAGAGTCACTTGAACGTATACCGTTAAAAGTAATTTACTTATAATTTACCTCTCACGTGAAATGTTTGAAGTAAGCCCCGCGCAGTTGTACTACTTTTTGAGCAATTACGCGATCATCGACATACTTTCTATCGCGTTCACCCACATTTCCGTTTAAAACTCATTTTACCGGATTGCGCATCCGAAAAGAATCTGCTAATGGATCGTCGGAATCGTTCGCACTGAATATAAAGCACGCTGCACCGAACGGGGATGAGGGTGAAACGGGGAAAGAGCAAAAAAGAAACAAAAGCTGTGGAAGACGGAAACAGGGAGAATGCGAGGGGATGGGACACGGACAGAGAGAGAGAGGGTGGGGGGGGGGGGGAGAGAGAGGGTGGCAGTTTTGGGTGGTGCGGTCGAACTCTGAGTAAGAACTGTGGTTTATTCGCGCTGTAAAATGCGGCAGGAATGTTCCCCCGTATGCGAAAATAGTGGCTCGTAAGAGTAGCACGGGTGGATGGAGTAGCGGAAGAGGGGGGTGGGGTTGGGGAGTGGCTAGAATAGAAAAGGGGGGTGGGTTACGGCGGCATATGCCGTATACGGCGCCATTCCACTCGTACATCAACAACGTGATTCCCATGCATACAGCTCGCGTTCGTTCTCGGGGTATACGCGTGTGTGCGCGCGTGTACCTGCATACGCATTCACGGGAGGATTCCCCTGTATCACCGTCGCACGTGTGCGTCCCACCTCGGGGGGCGGGGTAGGCACGTGTACGCCGTGAACGCACGCGTGTACCGTAGGTGTGCTCGTCTAGCGCGCCTGGTAAGGCAAGCGTTCCGTATTCACGCTTCGTGTCACAGAGCACCCCGTTTATCGTGCTAAGTGGTTGATAGAGAAGGTGGTTGCTTTATCAAGTTTATGTTGTACGTACGGTCGAATTAAATGTTACGGATATGGAATGTTTGGCGGGTGAGGATGTTGCGGTATTACCGCGATTACGGGATACTCGATAAATCTTTCCACTCGACGCAGTCTCGGGTACAATTGTTGTGACGCGCTATGCTACTTTTGGTAAGAATGGCCATTGATCGTTTGACCGCGCAATACTTTCAGCTGAAATTCTCAACGTAGGCGACCGCGCGGTTTACGCTCGCGATCGTCGCGAGGACGGAATACTTTTTTTGCGTAGCATGGATCTGTCGACTTATCGATCGATTATTACACGGTGTATACAATCTTGGGCGTAAAATAAATACGGTAGAAAGGAGCGCGAAGAGAACCTAAAGCATTCACCGAAAGCACCTATGCGTCCACGGTGAGGTCAAAGGTTTAAAAGGTCTCTGACCATTCTCCGAGTTCTGCTCGTTTGTTGTTCCGCTGCTCATCGTCGTCTCTCGTAAATACGCCAACAGCCTTTGCTCAAAGGCTGCGTCGCGACGTACCAAGCGTGTATTACCACGAATTTGCATCGTAGCCCAAACGACTGATAAGGCGGTTCGGCCGCAGCGGGGTCAGTTCTGACGCGGCTCCTCGCATCACATTACACGCTGTTGTATACACAATAAATCGCTACGAAGTAATTCTGAAAAGTATCCGACAATGAACAAATTTCTGTTCGAGTCTCGCTTCTTTACGGATCACCTGCAAATATGTATGAATTCCCATAAACAACCGCGATCTAATTCTAAGAACGATACGAGGTTTCTTTAAGGTTTGTTTACGGAAGCCGTGGAGGTGTACGTTCGATGCGTACCAAATCTTTGTTTCTCAAGATGTTGCTTCAGTCACCGTTACGATCGCGGGGCTTGCGCGACGAGGCAAGATGTTGCCGGCTTTAAAGCGCGACGGTTAGCCGGGAAAAAGATTGTTCAGTTCTGAACACGGTTCGGGAATTACGGTTCTGAATTACGGTTTCTGTATTACGGTTTCTGTTTCGCGTTACTACTTGGTTCAGAGGTAAGCAACCGCGAGTGTCGTCGAGTGGCTCGTACAAACAGAAGGATCTTGGATTGAAGCTTGCCGTCGTAGAGTATGCCTTGGTAAATGTTTGACGATGGAGAGCGGTTTTACGAGGGTTATCTGATATACCGTTATCCAAGTTCTCTCGGATACGTTACGTTCCTCAGACGTTGCTTTAATTACGGTCTAGCGGCATAACCGGCGGATGCGCGTACGCGTTCATCCACGGAAGAAGAGTTTCGCGCCTCCTTTCGTTGCACCACCACGTGCCGGACGAATATAATCAACTAACGCAGAATTTATGAATGATATACCAAAATAGTGTAGTTGTGTTTTATAAAAGATATTTTTCGAACGGGCAAAGCGTGCCATTCCATCGGTTACTAATGCCTGGCACGAATTAGCCGTTTACGTTTGACACGTTCAGGCGCGAGCGCTATTACGATGGTAGGTAATAGAAAAGACGAATAGATAAATCTCAGCAGATGGAAGTGATTGCGAGTGGCTTCGCCCCCAAGGGATTCGAGTAAAACTTAGCGCTTTGCGAATTAAAAAGTTGAACGTTCTGCGGAACGAAGAGAAAGATGGCGCGAGACGGTTTACTACCCGTAAAATAGTACACGCGCGCGTGATGAACTGACACGGTATCCGATTGAACGTCAAAGACAGATACGTGGAAGAGATACGGAAAAGTTGAGCGCATAAACTTGAAATTGGTTGCTGGCTGCGGTCTCCGGATACTCGATAGGAATTCCTGATACGTTCTCGTTTCCTGTCCAAGTTCCAGGTTTCTCGTGTGTTCTATCCTTTGTTTGCGCGTTTCGTGTTTCTCTTTGTCGCTCGGTTATACATACGCGGTACGTACAACCCCCGTTATTCAATTTATTTTGCATCGCGTCAAACTCCGTTATTACACCTCCTTAGGTTTTACGCGCCACAGAATTCTATTTCCGTAAACAACAGTTTTATTTCTTCACCTCCCTCGCGTTGCTGCCCTCGGTTGCCGCGTGGCGAGCTTCAAGGTAACCAGGTCGACAGCATTCACGCTCAACGACTATAATTGTAATTACGGGCCGACGTTCGTCCGAGCGAACGAACGCGTGAATTGGAATGCGGTATCACCGGTGCTCTGTACGTATGCCGTTGTATGCGTACACGTGCAACGAGAAACGCGATACGATTAGATCCAAACCGCGGCTGATAATGTTTTAAGAGAAGAAAATCGAACGGTCGACTCGTTTGCTTTTTTTTGCATATACGTTCGTTGAAAGTTTCCACCGACGACTATCCCGCTATATATATATATATATATATATATATATATATATATATATATATATATATATATATATATATATATATATATATATGTCAAAACAATAACTTGCAACATATTGACATAACTTTACATCAGAGAGGGAGGAAGGTATACCGCGACAACGTGCGACACGATGACCGACGATGAGAGAGAAACGAGAGTAACGAAAGAGAGGACAAGTAAATCACCACACTGTCGAGCGAACGTATTGGCGGTAGTTCAAATTTCGGTCCTCCATTTTCGGTGGATACTGTGCTACTTCACCCCCACGGATTGGTATGGTTAGTTCGTAAGACAAATCGTATTTCTTTGTTTCGATAATTCGTAGCGGTAAGCAGTTCGTATATCGATAAACCGTAACGTAATCTAGTATTTCGTTCGCTGGTCTCCGGATCTCGTTTATTCGCAATGAACAAACATTGTGGTGAAATAAAGTCAGCCGGTAGGAAAAATTGAACAAACTGGACGGGACGATTTGAGGCATTTGGCACGAAACGTTTGAACAAAAAGTACGAAAAAGCCAGAGGAACGCAAAAAGTACGAGTTCAACGATCCTCGTCGAATCGTAGAAAAGAAAGTGGAACAGCGAATCAATCGGGAATATTCGTTTCCTACATTTTTGCATTGTTTTCGCCGGCGCGAAAAGAGAAGTTGGAAACACGACCTCTCATCGTGTAATTTGTCTCTGATAATTATACCGATATCGCGAGGAAAGAATTAACATAAAACTGGCGGTTTTCGCGGTAAAAGGACGATGTTCGCTAAGAGCATAATGAATACGCAAGGTGTAGACTCTCGTTCCATTCGTCGTGTCTACCTCTCTCCATCTTGTTCTCCTCGGGGAATACGGGGGTTGCAGGTTATTCCAAAGGGAGAGGAAGTTGCAGCGGTAAACTTGTAGTTTTTCCAGTTTCGCTTACCTCCACCCACCATTTCCTCTTCATTCGGCTACCGCGAGTCTCCGGCGCTCGCGTAATAGCCGAAAGAAACACTTTGTTGGGCAGAGGAGCTCCACAGATCCAAGATAGAGTAGGAGTACCATCGTCCCGTCTTCCCTGAACTCCCGAGCAGTTACTCCTCCGAGCGAACCTCTGCTGGCGGATGAATTCGGCTGAGAAGTCGAAGGAACTTCCCCTCGGATAAAAGAAAGCCACGAAACTTGGAAGATGAGAGGTCGTCGGAACTATTTCCTTTTGTAAGCGCCAACAGCTCGTGGTATCGACCGCGGAAACCGTATATGACGGAAGAAAAACTGGCTTGGGACGACGAGCTCGGGAGAATGAAGAAAATTCGACAATTTGTCGCCGGCAAATTAACAAATAAAGCGTGTAAAGCGTATTGAATTGTCTTCTGTCTTCTTTAGAGCATTTAAAACACGAGAGAAAATGCCATTCAAAGCTCCGAACGTCGATTCTCCTTGCAGGACTCGTATCGAATTCCTTATTTTCTTCAACGTGTAAAATTTCTTTGCCGCCTATTACACAAATCCTGTACACTCAAATTTAAAAAATTGTAACGTTCGGTGTTCTCCCTCACGGCCACGGATATGCATCGTCGATACAAAAATCAAATTTCGAAAAGTATACAAATTAATAAAAAGTACTGGTTACCCGGAGGAGAGATGGAAAAAAAAAGTTTAGGAGGAAACAGTTGAAACGCAACAATGAGAGTACCTGGTGCGGATCCAGAACGCAAATTTGAATAGTTTTCCGCTCGTCGCGTAAACTCCATCCTCGAAGAGATTTGAACGGCGCGCGTGACATATTTTCCAGGTGTAAATGGATAAACGAAGGTAGGGGTGAGGGTTTGTATCGCATAGCTGTCGGATAGGCGGTTCTCCGTAAAAATCACAGTGACCTTTGTTCGCGGTCTCCCCCCCCTCCGACCTTCCTTCTCCTCCCCCTTCGGCAAGCTCTTTTTTTTGTTGCTTGTCGGTTAGCGTTGCCAGTCGTAAAAAAAAAGAGTGGCGGACAGCGTCGGGTGACACAATGGCAGATAGTTAACGCGTACTAACGTAGGGTACGTTTGTTAGAGTGACGAGGGAAGCTCGGCAGGGTAGAGAGAAAGGGAATGAGAGGGTAGGGTAGGTAGCCTTCATTTGGGTGCAAATGGGGTTTTTTTCCGAATGGACGTTTTAAAAGTTTGCTGCTGGGTGGCATTGTTTGACCGGCAGCGGTAGGGGTGAGGTCAACGCGGGGCGAGTCCGTGGAGGCTTTGATTAACTGGCGCCACGAGGCGAGCCCTTCGCGCGATTGTTTGCCGCTCCCGCTCCCTCACCCTCACCCCCACCCTCACCCTCACCATCTCCCGCCCCGTTCGATCCTCCTTTTCTTCTACTCCTTCTGTTTCGCTTCTTCCCGTCGTTCCTTCTTGCGCCAGTTGTCGTTTCCGTTGTTCTCGGTTTCTTCGTTTTTCGGGACAATGGTCACCGAACCGCTTCTTCTGTTTTGTTCCTCTGTTGCGCCCACTCCCTCAAACGTCGGGCAGACGAGATACTTCAATTAAGTTCACCCGGCGAAGCAAGCCAAACTACTTTTCGTACGCATTCACTCCATTTGTAAGCTCTGTTCGCCTTAGAGCCGTGAGGCGAAATTCGTTTAAGACTTTGCCGTCTTAAATGAATCGTCGAGGACCAGTATCGATCAGTTGTTTTCGTGATTTTTTGGACTCGACGAAAACACTGTCAGGATTCGAGGCAATTCATTTTTTACACAAAGCGTTCTTATATACAATTTTACGAATGTACGTAATGGAGATCAATGCGAATCCTTTGGCAACGAGACGAACGTAAGTAGATTCAAATTGATCCACCTGCCGGAAAGCTTAGCTCTTTCACCGATATTGATTCTTGCCGTCTCCTACTGGCACGCGTCGACCAGTCTCTTCTTTCTCAGCTTTTTTTCTCGAGGAGGGCTTCGGATCGCTTTCTACCGCTTTATCCCCGTAATTGCAACTCCCCTCCAATTTCCCCGTGAGCTATTCCGCGGTTAGGTATAGCGAGTTCAAAGTAAACGTATTTTTTCCTCCAACGTAACCCTCTTTCGCGTAATGTTATATCTCAACCCGAGGGGTGAGATTTAATTTGATTGCCACGTTTCTAACGACGCGACGCGACGCCTCGACAATTGTGCCGAAGGCATAAGGTCTTGAAGAACAGAACAGTTTTCTTGGCCATTTGCAATTATTTGTCAGAGTCCCGCGTACGTGATCGTTTTCTTTAAAGCCATTCCTCTTTCCATTGATCTCGTTCTCCTTTTCTTTCTTCGAATCTGGCGTAGAACTACGTTTTCCGTATTATTCTTTCGCCCCGTATCTTGTTGTCTTTTCAAACGAACTGCTGCTCCCGCGTTGCAATGCTACCAAGACTCTCCGAACAGGTAAATCAAACTAAGTCCAAGTATTCGTTACGCTTAGTACGTTCGTCGACGATGGAATCGGTCGTTTGAACGGACGTTTTGGTTTCGTTAATTTTACATTGCCCTCTTCACGGGTGTATTTTTAAGATGAGAAAAATTGATTAAAATTTTGATCGCTATCACGCGTCAAGCTGTTCTGTTTTTATCCCGAAGGGATTCCATGGCGAACAGTTCTCCACCAGATTTTGATTCTTTCGCGCTGTTGTATTAATTTTTTTGATCGACAATATCAATTTGAAAGAGACTAAACTTACGTATACGTGGGAGTCCTCCCGAAGAGATTAAGCCGCTGACAAGTATCTAATATAGATATGTATGATCGACTCTTTCAATAATGCTGCTCCAACTTCCTTTTGCTTTACCTGCCTCCGCGGGTAGCTTTAACGTAAGTCTTCGTTTGAAATTCTTTGCCGCTATTAATTAAGTTCCGTAATATCAATACCAGAGATCGATATTCAAGGAATCTTGGCGCAAGCGCGATATTTCCACCAACGACACGGAAGAGAAAAAGGGCTCGATTGTAGGTTGCCCTAAGGGAGGAGATCAAATCAAAGTACCAATTGGCTTTTAGTTAAAACGAGTTCTAATCTCTATCGAATGTAGTTCCTCCTCGCTATTTCTCGGACGAACTCCATCCTCAGTTCACCGCTACGTCGAAATTAATTCCAGACTGTTGCTTCCAACAGACTCCATCGAGGCATAGTATAACTTTGTACTCAAATGGGCCGTTCCATTATACTCTAGCTACCATCGACAGTTGAACGAACCGCGTTCCGGCAAAGGGTTGATTTTGGCCGAATGGCTAACGCGGTCGTGTTATCGCAATAACGTCTTTTTAATACCCGTGAAATCGCAAACTCTGGGCTTCCCTCTCGGCTCGATCAATTCCCAACCGAGAGACACTTAATGGTTTACGCGCGTGATTAAACCTCGAGACACGGAATGAGAGAAGCGGTTTTAGTCGATTCGCGTCCCTTTGTTTTTTATCGTTAGTCCCCCCGTCCATATTGTCCAAATTGTCCCCCGACGCGTTAGCAATGACGATCATTGTTGTACGGGATAAAAATACATCGGTGAATTTGAAGCGCGAGACAAATAAAGTTTAGGTTTGCTCTTACCGCTTCGAGGTATTTCAACGGGACAGTAAATTGCACGTATTTGTTTAAGCTGTCGTGGCCAACGAGTTATATATATTACATTTACCCGGAGTTGATCGAAGTCGATTACCACCCGGCTCGAACGTCTCGTGGCAATGTCGAAGGTCGTTGTGGAGGTTTTGCCCGTATCGAAGAAATCCAATACCGCAAAGTACCTGTATTTATCTGTCATTGGTCGACTGAAAATACGCCCGGCAAGTGCGAGCAGTTGACGGGAAAAACACGGTACACGATGGAACCCTTTATCTTTTTTAAAACCCCTTCTGGTTTTAATTTATTCTGGCGATGCCAGGATTTTTTTTAAGAATATCGGATCCAGACGATAAGTTTTATCTTATGGGCGCTTACTTCCTGTAACTGCTGACGCATGGTGGTCGATATTGTAATTAGCGGGCAACGTACGACGAAGCGTGCCGAAACAAAGGAAAAGATTTTTATTGCAATCGAATAATTGATCGTTTTAGCATTGCAGTCGCGAAATATCGACCGTAGCTCTGCGTAATGTTAACGCGATGCGACGCAAAGTACCCAATTCTGTTCGCAAATTAAACGGTGGGACTGTTGCTTCGACTTTTCGAAATGATGCGTAATATTTTCGAATCTGTTAAATAAGCTAGATCAGTGGTTCCGAAACTTTTTACAACCGCGGTCAGGTGAAAGCACAAGAGACCGCCGAGGCAGAAACGAAAACCATTAATTGTAATAGTATAATAGTATTTCGTGTAATAGTTTTAAAAAATAATATTATGAAAGGAAAATTCGTCGTTTTGTACTTTATTTTATAAATGGACGTCTTTTACAAATTTTTGACCGACCGCAATGGATTCCCAAATCAACGATGGGAAAATCGTTTCCATGGCAACCGATTTCCAGGCGCCGAGACTTTACTATTTCGTCTTTAACTGGCGTATCGCCCACGCACATTGCACGCGTCACAGATACCGTGATGCCACACGAGCTCCACGTGCCCTGAGAATAGTCTGTTTCTAGCATAAGCCTATCCAACCATTTTCGTCGGCCCGCGCGGCAATTTAAATCGCCATAACCAAATCTAACCAAAGTTTCGTAAGGGGAGTAGGACTCCGCGCGATATAAAGAACAACCGTTAAGCTTAAAAATTAACCGATTCGGGTAAATCGATCGACAATACTTTTGCGCTGCGATGCGGCAACAATTAACCTTGGCGTCACTTAACGAACCACAACGAATGCTCCCCTGCTCTCGATTCGGCAGTCCCGTTCGCTCGCACATCCCGCAATGCCATTTCTCCTTGAACCGGTACTTAGTACTTACGAGTGGAAAATCACTCTTTCCGTCCTTTTCATCCATCTTCCGACGCCGCGGAAGCTTATGGTCCCGGCAAACGACGCTTACTCGCGACGTCGAAGTACGAGTAAGAGATATTTTTCGCATTCCCTGGCGAGCGGTTCTGACAGGGAGCTAAAAAAAAAAACAAACAAAAAAAAACAAATATTTCGAAGATTTCTTTCACCGGATCTGAAGCGGGGTTTCTTGCATCGGGAAATTCTATCGGTAATGTTCTTTTTACCGTAAACGCCTGTCGATCTTTAGTTTTTTTTTTTTTTTTTTTACTATCACTCTGGTGATACGTATACTACTTCGGTTCGAAATTTAACGTCAAGTTTAACGTGACGCGCCTATTTGTCGCGAAGTTTTAAATAAATAATTTAAATTTATAATAATCCATGGTTATCATAGCTTCCCGTTCCATCGAGTTAAGATGCAAATATATGTACATACACGCGATTTTGATTTAGTTCATCCAGGATGTTACGTAAAAATACTGATTAACATTGTTTGCTTGGGTAAGAAAGTTCCGAGAGAGAGGTAAACAGTCGCGCGAACGAACATTGTTGGAAGAAATGATCGGGACTGATCGTGCGCTGCGAATTGTTTGCTCGATATGTTTGTAACGCGCGGCCCTGTCTACAAAGTTTGAGTTTCGAAGAACATTGTAATCTGATCCCTGATTGAAATTGATCCAGACGCGCGGGACGATCGATTGATTACCATGTTAAATACGTTTCGGTTTCCAGTAAGAGCAATATCGTTTCTCCCTTCGACCGAATTTCCATTTCGAAAACGACGACGCGCACTACCGACGAAATAGAACACCCAGATAGGTTGCCCGCGTATGGGATTTTTCTAAATAAAAAAAAAAAATCTCTATACCTCCCTCGCGATTTACCCTATCCGTTCGATTCTTTACATACTTTTGTAGAAATGCATACATTTCTATGCGCAAAACCCGCGTGGAGGAAGGAAAACAAACGGCGCGGCGGCGCGTCGTAGCGTTCGCGATTTGAATTTGACTCAAAGCACAGATTTCATTTTGGATTAGAGGGAGCACTTTCAGATTTCAATTCGATGCCGGCCATTTTTCCATCCCTGATTATCCGAACGAGTCGAGTGCACAAAAGCTTCGCGACGTAGGGTCGAGGGGGGGGGGGGGGGAGTATAGGTTTCAGCTGGAACCCTAGAATTACGTGTATGTATATGTATGCGCATTCGTATTATAAAAATCCTGCCGTTCCGCCCGTGTAGAAACGGATCGATGTCTGTTTTCAGTGCCGAAGGTGGAGATCGTGGACGAGCACGGGGCAACCGCCGGTGACAAATTCTACAAAGCGGGCAGCACGATAGAGTTGAAGTGCGTGGTCAGCAATATACCGCAGCCTACCGGTTACGTTACATGGCGGCACGGATCTCGAACGCTGAATTACGACACCACTCGTGGAGGAATCAGGTAAGCCTCGAACAGAGCGTACGATTTAATGGCACGGGGATTCGTTTGTCGACGATTCCGATATACATACGTACATACGAACACTCGTTCTAATCGTATAACCGTCGCGCGTCCTTCTTTTTTAATTAGACACCGAGAGCGTCGGCGCACGGTGCAACATCTGACCGCACGACCCGTTCAGATATGGTTTGCGGGCACTCGAGTAATTTCGTTGCCCGCCGGCCGATAGTTTATGCAGGCTGCACGGGGATTCTAATTGCTTCGATAAAGAATGGAACGTTTGGTGAATTTTGAAAGGCTTTCATTAAAGTTCCTCCGAACGGTTACGGTGCGACGCGCGGCGGTTGCGGCGGCCGTCGGGGCATCGTGTGTGACCTAATTGGTTATAGATATGAGAGAATTCATGAATTTCAAGTAGACGCTCGTTCGGTTACTCTCTCTCTCTCTCTCTCTCTCTCTCTCTCTCTCTCTCTCTCTCTCTCTCTCTCTCTCTCTCTCTCCCCCCCTCTCTCTCGGTTTTGGTAGGGCCACCTTTCGCTCGGAGATTCGACGATAAATCGATTTCGTGCCGTTTCTCGGGTATAGTTCTCTCACGCGTTTACCGCCGACTCGATGGTACTTTCCGTGTCGCGTCGGCTTAAAATATCGCCGCGCGGCCGGCCGAAATCAAGAGCGACGCTAGTCCCTGTATCTATGGATCCCCTCGTTTCCCGCGTGCGCTTAATCGCCGTTCCATGACCGGAAGAATAACCCTCAAAGTTGCATCGAAGACTCGATGAAATTATTCGTTCGGCCGCCTTTTGCTCCGAGCGGCTTTGTATTTCGCAATAAATACGTCCAATTGCCGCACCGTAGGGGGTAGGAGTCCTGGTAGCTAAATATATTTCGGACATTTGCATTTGTAATCTGATCTGTACGAGCAATTTCAGATTTCCATGCGCGTACCAGATAGAGAATTCTCGGTGTCCGGAACAGATTTTATTTCAATGCCTGTCGACTGACGCGAAAGAAATATTTCAAGAAGTAACGGTACAGGTTTAATATACCTACGTTAGACGAAAGTCCGTTAAAGGAACTTTTCTTTCTCTGGGACTTGACGTAACGTATCGAATTGTTGTCGGTATGCGTCGATATTTACTTCGGCTATGGACATCCGTGCCGATTGGAGATTGAGCCATGTGGCGTCGGAAATAGTTGATTTCTCGATTCGAGCTATCGATATGTCACCGACTCTATTAAAATTCATTCGAGAGCGCGATACCACTGGCAAATATTTAAATTCGTATTCGCGTCTGACGCGATGTTGGGAAACAAGTTTTCGTAAAGTACCTACTCGCCAAGAAGTCGACTGCGCCGTCGTATTTGTCGTATAAATTTCGCTCGTGTATTCCCAATAGTCGCGAATTTCTCTGACTTTATCTTCCATAACTGGGGAAAATCTTTGACTTGAAAACGCATTTCGTTACATTGAATTAGCTTGGAAATTGTGATCGACCGCACAATGGAACCATTTTAACCGCCCATCCCCGGCCGGCCGGCCGTCCGTCCGTGACGCTGAAAACAGGAAAGCTTACTGAATGGCAAAGGTATGGCAAAGTTTAAAATCTCATTAAAGAGCCAAAAATGCATTCTGTACGATCGCCACGATATTGTTATTGATTTGCAAAATGTTACTCCCTCATCCATGATTTTAGCCATTATTTCGATTGAATGCGCGCGTAGAGACAAACCACAGGGACTATTATGTCGAGAGAAATACAGTTTTTAAATTGATATTGTTCAATTCGGTGCATTATGTCTGCGCGATACGTACATTAGAACTCTCAAATTTGCTCGTTCCCCTACAATTTTATTATTATACGTTTTTACTAATTATTATTATTATTATTATTCTGCATTTTATGATCTTCTGTCCCGTGTAAATTTAACGCACAATTACATTCAATTATTGTATTCGCTTTAGAAAATACAAAATGAAATTTACGATTGAAAGTATGTGATTTTCCGTTAAATCCGGAATTACTCGCTTTGAGTTTTACGGGACGGTATTTGGTCGGTGGAATTACGTTGAACGGACGTTTCGTTTATTTTTGCGAGTAATTGTATGTACACCGTTATTAGCAGCGTATTACGAGCTGTCGGACGGTCCCGGTACAATTGTAATAATTGTTCCAAATATATGTATACGTTGCGCGTGTTTCGCATTACTCTTCTCTCCGAGATTTCCTACGCGCACGGTCCGATTATTCTTACAAACGTATAAACGCTGCTGATATTAGAAACAGCGAAATCCCACGGGGAAACGAACAATAAACCACGATCGTCGGTCATAAAGATTCGAAACGATTACAAAAATGGGTCGTTAATGCGTACAGTTATGAGGGTCATAAAATACGAAGACAGCCGTAATCGTAGCAAAATCCGTGTTCCGTGAGAGAGTTTCCTCGCACCGCCGTTTTTAAAATTAATCCCGAGCGTTTCTTCTCTTCTTCCCCGTCCCGCTATCGGCGTCTCGATCGTACGTTTCATCTTGACCGGAAGAAAAAACAGAAAAGAGTTACATTCTTTACTTTGTGCGATTCCATCCAACGGGACGCGTGAATTGTAAATTAAGAAACTTGTTTTATCATTCCGTAGACGATACTCGTTTTTCGCTGCTTTTCATTTCTTCTTTCAAAGCAGTTAATTTGACGCGTCTCTTTGCAGCTCTCGTACGAAATTACACGTATTCCAATAATTCTTCCCCTTTTTTTTGTTAGTTGTTTTTTTTTTTACGCCGAAGCAAAGAAGAAGCTTATTAGTCTTTTTGTTTGGTTCGATGCGCGGTGCACGCGTAACTCAATTTGACGCCCTCCTTGTATCCGTGCAGTAGTCATCGTTCGAATCTGGATTTGCAATTTATTCGCAGAGCCGGGTTCACTTTTAATCCTCCTATGATCAATATCAAGCGCACATTCGTTTCAAACTTCATTAATGGCACACGCCCTAATGGCATGACGGGTATCCCTCCATTTTGTAAATCTCTCTTTCTACCAAGTTCGCCGCTCGTACAGGGTGAAACGCGAAACACGAAACACGGTTGCATTTGATGTCACGGTAATGAAAGAGATACAGGCTGTTTAATAGCTTAATTACCAAATTTTCACCTTTCCGAGCTACGTAGTTATCGTACCAGCGTTGGCACCATAATTCGTAGATGAGAACGAATGCAATGAGGGTTATAAGCAATTAGATTAAACCGTTGATGACCATAATGATTGGAAATTCAGATGAAAATTTAATCAATTGGTTAAATATACGATTTATTATCGGGAAAGAACATTGTCCGCTCGGCAATTCTCTATTTTGCCCGAAATAGATCCTGTTGAAGCGCCAATCAATTAACGTTCCCCATCTGGTTTATAAATGAAATAAGTTTTAAGTTATAATTTGGTGACAACATCATTGCTTCCTCGAGCCCTTAAATTGGCGATTACACCATTGTTTGGTGCAAATATTTTATAGATCCGTCGTGATCCATTACATTAATAATAAATAAGTTCTGATCTTTTATTTCACCGAAATGTACAGTGAAGCAATCCTACCGAGACTAATTTTCGACGAAACAGATCATTCTTCGTCGAGTTTCTGGAACGCCAAAAACTCTCGCGAAAATAGTTGGAGGAAGTACAATTGACATTGCTTAAACGCGCGATAAACTGTACACGTTTGCGCGAACAGCGTGTTGCAACTTTGACACTTATCCGTGAGGAAATAAATTAATAAAGAAAAAGCAACGACAAACGATGGTTCGGATAAACCGACGCTTGGCGTGATCTTCAGCGTCGTTGAACGATACCGAGCGAGGATTTCGGTCGGAACAAGTGCAGCGAAAAATCAGCGGGAACCACGGTAATGAATGCGGTGCGCCCGAAGAAGGGGATTCTGTCAGACGAGCTGTTGAAAATTTAATCATCCCCGAAAGCGCTCGATTATTGTGCCACGACACGTGACGCGCGAGCGTGTTCTCTATTCACGGTTGTCGGGAGAGAGGGCTTTGAATAAAACATACGGCGTTTCCAATAAATTCGCGAAAAAGAGAAGCGATTAAACCTCGATTCCGTCTATCCGACTATCCTACTATCCGACTATCCGACTATCCGACTATCCGACACGCATCACCAGACATACGTCCAGATCTACTGCCATAATGCTCAGAGGTACGAATTGATTTCAGGCATGTCCAATCTACGACAATTTGAGTTTCCCCATTCATAGTTTACGCTCCGCGCGCCTCGTCGCGTTGCGAGAAGTGATCTCAACCACGCGCGTGTTTTTTTTTTCGTTTTGTTCAAACTTTGTCGGATAGTCGGATGGAGTCTAAGCGACGAACGAACGCTTTCAATTAGTTTTTCGCGAATCGATTATCCGCGATATATTATAGCACCGTAACCGTCGTAAAGTAAATCAACGGGTGCGTTGTTTATTGGCTCCAGAGCGTGATCAGAATTGCGTAAATATTCTGCTATTTTTTTTTAGGCACAAAGAAGCAACATAGCGTTCCGTCGTGCATATAAGAGACGCAAACACCCAATGCTTTCTTTATTGGTCTCGCCGCGTCGTCAGGACGGATGTACGTAAATAAACCACCGTTCTCTGGTCGAATCAAAAAGCAATCAAACTAATGCTCGCAGCGGTATACAAAATGACCGACGAGTTATCGGCAATTTATAAAACGTGAAGTATCGTTGGCCCGTAATGCTCCTAGGACGGTGTACGTAGCGTTGTATGGAGGTCTCACTGTCAAAGTGTGCGCGCGCAATTTATGGAGAACATTCTATTACGCTTTGATTGGCCCCGAGAGCCGTTTTACGAGATCGTTTAACCGAGGGCGTCAAACGCAGCGTTGTAAATAAATGACGTTCGATCGAGCCATCGTCTATCCCGATTACCCGCTCATGGCTCCTATTACGTTGCGTCGCGTCGCGTCGCGTCGCGTCTCGTCGCGTCTCGTCGCGTCGCGTCCAGTCGGTACGCGGCCAGAGTTCCTCAGCCAGCTTTAACGTTGTACAGATTACAGGGGAGAGGATTCCCACGGAATGCCAGGCACACGTTCGCACCTGGGAAACTTTAACCAGCCGGGTACCAGGTGTTTCGGGTTAGTTCGTATAATACAAAGCGCTGTACAGCGTTTAATTATTCAGTAGACTTTGCGACTTTAAACAAGATTCTCTTCGCGCCCCGTTACTCCTCTTGATGTGTCAATTTTACAAAGTTAGGAACGCGCTAATTAAAACATCGTCGCGAAATTGGGAGTATACGGTAACTGATTATGATACGCGAAATCTCGGTCGATACGGTCGAACGAATGGTCTTTATCCAAAGTTGGCTGAGACATTGAACCTTTAACGGTCTGATAAAATTACGAATAACGGTAACAGAGTATCTTCCTTTTTTTTTTTCTTCTACCTATGACAAAATCTCACGTTTTATCGAATAAATCTCGTTTATAATTGCGTCATTCGTGATAAATAAACTTGACGTTCCACCCAAGTCTCGCTCGGGATTAACCGTTAATGAGTTAGAAGTACCTCAGCATTTTTCTTTTCTCACCACGAGACTCGTACGTTAAACGATGTACGCGCAAAAACGGGTTTCGGCGTCTACAGCCGATATAGCGTAATTCCGTTTGCCATCATGGGCCACTAGTGGCTCTACAACAAAGTTTCGATACGATCGTGGATCGTTATTCTGATATTGGCAAAACGACGAAGATCGGAGGGAACGTAAAGTCTCGAACTACATACATCGACAAAGTTCGGGGGCAGCTTAATATTATTATACACTTGACCGTGCACCGTATTCCGCCCGAGTGTCCCCTCCTCTACTTGGTTCGCCACGATTCTGTCCATTACTCTTCACCTTGGGCCCTTGGTAAGTTGTCCAAGTCCTAGAGTGCATGCCCCGAGCGTGCACGATGGATGCGATAAATTTAACACTCGGCATGCTTAAGATCGTCAAAAGTTGCGATCTTCGTAAACTTCGGCGCGCGCGCTTGGGGTTACCCGGTGGACCCGTTTAACGTTTTAATGTGATTTTAATTGTGCCCGTGACTAGGAAAATAGTCTGTCATGTTTTTTTATCACGGTATTTTGTTTTAAAGGATGTCATGGAAAATAACTGGTATACTCGTTTTTTATTATTTTTTTACTTGGACCACTTTCATAATCATGGACACAATTGAATCATTTATTTCAGAAACTCCCCCCCATCAAATTCCCCCCCCCCCCCCCCATCCCCAACCAAGTCCACTTTTTCACTTTTCGAGATAACTAATAAACACGGTTTCTTTAAACTCATAACGTAACATCTTATATGTATTATCGATACAATGTTTTAATGGGTCGATGGATCAGTGTTGCCAGAAACTTTTAATCGATGCATTATCGTGGGAATAACGAAGGACCAGCGACTGCAACGTTAAGTATGTATACATATGTAGTGATTGTCGATGGCAGTGTAAGATGAAAAAGTTTGGTTATTTTTTCCTCGACGCGTTCAGAAAGTACAGGTTCATTAATTTCGTTACTGATCGGATAAGAAGTGTGCAGAGTTTTGACAGCGAGCACGAGAACCAGCGAGTTATACGTATGTACAAAAAGAAAGTTTCGATTGAATTATACGCGCCGGTGATCGTGACGTGTCGGCACAATCATTACTTTGCGCGGCGATGTGCGAAATTGTCAGATCGGCAACGCATTGCCGATTCATGGCGATACGAGGAGCTTTGTATTATCGGTGAACGGTTTCCAGGAGTTTGTACCAACGTGCTGACAGTATGTACAGGTTGGTCGATCCATTACTCGGCAAATCAATTAGGCCGCAGGCACGATTGGCGACGCGTGTAACGCGGGGGAAAAAGAGCGACCGAAACAAAGCATTTAATCGGATTTTGCTTTTTCGATCTTACACGTCGAGCTCAACTTGGCAAATATTTCATGGAAACGCCGTGCAATCGCGTGGCAACTCTTTCCAAGGTTTTATTTGTCTTGGTTTCTCCGCTCGTTTGTCCGGGACAAATCTTGAAATCAGTTTCTTACCCGTTTCTCTACCGATTCGATTTTACTGAAATTTGGCCCACGCGCGCATTTGAGAGTACGCGATGATACCTTATTTTCTTAGATTTGAGTCTATCAACCGTGTGCAAAAAACAAACTGCGGAGGAATGAGAAGTTTGACAGGAACTGAATCGTTATTTCTTATCGTTAGTTGTATGGGACTAAAAATATATGTATAATACATAGAAGAGCACTTTTTAAGTTGCAGGTTTTAATCAAAATGTAATGAAAAGTAGAGAGTAGATGGTGTAAAATGAAATAAAATCGTGGGGCGCCCATCAAAGAATCGTATGAGAGCGTTAGCAGAATTTTAATTAACATGACGAGAGTACCACGATTTTAATTTTACTATACCATTTCTTTTTAACTTTTTCCATATCGCTGTCGACGATAGGATCGGAGCAATATTTAAAAGTTCTGTTTGGTTAGTATCGTTTCGTAAATCGCATGGGTCGTTAGCGCGTCGTTCGCTAGAAGTATCCTGTCGCGCGATGAATTAATAATTGCATCCAACGTGATTTTCCGTTACAATCTGCCGGCAGATACGTTTTGAAATAGAGAGCCGACGAGGTACGAGGAAAAGTTGTGTCACGGATATACATGTTCCCTTTTCAGCAAACAATATTTTGTATCGAGAGGGGTACAAAGTGTATTCATTAAGGTAGAAGCTGCGAGCACGCTCAGAGGTCCTTTTTTTTTTTAGGCAGGCAAATGTTACATTCACGAAATTCTGTTCTTTGACGTTGTTGAATCTGGAAATATTAATTTCAGTTTTCCCTAATTGTCGGCCGGATCGAGATGAATAAGTATGAAAGGGAAGAAACAGCGCGTCGCGCGGGAGGATAATTTTCATCATGTTTTGTAATCTTTGGAATAATAATATAGACAGCTCCGGGTCGTATTTCATCGAACGTAATATATGTATAAAGATGCTTTACATTGAAGGGAAGCACCGCGTCCGAAACATTTACTACGATTGCAGAGATCAGGATTTCATAAGAAATTTCCACGGAGAAAAGCTTACTTGCCATTTGTGCATACATTAGCTCGAAGCTATTTATTAAAATAATTGAAAAAGGACATTTGAAAGGTAAATGTACCGAGGTACCGAGTACCAGGTAAATGACGGTACACTCGCGTTTCTGGGAGAGGAGATTTTTTGCAAAACCGTGTATTCACTTTAACGTTATTCGTGCATTCAATTCAATTAACTTCGGTCCTTCGGTCTCGCGAGGGAAACCTGTCTTTCGCATTCGAAGAACGTTTTTACTTTGAAATTAGCACGCGATAGTCGTTGAAAGCGCGAACGAGCTTTCAGTGTATCTTTTAAATAGACGCATTGTCCCGTAGCGCCGCGTCACTGCGCGCACCCTCCTTTAATCCCGTAGAATCGAGGGAAGGGAGGGCGGAATAATACGTAAATACGTGAATACGTACATACGTCGCGTACAACGACACCCTTTGGTCAAAACTTTTCATCCTCGGGGAAACTTTGGCGGTAGGTAACTACTTACGCGACGACTTCTTTATGACTTACCGGAGCGTGCGTGCCGGCTATGCGCCGACTGCTGGGGGTGAATTTTGTTGCGAAACAAAGATAACCGTACGCGATTTTGTCGTAAATAAGCGGCATGCGCTTCGAAAGTTCCTTTCGGCGCGGCATCCTGCGGCGTGCGATTCGGATTTCGAATCACCACCCTCGGCTCTCCTTCTCCTCCTGCGCGCGGTAAAAGATAGAAATATGTGTCTACAGGTATAAAGCTAAACGAGAAGAGAAGTAGGTATCGCTCGCAGGTTGCGCTCGTCGATTACCAAGTTGCGACGCTCTCAGTTATTCTCGATATGAGAAAACTTGAGGACTGACGGCGGCGGAATGATGTCGGGATGATGTCGGTAAGCGCGGAGGTAATGAGATAGTTTTACGTAACTTACGCGACCGCTCCACTAGCGTCGTTGCGCGGGGCCGCAAACTACGAACGGCTACCGTGAGCCGCGAATCGCGAAATTACAATTAAAACGCCCCATTCCTTTAATTTTACGCACCGGCACGAAAAGTTCGCCGTGCGGAGGTAACGTTCGTGGCGTTATTGTAAAGGCGAGCGTAACGCCAAGTATCCGTTATGAATTTCGCTGCTTTGACTCGGTGAATTCGTTTTTCACTAGGAAATCGTAATGCCGTAGACCGTTTTGTAAACACAACGCGCGCTGACAGATCATTTTACCCGTTTTGACGTTCGCGCCACGGTGGCTCGCCAACGATATAACCTTACGCGATATTCGAATAATATTACACGGATTTGTACTTGCCTAAATTTCTATTTAACGTTTCTCCTCTTTAATCGTTACCCCGAATTGCAACTTTTCTTTTCCACTTCACGATTCTAAAGCGTTACGGTAACATTTTTCTGTAGACCGCTCGTTTGTTTGATAAACAAGCCGTAATTAGGCTCACATCGAGCACGCTTTTCGGTCGAAAAAGTTTGACAATAGTTGGTATAATTTTGCAAAAGCTTTTCAGCAGCGTCGGAAAGAGGTACGTTACAAAGTTGAAGTGGATCCTCGTTAAAACTGGTGTTTATTGAAACTTCTATTCTTCCTGTTTTGCATTTATACGGTCAATTCTTGTTGGCACGGAATTGTTTCTCGTTGGCAGGTCACCTCAAGCGCTCTACGTACCCGTTAATGAGAACGCAAAGCAATCGCCGCGGGCTAAAGTACGATGATAATGACTATTGCTAATTGTAAGTAAGAAAGTTGCGCGTAGTAAATGCAGGCAAACTTCCGAGTAGCCAGCCGATCCTCGCCCCACGATTCCCGAGACATCTACCAAATATAGTTGAAAAAATCATCTCTTTTCTACCAAGAACCCGGCAACAAGATACGCGCCTAATCGGATTTTCTCGATATTCGTCGCAAGAATGATTTCGTTAAATTTTAGATCTTCCTCGATTCTTCAATAATTGCTCGGTAGCAATTTAGAGTATCGAGATCGAGACTAACTGGTTCGTACTTCCATTCGTTCTTTCAATTTGTTTTGCTCCCTGATCGCACCAGTAATACCAGTCAATTTGTCCAGGATCCGACGGCTCCATTATCGCTCCCATCGGTTTCAGGATAATCAAACGCCAACGGAATCAGTTGATTTGGCGATGTCGGTGTGATATCGCGAATTGTGATTGTCACCGCGCGGCACATGCGCGTAAACGTAGATACATTGTTTGTATGTATGTATGTATGTATATATGTATGCGCGTGCCCGAATACACGAATGCGGAAGTACCGCGAAAAAGTGTCGTCTTCGTGGTATTAATTTGTGGCGAAGATACATATGTACATGCATATACGCACATACCTACATACATACGCGAGGGTGGTAGGTATCTCAAACCCATTAAAATGGATTTATCCGGTTTTGCGCTCGTAACCTATGTTCCCGCCCGCGCGCGCGTGTGTATATTTCTAGGTACATAATTTCTCTGTTCTCCGCTCTTTCTCTCTGGCCCCCTCCGCTCTCCCCCGCCCCCATTCTCTCTCTCTCTCTCTTCTCGAAACCCCTTGCCGTGTTTCCCGGTCAGCCAAAATCGATAGTGTAGATTGTTTCGCACGAACGGGATATCGAACAACCGTCGACGCCCACGGGCTGCTCGATTTTAGTGTTTCTGTGCTTTACGCGTCATCGTGCAGAAATTACGACGGCCGTAGTTCCGATTAGTGGTATATCCTCCGTTTTGTTTTTTTCCGATATTTTTCGTGGACAGCCGCAATTGTCGCGCACCCGACGCACAAATTGTCAAATTGTCATACTGTTGCCGTCTATACCCAAGACGCGTTATGGGACTCGAAATTTCCCAACGGTTACGGAATTAAGTACAGGCGAATATTCAATACGTACGATATTGCGGCCAGCCACGCGGAACGATTCAAAAATATTTTCGACGACCCGAACGCTTTGGCGGTACTCCAACGTAATTAGCAGTATTTTCGCGCGAAGTGGCTTTCGACGGTATCGCAAATATTCCACCGTTTTCTCTGATTTTGGCACGGGGGTGAGTAGGGCCATTTTGTTGTTCGCTAACTTTGTCTTTCTCTATTTAATAAAATGCAGAATTATGTTTGCCGTTGACACGAATTTCGTGACGGCGAACGTTTTCGCGATCTAGATCATCGAAGTTGCGAATGGGAGAATCCATTTTGTAAAAGCATCGTCAAAATGTTCGCGTCCGAGTTTATCGAGGCCCGTGTCTCGATCAAAATGGTTTACGATATTGATAATAAAATTGATGGATTAATGGATCGCGGTCAAGTTAAAAAGACCAAAGCAGCTAAAACCTTTGCAGGATGCGATTTCAAATGAATGGACGTGTCCTATTCCTAAATAAGATTTCTAAATAATCACGCGACCTTGCGGGCGAGACAATGAATTCAGCGGAACTGGTATCGCGTATCTAACGGGGTATCAATTTTCTCCCGTTTTACTCGAACAAGGGTTTTATACAAATTCAAATTTCACTCGAAACCGGATGAAGGTAATGTATTATGTCGCTTTCCCTTTGTTACCTCCAAAACCTAAATGAATCATAACCCGGATGTAACGAAGTTTTTGCATTTAACCGATCATTCCGGGAGTATGAACTATTTTTCGAAATTAATTCACGGAAACGTGTTCATTTATCCCTCGCATATACGCTTTATTTAGTACACGCGAGACGTTTCACGAATTATATTAAAATCCAGTCGTTGTTTTCCGTTATTGCGCAGCACGCAAATCCTGATAAGTGGAACAATTGAAAACGGTACCGAAGAAATATTCTTATCGATTCATTACTATGGGAAGGTAGAACGGTTATTAACAAAAGCCATCCTGTTCAACTGATACCCGCAGCCGCCGCATAAGCGCCTTGCGAAAATAACGATATGAATTTTGTAGTTCTTTCCGCCGACAACCCGAAGCGGTTCGCTTTTTATTTTATCAAAACGAAATGTACGATTACATTCTCTTCGTATACTGAGAAAACAAACATTAATATCCAACGTTGCTTCGGTACACGTAGGGCTGAATTTGTTTACGCTTCGTAAACATTAAACGGCTGCGCGGGAAACGTTGGAAGGAGAATGAATCCCGTTTGATGCCTAATCGATATTCACAAAAATGTATATGGTCGATTCCACGTCAAATCGCACAGCTAAATTCTTCGAAATTCTGATTTTGGGATATGTTATAGAGGGAGGCAAGACAAGCCACCCGAATTTTTTTTTTATTTTTTATTTTGACTTTCGAGGAGTTATGAGACTTTGAAAAATTGGGACACTTTTCTTTTAAACATTTCTAGGCGCGGTCTGGCTTGCCGTAGAATAATTTGCTTTTTTAAGTTCGATTTAGAAAAGATTGTAGTTTAACGAGAATTTTCAACCCATTTCAAAAAGTTTATTTTTCAACGCATAATTCATAAAAATAAAAAATAGTCGTTAATTTGACTATCTGGGCCCTCACCGAAAATTATGAAAAAATTATATCCTTGTAGCGCGTTTCAAGACGAAGAGTTTGCAAAAAAAGGCAGCCCCAAACACGCAGTAACTTCGGAGTAATTCAAGAAAAAGTGTAACCGCCTCGGAATTACTGATTTTGCCAGCAAGAACGCTGAATTGGGAGGTGGGGGTCGTTACGCAGGGCCGCGCACCTAAGAGATACGCGATATCCCACATAACTGCGCGATGACGCGTGACGAGTCGTGTTGACATTACGTGTTCTCAATCAGTTAAAAACACATGAAGGCCATTCCCGAAAATTCTCAAAAAATTCACGAGGGTGCCTTGATGATGCATACACACGGTGGTATGCGTAATAGTCGCGAGCACCAACGATTATTCCCGATAAAAATCAGTTTCAATGTTTTATCGCGTATCTCTTAGGTGCCGCGGCCCTGCGTAACGACCCCCACCTCCCAATTCAGCGTTCTTGCTGGCAAAATCAGTAATTCCGAGACGGTTACACTTTTTCTTGAATTACTCCGAAGTTACTGCGTGTTTGGGGCTGCCTTTTTTTGCAAACTCTTCGTCTTGAAACGCGCTACAAGGATATAATTTTTTCATAATTTTCGGTGAGGGCCCAGATAGTCAAATTAACGACTATTTTTTATTTTTATGAATTATGCGTTGAAGAATAAACTTTTTGAAATGGGTTGAAAATTCTCGTTAAACTACAATCTTTTCTGAATCGAACTTAAAAAAGCAAATTATTCTACGGCAAGCCAGACCGCGCCTAGAAAGGTTTGAAGAAAAAGTGTCCCAATTTTTCAAAGTCTCATAACTCCTCGAAAGTCAAAATAAAAAATAAAAAAAAAATTCGGGTGGCTTGTCTCACCTCCCTCTATAACATATCTCAAAATCAGAATTTCGAAGAATTTAGCTGTGCGATTTGACGTGGAATCGACCATATATGTATACAAATAATTTCTCAATTTCTGTGACAATGATAAAAAATAAAAAAAAAAATGAAAAAAAAAAAATCAGCTTTTAATACGGTTTGACCAACTCGAAAACCCCCGTTCGTTCGTTCGTTTGCGTCACCGCAGACATTTTACGATAATTTTCTTCGCGCCGGGACTGGCCACTTAGGAAAATGAAAACGCGACGTCAGGATCCCTACGAACAAAAAGGCGGCAGGCATTAATTCACCAGTTTATCGATTTTATCCCCCAGATATATGTGTATACATATACATATATGTAGGTATGTATGTGCGTATACCAGGAAGAAAGTTGACAAGCATTAAGCGATCGACTTCGCGCGGCTTACAAAAGGTACGTCGGCGGGACCCTCTTCCCCATACATCGAGTGCAGCGACTCGCTTAATCAAATACGCGGAATCGAATTGAGTCGGTTCACCTACGTGTACGCCAGTAAATTCTCCTACACGACTTCCGTTCACAACTTTATCCGAACGCGTCATGCAATCGAGTTAACGAGCTTTCTATCAAGGGGCGATTGCACGTGGCGTCTCTGCGCGTTTTCATTTCACTCTGTTGTGAGACAGATTTGAGGCGTCGTTTTATCCGTTCGAATGGTAACCGTCTCTTCCTCCGTTGCTCCCCTCTTCTCTACGTATATTCGTTTTTATTCGTTGCTTCTTCATTTTACTTTCTAACTGGAAGTTCCCATCGATGGAAAAGCAATTTTAAAAATACACAATCGCGCACATATGAGATATTCTCTAGCTCAATGGAAAAAGGATAAATGTTGGTACGATAGCGTTTTCATTAAATTAAATGTGCCTCGGTTGGTCACTTGTATTTTAATAGGGGAATCGCGCTTAATTTCCTCATATTAACAACTATTATTAATATAACATTCTTAAATTCTTCTCGTTCAAAGTGTTGGAAGAGAGAGATTTAACCGATGTAGAACAGAACGAGTTTCGAAATATTTGCGCGTAACGTTAATGACGCATGTTCGAAAAAAAAAACCAATACAAATTTCCGAGAATCGATCGGATGGAATTTACCGAACGCCAGACCGTTCGTTATCGAGTTTCCGGTTCCGTACGAAGCGTCAGTCGTTGTATACCTTCTATAATTGCGCGTGTATTTGTTCGTCGTCGAATCGGCAAAAAAAGGTAAAATAAACGAATTCTCTTTATCGCTTTGCGCAGATTACTGGGTCAAACGTATTGTCATATTTGCATTTTTCACGTGTCTCCAGATCTGGCGCAATTTTTTTCCCTACACGAATTCTGCCGCAGCTGGAAAATCCTCGCGTGGTAGGCAAACATTGGCGAACCATTGCATTACGTTACCGATATCCGTGTACGATAACCATATCATTTCGTTGTACCTTTTTTTTTGCGCACGAAAATATCGGCTCTCTTATTGGGATTTTTTCCCGGAGTTCCGTTCCCGCACATTGTTTGCTCGTTTATTACAGTTTCGAAGAAGGAATTTACATTAATACCCATAGGGATGTGGGTCGAATCGCAATACGGCGGCTTTTTTTCCTCCCCTTGGTTTCCCAGTAATGCTCGGTACAATTCGATTCGCTTCGCGGATAATACAAATATATAATATTTCAATCACTTTTTCCCGCCGTTCGTAGAGAATAAAATCTTTGTCCGTACGATCATTTTTACTTGTGCGACGATTAAAGATTTAATCTAATAGATTCCTCGTTCGCGTAGAAAGGAGGATACTGGAGTGATTTTAATTGCAAAAGTTGACGTTCCAGAAATTCAATATTGGACTACGTAGAGGAACGAATTTACATACAAGATATTCCACGAACCACAAGGTTCTTCCATTCGAGAAGACTTTTAATCCAACTTGACTCTTGAGAATATTTCTTTAAAGAAACTGATTAGAAATCAAAAATACGTATCTCGGACGCGTGTTAAAATATTTAAAAAAATCCTGATTATAACGTTACTGCAATTAAGATTAAAAGTTGCAAGTTTCCACGGTCAGTATTATAATTGCATATTTCGGAGAATCCGTCTAATAATCGAATGACACGGCGTTCGCAAGGAATGTCGGGACGACAACAAATACATACGCACTACAGTGTGACGACAAACTGACAGTGGTACCTCTGAATTACCAGTTAGACGGGGGGAACGCATACGATAACCGTTGGGCGTGTCGGGTGCGATTCAAACTTAACCGGAAGTCAACTTCGACACCATTTGCTCTCTATTGTCGTCGCGGAAGATTAAACGAAGTTGCGTATCGACGATGCGCGATAAAGCGGACACCGTCTCGTTTGACTCTAACGGGTTCCATCGCGAAAGACGAGATCCGTACGATCGATCACGGACTTGTTTCACTTGCAAAGTCAGCTTGCATCTAGTAGACGCAAGGAGGAAGGAAGGAAAGAAATGGGCAAGCTTTCGGGACCAGAATCATTTCATATCGATTTTCCTTAATCCGTTCCGACGAAACTTATTCCATTATGCAATAGTCCAATTCTTTTACCGCGACGCAAAAGGTGATAACCGTTTCCGCGGGAGAGGTGTGGCCGTAACGGATCAAGTTTTCAATTTCTTATCAATTAGAGGGTAAAAAGTCTCGAAATTCACGAAACAGGACTTTTCCGCTAGTTGTTATTAAAACATCCTGTTCGCCTCTCATCGCGGCAGCAATGAATATTCACCGAATGGCGCAAAACTTCCAAGCACCGCGTCGCCTCGTTGCGTAGATCTGAAATCTGAATTTTACGAGGATTCTCGTAACTTTTCAACGAGATGGCAGTCTTACGAATGTGTCCCCCGAGTCACGGGTATCACGTGTAAGAAACTTTGCGCGAAACGTTCCGGAATTTTTGTTTTCTCTTAAAGATAACAACATCCCGCGTCATTTACGGTCGCGTAAAGAATTTACAAGCGTGCCGCTCTCACTTTGGAAGTACATTTTTTATGTACGCCCTGATTTCTCTCTCTCTCTCTCTTTTTTTTCTTTTTTTTATCGTCCGTCGAGATTGCGCCGTGAATTTCCTTGGTCGGAATAGCGTATTCGCGGTCGATTCAATTGCCAGAAATGCACAAAGTTTGAGGATAGTTAAAACTTCCATAAATTTCTCGTACCGACGAAACAAATCTAGTTTCGCGGCGGCGATTATTATTTCGGATCAAGGTTCGCTTAAACGACATTATCCGATACGCGAGCGAATCGCGTGGGATCGAATGGTGGGGGCGACGCGCGCATATATTCCTGTCTCCGTTAGTCGTACGGTATAAAGTATAAAGTTTCAGTTCCGATGGATTCCAAGCGCCAACAAACGTGACTGTTGTCTCTGTCAGAACCAAAAACGGAAAGATTCGATGCATAAAAATTGGGTTTCGTGTTTCTTTGTTACGACAAAGTTCCAATCGCGCGTAGTTGCAATATTTCAGCCGCGTTTGAAAATATCCATAACACAAAGGTTGTGTTTTGCCGTTGCAGATGGATTACAATGAAACAGGAGGATCACTCGCGTGTCCCTCCGTAACGCACAGGACTTTGGGCACTCGCCTAAAGATTCGATCATTACTTTCATGATTACAAAGAATATTCGTTTATACGAATTTTTTCCAAGTACCGTAATTAGATACGAATAAAATATTCCGCTTCTGCAGCAACGTACGCAAATATTTGCAACAGGTATCTTAATGTTCCGCGATCGGATTGGTCATTAGCGATACTAAATATTTCACGTTTGGTATCTTTACATCGTAGCGTTGTATCCGGCTAGGATTTTTTGGAGAAACGCGTTCTCGTCTATACAGCTCCTCCCAGCCGCGCGATTTCGGTCCGTTCGAGTGTACAGCCGTGATAACGTTGCGTCGATTTCTGCGATATTTCCTGTCGCGGCGGAGCGACAGCCGTCTCCCCTTTCCCCCTTTCGCCCCTTTCGCGCTAAAAGCGCGCGCGAGTACGCGCACGCGACTCAATTTTTATATATACACGTATATACATATTTATTCGAGCATATTTACTCGAGAGAGAACACGAGTCGACGTCGCACGCCCATTTACACCGGAGCCGCCGTGTAGCCACTCCAGTCGCGTTCGCAGACGAGCTTGAAATTGTCGGGGTAGGGATGGCGGGACGGAGGGAGTTGGCAAGAAAAGAAAAGGAAGAGGTTTCGAAGGAGTAGGTGGAGGAAGGTAGAGGAAGGTGGAAAAAAAAACAACGAGTACATCTTTCCTCTCGACTTCCTGGGTGTACCGTGTGTATCCTCTCGAGCAGCGCCCAGGGAATTTAATTCCATTTTCAATTTACCTAAACCCCCTTACGCAAACTCCGCTACCGTCCTCGAGTACCTCTGGACTTGTCTCTCCTTTCCACCCTCTCCTCCGCCCTTCGTTCCGTCCTGCTTCTTCGAATCTCCATCGCGGATGGTCGGTTTCTTTCCATTTGCGCTCGTCGAGTGAAAAGAGGCAGATGTTTCTCTCTCTCTCTCTCTCTCTCTCTCTCTCTCTCTCTTCCTCTCTCTCTCTCCCTCTCCACACCGCTCCCTTTCCATTCTCTCCTCTCGTTCGCAATCGTAGATTCGCGGATAGAGAGGGGGATCGCGCCCAAAGGGCGGCCACGAGTAAAAGGCGAAAAAGGAAATGCGGCGGGGGAGGGGGCGGGGGTTGGGCGCAGGTGGATCCAAGGAGCTCGGCTTCGTTTTAACCCCTTTTTATGCGGAAGCGTCTTCTCTCCGGCATTCAGATTCTCGGAAGCCAACTCGCGGCCACCGTCGCCCCCTTTTTCCACTGCGAAGTGTCGCGCGCGCTAATTAGTTTCTAGTTCTTCCCTCCGCGTTTCCACCACTCGTCGTTTCTCGAGCTGCTACCACTTCCCCGTCTCTCTCTCTCTCTCTCTCTCACCCTCACCCTCTCCCTCTCCCTCTATCTCTCCCTCCCTCTCTCTCTCGCTCTTGCTCGCTCGCACGCGGACACGGGCTTTTCTTTTCCCTCACTCGAAAACTCAAGAGTCTGGTGGATGGCTGCTAGAGTGCCACCACCGTGTCCCCGTCGACTCTTTTCGTATCTGGTAATCTCGGCCAGTTACCGCGCGCGGGCGGCTCCTGTATCTCAACTACCGCGTCTCGCCACTCTCGGACCAACGAATTCCCTTCGCGTCGAGTTAACGGTTTATCCGAGCGTGCACAATCATTTACGTGGCAGCGAATAGGAAGCTTCCGAGCTACTCAACGGCTTGCACGTTCGGCAAACATCTTGTGGCCCGGCAAGCGTGTCTACACACGATTCACCGGCTTTCTCATTCGCACGAGAGCGCCCGTTCTTAAGGATAACAGCGCGTTTCTATACGCAAAGACGGAGAGGAGAAGAATTATTTTCCAATTTGCGACCTACTCGGAATGTTTGCATCTCGATCTGTATTTAACGTACGTTCCACGTACCTAATCGAAAAACCTTGGAAACCTTGTCATTATTTCCTCTCGATACAATGGTTATCCTATTCTGGTATAGGCGAAAGCGATCGAGAAAAGGTATTGATGAATTTAGCAAAAGATCTGGCCCAGTTCTGCCATACAAACGACGACTCTCTATACCCGCGCGATCGCTCACGCCCGCTCAAGACGAATGCGATTGGAAGTTTAACGTTCGTCCACGCCTACGCGCATTATCGTGCAAGATAATTTAAACAAACCCCCGCGTTCGACTCGAGTCAAGGAAAGATGGATCGCTCTCGTCCCGAGTACGGGCTCCTGGTAGCGAAAGGTTTGAATAGACTTTGGGTGGAGACAAGCGTCCCTTACCGTTGGATACGTAACACGGCGTGCTCGGCAAGCGTGGCTGATCTGTAACACATTCGTAACTCTAACTAGAGGCGGAATTTACGACGCGTAGCCAGATGAACGACTAGGTGGGAACAGGTGCGCTATAAATTGAAGCGTCGCGAATCGCGTTGTTACAACGCCCCGGGAAAACTTCCGTAAATTGCAACTGATATTTCCAACTAAACTCGTTTAAATCCCGGAAATATAGTTCGCAATGCCGACCATTACTTAGCGGAACGAATAAAATGTGTCGTCCCTTCGAGGATCGCTGCCCTAGTGATTTATCGTGCCGCGATGCATTTCCGAGGAAAAACAACTGTTAGCGCCTACGGAAGAATAAAGAGGAGGAGGAGGGGGGGGGGGACGAGGCAAAGCTGGCAGTACCGATCGACGAGGTCCCCTCATGACCGCCGTGTTATCGGTGCGGCGCGACGTTGCGACACTTCCCCCTCATCGGTAGGACAGAGCGCGGATGCGTTTGTTCTCCCGATGAAAAAATAATATTTTCATCAATTATTGTTCTTAAGCTCAACATTCCAATGACCGAGTCTCTCGAAGCGTAAACTCCGCGGAACGATTGACTCCGATTTACGCTAATCTATAGTTTAATAAGTTCCTTGGAAATCCTTTTTTATAGAATCTTGTAGCTTGCGATACGGAAAAAATGTTTTGGCAAATTTATCGTCCGAGCTAACGTGCTACGTAAAACTAGGAGTGATTAAGGGAGAATTGTATGAAAAGAAGTGGCTCGGAAGAGCAGACAAAAGGTTGGTAGTCGCAGTTTGAACTAAGCGGAGACAAAAGGGCGCCGTAAGTAAATGTTGAACTTTTACGAGAAACTTTGTATAAGAGGTAATTATAATTTTTTTAAAAACCTCCGTAGTATCTTTTTTAATAAAGTTCCGAAATCCCTGGTTCCGACTAAATTGAATTCGAGGAAAACGCGTACAAGTTCGTTACGCGGAGTAACGCGAGTCGTCTCTGATTATTAGAATTGACTGTACGAATTGGAAACATTCCTCCACCCCGCCGTCCGGCTCGTACGAACGTAACTTAAATCAATTCAGCGAGTAGCGCTTTACGTTTCGCGCGATAAAACTTGCTCGATGTAAAACCATTCGGCCGAAAGCTCGACGAGGTATAAACGTCGGTATCGATACACCGCGTAAAAATATTACCGAAATTTAGAGCGTATAAAAGTGCCGAACGATTTACGAAATGTACCGTCCCGTTTTCTTTTATTACTTTTTATGGACACATCGGCTCTAGTAACGCGCTCTCCGGTAATCATTTTACAAGTTTCTTTCTCTCATTTTGACTCGTTATCAAACCGAAGCCGTTGGACGAACTGGCCCTTTTCTTTTCCTATGGTGCCGAGTTTCTCGCGAGAATGGATAAGATCAAATACGTATACATATAAAACTTACCATTCGCGATAACTGTCTCGCGAGGAGGATTATCGTGTCGCGACAATAGCGCGAAAAGTGATTGTATTACGTTTAGAATTGCCATGCTGGAACGGATGGATGCGAGTTACGAGATTAAGGAACCTACGAGCTTCGAGATCATGTTTCGGAGTTAACGTTAAACCGTTACCATATTTGGACCTACGAGATTTTAGTGTATCCGTGTCAGGAATGGGTTTACGTTAACGCGCAAACTTCTCAATTTATTACCGAAGAACGTAAACCGTTACTTACATAGTACGTCCCCCCGACTGTACAATTCTCACCGACCATTCGTGTTTCCGATAATAAGGTAATGCAGTTCTAAGAAATGAAATGACATCTTAGTATCTCTGCGGATAATACGGACCAAAAGAATCAAAATAGTCATTCGCTCGGACGTCGCAATTCGTAATATCAAATTACTCTCCTGGTTGGTATTACGTCAGTTGTCCACCGCGAAGGTAAAATGAATCGTATAACGTGCTCGATAACGTACCCGGATGGCGTACTTACGGGGCGCAGCTCTATATCGAGATTAGGTTGATTTTGAGCCCAGCATCCGGGTGAATTTGAGCAGCGTACACCCTTGCCGCCGATATTCACCCCGATCTCGAGCGTAACGGCGTAATTCTACCGTGAAGCGATGGATTCGCGTGGTACGCAAGATAAAACTGACATCGTCGCGAGGGGTTCGTCTAACGCGAATAAACTGTTTCTTCCGTGAGTGGTGTATCTCGTGGCCGGTCGGTGACCGTTAGTCAGCCAGAAGCAGTCGGCGTTCCTCTGCTTCGAGTAGACGCTTCGGTATGGCTCGGCTAGTACTGTTGGCGGGGTCAATTGTT
Organism: Pemphredon lugubris; assembly: GCA_933228935.1. Lineage (NCBI taxonomy): Eukaryota > Metazoa > Arthropoda > Insecta > Hymenoptera > Crabronidae > Pemphredon > Pemphredon lugubris. Next base: position 25,228,844 of record OW121817.1, on the reverse strand, counting down.
TCCCCGCTGTAAACAGGTCAGAAATAAATCCCGGCTTAACGCCGGGCTTAAAAGCTCTTAAAGCGGTACTCGGGCCCTCGGCGTCGTTCCCCTCGTCTCAATTTATGCCCCTTTGCCCCGCTCGTCGATTTTACACCGTCTTCCTTCCTCTGGATTTCGCTTCGTCGTTCCTGGACGTTCCCGTCCCCTCCCCCTTCGATCCCCGTACCACGTACCACGTTTCGTTTCGTTTCGTTTCGTCCCTATCTCCCACCACCACCACCATCACGAGAAAGCTGCGAGTTCGTTCAAGTACCTTTACCTTCGCGGATTGCCACTCGGCGACGACGAGGACGACGACCACCACCTCTTACGGGGTATCTCTCGTGAGTTCACCAACGCTTTTCGGCTCCCTTGCGAACTTGTTTCCACGATATCGAACTACTCCTTTGTGCTCTTTTTCCCTTTGCCCCGGCGCGGCGCTCCGCTCGGTTCTTTTTTTCCTCTCGACGCTTATTTCGCTTGTTTCTCTATTCCGAAAAGTCGAGGCAATTTATACGAACGTAAACACGTCGCGAGAGTGGCCCCATTTGGATAAATTTCTTTGAAATATTTATGCTTCCCGGTATATTGAAAATATAATTCAGTGTACGCGAGCTCGAGTGCGTTCTAATGGACGTTAACGAGTGTTAACGGCGGTACAAAAATGTAAATAACGATACGCCGTAAATAGCGGTAACGCGTCCAACGCGTCCAACGCGTCCAGCGCGACCAAGGTTCGATTCGGCAAAATTTTGGTACCACCCATAGTTGTACTCCCGATTACGGGAAAAGCGCGCGAACGACGGCCCGAACGATCAACCGTGGCGATAAAGATTCAATTTAGCGGATCTTCGTAAACTGTACGTATACGCGCGGACGGTGATACCAGAAACACGGATGCGCCGGTCGCCGTAATAAATTAATGTTATGTAATTGAGCCATCGCACGGGCGTATAAAGTCCATACGTCGCGAACATAACTCTTTGTTAAAAGAGGCCGCCGCGCGCCGGCGTTATAACAAACGGGGGGAGAGGTAGCGGGAGAGAAGTTATATCCGCGCCGGGTTTTAATATATGTAATTTAGCAGCGCGTATTCTGTTCCCTTGTCTCTTCTTTTTTTTTTTCTCATCGTCTATTAAAAAAAATAGTATGAAAGGGAAGTATGAAAACCATCCATCACGGGCGATAAACCTGGCTCGGTGCCACAGCCGGAGCTGTTTTAACGAGACTTCAAAGCCAGGAACTTCATTTGCTCTGGCGCGTTTTTGCTACCCCCTAATGGAGGAGCATAACAAGAAAGTGGGAGGGGAAAAGAACGGGAGACCTTGGATATCAGGATTAATCGTATCGATCGAACGCGCTCGTTTCTTTCGCTCGAGCCTCGAGGGCTGTCTTTTGAACTTTGCGCTTGTTCGACGATAATGCCCCTCCTCCTACCGCGGACGCTTTGTCGTATCCGATTTTCCCGAACCGCACTCGAGTTGGTTACCGTTTGGAAATTTTTTCAAAATGGCTCTTTGGATTCTTACGATTACGATTTTCCGCACGAAACGGTAATTGCAGTTTCGATCGATGCCTCCCGCCGTGTTCTGTGGTTTAAACGTAACGAGTGTCGTTTGATTTCTACCATGACCACTTTCACCGAAAAGTTAAATAATAATTACGTAATCTCACGTCGCTTACAGCTTCTCCTCCTACATTCGCTTTAACCGCGAGCTCTCATAAACATCGTCAAACGTACCAACGCGATATATTTGGGAGAAAAAAAAAAACGATTCGGATACATTAATCCGTTACTGCAACAGAGCTACTCGCTAAAACGCGAAACCGGAACGGGTTCCCGGAGACCTATCTTGACGGGATTTTTTGTTTTGTTTTATTTTTTATCATTCGAGGAAAAATCCCAATGCGGAGGGAAATCCGGACGGGACACCGGCCGGGACACGAGATTGCCATTCCCCGCGACGAACGATAAATTTTGAAAGGGCCGCAAAAGCGCTTTTCCACGCGACCCCCCCCCCCCCCCCCCCCCACCCCGCCGCAGACTACACGCAACGAGCAGGCGCGTGTCCGCTTTAAACGTGATTAATACCGATGCGCGTTCTGCATTATTCCGCGCACGAGATACCGCCATGCCGTATTGCGATTAATCAAAACGCCGACGGTGGTCACATCGACGCTTATATTGCATTTTAATTCTCGTTAATCGGCGCACTCATAGACCGAGGGATCGCGCCATTTCGAGAGCGTCGGGGGACGGCTAGTAAATTAAGTATTGCCGTCGCGAAAAGTTAAAGCGATCATTTATCTTAAGGGGAACTGCATAGAACCGTCAGGCTCTCTACTTGGAAGCTTTACTTGCCTGATAATCTCGTCCGTTTCCGTCAGTTTCCCCTTCGAGCGAAGTTAATTATCGAGCTCGTGATGTTGAAGAATCGTTTGCCTCGTATTTGCGAGATTGTTGTAACGCGATCGGTGAAATTTCATTTAACGTTGAAACGTTAAACAGTTGTACGGGGAGTTCATTTATATCGGGAGATTGGGTAATATCGTTACAAACGTTACGCGAGCGCGAACGAAGATTAGGTATATTTAACCCTCTCATACGCCACGTACACATACGTGGGCACTAAGAATTTTTACTATTATTCCAATATCTGTACTTGAAAAGAGTATCTGATTGTGTTATAAAGTGTTTTTTTTTCTTTTTTTTTTGTAAAAAGTTATGGTTTTGTTTGTTAGATATTGTTCCATTATAATTGCATGTATTACACGCGCGTGTGGCAAGTGAAAATGTTGCGAATACGAGGTTTAAGAGATAGTGGGATGCATCTCACGCGGACGCCAACCCCTCGCGCCGGTAGGTCGAATACAATTTCAATTTAACAAACTCAATAATGTTGTTTATCGTTATTTGAAAAATGGAAAATTGACTGGCGATGAAATTTTGTATCTCGCAGCGAGCTCGTTGGAGCTGATCCTCTTTCTTGACTCTCGCCGCGCGTTATTTTCCATACACGCGTGCGCTCTCCGTCGCACAGTAACGATGCGTCACCTCGTATAGCGAATTTTAATTCGCGTTTTGTAAATAAAATTCCGCTATTACAGTTCTATCATCAATCGTTTGAGTGGCAAGCAATGCGGCGCGCCCTTTAGATTTCTTGCCACGTTATTCGGCAGTATTTCGGCAAACGAATCTGCTCGCGATTCGCAGTTAACGATAAAAGGTACGAGGCTCCATCGCACCGCTTGTCATTTTCGAACATACGTACGTACATACGTATACTGTGACAAGCGCTATCGCGTTGCTTGGCATTTGTCGACACATTTTTCTAAAGACCCCTGACACTCAAATGGTTAAGGAAGCACGCCACCACCAGTGACGGCCGGAAATAAGGGCTTTTCTCGTACATTTTATTTTTACGAGAGATAGTAAATGTCATGAATATTTTTTTTATATTTATTCAAAGTACATCGGGCACGTTGTAAAAGGAATCGTGGGAAAGTATTGATATTTGGGCCTCTGGCGTGTAAATATGGACTGTTTATTTTGAAAGGTGTGCAACTGCATTGTTTTCTTTCTCTTTTTTTTGTTTTTTTTTTCCCCCATATTTTACACTAAATTAATCACAAATTATGTGATATCTCATTTTTTGTTAAATGGACTTACACCACTTTCAAAATAAACGATCCATATAATGGTTTCGCGAGCGACCGTGTTTTGTCTGAACGTCATCCCTAAAATAAAAAAACAATTGCTTCAATTTCAATCCGTGCGCGTATAATTTCAGTGGAGGGTATTGTTGTTTTTTCTGCTTTTTTTTTTAACAAAATGCCGTTTTTGTAAAAAAATCGAGAAAAAAAACGCGTTTAAAGATTTATCGATAATCTCGCGTAGGGACACACGTTCGAAGCCTCAAACATCAAGAAAACCCCGAAAGCAAACCGACGGGTTTTTCGCGTGTCTGAATGATTACCGTGGTGTCCCTACGTAATTGTCTGGTTATTAGTTTTAATAGTAAAGGAATTGGCTTTCGAGAGTTTTGAAGTGGGCATACACTCCCGTCTCCTCTCGTTCGACCCCCGCGAACGTTATATCGATACACTATCCTAATCGGCTCAGCGGAAGGAAGTAGAATTCGTAACGTTGTTACGTGTAATAGTTGCAATTTAATCCTCAGCATTTTTGTTCCTCTACTTTTTTCCCCCCACTGACGTTACCCATTCTCCACGGGCCGAAATATGTTCCAATATCATCGTTTCGTAATCCTTGGTTGGTCGTATTTTCCAATGATCGCGCAAACGTTTCGCGTTGCATGTTTATCGAGCCTGCGGTTTACGCCGCATAAAAAAGTTATCTTTATCCTGCGAGCTAGCGAAGTCACCGGCACTCGCGCGAGATAATTCTCTGCTCGTGGCAGAAATCGAGTGGAGTGGAAACGGTCGAGAGGGTATCGTCGAGTTGTGAAAATGAAGCAGGCGGCACACAGAGGTGGAAAAGGGTCGGATAAGAGACTCGGTGCGCTTGTATCTTAATTGTTGCTAGCGAACGGCCGTTGCGAGTGACATTAATGCCGTTCGTAAACAATGCATTGCTGCCCACGTTTTGGAGGCAGTCAGGCTTGTCGGCTTTGTGCGAGCAGACTCGCTCTTACCCTTGGCGAAATTTCTCTTCCCTCAAGACGTTTCCTCTTCGGTCCCCGAGTTCCGACTTATCGTCGTTGAAAATAATATCGCGAAACGCAACGTTTCTGTATTTTTATCGTTGATGCCGATGCGGCGGGATGTATTTCTATTGGCCAATTTATCGCATTGAACTTGATACAAATGATCAATTTGACAGCCATTGCGTTTCTCTGAATTTGAAGGCGTATCGCGTCGCGTCGCACCGCATCGGCAAAATGAAATTTCTTAAAATCGATTAAAACGCAAACGAATAATTACGGAGTAACCGGCTACTACGTAGTTACATACGTATAAGTCAATCACGATAAAATTAACCGACGGTATAACGCGTAGATTATAATTCGATTTTATAAATTCCGATAACGAGTACATCGATGATCGATGCGTTGTATTCGAACATCAGAAATAATAAACGCTCGAACGCAAGTGCCTATGGGTAAACCAATTATCCGCAAAAACCTCGTACCGTTTACCTGCCGCGTCGATGAAACCAACTATGCATTAACAACCAGCTGTATCCGGAATGCGTAATTACGACTCTGGACAAATTCCTGACATTTATTCAGGATTTACCTAGCGCGCCATTTAATTATAATTTCCTGCAATTACTTACCGTTTGTTTCGCGGGATATTTATTTCGGTAGGGCGAGCACGCTGAAATTTTCCGCATTCGTTAAAGCGCATGGCCCTTTAATTATACGCGTATATATGTATGTATATGCATATGTATATGTATACGCATACGTACGTAATCCCGGTGATGTTACAAGTTGAACTGCACCGAGATTCTTTCGCTCGTCCAGCCTCGAGCTTCCTTTCGCGGAAGATCCCGAAGGACCCAACCATCGCCCCCGTTCCCGCAAAATTTAGGTGAGTTGCGGCACACATTATGTAGGCTAACGTAGTAGAGCACTTTGCAAACCCTAGTCCAACCTCTATACAGGTCTCGTTACGTGTGCGCAGCTGGATATAATACATACATACACGCCTACCGAAGGCTCCACTGAGCTCGACCACTATATTATCCGCGACTTAATCGTCCGGGCTTGCAAACTTTTTATGGGCCATAATTCAAACTTTTCGCAGGGTATTCTTTAAAGGGTAAGAACGGTCTTTGGGCCGGTATTCCGGAAGACCTCCTTTTCGCTCGCCGTAAAGAAAGTACGACGACGGTACCTAACTACGTACACAGACGTCCCCGAGAAGAGACGCACGCCTCCGACGACGCGAATTTCAGGATCTCAATCGAAATCGGGTAATTCGTTTTCAAGTTTCGCTATAATTGTTGACCGCTGGTATCGTAAATTATTCCACGGAGCGGTAAATTCAGTGTTTTTCGTATCGATGAAACACTGTGCACGGATACCGGAACAACGGGACGCGATTTGTTTAAATTTTACGCGTTACGTTGTTACGGTTGATATACAAATGACTAAGGATAACGAACGACGTTTGTTCCAGTTGCAAGGATAACGAGTTAGTTTCGTTCGAGTATGCTGGGCACGTTGGAAATGGTTTCGTTCCTCTGTCGTAAAGTGAAATCACTTTTGAAAACATTAGCGCATTTCCCGGTAACTATTTATATGGTGAATAGTAATCGGGACCTACTACGCGCGATCTTTCACGCAATCAGCAATGGGAGGGAATGACGTTAATTGGCAAAGATCGTTTGTCGCGGTTAACGATAATTAGCAGAGCACTCGTGCTTGCCATTAACTCGGTTATACCGCATTTCGTTGAACAACCTTCGCGTTTACGTTAACCGCTTAATAACTCCAGGAAAGAACGTTCTAGTTTTCCATTTCCGTCAGCGTACACCTACCGACAAAATTGTGTCAACGCGATCGATCGCAGAAATCAAGACGGACGTAAATTTCATCGTCGTATCAAAATTTTATTCCTCAAATTTTAGTGAAATAGAACTGCTCCGCGGTGGTAAACCGGCGGCAAATCGTGATATCGCGATAATCAAAAAATCTCATGAATTTTATTTCTACGTCGTATCGCGAACTTGCATTTTCTACCCCCATCCACCGTACTCTCAATTATACATCGATCATACCTTTCCGCCTCGTTCTAACCAATGGTACATCGTGCAAACGATATACGTATAAGTTTGCTCGTAGTCAACGCAAATCCCAACAGAGTTGAGGTACTGCTCGTGCATACCGCGACCATGCACCGGGTTTCCCTCCTTCCAACATGGAAAATTGGTCCGTGGGCGCTTGTAATTTCTCCATAAATTTGGCACGAGTAACGTTAATGCACCGAAAGTGTTTGGTTACTCGGTTGTTTACTTTGCGCATCGCGTTGCAAATTCGTTTGACCCGTCGTTTTGTAAATGCACCGCGCGTTCTTGCCGTGCACTTTGCGCTAACCTGATTTACGGAACTGATTTAAGTTATTCGCCCGGCGAAAGGTAATTTCTGTTTCTACCGATTATGTATTTTCTTACGTCGCATCGGACGATAGGTAAGGATGCCGGCGGCGGCGGCGTTGTCGACGATCGATTTATCCGACAGATAGGTAATCGCGACAAATAAAAAAATGAGAAATTTCGATAAAACTACCACGTAATGCATTTTTACGTAGCTCGTAATTAGCCTTTCCTCCATTTTTGTATTTGATCTCTCCGCTTGGAGAGGATTCGCAATTATCGTGTACACGGTCCGCGTTGCAATATTTTGCATCGAGGATGACCACGTTTGTATTTTTATCCAAGACCCACGGCAAAGCGTGAAATGATTCATAGTTCCAGACGCGTAGTAGGGTCAAACGGAAAACGAGGAATAATGGTGGTCTTGAAAAGTCTCGATTCTTACGAAACTATACTTCTACGCTACGCAGCTTTCACTTATCGAGTCATTCTCCGAAAAGTGCCACAAATATTTTCCGGTGACTGCATTCGTCGCGGGCAAATAAATCGCTCTATTTACGTTAAAAATTGTTATACCTTGGAATTGCAGTGCGTCGCGGGAGCCGTAACGCCGCAACGTCGCAACGGCTCAACGCCGCACGCCTCCTATCGTTGTACCGTAAAAGCGACGCGTACGGCTATAAAATTCAAACTCAGCCGCCACCATTTCGCGAAACCAATCGCTCGGTCCAATGGAAATATCGTGCGGCGAGTTGTGTCCGATTCCGGATAACCAACTACGAAGAATGTTTCGGCGATTCTCAGGTTCCTCGCAATGCTATGGTCGATACGATTTAACATCCTACTTCCCGGCGACGCGACGCGACGATCAGCCTTTCCAATTGCATTCCCAATTTCACGGATACAATGACGCAACGAATTTCTGTATTCTTCTGGCAATCGAAAGGAAGAAGAATTGTTCGCGGAAAAAATTGGTCGATATTGGTATGTAGTATCGCCCAATCCAAACACTCGCATCGGCATCGATGGAAACTATATTCGTCAGTTTTGTCTATCGGGGATCGAAATAATGTTCTCGTTGCGTCAGTATTGTGCATACCTTTTAAGAGAACAAGCTTTATCGAACGTGTCGACTCTGAGAAATTTCATCCGTCAAATGGACGTCATTGTTTCCACGACACACCCTTATTCTGGTTCCCGTATTCTCAAATACTCTCCGCAGTGTACTCAACCATACGGCTTGAATATTAACGCAAACTTGCATACATTATCTACCGGCATTTTATTATCTACGCCTCGAACAAAAAGGGAACTGAGGTCCACTGATTCCCCAGTGATCTGTGCCCCAGACCCATTCAAACCGTGATAAACCTCTTTTCATTGTCGCGTGTCCCGTTGCTGGAATTTTGCATTATTTTTGAAATGATTCGTCGAAAGTGAATTACTTCCATACTTTCCATTTGTCTTCCAGAAACATGTTTCAACGTGCGATATATTATTCTGGCGACATTAAAATTGATAATACTCTTAGCTGGGATTTGTGGCTTCGCAACGATTAAGTATTAACACTGAATTACGGGCGTTTTAGTAAATTTATATTTTATAGAGGACGCGTAAAGAGGCGCGACGGATATAGTAATTTATTTAATCGGATCTTACGCGCGTATCCTCTCCAAGCGGCGAGATTAAATATAAAAATGGAGAAAAGGCTAATTACGAGCTACGTATGTAAATCTATTACGCGATAGTTTTATCGAGATTTCTCATTTTAACCAATAATGTTTATATGTATATGTTTATGTATAAACGTGTATAAACAATTACAAGAGAAACGCGCGAACGCATAATACAGTCTTCGTACGTCATCGTCCGTCGCTCGCAGACGACGCACGTGTTTCTTTATTCCGACGAAACGTGAATATTATTTCAATTCGCGATAGACAAAACTGACGGACGCAGTTCCCATCGACGCTGATACAATTGTCGATGCTACGCAAACATCGGGATACTTTTTTTCCACGAACAATTGTTCCTTTTAATATCCATAAGAACATAAAAATACGCTCCGTTACTGTACCCGCGAAAGCGTGGAAGAAAACGAGAAGCCCGATCGCGTTTCTATCTCTTTTTAATAATAAAAAGTTTTTATTTCTCTCCACGCTTCCTTCGCGTTCAATGCTTTTATTTCGTAATCGTCATTCGAGTCTTTTCTATTAATATTAATTAATAGGCAGTAATTGCCGTTTCATGGTCTAAAATCGAAAACATGCCTTCGCACCGGAAATCCCGCAATATCATTGTAAGAATAGCGGTGTCGATCACCGGTCGCCTCTCCACGGCATCAAACGCGTTAAAGACCGAATTGTCGGCGTCTCTGCCGCATGCATTGGATGAATTAAAGTTACGTCTCGCAACCTATTCCCCTGATCATCTGCCGGACATCATCCAGACGGAGAAGAAATCAAAAGGATCGTTTCCACTCTTGTAAATCGTAATGGGCTATATTGTTTGAAAAGTATCGAAGGTAGACGGTTTGGCGGGTCGGAAGCCCCTATCTCGGTCGCTTCGGTGCACCTCCGAGCACGGCTCCACCTTTACAGAGATTTGCAAGAGGAGGGGGAGGGGGGGGGGGGAGGGTGAGGGTGCGAGTCCATAGGCGGGTGTCCGGAATAGCCGTGCAACAAAGCCGCACCCCTCGGCTCTTTTCATGCAGCTTTAATGAGGTGATACCGGGCTTCGTCGCACTCTCGGCTTCCCGAAGGCACCGGATCTCCACTCCGAGGGTCCCAAGCGTTCTCTTGGCTTTCAGCGGCGAGTAACGAAGCAGTCTCGAAGCAAGACCGCCGTTACTTTCGTGCCCCGCTCGAGGCCCTCTGATATTCCGTACGAAAGATCGTCCTCCCGATCGTGGATACGAAATCCAGGATCAAAGGAGATGAAACAACCGACGGGACGGAGTTTGTTTTACCGAGACAGAAGCCCGTTGCGTTCGTCTCTTTTCGGTCAAAAGATTTGACCTTCTCACCGGTCCTGGCGTACCGGCGCGGCGTCGCGCCGTCCCAACGTTGCGTTTCAACGTTTGTTCAAAGGGCCAATTCGAGGGGAGGGGATCAAAAGATATGAGTATCGTGGAGAGGGAGGGAACGTTGCCTTGGGTAATTACCGCGTATGTTCCTCCAACCGTCTTTGTATACCGTCGCTTTTTAAAACGTTTATGTCTTCCTGGTCGCGTCTCTCTCTCTCTCTCTCTCTCTGGAATTGGAAGGATGCGTTTCAGTAGAATTCAAAAATTTCTTCTTCACAATAGGCTTTAATTCATTCGATTCTTCCTTCCCTTCGTAAAAGTTTCTTTTTTCCGTTAATTGTACACTACCTTCCGTTGCGTTTCACCAACGCTTTATTTAATCGATAAGGTTACGGGACTTAGCCAAAGAAAGAGCATCAAACTTTGGTACGTTCTTTTCCGCTATTTCTGTATTTTATTTTAGTTATATACTGCTTTGTTTCATAAAGACCAGTTTTGGTAGCTCTTCCCGCGCCAGTACACCGCCGCCAGAAAATTATAGGACCAACATTACAAACAAACCCGTTGCCGGGGAAGTTTTATATTGCCTCGCGAAATTCGAGGTTAATTATCGCTCCCGGCTCGTAGCTTTCAACAATCGCGCTGAATGGTCACGCCTTTCGCCTCTTTTTTTTAATTTTTTTTTTTTTTTTTTGGTACGGCAGAGCTGAATTATTTAGTCACTGCAATTCGTATTTCGCGCCATTGCCAGAGTCACCCGCTAATTTCATTCTGATGCACAATAATTCTTCGTCGACCCTCGGTGCCCCGCCACTGTCATTATTTTCCAGTTATCCTCGCGATGATCGGTCGACTAGTTTCACCGATTTACCTTCGGGACCATCGTTTTGATAGATGCGCCCGTTTAATGACCATTCGCTCTATAAATACCTTCCGCGGTTTATGTTGAATTAAAACGATTATTCGCAAATCTTCGTGAATCTTGATCCTCTTGCGCGTCATCGATATTCATGTCGAAAATACATCGATACGAATTGCAATTCATGAAAACTTAGAAACAGCGTAACCCATCATGGATCTAATTCTCCATCGGTCTATAATAAACGAATCTATTAATAAATCGGCCATTCGCCAGGAAACTCGGGGAATCGCGCGAATGTTAAAACTAATCGCCGTTTCAAATACCACAATTTCGCGTTTAATTTAACGTATTTCCAACCTTCGCTCAGTTCTTTGCGGTGGAATTATTCTCTCGTGCGTGATTACGATCCGTTCGCTTCTAATTATTATTCCCACTCGTCGGTAGCCCGTTCGTAATATTCTAATTTCCCTGGTCGTCCAAGCTGACGTCACTCCGCCATTGGGCTGACACGCGGACCGAACCTTGCGTGAGGAAAAAAAGGGAAATAATTCGTCACACGTGCGATCAGAAAAGTTCGAGCGGAATATGACGAAGGGCTTCGTTCCTTGCGCGGCAAAGAAATTAAATTTCGATCTCTAGCGTAATATCCTGTCCTTTTTTTTTATCCCCTCAAAATTTAATATTATTTTCCGCCTCCTTCCCTCGAACAGTCGTCCATACTTTTTAATCATTTTATTACGCGTTCACTTTTAACGACTTCAGGGTCCGCGGATCAGCTGGAAAAAGAGCGATATCGACATTTAACCCCTTTATCGTACACGAGAGGAGAAGAGACATAATTCAAGCGTATACGGTGATTTAAAGTCTCAAGAGCTGGCCATTGCCGCCCGATTGTTGGAAAGGGATGGGTGGGGGGGCAGAAAAGTTGGATATCGCGGTACACGCTCGTAGAGCATACGCGTGGGGCTGCATACAAAAGGCCCCTAACGTAATCTTCGGCCATTGCGTTGCACGTGTATCCGACCGCGGACTTTTTGGAATTCGATGCGGCACTCGCGCGAATAGCCATTTACTTGCCACATCGATTCTGCGCACGTTACCTTGGATTCGCGGGATACAAATCTACGAAAAGTAGGGCAAAAATCTCGAATATATCGCGCCGCATCGAACTCTGAATAATCTCCGTTACTTCCGTATGTCCGCCGTTGGCTGCCTCGCCGTTCCTCGCCGTAATGCCCGCGCATTTACGTTCGCGATTGTTGCACTTTTTCTTTTTTCTTTTTTTTTTCGAGAATACCGAGCGTCCCGATCAACGCGAGATCGAGAAATTGACTTTATGAATTTTTAACGGCGCGCTTCTAATCGGCGAACGCGAGTCGTGTCTAAATATTCTTCAGTTAGCAAGGAATTCTTAACTGCTAACATTTTTATTCTAACCTCGATAATTCGCGTGCAGCCCCCCTCCCATTACTAAATAACTCATATTAATTCTGTGAAAAGACTGTAAATCCGTTTAATAACTCGCTCTTAATTGCAGAATGTTCATTCGCGATTCGCAATATTCGAATAATGAGAAACGCGGCATTAAAAAGTAATTAAGGCTCGATCGAGCTTTACAAAATGTTGTTGAAATTAACGTCAGATATAATGAAATAACTAATTTAATTAAACGACCCTGTTCAAAATAGTCACGATAGAAAAACTTTGTTACGTTCGTCTCACGAACGATGTCTGTTTTTCTTCGATTGCTTTCGTATTCTTTGTAATACGATCAGTGGCCGGGTAACGCGACAGAAATGACAAGTTATTCCCCACCCGTTTGACATTCATGTTTATGCAGGCGTTACGAACAAACGTTATTACAGGCATGAAATAGATTCACGCTCGCTATGGATTACGATCGTATCAGAATTTTCGCAGCATGCCCAGTCACACGTGAACTAAAGGGGTGGGTTGGCGGGGGTTGGAGGGTGGTGTAAGCGAAATATGTCCAGCCTTTGTGAGCCGGGTGAGGGTGAAAATGGCATTTAATGGATGGCCGCCGTCGAACTATTTGCATAAAGTCTAGTGCAGAGAATGCACAATACATCCGCCTCGCATTACCCTCTCCTGGTACTCCTTCTTTTGTGCTAATTTGAGCCTGCCAACATTCCAGATTTTTGTTCGCTATGCGAATCACACGGTATGGGAATTTTCGCACATCTCTCGCGACGCGGCGCGGCGCGGCGCAGCGGTCTCGAATGTTTTGCAAAACCTCCTCGTAGGGGAGAAGGTCGACGGGGACCATTAGCAAGTTAGCTTCTATGATTCTTAATCGTTGAACGTTCTCAATATCTCATCCGTGGAACGTTTAGCGTTATGTCCGTCTCCGGTGACTGACACTGTACTTTTCGTTCAGTCCGCGTCAGTGACTGTTTTCTAAAGTGCATTTGAGCACGATCCAGAGACAACTGACCGAAGAAAAAGCTTTTCTGAAACAACGGAAGGGAAGAGAAAACAGACTTGGCGCTCAACACGTTAAAAATGTATTTACGCCTGTAATTCACGCGTTTGTCATTTTAATCTCTTCGCCGCAGTCTCATAATTTGCTCGGAGTCTTTATGTATGTACTTTGGATAAAAATCTCGCACACGTACGACGTCCTTTCCGTAAAATTATGTTAAAGTTTCGCAACAAGTCAGAATTAAGCTGAACCGGTTTCTCTGTTCCCCAATTACTCTTACGGGAAATTAATTTTCAAAGTGATAAACCCGTCCTCTCGGTCCATTTATCTTTCTCCGACAGGACCAAATATACACGCACGGCGAACGAATCCCGTTAATCCATTTTCGCTTCTCTCTCCCTCTCTCTCTCTCTCTCTCTCGTGCCTTATCCTCTTGTGCCTCTCGTGCCTCTCACACTACGGTCCTTTCTATTCGCGTGTTCCATTCTCCGTACAGCCGCCTTAAATTCACTCTGACCGCGCGCTCTCCCGTTTCAGTTTTCTACGAACTCGCTGGTGCTCCCTCATAACCGACTCGGTATTCTGACTTTTCGTAGTTTTCTTATAGCGACACATAATTTATGCTTCCAATCTGTGCGCCCGTGCGCTTGGTGGTAGTTTGACCACCTCTGGTGCCGCTTTGTATCTTCCTCTCCTCTCCTCTCCTCTCTTCTAACTCTACTTTGTTGGCCGTGGACTCTTGATTTTCCGCTTCGACGTTGCTCCGCCACCCACCTCGTCTATCCCTGCGATTGTTAGGTTATAATTTCCCGCTGGAATTATAAAGTTCCGTTTAGAAGAAATTATCGAGGGTGTGTGCGCGAATTGGAGGGAATTTACTCTCCCGGCTACGAAATTAAAAGAAAAACAGAAGGAAATTAATTTTGTCAAGAAACCGAGTTTATTGACATTTAAATTGAGCTCACCGTTAAGAACGCAGGACCAAAATGTTGATAAAGCGCGTATCAGGCGTATCGTGCTTTACGAGTTTAGAAAGTGCATTGAAGACAGTAGTGCGACGAGCGGCATCGATTCTGTTTGATTCCGGCGTCTTATACATATGTATATTGGTACCCGTCGACGTCGATTTGAGAAATGAAAAGAACGATTGCTTTGTGAAAAAAGTTTCTCAACCGCGGCAGCCATGAAAATGATTACACTGGAAGTACATTTTTGCCGCAAAACCACCCTTGTTTTACGATAGAGGTATTAAAAGACTCGCAGGGAGGAGATGGAAGAAAATTATCGATGGCGATGTAAATGATATCGCAGGTTAATCTTGAATAAACGTAAAGTAAAATCGACATCGCTAACGAGTACCTTTAATATAATAATAGTAATAGCGATACACTGGGACTAGGTAAACCGTTAAACTCAGGATTCCGAGTAAAGCTAATAAGAAACAGTGACAAGAGCGCGTTTGTTAAACGCAAAAACGTCGAGGGGAGGCAGAGAGCACTCGAGTCCGTTGGTACAAAGAACTCATTACTTTCCAAGTGTGCAGCGGCATTTCAAGATTACGCGTTCGCGCAGATTGTGTCGAGTACTTAACGCTAATAATGCAAGGGGTTGCGAGGGATGATGTCTGCGTCGGTCTAATGGTCCGCAGAGGCGACAACGGGGTCGGCGCGGCGATGCGTCTTTTGAGGCGGCAGACGATACACTTCGAGAACGTTTCGCCATTCGCTAAGTAAGACAGAGATGTCTAGCGTGTAACAAAGATCTGCACTTGAGACCATTAAGGCTCGTTTGCCATTCTCTTACTTCCTCTATTTATCTTGCGATTCTCGGAAAGACGGAGTACATGGTTATACGTATGTATATGTATACTTCTTAGGAGGTGCGCGTAGACAGCCACGTACCGTATAATTTTACCGTCCCGGTCGGTTCGTTTCGAACACAAATAATATCGTTGCCTCGAGAATCGCCTTAAAGGCAAACTTTCTTTGACTCTCATAATTAAAAATAGCACGAGAAATTCGTGAAACTTTATCGTGTCGGGATATCGGGATGTTGGCATCGCGTCTAATTGTAAGTGGACGCTTCTTTGATTTTTTCTTCTATCAACGATTCGAGGAACCCTCTCTCCTTAACGGGTTACATACCTTTGTCGGCCCCAAAACTACGTGATTTTACAAATTTTTTTTGCGTACTTCAGAGAGGTATCAATCCGCAGTTTTTTGTGGAGCGAAAGAACGCACATTAAACTAGTTTTATGAATTTTTATTTTTCATTTTTAATTCGATTTGATTGAGTATTACCCCTTCCACCGAAGCGCTGCCGGACTGACACGCTTTGCGGTAACCAGAATATCTCCTATCAGGATCATCGCAAATCAAAATATATCCTTAAAGCTAGATAAATTATCCTTTTTTTGACGGATCTTTTTTGTTTAATAATCATTTTTGACAAAATGGCGATCATTTGAAAAAAAAAATCGAGATTTTGCTCGGAATTTCGGCACTGAAATGCAATTAAAACATATTAAAAATTGGAATATTTAAAAAAAGATCCGTCAAAAACTGCGTAATTTTATGGAGATTATGTGTGCAAAATTTCAAAGCGATTGCTTTTTTCGTTTTTCAGATATCTTGGTTACCGATTTCGAAAACGTAGTTTCGAGAAAAACGCGTTTAAAGTTTCGGAACAAGTTAAAAGGTCTTAATTCAATTTTTTTGGCTATTTTGGCAATTTTTCCATGCAATAATCGATCCCGGCGCCATACAGTGAGTCTTTCCCAGTCAATTTCATTTGAACATTGGCGTTATTTTTTATCCTGCGACTAATTCTTGCCTCTTTAGTCGCATGCTGCGCTTGGATCTGTGCGTGCGTCACACGGCGATTATCAATTTGCGTGACAAAATTAAGAGCATTGCACCCAATATGGATAACCATCGTCGTCATAATTTTTAGTAAAGATGTGGTGCCTTCGTTAAATATGCAAATACCAATATAGGACGCTGTTTCTACAATGTTAGCACTGCCGTTGACAATTTTCGGTGCAATCTTCCAAATCACATGATAAATAGTTTCACATGATAAATCCTCGTATATGGGTCGAATAGCAATAAATTATTAACAAAAATTATTGTTCCATTGCTGGAAGTCGTCCAAAGATCCTAAAGCGTTAGCTTGTTTCTTGTTGAGCGCTCGTGATCGCGCGAAATAAAACGTTATAACTATGACAATTATTTGAATTTCGTAATGCCGTTTTCACAGATGGTTCTTAGGAAGTTAATCTAATGAAAAACGCAAAAAAAAAATCGATTTTTTGAAACAGAGAAAGGTATGTAACCCCTTAACCCGTCGTTGATCGCTTGGTGAGAGATTCTGTCACCACGATATTATTCTGGTTACCACTCTCTATTTCACCGGTTTACTAACTTAAATATTCTAATACATGTATTTTAGAAGCGTTCATCGTTAATACAAATTGTATAATTAATGTGGTTTGGTAGTTGAAAACATATAATATTACATATAAAAAAAGAGTTCGAGAATCTCTCACTACGCGATCAACGACTCGTTAGAGAACACCGTCGATCGAACGTTGCATAGAATCATTTATTTTTCATGCGCATAGAATTTTACGAATCTCGCGTTACGTAAGTTTCCTTTTCTTCCAGATCCCAGTACATAAAAAGTGCTACCTACCGTAAAAACGTGTTTGCTACCGGAATCGCTTTTCAATCTCTCTCGTTCAATTTAGCAGGCGCTTCAAGTTTTTCGCGCAATCAGTTACGCCAAGAAAGACGCACGAGTTTCATAAAGGAAACGCCGGAAAGACACGGGTTACTTTAATAAAGTAGTAAACGAGTAAAGTCGTTGCGTGTGGCGGCAATACGCGCTGACAGAGTGACGGATGTCTCGAAACCTTTTTTTGTTTTCCCTTCACAGCCGTCGTCACGTATCCCGAGGGATTACAGGATAAACGAATAATGGGTTGGCCCTCTCTCTCTCTCTCTGTCCACTTCTCCCTTCCCCTTTCTCTTCTTCGGCGGCTATTACGGCTTATTGCATTACACAATCTCATTAATATATTCTCGGTGGCCCGGTAAAAGGGCGCACTCCCGTGGGGCCGTTGAACGCTCGAATTACGCGCTCCACGATCGCGGAACTTCGATTACCGCCGTGGAACAGGGTAAGCGTTCGTACCATCGACATTATCGCGACGAAGAATTAGGTCAGAAAAATTAGCGAATGTTATTTAGGTAATTGTCAATTTTTATTACGTTTAAGTGACACTATTCGCTGGATGGTCGTCGATACCGAAATTCCGATTCAAGGGTTGACTACCATCCATTAAATTCTGGGAAGTAGAACGCGGAGATTGAGGTAACCTCTTATCTTTTCTTCACAGTGGGAACCTCTCAACAAAGTCGATCTTCTTTGCCGGGGTATTACAGGGTATTCTTTCGTGTCCCGATAGAAGGGAATCATTGGTCTGTGCTCATTGGAACTCTTACCTTACGAGCGCATTGAAGTAACGAGTTCTGTCGTTACCATTAACGTTAAGATTAACGCGGATAAGAATTATCAGGATGGAAGTATGAAATCTTTTAGAAAGCGAGAAAGGTGTCGTGGATAAAAAGGTGTAATTACGTCCGAATGAGAGAGAGAGAGAGAGAGAGAGAAGAATTTCATCGGGGTAGGAATCAGCGGCATTGTACTATCGCAAAACTATATAGAGGGTGAGGGAAGGTGTGTGCGCGAGCGTAGAATGAAATTTCGATTATCCTACGTAAACTGGAAGCGATAATGACGATATTAATTAAGACGGGAAGAAATTATAATTGGATAAGCAAAAGGACGGAATTGGTATCCAGGTATCAATTATAAATGTCCGTTAATAGTATTGTTAACAATATTTCTCATGACCTCTGTAGAAATAGTTCTCAAAGTACAGCAATTTTGAAATATATAAGGACAGAACAATAACTTTGATACTAGGATAGAAACAAAAGGGACAATAACGGTACGATGACCAATGTTTTTAATACGAACGTTTTCTTTCTTTACAAGAGTAGGTATTCACTCGTTCGTAACGACGAGCACTACGATTGAAAACGAAATTTCAATTTCCTCGGCAGCGGGGAAAACAGATAAATCGCTTTGCGCTCCGTTTGTTATCCCGGCATACCAATTTGAAGAGCCCCGCAATTGCACGCCGGAAAACAGCCGCGAAAAAAGTCGAAGCTCGATTTTTCAGGCTGACATTTTCCAAGACAACGCCGCTTACTGTCCTCGGGTGCATCGCAATAAACGGGCCAAGCCGGATGGCAAGAACGCGGCTCGCTCTTACGTTTCTTTTTAAACGCGCGGACGTAAACAGCATTGGAGATGATTAAGTAATCCGCCACCGCCTCCCAACCCCCACGCCTCAACCCCTCCAACCCTCCAACGTTCTGTCGCCAGTGTTCCGTTCCGTTAAATTGCTCCGGCCGGGCGTGATACCGCGAGCCACGAAATGAAAAATCGTCCGACTCCAACTTGTCGACCGTACCGGGGAAGGAATTG
This sequence comes from Pemphredon lugubris, assembly GCA_933228935.1. Lineage (NCBI taxonomy): Eukaryota > Metazoa > Arthropoda > Insecta > Hymenoptera > Crabronidae > Pemphredon > Pemphredon lugubris. The sequence goes on along the minus strand of OW121817.1, from coordinate 25,209,874 downwards.
CTTTACCGAAACCCTCTCCAGAGAATTTCTGTGTTCCCGTGAGATTTCATCTCGATAGCGGCACGGCTAAGAAATATTTCAACGATCAAATATTCTTACGCCTCATCAAAATGACTCACTCGCATTCGGTTTTGTCTCCCGAGAAAAATGCGAGAGAGATATCTTTTCAGCGTGTAGCGCGTAACGCAAACTGGGAGGGGGGAGGCTTTTTGAAAACTGTCATCGCAGATGCGTCCTTTCGAGTCGCGATGAATATTTACCAAGCGCACGATCGTTAATAGGTCGAGCGCGAATAATAATTCGTGCCTCGGTTAACGAATTATCAAGCGGATCATTTTTAAATAACGCGACAGGCTGGAGCTATTAAAACAATGAGAAGCTACTTTTCGATTGAGTAGTTCTTGTATAAGAATATTCATGACGTTCGGTTAGTCAAATATGTATATTTGGCCGATTATATCGGATTCGCTTCATGTATTTTAAACGTTTAAGGAAGGGGTAGTAAAGGGGGTCGAAAGAAATAATTTCGACTATAATATAGTTGGAACCGAAAGTCCCTCAATATTGCAGTGATTTTTTCAACCTTTTATACGCAGAAAGAAAAAAAGTTTTCGAAAATTCAGAAAGATATGCTTTTCTAACGCGATTCAAAGCGGACAGCTCAAAACATATACAGAGGAAATCCAATCACACAGTTTCCGTGTTATTAATGGAAACGAACGTACGTTCCTATTTCTTTGGGTTAATAGTTTCTCAACATATGAACCCATAGAGAGGCAGAATAAATATTAATTTTGGGGAAATATATTCTTAATCAAACTTGCCACAGTTTTCCGAGTTGGACCTCAGTATCCTAATTGAGATTATACCTTCTTAATATTCCTCGGCGCGAACACATAAACGGATGCATTCAAATGAAATTACTTTGAAGAAGTTATTAGGAAATTTAATCCCACATGTATCCGACATTAGCTCGCGAAGTCTGTCCTAAGTACGAGTGCATAGAGAGGTCGACGGCGAGTATCTTGAGTCTCCATCTGTGCAGCTCTCCCGCGGCATGCGAAATAACACAGGTGTTCAGCTTCCGTCGATCGTTCTACTCTAATGGCGGAGATATTAAAGCTATTAATAGCACGGTTAAGTGGTCCTCTCCCTTCTGGCCAGAGAAAAATTATGTCACGTGGCTTTCCATGTACGAGACAAAAGAAATGATTTCGAACAATAGTATTTTCGCTGAAAAACCCTTCTGGCAGTGAGATTGGAGTCTCCGAAATGACAGTGCACTTTCAACATTCGCGTTCGTTAGCTTATAAAGCCAGGTACAAACCCGAAGTTTCGTTGTACGAAACAACGAATACCGGATGTCAAAATCGTTATACGATATTGTCGAGAGGATAGAAAAAAGTAAGTCATAATTCGTATCGACAGTTTTCATTTTCCTCGATACCGACATACTTCTTCGTAGAACCACTTTGCTTTCATTTCATATTTTCACCTGACTTTTTATTTACAGGGCATGTAGTAAAAAATGTTGAATTATCAAAAATATCGGGGCAAGGCTCAGTTTAAAGTACGAATGTCTATAAGTTATGATAAATATGGAAGGGGGAATACCAATTTGAATCGGGATATTGCTTTTCCGTGGTCTCTCTCTCTCGAGTATTAAAATTCTTCGCCGTGGGTGGTCGATGAGAAGCGGAATTTTGACCGCGATTCAAAAGAGATTAAAAAGATCGTACGCGCGAACGTAAGATTTAAAGTTATAACGAATGCAGGCCGCTAAACGCAATTACTTTCTTGTAGTACCGTTGTATAGAAAAACGAGAAGAAAATTACGTAGGAAAAGCGCAGGGATAAGAGAGGACGTAGAGGGCCCCAGAGCCCTTTCGTTAATCAGCATTTCAAAGTTTCTCGCCTTTCAAACTTTGCGGAAAGAAATATTACTCTGGTATTGAAATTGCTGGTTTTTTGCATCGCATCGACGTGACATCGTTCCGTCGGATATTCGTATTTCCGCGAGTTCCTCGTAATTATTATAGCCTCGTCACGGAATCGCGGGGATGTTTGCGCAAAATGCATGCTTTGTGTACTGATTTCGAATTTACTTTGTAAAGTAAATACGACAAATATGTACGCGCGAGGCACATAATATATTCGTATAGTAAACGCCATTTCGGTGAGATATACAATAATAGAAAATGCACGAGATAAAAGAATATATGTATGTATTCTAGTGTTATTGACTGACGAAACACATTGCTATTTTGAGTCCCACTTCTTTATCGATCTGCTATAAAAATGTGAATTTGCATAAACTTCCGCAGTAGCCGCTTAACAAACGTTAACGCATGCAAGTTGCGCATTATAATTTTCTGAAATTCAGTTTTACGGCAAAACAATGATTGTCCACGAGTACAGCTAATTACAATAATAATAAATAAATAAATAAATAATACGTATAATTTCGATAACTCTCCGAACTGAAATAGGTATGTATATGTATTATTTTGAAAATCAATTAACGGACGTAATTGTTAGGTAAAAAGCTCTATGGTTCTTATGCCGTTTCGAGGAGCAGGAATTATGCGTTGCCCGTCATCGAAGAAGCAGGTACATTAGTTCTCGACGGTTTCGTGTTTATTAGAGTGGAAACGTATGTATGTACGTCGGGAACAAGGAGTCGCGGCTTGTCCAGCGTACTTTGAAACGCGTTAGGCGTCGGGTAATATCGCTTTCCATTCTACGCTCATTTCGCCCCTAACGTTGTCGGATCTCAGCCCTTCTCCGTACAAAATTATGGGCTGCAATTCCGAACGGTAGGTGCTATCGTTGCACCATCTCGCGCCCTCGTCGTCTCATAGTTTCAGAGTTTCCCCGACAAGAATGATACGCGAGATGTTATTTAGAAGTTTAGCTCCCATCGATTAAAAGAGGAATATTTCTGCCAAATAGAAATACGCGATAAATAGGCGAAAGCAGCGGCGGAAACATCGAAAGGATTGAGGAACAACGTTCAGACTTCAGCACATTATATCGAAACGGGGGCTACGGTTTCAACTAATGCGGATCCTTTGGCCACTTGTAAGCTCGCGTAAATTTATTTTTCCTGGGAATGTACGTCGCAACGACATTCTTTGTTACCGTGGAGATTATTTGGGAGCTAAATTCTATTGTTACGCACGCATGAAATAGAGTTTACGAGAAATACGCGCTTAGGAGATCCTGCGAGTTTGATGGTGCATTTCCCCCTTGGAGGGAAATTATGAGTTACAACTGACAAGAGAATGCATTAGCCGTGACTGTCTGCGCAGTCATTTCAACGGAACGAAAGTTAAATACTTCTTCTTACTTAAATATTCCCATGCTACATATGTATGAGGGTCTCGTTCCACTTTCGACGTATTCTTTTCCCGGCTCATTGGCATCGCACCACCGAGAAACAAGAGAGGAGGGTAAAGGAGGCGTATTCTCGGAGGTAAAATTTTTCCCTTCCCATCCCTCTCGGCGTCCTTGTCGTATACAAATTTTTACTTGTCGATAGCATCTTTCGAGATTCACCCCAACATTTTCTCTTAAACTCGAAGAACGCTGTCGCGTGATAAAATTCGCAGAGGACCGCTAGCACTTTTAAAGGGACAAACTTTCTTGCTCGGAAGTAAGGAAACGTATTTACTCATTCGACGGATAAAGTAGCGCACCACACGTAACGCAGTTTTCCATATAAATGATGAAGTATACGAAAAGTTGTGTGTCTACGAAATTTCTGTGGTAGGAAAACGAGTATCAATATTTATGTATACGCATAGATTTCACATACGGTATTGTAAAATAGCAAACGCGGAACACGGTACAGCGGCGCGTTTAAAAATATATCACTTTCAAATTACTTGTACGCATTACTTACGCGTTAAGTATTGACTAAAACAAATCATAGGTGCACGGCGGTGTCGCGAATAAACTTAATCAGTGGCGATGCGAATACCATTTCTCAGGTTTTTGGACAAAATATTATTTATTACTACATTTATCAAAACTATTCGTTAATGCGCGGCCTTCCCAGAGGAAAAAGAAACCGTTACCATTTACTTTCATTTTCCCGTCGTATAATTACTCGTATGTCGGCGTCGCGGCGCCGTGGCGCCGTGCAACAAAATAAATAAATGCATCGCCGCCGTCAGCAGCAAGTTTTTTCTCTAATTAAATGGAGGTTCCGATAATCAAGGAAAAGGCGTCCTCCATTTTCCGTGGCCTTGTTAACTCTCTCTCTCTCTCTCCCTCCCTCCCGTTTGGTCTTTTTTATCTTTTTAATCACATCTCTCGGGCGTAATTCGCAGGGGCGTCATAACCGCATATTCGGTGCGTTCGTCCTCATTCCGAAGTTTCGGCTACTAAATCGCATAGTCGTGTTAAAAGTTCCGGCGACGCTCAGAAGTAATGGAGACCGACGCATTATTCCGGCAATGTTTCATACGACACTACCACTGTACACACATACACGCTCGCTGGCTGACGTTTTCCCTCTTCGTCCGAGCAGGAACCCACTTTAATCCGCTTCAACCTACTTATAGACATTAATTACACTTTTTTTTGCCTTCGCTTTTACAACTCGTACGCCTGCCTGTCTGTTCGTATTTGTAGGTTCGCAGTGGTCCACCTGATTTACGAGTCTTTGTAAACGTTGTCTTCGTTTACGAGTCTTCGAGCAGATCGTTATTATCATTTATCGTTATCGACTAGTCGAGCCTTTAATAATTCACGATCCAATGATATATATCGTTGCTATTAAATTTATCGATACCTTTTGGCATACCTCGTTAATGACGTAACAGCGGCATCAGTAACGAAGCGGGAAATTACATTTTGTTATTATAAAGCCAAGGTGTCGTAAGAACCGTAAACGTAACATCTTTGCTTTACACATTCAAAGTAATTCGAGTTAATGAGCGGTACATTTATCTTTCCAAAGTGTACGTATATCGTATGAACACTCGCTCTCCATTCATTCTTACGAGTATTACTCTTCCTCGTAACTCCTAGCGGGAAATTCCAACTTCTGTTTCCATTTGAAAAGCTGACAACGTTAATGAGACGACGTTTGCAATATTCCAAAGTAATTCTCAGAATTGTCGCAAAAGAAACAGTTCATTACAGAAGCTGCTGCGGTAACGCTTTATCGCTTGGACGGATAAAAAGTTTTAATACATTTCATTACCGTTTACATATCTGCGTTAATTCGTACGATTATCAATGTTACTTTTCTTCTTCCGTGAATTAAAAAAATTCTGCAATGTTTTTCTGCTGCTCCCCTATTCTCTCTCTCTCTCTCCCTTCTTCTTCTCCTTCTTCTCCCTGCGGTTCCTGCCGTAAACGCCATCCGATGGACGCCGAGGGGTGCACAAGTTTGATAAGAACGGTCGCGCACTTGTGCATCGCAAACGCCAAGAAAGCTCGTAAAGGATCGTTCGTTGTCCAGGGGACGTGGTTTGTTTTGCCGCTCGACAGGTGACATGACGTATCACCGCGCGGTAAACTCTTTATTAATGAAGGAAGCCTGAACAAACAAGATGGCGGTGTACGATAGAAGGGAGATTTCGAGTCGGATAGAATGACATAAGAACCGTCTCACCTCCCGTATTAGCCAGTTTGTTACTTCAGACCCGACGACTGCGCCGAATAAATTAATTTTTCGAATCGATTAACGGCTGGTCCTCGCGCAGGCCGATGAAAAGGGGTGTCCGCGTTGAAAGGATAGGGTGGGTACGGTGAGTTCCGTAAATCGCGGGATAACGGGTAAACGAGGGGTTAAGTACAGGGTGAGTCGGGTGCGCACGGTATTGTATCTTTCGAGCGTAACGATGCGTTCCGCGAGCTACTAAATTTGTTATTCTTGCACAGGAGACGTGCACTCCGCACCGGATATTTCGATCGTACCATGATTGCGGCTGATGCGAATTGAAAATTGTTGTTTCGGCGCGTATGTTTTTGGCATACCACCATTATAATTATCGCCAACCCTCTCCGAGGCAAAGTATCGCGTACAGAACTGCAGATATTTTACATTAGTCGAAACGCATAATGTTAGTTGTCGCGATCGAACGTACACACGATAATGCTTCTTTGGCTTCGAAACGACACGCAGAAACGATAATTAAAACGTTCGCCGGCCAGTTTGCAAATTACGCCCATGAATGTTCTCCGGAACTAGTACCCGTTACAACGGCTACTTCGATCGAGATACTGCCAGGGTTAACTTTCCTCCACTAATCTGACTTACGACGACAAACTCTGTATGCAAGCGTTGCGCCCCGTAAATGAACCGAAAGCACGCTACAAACACGGAATAGCAACGAGACATCGATTTCCTTCAAAGCCACGATCGGGCCTCAGTTATGGATATTACCTCCTTAAGAGACTCGGCGTAACGCGAACGAGATGCAAATGACGAGCGGAGTGTTTTCAATGGAGAGGATCCAGGAGTGTCTGGAGAAGTTCGACTATCGAATGGTCGAGCTACGAATTTTCCGCTTAAAGTGCTCAAGAGCTTTTTCCTTTTACTACATCGCGCGCGGCATCCGGCGCGCGAAGAACATCGTATGTAGAAAAAATGGTTTTATTTTGCTACTATTTCGTGGAGTCTCTCGTTGATCGTTTAATTCAACAATTAATTAAATATAATAAATAAATAAATAATCACACTAAGATCTCAAATTTATTCCGATGTCGGTATAATTTTTACACATTTTTATATATTCGTACCGAGATCCGTGCTTTTAGTTATAGCTTAAAAATACCCCCACAATGTTGTTTATAATAATACTGAACCCGAACACGCGCGAATGCCTCGTGCTCCCTTGTTTTCCTTGCTCACGGAAGGTGATTTCCGTACGAGGCTAATTATATCGAGGGACCCTCCTCGGTCAACATCCACAGTTGCATAAGTAATATGACGTTACGCCACGACCTTACGGCCGAAACCAAACGTTTCTTCGCTATCTCTTTTCCCGGCGCGACACGTCGCCCCGTCGATAACTCCGCCTTCTCGACTAGAGAAGTTCCCTCGTCGCAAACCGCAGGGCGTTGTGAAGTGATTTTACGCGTTACGCGATTCCCGGTATATCGCTGTGCGTTGGTATCTCCTGGAGCCACGGAAATCCGCCGCGCCGCCGGCGGCTGGTGCACGATTCGCGGGTAACGCTGTATCGGGCGAAAAGGCCGGAAATAGTGGAAAAATACGTAGAAGAATGCGAATGGGGTTCCAAATACACCGTTGCTCGCTCGCGGCATTGTGTTCAGTTTCTCACAGCGCGAGGTAATTCGTCGCGTAATACGAATAATGGTGTGTATACGCAGTCTCGTGATTAAACTGCGGAGGTTGGTACAAATTCGTATTTTTATACGGAGAACGGTAAAGTAACGGCACTGGCATAGAAATTTGTTTCGTTACCAGAGGATTCGTAAAATGTATTCTCTCGTATAAGCGGTGTGAGTCAGTTTTGTTGGCTATTTGCGTTAAACCAAATACAAACAGCTTCCATTCCTCGGATGCTTAATTCTCCTTCTGTTCGTACGAAGCGTTGGGTGTGCGATGATAACGATTCTGATTGCGAATCGTCTGATAACTGATGTCTACGCAGAATAGTATAATTACTATCCTATTACCATGTAGCCTGGTTTGTATAACAGTTTTAAACGATAGCGCGAATGAAATCAGTAATTCGTTTGTGAGTTGGCACAAAGTCCTGACATTAGCGCGAAGACTGTTGCTCGCGTAACTACAAAGTTTGAGCGGCAGCGGAGATAATACGCCGCGATATACATATACCTCGTTATAGAACATTCTATCGTATTGCGACCGGGTCCGCAGGAATTGCAATCAATGACTAATTACGAATTCATGCGAAGCGGAACAACGGCTACGAGTGAAACGTGGAAAACGATCAAACTTGAATGTTCCGTCGACAAACACGGTAAACGCCGAAAACTCACGTGCCCGGACAAAATTGTAGTACAACGAGAGTGGCGTAAAAAAAAAGAAAAAAAAGAAAAAAAGTGGAATGCGGATGCCCGGTAAAAAGGGAGTTTGGACACTACGTTTTGCCACTGCCGTAGAATGCGCCGTAAGCCCGTTTACGTTGTCATGGCTGCGTCGAGAGGAGGCTAGTATAGATAGGTAGGTAGGTAGGTAGAGAAAGGCAGGAAGGAAGGAAGGAAGGAAGGAAGGAAGGAAAGGAAGGAGCAAGCAAGGGACCGTGGAAGGAAGGAAGGAAGGAAGGAAGGAAGGATACGCGCTGCCCAGGACGACACATCTGAGCTTGCAAGCTGCAACTTTTCCCATCAGCGCACAGCAAGCCTCGAGCTTGTTATGCGAAGCTTGAAGCATGTAACGCCAGATGCCGCATATTGGCTCACACCTGACCCACCCCTTCGAAACCCAACCCCCTTTCTCAGTTCGCTGGGATGACACCAACCCTCGGACTCTCGACTACCTTTTTTCCCCTTGGCACGATTCTACCGCGAATCTTCGCTCCTCCTTTTCCCGATACTTTATTGCGACACCGGTGACGCTCTCGAATGCTCTCGTTGCGTTTCTTAGTTTCAGTGGGTGTTATTCTTTGTTCTTATATTGATTATTTTCATTTCGAACCGCTATCGCCCTTTCGGTCGTAGGTACGTTTGATTTCTCGTTAGTTGTTTGCAACGCTACCGTCGAAACGCGTTCAGTATTGTTTCTTGGGGTTAACATCGTCGGTGCCGCCCGACATCGAAGCTGCCGAAGTTAACCCTTGTTAACCGTTTTGAGAGAACATGCCGATGACACGATACCTCGGGTATTACACTTCGCTATCAAGATTGTTTTCATTAGACACGGAGCGTGTGTCGCTGGCGGTACTCGGAGCGGTACGTCTTATTTCGAAGCTGACATGCTTAATTTATAACCTACCGTTTGTCAACTTACGCGCCACATGGTTGTACGCAAGAACTGCTATTTTACAATTTCGTAACGCGTCTTAGCGCGACATCCGTGGAAATCTCAGAAATATTTTCCAAATAAAAAACCGTTAGACTTTAGTTCTGAAAATACAGAAACTCGAGCGCATCGAAGAGTTAAAAGATTTCAGCGTATCGTCGAGCATTCGATACTTCGCTATGCTGTTCGACGCAAGAGGATTAAACTTATTTTAAGGAACAGTGTCGCACAAATCGTCCTCTTCTGCCTCTTTTCGTTCGACGATCTTGCAAAACGGTTTCACAATAGATTTTGTTCAGTGGCATGCCCGATTTCCTTTCCCGTCTGTATGGGAAGCTATTCACGGTAATTGCCACGATTTCTGCCTCGATAATTCCAACGTCGGTTTCCTTATTGCGCATTTGTATGTCCCGTCGCGTCGTTTAGATAACGCCCGAAAGAAAGCAGAAATCGCGCATCTGGTGAATTATGAGGGCGTTCAAGAGAAACGATACAATTATTTTTACGGCGTGGATGCACGGAATCGTATTGTTTCTTTGTCACTCCTCCATTTAAACTTTGATGAAACTTTTCATTAATCCGCTAGCGTACACGAGTCGCCGAATGTCGCGTTATAAATCGATAATTCGTTGTCGATGAAATTTTCAACAGAACGTTGCCGTAGAAACGATATGTATGTATGTATGTATGTGTATACGGTGAAGTAGAAAACGAGAGATGCGCCCGATGATGGAAAGTTTATCCCGCTCTTTAATTTCCGCTTCGCTCGGATACTAAGGCATTTTCGATAAACTGAATTACACCTCGCTGCTCGTACATTTGTTACTTAGGAATTCGGAAAGCGGGTTGGTAATCGCGTAACGGGAAGAGATACGTAATTGCCAACGTGGAAGCATTATCGTTTATCCCTCGGAGAATTTAACTTTCTACCGTTGAACAATTACTTCCGAATTCAACACTGGTTGCAGACGATACGATCGCGCGCTGGTGCGAGAGGTGGCACTCTTTTAGAGCTTAAATTTAATGCACCGCTTCTTCCACCTCCCCCCCCCTCTCTCCCTCTCTCTCTCTCCGTGATGGGCATTCGCAGCTACCCTTTCTTCGCGAAGTTAATTACCCGAGCCGTGTAAACGCAATTACGTAACAACTCGCATCCACCTCATTACTCAAACTCGGAAAAATGAGCAGAAAATAAGGGGGTGAATAAAAGTAGCGGATTATTCTACGGTAATATTTTACGCTTATAATTTTGTTCCATTCACGGCGATCTTTTACCATTGAATCAATAAAATAGTCGCATCACCGACAGTTGCTTCCGAACATTTTTCTTTTACCATTGCTCATTTTCGCAGTTTGTCAGAGGTGTCCCGATTGTCCGTAATGGCATTCAATTTCAATTTGACTTAAAAATATGTTGGTAAAGCGGACGAGAGATTTACGATCGCTTCGCATTGACGTATTACCGATTAGCCGAAAAGCCCGTAACCGATCGTTCAAAATATCGATGCGCTTTCTGTTTTTTTCAATGAGAGCTTATGACAGATGTGGGAGAACGCGCGACGGTTGTAATACTTTGTCTCCGGAGGAAAAATGTCGAAAAATCAGAGACCAATTTGAAAGGATATCCCGCAAAATCGATGTCACGGACTAAGAAATTGTTCAGGGCTGGCCAATAAATATCAAAGATGGAAATCTACTCGGTATGAGAGATCGGGACGCCAAAGTATTTTCTCTAAAAAATTCAATCGACCCTAATGGTAACTCGACGCGAATGAATCAACGTACCGGCGCCGCGCGATGTTTCGAGCATTCTAGATATGTATATTAAAATATTCAAAATTAACATCAAGGAAAAGATTCAAGGATACTTAACAGAATTTTTTTCCGCGGATTAAAATAAAACCGTGAGAGTGAATATTGTGCTGGGAAAATTCTAGATCATTCGTAGAATTTCACGAAGAAGTAATGACTGGAGAATTTCTGCCAATTTCCTTTAGCGTCTCCTTTACTACGCGCTTTCTCGACGTTTCTCTTTGAGATTACGTAAAGGAAAATCTCCTCGGTAAAGAAAAAACTTGTGAGAGGACTACGCACATCTGTGCGAGGGTTAATTTTCTTCTGCCCAATAGACACATAGAACTCTGAAGTGAGTCCAATTTTTTTTAGGAATTATCTGAAATTATCTTCCGGACAAGTAAGAACCTTTGAGTATTAGAAAAGTATGTATTCCAAATATTTCAAATTACGCGTTCAACTAACGAAATTAAGTTAGTCGAATAAAAAAAAAAACATATTTGTTAAAGTTCCTCCGGAAAGTAGAAGAGAAGTTTCGAGTTGACCAGCGTAACATCCTTAGTTCAATCCAACAGTACGTAATAGAAAATAATTTGAATAATTTGCAACCTACTTACGCGCATTGCTGCGTTTTATCTTCATACAAATTTGACCGGTCGTTAAAGGAGAAAGTTGGAGAATAATTAAACGCGTGGATCCAATTTTTCTCTCTCCAGTTACCGTGTCATTGCTTTCCCGTTTCTAAAATATGTATAATGATTTACATCCGACGAGGATGACGAGAAGTTTCCGCAAAAGTTTGCGCTCTTTCTTCGCGAAAGGAAAACACTAACGCGAGTAGTCAGGAAGGGTGGAGGGGGGGGAGTAACAAAGAAACTTTGCTGCAACTCCCTTTAAACCAGGAAACGGGGAACTGCAACAAGGTTCCCGACTCTTTCCACGAGTTTTGCCAACTAGACTGTTGTGTTACACAGTAGTTGATACGCTTTATGGTAGGTAGAGGGTAAACGTAGGTTACGAGATTTCCATAAGGAACTAATCTCCAGTTTTTGTTGGGTTTTATCCGTCAATGGGACGCGCGCAGCCGGAAAACGTTCCCGCATACTGTTCCGGTTATCGATACGATAATCGTAAAGGCACATTTTAAACGTACCGCGTCTGATTCACTGAATCGCGCCAATCGTTTACCGATAAGATCTCGTCACGCGAACAACGTCACAGGCTCAAATGGAAAAGTCTTAATGTGAAAATCTCTCGACATCGGGTTTTCTTCGTTTCGCTTTGTACTTGGTCGGCGCTAGGAACGTTTACTTACGCGGGAAAGCATTGAAGGAACGGGAGGTTATTACTTCGAATCAGGAGCTGAAGAGGAAGGAAAGGCAACGGTCCGTCGTACAATGAATTCCGTTTAAGGTGCCTTCCGTGTATGTATACTATATACATACGTACAGACATATACCAGTAAACCTATCACATTGCTTCCTGCCCTCTGTCGACGGTCGACGGCCGAATTAAAAGAAAATTACAATTTCGCGAAAACCACAGAGAAGCACGACCAGAGATATTGGACGAGTCAATTTTTGATCCACTTTGATCGAGAACAGAGACTTTCAACTTCCTTGGCGGATTCGCCAATGCTTTGCAATTCTTCAAACCCGTCGAGCTTTCGTAGGTAAGGAAAATGTGGCGAAACCTCCACTTTATCATCCGATTTATAGCGTACCTTTGGAAAGCTAATTTACGATTCTACTAATTCTATTTACTCGACGCGTTGCATTGTAACGCGCGAGAAATGAAATAAACACCTCGCTTTCCTCGCCTCGCTCGCTCGCTCTAATCGTCGAGCGTCGATCGGCCATCACCATATTCGGCGCGTAAAATTCCAAAGTAGCCCCAGACCCCGTGGTTCCCGCTTCGTCTGGCAATGCGATGCGCAAGGTGCAATTTCCTGTTCTTTCAGTTCGGTCGTACTTACCGACGCATTGGTCGCGACGTCGCGTCGATTACTATCGCTACTTTCCGTGGCAGCCTACGCGTGGAGCTGAAGCTACTCTCACAGCCGTTAAGCACGCAAACCACCACAGCGGACACTTGGCTGTCTTCGAATATTTAGTTAACCGTCTGGGGCCCTTATTTGCGGAGCAAAAAGTGGAGCACGCTTAAGAGGTCCGTACACTCCCATCGTATCGTTTATTGGTTCGCGACGATCGATATATATATATATATATATATATATATATATATATATATATATATATATATATATATATATATATATATATATATCGTGGGTACTACTTTGGCTCGATATCGATCCACCTGTGGTTCCCCGGCGAGAAACCCTCGTAAACCGAAATATCAGTTCCATCGCATACCAAACGATACATTCCGGCTTCCCTACGATCCTCGAAACCAACCCGCCGCCACTATTTTCTTCCTTCATCGTTTTTTTTATTTTCACGGCCCGGAATTTAATTCGAGCGCACTCACCGAAATTTACCCGCAATTCTCTCTCAGCCCGTAGCTCTACCCCTCTCGCGGCTCCACCTCCTTCGCGTTCGACCCAGGAATTTTTTTTTCCACCCCGTTTACGGAGCCGCAGTGAATTTTGGTACCGACGAGCGAGCTACTAGGAGATTTAAGAGCTTGCACAACGCCCTTTGTTGCTTGCTTTTCCCCCCGTTGAGCTTCGTTTCGTTTGCTGGACACCCGTTTGCCCCAGCGAATCGTTGCGCGGTAGGTAGAGACGGACGCGCGGTCGATTTTTCAGAAAATTTTTTTCCATCCTCCCCTTCCTTTTCTAGCTCGCGACCTAAAGGTAAACGATTGAGATGCCGATCGGCAAGGAAAAATGTTTTCGCGCCGTATACATATCTCTTTTCATTATCATCTACCGATCGATACAATCCAAACGTAATTATTCCGTGTTTCGAATAGAAATGAGAAATTCATTGAGAGATCGCGTTTTGTGATTTTAACGCCATAGTGCGCCGAAATAACGCATTTCGTATTAATTTCATTGAACGAATTTGCCCTCATGCCGATTCAAATAGAATAGATAATATTGGTTTTAGAAATCGATAAAATACTATCAGAGTACGCTCAATTGAATTTCACGGTACATAGCTGAAACATATTCCATGGGACCAATAGTTATTTTAACGACACGAATAGAATGACGAGTTTGATGAAAAGTACGGAATTAAATATTTCCAATATCAATCGCGAGTTACCGCGCGACTTCCGTTTTCAAAATGTAATGCAGCATCCCTTTATAAAGTCTATTTAATTCCACGGAGCATTCCTGAAACATACTTAACGGGGCCAATCGCTATTCCGAGGACACGAACAGGACGATAAGATCGACGAGTAGCAGCGAATCGAGCATTCCAAATATCAATCGACTCGACGCGCAACTTTCGTTTTCAAAAGGGTAACGCAAAGCTTGAATCTCGTAACGTCGTCGTTACCGCACGACGAAGCAAGGAACATTCCCTCCTAAAATCAATTTAATTCGATTACATTGATTAAACATTTCGAATATCAATCGAATTACCGCGCAACTCGTAAATACCTCGTGATTTCGTTGTTAATGCGCGAATGAAGCAAGAAAGGCTTCTTCCAGCGAACGGAATTTAATAGTACACATATCCTGAACGTCGGGGTTGTGGGGGGTTCGGTAGGATTGGATAAGAGGGATAAAAGTAGGGCTATTGGTTCTCCCATAAAAGACAGCGACTCGTAGGAGCCCTATGAGAAGCGGCGGGAATTCGATGGAGCGATTCGTTGACCTTCCACGTGACACGGTCCAGGCGAGAAAGAAGGGCGAAATTAAATTCTTGCGAATATGAAGCGATGCCGCTGAGAGGGGATGAAATAGAGAACGAGAGGGGAGAAAAACAGACGGACATGCGCTCACCATTTCGACGTGGATACGCCTGAGACGGACAGGCAAGCAGGGAGTCAGGCAGCCAGGCAGCCAGGCAGGCAGGATTAAAGGACGAGTAGGATTGACGTGGGAATGTTATTAAGAATGCACTTAAGAACGCATCCTCGTCAATTGCCGCGAGCTACGCTCCAGGGTACGCCCGGGAGGGAATTCGGAGTTTTCTTTTTCTTTGTTCGTCGAGCCGAGATAATTGTGGAAAGATTGCGATAAAACTTGCAAGGTTTCTTTCGCGCAGCGGCGACAGATTTATTTCATCAGCCTCGCGTCGCCAGTTGGAATGTAATAGGAAGATTCATTGTTTCCGGAAAAACGAAGACGACATTTAATTTAGAATCGTGCTAAATACTCGAGACACGATTCGCCAGAGTGGTCCCAGTCGAAAGGTTTACCATTCCACTTTTCTTCGCGAAGCGTTAAAAGATAGCGAGTTTGCGTGATAATGGTAACGGGCAGGTAAAGTGCACAAATATAACGGGCGAGTACGAGTTGTACTCGGGACCGGGGCGCGGTAGTCGTGGAATGGTAAATGGTGCAGATATCTCTCCCAGGGTGCCAATCTTTGGATGGAGAACTTTGTACGAGTCGTAATCCATGGATCCGCGTCAAGAGTTTTGTTGCGAGTGGACCGTTAGATAATTAGGTATTGTCACACCTGTTTTTAAGCAATGCGGGGGTAAATGGACCGAGCATGGGGCTCCGAGGGATTTCATTTCAAACGATTTTTAAATGAAATCGAGTTGACCGCAATAAATTAGCGAAAAATCTTTTCCTTTTTCACCGGCAATTCCAGGACGCGTGCTACCGACTGACCGCTCGATTCGACAATTCCCACTCTCAACGTACACACGCTCAAGACTATTTTGGCCGTTTGAAACCGATATCGTAGCGTTCCACGGCGGCGCGTAGAAACCGTTTTCATTTCTCCTTCATACATATGTACATACACATGTACATAAGTCAGTTTCGGTTTTTGGAAATTAGGAAATTTGTTCGATTCGCTCTCTCGAAAACCGCAATGCGGCGCGTCAACGAGGACGCTCCCTCGCAGTCAGTTCCGTCCGAAAACTTGCAGTCTCTAATTCACATTTTTTTCTCATAAAATGATGACCGCTTTCAGTTGCGTACACTCCTCTCATTAGTACGGCCTCGTTTTCCCGCTGAAACGCGGACATTTAGGGTAGTAGTCCCGGGGGGGAGGGAGACCCCCGCGGCTTAGGACGCGAGGCAGCGTTTGCTGGACCGACCCGACCGTGTTGGTAAGCGTAACGGTATCGGTGATATCGAGCCGCGCGAACTCGAATTTCGGAAAGGCGAGAGTCCAGCGCAGCGGCAAAGAGTAACGATAACGGTGTGGCAACAAGTGCCTTTAACGCTCTAACGGTCTCCCCTGTAGCGTTTTACCGGGGTCGGCGGAGGGAAGGGCGCGATGCGTTAGTTTCAAAGGGTTCGTCGGTCGGTACTCCTTATACTCGCGTGGTTCGATAGGGTTGGTTCGCGAAGAGGGGGGTCGTGAGTTACGGGATATGCGTCGTGGCATCTCAGCGATCCGAATGAATTCTTAAACCGGTCCGACGCGGTGGAACGCGAGCTTCATTTCCTCCCGACCTCTTCCTCCATTTCCCACCCATCCACCCTTCCCCTCTCCCAATTCCTCCCCCCCCCCCAGTTCAGCCTCGCTTTGCGGCATATCTTCGCCATAGTCGTTTTTCCGACCTCCTTAGCTGCTGGCCTGACTCCTTTAAAATCCACCTTCCTTCCGCATCATATCCAGACGGACTCCGGTGTAGTTCCTGCTTAATGGCCCACCTCTTTGCGCTGGGTTTTACCAACGACCGTAACCGTGGTTCCAAAGTAAGGAAGGGTGGTATCGCGTTTCTCTCGCTCCCTCGTACATACAATATTCCTCGCCGTTCGCATCGTTCTCATTCTTAGTCCCGTAATCGACAGTAGTCCTCGCGCCGCGTAATTGCGCTGTCGACGTATGGTATAGTATTTTAAAGCTCCAAACACCAATTTGTCTTTTTGGTTAAATTGAATAGTTTTTTTTTTTCAACGTATAAAATTTGTTTCTACATACATATATTCTGTTCCGATAGTCACGTAAATGCCGTATTCCACGGAACTATTAACTTGGGAATTTAATCTTTTTGAAATTGGGACGGGCAGCGTTTTTTCTTACAGCCACGGATTTATGGTTAAGAGGAATAACGTGACGAGCGAGAATTTGCTACCCGCTCAGGAGTGGATGCCCCACCGGTGGACACACGATTATCCCCTTCAAGTCCGCATATTCACCGGTGGTGGCAGTTTAAGTGAAATTTAAGTACGGTAAACGCTTCTCCGGTTCTTCGAAGCAAATATTAGACATTGCGGGCCGGGCTGAATTATCATACAACTGATCTTGGATTAAGTTTCTGTAAAACATAGAAAAGGGCTCCGATTCGCAGACAGATGTTATTTTACTACCGGTCGCGAACTAGGTGATAAATCAATCGATTTGTCTAGTATTACGAGATTAATAATTCGCTCTTCAGGAATCGTAATAATAAAATCAAAGAAATAACACAAGTTTCGATGCAAATCTAATAGCTCTTATAGTAACGGATATTATCGCGCTAAATTGCGCGATAACTCGTATTCGGTAGGACTTTGGACGACCATCCATCTAACACGGAAAATCTCTCAACGTTACGTCGAATCATTAATATACGCGATATTGTCTCGTCATGGTCAATATCAAAGGAAGACGATTGCAGTTCAGGTGGAACATACTCGAATAGATCAGCCGTTGTAATCGACTTTATTGCGTTCCAACTCGGAGCCGAGAAAAATTCAACGAACGATTTCATCGGCGCGCGAGGTACGGTTTGTAAATTTGGTTACGTCATTGCCAGGAGGCGCGAAGCGTAAATCGAATGAAACTGTTTTACGTGGGGTCGGCCGGGTTAGAGATGGTGTTTTAAGGCGCGCGCGCGCGAGCGTAATATGCTCCGCGATCTTCCCTTTCTCGCGTCTTCCGCGAGGGTAAGAAAAGGGTCTGGAAGAGTGGTCGATCTGTCAGGGCCAGAAGCGTCGGGGAGAGCGTAGTTTGATTTACGCCACCCTTCTCTCTCTCTCTCTCTCTCTCTCTCTCTCTCTCTCCCTCAGAGCGAGCGCATTTCCTAGTTACTCGCGAAATATCTATAAGTGAGAAGAGTAAGTTTACCCGAATCACACTCTTAAAGAGATATGAGATCACTTTCGTTTACTTATCCGTTCGGCCGCGTACCTTTCTCACTCTTCGAGTTTACACATCTCCTCGGCCGTTCTTCCCTTTTTGAAATCCTCTCGCCGCCTCGTCCTCGCGTAAAATGCTCAAAGCAAACCGCTTCTTCGGGGCCTGTCGTATCACCGGGTCTTTTTCCAAATCCCTGGAACGAGCAGAAACAAAAGTTGCGACGACGGAAGCAGACGCGTCTGCACTCCGTTTCGCGAGATATTCTAAGCTCCGCGTTCTACATAGTTCACCGCTTTTCGTTTCAGTGTCAAGACGGACATGGGCGGCGCCAGTGCCGTATCCAGGCTCTACATAGCTAACGCGAATAAAAAGGACAGTGGGAATTACAGTTGCGCCCTGGCGGACATAGCTGCCGCCACGACGGTCTCCGTCCACGTGTTGAATGGTACGTACACAGCATATTATACATACATACCACGAATCTTCTATAGGCTCGACCCAATAATACGACAGATAATGCCCAATTTTTGCCGCCCATTATTCAATTTCCCAGATATAAGAAATAATTCTGTTTGCCGAAGAGTGACGGGGGTTCGCGTCACAATTGCAGTTTTCCTTTGAAGTAACGTTTAAAGAGTGCACGGTATTTATGAGACAGCTCGACGTTTTAACTCGAAGGGTGCGGGTTTTCGCGCACCTGAGTTATGCGCCTCGTGAACGTAAAAGTCAAGATTGATGGGGCAAGGCAATATTTTTTGTTTGGGAAACATTCTTTTTCATCTGTGGAAATTATGAAGTGTCGCGACAAATCGGATGGGCCAATACTTTGCCTTCTGGGACTATTCGTCATGATATACATATACACGCATATTATGTGTATACGTATGTGCGCGAATAAACGTGTAAAAAAATGAATATGGTAATTGCATTAAAAGGAAGGAGAACACGAGTACGGGACTGTTATCGGTGCAATGTTGCGCGGCATCATTTTTATTCGCGAGGAATTTGAGATTACGATTAAAACGAAAACTGTCGTGCGGTTTTGTAAAGAGATTCCCTCCCGCGCTTGAATTTTCCCAATAGTTTTGTGTTTTCACCGGAATATTTTTGAATATACGTCAGGATGAATTATGAGACTGGGCTGGTAATTATGCGCAATGCGAGCATGTATTGTACGTTCAGCGGAGTACTTCGCGAACCGGCGGTGAAACAAAAACACACGGAGCAGAAATTACGCGATACACGCAGGTGAACTTGGAAATTTGTTTTTGGCGACGTTTTAATAACCGGTGTTACTTTCAACCGTGTAGGCTGCGTTTTTTCGTTATTTGATCCGACAGGTTTTTACGACTGTTGAAAGGATACACGCTAAATATCGAATCAAAGAAAACTATTCTTAGTTTTGGTAATAGAATTTATATCGGGTCCATACAAAACTTTTGTACGCACCAACATAGTTTCTATAATCGAGTGATTCTATAAAACTGCTTGACAAAAATGTCAAGATATGCCAAAAAAAAATGTCACAACTAATATCGGAATATTTGGATAAACGAGAGAACGTTCGGGCAATTTAAATTTCGGGTAGAATCGTAGAATCTGTATTTCACGAAACACTCCTCTTTGCGTACTTGTATTTCGTAAGAATTACGAATACGTCTGGTTTCATTTTTATCTCGCGGGATGCGCGAATTATGCATAGCGCTTAAAGGATTCTGGTCTGTGCTCCAACAACTTTTTTGTAAACTGTAATTACAGACGAAAAAGAATAGAACGCGAAGCGTTTTAAAATTCATGCGCGTCGAAATCGCAAATGTTATGGAAGTATTTTAATTTGAAATGCAAAGCCCTCGCGTATTCCGCCGGAGCGAAATAGAACTGAGACGAGGCGAAAGCATAAATCCAATTGGTATCGGAGAGTTTTTGAAAATGGCACGCCAGTAGCGCTCGATGCACCTGGAATTCGCCACGTCGGAAAGTATAATATACAGAGCGTTTTCCCGGCAGTCTATCGAAAAGGTCATCTTTCGAGCCTCTTGCTTGCGTACGCTTGAAATTATAGCGAGGGCGTGAGGGTTCTGTTCCTCACTGATAACAGTGTTTGGGAGGCTCGAAGGAGAACGAAAGGTTATATAGCCACCCTTCGCGTTTCCCGCCTATCGATATAATTTTCCACTCTTTTGCACGGTCGATAATTGATTTTCCATGGCTTTTCAACGCCACCGCTGTCTATTACCGTTCTTTTCTTCTTTTTCGCTGCTACCCCCCCACTCACCCCTCTCTCCCTCTCCGTCCTATTTCTGTCGATCCTACTCCTTTCCCCTTTTTATCTCTCACTTTTTTTTCCCGCGTCGGTTATGAAATCCAAACTGCGAGCACGGATGAGTAATAGCAAGGGGGCACGGTTGAAGTCATGAAGATCCTGTCGATGACGGCTCGCCCGATTGCTATCCGTACCGTACTATCGGTTTCATCTCGATTTCCATTTCCTTCGAGGCGTTTACCCAACGAACGACGTCCTTGACGGAAAATTACTCCAAGAATATAGTCTACTCGCGCGTTATTAAGAACTGCGAACCGAGGCGGTGCTCTCGTCGAAAGACCGTCGACGAAACTTTTATCTTGGGATCGGTTTGTCGATCCTCGCGCGTCTTCGGGAATAGCTCGTTCACATTTTAAGGATGTACAGTTTTGCGCGTCGTTCCGTTCGATTTCAGCGTCGGCGAACAAGTTTGTCGGACCTTTAAGGGGAAACGGGTGACAGTTCGAACTAACGGCAAAGCGAACGGATAAGCGGACTTTGTCCATTGTCGCTAAATATTGTTATTTTTTTCATTCGTCAGGATAATGACGCAACTCTATTTCGCGATTGTCATCGGAGAATTCCCCTGCTTCGTGTTTTTTTTTATTGCTCGACCACGCGGACTTCTGCACGCGAAGTTTTCTACGTTTAAGTTTCGAAATTTATTCTCGCTCCTACGTCCTCGTCGTCCTCGTCGTTCAGCCTTTTCTCATTCCCTTTCCGGTTTCCGATCCTCGCGGTAACCGCAGTGTTTCGTATGCCGTGGACCACTTGTCATACCGGTGCATGGCGTATTCATGGAAAAGTTCGCCGGAGATATTCAGGTCGACCCACTTCCCTCTTTGGCGGATCTCGTCCTCCCCCTCCCTTCTTCTGGACTTGGTCCCTTTTCCTGCAATTTTCTCGGACGTCTCCCTTTTTCCCTCCTCTCGCCTTTGCGATTCTTCTTCCTCTTTCTCCGAGCGATCGGTCGTCGCGGTCGTTTTTCCTTGCCCTTTTCGCTTTTGAATTCTTGTCTTTGCAGAACGTAAGCCATCGACTCTCGTATCGTCGCGGAACTGCGCGTACGTGGAATTTTGGACTTTCTCTCTGTCCATTTTTTGCAAACTTTAAACTGCATTGCCTCTTACATTCTCCCGCTACCTCTTGGCGCGCAGTACCAAACTGATACATTGTCACAACATCCATTGTCTTCTCGTTTCTTTGCGCGTACTTCATTCTCCGGTTATGGAATCCATACGCTTCAAAGTTTTTGGTAAAGTGGCGTCGACGAGGCATCGACATTTTTGATATAAGCTCTCACAAACCTACCGCCGTGTAAGGCAAAATTACCTATCCCCTCGCCGTCGAGAATCATTTAAAAAGTATGGCTCGATTGAAAAATGGGACTGTTTAAAGAAACCCAATTATAAAAACAAGTTATACTCGAAAATCACGGTGCGCTCGACCTCCGAGGGTATCAGCATTTTTCCATTAAAACTTCCAGCATTTGTTAGGTAAAGTTTATGCATGTACGCGATCCACGCGTTCCGGAAAATTTTCAAATTTATTTTCGACCACGATAGCGGTCACTCCGGCCCTCCGGAGGTTAATAATTCCCCGCAACTAAAAAAAAAAGTAGTCACCTATTTCCCTAGTTTAGGGAAATTCATTAATCTATGATAACAACGTATCGGACTTTCCCATCTACAATACCGAAAGATCCTGCTGCATATTTTTCCCTACTTTTCTCTGCTCCCGCATCCCCCATCCCGCATCCCCCATCCCCCATCCTCCATCCCCCATCAGCCGAACGTATAAGCCCGAAAGTTTCGAATCCTTGGCGAAATCGTATGTAAGTCGGGGTCGATGACGCGTCGAGAACACCTATACCTGCCGCTAAACGCAGGATTTAGAGGCGCGGATGGGGAGGCTTTTGAACTTTCAGCGAGGGTTCAACTAGTTTCCCGGATGGCTTTTCGCACTCGGACCACCGGAGGTATCGGAAGTCTCGCGACGTAGGCGTCGTGCATTATTTACGGAGGTTTACGTTAAGTCGGCCCGATGCTGGAGTTCGATCATATCCGCAACGGAGCTTACAACTTTCTAGCACAATGCATAACGTTGCGTATACCGCGCAGGAGAGAAGTATCGAGATCGAAATCGAGATAATAACGAAAATAACGGGGTTCGATCTCACTTTTCAAAAGTAATTCAAAGGGATAAAATTAAACATTTTGTCCGTGGCTGCGCGGTTGAAAGTTTAACGCAAAAGTTTTCCGCGCAACGCGTAACTTTAAGGGCGGAAGAATAAGCTTCGAAGCGACGATAGGTCGAGTTTCAAAAAAGTGGTTTCTACGGTGCTCTCTCGGTTTAAGGAAAACTTGGAACCGCCTTCTTATCGAAGTTGCTTACAAAGGAGGGGGGAAGTTGCTGTTTTTATCATCGACTCGCGGGAATCACAATTGAAAATATCCATTAAAGTTTCTTGCCAGTTTCTATTATCGTTTTGGATCGGAAACTATTGCATCGGGAATTAACGTTGCGTCTGGATGTGGATTTGCGTACGCGATTGTTTGAACGGCGAGGATAGTTCTGGGAATTGTACGAACCACGTTACACTTCAATGCTATTCAAAGTAAATCCAGCGAACCAATCAAACACACTCTGCAAAAGCTGTTTCTTATTCTCGTTAAGGTCTCCCACCTCCTTACCGTTCTTCTATGAAATTCTGAACCTCGAAAACCCCCGTTCGTGCTTTCCGGAAAAGATACAAGGTCCAGTCTCGCGTACTTTTGCTTGCCCCGAGACACGACCTTCGAATCTGGTCGCAGTTAAGTCACGCAACCACGAGCCATTGAGATTCTCTTTCGTATCTCGAGTCTCGTTACCTTCGATTCCCTTCGAATCAAGGCGACCACACCGTTTCACCTTTTCATCCCCCGTTACCCGCGGGCCACGAATCCACGTCTCCCGTTTCTCCTAGACCGTTCCCAGGGATTGCACGGGACTAGAACGGTCTCGCGTGAGTTACGTTTCTAACGGAATGAGTATGCGAGACTCGGAGGCGAGCGAAGAGAGAGGGAGAGAGAGAGAAGAGAGTTATTACCTCGGGTGTTGTATGCGGGGTAACTACAAGGGCGCCCATAATGCTGGAAGTAATGTGAATTTGCTTGACAAGTAGTCCGATGCTCGCGAGCCGCATTCGAAATCAGTTCGGCGTCGGCATCGGCGTCGGCATAACCACGCTGGGAAATTCCGCGGGCCGCAGCGGCGCGTTGCACGGCTCAGGAAACGTGTGTTCTCTTCACGGCGACCACTAGCGCCCTTTCGCGAAAATTGCTTTCCCGGAACACGAATTATGGCCCGCTTCGACGGACGATCGGTCGTCGGTAAATATCATCATCCTTTTGAATTGTTCGAGCGAGCATTCGGCAGAGAGCTGTCGTGGTTTCTCCTCGTTTCCCCGGGTCTCTCATTTCGCGAGTTTACGAAGCGAATCGGGGGATTATTGCGACATACCGCGTAATTACAGACTTACGTGTATTGTAATTGCGTTGCGCAAGGTGTATCTTAATATTTTCTCTCTTGTACATTTTGTGTTGCTACGAACAAGATTGCATAGCCCATCTTTATTAAGTCTCGTTTTTCGTTTCCCAGGTCTAGAACGTGTCTGAAAATTTGGTACACCAGCTCCGAAAAAACCGTATAATTTTCCCATTAAATCGCGTAATTGAATTATCTTGCGAAGAATATTGAGAAATTTTTTATATTGAGAAATTACGTAACGACAACGGAAATTGTCGTATTCTCCGTTCTTCCTGGTTTTCCTGCCGTTAGCATTATTTAGCAAATTACATTTTTTAGCGAAGAACCGTTGTATTTACGAGTCGTATAATCGTAGAGTAAGTACCGTATAATTAAGCAGAGTAAACTTTGCCGGTTCGGTGGCAAAAACTTAAGAATCTTACGAGTTCTTTTTTGCTGCCGGCAGTTTGCGATGTCACGAAGCGGGTTGTTGTTTTACGACGAGTCGTTATATGTATAATTGTGGATAAACGTATAACGAGGTGGAGCAATCCGCCAAGTCTGGGGACGAAAACCATTGCTTTTCTTCGTATTCGCGATATTACGAATTAAATTATTTCGCGAAGACGAATTGCCACGGGGTAATTCGCCGCTTCAGTTGCGTGACACGTATTCAGAATCGATAGACGACGGTATATTTTACTCTGCTTTATTATATTTTACTATTTTATTATGTTTTACTGCACCGCGTCCTTGCAGTTGTCCTTGTCACGTTTCCTCTACTCAACGATACGCATGATTTTAATCACGGCCACGTCATTTTAATTGTAGATGACGCGATACATTTTCGTGCGAATTGTTTCGTAACGCTATTTACTCCCATTATCCTGGGAAGGATTATATGATAAAATGATTAGTATAACTTTAAACCCTATAATCTTAGAGAAGAATTGGTTAATTAGCAGAAAGCGCAGAGTTGCTAACGAATATAAATTGATATATTATTGTGGGAATAACACTGTACGGCTTGCCCGTAAATGAAATAATTTAGACGTACCGCAATTCGTGACATTAATAATTAATAATAATTAGGATATAGGTACTCGTTGAAACGTCGTGAAATTAGTACGACCAAACTACGCACTCCCCTTATCTCTCGGAAACGCATTCCCATAAAGAGTGGAATACGGTTCATTACCGCGCCAACGATTACCATTACCATTTGAATGTCATACAGATTGTTAAGCGAGAAAGATAATTTATGGTACTTAATTAGTCGACGTACCTCGTGCATCTCGTTCAGGTGTATACGGGATAACGAGTGTCTCGTTACTTTCTGGAGAATAGACGGGACGGGGTAGCTTTAATTTCTCCTTGGCATAGTACGCGCCGCGGCCGGTGCCCGATGCCACCCACCCCCAGGCTCGACGACTCTCTTCCTTCACCTCCGTTTCCCTTTTTTACAATTAATATACATTACCCCCGGGGAACGTCGCGGTTATTAATTAAATGTGACCCGCGCCGGAGACGAAGCACATTACTTGGTAGTACCGAGCCGGTCGAGACTGCTTGCTAGAGAGATTCCTCGGTCTTGCCTTAGGGGGTCATGTACGTTTCTATGTCCTGAAAATCGCTTCATAAAGTGTAATGGATTGTAACGGAACTGCTCGACCAATTGTTTCGAATCTTTTTTCATTTATAAGTATTTAATTTAATAAAGTATTTAAGTGGATTTTAACAATTTTCTAAACACCTGTCGGTGTATCGTAATTAGAGTACATTTACAGGGATATTGTGTATCGTAAACAAAAAAACTACTGGAATAAAAGTCTTTTTTTTCTTTCTTTTTCTTTTTTTTTTAACGTTGAAGTCGGAACAATTCACAGTAGATAAAACGTTGGTAACTATTTCGGATTCTCCCTCTTCTTTTTTCACGTACAGCTATCTGTTAGAATTGATGTAGAAACCTATACGTGAAAAATAATGAGAAACGTGTTCCATTAAAAGGGCGTTGATTTGTCGTATAAGGTTGTTTTAAATTTACGGGTGTCACGTTTGTCCTCGCCAATAAACTAAGCGAGCGTTTATCGCGTTTCTCAATTTAGCGCCGGCACAATCGAAACGCTCTCGAGATTAAGAGTTTTCGCGGGCCGACATTAACAAAGCTGTCTTTACTCCGACACTAAACCAGACCCATAACAGGTGTTGCCGTTATTCATCTGCTCCTCTAATCTCCCGCGTGCTAACAACAAATCCTTCCGTATCCTTCTTGAATCAATAATCGCTAAATTCCTGAAGTTGTAAACTAACGAAAGCTCTGGCAATTAACCGCAACCCCTCTGTTCCCCTCGAACGAGTACGAACCTCATCCACTTCAGCCAGAAACGCAACCCCTCTTGTAAAGCTTGCGCGGGTAATTGTCGGCTAGCAAGACGGAAAGAGAGGAGGAGAGGAAAAGAAGAGGGCAGGTATCCAGAGTTGCCGGAAAAATAAACTAAAATGTAACGAGACGCAGTGAACGAGGCGGACGTAAGCGGTGGCTGTAGGGATAGAGAGAGAGAGAGAGAGAGAGAGAGGAAAAAAGGAACATTGAAGAAAAAAAGGAAAGGGGTAGAAGAGTGGGATGAGAGAGAGAGAGAGAGAGAGAGAGAGTGAGGGGGGGGCTCTCATTTTCGAAAATGAGCAGTTCTTGGCCCAGTTAACGCCTACGGGGAGACAAGCGACCGGGTATAGAATGCCAGGGATGGGATTGGTGGTGGGGGATGGTCCTGGCATAGAAGCCAGGTTAGGGAGGTTATTTCGCGGGGTGTCACGCCCGACCCATTAATAACCCTAGCCGCAAGCTCTCGAGGACTACGATGCCTCCCAGCCCTCCGCCGCTCCGCCCGCTCCTCCGTCCCTTCTCTGCCTGCCTGCTTCCCCTTTAGAGTCACGGCCTCGCCGCTCGAACCACCCTTTACCCCCAACCCTCGATTCTCTCACGACCGCTCTGCTACGTGGACGACGACGAGCGTGAGGAGTTTGCAAAGCTCTCTTCGCGAGACGCAGTTAACAGGAGCGTCGCACGCGGCCATGTATAATACACAGAAGGAATCTCTCGAGGGTGCTTGGCAGCTCATTTTGCATACGCCTTTTTTAGTGGGTTTGCTATTCCTTACCGGCTACCCACCCTCGCCCCCACCACCCGCCCCCTATGAAAACGTTCAGCGGCGACGAAAGTCGAGTGCCCGGGCGACAAATTGTGCTCGTGGCGTTCAACGAGCCCCGGAGATTACTCGCATCGGCATGGTGCGGTGCGGTGCGGTGCGGCGCGGTGCGGGAAGAGGTTTGGCTCTCGCTTCCGTAAAGGAATTTGCTTTCGGATAGAAGAGGTAAATTTCGTGGTGGGTGATCATTGTGAGCGCATGCTGACGGGAATTTGGGAAAATTTTTAGTTCGATTTTTAGTCGATTCAGGGATTAATTAGAGAACTTTTTGAGCCTGGTGTTTTAAACCGATGTAAGCTACAATTCAGATTTTAATTGCTGACATGCAATTGGAAAATTTCAATTTCATTTGAATCTGTAAAGTAATTTGAACCTCGCTGCTTTGGCGAGGAGAAGCGGGGAAAGAATAACCCGAGCGCGTTGCCAATTTTGAGTAAATGTTCGTACCGGAGAGCGAGTAACACGAATCGTCGGATGTTTGGATGTTGTTGCGCGAATACGCATGCCCTGATTGTCGAGTTCCAAGGAAATATTACGAAACAAATCGGCGAAATGGCGTAACCGATGTTGCAAACGTTATCGAAAATACGTTACCCGTGCTAATGATTTCTTTTTGTTCGACGAATAATAGCTTGAAATTTAATACCGCGCAACGAATCTGACAGGTCGGTACGAATCAATTTCCGGTTTTCATAATTACGATCAAAGAATCGTGCATTGTTACTCGTCGCAATTAATGTCGAAGCAGATTGAATCCATTCTCGATGCTTGAAAATTCAGTAATTAATACGAGAGAGGTCTCTTTTATACAATGGCTATAAAAATGGCTTTTCCTCGTGAAATTCAATGCAACGAGTAACAGGTTATAGTAGTTCCGAAATAATATGTTTATCACCAGCGATCGCTAGTTACGATGCGTTTACACGATATAACATTTATTTAGCAATAAACGTTTATTATTAGTCCATCGTTTCAGCTTCGGGCACAGCTGAATTGGCAGAGGCGAGCGTGGCCCCGTCAGAGAAACGTGCTGTGCCTAAAGCCAATCTGCCAATTGACTCGTGCGAAATGTATTTGCATGGAATATCAAGAGTAGATGTCCGGGATATCCCAATAATCTGATAATTGATTCGTTATTAGCCGATGGTGCAACGCTTCTGTATCCAAGCTGATTGGCGTATAGATACAGGAATAAAACGTTATCCGATGAATGTAAAATTGATTTAGAACAAAAGATTGGCTTTCTCCAGATCCGACAGCTTTTTTTTCCTCAACGTTGTCCGTACTTTCTTTCATTCCTCGTTGTCTCCTTAAATATTCCACCAATTTATATTCAATATAAAAATATTCCATTCCCTGCGATCGCTACCGTCGTGGGCCAGCGTGTTGTTTAACGGTAGGTATCAAATGTCTTCCTATACGAGGATCAATATTTAAACTCCGTTGGCCGTATTGCGCGTAACGCGTAAAATCGGAGATTTCGCTCGCGAGTTGATTTTGAAGCGATGACATGAAGTTCCCAGGATTATTCGCGTTAAATCGAGAACTTTGAATAATTTTCGCTCGCCGAGCATCATCAGCCCGCGAGGACAGGGAACCAGCGAAAATTCATTCGAGGCGATGACGTGCACTCGAGGTTCTAATTGCAGAGAACCCCGGCGGCTCTTCTGCTTGCCGTTGGAAATAAAATTGTTTAGTCCAGGAAACAATGGGATAGTTCTCAGTTTGTTGGCGCGACGAGGTCTTGTTCCCCCGGTCTTATTAGCCGCGGTTGCCATGGTGAACCGTCGTTCCGCGACGCGCCGCGCCGCACCGCGCCGGGAGTGAATTTAATTCGCGGCAATTTGTAATATTGACTGCGCAAATTATTTTCCGGGTGTTACGAGCCACTCCGACGGCTCAACAAGTTCAAGAAGCACTCGCGAGACTGTCGGGCATGGCATCGCTCTGCACGAAATATTGTAGAGGATCTCGCGCATTCCGTGCTACCGACTTTCGCATCGTAAGCGATACTTTAATTACGCGTACTATAAAAGGATCGTGTTGGGAAAAACATCGCGATCGCGCTCGTGCACGGTCGCGCTTAACGAGACAGCGAAATTTTAAGTTTTTAAATGCTACGCGTACGCGACTGGATTACGCGGGCCACCCGAACGTGTGTGTCGGTCCAAGTTGAGCCTGCGACACGTCTTACGAGCGTTCGTACGGTGCCGCGATTAATCGGATATTTTATTTTTAGAAGGAAAAGTTTGCAGTGATCGCTTGGTTACAACCGCGTCTGTGATTTTAAATTATTCACAGTCAGAGTTTGCGTTACGCTCGTTAGGCACATCGAACTGATTAGGTATTCAAAGAGATTCGTAGACTTCCACGTTATACGGTTCGCTGAAATGGGATTAGTGATTTCAAAATGTAGCGAGAACGTGGAGGAATATAAGCTTTCGCGGCAAGTATTCTGTGTATAAGTAAAGTTTTCTTTTCCTTTTCTGATTTTCGAACAAATGCTTTTTTTCTTATTTTAAGGAACTTTTATACCCAGCGATGCTCCGTTGTGCCTGTCCCTCTAGATTGAGTCGCTAACGCTAAAACTATCCACGATTAGTGTATATGGTCGATTCCACGTCAAATCGCACAGCTAAATTCTTCGAAATTCTGATTTTGAGATATGTTATAGAAGGAGATGAGACAAGCCACCCGAATTTTTTTTTTATTTTTTATTTTGATTTTCGAGAAGTTATGAGACTTTGCAAAATTGGGACACTTTTTCTTCAAACATTTCTAGGCGCGGTCTGGCTTGCCGTAGAATAATTTGCTTTTTTAAGTTCGATTCAGAAAAGATTGTAGTTTAACGAGAATTTTCAACCCATTTCAAAAAGTTTATTTTTCAACGCATAATTCATAAAAATAAAACATAATCGTTAATTTGACTGCCTGGTCCCTCATCGAATATTATGAAAAAATTATATCCTTGTAGCGCGTTTCAAGACGAAGAGTTTGCAAAAAAAGGCAGCCCCAAACACGCAGTAACTTCGGAGTAATTCAAGAAAAAGTGTAACCGCCTCGGAATTACTGATTTTGCCAGCAAGGACGCTGAATTGGGAGGTGGGGGTCGTTACGCAGGGCCGCGCACCTAAGAGATACGCGATAAAACATTGAAACTGATTTTTATCGGGAATAATCGTTGGTGCTGGCGACTATTACGCATACCACCGTGTGTATGCATCATCAAGGCACCCTCGTGAATTTTTTGAGAATTTTCGGGAATGGCCTTCATGTGTTTTTAACCGATTGAGAATACGTAGTGTCAACACGACTCGCCATCGCGTCATCACGCAGTTATGTGGGATATCGCGTATCTCATAGGAGCCGCGGCCCTGCGTAACGACCCCCTCCTCCCAATTCGGCATTCTCGCTGGCAAAATCAGTAATTTCGAGGCGGTTATACTTTTTCTTCAATTACTCCGAAGTTACTGCGTGCTCGGGGCTGCCTTTTTTTGAAAACTCTTCGTCTTGATACGCGCTACAAGAATATAATTTTTTCATAATATTCGATGAGGGACCAGGCAGTCAAATTAACGATTATGTTCTATTTTTATGAATTATGCGTTGAAAAATAAACTTTTTGAAATGGGTTGAAAATTCTCGTTAAACTACAATCTTTTCTGAATCGAACTTAAAAAAGCAAATTATTCTACGGCAAGCCAGACCGCGCCTAGAAATGTTTGAAGAAAAAGTGTCCCAATTTTTCAAAGTCTCATAACTCCTCGAAAGTCAAAATAAAAAATAAAAAAAAAAATTCGGGTGGCTTGTATCACCTCCCTCTATAACATATCTCAAAATCAGTCGCGCATAGTCTTCTCCCGTTTATTTTTACGACAACTGCCAATGCGTGACGATATTTGACGACCTATCGCACATCCTTGCATGCTGCTGGGGGGGGGGGGGGGGGGGGGTTAACTGCCGATACTTTGGAAACTAGCAAATAGAGTGCCGGTTTCCTAAGCCGAATTTGCGTTTAGCGACTTAAAATGCACGCGATAGGGTAAGTCCGATAAAATTTGGAGTGTGCAGCGGACCTATTATGTGATTTTACCGAGATAAGAATCAAAATAATAAATGCCGAGAGAATAAATTGAATTCCCGTCTATGCCAATAAATTCCAAATAATGAAAATTAATTTCGCGTAATAATCGGTTTACGGCTTATTGAATCTATGGTTAACCCACTTATACGTATACAGACGCGATATAGGAATATTGGCTTCTTCTTACGGCGATTTGCCGTAATTACACGGCTAATTCGTTCGATACCCATTAATCCTGAAACCATTTACATATTCATTTAACACGTCCCAGGTGTTTGATAAATTATTCGCGAGCAGAATTATTCTACAAGAATAAAATAAGTCTTTCAATTTATATAAATAATTTTCCTATTAATATCGTTTTCGAAGTTAAAATACCGGTCGTAGCCTCGTGATTTAGGCAAAAGTTTAATGACTTCTAATCGAGGAAAGCTGAGGATAGACTTTCCGACATGATCTCTGTGGAGCGCAATGAAGTATTCGCTAATTCCAATTGCATCGTAATTAAACGATGAATCGAATTAAAGGCGCTTAAGTTGGAAGAAGAAAAGAAGATTAAGGATTAGCTGAACATCGAGCACCATCATACGTTAATC
The DNA here is from genome assembly GCA_933228935.1 of Pemphredon lugubris. NCBI lineage: Eukaryota > Metazoa > Arthropoda > Insecta > Hymenoptera > Crabronidae > Pemphredon > Pemphredon lugubris. The sequence continues at coordinate 25,178,251 of OW121817.1, read as the reverse complement.
GGCTCGAAATCCGGATATTTTTCTCCTCGTTTCCTAGCGCCGCGCGACGCTCCCTATCCTCTTATCTTTTTTTTTTCTTTCTTAAATGTCCTTTCCCCCACGACATCTAGTTAGTTGCCTGGCGATCCACGCACGATTCTTCCAACGGAGCTTCAGCCTCTTCCCAAACGATGGCTAAAATGTACTTCCTGTAAAGTGGTATCAATCAACTTTTCTAATTGTTCATCGTTGGGGCAAAGAGACTCTAAGGTAGATAAACGTGTTCGATATCTTCGATAACCCGTGTATGCATTATTTTAATTTAGGTTCTAGTTTTATCTAACATTATCGATCCAATTCTTCGCATTTGTTACAGAGTATTCGCTGCAAAATTACACAGCATTCTACGTTTAAAGGGCATGTCGCGGATACGTTTGAAATGCATGAGAGTTCAAGAAAATTAAAGCTTTACGTTTTGACTATCGGCCATGTCCGCCGTTAACCTTTGACCAACCGTAATTGTCTATCACCGGCAATTCCACCATTTCAGGTCCCACGGTTTATTTTCGTTTTTGCGTGAATTTTAATTGACGCGTGGATTTTTTTTACGAGCTTTGCATTTTAAATTAGGTATGCGTTCAACGCGTAGCATTCGCCAGTTTTTACTGTGACAATGGACGATACTAGAATACTATTCGATCTACTACTTTGTGTTTGTTTCGGTCAACGAAATTGAGCATCATTCCGAAATGTTTGCAAAGTAAAAGTTGTTGGTGAGAAAAAAAAGTCACGCATATAAGTAGTGTCGATCATTACGCGTTTATTTCCTCGCGATTAAATGTTTGCGTGGACATTTTTTGCAGCCGAAGTACAAATTGGCTCCAAAAAGATCGAGTAAAATATTTTTGATTAGTAATAACTAGAGTTATTTTTTTCATCAAAAGTCTCGCCTCTCCAAAAGTTTGGGGCAGAAGTATCGCTTCTGACCATTATTGCAGAATCTACGCGTACAGCGTGTTCGCAATATCTCTTCGACCACATTTTATGTCAATGCGATCCAATAGTTTGTACGGTCTCGAGGGTAAAGTTTGCCGGATCGAGAAATAAAAGTTTCCGCCATCAGAGCCATCGTTTGTATTACGTACTCGACAATCAAAATTACGTTTTGAGTGTTTACCTTGCACGAGACACGAGATGTTTGTCACGGAACGCGTTGTTTTCGTGGAAAAACAGGAAAATATTTCTGGGGTCTAGCACTTCCTATTTCGAATACTAATTAATAAAACTGCACGATGAATCGAATGCCCCGCAAGAAGATTTATAACGGCGATCTTGTGCTGTAGGAGTTTCTAATTATAAGTTTCTGAGAACATTTTGGAAAGGCGTATTTCTTTCCGTGCAAAATGTAATTTATTCGCGTGCGAAGCTGTGGAACACAATTAACGTTTCAGCTTTTCACTGAAACCACGTAAACCACGGGATTCGAATCTTTCGAGCAATTCGTTTCGGAGTTTTCGCGATGGCGCTTCAATATTTTTTTTTTAATCGGGAAATATTATGCTAAAGAACGTACGGAGCAACAATGTAATCGTATAATAAACTACGAACAAAATGCTGCTCCGAAAACGCAAAGTGCTTTCGATGATCGAATTCCTGAAGATCTGCGCTTAACCCATTTTTATCCAAGCGCGGAATAATCCGCGAGCCGCCCTTCACTGCACATACGATCGACCGCGCGCGGTGATACGAGGTGACGCGGCAGCTCAAGTTGGAGCGATGATGCAAATGGGTTGAGAATCTATAAGAAAGAAATGTTGCGTCTATCTAATACGCACGAGCCTACTTTTTCTAACGCAATTCGTTTCTTTTCTGGTGTTTCAGGCGAAAATCCAGCAGCCATGCAGCACGGAGGTAGCGCGAACTTGAGAGCAGCCTTCGTCCTCGTCGTCCTCGTGACATTCACCTCGTCACTTTTGAGGTGACCGTGATGACTCCGTTCTTCCATGGGCCTGCAATTCGAATGGTGCTAACTCTCTTATTCCTCGCGGCGAGCCAAACGCGGGGGACTCTCGAAGAAGTCAAAAACAGGCTTTTCGGGCCCATCACTTACGCGCCAACTAACCACACCAAGGAGATCGACGACGCGCTTTAACGAACGAGCGATGTTTCTACCGAGAGAACGATACGACGGGCGAAGGGAGCGATATCGAACCGTCCTTCTCCTTCTACCGGGGAAGTGGACCGACGAGAGCTTCCGCGACTGCATCTTCGCTCTTCGCCGAGCACCGACGGTGAACGAGTGTGTTCGACGAACAACGAATCTCTCTCTCCCTCTCCCTCCCTCTCCCTCTCCCCCTCCCTCTCCCCCCCCCCCCTCCTCTCCCTTTCTCACTCTTCTCCACCCCTTTTTTCTTTCTTCTCTCGGATCCGAGATAACTGTACGACCAAGTCGTGAAATTCACTCAAAAACGAACAACGAAGTTCTATTTCTAACGAAACCGATGCTCATCGGACCGATATAGCAAGGTTTCTCACCCGGACGCGTATGGAAAACTCAACGAAGCTTCGTTTATTCTTTCTCGCGTGCGAGATCACGTTGGAGCTGTATAGAAGCCAAGGTTTTTAAGTATATGTATGTATGTATGTATGTACGCTTTGATGCGTACGACGCGTGGTCGGCAGGGACGGGCCCCGTCGAATCGAACGTGAAAGAGAAGGGGACAAGACTCGGGCTATTCGCTATTGTCGTTTATTCGGCCGATATGTTCGTCGGAACACGTCAGTCAACTTGGAATAAAAACGCGCCTATGCTTCTCGACCGCGAAACGAACGAACTTATCGGAAATGATCGAGCGTGAATCGGCGCGACCGAGCTTCCATTCGAGCGGTCTAACATATCAGGCGATTTCTGAGAACGGAAATCGCAGATTTTTCTGTTCGTTCTACCGCAAAAGGAAGGGCACTTTTTCGAATTGCTGATACTCGCAGACATGCCACGGGGGAAGGACACGGTTTGATACGAAAATTTGCTGTTTTGCACGCGCTCCCTTCGCGCGATGTTCGTTTCAAGAAAGTACCTCAAATTGCAAGTTCAATAAAACGCTCTTGAAAGCGCTGCGCGCGTTGAAAGTGTTCGGTGCAATATCATGGATGGTTTTTCCATACAAAGACCTTTCCGTCGAAGCACCGTTCCGCCAGTTTTTCGTTATTCCCGCGTTGTTACTCTTCTCTTTCCCGCGAAAACGCTTTGACGTTGGAACGTCTGCGGCGGGCAACAAGGAAGCGCTTAAGCTGGAAGTGGCCTGTACACGGGTTTGAATAATGAAAAAAGAAAGAATAACGCTTTCTGTACGCTGAAAATATACATACGCGTGTATACGTGTGTACGATGCTTCCAAATACCATACACAGCCATGTTCTCCATCAAAAATAATGGAAGGAAGAAGTAAAAATATTCCATACACTTTGCCGTTCTATTTGCAGGTCAAAACTTACCGTCGTTCGTTACACTCAACTTGAAGAATTTCACGTAAACTCTTGAATATTCAACATCGACGAACGAAACGGGCAGGTCGCGCCGCACGGCACGTATTCGTGCTAGAAAAATTTGCGATCGTTGGTGTGTGGAAGGCTCGAGGGTTCAAAGGTTCAAAGAAAATGCCGTTAATTGCTGAACAAACGAAGCGTGGTCTGGGTCTAGGTCGTGCTTTCGAAGAACAATCCGGCGACGAACACGCTTGTTTACCATCGACGAAGATGTATCATCGCGAATGTTTCGTACGCGGCATTACAGATCTAAAGCGTTTAATAGTCATTGCTCGACGAGTGTTCGAAATTATGAAGCGATGTAAAGTACTCATACCTGCGCGACCGGGAGCATTCAGCCAGACAGACAATGACCGCTCGTATAAAATTCCGAATCACTTCCTGCCGCTGTGTTTATTGCACGCTATATGCAAATTTGCTTTCACTTTGCGCCGCCGCGCCGCGCCGGAACAAATTTAACACTTTGATTACTAGACCGTTGGGAGAACAATCATTTTTGCACCGGTCACTGCCGACGGAGGCAGCACTCGGCACACGCGTCTGTATAAACGCCGGCCAACCCACGATCGATCTGTCCAATTCCAACTGGTGCGTACCCCATGACGTACAATCGCGCGTGTTAATCGGTTTTTCCCCCCCACGATACGCTCGCCAACGGATATGCAGTTTTTGGAAAGATAACGCTAATCGCTTCGATACTCGGCCGTGTCGAGATAATCGCGATCCGTTGACAGATTCGCGCGACAGAACGCGCTAATGAACTCGCGTAAATCAAGAATCTTTCCTCCCTCTCGTATGCCCGTCTTGTTCGCGTTTAACAGTTTCACTTTCTATGTTTCCATCGACGATCTCTCGCCGCTCCATAGTGTTCGTTCGCTACGCGTTGACGCGGTACCGTGGAAATATTGATGCACGGTAATGCGTTTTGCCACCAAACGGTTCGCTTTTAGTGTAGAGTTTGCAAATTGCTTTTATTTGTCCAACTCGGATGTAACGACTAGAGGAAAGGAAGTACGTTGAAATACGCGAAACAGAGTTTGAGCGTTGACGCGCGTGTATCGATCGACCGAGGAATGCAAATCCGTTATCGAGTAGGGTCAGAATAAACAGTTAAGCAGGCCCAGTGACAATGACGTACAGGCAGTTTGGCGTAAATCAGTAGGGTCCGGTCCGCTTATGTATGCCTAGGCTAGCAGCCCACCGACGGTATAGTACAATAATTTACCAGAAGCATTATTGCGCGGGCAGCTGCAAAATATTTCAGCGGGGGCGGGCACGCTTGCGCGCGAGCCGATGCACAAAAACCACATACGGTGTAACCATTGCCGGCGATAAATTTAATTATCATTTGGAACGTGCCGCGGTACTTTCGTATCGGCTATCGAATCGTGGGATTACGAGGAAATCGAATCGTCCTTCGGTTTCCAGTCAGCAAATTTTCTCCTCCTTCTGCTCTATTTGCTTTTTCATTTCTTTCCTTCAATTTATTAGTTTCGAAGCTTTTCTTCATTTCGGTTATTATACTTTTGTAAATACATAAAATAAATCGTTTATTTATCTATATCTCTTCCTTTTTATACGTCTCTTTTGATTTTCCGTTTCTCCTTTTCTCCTTTTCTCCTCCGCCCTTTCTCTCTCTCTCTCTCTCTCTCTGAAACTTGCATCTTTTCCTTCCTGCCTTGTTTACCTCCTCGTGCCGCTCCGCAGTTCCCGTTTCTTTCTTTGCTTTTCCATCTCTGGTCGTTTTACCATTCTCGAGTAGATCCACCGTTCGCTTCCATTTCTCGGAAAGCTTATTCCCGTCGGCACTCGAATCGGCGCAAAAATTCCATTCACGAATTAATAGCAAACACACTCGATGGGCCGGGCGTTTTAATAACAGAAACGCTGGAAACGTCGCTACGCCTACCGCTGAAAATCAATCTCCGTCTGGGGAAGAGGCGATTATTTTGACCTAACCTATTTTGCAGTTTTTCGTTCGATTAATCTTCGACCGACCGTCACGTTCGTCGCGCGAGTCGACATACGCGTAATCTACGATTATCGTGACCAAAGTCTTGAACGGATCGTGATACTTCTAACCTGTGGACCTGTTTTGCCTTTCCGTGCTGCGTGGCGCGTCAACTCCTACGTCGTTTATTCCTAGGCATTTGCTGCGTACCATGATTCGTTAATTATAAACGGGGCACGTCAAAATACGATTCGTTAATACCCAATGATGCGATTAATCGACCGTTCCGAGGATAAAAGAGGGTTCGAAACTCACTTTGACCTTAGCAATTATGAAACTTCCGCTACAAATCGTGCAGTTTCAACGCAGCGTGTACTCTCGGTACGCTCGGCTATAATTTAATCGCAATTAATTCCAACACACATATCGCGAAATTTAATGAATACAAAATTCCGTGTGCTAATACTATACATATAACGTACATATAATTTTTCGCTTTCGAAGCGTGCCTCGATTCCGGAGATATCGTTTCCCAATTAACTTGATCGACTGTATAAATTGTATCTGCTATTTATATCGGCGATGTACACGTTACCCGGGAATCGGCCTTTGAAACTCTCGCGCTCAATTGCATCTGTAAAGCTTTCTGATTTCACTATGGTTAACGGGGTTCGAACACACGAACAGATAAACCCCAATTACAGAAATGAGCTCACGCCGAGGATTCAGGGCGGCCATAATTTGTCTGCCCTACCGTGTGTTCCCGGACACGCGCTCCTCGTTTCTTCTTTTCCGATAGTTTTGGTTTCCGGATCGCCACGTAAACGGTTTCGTAACGCACCACCAATCGAGACTTCCATTTCGGTTTTTCTCCGCTGGAAACTCGAGCGCGCTACACCATCGATTTGTAACGTAACCCAGAATTCGCGAGGTCGTTCGTTAAGCGAATCGAAACGAATGCGATTTTTGGTTTGTTTTGCATTTTTTATACTTTTCGTTTCTGCCCATGGTTTTTGATGCGACGCGATAGTTTATCGTGAGTGGAAATTCCGATGAAATATGTATAATTATCCGGTACGCTGTGGTAAAATACGTATGGTAATGCGTGATCAACAGTTCGAAAGGGATATGTGGAAACGTCACGTTGATTTGAATATCAATGTTTTACAACGTTAAATGGGAAAGAAAGTGAACGGGTATGTGCACGTATGTATGTACGCGACACTAACACGATATTCCTGTTATCGTTGGTTCGTTAGCGAGTGACGACCGATAAAAACTTGACCGTTAACGAATTAAAGTGGTGCGTCGTGAAATTTTCTATACGATATCCGGGCGAAATTTCTTTGATTTTTGATAAAGACTGTACATGGAAAAACTTTGATGTCACATATTTAGAAATTTGAATATATCTGTCGGACGATCCCGCGTTAATTACGAAAAATTCGTTGTGAATGCAAAAGAATTTTTTTTTACGTTCGACGTTGTGGTCTCCCAGAATTTTCCATTACTTTTGCATCAACGCGATAGCTTGATATTCCCGAATGCCGCCAGCACACGGCAAATGCGATTTGTCTCAAGTATTATGCATATTCGCGCAGCGGAAAAAGTTAAATCAACGTGCGAAGGGATAAAAAAAATTTCTACCTTTAACAAAACGAAGAGGAACCCTGTTTGAATTGACGTCGCGTCAGCGAATCGAAGATAATCTCCGTTCGATTCAGATAAGTATCGTTAACGACGCGACTTTCACGGCTACGTTTTATGTACGTCAGCGCCATTCGTATGCGAGAATGAGAATTTGTGTGTGTGTGCGCGCGTGTGTGTGTGTGTATGCGCGCGCGGTTGTTGAGCGTATCTCTGAGTACTGATACAGGAGTAAATGCTCGTTTGATAAAAAAATGTAATTCAAAGTTAGAGAAAGTAAGTCACACGCAGCGGCCTCGTTTCGATTGGGGATCGAGAATCGATATTTCTGTCTTGAATCAACGAACCGACGCTATACGACATACCTATACCCCATTAACGCGCATAACATACCTTCGATTTTCAAGTATCGATATTGTTGAAGGTCTGAATAAACCATCGTTGCGCGTATCTATTTCTTTCAATTTTCATGACTTCCAAAGTTGTTACAAATGCTCCACATCCCGATGCGATTGTGACCGATCACTCAGCGTGAGATATTATTTTCGACATAGATTGTTTAGAGCGACGACGATTCCTGATTTGAACGACGGAAGCTGGAGTGCACGTATGTAAGATCGAAGAGAATTCGTGTATATTCTTCCGATCGATATACTTGCTCATCGCTAATCACGTTTCATCATCCATAGTAATGTATCCACGATAATGATAAAAATAAACAAAAACACGTCTGTAAGCAGCTGTAAGTTATTGGTACTATTAATGGTCATTAACGCGGTTAAGAAGTTTCGACGTTCTGTAGGGGGATACCGTTGGAAGGAGGAAAAAAAATAGGAAACCCATTTAACGTCGGTATTCGCTGTTCACTATTTGTAAGGTTGGAAAAGATAAACACAATAAAATTCATAGTACTTAATGCACGATGTAATTAATTCAGCTGCACCTCCGTTTATTGTGCTCTATTTAACCGTAAGTTGCAATCCTTTGATTATCCGTTGGCAATCTTAAGTGGAATGTACAGTAGAACGTTGATTACGCGAAAGTTTAACTATATCATTAACATTTATGCGATAAGGTTGCGATTATTTTACGCTGGTAAACGAACCGGCTGTCTTTTGTGGACAGTAGTTACAGAAATTAAACGTCCCAAAGACGGAGAGAGAGAGAGAGAGAGAAAGAGAGTGTACTAAAATTTTAAAAAAGGAAGCGAAGACTCGGTTATCCGAGATTAATAGTTCCCCGTCTCGTTCGGATAATCGACGATCTACTATACTTTCAAATTAGATAGATTAAGATGTCTCTTGCATAATTAGACGTAATAGAAATACCGGGTCGGCAATGAGATAAATTTTCATCTAATTACGTAATAGTGCTAATTGTATTATCACTGAAATTACACGTTCGTTGACTTGACCTTTTCCCAAAGTGCACCCCTAATAAAGTAAATTGTTTCCGATTGATCTTTAACATCGGTTTAATTACGAAATTATTCGCATTCACTTTGATTCGGATCCATGGTGAATTAACAGTGGAATGTAGTAGTTTTATCGTACTTTATTAGGCTTTTTGTCGAAACTTTGTATTCCCTGTACGCAAGGTACGTAATTCAATCTTTTCTATAAGGGCGCTCGACCAAATATGAAGCTGGACGTAGATACATATTATTACGCGACCAACGATTTTTGTAACTTCTTATTAATAACACGATTAAAAGGACGCGCTCTATTCCTGAACACGAGTAATGTGAGATCTATTCGTACTCAAATATCCAAGATTGAAACTAAACGCACTTGATGGTTCGCTAAGAAATAAAAGATAGAAGCTACCGAGGCTGAAAATCTGACTAAATTGACGATTCCATCATTTTTTACTTTCTCAAATTAATTTACTTTGTAATTAACGCTGTAGGAAGGTATATTAACGGTAGCCATTCAACGGTACTTCTCTCGTGTTCTCCCTCAAACAAATGTTTTTTTATTCCGTCTCGTCGGTCCATTCGTCCAAATAGTCTCTCCTCCACGAGTATCTTTGCGTTTACACTGAAAGTGCCGGCGACAATGTCCAGGAGTTGGTCGTACCAATCCAAGCGGAACCGAGCAGAGTCGACGCTCGGTTGCGTTAGATGGCAGAAGAAAACCCCACCGAGTGGCGTCGTGTAACGAAAAACGTAAGAGAATGTTCAGTACCGCGGCGGAAAAAAAAAACAGAAAAAAAAAACAAAAAAAACAGAAAAACAGGGGTGCAAAAAAACCGGAAAACACGGAAAAGAAAAAGTCGTACGAGAGGGCAGAAGGAAAAAAACGCGATACTTCGTGGATGGCGGAGAAGCGGGAAGAGTTGACTGTCGTGGTTTTTTTTAAAGCACCCTTTTCAGCAACACATTGCCCTGGAAAACAGTAAATCAGAACGGTGACGCTGACAGTCGTTACGGGAGGGCGGACAGAGTTGAAGTATGTTTCTTCAACCTTTGTCGGCGTAGACGAGATTCGCGTATATCTCGCGGCAAGGTACCGCGGTATTCAACGCGCGGGTAGCCGCGTTATTTCGTGTCCCGTGCCGTAATTCCTATCCGGGCTACTGCCACCAAGTATCCTTTTTTCCTCCCCTCCCATCCTGCTGCATACGTGGAAATTTCGAGAAAAATTCGACGCCAGTTTTCGACTTTTCATCGTCCATTTTTTACCCCTGCTCCGACAGAAGCCAGGGGATGAATCGGCGCAGTGTGGCCACGTATGTATGTCTTTCCCGCATACGCTAATCACGTTTAATGAATTTTTTTATTCAGTTGCAGTTGCGTTATTTTCCACTCGTGACGTTTCGAGATCATTGAATTTACTCGGCTCTAAAGCCTTTAAATGTTGAAAACAAATGTATCCGCTCGCACGACAATAAATCGCATTGATTTTATCGATTCAGGTATGCGCGGAATATATATGCGTAGAATTGTCTTTCTTTATCGCAACGCAGTGTCAACCCAAAATCATTCGTTCGTCCCATCCGTGTCGCACCCATCGGTAAAAGGGTGATCGCAGAGTTCGTATAATTCACTTTCGCAAAGGGGTTCGTTCCTTCAACTTTCCTCATAGGCGTAACAGCTTTGGGAATTGCGCGCGCCCTTTCAACTCCTCGCTATGCATTTACGTCCGAGCACCCGGAATTTGCGTTTTTCACAGTCATCGCGAGACGAAAAATAATTATGCGTTCGACAGGTTATGGAAAGACTCGTAATTATACGCGGTGTCTTGAATATGGAATCTGGCTTCCAAAGCGCGACGCATCGTTCCGGAAAACGAGTTAAATCGAAACGAGTCCGGGAGAGTGCGTGGGTGGAGGGGTTGAAGTATGGCTGAAAGTTTGTCGTCGGGGATGAATTTGTATAGGTAGACGGTGGGAGAGTACAGCGTTATTTCATTCTGCCCTTGTAATTTCTGTGGCGTCCGAGGCCCTTGGCGCAGCGTTCGTAATCCTGGCGCGTTCCGTCAACTCGAATTCCATCGCACGCATAAACTAGAGACGTCCGTAAATTTGATTCTCCTCTGGTTCGAACGTAAGCGCGGTATTATTGAATCGAATAAATGAATAAACGCGTTTAAAAAAGATTATTCGGTGTGCGAGTAGCGTTTCACGCCATTTCATGTAATCTTATTTCTTCACGATATCATTGCTGAACTTAACGAATCCTTTTTTTGTTTGTTATCTTTCTGCTCCGACCTCTCGCGCTTAGCTTCTCTCATCCCGTCAAGTTTCCGATTTATCAAAAGCGTCGTGGAATACAACAGAAAAATCAATCGTTAAGTTTGTCAATAATATTGTCAGGAAAGATGACCGTAACAAATGTTGCGCAGGATTTGACAATTTTATACATTCCTTTACTGGCCGACCTTCCATTTCACTTGTTTTGTCCGCACTCGGTGCGACTCTCGGTCACTTCCTTCCATTCATTTTTCATTTCTGTTACCTTCCTCTAACTCTGCCCGTTCCCCACCCCCCTCTCTTTTTTTTCACGACAGAGGGAAGGAAAAGAGAGCAGCCTTTCGTCATAATTTCGCACCGCGGTGGCACGTAGCTACTGTGTCGCGCCTGGAATCTCCTGGACGCATACCAGTGGTCGGCTATGTATCATCGTGACTCCGCTGCGTTGTCTAAATTTACGAAAAAGCGAGGCAGGGAATGGCGCCAGTGCATTTCAGAAATATACGACAGTGATTTTTGCAAAAAGAAACTTTAATAGCGTTTCGCTAGTCTGTCCTTTCAATTAAATCCGGAAAATTACAGTTTAGGATGTTTAATTAAATTTAGCGAAGCTGAGCTATCCGCTCTAGCGGGATGAAAAGTTATTAACTGGTAGCGTAATCGTGAGAATGGGTCGTTGCGACGAAAACAAATGTGCTTTAAGCAAGGAGCGACTAGTACGCGATTACGCGAAACAACGCATTCATTATGTTCAACAGTGTGTTACGCCGAACTAACTACTCGTAAAGTTAAGAATTGACAGTACGAATAACGATACTAATTTAAAATCCGTTTTTAAAATAACCAATGCGTTGAGACTTTATACATTGCCATGAGGAATTTTCATTGCAATCAAAGAAATGTATTCCCGGGCGTAATTATCGCGTAAATCCTGGACGACCCCTTCCTGTTCCCTGGTCGAAGCAATTACCAATTCTATTTATCGTTGGACGGTTCTATTAGAAATCCTTCTTCGATGAATATATTATTCTTGATTTGACGCGAACCGAGTTCGCCCCTGCTCGTCGGTATTTGGAACTAACGCAGCGTTTATGTTCGCAACGATGCAATTGAATCGCGTTTAACGTTAAATTCGAGATACCATTCCTAACGGACGTCCGCACATTCAATTCCGTCTCCAATCGTCTTTATGTTGTTCCGAGAGATATTGCACGCTCACGCGTATATCCCTCGCGGACATTTGCGGTATTTGTACTATCGATGCGTGTTACTCCCGTTGATATTCGCAAAGGCATCGCGATACAGAATTCTGGTTGAATTGCGTTGCCGTTGCGATGCTATTATAGAGATATTATACATATAGTCGCTGCGGTAAAACGGTTGCACGACAGTACTGCCAGTACAGATACATATATTCATCTGGTACGCGAATCGTTCGAGAAAGATAATTTATATGGATTATCGTTTGAAACTATCTTGTTATGTTTTTGAAAATTAAAGAATCATCTTTGTTAAGAACCGTAACTGTGTCGCTTAGATTAACGGAGTTCCCTCATACTTTTGAAAAAATCTTAAAAGCATAATTTCGCCTTTCTTTTTCAATGTTTCAATGTTTCGTTATAGATCGTTTATATCTGTGTTGTAAAACGTGGACAAGCTGTCTAACAATAAGCGCGCGCGATCGTTTCATTTCAGCCCTTTACGCCATTTAATATGCTTCGAGCGAACGACAGTGATATTTGTGTCCTCTGTCGTAGTAAAAGATCTCCGGTAACTCTACACCAGATTTGCAACGGTAATGACGCGCCGGATGTATAAAAGCACCGCGTAAGGTGATGATATGACTGATGCTCGTTCCCTTGGTTTTCCGTTTTGGTAAAACGAACTACCCAGAGCGTAAGAGCGGAAATTTTGGCTAAGGGCGGAATTGTGAGAGTAATTAAGAATGAAATTCCCCACATCCCTCGTAACTATCCGACCTTTGACTATACTTTCGTCCGAGTATTCCCGAGGCAAAGAACGATTTGGTACGTACGTAGGTACGTCGACCTAGTTGTACATCGTCCAGGGAAAGACGAACAATTTGTGGTGTTTTTAACAAAATCAATGCGGCTGAATCTTCGAAGCCTGGACAACAGCCAGATCCTGATTTCGCCTCTCCCAGAAGTACGCTGAACGTCGCTTCGACTCTGCACTCCGCAAATTTACCAAGCCTTTTACACGTTACGGGATAAAAAGCATAGGACTCTGGCCAAACAGATCAGCGACGATTCTCGAATGTAAAAACAATGATGCAAATGGACGGCACGCCGCGCGCCGCACCGGTACCAGATGAAACCCAAGAAATATTGCCGATGTAGTTACGAGCGGGATTACATCTTGGAATTAGATTTTTCTTCCGGAATACGCTTCGCGTTGTCCTCTTATCTCTTTAGAATAATTGCTTAATTTCGTCGTACGATTTTAATATCTTAGCACGGTGTGGTCCCGTTTCATCCTTCAAATTCAAAGTAATTCCTCGAAAAATGATGCCAGCCCTATTAAAATAACTACTTAATCGTGTTCTTCGGTGGCGAATGAGTTTAACTTGTCACGGGAAAATTAAACGCAACGACTTAAACTAAAATATATATTTTGTAGATTGCGAGCAAACGCGGCAGCTCGTAAATCTGTTACGTAAAGTTGTCAGCTTTATCCGCGAAGTTAAAAGTCAAATATTTGACCTGGTATATCTGAAATATTTCCGGGGGGACACTTTGGAACGAATCGAATAACTCGAACATAAAATAATATCAAGCTATACATATTAGTTTCTCCAGAATTGTTGTATTGTCCGGCTATTAAAAGATTACGAACGTTCCGTGCATAGATCCATCGCGGTCTCAAGTATAGAGGCAAAGGGATCGATTTAGGGCAGTAAATACAGTTAAACCGCGTTTCTTCCGTCGGAGCCGGCGATAAATTTTCGCGTGAATTTTAACGTCCGCCGAGAAGCTTCGGGCAAAAGAGGCGAGGAAGTTCAGAAAATGGAAGACCTTTGCGTACTTGAAAACGGTCCCGATATAATAAGAAACTCGAGGCTGAATAATGCCAGGTTATATTTCTCAAGGCTTCGCACCGGTTGAAACTCATTCGTGGACCTGCTCGTCGTCGTTCGTGCTATTTCTCTACTCGAGTTTTCTCGCTCCCTTAAGAATGAGATCGTGATTGTTGAGCGGAGACCCGCTTCTTTTTAATATCATACGAACAAAACTGTTGCCACGATGAGCGGAGGGAACGCGAAACGAAATGTTTACTTCGATCGCCGCGCCGCGCCGCGCCCCGCCGGTGGAAATGGAACGCCGTTTAATACACTGCAATTCTATATGAAATGACGCGTGAGTACGGTAAACAATGTGTAATGAACGAAACATTTACATTTAGCGCGCGACGTGTACGGACAAATGGTTTGTAATCATTGCCATTCAACTGTTTAACTGCCCGAGCGACCGCAGTAGGTAGTATGAAATTAATATTTAATTATTCAGTGTAATTTAATATCAGTCTTTCATTTGCTCCGCTTTCGACTCTCGAAATTACGGGTCAAGAGTTCAGATACGGGCACCAGTTCCGTCGCTCTATCGCGGCGTGCGTAATAGAGGACATAGCTTTGCGTTTATCCATTTCCTCTTTACTTTTTTCTTTTACAATTGCAGTGGCGAGGTGTGGGCGGGGGTGAGGGAGGGGGGGGGGGGGTTTGTAGAGTGGGCGAGATTTAACAGCACGCGATAATGTAGCACTTTAACGTCCAGAAGGAATTGATATTCCATAATGGACCAGACATTTATCGCTAAGAGATAACAAAATCTGCTCGCCGAGGATTTAATTATTATACGGATTTCATAGCTTTGTCAATACCAATTTCACCGAGACATCACGACTCGGAAACCTATTGCGTTCACGAACAAAGTGGTCCAACAAGAATAAGCACCTTTGAACCACGCTACAAACCCTCCGATATTAAACAGTTTTCATTCCAAATAAGATTGTCTCTTACTCCCGTGGTTCTAAAAATATTCGAGGTGGTAATTCTTATCGGAGCCCACCCTGTACGTAACGCGGTAGTTTCGTAAAAATTTCTACCACGGATACTCGAGAGGCACATACATACGTATACGTATACAGAAATATGAGAGAAAAATAAATGAATATCTACTTACTGCTCCGCTGTGCCTATTTTCCCAATAGCTACATCAAATCTTTTGTTACCGGTCAAGTCGAATCATATCTATCCGAATTCAAAACAGTATACATATACTCCCGCCAGCGATATCGGATAACACACGAGTGACCAATGAAATCGAATCATTGGGCATTCTCTTTTTCAGGCTCAAAGGTATTGAACCCACACACGGTAATGCGCACGCTCACATACGTGCGATATCAAGGGGGGCATCGTATCTCTCTATCGAGATCCCGAGCAAGGAACGCATTCGGGTACTCGTAGCACCGATCCACTGCTTTGTCCCAAGGTGATCCCACGGCGAAGAGACAAAGAGCGCGACGGTATCTGGTTGCCAAAAAATGAAAAAAGAAAAAAAAGGAATAAAACAATTGATACACGGGTTTTGTGTACAAGAGGCTGTATTACCACATTGGGATATCGAGGACGAGATAACGCGGAAGGTGGTCGTTGTCTCTCCAAGTTTGAAGCGATACGGAGATATCGACGTAACCTTCGGGGACTTTGGAGAGACCAGCGAAGCTAATAGGCAATGTCATTTCGCGAATCTACGAGGACATAAAACCAAGGACTCTTTTGCGTGTATTCCGATTGCCGTGTTGTACCATGCGACCGGGAATCCCTTCGAGACAATTCATTTTGGTTCTTTAGACTTAACGAGGAGGCGTTCCAACTCGGTGCTCCTCGATTTCGTTGTAATTTTCCGAAATTCTTGATTTTATCTATATATATTCCTACATCCGTTTACGATATACGATGAATATATATATATATGCATATATTAATTTCAAAACTTTAGATTCACCTCTTTGTTTTTTCCACCCTCCATCCCTCTATGTGTCTCGGGCAGTGTAGCGTTGCTACACATTTTCCAAGATTCGTTTATGTCTGGAATGTATTCGAAAATGATACATTTCCCAACCAGACTTTGTAAACGGTAACACAAATTTGGAGTAACCTGCCGTGTCGTAATGGGACGGGTCGACCCTGTTCTCGACCTTTTCAACCTTTTTGCGGTAAAACGTAGTATCTAGGTATTTACCGAGCGAGGCCCGGTCATTAATGTCCCAGGAGCCACGTTTCTCGAGCGGAAAGCAATTCTAGCGATTACAGGACCGAACGTAAAACCGTCGAACACTTTGTGGATTTAACGGACACGTTCCTTGATTCTTCCTTACTGTCCCCGCACCCGCCTCCTCACTCCCGTAACCCGACAACGCGAACGCGAAAGCGAACCCGAACCCGCCCCACGCTCCTAGATTCGAACCAAGAAACACTCTTTGCAATTTTCGAGGCTTCCGGCGTAGACCGCGGAATAGGAGAGTTGGGCTGTAATTCAACCAAAGTTTCCTAATTAATCAGACTCCCAATTAGTTGAAGTGACGAAGGTCCAATGGGTATAGCGCTCGAACGTGAGAATGAAAGAGAAAGAGGAATAGTTTGAAAAGAGAGGGGAAGAAGAGAGATGGCGAGACGAAGATACAGATAGTTTCGGAGGGGCAGAAGAGAGCGAGAGGGAACGATGGATAGATAGAAAGAAAAGAAAATAGAAAACTGGGAGTTGGCGAGTCGCGTAGACATCAATCGACAAATGAGTTGTTCAATTTTCCACGGAATTACGCTTCGCGTATTGCCTCAGAAACTGCACCCTTAAATCAAGAGATCTGTACTCCAATTCTTTCATAAGGAAGTTATGTTTTGCAGTGTGCAGTATCGACCCTTGTGAATTAAGCAGCAAGGAAATGAACCTCTATGCATTCAGTTGTGAAACGCTCTCGAGAAATGTCGTAGATGAAAAATTCTACGCACAACGGAAAATTCTGCTCGGTGGCAAGATTTTTTATTCGCATATTTACTTTCTGTGCATATCGAACGGAACGGTGATGCGAAATATTATTGTAACATGCTCACACTATTTGTCATTTATGATTAAACGGCGCCTACCAATACTGATTTGACGGATGCGTTGTTATACAAACGCTTGTAAAAATGCATAACGCCCGAGCATTGGTAATAAATATGATTTACAATCGTAGATTCTCCTTTATTTTTATAAAGGGTCTGTTGGATGGAACCGTGTCGCCCAATAAATGCTCGTATAAGAACGAAATTCAATTTTGTCCATTTTCCGGTCGTAATATCGAAGATAAACTATACTTCGTTATTTGTAATTAGCAATTAATGCTCTACGCAGTTTTCGGTAAATCATACTCGAGTCTGATAAAACGATCTCCACAATTGATCAGTTTTTTCTTTTTGTTTCGCTCGAATCAATTCATTTTAACGCAGCTTTTTTCAAATTAATTGCAAGTACGGGTATATGGGTCGTCAGTTGACTGCGGATTATTCGGATTTTCTACAGTAAGCAGAAAATATCTCGTTAAAAGTGAATAACATTTAATCAAGATAGATTTTTTTAACTTTTAAATGAGAAAATATATTCTCGTGTCAGTTTCTGCCCTTCACTCTGTTCTGCTCTACAAGAATGCACATATGTATATTTGCATACAACTCGCAGTCTAATTATAGAAATTTCAAAATTCAAAAGATTCCCCATGCACTACATAATCTGGAAATTAGTGATAGCGCATAAGTATTAGACGTTTTGTTGATCGTGGGGCAAAACCATCACGAGTCGAACTTGTTTAATTTATTACGAAACTGCGCTAAAGTGAGGATAATGGAAATGTTGTTATCGTTGCAAAGAAAGGAAAATCTTGTTCGACATTAATGCATCCGTGCACCGTGTACGTATCATGAATTTTATAAGCGACACGTCGCGATGCGCGACTTCAAAATACTCCATTCGCCCAACAACACCTAGCGGGATAAATTCTTCGAATTGCGTTACCATTCGCGTCACTCAAAAATAGATCTACCTAAAAATGGCAAGTGAAGGACAACCGATGAATTTGAAATAAATCCGAACGTCGGGTCAAACGGTACGAGCTGACAATGAAAATTCGATATCGAAAAGCTCGTGACACTAATGATTTTGGATCTGCCTAATCCTTCATCCGCCTAGATCATCTTCAACCGTATAAATTTCCCCGACGATTACCCGGATGTGCGTCATTAATTGCGGACTGTATTAATCATTCCTCGTAAAATGATCAGAACATCGTTAAAAAATCGAGTGAGAGCGTTTGCAAATCTTTTATGCGTAGGTATATAAATGAACATGAAATATTGCACTGGGAAAATATCAAGGTAGAAAAACTGTATCGATACGGATGAAAGATATTTTTGCATTTACGTGTCAAGATATTGTGCTCACTCTGTATTTCATATTTAACGTTTTGCGATTCTAGCAAGAATTTCGCTTTTCATTCTAATTACGTTAATCTGGGAGAAGGCGCCGTCTTGCAAAGTTATCCGTCAGTCTTATTGAAATTATTTTCGTCAGTTCTCAGATTATGGAGTAACACGCACAAGAGTTGACTCCGGTTTATAAACACATAGGCAGCCGGGTGCTACGTGCACGGGTGGTTGCGCCATATTGGAAATCCCATCCTCGTTCCCGTACCTCGTATCTCTCGCCCCTTCCCCGCTATACGCGAGATGCTTCAACGAATACGAATAATTTCTGAGACCAGTCACGACCCTTCCGAGTAACAGACGGGGGTTATTTTCTCCTGCCACCCTCCTGTATACGTCTCGAATGCACGTGCGCGTTTGCATGCGAACGAGATCGCCCGAAGTTTCTCTTTCGAATGCTTATCGGCGATCATTTTTATTACGTACCGGTTATCCGCTTCTCCTCTGTCCGCCGCCGTGAGACACATACGAAATTATTTTTCGTTTCGCAACGTCGCGTCGGTAACACGCCCGTAAAGAGAAAAATTTTCCTCCCAATAACGATTTGCTTTGTAGATTTCATGCTCCCGGCACCACTTTCTCTCTCGCCGCTGCGCCGTTTCAGTCCGAAAATCGAATTGATATTTAGCCTAGACACGAGAGAACTTTACGTACGTTGAATCGTTAAAGTCGATTGATAATCGGGAGAGTTCGATCGGAGAAGCGGGACTCGAAGCTCGTACGATTTTGTGCGTCTATCGTGAAATTGCAGTACATACATAAATCTCGTACATACGGCAGATTTATGTACGAGATTTTTCGTTTAATTCTGCAAATCGATTTCGTTTAACTACGCTAAATGGCAAATACCGTTTCGTTCGGATGTTAATTGCGGCCAGAGGCAGATGTGTTTTTCGAAAACTTGTTTCAAAACTATCGATAAACGATTCCGCCTAAAAATATCGGAACGATATCGATCGATTGTTCGATATATTGAGAGTTAGTTTATTATACGACGGACGTAGTTGGTAAACGTGAAATTGTACATTGCCGTCGTGACGTCTAGATCGTTCTACTTTCTTTAGATGGGAGAACAATTTCCTACGCGGTAAAAACTTTCCCTTTAAGAATCTATTACCGAGCTATCAAAAGTTTTTCCCCGTTTAAGCTTTTCACGGCACAAAACGCCGTTGCTTGCATTCCGGAGCGGCAAGAACGTAACAAGTCGATAATTGGAGCAGCTCACCGAATGTCCGGATTTTGCTACGATTAATTTTTCTTTTTTGTCGCAGCGGAACGAAGTTGCGAGCGTCTGCGGAAGCCGGTACGTTTCATTCCTTCGCGGGAGAGTCAACTTTAGTATCGAAATCATTTTCTAATTAAAAGTGTATCCTTTAATTGGTAGTAAGAAGCTCTCGGGCCGATTGAAACGTGTATTTCACTTTTCTATCTTTTCGTAAGGTTCGTTTTTCAAATACTTCAAGTTACGTAATACTTTTCAGCGCATCGTTCTATTGTCTGTTCGGGCAAAGATAAACTTCAAATTTCAAAGAGCAAACGAAACTGTAACAGCGGTGAAAAGAAATTACCCTGTCAATACTCAAATTCAACTCAATATAAAATAAAATAGTCAATAAAATACTCAAAATAAAATAGTTATTTAAAAAACTCGTTGTATTGCGCGTGTACATATTACGTAATATTACTATATTACAGACTTTATTTCAATGGAAACACGGTATCTTCGACATCGTCGTTGTACTTTTACCTAATATTTTATTTCGCAGATATTCGGTGAGCTTTAATACAAACTTTAATACTACTTGAAATTGCCTTTTTTAAGCAGACGCGAGGAACGGACCCGGCCCGGCGCGGCGCGGCATCTACTGGAACGTAATATTTGAAAGGTGAAATTTACATTGAATTACGCGCAGTATTTCATTTCCCCACAATTCGCGGTATTCATTACCGCTTTGTCTGCGGTGTTCGAATACTATGGCATCTCGATAAACTAATTTCGCAGTTGCTAGTTCAGTTATACTCGTTGAATTATTTTTAACTTTCGCTTTGAGGATGATAGCTTCCTTACGCTCGTTACTGACATATCAATTCTGCAGTTCGATTACCGATGCGCTCGTTCAAACAGAGAACGGGTCCAAGTTTGTTTGACGAAAGTTCCGCCGATTTGATTTCGGTGTGCAGCGGCGTTAAACTGACAGCTCGACTAATCGACCGTGAGCATTTCACAGCTACCCCCATCGCGTAATATTTAAGTTCGAGTAATTAGTCGGCATGGGGACTGCCCGAGAAATAGTTCGAAAATTGGTCGACGGATTCGATCGTTCGTTATTTAATTAAAATTCAATCTGTGCGGTGATGATGCGGTGGAATTTCACTATATCGAAAATAGTAGATTAATGGCGATTCTGCGCGGGACATTGCGAGCACTCGCTTTACGTCGTAAGTTTGTTCGCGATGTAAACGGAAAAATATGCTCTACGAACAAAGACAATTTCCTATTTCGCTAAATCAATCAATAAGCTATCAAAGCATTCGTCTGCGTTTTATTTCGCCGATAAAATGATGGTTCCAGGAAGCGTTGCGTCTGTTCGGATCGTACTTCAAAGCCGAGTTTAATGGAAAAATTGGAGACGCAATTTCCACTTCACCAGATACGAAAAATGTGCGCGGTCCTCGTGGTACGGCTTTTTATTTTCTTTTTTTTCTTTTTTTCTTTTTGCAAAGAATTTTCTAAATATTTTATTGAACGTTTCCGCGAATCAGTTGAGGTTGCACTACTAAAGTCGTAACCAGAACGCATTCCGTTGAAAATTCATGACTTTTCTCTTCAACGAAAATTCACGCATCACTGTTTATCGGCGTTTGTATTTTGGAATAGCAATAAATCCGCTGCTACGTACATATAAACGATGCCAGCGCCTTACGCGATTAACCGAATTATTGTGATTAATTTTATTTTATTTTATTATTCGATCTGATTTCGAAATATCATTCGGGCGTAATATTATATTTGTAAACACCAATTCAAGTTCCTTCGATAATATTGTTGCAATCAGCGTGGCATCGTCCAATTAAAAAATTAAAATCCTACAAAAATATCGATACAGTTTTGTGCAGACAAGGGCTGATTTCATTTGAGATATAGATTTAAAAAATGACAGCTTGAGACAATGAACAATTTCAAATATTTTATTACTTTATTTCGCGTTAAGATTAAAGAATTGTTTTCAATTCATTTTCTACTCGGGTTATCTAATTCGCTCAAATACAATACGACATAATCTTATCGCAAACTTACGTATTATTTATACGTTTTCCCTCGAGTAATACACGTCTGACAATGAGCTTTGGTGCGTGAAACACTGTGTGCAATTCTGCATTTCTAACGCAGTCAACAGTGTCCATATAATGGAATTAGACGCTATTCGAGGAATTCTGTGAGGAAACATATATTCGAATATAAGATACGGAATAGACTAAGGAAAATTAATAGGTATGTAATTAAACAAGGTCAAATAAGGTGACGCGTTATTTAAATAATGATTTTTTTAGATACTTTATTTAAATAATGCCCGTCTGTCTGATTTTCTGCACTGCTTCGATGTGCGCAATTAATCCTTGGAATTTTCCCGTTTATTTATCTTTCCAAGTCGTAACTAGCGCATTGCAATCATTTATCATTTTGCGAGCGTGCGCGTTATTAATTACCGAACATTTTAAACGAATTTTCACGCCAAGTCCGAATTGTAAATTGGTCGTTAACCTTTCGCGCGTCGTAATCGTCCGCACGTCGCTGATCGAACTACTTGGTTAAGTTTATTCGACACGCGCAAGTACAGAACGTTTCTAAATATTATGTATAGATTGGACCTACGCGTGGAATACATTTTCCACCATACCTTTAATCCTTTTCGCCCTTAAAAGATATAATATTTGGGTGTTTGTTAATATCTTGTTCTCGGCGCCACCTTTTAATGCCTTCGCGAGTTATAATGCATAATGTACATACAACGAACAGGCGTAAACTGTGGAAAGCTCGAGTTATTATCGTTGTGTATAATTATCAAGGCTCGTTAACCGAACAAGGAGAATCGCAATTCGTACTCATCGGTACATTGTCTTCTGCTAATTTATTCCATTGTTAAATATTTTACGCTAAACCTCGGCGGTTTTTAATTTTGTACTTTTGAAATATGCGATGTGTGCACAGTCCGCAACTCAAACATTTGAAAGTGGTGCGCCATTAATCTCTGCCTGTTTCCTCGTTGATTCGGTCTCCACGTTTCTCCGGTAATGCGCGATTTTAAAATCAGGTTTCGCGCTGGTGCAAATTCATACAGGCACGGTGATCCCCTGCCTCGTAGCATACAATCCCTTCTTTACCTGAAATCCCAAGCAGTCTTCTCATCCCTTATTCACCTGCGTTCGAGTACAGCTTTCACTGTGACGAGACGAGGGGCTGCCTTTCGGAAATCCCACAAAAGACCGTGGACTCTAAAAAGAATGCACGCTTATTACGTGCACGGGAAACAAATGAAGCGACGGCGTTCTTTCGACGTTCAGTTTCATAGTTTCGGAGTAACGACGAGAATAAAATATATTTTGGTCGCGAAAAGACATTGTTCGAAACGATGCGTTCCCATGGCGAAACGAGTGCGGGTAGGTACTAGTCGTGGAACGGCGATTGAATATCCGTTAATTAATGTTCTAATTAAGCGTTGGATACCTTTTTTCGAGGATGCTCGTATGATTAGTCCGTCGAAAAAAATGTATCAAGCCCTTGAAAACTATGAAACTAATTACGAGCCACAAAGGATTAATGGATTACAGTGATATTCTAATTAATAATTTAACGGGGTTGAAGAAAAATATATTTCGATGTACCCGCGTGCTATTGATCGATGAATAACGTTGGAGTGTACCCACCCGCCTACCTTCCCTCCCCTATTCACGTTTTGGAATCAAAGGGCAATGGCCTGCGGCTAAGTAAGAGACTGGCCACCAGAAATGATCCAAAATGCAGCATAATGACTTCCGAGATATACGTATTTGATTATCTCATAAGCGATCTGGATTTCTGCAAAGAGCGCCAGGAGATTACGTGCGCTGGGGACAAATAAGCTGATTGCACCGTGAACACAGTCGGATACTCATTAAAGTCAGTCCCTTTAAGGCACCGGGGAAGCAAAGATAATTCTCCGAATATGACTAGTAGCGGGTAGGTTGTTAAGGTACAAGAGATGTCTGTTGAAAAAACCTAATGATTATTACGCTACGGTATTTTTAATTTCCACGCTTTATACGCGTGATCGTCGTAACGTACCATGATCAATGCCGAATTTGAATATTCTCGCAGAGTCGTCCAGTCACCGTTAACACGGCCCAGAGGTAATGGCCATTACTGGCAAAGGCTGGGCAATCTCCGACTGTACTTCGGACTACGTACTTCGGACTACTAGATACTGTGCAAAGGTAAACTAAGGAATAGGATACTCCCTGGTGTGTTTACATACATAACTAACGGGCATCGAAGAATATCGTCGATCATGCAAATTTTGCCTCCATTTACGATCAAAAGATACGTGTTAATACTCATACATATATTTACATATCTTAATAGCTCGACGTCTACAGATTATAGTAGAATTAGAATGTACGGAAGTTGAGCATAAAAATGATTACATCTGTTTTCTATGTAAGATGATGTACCGTCAGGAGATATTTTTTCACAGATTTCACGGAAATGGGTTGACGGGAATTTCAACACCTCTGCCATTTTTTTTTTAATGATGTTTCTTTTTAACTGTACCTTACGTAAGGTCATAAGCGAGGAAGACAAGGTCTTTGATGGAAGAAAGAACTTCTGGCTCGATAAAGGAAGCTAGTGGTGTGCACGGGGTTTTAAACGAAACCTGAAATCCAAATGTCAACGCGAATGGTACCAGAGTGAGTGCGCTTTGCGCTAAGAAAATTCCATTGAAACTTTTTTCTTTTTTCTCTCAACCGAACGGTATCACTTACATTTTAGTATGACACTCGTGCCCGAAATTTTTACCGATCGCTCAAATTCTGATTGTTTTTCATTCTCCCGTGTAAAGAAGTAAAGACTCTCCCGGGTTGGTCAAGAATTTCACCAAAATTACAGTACATTTTGCACTGCGAGGCGTGAGCGCGTTGAAGGTTGTTGCCGTAGGTAAACGGTTATTTTCAATTGTTTTTCTCGCTTCTGACGCCACGCACGGCTACGGTCTCGTGTAAAAACTAAAAACACAACGGGTGCGGATTTGCCTTGAGCGATGGCATTGAAGTTTCGCGAGAAAATGATTGAACATAACGCTATACTCCCATTCAATGATTATTTTAGATCGTTTGACTCGTACGAACGCGCGAGTCGAATTTACTGCTCGTACGTAATAGTATTCCCTTTGAAATCGGACCGTCCTGAATATTAACGTGATAACATATTAGGACGTAATGGGATGATCCGATAGTAGATATTTGATCGAATTTATATTAATAACATTCTGATACGTTCGTTCACTTGAAATTCACGATTATGTCACGAAACTAAAATCAATAAGTCACTGCGAACATTTCCCAAATAGTATCGTAAGAGTACAACATGCAACGAACGAAGAGAATTTCATTTGAGCGTACATGAAATTCCGGTAACGTAATATTTTTAGGTGTACGGTTCCCATCAAACTATCGAGTCGCGTTCCGTTCCGTTCCGTTCCATTCCATTCTTTGAAATTGCAACAGCGTGCGCGCGGTTTACAAATTCCGGAAGATTCGAATAAAAATGGTAAATTTTTCTGTATTGATATCGCCATTGCGACTTTTGTCTCGAAGGAAGATTTCGTTGTCAATCCGATTCATAGATATTTAAAGTTTAATCTTTTCTCTGGGAGCGTGCGAGGCTCACGCGCATACATATGCATATACACATATGTACGTAGATTTCAAGTAAAGGTACCGAGGTTTTCGGTCTGCTTTCGGCAGTGCGTTCGAAATCAGATCACGTATACCCTCCCTTACGCGTATCGAACGTGTCCCTATCTCCGTGATTTCTATAATCGCCAACAAAAACAATCCTCCGTTATATTCCCGAATACCTACTACCTCCTATCGTTGCTCCCTTTACCTCGGACGCCCCGACGTCGACAGATTTATGCGAGCTAGGATGCTCGTTACGACGCTTAATTCTCTCGCGAAAAGAGGTAATTTTCGGAATTTCGCTCTAGGACTTTGGTTGGTAAAAAGGTTTGTTGGAAAACAGATAAGAATTTGATGAATTACGGCCTCTAATGAACTCTATAATTCCGTGGCATTAGTTCCACGCTCCGCGATTATACTTAGATTTTTTTTCATCGAATCGTGTACCGGCTCGGAAAGTAGTCGTTGCGTTTTATTTATTTTCATTTGCGTAAAATCGCCGGTGGGGCTGAGCGTACCTTAACGTGGTTTGTACGAAAATGCTGAAAAATGTTGTTCCTATACAAATGTTCGAACGCTTTCTAATTCTCAGCCGGTACGAAGATATTCCATCGTAATATCGTCATAAGAACTTTTTAAAGTTCCTCCCCGTTTCACTTGGTTTATCGAACGGGGACTTTAAAGTGGAAAAGTTATACAACTATTTGATCAGTCCGTTAATTGAGCGATGTTTAATAAACTCTAAATTTAATTTTCCCAAGGAATTCGCGTCAAGAGAGTGGCATAATATCTACTCCCTCCACTCAATTTTAAACCAATATCAAATTCAAATTGGGTAAGCATATTATACGTTTAATTAAGTGTGGCGTACGAATTAACCTGCTTCCTTTACTTTCCCCGTAGCGAAACCGCACACGAGGCCCATTGTTTCAGGCATTTCACTAACCCACGCACAATTCAATTCCGCTATATTCTAGGTACGAGAATTAGTGTTCGACGATCGGCATATTTCCCCCCCGTATAGCTGATTGCTCGACGGCTCTCGTTATACGTCGATGCATTCGTATTCAACAAAATGCGCCGCTCGTGGAAAACAACCGGCCCGGAAGGAAAAAAAAGAAACACGATCGCACAAACCGGAGCGGGAATATAAAAAAATAAAAATTCACAGCGAACGGGGAAAATGACGTTTAATTCGTTGTTTGGCTAAAATAACTTGGTCGAAAAATGATAAAAGCTCGGATACACGAGCTTCGGGTAGGCGGGAGAGTCGATGGATTAAATTGCACGTCACTCGCCGTTTTGTAGAATAATATTAACAACGTTGCTAAAGGATATTGATCGACGAATTGCGCGGTATTATACTCGAACCAGTGCAGCCGTCCCCCGATAATAATGTTCCAGTTTAATACCAGTCGAGGTGATATCAATTATCGAGTATAAAAGAAATTTATCTTCGGCAGCGTGGAGGCATTCCGCGGGATCGACGACGACGTCGCGTCGGGTCGAATTACCAAAGGGGAAGATCGGTAACTCGGACATTTTATACGTATAATATGTTAACTGTCCTTAGACGCCGTCGGGAGCACCGACCAGACAGATTCGCCATTGCCGGCCCCGTGGAGCGTATAGAGTTCATATATTACGTTGCTAGGTACCAAACGAGAGGGAAAAGGAGATTACGGGGGTGGAGGAGGTAGGAAGTAGGAGGAGGGGGTGGGGGGGGCGGGGGGTGGCTTCGAAGACGAAGAGAAAGGGTGGAACGGAAAAGGAAGGTATGATATCCAGCTGCAGCCTGATCGTGAGAAAAATGGCCCGTCTCGTAGTTTCTCCCTCTCGTACCGAAAAATCGGCGCCGAGCGATATATCAGATCGCGTCGCGTCTAAAACCGATGGTGCAACTTTTGTCCAATAACGCGATACGTAAACGTCCGTATACACGCCCAGCTAAACCCAGCTCGACTCGATATATTTGCGCAATACTTGGAAATCGCTACCCTGTCTATTTCTCTCCCTTCCTCGGTCGTGCAACCTCGCAACCGACTCCACTCCGTATTCTTACCTCCTCGAAGGGAGTTCATCGTATTATTCTTCTGTGTATCGACGCGGCCACGCGATGATGCGCGTTTCTCGAGCGCCAGTCGTTCGTTTCAGCGATACGTCAAATTATAATAACTTTCGCTCCTCTCGGCTTTCACTTTGACGATCGGAAAGAGTCGTATCGATGCGGAGACAGCTTATCGCATAATTAATCGGGACGTTTTTGCAAAATATCGCGTTTTTAATAATGCGAGCGAACGGGATGTCAGGGCGAGGGATCAATTTTTAAGCCAGCCACGTATATTCAGGAATTAATCTCCCCGATATCGAGGATCGTTTAAATGTCTCGGTGGGTACGGAAATGTGATCGAGTATCGTAGCTATCCGTCATTAATAATAAAAGGGAAAAGAAGGAAGTCGTCGATGATCAATGTTATCTGGGAAAAAATCGAACCCCTCCCCCGAGGGGACGACGTCCCCCCCCCCCCCCCTATAAAACCATCTCGGATGTGAAGGGATACGTGTATGTACCGACGGGACCGTCCAACTTTCTTTTTTCCTTCTGCGCGTTACGTCACATAACATTTCGGAAGGAAGAATGATATAGGTTAAAAATACGTGAGCGAAATCTCGTAGAAGGCCAGGCGCAGGCATCCTCCCGGAAAAACGCGATGCCCCGAGTTCGCGTTCGCGAACAACGTCGAACGATTGCGCCTTATTACAACGCGAAAATGGTAACGCCTGAGTCTCTCTCGCCTCTAATGCAAAGGGCTTTTGAAGCGAGCACTGCCGCGTGCCGGAACACGTTCGTAGGTATCAATGGAATATCGCGCGAAGCTCGATCGACAATTTTCTGACGCATTATCTGAAACGCGTCGCTGCCGGAGAAACGCGTATTCCCCGAGAACGGAGCACTCGCAATTTCAGTTGAAGCCGAAAGACAGTATTCGTACCACTTATTACGCCAAAACGTTATTGCGATATACATACATACATATGTGGAGCGTATCGTTGGATGCGGTTCGAAGCCAGTCCAGGTCCAGAGTGGCGTTTAACCGTTTGCACTTGGAGTTCCGCTGTTCGTAGAAATTTCGGAATGACTCGTACCGATAATTTCCACCGGTTCCGATTATAACGCGGTGTACGGAGAACCTGAACTTGCAAGCGTGTGCTTACGCTTACGAGCGGCGAAAGTCAGTTTCGTTGAATGAGAATTGGCAGGGTGGAATGTTGAATTCTGCGTCGCTATTGGGATACGGTTGAGGGAGGCTGAAAAAAAACTTGGTTATAAAGCGTGAAAGGGTAAGGGAGGCGCCGTGTAAAAGGGACAAGCGATAGGGGGGATGATCGGAAGGAAATCGTGGATTGATTTATTGTACCAAAGTATCTTCCGAATAGATATAGGGGTACCGATAATTTCGTATACATCGAATATCAGTGTAAATATCAGTGTACGAAAAGACTTGCTATGTTGCTCCATTAGACATTGAAACTTAAGTTCCGTTCAAATCCATTTATTTCTGCGGGAAGAAGGGCGTCTGGAAATCATTAAAATGCTTCGAAGTTCTTTCCGTCAAAGGATTTTCTAATAAAGCGAAAGCGCGCAATCGTAACTGGGTAAACTGGAGCCGACGCGACGACGGCAGGGTAAAACGAGAATACGTTGCGCCTTCGTATATTAAAAATTGCACAATACCAATCCGTTTTATCGATCAAACGTGCAATTAAGTCCGGAACGTAAAGATTAGAAGAACTTGTTTTCTGGTGCCGTTAAAGACACGCGTGTACGTCTCGTGTTTTAATTACGCTCTCGAGTCCATTTCGTTACTAACGACGATTAAACCATTGCTGCCGCAGCCCTACAGTTTCGCGTTACTACTTACCGATAATAATGAAAACGGACTTATGTAGTTTGCCAGGGTCGGTCTTCAATTAAGGGAAAACTCCTTCGCGGTTGTATCGCGGTAACTGCGGCACGATAATTTAGAAAATCCTGTTAATTCCTGTTACCCTCTTGACCCCGTCTAAAGTACTTCGATGCACTTTCGCTGACGAGTCCCATGGAAGAACAAAATCCCGCTTTTACGAGTGTTCCTGCCCCGCGACGCGTGTACAACGATAAACGCACGTATAAGTTCCGCTCACTTTACAAGCCCACGGCTCGTTTTGTAAGCTACGCACAAGAAAAACGCACTTGGATGTGTTTTGCGCTTTCCAAACGTCGACAATTTTTCCTTCTAACGATCTCTTATTTCGTCGAGACGCGGTAAAATACGCCGGGGTTTTCAAGTTTTTTTAGTTTTTATAAATAGTGCTTATCGCGAATAAGAAAACATTGCGGTAAACCCCGTTGCGCGTCACGGAACGCTAGTATTTCTTTTGTGGATTTCGGTCGTCAAGAATTGAAAATCGGATGAATTTTTCCAGGGATAAGAAATTCGATACCGCGCGAGTTTGGATGCTGATCTATCAGACAAGATTCATCGTGCGTTTAATCGGAAAGAAACGGGATTCTTTGTCAAATAATAGCCGATAATGAGATGTATCCATAACGAGGGGTAACATTACTTTTACCGCATCCATATATCTCCATATTTCCTTTTGTTGCGCGTACTCCTTTCCCGAACGGGTTTTAACGAGGCACATACGTTTTGGATTAGACGCGTCACTGCTCCCCTCTTTCTTCGTTCAGACGCGTACCATCTTCGTACGATCAATTCTTATCCGCGCTCAAAGTTATCCACGACATTTTGACCATTAATTCCCGTCATTCCCAGTTATATTCGGATTCTCATATATAGTTGCAAGCAACCAAAAACTCGGTAAAAGTAAAAGTCAAATTCTATTGCACTTTTTGCGATTTCGAATAATACGCCACGCGCGTGCAATGAAAATGGCCGAGTTTGTTTCGCGAGGTGTTCGTTTTATGCTTTACACCGAGGAGAAGCAAACAAAAAATGAACGAAACGACGGGAAGGGAATAAATATAAAAATCTAAACTAGTCGAACCGGTATTTCCCGTAGGAGTTCCTGGGGGCGGGCGGGAGGGGTATGGGCTCCCAGATTCCTCAGTGAATTCGCTAATCTAATAACGAGAGAAAAAAAAAGACAGGAATGCAGCTGCACCGCCGAGAAGGAAGCAGCGAAGGGATAAAAAGCTATGCTGTACTTTTACGAGTCCTTCCCACTTTCGCGAGTAACGTGCGAGGCATATGGCACTGTGACGGCTGTTACTCCTTTACGGCAGTATAGCTGCCCTTTTCCAACTTGATAGTACTTTCGGTATTCCTACCACGCGCCCCAAAATCACCAGCTGCTAAAAACGTGCATGCGCCAAGGAAATGCCCGGTTTTAAGCGGGGACCCTAGTATACCAGGTAAAGGACCTATATTAAACAGGTGTCGGGACCGACATTCCTTCGATATTGGCAGTCGATGTCAAACGATAAATGCGAATGTCTATAATGTAATGCGCGTATTTGGAATTACTCGACGCCGTTCTCGTGTTCCGTAGCTGTTTGGAATATTGTTTGGTTTTTTTGTTTGTTCAGGGAAAATGCATTTTAGCGAAAGCGTGGGAACGGGCAGAATTTTGTAGTGCTATACAAGTTTCTCAAACTATTAGAGATTCGTATTTGGAAGAAACTAAATATTTTGCTTTTCGATAAGTCATGTTGTCGAGCGTTTTGATACTCGGCGAATCAGTTATTTGTTAAAGCACAACCGCGTAACATTTTGTCGTATGTCGTTTTGTTTTATTAAAAAAAAGGTTCGTTTGTTTGCGTAATGAAAAATGTGGCTTGAAAGTTTGAACGTTTCTCTCGCCGCGGCGTCTGAGCAATGCTGGCTGTATCTACTTGTCGCTCATCGTTACCGTAGTTGTAATTAATAAATCGCAGGGAAGGTTATCGCCACTAATGCAATGATTTATTAACCTCGTACAACGTGGAAGAATATTGAATTATTTGGGAGCGGTAAAACGTTGTCGGTTAAAATTCGAGGATGCTATTACTTTTTGTATAGCGATTCGATAACGCTACGGGACACAAACGTTATTATTTCCTCGCACGAAACGATCGTTCCTTTATATTTTACATTACAAGTATAACCTTGCGTCAATATTAGTGTAAGCGTAATCCAATTTCTCGATAAATTCCGACGAGCTCGCTAGCAAATCCTTGGAAACGAATATTCTCTTTTCCTACAATGGATTTACTGGAATCCAGAATATCGTTGGAAACGCCATGAAGCTTTTGCTTCAATATAAACGCCATTCAGACCTTCTCGTTATTTGCTTTTATGGTTCGTTGATGCTCGAGGGAAGGTTCGTTACACGGGGATAATTATAGCGAATCGGATCTCTCGAGAAGTTGTCGATTGCGTGCAACTTACGTAACTTCGTTTACCACCTCGACGTTTGTTTGATTGGGCCAGCTCCGCTCGATATTTCGAAGATCCTTTAACCGAGCCGATTCGATTTCAAGGAGAGTTTCGTCGAAAGTAGGTAAAGGGGGAGGAACGAGAACAGGTTAATTCAAATTTCGTCGCGTCTCTGTATCCGTGTCGGCGTCGCTGTCGGGAAGATCCGTCACTTCATTTTCCGAAATCGTAACAGCCGATACGGTTATGCGCGATACTTCTATGCTCCTCTCAACGCAATCTTGTACCCAAAGGAAACACGAACCCGCGATATTCTGAAAGTACGGTACAACGATCCGTTTGCTCATGCAGAACTTGTACCAGTCGATCTCCTTCTTCTTTGAGCGCATTTGCTCTAGTAACTCGTTGAATTCGTTTGATTCGGGCTTCTTCTCCGTCGTCGGGCCGATGTACTTTTTTTCCAGCCCCCTCGTATACGTGGCGGCATCGATTTTTCTTTTAACACCGAGAGCCAAATCGAGTAAATCGTTTTCCAGATTTTCGAAACTGGTCTCAGGTTCCCGCGCTTCCGTTCCCGTGGAAATCCGATACTCGGCGGTTCCGCGGGCGAGCTGAACGTGATTAGAAAATTCCGATTAAATTGATCGTCGAACAAATGGGGGAGTTTTCGAGCGATACGTTTTGCCTCGTAGACAATTCATGGACGTTATTGGCACGGAGAATTACTTCGATTCGCTTATCAAATTTCACGTCCACTCTGCCATAGATCGGCTGGTGAGCGATTGCATCGGTCCGTTTATAGATAGTAAAGTAACCCAACAGAATTCTCGACGGAGCAAACGTTTTGCGCTGACAAGAACGATTAACCGGATCGTTTGGGTAATACGTACGAGCTGCGACAACTTTAAAGAAGCACGGTTTGGAAACTTGCAGAGTAATTTAATAACGATCGAATCATAGTTACATGCGTATAAAATGAACATTAATTCACTAACGGACATCCAGTAGCGCCCGAGGGCCCGTTGCAGATCGATTATCGCATTTTCACCTGGTTGCTTGAATCCATATAGAACTCGAATCTTTAATAATTCGGGTATAACTCGTGTGGTTTTAACGGCCAATGGTACATCGTGATCGTTGTTCCAAATTCCATCTCCGTGTTTGCCGAATGGAAACAGCCAATCGTGCGGTATCGAGTACGTACTTCGTAAAAGTTCTCTTCTATCAAAATTCGTCGGCTTTATCTTGCAGTTCTGCGACAAGCGTGCACGCGTTGTACGTTAAACGGAATTAAATTATTCGAACCTTTAAAATATACAGCTCTATTTGATTTGATTTATTTTCTCATTGAGATGTATGGAATAAACGTGAGAATGGGGGGAAGGGGGATATTGAAACTATTAAATAAAGAATAATAATAAAAATAATATTTCAAACGGAAAAACCAGCTACCGTATATAAAACACATTGTTTGATCTTGCGATACTGCGTGCACCTAATTAAACGTTAAAACTGTAAATCGGCCACAGTTTTTCAACCCCCCCCCTCCGCACCCCGATTCCTCCGCTAATTACTCGTTGGACCCAAACGTATGACGTGTCCTTCGCCCCATACTCGCGGTCTAAAGCTTCGTACGAAGCAGAGGCAACAACGAGGAACTTTTTGTCTCCGTTCAGTTTCTTGAAAGATAGTCATTCGTTGGCAAACGATTCTGCCGATTGCCTACGAGTTGGTATTTGTTGGATACCTTTTGGAACGTGCAGCAAGAACGTTCCAACGAAGAAGATTCCCCATTGTCTCGACGCGGACTAGACTTAAGGAAGTAAAAGAAAACGCTAAGATCCCCACGGATATCTCTGAGAGTTTGGGAAGATCGAAAGCGAATTCCGTGTCGTTTCTGGTAAGAAACGAACGTCAGCGTAAAGTTTAACGCGATTATCTAACCCGGAACGGTAGCAGCACGGCCTTTGATCGGGATTGAAGTTCCACGGGCTCAAATGTAATCAGACGACGAAGTTCCGGTCTACGTGAAATTGGATACGCGACGACGCTCGTCTCGTTGTCGAAGAGTGCCGCCATCTCCGTCTGACGCGCGGCAGATCGATGATGATACTCGTCAGCCGTGAGATCTCGATTCATCGCAAATATTCTGTATCGACTTCTCGACGGGCGTTGCTCCTCGAGGTGTCCCCGGTGATCGCATCGACGCTCATCACCTGACGCTTTCTCTAGCTCGCTTTCCGCCTCCTCGTAACTTTCCTCTCCATCTTCTTGCGCATCTCTCTCGTCGTCGACTTGACCGTCGGGAACTTGATTCTCGTTCCCGTCGAATCTCCGGCGCACCGACGGCCCACTTTTTACACGATAACGCGTCGTCCCGTCGCCCTTAACCTCCAGCACGTTCCCGTAGACGTCGACGCTGGTGAAAAGAGTGCGGCCCGAGTAGTCGTTATCGGGGTAGACGTAGGTGGACGTTGATTGACCGCCGCAACTAGCGCAGACGTTACGCGAGAACGTTAGAGCGTCCTCTCGGGCCTGATAAAACAAGGTTTTAAGTTTAATTATAGTAACTCGGGACGGATCGCGTTGCGCGCGATCGGAGGTTTGGAAACAGCTGGGATAAGGGTACGCGGGGTGGCAATTAAATTCTACGCTGTTTTATCGAAAGTCGTTAATCTCTTCGGGGCAGATAAAAACGCGACGCTGTTAACTGCGCGTGGAAAATCTAGTTAAACTTTCTTTTTTGACGGCGAGATTTAAATCCTTAATAAATTCCGTTTTAGAATACTGAATCCGGGCGATGGTAAGCCGGCTAACATTCCGGATCCTGCGTTAAATACTTCTCGGATGAAATTGCCTTTTTCTTTGGCGTAGCGCGAGCGTCCCGAACGTTTTTCATCTTGTCCTCTTAATCGTATCGACCAGACCCTCGACGAATCGTTTTACCTTTGAGACCGGTTCTGCGTAATATTCTTTTAAATTGCGATCTAATTTTCAGACACTCGTTTCTCCGGCTGCCGTAAGACCGTTGCACGCTATACGTATACCATTTATCCGTTGGCATACAGTTGCGGAGAAAATGGTACTTTTTGCAATATTTCGAGAAGAAACTGACAAGATCGAATAAACGTTTCTGTACGCCATGTCAACGCGTTTCCCTTTTGCGCGCAATTTTGCGCGCCAACAATGATTTCAAAAATCATAGAATTGAGAGCGTAATATTCATACCGCCGCGGTGGCTTAACGCCAGTCATTTTCGATTGTTTCTTTCCTAACTGTATCGAGTATCGTGACGTCGGAAGCGAGTAAATAAATATTCCGTAAACGCGAACTTTGACGCGATAGGAGAACCTGGTAAAATGGGCCAAGTGTCAAACGAAAGTGTAAATTCTAATGTGCAACACCGATGCTTGTCAATCGATTTTGATAACCGGACGTTAGCACGTACTTATATTCTAAGACGATCACCCTGCCTACGATTTCCAATTATTCGGTAAATATCTCCAATTCTAATACCCGTTTCCTCGAACGGGGCGATCTTCGAGGACTTGAGGAAAACTAAATTTCTTTTACACTGCAAGCTGTTGCAGAGGTTGCTGTCTACATAAACGTCACTGTTCAATTTTCCTCGGTACCGACGTCACGAAACATAGATACGTATACGTATGTATGTATGTATGTACACCTCGGTGTAAAGGGTGCAAAGGGCAGGGCAGGGATTCCCCTGAAGGACGAATTTCGAGGGTCACGATATTGAAAGTTTGACGGTATTAGATTTCCAATATCGGGTCGCACTAATCTCGCGGCTTCGATTACCTTCAGATTAACTTCGCCCTCTATCTGAAGTTCGTAATGACCTCTTCTCGATATGCTGACTCGAAGATCGTCGGGCATCGATAAAGTGCAGTTAACTGCTGACTGATCGTAGAGCACAGTGGCATAGTTCTTGTGCTCTGTACGGCACGTCAACAAGACGGAGACAAAGCTGTCTGCGATCAATATCTCAGTCATTTCATCGCTGTATTCCGTGCTCCGCCTCGAGGAACCATCCTCGAGAAATTTCGGATTCGAGGACGACGTACTGCCGTACTCGACAGAGGCTTCTTCCTCCGTGCCTCTGGATACAAAGTATCGTAGAATTTCCTCCTCGGTCCAGTCGCACATCACTGCCTCCTTTTCTATTGTGAAGCCGGTGGTGATACGTGTACCGTCTACGACGTAAAGGTTGCTTTGCTGAATAATAGAGAGAAGGTAAGATGCGGGACATCTGGCATGACTACAGAAATTTGAATCTCGATCAACCGGAATAATTGCGTCGCTGTTGCGACGTTGACAATATTTTCTAAAAGTTAGAGGGACTCGACGGTTCCAAAGATTGTCGAGAGTTGGCGAACACAGACATTCATTTAAATTATTTCTACCTCATTTTAACTCCCCCCCGTGGGATAAATGATTGGTCTAACGGATTTAATTGAATTATCATTCGCTTTGACAAAATTCACAATTTTAATCCGGGGTTTTGAGATTTTCCTCGAAAGGGATTTTCGGATTCTCGAGCGTAAAGACCTTAGGGATCGTTTCGTTGGACGAGGGAGAAAGATAAGGGAGGGATTCGTACGTCCTTACCAGACTAGTTTTAACTTTCAACACTGCTACGCTGACCTACCACGAGCGGACCTATTTTACCGTATCGAAAATGTAAAGAGACGAGCGCTCCGAATTGTTACCCTTTCTTTTTTAAAGTTCTTCACGATAATACGTTAAAAGGTATTTAAGTTCTGGACATTTACATTAAAATAGGCATTATCTGAAGCAGCGGGAACTTTTCTCGAGAGAGAAAAGTTGTACGAGTTCGCGTATCAAGTGGTGTCATAAAATGCCTCGACTCTACCTGCCCACTAGCTGACAATGGCCACGAAGAAGTTTCCTAATCACGACGCGCCGGGAATAAAAGCATATGAAATTACAGCGGAAACTTTCTTGCTCGAAGCTGATGCGCGTCTTAAAGGTAAGGAGGAAAAAAAGAAAGTAAAAAAAAATAAAAAAATATGTTTGCAACGAATACGCGATTGACAAGGGTTGCCTTGTTCCTAACTTTTTGAAATGCTTGGGGAAACTGTTTCGGCGTACGAACAAAATACAACCAGGATGAGGAAAGTTGCGACGAAACTTTCTGAACTTAGCTTTCGCATACGTTACGGGAACAGAGTTTACGCGATGCCAGACTGAGTCATTGCATAATTCTACATCCCCGTGGTATACATATAAACATTCGTGGCTGCGAGATTTCAAATTATAGAGTGAGGTCTTGTAAGTTTAACGAAAAAAACGAAAAAATAAAAAAAAACACAATAACTTTCTTCGATAAAATAACGTGTAATTAACGAGCCCGAACGTAAATTTACTCTCGTAGAGAGCCGCGCAGAGGTCTCCCAGTTTTCATTCGGATTTCCCGCCGCGACAATATTTCGGCTTCCATGAATATTTGAGAGTTGCACGCTCGTCGGTATCGTTCGAACGCGAATCGTGATCCTCGCAAATTGTTTTGCCCGATCGTGAGTAGGCGCGGAACGCCTGCGATTTGAATGTCTTGGTCGTAATGGATACTCGGGGAGTCATCGTCGTTCTCGTATACGTATACGCGCGTTATCCCTGAAACTTGGCGAGACCCGAATGAAATTTATCATCGCTGGGAGCTAAACGTTCCCCATGTTTCACTTTCTCCTATATTTCCATCCTACGGGCCACGCTCTCGCGTAAATCTTTATTTCAAGCAGCGAACAATTGCCCGCTCCCCGTTCCAAGCGGATTGAAATTGAAGTATCAAAGAATCATAAGCGTAGAATAGTGAGAATCTATAGCGAAGGTGTACCAGGGAAACTGACGATCAATTCTCCATTCGGATTCAGCAACATGTCGGTGCCGTCTGCGCGACGTGTGAATTTCTCGTTGACCTCGTAGTCCGATGCTGTCCTCACGAGTAATCGATGGTGTTCACTTACGGCCAAGTCGTCGAGTACCTCGTACCGGCGACCGTCGTGATTCAGTACCGTGTATCGCGACACTTTCAACATCGCCGGAGCTTCCTCGACCGACAAAAAGCTACCGCGGTTCTGAAAATGGAATCGTACCACGGCAAAATGTAAATCGCTTTTAAATCGGCCATTTCCATTGAAAATTTATATCCCTCGACTTTCTAGCCCCCGGCGTGACATACGCCGATGAATTTGTTTTGTTTCGCGAGTAACGGATGTCTGCGCTTTTTTTTTTTTGCTTCGCCAATTTAATTCTTTTTGTTGTCAATTCTAATTCTGCGCTTTTTTTCCAACTGAATATTCCGTCGGACGTTTCGTGTCCGTGCGCAAATGGGTAATTTCCGAAAACGTACGAACTACGATACTATCGTATTTTCAAAAATACATCGGGATCGGAGCCCGAACCACTATTCTCGAGTCTTTGTATCGCCAGAACAATCGGGACGCGAGGAGTGAATATTTGTCGACGAGTGTTTAAAATTTTAAAACGTCAAGCTCATCCAGATCCTTTGAGATTCGATCAAATATCAAATGTCTGCCTAATACCCGCCGTTAATTAATGTTCAGGACCTTGAATCGAGCTATTTGATCGCTCAAACTGTTCTCGAGCCTCGGTCAGAACGAAACTTAACGGTCACTTGATTCACCCTCGAATACTTCCGTGTAACTGCAAGATCTTCCTCGACCACTTCTGACAATTGGGATTTAAAGGAATTCGTTGGTCTTCTTCTCGGTTTAAACGGCTGCTTCGACTCTTTCCTCGGTCTGTCACCTTTAAAGAGATACAGCCAGACTTTTAATTCTCATTTGCGAACAACAACCCTCTCGCGTTACATTCAACTTTGCGATATTAAACTCGTGCAATTCTTGCCGATAATACATACAATTACTACTAAATACTATTTATTATTCCACCTTCCTCGGTATTAATAATTAATTGCTGAGCTAGGCTCTTCCCTTTCATGTTTCAGTTTATATCCGAATCGCTGTGAACGATTTTCCATTATCAACGTCGCACCTTTCGTCGGAACTGTCCGTTCGTCAGATTTTGGATCGTCGCGTCCTTCCACTTCCTCGAAAGCGGTACAAGTTACGATCGTGCTGTTCGGTCGAAGAACGATGATGCTACCGTCGTTGAGGTACTTCAAAACGGTTCCATTTCGCAGGAACTTTCGACATACTTCCCGAACGCCGTCCTTATTATCCTCGCTTCGCGCAATGTGGTATTGACGAATGTAAAATGGATTTTCGGTACCATCGCCAGTGACGGGTTCTATCAGTAATCCCGAGGGCCACGATATTCTGAACTCGACATCAATATCTCGCCAGTTGTATTCGGAAGACATCGGTGATCCTAAATCGACGTTACGGAGAGTGCTATTAATACTGATCGCGATATCGACAGCGCATAAAATAACGTCTACCATCGAGCGTTGGGATCATGCAAATCTCTTGTTAAATTTTGCGGAACAGTTTCTTTCTTTACGTCGCGAACGTTCGACGATCTCTTCGAGCGCGACGTTTGCGAATCGTTTGACGTGAAAATCGTATAATCGTATAACTGCGTTGGTAAATTCTATCCGACGTAAAGTAGACAATCGGATTAACGTTTTGCCACGAGGAGATGCATGATCGCCGCGTCACCGCCTCGATAAATTTCCCTTCCGCTCGTTGGTAGTAAGGAAATATTTTAAAATTCCCGCGGAAGATTTAATATCCTTACGTTGCTCGGGCAATTTACGGAAAGCAAGGATGATCCCCGTTTTAGTCGTTAAATGGAACACACCGGTGTTTTCACGAGCACCAATCCCGTGGAACAATCGTAAACTGGAGCCACGAAGAGTAACCGTGATGCGTAAATCTCGTTTCTTGTAAAGCCACTCGTCTATTTCTACTCGTACCCGTGTACCGTCGGCCGAGAAAAATGTTTTCCCGCGATTGGTTAGTTGAACCCGAAGTTCCCCGAGATCGTAACCAACGAATTCGTAATTTTGTAGTTGCTCGTCGCGTCGGGAGGATAAGCTTTTCCGTTGCGTCAAGAGGGACGCGTCGGTGGTGCCGTCGTCGTCGTCAACGTTCAATTCAGATTTCTTCTCACTCGACTCATCCTTGCCAATTGTTTTTTCCCTCGCTCCCCCTCGTCTACTTTTCCTCGTTATCACTGAGGAATCCCCTCTTCCGCCTCTCTTCTTTCTCTTCCTCTCTTCGAGTCCCGGCGTCGCTCGTCCTCCCTTAAGCTTCGCGTTCTCCCTCGTTTCCTCAAAATCCGTCTCCGGAAAGTTCTTTCGCCGGGCGGCAGGATCCTCGCTTCTTTGAAGATCACGAGCCTTCAAAGATCCCGGTAGGATGAAGTGCTCGTCGAGGAATATCGTCTCGTCGTATTTCTCCGAGGACTGGGTCATCAATCTTCCCGTCGACTCCGTCGTTTGCAGACGGTACGTTTCTTCCTCGCGCTTTATCCAATCCTCTTCCTCGTCGACGATATACTCGCAGAATTCGCGAAAGCAGACCGGCGTCCGAATACTGACGACCGTCGTCCCCTCTATAGCGCCGCCCCCTACCTCGTAATCGTGCCCAAAGTATAATAAGACCGTGTCCGTCGGCCCAAAGTACTCGACCTCGAAGCGATCGTAGGCGAGAAGACATTCGTAAACGACTTGTAGAAAAACTTGATTGGAGAGCGGTTCGACTTGTTCGAATTCTTCGATGGGCGGCTTCTCGTGCCGCCTCCTATCGAAGATGTTCCTCTTCAGGTAACCCGGCACCAGGAGCTCTCTCGGGTCCATCAGATCGAATAAAGGAGAACAATCGGTGCACTTGGGTATCGATTTGTCGTAATCGATGTACGTGTCGCTCTTTGATCGAGTTTCCGCCGACCATTTCGTGGTTAACGCGGGTACCGATTCGTGGAGTTTCTTTGGAGGCTCTGGAAGCGATATATTCGACCCGGACCGCAAATTGGATCTGTCTTCGCCGACTACTTCATTTCTCGATTGCGAATCGATTTTCATTTCCGCCTCTGCGCCGCCGGTAGCCGGGAATTGATCTTTACGCGCTAACGGCCCACCGAATATCATTTTGTCGAAGGCCAAAGCGTGCAAGTAATGCTTGATTTCCTCCTCGCTGATCTTTACCTCGAAGTAACGACGAATCTCGTTGAGATGACGGGTGTACACCTCGAATTTCGAAGGAGGCAACGCTTCGTGTTCTTCCCACAGGTTCGCGATCTTTGGAATCCGAAGAATTCCCAAGATGTTACCCGCCAAGTCGGTGCCATGGGGAATGTTAACCTGGTGAACTTTTTTTAGGACTTCCAAAGCGTCCCCGTGAGGTATTAACTCACAGTCGGGTGCATCTTCTGGTTCCTCGTTTATGGAAACGCATTGGTTCTCGAGGTTGTATTTGGTATTGAGAATTTTCAATTTTTCTTTCACGAATCGATCGGCGGATTGACTCGGCGTATCCGATTCTTCTTCCACCTCGAGCGTGTCCTATTGAAAATAACGAGGTATCGTTCATTATTTATTTACATCCCGTCGCGTCGTACCTTACCACCGT
This sequence comes from Pemphredon lugubris, assembly GCA_933228935.1. Classification (NCBI taxonomy): domain Eukaryota; kingdom Metazoa; phylum Arthropoda; class Insecta; order Hymenoptera; family Crabronidae; genus Pemphredon; species Pemphredon lugubris. The sequence continues at coordinate 25,136,947 of OW121817.1, read as the reverse complement.
TTACACGACTAACGAACAATAGTCACTACGTTTAACGATTCGGCACGTAATATACTATTACCCGTGTAAATTCGAACTTTTTCGATTTTCCGAGCCAAACGAAATGTTCGACTGACGACAACTTTCATACTTTTCGGGTGGTAGTTCTACCAAATTGTAATATGTATTTGTTCGAAAAGAAATGTGACTTTTAATCGATACACCTTCTTGCGGTACAAACTAACGATCGAGAGTGGAAATGTACCAGTTCATCGCGCTGTCCCGCGTTCTCTTCCTTTGCGGAAGATTGATCGAGGGACGACTTGGCGGCGTTCGCTTCTACTTGCAACAGAATTGCCCACAGTACCATCGGGACGGAAGTGCATTCTTGCGGTATAGCATTTAAAACAGCTTCGTAAACATCCGTGTCGTATTCGTCTTTAGCGTGGTCCGCGAAACCCTTCTCCACTCTCATGCTCTTCAAGTAGTTACCGTGCTGTCGATAGAGATCGTACAAATCGTACGCCACGTACGATACTCGATCGTACATATCTCTCTTCAAGTTCTCGTACTCGGTTTCGTCCGAGTTCTCCGGGACCTCGGGCGGGCAAAGGGTTAGGAAAGCGACGTCGCGATAAACCGGACGCGTCTCAGGATTCTCCAAGTGTCCCTCGATCGTCGACCAAAACTTGAAGAGATCGTGCCTGCCGATGCTGTAGCTCTGAAAAAATGGCCGTTTCCTGGTCTGGCTCTCCATAGATCCCTCGTCAATCGTCTCCGTCGTCTGGGCTTGTCGATCTAATTTCTCGTTGGATCTCTGGATCCTGAGTATACAAGTCAAGGGGACACCGGCGGCTCTTAGCTCCGCCGGTAAATCTGGATCGTGAAAACCGGTGAGAATCACGTAGAAATTCGGACCATTCAGGGGACTGTCGTCCACGTAGACAGCGTCCCGCCACTCCTCGCCGCGTTTTCGTAATCTTGTGTTCGCTTTGCTGCGCCCTCCGTCCTCGTGTCTTCGGGTTTTATCGGTCCGCGCTTCTGCCGAATCGAGGGATTGACGGAGCGTTGATCGAACGCCATTCAGAGAAAAGTGGAACTTAATTGAATTAACGTTTGGTATGTTTCCGTACCAAGATTCATGTTTTCTTTTCTCTCTCTTTAATCCCATCAATTTTCAACAAACGCGAAAACATTCCCAATTAAAAAAAGAAAGAAAAAACTTAAATACTCTCAACCGGCCGTTTATCCCAGAGCGTGAACCCACATGAAAATGTTGCCGTTTAGCAATTGCTTTCCTCGCATTCTCAGTTTTCACTTGTATCCGAAAATAGCTGAATAGAAATAAAAACGTTGAAATAATGATAGGAAGAATTGGTGTCGGAATCGCATTACCAACGGAAGAGTAAAGTACATTTGGATGGCTTTAACGATCTTAAATCTGAAAGGTCACACAAACCCACGTTAGCGACACTTTGCATTATTCGATATTCCTCGTCTATATCGCGTTCGAGCTCGGCTCGCTTCTTAGCTATTCCGATGCTGTCCTCTTTGGCGCGATGTATCAAGTACTTGATGACCCGTGCCATCAGCCAACTTGGCAGCGTACCCTCGTGTCCGTTTAAAAGTTTGCTCGCGTAATGACAGACACCCTGAATCGCCGGACTTTTATCCGGCTCCTGCTTCGACAACGCTCTCACGGTGGCCAGAGTTTTCTGACGGCTGAGGGAATAAACGGTCCTCCTCCCGCCCTCTTCGGCGGCAACGTCGAAGAGGGAGACGCACCTCGAGTGCTCGGTGATCGTCTCGATCATCATGATCGCCATGCACCACCAGTCCTCGTCGTTGATCGCGATCGCCTCTAACAGCCCTCGCCACGAATCCTCGCCGCCGCCGCCGCCGCCGCCGCCGCCGCCGCCGCTGTTCGTTCTACCGACTCTCGTCGAGGCATCCGACTTCGGTGGCTTCGACTTCTTCTTCTTCCTCTGCATATCGCGCGAGTTTCCGAGTTCTAACCTCGGAGCGCGACGTCGCGTCGTTGCCGGGATTTCGACAACGGTTCGACAGCGGAACAAGCGACAACGCGAGAACAAATTTTCGTGCGAGACCTGGGTGCTCGACGTTCGTAAAGTATATTAGTTTCGGCCGTGCGGGAGCACCGGAGAAGCAGCGTGAAATTAAGTTTACCCAACTTTCGTTTTATCTGCTACGCGTATCCCGTACGCGCGTAATTCTATTCGTATCCTCAGACCTTTGCGCCGAACGAGGATCACTGTGCTCTTGATATTTAATCATCGTTAAATATCCTCGGGGTACGATAAAGAATTCGATGAGAGGAACCAATAATAGAACGCGACGCGACCGTTCCAAGAGTCACCCGTCCTTCCAATTACATCGTTAAGAGCTGTTTCGAAATTGAAACGAATCGCGCGTTAATCTCGTTTACGAACAAAATTTCCCCGAGCAACTTTAACGACGCAGGAACGTAATAAATCACGTATCTCCGCAATGAATATTTGTCAATTTGTGGCGCACCGTGGAAAGAACCACCGCCACATTATACATTAAATTCCCGCGGTATCTTTTTAAATAATATTAACGGAAACGCGGGCCGCGGTAGATTTATGTAACCCGATAAATTGCGCGCCGACAGCCAAACGAAATGTTGGACCCGGTGGCAACGTTTTCACGTTATTGCCGGCGCTAATTTCGCGGAATCGCGATGCGGGACGAGCGATTCTAATGACTTTTTAGTTTCGCGACCAGCAGTGATTTCCCTGCCACCTCCGTATGACTGTTACGGGCGATGTCTATCGCGATGGTCCCGTCTCGTTACAAATTACAACGCCAGTTGCGAGTGGGTCAAGACTCGCGAGTTCCGCGATAAAATACGGCGTTCATTAATTAATTCGCTGGTGAAATATTGCGGTGATGTGTCACGCGAGAAGTTGCCCCGAATCTCGCGACAGTTTTGTTAATGGACAGCGTTCCCCTGCGCGGAAGGGGACGGCAGGGCATTCGCGTTCACGGTTCCATTAAGCGAATCGCGGCAACTTTAAAAGTTTTGTCGAAAGGTCGTCGAGACTTTCCGATTTAATATCGTAAGGCTATACGAATCAGATTAGTATACGAAACGAGTACCGCTCCAACGAGCTATTGTAATGTATTTTTATACAGGGTGTCCCGTAAATGGTGGGAGTACGTTAAAGTTGCGATATCTTGGTCGTTTACACTTCAAATCGCGTTAAACAAAGCGCCACCAATATTTTCGATAATATTCGTTCAATTGAAATGTGCGGGGTAACAAAATTCCGTCGTCCACTTCTGTGTCTTCGTTCCGTGAATTTTCTCATCATCCTTTGACTTATTTCTTTTGGAGGTCCTTGGTAATTACACAAAGGCATTGTGTAACGTGATACAAACGAATTGTAAATTTAGGTACGAGCAGGTTTCGCAAACTGCGAGAGACGGTGAAAATTTTCAGAGGACCGACCATCCCCGTGCGTCGCGCGTTAAGAAAATGTTACAAAGAACGCGTGAAAGAGGATACGTAAAGCGGGATACGTGAACGAGAAGAAAAAGTGCTCGAAAGCACGGCGAACCAAACGATTTGCATAATATGTCCGTTGCACGTGAATCGCGAACGGTGGTGAAAGGGGGTACAAATGGTATCAATTATTTAAGAGAAATTTGGCCAGCCGCACGCTCCTCCGATGGAAAGTTCTATTTTTATATACAAGGTGTGCCTTCTACTTCGAGAGGAAGTAGAGTTTACGCGGAAAGTGTGTTCCGAGCTTGCATAAAAGTTTACGTTACATTACGGATCGGCTGTAATGTAAATGTATCGGCGACGTGGAAACTTTCTAAACTAATTATGCAAGTTGTTTCCAAAATGGTGTCATCGAATTTTGCAGGCATATTTTATGGCAAAAACTAGCGAAAGAGTCTTAATAAAGTAAGTTTCGCGATCTTCTTGCTTCCGAGAGATTATTATACGAGAGAGAGAGAGGGAGAGAGATAATTTTTTTCATTCATCGACGGCCACGTTTACGCTTGAACGCCAGACTCGTATTTTACGCCTTAATCGTCCTCGGCTGGGTGACGCGTATTTGAAATTGATTGTTTTTCAAATAATTTGATCGGATCGTTGAAACGTCGTAAAACTCATTTCACGTATCAACGCTTCTCGTTGCTGTCTCCAGGAATTCTCGAAACACTTTAGACACACCTTGTATACGATAAAGAGCGCAAGGGGAAGGGTCAACGGAGATTGAACGACACTCGAAACGCCACCGTCGCAGACGGCGAATCACGCGTCAGTGTCGGAATGAGGGCCGAAAGAGGAACGCGGGAAGAGGGAAAAGTTTCAAAAAACAACGCCAGTGGAAGAGAAAAAAGAATAACATCGCTCCCATTTACCCTCTCGAGAGTGGAAAACTCTCTCGAAGAGCAAACAAGCACGACGAAACTGGGAAAGAGGGTTTTCCTCAAACCGTGTATATGTTTCGCGCGCATTCCTTTCTACCAATTTGGAGGGGAAATCGTTAGCTCGGTCATCATTCCTTATATTTCCATCGATTCGTACGATTCAACGAATTAATTGACTCTCCAGCGGTGACTGGATTACACGCCTATTGAAATACGTTTGTCGAAGATCAGAGCTTTATCCGCTCGCTGGGACGACGGATTGCCGTCTTTTTAAATTTTCCGGCACGTTCCTCTCCAAAACTCTCCTCTTTTTTAACTTGTATTTTGGAGATTTTCTGTGATGATTTGAATACAAATTTTTGGCCAAATAATGTGTTTGCAGCGTTGCGTCAGAGTTCAATGGTCCTAATTATTTCGAAACGTGCACGCGGAATGAAGAAGTACTCGCGAAAAAGAGGTAGGTTTTCGGCATTCGGTCCTGTTGAAACTTTTTTACCACCCGATATAACAATTATGCGCATAATTCCACGAGGAGTGGTATTAATATTACATTCGGAACAGATAAATCGCCCTTTCGAAGAGGTAATTTCGTTAAAGTTTGCTTGGGACTCGGATGTATTTGTACCGGGTGACTTCGATCTCCCGAGCATTCGCAGATTTGAGCGAAATTGTTTCGTTCTGAGAAATATTTCGTGAGGCGCGCGAGCTATCAATTACGGTAAATTATGTCGGAAAAGCGATATACGAAACTTGGAGTTTTTCGCGCGAGCTTCGCGCATATTTTGCGCCCAACCAGCCGAACTACTCGCGCTAGAGTTTTGAATCACCCCGTATTTCCGTATTTAAACCGCTATTCGAGTGCAACTCAACGTCTCGTCGAGCCCTCTCGTTAGACGCCGATTACACGGCATTTGGGGCAGTTCGTCTTACCATTCTCCAGCGAATTTTATGAAAACGACGACCCACCGAGCGGGATTGCCCGCAATCGTAATTCCTCCGGTTCTCGTTATCGTTGTCACCAAAATGAAAGGAAAAATTTCTCCCGACAACTTTCGATTTAAATGGAAGCAAACGTGGAAGCACAAGAAATGGAATCTCTTTTGTCACTGATGGCTGACGAGAAGAAAAGATGAATAACGAGGCGATGGAGGACGGAGAGTTTTTTATTTCACATCGTCAACGAAAACTGTGTGTATCGATTTAATTGTGAAATCAATTCTCGCGATAACGGAGCGAGTAGAAAATGCCACGATTCTGGATACAATTTAATTACTGTTTTTACGTCGCTCAATCGATTGAATTTAGGCAAACAGACGATAAATGAGGGGAAATAGAATCTGTTACAGGAACGAAAAATGGAATGTAAATGAAAGCGTTGTAACAAAATGATATCGGATTCGAAGCGGACAAGAGTACGATACCGCGACCTCGTGCAACTGATCCTGCGAGAAATTAAATAATAGAGCGTTGCAAAACATGCAGGCCATTGGAAATTGAAAAGGCTATTCAATAATGTCAATTTTTGTCTCAAACGCGTATCGTAGGAACGTATGGAATCTCATTGAAGAAAGAATCGTTCGATATCGTTTGCAAATCGTAAAACAGATGGAATACAAATTGGCGGCAATATCGCGTTGGTACAAAGAACACCGAAACGTATGCCATTGATAAATTCTTGAATCAGCCGGATGAAATTTCGGCCGGTATTAAATGACGAATGACGAATGTCGAATAGGGGAAGAGAACAAAAGGAAAAAGCTCGTATTTGGGGAACGCTGAAAAGGAATACGAGGAGCATATTATTTCGAGGAAAACGTCGCGCGGGGTGATGTATTACGGCAATTTAAATTACGCTGGAGCTAGGGTTTGAATTAAAGCGAGTCCGTGCATTGTTAAAATTTCACTTGGCGAAACAAACGCTCAAAGTCTCGCCGCACCAACGAAATTCTTCGATCGATGCTAATCGCGCGTACTAAGACGCTCCGTATAAATCTGCATCGAATGTTTCGCTTTACTTTTAAAATTGTCTTGGTTTCCAGTCGGCAGTTTTGATTTTCCGTTTCAAGCAAACGGTATGCGGTAAAGGGTGTGCTATGATAAAACAAACCCTGATTGCCACGAGGAAAGTTTTCGTTATCTTGAAAGGAACGACGATCCACTGGGATCGAGAGCCCCGGGATTAATCGGCATTACGATTCGCTTAATTCGCACGAGCGGGTATCTACATACCTACTGCTTCAGGTCTTTCCGTAAAACTGACGGATCGACTAATAAGAGGCTCGGGCCAATGCCGGATCCTCATTATCAGAAATCGTCGGGATCCAAAGTCTATCTTTTCCAATCTCGAGCGCGAAATAGAAATGGGAGGAAATCAACGTTAAGATACGGCGAGATAGCCACCGCGAAGATTGGTACGGATCTTTGATCTGGGATGTTTCCCCGAATACGTCTTTCGGAGGAAAATTACGGTTCCGTCGATTACACGGTAAGGAGGCTAGAGGGGGCGCATTCGATCACGGCCAACCTACATACAGTCGGCGGCGTGGCGTGGCGTGGCGCGGCGCGGGGCGTCGCGTCGCGGTTCGGCGTCGCGTCCGCGCCGACGAAACGCCTGTCGGAAGTTTGCCTCGCTCTCAAGATCTCCTTCTGTAAATTAAGCTTCCCGAGCGGGAGCTTCTGCCGGCAAACTCGCGCAGACGCCTCCCATCCGCATTGCCGGGCTCGACTTCGATTCAACTAAGGGACTTCTAACGGCGGCACGTTAGTTTGCTTGTTTACAGATTTACTCCTCCATGCGACAGTTTCAAGAGCACCGCCGCGCGTCGCCCGAAACGCTAGCTGGAAACTGCTATGCTGCGCGCATCGGAGGAGAAAGGATCTTGGAAACTTGGCTGACAGGAGAACCTGACTTCCGATGCACCGACCGACTCTATTAGACTGTTAAAGCAGAACGATCTCTCCGCCCCTATGTTGCCCCCTTTTTCGCCCCCTTTGTCGCCCCTTCGCGATACCGCGGTTCCTCGTTCTTCTCCTTAGATTTTACCAGCCTCAGCGGGCAAAAGGTTACCCATCTATCGTTTGAGTTCCTTTAATTCTGTTCTCTGCTAACGGGCTATTCTCGTACAGAATTTTAAAACAATGGATTTTTGAAGAGATCCATCCAAATGATATAATAATGGACCGATGAGCGATCTGAATTGATCGTAAAGTATAAAAAAAAAGTATAAAATACCCAGAAAAAAACAAAGATACCATGTCTAAAAATTGAATCTATTTTTAGAAAGATTGATTGAAAAAATAGACGTGTCAGATCCGCAAAATATATTTTTTTAAATACCGATTCAGATCCCCCATCACAACCTTAAGGTAAGTTTTCTAAGCTTCGTCCATATCGAGGAAACATTGGTCGAGTCCGTAACATCGAGAAAACGTATGTGCGGGATAATCGCGAACCATGGCGTCCTTCCGTTTAAGGCGGGAAAGTTACGATTCGCGACCGTTCGACGCGGGGATTCTTGGCGTTTTCCGTCGATGACGGGAGGTCGAGGTTAAATGGAGCATTTCGGCGTGGAACTCGCGGCCAGCAGTAATAGAAAACGTATTACCGGAGTCATAAGTTCCGTCGGTGAGGGACACAGGCGCCCGACATTATAACGCGGATGTGCAGGCTGTACTTAACGACGAAACTCCGGGGAAACTGTAATTTTCGTACAAGAGGAGGAAAAAGTAGTCGATGGCGGCGGTGGCGGTGGCGGCGGCGGCGGCGGCGGCAGCGGCGTCGGCGGCGAAGGAGGAGTACGCCGCGAGTGGCGGCGGGGGAGGGGGAGTGGGAGGGGGAGGGTCGAGTTCTACCGGGCACCGCGTCACGCCGTGTGTAAAATACGAGCGGCTGAAAAAGTTAAACAAATGGGATGCCAAAACGTACGTTACGTCGAGGGACGGTCGACGTTTGACCTCCCCTTCCATCTTTGTTGTCTCGCTATCATTCGGACCGAGAAAGAGACAGCGATAATTGGAAATGCGCCGAGAGAATACCACCGTCTACGCGGCAATTACGAGCGTATCCGAGGCGTTAATGTCCTCTGCGACCTCTCGTGAGATTTATCTTACGTATGATGTACTTTAGAGAATTTCAACTCGCGCTTCCCGCGAGTTAATTGTTTTTAACCCTCGACTGGTATGTACGGTTGGTTCTGAATGACGCAACTCACTTTGAAGGGATGGTTTTTTGCTATCTAAACGTACTAAATCTCTTCTATCCATCGTAAAGATCGAAATTCTCAAACTCTCCCTCCCTCAGTTTTAACCGTTCAAACGAGGTTTAATAATATCCTTGGTTTTTCTACACTCTTAATCAATTCAATGACATCGTTTTTATAATTCCCTGTGTCTTTATAAACTTTTGGTAAAGTTATTTTCACTCTTGACGACGAATCGAACAAAGATGCGTTTGCGAGAGGTAAATTATTTCTCCTCGAGTGAAAGTTGTGTTTAGCGATACGTATGAAAAATAATGGCGATGCGCGTTAAGTGTCGCGGGAGAAATTCTGACGTCGGCGCGAATCGCCCCACGCACTTTTATCGATACGATTTCGGACGAAACGGACGTGAGATACGGCCATAACGAAACGCGTAGACGCGAGGTGTTTAACCGTCCGTGAATTTACGATATCCATTAAACGTAAAGACCCGGAATCTTTTGATATTGTTATCGACGCAAACTACGTTTGAGGAATAGCTCGCACGAGTGTGAGAATTTTATTGTAAAATTAAAAATCGCTACTGACGAGTGAAAAGAAAATAGTCTCGCGTACTTGTACTTGGCCCCAGACAAGACCTTGTCTCTTGATTATTACCTACTCCATCTACAACGAACGATATTATTAATAGAGCTTTCGCATAATGTGGATAAACTTTAGGACCGCAGGGCTTTCGTGGTTAACGAAGCCAAAGTATATTTTATTAATTCGCGCGCCAAATAATTGAGTAATTACGATCTCATATTCGCTAATTACATAATGCGCATTTAGTCGTTAAAGCTGATTTGATAAAACGAGCAAAATGTATCGGAAAATGAGTGCTCGCGCGGTTACCATAGCGACGGGTGGTTAGCGAGGTATCTCACGCGTATTTTAAATTATATACATATATTCCGAAATGCGTTCGCTTTTATCGAAAGCCGCAATTGAATATTAATATTGAGTTACCAACGCGTAAAATATCCGTTACGGACGTCGTAATGGATGCATAGGATAGGCGTACCGGACACCAATAAGTGGTATCTACTCTAGTTCTTTTCATTTCATCGTGCATTCGTTGTCCGCTTTAATGCCATCGCAAAAAATCATATACCGGGTATCGTCTAAGTTCAACTCGATTGAGGTTGTATCTTCCGATGCACAAATGTCGTCAAAACCGTCCGTTCTATAATCGCACGTGCATGCCACAGTTCACGCGTGGGCTGGTAATATCGTTACCGAAATTTATATTGTTTTTATTACCGCTTCCCCCCCCCCGCCCCCGAACCTCCCACTCTTCCCACGCGTCCTTGTTGTTAATACGACGCGCTTAGCGCGGTATTATTGGCACCGACGTACATCGGCGAACAAATTTAATTAATTTTGATAATTGAGAAGTTTATCAAGTCGGAAGGGTCCGCCGCCGGTGGACCGGGTGCGGGCAGAGGGAGGGAGGGGGGGGGGGGGAAGGGGCCGTGATTGAGAGAGACGCGGTACGTTAATTTGTCGACAATTTTCTATCCACGTTCGTTGGTCGGTTTCGTAAATGAAAACGGGCCATGGTGACCGTTGTGTTCGAGTTACCGCACTCGCGTGCGTCAACACGCGGGTTTGCTTTTAATTAAATCATAATGTAGTTTCGCGCGTAGGCGTGCGCACAGTTTCCGTGCCTCCAGTAGTCTCTCCGCTACTATCCATCTTTCCCCCGTGACCCCGGCCACCCCCCGTATACGTTTCGTGATTCTCGCATAAAGGGGATCGCGGGAACGCCTCGTTATCCGAGTTTAGTTCGAACGTAGTGTTGCCGGAGAGGCGCTGAAACAACGAGGCGCATCAAGATAATCGTCCAAGACTTCGGGTCTGGCGGCCTCGACGTCTCTTGTAGTGTTAATAATTAACCCGTTATTACCTAGGGACTGCGAGGTGTTACCTAGGGGGTTATCCATCGCTGATAACCGGGTAATAGGAGTAATAGGCGATAGGAATTTTTCAAAATTCTCTGTCCCTCCGCCGCCACTCTCCATCCGGAAATGTACCTTCTTCAAGCTATGTATTTTTCCCTCCAAACCGTGGAACTTCCTTATTCGCTGGTTTCCCAAAAATGCGCTGTTTTCCAAATATCTCGATCTCATGTTTTTAAACGAACACCCTGTATGCACGTAGATAGACGATACGTTGGCAAGAAGGTACAAAGTTTAACGTAACTTGTCGCAACGTATCATCGTGCAGACGCGTGCAGATTTAACGAGACATATCTTGATACGAAAGGAAATAAATTCTGCAACGATTTTCAGTTGAACTTTTGGATTAAATGCTACGTAAAAATTGAGAAAGCAGAAATGCGTCGCGTTGAAAACGAGTACCGTATCGATTACAAAAATATTCTTACGTATTTGTCTGTCCGTTAGTCATAAAAAGTATTGCTCCTCAGACGTTAGGTCGTATCAACGCCCATCTGGCGTGCAACTGCGCCGTTGGCTTAATATCGCGAAATTAATAAAGTTACGTAAAGGCAACTTAATAATTGCAAATCAGAGCTTAAACGAGTTTTGCAACGATGAACCAGGGCGTGGTAGAATTTGCGATCGAAGCTCCTGGCTGTGCCCAGGAGTATCATAGACGTTACTCGAAAGTAACGAACCGGATTCCGGAAAGATTATCTCTCTGATATCGGGCAACAACTTTTCCTATTATTCTCGAAGGGCATCGTTTATTTAGGACGTTCGCCATACTCTCTCCAGTCTGTCCGCCTAATCGAGGGAAAGCACAAATCATGCTCGTCGCGGCAATTCGATTTCATCGCTGTCCACGGATTGTCCATAGTGTCATCCCTCCCCAAGGAATACTCGACTAGCCGCCGCAACAGCTGGCGTGACTTCCGCTGTTGTTACTATCATGGATTCCTATTTCGTGGTTAGCGTACGATCGGTAGGTTGTTTCAAATGCAATGCCTGTCGCGCAGAGATCTCTCGGAGATCGATACCACTGGAAAGCGTCCCTCGAAATTTCCCAAAGCTGCGCGAGAACAGATATTTTGGTACTCTAAGCTGTAACGCAGTTTCGTTTCTACGAAATTAAATTTTTGTGTAGTTACTTGCCCGTGATTTTCAACATATTTATCAAGATAGGAAATATTACATGGAAACTATTAATATTAAATAGGAAATATAGATTGAAAATATTTTACGGGTCCCTATGGCAGAAATACAAATACATTTATAAATAAAAACTAGTATTTTTGTGTAAGAGTTACGAGTCTAACATCACAAAATAAATATTCTGTAATTATTGAAATTTATTTTTTCTTTTAACTTTTTCCATTCACAGTTAAAGAATGGAGAGATTCTCGAGCGCAAGTAAAGTATACCTGGTTACCCTAACGATCGAAGGTACGTTTCAAGTATTCCCAGTGGAATACGTGGTATATTAGAGTACCATAGAAACATCGATACGAGTGCAACTAGCGAATAATAAGATAAGAATACCTATGTGATCCAATTTGTTTGGAATATCGGTAAGAGCAATCGAAGGGTTTCGTTACTTCAGATCTGTATGATCGTTTGCTTGGTCTCTACTCGGCGTATCGGCGTTCTCGTAATTTCGACATTGGAAAGTTTATAAATAGCATTCAACATCTTTCAACAAATCAGTATAGTATTTAATTTTAAAAAGACGTCCCTTCGTTACGCATCATTGCCATAGTTCGTATGTTATTTTATTTTTGTCTAATTTGCACAAAATTACGCGTTATCGGTAAGTAAGAAGACAAATGTATCGTAAAGAAAATTTCTAAAAATATCTTTAAATGATGCCGATTATTTTGATCGTGCAAAATGTTATTCGAAATTTCACTTTTTCTGTCTTTTCGAGTGACCGAAATTGATAACATCCGCTGTGGTTTTACGATACATTGTTTTAACGAACGATGATAAGTATAAAACACTGTTGTGGACGAATCTGCGAGGGGAGGTCTTCTAGCGACAATTGCGGGGTCCATTGGGATTAAATGTGTCGTTTAGGGTCACCTAGGCAAGGGATTAGTGGCTAGCGAATCGCGAAACGGAACGGATAGACACGGAGACGGAGAATAGTCGGTTCTCGAGTGATATCAGAAACCTTGGTATCGCAGGTAGAAACGATGATAGGTAATTCAGCGTAATGCGTCGTCCCATTTAAACCAGGATGTGAAATGACGAGGGAAGAGGAAGATATAGAGCGAGGAAGAGAGAAGCATGGACACGGTATGAGAGGGAACTGGATAGACGGAGAACCATACACCGCGATACGCCGTGAGGAAACGAGAGAGAGAGAGAGAGAGAGAGAGAGAGAGAGAGAGAGAGAGAGAGAGAGAGAGAGAGAGAGAGAGAGAGAGAGAGAGTGCGAAAACCAAAGAGATAACAAGGTGTAGCAAATGAAAGGACGATACGAAACAGGAAAAACGTAGCTACGGACAACAAACGGGAGCGAAATGGGAGAAAAATAACCGGACGTTTTGCAGCTGCGAAACGTAGTGATGAGAATAGCAAAGTAGAACGAGAAATGAGCAAATAGCGTGCCGGGAAGATTGGAGGAAGAGAGAGACGGAAAACGGGGAAAATGCATACGGGAGGCGGCAATGAAAACGTGGAGTTGAAAGGAACCGGGGGGGGGGGGGGGTTTAAGATCGAGAGAGTAGGATACAACGAAGAGAGATCACGAGATCCAGAATCCAACGACATCGAGTGAGAGAGAGAGAGAGAGGGGGGGGTGGGGGAGAGAGAGAGAGAGGGGGAGGGGAGTGGGGGAGAGGGAGATAAGAGACACAGTCCGCCTTCGGAGAAATATCGAGAGAAAGAGAGAGGGGATGATCGTAGGTGAGAGAAGCGCGCAGTGTCGGGCGTGCAAGCGATTTAGCGGAGGCGATAGTTTGAGTTTGAGCGAAGTACCGGCGCGGCGCTCCTGGCGATGACCCTGCCCGCACAATTCTCTACCATTCCGGCATGCGAACCCGACAAGGACCACTTATCTCCCGGGGCGAACCCCCGGCCAAGTTCGGTCTCGTAATCACGATTGGCCGCCTACCACTACGAACCGCGGCGTACAACTCGAGGCGGCTACGGGGCACCAAACCAATCTCCATGCATCCTGACGGCATACCCCTAGTGCTTCGCGGGACAAATGGGCCCCTCGAATGCACTCCCCCCCACCCCCCCCCCCCCCCATGGCCAGATGGGAATACCGACTTTCAACTTTGTTCGAGTGAGCGGAATTAATCGTTGGACCCTTCTAACGTATGCTCGGATTACCTCGATGCGTCCGAGCGCGCTACACTCAAAATGCCTCGTTATCGCGTCCGAATATACCCGCGATCTACCTTGGCCCTACCTGGTTCCTTGTTCCTTGTTAGTGGAGTCTTGGCCAGTCCTCTTACGGCCGTACATAGCAGGTATTGAGTCAAATCCTTGTTTTCAAAGTAGATCGGCTGATTAATTACGTTATGGTTGTGCACCGTTAACGATAGAACTCGAGAATCCGTCGCAAACAATTGGATGGTTCGTACTGGCCAGCTGCATTACAATGGCACGATATACGAGAGAGTATTAGTTATCTTGCCGCTTGTATGTATGTATGGTTTGTTTAATAAATTGGTATTACAAAAACCGCTTTACAATGGAATCTACTAACCCGTGGTGGCTGAACTGCGTTTCTGACCGCGCGATAAAGGATGGCCGATTCATCTTCATCATTTTTCCAAGCGCGATGAACTGTGCGTTGAAACTGAGAGTCTGATAAATATGCTTTGAACGATGACTACGCCATCGCATTCGTAAACGAAGCGTTCCAAGTTGGAGACGACGAACCACTAAATTGACAAATTTAATTTCTCGTTTAAATTGAATCCTTGAATTTTAGAATGTTCGGTGAAGGGATTATCGAACCAAGTTCTTCAGTTTCGATGATCGAGCAAGTCCTGGATAATTGGAAATAGCACGTTATTTAAAGGATGCCAATTATTAATTTGAGGAATTGCAGAATTGAACTCGCTCTTAATGATCATACTTATTAAAATTTGTCACTTTTACGGATCATATTATTGGGGGAAACAACGAAGGCTGTATTGTTTACAAAAGTTTGAGACGAAAGTAAATAATTGTTCCCAAACAACTACATTGTGCGAATCGCTGTCAAATTATTGAACGTATCGACCGACTCGGTAAATTACTACTGCAACATCACGAACGAGGTCCGGAAGCAAGCTACATAGCGTTTATGACATTACCGAAAGTTTAAGGGAGCCGAGCAAGGGTCGCGAACTCGGTGATTACTCTTTAGGTTTGATCAACGCTCGTAATTAATTGCTCGCGACAAAGTACGGCAGCAGCAGCTTGCCCGTCTACCTACTTAGAAATGACATGGTCGATGCGGTTCGTCTTCGAGAGTCGAAGAGCGACGGTACCGTGATCAAAGCAACGCTGGAGGTATTTCTTTCGGGTATAAACTAATAGTAACTATCCGAGACATTTTCCGCGAAATCGGTATTTTTATAAAAATGTACGGGGGACGGTACGAGTGACATTTCGTTAATTAAGCAACGTAGTAGTAATTTTCATTAGTCGTTACAACGTGGTTGATAACGTTAACGGGCGTCGTTTCCAACGCGTGCTCGTACGCGCAGAATCAAAATAACCTACTCGAAATGTTTTCCCTGAGATCGTTAATTAGATAAAAACGTACGACACGGGACACGGTTTATATTATTTTGTTTTTAATTGAGCGTCGCGACGTTAGTTCGACTCGATGGTTACTTCGATTATTGTGGCGTTTGATGACCAAATTTTGGATTTTATGTTTCCGTTCATATTATTTATCCTTCTTTCTGGTTATGTTTTGCTCGTCGTACTATGAAATGGAACGTTTAACCGGCCGTGGTGTTTTCCCTTTATGCGCGAGGTGCCAAATTAATTAGTGAAATTAATACCGGTGACTCGCCACGTAATTTTCGCGACGTGTTTTGCGCGCCGCTACCTTTTTCCAGGATAATTAATTTAACGCGTGTACGTACAGAAAGAATGTCGGCTGTATACGCGTCAATTTTTTTAACGGCCCACTCTCAATCAGTTGTATCGTGGTAGAGTGAAATGAAGTTTATCGCTCAAATTCTCGCGCAATATTTCGAATTAATTATTCGAATTAACGAATGTATGTACTTATTGTACGCTTCTACGTACAGTATTATTGCGAGCTTACGCATACTTGCAGGAGCTTTCGCGATACTTACTTTTTTGACACGGATATGTCTTATGGCTGGAGGTCGAACAAAAAATTTGTCCGTCACGTTTGCTACGAGAGATTTGAAGAGAGCATCGAGGGCATTGAGAGCATTGACGACGATTTTTAGAGAACGCTGCGAGTATAGAGTAAACGACGATAGTTTTTGCGTGGATTTGCGCGTAGAAGTATTTTATCCGCTGTGTCCGTTGTACTTTTTCCTGCTATTCATTTTCCCATTTTTCATATCACCAGGAAATATATAATTTTTTACCATCATCGATCTAAATTTCCTATACAAGTTGGTTTGTCTTTCGCGATGCCGTTTCGTGGTTCGAACTTTCGTGGTACACGCGTTGGAAGTGGCCCGTATCCTTCGGACGATATTTGTGTCAAATAGCCGCAGTATTATTGCGAGATACGTATATATCTAAAGTGTGCTCGTACGAGTCGTAGCATGTATATCTTGACGCGTAATAGATGGGAATATCGGTCTACATATCGTTACGCTCGGGTAACCTGGAATAAAGGTATATCCGCGCTTCCAGTGAAACGTTCCATGCGGGACAAGTACGGTAAACACCGAATGACTGCGTTTTAATTAAATCTCTATCGATCGAATTTCACTGTTTCGATTCACGCATTGGTGGGTTTTAATTTTACCATTTGATTCCACCGCTGAAGAATAAAAATTACTTTCGTCCTCCCGAAAGCAATGTTTCTGGTCCCCATCATTCCAAGGATTTAACTACAAGGTGTCTTCCATTCCTTTGAGATCTGGAACAAAAGGTTTTCGACGATAATTGAGTTTAGCTCGGTAAGCGTTATTCTATTCTATTCTATTCTATTCGGCGAAGTAATTCTTTCGCGCTAGAAATGGCAAAAAGTGACGTAGCTTTCGATTGAATTAGATTTAATTTCAGTGAAATGCGCGATGCGCCGTTGTTAATAAAAAAAACAGCGGATTTTACGGAGTTAAATGTCTTCTTTGCCCGTTGGTATCGTAGAAACGGAGTGGCGTTTGTTTTCGTTGGCTTAAATTGCATAAAAGTGGAATTGTTTTTAACAATTTCAGATAGTCCGATAGAATATTTCTCTACTTTCGTAAATCTGTGCCACGGGGTCAGATTCGTCTGTAAATAAACGAACGCCAACTTATAAAGCCGTTCTTGGTAACAAATTATGGGGATTTGTCCAAAGAACTATATTTAAAATACTCGCGTCCCTTTAACAAACGAATGAAATTGCGCGTTCAAATGGAGACTACGAAACAAGGAAAAACCATGACGTTTAAATTACTAAAATGAAAAGACTTCCACGTGTTGGCAAAAAAAAAAAAACATTTCTCGTTTTCGTATTACCTTCGATATCGTCGAATCGACGATACCTTTTTCCGATCGCATCACCATCTTTGACCCACCCCCCCCCCCCCCCCTCCCCATATCCCGTAAAAGTACACCCGGCGAGCAATTAAACAGACAAATTCCCAAAAGCGCAAACCGTGTCGCGCGTCGATCGAACAAACAAAATCGCAATCCATCGAACGGTGTTGATCACGGTTTTCACTGAAGTGGGACCGAGGACGCGATTCGGTCGCACGAGGATGATACCCCGTGCTCCCCAAGAACCATTGGTGGCAGATAGAGTGAATCGGTCCGTTTCAGGGGATTAGTATGTGCACCGGGGACACGGGCATATTGCGCTGTGTACCTCGTGAGTATCGGGTTGCTCGATCGGCAGTAGGCTTAGCCTACATCGCTTGATTCATGGTCAGGAATCTCGTTCGATCCCCGGACGTTCTAATGGCCGTTCTGCCTAAAAATCTCGCATTACTCGGCCCGGGGTTCGCCGCGTCTCGCCACGCCACGCCACGCCTTCGCGTCGGGGCGATTCGTTTTGAGCGATATCGTTCATGGCTAGGCGACCGGGGGCGTCGCGGTGACGAGATAAACAGGGGATGGTACCGCTCGGACGCGTTGTACCGTTCATCGGAAGTAATAAATGCTGGAGTATCTCGCTGAAACGACAGTGGAAACGGTAATTTCGTAGATTTATTCGCACGATGGATCGGCGAATGAATTTTGCTTTCGACGGAAAGACGCTTCCTTGGTTTGAGTTCAAAACTGATTTCAATTCCTGCCGGTTGTATTAATTTTGCATCGTGATTGTAGATTTTCCTATAGGGTGTTGCGGTATCTCAATTGTGTAACGAGGAAGGGGTGATTCCACGTGAAAAGATAAGTTGAAAATATAGTTCTATTTTTTTTTATAGCGCATGATATTGACAAGTAATCAATGGTATGTATTTATTCTTTTGTTTGTCACGCCGATTGGATGGGAATTGGATTTTAATGAAAAAAAAATTTAATTATCGGTGTGGCAGGGTTTGGTACATTACGAGAGGAAATGATCATGTCGAAAGTGTTAGGGAGAATAGTAATCAATCGGTGTCCCTACCTACAATGCAATATTCGAAAGTGCAATTAATGTAATTACTGTTCGAGTTATCCCGGGTGTGAGGTAACAAGCCACAGCTTGATCCTCGTGGTACTGCCGTCCTTTATTGGAAAAAGATAATCATAATGATAATGAGAAGCTTCTTACGTGGTATTGAAATATGTCGCCTAAGTGTTTAAAATGGCGTGGAAATAATTAGTTAATTGAACTGAACCGAAACGCTTAATTAAGTTGATTGACGATATTCGGGTGAAGGATGAGCGTGGGTGGGAGAGAGAGGACAGAAAACGATGACACAAAATACCCGACCAGCCAACAAATATACCCGACAAAGTTGGTCGATACGTATTACGAATCGATTGAAAATCGTGAATTAAGGTACCCCGAGAAAATAGAGAAGAAAGAATCCGATAGGAAAGGAATATAAATTATGGAAGAATGGAGAGCGATACCAGAAATCTAGTTTTACGTCTCCCGTGCATCGATGCGAACAGAGGCAATCTCGGCAGCGCACCAACTTCCAACTGCTAACTCAGTTTTATCGTAGATTTTGAAAGATGAAGTTTATTACCCGATGCGCGCGTTATACGTACGCGCAGCGGAAGAAACTTCGTACGGGGCATACCGGTCGAGTGTGTTGCGTCGATCGATTTCGAAATAAACGCGAATCGAAAATATTTTTCAGTGCCGTTGAATGGATATACTTTGGTGATCCCCTTGCGCCCTCGGCAGTTCAATTAGCTCCGTTTCAGGACTGGCGAGCGCCAGCCCTTTGGAAGATCGGGGATTTTCATTCATCCAATTCCGTTGGACCGCGCATATGACGCTGACGAAATCAATTAGCGGGTAACTGGGGTGGAAAAAAAAAGCGTTCCTTTTTCGAACCTATTTTCTCCTACCCGCCCCTCGTGACCAACTCTACGCTAAATTCCCTTTTCCCGCTACATTGCTTCTCTCACCTTTCCTTCCTTTCTGCCGATAACGCGTAAATCAGGGAGCTAATGAAACTGAAACCGACAAAAAACCTATCTTATATAACCCCCCCGCCGTCTATATGTATTTGTATGTATACATATACTTTGGTCGTAAGATTATCGCGAGATTCAATTCGACGCCCCGTTCGGCGCGTCGTTCGGCGCCCATCCGTTTGAAATCTCTTTCCAGGAGGTAACCGCTGCTGGCGTGATTCTTCGTCTATCGACGTCTAGTATCTTTATCGATATCGAAAACTTCACGCTTCAATCATGACGGCTGAAGGAACATTATAAAGGGAGCCGCATTGATTATTACTGGTAATCCATTTGGTAGGCGAAAAAAAATCTTTTTCCGAACGTTTACCGTCTATCGATTGGAATCAACAGCAATTTCTTTATCAATTCAATGTCCTCGACGCGTTCGCTCCTAAATTCGATAATAGTCCAACTGTACGCGGAATTCGGAAATAGACGAAACAGACACACTGGTCGTATAATTAGAGAGTACAATGAAACGTTTCCTGTTAACGTGGCATTAATTTCAGGAGATCCATTCGATGAACGGTATTTCGAAGCAGCTGATTTCCAATAGCATGTTTGCTCGATGCTTGCGCGCCGTTACCATGAAATTTCATAGCCATAGATTAAGCGCGAATACATGGACACAGTTACAAGAACGGAGTCCGCAAAACAGCCACCATCCGGACGAAACAACGAGAGCAGTGTGTGGTCGGGCGCAACGTCCCTGCAATAAATCATTGTAACTACAAACAAGAGAAATTCCTTACAATAAACCTTTCTACTTGCGCGTGGGGCTCTAATCCTTAACTTGTCACGAATATACCGTGGCGACCGAACAGGGAGGAACCTTGGAATATTACTAGAGGTACCTCTACGTAACGTCGGAATTGTTATTCGTCTCAAACGCGTAGAATGCGAATCTACGTACACTAATCGTCGATCTCCCTATTCGGCTGCTCGAGGAGGCTACTCAAATAGCTAGAGTTGAAATGGATTTGCGAGCAAGGTTAGGAGCAAGGGACACCCACCATGGCTGATGTAGAGAAGTTTCGTGGCACCGGTCGATACAGCTTGCGCGAATCTACGTGGGTGACTATGCGGTGGGATAGAAAAAAAGAAGAGAGCAAAGCCACGTAAGGATGGCAGATTGCCCCGCGGGGATAGAAGTCGTAGTAACGGTGGCTGGTGATTCAATAAAGCAGATAACATATAGAGAACAAGGTTGTGGAAAGCAGTTCGCACAGCTGACTGTTGGAGAGCTTCCAGGAATCTCCAGGAAACTGGCTGGCTTATGTCATTCTCTCGTACGCAACGCGAGTACATCGGCGTACGTAACCCGGTGGAATGACACCGTGGCACAGGGGCAACAGAAAAAAAAAAGAAAAAAGTTTTGCGCCGTACCGTACTAACTTTTGCGGATGAAATTTATTTTTCTTCCTTTCCGGGTAGTCGGGGAAAGTTCAACGTCTCGCGTTGTCCCCGCGACGCGACGCGACGCGACGACGCGCTTCCTTGTTTTGAACGCGATACTTTATCGAATTGTGAACTCTACACCGGCGAGGATCGCCGCGGAATTACGAAGTTGTAACTTCAAATTAATGGCAATAAAGTTCGTTAGTTCGAAACATGTACAATAATTCTATATAGACAGTGGTCGCGATAAATGTGGTTCGTGTCGACTGAGGAGAATTCGAATCCATCGGTCTCTACGCGCGTAGTCATCGGATATCATTGTCGTGTCCCGCGGTTATCCCGTTTTCGAACTAGCAACTCGATCGTCTCTAGTTTTAAGCCTCACTCGTAGGGGATAGAAATATTTGTATTAGAAATATTGTTGAACCTTTAGGTACCTTTGAACTTTCCTGAATCGTATCACTGGTTCACCTACTTTACAGTGTCCCGTTTCACTCTTGTAATCTTTACGCTCCCCTTCTGCTGCTATCGTATCCAGCCCCCTATTCCCTTTTCCTGGTTTTCTTAAAATCCAGAGATCCGAGCGACCAGAAAAAATTCGCTCGAACCTCGGAACCGAGTGCTTCTAAGACACAGAGTTTCTCTCTCGCAAAGCATTTTCGTCGAGTCAGTTACGTCGTACCCGTGTGCACGGTTAGAGCATCATTTTCGTGTGTTTCTGGTTAGTTTAAGAAGAATGTTTAATAGTAACCCTCGAATTTACGCATTTACGTCTATTCCACGCGGAACGCAACTTGGCACCCGAGAATCAAAAGGATCCAGTGGCGAGCGATAATGAGGATCGCAAAGGTCTGCGGCGCGTGGCGAGGACAAACGAAAGAACGAAAAAGGAAAAACTAAAAACGAGCGAACGTCGAGGCGTTTTTAAAACGCGCCGCGGCACTGTTTTTCCTATATTTATTACGAGCACTCTGACCATCCTCGCGAAAAGATTCTGACCACCATTCCCCAAAGCGAAGCTTTCGCGGGTATTCTCTCGTTGTCAGCGGTTATAAGAGGTCCTCGATTTCTTAGAATAAATAGAGTTCTCAAAGGATTTACCGGAGAAGCTTTGAAAGTGCTTATTCGCCACTTACACGGAATTGCTATACCGCTTATTGGTAGGGTATACGTGTATACGAAATCTTGGCGTACTATCATAAGACACTGCGGAGAGAAGATTCGCATCCGCGACGCGAGGTCGCTTGAAATATTAACGCTACTTTCCCGAATACGGCTGGATGGCGACTTAAACCGCGAGTAATCGACGAATATCTCTTCGCTGTCACTCCTCCCTCGCGAATTGCCTTAGCCTTATTTATAATGGAGAATAGACTTAACGATATCCGAGGTATCGATTCGAGGAAAGTAATCTGCGAGATGCGTGCCAAGGGGAAAGAGAAAAGTCCGGAGATACCTTTCATACGATACCTTGCAACGATCTCTCGCGCGATAGTCGAGTTGACGTCATCGGCGCGCCGCCTACCCCTATCTTCGCGGATAATTCATAATAATGACGAAGAAGAGCGGCGGAGGGGATGGGGAAGAAATCGCTAAGTAATTAGAATCTGACTCTTCCCCTCGGGGAGAAGTCGAACTGGGTGAAAAAAGAATGTATCGCGAAGGAAGTGACATCTCCCGGTTAATTCGTTTCCGCACACTTGGCATACTTGGAAAAATGATTCGCGCTATCTCTCATTTTTATATATATTTCCAGTCTTTCGGTGAATTCTGAAAAAGAAATCGTTACAGAGTACAGCCCCGCCGTGCTGGAATGCGCATTTGCATAAAATTTCATACAGAAGAGAATTTTTCCCAACCAATATGAGATGAAAAATTTTCGTTTTCTCGCATATTTAATTACCGCCGCGTTTCCATTATTATACTTTGCCGGTGGGAAAAAAGGATTAAAACTCCATCAATTATAATTACGTGAAAATCAATTTCTTGAAAAGTTTAGTTCGCGTAGCCAGCGATGATTAAACTACGTGGCTTCAGGGATATAATTATATGTATATGTAATCCGGTAATACAATAATGTCCTGAAAGGCTTGTAATTACAATCCACGCGGCAAAGGCGTCATTAAAAATTCCGCCAACATTTGTTTTAACATCTTTTCAAACGTTTCCGCGAAGCGAAGAAATCAGGGTAAGTCGCGAGTGCTTCAAGGGGGAGAATATTTCCATCGTAATTCCGAGGTTGCGCAAGTTTACGCGCCCGCTGTTCACCTTACTCTTTCACATTACCTTTCAGGGCCTTCCCCGTTTACCTTGCTGATGCAATGGTAAACTCGGTCTACGGCTTGTTCCAAATAGCTCGCAGTTAAGCGAGTAAATATGTGACTTTCCTATTCGATATGTAAAAGGCTATTCGTTGCGCGTTTCGATCATTCGACGCGGGAAACAACCGAGTGGTATCGTACAGGGTTCGAAACGATTCCGGAAACAACTGGTTCGAATAGTTCTAAAGGGTGCCCCCACGATTAGCGATGAAATAATGACAAGCGTGTTCGAGCAGTAGGTGAATTTTTAGAAGAACGATTGAGTTCGATTTAATTTCTGGATCTAGGTCTGGGTGACTTATCTTTTAACCGTAGATCGTGTCTCCTTTTCGACTATGCTTAAGTTTTCGCGAGGGAATCTTTTCAATTTATCTCTCGAAGGCGATTATTTATTATTATTAGTCACACATTCGCTTATGTACGTACATGCTGATAGCTCGTAGCGTACAACTTTACTACCGCAAGGCGCCACCTGTACAAGCTCTCCGATTGGTTCTCGACTTTCGATTGGGACATTTTCAACGAAGAGAAACCTGCTTTAAATCACTCCAGGTACCGAGGCTTGAACGGGATATCAATTATGGGACACCCTATACATATATCGGTTTTGACCGAAACGGTTATGAGATCTGAAAAACTGTTATAACTGTTATAGATAGAGCGATTTTCGGCCATATCGGTTTGGGTTTCGGTGCTTTACGGCAGATATTACATCGGTTCTATATCGGTTATGGTTCGCCGCTACATAATGTGTACAGAACCGAAAAATTGCAGTTATGAAACCGATATAACGTCGGTTCTGAAGAATCGAAGCCGACATCGATATTGGTCTGAACCGACATACCTGTAACAGTTAGAACGACATATAACGTCGTCTCGGTCCTCGTGACTGTTTCAAGAACCGAAACCATCACAACTCTTTTTCGATTGCAGGTATTTTTGTCACGTTGGGAAACGTTTATACATAGGATTGCTAAGTCTACCGACATGCCTTTTTCATATTCTCTCCCGCAGTTTGTTTGTTTGTTTGTTTGTTTGTCTGTTTGTTTGGAGATATTGTGTATAAATATTTTTACTCGAGGATGATACAAAGCATCAGTCGAAAATAGATTATGAATACGGTAATGCTTGTTTTTGGTAAATTAAAAAACTGTCAAATAATAACTACGTTTATTCTCCGCATGTGATGTAGATTTCATCACGGTTGATTTCAGTGCCAGCGAAGAGATTTTTTTTTTTCAATTTTTAATTTCGCAGATGAGTTTTTGAGGATACGCTTTCAAAGTATATTTTCGCATTCATCCTATTTTGGAACTTCAGGATTGCATGATCGTATCTCGTCATGGCTTTCGTTAACCGTACGCAGTTTGAAATGGAGGATCGTGAAATGTTTGTTTACTTCCATTTAGTACGTTCTTTTGTACGCGTTTTATGACAGTTTAAATTATCCAGCCCGGTACAAAATATTGTTGTTGTTTCCGTGCATGTCCACGGGACGAGTAAAAGTTAATTAAACCCCGCAGCGGTTACTTTTACCCGGCGATGTCGCGAAATTCGTCGACTCTGAATTGAAATTTTACTAAAAATACATTAACGCCCATGCAACTACAAATACAAATACAAATACAAAATTTTAATCTTCTGGCACCATCGATCAATAATTGTTTAATTTCATCGAGAATCGAAAGTAAATCTAAATAAAATAAACAGACACGCGCAGTCGTGACGAACAATTATTAAAATACTGGTAACGCGTCATAGAAAACAGTTGGGTGCGACTGGAACATAAATATGGAAAGAGAATAATTAATCAACGGTTCCTTCCCTCTCTCGTAAACATTGCCACGAGCCCAGATTCGGGATATGTACATGGAAGCGGCGTACAGTTTCATTTATATGTCACGCCACACGCACACATTTATACGACGGATGCACGTACATCTTCTTACCTAATCGCGAAGATCTTACTGTGCTCGCGTTCCAGAGAAACGTACGTAGGTACATATTTATATATCTGCATGCTCTATTGGAAGACGCCGCACACCCGGTTTATCACTGTCAGCCTGTGGACCTTCGAGACGGAAGTAGAAGAGAGGAGAAGCGATTGGGCGGACAAGTGGAGTAAATCTACGGCTCGTTTAAAACGGAAACATCCTCGAGACAATTGTGTTCGTTGTCCCGAGGTGGATCGGAAACTGACGCGGAAAATGTCGAGGGACAATTCACTTTTTCTTTTTTTCTGTTTTTACACAATTATTACGCGCAACGTTCTTTACCAGCGGAGTATAAACTCGAATAATTAATCATTCTTGACTCCGAAGGATAAAGTTTTCCGCCGATTTTGAGAGTATAAAATATTTTTGTATAGAAAAACTTTTCGCGCACTTCACCTAGTTCGTGACAAGACCTCTTGTTCGTCTCTTGATTAATTATTAATTAAAAGTTTTACAATTTTCGCAATTTTATTAATATTCGAAAATTTCGTTGCGGGGCATAAAACAAGTTTTTATTTGTCTATTAGCGTCATCCGGTCGGACGTTACCGCGGTAATAATGGATTTTGAAAATTCGATAAGTAGCCGGGCTTGATCGTTTAGACAGGAGCTTCCGTAAAAGTTTGATTGCCCGATTGAAAATAATAATAATAGAACGCGGAGTACCGGAACGGAGGATAAAAAGAAATTTCGCTGATATCTGTACTCCAACGCTATCCTCTCTCTCCCCTGCTACCATTTCATTCGGAAAGACAATTACAAATGAACGGAAAGATATCCTCTCACGGTATTACCATCGTCACTTCGTTCTCTCGTAAAGCTATCGAACGTGGGTGCCTCGACTTATACTTACCCTTCGCATTACACTCTTTTTTCCGCCCTTCCCCTTTAAAAGGAATAATGCTCGATCGTTTACTCGTTCCCTATCACTGCCGTTTTCCTCGAGGGCCTCTCGTCGTTGCGTACAATGTTCCGAATCACGGAGCCTTCCGAATAACAACTATTTCTTCACTCCCCTTTATTTGATGTCGCAGCCAACTAACATTATCGCCTGAAAGCGAGGGAGATCATCGTGCAATCTATTCCGTTTAATCTGGAACGGGGAGGACTTTCGAATACTTTAACTTTCGACTCCTCCAATTTACAGGGAAAGAAACTATCTCGAGAATCGTTCTCTCCGAATATCGAATTCATAAGGAGGAACATCCTCCAGGAGCTTTCAGTTCCGGATTTTATCTCCGTTTTTCTCGGATAGATAAGGGTAACGACATTTAATTATTTCATCCGTCGCGAAGGGGTTCTGGAGGATCTTTCAGTTGCAGGATCTTACCATGGTTCTCTCTCTCTCCCTCTCTCTCTCGCAGCATTGCAGGTGATCCAACGTTTTGATATCTCTTACGATTAGAAACTGGCACATCGATGTAGCCCGGCGGGAGTGTCTTGCAGAGAATTTGTATTTCTTCAGGGTTTTGCGGAGCATGATCTTCGCGAGCACCGCATTATCCTCGCGCAGCGCCATGTTCGGTGGATCGCTAATGAGGTAGTTCCAAACAATGGACGAACCACAGTGGAAACTCTGTAAATTGCTATTTAAATTAAAATTTGTATAATAAGACGGGGACGGGTTCGTTCGGTTGACAACCGGATCGAATCACTCGCATCAACAATTTTCAATCGATTTGCCGCAGGGCTTTATCAAATTAACGTTTACCGATATATAATATATATCTTTTGGTGTGCCGTAGAATTTGAGTAATTTGTTTACACGAGTGAAAAATGATTGGAAATGGCTCAACGACGTGGCAACCGAGGAAGATAAAATTATTATTGTTTATCCTGTATCGGTCGCATGTACTACGATTGTACTACTGTGATAATACAATTAATATTGGGTATGTTAACGAGTAAATTGTATTTGACATTTATTAAACTAATTCTTTAAAACTAATATTTTATTAATCTAATTAAAACATTCAATATTATGACTAAATCATTCATTTAACAGTGCAATAACAAAACCACGCGACTGATGCAGAGTTAACGAGAATCTTTAAAGGGTCAAATCATTGTATCCCCATTAACAAATACACAAGATTATTATTTGACAATTGTCAATATTTGCGAGTTCTGAAATAAATGATTTGTTTCTATCAGTTAGAAATTGAAACTTTGATTACGGGTATGGAGATG
Source organism: Pemphredon lugubris (assembly GCA_933228935.1). Classification (NCBI taxonomy): domain Eukaryota; kingdom Metazoa; phylum Arthropoda; class Insecta; order Hymenoptera; family Crabronidae; genus Pemphredon; species Pemphredon lugubris. The sequence continues at coordinate 25,109,685 of OW121817.1, read as the reverse complement.
AGTAATTTTAGTTGGAAACTCTGTATTCAATGGACAACCAGGATTCACGGGTTGTCTATGAGAATTAGTTAGTATAAACCATTTTACTCGGCTTGAGCAAAATGGCCAGATAACTGTCTAGGGAACAATAGCGACACAGTTTACTCGACATGTGAATACGGAAATTGTATCCCGCATCTCCTGATTCCAATCGCATTCGCTTCCGCTCCCATGCTCGGACAAACAAATTTGTTTAAACGTCTATTTCCGCTTATTACGCTCGATTCAAAACATACGATTTTCGACGTGTCAATTTCTACACCCACTTTTCGCGTTAGCGTCGCTAAAACAGGTATCGAAAGTGAATGAGTCGTGTAGCGCGCCACTTAACCATGTCGATGACAGGTGCAAATTGCGGCGAATTGATATATCCGCAGCAGGAAGGTAGGCGATTCTTATGAATTCAACGACAGAATTCAAAATTCTGACCACGCATTCCCTCAGATACAAATGCTAAATTAAATATAATCGTATGTTTCCATAATTTCTCAAATTTTAGACATTTCAAAAGGCATCCTGCGAAGTAAAGTGCGACCGAGATAATTTTTATTTAATAGCTTTTCGAGAAGCACTCGGTCGGGTCGAGATATCGGCCGTGGGGGTGATTGAAATGGTTTTTCGCGCTATTCAAAATGCTTTATTTGATTTCATTTTTACTTGAAATCACGGCGAATTTGCGAGTGAAATGAAATTCCGTGAGAAATTAAGTTACGAGATGTAACGACAGCATTTCTCGCGAATACTTCAAAAGTTAGAAACTCACTTTCGCGATAACGAAACGCATACCTACACTTTCGTGTTGATGGAGAAACTGAAATGACGAGAGTCTTCTTTCTCGATTGTATAGACTTTATGTAAGGAAATTCAGAGAGGGAGGGAGAGAGAGAGAGAGCTGTTTTACACGCTCGCAAAGTGTCTGCTTTTTGTACGGTTTTTTCTACACCGTTGCCGATTTTGAAAATGCATTACGCAAATGAAGATAATTGGAGCGTTGTCCTAGTGCCGCGAGAAAAGTTGGGGTCCGTTATTAAACTCTAATTAGCGACTCGATCTTCAAGCTAATGTTGAACAGAAGTAACGCGATGCCTAATTACCATAATCCTGAGCCTTCTCACGGTTATCGGTGAGCGAGTAACCTGGAAAATATAATTCTCTAGTAAATTCCACGTGTCTTCGGATTGCGTCGAGCAAAGTGCGTGGGGGGGTTACGGCAAAGTTTTGCCAGTTTAACTCGCCTTCCCCACGTATCTACGTACGTCGTCTTGTCGCGGGGAAAACGCGACCCAATTTCGGTATAACAACGATTTATTGCCGACGTGACTACTTGAATTTCCGTCGAAATTTCGAGCGGTCCAACGTGAGTTTCGAGATCGTTAGAGAAAACGCGATGCAAACGAAAAAATATCGGTTACCTTGTTTTCGACGGTAATTGCGGTGCACGGTGGCTGCACTTCCATTTCATTTCTCCTCATTTAAATTTCAATACGATTCTAGAATTAATAAACGTCGAATGGAAGTACATTCTTTGATGCAACTCCTCGTATCGAATAATTAACGAATACGGAAAATTCTTTGGTCGAAATTATTAACTTCTGCGATCGATCGTAGCTTTGCTGCTTTAACTTTAATTTTTATATTTGGGTGATTTAGCAGTGTTCTGTAAATTATTAACGCGTTAATTGAGCAATGATAGAATGGGTGTCTAGAAGAACTGCGCCTGGTACATTTTATGTAATTTACGCATACTCGTAAAAACAATTCGTTGCTCATCGTGGCATTTTCAATCGCACATTTAATTTTCGTTTGAAAAATGTTTTAATATGTAGGTTGCAGCACAAGATGCAGCTTTGATACGGAATCCTCGTTTCTCCGGGGTCTACCGGATCAGTGGTTCTCAACTTTTTAATACCCGCGGACCGGTGAAAATAGGAGAAATGTCTGGCGAAACGTTAATGCTAAAATAAAACGAATTCGGCAGACAATTATTATTTTTGTTAAAAATTAGTTAATATTCCACCTACCTGAACTTACGATGCTCACCGTTGCGTAGTAACGTAGCAATTAACGAGGAACAATTGCGCGCTTACTTACGAAGCATGGAAGAACGGTGATTTCTAGAATACGTTAGAGCACAAAAATCTCTATAATTGTCTTTTATAAAGTCGTGAAACTGTGTCTTTCGTAACAGTATTACTCTTATCGCGGGAGTAGCCCAGTTTCTCTTATAACTTGTACAATGATTTTCTTGCGCACCGGCCACCAGGACACCAGCGTGTCCGTTTTGAAACCCACCCTCGTTTTACCTGAACGACGAGGAAAAAAGAAAGAAAGAAAGAAGAGACGCTGCATCGATCACGAGTATCCGGAGAAAATTCGCCCGCGAACGTCACGCAAATAATACATCCTCCTTTCAATTCCCCTCTCCATACCCACTCGATTCACCGTCGACATTAATTCAGGAAAAAGTGTGTCTCCCAGCCGATGAGATATCGAGCGAATTCGTCTCGGAGCGGTGTGCCCGCGCCGATGCAGCCGCGCGAAAGAAGGGCAACGATTACAATCATCCCCTGATGGAACCGGGGCAAAAACGATTTCCTCCCGGAGGACCCGACTTCGAAGAGACAGGAGAGCGGAGAGACGAGTCGGGAGGCAAAAAGAGAGAGAGCATGGGAGGCCGGGGCGGGGGGGGGGGGGAGGGGGCGGTTGATGGAGGGAGGCTCTCGCACGAGCCTCCAAGCGCATACATACTGGATCAGAAGTTCGAAGGTGCCGCGAGAGCCAGGCGCTATATAAACGGATGAGGCGCGACTCTGCTTTCAAGCTCCCTCGTAGCTTGGATATCCAGCGGTATTCGATATTCTTTAGAGCCGCGCCGGTCGCCATTCAACCTATTCTTGCGACGTGTATGCTGGTTTTAGCTTCGCCGAGATAGATATTTCTAACATTCGTTGAAACGGCCGGCTTTACGGCAGCTTTCGCGCTGAAAGCTCCGTCGGATGCGGACCGTCGAGGCGACGCGACGCGGTGTCCGCGTGCCCTTCAACCTCTTCTTACCGTATGCGCAGCTTTTCGTTTCTATCATCCTCAATTCTTACCTCCATTTTTCGGTTTTCTTACCTCTTTCTACTTAAACCATCGCTTCCCTTACCCCTCCCTTTTCTGTTTACCACTACTTTCTCGTTCGCGTTTCTCCTTCCGCTGGAGACCCCCGCGCCTTTTATGATACTTCTTTTTCATCTTTTTATTACTGCCTTCCCGCCCACCTTCCCTTCACTTCCCTTCCCCTTGCCTTTGCTTATCGGATTTTAATCTCATTTCGGCGAGAAGCGTTTATTACGTTTGTTAAAGGAATCGTGGTTAACGTTGAGAGATCGAAAGGGGTAGCTTTAATGAATACCGCTCGGCGATAGAACGGTGGGTGGTAATGTTTCATTGTCGACTGTGTAATTTCACGATCGATAACACGGATATCGGATGTCGCGAAAGCCACAAGTTACTTTGGCATCGATATATAGCACATTTTAAAACAAGGTTTATTCAGCATCACCGTTCGCGTAAAGTAAGATATATATTATATACTTTGCGACTATAATTATTCGCGATCCTTGTTAGTAACACCCGTCGAACGATGCAAAACACCATCCCTGAATCGTTGAACGGCGTATTCCCGCGATACCCTATCCTCGTAAATCATGCGGAAACAGATTGGATATGCCGAAATATAAGCGTTTCAATATTTTCCTAAAGCCTTCCATCCGTCTCTGGATTGAACAATGCGTTCGCGAAACGCCGAGAAAATCCTCGTACAAAGGAAGCTTTCGCGTTCGGTTTACAAAATTTCGCGGGAAGAAAAAAAAGCGGGCTTTAAGACTGCTTTGGGTCGGGGTCCGGGTCTGGGTCTGGGTCGTTGATCCCTCGGTGCCCCGGAAAGCACTCGTTTCGAGCGCTTGCAGTTTTTCATTCTTACGTACCGAGACGAGAACGAGCCAGGACAATTTAGTACAACTCGCAAGTAGAAAGGAGGATATCGCCTTAATCTCGTTGACCTTAATGATAAGACCCGTTACATACTCGAGGGACGGTAACCTCATTAAGTCCCTTCGATAATAATTAACTCGCGCTCGTAGGGGAAAACGAGCGCGAGCGTTTAACAATTTCAAACTCGACCTCGCCGGCCCGTAAAAATATTGCACATAGGTGTAGAGAAGGAAATGTTCTGCGCTCGCAATTATAACGGTACGCGCGAGAAGTGCGTATTTCTACAATGGAATACAATCTCGCCGTATGAATTATGAATATCTACTTTCTTCCCATCGTCTTTCGCAAATCATTGCCGTTCGGAGTTTAATCCATCCACTGTCGGGTAAATTTAGAGCGCCTTGCCCTAGCCAGCAAGGTGTAATTTCAAAGAAAACATGGGATTTCGCAAAATCTAATAATATTGTTACGAATAGCATTGGCTCTCTGGCGTCGACATCGCCGACAGGCTGCAATTGGTTGCCGAGCGCTGATTTTCATGTTATTATGTTTGATAACGAAGCGTTTCTATTCGTACTCTTGACACAAGCGAACATGTCCTTGCGTAATAAACGTTCCTTTTATAAATAATGGCAAATTTACGTTCGTGCTTGCGTAACGTCCGTAACGATATTTATTTTCAGATATTGTACTAAATTGGCATTTACAGTAATTTGATAATGAAACCAAAACACTACCAGATATTTCGTACCATGCAGGAAATGGGTTGAGCCGTGACAACCCTCTTTCCTAGAGTCATTAATTCACCGTTTGGTAAACGAATAAAACGAACAGTTTGTATGACATAAATTCTAGACCACCGAAAGCGATCCGTGTCGGCGTGAGATCGCGCTCGTAACGAATCCTCAGTGTCCGACGCTCGCTCGTCTCCCAACGTCTTTATTTTTATTTCGCTCGATTTATTTCGATCGATCGACGGATCCACGGAAATGACCCCTAACGCTACGCGCTCTTATTACTCTCGGATCTCCATATATTTAACGATTCGCATAGATTCGTTGATTTTACACCGAGGAAAGCGGTACTCGTAAAAACTACTTGTTGCGGCAGTCTTTGGGCGATTTTGTGTAATATCGTAAGCGCGCGCGCGCGTAAATCGAGAGAATAATTCACGATTGATCCTGGTCGAACCACAGAGCTGTTTACGCGCACGCGGTAAAAGTTCTTTGAAATTTCTATCCGTGCGGCATTCTGCTTTCGGGAAAGCATTCCGATGGTTTACCAAGATAGAGCGTTCACGTCTGAACGAGACTGCTCAAAAGATTTCCCCCGGATCCGCCGAAGTCGCATATTTTTCGATCCTATTTCCTCTCGTTCCCGTGTTTCAGCCTTGACGGTAGCCGTTGCCGTTGCCGTTCCCGAAGAAGAAGGGGCACGTTTAGATATATCCAATACCTGTAGGTGATCGTGGGGGCTGCTGCATCGCAAGCTAGTCTGAGCCTTCGCGTACAGCGGTATGTATCGGGGGTGGTATCGCGATGCTCGGAATGTTTAATACCCGCGCAACGACACGGCACGGAGAAATGGCCGGCCTCAGCTGTGGAATAAATCTCCAGGTATCATACCTGCCTGCTGCTATTTCTTCTCCGGCACCAAACGCCCGTTTGAATATTTTTCAAAGCGGCCAACGGAGAGAAAACGCTTATTACGCTCCGCCCGTAGGATTTCTTTTGAGTCTATGTAGTCCCGAATTTCCTCTCGGTTAGAAAACGGTATAATTACCATCGGCGTGACTCGAATCTTGTAATTGCACTTTTTATGGAGACAGAATTATAGTCTGCCCCAGTTACTAAATTCGTCTTGCGTATATTTTTTATTCCTTGACGTCAGAATCTGTTGGAGACGGTACTCGCTTCGCTCTATCATCTTTAGTATGAAAATTATTCGCGATTAGCGTGAAATACAAAAAAGGGTAGTATAGTTTCTTAGCTCTTATACCTTGTACATATATTGCAACGTGCACGAGCTCTGACAGGGTTGAGATAAAAATAACGACGGTAGACGGAGGGAGAGGGAGAGACATTCCTCGAGGTTTATAACGTCGGATACGAAATCCTTGTAAATGTTTTCGATCGAATCTTTATTTTATTGAAATACGTGGAACGTAATCCACCCACCGGTTCTCGAATGCTCGAAAATTGTTCAGGGCCGCCGGCGCAGCGGTAACCATTATCACGGTTCGTTGAATGACATTTTTTCACTCCAACATCCCGCGCATCCGTGATTATAAAGTCGCGTATTTATGTAAATGCAGCGACGAAAGCTGAAAAATCGACGGAATTCTTTCTTAAAATCCAATTCTTACGGGGAAAGCGATAAAAGTAATGATAGAGCGATTACGAGAGACTCGCGTCTCCGTATTATACGATCTAAATTTCAATCACACATTGAAATCCACTTTTCAAACGATCGACGCGATTCCCACGCTTCCCTTCCCTTTCCTTACCCTTCTCACCCTTCTCCCTTTTTACATATTTCCGTTCATCGTTCACATCTATTATTTCCCTTCTCTCCGTTCACATTCTCCAACATCCCCTCTTCTGGGTTCGTTTACACCCGTACGAGAAAAATTGCAGGAAAAACTATTTAATTCGACGCTCCGTTGCTAAGCGTCGGCGAGTCGTCGCGTCGCGTATCGAGGCGTTCCCAGGAATCAGCGTTGATACGCGTCGACATTTGACGAGCGATGACGATCAATCGGCGAGATCGCGCCAATCGCTTCTGATCCGGCCACCCGAACGATAAAGACGCTGCCCGACGATCCATTCCCTCCGTCGATCGTCGATCCAGATCCTTCTCCAGTTTGCTCACGATAATATCCCCCGATTCAAATCCACTTTCGACTTACGTTCGGTGCTTTGCCCCGCGGGAAATTCGTTAGCGGTGGCCCGGGAAAGCGAGAACGGGCACGAACACAGGACATCGTCGAGACTCGCTTGTTTCGAAGTTATTCTTGTTTGCCCGCTAAGTCGACTTAATTAGCCGGGGCTCCCCGCGAGCATAGAGTTTCGTAGTTTTCGCATATCCTCGAGGTTTCGTTATTCCTCGACCGGCGGACTGGCGCTTTTTCCTTGTCGACCAAAACAACCCGTTAATTAGGCGACCTTACTTGCAAGCTAGTCAAATACGAGAGGGCCTGGATGGCTCGCGTCGAGCCGACCCTTTAAGCGGCAGGACCACCCTTCTGTTTCTGGTACGCGATGTTTGCCGGGAACGTTTAATTGCGACCGCCAGAAGTGAACTCCATGACTCGGCGATGGAACGTTCGTTAGAATTTCATTAGGGACGTAAGTTCGGACGCGTCGCGTCGCGTCCCGTCGCGTCGGAGTGATTCGCTTTGAAAGGTCCGCCCTTTTGCACGTTGACAAAGTACCATTGTATTTCTAGTTCGACCCTCTTCGGCAACCGAAAGTTTTCCGTAGCGGGTCTTGGCCGTCCGAATCAAATAAGTTAAATTTAATTTCGTCGTGTTCCCGACAAATTGTAATTAGACTGGGGAGTACAGAAATAATATAGCATAATATTTCTACGAGTAGCGTCGCAACCCTCGCGTCCGGTACTACCGACAGGCTGTTGTCGCTTTGCCGGGTACCGCCGACATTCGTGTTATTGAGTTTGTTAAGTGGGAAGTTCTATTCGGGCTCTCGGTTGTGCTTCCGTGGAATACACGTTATTATTTCTTAATTATCCCTAATCTTCGTTCGCGCTCTCTCAAAGTTCATAATATTATATAATATATTGTATTATGACGCGCAATATTCAACCGAAAGGCTTGTCCAAAATTTTTACCACTACCAGCACGTTTGTCTGTCCGTGTGTTTGCTCCGCCATCATGAATACTTCCCTCTCGTTTCCCTCTCATTGTCAGCTACAACGACGCACGTTTCATTTTCCCGTACCTCGATCGTACTGATCGGGGGTCTTCGAGGTGGTCAATTTAATATTTCGTTAAGCAATAGATTCTTATACATATGTACGTTTCCCAGTGCGTACGGTATAACGCGCGCGGCACAGCCCTCTGATATTTAATTCCGACGTTGCTAACATTTTTCGGCAAGTTTTTAATAGCCGTGCTATTCTCCCACCTCTTTGGCGTTTATTTCGACGTATTACAAGGGAGGCACCGCGCCAGGGAAAGCCGTTAGGCGAGAATAACAAGTGGAACGGTACTTTGGAGGAAATGGCACGTGAAAATAAAATATTAGGGATATTTTACGAAAGCCGTGGAACTTCTGGTAATATTTACTGCGCTTAGAACGATTCCGAGTTCGTAATGAAACACGCTACTTATTAAATACTTCCGTCGACTCGGTCAAACAAATACAGTCCAGCATCGCGTAAACGTAGCTATGAAAATACGCGTGGCTTCGAGCATACCTTTTGATAATACGCTGCGGATGAAAGCTGGAAAAAAGTTACAAGAACTATTAAGCGAATTTCTGGGATCGTAGAGTTTATTAAAATTCGTGTACGAATTTGTCGACATTGTTACAATCTGTCCAGAATTGTGTGTCGCGAATACGTTAATAGAGATTTCAGAACTTTCCAACGGCACGATACTTCGGCGGTCGGCTGAAACGCGCGGAAGCTAAAATTCTTATTTGCGCAAGGGATAAGCCCGTTCCCGATATTCCCGATAATTGGTGGAATTACACGAGCGTCGCGTAATCTGCTCAATAACACTGTTAGTGTACTTCGATCTGATCGGCGGTCCACCCGCTACGAACACGGCTCTCGTTTCGACTTTTCCTTCGCTTTTCATCTGTTCGTAAGGATCGCTCGTGTACGCTGGAAACTTGTCGAAGCAACCATCGTGATTTCCTCCGGGCTGCTTAGGGAATGGAATATGAAATTGCGTTGGTCCAATTATCTTGACCGCGATTTCGCTCGGTCGCACGTACGTTGGTCCAGGATTCCTGTCGTCGTAAGGATTCGGTGGGAAATACTCCAATGGCGCGCTGCTACTAAGAAACCGGCCCACCAGTGGTCCCTCTGTCGCGCGCGGAAAGACGAAATTAGTTTGGTTTGATAGTAATAATATAATATTTGTATATCCATCTATACATATACATATATGTATATTTACATATAATAATAAGAATATATTATTATCAGAGTAATAATGTTAACCGTTTGAGAAATACCCGAAAATTCTACGAAGGGCAGCCGTTTTGAAATTACATCGTTCTCGTAAGTCGCCGGATTAACATACCGAAGCAATTACTGTATTACGTAGCGATCGATCGCTTAATCCTAGACCGTGCGCGTTGCCATTGGAATATCAGCTTTCGTTCGCGATCTTGTACGTAGCGACAACTTTTCCTCTTTAGAAATGAGGTCCTCTCCACTAAAAGCTTATTTTCCTCTACATTGACGTCACGAATGGTTCGGTTAACAAAAAAATAAACGATGTAAAGTAGTGGACTTGGAATTATTCCCCTCGAATAATCGAATATCTACGATGGATGACCAGGGTCGTGGTACATCCGTATACGCGAAACTTACGTATAAACGAACGATGAAAATATTCATCATGGCCGAGGTTCATTTCTCGTTTTTCTTTTCTTGGATAAAAATCTAATTAGTTGCGCTGGCTTGCATAGCGAAATTCCAACCTTAAAACAAGAGAACGGGACTCCAATTCGCTTCCGTACTACAAGCTCTCTTTATACATATTACGTTTTTAGTCGGCAATATTGTCTACCGTGTCTGCCGTCCCGAAAAAAACAAGATAATGAACAAAAACGAGGAGTAAGAAGCAATGCAGGTATGGGGAATGCAAAAGTTAGTATTCGCACAGCCATACATAACATAGGGTACAGTGTAATATAGATATAGTATCTGATATAGCGTAATGTAAAGTGTAACAAATGTGTTTGAAAACTTCACATTTAAGTATATATTATGTATATGTACATACATCCATACATCTCGAGAACAACGCGTTTTCGGCAAAAGTGTCGAGTGTAATAGTTTTACGGTTTCGAGGTGGAGGTTCGATAAAAGAAAGATCGAAACAAAAATTTCTTCTATTTTCTTCGTAAACTCTACGAAGAAAAATATAGATTCCTATTTCGTAAAAAGAAAATTGATCTTCGATTAACTTCAAAAATGCACAACGGATGAAAAATAAATACGATAACCGTGTTTCTCCCTTGAATATTTTGAAATCAAAATTATTTTCAAAATTGCGTTGCTTTCAAGGCGCTTAAATTTGAATTTTTCAAACGAGCTTCCTGTATATTACGGTTAATGCGAATGTAGCGTACATTCCCGCTACACAGGAATATTATTCTCGGCGCGAGAAAAAGTTGTTGCTTTTACGCTGGAGATTCGTACATTTTTATTTCACGCTATAATAAGTTTAATGCGATTAACTAATAATACTTAATAATAACGTCTACCTCGATCCCTCGTAATTACTATTGAACGGTCGCACGCGCGCATTCGCAAAAGGACGATCCAACTAAGTCTCCCGTTGATTTACGCACTCTCCGAAACATCCGAATAACGCCGCCGGCGTGAACGTGTTAAACGATAAGAGCCAGATAACGAAGATTCGCGCTCGAAATATATATTGCCCGGTAAAATACTTTACCAGTTTTGGTTTTTCCCACTGGATCGTAAGGTTCGTGGGAATACGAAGGATAAGGGCTTAGCCCGATATCCGCGTATCCCGGCCCGCCAAGTGGATTAGGCTTAATCTTCATATTCGGCGGTTCCCTCTCGACAATTCTGCCTTTACGGTCCCTTTTCAATTCCGGACTGAAATAAGTTGGCTTGTCGAAACATCCGTGCCAATCGCCAGGAGTCGAATGCTTCTTCGACGGCGACGGTGGCAACATAGTACGTCCGCCGACTTTTCTTTTCTCGCGTTCCTGTTTTTGCAAAAGGTCGTGAGTGTAGGAGGCGAGTCCCGCTCCCCCCCCCCCCCCCAAGATATTCTTGTTACGAGATATTTGCACCGAGGATATCGTAAGATACAAATAACATGGTTGCCAAATTATCGCTACCAATCGATCATCCGTCAGTTTATCCGTTATAATATTCAGAATTCATAAAACATATTGAAACTAAATAGAATCCGAAGGGGTTAAATATGAATTTCGAGTGACGCGGTAACCTAGCGATAAACGAGGATATTACTCGTTAAAAAAAAAAAAAAGAAAGAATGGGAACGCGAAGAATGATTAAAGGGATCTAACGTGATAAAATCTCCGTGGCAAAAACACGATGAAAATTGCACCGGTGGTAATGAGAGGGAATAACGACAAAAACGTAGATAATTAGTTTGATGTAATCGTGTCTTAATTACCCGTTCTTCCGCCTCCGCGCGCCATGGTTCGGTTAATGCCTCCCCGTCGAAAATTCTCACAAATCTCTGTTCGAAGAGAGAGCTCGGGGGTCCGGCGAACATTTGACGCCCTTTTTCGATGCCTTCTCGAAACTCGACGGGCCCTCGATACTCGTTAAAGGGCGCCGGAGATGGATCGGAGAAAAACCCTTTGAAAATATGGGGTTAGAATGAAGGAGTAGGAACGTAAAGAAGAAGTCCCATCGCCGAAGCACACTTTACCAACTCGATCGAGATCAGTTTTTCCAAATCGTTTGCCCAGAGGCTCCTCCTCCGCGAATCGTTTTCTCCTCATCTTTATATTTGTCGGGAACAACTTTCCGTGCCCTTCCACTCTCGCGAATGACTTTTCATCGCCCTCGTGTTTTTAGGTTGCGATGGACTTCAACTCGATTCCTATTTCTGGCGCCGCGGCCATATCGTCTGATTTGCAAAAATGACAGTTTTCAAAGGTAACGCGACTCCGTCGAGAGGCTGCTTTATTTATTAGCACACTGAGTCTTTCGAGCGGTCTCTCCAGAAAGTCGTAGAAATGTTTTACAACCGAATTCAACTGTGCATAATGGCGTCAAATGGATCGCACGAACGCAAGTAGGTCCTTTCATATTTTCACCAAATTGTGCGAAGTTTTGCATTTTCGGGGTATTGATGAACAAATGCCGGTCAATTTACCTGCAGTCAATCTGTGGTGTGTACAACGAAAGCAATGAAAACTGGATTGGCACAAATGTTATTAATATCGAACAGGGATCGCGAACAACTGCATGTTTATTAAATTCTTTTTTTTTACCAATTTTGCACATTTTAACTAATACGTGTATCGCGATAACAACGGTACTCCCTTTACATACTTTTTTTAAACACAGCGATACTGCTATACATCGCTTAAAAAGAAGAAAAAAGCTGCGTGAACCATAATAGTACTTCACTATCGCGCCACCCTCGTTACGTAAATTCACCCTAAACTTAAAGTAATAACCGCGCCACGTCCAAAGCTACGTAGGTCCCGTCGTAATTTCTAACACGATTTTACTTTACACGCTCCATTTCGCACTTAACGCGGTAATATCGCTGCATCGGTGTGCACGCACGCACGCACGTTTTCCCTTATCGCAACACACACATGCGCGCGCGCGCGCACCTACACACACACACACACACAGCACCCCCTTCCTACGTTTTACCCAACAAAGCTTTGCCATTACATATGTTTGCCCAAAACTTAATGCAGGAACTTTAGTATGTACGTCTGAAGCGATTCTACGTATGCCCGATCATGTGTGCACGTATAGTATATACATTCGTGTACGAGGGAGGGCGTGTGTGCGTGGCTAGCCGAGTATACTACGTAACCCACATATAAATCATACGCAAGCTAGTACGTTGCTACTCCGGTAAATGCTCTCTACAAACAACACGATAATGAAATGTTCCAACTGTTATCGCGGCGGAGGTAGGTGCGGTAGGTATCTGGCAGCGTAAACTCATTAAGGACAACTCATTATCAGCGGGAACTGTCAGCTACGAGTGAACACGTTCTTCCATTTTGAACGACGCAAACTGAAGTCTGATCCCAAGTTCGGAAGATTCGCGATCTCGGTTACACGATTGCCAGCCGTATTTTACAGGAATTGTGACTCGATTATATTCAATGGATCGTACGAAGAAATGATTTTCTATCTTTTCAGATAAAATATCTCGGCTTCGAATCAACATCTCGGAATTGCAGATGTCGATCGTACGTTTTGATCCGCACGTATAGAAAATGTAGACTTTTTAGGGTAAAGAAGTTCGAGGGAGTATCGTAGTCGATGGGACAGATTCAACGCGAATCTATAATCCGTATAACCGGGGGGAGAGCGTTTGCGAAACGATACAAACGCAAATTCCCGAATCGTGTAAAGTTTTGCAAAAACGCTTGAAACGCAACTTCGATATTTGCCCGGGAAGTTGTTTTAATTGGTTCCCGTATTACGACGCGAGCGCGTTGGAATAATTACTTTCGGCAAAATTACTCGGAGCAAGATAAATGGAAACAATCCGAGCGAGTAAAACGCCCCGAGTTTCCACGATATTCTGGTGCGATTCGCGATAAAATTCGCGGAAGCGACGAGCTCCATTATCTACATCCACGCTCTCGCAGCTGCAATACAACTTTCCTTTTCAGCCCCGCTGGTTCCTTCCACGGTGAATCTTTCCACCGATCGGATTCTCTCGAAGCGGACTCCGCGAAAATCGGCTCTTCGCCCTACCGGCAATTTCCTCTATCCCCTATCTTCCACCATATTTTCATGGAATCTTCCCGTGGTGGTTGCTCGCGAAGCGGAGCGACAACGGGCGCGATAATAACTAAACTTTCGATTGCCGGAGCGAACCATTAAGATAAGGCGGCAAAGGGAACGCCCATCTTTAAAGAGGCCAGAGAGATAGAGAGAGCGCGCGAGGGGGGTGGCGGAGAGGGGGTTGAGAAGGTCGGGAAAATATGGGGTGGATGAAACGTAAAAAAAGAAAGAAGAATAGGTGAAAATACGTGGAAAGTTGAGAGCGAAAGAACAGTGCGGAAAAGGATCAAATGGTAGGCAGCGACGCAAAGGATACCGAGGTAAATAAAGAAGAAAGTGGAGTCGGATTGGTGTTGGGGGGGGGGGGGGCGGAGAGTGGGCGGGAATACGGTGAAAATGTAAAGATGCGGCGGCAGAAAAGGATCTGAGAGAGGGACGAGAGAAAGAGGAGACAGCGAGTAAAGGTGGGGGAGGATGGCAGAGGGATGCGAAATCAGCAAAGAAAGTGTCGGAAAATGGAAGCAGAATGCGATGGTCCTCTAAAAGGGAAGCCGAGATGAGACAGGGTAAGTAAAAGAGTCGCCGTTGGGGTGGGGTGGAGGTGGAGGTGGGTGGGGGTTAAGGAAGAGACCGAGGGAGGTAATAGAAAAAGACGCGGATATATATCTGCTTTCCGAGAGATCGATTAAGATTAAACGCCTAGTTGCCGGGTTTAAGTCGAGGTACAATGGGAACGCTGAGATTGGGTTTCACGGATTGAAATCAAGAACGTGGCCGTTTAATTTGCAAATGGAAAGGGTCTAGCAACTATTCTGCCAAGGAAACCGCGATACGTAAGTCGTTCGGTTACCGAATATTCCGGTGTCTGTGCGCCCGGGTCCTCCCGTGGGCCACGAAGTAAATCTTTGTTACCAAAAGCTCGGTCAACGGACGTTTCGACGTTTACCTTTAAGGCAGATATATCGCGGGGAAAAGGTATCCATTTGCGTTTATATCGCGAGAGAGTGGGAGAGAGATAGAGAAATCAAACGGTCTCCATCGACCGTTAGTCGTGGGAGGGAAACGAATGGAACGTGATATGATCTCCTCTCGATTATACCTTGTTAGTAAAATTATTTTAATATCCTGTCCAACGATATCGCGCGGAGTGTGGCAGGTGTGGTGAAATCGAGAATAAATTACTAACGCTTGCTTTTAAATCACTGGCAGTCGAGCAGTTACACATGCGCGTGTTCGAAATGGGCATTTTTGGTACGAAATCGTCGAGGGACTCCGAGTTCCAAATTAATCGATCTATTCCCGTGAGAGGTAACCCTGATTATTTGTGTCACGAAAGGGGGAAAATAGATTTGAAAGCCAGTCGATCGGATGCGACCTTTCGCGTAACCGCTTTCATTTTATTTCGATATTCCACAAAATACTTCGACACCGGTAAAACCTGTGCTACCTGCGTCGCTATAACGGTACCTACGCTATAATTCTCCGATTACGAGGTATGAAAATTAGTCGCGCGTACGGTTTGAACGGCAACGTAATCATTGTCGTGCAGCCAATCTAATTGAGCTATTCGACAAACGATCCGGTACACATTCGTACCGGCAAAATTATGCCTCGACACGCTTCGATATCTTGCGCACGAATCCATTTCGCAAACGCACCTCCCTCCCCCCCCCCCTCTCCGCCCTCACCCCCGCTGTCATCGTTATTAATTTCCCCTAAACGTCGCGACGACGTCCGCCACGATCGATGCCCTGATAAAAGTGGCCCGATTTATCGTCGCCATTATACGGTAATTAGTCGCGGCTTTGCTCGAGGATAAAGCAACGACGAGTTGAACGCGTACGTACCTGAAAATCATCCCCTCGAAACCAAGAGGAGTGGCAAAAAAATGGCTCGAAAAGTGGGTGGGGGTGAGATATCCTGGGGGAGGGGAGGGGGGAGATTAACGCGTTAACGAGAGTTTCACGCCATCCTCTTTATCTAGGGCTCACCTACGTCGAGAGATAGGTAATTTAAAAATCCCGAACGCGGAGATACTGTTCTTTTTTTTTCTCTCTCTCTCGCCAACCGCTGCTCCATCCGCCTCATTTTTCATTCCATTCCCCCCCTACATTTTTTTCTCGAGCCTTATTATAACACCCGACCGAAGTGTTCTTGGATTTCTTACGGTCGGATTCTTACCCGCGCAGGGGAGGATGGAAGATATAATTTATTTTTCTCTCAGTCAAAAGACAAGTTTCGAATTTCGAGGTGATTCGTGGGAAATTCTTGCAAATTCTCGAGAGCTGTATCCGACGGATGATTCAGCGAGTATTCGAAATTCTTTTCACAGAAAAAGATATTTCTATCGGTGCTCGGTGTTTTATTGATGATTTATGAGGGAATTACACACGCGCGCGTATGTTTTTAAGCTTTGCACCATTTTTAACGGTGCAATATAGAAGCCTAAAGGTGATCGTACGGTGGTTATCCCTTCTTTGGTTTTATTGGAACAAGCGTAATTCTATCGTAACGCGGGAGTTAAAATGAGATAAAAATAACGTGGAGATTAAATTTTATCCGCCAAAAGGTATTGATTAAAATTACTCGTACCTCTCGTAGATTACCATTTTTCCATAAACAAATTCACACTAACTTCAGCTACTCCCGCTCTAATGGGATAATTTTAATAATCCTTCCGCATTTAAAATTCACTCCACATTATCGCAAACACGGCGAATGGCGAGACCATTCCCGAAAGCCAGAAATACTTGTATATCGGTACGCGGTAATGGACCGTGCAACTAGTTGCTTAGAGCGGTCTTAAGCTCCCAAGGTAGGTAGAGGGGTGACGTACGATTATCCCCCATTCCCTTCTGATAAGGGATGTAAGCGATTTGCAAAGCTCCGTTGTTCGCGTGCGAAAGTAATTTTACGCATTCGATTCGCTGCACACCGTGCGATCTACCTTTCGTACAATAGAACTGAAGCGTCTGTGAATTTTTCACGCTTGTCGGTTCTACGCGCTTTTAATAAAGTTAATATTCCATATGGCGATCCTCGAATATTTATTCGTAATTTGTGGAAATAACGTCCGCCGACCATTCAATTACGCTTCCCCTTTAATCTCGCCGAAAAGAAACCACGTCCGATATCTGTCATTCGAATTTGCATCTCGAATCGACGTTTCGATTTGGGCATTAATCTCACGTTAGTCCCCTTTTTTTCCGGTACGTGTGCCATCCATTTCCCTATGGAAAACATCCGCGGATAATCAAGAAGTTTGTCACGAACGCGCGCCGTTAGATATATGCGTCCTTCGAGGGATAACGAAGTTAAGGAAGCTCGGGTAGATAGATCCCAGCTATCGGACTGCAAGAAGATGCCTTGGCCTGATTCGATCTCATTAGGCGAAGAGACAGGAGCTCGCGCAAGGAATTCCTTGTGAATACCGAAGCACGAGTTTAGGGACGACGAGTGATACCGAGAAAGTAGGAAGGCTATTTTCCTGATAATGGAAAGAGGGATGAGATCTCGTCATGAATCAATTCCACGAGCACTCGGAATTTTCGACGAGCAAAAACTTCTCATTTCGTCCAGAAAAAAAAGGCACAAATTGAAATTAGTGGAATACCACGGAAGGCGCACTGCAATTATATCAAAGTCTCGTATGAAATTAAGGGTATAATAATTGAAACGTAATTGCAACACTGTCCAAATATCGGTGTAAAAGTTGACCAGATTATATAAAAAATTTTTACTAATCGTGCCAGAAATTCTCAATTCTCTGGTTACACTTTTAAAAAAGAGCGTGAACCGCGTTAACGACTCCCGGACGTCCTTTTTTGTATTACGAATTATTTTTGTTCCTCGGTAAAGTTTCGTCCTGAAATTACCTATTTAGGATTAATTTCGCCAAATTCTGACTACATCAGAATGGTATTCGCAGCAGCGAAGAATTTTCTTTAGTTACTTAAGCAACTCCAGCGAGGTTTCTCTGTTGCGATTTCCCTTAAGAACAGTTTCCTAAGAAAGCTTAAAGTTTCGTCGAGCACCGTGAGTTTAACCGGAACAAAAACATTTCTGTTCGGTGTAAGGTACGGCCGATCTAAACGCCGGAAACGACTTTAATCATAATAGACTAACCCGTTACAATGCATACACCGATGTTATAAAAAATATAACCGGAAGGTTAGTTAGGAAAATTCTTTCTATTACTATTATTCCCTCGTTACGGATTGGATTTACATTAATGTGATATTTGAGTTCGGCCAAATGAACATCATTTATGGCCGGTCTCGCAAATATTAGGTGGTTCAAAGTTTCATCATAACTTTGAATAGAATGAACAATAGGATGAAAATTGGTACGAGCTTATTATCGCCAGTTTGAATATTCTGCTGTCTGCCGCGTGCTACCGAATTTTGTGAAATTACGACCCAATTCGACGAACCGTGCCATTTTTTTTTAATTTTCCATGCCACCATGAAAGAAGAATGTTAAAGGTTTTGTTTGCAAATTCTCGTTAAATCAGAGATACCTATGCTGAAAATTTGGTTCGATTTTATTTAACCGGCGCAGAGTTATCAAATTTTGGAAAACACACAAAAGGCTCGATTTTCCATCAAACGTAGGGATCTAGGTCGTTTTTTTACACTTTTAATGATCGATAATACCATAGCGGATAAACTAAATCCAATCGAATTTTCGGAACGCGCATTGATTAACCAGCTTGAAAAAAAGCTAGCTTTCGCGTTTTTGTTTCAGGACGGTATAACAAATTTGTAAAAAGCACGCTTTGAGCATTTGGTCGTAGTTCCGATAGTTGGTGATTTTCCTAAATCCGGTTGAACGCGTCAACCAGCAAAATGTTAGAACTAAACTCGTACAATATTATAACGTGATCGGTGCACTTTATCAAACGTTACGTACAATTTTAAACGTCCAAATATTTGAGAGGCCGTTCGTACGTATAAGATGAATGCCGCCCGGATGTTTTTAGTACGAACGGTATTTTCATATTGTTTATTCATCGACGTTATAAATTCCGGCTTGTGATAGCAAGCCAAAGAAAAACATTTTTCTTAATACGCGATATTTGCAAATTTGATCGAAATGTTTGCCAAAGCTTATCGCGAGCTAGTTATTCACAATTTAAGCTTAGAGAAAATTAATATAACGCAACTTGCAACGAATCGTACTTGCGAAACCTCTCAAAGTGCATCAGTCGCATTTACTATTAATCGCGTTATCCCACGCGTAAGTACCATAAACCTGTGAACCAACTCGGCTTTCATCTCCGCCATACTTCCATCTCGGTTTAGTAATATATTATATTTAAACCAAATCAAATAGTATGCTCGTACCTTTCGCCATACCCGCTCCGAGCATCGCGACGATAATTATCACCACGAAATTTGATATCTCCGCGTACCTCTACGCGTAAAACAACCCCGAAGAATTCTCACGTCGTTCTTCAATCGAAACTTTGATCGTCGGTGGAGCCAGTCGGAAAAGCTTTAAGCGCACAATTTCGACCACCTCTCACCTTCGCGACGTCACGAGGAACTGGAGCATTTAAATTTTCATCCTACTCTGGCCCCTCTCAATCCGATCCCCCACCCAAACCGATATCGGTAAAACAATGAAGCGTATCGTACGATACAGGAAAGGTCGCGCTAGTGGAAAGCCGTGAGGTGAGATACATCGGAGGCTCGTACCTATGTTCTCCGAGTGGCACGCGCCCCAGGACCAATGGGAGCGGCCACAGTACTGCAGAATTATCGATGCCGCGGTGGCATTGCGGCGCCGTGTCCATTAATTCGACGTTAGCCTAAGGGGCTTTAAATAATTAATCCCGCGGCCCACCTGCCGCGATTAAACGATGCGATTAAGCCGCCCTCGTGGGTTTACTTAACCGAAGATCGTCCGAACGACGCGACGGCGGCAGTGACTTTCTGTCCAAAGCCCGGTGTGCCCACCGGTGACCACCGCCAATAAGGCGCGTCGAATCCCTTTGCCCACGGTTTAAACTTTAAACGGGTGGACGAGAAAAGGAAAAAAAAAAAAAGAATAAATAGTTTAAATATCGTCGCCGACGAGACCGTCGCGTCGCCGGGAATGCTTTTCCTGCCGGCGACTGCGAATGCACGGTACGTTTGCCGATGTAATTGGGGGGATCACGAGAAGGAAAGGGAGCGCGGTTGTAATTTGGGCTTATACGATTTTACTGTAATATTTGCTTTTTCGGTCGACCGTCGGGGGTTGTTTGCGCGGGAAGGAAAATGTCGCGGTGAGCGTGACGTTGAAAGTGTGTGTGTACGAGCGTGAATTCAAATGAAACTAGCGCGGGCGAGTACGGGAGAACGCGAAATGGTCTTGGGCTGAAAATAATCGTAAAGGTTACGATGCGATTATCTCGTTTCTTGAGCGAATGCCTGTAATCAACGATCATCGGAATTGTAGTAACCGCATTCGTGACGTAACTTTTATTCGAAAAATTACATAGGATTTGGGAATTTGTCTGACTCTCTTGCACCAGCGAAACTGAAAACTTATAGTCGGCGTTAACGAAAAGCATGAAAGCGATGGATCAGTATCCAGAAACGGTGTACCAGGATTTATTATTTATGTGTGTGCCTGTATGTGTGATTTACGGTGCGAAAGGGATCGAAAGTGAGATTTTGAATCACGCGAAAGATAGGCACATCGAAAGACATTAGTCGCAGGGTACCTAATAAAGGGAGGACAGAGTGCGTGTACCCAATATACCTGCTCAGGGGTGTCCCATTTGGGACGGTTCAAGTGTCAACCCGTTTATACACACAGCCCGGCGTCGCTATTGTTGGCAAATTGGCGGTGGACGGATCCGTCGACGATGACCGGGTTTGATGAAGTAATGGACGTTCTCTGTCGACGTGTTGACCCGGACCGATTATATACACTGTAATAGTACGTACACAGCACGGACAGGCGGCATAGTGACTACCGATACGTGTACACACGAGGTTCGTATGTACGCCCTTTACGTACACGCATCTCCCCGATATACGTACGCGCCTCTACACATACTGGATTCGAGATCGTCCGCTCTTGCTTCAGTTCAGCGGCTTCGAATTCCAACGAAACCCTATTAAGCGCATTCCTCGTGCTTTCGTCCAGCTGCGAGCGTCGCTGCGCGTCGCGTCGACGATCCGTACTTATTTTTCGCGATCCGATCGTCCGAAAGTGGCCGCAATTTTCGTTTCTTTCAGATTTCTCTTGTTTTGCGCGTTCGCTTAAAGCGTTCCAATTGTGCATATAATATATTACAGGTGCCGTCCTTAACGGTGGCGACGTCGGCCATTTAAAAGTAAAAGATTGACGATACTCAGGTATCATTTGGCCCGTAGGTTGAATTGTTTGAATAATTGCGGTATATAACAATACAGTTAATAAGATTGATCACAGTGATAATAAACGGCGGGTGATATAGTTTATGATATAAATTCTAAATTAAATATAATTTTACGCCTGCTCTTCGTGAATTTTAACATTGATATAATAGCACTTGATAACTTGAGTATTTTTGCATCATAACTTTAAATACTAGACTCCTTATTGATAATATAGTAGTTTATTAGCAGTAACATTCGTTCTATTATCCTGTGAAAATTGAAGAATATTGTGTACGTTCGTTAGAAATAATTAATGTGAACGAAATTTCAATTAACAGAGTACGAACGATATCGGAAATGAGATATCGTTTCGTTGAAACGCTCTGACCTGTGGCATACGTAACTACTTGTAGGCATTACCGACGCGTGAAGGAACGAACCAGCATTTGTCATTCGCTACGATCCTGAAAATGACGACGATCGATAGCGATTCAAAACGTTTCGTCGTAAATGACCCGCAGGGAAGACAAATGAGAAATCTTCGGCATCGCCAGAAGTTCTATTTATCTTTACTACGCTCCGGTATTCGAGTTGATTCATTATAATACGAGGCCAGCCGTTTTTTTTTTTTTTTTAAGGTCAACAATGTAAAATGTACTTCCGGCGCCATGAAAGTTAACGAGTTTCGCAAAGATTTTTCTTGTCTGCAGTTTCAGTACTATTGGGCGTAACTTTTACGTTAGGCTTTAAAGTTTCCATACGATAGGTTTGCGTGCAGAATATTACATTCTCGCGTTTCATTGCACTTTACGAGTTCTCTCCTCCTCGCGAAAATAACGCGGGGAGGTGTTAATTGCGTTGCTCAATTTTGCCGGAACTCCACAATAACGAAGGTAAGTCGCGCGAGTGGAAACGTACTGTATAAAAATGAACGAGTAGGGCTTTTTCTCGCGGAACGGTGCAGTCTATCTCGAAAGTATTACGAAGGAACCGTGAAACGATCGCTTATCACGGGGAAGGGGGGGGGGGGGGTGCTGCAAAAAAAAAAACGTTGAAAAGAAACGGCGAGGACAACCCGTAAAACCCGATTAAACGTTCCGCGTCGAGGAGTTTTACCGATCGCCGGGGAAACTAGTTAAGCGCCAAATCTTTTTGATAAGAGGTAACGAGTTCGCCAGTTCCAACTTGGCCCGAACGATAGTAGGGACGCGCTACTCGTCAACCCTCGACTACGTTTCTGTAACTCAAGGTGTTTTCAAGTTTCACGAGTGAAATCGAGGTACGACAGGAATGATAACGAATTATGATATTTGCGAGAATCGAACGAAAGAGTACGAGTAAAATCAGATTGCGATTTTCGCCGAGATCATCGGCTGGTAGATGAATTCAATTAACTTTTGGAATGGAGGTAAACGGAATTCCTATTAAAATTCGATGCATTCGTTCTCAACGTTACAATGTAATTACTGTCTAAATGTTTTAACAACGAGGGGACAATACGATTTACGAGAATTACGAGTGATTGTGGCGGCACGCGTGTAGCTTTATTATATCTTCAGCATCGTTATGTCAATTATTTAATATTGTTATTTGGAAAGATATATGAAAGATACATTCGCGTGCGCAAAAACATAGAAATTGCAATAAATACAGTTATCCTTATGTTCAAGCTGTTAGTTTATTAATTGAGTAATTGGTGTTCAAGCCACGGTATTACCTATCTATAGTTTACTTCAACTAATAACTAATAAAAATATTAGGAGTACACTTTGTAATAACATACCGAGCAATATGGAAAATTCGACGACGCGTATAATAACTCTCACGATTGCCAAATATAAATTCTCCTAGTTTCAGGATGATTCTCGATAATCGATTTTTACTTCGCAACGTTTCCACCTCGACTCCCCCGAAAACAATTTGGGCTGGTTGTAAACAAGACAATTTGAAGATTCAACGCCCCCTGTCTGCAGCCATTCAATTCGGCACAAATGCTTCGACTGGCTTCGACGCGATGCCTCGCTGATGGGATATCGCGTGATTTGACGGTTCGCGGCGTTGAATGACGTCGTCGTCGTCGAAATAAATGGGGCGCGGTGGCCAAGGGTTTTGCGATTACGTCTGCCTTTCGCGTTTTAATTCGCTCCTGGCAGACAACGTCGGGAATATTAAGCGGACTTTCGACAATAAATTCGTTCCCGCGTCCATTCGTGAAGCGCGAAAATGCAAACCGCTGACACGCCGCGCCGTCGAAGATATAACGACGTTATCGCATCGGAAAGATTAATGAGGGCGGAAATCGATTGTCAAAGTTCTCTTGGTATTTGACATTCGGCGAAAGAGTCCGTTTGCATATCATCGAGCTTAAGACCGTAATTAAAGTGGTAGGGAATTTCGATCGAGGTAAAAAACAAATTCAAAGTATTATAGTTTCCTTTCTCGCGTTTGTACTTGGGACCCTCCATCCGCGGGATCAGCGACAGATTTTTCAAATTCTATGTTGTTTAAGTGCAGTTTTCCCGAACAGTTTTAATCGCGCGATAATCAACTATCCGTGAAAGCAAACTATTATGGAGAACAGAGAATAATGATACGACCATTCGTGAAGGAAAATTGACGATAATATATCGTTGGTGGGGTGGAATGAAATCTTTAAAGAGGAAACCTTTGTTACCGACGAAAATACGGAAGGAATCTGTGAGTATTTCGCGCCGTATCGTCGGGGGTAACGATACTTCGTAACGAGACTCGCGTGATCACGCGTTTGGTCGTGGTTAGCGATGGTCGGTAAGTTCGAAAATTTATCAATTGTTATCTGAATTATTTTTGCTTAATAATGCGATCGTCCATCGGTAAAGAAGTGTGTTAGTTAGAAAGCAGATTTGTTCGATCCGCAAAAATGTACCGGCGACATTGAACCGATAGAGAAACAATCGACAATTTTATATCCGAAGAACATAATATTGGAAAAGGTAGCACCAAATCTGAATAAATCACCGGTGAAAAGTTGTGCGTGTCATGACATGTAAATGAATTGGAGATTACTACTCGTATTATAAAGACAGACCTTTATACCGATTTTTCCTGGTATCACCTACTACAGGCCGAGTTTATGAAACATGCAATAAGTAGCGAAAGTCTTTGCGCTGGAATCGTATAATATATGTATATCAAATTCATTTTCTTCGGTTTACCATTTGACAATCGAGATTATAACTATGATATAGATAAATAATCATAATACTCGCGTTCGCTTTTTCTGAAACGTGCTGTATAGAAGGAACTTAGAAGGTATTTACATAACTTTATTTAGCCAAATAACCCGATGTAAAGTCACGGTTCATCGGTGCACAAATTTTCTGAGATATTTTGCAAGATGAATACGCCATCTGGACTTCACGGTATACGTCTCTCTCTTTCCTTCGGTTTCACAACGCACACCGTTCACCCGCGGTCCTCGTCCGTATGCATGGATAGTGCGAGCGAGACGGATCTGTCGAAGAAAAGAGAATTTTTTCAAATCATTGTTATGAGCAATGTGTTTCGTCGGTAAAAATATGAAAATGTTCCGTAACCTATGAAATGATAATTCAATATTCACTAACGGCTCTCACTTCGCACCGCCTTCGTATGCAAAGGTAAGATCCGTTAACCTCATTGCGCTATCGCTGTTCCCCTGGACTATAATTATTATCGAGGCATAAAAACGGGTATAGTTTTTTTTACTTATGACTCATGACAAATGAATCAAGATACGGAATGTACGAGGGAAAAGTGAAGAAGCAAGAGTTCAACGAAGAGCATGAGCATACACTTTCTACAGTCTCGGTATTGCACAGTACCCTTACATACATTATTTCTCCTGAATTCCCAAATTTTTGCTATTACATTCTTTGGAAATTATAGAAGAAACGGCAAGTCCCAATTTTTCGGTTACCATTTTCAGGTAACTCTCGCCGTTACCTTCGACACGCTAAACATAATAAATATTCCTTATCTTTCCGAGGTAAGCGAGCGAGTAGAATCACCGGTCGATTAAATAACGATCTTTGCTTCGTTTCTCGGTATCGTCAGGCTCTGGTTGCCTAACGATCGATATCCAATCATGGGCCCGCGGTTTATTTCAGTTCGCGATCGGACAGTCACAGAAAGTACGAACGCTAACCGAATAAATAGGCAGTATTTGTACCGCGCGTCGAATGCATGCTTCAGATTATCAAGGCAAACGATGTTTTCGGCGGAAACTCTTGCATCTAATTAATGATTGGCGGGGATTGGTGCCCGCCGCACAAATACGCGCGATCCAATTGTTCGACCTGTGGTCTCGTCGGTCCAAACCGCGCGCAAACCAGCGAGATGTACATAGATACATATACATGTATGTATGTTCCGAAAATCGTCGAGAGTGGACGTAAAACGTGATTAGGCCGCCATTAATTATGGGAGGCTCGATCTCGCGTACATCCTCCCGTATTTTCACTTTCAATTTTGGTTATTTACGTTGGAGCAGGGGTGCGGTTGCATCGCCGCGTAATAAAGTCGAGGTTTGGTTGATCAGCGATCCGGGACAGCGTTCGAAACACATCGCGTTTAAGAAAATACCGTTTGTTTCGCGAAAGTTTGTCGAAACGTCGCGTGTCGGGACAGAGCGGATCGTAAAAGGGCGTTACAAGCGTATTTAAATGGAATGGTGCCACGGTTAAATTTGAGAATTAAGAAAATTCAAATTTATTGGTATTTAAAGAGTTCGATGAACGTCGTAACTGAGCACGTATTGAAAAAGAATGACAAACGTATATTCACGCTCATACATTGAACGCGAAATTTGAAAATTTACATGGATCACTTTCCACCGCGGTTAATGGTCCTGGTAGGTGGGCTAATAAAAACATTTCTTGTAAAAATCTAAGCGGCGAGGGGAAATACGAAATTCGGTAAAAATCGTTTCGCGATATAGTCAACGTCATCATCGCGACCCTCTGTTTTGGAGATGAGATATTTAAAAAAATGGGTAAGTGAAATCAAAATAGGGAGGATTTCGTTTCGATTTGATACATCGTTGCGGTTACCCCTTACCCGAAGTTTTCATTCTAAATCGAAATAAAACAGCAGTTTTTCCGCTTTACGTAGCAGCGCATATTTTTCTGCCACCGAAAACTTGTTTATTCGGGAGTGATTGTTTTTCGACGAGAACGCGGTAGATGGATAAATTATCCGTCCATTTTGTCTTTGGCCTTCGAGGATTCATCGTCGAACACTCCGACGCGACGGGAGGCAATTGACGTTTTCATCAACAACGACGAGCGACGCTTCGGTGCTGGTTCTCGGGTTAACTCGTACCGAAGCAACCTAAAACTATTTCCGATTCTGATTGTTTTTGTTAACGGCGCAATATTTGTCCTGATCGGTGTTACGCGATAACGCGATTCGGGTCATTCGCGTTAAAAAGAGTTAAATCTTGTACCCACTATACCGGTGATTTTGTCGATGATTTCAATATTTCCGATATAGTGCTTTCAAAAGGGAGATGGAATCGCCGGCAATCGACGGAAAAATGTCACAATTAATTTTACCCATACATTTTGTATTCCGTACCGAACGAATAGCTGTAGCCGAAACATCGATTTATTATTTACATTGACAATATTTCCAAGTAGATTATGGCGGTCCATGACCAGACAGATTTCTGGTACGCTACCCGAATATGGAATTTATCGAGTAATAGACAGAAATTTTACATTACCGGCTGAGTGCAAAGAGGTTGGTACAGAGAAGGTGGTTAGAAAAAAATTTAAGAAGATAAATGTGAACGGTGCGAGAAAGGATCGGGTGGTTTCTAAAAGACAAATTTCGCTCGATAGCGAGAAAGAGTTGTATCGTTTCTAAAAGATAAATTACGCGTGATCGATGGTTCGTGAGTTTTCCGTCAAATTAATTTTCTTCGTTCATGGCACTCACTTCTATCCTCGGCCATTCGCTCTACCGTCACACAGAGCGTACAAATGGAGTACCTCTGTACTCGCAAGAGGTAAACAATAAATTAATTTTGGTCGAATTCCCGATACGCGATGTACACAATCGCGTCGAGCGAGCTACTTAATTTATTCAATTTATATGGACGCAGCGTGATCCAATGGAGATATTCATGAATTGTGATTTATGGTCATCGATATTCCCACGATATGTCCCCGTTTTCTTTCGATCTACAAAATGTCAGTGTCCAGCGCGGTCTACATTTCGAGGAGATTGTTTTTCAACGTACAAAGTATTATACAATATTATAACCCAGATATTCCAAGGATCGCCGCGTGAACCTAATGTTTCGCGATTTACCAATATTAGCTCAACGTTTCTGACTTGTATTTCTAATGTACGAGGGCAAATAATAATTTTTTTTTCACGCTTTTGATCGTGAAAGCGCCAAGTTTTATTTTATACGCTCAGGGAAATCGAATAAAACAATAAATCCAATCCAGTTGAACTCGCAAGTTATGCAAGCCGCAAAATTTGATTTCGAATTACCTCGTTCTACGGTTAAAGCAATTTCGTTCGTACAAACGGGAATTCTCGCGACGGTCTCTCTCTCGTCAGTTTCCCCGCTAGCTTTGAAAGTACACGAGGTAATCGAAGTCCATTGTCGACGACCATCGTTTTTAGACCTTGCCAAGATAATGGTGCTAGATAAAGGACAACCATTCGTTTCATGAAATTACTTTACTTCGCTACTCTAACCCAATGAATTTGTTCGGGAACATCAGTTTTGGCCGATACGGTGCGCGTCCGTGGCACACCACGAACATTCTCAAATCCGTTATAATTGAACTTTTAAAAAGCTTCCGAATCGCCTTCATTCTGAATTAAAAATTTTATTGAACGCTGCGGATAGAAAAATGTTTCAAAGAACGTTCTATAGATAGAAAAACTCTTTCCACTGGACGCGACGCTGGTAGACGTACTACGATTGTTTATGCAAAATTCATGCTGCCTATACTAATTGTGTACGATAAGCATACACGCGAAATATGTAATACATATGCGATGTCCCTGCGATGTACTTTGATAGTCTCGAAAATAGCGGTGGCCCGTCGAAGGTGTTATACCTGGGATAATTCCAAGCAGTTATTAACACCGATTAACTCATAAAATATCTCCGAATTGGCCTAGTTAACGAGATATTGAGAATCAGGAGCTAATCGGAGAGGTCGTATCGAAGAGGAACTCTGGCAACAAAGTTCGGTAATTACCGGGGTCTATCGCTACGAGCTGACGGCATTGTATACGAGCGAAGCGTTGATAACAAATAACCCTTTTCGAGAGACACCGATAACCTCGAAGAAAATAATGTGTACGGTCGAAGGCAGGCCCAAATTACGGGTCCACGATGACCCATTTATGATTCTTCCGCAAAGCGTTTTCGTTCCTGGAGACCCATTGTGTAAACGGTCCCCCCTGGAAGAAATGAGGTCAAACCTCGTTCCCAGGGGTGGATCAAACCGGAGTATGAGGGGGTGGGGTTTTAGTCGGTAAGAATCCGACACTACCCCGTTGCTGGTCGTGGACCTGAGCGAAGCGGGTCTAGGACTTGGCCCCTTCGTGGGTCCGGGCCGCGGCCTATTCCCGCTCAAGGTACGCGTCCGGCAACTGAGTGTCTTTTGAAGACTTAATTTATCTTGTAACGAATGCAGGTGAAATTCCCTTTAAAAAACTGCGTTTCTTCGTTCGTTCCTTTCGCTGAAAGTTTCGCTGAAGAAATCTTTCCCGCAGACCCCTCGAAAGGGGTTAGTTATTATAAACACACTTGCTTACGATTAGTTATATACATGGGAACAGCGCCTACCGAAACTCTGCTAGGGGAGTTCCTCTCGTATACGAGCTCTCTGACTGGCTCCAGATTTTAATTAATACCTCGTTATCTACAGCAATTCGGACATTTTTGCTACAAAAAAACCTGCTTGGAATTATCCTAGGTATTACGTCTTGAACGAAGCATCACCAATTACGTAGCACTCTGTATAATACGTGCGCGTAATACGAAATGCTCGATGTACATAAGTGTGTTTTTACAATCCTAGACAGACGAAACATATTTCTGGTCGAATCCCACTTCTTTCATCTCCCGTAATCATATGAACTTTCATTAACTTCCGCAGTCTAGCGATAGAAGGTAACTTTAAAATTAAAAGCTGTTTTGTGTAAAATGTTTAACCGGTCTCAAGATGTGTTTTCGAACGATCATTGTCCTCAACCTTCGAACCGTTTATCCGAATCGGGAGTATGAGCGATCCACCAGATTCACGAGGTGCGGAGGGACGCATGTGCGGACACACGTGCCCGGATGTCCGGTGGTTATGGCGCGCATACACGTACACGTAGGTGTACGGTCCATATGGGACACTGCGACTGACAGGGAAATACTGCTGGTGCTAACTACTGCCTTTTGCTCTAAGTTATAGCGGCGCGTATGGATCCGTGCTCTGCCATTGCCGGTATCGCTCTGTATTCGTTCCATTTTTTTAACCCCTCTAATGACTTTTTTTTTTCTCTCTCTTTTCCTACCTCGCTCCTCGTTGATTCTTTCCGTTCCGAGGTTTCCGATATTCTTCCGACGTTCGTCTCGTTAAGTAGGTAACACTGGGATAACAGCGCTCCTCATTTATTCGAAATCGTACGAGTCAATTCTGAGGGTTTTCCAGACCAGTGGTTTGCAACCTTTGTACCGGTAAGGCAGAAATAGAATCATACGTGTAATAGAACTTTGTGTAATAATTTTTAAATCTAATATAACAAAATCTAATTTCTATGGGTATATAAATTTATTCATAAATTTATAAAATTTTCGTCGGAAATATCTGCGGTTGAAAACTGCTACTGTTCCAGACTACTACTGTCTTTATCTTTGTCCCTGTATTACAGTATTGCCTGTACCATTGCGAAAAATGTTTTGGCAAACATCGTACGCACCGCGGTAAGATTGGTTCAAAATTGTTTCGTTCTGCAACAGATTTGTGCTACGAACGTGACCGATTAAATTGCAACAAAAATTGGAATAGAAAAGTACTTACGGGGATTAACGCCAAGTGTGTGGAAAAAAGTGGAAAAAAGTGGAAAAAAGAGTCTGATTTATCTCTGGGAAGAAAGGCTGGAAATGTTGATCCTATGAATTTCATTCTGGTTTTGGGATTTCCGTGTAATACGGCGTGATTTGGGTGGCGCAACACTATTTACAGAATGGCGCGTTTCAATGACCGAAAATGGGGGAATTATATGTCGCCGTATATCGCTGGGATATCGTTAAACGTCAAAAACGTGATTTGCACCAATTTTGGAGTGACGAGTAGGCATGTCGGTGACGTGTGTGCCCACGCGTGTCTAACGCAGACAATAAGTTTACCGCGTACTTGCCGTCGACGTGTACGCACCGACTCGAAAATGGTATTACTTCGGAGGTTCTTTTTTTTTAAATATAAGTTCTTTAGGAAATAATTCGTCTTACCGACAAATCACGTTTCGTCGGTAGGCGGTAACGCGTCAGTTTAGTTACACGACGCGTCGAAATATTAAATTCATTTGAATTGATATCTCCCAAATTTCTACGATCTAAAGCGAAATGATCGGGTAACCATTGATTTCATCTTTATGGAACAGTTCCGACCGGCATACCAAAAAAGTTAGTGCTTGTAATGTGTTTCTCGGAGAACGTGAGATTCTGTTAATTGCTACGAACTCTGTGCGGCATTTCTTGCATAAATGAAATTATACTTCGCACGGTTGCCGATTTCCGAGAAAGATACGTACGACCGTTTTCTCGGATCGACAACTGATTTTGTGCACTTCGCGAACCTGTCGTTGCTTTGCTTCGTTATACGTATATTTTCGATTGCACCATGCCCTTTTCTCGACGGGTCAAAATTTGACTGGCAGCGCAGTGGGCCCAGTCAACGTTGGAAAAGAGTTTTTATTCGCAAGCAATTCGTGTATAGCGCGTTCAACGGTCCGGCACATTGTTTTCATTCCATCACGAGCTAATTCCGTTTTCAATTTCTTCGGGCCTTCGGAGTCTCGTTTAATTTCCAGAAAAAGGCCGTCGCGGGACACGAAGAATTCAGTTTTCGCAAACGCCGAAAGTAGTTTTCCGCGTTGTCGATATTGACACGTGGGTAAACGGGAGAACGATATTTCCGCGGAAAGTCGAGGCGACACAGTTACTTCCAGTTACAACAGTTTCTACACAATTACAGTTTGTAATTAGTTCGGAAGTGTGTACGTATGTATTGTTTACTTCCCATAACGCGCACTGGGACGAACGTACAGAAATCTGCACTCATCTTCGACGGATGATTCTGAATTATAATCTTTAGTTTTTTCGTTGCGTCTATAATAGAGTTCTACTTAAAGAAAATTTTTACGTAAAATCCACTAAAAGAACACCGGATAATTTAACCTACCTAAACGAACGATTAAATTTTCAACGAGGAATCGAAATGTTTTTACAGAACTGACTCTCAAAAGTATCTAAACTTAATATAAAAATAATATAATAATGCTAAAACATTATAAAATTGATAACAAAGACTCTATAATCCCTCCTACGATTCGATAGCATCACGCGAAATAAAGTTAGACGCGAATACCTTCTATTCGATGTGCATACGGAAAGCAACGTTTTTCTTGTTCGCTGCTAATGCCTCTACGGTTGAGCCAAAACCGGCAATAGGAACGACAACGGGAGCCCAGTCACGGGGGACTAAACTATTCCCGTGGGCTGACGACGTGCGTTACAATTAATCAAGCAAAAACTGTCAACTGCCATGTCCCAGTGTATACGTCAGCCGGATGGGAAACTATCGACCGCAAACAATGCCGGGTACGAGGAGTCGTACGAGCGGCAAAACTAGATCGTCCCATGGAGTAGTTGCGCCTACTGTCAGATCGGAAACCATCCTCTCTGCCTCCTCTTCTTTTCCACCCTCCTCGTCTTGTTTCCTCGTTACTCTGCATTTTCTTTCCGTCGCCCTTTACCGCGGCTCTTTTGCCTTCCGAATGTTGAAATCTTTCCGAGTGATTAACTCTTTCGCTGCGAGACGCATACACGTATGTACACTCGCGCGCGTCCTTTGAGTAGAACGGTTTTCAATTTTTCTGCAACCGCAGACCGATGAAGATAACGCAAAAACATTTCGCGGAACGCTGAGGCGGAGATAAAACTTATCGTTTGGAATAATGATTTATACATCGCGGCTGCTAAATCTTATATTGGAAAATTCAAATCCTAGGGTTATTTAACTTTGCGTCTCTCATCATTTTTCCGCAGTCCACTTTTCCGAGAACCACTACTTTTGTATTCGCGAAAAAGGCTCCACAAATTTTCAGTAAATTTAGCACGGTACAACGTGCAATCACAGTTTTACTAATCTTATGGAGTATTGGACGTATTAATAACTGAATACCAAAGAACCGTTTCGTGGAACTTGCACAAATTTATGATCGTTACGGAATGGAGAAAATACACACCGTGACATTCGGTGCGTTGTTTAGTATTAACTTGTCGAATGACAGGCATCAAACGCTTTAAAACGCTTAGCGTCCAAACTCTTCCGATATACGGTACCGTCAAGGTTAAATATTCTTTTTGAAGCGAACCAACGCACGTTCCACCAAGTTTCCTCTATCGTCGTTCCTCCTTTCCTGTCGTGTCTCCACCTTTTTCGACCAATCGGAGACGCTCGATCGATCCGTCTCGTTCCGAGTTCGAAAACTCGGCGTCGAACTGAAGTTAAACCGAAGTGGAACTGAAGTCGCGTAGCTTCGTAACGAGGAAAAATGTAGCTGGATTCTCCACTGGGACTCGCTAAAGCAAACGCCCAAATTATCGCTAAGACGAAGACGCGACGCGACGAGACGCGACGCGAAGGGAGATCGCGTGCTAGCCGTGAGCGAGTCCCCTTAAAGAATTATGCGAATAACGGGGAACAAAAACCTGGCAAAAAACAACGCAGAAGAAACTAAAATACCCTCGGGCGTAAGTTTAAAAGGGGCGCACCTTCGTTTTCAATCGCGAAAGTCTCTTGAATTCCCCTTGACAATCGAGGGAGAAATTTCTTCGCCCGTCGCGAAGGGGCGGAAAAAAAAGATCTCGAGATAAAATCTCGTGTTCGCGAGTTACCACGGAAATGAAACATAGAATATTTATCTTGCGTAACGGGAACGCGTTGATCGCAAAAAAGTGTCTTCGAGTGCTAACCTAACTGGTGACGTTTTCGAACCCTTTTCATTTCATTTCATTTCATTTCATTTTTTTTGCTTTCATTGAGCAAGGGAATCATACTATTTGCCTACCGCAACATCGTGACGTCTCGTGCGTCTTTGTAAAATCAGCGGTTATCGACGTTGGTAATAACGTGAAACGATACGAATATTACGAGCGGCGTGTATCGTCGGGAAATGTTTGATCGAGTGTTTCTTTGATCATAGAACGGAATTGAAATTTAATAAATTCTGGTAAAATGCCATCAATTACAAATATCTTTATTTAATTATAGACCGCTATAATCCGTACTTACTTGCGTTTGTAAACGCCCTCGCTGTCATTTAATTAACTCGAAACATATGAAAAACGTTGTTTGAGCTCATTACCGTAAAACCACGTCCGCGAAATGAATCGTGGGGGCCTCCGCGGTCCACGAAAGCCACGAATCCCTTTGAAGCGCAGCTTCTCTCTCGTCAAAATTATTCGTACAATTTCCTTTTTCCAAGCACGCGAGGAAAAAGTTGCCAAGTGTGGGAGAGAGAGAGAGAGAGAGGGAGCGCGAAAGCTTGTTATATCAATGCCTTTTTTTTCCAGATAGTGGTGACCGAGAGTGTAAAATTTTGAAAGGGACCCTGGAGCTTCCCGTCGTAACGGATCGTTTAAAAGTTCGAGCACGTTCGCCGAGCATCGCGGGAAGTTCTTGGTTCTGGGACTTATGTAATTTCCCACTCAAGAATCGTGCCGCAAGATCGCGTCGAAATTACAACCAATTCTCTCGGACGTTCCTCGACAGCTTTTGTAGCTATATTATATCTTCCCCCCCCCCCCGCCCCCTCCCCCCTTTGATGAGTCGTCTCGGAAAAACAAGGTCGCGAATAATAGGAAATTAAGAAAACAGCAATATTCGTAGAATTACCAAGATCTTTTTAGTTTTGCATAATTCAAATCTAACAGAAACCTGCGTTCATTCAAAATACTTATTTTCATAAAACACATTTAGCGTTTGTCGATAGTAAGAAGCTACGGAAAAAAGGTAGATTTAATTAAATTCAATTTATATATCCATGTCGATAAATTTAAACATGTTTGTAGTAAACGCCCAAAATGCACACGCAAAATCTTTCCGTTAAACATTTTTTGTCAACCGATGTCAAAATGTTAACATGTTCCTTCGCTTTATAATTGCGAATTTGCGATTTTGTATTTTTTCGTTATTTCGCGCTCTGTAATTTTTTTATCACGTGACAATAGAAATGCAATGGCGACACGTCCACGAAGGTTGACAAATGAAAGTCACGCACAGCTACCCATGGGTTATTAATTTCCAGGCACGTCACCTTGGCGCTTTAATTCCGTACCGTCGATAAACGCTAGTACGGACGCTCTTTGTACAATTAACGCGTGAGCTCGCGGTAAAGATGGATAATTAGCTAAACAAGGAAGACGCTCTAAAGATCTTCAAACGATCTTTGGCGACAAGCGTTATTTAACTCGCGAACGAAAATATTGTTTAACTTTGTACAATCATAAAAAAAAATTAAATCAAATAGCTCGATTCTCGACGAGAATCCGCAGGTATTCGAGAACGCGGGGTTTATGGCAAATTTAGCCGTTCAACCGCATGATACTAGGGGGAGCCAATTTAGGGGGTGGTAACGTTACACGCGCCCTGATTTACGTTTATCTCAGCGATAAACGTCGCCACGATGGTTCCCGGTTAAAACATTATACGTCCATTATTCAAAATTCTTTATCTTACCATCGATGAATAAGAGGGGGGGGGGGGGGGATTGCCTCGACTCCTCGTGATTTTTAAGAGGATCACCATTAATCGTGTTCTTTTAAAATCTTTTCAGCCGAAGAAAAAAAAATACAAGCGCAAACGCGATCGTTTGTTTGCGCGGGGTATTGGAATTCTTGATATCACTTCCCTTATTTAGGATTAAAATTCATTTTGATTCGTATATGTGTACAGATTTATTGAGTTTGACGAATCAACGATTAATATCGACGAGAATAAACAAAGGTAAAAAATGTCAGGATAATACAATAACGTGATTACAGAGCATTGAAAGAGATATCGTGGTGACGGGACATAAATCTTGGTTGCAGCGGGGTGCGCAATTTACGTCAACGAACGACGGCGGTAGGTACGTGTAAGCTGGATTGTTTCAACATTACGACACAATGCATGACTCCACATACACAAGAATACTAGAAAAACCCGAAGAAAAGATGGTATCGTTTAACATCAGTCTCAAGACACGTTTGCCCTGCGAATCTTTGTTTAAACCCGAAGAAGAAAAATAGTCTATCAACGGCGATGAAGGTGACAATGAATAAATGCGGAACGCTAGGGGGCAGCTTGATTTCACCGAAACACAAAATATCTCAGATACCGCGGTAGGTACAGTATTATTTTCTACAGTCCAACTGGAATATAAATAATGATCGACGAAAAGTTATGCGCGCGTTGAAACTATAAACCATAAATTGACCTACATTTTCCTTACCGTCATTTCCTTCGAAATTGGAATACTCGCTTGCCTTTCCAAGTATCTAACACGGTCTGCGCGCGGTTAATAATTCTTGCAATTAAAACCGCGCACGGGAATGTGCCTGAATCTCGTAAACTTGCCGATACGCACGTTTTCGAATGAGTTTACCGTCGAAATTCCGTGTCCGGCGCGGCGCGGAAGTTGATCGGTACCGATGCGACGTACGGAGTCAACAATGACGAAGACGAACGCGAAGACGACGAGGAAGAACTACCGAAGATCGATACCGTTTCCTCGATCCGGGCATCGAGATAAACCGATTAAGGAGATCCTATCGATAAGTTTCGTAGTCCACTTTGTGAGTACCGAAACTTCTGCGCGAACGTGCCCCGCGGGAATAGAGGAAGGCAGTTTCCGGTTTGTACGCAGCTACCGGAAGATCTTTGTGACTGCGGCTACGTATAGAATAGTTCTCCATAAATTTACGTGTCCCGGCAAAGTAATGTAGATTCCACCTCAGCGGTTTACGTACCATCTTTGTTCTGGTTAGGTAGCTCCGTGGTGTTTTAATGTTAATCACTTTTATTTCTCTCCTTCGTAACTCACGCTATCGTGGGGCTACGCGCAACATTGCGATGCCCCGTTTCTTGTGCGGCCCGGGGAATCGAAGGTGTGACGAAATTGTGTTTTTGAAATGGAGACGAGCGCAAAAGTGGGTTTCTCGCGATAGTTACTGAGGCGGGTGGTCTTATCGCGATGTAATTCTCCTCTACTGTCGGTTCATGGTAATCGTTGGCGCATGGAAAGTTTCAATTGTTACTCCACTCTTATAATTTATGTAGAATCAATTCCTCCTGTAGGAATTTTGCTCGAACAGCGGAGCATTTCCATATGATTCTAATTTGTAAGGAAACGTCAAAACGTTGGGTAACCGAATTTCTAACGTATCGGTTTAAAGCCTCGTTATAAAAAAAAACCGACACCTTTGCGCTGTCGAACATTCGGATATTCGAACGTTAATTAGTTTGATTTTAAAGACACGTCGGTCATTACAATTTTATTTAACTACCATTCGGTTGACGTTGCTTGTCAGTCTTTTGGAATTACTGTCCGTAGAAAAATATGAAAGCTGGAGATCGTAATGGTCGAGGATAAAATTTGCACGATTGTAGCTTTTAATGAACGTCGGATAGCTCCGTTTTTTTTGTTGTATTTTTACATGTAAACCCGACGAACTTGATACCCGCTTCAAGATTTCGAGATTTCAGCACCCGATGAGCTGATTCGGTACAAAAATAGGCGAGATAATCATAAATTTATGAGATCAACGAGGGTGAATAAATCTTTTATCAACTTTGGGATAAAAGAGATTTAAAAGTCCGGGTGAAGGGTGGTAAGGGCTTCCGAGAGGAGAGCTTCTTTTAACTTTAAAAAACATGAACTGTTATTCTACAGCACACCTTTACGCAAAGCATGCGCGCAAATAATGGTACGCACTCTTTGCGAATTACGTATTTACGATAATATTGTATATGCAAAATAATTCCGTGTTCATATAGAATATAAAATATTCTTTGTTTGCATCTGTTGTATTGTATTCTTTCAATCTATACCGGATAGCGCAATCGCCTGCTTTCCATCGGTAAAGATTTATCGTTAGAATCAAAGTAAAAATTAGATAGATCGTAAGTCACAGATCCAGGACTGCTTTGCCAATGTCCTGGAATTTATAATAAATCCGATCGACTGGTCCGGTACTTTCGAATGTTAAAAAATAGGTAACGGATCGCCGTGGGCTATTGGATTATGCAACGTAAAGTGGTTCGAGTCTGCGTCGTTCCGACGGTGATCGATCGTGTCCAAGATCGATACCGTTGTAATTGGTACAATCGTTCGCAAAACGACGAACTGTCGCGTCTTGAGCGATGGATTCTAATGACCGTATATCCAAATATCGAGATAAAAGTTTCAAGATTTTACTGCAAAGCTCAAAGTTCTTCCTCAAGATTTACATGGATTGCAATCGATTACGACATATCTGTATTTTATATCGTATTTTGATAAGAGCGTTGGGCAGTATTGAAATACATTTTTCTAGAATACAATATTTGTGTAGCAAGAAATCTCTTTCGTTATTAGCTACCCGGCTAACGAAATTTGTAATATCAATTGATTTAGATAACGACCAATACCGTGATCAGAGTACGATATAAAATAGAGGCAGAAATTGAAATCAATTGCAATACACCAAAACGGAAAAACTTTGAGCTCTGCAGTAAAATCTTGAAAGTTACATTTTATTCACCAATCGAAATAACTTTTACGCAACTCTGTTTGATAATAAGCATTTGTGCAATGATTTATCGGTAAAATAATATTAGCCCGGACGCACTAATTGTTGTTTAATACATTCGGGTAATGGGAAAAACAGTTACAACTTTTTGCCCCGTTGTTCGCAGTTTGGGAAGAACCGTTCCAATTGACGGTCCGCTGGTGCTGGCGTTCCATTAATATTACAAGCATCATTGGTAGATTATATATCTGCTTCGTCGATAAATTGATTTATCCCGTCAACATTTTGGGACTTGGGTTCGACTCATCCAGCAATCGGAAACGGAAACAGAAGCAGAAAGGTTCGGAGAGTATTGTTTCAACAAAGTAGAAAAACCGCACGGGACGTTCTTCCGAAACGTGGGAAGAAAGACATCGGGAGTTTACGAAGCATTGGGTTATGGCATAGGTAAAACATACAGGCGATAGCGTTTACCTTTCCCATTTTTTCTTTCTCCAAACATATAATAGATGTATGTGTCGGAAATTCTGAGAGATTCCTTCCGACAGAGGATGATAAATTATATTGTACGTATCAACATTTTCTGTAAGCATATGTGAATTATCCATACCATAGACATTTAATAATTCCTGATTAACCTTGCTCTCGCATAAAACCCGCCAATTTCCGCAGTAATAAGGGTGCAATTGACGGTGCACTTTTTGAGCTTTGACATAACTACATACAATCTCGACCCAAAAAAAAAAAGTGACTCGCACTCTACTTTTTGTTACGAATTTCTTTAGCTTCCTCGTCCATACAATTTACCATTCATTCGGTCGTACGTTCCCCGACGCTCTTGAGTCGCCCATTAAACCACACAACGTCGACCCACGTTAACGCACCAACGCTACGCTGCCCCGGAATTCGTTTAACAGAAACAAAAACTCATTCTACCAGTTTGGAATTGCACACGCGTTAAGAATTCAAAATCTTCCGACGAAGAAAATCGCGCTGCACTCGACAGCCCAGCTACGCTCGCGCTCAAACGCGATCGATGCAATTTCAGATCCCACACGTGTGCGCGCTCATAACTTTTTCAATGCAATCAAGCACACGGACACGGCCGACCGACGCGTCGCGACGCGACAATGGCAAAGAGTTCTTGGCTGTTTTCCGGTTCTCCCTCGAAATGCGCGACTTTTAAACGAGTTCTCCGACGAATGGATATGTTCAACAGCTGAACGCGGGAACGTACGAACCACACGCGGGGTATTATTAGAAAGTACAGAGGGGTGTTTTGGGGGTGGGAAGGAGGGGGTAGAGGAAAACAAACGATCGGATAGTTCCTTGTTGTAGGTCGGCGGCCGGGAAACGTCGAGCGACGATTCGATCGTGAGATTAATCCGTCGGATGTAATTGGAAGGTCGCAGTCGCGTCACGAGCACGGAAATTTACGAGCACGTGCTCGCGCGAACTGCGCTCATTTCGCTCGTTCCTTTTTTTTTTATTTTCACGAACAACGCTTGCCGTCGTACAATAAAGGACGCTACGTCGGTTTAAAAGAACGCGGGGAAGGGGGGGGGGGGCAAGTGGGAACACGATCGGATGACAATACTTTTTATTTATCAGTTTCGATTACTTCCCGTCAGCTTGGATTTCCATTCGCCGCTGTCACGCGGTTGGATCCAGCGACACACTGTTATTCCCCGGCATCCCGAAGTGTTTCGTTCGCCCAGTTTCGAATCGTGCGATTGATGGACAGCCAATAGTGATCGGCCAATGCTGGGATCTGGAAAAAAGAAGTCTTGAGCGAAGGACTGGGTCGTGTTCTGTTCATTATGCACCGTAGACGCGGTATCTACAATAGTTTGACGTTGAGGGAGGATGGGATTGAATCGGGATGTATTCCTCCTCTCCTTAACGCTCCAACGGTGGTACCCTAAAAGTCACGCGAACGTTTCGCACCGTTCCGTCAGATCTATACGTCGGTTCATAGTTTATTTTTAACAAAATTAAAAATGAAAGATTAGTGTTATCCGGCCGGGGGTGTAGGTGTGATTTCAGTAATATTCAGGATATCGATTAGGGATCGATTACGCTCGCGACGTCAAAAACTTGTTTTATAGCCAACTACATTCGCCAATTGTAAGTTGTAGGTAATACCGAAACGGTAAGGTAGTTACAGCAGATGCTCGGCTATCCTATAACTTACCGGTTATTACTTTGTTCTTCAATCGAGTCTCATCCCGAACACGCCGTACGAGCGGGGCGCGTCGAGTGTTTTTATCCATCCGACGTTTCCCAAAATTTCGAGCGGAGAAGTCGCTTGGCAACTAGTTTGAATGCATATGCAGATTATTTCTCTATTCGATCCGAGTTGCCAGGCAGCGTTAGCAATGCGTCTATCAGCGTTTTAGCGGAAGACCGGCGCGTCGCAAGTTTTGATAATTCAGCGCAACGTGTCCACGATAAGAATATTCATAAAATATTCATAGAATATCCATTTCCCTTTAAGGGTGTGTTGGTCGCGGGTAGAAGAATAAGAAGTAGTTTGAGTAATGTTAAGGTTCCAACGTTTCAGAAATGATATGTCCATACGACGTCTTTGAATGTCATTTCTAGCGTAACGTTGTAACGCCAGTTTAATGGGCGTATGTTTCGAGCCTACGCGAAGGTTTGAAAACCGCGCTGGTGAAAGGGGATGCAAAGCGCGATGTACAAAGTTTCGTGTCAACTTTAGTTGGATATAAATATTCTAAAGGCTCGGAAGGTGCTGCGGAGCTCATTTAAAAAAATAATTATATTGTTAGGCTCACCGTTGTCGTTTTTGTTCCAAATGTAATATTCTTATGTCGCGCTGCGAAAAAGTTGAAACGCGAAACATGGACGGTATATTTGAGAAATGACTTTCAGATACATTTTAACGAGGCTATAAGAAAAAGAAAATATTTACATCCTCCCTATCCACCCCCTTGGTGGTGCCGGGGTAAGTGACACAGTTCGGGGAACTGAATTTTTCAGGAGATGCAAATTCAAAGAATTGGATCAAACTTTCGGAAATATAATATGGGCGCGGTTATGAATCTGACATTCTTTATAGCTAGAGAACAAAGTATGACTGACGCTCGTCTTCCGTCTCACTTTATCCAAGATCAACAATTTGATTTTTTAACAACAAATTTATAAATTTGGATTTACGGTACGCCAAATTTTGTATTCATTATGAAACTATATGTTTTCGCTTTACAATTCTTTGCGTACGCTAGTAAAACGAGCTTGAGCAACTCTTTCAAGAAATTTCATTGTCCAAGCGTATCAACTTATAAAAATAAAATCCAATTTGGTAATAACTGGTTTTTATTTGGAGGTCTCAGAATTCGCAATATCGCGGACTTCTATTTGATCATCTTTTTCTAATTGACATGTTGTTCGAGCCACGCGCAGCGGTAGACTTGACATTTAATTATTGTTCGTAGAAATTAACGGATACTCGGAAGCACATTAATACATCGGCCTCCTGAATTTTATTCGGGTCAAGTGAGAATTGATTTCCACTCGTTATTGCTTCCACGGACAACAGGAATGTTTCATACCGCGTTGACGCGAGTGCGCGGATAAAAAAATATTTCGCCTAACAAATAGCGAGAATACCGTACAGATCGGAAAATATCGGGCTACACCAAACGCGATTTCGAGCTCCAAACGTAATAATTTCAATGTAATCACGGTTACCGTGCGAACGTAGCGATAATCATTTTTTACTCGTTCGAAATAAAACTTTCCACCATCGCGTAACCATCGATCCTTTCGACTACGAGGGCATAAACCGGAAGACTGCGCGCGGATCAACCAACCTCCATTTCGTTTTTCTTTCGCGAATCCTTGATCTCGAATCGCGTATCGGGGCTTAATCGAATCCCAGCGAGATGGAAGGACTTCCCGGGAGATTTTCAGGACAACGGGAGTTGCGACAGGATCCGCCGTATGCGCAGATCCATCGAAAGCACGTGGCGGTGGCAGAGGTCGCTTCCGAGAGTTGCTGGCATTCAAACTCGAAAGCAGTCAGTCGTCTGCCGACCGTGCTGCAGGAATCGTGAGTTATGTTATCGTGGTACACTGACGGTCATTTAGGCGAATCTGTCGCCGTAGCCTGACAACGTCAAAACATTGAACCGTAATTGGTAAGTCGGACAAAAAAATACCGGCTATTTGT
This sequence comes from Pemphredon lugubris, assembly GCA_933228935.1. Lineage (NCBI taxonomy): Eukaryota > Metazoa > Arthropoda > Insecta > Hymenoptera > Crabronidae > Pemphredon > Pemphredon lugubris. The sequence continues at coordinate 25,067,384 of OW121817.1, read as the reverse complement.
TTTATTCTACATTCCCGTCGGATTTATTACGTTGCGCGTAGAAAGTTTGTGGACGGTTGTACCCAAGTGCGCGCAATTGTATTTGAAATATTTGTCGTATTTTTTTTCGACACGTCGCGTAACGAGGATATTCCGATCGTTGTCGTTCGGACTCATTCGAGCTTTTAGAAACTTTACGCGGGAAATGAAACGGTAACCGCTGCTCGAGGTGAAATTTCGAAAACCTTTCTTGCGCGGAAGTTTTCGAGGGTCGCGACGAGGACGCAATTGGTAGAAGCAGTGACATTTTTCGAAATCTCGGTGAAAAGGATCCGAAACTGCGTTACGTTCAAAAAAGAATGGGGCGTCAATTGTGTTTCTCGCTGTTTAACGTCGCCTTCTAATCTCTCGTCTTACTCGGTGACCATGCACATTTCAGAGGATCGATACACGGAGGCTTACGCGGGAGTGCTGACTAATTACGAGACTTCTTTTTGTTAGCGCCGGGCTCGTTATGCGGTAGCTAATTAGTTTCCTGAACGGCGGCGTCGGCGAAAAAAAAAAAGAAAAATGCGCGGGACATCTTAACTCGTGATAATTATGACGTATGTATGTACCCGGAGTGCATTCAGAAAGTGGCAGAAAGATACGGTGCGCGAATGTTGACGCGGTTCGTAAACACGCGGCAATGTAAATAATGAAAAATCTCGGGAAGTACGCCGACCACCGACTGCGACGTCAGGCTCCTCCTTCGCCGAGTGTCAAAAGCTGCCTGGCATTTTTAATCTTGCGACACCTTCTCTTCTCGAATTTAATCACTCTTTTCCAAGAGTGCACTCCACCTTAACAGCCTGGATGCGAATTCTTGATATCCTCTTTCATTTTGCGTTTGGTAACAGCGAGACGGGCTGACAGTTTTCATGAAGCACACATAGAGGGTAACCTCGATTATTTGGACAGTGGATTACCCGACCACCTCGTTAAGCCTCTCGGTGTTAATGGAAATCTATTCAAACTCTACATTTTTCATTCCCGCGCGGTTATAAATCATCGTTAGCCTATTGTACTCCGATCTATTTGTATAATCGCGAGATGCTTCCATTCGAAAACGCACGTTTTCCCATTAAAGTTACTCTCAAAGACCGTGGGAGGTACATTTTTTCGGTGGAGTACCTTTTTGTTTGTTTCGATCGTGCGACATAGAATTGTCCCCGCGATTATAAAAGCGGTCTAACTTACTCTAATGGTTTTGTGTCCGTTTACTTTTAATTACATTATTCGATTTTAAAGAACACGACGCAAAATGACTGATAAACTAATTTTTTTTTTTTTTTTTTTTTTTTTGACGGAGGCCACTTTTATAAACATAGGCACAATTATCCGTGCTTCAGATCCGAAAGCAACGATAACGTTATCGTAGCGCTTCCGACCGGCGCGGCGCGGCGACGATGACGACAAGCAATCGAAACTGTGAAATTCGTCTACCACTTCGTAATGTTGAGTTTGAATTTTTGGCCGTATCCGACGGCGAGTTTCAAATATTTAGTCTATACCCGACGGCGACTCGACATATCTCGTTACACGGCGAACCTGAGATTTAATTTGATAATTTCGGAAAAATATAGATCTCTCTCTTTTCTTTCCGCCTCTCGACGTAGCGCAGATACGAGAGAAAAGAATGGAATTTACGATGAGGGCTTTAGAATTGCCGTAGAATTAAAACTCGAGCTCCGGAGGAACCGCGAAAGGAAGGCAGCAGCCACTCTTTCGAGTGGGGGGACACGAGCATGATACGAGTGGCCGCTCCATCCACCGTTCATAAAAGTCCATTGTAAGCTCAAGCTCGGCCCGGGCTCTTCGATAATCGATTCAAAGTTTCGCACAGGTGGTATCGAATCCGAACGTTCCGATTATCCGCGCGAATTACGGATCAGGAAATCCGGATTTAATTTGAGGCTTTGACGAATACGGATGAACGTAGGGAGAGATTCGGGGCCATTATAATTATCGGATCGATTTTTTTTTCTTATACCTTCTAATCCGAACTGTTAGAACAAAGGACAAACGGCATCTGTACTTCGAGAGCCTCGCGACCGGCGGATCTATTTCGTTAGGGTACGACAAAGTTCTACAATTTCAAAGCAAAATTCCGTTTTGTCGAAATTTTCTTTTAAACTTCTCTTTACTTCACATTTTGACCAAGTTTCCGATAGCGTCGTTAAATGAGAACGCGAACTGGTGGAAACTTTGGACGCAGAGTCCACGAAAGGGACGACGCGACGGTCAAATTTCGTTCGATTCGAAAGATCATCCCTGTTCGTTTCTTTTTTTTAAATTGAAATCACGATTTAGAAATGATCGCATCCAGGCTCAACTCTGTATACGCGCGCAAGAGTAATTGATGGTCCTGAAGGGAAACCACCGTACGGTCGCGACCTCGTCCGGAATTTTTGATACAATTATCCGTGTTCCCCAACGACGGACAGGGCTCAGTCCCCTGAATTCAACGATACAAACAGTTGTAATTCCGTTAGCAGCCGAACCAACCGTAACTTCTCTTTGACGAAAGAAACACCTTGAATTGCATTCGACACAATTTAATATTAGCTCAACGATGATCGAAATGTAACTAACGATTCCGATTTCTCAAACGGAACAAAAGAAAATGACGTTGAAGCTGACAAACTTTCGCGGATTATCGGAAAATTTTCTGACCCGGGTCAACGTCCATTAAAATGAATGCGTACATACGTGTACCGCACGATCCGCGGGAATTGCGAGTGATAGAATTTGACATGCAGTGTGGTGTCCGTACTCTTTAAAAAAAAAAAAAAAACCCTGTCGGTGTTTTTTAACTGGAAAAGTAACAACGAAAACGCACCGTCAAGATTAAAGGAAAACAATCGGAATATCGCACTGTAATAAATGACATTTCTCATATGTGTCAGTCCCGTGTACTTATTAAGAAGGGCGACAATTGAATTGGAACTAACGTAAAGAAATATCGATGATTAAAAACAGATTTGAAGCTACGTTTACGTGACATTCGTTCTTCGGTTATTTCACTCATAGAATATAATGTAATCTTTACGCGGAAGAAAGTAGGGACACACCGTATCTCGACAGTAAAACTGTTTTGAACTACCGAGACGTTTGGTTAAAAATCTTCAAAATGACTAGCTATTCGCAGGAGTCCATAACGATTTCTAAGGCACAGACGTAGAAGCAGAAAGTACAAAGATTACTCCGGACGACGGTGAACCCCCATTTTCCGGAGGGGGGCAACGTAAATTGCAACCATCGCGCGACCAACCACGAACCTTTCGGCGTTTTCCTAATGTTCCTGACGCAAGCTGCGCCCCCATCAGCTTGCAGTATGCAGAATGCTAAATGTCCCTTTAACAAAGGCCCAACGCTCGCGCGGTACCGCCTTGCGTGCCTGCCTGCCTGCCTGCCTGCCTGCCTACTTGTCCGTTGGAGGTTACCGCTCTGAGAATAGGTCTACGTTTCTTACTCCGGTCTCGTCCGCTTTCCGCACACCTTTCTCTAGGAAGTTGGACAATTTAGTGGTACCGTACACGGAGTCTGGTAAAAGTAGATATTTCCACGTTGAATCGTTAATCCCACGGTAAAATGGTTTCAATAATTAGCAGACTGCCGATAATTGCACAGAATAGCGTGTTAGTTCGAATATAACGCGAGTCCAAATGTAGTGCGACCTACGATATAGCGATTAAAAAATAGACGGGCCAAAATGCATGTGAAGATGCGAACGATACACGGATATGGCTTTAACGTTTCAAGTACTTGAATATGGTGCGAATGTGACTTTCAAATGTACATAGAGCGGGTCGACTGGCGAGGATTCGTGTTATGCGAAATTCGTAGGTATGCGGATTCATAGGAGCGAATCAGAAAACCAATTTCAAACTGCGAAATTCGTTTTTTGATTGGCAGAATGGGTTCTTTGTGGGTACATATCTGGTAAAGTTATATCTTGCGAGGTGTTGCGTGTGCAGACATACATAAATGCTTCTGAAAAAAAGAATATACAAACTTTTTTACATATTTACCGGAAAAGATGCCGTCCTGGGAATCAAAGAACGAATCTTTTTATATGTAGCGATACGACTTGTTTTGTTTCTTAATTATTTTCGGCATAGAACACCACCCTAGAGATACGTACCAAATATGGATATTATTCTCTCGACGAAGATTTGACCATTGCTGATCTGAAGCGAATTAATACTGAAAACCTTCCCGCGATCGATCTATCGTTTTTCCCCACAATAAGAAATATGGATACAATGAGAAATAGATAATGCGTATTATTATAAAACGGCATGAACAGGAATGTATGACATCCTGTGCGCGCTTTAGTGTACTCGTCTCGCAAAATTGGTTCAAAGTCAATACAGAGAGCACGGACCGTATTTCCCCGAATATAGGGGAATGTGTTTTTCTGCAATACAATGAGTACTCGACTTGCACGATTAATTTGTTTCAATATATAAAATATATATGTATAGACTAGAGTTTTATTTTAGAAAATACTTAAAATTTAATTTGAAGCTCTATATTAATTCCGTTTATTAAATGCCCCGTATATGAAAGAGAACATTGCCATAATGTTTCGAGTATCAGTTTTATCGTATAAAAATAGTAGTGGTGCTCGACAGAATTGAGTTTAAAGTCGTGTAAAACTAATCTCCAACAGGCTGCTCGAAACAGTTTAGTTTTCACTCTCAACGCGTCACTAATTCGACGCCGACAATCGGTTCGTAGTTTCGCTCAAGTTCAAAAAAAAAAAAAAAAATTCTGATCCTACGTAGGCCATTTTGGCTACACGCACCTTCCCTCAAATTACTTTTTGATGACCACCGCCGAACGGTGTCTCGCGATATTTCATTTTCCCACTTTTTTTTTTTATCCACGCTTCTCCCGCGAATATCGGGAAATTTAATGCGCGATATCGCCCCTGAAATATGATCGCCGAGTGAATTCGCCGAACTCCAGTTGAGCCGGTCCTCGCTCCTCTTTCTTCTCCATAGAATTCGAAACGAAGTTGAAAGCAATTCAGATAAGATTCTCGGTGTTACCGTACATACGTATATACATACATACATACATATATCTCGCGGATGACGATTATTGGGAGCAGCTTTCTCCGCTCGGCGCGAAACTCAAACTTATCTAAAGAGGGCCGGCCGCGTCGATACCCCCCCAAAAGTTTCGGTTAGATAGACTCCCGCGTATAGTATGTACGTACAATATATCGGAACGGGCAGCGAGGGCCCGGTATTTCGATAATCGATTCCACGTGCCATGTCGAATAATGGTTTACACGATCGGCGATCCGTCTTATTCCGACCTCGCATGTAAATGATTCGGTACACCGAACGGAGCCCGTAAGCCGTTCGCTCGATTCTCATCGAACCCCTCCTCCCCCGTACACGGCTACGAATGGACACGGCTGACGATCGCGTCAACGTCAACGGCACGATCCACGACCGACGATTTGGCCCCTTATACGCTTTCGATTCGGAGATTCCACGGTGTTGCTCGATCCGTAAACAAGGACTCGACGATGGGATACGCTACCACGCTGCTCTCGATCGGATTAGTCCAAGACATTGAGAGGGACGCGACGCTGAGAAAAACGCGATCGATATATTAATATTAATCGAGCGTACGAGGGGGTACTTTAATGTCCATTCGTAATTAATCACGCGAGGGGCTTGCACGTGTCGAGCGCTATCTCGCGTCGCGGCGGCTCGTTATACTTGGACTTTGAAATCGCCGCGGTTTTAATGACTCTTTAAGTTTGAAGGGTTGTCCCTTGCGCTGACGGCGCTGAAGTTCGTACAATAAACTCGTTCGCGACTTCCGAGTCGAGTTTGAGATGTCAGGTTTGCCGTTCGCATTTCACTGCCGTTGGATTACGAGTTTAGTCGCCGACGGAATAGTTCTGATAGTCGCGTCAATACTTGATTTCTCGAGTACCGATCCTTTTAACTTTTTCTCGAACGGCGTTTGAGGTCACCCCGCCTCTCGTCACGCCCCTGCGTGAAATATGCATCGCTTTCAACGTACTCGAAATGCCAACGCGTGTTGTACGGCTCTCGTTAATCTGTGTGTGTACTGTGTACTGTGCGTGTTTTTTTTTTTTTTTACGGCAAAACGTATTACGCAAATGGTTCGTGGATCAGGGAATGTCCCTTTACCGTAGCACGAGTTAGGTCAATCTGGCGACATTTCTAAAGCGAACCGAGCCGATCAATTTGGATCCATCACATTGGGTTACTCGCTTCCGAATGCGAATGATATATCGCGGAGCCTTTGACTGGCGCCACTTTGCTGGTCTCCTGATCTATCGTTGATCCGTGTGCGTATATCAAACGGTACTCGCCCCTCAGCCACGTTCGATAGGATGGGAACGGTTTCGATACTGTCCACCGCTGGCCAGTTGCTTTCCGTTTTGACGTTAACTCGACAATCGCCGCTCGGCGAGGGTTTCGTTTCGACAAATAGGGCGGAATAAATCTGCGGTTAGAAGAGAGAAGAATCCTGCGCGATACATATTCGCTTTCGAGGTATTGTCGTTTAAAGTTCTGAAAAGCAATTAATATCATCGGATACTTTGCGTAGAACTCTGTTGATAACTCTTTGCACGCATCCCACCTTATATTTTCGATTTTCGATCTTCGAATTCTTCTTGACACGCAAATCGTGTCACGGGAATAACGCATCCTCGCGAAAAATTGTCCCAGGAACGTAATACGCCATTCAGAACCGAGGAAGGAACAAAACATAGGTTTTTGCGCGGAAGATTGCAAAAGTTCCCTCTGTTCACTTTGTGGTGGAAGGAGGGGGGAAGGGAAGGGGGGGGGAGCGGAGATACATCGAGAGAAAGAGTAATTTGCTGTTTGCCGCCACGCGGATGGGTACACGATACACCGATTCATTTTCTATCCGCATTTCGTATCCACCGTGAAACTTATCGATAACGGGGATCCTCGCGATATCCTCTCGCTCGTATTGAAAAATAATTTGTTTCCCCTGTTTCTCTGGATGTCGGAGAAGATAGAATTAAAATTTGTATTTCTTTCGCTCAGTACCATTCGCAGAAATATTTATAGCTGCACGGGGATTGGTTGGTTTCGCCTAGAAATGTATTTACATTTCGAATTTGTTTGCTCTCGCGAAAGATCGCTTATCATGTTCAAAGTGTCGCGCGCTGACGGAAAACAGTGGAAAGTAATACGCCTTGGGGAATAGTTGGGCGAATGTAACGCTCTTTTCGAGATGCAAAATTCTATTAAATTTTAACGTCCTCCCTTCGAAAGTGGCAAAGGCATATTGGAGAGGCCGTACTTTACCGTTCTCCTCCTTTTTTGTATGCATACGATCCCCACCGGTCAGGTTCTCATCGTCTATACGAAATCGATCGACCGATAAATTACGCTTTACGTTCCGATATAAGATTATCGATGCGAGATACTTCAACGTTAAAGTATACCGATGTAATTCGAGAGTTGTGTCGAAAAGCAAATGCAACGGCTATTTTTAGCGCGTTTACCCAGAACGGGGTTGAATTTGAAAATAGTGGTTAATGAAACCGGCTTGCATTGTAATTACGACGGACAAAACTAATGATCCGCGGCGTGTAATTTACGCTCGGGCGGATAAAACGAACTGGAATTTGACTGAAATAATAAACGGAAATAAATTACAAAGCATTAAAGCTCTCCACCGCGGTTAGCTTCATTGCCGAATTCATTTGAATTGAATTTGACTAATTCGCAATACGTACACGCTGAAGTTTAATTCTTGAAAATACTTTCGAACAACGAGCACGCTACCCGTAGTTGAGGCAATACTATGACGTTCCGCGTAACAAAGTTTGGCCCGTTCAAATTGCATTAAAAAAGTTTTCGTACGGCTGATTCGAATTTCGAGATACAAAAACATTATAATACGTTACGACAAATTCGTATTAAAATGGTAAACACCCGCGGTTTTTCCTTAAGATGAAACTCACGTTTGCACCAGATTTATTATAGAAGTTTCTTTAATTTTTTTCATTAGAAAAAGTTATTCGGCACGTCGAATCTAAAGTTGCACGAAACTTTTACCGCGAATGGCGGCACCGATAACTTTTGAAATCTTATCTTTCGGAAACAAATCAGACACCGCATTCTAGGAAACGGGATGTCGTTCAACGATATATTTTTAATTCTTTCCAGGAAGCAATAAAGAACCTTGACGTCTACCGAAACATACGTATAAGTACCAGAGACGAAAAATTCACTTCCTTTCGCTGAAACGTTTGAATACGTCGCGAGTCCTGGCTCTCCCCGCGAAATGTTTACTTTCACTCTTTATCGCGTTTCTCCATTTCGACGGCGCGCATCGATGCGGTCGACGGAAAGACGCGAGTTGGATCCATTCCCCTTAAGAAAATTCCTCGCGCTTAAGCAGGTACACACGTATATCAAAGTCGAACGAGACTACGCGCCAATTGCTTTATCGTGGATAGGGGGAGCTTAACGCGGTAACGTATTATCCTACTTTTCGCTATAAAACGTACATATTTAAAGATATAAAGCGACGCGTAAATTGCACCGTAACTACCGCATCGTTACTTATCGCTCTCGGTCATTTAAATGTCGTCGCTGCGGTGCTTTAAAGAATGCACGCATAATTACAAGGTGTGTAGTTTGACGCAGAAATTATAGATCATGCTCCCGTGAAATGCAATGCGACCATCCTGGGCCGCTTAACCTCGTTTGGATTCATTAATTATCAATTCACTGACGTATTACCTGCGTCCGAAACCACGTGACACATGTCGGTACTAATCATGAGCAACAAACGTAAAATAGCTTTTCGGGCTAGAGAGGCTAACCGCGCGCGCAAAAAAAAAAAAAGAAATTGGAAAACGTACCATCCAACATCGCGGTTGTCAATTCCAGGCCTCTGCCCCTCTTCGGGGTCCGGCAATGAAAGAGAACGTTAATTAGAATTTTATCCGCGGGTAATCAAAAGCTTCAAATAGCGGGTACATACGCGAGAAAATATGTTGCCTGGTGGAAGTTCATCGAGTAGAATGAGAGTATAAAAGCTTGTGCTTTTCGCGTAGAATTTGTTTGAATGGGTAGACGCGTGGATTACTCACGAAATTTTCAAAGAAGTTTCAAACAATTTTCGAAGAATAAAGTTTTCAAGTTATAACTTTTGCACGTAATCAATGGTAATTTAATTTGCGTGAGAAATCAGGAACGTCAAAGGGGACAAAAATATATTTGTATTTCGACAATTTTCACTTCGTTCGATTAATTCGCTAAAAATGGTCAAAAAAGTTATACGCGCGATCGTGATGTTTTTCACTAATCAGTTACAACAATCCACGGCGGTACGGGTTTGAATTAAAAACACAACGTTTCGAAAACAATGTGGTGTGGTGTTTCTACAAAACCGACCTGCTTGAAACAGAAGCTGCAGGGCCGCCAAGAACACCTGTGTGCCGTTCTATACGTGCTAGATTAAAAAATAAATAGGCTTTCAGCCAAGCCAATAGAACAGTTCGAGATTAGTTCCAACCTAGCAAAATCGAACCGTGGGCAATGGAAAGGTCGGAAGAAAAATGATCGACCGTTCTACCGTACAGCAACCGCGCTTTACAAGCGTGAGTTAGTAACAATTGCACCATACGTAACAATTTGCGAACAATAGGTATTGCCCTTTGCAATACTACGAGTATTATTTACGATTAAATGGGATAACAATGACGAGTAAATCTGAATGTACTGATCCAGGAATTTCAATAAAGAATGATATTATTTGCGATAATACCGTACGTTTCAAAATAGATAACGCTGTATTTGATATGAATTTTTTTTTTTAATGCGAGAAACCACTCGCGAAGGAGCGAAACATTTCCGAATAATTAATCATTTTGTAATCCATATTGATTTTTAATTATCAAATTGTAATTATACGTTTTAGGTGTATTTTGGAAATTCTCGTGTCGAAGAAAATCCGTGTAATCTCCCGGTTGGGTATCCTGATCGGATTAACTCGAGGAACACTGCTATTTTAGTTCGAGCCATGAAAATTCTGCAACATAATCTATACGTTTTGCAAACAATAGTAAACAATTTACGCGGTAAGACGATCCCCTGTCTGCTTCCCCTGGCAATGGCTCGTACAACGGGATATGACTATAGATTTTCGGACGAGGCGAGGGTGGTTAGGTTCTTCCAACTAATTTACATTAATGCGCTTAGGAACGGGAAGTTCTTGTTACCCGCGTTGACGCGATCATCGCATAGACCAAGTTCCATTGTTGGAAGGAAGAAACGATCCCCAAACTTCGGGGTACAGTTCGCAATATGGAAGGGATCCGTTCGATACGCTTCTCCCGAGAACCGAAGGTCAAGTTTGCGCTTCCATTTACCGAACGGCATCGTCGTTGCCGGTTGCAAAAAATTTTTATTACGAAAATTTTCCAGTAGAATTATCCCACCATTTTCATATTTTTCGGATATTAAATTTCCGTACCAACAGGAGAAAATCGTTTCTCGCTGCGCCTGGAAATTTAATAAAACACGGGTTCTCTTGTCATTCTTAAAGTATCCTCCATATCGTGAGAAAGGTTCGTTGTTACTTATTTTTGTTCAGTAGTACTTTGGCGTAATTTAAAACGTTAATCAGCGTAGGTACCTTGTCTTGGTGTATTAGTAACGCGTGTTTTCCACGTACAACGGCGTTTATTAATAGTCGGACACTGCACATTTTATAATAACTTTTTACAGAACACGTGGATCGTTATTAAATTTTGTGCGAGCTTAATTAAGATATATTGTTAGTCGGCGTGTTTAACCAAATGCCGGCAAACCACGAATTTTCGAAATAACGGCGGAATCTGGAAAGTGTATAGTTTTCCAACTCGTTGTGTCGCCCTGAAACCTGAAACAAAACACCCGAAGTCCTTTCATTCATTTTTAAACCTTGTCAAGGTTGTGCTGCAAATGTCATTCGATTCGAGCTTCATCCGCCGAGGAGTTATGAAAAAAAATATCGATCTTCGACCAAACAGCGAAATCTCGATCATTTTTACACAATTTTACACGATTAATGTATACTTATACCTACCAAAATCAGTAAAAAACGATTGGTTAATTATAAAATACGTTACGCGGTAAATATAAACCTTTGGTCGCATTAAAAATATTCGTCTGTCGTTTAAAAATATATAACAATTGATAAATTCAATTCTTCAGGCATTACAACAAAAGTCATAAAAAAGTTCCAAAATACTGAAATTAATTTGACTCATTTTTAAATAAAAGCAAAGCCAGTCAAAATGACGGCGGTGAATCAAATCGAATGAACGTTTCTGCGCTCGTAAAGGACGACGTACAAAGTTTTCAAATGGCACAAATCACGAGTTTCGTTGCAATTAAATTTTGCAATAGTCCAAAAAGTAGATTGAACGCGTCAACTAGCAAAATGTTTCGATTAAACCCGCGCAAATTTTCGTAGCGATCGTGGTGGATTCTGTGAAAAGTTATGATACGAATTAAAATGTTGGAATATTAATAAGAGCCACTGCACGTTGGTACGTTGAAATTACACCTGATTAACGTTTAAATTCATTGACAGATGGAAAGTTGTAATTCCTCTATATATGTATACATACGTATATCGTACATCACGTTGAGTGCTACGTGTTGTTTTTAATTTTAGATATGCACATAATCCTGGTGTATCAAGTACTCACTTGTTTCATAAAATTACGAATATACTTGCACTTGCGACCATTTTACATTATGCCACAAAAATGTACTTATTAAACTTCCCCCATGTATCTTGGCAACTGCACGCGCTGCACATGCATAGATATTAGCCGTAATATGCAGACATATTACGCCCGGAAATGAGAAAATTATTCAAGACTTTAATCCTTTACAAAGTCTCGTATGTGTACCGTTAATCGCGAATGGATCTCCATTGTGGTGACAATGAGATCAATTCGCCCATCTGCGAATTAATTCAATCGCGGAATAGCGCTTCATAGGTCGATTAAACAGCGTCCTAATTTATGCGTAATCACGTTTGACTCGAATAATTAAACGTAATTCTTTCCTATTTACTCGAAAGTAGGAATTCGGTGCGATCGTGCGAAATAATAAAGTACACCGGAATATACGGTAGAGGACGGATATGAAAAACTTAATGTCACCACGATGCTCTGCTTTTATTAACAACGCTGGATGACTTTCATAAAAATAGTTGGAAGATTCCAAGCGAAACGTAACCGATTAACAATATTTTTAATTTACTGAACGCGATACTTAATTATTTTGTTCGATTTTCTATAATTCTGTATTCAATAATTGAAATGTATGAGAGTCTGAAAATGAGCATTGAACAAAATAACGGTGCTCTAGATTATATTATACGCGGAGAATGATATTTAACCGCGGCACGAGCATTACGGTTAATCTCGACACGCGGCGGGAGTAGAACATACCGAATTATTTTACGGTCAACGAAAACGAATAGCAGTTAGAAACCTGGATGTTCTCGTTACATTATTCCAGGAGAAGGACAAATCAAAAGCAGACACCGGGGCATTAGGAACCTCTCGAGTGTTCGGTCACACTCGTTGTTACCATTATTTCAATTCGTTGCGGCTGTACCGATCCTTATCGTTCGGTACATCAAGCCTCTCGTACAGACACGCAGGTATCGTTATGAAATCACTAGAAAACGTACAAGAGAGCAATTAGTATAGCAATTAATTCGAGAAATATCTAATAAACGAGCCGGCGACTCGTGCTATTTTAAGGTACATCGTAAGAATCGAGAAACGCTATTAATGATCCTATCGATATCCGCGCGAGATATAAATGGCGCGTTGCGCAGGGAGGGAAGAAAATTCAATGAAAAATATTGGAATTCCACGTTACGTTACCTAGCAAGAAACGCAAGTAAACTCTGAGCCCGAGTGGTAGCGTTATTCGCGATGGAGACGTTCTCGAAGAATTCGCGTCTAATGCCCAGAATAGCAATTGCGATTTGCGAGCGTATAATATAAAGACGATTTATCGAGAGTCAAGGTCTTGTCTCGGGCCAAGTACAAGTACGCGAGACCAGATCTTGTATCTCTTTACGGAAGGAAAGAACGAACGGGGGGGGGGGGCTTTCGAGGAGGTGGTCGTACAGCATTAAAAAATGAATTTCTTTTTAAATTCATCCCTTAAAATCTGAGAAACGGGTAGCCTCGCACAAATAGGATTAACGCTAGAAGTACTCTCGTGCTTCAAGAGTCTTACCGTCTTACCGATAAAAGGATAATACGGTGATGAACGTTAAGTAGCGATAGTCGGACGGATCAAATACAGCCATTACGTAATCCTAATATAAAAAAAAAAATGAGAGTGCGCCGACGAAGCGGCGATCGCGTCCGTTACCTGCCTTCCTATTCGCCACAAAAATTCGGCTCGGAGACATTCCGGCTGGGTCGTACCACGTGATCCCGACGATAAATTAGGTGGATTACGAAATGGTACGTGCCGGCATTGTTGGGACCCCCCACCTGGTTTACCGTTTTCTGGAAGCGGGTAGAGACCGAGTCCTCCACTTCGTCTTCCCTTAAACGACGATGGATCGAACCGGTTGGCTTTTTAAAGTAACCTCTGATATACCGCGTGGAAACAAAGGCTTCTCGAGAGGGCGTCGATTGGATTCGTAATGTCGGTAGCTGCCTACCGAAATTTCTCGCTTCCTTTGTATCCCCGTATTTTCTTCCCCTTTCACACCCCCATTGTTCCGCCATTCGGTCGTCTCGCGATTTATGCGTATCCTTTTATGGGCTACCCCCTCCCCAATATACCCGAGGGGGTAAGTTCGTCTAATCGTGTTTCAAGTTGAAGGCGCGGGATAATAACGACCGCGCTGCAGTAATGTTAGCATCGGTGTGAATTTCACGCCTGAACTTGAAACAATGAGTACGCCAAAGTTTCTATCGAACGGTTAATGATGATTACGTTTGGCAACGGTGATAAATAGACCACGGATGTTTATTCAAAATACGGGCCCTCAGTGCCGCTTTTGTAGTATTTTGTACTGATTTTATGAAATTGATGACATTCCACCAAAATGATGCGCGGAGCAGGCGATACGTTTGCGTACGCGTTATTCAACAGGAATACATACAGTATGTATGTATTCATATACACACATGTATCACGCGTATAGGTGATGCAAAGTGTAACGATAATAAAGAACAGATTCTGAAACGCTTTTAATAGCTACTAAATAATTTCAACGCGAGACCCGCTATTTTATAGATCTTCTATCGTAATATGGAATTGCGTAAACATTCGACAGATTCAGACGATCGGGACCAAATCCATGTACCAAATCGGCACGTTTACTTTTTCTCTCGCAAACGGAGATGGGGAAAAAGGATAAATTGTGCGATCGCGAGGTACAACGATTGCATCCGAAACACTTGCGGATCGCCGTAATAGAATTCGCTGGTAAATTTGTTACTCCAAGCCGCGAGCTGACCGACAGGAGGCACGCGTTTAATTAAAAACTCAATTCCGCGGCGTGGGCCCGAGGGGACGCGGAGGTACGAGGCACTGCATGTCTATTTAACGTAATTATTAACGGCAGACCGTAACTTTGCGACAGGTTACGGTGTGCTCGTATAACGATCGTAAATGGGTACACGAAGAGAGGCCGAGTTTCGCTACGATCGTTCTTGATTATAGCTATCGCGCGCCGCAGAATATTGCACCGTCAATTCGATTCCCGTAATAAACAGAGTAACGATCATCCTTTCGAAGCCGATCGAGCGTGTTCTTTCATTTTATATTACGATTTTCACCTTTGGCCTCGGAAAGAAATGTTAATGTATAGCAGACTCGGGAAGGATAATAAATGAAAGAAAGTGGTTTTAATTGATATACGGAAAGACGTGACACTCTCCACGCCATTCTCATAAATAACGATCATTCTGCAAAATAAAAGATCGTCACCCGGACGGTGCCCATTCTGCGGCGCCCCTGACAACGCGTAACAACCTCCAACAATGATGAGCGCACACATAAAAATCACTGCGCCACATTCGATTTCAATCGCGATATGGTAGTATAAATTGCCATTCCCTTTCTACGTATACCACGTACGCCTATTGCCGGTATAACGTGGTAAAACGATATTCGCGATATCGAACATTTCTGTAACAATTATTTTCAATCAACGATGGCCACAAGTAATGCTTATATTGAAGGTAATTTGATGCCGGTTGCAACGAGCATGGTGACACGTTTGATCGGCAATTACCCTCGAGCATTCCAATATGCTAATTAAGCGTTCAATTAAATGTTTAACAGTGTTGAACGCTTTCCATTTGGTTTTTTGTCGCTTTTTATTCAGAAAGAAAGAAAAAACGTTTCACTTTTAACGATGAAACTTGGCGTAGTGCGAATAGATATTGGGGATGAAGATTCGAGGATGCGGAAAATATGCTTGGCAAAATCAATTTTCGCTTGCTCGTTAAATTTTCTCAGTTCAAACGTCAGAACGTAGCGGCGGAGTCAGCTGGAGCATATTACATCGCTGTAATATGTACATATAATGTAATCACGGATTTTAATCCGATTTGCTTCGAACTACGGTATGTAACTTAATTGCGATCGTGTATTCGAAGATGAATATAATTCGTGACGTTGTCGGTGAATATAAAAGATCTTTGATAAAGATAAAGGTGTTATAAAGTCAAGGAAGAATTATTAATTCATCGGCTAAACTCGAATTAAACAACGTCTGCCTATGTTTCGGACATTTGGATCATTTTTATCGAAATTCCTGTATCGATCGATAACGTCGTAAAATGCACCGCGCGTGCTTATCTACAGTTCTTTTTCTCGCGAATAATGGAATTGTAAGAAATTCGCACACCGGTGAATAAAAGTTGACTCCCCACCCCGTAGATAAACGCGACGGCAATTTGTATGTATAACGTGTAAACCTGAAACTGTCTACGAACAATGAGAACAACAATAACACCAAACGGGTAAAATATCATTAAAATAATAGTAGCAATAACAATGATAACATTGTCAAATCTCATTTACGCCAGCACAAGAACAAGTATTAAATTTAAAAACTGACCGGGATTAATTCTAATTCCTCGAGTTATTTTTGGTACGTTGAGAAAAAGGCTAAATTGGTGAAAATGCAGCGACTCTTTTTTCATGAGAGTTGCCGCGAAAGACATTAGCAAATTTGCCTGTCAAATTTCTCCCCAAATGTAGTTTTCCGCCAGTGTATTTTAAAAAGGGAGGAAAAATAACGGGGAAAATGTGGTTACATTTTTGCGAAATTCAAATGACTCGAGTGCACCCTTCCCTTTCGATGGAGCCCTCTTCTCGCGCCCTCGGCATCGAATTATTTAATGGACCGGGAGGTTACAATTAATATTACGGCGCTGGCGGACTGGAACGTTAAAATAACGGCTATAATTCTCGTAAATTCGAAAACCGTTGACGGGGGCTTTACGCTTCGATATAAACTTGAAAACGGTAACCTCATCGGGTAGAGTGTTGCCCCGTAATCGCGGCAAGAGCGTACCGATCGTACGACAAAGTCGCCCGTATATCGGAATTACGATCCCGTATAATACCGATATATTTCGTCACGTTGCAGCTGACTTCGATAGCCGAACGAAGGAATCCGTGCTCCATGGCACGTAGCACGAAATGCATCCTGAAATCGTGGCAGCGCTTCGCTTCGCTTCGCGTAAGCTATACCTGCGGACGTTTCCGATGGCCATTCGCCTTTCCCAGGATCCATGCGTTGCGAATTTTCCCTCTTTATTTCTCTGCTCCGAGCGGCCTGTGCGTCGCGCCGCCACAATCGGTACTGGGTGTGTTCGTTTTGAAAACTTGAAATCTCGAGGACAACGGATTTTCGGAAAAAATATGGCGCAGAAAAGTTTCAAGGTGGAAATACAACTGCGCCGCGGTATTTATCTTTTATTCGATGGTTGGTATTGGATTTTAATAAATAAATCAGATTGTTAGGAGTTTTAATTCGTTGGTGAAACTCGGTTACTATTCGCATGAATTTCACCGTAATTAGATGATAGGTTGCAACGAAATAATATCAAGATTAAATAAGAGTTGAGTGGTAATAAATAACGGCAAATAATTGTTGCAGAGCTGGAACGCGGTGATGTGGTTGTATGGTGTCGCGTTCGATAGCACGGGAGATAAAGAAATCCCCTTATTTATATTCATCGACAGTCGCGAAATGCATATTGGAACTATAATAGCGGATCACGTACCTTGCAGGTCAAGCATGAACATTTTCACCGAAGATACGTACACTCCAGATTTCGGTTTAACCCGAGGAACGTTGTTGAGCATATTTAAGCTTGAAATATCGGTAAAACTCTTGTTCCTCCGGAGGAAAGAAAATGTCGAGTAAATCGTGACTCGTAAAGTGCGGAGCAATTAATATTCACTCGCACACGTATAGAAAAAGAGTATCGAAATTGATCCATTTCAACCCAGTTATTGTCTTTGTTACTTCGTTAATTGGCTTTATCATCGGACGAAGTATCGCGTAGAGACATTAACAATAAAAACTCATGCATATACAATTGTGGTATAAAACTGTGACAAAAAGAATTGTGTTATAAACTTTTCTTCGATTTTCCTTCCCACGTCGAGTACGAATCGTCCAACCAAAATATAGACTTGTGTGTGAGAAAAGAAAGTTGACCCGCGGTCAACGAACAATTTTAAAAACGCAAAACAATGAAGATAAGAGAAAAGGGGTAATTAGGTTTATCGACACAATAACTTTGTCGTTTCGTTTTTGTGTAAGAATCAGAA
The DNA here is from genome assembly GCA_933228935.1 of Pemphredon lugubris. Lineage (NCBI taxonomy): Eukaryota > Metazoa > Arthropoda > Insecta > Hymenoptera > Crabronidae > Pemphredon > Pemphredon lugubris. The sequence continues at coordinate 25,049,484 of OW121817.1, read as the reverse complement.
AGGTGACTGTTCGCTGAACGGTTGCTACGCGAACAGAGTAGGGAAATTGAGTTCGAACTATAACCGGAGGTGAAGCCACTTTTGTTACGAGATACTGGCCCAAAGCTACAACGAAAAAGTCGAATGCACTTATCCTGATTCCATTCGTGTAGCGTTCCGAGGGTGGAATCCATAAGCGTTCGCGGAATATTCGATATTCCGTGCGTCTTCTCCGTGTATGCATAAATTTCCAGGAAAATCATTTTTCCACCGCGTATTTAGAAGAGGATACGTATTGTGCCGGAATAAAAATTTATGCGTTCCATAGAACCGTCCGCCATGTTGGAAGCTTTGAGACCTACGATAACAACATCGAGAGGATCGTTATACTTCCATCGCACGGTAATGCTATTTCGCAGTAACAAGATAATCTATCAGGATATCGTATGCCATCGTAAGATATTCCGATAGTGTTACGGGTATTACTTTGTTGTCGTAATGTATTCCATTACTCGCACAAATATTTTGATATTCTCTCACTTTAGTTACGACGATATCCGCAATTTTAAGTAATACCCTTCATCCGAGAATGGAATCGAATTGTTGCAAAATTGTTTGTTAACAAGTTTATTCGACATTAATCTCGTTGTCAGATACGGCAGGTGGAAAATATACAAAGGAAAACATTTTCTGGCATTGCATCTTTTTTCTAAAAGGAGACAGTCATCATTGATACCTTTCGTCTGAGGTATCCTCGACTGCTTCCACTCGTCTCGGAATAAATCAGTAATACCACTTCGAACTCCATCGATATTTTTATTTGTAATTACGAATACGATACGCGCAATTACGGACACGATATCCCACATTGTTTCGCACGACTACTACAATTTCAATTAATGCTCGTCCAATGACACACTCGACAAAGCCAGCAGCCAATTGTCGTTGTAACAAGTTGATGCCAGGACAACGATATACATACCTATGTATGTATGTATAGAATGCAGACCAGTTTTGTATACTCACTTCCAAAGCGTTTCATTAGAAATGAACGTTTGACTAATGACCCTTTCGTTTCGGAACTGCCTCTCCTTTCGCACACACGAGCACGGACACCATCGTAATGCGGTAGTTACTATTCAGTTTGTTAGACTGCCGGAACGCACGACCTACTCGTTAAGGTCTTGCCATTCCGGAAGGTCGTTCTTTCGTCCTTCTTCTAACTAAGTCTTTCAATTTAAACAACATCCCGGCATCCTCAACGTACCAAGTTTCAACTCAACTTTTCCCAACTCTTTTCCCCGAGCCTATCTTCGAAACCTGTTGGTAGTTCGTAAAGTCTCGCTACCTTTGACGTTCGGCTCCACCTTTACTGGGAATTTTCAGTAGTTCGCCGTAACACGGATCGGCGCATCGCAAAGGAAAGTAATTTCTGGAAAAGGATTCCGATTAATTTGATTCTGTTTCTGCATTGTAAACGCTACGGCCGAGAACCTAAGGAATAGTTATTAAAATCGAGGGATTATATTTACGATGGTGTTCAATTATTTCTGTTTTAATTTCAAAGTGACAGGATAGAAATTTGATACGTGTGTATCTACCTCGTCTTTCCTCTGTCGAAAGAGTAGGTCAGGAGAACAACATTGTACAACATTGATAAGCGAAGTACAACTTAACCTCTTGATACCAGTATACGTGTACTAAAAATTTCAATGACTTCTTAAGCGCAGAATCTAGAGTGGAACGAAGTTATTATGTTAAAAGGATCTACCCTGAAAGACGCTAAAGCCGCGTTATCAAAATTCTGAAAGAAAGGAGCAAAGTTTGATTTCGTCTCGAATCATTCTTCTCAACGTTATCAAGGTTTAATAAGGTAGTCGGGAACTCGAGGGGGATCGGCCACGGAGATATATGTATGTATGTTTATTTGCTTCTAAAGAAAGTCATTTGGAAGAAAGAAGAGCCGCGTCATTACGAGCGCTCGAGTGTGAGTTATAAAGTTGGAATAACACAGCCGTAATGGTATCCTCTTTGGTTCTGCGACCCTCCTCTTCAACTTCACCCTTCTTCATCCCCTTTTGCTTCGCTCTATGTACGACATTGACTGCTCCGTCATTTGCTTTATCTTCTCTCCCCGCAGCTTTTACTCTTTTAAATTTATGAAAGTTCGCGCCACGATAACTTCGCTCGCACATCGGATAAAATTTCCTATGTGCTTTGACGACTGAATAATCATTCGATCGAATAACCGTCGACTTTGAATTTTTGAGTGTTCGTAGAGTCCATAATAATGATGTATGACGATCGTCTTGTTTCGGAATACAATATCATTGCTTTGATGGAAAATTGGCGATAACTGGAATGTGCGAAGTGTTTCGGTATTTTTCAACGACCCTTCGGAATCAAATGATTATCGATTGTTTCGCGTCAAAATACAAAATTATTGCACGAAGCGAAAATTACCTACACGACGCGACGCTACGGTACGATCCCAATATTATTAATAGGGAATTAAAACGCTTCGCGTGCCCGACTACCAATCTCATTTGTCCTGACAAATATTTGTCGCGCTCCATTCGATTACCGTCAAACGAACGCGCGAAGTGAGAACCAGGAATGGTCGGAATTTATAATCCGCTCTAATGACGATAAAGAATTGTTAATAATTAGCGAAATAAGGTTTAAGCGCCTAGTTGGAAATTAAAGTTAAAATCAGATTTCTAAATGCAACTTTGCCGAACGTAATTAAATTTGTTTTCGTTAGTAGTCGCGATTCGTTGCCACTTTTATGCGAAACTTACCAAGGCCGGGTAAATAGGCGTAATATTTACTTTAAATTAGCATATACCCTGGTAATACTATCGCATCATTAATATTGGCTCATTATTGGCTTTCATCCGATTTTGCGCTATTGGCCTGATTCGCGGTATTTAATGAAAGCTCAGCTCGTAAGGCACGATATTGCTCGCAGAAATCCAATTTCGGTTCTTCATTGAATATATCCAAATTAGTATACTACTCGCTCAACACGATTGCCGGTATTATGTTATCTTTATTTATTTGCAAGATGCAACGCTAGAATAAATAATAAATCGCGACAGCACTCAATTACCGTGCTACTCGCAAAGCACAATTTTATCTATTCTCTACGCGATAGAACGTCAGTTAACGTTTCGAATATTTATTTAGTTGGTTGTTACACGCGAATCGCGATATTTTTTGCCAGAACAAACCATCAGGGCGCTGGACGTTTCACAAATTGCAAAATGTAACGTCTATTTGAACGAATTCCATTGTAAATATGTATATTTAAATCCAGTGGTATAACGCCCCGCTTGCACCCTTCAAAAATCAGAGGAAAATTTGAGAGAAACGCACGAACGAAACAGTATGAAATCGCGTAACAATAATTGTCGCGGTTTCGAAGGACGAAAAAGGGCGAAAGAGATTACGACACTCATTTCGAGAAGCGGGTGTTCACCATGAATTGAGATTTCTAGATAAGGCCTCACACCTTACTTCTCCGTACAACGCGAACATTCTCTTAGACGTGTTCTTTCCGGTGGTCGTTAAACCACTGCGATGACGAGGATGCGACTTCCTCGTTGCAGAAAATAGGATCGATCGGTGGGAGGGGAGTTTCCAGGGATATTTCCAGGGTTAAACCTCGCGAGGTCTGACAGCAGTCCCTTCCGCCCCTTCGTTCGCTGAAGGACGCTTGTCGAATGAAAGACTCCCATGGGAATGAACCGAAACGCGTCAGAGTTGAACAAAAAAAAAGAAAAAAAAGAAAAAAAAAACTCTTCCCCTTTTATGCAAGCGGCGCGCGGAACTTTTGTCTCGTGTTTATTAGATTAAGCGTTTCAAGGAATTTACAAGGAACCATAATCGCTCGAGGGAGAATCGAGAGGTTTATCACTCTTCGTTAACTGCAACGAACTTATTTCGCCAAGTTTTAAGTATCACTCCTGTAGGGCCGTGTATAATAACGAGACACCTTAACCCTGAATTTATGGAAATTTTATGTTGCTTCGAGAAAAAACTGTAGTGCGATGGTTCGTTGAAGGAAAATAAACTGAGATATGAATATGATCTTAAGTTCTAGCTCGAAGAAATTAGGATTGCGGCGAATAAAGAATGACGGATGTAGGCTGCTTACCCGAACTCCCTCAAGGTAATGCCTGATGGCACGCGGATAAACCAATTACTATTAATTGTAAGATAAAAATAAGAATACGTTACGAGGACAGTGTTAAGTCGGATTAAATTAAATTTGTTGGATATATGCTAAAACGGTGCTTGCCAAGCTAATTTGGCTGGAATGAAGTTCTAGACTTTAACGGAACTCCCATAAACTGGCCCGGGACGAGAAGTGTTAAATATCGGAAAACACACACCAGCGCTATTAAACAGCCGGTTATAGAGTTTCGCGATATACATAGTATGTGTACTTTTGATTCCATGCGAGAATATTTATATGCGTCGCGTTCAGCACGGCTTGCTAACGATAGCTAAAAAAAAAGTGTTGTTCCGTAATAATATCTCTGATTTATTTCAATGGCAATTTCGTTTTATAAGTGGAAATTAATCTTTCGTGGAACGCAGTGATTTTTTATGACTCGCGAATAGGGATGATTACTTTGAGAGTCGCGACATTATCGATCAGCACAGTTTGTCAAATGTCGTTGAACGAATATTTTCCTACGACGGAATATCTGGTTTGTTAACAATATTAATTGTGTTCCTCGTAGATGTGATTTACGTTAATTCGCTCGATCTTATTTAAGCTGCTGTGATATCTCTCGAATACTCGGATCCATATTGATTGACAATGAGTATTACACCACTCCGATATATTCGGATACTCGTGTCTCAATTAAGTAGGTATTTGACGTACTCAAGGTCGGATATCCGTAGATCCGAGGGACAAGTCCAAAATAATTTTCTTCGAAGACTCTAATTTTGTTCGATTCCGACATAGGAGAATTAAAATGACAAAACTTGTTATGTTACACTCGTATCAATTTTTCACGCTGAAAACCTCCAACGTTTGGTACCATTAAAAATTCGACAAACAGTTCCATCTACTCATTTTTTTTTTACATATATATGTATATAATAAATTGTTTCCCAACGGTTCGAGAAGTGAACGCGAAGAACAATGATATTTCACGCGCTCATTATCCACCGCGGAGTCACCGTACGTCTGGAATTCGGGTGAAATTCCGAACGAAATTACCGACCCTTCGCCCTGACCTTCCGTGGTTACCTATAAATGCGACGCGTTGGCAGCATGCTATGCGGCATCTTGACGACTGCCATTGAGTGTCATTAACCGTACACACATCGTCGTACCTCCTATCCCAATAACATCGCTCCTTTGTTTTGCTCCGCTCATTGTTAATTGTGGTGAAACTCGTGGTATGTAGTTCCGCGGGATACGCTTTATAAAGTTTGGGTTACGCGGTGCTGGTAAATGTCACCATAATAGGGCCTTTAATGGCTCTACGTTGGTAGAATGGAGACGTTCGATTATATCTCGGTCGTTAGTCACTATTAGCGATGGCCATTGTGGCCATTCCAAGACGCGGGGAAGGGTTCGCGTTAATATACCAAGATCGCGCAGCGCTCAAATGTGGCTTACTTGTCCATTTTTCTATGTAAACGTAAACGACCTAGTGGATAGATCTGCTAGGAAGAATACGTATAATTCGAATAGTCAATTCTCCCAAGAGGGCTTTCGTACGAATGTAAAGCGAGGATCGTACCGTTTGCATTCACTCGTTAAGAGATGTTAGAAAAGTCAGAAATCATAAAAGAACATCTTCTTTCTACGCGAAGTTACAGTTTTACAGAAATTTACGGAAATTTTACACAAGTTTTGCAGAAATTACAGAAAGTTGAATTATATTAGTGGAAGGAGGAACTAATTTTCTTCTGTGGGAACTGACATTTTTTCACAATTTCTGTTTCGCGATCTGCAACCTCGAAATCGACAATCGGAATCGTGGAAATGGTAATAATGTCACTTTACTCGAATTCATCGTGGGATAGACCCGATCATAATTAGTATCAATATCGATTTAATATCCACCATTCTATCAGATCCTCGAAAGCTTACAATTAGTAGAAAATCGAGTCCTTTTATATTGCACCGTAACAAGGGCGGCGTAATGTTTCGAGCATTCGAATGCATTTTCACTGCGACCTAATTATTAGGCTTCCCTCTAATACGACTATCGCGGTAGATTACGCGCGGCAAGCAATGTTTGCATTAACGACACCATTAGGTTATTCAAAGGTGTACGTTATCTTTTTTCTACCTCAAACGCGGTGCCATTTTCGCACTCGGTGCTGCTGTAAGCCGCGGCGTAAATATCGCTACGAAACGAGTTTCGTCTTCCGTGCTCCCCAAATCCGAATGTCCGTATCGCTACTCTGGCTAAAATCTTTTGACGTTGCCAGTATTCCTGTGGTGCAATTTTCTGCTATTACTTTTTTGTTTGCGCGCGTATCGTTTGATCGTACTCGAATGCATTATCGCCGTACAAACGAGTATCGCGGAAGGAATGTGTTCTCTTCGTTGAATTCAAAGATTTAAAAATGACATGTTTTCAGGGTCTCGGAGAATACATTTAATTTAAACCGCAACGTAAAGAATTAACGTGCAATTAAATGCTTTTAAATTGAAATCGACCGGGCGGTGAAAAAAAAATTTATTTAATCGCGAAGAGTAATTCTATTTATTGTAATTTCATTATCGTACTTACAATCGCATTACATTGCACGAATATTTATTCGTTTGCAGTTGTACGTGTTTTATTTTAAAATAAGCGAGCTTATTTTCGTTCAGATGGTTAGTATCCGTTACAGAATATTTTTACGTTTTTTATTTACGCGGCAACCTATTTCGACGGAGCGAACCGTAATTTTTAAATCATCAGTGGGACGGCAAATTGACGTTGCGAAAGCAAGGTTTCAATTAGAGTGTGATTGCGGCGGTCATTAAATTCGTGACTTCTAACTAACCGTAAATTTGCTAGATTAAATTGTATACATATTCTATCGGGCTGCGGCAAAAGAAATGAATATTTTTATGACGCGTCATATACAGTGATGAATAAATAGTATACAAAGTCCTGATTATCTCGAAAACAGGTCTAATTTTAATCGCGGTTAGTTATGGGGTTTGATACGTACATATAATTTTGATATCCAAACAATTCGATAGCCAAGTAGTCAATGGGAAATATTAAAAAGTATCGAAATCTCGGATACTCTGCATCAACTTTCAATACCGATACCTCTCGAAGCGGTACAATACCAATTCCGCAGTAACCGAGTACGCATCGATAACACGAACAATAGAACCGAATGTTTCGTATACTGTTCGACGAATGCTGGAACACAGATATACAGAAATTTAGAAGCTCGTAAACGACAAACATCCAAACTTTTTAACATTAGTAATAATTCACTCGCTAGGAAATATTGTTAAGGAATAATATTCTGGAGGATAAGCAACGCGCAGACTTCGAATCAAGATCCATACTCCCGTTAAATAATACGAATTCGGGAGCTCGCGAAAATACCCGAAATCCGTCTGGTACCCTTCGAGAAACTTTTGCCGGCCGTTTAAATGACACGTCGCGTTCGCCGTTTCCGCAAGGACGATAAACTCTGCATTGCAAATGCGTTTACTTTATTATTCGGACACAATAGTCCGGTTACCCGACGACGCTAACCGGGAGCGCGCACATTTTAGGATGAAAATCACCGGAACGCTGGCTCCTTCGCAACGGCAAAATCGCGGTTTTCGCTTTACGACCGCCGATGGCCGCACCCGAATCCTCGTGAAACTGGAAAACTTCTGCCGCCCCGTCCGTTTTCCACCAGACTGGGACGCGGCGTCGCAAGTTTTCCCACTCTTTACCTTGGTATCTTCTCCGTGTTTCGTTTAACTCTTGTTTACCTTCCTTGCTTTCCGTTGGTTAGTTCTTTCGTGGCTTTCGGTCGTTTTTACTTTTTGCCGTGTTTTTTTAATATCTAACAATCCCTTCCGGTGACGATACCTTTCTTTTTTTACAAGTGTCGCAGGTGTTACGGTAATCGAGATCTGACAAATCGAATTATAACTTATTGTTAGGTGCTTATGTTTACGTGGTTTTGGGGGGTTAATGCACGTATAATTTTATTGACCGAGCAGATAGAGATTGTAAATATTTTTTATCTTCCTTATTATTATTATTATTCTCATAATTTATGTTAAATTCCTCGGTTCCTGGTCTTCCTCGTCGTCCGTTGCCGTTTTCTTTTTAAAGTATCGTTTTAAAATTCACTCTTCCTCCTACGCGCACTCGCTTTCCTCCAATTTTTTTGCTCCCGTTTTCCTGCCATTGTTACTCCGCCCTTCTCTCTCCTGTCTTCCGTCCCACGCTCACTCGCGTTGTCTCTCTTTTGTCATTCTCCTTTCCCCCGGAATTCTAATTGTCCAGCATCACCACTCGAGGAAAGCTGTTACGGGACTGTCGGGGAACAATCGCACCGAGATCGGCTCCTTACAACGCGTTTTACATTTCAAATGAAAGAATTAAATCGGAAAGATGTTATTCTTACCTTGCTTCGCGTTTCGTGTATAGGGCGATACCCTTTCGGAATAAAAACCAAGAATTTTCGCGGTGCTAGCAAAAGCGTGACAGCCGACGAACGTTGGAAGAAGCTTAATCGTTTTTTTAGATCTACGAAATTCTGTGCGAGCCAAAGATTTCAAATAATTCTTTGGGCACTTTGCGATATTACTTTTCAAAGTCGCGATCGATTCTTCTCGATCCTCCTCCTTTCCGAATTCACGACGAATCTCCGAGTTATAATAATGCGGTACGCAACGTTTGGAACAGAAACTTTCGTTGAAAGCATTTCAACGTTTTGCGTGTTCTTGGAACTTCATCTCGCTAATCGTTCTTCGTCATCGAAGAAGGTAGATTGTAAACGATTCTTAAGCCTTTGTAGTAGTCAAACAGTAGCAATTCAATTAGAATACAGCACCGGTAATATAGATTTCAGTGAAATCACTGAGAGCTTCGTTTTGAATATATTCACGATTTCTATCTTGGATATACCTGTTGTTCGTTAAGACAAAGGATCCATTGGTCCATAGAATTCAATGCCGAGAATTGTATGCTGAGATAAGAAAATTGTTTTGCGAAAGTATCATTATTTTCACTGATGTTTTCAATTTCACGAGTATTACTGTTCCAAAGTACACTTTTACGACTACAGCGATCGCTACTATAAGCCCCAAATATCATTGCCAAGCGACAGGTTATTTGTACTCAAGCTCAATTTTCAACAATCTATCAAACCACTAAAAATAAACGACGAAGCAAAAGAACGACTCTTAATCTTCCTTCACGATCGCAATGGTAGCAGGTTTTCCGAAAACGAAACAAAAATGTCGGTTGCGTGTTTACGCGAAAAGTTTTCCCAGTAATTTAGTTTCCCGCGGGATGAATCTCGGGCGGAGAGATGGTTCTCCCATTACCCGCTACCCCCATTATCTTTCGCCTGTTAGGAAATTTCGCGTTTCCACGAAAGGCCGACCCTTTACGAAGCTCCAAACCGAATTGATCGCTAACTGGAAACTTCAAACCACGATCCGTCGACGGATACGAATGGAATTCCAACTCTGCTGTGCGTATTATCCTGAGAAATAACCTGTCCCGTAGATATGGGATTCCGGGAAGGAGATAACACTTCGAAAGTTAACGATAGTAATCGAATTACTGATCATCGAATGGGTTTGCGCGGCTACGTGGGCGTAAATGTCAAGGAAGTTATATGTACATATATATGTATATATATTCATAATCACGGTGGGTTATCGCGATTTGAAATTTTCGGAAAATCACGTTCCACGAAGTTACGCGTTCAATTCTATACGTGTCCCCGATTATATTATGTATCGGGACGTAAATGATGATTTAGGTCTGAATTAAAAGAGTCGCGGTCAATATTTAAAGATCATTAAATCATTAATACCTATTGAAGTAAAATACGAAATTCTTTGTGATCACTTTAAAGACAAATTTGACTCTTTGTAAGTATTTCAACCACCACGACTCTCAAAAACTACCCCCTGAATCAAGGGTGCTTTTGGATGAAGCGTACATTATGGCCATTTTTCTCTGTCATTGGTGACCCTGTGACACTTCAAACCAGTTACTGTTTTCAATGGACGTTGGGTAGAAATAATGAAGCCTTGAAAGGGTCGAATACAAATTATTTAACAACGCGCTCAACTTCGCTCAATATTCAGCATCGAACCGTCGAGCGTCGCGTAATCCCGGCAAAATCGTAAAACTGTGTTCAGGTTTGTCGAACTGCGATCGTCATTTGCGTTCGCGAACGTTTCGCTCGTTATTCCGGCAGATCTCGGCACTTTTCCCGACCAGGGGTGAGAAAGGGGGCACGGAAGGAGGTGACGTTAAACGACACGTTTCGAGATTCGAAGTATTCGGGCGGAGAATAGCAAGGTAATCGATTTCCCGACGACCCCGGCGGCTCCGCGTGCAAATTATCGTCGTAAAATAAAGTGCGGTATTACGCCTTTAACCAGTTGCTCCTCTCATGATTTTCCTCCACCCTTCCTACTATTACTCCATTCGACGATGAATCATGGCGGAAAGGAAAGTCACGCTTTCGCGTACATAATTGAATCGTTGAAAATTGGAGATTCCAATATCAAGAAAATGCATTGCCGATTTTGGGGAAGATGGGGTGGGTGACGGGAGAAGCACTTTTGTCGCACGGTCCATTAAGTTGCAAGCGGGCGCTCGTGGTTTTATATTTTTCACTTTTACCTAGGACGCCGATGAATTCATAAATACTATACAGCTTTAAGGAATCCTATAGATATTTCATCACCGCGATGGTGCTCCGGTGTTCTCAGATCCTACGATAACGTTCTAAAAGTGGAACAATGCGATAATCGGATCTCATAATTTTGGCATTAAGGGCGCGTGGCCATTGCGATGAAAAAAAGTTAGTGAAAGCGCGATGTCTTTCTCCGTCGAATAGGATTAACGAGGTATGCTCGATTTAATGGAATAGAATGGTCGTTCCACGATTGCCTCGCGGTACTGGCGTCGATTACGTTCGAGCGGCACATAGAGTTTCACCAATTTTTCGAGATATTCGTCAGCACGTATGAAAGGGATACGTCGACGGTACGGATGCTCGAGTAGATCATTCTCGGTCAGCCGGGGCGAACATTCGATGCGGTGCATCGGTGGATACTTGCATCGCAGCAACGGGCGTACACGTGCAATGATGCGCATCGCACGGTTTGATCGCATCATCCTCGGGAACGGGTCCACTCTATGCATTATTGGGAATTTCCGAACGATACTTTGAAATTGTTTGCAAAATCCGTAGGAGGACGCGGATATCGGTGCGCGTGTGGTTGATTTTGCGCCTAATTTTGTACAGAGCGACGTTAAGGGATGACGGTACGGGTGCGCCGTGACTTCCTGTTGTTAAACTTTAACGTTACTCGTAAATCCTTATTACGGTAGAAATGTTGCGGGAAGAGAACTTTAAAGTAAGAACGTGGCGCGTTGCGCGTGCAATTTCGTAAAACATGTTTTGAAAAAGTTGCGCCATCTCTGCGTTATTATTCCCCCGGGGAAAAGTTTGAAATCGTTTGAAAATGTGCTGGCATGTAGGAAGCATTGTTGAGAGACAAATTCCATGGAAGATGATACCGTGGCTCGCGGTGTATCTCCTGCTCCGTAAACTTGCTCAACGTGAGATTAACCGTCGGGAGACGGAGCCGGTGAGAATCAGAGTGGTGAAAGTCAATTTTATCATTTTCAAGCAACGCGACGTTTCTTGAATCGTGCCCACACGCACGAGGCTCGCGAATCATAATGCAATTTTTTTCCAACTTACCCCCGCTTCGGCGCTTCGCGTAATATCGTTGTTTGTTGTTTGGCTTTAGCTCGTTATCGTGCGAGCACGATAAAATGATATCGACCATCGCGAGACATACTCTCGGTGCCCGCAAGAGGATTAATTACTATGCGTTTAAAATACTTTACGGGATTAGGTAACGTCGAATTTGTTCGGTATTACGTGCACGATACATTATCGCTGTTTTACGGACGAAAGTTTCCTCAACAAAAGTTCGATATTCCGTCTCCGATATTTGGTACAAAATAACCGGGAGCCGTTGTATATTTTTCCTGAATATATTCCGTGGGAAAGGTATTGCGAGCGTAACCGTTACCGTTACCATTCTACCGAAATAACAAACTAAATCGTACGCCAGAAGCAGGTACAATCGTAATCGGAGTTATTGTACGTTTGAGAACATAGTATCGAGGTTCTCTCTCCCTCTCCCTTCCACAGCACTAACAATAAGTACCTTTGCTAGAGGAATACAGCGTCTAACTAAAATGTCTGTCATCGGTCACGGCTTCCTCTGTCGCGCGTCGGTTAGACGAGTGTTTTTCTCAAAACGTAACCCGCGTTACCAAAATACGTGTCGGCCGATGCTACTCGTCGTTGGTCCGAAACTCGTTATTAATCGGCAGTCCAAGTACGGAGTATTTGAAACGGAAACGTCGAGACTCTTCGCTCCCGGCATCAGTTTCGTTTCACCCCTTTTCAATAACTTCACGGGAGTACATAAAAAAAAAAGAACAAAAATTGAATGCATCGACCAATCTCGGTCCCCTCGACGTAAGAGGGAACTTTGATGTATTCATAGAGAAATTCCCATTCCCGGAAGAGACTCGATATCTCCTTTGACCGATCCATCCGGCGAGTACGAGGGTCGCGGGGAACGTCGGACTTTGAACCCTATTTGGATTTCAGAATGACCAAGAAGGAGTCAGCCGCGCTTCCGTAGTTTCTGCAGGTGGCCCGGGCAAAATCAACAGCCGTCACTGAACCTCAAAAGCTTCGGGGGATGCGAAAACCGGCGGACGATGTCGATGAGACCGGCCTGGGGGCCGAAGCTGTTTCTCGTGCTGGTGACGACCACGATCGTTATCGGCAATTATCAGCGACATCGCGAGAGGACTCATTTGCGCGAGCAGCTCGTTAACGGTCACAAAGTGACGGGGAACATCACTCGCCTTCAAGGTGAGTTCTCTACAAATATCCGCCGGCGGATGTTCAATTTCCCGCTCGCACTCGCGATTCGGCAATCGCCTGTTATTTTCGCGCCGGGTATCGGTTATCGGCACGAGTCATTTTAGAGAAAAACGTGACGCGAGTGAAACGGTGACGTGATTTACATCCTCGGTACCGAGTTTATTTAGCTGCGCCGACAGAAATCCCATCGACGGAGGGATTGTTGCGTTCGTAATTACGCGTGCTATAGACGACGACTTAAAGTAACTTAAGAGCGTGCTTAAAATCCTGAACGTTTCGATACCGGTGTAGAAAATCCGTGCTGCAACGCTGTCGTTGAGTACAATGGAGTGGGATCGAAGGAATGTGTATGATGAAAAAGATTTAATACGTTATCGGACATACGTATAACCGTTAATGACTTTTATGCAGAGGAGTCTTACCGACTTAACCATTTTGAAAATCGAAATGGTATTGCAACGGTTGTTGGTAAATTGCGATCAGCAACGTGTTTTCGAGATAAAAGTGTTTGACAAAAACGGTAATAGCGTGGAAGCTGCGCGAAGGGAGTTTCGACGTTATTTTAATGTAGGTCGTCATGTGGCCCGGTTCCCTCGGGGCCCGCGGTAGGAGCATGGGTTAAAAACATCGAAGAGATTGGATGAAAAAGAAGTTAAAAAAGTAAAGTTTATTTTGGATATTTCTTCTACCTTTGATGGTATTTTTTTTAAAATCCCGTTTTATGGGTCACCCTATGCTAACCCTGACTACACTCGCCCGTCGCCGGACGTTTGCTGTATTCTACCGAGGTACGGTCACCCGTTCAAATTGTGCATCGATTCGCAACTTTGGACGAACAATTTAACGCGTTAAATTGTAATTTTTTTAATTCCTTCACGGGCAATTTATCCGTAATTTTCGTTACGCGACTAAAGTGTATGTAACGTACGGTAACGTCCTATCGGAAGGGTTAAAGTAACGAGCGTACTTTAAAATCTGTTTTAACCATTTTATAACAGTAAGAACGTACGTTTGTATAACTTTGCTTGTGTTCTGCCATCTTTATGCGTTAAATATCATCAGCAGGCGATCATATTAATTGTTATCGATCGGTCTGTGTGTGCTCGAGTGGTCTCGAGAATAAGAGCGTCAAATATGCAGTTCGAGAGTTTTCCTCGATATGGCAAAGAGTACGATTGAGATATTCGACTATTTCGATTTCTGGCGAACGCGTTAACTCTCGTTCACGTTGGTTCGGTGTATGTACATATGGACAAAATATTATTGCGGCGTTTGAAAAATGGATACGCGCGTTAAACTAGAATCGACAATTCCCCCGTTTTTCGCCAGCTGTCAAATTTATCAAATTAGTTTCCGCAACGTCGAAAAATTCTAGTCATTTCGAACTTCCAATCCTTTCTGCACATTTGTTATCGGCGGTACGTGATGTCTCAACTAATTCTTTTCATGAAGCTTGATCGCCTCGAAAACCTCCATTCGATATTTCTTGACACGATAGAAGGTTTACTTTTCGCGTATCTCTACTTACAATTAGTTCGAGACGAGAACTTCTCCAGACGTAATTATGAATGCCTCGTACGATCAGTTTATCGCGGAAGACGTTCGTGCAATTAGCGACACCATCTTGATTGCGTTCCATCGCGCCTGCATCCCGAATTAATTACACACCGGTATGAGAATCGATGGCAAACAGCCTGGGTTTAATTGCGCCCTCGCGATCAAGTTGATCATCGTTTCCGTTTGCGACCGAAATTATTTTTCGCGCTTAAATTGGCGCAAAGGCGTTGCACGAATAATTTTTATTTCATTTACTTTACACTCCGATCCCGCTTCCTGCTCGTTAGAATGCATCGACGTAAATTATATTATCGAAGTTTCGCGCGTTGTTTCATCGTAACAAATTTTCTGTCATCTCGCTTGGTCGGCGGAAAGTACACGGTACACCGACAATGTAATAAACGAAACGCGGGGAATAAAATACGTCGCACGGTTTAGTTAGATTTCTAGATCTCTTCTAGAACTCTGCAAATTCCACGTTAAAATTGCAACTTTTGGATTGCACGCATGTTTCATAAGTTACGAATAATCTTTTCTTTAAAAGCAGCAGATATTGTCGCTCAACGGAAAGACCCGACGTAACTTATATTATGCCAAACCAGTATTTTCCTGCCACATAAATTAAGTTTCGATAGATCAAAAGACAGGGAAGAAGTTCACGTGGATAGAGATTTAAATGATTTCTTTGCACAAGTAGATCGGCGAAGGAAGTGTAATTGACGCAAAAGCAAAGAAAATGCGCTTCTACGCGTTATCCGTTACGAGTCCGCGATATCTCGCATTAGTTTCCCGGACTTAATAAAAAACGGCTGAGAATTGAACCTAGAGTAACGTTTGTATTACTCAACGCGTTCACTTTGGCGCGAACTTATTGATACGATCAGGAAAGTTTATCGGGAACGTACACGGTAAAATACACGGGGTCTCGTACAATTAAGTGCACCGCGTACGAGAATCTATGATTCCGTTCTAATATAACAAACGACGCGTGGGGATTCGAAGTCGAAGAGCAAGGAGCGGGTTTAATTACCCACTCTGGAGTTGATCACTGTATGTGGCTAAGCTCAGAAACCGACCCGAACCTGGTGGTGATTCGTCTGGCGCAAAAGTTACGTCGAACTTTCCTCCACCTGGACTGCCGGGGAGTTCTCCTGGCACGAAAAGTTTCGTTTCGCAGTCGAATTTTACGACGTAACCAACTCTCCGCTCGGTACCGAGGATAGTTAACTATAAATATATATATATATATATATATATATATATATATATATATATATATATATATATATATATATATATATATATATATATATATATATATATATATGTACGCGCGGATGCACGTTTTGCCTTTAGAGTTTTTATTAGTTTCTTGCCGATACCCTCTCGGAGAGTGCACGGTTAATTACATTATTATTAACCGAGGCACTTTTATGAAGATTTATCGCGTGAAACCGGTCATTTATTCGGGCAGTTTCATTCTCATCCCACACTCGCCGAACCGGATAAACGATGATGAAAGTTCCGGAGTATCGTTTTTTTTTTATTTGTAAGACGAGTTTCCTTTTAATTGATTAGTTAGGCGCGAATGGCGATTCGTACCTGTGACGCGAAATTTTTTTTAAACGATTATACTATTCCTCTCTACCAACGAGGCGTAACGAAATAACGAATCACCTTTGAATTTAATGTCGAAAGAACGGTGAAGTTTTAATTTCACGGAGCGTCGAACGTTTCTCGAAAAAACAATTTTACAGCAATAAATATCTCGATCTCACGGGAGGATAAAGGTTCAGTGGATCGTCTAATCGTCCGTTCGTTTATTATTCTCTTTGTTCGCGCGTTGGAACGAAAAATGAAGATAGAGGAGAATCGATCGAAGTCGCATTTGGTGCACGATAAGATTGGTAAGCTCACTCGTGGAAAGTTAGAGATAAGTGGTTAGACAGATACGAGGAGACTGAGAAAAAGAGACGACGTTAAGATGGCAGGGAGACGAATTGTAAAGACATTTTATGCAGTTTGCACGTTGCACGGGCGTAACCGTGGGGTAAAGCTCGTTCCTATGGAAGTCAACTGATATCTTCTTCCTTTCGGTCCCAAGGTTTTCCTCGAAACTTGCGTATCGGTAAAAAATTTTCTCACAAATTGTCGTACCCACGTTAATTGTTCAAACCCACATTTATCGAATTCTTACAGTCAGTTACCCTTACGTACGCAAACTTGCAAAGAAACTTGCCAACAAATACATAAGTCACCCGAAGTTTTATGGATAGACGAATAAAATTATAACTTGGGTATTATATGTATAAATCGGAAAATACGCGTTATTGCATCAAAATAATTCTATCGGGATAATATCTCGAATCTGTTATCCAAATAACCGTAAAAATGGAAACGCGACTGGAAACAGGCAATAACGTCGATGATTAAACAGTTTTAACTCGTACGTATCGTAAAGCGTGCGCCGGCTTTGCAAGAATCATTGTGACAATGGGGAATTTTCGTTATTATTCGTAACGATATAAAATATATATGGCACGCGTTAACGAATATGGCAGCGCATTGCATAATTAAATTTCAATAGTGACTCAGGTTACGCTTGATATTGTCGAAATAAATGCCAGGAGGGGTTAATTATAGTCTAAAATTGGAGTTTAATGCACGAAAATCGGGAGGGGAAAAGTTTTCTCCGAATGAACGATTCGCGAACCATTTTTCTCCGGACGAGAAATGTTATCCCAGAGTTTATTTTAATGGGAATCTCGGCCCTGATAAAAAAAAATAATTTAACCCCGTGAATATGGTTAAAGTTTCTTTCGTTGATTGGCCCGCGAATTTGATAAATACGCTTCTCTTAAACAGACGCGAGGAGGGTGTCGCGAAAGGGTGTCCTTAGTTAAATCGTCTTCTTCATTATCTCGATTATCCTAGTATCTAAATCTAACTCGTATCTAACCGCAGGCTGTGTGTATCACTTTTCACAATGTTCGTACGTTCTTTTCATTAACAATACTCGTACGGAAATCTATTTAATACAAGTTGCTATGCTGAAAAAAAACTTTTATTCGCAGAGAGTTACGCAGTGATTTAAAAAAAAAAGATAATTCATTTTGCAAGGATCACTTGAAAAAACGGTTGGTTAAGCAAGAGGATTGAATAATCTCGAGATTTAGAGAATTGTGAAAGGTAATTTTCTCGCCCATTTTCGATTAAATGGCCCCTTGTCCAAATTCTCTTGAATTTAATTGCCTAAACGGACCGGAACGCGGAATGAAACCGTATGCCGAGATGAATAATTCCGAAACCGTTTTTCTCTGAATACCAGGCATCATCCGATTGCACAGTTAATTACATCGCATTCGAGCGTTAAACGTAACGCGAGAGCGATGCAGTCGCGCAGGAACGCGAATAAAAGCTGATTAAGACTGGACCGTTTCTTACAATTAGCCGTAGCGAGTAATCTCTATCGCTTAACAAGCTTCGTTTACAGAACTTTAGAAGGGTACCGCCGCGCGCTTCGCGGTGAATTCGCTTCGCGTTTCATGGATAAAAACAACGGGAGCTGTTTTCACAAGTGTATTTACCCTTGTTACCGTTCGTAAGAACGTTACCGCGTCTGTCGAGAAAAGTTTTATTCGTGAAATACACTACGATCAATGATAGATACAATATGATTCTTTGTAACGTGACGCAACGGAACTTGCACAGATGAATTTGAACGAATTTGAACGCGGTTGAATTTGTACTATTAGTAGGCAAAGCGAGGATAGTACCTCCGAATTAACGAAATCTATTTTTCAAGGGTCGTGTGATCCTCCGAATTGCTATTCGCGTTGCAGAAGATTAAGACGAAGTAAAATGGTGAGGGAGAACGATGGTACGGGAACGTTTCGGTAAATATTAATTGCAAATCTCTCGATATCGATGGAAGCTTGGCGCGACGTACACGACCGAGTGATTTCAATTAATTTCATATTGACTGGCCGCGAATCAGGGAAAGAGAATTTCATTGCGCGTTGATCCGTTTCCCCGGCGATTAGATCGCCGATACGTACGAGGGACCGATAGATATCGGCTCACATAATTAACGAAGCGAAAGCTATAAAATCCTAGGCGGGTATTAACGGGATGAAAAACGAATTACGTTATTCAATTACGCGTCGAACTCTTTGAAATAGCTCCGGAGATTGGTGACGAGTAAAATACTCGTTACGCAGAAAAAAAAGAAATTATGGATGCGAAGCAAACTCGACTAATTGGCAAACACGAAAAAATTTCTGTCGAAATTAAACAAAAGTGTATGAAATATTTAAACGACACCAGAAAACCATACAGTACGCAGAATTCCATGTCTCTCGCGCAACTCAATTAAAGTTTGTGATTAAAACGTTGAAAATCTTTTTCTGAAAAACACGAGAATACTTTTTCGTGTCTTTTAAAAATGTTTTTCTAAGTCAAAATTATCTTTAATGTTTGAAAATGTCGAAAAAATCATCGATATAATTTAATTATAAAGCCATTGCTCGACCAAGTCTTTAAATTACAATTTGGTTATGACTCACCAATTCGTCGCAAGAGGTTGTGTCGGCTCGAGCTCTCACCAACGAATGATAATCCAAATCCTCGTCCTCGGACGAGAACTCTATTCCTCGGGACATTGGGAATTATTGGTATGTCACACCTTTGTTGCGCGCATGGTAAACTTTCCCTTTTTGTCCCAAACAATTAAATTTGACATTTCGGCGTAGAACGCTCCAATTGTTTTTGTTTTGTCAGGTACAATGGCCGTGACCGTAAATATTATGTTCCTGGCATCGGAGGCCTAAAACCTTCGAAGCCAACCTATCGAGACTAGTTTTCGACGAAACATACATAATATGGAAAAAAAAACTAATGGATGTATGCATATAAACCAGATTGACCCCAATTAAAAGCGTTTAGTTCTGTAATAAAACTTAGCGGATACACAGTGCGTGTAGCAGGAGTCGCGAAAGAGTTAAATCAAACACAATAATTGCGTTTACGTTGGAAGTGACAATTTAAGAGTGAAATGGACGACTCTGTACAGAAGCGTCGAACCTGAGCTTGCATATACGCGGATCGCGTGCATTTGGCGAGATCGTTGATTTTGAGCGTCGAGTGCCCCGACCACTCGACTGACCGAAATATATCGACGCTACGAAACCACTTTCGGAGCCCAGAATTTATCCGAACGATGCGTGATGATACGCGTGATTTGTCGTCTCGTCGGCCGGAAGTTATTGCTGTGGCTAACCAAGTGGATTCCGCGATGCAACCTTCATCACGATGTTTGAGCACCGACCGCCGTAAACGTTTCATGACCGCGTATCGATTCGAAAATCGGATCCTTTTTAACGAATCGCATTAATTGATCGAACGCCAGCAAACGTTTCTCCTCTTCAAATATTAATACTCGTCCTTCGTTAAAGATATTAAAGATATTGAGACTATCCAGGCTGTACCGAGAAAGGGATCGAATGGTATTCAATGACGAGCTCGCAGTTGTATACAAAGTTTACGTAACAAGTACGTTTGAGCGCAGGAATCAAGCTTTATATTTCAATTAAGTTTTACGGTCGGTAGAGGAGACTTCGGTTTATACAAAGTAATGTATTCCTTTCGCGGGCTTCCTGGAATACTTAAAAAGTAAAGCGTAGAAATTATACTTGGAATTAAAAGGCTTGCTTACCCGCGCGGAAAGAAAATTGAATCAAAAGAATGGCAAAGAGAAAGGCGCGAAAAGTATCGATTATCCGACATTCTTTTTTTACACAGACCCGTTGAAAGCCATTCTCTCAAACCTATTTATGAGCGCGTTCCAGGAGTTCGATCGGGCCTATATACGAGCACGTTTCAGTGATAAGGGTCGAACCCTTTGAGCAAGCTCGATAATCATCGAAGCGTTACGCCTATAACGCTCCTCGTAATGGTATAATGCCAAAGTGTTTAAGAATTTTTTTCGGGTCAGGTCGTTTCTCGAGCAGAGCCCGGTTGCTCTTGGTGGAAATTTGGCAATTAATCGAGAATGTTTATCGGCAAAAGACTTACCCGCGTTGGCCGGATAGCAACGTTTCAGCTTGCAATTCGTACCTTCGAGCAACGTTCCAAATTACCGCCGGTTAATTGCATTCGGAGTGGTGAATTATACGACGAATGTCTCACCTTCGGTTTCCGATAAACGAGATTCTTGAGTTTGATTATTTTTATTTGATAATTCGTGCAGAACTGGTAAAGCTCGCGTGTATTCCTTTACAAATTGACGGGTGCGCAAGAACGATCATGATAACAAAGAATATGTCATCATCACGATTATAAATATAATATAGATACGCGCGATAAAATTGCTTTAATTTTATCCAAACGATACGGATTTGTTCTTCGTATCCACGAAAATTCATATTTAAGGAAGCTCTGTTAGGATAACGCTTGCAACGTTTTTGTGACACCCTGTGTATCGGTAACTGGTTGTTCGGAGAATCAAGGTAACTCGCGATATAGAATTTTAACTCCTCATGCAAGTGCAATTTCCAACTTCCGTTGCAGCACTGGCAAAAGTGCAGGATTCCACTTCGGAGTTGCGCGCATTATAGCTCCTTCAAAACTTTCGTATTTTTACATTGAAATGCGAACGCTGCCGGGGCGCTGGGACATTGCAAACTGCACCTCGGAGAAAATAAAAACTTCGGTACTCTTGACACTTCTCATTTGTCTGAGCTGCAGACACTCTCATACATTCCCTTGGTATACCTACATATTTATACTTTTATACTGCCGCTTTTGTACCGAAGAAAGCAGTGCGCGTCTCTTTGATATGACTGTTGTTGCTTGACACCCGATATCAATTCTTTGACCATCCGACGTTACATTAAGATTACGATCTCGACAAGATTCCAAATTTCGAAACACTGAGATTAATGTGTACTTATATTTTTTATTAATGACCCCGGCGTTGATATGCTTTTGAGTAAAAAAATTTTCGCAAGATAGGTACCATTGGTATACGCCTATTTAGAATCTTGACAAATATACATGGCGCTTTTAAAAAAAATGTCTGATCGAAGAGGAATTAACGATTATTACGCCAACTTTGCTTATTCGTCAAGGTGGATATGACATATTGCACATTATCTGCAAACTATTTAGCTCGAGTATCGTTAGTGCTCGTATATTTTATGCACGACACGGGACAATTTTTTTTCTTCGATCGTAGCTCGAGGAATCCAAAAGATTGGACAACCCCTGGTTTAAACTATCGTTAGCACGATTAATGTAGACTGAAATTTGTCTTCCTCGTATCGCCCGGATCAAATGGAACTTTTACGAGCAACCGTCGAGCTTAGAAAACAGATTACGCTAAATGCTACCGTATCGCGTAAAAGCAACAATGCACAACACGTTTCCACTTAACTTAATCGGTACGCGAATAGCGTACTCGTCATTATGGTAAGGTGTTTATAGTTGGCCAAGGAGAAACTATCCTCCCCCAAATCCTCATGAAAGTCCAATCTCGCTCTACCTTGGGAAAATTTCTTCAAAGCGCGGCAGTTACAATAATGGAATGTAATTTCGCCGAGGCCGCAGAAAAATAAGAGTGAGGGCGTATACGGCACGCTCGCGATGAACTTTACGCGAGCAAACTCGTGAAAATAATATACATGTACCGAGCGTTTAGAGGTAGTAGCCAATCGAAAACTCTACGCGTAAAATGTCCCGCTTCGTATCTTTATATCTGATGTATCTGACATGTCGGGTTCATAAATATTTTCGATCTTATGACCATGGAATAAACAATTGAGAATTCTAGGTCTTACGACCAATGCGAATTTGACGACCGAATACGACGCGAGCGGCCAACGTTAAGATAGAAACCTGAAATCTAGCTAAAGGAGTCTCATTTTACCCGCTGTGCGCCAAATGTGCGAGACAAGGAAAATTCCCTATGTTGGCCCGTGAATGCTGCTGTTCTCCTTTTCTACCGAAGGCTCGGTAGTAGTGAATCGCTACTCGAGCTGACACGATTCGTTTATTGGCTGACTTGGTGTCGGCGCTTCTCCACTTCTAATGGTGAGGAGACGCTATAGATCCGACAAATATTCACCCGCCGCAAATATTTTGCTGGGAAAACTAATTGCAAATACGGAGGGTAACGCCATCGGTTCAGAAATGGTAAACAAAATTCATTATTGAAGTAAATTTGCGTATCCCCGTTTCTTATTCTCGAGAATACTTTGAAAACTGTTGAAACTTTCCAGACTTTCGACGGAAAAAGTGATGCTACGTGCGAGATTTTTAGATCACCATGTAGGTCCACCTATCCAAGTGATAAAATCGGGTTGACCATTTTACGATTACAATGCCTGTGTTGCGTCAGATCAAATCCAATCAGAGCAATTTATTAGCCGTATTATCAGATGGGCAGGTGTTATTCCGATTTCTAGGATTTATATCGTCGTTAATCGCGCGCAATTTAACAATGCTCCTGCGATGAAATTTTTACCAGCGCAGCGGCGCGATAAATTTCCGCGGACGCTCTTAAATCGTAATGAATAGCATCGGTGATGCGAAACGCAACATAAATATCAGAAAGATTGATCGGGCTCAATTAAATCACTGCGATCCGCGTGAATTTGTTCGCCTCTCGTATCATTTTGACACTGCGCGTGGAACGTTTTTCCCCCTGGAACTGGAAAATTTGACCGGAATCGTGTTCCGCGTTGAAATAATAGCTTAATTCGTAAATCCTTCGCCATCGCCGTAATATTTCTTTATCGGGTTCACATCGAATCCACGGGATTGTCGTGTAGTTCCGCTCCCATTTTGTTTAACAATTTTTTTTTTATTTATAACCTAACTGCTGATTTATCGATATTCAATATTTCACAATTATAATGATGTTAAACTTTTAAGATTGCAGAATCTTTTCGGGGGATTCGACCAAAAATGTCGAAATACACAGATACAATCCTTTAAGTAACATAATTAATACTGTTCAGTACGCATTAATAAATAATGAGTAAATTCATATATGAAATTAGTAAATACCACATATTCCTGAATGTCAATTTTTTTCTTGAATTAACGCCATTAAGTTCGTAGATAGGTTTGTTGGCCAAACAATTTAAGCCTACACGCAAAATCAGTTAAACTACGAGAGTTTCGGTCGAAACAAGTTTGCACAGAAACTGTCATGTTCGCGTCGTATGTATCCGTGTAACGGTACATGACACTCGACGGAACTTTCCAAGCTGTCCTATTATTACATTGACATCAATCGGACGTTTTGCCGACCCGAAGTGCAAATCGATTTGGAGGAGAATAGTTTTAGAATGTTCCGGTGTAAGAAGTTACACGGTCACGAAGAACTCTGAAGGGTTTGGAAGAAACTGTCGACCACGTTCGAAAAAAAAGTCCAACTACTCCGTCGCGACGCCGAAGATTAATGTCGATGCTTTCGCGGATAACGATCGTGATTGATCATTCGAATCTTTGCGAACTAAAAAGTGAAAAATTAATGACCCAAGAAATTTAGTTAATTAGAATAATTCTGAATCGAGTAGACGTATGTATACTTTCGTGGAAAGTACTCGTCATACTGTAATACTTGCTTTCGCGTAAAGCTTTGTTTTATCGATGAGCTCGAAACATTGTAAGTAATGGAATTGGATTCGGAAAATATTCAAATTAATTTTACTACCGTCGAGCGATCTAACGGTCGATAAGTAATCGACACTTCCGATTGGGTACATCCGGGTCTGACTACTCGAAATACGCCAGCTTTTAGTTCGGTAACCGATAGATACAAAAGACATTGATTGGATATGCTGTCCACGAGCTTAGGGGTATAATAGATGCCACTGGTGGAAACAAACGGCGCAGTAAATTTGCAACTGTCTCCGGTCACGAACATCGACGTCCATAAGATAATAAAGAAATCAAATGGTTAATTTGATCGGGTAAGGAAATACGGTAAAAATTGTACAAAACCGTAAGCAATAAAATAGAGAATTACTTATTTACTCGTGAGTCAAGTTTATCATTTAGAGTTGTACGCGAATAGAAGTACGTAGGTATAACCGTGTACGTATCTTGTATGCTTGCGCATTAAACTGGTACGCCCTATTACTCTATTAGCTTAATCTCGTAAACACAAGAAATAAGACGTCTTACGAACACATTTGTACAAACGAGGTTCGGTCAGGATATATAAATATATGTATACATATTCAAGGAGGAAACGTTAGAAACGGACGGACGGTAGATAAAGTCAGTTTCGGTTAGCCGTTGATGTTCATTACCTTGTTGCCCTTCGGCACTACATTAATGGCGATAACCATCGTACGTACATCGTATACACGCTGTTTGTCATTTCGTACACCGTCGCATTGTTTAAATTTGCATACTTCTCTCTCTCAACCCCACTCCTCGTACTTCCACTGCGCGTTTCGCGAAGCGGTCGGCCTAGGTCGGCCAATAGGTGAAAGCAGACGACAGGCATACCGAGGAAGACTTACGACGCTCATAAACAATTTCCATCGCCCTCTCCGCTAATGCTCAACGTGGATTCCAACATTCTCGATACAGGAGACGGTGTAGGAATGGACAATCCTCGATGGGAAGCCAATTCCAACGATTCGTGGGTCTGGCTATGCGACTCGTAGATTGTCAATAGGGGACGAATAGTCTCAATCGTTGATGGCGCAACTCGAGCAAGGTAAACGGCGGAGTACAGAACGCGAATACGGATAGTTTGAATCAATCCTACAACCGATTCCAAACGAAACGTGTAAATAGGGAGAACAGTTGTGAAACAAAATACTCGTTCTATAGGGGAGCTTTTCCTCGATCTACGTGCGTTAAACTACTATTAGACGAAACGGGATCGCTGGATTAAATTTGTGCGTATGTCTCTCGTTTTAATGTGGTTGACCGTCACCACGGTTCAATTATAAATATTCTAATGTACATACATACATATATGGTTACACGCTCAATCGATAAGGTCGATGCTGTCGCGCACGATGAAAGAGTAGAATCCCCGGGGAGAACAATCGAGAAATGGGGAGCGATGTGTGGGGCCAAAAAAAAAACAAATGACATGCGTGACGACGATGGTCAAACTGTCAGAAAATAAATCGTCGGGCGTTAGCCGAACAGCGAGTATTATAAACGCAGTATTAGACATAATTGCCTAATTATCCCTAAGGGGGTTACATACCTTTCTCGGTTTCAAAAAATCGATTTTTTTTGCGTTTTTCATTAGATTAACTTTCTAAGAACCATCTGTGAAAACGGCATTACGAAATTCAAATAATTGTCATAGTTATAACGTTTTATGTCGCGCAATCACGAGCGCTCAACAAGAAACAAGCTAACGCTTTAGGATCTTTGGACGACTTCCAGCAATAGAACAATAATTTTTGTTAATAATTTATTGCTATTCGACCCATATACGAGGATTTATCATGTGAAACTATTTATCATGTGATTTGGAAGATTGCACCGAAAATTGTCAACAGCAGTGCTAACATTGTAGAAACAGCGTCCTATATTGGTGTTTGCATATTTAACGAAGGCACCACATCTTTACTAAAAATTATGACGACGATGGTTATCCATATTGGGTGCAATGCTCTTAATTTCGTCATGCAAATTGATAATCGCCGTGTGACGCACGCACAGATCCAAGCGCAGTATGCGACTAAAGAGGCAAGAATTAGTCGCAGGATAAAAAATAACGCCAATATTCAAATGAAATTGACTGAGACAGACTCACTGTATGGCGCCGGGTTCGATTATTGCATGGAAGTAGCCAAAAAAATTGAATTAAGACCTTTTAACTTGTTCCGAAACTTTAACCGTGTTTTTCTCGAAACTACGTTTTCGAAATCGGTAACCAAGTTATCTCAAAAACGAAAAAAGCAATCGCTTTGATATTTTGCACACATAATCTCCATAAAATTACGCAGTTTTTGACGGATCTTTTTTTAAATATTCCAATTTTTAATATGTTGTAATTGCATTTCAGTGCCGAAATTCCGAGCAAAAACTCGATTTTTTTTTCAAATGATCGCCATTTTGTCAAAAATGAATATTAAACAAAAAAGATCCGTCAAAAAAAAAGATAATTTTTCTAGCTTTAAGGATATATTTTGATTTTTGTTTTGCGATGATCCTGATAGGAGATATCCTGGTTACCGCAAAGCGTGTCAGTCCGGCAGCGCTTCGGTGGAAGGGGTAATACTCAATCAAATCGAATTAAAAATGAAAAATAAAAATTCATAAAACTAGTTTAATGTGCGTTCTTTCGCTCCACAAAAAACTGCGGATTGATACCTCTCTTAAGTACGCAAAAAAAAATTCGGAAAATCACGTAGTTTTGGGGCCGAGAAAGGTATGTAACCCCTTAAGGTCATATTTTTGACGAAAACCCCTGCAACGTTAACGAATATATGAAATCGAAAAGTATTCCGATTCCATCAATGAAACATCCAATACTTTTTGCTATTTCACTACTTTTTTTCACGTGATATTTTTCATACAATTTCCTAATGGAAAACCTTTGAAACGTACGATATAAGTTGAAGCGATCAGCGTATTAATTTCCGCGAACGAAGCAGATGCATATGTAATGCGGATACATCGCGTCCACGTGGCAAAGGATTGAAGTTAACTTTTAATTATTCGCAACGAAGTGTTTCCGGTAAGCTGAGAGGGAGTGGAATGAGAGAGAGCTATCTCGTGAGATTTAATATCGTGCATCGGTTAGAGGGTTACCGAGAGGATTAGGTTCAAAGTTTCCTACTTACATGGTATCATGAAAGCATGTCACCTTGGTGGAATTAGTTCGGTGTTATGTCTGCGGGAATATCTTTTCTTGCGTACACGTACCTCATTACTTTGTCGGGATCCCAACGGTAAGCAAAGCGTAAATATATTAATTTCGCCCTATCACTGTAATAATTATAATCCGACCGAAATTGTTCGACAAAAACCGATAAATGAAGAGACAAATCTGATAAAATATCGCCATGAATTTTACGACCGGTTTTCAGTTCTGTCAATCTAGAATTACGAATTCGATTATTCAATTACTCAATTATTTTTCTATAATTGCGACAAAGTTTGTCTAACAGAAAAAAATCCAAATTATTCAATCCTGAATTGTACCGTTGCATTTTGTTAGCGTTGTTATCAACAACAAAACAGCGTGCATAGCTTAACATGCGAGGAGGAAATTGCGGTGATGAAACTCTCGCCCGTAAAGATTCCATTTTCTAGGGCTTAATCCTTTTTCTCTCGTGTAATACTAACTACAGACTGACCCGCCACGGTTCGCCATCCAATTACCATTCTACGCGTATTCCCTTGCGTTTTGTGTGCACACATTTTAAAACCTATCCATTTGTCATGTGGATTGCGCGCGATTAGGCGACGCCCAGTGTCTCCTTGCATTTCTGGCTGTCTCTCGAATGGAGACACGGAAATCCGTTAAAATTAAATCTACCTTCGGTGTCATTCGATGAACGTCCATGTATTTTATTGTTCTTTTAATGAAGCTGGTTGACCAGTTAAACTTGCGGTCAAACAATTACAATTAATTTGTATTTTCGATAATCCAAGAAAATCATTATGTTTATTATTTCCTTTTACTATTATCTTATTTTCCAAACAAATTTTGTATCTCCGAGTTTCAGATTCCGACGACTCTGTTTCTATAAAATTCGTCCCAATCAACATACTTCTCGAAACTCCATATCGCGAACTCTTACCGCGTTGCTCTTGACGTACTTCCTTGATTAGGCAAGTTCGTATCGGGAAAGTGGAAGCACGAAAGTTGGCGTCGGTGAGAGGAAGATACGTAATGATGTACCCACCCGCTACAGTCAGAGGTCCGCGTTGTCGAGTTACCGGCATTGCTACTATTCCCTGCCTACTCCAGTAATCATATCTGTCCCACCTTTCGACATTTCTGCAGGTTTCGATTTTGAGACGTAACGTTTGTCAAACGTGACTTACGTGTGTAGTTTGTGTACACGTATACGTATGGCCAAAAGTTACGGAATATATCATAGAGGAAGACATTGTTGATCGTAAGATACGGTACACGACTGCATTCGGTGATTCCTCGGCTTGGTAACGCGCTAACGCAAGATATGCATCGCGATAAATAAAGTATTGAATATTTTCAAGCGGAGTAGATTTTTCGAATCACCATATTGTTCGACGGCAATATTGAATCGATGTTCGGCGTTCGCGGGTACTTCGCTCCTGAATTTATTCCAGATTCTGTAAACGCTCAGCTTGAAAATTAATCTTTCCGTTATCAAACTTTCCACGTACGCGTACAAATTATCGAACCTCCGTGGCTATTTTATAGCAAGGTTTACTTAATCGTTTCAACGTTTAAAACTCCCACTAATCGTTACGCCGTCTTCCGGACAGATTCTATCGTTCGTTTTACGGTGAACGAAAAACAAGATCGAGCGCCGCCCGTGACGCGTACACCTATCCAAGAACATTGAACATTCGATACCTGGAAACACCGACTCACCGCATCCACTTCGCATCCATCGGACCAGTTACTTACCACCCCGCGTCCTCCCTTGACCGCCAACCCCTTTCCGGCCACGTTTCCCAGCACGGAATCGTGGAAACTAACGCTAAACGTCATTTCGTTCAAAGGGTAGCATCAACGTGGCGGGCACTTCCCGATGAAAAACGAGCGACAAGACGAATGGTCTCGCCTTCGGCGCTCCTCGCGCCTTGACATAAGGCAATGCGTGGAAACAAATGATCTTCTGGATGTATATTTATTACTCGAGCGATGTAGAGCGGTAGCGAGAAACACGCTGACCTTACGGTATCCCACGATTTTTGTCTGGGGAGAACGTAGTAGGCGCAATGGATCTGTCGTTAGCGTACTTGGTTACGATGTATTGCGGTATTGCGTCACGGAGAGAGAGAGAGTTACGGCGCGAGGATGAAGGAAAAGATAACGGAGCGTTGAAATGGAACTTTTTGGAACACGGGGGGAAAATGGTTGTTACGAGGAACGGAAAAAATGTGGGGTCGAATGGGCCGCTTTCAATTTTCCTGGGTTATCGTTTATGTTTGCATCTTTAAAGAGACTCACGGCAGCTGAATTACGAGCATTATTACAGATAAAGTGGGTCAAGTTCGTAAGAATTTTGTTTTTTAAATTAGAATACGTATTCGCGTAGTCATGGAAATGTGATGCGATAAAGCGGATAATATAATTTTGTACGAGTACACGTACTACGTAACATGACCCAATAAGTAGAAATATCGCAAACGAACGTACACCGACGTGCCAGTGAAAAAACTTTATGCACATTTGCCTTCCCGTGTAATTCTCGATCTCTTTTTATCTGGAAAAGAGCCCAGCGTACACAACTTGTATTTCCCATCGCGAAGATATTATTTGTAAAGTAAATTTCTCGATTTAAAACACGAAAACGCTCGATTAATCCCGCTCGCCGTAATTAATCGTTTAAACGAACAACTGACTCGACGCGAGGTAGAAGGAAAAAGAACTAGGGAGCCGGATTAAACGCGTCTGGTTATTCGATCTAATTTTCTTTAGTCGCTGACTTTTCACAGAAGAGATTATCGCGGAGGCGAACACTCGTAAATAAGAGGATAATAATGCTTTAATAATCCGGCGAGTTTCGGAAAGCTCCTCGCGGAGAGGACTTTCCGCGTGTACCCGAGGAATACTAAATTGCGGACCCTTTATTATGACAATGAATGCCCTCGCGCTCTGGTATCCTAGAGCGTGCGGTAACTATAGCGGATTACACCCTCAAGCTGTTTTCCTTACATTAATTTTCTAAGATCCCGATCGACGAGTCTCGCGGATCACGTTAGTCGAGCCGTTAGTTCTTTCCCTCGATATTGGAAATTATATCCCCCTCCATTTCGCCGCAGTCGGCGCACAACGGAAACATCGAGGCCTTTTGATTTACCATGCATCTATGTCGCGCTTAGGGAAAGAGACGAAATCCGGTGTTCGTTTGACGCGAGCATCGGCGCGGTAGATCAATAATAAAGCGCTTTGTCGAGGTACTTTAATCTCGATTTCCACTTTCGATCGACTGGCGGAAAGGGAGACAGTGACAAGGAGAAAAAAAAATGGAGAGAGGGGGGCGGGGGGACAGAGAAACGGGGAGATTTTCCAACGCGAGTTCAGCCGCTTCCCATTAACGCTAATGAAAGATCCGTACAGCGACTTCGTTCTCCTTTTTTTTCTTTTTCTCTTTTTCTCCTATACACGAGTTTTCGAACGCCTAATGGACACGCGGAGGTTAATTAACGTTCTCTCGATTCGCGCGAATCGGGGCCCTTACTGCTCGTGCGAGGAAACGAGGAGCGATGAATATTTCGCGCATTATTGAAGCACCGTTCGCAACGAGTGCGTTACCGTGCATCGACGGACCGTTCCGAGCGTCCAAGTCGATATCATCCCGGTTTGGCATTATTCGGAAATATTATTACCGTACTATCGTAATTGCCTCTCCACCCGTATTAGCTCATTGTACAGAATTTCTCCGTACAGCTTTATTCGAATAATTGCATAATCGATTGACGATAAACAATCTCCAAGCATCGTCGGTCTTCCATTCGGCTTGGACCTCCGTTACGTTCGCTGCCCGCGAATCGCAGATACGCGAGAGGATATTTATCATTCGATGGTTAACAGTACAAACTTTTGATCAGTTTCCATCGATACGCACTTACGGGGGATGATAAAAAGAGACCGCGTCGCACAAAGCGCCATTGTGCTCGCTTACGTTATTAACGTACATTCGAACGACGCTTTAGGAAATCCGGTAAACCGCTTGTACCCCTCTTTGCCTTTGCGGTCACAGTCGACGAAGAAAGAGCAAGGTCTATATCGGAGTTTCGAACATGTTGACTCGCCACCGTAGGGTACGTGCTCGGCTTGACCTCGGGTGATTCTCGAAAGGACATTTGAACCTTTCAACGACTCTTCTTTTTTTGGATATTATTTACGCCGATTCTACGCTGTGGATGTATCGCGTGCGGCGGAGAAATCTGCGCGACGCGAAATTGTTTAGAAAAACATCTTGGGAAGTTCTCTCTTTTCCTACGTATAAATCTTGTGGGGATTATCTATAGGTAACCGACTCGTTCGATATTACGAATCATCGTCATTATAGTCGCCGCTGTCATCGACGTACGGATTTCACGTCGAGAAGTAGGTGCGGTCAACCATTGGTCGGACACTATTGGACCCGACAATGGCGGGAGAGAAAAGAACTGAGAGACGTAATAAATTTATTGGAATGTTGATTCTATTGATTAGGTAAATCAAAATTTTTATCGCCTTACGTTTAAACGGGCCAACACAGATTTCTTAACCCTTTAGTGTCCCAGAAACGCGTTTGAAAATTCATAGTTTTCCGTTCTTTTTGTTTCCAGAAAGTTTTCGTCAACATTTATCACTTAACTGTAACTTCAGAAAGCACCCCGTGCGTGTGGTATTTGTTGTAGTTGCATGTATAACGAATAAATGAAACCAATGACCAAAACGTACCGAAATAAAGTTCAAATGCACTGTGATCACTTTAAAAAGAAATTCGACTCTGTAAGTATTTCAGCCCCCATGACTCTCAAAAAGTACTTCCAGATTAAGGGTGGTTTTGAGTGGAGTGTAAATCATGGCATATTTTTTCAGTCCTTCGTGGCCCTGTTTCGCTCGAAAACAGTTGTTGCTTTGAATACAAAGTGGGTAGAAATAATTCAGGTCTCAAAGGATCAAAGAATATTGAGAACGATCGATCCGCGTTGAACTCCGGCTCATAACCGTACTATTTTATCATCCGCCGAGTAAGATAGATGTTTTACGCCTTTCGCTAGTCGCTCTCATCTCTCGCGTCACCATTCAAATTATTCTCAGAGTTGTCCAACGTCTGTCTTATACAAATACATTCTACATATATCTTTTTAGCGTCGACGATCAGCCGTACAGTTACAACTGTAAAGATCAGTTATCTACGTCGCGAAGCGCTGTATTTCCAGATGCGGAAGATGCAAGTTGCAACTTGCTTCCGTTGCTTTACTGTCGCTAAAAGGTAGCGCGTCGCACGTATAATCCTAGCCGTAAATGCGAATTGGCAGCTGTGCATCGTAGCATTGTTGCTCGGAGCTTCGAGAACATGGAAGCACTTCGACATCCTTCCTCGACGCGCGTGCTTTACATATCGTGTACATAAGTTGGTATACTAGGAGCGCGGAAACGAACGGTATACTTAACAAATATTAAATCTTAGGACCGTTGAGCGAGTATCGGGCGAGATTAACAGCCGATAGGATGCAATATGCGAAGAACCGATGTAAATAAGTCCATGCTCTCTTTCGAGGCAGACTATAGAAAGCATTCAAACTTTCACCCGATCTAAACACTCTTTTCTCGCACCCTGACAGTATTTAGCGATTGTATCGATCCGTTTGTTGGGTGCATAGTCACGAGTCGACGTTCGCGTTTTATCCCATAAGTAAAAGTATACGTATAATAGGAAAGAGAATCGCTAATAATAAAACAATGCAACGCCACTGATATAACGTTAGCGGAAGCACGGAGTACGTGGAGTTCCGATACTCGCGCGATTCCTTTAAAGATCAAACAAATGCCACCGGTTCACGAGTCGGGAGCGTACCGTTTTATCCTACGGCTAATTCTGAACTACGGCTCGTCTCGAATGCCTATGCGAAACACTCGTTCCAAAGTACGCGACATCGGGAGACGATGAAGCGAACTTCGTGCTTGGCTGCATTGATAAAAATGTAAATGAGACGCGGGACTGCGATAAAGTTGGGACGGCGGTTAAACAAAAGAATTCACGACGAAGTTTGAAATCCATGCCACCGCGATGAAACGCCAGTATTTCTCGACCATTAACCGATGAGAGGTATTTTGGTTCGTTTTCTATATTCCGTGAGTCGGGAATATTCCGTACGCGCGTAATACACGGGCCTGGAGTTTACTTCAATTTAGAATCTGACGCCTGTTAACCTAAACACTGGCGTTGAATGGGATATCGAGAGCGCGAAGCGCGTTACGAGGGATGGAAGGAATTTGGTTGATAGTTCGTACACGAACTGCATTCGAGGAAACATAGATTGCGGCAGACAATACATTTTTCTAACGATAAGACAGTTGTAAGGTCTGGAATAGAAACGTGGATTGCAAAAGATCGTATGGGCGCACGTACCTCCGGGTTAGCTTCGTACGAAGTTTACGCGACCACGCATTCTCAATGATCAAAGAACAATTTTTCTCGATTAAAGTCCAAGCTCTTCGTCCTCCTTTCACCTATAATCTCACAAAGAGCGAGAATGATGGACGAAATAACGATGGAGCCATGTATCGTAAAAGTGAACGCGCCCACGATTAAAATTTCATTACGATCCCCGTTGAAGTATGGAATGCGCTGCTCGATAATCGTTTGAAGCAGCGGGCTGCCTCTTGTGCCATCGCGAAGACTGAAAGGTTCGTGCAAAAGGAGAGGGTAAGAGAGAGAGGGAGGGGGGGGGGGCGATGGTGGTACGCCCATTGCCAAAGACATTTAGTTCTCTACTCCGTTAAACCCGAGTGCCCCGGAACAATCGAATCAACAACGGATGGGTAATTTTCTGCGGTGACAGAACAAAGCGAAGAAAGCTCCGTAGGATATCGAATCTTGTAGAAAAATTCGCCCGCGCAAACGACCGATAATCGTAATTGTGATTTTGCAGTCACGAGAGGGCAATGGGTTCGTTTTCATCCTGTACCAGTTGTCGCGTAGTAGTTCCTCCTGGTTTTCCTAGCGATCGAGGAGAAATAAATAATGAGCGTTTCGGTCGCACAATTTACTAATGGGTTTTGGCTCGTATAAACTTTTGTCTTCACTTATTCACGCATTTGACGCCGGTTGCGCAAAAAGTCAAGGAAAAGATGGGACGGTCTTCGACCCACCTAACCACGAAGGAATATATGTACACGTTTGTCCATCGCCGGGACGTATTACCAAGAAAAGGTGCTATACGGACAATTTACGCGGTTCGCGCAAGATGCTTGCTCGTGGATGGAACATTCCATATTTTCGCGAACGTAATTCATTGGTACGAAACGTGACACGGAACGGTCGATAGCTTATTGGTTCGGTGCAGAAATAAATGTGTTAAACCGTGTAAAATCTATACTCGGCGTACGTACACGGCTTTCGCGCAGATCGATGGATCTGCGAAAGCGTGTATGTATGTATGTGCGTGCGTCTTTCGTAAACAAGTTGAACTATCTCGAATCGTGTTCGTACGAGCTTCGTCGCCAAAGGGTTAAAACGCGTAAAAGAAATTGAGGAGATATTGTCTAGCTAGTTTTCTAAAGTCTGTGGAGTAATAGGAATTAGATAGCGATGCGCCGCCATCCAGAAAGTTTTAATAACACGTTATATAAGATTAACGTGAGCTTTAGACCCTTTACTTAGTTAATGAGTTCCCCTTTTTATGGACGAATCCGCTTTTTTTTTTTATGTCGTAACTCGAGAAGTTTCACATCGGTGGATATTTCGCTGTAGGTACTTACTCGTTTCAATTACTTTTTTCAGATTTATCATGACTGAAAGAATCGTGGATGGAGTTTAGCACTGCTAATGGTGTTGTTGAACATTGTCGAATGAATGAAATGGCAAAGCACATAAAGGGGAGTTATAGTATTAATGGAATGTTATATCTATTCTTGTAAAGGCTTTTACGAACGACGCACAATTGAATCTAATCCCCTCCCTCTTTCCGATCTACAGAATTATGTTACATGCACGACTCACTCTGCCTTACGCAACGCTTTAATATACTCGATGTACACGAGCAAATAATATAATTAAATCCTGCAGCATTTATTATGCAAGACAAAGGGGACTCGCGTGCGTAGGAACATAATCAGGCCACCGGGCGTTTATAATCCTACTTCCGTGCACGACTCTCCTACCATCGGTTCCATTTTTAACTTTCGCTCCTATTTTATAGAATCTGATTCCTACCGGAGCCACTGCGTATCTCGTAACGTAGAGGCTGGGCCGCGCGACCTGCACATCTCGAAGAAAACAATTGTTTCTGCAAGAATTGCAACTATAAAGTAAATACGTAACGCGCGACTCGCCGAATCTTGTAATTCCTGGATAAAAAATTTGTTGGGCGACGCACGCTTTCGATGCCACTAAACTTATCGCGGTTCGAGCGACGTTAATATTTACCGTGAGCGCAAAAGATTAAACTGTTTGCGTTCCAAATGACTCGACTGCGGCTTTCACGCGAATGCAGATTCTCGCCGAATGCGAGAAATGGAGAGGTGTGCGCGAAATATAAATGGATCTGGTATTAAAGGGTTCTCGAAACACGTTTTGAATCAATTTGACGTATTCTCTATTTTGACAAGTTTCCCCGGACGATACGCGTTTCCATAAAGACCGCGGTCTATTAAAAACTATTGAAATAACGCCAGTGGACGGAAATGAAATGAATCTATCTCGCGTGAAAATTCCCGACTAACGCGCGAAATGTTTGCCGCAATCCCATTCCCCGAAGCTTCGCTTTCACAGCAGAATTCGGTGTGTGTAGCTTCTCCCGAAAATCTCATAGAACGAGAACGAATGGATTTTCAATTTCCGTGAACACGGTATCCTCGTTCGGCAGACAATTTTCTACCGACCGCGGAGCGAAAGGGAACGACTCTTTCGCTCCTCGTAGTCTCACGTGTGCCCGGTATACACGCGGTATACACGCTCAAGATTTGTATTGGGTATCTCGATTCTCGAGAGCCAAAGGAAAATCAGGGATTGACCTCTCCACGGACTTTGGGACCGTAAGGAAGACTCTTACGCGCTTGCCGTGAGTAACGGTGTTCGCTCGCCCGTGGATCACCGAGTTATTCTCGCGAGGGATACATTCGGGTCACCTAAGAAATTGGACGAACCGTGGATAGTACGCGTGGATTTAGACTCTTACGGGTAACCGTCAAAAGTTCTTCATCCCACCGTGCGATCCATCCGCGACGCGGCTTTTTTTCTTTTATCAACGTGCGAGCGCGCGGTCAAAGTTCGCCAACGATTCTCCACCGCGTAGACGTTTAATCGTCCGTTAGTCGCAACGGGGGCGAGTGTATTTTTAACGATGCCACGTTTAGGGAACGAATCGCTCGAGTTTGTAATAGTAGAATCTCGCGGGAAGTTTGAGGAATGCTTTAAAAAATGGATGAATCCGCTGCGCGTATAACCGCGCATGATATTCGCAAAGCCGTACGTTACAAAGGTGTCCTATTTAATTCGCGTATTCGTGGGCGGCGCGAGTGTTTAAGAACTGAATTAAAGCTAGGATCGGCTGGCCCTTAACTTAAAAGGACAAGTTGGTTAAACGTGAAGGAAACCGGCGAGAGTATCCACAGATTGTAAATATTAATTAATACTTTGGTAAGTTGTAATATCGTTACGCGCTCCCAAGACTTCGGGATCACCTCGCGCAACTTGTCGTTCAAGTTTTGAAAGGACGTTTCGGCATATCGACGTCGTTCTCCATCTAATCGAATAACCTTCGGATCGGACATTTGCGTGGTCTGTTTACGAGAAATCAGCAACATTGTACAACAACGCGAACTACCACGGCCGCGATTTTCACCTGAGAGGTCTGAGAGGTCAAAAGGTTAAGTGGGTGAGCGCCTTATCCCTGCCTCTCGCTTTTCTCTTACTCTCTCTTCCCTCTTCTCACTCCATTTCTGCCCACTTTCAACTTTTTCCTCTTTGCGGCCTTCCGATCACTCGAAACCGCGAAACGAGCGCCCGACGTTCCGGCATATTACGGTATTATTAAATAATTAATACAAAAAAGAGAGAGAGAGAGAGAGAGAGAGAGAAACTGGGCTCGATTGCACCGATGAGAGGAGGCTTCTTCCACTCTTTCTCTTTCCTCCCTTCCCTCTCCCACCTATTTGACGGATGAGTAATACGCGCGCGCGCGCGCGCGCACACACACACAGTCGAGAATAACCGCGGGTAAAATCGTGTACCTCGTTAAGTCCATCCCTACCGTTCGCTCCGCTCTCGTCGTACTCGCGCGAAACGTTCGTAGAGAATTATCCCAGTGCCACAATTATCCGTCTCCGCACCTACCTCTTTCGTTCCATTACCCGGAAAATTCTCGACAAGGGTCTCCCAATCTCTGAGCTCACCGAGAGACCGAATCTCAATTGTTCCGGGATTTGGACGTTTCGACGCTTTGTCCTGTTTAGGGGAACACTGTGTTGGCAGTGGCTGAAAAGCGATTGCACCTGAATAATCGAAGAAAAGGATTCACCGCCCGGGCGACAATCCCCTTTAGGGAAATTGATTGTTTGACAAGTAGAATCCCTCTTGGATTTAAAGGAGTTCTCCTTGACGGAAGGAACATGCGATTTAACGAGATACGATAGTTGTTTGATAAGAACGCGGAGCGAGATTAAAGGACGAATCCTGTATCGAGGAAAAGGTATCCGAGGCGAGCGAGAGATTCGATTCTTGAGCGTGGGACGAATGGATTCGGTCAATTACACGAGAAACGTGCATCGCTGACATTCGATGTAATCGCAAAATCCCGATAATGGTGCGTCATTCGGATCTGAGTGACGCTCAATTATTGGAATTCAGACAAGTTTTGAAATCGCGCTTATATTAAAACGCAACCTCGAACGTATTGTCGATCACCGATCGTGGGAAAACTGAGAAAAGTTTGGAAAAGCATTGTACGCCAAAGTATAGGGAAAATTCAATTTAGAAGGGATAATTATCGTGGTATTCGTATTTTCAACCATTTCTTTCCGAGCGTGACTCGAGCGGCGAGCGATAACTGCCGAACTGTTTACACTTTTTCTAACGGATGGATGTAACGTAGAACATAAACAACATATCCTTTTTCGTTTACCGTTATTCGTAATTTTATTCAACGATTAAAGGTTTTAAACTTATGGGCATCGGTTGTTTCGTTGATTATCGATTGCCATGATTTACTTAATTAAAATGATGAATGGGTATTGGTAAAAAGGCAGTTGTTCGTTTGAAGGGACAGTTTATTACGAGATATTTTGCTCCTGAATCCCTTCATGAAATTCTTTGCATTTTACGTACCACAGATCGAGGGACTTGTGCAAGTTTGCGAGTAAATCTCATCGAACCACCCGACGAACAATCTCGAGCGTCC
This sequence comes from Pemphredon lugubris, assembly GCA_933228935.1. Lineage (NCBI taxonomy): Eukaryota > Metazoa > Arthropoda > Insecta > Hymenoptera > Crabronidae > Pemphredon > Pemphredon lugubris. The sequence continues at coordinate 25,010,520 of OW121817.1, read as the reverse complement.
TAGGAATTTGGGGTTTTTCCGCGTCTCGAGCTCGAACGGATATTGGCCGGCGCGGCGTTTAGTTGAAATAGATTTCCACGCGGTTACCGTCGGAACCGTTCGTCTTTAATTTTAAATACGTACCTCGGATTATTCGAATCGAAAAATGATCGAAATTGATCGAATAGTTCGGGTAACCTTGCGTCGTGTTTTATATTTTAAATAATTCTGTAATGGTAAAGGATCAGTTTGATCGAACAGTGGAACTCGCGTTGTAGTTGTATTAATGTAGATTGAAAAGATTTTTTACGATTAGTATTCGAGAAAATCGAATTTGAAAATACACTGCGCGCGCGTATCCAATTACAGCTGAGATATGTCTATCGCGTTTCCAAATGAATTCCCGCGTGATATTTACGAGTTGGTAGACCGAAGATACAGTCAAAATATATTTCGGCAACCCATTATATTACGTAGATTACAGAATTACTGAAACTGATCGCCTCGCTACCTTGCGCACAGCTGTGCCGTAATTGCATGCGCGCGCAGTGGATTTTCAACGCTTGATTTCCGCGAAATCTAAGTCTCGGTCAAAAAAGTTCTATTCCACATTCTTTTTCTCATATCTTTCGCGGAAAAATCATTTTCAACGATAATTATTAAGTGCGAACTGTTTAACATTTACGATTAATTTAGTTTCGACATCGAAGTATCCAGCACAGGATGTAAAAGCGCTACGGTAATAATTGATCAAGATACTCGATTGATGTACACGAAACTGTACGTCATTACCGAAAGGTGCACGGCTTGATAAATCAGGGATCGCGGAATAATACATGGACCGAGAGTGCAATTTACTCGAACTCCCTGCACACATTCTTCGTGTTTTCCTATACAAGCCTCCCACTTCTGTGAGAATCCCATTACGGCGACGCCGTGGAAGACAGATACCCGGAGCTTACAGGAAAATCTTGGCGAAATTACACCTTTGCAAGAGTTACAATGGAAAGAGTGTTTTATCTTCATTTTGTACGGAGATCAGAGATTTCATTTGTTACGCGTAACAAGTACAGTTTTGTCCCGAGGGCCATCGCGTCGGTCCGTTTCCCCCGTGATACCGTACAAATGGTATAATGACAATAATAACGATCACTATTGTTATCAACAAGTTCAACGTATACTTTTGTCGATTGTTCGGAAACAAATTCTGCGGTTAGGGTTTAGCGAATCGTTCGAAAAACAATTCTAACGCTACCGGAAAGATGTAAAATATTTTCTAATTATAAGTTTGACGACCCATCCTTTGCCGTTACAGACTAGGATCGATAATACAATTTTAACAGATTGATAATTCAGAAATGTTTGTTGATTCGTTACAGAGGAAATCGGTGCTAACCTACCACCTCTGCGTATTCCACGTTTGAGGCACCATCGTGTCACAGATTGGGACCCTTATTTTGAAAATGCAGACGGTCAGGGTATCAACGGTTCGCAAAATGTGGCGTTGCACCTCGGCGCGACAGCTCTCCTGGATTGCCGTGTCGCAATGCTCTCCGGAAAGAAGGTATCGATTTGCATCGAGATGAGGTAGCTGTTTTGTTCGATTATTCCAAGAACGTTTCCATGTAACGCGCGAATCCCTATAAAATATAACATTCCGACCCTTCGATTCCAACAAGAATCGAGTTCTACCGTGTCAGACGATCTTATAGAATTATTCCAAGTATCGTAAAAGAAGTGGAAGGGACATCGTGTTCTCGAAATGAAAAATTAATCACATTTCTAGAAGCGCGAAAAATTTCATTCTTTTACCCAGGAAACAGAAAACGAACTATCGGATTAACCGGAGCTGTGCGGTGTAACGAGACGCAAACTCTAATTAGACAATCGAACATACAGAAACCACGCGTTATGATAAAAGCAGAAAACTATATTAGCTCCCGGTAATCAGTTTTTGTCCTCTCCCAATAACATCGCGGTGAACGCGTTAAACGTAATACTAGAATTTCGGTACGACAACGTTCTTTCGATCCGCAAAGCTGTACATACATATATATGTATGTACGTCGTCAATGAGTCAGGCTGACCGGGTTCTACCTCATAAATGGGAATATTCTATAGATCCTCGAAGTACAGTCCCGAACAAATTTCACCCGTTATCCCTATTATTTTCGAACCGACCCCGATATAATTTCCTAGGCAATAACTATATGTATATACCCTGTTACGCAGAATTGTATGCAATTGTGGAATCTGTGTCGTAATTATAGGTCATGTGGTTACGCCGCAACGCCGAGTGGGCATCCCTTTTAACACTGGGTAATACCACTCACATTTCCGATCCCAGGTACAGCGTTAGTTTCCAATATCCAAACAACTGGAGATTGGCGATCGCCGGTGTAAGGAGGGAGGATCGTGGATTGTACGTCTGCCAGGTGAACACCCATCCGCCGAGAATGCTGGTCACCAATGTCACTGTTCTGGGTAATCTCACATTTTTTACTATGATTCCGAAGGCACTCGCGTCGAATTTCGCGAAAGGGCATGACAGTTTGCGAAAGTTTCTTCTTCTTCTTGAACCAAGTTTTTTAATTTACGATAAGAAATTTCTACGTAGCTACGTAGAAGAGAATTTTTCCGAAATATCTTCCTAGGAATAGTTATCTGGCTCCAATTTTTTTTTTTTTATAATATAACTCGAGGGTAATTTTTCAAAAGAGGTCACCGCAATTTGATTTTATGGGTTCCAACGATCTTTTTCATTATTAAGGTAATCGTGTTGTTTGTTACGCAAACGATACTCTATCCGCCAAACGGGTATGAATCGATAGTTTCTTACAGCTCGTCGGATACTTGTTTTTTTTTATTCTTTCGCGCGCACTACGCTATTTTCAGTAAAAAGTTGTACAATCTCTTATGCGAAACAAGAAAAACTAACAAAGTAGAACAAAAACCAACTTCTTGATAAATATACATTTTCCACGTGCTTCGCTGAAATACACGAAAGACGATCGACCACGGTTTTCAAAGTATAACGCGAGAACGCATATTCACGTTAACAATTTTATTTACAATAACGCGATCTCTCGTGGATCTGCATTCACCCATTCGAACACAGCAAACACGAGGCGGGCAGCCCCCGAAACTAATCAACCTTACCCTCCTTATGTAAGCTGTGCTGTCGAGCGATATTTCCACCAAAAGTTTGACGTTAATTTTACATATCGCTAGGTCAGATTCTAGCGAAGGTTGCTTCTGGAGTTTCCCGCGCAACGTTTAACGCATCGCGAGGCACTCGTCGATTTTATGGAGCTCCAAAACGTATTTATTTTAGGATTTGCAATTCTACGGGATAGGTAGATTGCCGTACTTATTTTTTCTCTCTCCTCGACGGTAGCACAAGGAGGCTCAACCAAATGGCCACTTCAACTACGTTCTGTTCGGCTGTTTCTCAAATTGAAGGTTCGAGGGATGCACCATCCGCAATCGCGAAGAACCATTTTCTTGGCATTTCACGTTCGAATAATACCTTTAACGACGTCTTTTTATTCCTTCCTCGAAAGCAGAGCTACGCGTAAAAACGTTAAAGGGCGTGCGTAAAAAAAAAGTGCATTCATTTTGACGCACAACGCGCAGCAATGAGGAAATAATTTTTGGTTGTTTTTCAAAATGTTTTAAGAATAGAATACTCCGGATGGTTACAAAGACGAGACAATTGCACGATACTTATGCTCTTCCAATGCGACGCGAAGAGGTAAATTTATCTGGTATATGTGCATGTACATATATATAGCTTGATAACGCGAGATATACATACTATACGCGTAGTTGTCCTCTCTTCAATTGAAAAACTCTCATCTGTCGTTTCGAGGGCGCTTTCGAATACTCTCGAGCTGTCCCCCGTTTCGATTGGTACTCTTATATGACTGAGCTAGAATTCAATAGAACAGCGATTTTTGGAAAAACATTGAAAAATTTACCGAATTATTACCAATCACAAAGTATAGATATGTGTCAATGGGAATTTCTATGGTTTACTTTAGCGATTGATTCGAAGCACAATCGTGACACTACCAGAAACGCGAAAAATTTTTTAATTTTGACCTATCCTCCGTCGAGGGACCGAATTTTCAAACTCCTCAGATTCAAGTGGATTACTCTGATTAGGCACAAACTAGGATGCATAATACAAAATGCATTTTGATATTTCACGAATGTTTAAAATTTGATTAGATCCGCGTTAACGGCTCTATCGACTCTATTTCGCATTTGTCACTTTTCGCGTTGAAAAATTCGCGCTCGACGTATCGGGGGTGCGTTCGAATGCTCTCGAGTCGCTCTCGATCGGAACACGAAACGGCTGCGTACTTGACATTGCCATTTTCTCTTTGCAACTGAATTCACAGATCGAGGAGATTGCCGACGTAAAAGTCTTCATGAATACTCCGAAGGGTTCATTTTAAATTCTCGTTAACGTTTGCCCTGTTTTCGACCATGCGGATGTTTAATTCACCCGACATCGCCAGAACTCTGCAAAGGTTGTCATTCCATTGGCTAGTGAGAAATGCTGCAGAGGATGAAATAAAAGGGAGGCACGTAGAACCAAGTGTCTTTAACGCGCGCAACGTGACTATTCGGTCCACTTAGTTAAAATTTAAAATGCCATTGCATTCTATTTGTTTACAGCATTCCCTCGAAACGTTTCCTGGCTAAGTGGTCATTCCACTTTTACGCGACGCGATTATAATTTATTACAATGTTTAGAAAACTAATGAGAGGTGAAAAGCGCGCATTGTATCACAGCTACGATCAGAGATCAGAAAAATGTAGAAATTAGCATCACATTTATTAACGGGTGACGCGTGTCACTCAAACGTGGTTGGCATTGCGAGAAACTGTGTTGAAATATTTCTAACGTTCTATTAACCACGAGTAATCGTAGGAATATCCAGGAAATTATTGGAAGAAAAACTCGAACGCGAGACTCTCGGCTACGTCTCTCCGCTTTATTCCTGAAATACAAGCGACGCTCGAACCCGCAACTTCCGCTCGTATAAGAGCCTAACGACACCCTCACTTTTTCTGACTTCGGTACAGAACCTACCGCAAAATATAGCTTTTTTATCGGAACCCCTTTCAAACTCTTCCAGAGCATCACACGCGCCACTCTCGAATCGAATCAGCCTCGAGAGTTTGACGAAAAGGTCCCATCCATACTTTCTATATCCACGGGATACAAATTCCCCGGTGAAGTCGCGAAAATGGGAAGCGAAATCGGCTTTGCACGAGCAGTTTTACTCCTGAAAACTTTCCAACCTCGTCATCCGTCGATTCGGTACACTCCGGTAGGCATCCTCGACGTCGGCTTTGTCGACTCGTCGTCGAAGTTACTCGCCGTGGCAGACCCTCTTGCTTTTGCTCTTGCTCTTGCTTTTGCTTTTGCTCGCGGCGGTCATTGCCGATTGCGCGTCCTTTAAGGAGGAATGCGCAAAACTTCCGTTTAATTCAGTCCAAGTGGTGAAACTTTTTCTCGGCCCTTCGAGTGGCAAATCCTCGTTCCGCCGGACTTTACCGATCTTAACTCGACACACTATTTCGTTCACCCTCTCCGTCGGTCTCCCTCTTGCCTCTATTCTTTCGGCTCGCTTCGATTCGAGTCTATCGACAGCGATGGTGGTATCCTGTTAATTAGAAGACGGCCGGTCCCCCGTTTTCCTACCTGCGAAAAGCTCTTTCCAGTCGTTCCGAGCCGGGAACGATTGGAACTTATTCGGCCGCTCATGAGAGGGATAATAAAAGCTTAATTGAGAAGCTCGAAAGGAGGTGGAGGAGGAGTGGGAATTATGAGCTTACAGGAGCGAAACCTCGAGAGCATTTAGGGAGCTTTTATTGAAATGGGTCAATATCGATATGTTCGGGCGCCCAGTCTACGTTTCTACCGGACAATCGATTCTAATGTGTTTTCCTGCGTTCTCGTTAGGCGGAATTAAATTTGTGAAACTCGAATACGGCCGTAGTAAAGTCGTGGAAAAATTTCGTTCGACCAACGAAGAACGGGCGCGCGTTAGCATCGAATTTCTGTTTTACGAGGGAGCAATAAAAATTTGGTTTCAATACCACGGTGTGGTCCGATCGAATAAAGTTTTATTCGTGGTACGCGTGGCGTAGCTTTTGAGGAAAAAAGAAAATTACGTTTGGGAACATATAAGCAATGTACGAGAATTGAGGTTGATTAGTAAAACACGATTAAATTCTCTCGGCTTTTGCTCGACCTTGATAAATTCGCCGAAGGAAATGCGCTGAGTAAGGAGTTAAGGAAAGCTCCATCGTCCTTCTCGAAACTAACATATTCCGGCTATAGAAAGAACAGCAATGGCAAAAGAATTTGGGACACCGATGAGGGAGGGAGAGAGAGAGAGAGAGGTAGAGCCCACGCAAACTGTTCTTTAGTTAACGTTTCGATTCCCGGATCGATCATTCATTTTCATCAACTCGGAGTCACGGAGCGCCACGCGAGAGCTGAAAAGATCGTTTCGCCGGGTACCTGTATCAAGGAAATATGCAAAAATACACGATACCAGGATTCCATCCTCCGCTTTCCTGATTTTTATCCCTCGGCCGATGAAAGCGCTGCCGTGGGGGCCGGGGGTCTAAAAAGGCGCGCCGACGAGATGCCGCAAAAACCCTTTTATCCGAAAGCAGCTTGCTCGCGGGAGAGTAAAAACGAAAGCGAAGACGAAAGACGGAAATTGTTCCCCCTTCTTTCAGACCTCCCGTCCCCCCGCCGCCCGAGATCCGATCCATCGATCGCCGCGATCGATCCCACGGGACGGAAGGAGTCGCCGGAGCGGGGGGCTGGATCGTTTGTCGCGAAAAGACGCCGGGCGTACGACGGGCCCGGTACTTTAACATCGCATACAATATCAATCACTCTTTGCCACGTGGTATCCCTGCAGCTCGCGTTCAATTAGGACACGATGCATCGACTCTCGTGGTAAAACTTGTGGATCGATAGTAGCCGTGATATCAAAATGGCAGAATAAAATGATTTCCGAGCGGGCCTCTGCCGTTGTCGTTGATAGACGCGTTTATCGAACGATTGATGCGCTCAATGGCATTCCTAGTGAATTTATTTAGTGAATTTATTACGTGCGCGGTGTAACGAGTAAAGTTACACGATCGTTTCACTTCGCGGCCAAGTTTTTATTCGTCTTTCAATTGCGCTACAAATTTGAGATTTGTAGCACGTTTATCTATATGCCCAAATTTTTTGACCCGAAGAGCACTCAAAAATTGATAGTCGATGAAATTGCGATAATCTTTTCATTTTTATTGAATCTGCATTTGCTGCCAAAATAATCATGGTTGTAAATTTTGCGGATCATTGGACGCACACGTTTGTCGGAAATGCCGACATACATTTCGCACTTGATTGTAAAAGATCCCGTTGTAGACGTTTCCAAACAGATCGTATAGCCTCATACGCGTGTACATACACGATGCGATGATATGCATCTATTAACGTCAACTCGATTTCGCCCAGGCGAAAAGGGGTTAACGTATTTAATACAATAATTTAAATTATCATATGCCCAGGCACAAAGTATTTAACGTGTTCCAACATTCTCTATAATTTCGCCACTTTCCCTTTAAACGCTTGTAACGTTATGAACGCGCCAGCTCTACCGCATTATTTAACGAAAACAATAAGCGCGGATTCTACAACGCGTTGATACGCATTGTTTCGATCGTGATAGAAACCAGCATCTATTTAAATCGATAAAAAAAAAGATTATTTCCGAAATTGGAAATGTCAAGCTATTCGCGTAGACCCTCTGTTGATCCGTGTAAAGTTAAGAGTCGTAATTAAGGCTAGTTCTAAATAACGCGGACAGACGTTCGCTGCTACTACACGTAATTTAATGTAATTGATGGAACCGAGTTATCGATTTGAGCTTAGTACTTTTTTAATATTTAGGTTTTACAAATTGAAACGATATCTTTTCTGTCGAGCGGCTTTATTTCTCAAATGTTCGGTTCCAAAATGTTTTTATCAGTTTACGCAATTGCGTTTTTAATGCCAAACGCGTGAATCAGTAGCGGCAACTAAAAACATTTTTACTAATTTCAATAACCTTCGTCGATCGATTGATTTGGCAGTTTGCGTAACGAGCAAACATACAAATTCGATGTAGCAAATGCAGCGTAAAACGTGGTAAAACACATTTAAAAGATAAAGAATGTATTTAAAGAACTCTCGAAATATTGAACAACATTCAACTCTACCAGAATGACAAACATTCTGTTCCTAATTCACTTTTATCTGCTTTATTACCTTTTGAATCATGCATGAAAACTGCCTCACCTCCCATAAAATTGCGATTATTACATGCTAACGGCTTTGCACGCGAATATTCAGTATTTTACATCGCGGGAAGTCCAGGAGCGTAAACATTTGTAGAAAATTATTAAAATACCCCGACCACAGGATTCGCGTGTTTGAAAAATGAAGTATTATCATCGAACGAATGAGCATCGAAGATGTAAAGTTGGGTTGCATTAAGCGAAGTACCTTTTACATTTTATCGGAAAAAATTTCGGAGAACGGCATCCGAGATTTCCGTTTGTTCGTCCTAGTTCCTTTCGGTAAATCGAGGAAACGAGGTGTAACATATTCGCGAAAAGAAAAAGGGAACGTATTCGTGTAATCTAGCTAGTTCTATATAATTCCGCGTCATCGGTAGCTGCCCAGTTTATTACTTCTACCCACTCGTTGTGATTTTGCATAAGAGTTACCGTGTATGGCATACGGAACGCTTTTCGGCATTTTCCATTATTGAAACGGGCACAGCTCGTGTACGCACTCCAAAGTATTCCCAGTAAGAAAATTACATTTACATTTAACCGCTGCAAGCATCAATCTTCATAAAATCAATTCTTCATAAAATCTCATAATTTTTGCGATTCATCACATATTCGTACCGTTAAACGAACGAAAAGCTTAGCACAGGCGTGACATTGAAATTCGAAAACGAGCGCGGCAAAAGGAATTATTCGAAGGAGCGAGTAGGCCCCATTTAAAATGAAGGCTTCGATGGCACAATTTCCATAAAATAGCCGATCGAAAGATATGCTTACGCGCAACGTAATAGCGGATTCAAAGAGAATTGCCAGCATATCTGTCCAGACGCTCAGGTTTCTACCGCGAAACTGGAACGAATTGAAATTCCGTCCTCGGGAAGATTCAATTACCGCGCGGAAATCTTGGGAGATTCCATCGAGCGGATGGACTTTGCTCCGAAAACGGCCGCATTTTGCGTCACGTGCCAGCTGCCGGCCGTATCTGTTTTACTCCTATTCCGGTTTTGCAGCCGTCACCGGAAAAACCAGCCGAGTTTCTTTGCGTCGATTTATCCGTTGAGAGAGCGCCTTTTTCGATCAGCGACCGGTTTCGCTTATCAGGTGGAAGCGTAACTTTTGTAAATATATAAGGATCGTCGCGTTAGAAAGTTACCGAAGTTGAGAATGTAACTAACGAGACGTGTACAATTTTTCTCCTTCTTTTGACGAATAAAATGAAATACAACGAAACCTCTCGTATCCGACCCTTCTACTATCCGAATGTTGGGTAACCCGAACAAACAGTCTCCACGCGGCATATGCTTTTTGTATTTCCGAAAAGTCCCTCCTCCAAACACTGGTGTCTCCCTCCATGCTCGGCTCGGATACCGGAGGTTCTGCCGTAACATTGATTCAGCGAGAAACGCTGTTCGTAAGATCGCTTTGACTTTTCAGCGCCGGATATCAGGATCCTAGATGAGGCCAGGCACGAGGTGCGAGATCGGTACTACAAAACCGGAAGCGGTATCGAGCTCTCGTGCGTCGTTTTCCCATCTTGCCCCGATTCCAGGGTTCCGCATCCCGTCTGGAGGAAAAATGGCGAGACGTTGCCGGATCACGTCAACGTTTATCACATTAATGGGTAAGCATAAATCCTGATGGGCGACAGATTCGAGCTAGCTTCCGTAGATAGATGCGTGCCTGAGTTCCGATTTACATGTATGTCCCGACGTGCGCGGGAATTATCTGCGCGAGGGTGGGTACGTACATAGGTACGCCGAGTATCGTCGATACTTAATATTGCGTGTGTACACATCGGTATCGCGAACGACGACAGGCGCGAAAAACGTGATTCTTGATTTAACACGCTCCCTACCGCCACGTAAAAGGGCATCGGTCCCCACTGACAAAAACTCTATTTTTGTACCGTTACGCACAAAAGTACTGCCAATATGTGCACGATTGACTTATCACTACCTCAAAACCGAGTGTCAAATTTTTCAAAGGTATGACCCTACTTGTGCCCATATAACGTAACTTTCAACTGATTTACGTAGCTATCAACTGATTTAGATGCAAAGTAATAATCTGCTCTCCGTTAAGAAGAATACTTTAGGTAATCTTTCTCGAGAGACGCGGAGTAGTCGACGATTTCACTTATTGCTTTAAACTCTTTCTAAGAAGACTTTGCTCGGCAGAGTCCATCATTTCTCGTTGCGACAAACAGCATTCGACCTTTTCAGATTTTCAAAGTTCTGTTCGATAAAGCGCCTTGGGAGAACTTCTGCGAAATGAATATTAAAGACTTTCCTGCAATTGTGCGGTACTACTCGTCTCGATGTACATTCTACGGTATAACGCCAAACTCCATGTTTTTACGTTACACCAACCGACCGAAAACCTCGAATATTTTAAAAAATTCCCTCTATCCGGCGAAACCGCGTCGGCTGTCAAACTATTCTCTGGAATCAATACCCGACTGAAATATTTCCAGACCACTGAATATTCTGGTAAATCAGAATCACGTATTTATCAATTATTCACGTCAATTTTTAACAATCCATGCCGCTCGAAAATCCACCGCGAACGTGTGTGTAAATCGCATAACATAGAAACCGATCTTTTTTTTTCAGGTCAAACGAAGATGTGGCGACTAGGCTCTATATCGAACGAGCGAAAAAGACTGACAGCGGGGAATACACGTGCTCAGTGAGCCAATTCAGTACTACCGCGGTGCATATTCACGTCCTAAATGGTAAATTAAACAAAAACCACGTATTCGTATCACGGATTGTGTGTAAATGTTACGTTCGCTGCGAAAATACGGAAAAAAATGTCCAGAGCGTGCCGAAACGCATAAAAAAATGAGTTGATAAAGAATAAGTGGAGTAAATTTTTGGTCGAGGTACTCAAGTTAAAGTGGAGCTGCTTCTCGCCGATAAATATTATCTTAAATTCAATTAATAAGATACCATCAGCTATTCCGTAATATCTTTTTATCTGGACCAGCGCCAACGTTCAATTCGTTATGAGAAAACTGTCCGAAGGATATTTGAGAAAAGTATGTTCGCTTCGATGAAGTTAAAAATATTATATTTGTTCGCCTCATGTAAACTTCTCGCAACGTGTACTCAGCCGCAAATCGCGTAATTTATTACTCGATTCGCGCTGTTTATTATACACGGAACTCATTGCGACCGATTGGATTACGGTCATAAAGATTTCGTGCCAGAAATTCGCCTACACTGTGTGTGCCAATGTATTCGATGTGTGCCACATGTTAATGACCTGTCGGGAACAAAAATTACGCTGGGCGAGGGCTTAACGGCCTCGTGGAACGTATAGCGTAAAACCTGATGGGATGATGTTTGCAGAAAAATTTTCAATAATGAATTACGAATGTCGAAACAATTTTCATTTCCCGATATTGTTACGATTGTTGTTAACAAACTTTTGCCGCACCTTGTATATATTTTTATATTTATGTATATGAATTCGCGAATCCTTTATCGTAAACCCTTCCAAAATGTAATGCAGTACGCTAAAATGCAATCTTGTTCTAGGTGAAAAGCAAGCAGCAGTTCATCATGATCAATGGAATTCAGCACAAACTAATTATCACGAGAGACTCAACGAATTGCTCGTCGCACTCGCCAGCTTCCTTCTTCTTCGTGCTTGGAGGTTCTACTCGCTGTAAAGTGCACCTAGTCATGCTGAGAATATCATTTTGTTTATAATGTTAGATTAATGCGTAATGCCTGCCGAGAGCTGCTTCGCAGCAGCTACATTCAGACGCATTTCAATTGAAACAAATCAGTATTATCATCGAACGTGTTGTCTCATTGTCAGTATTACAGCAATAAAAAGAATGGCTAATGGTGAACGTTCAACTGAATTGTCTTTCACGCGTTTCCGCTGATAACGCAATGTATTTCTGATTTCAACGCGAACGTGAACCTTTCCTAGAGAAGCTATTTTGTGATGCTTTAGAAATCAAAATATTAACGATATACAGTCACGGTCATTTTCTGTTCAAATTTCCAAGAATTCAAATTCTCCGGTATTCGATCGGTAAAAATGTCTGCTAAGCGTGGAAGTTTCGGACATTTTGAGCAATTTGAGAATTTGCGACTTTGCGAGCAAATAATCAAGAATTTTTTGCACGATATTATTTTGTGATTATCCATTGAGAGACGATGATCCATGTTAATGAAATTATTAATGCGTTGCGTATAAGTCTCTGATATAGATTCACCAAAAATAATGTTATCAGCGTTGTATATAATACATGTATAATTTCGCTAATGCGATGTACATTGAATTTTTGTCTATCATGGTAGGAAGGCCGTCCTTTCCGCTCATGTTTTCGGTGTAATCGAACAGAGATACGTCATTCTCAGCGAGGGTCTGGCAGTTTAAAGTTCGATCCGAGGGAAATCGGATTTCACGTTTAAATTACATTTCAATACCGCATTTTTGAGGGTGCGATAAACGTAATTCTATACGTGTTTTATCGGTACTTTAACGCCGATCGATAAACATCAGTATTACAAAATATTTGAAACGTTGACAAAAAATGCAACGTGTATTTATAAGGTCGAGACGTAACTGTTTCTAACGGACGATGGTGGATATTATTAGATGCAAGGCGTGGAACGATTAAATATTCAATCACCTCCTTTCGATGGCCTGTACATAAAACTAAAGTAACGATTGTATAATCGGGGAAGTTATCTATACTCTGCTCGATTGGTCGACTCGTTACTGTCTCAAGTATTTTGCGAGCGCGCTCAATGCTTTCCTCTAAACGTGTGTACATTGTCCAGTTAAGTCGACCAGTTTAGCATTACGCGTACGCTCTGGTACAATAAAGTATAATTAACTAAGATATCTCATTTAATGTTTATTCCCTCGCCCCTTCTTATTATTATCGTTTTCCAATATATTTTGAAGCTGTAACGTTTATTAATTTGAGGGCTTGAACTTACTTTGCTCGCATATCTGAATCTTCATTCTTGGTTCACTATTTCATGTGTTTTTCGGGCCGCTACGCTCTAATGTGTTTTAAAAGATTTGATTCCACTAGATTTCCGGTTTTTCACGGGTTAAGGCTATGTGCCTGCTTATTACAGGTGCCTACTCGAATCTATGTCTGTGTCTGTTTTTGGCTGCTGCCTTTTTGAATATCCATGGATCCTCGCGTATACGCAACTGTAAAATAAAATGGAAAAAAAACCTTTATAAAGATCTATCACACGAGGGGGTGAGAATTGCGTGACAGTTTTCTCAGTACACGTTAGTGTTGCCAAACCGTCGCTCAACTCTTCGAAGTGGCCGAATATCTGTGATCAACTGTGTTATGACACGTGTGAAGGCTGCGAGCGTAAAATTATTTTTAGTGAACGCCTGGGTATGTAATGCGTGCGGATGGATGACAGGGTGGAAGCAGTAGAAGTGAAAGGTTAATTATCGAGCGGGTATCGATTGGCGATCAGCCGAAGGTTGGCGCGACTGAGATTGAACGTGTAGTAAGAAAGGGTTGGCAAGCATGCGTGCGAAAGTTCAAATGGGAGATTGCCTGTTGCGCCGTTCGTGTCGAGAGTGAAGAAGTGCGTGTCGTTACATTTACTCTTTGCATTATTAATAATTATAATAGAGAAGTGCATCTAATTTCTTGTAACCATAAAACCAACATACCAATTTACGTGTATAATAAACAATTTGAATAATATTGGTGTAAATCAAATTTTGCTATGAATTACTCGATCCTTCGATTGATAAAATCGGTACAGTGACCCAGTGGCATGGCGGCACGAGTGTTCGAGAGGCAAGTGAATTTTTAAGCGGACTAATTCTACTATTGCAATAATCAGCGCAACCTCTGAGGTAAAGTAGCGAGTAGTGTAGGTTACTGTATTCCCTAGGGTCTTATCAACGTGGGCCCAAGTTCTTGCGTCTTGTTTCTGTCGGGTAAAGAGGTGTTCTACGCATCGCACCATGCATAGCAACGCTTGGAAAATCTTTCCTTATTATGTCTTTGTATAAGTAATACGCGTGTCAAACTAATTAGCCAAATCCTAACACATTGCATTCGAGGCGTTTGCGAATGTTTTCCTAAGTACACAAACAAGTTTCATTAAAATGAAAGTCAACTTATCAAATTTCAATCCTTCATATCGTTTCTCTCTCACAATCAGCCTCGATTCCGCACTTTACAACTTCGTAGCGTAAGTCTCTCTCTTTCCATCGGTACATCACTCTCGCACCCATAGCAGCCACACGGACGTTGGCTGCACGCATGCCCGACGTGTGCCCTTTTGCACACAGTGCGTCCAGCCCTCGTCCTTGTCGTTCGAAGGAAAGTGAGGCATCGTACCTTGGGAAAGAACGAGAGCAACATAAGAGAGGGCAGGTAAATCACACCGACAGGTGAGCGTACTGGCGGTTGTACAAATTGTGGGCCAGTATTTTAGTTGGATATTGTACAAACAAAATTGCAGGAAATGCATGGTCAAATTTTATTTTACCTTCTATAGCAGGCCCGGCAAACGGTGGAGAAATGCACTCTCCTCACGCGCTATTTTTTACCCCCACCCGTCAGCATTTAGACCTACGTCGTAGGCACGCCGTGCGAACGTAAAGAAGGACAGCGCTACACCATACAGTTTTTTCATCAATCGTTTCGGTAACACGATCCAGTAAAAAAACAAAACAGCGCTATCGCAGAGTCGAACGCCGGAGACGTGGTGTGAGTAAAGCCACGAGGAGAGGGTAATGACGTGCTGTGCGGCGGGTTGCGAATTTACTCAAAGAGCAGGCGTTTGCCGCGCCTGTTCTATAGTGAATTCTCTGACAACTTGAAATCCTCTTTACCGACACAGGGTATGCAGAACTCTAGAATCATTCTGATAAACTGAAGTATAGATTCCTATGACACAACTGCGTCCAGATGTGTCCTAAGTTATCGGTATAAGTTAAAGTTCTTTGATATACTCTACTATTTGTTCCACAACAAATTGTACTTGTAACAGATGACGCCTTCGTTACGAAAAACAAAATACACTTTACAAAAAGATACCGCCAGGTGGTATCAATGTTTTGTTATCGTACGTCGAAATTAGGGGGAATCTCTCAGCTCCACAATATTCTATTGAGCTGCTAAGTTTTGTTTGCAACGCGCTATTTTACCTCCACATGGGAAAAGCCTGTACGATATTTATTTACGTTTTGTACCAAATCTTAACCACTACTCATAAATGGACTGAGTTTGTTTTTAAATCGATAAATCAGAAAAAAAGAGAAAAAAACATTTGTGCCATGTCTAACACAATATGCACGAAGGGTTTAGCTTCTGTTTTATATTATATTATTCGCATTTTTATATCACTGTAATTATTGTACATTTATTTACTTACCAATCAGTGTTAATTGTTATACAAATGCATTCACATTTATAAACTTGCGTTCTTTCGATTAAGAGTAGGATACATTTTCTTGTGTGTCTAATTTCTTTACAGACATATATAGTCATACGTTCTTACACTGCATTCATACAGAGTGCAAGTTATCGGTGTATCTGAACTTTCAACGCGAGTCATTATTTGCGAAACTCCTTCCGTGCAAGGTCTCGCAGAGGTAAGTTACAGAAGTTCTTTACTAGTTAGACAGTGCATCGCATGAACACGCCTCTTATACAGAAACTCGAATAAGGTTTCCTTGCAATACGGCTTCAAACTTTCGTCAAATTTCCCACGAACCTTGCACTGATTTCAACGAACCTACCAGATGTCAGTCACTTCCTATTTACGGGAAATCAGCGATGGTACAACGAATATTCAGATCGAACAAACACCGCAAATAATTGTTTTTTATGCCCGTAACGAGAAATGCAATATTCGAATTTTGTTTAAAGAAAATTCGAAAGAATCGCTGCTCGCGCAAAAGAAGTTTTAGTAGCTTCACGATAAACGTGATGCGATTGAAACGATCATTTGTTTCATT
The DNA here is from genome assembly GCA_933228935.1 of Pemphredon lugubris. Taxonomy (NCBI): domain Eukaryota; kingdom Metazoa; phylum Arthropoda; class Insecta; order Hymenoptera; family Crabronidae; genus Pemphredon; species Pemphredon lugubris. The sequence goes on along the minus strand of OW121817.1, from coordinate 24,994,200 downwards.
TGAAAGAAATTCGTCGTTATTGATTGTCACATTTATATTTTCTTTTCCTTGGATATAAAAATTGGCATTAGAAATTCTCGACTCACAGGCTTTATCTTATCAGAGCGGACGACAATAATCAACTCTTAACTCGCTCGATCACATTTCCAAGTATTAATTTCGCACCACGGTGCATCGTCAATAATTCTGCTCAATTGGCTTCTCAGTTATAGGAGATAGGAACCAGTGAACAAACCTGTATTACCAGTAGGCACAACATTGCTAAACGACGCGGTCAATCGGGAATGCGTTGATTGCGACTGCAATTCCACGTTTCAATATTGCCACGTTCGACTTCTTGAGCCACTGGCGCTGCATTTCCAGTGTGAACGCACATGTACCGACCAGCATTCTCTGTTATTAGGTTTACAGAGAGTCGGTGTAATTTAACGAAGCACCGCGCACTATGTCTGGATTGCACTCGACAAGATTTTGTTCCCCGCCGCGATAAAGTAGAGTAAAGCGCATTTCCTGTTGTGTTCACCTCGAGCACCATTAAAACACATAGAAGTCAAGGAGTCGTGAATGCTGCTTGCGAAATTGAGCGTCGATTTTTCACCGATACGTGTTTAATTTTCGGCCGAGTAATGAGACCGATATACAAATTTTAATCTGCTATCGAGTTGTATCAAAAGCTTAGGTATCGACAAGAATCGTAGGGTATACAGAGTTCAATATGTGGTATTGAATGCGGTAAATCAAGGCCGGTGTCGTTCGCTCGGGTGATGACCAATTCACCGATTACGCTGACGTTCCACAAGACGAGCGACACATACCCGATATTATCATGTTATTAATATTATGGCTGATTAATAGTTACACATTATTATATACGTAAGTTCATTTTAGAACTATTCGACAGTATCATTAGGATTGAACTTACGTTTGCACAAATCGTGTCGTTCGTCGCAACGCCTGGCACCGACTGATGTTCCTTTTGTTTACATCGCACCTTTGACGCGGCAACAAGCCCTCTTTCTTATGGGGAAACTTATGGGGAATTCCGCTTGGTAAATGGTATCGACCCGAAAAATAGATGACACACCGTGCCATATACGTGTGGTGCGCGGCTTTACCCTTTTAGGGTTAATGGTGCTTTTAGATCCACTTAAAAGAATGTTTTTAAAATATGACAGGCACGAATAAAAACGTGTAAAGTACCGTAGCACGTCCCGATGCTCGAGCGCCTTCCCAGGGTAGCATCGCGAAAACTTATAGCGATTACAGGATGGATACGTACCTGCATAATAACGACGCGGGAACCAGCAATGGACGACGGAATAGAATGTGTCAATATTGGAAAATTGAAACTGATAATCGAATATGCCGACGCATTAGTACCATATACTCGAATCGATTAAAAAAGTATTTTTAATATAGTTCGTTAATGTCATTTTTATGGAATGCATCGCACCGCAAAGAGTAATTGAAGAATTTCATAGTTAGTTTCTACGGTAGCTTATTCCAATAACGAACCAAAAAGTTAAATTATACTATGTTAAACGGCGAACCGCACCGAAACACGTATAACTTAGCGCTCCATTAAAACTTGCATTACTCGTTGTTTCGTTAAACAATCCCGGTAGTGCTGAAAATCTTTCGTAGCAATTATTTACATATAAATAAAATAGAGGAAAATATTTCGAAACGGTGTCGTCCATTTATCAGTATTACGACGTAACGTACTTTTACGCGTGACATCAAACTTTTTTCGCACAAAAATTGGAACCGTTCAATTTTATGGCGCTCGGCGCGAAAAGAATAAAAATGTGCCATAAAGCATCGCCGGGCGCTAAAGTTGCAACTGAATTTCAGGTAGCGCGGGCGGTATAAATAACACGGCAAATAGCAGATTTCTGTAACTTTGCTCATCGACGCCACGTCAGTTCAGCGGCGTTACCGGCGTACCGGACGATGGTATATTCGTATCGTTGTATCGTTTCTCGGCTGAGATGGCTTTACACGGCTTCAATAGTTTTTCCATCGAAGAACATTTAAACTCGTATCAACGGTATACACGAGACCCGTTTCTTTTTCACGAGTTACGTCTCGCGAATGGCCGGCCACTTTCGAAATGTTGCTCGTTTCGCCAGTATTGTTCGCGAAGAAGAGAGAAACTCGCGCAGATCGATAAGAATCCTCGAAAACCCATCGCATTTGCATTTAAACGTTTGCAGTCCGATCGGTCGATAGTCGACCGTTCCCGTAATCTCCTTCCTACTTTTTTTTTTTTTTATTCCCCCGTCAGGCGAAACGAGCGTCCCGCGGGATCGCCTAATTGTACCTTGCCGATTCGAATGACATAATCGTAAGTTCTCGATGGTAAACTACTTACGGGAGAAAATGTTGATAGTTGAAATCTTGATTCTAATTTGTCTTTCTAGCAGATATAATTATGTCCATTGAAATTTGCAGCAACTATAGTTTCGGATCGAGAAATTATCGATTCGCTGCGTTGCACGCAGTGTTCGTATCGCGTATTCGGATAGTAAAAGTGATTATCGCTACGAGGGGGAGGGGGTTTGCCAATTGGTGGAATTAGAACAAATACCTTGACATCCAACTTTCCGTCGAAGCAGTTTGCATTGGAAGTGCACATCCGATAATTGAATTTCAATCGTCTATTAGAATCACGGAACGACTCAATCGGTGAGAAGCCTGGAATGGGTCTTTAAAAGGATAGCGAGGGGAATTAGGAATGTTTGAAATTTTTTCGTGTCGGAACGAATCAGGGGAAATTTCATTACATATACGAAAGTTATTTGGAGTTATGCGAAGTATATTTTCCATTACCTTCTCGACAGAAGTTTCTGGATTCCGAATTTAGCAAAGGATCGTTTTGATTCTCGTTCGAAGGGGGTACAAAAGATTGAGTAAAAAATGCAGGAGCTATAATCGAGTCCCGTTCGATTATCGGGATCTTGGAATTATTTACTCTCGTATCAGGAGTTTGTCGTCGAGCAAATCAACTAGCGTATGTCAAAGATACCTACCAAGTATTTTGTCAGAACTCAAAAAAAAAAAAATGGAAGAGCCTTAATCATGAGCATGAAATAAAGCGTTATCTCAACTATGCAATTCGCATCGCCTTTCTCGTAGAGAGCACTTGGTTTAAATCATTAGGATGTGACGATGAAGTGGTATCTATAAGGAGATGCACGATCGATAACTCAATTCCAATCTTCTATCAGGATACCGAAATTACTTAATCAATAGAAAGGATTGTAATAGCTCCGCGTGTTGAGACCGGGTCGAAGAAAACCCTGTGCGAAACGTGACATTTTCCCAATACAATTAACAGAGGTCCAAAAGACTTTCAAATATTACTAACGTGTGCCATTGTATCATTCGCGATAATGAACTTCTTCCGCGAACAATGCACATCCGATAATTGAATTCCAACAGTCCCTTTTATACGTTCGATCGTTTAATCGCAAAAAATAGGGGAAAAGTAAAACGTTCTTAACGCGCAAACAATTAACTTGAAAAAAAACCTAATTCGTCTATCATTTCTTTCTCGTACCTCCCTTCCCTTCCCCATAAAGGAATAGCTATTAATCCAAAATCCTCCCAGTCAACCCTTTACTTCCCCTAATTTCATAATCCACTCACGTCTCTGTTCCTCGCACACACTGAACTCCGGAATATAATGATTTCGTCGCACGATAACCCTATCGGGTTAATGCATAAGGGTCAATTACATTGTGGTTACTCCCAAAGCTCGCATTCCTCTACTAGGTTTACCTAAGCCCGTAACTATTATTAGCCCAAGCATTGTCAGGATGCATCCATGACTGAAACCTTATCTTTGCCTTATCTGGTGCCATGGAACCCAGCCGCAAAACCGGGCAAACGAAACAATGGTTACTCCTTGCGCACAGTGTGCATTCAGACACCGTACCATGGTAGTGTTTCATCTCCCTTCTTGAACCTTCCCGTAGCGAGAAGCTATTCGCTATAATCTCGTTCTTCCCCCGTAACACCCTCGGTAAAGTGTCACGATTTCCCAATATGGTAGCCTACTCTGGTGAACGTCTACGTGTTCGAGTAAATTACGTTTTTATTTACATCACTCGGGAAGCTCTGGTGTAGGCCGTGAATGAATTCGATGGCTAATGTTTCTAGTTCCACTTGATTTCCGAACAGGAAATCGTCATTGGCGGCAGAAGCTTTCGTCAATGGAATTTTCATAGTATAATATCGTCAAGGATATTCTCCGAGTTTTAATCTTGCTTACGGTCTACTTTTAGATTACGTACTTGGTACGTTGTTAAATCCGTTACCTTTATTAATCGTTATTATTATTTAGAAAGCACTTGTTAATTGGTCGTTTACCTATTTAGTGTGGGTATTAAAAGAACAATATAACAGTCATCGAAGCTGCCCGCAGTAGAATGTTCTACGTATTATTGGGCGACCGTAAAGCGAGAAGATAAATCTAAAGTGTCATGTTTATACAGAAACGAAAATGAATAATGCGGATCTAACTTTTAAAACATTATTATCTGGAAACCAATTGCAACAATTCCTTGTGCATATTACAGAACTTAGCGGCAGAATACCTTTTATCACGATCTCCGTTTCTCTGATTCAGGAATAATTAACAAAATTAGCCCAGATTTCGATCATTTCGAACGATTCTCGTGACGCTCTTGCCAATAAAACACCGAACGAAATTAAATGTTAAATTCGAAGCAATAGCGTCGTCGCGTCGAAAGTGATTTTCGTACAACTAGACCTGTTCTGCTAACTTTTATTACCTTTCGTACATCCACACCCCGGAGAAAGAGTCCCTCGCAAATTGCATCTGAATAGTTCTTCAGATTTGCGCGTTTCAAATTAATTTCAATGCAGGCAGGCAGTTTTAATCGTTGCCTTTCATCGTTTCCCTCCTTACGGGAACGGAAATCTCATCAGAGGGAGCACTCGATGAACCGACCGTCTACGAAGCGTCGCCGTCGCCGTCGCCGTCGTCGTCGTCGTCGTCGTCGTCGTCGTCGTAACAACGTTTATTCCCGTTTCTTAGGGAGTTAAGCCCACGATCCTGTCACGACGCGTTACTGCACCAGAAATTGCAGCAGCGGAGTGCGCTTCCGCGAGGGCGGCGAAAGATGCATTGGAACGAATGGGTGTATTTAGTGCCGCAATAGCGGGAAACCGCAAGCACGACGCACGCGAGTCTCGAGGGTACAATCAGACATTCCGACGTCGTACGTCCCAATACGCAATGCGTAAACGCATTATGCGAACACAAGGGAGAGGTGTAAATGGAGCGCGGGCTCGTTCGACAATCGCTCTCCCGTAAATATGTAAGTTAAATGGAAATTTGGTTCGATGGAAATCGTGGTACACGGGAATGTAACGACAAAAGAAATCATGTAACAATTGACCCGTTACGTGAAATGTTTGTAGTTCACCCTGCCGTTTAATTTATAAACATTACGGGAACATCGATGAATTTGCGTGAAACTGTAAACGATGTGATTGGTTCCTGTGTCGCTCACGCATTGAAGTAGATATACGCGGCATTTGTCAGCCGTGATGGCGGAAAGAGCAAACATCGAAACAGATACGTAAACGTATCGGGATCGAAAGAAAATTGTCAAGTTTTGTATATCCTTACTCTTAACGGCATAAAAATTGTTTTGAAAAATTAATAAATTTAAAATGAATTTTGTCACAAAGAGATGCCCATTATAGGTTTCTACCTACAAAATAAATAGGGTAGCGTTTCACCCTTGACACGTTTACATTCAACATTTTCCGCGAAAATGCATTGTTTTCGAGATAATACATAGATCTGAAGTTTTAATTTTAATGCGAACACCTATACGTATACGCGTAAGCGTCGACTCGACACTCGTATAAAAATGATGCGCCACGCGCAACAGCAGATTAATTCAATACCTGTTCGACACTTTGGCAAATCAATTCTCGAATCGTCCCGAAAGATGTTCGCTGGTAATTTTAGTTGGGAACATTTCACAGAGCAGTATTAACTTGCAGAGGAGGGAGCATCCACACGAATAACGGAGCATATTTACTTGTAACGAAGGAATCCCACAATTACTGTACATCGCCCGCAGGGAGTAATTGACCCTACCATCCCGTTCAGTTCGCTCTGCACTCCCTAAATACATCGCGAGAGCGATCTGCAAACATAAATAGAGTAATCTCGAATCTCGGAGATCTGGCTTGCATTGCGTAACGTTTATTGGTATATGTACGGCACGAAATTGTCGAAATAAGAGGAAGTATATTCGCGTTAACGACTTCGCGCTCGTATGATCCTTGACGCGCGGGTTACCGACGAAATTATTCGCTCATTAGCGACGGCTCTTCGACTACTCACGCGCATTTCGCGCAACGATACATCTGTTTTACTAGGTGCGCGAATATTGCAAAACAAAGTTGTTACAGGCACGACTCCTTTTCCGGGCACATTTAACGAAAAGAGGCGAATAAATCGTTTCAATCTGGCCGACGCGACGGAGCGACGAACGAATAAGTCGATTGTTCGTTTCGCGTCGTTAACATCGCAAACGCAGCGAGACGCGTAGGTTTTGCGCGAACGAAGCGTTCTCAGGTTTTACGTGGGACGTGAAATCAGTGGGAATATGTTTGTGCGTGGTTGTAATGGAGGAGAACCGCGATTACTACTCGCCAGTCACTGGGGAGCAATCGACCACCGGTGCACTACCGTGTGCGCGGATACGCAATGCGTGGAGGTACCTACAGATATTTGCATGTTATTGCGGCAATAAGAGCGAGGAGGCATTGTTAGAAAGGAGTGCGGATTACGCGGGTTTTTAGATTTTTCAACATAAAGGTTGTTTCCGGAAATTCCCAAGAGAAGGTCTGCGTTTTTTGTCATAAAGCGAATGTTGTACGTGCCAACGAATGATCGAATGGCATACTTTTCCATTTATTTTTTTCTCCTTATCAATCTCACAAACAATTCTGTTCCCTAATGCATTTTCTTGTCTTTTTTTTTAAACCTTTAGAAGTAAATTACAACGAAAAATTAGTATTTGCAACTCGGGAAAATGTGAACGCAATGACATATAAATTTATCTAACGCTCACCGTGCGGACAAATCATTACTTCGGTAAAAGTTTAACATCGCTGACTCGACGCCGCAAACATTTTTCTTCGCCTTCCGCGGAACAAGTGTAACCGTATACGTACGTACGTACATATAGAAACTAACTAACTACGTACTTGGTCGCAAACTTGCGCGCAACCGCATATACGTGTGCGTATAAGCTAATGAGGTAAACGGGTTACATTTCACGCTAGGCGTAAGACGTTGCAGTCGCATCCGGATTACCGTGCAGCTGGTAGAATCTTCCTCTTTTTCGCCCTACCTCGGCAACGCACGCTTATTTCGTTAATATCCATGCGGCAAAGAAATCTGATATTGCGGGTCACTGCGCCATTTGCGCATTTGGGTCGGCCGCATTTTAGAGTTAATTAATGGAGCGATCGGCGGGAAGTTCCCCCTCGCAATGATAATAACGAATGAACATCGTGGAAACAATTTTCAACCATGTAAAATTACACGATGCGTTCATTAATTTCGAAGAAAAGTGCTCGCCGGAGGTGTGCGATCGATCGCGGATTGTAAACGGCAACGGATCTGTACGCGATTAACCGTTCCGCGTTTACCGCACAGATTTTCATTTCCTTTCACTCCAGAATCCGTACAAGACTCTGACTTTCTTTGCGGAATTTAAAGTAGTCCCCGTCCGCGTTAATACACGGTAAAACTTCCCGTATCCGAATACCCTCGTATCCGAACGGTATACTTACCTACTGTGCGAAAGTTCTGTTATTCGAGCAAAGTGTGTCCTCGCGGCGCACGTCTTTTCCTACTATAAATAGTTCTACAAATAGTTCTATTTCAAGTTTTATTTGTACGTAATTTAAACAAACCACCGATTTACATTTATTCGATTCGAGTAGATATCGAGGAAATGAAGTATCTGAAATGTGATCTATTATCCAAAAATTCCTTTATCCGAACAATCTTGCCGGATACGCGAGGTTCTGTTGTACTCTGGAATCGATTTTCTGACTTCTAAAACGATACAAAAGATCGATTCATTTTCGAGAATCGCCCATCACTGGTTCAAACGAAACCTCGGTAGGATTATTACGAAGGGAAACCGCGGTTTGCTTTCTTCAATTCGCGAGAGATTATTTTAACCGTACAGAGGTATTTACTTACTCGAGATTGAAATTAAAAAAATGCAGCTCGTTACCGACGCTTCGTTAACGCGCTAATTACCTCGGAGTATTCGTGCAGAGTCGTCGCGATAACTGCTCCCAAAACAAACGCTTAGTTTCCAGGAAACAACGAGATACAGCGGAAAACGTCAATACTGAAACTTCCCTCTGCGGAATTGAGCCTCGATGAAAATGATCGGTCACAAATGCGGTTGCATTTGTACCGGTTTTTTCGGTTAATTAATAACGCTTATCAATTAATTTACCTACGAGCGTTTCGTACTTAATAAAAGTAACGGATACATCATTATTTTCTATTAATTTAATGAATTTTGACTAATAGCATTTACCACCTCTGTGCTACTTTAATCAGTTTCGGTAATACTTGTTACCAAGCCCCTTTGAGTTTTATTCATCTCAACAATATTTTTTACCAGTCCTGCTGTAGTTTAATTAATTTTCGTACTATACTAAATTTCTCCCGCGGTTCCGCCGTGTCTAAAGTTCCAATGTTCATCGAACGTATATTGTTAAATCCAGCGGTAAACAACGCGCCAATGTGATGCAGATGTTTGAACAAGTTCCTTTGGCTGTACAACCACGCGTAGCGTATCCTTCTCCATCAATGGATATATTAACATTAAAGTCCTCATATTATCCTAAATATTGTGCTTTATGTAATTTTTTAATTTGGCAGAAAATTATCCGAGTGTCGTAAGACAGCCGGGTAAGCGTGGGTAATAAGCGTATCGTAATAAGCAATCTGGGCAACGTAGAAAATAACACAGACGTTCGTCCGCATTATTATCTTTGTGATTCAAAGACCAATTATTTTAATTCTGACTCCCACTTCAGCCAATTACTCTCGCCACTCTATTCGGCTATCTTTCATCGCAAATTTTTGCTATCATTTCGTTCGGACATGTTCGATGGTTTCCTGCTTCCTACATCCTGATCCGCAGACTTAACGACGGCGATTCGCCGCCTTATCTTCGGAATATTCTAATCAACGTTACGAGTGCCCGAATAAGTGGTTCGAGTGTGTACCTTAAATCGTTTTTAGTACGTATACGTTGTTCCACGAAATTTTCTTCCGTACACTATCGAATCGCCCTCGGGGAATTGCCCTGCCCTGTTTCCGATCGAGAAAACTCTATAATACTCGTTTATCACTACGCGATAAAAATATTTCAATCGTGCGTTATACAAAATCAACGCCAAAATGAGCGTAATGCATTCCTCAGAATTGTACGAGGGTGGCAATGATTATATTATATTTGTCATTTTATGAAGTACGAAACGTTTGTACCAATTCTATGACGACGGCCGATAACGTTCACGATATATAACTAAATCTAATTAAAGCGAAACGTATAATTTATTGTTGAACTTTTGTCTTCTATTCACAAAAGCATTTAATTAGTATTACTTCTACTTGATAGTACGTATTCGTTATTAATGTATTTCTATTGTCGATGTAATTAATGTACGTATTAAATCCTTCGAAATTCATACGCGCATAATACCGAGCGCGTTCGCGTTCACTCCGTTCGTCTCCATTGTTCAGGTTTACAAAAGTCTATATCCGTAACTGACTTCCCCGTAAAACCACTTTTATTCAAAGTATGATTTTTGGAAGCTCTGAAGTATTTTTCGAGTACCCTCGATAAAATGGACGGAGCAGCGCTATCGAACCTCGTATACTGAAAATGTAGAGAAAAATATATTCTTCGAGGAAGATAGGATATGCTTCCTACAAGTACGATAACAAATTTTTTTCAAATTTTTTCCAAGTAACAGTTCTTAATTCCGCTTGTACATTAGCGTTTAGACAAACTTGGTGAATTTTCTCGCTTTCCGAAAAAATATGTATAATGACGTATCACAAGGTACATATAACTTCGAAAAAGACAGAATTATAAGAAAACGCTTACGTTTTATGCATGCTTTGCACGATACCTTACAAATTGTATAACAATAATATCTGATTCTATAATGCAGTATGGCTCGCCTAGCAAAAATGTAATTAACAGCGCAAATTGATTATAGTTAGAATTTTTATATATTGAAGAAAGATCAGGTGTAGAGTCACGATCGATAGTTCTCGCTCGTCTCGTCAACTTCCCAAGCCCCCTGCCCTTCTTAAAAGCAAACTGTTGAACAATAAATCTTCGGCTTTGTTTCCCTGACACGTATTATACGTCGTCTAACTGGACGACTTCGAGGGTCTAGGGACGAAGTGCATTCTGCATAATACACAGAGAGTTCCGTAAGTCGCGGACCACTGGTTACTTGAAAACCGGTGGATTGTTCTATGCGCGTAAAGGGTGTTCGATAAATCACGAGTTTCCTGCGCATCAGAATTCTACGATGAAATTCTATTGAAAACCGATACTCGCGTATAAAACGTCTGAAAGTCTGTATAAAGTGGTATTCCTAGTTGACGAAAACTTGAAAAATTTTCGCCGGAATTGGTGATTTTCAACGAGACGCGTATCTTTTCTCAACCTTCATTGGGCGACCGGCAGAACAACCCCGTAGACCGGCGCGTAGCTGTGTGTACTCGAGATAATGTAGTAGTAACGTGGCCGGTTCGTGCCACTGATTACAATATTCAAATTTTCCAATTTCCATATGCACGCGTGTCTACGTAGCTATAGGTTGTATGCGTGTGCCGGCAATGAGAGAAGCCGACATCGACGATGCTCTCCAATCTCGAATTCCCAGGCAAAACGTCAGCCCCCGAAACATCGCGTACGCGCATTTTGCATTTGACTCCGTGATATCCCACGGCCTTGACGTAACCGACGATACTCGGAGGATCGCTCGTTCCGGCAAGGAAATCGCGCGAAGCACGATTCGTGCACGGTCGATTGACTCGCTGGAAAATTCGGCAGACGTCGGGCGTGCTTTGTGCGTACGCCGATTAACGGGTCCGGCGGATCGATTAAACGAGAATGCAATTTACCAGGCTTATCAGATTTTAACAAATTCCATTCCGCTGCCCGATGATTCGGTGGCACATTTTGTTTTCTTTTAATGCGGCCCCGCTGTTTTCAACCGCGTCGATTTCCCAGCCAATCTGAGCGCGATTTCGATTAGCGACTATCTCTGTCGGGCGAGTTTGTCTGGAAACGTTCCACGACCTCCGCGACCACGTGCAAAGCTTCCGGATTAATCCTGCGGTTTCGGAATGCTTCTTTCGTAAGACGATCGTGGTCGGGGAAATTGTTCGCACGCATGTTTCGGTGGGCAGCACTCTTTACTTGCGAACGTAGTCGTGAAAACAAATTGGTACTCTCACCGTAGATTACGATACGATGATATAAAGTATTTTTGCACAAGATTGGTAAAGGGACATTTCTGAAGAAAAGTTTTTTATTCGGAGGAATAGAAATTTCTTTCGTTATCGGTGTTGTTTAAAAATCTATTATATCAGAAAATCAACACAGAGAGCATATATTCTGCATAAACATTCTCAGTTGAATAATTTTTAAGTTATAATAAATGAAAATGAATCCCTAATATTTTGATGTTTTCCTTTACTTTACTTTTTCTTTTTCCAAAAAATATCGATGTAACGATGGGAAGTTGTTATTAAAATAAATGTAACCCACAGTCTTCGAATCCAAGTGTCGAACATTTCCAGTTAAAAGCGCACGAGTTTGTGTACGATGACCGTGTGATGCTAACCATTACGCGCGATCCCTCCGAGACCGCTGGGAGGAAAAGCTATTTGTCCAAGTTAATCATTCGGATCTGGCTGAAGGGAAACGTGGACGAAGGAAAGGATCGTCATTAAGATGGCGCGGGGAGCGAAGTGAGACGAAGTTAAAAGCATAAAAGATTAATGAAATTGAGAAGGAGGTATTATCGTACATTTCCGTAGAATTCTTCCGTTACCGGAAGGAAGGAGGAAGCGACCGTAGACGGAAACTACATCGAACGAAAGACGGAAGAATTCAGTTTAAAAAAAGCGATGAAAGTTTTCCGTGTTCGTTGATGTCTCGAGCAATATCTGCGCGGGTCATTTTCAGTTATAGCACTCCACTCCGTGGTCATTAATTTTAATTACTACGTGCACTCGGTTGTTACAGCTCGAACAGGTGTGCGTCCAGTTACTCCATTTGATGTTTAGCGAAGCTTTCGCTATGGAGAATTGCTCTGTCGCATTGCTTGATTAAAATATAAAGATACCGCACGGTATGGCTTTCCATATCTCGTAGAATTATAGAATAATTATACGTGAAACGGCTAAAAGTTATACTAACAGAGATCCGACGAGATGCGATGCTGAATATTCTATTTAAAGTAGTAAAAACAACCCTTAAGCGCTTAACGATGTCCGCGATGTTTATCCAATTTTAAGTTCGCGTAAAACGGTACAGTATCCTTTCGATGTTTTATTTTCATACTGTTATTTTACCACCGAACAAAACTTTTCATCGCAGAATATGACTCGCGCTGTACAGGTTGAATAATTACAATTCACCAATTAAAACTGCGTAACGTGAAACTCACGATTCGTCGGTCACTCCGTATACAGAGTGCTCATTTGAATACTTACAATCTTAATACCTCCTAAACAGTGGATCTTCGGGAAGAATATAGCGTACACCGATCGAGAAATGACACATTCGGAAGTTTTGTCCTTTTCCACGTAATATAGGAATGTGCGAATAGAAATAGAATATCGGAAAAAAGAAAGTTCACTTACAAATGGTGCGGGTTTGAAAGTCACAGTGGTGTAAGTCGAATGTATCTTTATCGACACGCGCCACTCTGATTCTCAGCCCCTCGGGGGGATCGCTATAAAATATTAATGATTCTCCCAGAGTTTGGAAATCAGAGTGGTGTATGTCAATAAAGATCCAAATTTGACTTGCACTACTATCACTTTCATCCTCTCAAATACTATTAAAAATTCCCGACATATAACGACTACACAGGACAGTTGTATTTCCCCCTCGAAAACGTGAAACTATTCAATTCATCCGTCATTTATCCCGAAAGCGTTTTTATCGAGATATTTAGATTCGAAGTTTTTAAACGGACGCTCCGTATGCCGAATCTGCCGAAGCGAATCAAATATGAACGACCAAAGGTAGCTATGTACGATCCAAGGGGATGATCGGTAGGGCCGTGTCGACAGGTACGAGGGGTGGGAAGTGTGCGAAGTGGTGGAGCAACTGGAGAGCAGGGGGGGGAGGGAAACCGCTGCAGAATTTCAGGAGAGACGTGCAGCCGGCGCGGCGTGGAGCGGAGCGGCGGTGTGCGGGTAACCGGCAATTAGCCGAGATATTATCACGATCGGTGATGCGCCTCGGTAAAATCTATCTATTATCGTTAGCCCCATAGCTGGCCATCGTTCGAACCCTTCGCCCGTCCTCCTCGCATGGCCCTTGCACACGCCTGGTTCTGCGATTTCAATTGCTTTTTCATTTGGGTCACTTGGCCGCCCCAACTTCTCCTGTCCCCAGACCCAGATGCTTTCTTCTTGGTTGCTCGATCTGCTACCATTCGATTAGAGATATATGTACATTATTTCATCCGTCATGAGATTCTATCGAAATTAAGAATTAATTGATGTGCGATGCGTCCGCGATAATCCTTCGGATTAAATTATACTTGTGGGTCCCGTGAAAATTTCTGTGAATCCTGGTTGAGAAACGCTGATTCAAGTGAATTAGCTTAACAGAGCCGTGTAGTGATTAAAAGATAAGTATTTTCCTATTGCCATGAACGTCAGTTCTTCTGTTATTCGAGTAAACCGATAACGCACGCTTTACGCTCGAGTTGCGCTTTTGTTCGCCGAGCATCCTCGCATCTGTTAATTCATCCGGATAATTGACGTCTTATTTTCCCGCCCTCGTATCTCCGCCCTTCCGACGAAACGTCTCCCTAGTTGTATTTTATCGTTGCCGACTATTTCCCTTGGTTCGATTCGTAGCCCGAGGCACGCGTTAAATCCACGCTCGTGCCATTAATCAAACGTTTCCATTCGGCCGAATTGGAAATCATATCCTCCTCCTCGGTTTGACCAATTTGCCGCTAAATAGTTCCGGTGTTAATTTGACGTACGGTATTTTCATTAATTTCACTCGGCGTCGTTCACGGTAACATTAGCACCGCGACAGATGTTTAATCGCGCATTTCTCACCGCGAGTGGATCAAGCGATTCGCGGTGATTGATTTGGCCATTAAGAAATGCGAATCAATTTTCTTCCCGAGTCACGATACCATTTCGTATGCATCCGTTCGCGATTGAAAAAGTTAGCTCGAGGTGTCCGTACATTATCTTCGCTTTTAATCCTTCCGTCCATTTAGATGAACCGAGGATTCCCACCGAGCCGGGTTTAAGTCGTTTATCAGGCAAAACTTCCAATTCCGGAAACTTGGAAACTATTTCTTAATCCTCGTTCTTTCCCGTACGCTCGATCCCAGGATATATATTTTAATTATCGTAAGTTTTTTTTAACATCGTAGGATCTTGTTTTTTTTTCTGTATCCACTGTGACGTGAAATTGTACAAATCATTAATAAATATGAAAAGTATCTATGCTGATCATGGTACGCGATCCCTCGTTTGGTATCTCGAACAAAATCTGTTCGTTTCAGAACTTTCCCCTGACAGTTTCGTGGGAAGACAATTTATTTAAAAATACCGTGCAGCACCGGATGCGTCAATTATAATTTTACTCAATTATATATCGGCCGTTCGGCAACGACGTTGTCTGGGTCTGGGTTTGGAAACCTCTTTCCACGTAAATGTCAAATTAGCTGGATAATTAAAAGCGTTATGTTTTTAAACATTTGTGCAAATAATTTCTTGGCCTATGTAAACGGAGGCAAACGTAAGAAAGCAACGATGCAGGGACAATTACACGAAACTAGGATATCACTGTGACGCGAGGTGTAGCGGAAAATTAAAAGTACAAACGGTACTATGTCTCACCCTGTGCTCGCTGGAATGAAAACTGTCCGTTTCAAACTTCCCTCGCGAATGCACAAAATCTATTTGTAACCGGCATCGTGCCGACGCTGGTGCGTTTATTAAAATTTCACTCGACGACACCACTCATTCGCCGAATCGTCTGCCTCGCGCCAAAACCTTGCTGTCCAAAATTATGTCGAAGAAGCTGCGAGATATTAACTGAGACAAATTATTAAATATTAATTGACAAAATATTAAATTCCATTGTTTTTTGACCTATATCATTTCCACATTTCCGCGTGTTGTTTTGTGGTAACCTGCATGTAACCTGCATGTAACTTGCATTCTACAGCTCGAGTAATGCGTGAACTGTATTTTAAAAAAAAATTGTGTCACGTGGCATTATGTGACCACAGGTCATACGTTTACCGCGTAAAATATAAAGAAATACCGTTGTGCATTTTTTCGTAGCCTTTTCGTTTTACTAAATTAATAATAATATGTGTTATACATTAATAATGTTTCTGCTCGGAATTGAAGTAGAGCCGCGCTCCCAGCGGTAGAAAATTAACATTCGTGCCGAAGCGCGAGATTCGGCAAAATGCAGTTTTGAAACCCTAACTCTCGTTGAAAAGTACAACGGCGCGCCGCGCCGGAGTAAAAGTGCATCGCAGTGGCACGAAGCAACGGATGAAAATGAAAACTACGCAGCCAGTACAAAGAAAAGTATGTTCGACTACGCCCTAACCCCCTCGTCTGTTCGCCCGTGCGGAAACTGCACATATTAGACCTTTCCCTTTACTAATTCGCGAAAGCTATTTATCCCGGCAGTTGCAACGTACAAATGCACTCTCGCGCAGGTGGCGAGCCTTTGTGAGCGCGAGAAAACAAAACACCTAGCTGACTCAGTCTCGGGGAAAACTGGGGACCGGTACACGCGCGAAAGACACTAGCCAGAAGGTGTTTTTCTTTTTATTTGCCGTTTTTTTTGGATGCGCGTAGCGTTATTAAAGAGAAAGCCTGAAAAATGACGGCTCATAAAAGTCAAGACAAAAGGCGCCGCCGGCGATTGCACCTCTTTCCCTCGGGATGAATAGAGGACGAAAGCGTGTCGCTAGAAACGGGAACGAAAAGACGACCGCGATGAGGAGGGTGGAGAGGAATGCCGGGGATGGAAAAGAGGTATAGACGAGGGAGTGCTGTATCGTGAAATCAAAGTTATCCGGCAGGATGGTGTAAATGACCTCTCTCTCTCTCTCTCTTGGTCGTTATACATTTTCGGTTTTACCAACAATTTTGCCCACACGTTCAAACGCGAAAGTGTGCGGTGCAATCTCCAAGGAAAATTCTTCCCCTTACGCTTTTGCTTATTCGTTCAAACCCGAAGGTGCCTGGTACAATTCGGAGGAATAAAGTTAGAACGAGTAAAATGCACTGTACCGTGTTAATACGTCCTTGTCTAATGCTTGTGTTTTTACGGAATGAGCAAACGTTACTGCGCTGTTCGGCATTCTTGGGGATGCAATCCAAGCGGCGCTGTCGCACCATGGTTGACAATTGTCAATTTGGAAACTAGAAAGACCCGTGGCATCGTGATTAAGCGGGTGAAAATAAAATTGGAGGTAAAACGGGCAGCTCGGTACGTTCCCGTGTCAGCTAAATTTGCGAGTTCCAACGGAGGACGTCCAGTGGGACGCGTAGCGATTTGGTTCTAGCTACGACGCGAAATTTTCCGACGGTCTTAGGTGGTGGTTGCACCTAAATACAGCGTGGTTAAACTCGGCACATTTTTATGATCGTCTTACGCGAGCTCAGTACCGCGCGTTAAGCAGGACGAGAGTATAATCTGCGTCTTACGAAGCTGAAAAGTGATTAGGTCTGTTAGAGCGATACGTCTCTATTTCCGAACATCTCGCGCAAAAGTATTACTTTTAAATGCCGCGAGCGGTCTGAGGTTAATCAGCACCAGATTTAAAGGATTTCTGTGCCTCGTGACGTTTATCTCTACGAATGGGGGAAGAAAGAAATCTCTTAAATGTCACTTAACGTCAATTACCTTCCGCTGAATATTCATCTTTGACCTCACTACCGACTTTAGTCGAACCATTTGCAAATTCCCCCGAAACTTTCAGAATTCAATAAAGAGAAAATCTATCGCGGAACTTTTGAACCGAAGAACATTCCACGATTCACGGAACAGAATGAACTCAATATTAAAACGTTGCGTCACACAATTGCTTTCGAGGCATACGATACGCGCTTGTTTCGTGTACGACGCACCGCGTTTCTTCTGTGTACCGCGCGAAGAAAAGGGAAAGCGTAGAAAATCCACGAGACCCGAACATACATCCATCGCGTCGCGTCGATCGTCGATCAATAAAAGGCGTAAATTAAAAAAAAACCAACTTCTCGTATGAGAAACGACGCGACGGCGCGGCGGTAACGCGCGAACCGGGTAATAATCCCGACTTTTGCGTTGCACCCCCCAGAAAAGTATCAGTTGTTCCATCGTACACCGGCCAGGCATGACTTTTAACGAGAGTGCAGAATTAATTTTGCTTTTGAGTTTCCAGAGTGGCGACCGCTTTGTTAGCCTCGTTTACCACGGAAAATTACAGCGTTCGCAACGTAGTTACCGAGTCTACATCCTTTAGCGGGAGCTCATGCCCCGTTAGTGGTAGGGCTACGTGTTTACTGCGGCAACGAAACAGGACCTAACAGCCCAGCTTCGGGCGCTACAAGTTTATTTCCTTGACCCGCAATTTCGATTTCATGGTAAGACGACCGCCTCCTTACGTGCCGTTTAACAAACGTCGCTTTCTTAAAACTTTCCTCGGGAAGATCAGTTTCAGGAAGTTCCGCGGAACTCGGGTTCGCGGGAGTACTTTAATAGTCGCTCGGTTAAAATTAGTGGGGCTCGGTACGCGATGCTTTACGAGATCCATTTCTCGCGGGGGATCTTCGAAGAACTCAACGCGCCGAGCAAAATCCTTGAGTGCGGTGTGCTCTTTGTTGTATCATACCCGATTATTAGGGATGGATGGGGGATGTGCTATAGCGGGAGATACTTCCGCGAGCATTTTTTTTGCACAAGACTACTGAAAGGATAAACAATGTAATGATCGTGAGACGCCCCGTTTTTTGGGCAGATCCTTTAGATCGCTGACGGGCGAGATCAGGTATTGGACGTATCTGCGTGTAGTAATAAAACCTCAATATATTATCATCCTAAACAAGTTAGTTTTATTTGTGGAAAATCCCCTTACAACTACGTTGCGAGCAATTGGTCGATTGTAGAATAATTGTAGAAGAATTGTAGAAACGGATTCTTAAAGTACTTTGTCAAGGATCTAATGGCGGATCGTTTAAATACGGATATGAGACGAAAATATTTCCATCGCTGGTTACTCGTAAAATTTTTGCGACCATCAACCACGGACGTAGTTGGTCAGCGGGATTTTATAGGGACCGTATGTTGCTTATTGCGCGGTCACGTTTCCCAACGAGCACCGTTGACGGTGCCTCGTAGTTTCAGCTGGTTTTAGTTGATGCATCGTACCGAAGAGTTCTTCGGTCCAGTAGAGTAACACGTACCCGTCAAAGAGAACAAAGGTATTTTGTCAGTTAAAACGTGCGCGCTAACGGAATAGGAATGGAACGTATCGCAAATCCGCTCGAACGGGAATCGCGAGCCAAGTTGAATGACAGGTATTCCCGATAGTATCTATCTTCAACATATTGCCGACGTCGCTTCGGTATTGCGGTGTTCCACTTTGAGACAACGATATTGATGCTCTATCCCCGACATTCTGTGACCTTTCTCGAAATTTATACAGGCTGGGCCAACTAACGCGACCACCTCAAATTATTCCGTTTTTAGCGCACCGATCGAACCTCTTTGCGGCTCGCATAATGTGATTCGTGGAGGCCCCTTAAAGATGATTACACCGTACTCGATGTACACATTTTACGGTAAAAATTAAAAAAAAAGGAGAACGAGGCAGTCTTAAAAGATTCGAAAAAAACTGATAAGAGTTACACTATAATCATCTTCGTGGCACTTCCGATAATCCGGGATGAACCCAAAAGTTAATTACACTTCCGCGCGAGACGGTCAATCCCAAAAGATCGATACTGACTGTGGTCGTGATAAACTATGGTCGATGAGATTGTAGAAAATTCAGAATTTGGTTTAAGAGCGTCGCGCACCGTTTAATTTGTCAAAGCTCGATGCGATTTCATATCTCGAATCGCGAAGAAGAAGTTTATCGACTAACGAACTGCTTTTACAAGTGAAATATAATTTCTGTTCTGGAAATTCCACTTTGTAACGGGTAATCAAACGCATACCTGAAACCATCTGTATACGCGCACCGGTGGTACCGATACGTTGATGCACTTTGCTTTTCCCGTGCTACCAGTTTACCGTATCAAAGTGCATTCCGGTAAAGGTCGGAACAATAAGTGCTCGTCAAAGGGAACAAAGGACAGTCGCGGATTAAACCAAAACTCAGTCAGCGAAGAACGGTGTGAATGCGAACGTGGCGAATGAGCGAACGCGCGGTAAAACAGACTGCATATCGAACTCACGGTGCAACACGTGTTTCTGACATTCTATCCGCGGACGTTTCGTTTGGTCGCTATTTTTCACGCATTTCCTTTCGTCCCTTATCGCGTATCTCGTGAAACGTTTCTCTTTTGTGTTTTTCCCCCTATAACGCGACATCCGTCTCTTATCCACATACTTTCTGCCGCCGGATACGCTTAAAATATAATTACAAATTATTGTTTGGTTTTCCGAAGACAAACTTGCACCGATGAAGATCAAACTTACGAAATTTTATAGGACCGAGAACAAAAGGAAGGGACAATCAGTTTTAGTGAGAACAAAATAAACTATGTTTCTCTCCCCGGCAGTCCATGTTCCCCAGTAATTTGTCGGATGAAGGATATCGTCGCAGCGCTTACAATAAATGCATGAGAAATTCGCTCTTACATAATTCGTCGATTCTCATTCAACTTTCCCCCCACCCCTTTTCTCGCACAGTTTCGAAATATTTGCTCGAACGAGAAAAGAATATACCAGGCACTGGCTCCTTGAACTCCGAACTGTCCGGGGTTCTGAAAAATTATAGACATAAGTCACGTCTGACCCAACTTACGAAACTGAGCGCTTAACGTCGCTCGAATACGACCCCGGACAACTTAATTCGCCTTAATATCACTTATAATGGGAAGCCATAAATTTCGCCGATACGTTCTCGCGATGCCGTCACGCAGTCATTGCGTAACAATGGGATCGCGCGACGGAACGGCGGCGTGGCGGGGGGGGGGGGGGGGGGGGGCAACAAAAACAATAACACCCGTACGATGCTCGCGCGTCACTCAAATTGGCGCATCCGAGCCAAAACAGTTAACACCCCTGCGCGTCGGTACGAGAGCGTTCGCCACGCGCCGCCGATTCATTTACGCGTCCTGTAATTTAAATGGAATGCCGAGGTTTCTATTGAACGCGATACCAACGTCGGTTCTCTTGTTTGTCAATCAATCGAGGGACGGGTGACCGAGGGGTGGTGGTGGTGGTAGTGGTGGGATGGGGTGGGGTGGGATCTGGGTGTATGCTGAAAATCGAATGCAAATTTGATAATTTAGGTATACGCGGAAGCACGTCGGTTTCTCTCGAGCGCACGTTTTCCGATCGGCGTTGATGTTTCCCCACGCGTGAGATGATTGGCTCACCTCTTAACACATCGGGGTCATTTCACGTCAAATTATGAAACCCATCAAATCGACTCGCCCCAGGCTCGAATGAAATTTCCCGGCTTTGCGGATCATATTTTGGAAAGTGATTTCGTGGTGGTTTATATCGCCCCGAGGTTTGGTTTTCGTCTATTAGGAAACGTTGCACGCGTGGGAAAAATAGTTGTTAGGATTGGGAGGTGGTCAACGGTGTGTGGGAAGTTTATTATAAATGTTCGACTCAGAGTTAGGTGATTTCTTTCTACGACGCGAGTCGTCGCATTGGGTGTAACTTACACCCACAATTACTGTAGCGTTGAAAGATCAGCTGATCTGAGATATCATCTCGAAGACGTTCCGTCGAAAATCATTTTTGCCACAGAAATAAACATCTTTTGACGTAATATCCATCGAGAAAGTCCCTTTGAGTCACACATTTTCCCTTCAAAGTCCATCCCCGAGACCTTTTGCGCCTCTGCCTCCCTTACCAATTTTTGATCATATACGTATGTATATTCTATACAATATCCTGCGACACGGAAGAGCAGTATTGACAACTCTCTGGAGACACTGATCGATCGGTACTCCAGTAATCATTAAAACCAAGCTCTCGACCACGTCAACTCTGAGAGTCCTTCTTTTGAAAATCATGTCTTCTATGATGAATTTTAAAGAGCGTGTTGTTAAAGTCATTCCATCACACGGATTCACCCGGTATATATACCGATTTAATTATCGCTTTCTCGTAGAGTATCGAGAAAGCGCATAGACGATATCTCTATTATGACTTCATTGGCTATCCATGGAGGAAAATCGAAATTCATTAGCAATTCTTACGAATGGATTCGATCTTCGGTCGTTGAGCTGTAATTTATGCCCCGCGCGACCACTCTGGGATTAATCAAATTCAGGCTGTAATGGATACTCGACGCGAAGCTTTTCGAAAGTATTCTTAATATTCCGGTCGTTTATTCTGAGACGATATATATATATAAATTATTGATTTCACCCGCGGCACTGGGAAGTGTTATGGAAAATTTAAAAATGCATCCTTTCCGAAACGACTCGCAACTAGGATGATCTTCCTTGTAATCCTCGCCACGCGAATTATCTTCCACAAAGCGTGTAACGTCAAGGGTGCAAGGGTACGTAATTGCAAGCCTGACGTTGATTAACGTCGACGATCGATCGAGCGTCGCTGTTCGATCGTCCGGAGGATCGATTAAATCCGCCTCGATCGGTTCCCACGCTACCGTGTTCACGCTCTCGACTAAAGCAGTTCCAGCTGCTTCATTTCGTTAGGCTAATTTGCATTGGTAAAAATTCTATCCTAAAGATCACGATGATTAATGTATGGAGTGCAACAATTATCCCTCCGACTTACTCGCAAAATGTAAATGACTCGCGACAGACATCTTATAATGAATTCCCTGCCCGCGCCACGACGATCGCTGAATCTCAGCTTCTACGTTCGCAGGATTGAAAAAGTTTGAGGTTTCGGTCTTTCTTGTCTTTTTTTCTGTCTTTTGTTTTTTTTCCATCAACGACGTAATTACTTATAATATGTAGTGGGCAAAGAACAAAGTCCTGGTACGTCGTAAATCAAACCGCGAGTTTCGGTTCGGTACTATCCTGTTACGCGTCATTAAACTAAATACTTTCATCAAACTTTTAGCATCTTAATCGTTCGTCCTAATGTAGGAAGTTCGCTAATCGTCCACCCTCAAAATTCTCTGTCGCGAACGAATCTCGCGACGAGCGCCGCCGAACGGACCTTCTCGATTAATTTCTATTTCGCGGACTATCAACGAATTCGCAAAAGATTGCTTCCCTTTTTACTTATGCAGAAACCGGGCCGTAGCACTTAACGCCAAGGCGAACGAACCTAGCTCTGCCCTTTTGCGTCCCGTCATCCCGTCGTGCGAACCGTTTCGAAAATAAATAGATCCTTATCTATTCCATTACGTCTCTATTTACGGTAATTTGATAAATCACCTAGGGCGACGAGCGTATCCCCCACCACTTCCCTTTGGAACGTCAAACCGTCTCGCTTTCGAGCGGTAATTTGCATTGTGGAAATTCCGTTTGGCGAAGCGTGGTGCAGCCTGGGTATCGTGTAATGTAAGCCGCGCAACAGCGTTAATTATCTCCGTTGATCGGGCAACGCGAAGATACGAAAGGCACGATACTTATTGCGCGCGGTATTCCTGTACCTACCAATTACTCGGTCTTGCGAATTATCAGCAGAATCGGTAATGTCGACGACGGGGCGCGTACGACCGCGACATCGATCTTTAATGCGCCGTTCGCTTGATCTTACGTAACTACGCCTACTTTGTTTTCGGCGGAAATTCTCTTTGACGAGGTGAACGAGGAAACGTCCCGAGCGAATTTCGCCATTAATTATGCTTATCGCCTAGCAATGGGATTAAAGGAGACTCGAATAGTATTGATGTTTCCTCGCATCGGAAGACGATAGAAAGATAATTATACCTTCGACTGGAACTATTTTTTAACTAGACACGAGATTTCCATGTCGAATATGGTTAAAGCAGCGTTCACATTTGAAAAGTTTTTCTTTCACACAAAGGAATCTCTTTTGTGAGAAGATGGCACATCTTGTGTACCGAGCTTGTAATCATTTTTATATTCATTAAGAAAATCGATGAGACAATTGCGGTACTTTTGTAAATTTTTAGTGAGATGTGATAAAAGTGACGGACCGGGCCACATGATTTCCATGTGGACGACGCGACGCGACGATACCACGTTCGTTAACGGTACGTACTTCAAAATCCATTGATCTACCTCTTAATTGTTGCGCGCGAATAAGCTCCTCGAAGAATGGGGTGAGCGTTGAATAATCTTTAGGGCTCCATCGATCATTATCAGCGATCGGACAGCCATTGGAGAGATTAGCCTGCCCTATGGCTTCTTCTAGCCATGAATATTTATGGGAGATTTCAGCCATTCTGTTGCAAGGGGCTGCCTCAACCCTGTCGAAATTGATTCCTCGACGCGAATCGAATGGTTCGTCCCGGACAATGGACTTTGAGCAACGATAAACTTTGGTGCGAGATCAATGTCGAAATATTCCAAGTAGTTTATCGGGCATTAAGTCGGCGGATAATTATGAAATCGGAACACGGGAGATTCGTTCCTAGTATCCTGAACGATGAATAAATTCGCCCTGGCAGCGCGTACGGGAATTACTACGTTAATTGCATTCTCCGATCGTTTGAAGGCATACGTACGCTACGTCGGATAACGCGTTTGTTGAAAACATACCGAATCCCTCGAGTATCGAGCTTTTACCTTACGCACACAGGTGTTGTACCTCCGACCACCAGAAAGGAATATTCATGGAATATTTGTATCGCGGGCACGTTGCGCTGGATTGCTGAAAGTTGCCACGCGCCAGTCTTGCGCTAAAACGCGCATAAACGCATTCCTAAAGCCGCCTGGCAAACTCAAATTGAACAGGGGAACAAACTGCACATATGTATAAAAACAGGCGATGTCCCCACGCATGGCGTATTCGTGACGTTACGTCGTACAAGCGACATTGTTAGAATCTTAAACGACGTGGTAACTATTAACCCTCGATTGACTAACGACACTGTTTAATTCGCTGCAATGTAATTAGGATGGTAATTACGTAGATAACCGCCGAAATCGAATCAGCGCTCAAAGTTCAATTTACGGATGTAATTATTAAGCATACACGCAGAACGTTCCGTTGCCATTATAGGAATTCCCTTTAGACTACGATATAATGCCGGTATCGGTATCCACGATATTTCCAATACTGACACCTATCGTACGCAAAATCAAGTGGTCGTCAAGGTGATGGGTGTACGTACGGGCCGTCATCCATTAACGCTGGATACTTTATTTCTTTTCAAGTTTGCTCCAAGGAAAGCACGACGTACCGGATTATACATTTTATCATACATAATAAATAGGCTGCGGATGTTTATGCAAAATGGACGCTTTTAGTGCTAATTTTGAAATTATTTCGTGTGATGGATACGCTAAGTACGCGCCAGGTATGTAACGTATTCCTGTATCCGTCGTTTAAGTGGCACGTGAATTATGCGCGTGTAACATGAAATGTAAAATACGTATAATGAAATACATTTACGAAATCCTCTAGTAACGAGAGTCATTTCTGTTCGAGTTTTAAAAATTATCAATTTTCATAAGCATTCGCCGCTGTCAGGTTACTAAAATCGATCAGGATAACTTTCATTGAAAAGTGTAGTTGTTACGCTCGTAGCACGTAAGAAATACCTATCTAAACTTTAGCAATGACCATTAACCCTTTCACCGCTATGAACGCGTATACATATGCGTCCGGTGAAGATTTCCGGTGTGGACTGTAAACCGAAATGTCCGTAGTGTTTCGATCTAATTTAATAAATATAAAAAAGGTGGAATTTGAACTAGTATTGTTCTTGTTCTCATCGATACAAAATATCGTCGCAGAATCGTCGAGTATCCTCGGGTGCACACGGCATCGAATCGCAACGCATTCGATCACGCTACGCGTTAATCGATCGCTCCTTTATCTCCCTCGCGATCGCGGTACTACAATTAATGGAAGTAATTCATTTATTTAAAACGGATACTTTTGAACAAAATTCTAAAGGCTAATCAATTATCCTCGAAAATGGTAGTGGGTAGTAGAAAATACATCGTTAATCAATCTGTCCCATCGATTCTGCGAAAAGAAATATTTTTCCGAGAAAAACGGAAAACACGGTGGGCTTATTGGTCAATCCAATCTTTATTCCATTCGATTGATTAAACTTCCGAGGGGGGGGGGGGAAGAAACTCTCGTTCGGTGTGTCGAATTATTGGAAATTCTTTAATGAATTTCTCACTCTCGATGTTTTGCCTCTCGACATTCTTCGCCGCGCCTATCGCGTGCCTCGAGATAAATTTAACGGCGCGGGATGCGCGAGTATTTTCGCATCGACCACGCGCGTCCCACTCTCGCGTTATTACCGCTAAGACTCTCTCTCTCTCTCTCTCTCATTTTTTTTCTCGCGACACTGTTGCCCCGTATTTATTCGAGCATTCACGATCAACGCGAGAGCATGATTGATCGTGTTGAGCGAGCGCGTGTCCGGTCGATCAGCGTTTACGAGGGCATCACCGCTCGGTCCATCCGTCATTCTGATTTAAAGCTCGTTTAACCGTGATGACTGCGTTTCCTAACGGCAACGGTGACAACTGACAATTCTACAGGGCGTCGCAAAGCTTTATAACCGGAACAATTGTAATTAAAGTACGGAGGGTCGCGACCGATCGTTGGTTTTAGTTTTCTGGTAAAAACTATCGTTACACGTCTCTCGGAAAAGTTATAATTCTCGCGTTGCATTCGCCAAGTGCAAGCAATGCACAAAATGATGATACAGACCGCTCGAGCCTGCTTGGGTAAAAAGCATCCAGAGCGGGATTCGAGCATAGCCTTGACTACCCGATTATTAAAGAAATGCGCGCGAAACGTGCTTCTTTTTATACTTTTGCCGTAGGTAGAAGTACCATTGAACATCGGGAAGATATACATTTTATTAACGGTTATTCGTAATGTGATTAGACCGTCGAAGGGTTAGAATAATTGTGTTGAGCGAGACAGGAAAACATTGTTCGGTCTAATTTCATCTAACGTTTCGCAATAAAATTATCCGCTCGCTAAAATACTTAACGAACACCGTCCTGAATATTCGCTCGTGACTGGATCGTTTCAGTGTTCGCGGTAATCAATGTTATCGCTGTGATTGCGTTGTACCGTTCCAACGGCACCAGTCTAAAGAGAATTTCCACAATGGAAGTAGAGGTGTCGTGAATGTGCTTAATAAGCGGCGCTATAAATTAAATCAGGAATGAATACTCCACCTCGTAAGTAAGACGTGCAATGTGGTTGCAATTGTAGTTTTAATTACGTAATTGACGAGAGTCGGAAACGACGTTAGAGTCTGTTGCTTAAGTTTATTCGGTGCTTCGTACATCGCGATACCGACGCGAAGTTTATCTACCGTGTTTCTGAATTGGCTTCTTGAGGTGAAATTGCGCAGCTTGTACGCGACACGTGTAAGAAGTTTTGTATTCGTCAAGATCGTCAACGACATAGCTGCGATAATTTTAAAGATTTCGTACGCGGAGAGACAAAACTGGCGGATTCTCAACCCTGCCACTTCCGATATTTATTAATTCTTAATCAAACGCCAAGCAAACGATACGCGGTCTCACTGTAAAAACTGCAATGTATTTGTCCACATACGCGTTCGATGCTGCGGCCTACTTTGCGAAACGATCTCTCCCTCTGACCGCACACGCTCTCGCAAGCTGCATTCACTTTTGAAAGCACCGAAAGAACTATATTTTGTGAATATTTCGAAATCGGGGGAAAAAGTCTTTTTGAAGGAAATTACCCGCGGGAGATTTTTTTGAGGTTGAAGCTGACAAAAAAAGAAGCCCGTGGTGCGGTGCAGAGGGTGATACAACTTCTCGACGAAAATTGCGATTAAGAAATCTTGTGTCCTTATTAGAAGGAAAGAATTTGCTTATTTTAAACTCGAATAATATGACGAAGAACAATGTAACCTTGTTAACTTATCTTTTAAAATGTTTTCTCGTATTCCAATTATAACTCGTTTGATGCGAAGGTTTAATATTTCGTAACGGCGAGATTAAGTCGTCTTTTTAACACGCGTTAACAGGTAAATTGATCTAAAATCACCGTTTAATACGTATGCAAACAATGAAAACTGGGGCCTGTGTCCACGGTTCATATTTTTTTTATTTACAAACCTCGTTGTTTGAGAACAAACAGCGGGCTGACAAGATACGACGAATTTTTACGCCCCGTTTAAAGGCGGCGGGAATTAAAGTACCGGGGCTCGTGTATTAACGCGTACTAAAAAAAAAAAAAAGTGACCATTTTTGTTAGTTGTGCGTAAACTGTCAGAACGGCGTGTGCTTAACCGTGTAAAACGTCCAGTTTAATTTAACAAGAGGTCCGTCATAAAACCGAAATTCGTCGAGGTAACCATACGCAAATCCTTTTTTCAACTTATAACGGATGTATTAGGGGGACCGGAAAGTAATTTCGTTTTTTTTTTTTTTATTATATCATGGATTAAAAATAAAAACTTGTCAAATATTCTACCCCTATCGTTCGAACGAAACAAAAGAAGAGTAATGATCGTAATCGTCCTTTGATCATTGCTAATAGCCAATGTTTTGAACTTTTAAAGCGTTGATCGCCACGTCGCTCATATCTGGATGACACGCGTGAGCTATTAATAATCTTTATATTAATATTCAATAAAATTAATATTTCGTAACTATTGTACGGCGACTCGCGTGTCAACCGAATACGGTTGACAGTGACGATTTACGCGTTAAATAAGAATTGCCAAGAAATTTCAGCACGGTTAAACTATTAGTGTCTCAGTTATGCACAAACCATTAAGTTGGCTGATAAGTTTTCAGCGTTTTTATTCTACTTTACAGAAATATTTATTTTCGCAAAATTAATAATCTCGTGGTAACGCCATTTCCTATCTTCCTGTTTCTACCGAAAAATCCGCTCCAGTAATTTCTTTTTAAAACGAACATCAACTTTAAACGACGACCGATTAGCCAACCTACTAACGAAAATCGTTGCTTGATCCTTGGGCGATGGGTACGTTAGCAACGGGAAAACCGCACGCTCGCAGCGAGCTTCTTTCACGTTTCTCTGACAAGCTCGAAATAACTTTCCATTGAGGCGTTTCTCTTTGACGATGAGCGACAACAAATTCGATAAACTTTAGAAAGTAACGAAAGCTCGTTAAACCGATGAAAAGGTTTATCCCCGATGTATAGTATCGGGAATTAGGTGCTCGGATATTTCGTCAATGAGAAGCTGGGAGAGGGAGAGAGAGAGAAGGAGATTGAGGTGGACTCGCTCTCACCGAAAGAGTTTGCAGATCAACGACGTTCCAACGGAGCACGGTCACGTGTTTATCGGAATAAGATTCGTTTTTCCAAGTGGATCGATCGGAAGTTTAATTAGATGCTTCGGATGCAGAGTCCCGAGATGCGAAGGAAAACAGAAACATCGTGAGATGGGAAGGGAGCGGAGGATTGAGTTAAGTTTATCGAACCACCGAGATTTGCATGAAACATCAACAAGTCGGGAGCACGCGAGGAGAGCAAAATATTAAATTATTGCAGCGTTCAAGTGCGGTAACCGTGCAACGATGGAAGGAACAAATTTTACGAGCCTCCGAATTTAAACGATTTTCGCAATAAAGAAAGTAGAGGGAAAATTGGAAAAAATCGTAATAAAAGCGCGATTCTTTGATGTATAGGGTGTACCATCCTTTTTGCAAAACGATGCCAGCATATTCCACGAGTTGGAATAAGAGAAAAATCGTAGGAGGAGATCAATCGGAAATGCTGTGCAATAAATACAATTTTCGATAGGTGTCAGTCCTGTATTTACAAAGAACGATCGATGTCTTAGACCTATCCCTAATGAATCCGAATTGTGCCATTGTATTTTGCGCGAAGAAAAGAAAAGCAACGAGAACGTAAAAAGATTTTCAATCGAATTAATAAACCATTAAAAGGAACTGTACCGGTAATGTACTTCGACGATTACGAAGAACCACTGGTAAATTACTCGGCAATACGATGTAAGTAATCCCCGGAGTGTTATCTCCCAGATCCCAGATCCCAGTTACCGGTCGGCAAACGTAGAAACGCGTAAAGTAGAAAAACGTTGACGGTAGAACGAAGTGGAGAGTAAAGACACAAATTTTTACTATGAAAGGTAAAAGTGAGAAACCGAGAAACCCCTGCATACGGATCACGCGTGCCGGTTTCATCGTCGAGGGAGTAATTCCCGCGAGTACGCGTCCGCGAGGGAATAATAGAAGAAAAAAAAAGAAACAATCGAAAACACCTTCCGTCGCGTACTCTCTAAAGTCCAACGATCATCCCTCTAATAATCAGTCTCTCAAAGGTTACGGAGCGGGCTGCTAAAATTAGAAAAGAAAAGGCGAAAATTGGCGAGAGAAATATAACGGCAGTGGAAGCAGCTGCTCTTACGCTCCTAATTAATCTAAAACGAAGACGCGGTGGGACGGCATGGTGCTCGCTTCTGGAACTTACGAGGCGAAAGAGGAACGAAGACAATAATCGAAATGGAAGGGTGGGGGGGGGGGGGGGGGGGGTGCGGGGAGCGCGAGTGGGTGTGCGGGCGAGGAAAAGCCGGTGAGAAAATTCCAAGAGAAACGGATAGGGCCCAATTAATAATGAAAATATCAGAATCCCGGACGATAGTTTTCGAGGTACGGGCGTCCTTTAGCGCAAAGACGTGGCTGGTAGCGCCGGGTAAAACGAGCCAAGTGAATTAATTACCTATATCTGGAGGGTTTTAATTAAAGTTCCTGGAACTGTTTATGGAACGAGCTCCGGGATATAAGCGCGTATGTGTGACCGCGTTAACCCGCCGGTCGTGTGCGTGGAGGACGACCACACACGTGTACGCTTTAACTAGCTCATCTCGGATCGGCTCGTTTCGGCTCGACTCGGCTCGCGACTCGGCTCCGCTCGTTTCGTTCTCGCGAGCTTAAAGACCGAAACTAGCACGATAGTTTCAACCCTCTTTCGCGCGGATTCTAACTCCCACCCGCCAACCCTAACGCCGGCCCGTTAGCCCCCCGACACGTTCGCGAAGATACGTCGACGTCGTCGGTGAAATGCGAGGCAGAAGAGTCGACGATGCGTCGCGTTTAAAGTATTTCGTTTGGGAGGCAATCGTTGGTTTCGAACCGAATTCTTTTGGGATAAAATTCTGCATGGATTTATTGGTGGAAGTTTCTGTTTTCTTCTTTTATTTTATTAGGCACACTTATTGATCGTAACGTTACTTACCATTAAATTATAATGACGACGAACGGCACAAACTCATAACTATGGATGTTTTAAGATAACCGGATCAAGCTTATCAGGTTGATACTCCGTGGAAATTATTTGCACGATACACCAGTGTCCGAAGGTATTTTTGAATCTTCATTAAACGAAGTCAAGAAGATTGAGTTACGATCAAGTATATAATTTGAATGGAACTTTAGAATTACCTATGAGATTATTTTCACCTTTGAAACGGGAATCGCGATCGAAAGAAATAAACTTCCGCATCGATGTCAGTGATGCGCGACGTTAAAATTGATATCGACACAGTTATATCTCTTCCGTCGGTTTCCACAGTTAAGAACAGTGCTCGACGTCGATTCCAGGACGGCTACGCGAAAGCGCGTTCCATCTTCGTCCCGGAGAACTCTGTCGAGAATTTTTCCTATCCCCTCGTGCCCGATGGAACATTTATAGGTTTCGATGTTGAAACATTATCCCGCACGCGAGTACAGCCGCGGAAGAACTGCAAATAATTCCTACGGCCGCGAGAGAGTAACGATAAAAACGGAGACCGGTGTCAAACAATATGGTTAATGCTAAACATTGCTTATTGGTACCAATGCAATGGATATTGCAACGTAAAACTGTCCAATCCCGAAAGTGAACGATCCGCTTTGTCTTTTACGTTCTATTGGTTCTGTGTTTCGCGCGCACCTTCGTGAAAGAAAGGAAATCATTTCGCTCTCGTGTAGGTCGCACACGTATACGCGTTGAACGTAGCATTAACGCTGTAACGGCCGAATCGTTTTTAATGAAATTTGTTGTTCGAGGAGCTTTTGAAGCCAGTTAAACAGAAATCTCGCACCGAGTAATTGCTTTGTGAAACGAAATTGGTCTTTTGGGGCTCGGATCGTAAACCAGTCGATTACGCGTTCCAGCGACCAATCGCTAATCCGCTCGCAAATTATCCGTGCACCGACAATCCAACGCACCGAATCTGCCCGAGATTGGCGAGAGATAACGATATTCAGCGCGCGATCATTTTCGGATGAAACGTCAAACGATTATGTATATTTTCCGTCAAACCTGCTTACTTCTGGACCGGATGAAAAATTACTTTTCCAATTATACGCGTCGCATTGAAATATTACAATACAAGAAAAAAAAATTCGAGTATATCCTGAAACACGAACTCATCGCGAGTGGATAAAACGAAGTTTTACGTTGAGAAGCCACCACGCTCTTGACTCATCGGACAAAAATTGATACGTTAAATAATTACGTAACTTTTGTATCCCCGAACTTTGGAATTAACGGAGAAAAAGTTGCCGGTCTCGTACAGATTACTTTTCCCAAGTAATACCGTCGAACGGTTCCGCACTTTCATAAAATGCACTCACGGAGACGTATACATGCGCCATACACGCGATACACGCTTCGATTTATCTACGCGCCTCCGACCCCCCTCCGACGCCTTCTCGTCTCTTTCCTCTCTATTTCTATCCGCAACTCCCCCCCCCCCTCGCGTCCTCCGATTCCTTCGGTAACAACCTTCATCGGGCAAACTTCGCACCTGTCGTCGATCACCGATGGAATAGGTTCCGCTCGGCGGGGCTAATCCAGCCGGTTCTAGGCCGTGGAAAATCCTCCGGCTATATGGAACAAGGAGGAGCTTATCGATCGCTGCAGTGTCCGTTCGTCTGGACTCGACACGACTCACAAGCTGGTAATTCGGCCACGCCAATCCGTGGTTAGTCGCGGTTATCCTCGGCTAAACGATCCGGCAGCCTGAGATCCGGTATTTTACCGGGAGTTCTCATCCTGCCGCCACCCCCTCCATTGCCAACGGCTTTTTGGAATTACCGATTTATGGCGGACCTCTGCGGGAGACCGGCGAAGGAGGAGGGTACTTGAAAAAAGAAGAAAAAAAAAGGAAAAAGACAAAGGCAGAGGGAGAACGCGAGCGTGAGAGAATTTATCGCGCACCGCGATCAATCCTATGACTCGTCGTGTTAACAAGATCAACTTACGCGTATACATATCCGGGTTATTATATCAACGCGATGTAAGAAGGAAGATACAAATCCAAGATCATACGTAATGGTTAACGGTAGGTTCCTTTAGACCGGATATCCGGATATTCGGCTACTCGGGTACCCCATTCCATTCCAGGATATCGGGTATTACCCGGGCAGGCCGGGTAACTTCGGATAGGTATTACCCGAGTATTTCAGATAATAATAAATCTCTGTTATTGACTAGATTACATCAACCGAGCAACCTTCGTTATCTTCCTCTTCTAATCTTCTCCATATTAAGGTTATTTTTGTTTTTGTAACGGTCGAAAGAAATGTTTGTTTCGTTAGCGTTTGTCTTTCAAAGTACACTTTGGGACATTTAATTCTTGCAAAGATCAATTTCTTTGGCCGAGTCTGCGAAGGAGCGAGTCTGCAAAATCGAGATGCAACCGAGAGATCGAGAGCGAGATAGATACGGAGCAGGCGTTCGTTAGGGAAATAGTTTGACGAGCGAATTGGCCGATAGATAGTGTGATACGTGAGAAGTTAAGCGGGTCGCTGAAGTTCGAACTATGCGCGGATGTTATGTTAAGAGGGTCCGATAGTTTGTCAGATGAAGAGTGAGAAACTGAGCGGGACGCCGGAGACGTTGTATCCATAACAATCAACCGAGTTTCAACTATGCGTCAACGATGTTATATTAAGAGGACACGTAGTTTCGTGGAAGTACCGTTAGATAATTTGATCGATGCGAAACGAGAAACTGGGCGCGACGCCGCGCCGGAGATACCGAGACCGGAATGGTCGTTCGAGGTTTAGACGGGTATTATATTAGGTATAGTATTCTATTGAGGCTACGAGTAGTTTCATAGATTCGACGTTACAGAGCTCGATATGGAAAGCGCGGTAGAACATCGTAGCTGTAAATCGAGATAGTTGGATCAACCGTTGGATTAACGCGATTCTTTGTTTTAATTAGAACGAAATAAAATACTCGGTACGTTACGTTATTCGAACAATCGTATATTGTATCGGTTACCGAGGGAACGAGCGTATTAGCGTTAAATCAATGGGTATTACCATTCTTTGGTAGGTATATCGGGGTATCGACTAGCCACGTAAGTCCAGATAGAGTTAAAGGCAAAGTTAATCATTGGTATACCGAACGTCTCGTTACAGTTTAGGGGCAGCGTAACCTCGATTTCTATGGTCCGACCGAAACGACCCTTACGACCCCGCGCCGTTAGGCAGCTAGTAACGAGTTTTCCAATCCACCCCGTTGCCTTCGATCTATCCTTGACTCGTTAACGAGCCTTCCTTCGGACGTACCATCGTAAATCTCGATATCGTGGCTGCACCGTTCCTTAATTATAAGGAACATCGCGCGGGAGTTACGGTGGAATTACGTACGTTCCCCGGAGATTCGTAGCTTATTGCCGCGACGACGCCCATCGTCAGTTCCGAGTCTGCGACCCTTCTACGTCGGTGCTGTGTGTCTCGTGTACGTCGCGCATCGTCTTTGCTGGACAGGACATTCCCCGTCGCGGAGATATTGGCTATTTTTTTGCTTTCCTCCAACGCAAAAGTCAATTTCCACCGAGTCGCGAATCCTGGAACCTGTATTCGGCGTGTCGATTGGGAACCGAGCGATGAAATATCTGTTTTAAACGTTTGATGCTAGTCGTCGAGTAGAAGGAGTTGAAAGCGCGTTTCAAATTGATTGCATCCCCCGAAAGTAGCGTTATGTTAATTTTTCGTTAGATCGTACGAAATCCCATTGTTCGAAAACGACGCGTTGTTGGCACGATTGATTGACTACTGGCGAAAGTGCTTGACACGTTTAACGTCATGGGAGTCACCGGTGACCGATACCGCGACGCGCCAAAGTTAGTAGAAATTTATAAATAGAATACAAAATTTATGTTGGCGCGACAGGCGATCCACGTAAAATTAGCTAGCGTGGCATTCAACGTGTTAATATTGATACGTTTAACCGATGAACGACGAGAAGAATTGAAATTTTATTCATCCGTACAGACTTTAATTTTACTGCGCGTGTACACATAAGTTATGTTTCGGAAAATTTCACGATTCAACGCACTTGGGGCGCCAACTCGAAAATTATCAATGCGCATCGATTGTTCATAATTGTACGGCGAAGCGTACATTATCCGAACGAGCGGTTAATTTGATATCAGAGTAATGCAACAGGTACACGATATTACTCGGTTGTCGGAAAGTGCGCGATATGCGCGCGAAATCATTCGGCATCGTTCCTCTTCCATCTCGTGATCTCTGCGCGCATATCGCGCACAGTGACGAACAAATTCATTGGAATAATCCGCCCCAGCGACACTTCAATTTCGTTTTTGGGCGAAAAACCATCGATGCGGCGCGGCATATCGGCCGAGGCGAGGGGGAAAAATTCCATATATCGGACGTTGGCGTACATATTTCGGAATGTAGTTTGAAATCCCGGGAAACATTTTCTGCCAATTCTCGCAAAAAGGAGCATCGCGAGCGTTCCCCGCGGAAATAACGGAGCGCCATGTATCTGGGTATGAGTAACCAGATACCGTGTGCCGAAGGAGAGAGATACACTCTCTGGGTATTCCGTAAGATTTCAGCGTGTACGTACGAGGTTGGTGTTCCCGCAGGGAAAGGGTATTTGCCCCCGTTCCTGCTTCGAGGCGAAACTTGCGGCTGTGCAGAGATTCGGGGAGGAGTCGATGCACGGAGGTAGGTAACGCGGGTTAGAGACGAATTGGCGGAGTGCGAGGTTAAATTGAAGGTACGGTCAGACGGATCGAGATAAAGAAGAACCGTGGGAGATGGTTACCGATAAATCGTGCAGAATGGCAAGCCTGGATTTTATTACAAAAAAAAAAAATGGTACCCCGCAAATAACCACGGTCATGAACGGCATACGGAAAAAGTTTCTAAAGTAACTCGCGTACTTTGGAGTCGAACGGAGTTATACGCGGAATGCGGATACCTACCTTCGAGTTTGAGGGGTACGGCGCCGATGTACATAGTTTAGGACAATGGAACAAAACGGATTTTTGTTTTCGGTGCGTAACTTCGAAAGGAACTAACAACCGTGGATTTTTGCGGTTCTTCACTTTTGCCAAAGCATTTAGCGAATTTTACGAAACGCGTCTCGTTACACGTTGCTTTTACCGTTTCGTAAACTTTTATGTAACCTACAAGGAATATTTTTCTCTTTCTCTTTCACCAAGTTTCGTCGAATCAACGGATCCTCGTAATTCCAAGTTAAAATTCACACGTACCAAGTCTTAGCAAATCTATAAATCAATAGTTTGAAAAAAGTTATACCAACATGTATACGAAGATATAAGAATGGGAACTGAATGGTTAGCCGAGATTATTGTACAATATCCATCTGAATCTCGGATGAAAAAGAGAAAACTCCAACTGTTCTCCAGAAATTCAATAATATTCAATGAGATTTTCAGAAGCTTTAAAAAACCGCGCGATCGCGCAAATGCGACAGCGGAATCATTTTTCTCGCCCGAACACAATGAAGTTTGAACGATAACTCGAAGCAGTAAAGAATTACGTATGGGTCAGTCATTTATCAACGGTATAATAGAAATGCTCTTGGCTGCACGAACATTTTTCAGATTATTCCCACCACTCGCTGCTATCCGCGAATACCTCGGTTACAGTCACGATTTAATACTGACTTTTTCTTTTGCCGACAGGCCTGGCAAGAAGTTTACAGCGGCAAACTAAGTCTGCATAAATTTAAAACAAGAATCGCGGCAGTCTTCGCCAGGGCTGGCAAACGAAACGATTCCGAATCCAACCGTGGTAAAGAACGTAATGAAAGTGGAGCCTGAGTTTAGTTACATTACGAGTGACAAGAACTCAAATCGTCCCGTCGCGTCGTTTAGCTACGTCACGCGTAACATAACTAAAGTCGTACCGAGTTTTGTTACGTTACGAGTAAACTCGTTACTAAACGTTCCTACCCTCGTGACGACTTTCGTTACGTCACGAGTAACTGCGAGTATTTCACAGCAAAATTTTATATTCCTACAACAGTCGTACGAATAGCTTTGTAATGTACAATGGACATTTGATGCGAAAATAACCATTTTCGTGTAAAGAATTCGCGATACTGGGAAATTGCAATAACAAGCTTCGAAGTTTCGAAGCCCGCGATTTTTAACAAAAGGTCCGTTTCCCTAATAATCCAATATTAAACGAGAGCTGACATTGATCGAAGGACAAAACGTACTATTCTAAGCGCCGTGACGCGAGTTTACCGTTTTTCATTGAAACTCCAGCGAATGTACCGGCGAATCTGTAAATTGCGCGTACGGCAAACCGTTAAAATGTGTGTCCTCGCGATTGGTTTACGCGTTGCTGATAAATATCTATTCTTCGAAGTGATGTACGTTTTCTCCGCCGGCTCGAACGATCAGCCTGCCCACGAAAAAAATCTATTCCCAAAGAGTCCTCGAGTTTCAGTGGCACCGCCACGTCCCAACGGATGGGTACTCCTCCACTCCGGTTTTGCCTGCCGACGCGACGTGTCCGTGAGCTAAAAAGACGTTAGCACGCGAAACTCGGTAAAAGAAGCGGGGAAATGGCAAGAGGGGGGCCGGGCGGGGGGGAATGGAAAGGTACACGGATCTTATCGTAGGCGGAGGAGCGCGCTAAGTACATATGCTTGAATCGAACTTAATTCCGCGATACGATCTTAAACGAGTAGGGAAAGGGAAGGGTGATATCAGGGTAAACGGACGCAATAAAGGCGCGAATAGAAACGACGAGCGGGAGCAGTTTTAAAGCGACGCTGGCGCAAAATGCCACGTATACGTACCAACGTAGGCACGATGAAAAAGAACACGCGGAGGGGCGAAGGTGAGCGAGGGGGAGCGGGAGAATGGAAAATGTGAACAAAAACGAAAAATGAAAGACGCGAACAAAAATGGAAAATGAAAAGAGAGAGAGAGGGAGGGGAAAGGGAAAGGAAAAGCGGTAAAAATAGATGGAATATGAAAAGGCGAAAGAGAGGGAGAGAGAGAGGGAGGGAGGGAGGGAGGGAGCGAGAGAGAGAGAGAGAGAGAATGCAAGAGAAAGGAGGACGGAGATGGAATTAAAAAATCCTTTATACGGAAGGTTGAATTCGACTAAGGATTTTTTTATGCTGATATGTATGTACCTTCGGCTCTCCGAGCGTCGGAATTTCGATTTCTCATAAACATACTCAACCGACACGATTATCGTTGTCAGTACGCGCCTACAGTGTTGCGTCTTACAGCAAGGATAATAGGTTCTTTCCTACGTTATTTATACGTATCTTAATTCTATCGTGCAACCTCGGCGATGGTAATTCCGATGTGCAGCCGGGACGAAACTGTTTTTAAAGTAATGACTTTGTATATCCTGGTGTACCACGGATTGGAAAGGAGGAGCGATTTTTCAAAGATAATGGAAAATTCTATTTCTCTCGAGAACGTCTCGCTTATCAGTGAGCTAAGCCAAATCAGAACCGTAACTGCTAAACGCAGTAATTGCAATTGTGCTTCCGTTGTTGTGCTACCATTCTATTTAAATCCGTGAAAACGGCGTCTAAATCATTGACAAATGTAACAGTATTAAATAGAATACGTGTACCTGAACATAACAATGGTAAGTAGGTAGGCAAAAGGTACAGAACAACTTCCAGGATATCCTTAAAAACACCGACAACTGCCTCCCTTTCCGTTTCCTCGATATTTGCGAAAGAAGTTCGCCACAAAGTCAGCGCAATCTCGAAATCTCCTTCCAACCTGGTCTGTCCTTCTTTAATAATGCGCTTCGGGTCCGTAACCGTTTACCGGTTGGCCACGCCGACGGACTAAACGAAATCTCCTTTGTACCGCTGGACAACAAAGCTTTTCTTGTCGCGCGACCCGCAAAGCGTTCTCGAACTTGTACGTGTACCAGTAGCCGCGTAGCTCTTCCTTAAGGTGAGCGTTCATGCATATCAACGTTTTGGCCCACTCCTCTATGTCGTAAACTTCCCCACCAATATACGGCGAACTATACGTAGAACCATTGTTCTTTTAAACCAGTCCTCGGACACTACTTTCGAGAGGAAATATATATTGCATCCGTGAGTTCCGCTAACCCAGTTGTTATCTATTACGCGTGGAGCGAAATATCGCCGGCTCGGGTAGTTTCATTCTAATGCAATTTTCCGGGCGAAATACGGAGCCTCAAAATAAGTTTCTTTCATTTGAATTTCATGGCGGGGTGGGAATTTAAGAAGTCATTGGTAGACGGTACACTTTTAGCTGAACGTACCTTCCGCAAAATAGAAGGTAGTAGGTACGTAATAACGGGACGTATTTTCACATTTTGCGCCTGTCAAATGCAGTGTAACTTGTTAAAAACGGAACGCGTTTCTCTTCCGTTAACAGTAATAATGGAAAATACGTACCGTAATCTTCCGTAATATTTCTCGCGAAATATCGACGTCACGAGAAACAAAATGTGACGGTTATGCGAGATGTTACGAGCGAAACGTTGACCAATTCGGACAATTGGAAACATTAATTTCCAAAATTTTGGGGTGTTCGACGAAAGGGCTAACTTATTTTCTTTTATTTTTCTGAGTTAGTCCGTTCTGCCCCATCTATAGATACTATCGTATCCATTTAATCAAAATATAGATTAATATATAATATTCGACGTTAACCTTTGAATTTTTCAAACAATGCGTATCGATATCGATTAACCTAATTAATTCCTCAAACGATGTTCAAATGTTCAAAACCATAACCCATTAAATGTTAATTCTGCGATTCACGCGTGTCTACTAAAAAAGACACGATAACCGCGACGGCAATAAAACTTGAAAGGCCGAGGAGTAAATTCTTCAAGCGAGTAGTCCTTCGCGAAATCTCATTTAAAATATATATTTATCGTTCCTATCCCCCCTGTACGTACCTTCTAGGAGTATCTTCGAAGAACCTCGTTCTCCGATCTATTTATCAGGGTTCTTCTTGGCGGCCGATTGGTCGGTTGACCATCTACGGGAATCGTAAGGTCGATACGGCCCAATTTCATCGATCCGACGGATCGTTTCGGGTTCGAGGGGAGTAAAGAAAAGGACGAGAAGCGCGCTCGGTACGAAGGATACATAAGAGTTTTGCGAGATTAGATATCTCACTGTACATCCGTGAACCGTTTATCGTCGCTCTAAACGTTCTGATGGGACGGGGAACGCCTAGCATAGAGATTACCTTCCAAATTTTACCTCCAAAAGTATCCTGTATCCCGATACTACCGATACTCGAGGAAACGTGGAAGGCATTACCAATGTATTTGCGAGACACGCTATTCTTCTGTATTTTCGCAAGGATCGACGAGTGAGTTTGTTCTTGTAGTTGAAGCTTCTTCACCGCATCGGTGTACATACCTACTATATTATATTTTGCGTTAGTACCATTTTTTAACCAAACAAGTTTCTCGTTCATTTAAAGCGCGGTAGATGTCAGGCATTTATTTTTATTAATCGAACGAACAGTTAACGATGTTTCTCGAGAAGGAAATTCTGGGAAATGGAGGGACGGGTACAGTTCGTAATATATTTTCGAAGATGGTGCGCCCCTTTTCCGGGCACTCAATTTTATCCTTTTTTTTTATTTTCACGATCCTACCGCTATAAAATAGAACCGCGCGATACTTTCTTTATATTTCCTTAAATGTACTATACACGATCTCGAGTTGCCTGCATGAAAGACAATTTCTTTGTTATTGGCCAGAAATGGCCGTACCTTTTTCAACAAATCTACAACTAAATGTAGGAAATTATTTACCGATCATTGAAATTATATTTATTCCTCGTATAAATTGCACGAGGAAGAAGTGAAATCGTGGCAGATCGTCTCGCTGTCCTCGTAAAAGTCAGCGTCTCGCGCTCGAGTCGAAACGTAAGCAGGTTGTATGATCTATCGTAAAAGTCTGACAATCAAGATTGGCTTAATATGCCCTCTCCGGTTGTCAGACCGCACCTCCGCGACTAACACCTCCTTTTCCCTTTATTTCCGTGTGCATTAAAAAGGGCGGCTGGAAACACAGGTAACGCTTTAAAGTGCGCGTGAAAGGGGAAACATTTCTTTGAGTCCCGGAGAGTATGTTTATCCCTTTGAAGCACGGGTTCAATAGAAACACTTCTTTAATTTAAAAACGTATATAAGCTCCTGAAATGCACGCGCGTGGAAAAAAAGTTCCCTCTCAAAGCTTAAAGATTCATCTCAAAAATGCATTTGCGAGTGTACTGAAACCCGAGTGTTAAAAGAAGAAGAAAAAGAATAGCCTGCTGGATTATCTCAGCGTTATTCGGATTTTGTTTATCCGCGAAGATCGCGCTCGTTAACCGGCGGGGTTAAATAAATCGCGTCAAGACGTTTTAACGAGCCTCATTCATTCGGGCAAGGAATTGTTCAATTGAAACGTTAAAACGGATTCGTGCGTTTTAAAGCATAAATGCAACAGGTCGTCATACTCGAAAGATGTGGTTAGAAAAATGTACCACATACCAACTGCACCAGGGATCAGTTGTAACCGCTTGTACCGGGATGCAAAAGTTGATATAATCATTATCCAAGGAAAAGAACTCTCGGTGAATGCAGCCTCGAATAGCTGAATCAACGGCGAAGGCCATAATTACAATACAATTTATAGCAATTGCTTCAAATTTGTAATCGATATCGTACGTCAGAAACGAGACTTCGCAAAATTAATTGCCACGTCTTATGTACTATGCGCATCCGTATACATAGCTTGGGTACGTACACGTCTTTGTAAAGCAAGCACGTGCAAATGTAAACAACTATGCGGTTACGCAATCGATTATGAAAGCTTGTCAGCTTAACGCGGTCTAAGTTGCAAAGCAGTTCCAGTGGTAATAGCGAATAGTTCCTAGACTCGTCAAGGAACAACTCGAATTCGCGAGAGAGAGAGGCAAGTAAATATTTGCTAATTAGAACATTCGACGCGAGTATGATCGCGAACAATGATAAACGTTACTACGACGACGACGTACCGATAAGAATCGATCATCGGTGCCACCTTTTGCTCTACGTTTGGGTAAAATGCGAAAAATGATTGTGCACGATGTAAAAAAAGTCACGTAACAACTGCGCAACGTTGAAAAAGCATTGTAAAAAAATCGTTCGTTCGTGTTCCCCTGTTAAACGATTTGAGCTTAAAGCTCGAGACTCGTAGATTCGCGTAAAAACTCTGTACGAGGAACGTAGACGATCGTAAAAACAACTTTTGCCTAATCGATCGTAAAACTAAATCGACTTTACGTTTGGCACTGACGAGCAAGGAAAGCGAATCGGAGTGTAATACGAGACGCGGTAAAACTACTAATTTACTGGAGTAGTCACAGGTGATACCACGGGGAAACGACAATTCGCAAAAATTATTCGGTAAATATAATTATCATGATCGAGCGGTAACAACGCTGCTCGACACGATGATCAAGTAGCGCGCGAACATCGTTACTTTTCGATTAATTATCAAAAGTAAGGGATTAGAGGTACCGGGCTTCGATATAAATTCGATGGAAAATCAAGTACCAAAACAAACTACCCCGCGTTAATCCCGAACTACACAACTACGAATTGTCCAAAAATAATCTGTGAGACCAAACGATTACTAATTGTCCCCAATGTGGTCGAAATAAAGATTTTACAAGAATCCAGCCCCTATCTAATGCTTCGATAGAGCCCTGCTCGCTCGTATACGTACGCGTATACGTATACGTTCGAGGAGACAAAGACGACGGGGCCGAAGAAGGTGTAGGGGTATGCAGCGATGGAAGTGAATCGCCTCTGTGTGTAGTGTATACAGAAACGAGGGAGGACTAAGCGGCGGCACGACCCTCCTGCGGCTTCACGGTATTTCCACCCTGCAACCTAGAACAATGGCCGAGATATGCGGTCCCGTATCATGAATATTTAGCGCGCGAACCTTGGTGGTCGGGGATTCAAGTTGGCCAGCACGGGAGATCCTATAGGCGCTCGCCACGTCCAAGAGGGATACTTTGGAGTTACGTTGCTCTCGTCCTTTCGTTCCTCCATCGCGCGTGCCGTGCCGGAACTGACTAATAGCGAACGCTGTGAAACAAATATATTACCAAATATAACTAAACTGATCTTTTTACTCCATGTTATTACTAAACGTATACTGAAATGTTCCTAGTTTTTTTTAGAACCAAATGTTGCGAAACGCAACATTGTTAGAGGCAACCATATTAAAAATTGGTCAGGTATGTAAACACTATAAGACTATAAGACGATACCCACAAAAATACTACTGGCGTTAAGTAACCTGCCTAAAGTTCCACGGTTAGAATGAAAAATTCAAAGAACCTCCCCCGCGCTATTCGTGCAATGCTACTTACACGGAAAAAGATATGGCCGCCACGAGAGGGCAAATCACCTTACGAATGCGAAGATTAATACGTGCCAACGAGCGTGGTGAAATCAGGTCGTAACGAGGGTTCGCGCTGATGATCGCGCAACTTCGTAATTTTGCATTTTAAAAAACCGTGTGAGTGGAAAAGAAGAAGGAATAAAAAAACAGCGATATCCCGAGCACGCGAAAGTCAAAGATCACGAAAGTTGGTGTTCGTCCTTCAGCCATGGAACCCACCTTCCAAGTAATTGCCGATAATAGCGTCGGGACATAAAAATAAAAAAAAAAGAAAACTACGAACCCGCGGAAATAAGGAAACCAAAAGATTGCAAACTTTGACTGCAGCGCCTCACCGCATGCTCCAACTGTAATCCGACTACGTATAACGACGTTACTTAAGCGCCGCATAACTTTCTAAGTTGCACAAAAGGAGGAGCGAGGAGAGGAGACAGAGATGGGCGGAAAGTTCGTCAAAAAAAGAAAAAAAAAGAAAGGAGTGGCAAGGAGGTGAAGGGAAGCCGAAGGGCGAAGCAACGAGAAGCAAGTAACCTTCTGGCACCAATGAGAAAGTAAAAGACTTCTAAACAACTGCTTCTTTGGTACGAGTGTCAACTTCGAAACGGCCATCTTCGAAGCATCGCGAAAGTCTTTCATAATAAAAAGAGACAAAGTTTCCATACGAAGGTAAGCACGAGTCGCGGAGTTTCGTTCGATACAATTTTCGATAATACGGCCACGAGGATACCTCGCAACGACAAACCAAGAAACGAGAACAATCGTTTGGAATCGTTAATTTAATCGTTAACTAATTTAAGGGGGTAACGAGATCGATCCCCGTTTCGTCGGTAAGTCTATTGTATCTTTCGATCCCTCCCCGTGTCTAACTCGTACCAAAAATACGCTAAACGACCAAGCTTCGATCGGAGTCGAGAATCGAAGGTGCGGCGCCAATCGACTCGATTAAGCGTTCTTTCGCTGATCAGCTCCGAGCGACGCATAATTTCCGAATTGAGCGTAAAGCGGTGGCGATGCGAGTGCGAGGAGATAAAGTCGATTCTTAAAAATGGTGGAAAGTCGAAGGTCGCGACAGACGAGTTTTTCGGAGCCGCGATATTCCCGAGAGGGTTGTTTGGCGAGCGGCCAGCGTGGCTCAGCTCCTGTCACCCCTGCCACCTTCTTCCGACCCTTTCATCCTTTCTTTATCCTCCTTCCCTTCCGCGTCTCCAACGCGAGCAGGCTCTACTTCCCCTCCCCAACCCCTCCCCCCTTCGGGGAGTCACCACGTTAGAAGCCGCGCGCGCAAACTCGAACGTACTTAATGGTCGTCGACGTTAGCGAATTTTGAGCGCGATTATCGCCGTCTCCGCCGACGTACGGCCGTTGGGCCTTGTAACAACGACATCGAGCAGTTTGCCAGAACGATTAACGTCGCTCTCGACGACGGCCGCGAGGCGAGGCGAGGCGACGCGAACCGCCAGCCC
Source organism: Pemphredon lugubris (assembly GCA_933228935.1). Taxonomy (NCBI): domain Eukaryota; kingdom Metazoa; phylum Arthropoda; class Insecta; order Hymenoptera; family Crabronidae; genus Pemphredon; species Pemphredon lugubris. The sequence goes on along the minus strand of OW121817.1, from coordinate 24,949,393 downwards.
TCGTTGATCGATCATATTCCGATTTCGAGAGGGTTGAAGCGCGCAAAATGAAAACGGAAGACGAAGGTAACGCGCGCGGGAAAGAAGTTCTCGAGTGGATCGATCGGAGAACGCTTGCAGCGCGTCGTCGAGGGCTATGGAAAATTTTTCTAAACACTGGTGGAAATTTTCATATGCAGATGGGAGTGGAACGTAAAATGATATATCGTTGAATATGAACTTTCTCCGTGCATCGTTTGATTCTTTAACGTTGGAACGGTCCCCAGCTATCGTTTGTGCCTCATCGTTTTCAAATTAATAAATTTTACGAATTGTTTTTGATCGCGAGCTAGCGCGGTACGGCTTCGACAGTCAACGATTTTCACAATATTTCCGTAAACGTTAATGATTTAGAAAATATATCAGATTTCGATCGCACCGTGTGTTTGATGTAATTATTTGAAAGTGCAAATGGACGAAAAAACCGCGGTACTTCTAGCGTTAATTCTTTCCGGCAAGGTATGGTAAGCACGTGAGCCAACCTCGTTTCACCACTTTGAATTAAAAAGCTGAATAGGTGTACGCTATAAAACAATTTTCCGCCGTCGACTGGAATATGTTCGCGTTCAGTTTAATTCTACGCCCTTAAAGAGTGTTACGTCGGAGCTAAAAGAAATGAAAATCTCGTTATGGATCGTTATTACGGGAGATAAAATTGCAGATTCAAAAACATACGTTGCGACGAGGACGTTGATCGAATATCTAAATGGCTCCCCATTCAAATGTAACGCGCCTTTGGAGGGTTAGTATTCGACGAGCTCGTATCCCCCCCCCCCCCCCCCCCGTTATACTAGGAAAGTACGTGTACGCCGTAAAAAATGAAAAGAAAGGACTGCCGAGGTTTCGGGAGGGTTGGCGTTAACTGTGCCGGCGGAAAATTTATGTATTACCACGGCAAAACTTCCAAAAGCTTGGAATATTCAAACCGCTGAATATTTTAACCCGCCCTGGTGTCCTGGCCGGGAAGTCTACCCGAAGAGTCACGAATCTTAAATAGTAATCATCTCGCTAATTTTATGAATAAGGACGCGCAGCGCGTAACTTTCCATTTGATCCGAGTTTAACTCGTGATTTCCGTGAGGTAGAAAAGGCGGGGGGGGGGGGGGGGGAAGCAGGCGTGGCAGGAGAGAGATCAATTAATAACGCTGGCAACAATTTTGCCAATCCGACAAAATATCACCGAACGAAAGAAACCCACCGTTGATGGCAATTCATTATTTTCCCGATAACGTTATTGCGTTGTCGATGACTCATCGATAGAAACGAATTCGCAGACGTCTCGGATTTTGCGGGGTGGCGTTTACGTTCGTTCGAGCGACGCGACGGCACAGTCGTGGAATACGGTCGCTGTATTTTTGCATTTTCTTCCGACGTATCGTTTCGCCGCGTCACGCATCGATTTGGTACGCGGGCAAAAACTGGAGACCGGATGCTGGGACGCTGGGGTCCCCAACGTCCTACCTCGCGGCGGAAGATTCTTACGAGCGCGTTTCCATCGTCGAAGAACTTTCGGTAGATCAAAAATTTATTCCATCGTTACCGTTTCGTCGTTAGTCTCGTGAGCTGCGCGCGCGCGCGAGAGAAGATTGAAATTTTAAGTATACTTTGTTTCGTTCCAAAGTATCAACTTACGAGTGAAATTTTTTATATCAATGTCCACGATTACCGTTCGCTCGCTAACGGTTTTAGGTTAACGTTCGACGATAAGGGGAAGTGGGAATAAAAGAAAAAAACGTTCGAGCACTTACCGCGTTATTAACTTTGCGATAACGTACGCGTGAAAATTGCGTTGAAATTGTAGGCCGGGCGAATGAGAACGGTAGAGCCGCAGGTTTAATTTTGCGTCGCCTAGCGTAAGAATGTTACGATTCAGGAAAATGAGAATTGACGACCAGAAAGTGTTCCCGGTAGTTCCGGTACATGAGATAAATTTGCGTTATGTCGTCGCCCGAAACTTTTACGAAAGTAGTCGGGACTCCGAGGTTGGGCTCCAGCAATTGCAGCATTAATGGATAATAATTAGCGCCGCTTCTTCTCCAAGATTCTTCCGAATACGAGCCGTGGAGGAGAGCCGGGAACTCCTCGGTCGTTTTAGACGAGGAAAAACCTCTTGCTGCAAAACTCGCCGTTAGATTCGATTAACTCGCTGCTGGAATAAGGCGTAAAATTGCGTTCGTACTCCTTCGTTTCATTGAGATGAAGCCAACGAAATGAAAGATGTGCCATCGGATGGCGGGACATTCTAACGAACCGGGGAGAAATCTGTTTCGAGCGAAGTCAAGTTTAACGCTACCGGCCAAGCGGCTTTAACCCTTTGCAATCCTATGTCGAGTGTGCCTCGATATCAATTTTCTTGAAATGCCGAGTCATACTCGAAGTACACTCGAGTTCATTTGAACTAAAGTAAAAATGTATAAAACAATGTAGCGTTACTGGTAAGAAAGCTGAAAGATAATTTGGAGTGCAGGGGATTAAGTGTGACGCGTATCGCTATCCTATCATCGTATTTCGCGTAAAGGGGCATCGGTTTCGAGCACGTAAAAAGAGAGATTTCGGTTGCCGAGGTATCGAGATACGCGACACGGGACGGTTACCTTTGCGAAATGGTTCGATTCGCGTGGTCTCGAGTAGTAAAGCCGGTGAAGTGGCACTCGAGGGAGACCAAGGGAGTTTTCCGAATCACGAGAACGTCCCATAAATTCGCGAAGCTTCCCGGGAAGGGCCAAGATAGTCGTCTCGTCTGAGAAACGTCATCGACGCAGAGACGAGCCGAGATATCGAGCAAGACTTTTGCGCGAGTGTCGCGAGTACGGGGGACAAATAAAACGAGCAGAGGGAAAACGGTAAGCGGATGACGAAGAATCCGCGTGAAGTTTTTTGGATGGAAACTTCCATCGGCCAAAATACCTGCAACGTCGATGGTCCCCACGTACCGTGCAGGCTGACACTACGTATCAGGGACATCCAAAAGTATCCTGAAATATTCAGTTAACGCTCGTGGCATCATAATGGGAGAGGACTTAAGTTTCGAGGACCCTCTCGTGCCAGGCGGCACGCTACATCGACGTCGTTTCCTGGATCCTCCCGATTCCGAGATGAGTTCGCGCGTCCTCCTTCTACCTCCTTCCTTCCTTCCTTCCTTCCATCCTTCCTTCTTCGTCACTCTGAATTTCTCTACGTCGACTCGAGCTCCTACTCATTCTCCACTCTTTTTCATTTTCATCTTTCGCGTTCTCGCAATTTTGGGTGAATATTTGGATCTTTTAACCCTTCAAAATGTCCCCCACGAGTCGTACAACATTGTTATCGTTACGAATGGCGTGTCGTTGACATTTGAGTTTCACACGAGTTTGTTAAAAATAAGGGGCTGTCTCATTTGAGCCAACGAGCGATTTTGTTTCTAAACGTAGTTTCGTTTCTACGTATCGCTTCGCGATCGCCACGCCTCGGTTCAGCTTAAATCTTTGATCGATATAAGGTAAATCGAGCTAAAGCGATTTGGCATGGTGGAAGCTCCGGCCAAATGGGTCAACCTCCTCTCTCGAGCCTCGATTGCGCGTAGTTAAAGGAATTTCCGCGAAAGAGTTTCGACCGGCCACCATTGCCTGGGAAGGACGATCCTTTCCCCGAATTTCTCTTTTATGCCTCTCGTACCTCTTCCACGGCGCTGGAGCCGGTATATAAGCAAAATGCACAAGTTTCCTCCGATCCGGCAGAGTACGCTCGATCGAGGATTCCTTTTAAGGAGAACTCGCCGAACTTTGAATCGCTTTTGTCGACTTGTCGCCTCTCTCTATCAATAAAATCAGGAAACGTGAAATGCGTTTGCGGATTACTTTATATGTATACTCTTTAATTAAGGAGTAAAACGTCTTCTTCGACCACGAGTAGCGTAACTACCGTTCGCGCGACGTACCGTATCCAGTGATTAAAATGAAACTACGTTAAAGCAACAATAGCCTCGATAATTTTACATTTTTTTCATCACCACGATCCACGAAAGCTTTCGCAACGTCGTACCGTGATAAAAATTACCCCTCGCGGGAGACTCTTATCACGCTTCGAAATCACCTCTCGCGGTCGTTTAAAGTGAAAAAGAAAAGGTCCGGATAAAAACCGATCCATCTTACGTTTAGCGGGGGCAATTCGATAAAAAGCTTCCAGCGTATCAAGCGTTTCACGCGTCATACGCGCCAAAATCCCGGTCGCGATTCAAGGCCGCGCACGGAAAGCAGATTGAGTCCTTCGCGTAGCCTCCGAGGGCGAGACGACGACGACGACGACAACGACGACGGGAACGTCCTCGCGTCCCTTTATTTGCCTGCAGCCCCTCGGCTGGTGGGTACGGCTCGTTTAACCACCCCCTCCCTGCTACCCCGTGACACGAAAGCCTGCCACCGTACAACGTCGTGGCCGGAGCCAATGGAAAGGGGGACGACGAAGGAGTCTTCGGGGGTGGGATGGAGGCAGTGCGATTGAAAGCGACGCGGTTTTAGGGCTTGCGGAACGAGGGCAGGCCGCAACTAACCGGACGAGTTGCCGAGTCTCCGGAGCCGACCTCGGTTGCCTGTAACGGACCTACTGTTTGCACAGATAAGAGTAATTAATGTCTCCTCGGCTCTGGCTTCCCGGGGCGACAACCTCCCTGTGCCGGGGGGGGGGGGGGGGGGCGACGAACACATGCACGCCCGTCCCGTCCACCCCTCTCTCGTCGCGGGGGTGTTACGCTCGGTCTGCTGGATAGTGGCCTCTTTCTTCGTGTGAACACGGCGCGCGGCGCTCGCGCGTTATACCCTGCCTCGCTAACGGACGAAGCGAACTAACGTGACGCGAGATGCTCGGGGGTGGGACTCTATTAGGACACTGGCTTCTCGCGCTACGCTAATGCTTCTTAAACGAGCGTGCGAGCGTGAGGGTCTTCGGAGGGGGGTTTGGGGAGACAATTTTTGGTCGACGGTTTCTACGTGCGAGAGGATTCCGAGGGACTCGGGGATGAGGTAATTAGAGGAATTCCACTTTTCCGCTCGAACGTGGAAAACCGAACTCCAAATTCAACCGGTTAAAAACCGGTCACCTTGATTCTTTCTGGGTATAATATTAAAGATTCGTTTGGGGGGAGCGGACGGGTGCGGGGGGGGGGGGGGATATTATCGCGTTTCAATGCGAAGAATTGAATCCCGGGATCTGACATTTTCTTTGAATATTAATACCGTTGGAAAACGAACATAGCAGTTCCACTAATTGGCCCGTTTAATGGAAAAGTGGTGTAACTCAGGAGAGTCGATTACTGGGTAACGAGAGTCTCGCAAAATGCAATAATACCAAAAAACGTTACTTCGCTTTTGTGTAAGCCACTGCAAAGCAACAATACACCTTGAGATAACGATGCCCCGCTTTCCTTCCGAAATCATTTTATTCGAACCTACTAATGGCGAATCGTGGATGCGCGTAAAATGTGACTGGGAAGAAAAATCGGGAAGCAGTCAGCGGAGTGTACGGAGCTTTAACGTGTCGCTTAAAAGCCGCGAAAATACGCGCGTAACGCGAGTCATATCGAGCGACTATTATGAAGCCAAGCTCGTCGCGATCCAGTAATACTACTTAGTCGAACACCCGTCCACCATTCGTGGTTTCTGCGAAGGATTAAACTTTGGCTTCACCGGACCACGGAACGAGTTGTTCGAGTGGCCAGCAATTTCACGCGTCACGTATTCCCGACAAAATGTCAAACTGTGCGACTATACGATACCGCGACCGAAACGATTACCGACGGTGTCCGAGAAGAAACATTTCTTTCGGTCCAACGTCCACGCGAGTGAACTTCACTTATGATCAGGATTTTCTGAGGGATCGCAAACTCTCGGATGAAATTTCTCATCGAAACAAATTTCATTGAGAGCAGACGAAGAGCTATCAAAGAATTTGGGGGATTTGGGAAATTACGTACAAATGAGTTCATCCGCGCGAAACACGAACCCTCGTAAACTTTTGAAACCGATGCGCCAAGAAATTTTAAAACTCCGTTGCAAACATTTCTAAGGTTGTTAATGGCTACGAGGGCTACACTGTAGAGGTTATTTAAAATATGCCTGACGGTTAATACGGGCCAATGTAACTGAGTCTCGTATAGAAATAATGATTGTTAAATTTCAAAGATATTTAATATTAGAAAACTCCATTTAAAATACGAACAAGATTCAGGCCCATTATTTGACTAATATAAATGTTTCTAACGGGAACGAAGAGCAACTTACAAAAGTTATTGTAAAAACGTTCGTTGATTCGTTCGCGACGTTTCAACTGTTATTAAATCTTCTTCGCGCTTTTAACTATTGTGTTAGTTTTACCATTTTCTTGCCGCATTTAAGTAGAAATGAATAGTTTAAAGATCGTACGAGCCCCTTGAGTCCGTTAAAAGGTGGAACAGTGTTTTAGTGCTCGACATAATTTATACCGAGCGAGGGACGCGATAAAACATCGAAGAATGTTGCGCGCGTAATGAAATATGCAAAACGCGTAAAGTACCCATCGTAAGTGCAAAATTTTGTAATACCAGTACGTATCGCGCTGAACTGATACTTTGAAAGTAAACAACTTTTGGCTCTAAAGTATCGCCAAGTTCCCACGAACGGCCAAATACACGCTTACAAATTCTGGAGATCCGAACACATTGAAAAATAAAGCACAGCGAGCGCCATCGAGATGCTACATGGGACTCCTGTTCCGCAAAACTAAAACTACCAAAATCCACATAATCTTCTGGAAGGATTAAAGTTCCGCTTCGCGAGCTTGTTTCCAACATAAACACCCGCTGTGTTATCCGAGATAGGATAGAATGGCAATGATTGACGTACATAGCTTCGTTTTTTATTCGAAAAGGACCGTACCTAGGTTTTTGGTACTGCGTCCACGTACGGCGGAAATGTGAAAATGTGCGCGCAAAACCAAAATAATTTCAAACCGTCGCGTGATATGAAATTTCATTAAAATTCGCCAAGAAATGTCTCGTTCGGTGTCACGCGTATTATCGCGTCGCTCTCTTCGAGAGTAAGAAATACAATCTTAAAGAATCGATAAGCATAGCGAGCATAAATTTATTTCAAGCGTATCGATCTTGTTGAAGTAAAAAAAGCCCTCACCCTCACCCCTTCGACCCAACATTAACGAGCGATAAACCAAAACAGATTGAATAAGCTTTGATCAAATCGCGCGACTTTCACCATCAATTTTCATCGCAGAGATTAGATAGATTAGATAAGAGCAATTACTGTCCCATGGACGTGGCCTTTTCGGAACGACAGCACCGTCTCTAACTGCCAGAGCCATTACGGTGGCAAGGAAACCACTGTACGGATGCCAGTGACCTTTCTTGATCCTTCCGAAGGATTAAACTTTAACTGCGCGATTCTACCGAGTACTTTCCGGAATGTCTAACAACGCTGTTTCCATTAACGAAGCGGTAAACGATTTACCGTGATATTAGCATACGAAGAAACAACGGTTTTTCAGAATTCCGAGAATGCCTTAACTGAAGCGAACAACGTTATCCGTAAAGGCTAGGTTCCCCAGGTGCCATCCGAGACCAAGGTACTTGTCGTTCGGTGTCTCGGAACTGTCAACTCGATAAACTTGGACGGAGTAGTTCCACTCTCGTTTGGTTTGTTAGGACCGCCGAGTACGATAAATATACGACTGACAATTACTCTACCCGAGACCGTTGTATTTTGTAGAAATCCAGCGTTAGTCGATAAATCGTCGTTAAGGATCGCGGTAGAAACAAAACTGTATTTACGGTTGGTAAAAGTTTCACGAATGTTTCGGTTGACCTAAAATTAACAAACAAAATGGTCTTTTGAAATTAAGATTTGCGAGTACCGTTCTCGATGGCTCAACGCTAATTTGTATTTTACGGTGGGGGAGGGGCTCGAGATCGAACTTTGATTAAAGGTTATCCTTAACGAGTACAAATTCTAGTATTCGGAGTTAGCAAGAGTATACTTGAGATTCTAACAAGTAGAACAAGGTTTTTGGAAGTACGAGACACGCTTCGGTGTATTAATGTGTATTTTAGATACATTCGGAGAGCGCTCACTGACATTTCGAACATTCGTTAATTTGGCTTTATCGCTAATTAAATAACGACGTTTAAAGTAATGCAATTAAATCTGTAAATACCCCTCGAGCGACCCCAGTTTAATTAACGAATCGCTCGACAGGTCGCACGACGGATACTCACGCGAGTTTTTAAATATTACGTAAACACAAATCAGGTTATTAATAAAATACACACGAACTACGCTATATCCTGACAGATCAAACGTGAATTTTCATAAAAATCAAGATGCGCCCGTTGATCGGCGTCCTACATACAAATATTGCACTCACAATCAGTTAAATTCGGCCGTTTCGTTCGGCAAGAAATTATTCATTTAACGTCAGCTTATGCGATTGCCTGTCAACCGATGGCCGAAAACCGCGAAATAACGGTTCTCGCATAGAATTGCGAAAATTGTTCATAACATTGGCGTAATCCCGTCACGTTTCGCGCGTCGTTGTTCCCCATCCGACACGAGCGGAAAACCACGCCAATGGCATACCGAGGCAAGAGTTTTACCACGTGCATTGTTTTCGTGCCAATTTCGAATCTGAACAAATACCTGGTGAACGCGTTCGCGTACGAAAAACTCGGCATACCCTCGGTGCATTATATCGCTGCCGGGTTATCTTCTTGTTAGATGAATTGAAAGGCTTTACGGAGTAGAATTAACAAAAATATTATATTAAGGATGTCGGGATATCGTGTGTAACTTTAAAAATTTTTTCTACATATATTTTATCTTATACGTTTTAATCTGTTGCGATTTTGTAATCAACTTTTCATCGGATGCGAATTCAAACTTTTTTTATGCTATATTTATATAACATGTTGGTATAAAAAATTGGACATAATCTAGGCTTTGGACCTTCTCTGCGAGGTCGAGGAATATTTGACTTTATCATAGGTACCCATATTCGAGTAAAATTTGATGAAATATTGTATTGTTATCGTAAATATATACATATGTTGCGCAAAGTAGGTCAAAAATTGATTACCAGATTTTACCACGACAAACAAACAAATAGGGAAACCAACCTAAATAAAACCGTGTAGTATCGATGATTTTGGTAAATGGAAATATTACGTTGAGCAAAATGTTTTCTTTTTTTGTTTGGTAATCGGAACATGCGTTCGCGTTTATTATACAACAATTACTTCGCTGAAGTGGGACGCGTTATCGTTGATTTTCGAATGTAACGTTAAAGGTTCATTTATTCGCTCGCTACATTTATTCGCTAACGTGCACGGTTCCACGTCGGTGTATTTAATTCGTTTGCGGCAATCACAATTGTAAATTTGTAATATGATTTTGCTCGTCCGATAAAATATTAATTTCCCGCGTGTTATCTAACGTAAACTCACTGCGGTAATAATGTTTTTTTGCGAAAATATTGTCAGTAATTCAATGTTGAATCGCGGAAAACTATTCCCCGTAAAATAGTAACCTCTACACGGCTTGCAGGAAATATTACGTGTTATTTATCCACTCCCGTGTTTTACAGAAATACAATTGCGTCTAATACGCTCGTAACACTGATTATCTAATCCACAATTCTACTTTCTTTCTGTAAGAGAATTGAACGCTGTTCCGCTGTATAATTCCACTGACAGCGATCATTGGAGACAATGCAACCCATACATAATACATTTACTCAATCGTTCGATTTACTTTATTATGCGTGTTTGTGTGAAACACAGTTTACCCGTCATAGCTCCTCTTCTCTCCGACATGCCCCGAAGGCCGTAAGACCCTTTACGAATGAACGATAATGAAATAACTGTGACGAGTTTCCTGTGGAATTAACGCGGAGTTTCGTCATGGAACGCAATTAGAGACGAAGACTCGGCAGGGGTGAAGTACGAGACGAAGGACTTGTTAGAAAAAACATATATATATTTTTTTAAGGTAGACGTGACTTTCATTTTTTTTCGCGCTATAACTAACGGTGGGCAGAAGGAATTTGGCGCGAGAGAAAGAGAAATTCACGACTCGCGAGTGTTAATTGAAGGGCGTGCCGAATTACCAAAGTCTGTTTATCCCGTCTGAAATACTGCACGGAGTATATCGTCAGTGGAACGAGATTAATTAATTCTAACGTTAACCGATTAATTATGCGCCATTCGAGAGTATCGTTCGCATATCCGTCGGGTGTGCGAATGTTGTGAATTTTGGAGAAATGACTGCTGACGGGGAGGGTTCGTTTAAATAGTTTTGTTACACCTAAAATCCATTTAGCTTGGTTTCAGCGAAACACGTAATTTCTCCCGTTTTAACTGTCAGTAGCGTGGGAGCACCTGAAATCCCGTCGTTCCAGTCAGGAGACATCGAAATAAATGTCGAGAAACGTGGCAAAATTAGGATTCGGCGTTAGAGGAGGACAATTCTCACTTTTCTCTTTTCCTCCTTCTCGTGATCTCATTGTCGACATTTTTGTTCGGTCCAACAAAAGAGCGTTTAAATTCTCACGAAAGAATCGCAGTTATACTTTCTTTCCACGGCGCATTAAGCATGCGGTGTACAGAAATGAGATGATTTCACTGTCATTGCGCTGGTAAAGTTAGTGTGCGGCTTTCACCGATTAATTATGCAATACCGATGCTCGCGAAAGTTCTACCGTCAACTTCGTTTCACGGTGAAGTAAGTCCTTGAAAGTACGTTCCCTGAATCCATTCGATGCGCTTAGAAATTTCGCAGTTATGCATACATATGTCTATAACGTTGAACGCGGATGCGGTAAATTTCGAATTCACGAACGACGACATAAGTATGTATTGTTGACGTAATAACGACCGCCGTGATTACGAGGGGCGCGTAATCAAATGCTTCCGAGCTTCAAAACGGTAGTGGGATCGATAATTACGATTAATACACCCTCGGCGTTTCATCGCGTGTCACGATTAATAAAATGTGAACGAAAAATTGAAAATACCTATATGGAGAACAGGAAACTGATTCCGTCATCGTATTTACCGCATTTTGCGTTCGGCTTGCCCATACGTTTCGCTCGCCGCTAAATATCTGCCGGTATAAAATCGAGTACACAAATTGCGGTTAACGATGGAAATCGCATTATTGATTAAATAAAGCACACATATTACGAATACCATTGTCACCGCCCTCTTCATTTTAACCGCCAAATTCGCATCGATTTTACGCGGAGCCAATAGAAATGAGGGAAAACAAATGTCTGTGCGGATGTAAAAACGAAACGTCTCTCTCGATAAGTGAAAAGGGATAATAGTGGATCGCGCAACCCGCTTATTTTCATACTACCAACGAATAAGAGTTTCCTCGACTCGATGAATGCTTGGAGAGCAAGAGGCGCGGCGAGGACCACCGTGCGTAGGCTGTTCAAGAAGAATCGAGTAAAATAAATGGCACGTTCGAGACATCGATTTTCGTCCGTCAGGGAATACGTCTATGGGAACGAACGTGACTGCATGCACGACAAGCTTCTCCGTGTCCACGCAGAAAGTAATCCTGACTCATTGAGATTCAGACGCCGTGGCCACCGCGACACGATACGAATCTACTACCCTTTTCGATTTTCCTCCGTCCCTTAAGAAAAACCTTCTATTAAAAATCAATTTCAAAGACAAATCGGTATATCGCCGAAAAATATTCTATTATCGAAGGAAAACAATAGTCGCGTTATATGTTTAAATATAATATCGATGCCAGGCCGTCCTTTATCTCGCCCGATCGCATACGCGGTTAATATGCGCGTGTCAATTTAAATTGATTGCAATCGAAATTATGTTAAATAATGCAGTACGTTCGTGCCACGTTAAATTGACACAGGTGTGCAAAATATAAATAATCGATAAACAAATTTAAGACCGCGTTGCGCGAAATCAATCAACTGTATTAAACTATACGTCGAACTGTATAAACGATTATACCTAATTGTAAGATCAATGGATCAAATATATCCCACATTCACGATCCTCCCTCGTTTTCTCGTAAAAGTCGCAACTAATCGAGCTAAAACTCCACCGCTTTGAAAATTCACATAACGGTCGCTCGGGGGGGAAATATTTATGAATTAATTTATCGTCCCATCGCTCGCTATATTTTGCAAGATCTTTATACGGTTAGCGTAGTAAGAGACACGCGTACTCGCTTACTTTACATCGGTGTACCCGCGCGGCAACGAAACAAGATTAATTTCTCGATAGGTTGACTCTAATCATAAATGCCGACGGCGCTCTCGTGACGTGGAAACGGCAGGAAGTAAAATTAATCGCGATTTGGCAGATCAGATTAAAAGGACACCCATCTTACCCGGATACGGTAGACGGTTATTGTCCCGGTATTGTTTCGCTGCCCTTCGCGGGGTACGTCACGCTGTGGTTGGCTCGTTAAAAAGAGGCTCATCAGCATAAATCCAGTCTGAAAAGTTATGGCCGCAATGGAAACTCGTCGCGTGGTTGTAACGAAATCACGTTTCTTCCTCCGTCCCCAAACTCCCTCGCGGGGAAGTTGGCTTTTTATCGGCTAAACTTGACGTGATCTTTCGCGCATAACGTCGCGAAGAAACTTCCAATCGCGTGCCCCCCCCCCCCCCTCATTCTAAATCACCGGGCTGGTAGCTCGGAGATGGAACGTGCTAACAGAAAATGTTTTTTCATTCGGCGAGCATTAAATGGGACTGCGTGAGAATTTTGGCAGTATCTTGCACTGCTACTCAAGTTTTAACGATATTGTATTATTGTAATCTTTAAAGACCGCGTTCATTGAACGTTACTCGTCGCTCGTGCGTTGGGTAGACTTGTAAAGCGAACTATATTTTAAGAGGATGACGTATTCGTGATTACGAATCAATTGATAAAAAATTAAAGCAGGAAATAATACTAAAAATATATTTGTTCGAAATTTACTCTCAAACGCCGTGACGTATGAACGGTACGGTGAATTTTCGTATGGAAAAATTAATTGCTTTTATCGAAATAAAAGTAACCCGATCGATGGTAAAGAACGGTATTTGAGAAGAGAAATCCTGCGGCACGTGTCGGCAATCTGGACGCACGTAGGACGATATGCGAATTACGTGCAGCGCGCGCGCGACGCAATTACCGTTGCATCCACGTGCATTTCCGAATCTCTTTGAATTTATAATAGAATCAGTTATAGGATGCGAGATCGGGAACAACATAAAACCTAAGTAAAGGTAAAACCGCGGGCAATGGTAAGCCGTTTAGACCGATCTCCCCGTCTTTTCTCCCCGTCACGTTCGCGTATCATTTGAATGACGTAAAGCGATATGTACCGCGAATCGATTAATTAATTTCTTTCGCGTAGAATTTATTCGGCAGCGATTCGAGCATTATTCGATTTTCTTTTGTGATGCAAAAACTGACCTAGTATCGTCGGCTCCCAGAAAGTTGGCAAGGAACTAATCTCTCGCGATATAATTAGCCCATACGATAAAAACGTTTTTGCAAACTCCGCGGTTGGTTGCGAGTGGTTTATATACTCGGTGTCTCGTTTTTCTACCACTTCCGGCACTCGCATGCCACGTTTCGTTTCGTTTCGTTTCCCTTAAATTGTGTCAACGTGCCGTTTCCATTCTCAGACTTTTGCCGGTATTCTGTGAAATAATTTTTTCCCTAGAATGTACAGGGTGAATCTGGAGTAACTGGGTCGGAAAATAACTCTTCCTATAAAAGGTGCAAACGCACCGATGCATTTCTCTAATAAAAAAAATCGCACTGCGCAACGATAGAACTCGATAAACAACGTAAAATTGTTCTGCAACATTTTTTCTACGTGCAGGCCGCACACAGGTGTCGTCCAGTCCAGTTATCTGTTTCACCCCGTGTAATAGTCTCGTGTTCTGTGATCCGTGTATTATATCAAAATACTGACGTTCCTATAGCCACACAAAAACTAACAAAAAGCCAAAGATGAACAGATTTCAAGTTAATGGTATCGACACGTCGAACCACTGGTATAATCTCAAGCTCGAACGTTCACGAATTTCCATTGGCAATTCCTGAACATACATTATTCTTTACCAAATCCACCGGACGATATCTCGATCAGCTTTCATCCGGTAAATTTTCAACGGAATCCAGCAAATTTCGAGACGACTTAAAAATCATCGCGGGGCACGAAATACTGTACTATCGCAGAGTATTTTTATTCCCAGCGTTATGCCAGATACACTCGAAACGCACGGTACAATCGATTTGTCTTCTACCTCACGCCCTTCCGCATTTTCCCGCGTAATACGATCGTCATCGTTTTATCCCTGCTCCACATATCGATTTACTTATAGATCCATTAGCATTGTTATTTTCTTTCTCTCTCTCCCCCATCTTACTCTCGGGCTCTCTCTCTCTCTCGCCAACTTTCACCTCGCACTCACTCCATTTACTTACAGGCCTTTTCAGATCATCATCGTCAGTCTTCGTCAAGACGAGTTTTTCTCCCGTCATCTAAACACTACACTCGCACCTATTGCGCCCGTTCCTGATGATATAACAATCCACCGCGAACAATGTGTGTGTTTGCCCGACGTTACGCTCCTCCTATACTCAATCATGTAGCACGCGCGCATAAAGCGACGCCCGGCGTATCTCGCGTGTCGCGTACACACGCTCACGCGCGGTCTTCGTAATTATTAAAGCAACGGACGAGCGAACGCGTGGCGTAATCGCGAGGACGTGGTAACGAGAGAAGGTTTTGGGGGGGGGGGGGGGGGGAGAGGGGGAAGGATAGGGGCGGGAGGGGCGCAATGAAAGGAGAACGAGTCTTCGTAATGACTGTAATTTTTTTTTCGCAGTGTTTCATGTATACGGCCCACCCGCCACGTAATTACAGCAAGAAACACGAACTTTAACGAGAACACAACCTTGTCGACCTGTGCGCCACGACCCCAGATGGATCGACATTCTTGTCTCGAAATTGCCCCTCATTAATCTTGCTTACGACAAAGATAGAATAACGGCCGGGAAGAGACGTATAATCGATTTCGAGTAAGCGCATTTTCATATTACAGGGGTCCCTTCCACGAGAGCTCGAATACGCATGAATATGCAAGAACCGCTTAAAGCACCGTCGCGTCGTCTACTTCTCTGTCTCCCTCATCCCTCCCCACCCCCCTCCTCCCCCGGCCTCTTTCGGATAATCTACATTTATGATCTACATTGTGATCTTGATCGCCACTACTTTGAACCTTGGAGAGCTCGATTCAATAGTATTGTACGAAACAGCGACTGCTGTTTTCTCGAATTACACCGTTCTTGGAAATTCATCCATCGTTATCTTCTTTTATGAAGTAGCGATCCAAGGTCCTACAGTTGTAGGGTTACTCGTAATCTGATACAAGAAAGACTTTGAACACGAGGAACCGGAACTGATCCAAGTTTTCCAATGTTCTGTTTTCTCATCGTTATCTCACCACTTCTGTCATCCTTATATTCATCTCTTCCATTTTGCATTCCAAAAAAAACCTAGTTTCCTAAAATCTGCAGATATAGATATTCGACAGATTTTCTGAAACCTCGGGTTTCGTTTGGAATCATTTAATTTGGTCCGAATTTATATAAAAAAATTCGACGGTAAGATCTCGTTCATGTTTTGGTCGGCGTAGAGAGCGTACAGGCGTACAGAGTGAATTTATGGAACACCGAAGGGGGAGCGACAAAATATTTTGATAGCCTTCTCCGCAACGCGTGGGCGTGGTCACTATACACCTCGTCCCGATATGCAAATAATTCCAAGTGTTTGTGTTTCGTTTAAAAACTGGGAATGGAGGAAGAGTGAGCGAAAGATGGATGGAGGGCGAGAGAACAAAACAGGCAACGCATAATACCGAACTGCAACTGACCGTCCCGCAAATTCGGGGAACCCACGACCGCAACGGTTTTGCAAAAATGCATTTCGCCCCACCGCAAAGTCTGTGACGGCCATTTAACGATTTGACGGATTGTTCGATATTTGGAAACGATGGAGCGTTTTGTCATACGTACGCCTACCGATTATTTTCAATCAAAAAAACGATTCGACAATAGGAAAGACAATTTGCCGTTGAAATTCAATTTTACTTTAGGAACGATTTTACTTTAACGACTTTAGGAAAAATCCTCGAGTTTCGCGTACGGATTATAATCGTGAATCTTTCCGCTTTATCGGAATGGATGTTCGCGCACGGCAATCGCGATAATTAATACTCTCGTAATCACGCACGGAAAGGAGGTAATGTACGACGAAAAAGAAAATTGTAATAAAAGCCTTTGCACTCGCACGATTAATTATGGGCATTCCGATAATGAATTAGATCGTAATCATGCGAGAAATCGGGTTAATATACGAGGATGAGGAAAATCGTGAAAACGGATATTGCAGTCGCGTTCGGAAAAAGTCTCGTTTGTCGTTACCGCGGTGAAATATGCGGAAAGTCATAGGGCGAACGACAAAATATTTCGACCGGTTCGCTCGAAAAATAGTTCTTCCGCAAATATGAAAAACAAGTACGAGCACTTGTATCCCATTTAAAGAGGGGAGACAAAGATTTTTAAAAAACAGTTCCGTCGCATACCATCACGAAGAAGAGGTCGGGTACGTTGACACACGGATTGTGGACGACATTTACCGTAATTGACTGCTAGAGATTTCTACACACTGCCGCTGAACGCGATAGATTTACGTCGTACCCTTTGTTCAAATCCAAATGCTCGGAAAATTTATTCGACTTCTTCCCGGTATTTATTTGTCACGCGTGTGCTAAAAAAGGACTCTAACACCGCTTTCGGGGAAACTAAAACCACCCCTTTCGTTCTTGTCGAGGGCTCGGTGCAAGTGGAAAAATGATTTTGCGCGCCCTACTTGTATTATCAGAACTTACATTTATATCAGGTACGGAGAGAGATTACGTCGAGGAAAAATTTGATCGAAAAATCCAACGTACCCTAACCTTAACGTCATCCCGATTGTCCCGCAAAACTGCGCCCTTAACGTCACAAACCGAACGACCAACGCGTAACCTGATAAAAGTTAAACAATTACTCGCACTTGCCGACGTTTGTGCGCTTGCCAAGTTTGCGCGCAGCGTACGTATTCTACTTATCGTTAGACACTTCAATTCACACAAATCACCGTACTCTGTATTCTCTTATCGTCGAAAGTAGCGCGTTAACGGCGCCGAAATTATGGAACAAAGAAATAACCACCGACGATGCGAGAAATCGCTACCCGGCGTCTTCTCACCGCTTTTCGACCAAAATAGCGTCGCGACGAAACACGGTCCTGCCGGCCAGGTGCATTGTCGTGCCCCACGTAGACGCCCGACGACGCGCGACGACGCGCGACGTCGTGCGAGTCACTGCGGAGAAACTGTGTGTACCCTCTGGCTTCATAAAGCAGCTTTATCTAGATCGTCGGTAGAGTTACGGGCTGAAAGTACGGGCTATTAACTCTCGAAACGGTGCGAGAGAACCACGTCGACGGGGGTGGCCCTGACAACCCTCTGAGAAATGTTTATACCCTCGCTAGTCTATTAGCCTCGTCGTGTTTGCGGCTAATAATCGTTTACCTCGAATCAATCGTTCCTCCCTCTCTCGAGCTAACTCTTTCGAGCTCACTAACTTTTGGAATGTTCAAAGGAGGTCCGAGAGCAAACTTCTTCGGATCAGCGAACATCGAATGCAAATAATTAGTACACCAATTTCACTTTGCATTCTAAGAACGTTCTTTGAGCGTCTCTTAAATCGCTTCAAGGTAGGGATGCTAATATTTACCGCAGTCCTTTTCTGGGAAATCGATGATGCACCAGGTGTCCAGTTCCAAGTCTATGGTCGGTCTATCCGACGGTTAAGGTAAACTGCAGTACGTACGCTCTCGGGAGTAAACTAGGATTTGCCACTGGCGCTACTAGAATGCGGATGACGCGATTCGTGCGCTACTCAAATATTTAAAATCCCGCGGATGTAGTTGAAATTATTGTCTGAACTTTTTGAATTTGATGGGAGTCCTTCGACTTTCACCAATGTGGTACAAGTCAAACGAATTTACGAAGATAGCGGAAGAATGTGGAAGAATGAAAATGGGGTGGGAGATCTCGGGATGGTTAGGGTCGAAGCACTCACTTCTATACGAGTGGGGAAGTCCCTTCATCATTTACATTTCTCAACGTATGCCGCGAATTCCAGAACCTATGACCTCTGCGCGCACTTACCATCGCTCCTAGTCGTTTTTTCTCATTCCTACAGGATTTTAAAAGTTATAGCACGACATTCCGGCCAAGCGTTTGAGATTACAAAATCTCAGGTTCCATAGTCCACACGTACTCCTTTCAAATAATCTATTCACAATAATTTCGTATACCGTACGTTCCTGTTTATTTTTTCCAGATTCTCTCGTCGGATTGGCAAAGAATTTTGTAATTAAAACCTTTCTAAACGTCATGATCAATTTAAAAAAAAAAACTCAAAAGCTTTATACGAATTTATCCAGCGATCAGCGACGTAGCGACACAAAAAAAAATATTATTTCGCACTCCATCTCAGTTACGAGTCGACACACTATCGTCGTACGCGTTCCTAGCGTCAGTGCAGCAAGATTTACAAGCTACTTCGATTACAAGAAACAACGAGCGATAACTCTCGTCTTTTTCCCCCAGTTTCTTCGCACCACCACCCTACTCCAAGCATAAATATCCCAGCGCGATACGTTACACCCTTGCGTCGCGTCGCGCCGCGTCGATAACGCTACCATCGACGGTACGCGACAAATTGTAAATCAGACAAATGCGCACATTTTATTCGTCCTTCTGACGCGGCACGCGTATATTCCATCGCGTGTTGGATCGAACGGGAAACACGACAATTCGCTCGAACGGCAAAAAAAAAACAAAAAAAAAGAAGGTTAAAAAATCATGACTCGTCGACGCGCTGTCTGCTCTTCGATTACCGAGATTACCTTCGTTTATTGAACATCGCGGAGCGGAGAGATGAAATAGCGAGCAGCGTTGACGGGCTTCGATCCTCGATCGTCGAAACGAAGCACATAAATCTCTGCCGGTTCTGGATGTGTTTAAAGAGCCGCCCCGACATCCTTTTATTTCGTTCGATTTTGTGTTTATACGGTGGGACACTTTGTTTGCGGAGGCATCCCCCGCCCCCCCCCCCCTCGATACGCGATATATCGCGATATACGATACCTCGATGTCGTAAGGAGTTATGGGGGAGTGCGCAAAGGGTATACAATCCGTGTTATTAGTATCGCGGAGTTTCATGTCTTGTTTACCGGGGGATGGGACTGGAAATTGGATCACTCGCGACACCGCGCTCCTTCGGCTTTTTCTGCGATTCTTATCAAGGCTTTGTCTTATTGTCGGATCTCGCTACCATTGACCATTGGGTTGACGGATCCGTCCGATTCTTTCCGATCTTTTTCTGTTTTATTCTGTCGGGATCTTGAAAGGACAAATGCGTATGTCCCCTGATGAGAGAGTCTTGGGTACTTTTGTTATACCGATGTCCTTTGTGGAAATTAAAGTAAATATATCGTACCTACTCTATAGTCAACACGACCAGAACATCCTTTTTTGCAAAGCATTCGTTTGTCGTCTCATAATTGTTATAGGTAGCCTCGTTAAAACACGTATTTTTGTTTGTATTCTCGATAAGCCATTGTTGGATACAATTTTGAAAGTTTCGTAAGCTATAACAGGAATGGCTAACAAGTCAAAAAAAAACACAAACAGTCCACCAGATTAATTGTGTTGTAAAAACGTGCCATCGGAGCGTTTTAATAAAGTCAGAAGACTATATATTAAATTTCCGTGCGTACTTTATCCCATAGCCTAACAATCAATAATTACTATACAAGACACATGTTTGAATGTGTTCAATAATTTTCGTAGGTAGATCGCGACACGTGTTTAAGAAAAATAATCGGTCAGATACATATAATGAAGTTGGCCATCCCTGATTTATAGGTTACTTCGCTCGAACGACTTTGCTTTAGATTATTCTTTGCTGTTCAACTTTTTCTATGGCGTGTATACTATAATGTATTATTCGGCTTAAACCACGAGCGGATACCTTCGTGGTTTCCGTAGTATCGTCAAAGTGATTGTGCAGGATTTTTGGACCCTAGACCACAGGATATCCGTGGGATTGTATTACTTATCCGTAACATGATTCCATTTACAATGTCCTTTGAGATTCCTTTGATCTTTGGCCAGCCTTGGCCAGATAACACTCTATTTACTATTAATACCAGGACCCGAAAAAGAAAAATATCTTGAGAATATATCTTTATGGTCCGACATACTTGAACCTGATTCAATTACCGATTACCGAAGCTTTGACTATCATGGAACGCGTCGCGCGCGGTTTCGAGTTTTGCAAGATAAGCGAACCAATACGAAACGTTGAATTACATCGAACAAAGGCTTCGAAACCGAAGTTTCTGACCAACAAAAATAAAAAAATATTGTCGATCGTCCTATTTATCTATATGCGTTTTAAAGCGTTTGATAAAACGGCTAATTAAACTTTGCCAATTGTGCGATGCACTCGCCTACAGCTTCGAATTATTCGATTACCCTTTCAAGTCGCACGTACATACGTTTCCAGTTTCCGAAATTCTTGTTTACTGCTCGTAACGTACATTTACATCGTATCGCGGATACTCATCCGTTAGAGTTTCGTTCGAAGCTTATCTTTACGAAAATTACTCTCGTAGAAGCATCTCGTAACAACAGCATCGGCCCAATGTGGACTCCGTACCGAAGCAAACTCGCAACGACCACGAACGCCGACCCACATACTCGCGTATCTATACGCTAGTATATGTGCGTGCGTGCAGGTAGCGTACGAACGTGTACTCCCGCGTCGACGTCATCGACGTCGTCGTCGAGTCGTCGAGTCGTCGAGGTCGCCTTGGTCGTGCATTTGCCCGTACCGAAAACGAACTCGACCAAGTGCTCTAGAGACTCGTTGAATTTCTGAACGTTCCGTTGAGTTACCGAAGAGGAGCACCGACTGCCAGTCAGTTTATCTTTCCCTCTCGCTTCCTCTCACCTGGACCGAGAAGTGCCGTGGCACTCTCTTTCGTTCGTTACCTGGATATGGCCGTGGTCGGTATCTTCGTTGCTCCCTTCGCTATTGGCCCGAATGCCGATGTAAGCGATTTACGAAAACATTGAGCAAAGGACCGTGGAACAATGGAAACTCGTATAGAGAAAGAGAGAGAGAGAGAAAGAGAGAGACAGCGATACTCTGAATCGTAAATGGGAAGCGTTAGGGGGATGAGCGTTCGTTACGCGGTACTGGTTGAGAATCACGTTTCTCTTCCTTATCTTCTTCCTTCTTACGCATTTTCCCAGCCACCGCGGCTCAGCCAGCGTTTTCTAAGTTTTTCCGATCTTTTCGACCGTGTTCGATCGATGAGACGTATACATAGAGTTCGACACGAATGATAAAAGGAGGTTAGCGATCGTCCAACGATTACTATCGAACACCGTGCACCGTAGGAATTAGTTGATGGATTTTCGGGTAGAGGAAATCTGATATATCCGAAAATACGCCGGCTAATTCCTATTTATATGCAAAAGAACGTCACGGTTAAAATTGACTTGTCATACTAAAAATTGACTAGTTTCAAACCCTGATGGGAAATAGTTGGCGTTTTTCAGGTCGTAGAAACCCGAAATACCTGAAAATACTCATTCCTATCAGAGTTTCAAACTAGTTAATCTTAAGTATCACAAAGTTAACTTTAAGCATAACATTCCTGTGTAGATAAGTTTTACAATTACCGCGTGCCCTAATATTTAATAGCATCAATATAGACGCTTCGCAGTACAGGTTTACCTTAAAAGCTTAATTAAAGCACGAGTTATGGATTATTAGAAACTAATCGGTTTTTTCTGTATTTCTTCGTTGTCCGCGATGCCAACGAACGATCAAATAAAAATCATTTGCCGAAACGTATGATTAAGTTAGAAATAAATGTATATTCCTGGCACGACGAAGATCCTAATACCGAGGATTCATAATTTTTCTATCAAATGACTGCTTCGAAATGAAGTTCCCTCCGGAGATAAAGTTGACCTTTTTACATAAAAATATCGCGTCGCCATTTCGGAGCTGGGATTAATTCGTAGGTCGTGTACCAGGATTCCGGAGAAACGAACTTTCGGGTCGGAACGGAATACATTATCTCGGTATGTTTTAATTTTATTGAATTAATTTCAGACCGCTTCAAATTCCATGCTAACGAAACGCACGAACACCGGTGACGTTATCGCATATTTTTATTTTACGACGCACGCGTACTCATTTCACCGTAATGAATAACGGCGTAGTCGGAACTCTGTACGTGTATGTAAACTTATGTAGAGCGTGTACAAAAAAAAAAAACACGAAAATTCAAAGTCATTAATTATCGAATTTTAATCAAATCCGTTTACAAGCTCCTGAGTATATTACAGTTAGATACGAGACGATAAGCGGTCTCCAAAAATTTCACGACGTAAAATCGAACGGAAAAGTACTCTCATCGTTGAATTCTTAATCTTCTCGAAAGGTCAGGATGGAAACAAGTAAGAAATTTATATTGCGTCGCAGTGTTTGCCGTGGAAATTTTTCCAGCAAATCCAATTGCACCGAAAAGAACAACGCGGAAAGAGCTCATTTTGACCCTAATTCGATCCTACTTTCTCACGTTTCGTATGAAATTCACAACAAACTAGTTCCTTTCGTACGTAACATTTAGCGGACTTTTACAAGGTGAGCGAATAGCGTTAAAACACAATTTGTTAGGAATTACGCTACTCTGCGTCAGGTACGAATTTCATTTCGCGCGTCTAGTTACGGCGCATAAAAAATTCAGAAATGCTGTACTCCAAATTTCATATTCGTTGGAAGAACGGTAACGTAACGAGGGGGGCAGTTAACAACTGTACTAACTTCGATGCTCCTACGCGAAAAATTCCCGAGACGAGTTTTCTATGCGGTTAACGAGTATTAAATTGTAATGGAGAGTCCTCGGTTTTAATAATACGAAGAGACCACTAAGGAGACCCAATCTTATCTTGTCCGTACAAAATATAATTCTCGCGTACTTGTACTTGGTCCGAGACGAGACCTTGTCCCTTAATAGTCCTCTCATTCTTAAGCGTGTAGACGATTTCTTTAATTTAACGTCAGAACGTGGACGAGTTACCAGAATCGCTCCAACTTTGCACACCCACGCAGCTTATTTGCAAACATTACCACTGCATAATAGATTTTAAATTACCGTATCACGGTTACACCGTGACCCCCCAAGAATTGTTTAATACCGCGACCCTCGCAAGGTTTAAAGAAACGAACATTCTCCTATCTCGCGGAAACAAGCACAGTTACCACACAAACCTACGCTAACTGCAACAAACGCGATACAAACTAATAGAGAAGAGGGTGCCGAGACCGTAATTAACAGCCACGGGCATAAATGCTCCTTAACCTTGGCGCCTCTGCCACGTGTCCCAGATCCGTGCACGGTGTTAACTGCCACAAATAGCATAACAGCCGCGACGTTAACAAACGAGCTAATCCGCTTTGCCGTAGGCGTGCCGTCTGAATCCCCCCCCCCTCCCTCACCCCCCCCCCCCCCCGTGTCGATAACAAGGAGAACAAAGTTGCAACCGGTCTCCGTTTGCGCGATATTAACCGATACGTTAATCTTCTTATCGTCGACGTTCAGGTGTCGCGTAGAAATGCATCGAGCGGAATAAAATTGTCGAGGTCCCGGCACAGATTTGCGCTACGTTAGAGCGCGCAACATTAGCGTAATGAACACCCTTGCGTCGACTTAATATCGTACCGATATCGAATGAAATAAAGTGCGACGCGGTGAAGGGGGAAGGAGTAGGAAAAGGAGTAGGAGGAGGAGAGAGTTCCGATCATCGTTGAAATGTCGTTAGCGAATGCGCTGATCCGCTTCGCCCTGATTTCAGATCTCCCTTTCGATATAGTATACAGTTGAATAAAATTGAACTAGTCAACCGCGCCGCGCCATTCGCGGACACGCTGGCTGATATTAAAAGCAAATCCGTTTTAGAGGGGCGATTCGACGGAAATCTAGAATTGATCGCGTGATTGATACTTTCGATTCTGCAAAAACGAGCGTTTTCTTATCGGTGCGCTCGCGATAAGGAAAATAATTGAATTAACGCGAGTACGTGTGTCGTAAGCTGTGCGAACTCTCGACTGTGTTGATGGAGGGGGTGGGGGATCGCGGAGGATTAGAAAAGTTTAATCTTCTCTTTTGCGTGAATCGGTGGTACGGAAAACGCGATTCTGAGAATTTATTTCCGATGATACGGGACGATATCGGTTCGCGAATGAAGTTTCCGAGAATTAATCATTGACCGCGGATTCTATTATTATTTAATAGTGATATCCGTAAACTTTGTATCATTACGATAATAGAATCGGAGAAGAACGGCGATTCTCATAAGTTTAGGCGTCAAGTATGCTGACAGGATATTTAAAAATTATGCGCATAATTATCCGAATCTTTCTGATGCACTATTGAAAGAGTCCGTGCGATCCTGTGCGCGCGTTGCGTGGAGATAAACGGGGTTCCCTTTTATCTGGAGTTCGAGGGATAGATATAGGGAGAGAGGGAGAGAGAGAGGACATTCGTATCGAACTGGAATCGTAAATATAAATAAATGCGTTGAATTTTTTAAAACCACGATCAACCAAAATGAGAGTAAACAACGTTCCCGGCGGCAAAGCAACTGCTTTGTGCCGATATTTAGCGTGTCGCGCCCAGCGTTGGTAGTTTCACAAAGACTTCCTTGATACGACATTAGCGAATGCATTAATCCGCTTTACGTCAGCTTGGCATAACGCCGGTGCTTCCAACTGGATGGGGAAGCTCCTATTCCCAGTACCTCTGCGCGATACCTACACTCCTGCATATTTGTTATGTCGAATAGGCGTCTGCGACGTGTCGGTTATCAAAACACACACTTTCGCCCTTCGTTCTTGTATGTTAATGATGTATCAACACTTCAGGCAGGTTCCGAGTGCTTGCCGAAACAGTTGGTATCGTTTGCGAATGTTCTTACGGTTCTCCGTATTGACGACGGAAGTGAGCGCTTAAATCAGTTACATTCGATGCTCTCAACCGAACCACCGGGAAGTAACGTAACCATGGTTAACGTGACGTGGCGACCAATGTGGCCCAAATGTCCTATTTCGGAGAACGTTGAAATTTAAGAAAGCAAATTTTGTATTCCGTGTAACGTTACATGTGTAACGTAAGATAATCTTATAGATTACCGTCAAGAGAGAAGGTTTTGTCTTGGGCCAGGTACAAGTAGGCGAGAACCAGACCTTGTATCTATCGGACCATCTCACAGAGATATAATTTGTATATTCTCATTAAATATCCATTCCAACTATGAGTTATTGATTTTACTCTCACAAGAAATTTATATGAAATTATAAAAATTTAATTATGCCATATAAGGCTACAGGTACTCTAATTAAAGATGAATTCGTTACGCGAGGAATAATATTGGCCTCGCGTACCATTTTCAAACAGAATTACGTTCCCAAACTCTCGATGATCATCCAGGTCGTTCGTTGCCCAAGAAATGATCGGAAGTTACCTCTCACAATCAGCCAGACTTACTCCGTCCCGATAGGTTGGTTCTAAAGTTACGATCACGATCTTTGCCAGGCTGTGCTGCGGGGGTTTACGTCGGATGTTTGAAACCAGCTGTCCGCAAAAACTCCGCCGTACATCGCTGCCAAATGAATTCCGGGCGACTTTGCATAAAGAACAAAAGTAATTCGAACTCGCGAAGGTGTAATGCAATATTTCTCTTCCCGCGCTTTCTCTCTTGGCGTATCCGCGGATCTTATCTCTGTAGGCGGCAGTGGGCTTGACGCGAATAGCTTAGAATTAATTCGCCGTTGTGGCACGGTTAGTTTTTGATGATATAACTTTGTTTCAATTCGGAAGCTGAATTTTATCCTCCGGGAATGAATTACTGGTTCGATGGGATTAAAAGCATAGTCGATAAGTTTTGCTCGACTCTACATAGCGGTAGCATGGCGGAGTATGCAGTTTCGTTAACCCATTCACTGCCAAGCAAATTTAGAACGTCTAGTACTGGGCGCCAAGATTTTATTGGAAAGGAAACATGGAAATTCATCAAATTTAATAATATCTCGTTAGAGAATGGCATTTATTTGCAGTGATTTGAAAAGGTTAATTGAAGAGGATTTGAAGGAAAAAATCCTCCGAGATATCTGGCGGCTGGCATCGCCGAATCAAATTCCTGCAAGCATTTGCTATCGATTACTTACGGGTTACTTGTAGCGCAAACTACGAGATATCGCGTAGTCGGCAGTGAGTGGATTAACGATAAATCTTTAAACTCCTATTCTTTCCTCCTATGCGCGCGATAATCTTCGCGCGTATGATTATTTGGACGAATCGGCAATATCAAAGGGCGAAAAGTACCGCTGTACATTTACGAACTAAATATTCTCAGCGTTGCGTCGATCGCACCGCGAAAGTACCGTGAATTCTCGAAATACCAAGATAGCGATCGGCTGCCTAATTAAACCACAAACTCCTTCGCGCTCTAATGATCACTCGACGCTCAATAAATGCTCGTGTCGAGGGGAACGCGTCAGAAATCCCTTCGTAACGAAGCTCCTCCTTTTCCGTTGCCGTCGAAACGATCCTATTCGTGGGAGGATACGACCGACAGACGTATGGGAAGACGCGCTTAAATCATTATTCCTCGGATAGACGACGTCCTCAATGAGAAGGATGCTGTCGACAACAACACGCGCCTGTGGCTTTCGAAGACAGCGGTAACCCTCGTCGCCCCCTCCCCTCTTTCTGTCCCTCTGCCGCCTACCATCTCACTTTTCCGTATCTCTTCGCGTTCCCCTCTTGCGGTGTCCTCACTGTTTCTGCCGATCCCCTCATTCTTGCTTCGAGTCCCACCGCTCTCCCTCCCTCATGCACCTGCCGGCCCACCCCGTTCTCTCTTCCCATTCCCAATTCCCCATTTAGTTCCCCGTCTCTGTCTCCGCCATTCTTGGTCTTTCCTTTTCTCCTCTTTCCGTTTCCCCTTCCCTCGTCCTCTCGCTACGCAACACCACGCTTCACCTTCCTTCCGCTGTCTCCCTCTTTCTTCGAGTTTCCAGATGCCTCGGGCAGACTCCTGAAACGTCATTCATCCCGAACGCGTAACGGCGGAACGAGAACGTCAAGGAAGCCCGCTCGTAAAACACGGGCCGTAGTTCGCGCAAAGTACCCGAAGCACGTTCATTCGCGAGTAACGGGTACCTGTTACCGAGGGGGCAGGAGATGTTAGGTAATAAAGAAACAGGCCGGGGACAGGAAAGGAGGTGAGAAATTACATTCGCGGAAGGACGAAGGTGTCCGGGGGTTGGTAACAAATAACGAGATTCCAGAACGCCGTGTCTGCGCCTCTGCGGATTAACCGAGGGCAGAAACGGGAGGGACCGGACGGACGCTTTGTTTGCCGATGCGCTCTTCGGCTCGATGCTTTGGGGCAAACGTACGGCTCTTGAAATCCTGACGAATGTTCCTTGTTAAGAAACTTCCTTATTATCGACTCACGGGTATCGGACGTGTCCGTTGTAACGTTATATCGTATCTTACGAGCGTGCCAACATTTTCATTCAAGGAGAACGCAAGGATGGTAATAAAGAATCAATGTATTAACGTACAGTCGGCCGCGTAACTGTCCGCCCACTTATCATTACTCGACATTTGTTTGGGTCTCGTTCGGTACTTCTCCTATTCTATTCTGTAATAAAAAGTTTGTTTCTACATATGTCTTTCCTTTCAAAGTTTTGTGCGTATCATGATTTTATTATTTATTCTAATATACTCCAAGTATGGTAGGGGGGCGGACACTTATGCGACCGACTGTGTGTCGACGGCGTTGACTTAAAACTTCCAACTCGAATTGCGAGTCATCCGCGAGATTTCATGGTAGTATCGCGAATAGGCGCTAGGTTTACCGCGGGAGCAGGAATACGCGTTTCAAGATAGACAACCACGTTCGATCCATCGTGCGAAATGTCGTCAGCCCGCGTTACTCTCGCCATTTCTGTTACTCTGGACGTCGGGGAATGATTTGTGCCTCGTTATTTCCAGGATTCCAGCCGTCGTCGCATAAAATTACAAATAAAGCCTTATTTCCATCCCGAGATATTTGAACGACGATGAAAGATTCGTAAGGTAAAACGGTGAATCCTATTCAGAAACTGTTATTAAGGGCCATTGAGAGAAAGGGGCAAGGAAACGGAGGAAGTAGAAAAGGAGAATCATTTGTCAGAACCCGCGTAATAGTGTCTCTTAAGAGTTCTATTCCACGGAACGCGAGTTCCATTGCGAAACGTGTGTTCGCATAGTTTGTCAGTGATTTAAGCATCAAGGAGGTTCATGAATCTTCGAACTGACGCTTCCGGTATCACTGGATTAACGCGACATTCGTGGACGACTTTTCGACGAGACTGAGATTCAGTTTTTCCGAAATATTCTAGAAAACACACTTCCCGACGCGACAAAAACTAGAACTATGGTGATTGAAAAAAGACGTAAGAGTTTTTCGCGATGCGATATTTAAAGGCGTTATTAAAAATAAGCGAAAACCACGGTCATGATAAAATACGACCATTAAAAATCGCCGAGTTCCCGGTTTAAATTTATGCGAGATTTTATTACAGGTGATAAAATTAACAAAAGTTTTGCTCTATAATTCATCACTGGAATACGCGCGCTTGTAAGAATTGACTGTGCTTCCGAAATTTATATGATATTCGTGCGGAAATCGCAGAAAAACTTTTTTTGCGAATCGCTCATTTTCCTTCCGACGTAGTCGATACAATTCTAACGAAAATTGCGTAACCGCACGCGTTACCTTAACTTCCGGGTGTGAAAATTATGCAAACGATTTGAATCGTGCAAAATCGTAAAATTCTGTCACGCGCGACCATCCATAAAACACGCGGAACGAAGTATCCAGCGAAATTTCAAAGTGAAACGTACGCCTTTCGACGAAAACCTTGGAATCAGGTTCGATTTACGGGCTTAATTGATTTTAACCGGGACTTGTAAATCTCTGCTTAACGACGAAACTTCGAGAACGGCACTAAAGGGTGATTACGCGAAAGACGGAGAGGGAGCGCCGAAAAAAGAAGAGCATTTGTTACGTGTCGCGGAACAATGTGCTCGGAGAGCCGAGTTCCAACGAACGCCGGGATCGGGGAGGAAGAAAATTGTCATAGCGACATCGTTAAGCCACGCAACTCGTCTCTTCGAAATGAATAATGACGCGCCTAAGCGAAGAGCCGACAATTGTCTTCTTCCTAATCAATTAATTATTTTACAACCTCGACGAAGATGCTTATTTATCGCTGCTCTCACTCGTACGTTTTGGTCTGCCTTAAACCCGAAATAACGAACTGATTCTCGCGTTGAGTATCTCGTAAATTTGCGAACAACTAGAGAGAGAGAGGGGGGGGGGGAAGAAATTGCGTAAAAATATTGAAGTTGCAATTATAAGCATACAAAGATAAATCATGCATAAAATTATTATTAATACTACTCTTAAAAGAATAATTCTTACTGATTTCTATTCACACGTACATATGTACGTGCCTATATGTATAGTAAAATATACATATAAGTTTTGCGGGGGAACCATGCGTGATTTTCTTATTTAACCCGCGCTCCTTTCAGGTTTCATACGATCCTCTAGTGCACAGCTAAGTGCACGTTATTAACGTATTATTGGCCGACATAGTTACATTGAAACATTACTTGATTAAAACATTGCTCTAGTCACTCGAGCGAAGTACACTTTATATGTTTACCAACTGTAATGCACTTCGGGTGCGATCAATATTTGTTAATGTCGTAAAATTGCGTTATCGTACTTTAATAAAATAATTGCATCGCGAGATATTCCCTTTACAGCCTGACATTCGTTAGTTACTTTCACATGAGAAAATCATATTCACATATAATTGCGTTTACAGAAATTTGTCGCTGTTTTCCCTTTGCGATTATTAGTCACCAGAATATTGGTTCTGTCAGTTTCAATATTTTTAAATATAATAATGATGATATCGATATTGCGATAATCGCACGGCGTTTCGAAATTACCTGCAATTTTCAACACGTTTCTGTACGTTCTATTCATTTCGGCCTGCTACTAAATTGCCAAATAATTACCGATATTAACAAAAACGTCTGCACATCGTACAATTAATCGTACATTTTATAATTCACTCCGAATTACCGATCAATCGTAATTATAAATTAAATGGTATCTGATAAAACAAACGCCATCATTTTGAATAACGCACCAAATATTAATCGATGGCGGAACGAGCGACAGGTACGTCATCGAACTTACACTTAGAAGTTGTTCGCGTATTAGTATTCTGCGGAACTTACTCCTTAAGTTACACAACGCGTCGAACGTCATTCAGGATGGAACACGATTGACTTCCCTCGCGGATAACTGTCTATCGGGACGATCGTCGAAGCATACGTCGATAAGAATGATAAGATAGGAAAGAGAGGTTTAAATTCTCGGTGGAACTTACGTCTTACTTGAGATACACCTTTTCTGACCTTTTCCCAACCGCCATTCTCGACCCAATTTCCACGTTCGTTGAACGCAATGACCGACCAGTCGCGAACACCTCCGCAGGTACGCGAACTATTTATCTATTTATTTACCGAAATATTTATTTTGATTTTCGATTGTATCTCTGTCAGAAATATACTGTAAAGGCGATGGGTAAATCATAGCGATTACACTTTTGCCCACGTTATAACGATGCAATTTATCAGGAGAGATCGTCGTTCCCTGCAAAAAAAAAAAAATTAACGACACCACGTATACGGTATACGTATTTATAATTTATAATACAAGTCGTTCGCTTGTATTCAAAAGAATCGGTACGTCGGCACAGCTATTTCAAACTCCCCGAACGTACTACCCGTACGTGTCCTTGATTCCCACACGAGAGCGTCTCCGTATATCGATGATATTGGTCTGTCGTAGAATACCAACCTATATGCACCCGTTACCTCCAATATCCGCGCACGAACGACATTAAGGTAGGTGCAATGTCGGAAATTTGAGGCAAACCGACCAGCCTCTCTCGACCACGCATACTCGCCTACCTACATGAGATACGACTTGCCGGCTTGCTCGAACTTGAATAATGTCCCTGGGAACTATTAATCCTCGAGATATCGTCTTTTAACCGGTACAACGAACCTCAAGAATTATCGCGATATCGTAGTTAATAAAAAGACGACATTCGAGGACCATTAAATACGAACGTATCGTTAAACGCGATATCGGAAATTGTATTAAACCGTGAGTAAATTAAAAAGACATCCGACAACCGAAGCTCATAATTTCCGCGCGATCAGGTTAAACGATGTTTTGATGTACGAAGGGCCAAGTATTCGTCGGTCAGCCGCTACATATTTATCTTACGGCTAAGGATAAGTGTGTCCCGAGGTATCGTCCGAAAGTAGATCACTTCCGCCACTTTTTCTTTCTTCCTCCCCTTTCTCTACTTACCTTTGAAACCGCGCCATAAAAGAGTCGTTCTCCCGCCCCTGGTCTTACAAAAGAGAATGATTCACTATCCCGTTGCGCTGTCGGGAAAATAAAGCGCGGATTTAAAACCGGGGGTCATTTAACCGGTTTTTATGCGTTAATACTTGCACCCTACGATCCCCAAAAATTGTTGATAAATAAATTACGTTCTTTGGCGAGAAGCTTATTGTACGTTTACGAACAAACGACTCGTAAAATATTAAAATTCCTTTTAATAAATTCGCCGGTATATGATACGATATGTTTTAACGATTATTTTTTACGCCACGAAACGAAGGGCCAAACGTTTATTATTGACACATAAGTTATCTCATATTAACGTGAATTTAGTTGGACGCGTGGGACTGCTGTGACAGTTTGACACGTATGAACGCGCCACTCTCTGTACTGCAAGAAATATCTGTTTATTGACAGCTCGTTAAAAGTATAAAGTATAGAGGTGCTTACGTCGCGTCAGGTTGGAGAAACTTCGGTGCTTCGCGTCAACCGATAACGGTTCGACAATTTAAACAAAAATATATCAATCCAATTCTTCGATCACACTCACGTATATTTCGGAAGCACGAAGATGTGGTTTGCCTCAAAATTCGTCGCTGAAAATGCGACCCAGATTCCAAATTTCCCCAGACGCGTAGAATCTCAAATTCAGACGTTTTTCTCTCCCAAATTTGATTAACTCGAACGCGCCTCAGTGACTAAAGTTAGGCACGTCCAAAATAGTGTCGGCGGATAGAGAGAATGGTTTCCGTCCTACCACCGAGTCTTCCCCCAACGCGATGAAAAGAGATGGCAGAGAAATATGAAATTTATGAGGTAAGCCTTCGAAGTGCGCGCACCGATCTCGACGGTCGTTGGGCCGATCGTACCCGACGTCTACCTAGAGCGCATCAAATATTTATATAGGCGTACCCATTGCGGCGTGACGAAATTTGAAATTTTACCACCGAAGCCGAGGTTCGTATCGCACGGCCGCTCCGTATCTCTCTACTTTCTGGCAGACGCGCCGGTTCACCTGTATTTGCGCCCCTATACGACGTAAGGAGAACGTTACGTTGAGTTGCGTCGCGTCGACGAAATTTCCTATTTCGATTATTCCATCGATTATATCGCCGCGTCGGCAGGGACGGAGAGCGATCATCGTCCGAGTAATCGGATCGTTATGGTTGCAACATGCCAAGTGTGCAGCGGTTAACGTTACGCGACGTTACGTCATGTTATCGCCGTTATATCATTGCCGAAATGCAATCGGCGGTGATTGAAAGTGTACTCGCGATCAACGATCGAATCGAGGACACGTATAACACGTTGATGCGCGAATCGAGGCTAATCTGCTTCCTGCTAAATTAATTCGCAAAATCGTGAACGGAATGGGGGGGGATTGAATTTTTTACCTTTACCAGCAGCATTACCTTTTTCAGCATACGCTGAAATCGCGCAGGATTATGATTACGATATGGATACCATAATAATAGCGCGATCGCAAGGCGAGTAATCGAGTAAAAGCAATTACAGGCTGACTCGCTCGTACTCAACGAACGAGGAAATCTCATAACCGACTTTGCATTTATGCGTCAATTTTTACGCATTACTACGCGGCCTTTCAGTGCTCCGCGCTCATTAAGGGTTATCCCTTTCTCTAAAGTAGGGTTTCTTCCCCGAGCTTTTGAAAGCCGTTGTCAGATAAATCGTTCCGCCCGCGAGATTCTCCTGATAAATACGGGGAGACACGAATGAATGAATGAACGAACGGAAGCGGAACAAGGAGGAGGACGTAAAATAGAAATACAAGGAGAATAAAAAAAAAAAGGCTTCGTATAAGATCGCGTGTCAGCATCGCAGCGCTGCGCTGCATCGTTAATTATATCGAAATAACAACTATAATCTACCAACGACCATAACGGCGAGGTCGATGTTGGGAGTAACGTCCGAGAGTGAAAAATAAGTACCGACCGGTCGGAAAATCGTGAAAGCGATAGAGAGGATGAACGCGAGAGCTAACGCCAAGAGAAAGTGCGAACATGCAAGAGGGGTAGGTGAGAATGACACGGGAAGAGGGTGCGGAGGGGGAGGGGGGGCAATGAAAAATCGAAAGGGGGGGGGGGGACATGAAAACCGTAGGGCGAAGAAAAGAGATAGGTATTGGTGGAAGAATCAGGTGAGAAGGGAGCGATGCGGGGTCAGGGAGAGAAATATGCTCGCGCAGTGCCTTAGCTCTGCATGGGGCAACGGTGGTACCGAGAACGAGGCGGGGGGGAGGGGGAGTGGGGGTGGATTGAAGCACGGTTAGCGAGTAAAAGAAAGCCGGACGAGAGCGCGAACGAAAGAGGAGAGAAAAAGGGAGATACGAGAAAGAAGCGAGCGGAAGAGCGAACGTGAAAGAGTGGAAAGGAAGGAAGGGTGGAGAGAGGCGAGAAGGGGTGCGTGGGGTGCAGGAGGGTGGGACGGAAGAGAGATCGTCGAAAAGGGGGAGAAAGAGAAAAAGCGGCGTTGAGGGGGGAGGGGTGGCTGGTGGTGGAAAGCTGGGAGAGGGACAGCGGCTGCGTGGGAGAGGGAAAACGTTGCTGAACGGAGAGAACGAAAGGGTGATGGAGACGGGCGGGCGGGCGGGGGGGGGGGGGAGAGTGAGAAAGTGGGGGAGAGAGAGAGAACGTGGGTTGGTTCGCCGAGCTCAGTTACGCCGCGCCCCTTGCGAAGAGCGCTGCGCCTCACGAGTGAGATTACGGTGTCTTTGCGGCACGAAAACACTTTTTGCAGTCCCTTTTACGCGCGATAACGAATACGCCAAACCGACGCATACCGTTGTCAGTGGTGAGTTTAGTTCGTTTTCGAGTTCCTCGAGGAGACCGCCGATCACGCGGATCGGCCAGGTGACTCGTTACTTTTTATTTTCGAGGAACGAAGAAGTATAGAAAATGTGCTAAGTTGTATTAGAAAAAGAAGATCGCTGTAGGAGGTGTTTCGGAGGGAAGTGCAGTGGAATCGAGTGTACGTGGCGACCGATGTCGTTGCTTCAAGTAAATTAATCCGCGGATGTTGAGAGCCTGCGTCGGTTTCAGAACTCTTCAAGACCAGCGACTTTTGAACTCGAATGTGCTTGGGAAGAGGAGGTTAATAGACTTAGAGTTAAGTCGCGGTTTCTTCGTCGAGTTATCGGGGGACAAATAAATTAAAGTTCGGGAAGCAAAAAATTACAGTTACAATCGTGGACCGTGGAACGAGGATGTCCGAAGTAGTTAGGTGGGTGCGATAGCAAATGAACTTTATTCGAGGATTATCTCGTCGTTTCATTTAACGCTTCCTTGTGTTTGCTCTCGTGAAAAGATCGAGCATCGAAAATTGCGGGGACTTTTTAAGAAGAAACCGTTCTGCGATGGACGAGGCGGAATCAGGGGTGGAACCGATTGTTCTCGTACCTTAGGATCATCCATCAAAGGTAAACAGCTCGCACGTTTCTCGACGACGATCAAACGATTCGCGTGTCGTCGAATCGATCGTCGTAACTTCCATTTGCATGGATTTTATCGGATAGGAACTATAGGAATTCGTCGTAGGCTTTTTCATTCTTAGGATAAACTTTGCGAAATTTTTAGGAAATAGAGCGAGTTAAAGATTAGGCGCTGGAATTTTCTTTAACGAATGCAACGCATCAAGCGTCTTTGGAAAGGCGTAAATATTTTTGTCCGATGTCTCGCCCGCAATAATACGATCAATTTTCACTCATTTAAATTTGCTTACCCGACCGCGCCACGTATTCGACGGTAAGTCGCAAAGATGATTCTAATGAAAGCATCTTCGAAAATTACTGTCCTCGGCTGGCCTCGATAACGCGGCGCTTTAAAAGCATTTCGCAAACTTGACTTTAAAATTTAAATTAAGATTTACCAGACGCAAATCCCAGGCTTATTTACATTTCCAATTACTCCGGTGCCCGCGTCGTTTCGCGATCTACGGATCCATGAAATTGTTATTTGTTCCAATTCTAACCCACGCGGGTGGATACGACGGAAGTCGGAGAAATTCGGAGGAGGCTTCGACGATCGTTCGACGCGCTATCTTCCGCGATGAAAAATGATGTCGATAAGATTATGGTCATCTCGTTTCGGCAGTTCTTTCATTGTCCACGGCGCAGAGAGAAAAACCCCGCGATCAGCTCGTATGTTGTCGCACGTGATATGAAAAGCACGGATAATATCGCGAATCGCACGATAGAAACGTAAACACAAGTGCCAAGAATTAATCTCTTGTAATAATTGACCTGTGATCAGTGAAATTATTTCATCGGTGACCTATTAAATTAATGACACGTAGTACCGCTAAAACAAAAGCGTCGATAAAGTTGGAACGAGACGGTATTAAAAATGTGCCCTCCGTGGGGTGCAGCCTTCCGTTCTCCACTTTGTCGGATCAAAGCGTTAGGAAGACGAATGTAAATCAGAAAGGAAGCTCGAGGAAAGCTCTAACCATCTGGGCGGAAGCATGACGGGTGCAAACGTTTCGTTCGTTCTACCGACGCCGACGCGACGGGACGGGACGACGAACTTGCTCGATTTCGGGCGGGCAAAGTACGTCGAACTTTTAAAAGTCGAGGGTAACTCAAGTTTCCGGAGGAACTCTCGAAGAGAATTGGCGTGTATGTATTACGAGCGATCTTCACGGACGGATGGCGCGCAATGGTGTGTTCGCGTGAGCGCACGTCCGTGTGTAAGTCCGAACTGGTTGAATCCTCTAGGTCAAGTCACCAAAGACCGATGAAGGAACTTGAACTCGTCTGTCGACTTTGTCCCCGATTGTCGATTTCCGGGCCGTTTAACGTTTCCCATCCCCCTCGCGCTTATCGCACGTGTCACGGGCAGAAATTCCGCGAAAATGGCGGACACGGTTGCAGCGGACCAACGTCGTATCGGTACAGGCGAGACGATCCGGTAAAACGTGCTGGATTGGCTGGCGTGACAAATTTCTATCGTTGTCCGATTAAGCGTAGGTTGAAATGTTGCGCGTTCGATGGGTCAGCATAATGGTGTCGCGGGTGGTGATATCATTTTCGAAGAGTCTTTACACCTATTTACATATTTATTGTCTCTCGCATTAACTAAGTGCCTACTGGTTTGTCGCGAGTTTAGGTTGGAGAGTAAATTTAATATAAAAATTAAAAAAAAAAACGTAAATGGAGAATTAAACAATGATAAAGGAGATTATCGGAGGCAATTATTCATAGACGCGACAGAGGGCGAAAATTATTGGAAGGCTCGGAGTTAATTATTTCCGGGTTTATATTTTGAAACGCGCAAGGATAATTGGGTCGATTAAATCTTCGAGGCGGACGAGTGTCACTGATTGATCCAAGAGTGTCAGTTATCAATCACCTATTTTTATACTCCCGGGTCATGAAAACCCGTTGCTTAATTTGTCACGGTTGAACGATCTATCGACGATAATCGATAATCGCGGTGATATCGATTCTCTTTCTGGATTAACGGAGGAAGAATTCAGGGAACAATATGAATTAAATCTCGAGACCGGTCCGTGGGGGTGGGGGGGGGGGGGGTGTCCGAGTTGAATAAACGAGCTCGATTCTAAATGTATTAAGTCGCAGCCTTTTTTGCATTCTACGATTCCGCCGCCTCCCCGCTTACTTTTTTTGTTTCCACCCCCTTGACGGCAGGGAGGAGGAAACACCATCGTTGTGAAAATCCGGCGGGCTTTCCGGGCTTTGTCAAAGGATTGGATGATTAATCACTCTAGCTATGTTTCCCCCTCCAGGCACGGATATCCACATTCACGTTTATGCGCCACACGTGCATACGTTTTGGCGAACGAGAATTCGTCAATGTCGAAAATTGGAGTAAAAGCGCCATGAGTGATCGACCGGCCACGGACTTTGTCGTTGAACGTCGCTGCGTTCAGGGGGAGGGGGGTGGTTCTTTTAACGGACCCCCGATTTGCGTTTTAATTTGCGCGCAACGAGATTGGGTCGAAAAAGAAGGTTTTTTTTTTTTACAACATCCCGTACCCGGCTCGTTTCTTCATCCTCCATTACTCGTTAAAACAGGCCGTCGTTGTCGAGCTGTAAATAATTTATCGGCTGGATATTTCAGCGGTCGCGAACCATGGCCGTGCGCTATTTTCATTGCTTTTTTTTCGATCGTACCGTTTACTTTGTATAGGTAGAGAGGCGATTCCCCGCTAAATCTATTTACATCCGCGGTTCGGATAATACAGTTTCGGACAGCTAATTGACGCGCGGCGATCATTGAGCACGGTAAGAGCGCATCGCCTATTAGCCGCGAGTATAAGCCTGGCCAGTGAAATGGAATGTTCGAAATTTCCCAATAATAGGAAAGTGCAAATCCGTGTAAAAAAACGAAAGGCGGGACAGTTCGATACGTGCCAGTACAACAATTTTGCAAAACAAAGCCTGCCGCGTAGTTTACATATACATATTGCAGTTATCTATCCCGTTGTTTCACCTCTCGGGATTCACTGATCAAACTCCCTGCCTATATTTATACAGCATGGTTATCATCAAACGATAAACTATTTCATTTCCAATTTGTTCGAGTGCGAAATCTAATTTTTTCGATTGGAAATCGAAAATCCATCGGCCGACCCCCCCTCGCGATTTGTTAACAAAAATCGAAATTTTTTTTTTACACGGCACCCTTGTCATCGATGAATCAAAGCGAATTCCTTTTCAA
This sequence comes from Pemphredon lugubris, assembly GCA_933228935.1. Classification (NCBI taxonomy): domain Eukaryota; kingdom Metazoa; phylum Arthropoda; class Insecta; order Hymenoptera; family Crabronidae; genus Pemphredon; species Pemphredon lugubris. The sequence goes on along the minus strand of OW121817.1, from coordinate 24,910,904 downwards.
TTCGTTCAAATCGGAAACTGATTTCTCGATGCACGATGGGTTCAATTTTCTTTTTAAAATCCCGATAATGGAGCTGGCTTCTTTCTCGCGATATTGTATATACCGCAACTAAATCCACGAAAGTAGCGGAACGCGATGAACGACCTCGGAAGTGCTACGATAAAAAGAGACGAGGACACGAAGTAGAGCGATCTAACTCTCTGGTAAGACGATACAAACGTCAGGGTATTATGGCAGCCACCTAACCGCGCGATACTTTGCCAAACGGTCTTGGCAAGTTGCATCTCATCGAGGGTTAAATCGGCTGACAAGACGGCAGGATATTAAAACGTCTTTAAAATCACGGCGAGGAAAACAAACTCGACGACCCCTGCCAAGTGGAATGCGTCCCTAATTTACTCCCGCGCCCAATTTTCTCTAGGTTTTCGTTCGTCGTTACTCCCCATTCGTGCCTACTTCTCCGTCATTCCACTTCCACGTTTCCTATTGAGACATATCCGAAAGTTATACGCGTGCGCATCAACGTGTCCTTCGTGAAACGATATTGTTTTTTTTTTCTTTTAGATACGAAAATATTTACGATGATTTCTTACTTTCGAATGTCTTTAATTCTATAGCCTAAAATTGGTAGTACGCGGGTAATATCTCCGCGGGTTTCTTTTTTATCAGGACTTACGCTCTTGACGCTATTAACTCCTAAACCGCACCAAGCGTATATCAAAGAAAAATATTTTACGCTGGCCAAGTTCCAGACTGTTATTTTACGCTGGCAGGTTGAGTACATTTTCAATTTTTATGGGAATAATTTAAAAACCAAGAATATTTCACGGAAAAAAATATAGGCTTTAAAATTATCCAAGGAATCTACTATACCTCTAACCCTGTGTATCAATTACCTTTATCAGTTTGTTTATCTGTGCGATAAAACATCGCCCTGCTACACGTCATAATTTTATACCCGGCGAAAAACGGCAGAAAACTTTTGCAATCTCGCGTGGTAAGAGAGTATATTGAAAACGATCATAATCGTTTTGCGCGGGAGGGGAGGGGGGGTGCATCTGTCACCCATCACTAAATTATTCGTTAAAAGTAGAAATAATCAGCATTTATCACTTTTTTTATCATTATTGAACATCAATTAGAAAAATGTAATAGAAATAGCACAGAATTAAAAAAAAAAATCTTCATATTTTGTTTAGGTTCACATAGGTCTAACCAAGAGGTACTAGAGACATCGCAAGCGTAAATTGCACGAATTAAGAGTAACTTAATGCTAAAGTTGAGTGGGTAACACCTGTATCCCGCGCGACTAACTTGGGGTTAAAAAAAGCAACATCCTTCGCGCTGTCCCCCCCCCCCTTCCCCTGCGTTATCCGGCCAATTTAACACGCTCGATATGATTAACCGCATCTTCGGCACGAGTGGGCGTCGCGTTACTCATTGCGGAGGGAACGGGAACGAAGGAGAGAGGGACAGAGGGAGAGAGGGAGAGAGAGTCAGAGCAGGCGGCCGTTCGATTTAAAAGAGCCTACGTACCCCGTCCATATCCGATCGAGCGTCGAAAAAAACTCAGCCTCGGTACGTGGACGCGATTACGTCCGCATACTACGGAATGATGACGCAATTTATGGCTTCGGGAACATAGGCGTGCTCGACGCTCTGACCCCGTTCGATCGTTTAATCCGTCCCAGATAGGTACGTACGATTAGACGATTCGACGGAAGCGGAGAACCATTCAGTACCCCGTCCCCGTTCCCGCCCCAACCCCCCTTGCGGCTCGTGCACCCCCTTTTCCTCGGTCGAATCCGACAGCGTTGATGGCGATGGCGGTGGTGGTGGCGGCGTCCATGCAGTTCGGGCTAGGATTGGGATACTCTCCAGGCTTATGAGCTTTTCGGCGCACAGATCAACGAGATCGCAGCTTTACCGAACACGGTGACACGGCCGTACACCTACATATATATATATACCCGGTGTTCGGGAAGTCCTCGACTAACGGCCAATGGGAGATTCGGAGAGACATAACTGATCGCGGGTCGAAAATTTTGGATAATACGTAACCCCACCGGTGAAGTGGGATCTCGAGTCGTTTGGCGCGAGAGTTTCGCATAGTTGAAGGGCGGCGAGGGCGGGGGCGGAGCGCGAAATTGGTTTATTCGATTGATTTCGAGGTAACGATCGAAACTGCGTAGATACGCGTGACGAAGGACGAGTGACGAGAGGTCAATTAAAATGGTATTTTGTATTCTAATTTAATAGAAAATCCGTTTAGTAGGCGCTAATCGTAGCTCAGATCCACGCGTCACGCGAGCCGATTGTGTCCCGGTAACTTTTTTACATTGTACGTGGTTATAACACGCAAAGTTAGAACGGCGTACATGTGTACGGGAGCAATGTTTATAACGGTGCCTGACCACAAAGTTGCGCGTATCTACTTTTCAGTGCGACCGACATCCGAACGAACCAATATTTCTCCTTCGGTATGAATCGATTGCTCGTCTATTTCGAACTGCATTCGCACACCTACGCGCGTCACGCGCTATTCGCGCGGAATATTAAATCTCCTAGAAACCGTTCATTCGAAATTGATAAAACATCGCTGGACACGTGTACCCGCGTACGCGGGAATGGATGAACTTTCGGAAATGAAATCAACACGATCCGCAAACGCACGAGACGGAAGAAATAACGAGATCGAAAGAGCGACGGGATCCGAAGTTTATGATCACTCGCGAAGCGCTCGATTCTTATCTGGATACGGTGGCCCGTACTTTACGTTCCATTTTCGTCACTTTTAACCGTGCACCCATTGCACGGAGAAAACGTCTATTCGTTATTTAGAAAGCACTCTGGAAGTCGAGATATCGCTCTCTCCCTACCTCCCTCCCTTCCTGTCTTTGGTGTTTGCCTTACGCGTTACCACCGAGTATCTCGAATGGGTCGCTTAATCGATATTCGGCCGAAAATAAGCGATCGTAACGAAACCCATTAAGCGCGAGACAACTTTATGCGCGAAAAGATAAAGCCGAGCTCTCCGCCCAACGAAAGATTTATAAATCATGCTTCCGCGGAATATGGACTCTACGAAAATGTGTTTTACAATCTGCATTTCGGTGAACTCTATAATCTACTTACCCGATGGAGCTTAGAATCGGTAGGAAAAGAAAGAAAGGCGAAATTGATTTACATAAGCATTTCCAATTCAGAGACTTGGAAACTTTTCTTCATGACGGTAGACTTTGCGAATGTTTTAATCGATACGCTGTATCAGCTCTCAATTGATTGTACGGACAGTCGATTAAAATATTGACGAGAGCATTGCAACGCGGCGACCTTAACCTCCTCAAATCCAGAGCACGTTGCAATATATATACAAATTTTATTTTTGACGCCTGTTAATGAAGCCATTTTTGATTTATTTACACAGGAATCCTTTGTACATACTACATATATACAAACCAAATTTCATGTCCCTTTAATGCACGAAGTACGAGAGCCGAACAAAAAAATTGTTTCTACGAAAAATAAAAAGTCAGAACTGAGCAGGTTAAGTTATTCGGCAATAATAACAACGAAAACTACCAGACGAGAAACTTTGAAAACGATGCGAAACGGGAGAATCAATTGTCGCGGGGAGGGCGGGAGCAATTGGAACCGACGATCGAAGCGCGTTTGAAATATGTATACCGCGCAAAGATTGCTGGCGCGAATCAAAAAGTACTCGAACCATCTAATATCTAATAGATGACGGATGATGGATCGAACGGGAAACGCGCACTTATGGCTTCAGCTACAGTTGTAATTTTCATATCTGACTAGAACTTCGTACTCCATAGAAAGGTGCACGAAGAGAAGAAGAAAAGATATATTATGAAAAGGCAACTGTCGAAAGTGTACGTCAGCGATTTTATTGAAATTCTTCCGGCTGATAAAGCATTGAGATTTGAGGACCGATATTGCTTTCAAAAGTTTTCCGTCTCCGATCAATCAGTTTTAAAGCCAAAAGATGGATCTAACGAGCTATTAAATATATCATAAAGCGGGCGTGTTTTTCGATTGTGCGTCACGAATTGGGGGAATACCGTACGCAATATAAATCAGGTGCGTTGAAATTCCTACAATTCACGCAAATAAATGCAATTGAAATTACGGTTGGGTAAATATATCGTATCAGCGGTATTGCGATCCAGTGTACATTGAATATCGTCATTGCTATCTTTTGTGATATATCGTTGAAATAGGAACCGATTGGAGCTACAAGGGCAGCCAAATATTATTTACGCGACGTTATATTTGAAATAACAATTTCGCGTTAAATATAAAACTCAAGTTATTTGTACGTTCGCACCAGTAATACAGTTATGAAAATTTCTGCGCGGAATGGCGGATTAGCGTACAGAGATTACTACGATTATAGCTCGTGATCGTTAAGCGCGACAAAACGGACCATCTAATTGGGGTTAATATTACTTCCGTAGCGTTTATATGCCGCTGTATTTATCTACTTCAATATACTTATCGTAATTCATATCGCGCCCGTAAATTTAAGTTTGAACAAGGGTGGAAACGTTTTACCGGACTCTGGCAAACGATCACCGCACGAAGTAGAAAAGAAACATTTATCGTTTACCTACCGCGAATTGTCAAATGCAAGTGTGATTTTTTCACACGATATATCTGCGCACGTGCCGTTTTTCATCGTTTGATTGCTGAAAATCAAATTACGTAGTCGAACCTGCAATAAAAAAAAATTGATTCGGATGATGAAACGTTCATTTAATACCAGTTGAAAATTAAAGCCCTGTATAACTCATTTGCCTAATTGACGATCGAAATTCTTACCAACCTACATTCCACATCTCATAATTATTCGAGTAACCTGCACGATTTGCCGTATAAATACTTGGTCACCCTTTGGTTGAAATTACGACGGATAAAGAATTTATTACATCCGCGTGTGTGAATTCGTGCGAAGGTCACGGATGAGAGCTCGTAAATATCATCGACCGAAATTCACCCCCACGAGGAAAGCGATTCTTTCCGCTATACATATGTAGATACATCGATACACGCGGCACGAACAATCCCGGGAGTCAACGTGCGCGCCTATCGATACTTTCTACGCGAAATATCTCATGAGCCCATTCGTCACGATTTCGAACCCTTCTCGCGTTATATTTAAGCGCGGATCGTCAGCCATTGATATTCGACCCCTAAAACCGCTTGCCGTAGATAATTGGAGGTGCTTTTCCAAGTCTCCATTATCTTACGTTGACAGAGAATTTCTTTGTTTTGACCTGTCTTCGAGCTACGATATTTTTAAGTATTTTAAGTCGGTGTTTACGAGATTCAGGTGCAGCTGCGATGGTACTTGGCAAAAGTAACGACGTTGCGATATTTTCTCGAAATACCCATGGAACGCATCGGTCGTTTTACAGCGTTGCAGGCAGTCGCGTGTCCTAGGACTATTCGATGTTTATGGTAAACATTAATTACCGGATAAAATGCAAATAAACACGGCTCCGGGACACGATATTTGTGTATCGCGCAAATATAGAGTTTTGTAACGGCCGATAATTACCATCTTTTGTCAAACGTACCGTAGCAAACGAAATTATTTCGCAATCTAACGGGCAGAGAGATTAAATCTATCGCTCCGAATGTTTTCGATACTCACTCTTTTACCTCTTTCCCGCTACCGCGGCTACGGCGGTGGCCGCAACACTTTGTTTTATTTACGTTAAACAGGATTACCCGCGGGACGTGCCGTATAATCACTGCTTTTATTTGTACAGCTCTCTCTCCCGCAATTATGCCGATATAATGTGACTCGCAGGAGTAACGAACCGTGCTCCCGTAGAGCGCTCGAATCACACAGAAATCGTGGAAAGCAGCGCAGCGGAGAGAGAGAGGGGCCCGCGTTACGCGTAAATTTCGCGGTATAAATGATTTCGCTTCCAAAACCACTGGATATGATTACCATAATTGCGGTGGGAAGCGATCGAACCTCGAATAGTTTGTCAGTGGATGGATCGCCATTTTAGATACACTAAAATCTACATTTATGCACAGAATTGTCACTCGAGCGATTTCTGGGCCCAATCGACAAGCTATAAAGGCAATTCGGGACCAAAATTATTCAAAGTCAATATGGAATCCATTCTCATAATTGAGAACTTTTCGATCGATACCGCGTTTCTTCTCGCCGCCGCGCTACGTAACGTAACACTATTTCTTCGCGTTTACCTAGCAACGACGTAGACTCGACTATCGCTGTCGGAAGCACGTTTTGCCCGTGAGATTGGCGTGTAAATCACTGTTTGCTTACGATAATAATAACATTGAACATGAGTTTCACGATGGCGTACCATTACGAGTTCCAACGGAAAACTCTGCATTATTGACAAACAAGTTTCGCGAAACAATTAACATTTGTCTCTACCTATTTATTTTTATGAATGATAAGAATGAATTTTTCTTTTTAATTTTGTTATACTCTTTGCTTTTCCGACCAATAAAACCGGAGTTGAAGAATGTTTGGAAGCAAAATATAGAAGGACTCGCGAGTGCAAAGTTTGTGGACTTTTAATCTCCGGTATATTAACGAAAAATACTTGATTCGGGTACCTGTCCCACATCTTAGATGCGGTCCACGGACCGTTGACTCAGCCTACATACGCGTACAAAGTGACTCTCGATTCGCAGCGAAAGCTTAAAATAATTGCACTCAAGTAGTTCGAAGAGGGAACAAACCCTAAGCGATTTCAGTAGTATGAGTCGGTACTGGGTCAGACGGAACCACCTACTCCTTAATCACCATAGCGCGACAAAGATATCGATCAAACGGGACAGTAAATTGTTCGTAGGGCAAAATCCATTGTCGATATTACTTTCTCGTTGATGCTTTCAACGTTACACTGCCGGAACAGAGATTAATCCCACATGAACGCGGAATGAACACCGGTAGACGGCGACGGCGTCGTCATATCGTATAACCGACAGATGCGCATACTCTAATATTTCTAATGCATCGAATGCTGCGGGGAACAATTCTCACATCCACGATGGTTTATAACTGTGGCCGTAAAAATATCTTCCATACGCGCGCACGTAGGTACGTACATATAAGCGTAGCAGTGAGTACAGGAATCCTCGTGGCGCGCATACCGGCTACGTTTTTCTTTCATTCTTCTTCGTCGTAAATCTGCCAGCTCTGTTCTCTTTTTCACCTGCCTCGGCACTCGTTCCCGTTAAGTCCTATCGTACATTCCTGGGAGAGCGGACGGAGTGGGGGGGGGGGGGGGGGGGGGCAGTGTGTAATTTTCATGCAATTTCGTACAAATGGCGAGGGTCGAAGTCCTTTGGCCGTTTACAAAAATAAAAAGGTTTAATGTTTTCCGTGTTATTTTGTACCAACGCGGAACGCTCAAACTCACATTTCTCCCAGTGTAACTGCTGGCAAGGGTTTCTTGACCTATACACGCAAACATTGTCAGAACTGTCTCGTCGATTGTCATCGCGGGAAACGACGAATCGCGCTCGTGTGCGAGCTCCTTTCCTCCCAATTGACTTTCCGCCTTTCCAATTGGATGACCGCCAAAGTATTAACCTTTAGCCACATTTTTTTCAACCTTTATAACTGCTTTATTTTTAAATATGGTAATAATATCGTACACCGTGCGTGAGATCAATAGCGTTATTGCCAGCTTTATCGGCATAAATTCAAATTCATCGGTCGTAGCCCTCTGGCGCCGAAATTCTGATTATCATTCCCGGATATTTAAATGCTTTCTAATTTCAATTATTTGAACTTTTCATTGGAGGTTCGACGTATGTCGAAGCTTTAATGGCAAGCCCACGGTACGTCACCGAAGTAATCGCTGGACGAGTACAAAGCGTTGATCGTATAAAACTGTTCGAATGGTTGGCCGCGATACATTTTACGCCTGTGATATTTTTAATTCGATTAATCACTGCTACGCAAACCGAGCTATTCTCCGGTTCCCCGTTTCTCGATACCTCGATATCCATTCACGTATTTGTAACTTTTTGTCCGATTACTCGATTGCAGTGCGACAAAAGCATCCTGTGCAATTCATTATCGGTGCTAATTGAGATGACACGTATTTTATCATTTCGCATGCCATAACTTTTATTAAACACGAACGTACAATCGATGTAGGATACTGCGTTACACGTTCAACTGACACTGGAGGGGAAAAAGCGTTCTCGTGTCCGCTATCGAATCTCGTTATTAATATGTGTAAATACTCGGGTTGAGCGTATTAAAACAGCAAATTAAAAAAATAAAACAAATAAGGCGAATCGACAAATCCTATCGAACGCGGATCAAGGAAATCCGCGACGAGAGAATTCGTCGGCAAAAAATAGATTTACCGGTGATAAAATCGGGAACGAGATATAAGCGAATGTCGTTACGATGTTCGATAATGTTCGATAGGGAATTAGGTGTCGTCACGTTATTTCGTGTCCGTCTTTCCGATGTTTCCCATTTTCGCGATTCCGCGAATATTCCGCCGCACTTTTGCACTCTATCTTCGGCACACCTTAAAAAGAGCAGTTCCCTTCACGTCGAAGTCGTAATTCTCTTCATGACTGGAAGTACGTGCAAAGTTTCGCGAAACTACGCCACCGCATACGCGCCAAATTCGCGATCATTGTTTTGCGTTTATTTATAACTTCTTCCGCCGCGGTTTACCGGCACTCTGTGCCGTGTCGAGGTCACAGATTAAAACAAACGTGGCCATGTTTCTTCAAAGAATGCTCTCTCGGATCTATCGTAATTGTACGGAAATAAAACAAAACTTAACGAAAGCGCCCCCGGTTTTTTAAATTAGAAAAACGTTCGTTAGATCGTTTAATTTACTTACTTGCAATAAACATTTAACGCGTACCCGAATCGCGTTAAACCTCTACACTATCAACCAAGCATTTCGTGTGACATTAATAATAGCAAATTATCGATCATTCCAATCAAACTTTCAGAGTACACAATGTCACTGGCTTTGCGTGTTCTACTCGAAGCAAAGTTTCATATCACCGGCATTATCGTTGTTTTATGCTCGTTGATCACTCGACTTTACGTTTGATGGAAGATTACGCGTAATGACTAATTTAGAGAGTCACGCGTACGCCGGCGCTGTAAGGAAAGCGTACTCGCGTGTAAAGTATCTAATTTATCGTTTTCGGTAGCGCGAGATCCTTGCGCTTACATTCTTAAATAATGCCTCGATCTCGAGCCGGAACGACAAGCCCAAGGGTACCGTAAACGATCTATAAATCTTTTTGATTTATAGCGCGTTACCTTACACGAGTCTGTCATATTTGCATCGTGAGCCGTTACGCGACGGTAATAACTTCGGTAATAGCTAAAAGGAGATAAATTGCGAGCATTACAAATCACCGTTTCGATGTTGAGAAATTATGCTTCGTTTAACGCGGTACTTATTCTTCTCGCAATGTTTATTTGCGCAACGACCCCGCGAGACGACTCTGTGATTACGTTCCAACGGAAATGAATTTTTCTTGCTTCTTTCATTTCTTGAAAGAGAGAGTGGACGAGAGTGAAAGTTACAAAAGGAACGAAATGCGTCTCGGGATACCAACAAACAACGGTTGTAATTAAAAGTTTTTTTCCGACTTACTCGAACGATCGATTTCTACTCCGGTAAATCGGGGTTAGCGTTGTTAAAGAGAACTGGGTCTACGCGAAAGAATAAATATCGATAACTGTACCCTTTTAGCCGAGCTTTTTCCGCCAACAGCAAATAAAAATCAGACTACTTGGAAATATAAGGAGGAAACGCAACGAGTCGCTACGTACTCTACTATTTGCACTTTTCATCTTGCCGTTTAATACGTATAAAGTAAGATGATAATAATAACGACGATCGCGATAAACAGTAAGATATCATTACGGCGCCTCAACGAATACTAGAACTTTTTCATTATTAAATTCAAAAATTCTAAAAAAAAAAAACACGTATCCTCTCAAGCATTCTCATCAACATTATCCTTCGCACCCCTGCCTTCCCATATCGCGGCATCGTCATACGATCTCCGGGTGTGCGCGCGCGCTTGCGATTACCTATATCCCAGACATTTCATCTAAGTATTTAAGAACTCGTCTCGGAGCATTATCCCCGAGCCCCACCCCGTATGATAAATACGTCGATCGAGAAGTCATTATAGATAGGCATGCTAATCGCGGAAGTAGAAGCTGCCACGAACATCCTCCGCTCGAGTTTGCATCCGTCCATCCGGGGAACATCCACTGAATTGCTAACCGTTACGACTATCGTCGAGACTCCTAGGAACTTTCGTGACGAATCTCGTTTCGTACGTCCTCGTATAATTTTGCCATTGAACATCAGCGGGTGTGCCCCCCCATTCTGTATATATTCTGTATATATGTACCCCCACCCCAACTCCTGCCACAGACCTCTCCGTTCAATTCACTCTCTCCATTCTAGACGTTCTTACTCGACCGCATCGTCTTTCTCCGTCCTGCCAGAAGCCCCTCCGACTCCGTTACTTGTATTCTCTTTCACCGTAATCGCAACCCCTCAACCTCTTCCCACGCCTACCTCGTAGTTCTCTTGGCAGTCTGGAATACAAATTGCCTGGTAGCGTGTCGCCTCGCGACTAAAGTAGATAACGGCAATTAGAACATCATCCCGAGTGGTACGCTCAGAGTACACCAGTTTAGTTTCCTCCGACATTTCCTTGCTTGGTAAACGAGTAATTTGATGATACCGAGCGATGATGAAGTTTCGATGGAACTCGTGTGCCCGGAAGGTAGTGTGCGCGCATTGTCATTAAGCGCGTTGGTTACGAAACGTTTTCCATTACCTCCCCCCCCCCCCCCCCTTGCGCGTTACGGATTCTCATTTGGCCGAGAGACTTTCTCCAATTTGCGCATTTAATATCCTCGTATCGGTAATTGGTAATGTTAACGCGTCACGAGTTTGTACCGAGATGAGGTTTATCGTAGGTGATCGACCCGTACGATTTTTTTATTTATCGCAAATCTGCGGACGGCGAACTTTTGTTACGCTACAGTGCTCCCGTGTCTTCTCCATTATCATCGCGCTTCGGTATTTAACGATAAGTGGCTCCTCGTGCGATCCTTTTAACGATAAGACACATAACGGCAATTAGAGTGTCGGGGAGTGCAAGAACCGAAGGCTGCAGATTCCCGTCACCCCTTGACCTATCAATTAAGTGTCAAGCGCCTCGGAAATATACCGGAAACCTTCGGGGTTGCGTATAATATAAAGCTGCGAAGAAAAAAGAAAAAAAAGGTTAAACAAACGCGGAGATGAAATCTACTCCTTTTCAGACGAACGAACCTTTGTAGCGCGAATAAAAACGCCGATGAGAAGTTGGTAAATGCCGTTGTAAGCATTCCATTCAAGCACCTCGACAACATTGCAAGAACAATTATTATAAAGGTGAACGATCTTTTGTAATTCGCGTGAAAACAGGAATAACGGCGAGAGTACCTTTTAAAAATTTGTTCAATTGCAACGCCGTTTTTCGGTATTCGTCTTAGGTTCGCAGTGATTAATATCACGCGGGCGATACAATGCAGCACTTACGTTCGGATTAAAATGCGTTTTCTCGCAAACACGTACGCTCGTTTCACACCCATCTGCTGGAACGTTCCGTGGAATACAAATAATCTGCCAACATTTGTTACCCAGTGCCCGCCCCTAGAAATGTATACAGAAAAAAGGTAGCGACGGGCGCATAAGCAAACCTGTACTTAATCTGATAGAAAAAAAAGAACAAAGATTTATGTCAAATCGCGTCGAAAGTTATGTCGTTTTATTTTGCTCCAGTAAACACGGCAACGCCCGCGGTATTTCACTACGTTTAAAATAAATTAAGGAAAGTTTTCGTTCGCTGCATGCATTAGGCGTTGGTCGTTGTGCGTTATACGAGTTATAATGCGTCAACATCGTAACTTAATTCATTGCTCCGTTCCTACCAATTATGATCGTGACTCGTTGTTTACCGGCGTAACGCTCTTCGAAACTGTGAATACAGATGGGATGGCAATATTTAACTCACTTCATTGGCGGGCCGCCGCGTCAACCGTTGATTCTATGGCCTTAACTTTGCTCGTAATTTGAAATATACATTTCGCGGTAGGTTTGCGGCCCTCGGACGAAGTAATCTGCCTGTAAATTATGAGGCAGTATTCCCAACAGTTACACGGATGATAATATCGATTAGCAATTCGTATTATAAGAAACGTCTCTAACGATAAAGCCGGGTACGGACGGATAACGTGCGCGCGTAATAAAATACACCGTATTGCAACTTTGTCGCAAATGTATGTTAATAAAGTATGTGAGAAGAGACAGAATCCTAACTAGTGTATTGATGCATCGTGTTGCGCGTTCGGTGATACGGGCGTACGTTACACGTCTCTACCCGGCTTGTGGTTTCATAGAATCAAGTAAACTAAGAATACACGCCACGTACATATGCTAGATATCTTGTTTCCGCTGCTTCGTCACTCCCGATGAATTATTGAATCCGATATTAAACTGTGAACACGATTCAAAGGGGGAGAAAGAGAGGTGAGGAGAACAATAATTTATTATAATTAACAACCAATTCGCCCGTCCGTGAATTCTATAGATCCACCCTCATTTTGCAATCCGGAATGTATAATGGAATTTAAAGTTCTTTCAACGGTTTCTCACGATGCAAGTCGCTTTCCGGTGCCGCGTTACAGCGAAATTACGATGGGATCTCGTTAAAAGCACGTTTTATTAGTTATTTATTTTCACGGTGCTTTGACGTCGTATGAAAATGTCTGTCTCCTCGCCGTTTACCGCCAGCATGAAAATTAGTGACGATGCCGCTGAACTCATTTTCTACCTTCGCTCCGCCCGCATATTCTCTTCTTCTTTTTTTTTCAACATTTTCCACCCAACAACCGACCGCCACGTTGGCTCATTCTTCGCGAAAATTTAATTGCAATGCGTTCGGTTACTCGAGAGTAGTAAATGTGCGTGGAGAATATACATGGTCGATTCCACGTCAAATCGCACAGCTAAATTCTTCGAAATTCTGATTTTCAGATATGTTATAGAGGGAGGTGAGACAAGCGACCCGAATTTTAAAAAAATTTTTTTATTTTGACTTTCGAGGAGTTATGAGACTTTGGAAAATTGGGACAATTTTTCTTCAAACATTTCTAGGCGCGGTATGGCTTGCCGTAGAATAATTTGCTTTTTTAAGTTCGATTCAGAAAAGATTGTAGTTTAACGAGAATTTTCAACCCATTTCAAAAAGTTTATTTTTCAACGCATAATTCATAAAAATAAAACATAATCGTTAATTTGACTGTCTGGGCCCTCACCGAAAATTATGAAAAAATTATGTCCTTGTAGCGCGTTTCGAGACGAACAGTTTGCAAAAAAGGCAGCCCCGTGCACGCAATAACTTCGGAGTAATTGAAGAAAAAGTGTAACCGCCTCGGAATTACTGATTTTGCCAGCAAGAACGCTGAATTGGGAGGTGGGGGTCGTTACGCAGGGCCGCGGCACCTAAGAGATACGCGATATCCCACATAACTGCGTGATGACGCGATGACGAGTCGTGTTGACATTACGTGTTCTCAATCAGTTAAAAACACATGAAGGCCATTCCCGAAAATTCTCAAAAAATTCACGAGGGTGCCTTGATGATGCATACACACGGTGGTATGCGTAATAGTCGCGAGCACCAACGATTATTCCCGATAAAAATCAGTTTCAATGTTTTATCGCGTACCTCTTAGGTGCCGCGGCCCTGCGTAACGACCCCCACCTCCCAATTCAGCGTTCTTGCTGGCAAAATCAGTAATTCCGAGGCGGTTACACTTTTTCTTCAATTACTCCGAAGTTATTGCGTGCACGGGGCTGCCTTTTTTGCAAACTGTTCGTCTCGAAACGCGCTACAAGGACATAATTTTTTCATAATTTTCGGTGAGGGCCCAGACAGTCAAATTAACGATTATGTTTTATTTTTATGAATTATGCGTTGAAAAATAAACTTTTTGAAATGGGTTGAAAATTCTCGTTAAACTACAATCTTTTCTGAATCGAACTTAAAAAAGCAAATTATTCTACGGCAAACCAGTCCGCGCCTAGAAATGTTTGAAGAAAAAGTGTCCCAATTTTTCAAAGTCTCATAACTCCTCGAAAGTCAAAATAAAAAAATTTTTAAAAATTCGGGTCGCTTGTCTCACCTCCCTCTATAACATATCTGAAAATCAGAATTTCGAAGAATTTAGCTGTGCAATTTGACGTGGAATCGACCATATGTATAGGTACGTACCGCGACGTGGATAATTCTTCCATTAAAGACCCCAACTCGCGTAATTTATTGTCATCGGCTCAAGCGTTTTACGGTGTAAGCTATTGTTTCGTTGTACGAGAGACATGGCAGCTCTTGACAGACGTTCATCAAAATTCTTCGCCACATTTTGAAATCATTCTGAACGTCGTCTTCGATCCCCCATCCCCCGGAAGAGCCAGCGATAACCAAAACGTTTCCACTCGCATTATCTATCACGCTCATCGAACATAGGGCGACTCTTCGAAAGCTGGAATATTGGTAAGACGCATAAAACCAATCAAACGATTGAGAGGATTCGGAATAGTTCGACGTTTCTGCCATACGAAGCAGAGAGATCGGCGCAAGTTTTGCGCTTTCCAATGCAAACTCCTTCTTCGGCACTTGGACGGGCGAGTTTCATCGACAGTTTTGATTTCGCAGTCAAAGTGGTAACTAGCTGGCAAACGTTGCGCTCAGAAACTTTATACGCATCCTCATTTTCCACCGAACCGTACGTCTTTTCGCTTTGTACGTGCAACCCCTGCGAATCGAGACGAAGATGATTTGAGAAAAAAAGAAATTTCTCCAAAGAACAAATTACCGAATGGAATGGAGATTCTACGCGCCAGGTGAGTATTATTAGACGCCGAACACATGGTTTCATAACCTCCGGTACTACAGGTAGTACACCGCAGAAATGCTATCTCTCAACGAGTTCGATAATATTGTTGCGCGAAATATCGCGCGTGACCAAAGAACTTATATTTATTACGAGCGAGACAAAGACGCGTTACTTCCGAGACGGCTTCGAACAGATTCACAAGCATATCTGTTAAACAACATCGATCCCGTTGCTAGCCAAAGCCTACGATACTGTAAACTGTAAACGCTCGGTGCACTTAATACAAAATATTACATCCGTAGTAATATCATGTTCGTAATAACACAATAGAAAATGTATATCCGATATATATTTATGGTGTGTTTTTGCTGCGCATTTCAATCCTCGTGCCGAAACGCGATTACAAGCTTGCAATGGGATATTGTTTGGACAATGTTTCTGCCGTCTGAACAAACAACGTTCGTGTTTCATACCCGGAAAACAAGCGAAACTAAAAATATAAGGTAAAACTCATTGCGGCATCAAAGCTCGAGAAAATAAAAAAATAGTACGCTCTTAGCAATCTCCCAGCTACTGTACCCAAACGTACGTAAAAAATTATGAATAGACGTTCTATGTTAAATTAAATACTATTATTACACATTACGGCTCGAGGGTTAACGCTTCATCCAAACCTATTGATTTCAATTCTCCACCACGACAATCGTGCCCCGAAAACAAAGACAATGGTAATTGCGTCCTGTACCTGCCAGGTGGTTTGATATCCCCTAGTCATTCGTCCGATAAGGTTTATTAGATACGAGCATGACTATATATGTATACGTCAAATACTCATACTCTTTATACGAATATCTCAAGTTGCTTCTCAACCTTCGTACGCATCCCAGAAAGTGAAAATCGTCGAACAAGAGGGGCGCGTGTCTTCAAAATCTGTGCTTATGGAAAATGCACGGAAATTGAGGAGGAAGTGCGCCCGGATGCGCAAATTTGTCCTTATAGCTTGCACCGTATCCGTGTCGCGCAATACTAGCTGAAAGAAAGGCAACGGACACGAATGGCGCGAATTTAGCCAGGAGCAAGGAGTCAGCTGCGAATTCATTCAACGCGATTCAACGTTAGACCGTCTCGTCGCGCGCATTGGTGTGTGCACCCGGCTCCTGATCCAGGTGCCGACGTAGCTATTCGCTAAGAGTAAATCGCTGAGAAAAGCGATACTCGAAACGCTGAATTGCGAGCCCGGTGAGAATGTCTCGATAGCTGCAAACACGAACACACAGGCCCCCCCGTGAATTTATACCTATATCGAGCGAATACGCGTCTCTCTGGCTAAAGTTAGCGTGCGGGCAAAACCATCGAGGATCAAGGTATAAAAAATTGACCCTAAATTTACGTAGGTGCAGTTTGCGTTCGCCTAACTTCTCGTCGATCATTCGTACGAGTTTACCCACGAGAGGCATGCCGGGGATTAAATTCGAATACCAGTGTGCCCTTGAAAATTTCATTGTAAAAGATATTGTATTTTGCTTGTTTGATAATTCAATGTGCTAGAAAACCTTTGACGCGCGATGGGTTGTTAGGAATTCACGCGTATAAAACAGAACGCTCGTACACCCGTATGTACACCCGGCAATTCTAAACTATTTACTTCCAAGCGAGCTACAGAGTTGAATACTCGTCACACCCTTAGGATCCGTTGGAAGATATTTTTGAAACAACGAGGAAATTAAAAATTTTTTAAATATCAACCTGGAGATCCTGAATAATGTTAGGCTTTTTTTCTCTATAAAATATTGAGCGTAATTAGCACGGAAGGAAAACCGTCCCGTTTATACCGCGTTCGCGATAGAAAACGGTAAGCTCGTCGTTGCATCGCTATTAGTAGTAATGAAAATCTTAAGAACAACGATTCGGAAAATAATTTAAGCTTTTTGGTGACGCCCCGTACATGCCAGTGACAAGTATATCCTCCAAAACATGTGCACATTCACCCTAATCTCGTGAGAAGGCTCGGCAATATATTTCCTAAAGGGGAAACTTTATAGAATCCATCGATGTTCCATTCAGCGTAAACGCGCGTGTGAACGGAGAAGAGAGCAATCATCGCGAATACGCGAGGCTACCACTGAAATGCGACGCGACTGCCGATGGTAAGGATCTCTGGCGGGGCTTTACCCGGTAAGATCGCTGCTCCATCGATCGAATTCATCCAAGTGCTTTCGAGGATCCAAGTAAATCTCGAGCGAGGGAAAATAGTTGGTTTGGTAAACGCTTCTGTGATTCGAGTGCAAAGTCTCCATTTCAGGTTGCCGGTCGACTGAATGTTTGATGCACGTTTTAGATACTATAGTCGGTTGCGGAATCGCGTAGCGTCGCGACGGAGGGGGTGAGAACCTCGGCTCGTAGAAGCGCGAGCTTTCCGAGGTTTCGGTTCCTTTTCGCAGCACGGAGCAGCGCCCCGAGTAGATCCCATTTCCCATTGTCTCGAGGATAGGCAGGTTAAAATTTACCAAAGCTCATTTACCACTTGTTTACTTGTACGCGCGTCGCGTTAATTAACATGGAAGAATCTTTGAAAATTATTATACCGTAGTTATATTAACCTCCCGTTGGTAACGCAATTCTGAGATTAATTCTGATTATTATTATTACTTTAACATTTTCATTTGTAATAAACTATTTTTGGATACGCGTGAAAAGTGAGAAACCTCCTCTTTCGATGATCACGGAAAACTGTTACTAACGGAAGATTAATATTTTATGTTTCGGAGAAAAGTAATTCAGAATATCTTTTGTAAATAGAAAACGGAAAGTGTAATTTTTTGTTCATAAAATTCACCGCGAGTGATATTTCCGTTAGAAGAATATGCGTATTTTCTTTGAAACCGGCAAGCTTTAAAGTTTCTCTCCGAATGTTAAATCGGAGAATTCTCCATACGGAGCACCACTCTAAACGCATCACGTTCGTAAACACTGTTCTCTTTCCATTCTAGCTCTATACGTCTTTCGTTCGATAGCTTTTCCTTTGTAGCTTTTACAGGGGCACGAGGAATCCTCTTTGCGAAGAGTTTTTCTATAACGTTCAACGGTGCAATATTCCTTTTAAATCTCGTGCGTGACAACTCTTACCGTATATTTCCAGTACTCTGTAATCGATCAAAATTTCAACGAACCATCAAAATTACATCACTGCTGAGAATAGTTAGATAAACGTTGTGACCGAAACGTTACTATAAATCAAAAGAAAGGTTCTGTCTCGTATCGCTTGTGGTTCGATAGAAAGGATATTACGTCGGTTCCATAAAACGGTTATATGTATATTGGTTATAATACATTATATCCCTTTTATCGATATAAAGCGTAAATCGTACAAGCTAGAAGCTTTTACAGGCATAACCGTTTCAAAGTTATTTCGGATCTTATTAAGACGCGAGGAAACGACGACAAAATTTGTCGTATCTTCGAAAAGAATATTCGAGAAAACATTCCGTCCGGTAAGGATATGTAAATTTTGGAATTCCTCGCGTGCATATAATCGTAATAATGTCGTGACGCGAAATTTTATGAATTCACCGAGTTACCATTATCGCTAACGCTATATCGTACATTTCAATCTTGTTCTTGCCTCAATTCTACGTGTCTTCGTATAATAGTCGGATAGAAACCGCGTTCACCGGCGACATGACAAATTACAAAAGTCGCCGTGAAATCCGCTTCGCGTCGACTTGATAAATTGCATAAGTCGGCGAGGAGATCTGCTTTCATGGCCCGAGAAAGAGTCAGATCACTTCGCTCGATGCCAATGAAGTTACCGCTTTCCTCGGAATGTTTTATCCGATCGTATTTCACGAAGGTGTACGCCGGAGATACACCGGCACCAATTTCCAGAGCGTTTTTATCGACGCATTAAACTCGGCGCGAGAATACGTACCTACGAACGGAATTAATTGATCGGTAGCGGCTGGAATGCCGCGCGTTCACGAACGCGTGGCGCTAACAATGCGTTAATTGCTCAATGACTCGCGTTTCGCGAAGAAAGAAAAAAAGACGCGGAAGAATTTGGTCTTTTAAGCTAGAACTTCCTATCGGTTTATTCTCCTCGCCTCGCACAATACGCAACTTTTTATAAAACGGCGAGCCCTACTCGAGTCCCTTCGAGTATTCTAAATAATCGTGGAAACTCAACATAGCGTTCGGAGATAAATCGATTTTCGCTTAAAACTTCGCACCGCGAACGCAAGCTCGAGGGCGTTAATTTTAATTCCATTCGATTCAGCATTCCCATTTCCATCTCTCTTCCGATTAATGAAGTTGCAGCTTAACCGTTGCGCAAGAGATGAAACGTCGCGTCGTCGGTGAAAAGATCGAAGGAAGGCAGCATCCGGATAAGCGCTGAATACAAGCAGATACCCTCGACTTAGAGAAACGAGATCCATTGACTGCTTTGGGATACTTTCTTAATTCAAGCCATCTCGGTCTACGGTCTCGCCGGTAATACCATCGCACTTTCCGTGTTTTTTACGAGAATCGAATACCCTCGACGGATCTCTTTGCTTTAAACTGCGACGACGCGCCGTTCCATCACTTCTCCCGTCCACCGTTTCTTTCCTGTAAATCTCTTCCCCCGGTGATTCTGACTCTCTCCTGTCGGCTCAGTGCGATCGCCAGCGCCAGGTTCAATTCCTTTGGCATGGCATTTTTATTCGAATTAAAGCCGGACGACCGCGAGATCGCGATAACGGGTGAAATACGTTATTGCGGCCAAACTATTCTCCGCGGTTTCTCTTTCACCTCGTACGTTACGATCAAGGATCAAAAATGTTCGAAATAAAATTCGTTTCGAATTCGACGAGGACGGAGTACGCGATTATTATTAACGCTTATATTTCTGCGACTCGTACGCGCGCGATTGTCGTTATTCGAAAAAATCGAATTTAACGCGAAAGAAAAGTTTTATCGAAGTAGCGGAACGCAAAACACGAGTCATTCGCGTAACCAAATAAAAAAACATCCAACAACCCGACCCATGGAGGCCATGGAATGGGACAAACAAATGGAAGCACTTTTATTATAGGACACAGCGTCGGACGTAAAAGAGAATAAAAATTCGGATGGTTTTTCCTCTAATGAGTTTTCTGTATACTCTAAAACTAATTTTAGAAACTCGGAAAAAAAACAGCAGCGCGGGAACAAAAGCATTTTATCCCGCGACGGAGAGTCCGACTATTTTTCAGAAATTATATGAAAATTGTTTCGTTCGACAGGAAAGAATGACTCGCGACTAGCGGAGGGTACATTATATTGCGGTCGGCACAAAGACTTTTTGTACAGTTTACGTCGTGTACCGTAGGCATGCGCTAAAAAAACCGTAGTTACCCGCAAAGTAATGAATATACAGAGCGTTTTGTGGCGTTTGAATTTACGCGGGACGCGTGCTACCCAAACGAGCTACCGTAGTTAATTTGATACCCTTTCGTTCTATTTCGCTCGACGATGGCAAGCGTCCAGACAATAAAATTAAACACAGTCTTTGGAATACCGGTAGCGCGACGAAGCACCGTCATTACGGTAAAGATTATTATGCTTTTGATTATAGAAACTCATCTTTCGGTCTATCATAGATACTACGTGCCTCGAAATCGATCGGCGGAATAACAAAATTTGCCAACTGTTCGATTCAGCCAACTCGCTAGTCGTTTGAAAAAATACGGGAACGTTCCGATTTGAAGTACCTCGGTCGTACACATTGCCCGCAATGAAAAGATAAAAAAAAATCTCCGTCAAGTTTGAAATTGCTTTCTTATGTTCCCGTCGAGGGATCCATCAGCTTGTTTGTTACGTATCGAGTACCTGGCATCCCATGGCGGCCACGTAATTTACGTAAGTTTCAGCCACCGGAAACTTCAGCTTCCATTATTAGATGTTTACGTTATCATTAGCATCTTGGATCGACGGTCTGGGGTTTACCTTCGATAAGAGGGCCGGATAGTGAGCTACTTATTTTTTAGATCGACGAATTCACTGATTCTCGAAGGATGAGAAAATTCGATGAACGAAGGCCCATTAGTTCTACCGTCTACGGTAGGGGCGAATTTAATATAAACTAAAGATTTTCAATATCAGGGATGTCCGCGTTTAATCGCTAAATGTAAACGTTATTTGTGGAACGCACATCATCGGTCGTCGGTCGTTCAGTTAAATATAAATAAACGAATGAATATCGAGATCGGTGAATCCACTGATTTTGGAGAGATAGGAAAATTCAATGAACAATGGTCCTTTAATCTAACTTCCAGCCGATCATTCGTACGGGCTTACTCGCGAGAAGCATGACAGGGATTAAATTCGAATACCATTATGTCCTTGAGAATGTATGTGCGCGTGTGTGTGTGTAACTAACTATTAGGTGTAACTAACCGACTTTAACATAAGCTACCTGTTTCCCCGATATCGGAGAACCGCGCAATTAATTTCTAAATTCAAACGTAATTTATGGAACGCACATCAGTCGCTAATCGATCCGTTAACCTTCACGGTCTCTGTGCGCATATTGCAATGTACATACGCATGAGCATTTTATTTTTTAAGAATTTTTCCTCAAACAATTTTCGATTTATTTATACCGGGATCTTTCGTACGTCTCGGTGTACATACGCTATATTATCTCGCCGAGTTTTATACATTATATGTCGAATGTACATATACGCATAAAGGAATGGTTACGAGACCAAAATCCACCTTTGAAATTCCAGAGCGAATCTTACGCGAAACGCAGACAAATGGCTCCTTACACGGTACCCGTACATTTCGATGGTTTCTCACAAAAAGGTGAATAATTTTGAATACGGTGAACCCGGGGTCATCTACAAAATTCACGGCTTTATCTGCAAATATTAAAAGTTTACACACGCGCCCGGACGACTGCTCGATTTCTCTCGGCGCACGAATGTGCCAGGTGAAATAGGCGATACGCGGATGTGTGTTTCGGACTCATTGTCGGATTGCACGGGTCGAGAATGGAAATGGGAAGATGGGGCGTGGTCCGAGTGCACCGATACGCGTTCGAATACTGGCGCCGATCCAGTTCTACTAAAACTTAATATTTTTGCTTAACGAGTGCCGCTTTATGGGTATACCGTCCCAGTTTTCGCTAATTGGATCGCGAAAGGTCTGTCTCGGCTCTTTTGATTTGAGGATAGCCACGAACTTTTGGCCATCTGTCGGCAACAATTTGCACGGTTGTCTCAACACGGGGGCGGTCTATATCGAAGGTAATCGATATCGATTCGATTTGCCAGATTTATCGTGACCGTAGATTACGATCTTCCGTTCTACCCTGCCAATTGGAACGTTTTTCAACGTTTCACGTCGCTTCTAACAATCGCCCTACCGAGGGTCGGTCGACCTTTACCCGCGATCTTATCCGTTATAATTTCTTAAGTAATGTGCCGGTCAATTTTTATTTCAATTAAACCTTAATACCGTTCGTGATCTCGCCAGCAAGGTTTCTACGCGCCGTCAAGAAATACATTGCATTAGCGAAACACAGTTTAATTGAACATTGCTAATTTTTTAAATAACGTTTTACTAACATTCTTCTGATTTTATTGTAAAATTTATGTATTTAGTTTTACACGGGGCAAAGGTAAAACGCGATTTTCCGTACATTTAAGTATGCAATCGATGGCGAAGAAAAGAATTTTAAAATAAAAGGTCGAAATCTTGGTGGGGGGTATTTCTCGGGAAACCGCGGAGCACACACACACACACACACACTACCAGGGTTCAGCGAGCCTTAAACGAATCTATTAATATAATTTATTCGATATTTCGCTAAAAACAGGCGGGAAATTTAAATTCGTTCGACCCCTCGTTTATTCTACGTCATGCTTTTCACCGTGCCACTTTTTATCTCCATTTTTTCACAGCTGCATTTTAAAACATTGTTGCAAACTACCCGATTATTCATACGATGTGGTTTTAACGCAAACTATATCCATCCGCGTAACGTCCATCGATCGCATACCAATCGTAGCGCTTCCACTTTAACTTCTGACGTTGAAACGGAAAATATCACGCCCGCCAAAATCCATCGACGAATACGCCAATATTTCTATCACGATAACTCGAGCCATTAACGTTGCGTACTCATCTCCACGCAACTCCTTAAGTAGCTCCTTAACGTTAATCCGCGAAACGAGTCCCTCGCACCACCTCATGCGTTATTTATGCCGATTGTGCTTAACGCGAAATCCACGGGCCGTTCGCCCGATAAATACACGCTTGACTCGAGGACAACCGAATTCGCGTATCGATCCACCTTCAGAGATCGATCCTTCGTCATTCGCTCGTCATTGCTTCGAAAACCGATAGCCGCCGCGGGATGAAAGAGAGTTCATTTCGGAACAAAGTTACTATCCCCCTCCCCGCACGCTCATCCCACCTTTTCTAGTCGACGCCGACTACCACCCGGCCTTACGTCTATTTCCATGACAATGAAATACCAGAACGTCTCGAGTGGAATCTCGATGAAATATCTCTACCCCCCCCGTTCGCAGCAGGGTTCGAATGACAATGGCGGAACGGGGTTATCCGGCACTTCACCGTCGTCATCGAGTGGAGGGGTGGTAGAAGGAGATGGCCCCGGTCGTCTTAGGGCCTCGTCCTCTTCTCGATGAAAATCGAGCCAACCCGAGGGGGGGGGGGGGGGGGGGGGGGGCGGGTTGGGATCTCAGAAATATATACGCCCGTGGATGGACCTCTGGGAGCACAAAGATCATACCCTAAGGCGAAACGCGAAAGTTTAGTCGTACGCGAGCGAGATTGATAGATAGTCGAAGAGGGGGGATACGAGGGGAGGTGAGAATGAGCGAACAAGGGCGGAAGCGCGACGTGATAGACAGGTGAAGATTGCGGGGCCGATGAGTGTGCGGAGGGGGGCGGAAGGGAGAGGCGGGGAGGGCACCCTTTTCGATGCATCACGATGCGATTATCGCGATTCTTTCGTTTTACATATTTTTGGGAATGTCCCTGATAAAACTGGAGACTTTTCTCTGCTTAAACGCACTAATTATCGTGGTACGTGACATTACGTTGAATAGGAGAGTCCGCGAATATAGTTGTGTCTCGCTTACCAGGGTCAATTTAATTCGCGGTAGGTTAGAAAGAAACGTAACGACACAAATTCGCGATAAATAAACCTTCCCCATTTTCTTCTGGATCCGAAAAATAAAATCTGAAAAAGTCACTTCGATGTTAGCATCGTACCAAGCCATTTTAAGCAACGATATATGTATATAGGATAATCACTTTAATTATCCGATGAGTAACCAAGGAGAGAAAACAGGACTAAAAAAATTATGCTCCAAAATGCCTTCTTCAAAGATAGAAATATTTTATCCGTGACAACAAACAGTAACATTTTCCTCAACCATTTCAAACTGCCGCGCCGTCCCATTTTCTATGAACGAGGTTGCCGCGTCTCTTCTAAATTCAACGCCACTCGGGGGCGAACGTAAACCCGCAATAAATTTGTGCGTCGCTAAAGCAAGAAGAAAAAAAAAACAGAGATCGTGGAGAAAAACGACTACGGTGCAGAGGAGAAGAGAATCGATGGAGGGCGTAAAATGGAAAGGGAAGGGTGGTCCTTACGGCGTAGCGAGATACAGTGAAATCGAGTGATTGCAATCTCCGGGGCATGCAACGCGCCTATCGTTCGCGTATCGCGGAAACTGATCGGAAATTAACGCATCCTGGTTTCAGGGGTGCAATTGCCATGGACTCTTGATACCGCGCGACTAACAATCGAGCTTACGCGAATCGTGCACGAATTAGGATTTGGAAATACGCGCAGAACCGAATGTACGAGAAACGCGGACCGTGCTAAGAGCGACGCGGCAATGTAAATATCTTTTGTTAAAGTTGAGAAGAGCGATTCGGCTTTCATTTAAAACAAAAATTAACTCCCTCGCGGGCATCACTTAACTCTCTAATTAGGGACTGTGTTTTCGGTGCTCCGAAGCGAACGTTCGTGGTGGCAGGGACACTTTAAAACCGGATGCCGTGAGAATTTTTACCGTGCCTATTATGAAACTCGCAAATGTGAGTTTTTCTTGTATGTTTCTGGGCGGAAGCCATCAGATGTTTTAGAAACGAAGCCCGGTTTTTCCACCGCACTGTCGTTCTACCAGGCAAACTAATTAGAAGCGTGTACCGTACGCGTTCCACCTCGTTTTATTGGTTTACCTTCGGCGTACGCGTAAATTCTCGTATACGTGAAATTTACCGCGTTACATACGCGCAATATCTCTTCTCGTGTATTATCACCGTAATGTAATATCCTCCAAGCTCGATGCATATTTTAGATATATTTGTCAAATCATTGCAACAAAATACCCAATGTCATCGGCGTGTCTCTGAACCTTTAACAACCGTCTTTCGACCGCGCGATAAAGTTAAGGTTGAAGTATTTAAATTTTTCTGACATTAACGTCACGCGGGAAGGCAAATAAAGTGAGTGCACGCCTTAATGGAAGGATTAAAGAAAGCGCGGTAAAATAAAAATAATAATCGCACGTTGACTCTGCAGTTTAGTCAGTTATTATAAAAGAAAGTAATCGGTCCGCGTTGTACCCGATATCGTTGCTATTATTTCTTTGTTCGTCGAATGGACCGGAAATTAATTCATTTTATCCCGCGTAAAAGCAGTTCTATATTTCAATCTTTAAATGCCGTACGAGGTATGATCCGATTATACGAAATTGTTAACGGATATGAAAGGGGTCGGACGGACGAAAAGACAGACGAATATTAAAATCAATGGACAATGTTCTCTGCGAAGAGCGTGATTAATTTTTGATCGTTTAAATTTACGATGAAAGGGATGAACAGGAACTGGCGCCCGTACGATATCTGAGATGAAAACGTAATACTTCATTTTTACATGGATTTAAAGAGAGTTCAATAAAGCGCACAACAAACTGTATACGCTGACTTTAGGGCAAAATACGTTTATCCTTGAAAATATGTTTTGCCCTATCAAAAGAATTTTCAAACGCTCGTTCGCGAAGACGGGATAGAAATACTCGCGTTATACGCGTATTTCGAAGCGAAATCTTTTTATCCTCGAGCCTGAAATAAACATGTTTCGCAACATAGCGATAGAACTTAACGAACGAATCGTGAGCATTGAAATGCCAATAAATTGAAATTGAAAGGGCTTTCCATCTCGTACGCGTTATTGCTCGTAATCTTTTATTTATACAATTATTTCGAGCGTCGCATAATCGATCTTCGATATACCAGCATTACGCGACCCGAACCGACAACGAAAATGCAGATCTTGGTTTAAGGCCAAAGTGTGAACAAAGGCTACCGCTTATCCGAAACCCTTGTACCCGATCCATCTTCGGGAACGTTTTAGCAACGTAAAATATTTCGTGAGAAGCAAACGTAGAACAAAATGTGCAAAGCTTTACACCTACATCGGAATCAAACTACCCTCGATGAATTGCTCTCGTATTCGGCCGGTGAAAAAACACATTACCGTTTAGCCGGCAACGGAAAAAAAATTAATGAGTTCTCGCTGCCACGTACATATTTCATGACATGGAAAAAGACCAAAAGAGGTAATTTCGTATCAACGATACAATTCATCTTGAGGTAGGACTTTTCGAGACGGCCTCGGGAAGGGTCGGAGCACGTAACATCCGAATAATTTACAATTTTGAGTGCTCTCTCAACGGATCTTCGAGGATGCTACAAATACCGAGATGGAAGAAAATAAGCATACGCGTCGCTAGCCACGTAATAAGCCCCGTTACGTGCCGCACATGCACCGTTAATATCCTTCCAGTCGACAAAACTTTCAAGATTATCGTCGCTTTTCATCTTTGTCGCGCTTCGTTCGTTTTTCCATCGCTGCAACTTCCATCGTGCAACAGATATATTTTCGATTACGGTATACGGCGTCGGTGAATGGTCAATTTGCGTACACCGAGCGTTTCGAACCGAGAAAATTAAAAATGCAACTCGTTACGCCATATAAAATAATTAAACGAACAGCGCGGAAGCTGCCGTAATGAAAGTTAATCAATTTGTAACAGCTTTCGGCGGAGCACGTATCGAGAGAGAAAACTTGTTAATTCGAAAATGTACGCGGGTATGTATAATGCGATTATATTACATTAAAATGAACAACAAAATTATACGGGTGCTGAATTCGGTACGAAACAAATTTTACGCCGTCGTATTTTCTGACGTTCCGTCGCCGTCGCTCCTTTCGCGATAAAGCGTGTTTGCAAGTTTATTAATTTACCGTTTGATCAATTTCACATATTTGATGCGGTCGAACAAATAGAATGTTACGCGTAGCTGTAAGTAAAATTTTCGTAAATAATTGCCGTTGCTGAAAATTCCGCTTGTGCTTGGGAACCTTCGGACGAGTCACAAAAAAATTGGTATTATTACGTAAAACGGGAGCGATTGCAAAAGTCAACGAAACGGATGCTCGATTAATAAACTATTCGTCATCTAAAATGATGATACGAAAGTAACGAACGGTGCGTTAACAAAACACAACCAAGTTTTTCGCGACTATCGTTTGAAAGCGTTGCCATCGTTGGCCGCTATCATTATCACCATCTCCAAACGAGATACGTTTATTGTTTCGCGACTCTACTCGGGATTAACGGAAAAAACTATATTCCAAAAACACGGAACACGCGATACCGACGACACTTTTGACTCTCGCTATAATCCGAAAATCCGGGCGAACAAAAAAAAAAAACAAGACAACTTATCGTTAGTTTGTGCAACAATACCGGTCCATCCGTCGTAACCCCCATGCCGAATAAAACTCACAATTTGCAATGGCATTCGCCGTCGTGCGCGCGTTACGAGCGACGAGAATTTTAAGCCAAAAATGTGCGGCCCCTCTGTAACGCGATACACTCGGAGCGTCACCGTCGAAACAAATTCTACGTCGTTCTGTCGCACTCTCGGTTACAGGGTGTGCGCTCGGTATGCACTTGACAGGAGTCGAGGTCAACATCGTCCTCGATGTCCGTCCGTCCTCCACTTGCCGCGCAACCCCTGCCTCGCCGGACTGTCAAATCGTAACCCGCAAAAGCGCGAGGATGCCCGGATCACGGGGATACGTATACCTGGATGGAGTGAAAAATAAATGTCCTTTCATTTTCCAGGAAACGAGCCATACCGTCGGCCTCGCATCCATCTAGCGACAGAGCGAGATAGCCGGGAGCAATAAAAGCACGGCCAATCCGTTTAAAATGCGAAAGCCGATCTTCCTCCGCGCCGAACGGCCCGGGCTTTTCCGTCGAGATTTTTTTCGAAAACGCGCCGAGTATGGTCACGATATTGGACCGCGCCGCGGATCGAAGCGTGTGGCGTAGGCCCGTTCAAAATTCGGACTGCGGCTCTCGTTCGCGGTAAGGGACGACCGATGGACAAAAAGCTCGATGAGGATTCAATTGAAAGCGCGTACACTAATAAATGGGTGCAAAGTAAAAGAGGGTCGGGGGCGGGGGTGTGGTGTGGTGACTCTCCTTCGAGAGTATTTCCAGCGGGGATTTTTTTCAGAATTATTTCCTACGTACGCGCTCCTTCGGTAATGACATAATGTTCCTAAATGGCAACGCTATGCCGGCATTTAAGTCTACATTTCTCCGCGGGCATTGCAAATGTAACCGATTGAAACAGCGCGTGCACGTGGGAATCGGAAATATTTAGCGTGTCTGCACTTTGAAAAAGTTTCGGAATACTAAAATCCCCCACAATGGCACCCAAGAAACGAACGTGAACAGATGTTTCTCGGATTCCAGGAGAATCTATGGCGCGGCGCGATCCTGATAGAAAATACTCGATAAAAATTCGGCTCTCGTACCTTTACGGCGGAGCCAGAACGATATTCGTACTAAAGCCAAATCCTAGCTAGGAAGTTCTAGCTGAACTCTCCGTACGCTTTCAGACGTAAGAAAACATGGATGTTTGAAGCAACAGTTTCGCGAACCACTTTGGGAATCGTGGCAGCCAGAGAATTCAAAGTGCAAAGAGTAACGAGGCAAACAACCTGGTAAGTGGAAGAACAATTCTCGCGGTTTTGAGAAAATTCAAATTCGCCCCACGCGCCGTCGACTCAGGTCTAATTGGGCTCAATATTGCTATCTTAACCTTGGAACGTTAACCATTACTTCACTTAGATATACTTTTATACTGATTATTTTTAACATGTTAGTTATTTAATAAATATAATAACGAAGAAAAGAAACACAGTAATTCTAACATGTTTATGTACATTTTATTCCATAGTTGCCGATTCGACGAATGGTTTAAAAAATGTGTAACAATAAGGTTAGCGTGCCAGGGTTGACGCGTATTGCAAAATTGCAGAAATTTTGCGCTTCTCGCTGGTATAAATGCTGTACATACGGCACTTTATAGCTACGTATGCACGCGTACTCGTACCTATCTCCGAGGCGAAAAATAAAAATTGTTTGCGACTGTCAGGCAGTTCGGATCTCTAAAAAAATTTTACGCGGAGTTTATACGACAACCGGAAGAAATGGATCTGTTAATTCTTAATCGACACACGTACGCACACGCGTCCAAAAATGTGCAAAGAAGAATACTTTATTCCATATGGGTCATTCCGCGTCAAAAGCACTACTTTTTACACACATGGTCGAGAATTTTGTTTAATTTTTCTGACCATGTAGTGCTCGCGGAGAAAAAAATGTTGGTTAAAAAAAAACATCGAATTTTTGAAAACTTTTTGAGTTACAGCCTCTCAAACTTTTAGGTAAGGTTAATTTTAAAAATTCACATCTTCCGAACTATAAACAATGTCGCATTCGGACAAATTTGGCTACATTCATAAAAGATCAAACTTTCAATAAAAAAATACATAATTGTTAGATCATGTTTATAAACATTAAAAAAGTTAATTTAGAAAAAAGAAATTGCTGTATCTGCGAAAACAGAGCGGCAAATTTTTTCGTTATTTTTTTACAACAAGTGCGTAGTCTTCTCTAAAGAACGACGCAAGAAACTCGATGGACTTTTTAAAACTTTTGGAGATATGATTTATTAATCGCCAGCGCGCCCCTCAGACGCAGCCCTGCCAATTCAGTCAAATGGTAGTTTGAAGTGAAAAGTTGTGGTGTAATTGTTTTTATTGGCTTACTTTATGTTTTTTGGGGTGCTGAACACGAA
The DNA here is from genome assembly GCA_933228935.1 of Pemphredon lugubris. Taxonomy (NCBI): domain Eukaryota; kingdom Metazoa; phylum Arthropoda; class Insecta; order Hymenoptera; family Crabronidae; genus Pemphredon; species Pemphredon lugubris. Next base: position 24,880,696 of record OW121817.1, on the reverse strand, counting down.
TCTGAAGTTGTATAACAAAATTTTTCACGGCAAATATGACAAATCATCAAAAAATATGGCTTTCCCGCCCCTTTACGGGAAAACCATATGTTATAAATGGGCATCAAAATGAACGCAACAAAAATTTACGTCAAAAAGTTTCCCAGCTTCAAATGAGCATAACTCCGCGAAAAATGATCACATCTGAAAGATTTTATTTTCATTTTAAAGGGTGAAGTCTGTTCTTTAAGGAACTGCGGTTAAATTTTGAATTTAGCCTCCCCCCCTCGCCGTCCTAACTAAAGTAAAGACGTGTTACGTCTCCAAAAAATTGCATACTTTTGCACATTCTTCGGGGTAGAGAGAATTTTTCTCGTAACTATCATGACAACCATTGTGAAATATGGACTTTCCCTGTAAATTAAAAAAAAAATTATGTCCGTACGATTTATTTTCGTCAAGTTATGGCTTATCAAAGTTACCTATGCATTTGTGTGCATTCCATTACCGCCAACATTAGCACGTAATTTTATTGTCCAGTTATAAGGCCCCTTTGCCGCAAAATTATATGTCGTACCAAAAAACGATAAGAACATAAATTGTAGGTAATAATTAGAAGTTGCGATGGAAATACATATATAAATCCACCTTTTGCGTAAAACGCTCACTTCTCAAGTAATAACCCAAAAACAAAATTTTTTGCGTTTTTTGATGATTTGTCATATTTGCCGTGAAAAATTTTGATACACAACTTCAGATTCGTGTTCAGCACCCCAAAAAACATAAAGTAAGCCAATAAAAACAATTACACCACAACTTTTCACTTCAAACTACCATTTGACTGAATCGGCAGGGCTGCGTCTGAGGGGCGCGCTGGCGAATAAAAAATCATATCTCCAAAAGTTTTAAAACGTCCATCGAGTTTCTTGCGTCATTCTTTAGAGAAGACTACGCACTTGTTGTAAAAAAATAACGAAAAAATTTGCCTCTCTGTTTTCGCAGATACAGCAATTTCTTTTTTCTAAATTAACTTTTTTAATGTTTATAAACATGATCTAACAATTATGTATTTTTTTATTGAAAGTTTGATCTTTTATGAATGTAGCCAAACTTGTCCGAATGCGATATTGTTCATAGTTCGGAAGATGTGAATTTTTAAAATTAACCTTACTTAAAAGTTTGAGAGGCTGTAACTCAAAAAGTTTTCAAACATTCGATGTTTTTTTTTAACCAAAATTTTTTTCTCCGCGAGCACTACATGGTCACAAAAATTCAACAAAATTCTCGACCACATGTGTAAAAAAAAGTTTTTTGACGCGAAATGACCCATATACATATATGTATATGTATTTCCATCGCAACTTCTAATTATCACAAATTCCGATTTCTCGTGGCACTTAACGGCGCATCGTACAGTTTGGTACTCCTACTTTGCTTCGAAGCGAAATGACGAATAGTTAAATCATCGATCGTACACGGACTCGTCGGTGACGCAAAAAGAAATTCGTCCAACTACTCGCCCTTCTCTTTATTTCCTCGCGCTCGCCTCTTAATTTGAATGCCACTCCTCCGATTTGTTTTGTCCCGGACACGAGCGCGGTCGTTGTTCTAAGCGTATCGGATCGTTGCGGCAAGGAAGAGGCGTCGGGCCGTGAAACTAGGTTTTGGGAAAGGGAACCAGAACCGTTTCCAAATACGAGGCCGAGAAACGCATGCGAGAGGGTTCCGGTAGGATCCCCGTAATGGGTATTGCGCTGGCATAAGGGTTATCCTCGCTAACGCCGGGCCGATTTACATGGCACTTGGAAATGTCGGTAACACCACACCGAGACCGTTTCGCAGCCCTGACCAGTGGCTGACCCAAAAACGTCGCGACGCGCATCCTTTCGGCGTTCGGACCGCACGCGGAAAATTAAGTCTGCAATATTAATTCGGGAAGTAGCTAGCGGACAACGTCGCGACATCGCTAGCAATATTTTTACCCTCCCCCTTCCGCTTCCGGCACCTCGCCTGCTCCCCCCGCCCCCCAACCCCAACCACCCCTTTCCTTATCCTCCTTTCTTCCGTCTTTTTCCTCGTTAGATCTCTCGTCCGCGATGCCCTTCGTCTCAATGAATTCCACCGTCTCTCCGCCAGACAACGAATAAATTTCGAAATAAAAGCGACGAACCTAAGGATTTGCTCTATTCGTCGTCCGTCATTCGCGTAGCCTTGGGAGTTATAAATTAACGAGTTGAAATTCTTTCGTTTCTCATTCCCCCGCGCTCCGTGCGCTGTCGGTTGAATGCATTAAGCGTACCGTTGGGTCCTTTTTTTTCTGTCGGGATAAAAGAGAGAGGCGTGATTTATGATGATTGAAATACGGGAATGTCGGTCGGTATTTAATTTGCGATCAGTTTTAAATATTGAAATTGCGACGCAGTCGACGAGGATAGCGTAATCAAATTAATCCTTTTCCGCGTCACGCGTAATTAATATCGTCACGGGTCATCCAAAAGTTACGTATCCGAAACGTTCTCGCTTTGAAAAAGATTGGCGCGGTCGGCGGATAGCCACATTTATTCGACAAATTTTATAATTATATTTTATTCCTTCCTCGATATCAGAAATATTTGATTAAAATTCGATGACCACACGCGTCGCGTATCGTTCCTCGTCCTCGGAGCTGCTACGCGCATACGTATACATATGTGCGATGTACAGTTTCGGTACATTCGCGGGGTACCTGTTTTAAACGATTCACCAGTATCCTACTCTGTAAACGAATTGCCGCCCTTCGCATGACTGCCTTTCACCTAAATTAACAAGTTCGCACGCTCTCGGTTTAACGGTGTGCGCGAATAGTTACATTGTAGTTGGCTCATCTACGAGTAAACAATTTAATCGGAAAATACTTGGAGCATTTACCGACACGGTCGTCAAACGGTGCGCGCGAACCTCTGTAACAGGGTAAAACGTGGATTAAAAAAAAAAAAAATTATATTTCGGGGCCATCTTAACCCTGCATTTCCCGATGATCCATATTTGCATCATTTATATTCTTAACACATGAGTTTGGCTCGAGTATATTAAAAACAAAAAGATATTGTAGGTGTATATGAAAAATGAATTGACGTTATTAAATGGGGGGGTACCTTTTAAAACGTTTTAATTTTCCCAAGAGTGTACTCGAAGTTATCGGGGCGCAATAACCGATACGATGCAAAGAAGTCGGAACTCTCTTTCCAGGCATGAAACTTACTCCCGTTAATCTCGTGAAAACTGACCATAGCGATCCCGATAACGTTCGCCGTCGGTTAGGGTTGTAAGTTGGTGCGGGTTAAAGGAAAGAGCCTGGGTCACGGCTATTATGCAAATACAGACGCGCAAGAGTGGACCAGCCCGTGCACGGTAACCAGACAGTCTCCGTGTATAGGTACGGAAGACTGCATTATGCATTTCCGTACTCGCTACCCGCAAGCGGCGTACGAATCACGGTAATTTGCTCGCCATTTAAACGGCTGTCATTAATTAGTTCTAGGGATAATCGATACCGTCAAACGATGGCCAAGTGGGCAAAAGGAAAAGCTTGTATTTAACGTAATACCGTTTTTCCGTTTTCTTTCATGCTTACCTGTCGACACGTTAAAATCGCCTTAATACCGATTCGATGAGAATGTCAATTACATCGTAATATACGTAAGCTTGATTATCGTCGGTATATCGAGTTCCACGATACGTACCTATGTGTGTGTGTGTGCTTTGTATTCATTGCTCGTCGCTTGTACACAAATCACTGTAATTTGCGCGACGTTCGAATTGCGATGATTAATTAATCCGATCGATTATCGATATCTACGTGTAAGTAATTAGAAAGCGTGGATCCGCAAGATTATCCGTGGGATCTACGACATTGTCCGTTGGATATGTTGGATCGTGTCTGACTGAAATTCTGGTCCGAAATTTTTACTACCACCAATACGATCGGCTGTCCGCGTTTTCTCTGCCCTCTCGTTTTTGTCCCTGCCGCGACGCGGTATGTTGACAACCTCGGTGTACACATTGTACATACATACATACGTCGTAAACCCTCTTTCGTTCGGACGACCCGTCCCGCACGACGCGACGGCCGGAAGATGAAATTACATTTACTTATAAATAGTAAAATAAACAAAAAAAATGAATCTGGCGTACTGTAGAATTAGGACATATCAGGAGTACTCGGTATTAAAGGTCTGTTATTGAAACAGGAGTAATAGCCCGAATTTACTCACATTTCGTAACACATGACATTTCACCGGGGATCTATCTTAATTTCGTGCCAGTTAATCCAATATTATGTCTCCTGATATAAAACATCACCCTTTCGGCAAAACTTTCAAATCAATGGAATTATACATACATACATACATACATACATACATACGTATACATATTCAGCGCGCGTGAATAACGGTCAATTGCTTCCTCATATTAATTAAAAATAACCGACGAAAAGGATAACAGGCAAGGAGGACACGGAGTAGAGGATAAAAGAGTCCTTTACAGCCGGCTCTCCATTATCATGCAAATCATCCAGATATATGCGCACTGAATACATGGAAGACCATATTCCAACTATTCCGAGTGCCTGGTATTCCGTGCTCATTCGCTGCTTAAACCGCAGCCTTTAATTAAAATAGTAAGGAATTCACCGGCTATGAATAACGGTCAAGTCCCGTTGCTTAATAAATTAAACAATGCCCGGCAACGCAAAGTCGGGGTGTGTTCCAGCGTGAATAAAAAAGACGTTTAATGGGCACTCATTATGCATGGTGTGGAGATGCAACTCGAGCGTGCGGAAAAAACAATAGTAAGGGTCATTCGTGTCCGCTGTTTTGAATAATACAGCCGTTCGCGGTACGAGTTTTAATTCGAATAGCGCGAACACTGTTGATGTAATACAAATCGTTTGTTCCCTCAAATTTGCGATGTAGTACAAAGTTATGTAACGATGCAACGATATCGTTTGACAATTTAAGACTAGCAGTAGTTGTGCACTAGCAGGAGTAATCTCGATTTGTTTGTAAAGATGAATTAGAATTAAAGAATTTTATTCCAACAGAACATCTCGCGCTCGGAATAATAGAGAGACACGCGAGCGTCCCGATACGCGAATTTCGGGTTAATAAAATAATAATGTTTCCGATACTTAATTGAATTTATTTACGTAAAGATCGAAGAAATTGGCATAGTTTGTTTAAACATTTATCGATCTCGTATCTTTTTGGTTGATAAACCGTTAGGCCGATCGAAGAGCTCGTACAATATTTAACAAGACGAACTACGGCAACCAAGTTCGATAGTTGTCTGGATTTACCGTTACGGGCTGTCGGTATGTATCTAAGCGAGTGTGTTGGTAATAATTTATTATTGAAGAATAACCCCCTACGAGTGACGCGCGCAAAGGACTTCGTTACGAAAACTTTTGGAGGAACATACGTGCAAACATAGTCGGGAATAAGATACACAGTACAGTCAGCGACAACTTCGCTCACGTTGAACTATAAATTAAATTAAACTCACCCATTCGCATAAAAATGCACCCGCAGCTCAAACACGCCCGTCACCGTGTCATTAGGTCGCCCCACCGCTCCTGGATACAGAAGTAATTCGAGGACAGAGTAGTTAGCGCACAGCTAATCGCAGGTATGCTACACCACCGACGGTCAAAGGGTCACTGTACTTAACGCGAACTTCGCTGCGCGATCACTAGCGCCGATACGTTAACTCGTAATAAATCAATGCGATAAAGCAACGTAATTCACGTTTGTACCTTCGTTTGTTAGACAAATTAAACGCGGAGTTCTGTTAGTCGTTTAGCGTTTTCCCCACACACGTCGCGGCATCATTGTCGCTATACTGTCGCTGTAGAGATCACGGATCGCAGATTCTATGGAACCACGTGTTTAGGAATGTAAACGCTTCGCGGAAGGGTCATAAACGGGACATCTTAGACCCGTGGTTCCGCGTGCATATTTGTAGCATTTCAAAGTTTTCGTAAGGAAATCTTTTCCGTAGGCCCCTCGAAGAAGATTAAATATTTAATTACTTTTTGTTAATATTTCGTTAACTGGTACATATTTCCCTTGAAATTGGAAAATTGTTTGGCATTTAAAGAGCAGGCCGTTATCAATGTAATATGGACATTGTAAGTTTAAATAGCGGCGGATACACCATGGATTTACAAAATGAACGTTCGAAGCGGGGCGACCTATTGGCCCGGCTCGTAGCACGGGTCAGCAGGAAGGATGCGGTAATATCACAGTCGCCGCTCTTGCCGCTGTAGATTAATGCGATTTAAACGCTGGGATAATCAGAGAGTTTCGCAATTAACACGTGCACACGCTTGAAATTGAGTTAATCCACGACCAAAATCGCCAGGGTTTGTAATCGATTCGTTCTATCTCTGTCTCCGTATCGTTTCTGTCCTTTCAACCTACAACATCGCGCGTAGGTATACGTATAATCTTGACACGTATTATTTGATGATCCGTGCAACGAGATTATTATTATTATTGTTAACGAGATTGTGCCCTTTACGGTCGGGCAAAAGATCAATTTCAATTGAGTAAATAAAACGCAACTGTAAGCGCCGTTCGATAATTAGAATACAAAATATTTCTTCAATTTTGCCTCGATTTCGAACGGGAGACGAGAAGATAAATTGAACGAACGATCGGAGCAATTAAACGAACGCGAGAAAAATTTGGTAAAAACTATCTCTTTTTAAGGAAAACAATGTTACGCTCGTCGTCCTGTAGCACGGTATTGTCACGTGACAGGAACCAAGTGCCAGGATTTCGAAACCGTTGCAAAAATGAACACAATGGCTGTGTTCTTTTGAAAACTAATCGAAGTTATCCGGGGGATCAGTTTTTTCACAGCTGCGGCCCCCTTTCCGTTACTTCCGATTCACCGAGCTAGTTTCATCGACGATCAGAATCGTAAAATATCGTGCCTCCATTCTTTTCTGATACACGGACGGTGTAATCGTATCGCTAACACCCCGCTTTACGTTAATTCGCCCCCGCTTTTATGATGAAATTTTTCCGCACAAAGGAAAACCCATTCGTATTTGTACGTTCAGGAATTCTCTCCTACTTCCGCTCGAGCGACAAACTTTAAATTTGACGTACTCGTAGATAATATCCTCAAAACAAAACGAGAGTTTCTAAATCCAGAAAACTTTAACCCGAGAGTCCGCCGTCCTAAAAAGAACCGCGACCAAAGTACATAATTTTTCCCCTCGCCTTCGGTCCCGGAAAACAGCCAACGTAATATACGTGGCCGTGAGGAAAAACGCCGCGCGTAACAGTTTCAAAAAATTCAGTTTACGCTTTAATCGAGTCGTAGAATACAGTATTTATGTATTTAACAGACGAAAAAAAAAAGAAGAAAGAGGAAACAAATTTTATATCGAAAAAAAAGTAGTGCCCTCCCAGCCAAAGTCCAATAAGAAGAGTTGCGCACGAAACTTTAAACGACGATATCTTGAGAGTGAGAATATTTGACGCGCGACGTTTTTCCTCATAACCGCGCACACTGCCACAAGTGGCAAAGAAATTCTCAAGAATCGGTGCTATCGGTAATTAAGATCGGACAGTCTCGCAATGATAATTCTGTCAATCTGCATTGAACATGCGCATAAGCGGATTGCAGTAGCCCATTTGCCCGGAGACATAACCACTATCTATTTGCCCATTTATCTGTACATCCAGACCTGGATGTATCAATCCATCCATTCGGTTGTTTGCGTATACGTTCACGAGCGGCCACAAGCGCACCTGCGCTGCGCCCGTTGTATTTGAGATACCTGATCATCGTGGAACTCGGAAATGCAACCGGTACGTCGAGGCACGGGTCAACAATTATATGCCATTCTAAAATGGTGATGATCACACTCGAGAGTTTCCAAATCGACGTATCGTGCCAGAATTATTTCACCATACTTGTCGTTATCGAATCGATTGATATTTCACATCGAACGATTCTCGGTCGATGTCAAACGCGTGACTGCCAAGCGGCGCTTTTCCCGTTTACCGTCCAAAGTACCTACCGGTTAAACGTCGGTTTAAGTCGGGTAAACGGAGTCGAATCAACCCTCGTCGATGCGAGTCCTTACCGGTACTGATCAGGGAATACTGAAAATTTAAATTGAAATCTTTGCCGTTGCTAGATCAGGAGTCGTTTTCAGCGAGTTAATATTTGTTATCAGCCGGAAAACAGCGTAATTCCTCTCTTAAGATTTTTCGATGCGAAACGAAAGAAACACTTTGTTTCTCAAAACTAAATCGTACTACGGATCCTACGATCGGTTCGTTGCGTCGCGTCGCGTCCCGTCGGCGTCGGTCCAAGTACGGAACGCTACCATTTATTTTCCAATCTATGTGTATATTCGTACGAACGGCATACTTCGAGTTTTTATAGGGACATTTTTGTTTCTCTACGTTAACTCGTAAAAACGGATATAGCGTTAGGAAGTTTGCGAGGTAGCTGCGCCGCTCGCGATCGTCATATCGTTCCATGCTCGAAACCTATAAGTAGGATCGAGCAACGAACCGACTACCAGCTGCTTTTCAGAATCGAACAAGAGGCTTTCCCACGAGTTTTGACAACTACCCTCGACCATAAGATACAGCTCGTCAAAGTTCTTCAACTTATAATTGGATTTTTTCCGATCCACCGTGGGTACCGATTCGACAAGCCAAAGTACAAGCCGACAATGAGCATATAGATTCGTTCGACGACTCTCGAAGAACTATTTACGAATCTAAAACGATCTCGATTCCCTGCTCCGTCGACCACCACCCTACCGCCCTTCCAGTTCTGACGCCCCTGCACTTATAATCGTCGAAACTTTCCGGGGTAACTTTGTAAGCCCTTCGAACCGTCGAAATCTCTAAAGTCGTCGTCGTCCCACTTCGTTGTCATCCTTTTGCGCCGTCGCGTCGCGTCGCGTCGCGTCGGTCGCCGTTGTTACGAGCGAATCCTCAAAGCGGGACCGCGGATACGTCGCGTCGAACCGAAGTTACGTCGGTAGAATTACCGAGCGAGGGTTTAGTACGCCTGACCTGGAAGAAACGTCGAGTTGACGCCCTTTCTTCCTGGCTTTGTACTCGGGATGAACGAGGTTAAAGCCTTCAAATACAATTTCGAAACTTTGACATATACTGTTAAATAATACTGTTTAACGGTTATGCTTTTGAGATCTGTTCGAAGCCGTTTCGGAAGCAACGCGTCCCTGCCACGCGCGTAATAAATATTAGTTTATCGGTAGCGATACTATTTCTCCGCGTGCAACAATATTGCTGCGGAGAATGTAAAATAAATTTGAATTCCACAGAAAAATCTCATTTTGGATTATAATTTCTAACGGATGGACCTTTAACGGTATAAAAACTCTGGGTATTCGAGACACGATCATTTAAAATTGTTTCAAGGTACAAAGGAATATATTACGCGACGCGCAAAGCAAATGACAAGGGCTTCTTTCGAATCGGTTGCCGCCAGATTTTTGATGGTTGCGATTTAATAAATCAAACGAGTCGGAAGTGAAACTGAAATGAAACTGAAATGAAATTTTCCAAGTACAGAAGAAGTGTAGCTCAAAAGGATTATTTTATGTTAGGTTGAAAACCTTCGAAGAACCGACGGTACGCATGAAAAAGTCGATAGGGCAAAAGTCTAAACGTACCTAGTGTTATACAGATTTCGTAGCCAGGGATCTAGTATTCCAGTAGTCTCGATATGTTCGAGAGGCTCGGTCTATGGAACGACCTTCTGTTCGTAACCCTTTCAACGCTTAGGCCGAGCTACGCTCGTGGTAATACATGCATTATCGCGACGTATGTTACGTCAAGCTTGAGCCGGCAAACTACCGTATCACCGTGAATCTTGCGGCCAGCTGAACTAGACAAGACGGTCTAATTCTATCACGATTTCACCGGACTGCCAAAGTGACTTTAAAGTCCCAATAATCCACTGCGTTACTATAATAGAGCTAAGTAACATTTAACGCCCCCGAATCTCTTACTTGAACGACCAACGAAGATTCAACGCTATTCCACTAGGTGTCAACAAAAAAAAAGTCAGATACGATGAAGAGTATAAAATTGAAATCAGTCAGGCGACTCCGGTCGTCGTGTCTCTTACCTCGTACGATGAAATTACGTTTGTCTGATTATCGCCACATACGCGAAGCATAGCGGTTGCGACTCGTTTATTCATAGAAGCAACGGAATTGTGCGAACCAGCCCTTTCAAAAGACACCCAATAAGAACGTCATTTTCTCCATAGCGTAATGCCTCTCTTTTTTTTCGTTAAAAGCGCGCTATATCGACAGTATCGACTGCAGTAAATCTCGAGTCTAGGTCGACTGTGATGTGCCGGTGGTTGGCAGTCGGCCAAAGCCGTTTCCGTAGACAAATGTCCATTCAGCCGCGAGGAAGTAAGCCTGTTTACGCTTTGCTTTCTTTGCTTCGTTTCTCTTTATGTCAGTCCCGTTGTGTATCTCCGTCCAGGAAACTGAAAATCGGTCACGTACATAGATACATCTCGGGTATCGTCTGATCGATACGCGAAGCTAAGGTGAAACTCGTGTTATCCGCAAGACGGTTTTTCTAAGGTTCGTCATCGTTTTTGAAAACCCTCTCCCGCGTTAGCCTGAAAAAATAATCCGCGCGCGGATGTGGGGATCGCGAACGTGTATCTTCGAAGAAGAAAGACGCAATCGAATTTCTCCCGACCCGTTTCGTCGCTAATATCGTTGCACCTTCGAAAACACATCATATTTTTTTCATTAAATTCTCATTCCGAAATTCACCGAGCGACGACACCCTTTAAACGATATTTTTAAAAATTCAGCAACGTCTCCTGATAAAATTACTTATAATGGTACAAAAATATCAATTCTATTGCATAGATTCCGAGCGTGCGTAAAATTTGTTTCGTTTCGTCGGTTAGAGGATCCGTCGCTACGGAAAATATTTCAGATGTAAATTAGAAGAATATTTCAAGCGCATCGCAGTTCCTCGAACTCAACGTTTGGTCCATGAATTCGAAAGCTTCGCTCGTTACCATTGCACACCCATGAATTTCAAAAATGTTTTTCGCGCGATGGAAAGAGGAAATCTAAGTGCATCTACTATCGTCTACGTTGGCTCACGTATAAATAGACCATCAGGACCATCGAGAGAAGCCAGGATCTTTTTTTTTTTTTCCTTTCATTCGGCATTCAGATAATCATGGGAAATCATGGCACTCCGTAAAATTATACCAAAAAGGGCGACGTAAAAGCTACGAAACGTACAGAAAAATTCCACGATAATTGACGAACCAGGTGCAAAGAAACGTAGTTGATAACGCGTTACAACGTTCGCGTAATTGAAGCGATGAATAATTTACGCGTTAGTTTCGTTACGTCTTTTACCGTCAGTTTTATTTCAGGCCGCACAATTTCAGAGTAACTATCGTTTAAAAGATCGTCAAACATGCCATTATTACGGTCTACTTAAACGCGAAAAATAGAATACGTTCTCCAGCGCTAACGAGTAGTTCAAACAGCTAAATCCTCTTGCATTCGAACGAAAATCATTTTGCGCCGAAGACATTTCTTGCGAGAGTAAACGTTTCGCGTTTAATCGGAAAACCTCGCGCTATCGAAGAATAAGATTGATCCCGTTCGCCGCAATTTCCGAGTTCACCGATAATGAAGATGTTCGCGTATGTATAGGTATATGTATACGTAGAGGATAACGTGATTTCTCTTTCCCTCGTGAATCTCTTCTCGGGAAAGAGCAAATAGGATGAATCCGTTGCGCGGATTGTAAAAGAAAACGAAGTGGAGGTAGAGTGGAAAATGGCAAAAGGAAATAAAAAGGAGGGCGAAAAAGAGGAAGAGCGATGAAAAGTGGAAATGTACAATGACGACGGAGGGGAGTAGAGGGAAGACGAACGGAGAAAATTCGCTGAATAAACGGTACACAAATGGGGGAAGCAAAAGTGAGAAAGGCGAAGGAAAAATCGAAACGAAGCGTCCGAGAGTGATAAACGGGTGGAGACGGAAGAAACCAGCTGAAACCGAATGGAAGGGAAAAAGGAGCGAAGAGGGAATGAAGACGGAGAAAAGAAATTAACATCGTGGGAAGAAAAAGCCACGGATGAAGAAACGAAGTAAGGGTTAGAGGAAGTGCGGCAAGAGCAAAGAGAGGAAGAGTGTGCGCGTATGAGAGAGAGAGAGAGAGAGAGGGGGGGGGGCAGAATTAAAACGGTAGGAGGGGTAAGAGGAAGGCTGGAACACCGCAGGAAGATCACGGTGCGGTTGCCTGCGGCCACGAAGAAGAGGCTGTTAAAGGGGAGTGGGGTGGGAGGGGGCGAGAGTACGGCAGACTTTATCGAGACTCCGGATTTATGGTTTCGCGAGCGCATGAGAGACGCGGAGTGTGGGGGAGCGACTGGACTGGGAGGGAGGGGGCGAATCATATCGCTTTTTTTTGGGTCTCTCGCCGCCGCGATACGGGATAATATGCCGTGGCCTGACACACCTTGTACGTTTTTCTCCCGTGTATAACCATAGATACGATACGTACAATGTTACCAGATAACGAGAACCAACCCGGCTCTACTAACAGGACTAATGGTCGCAATTATTTTACGACCATATACGCTTTTCTAATATGTACGCGATTCGTATCGCAAATTGATCGCGGAACGGTTGTCCACGTACCACGCGCGCACGGTGGAACAATTGACGAGCTTTCTAAGTACGTGCAACGCGGTTCGAATTAATTTCGAGGATGTTGTCGCCATATCGAACATTGAAGCGCCGCGAACGAATCGTTACGATTAAAGTACGCGTCGATTGCAATACGACGGATGATAAACGTGGAAATGATTTTGTAACCGTTAAAGTTGATAAAGTCATTTGATTATTCGCATTTTCGTATCGTATTCCGGGCCTGTTCAAGTTTGATTTAACGACATCGGTTCTATCCCTTCTTCGTTGTTTGGATCGAGTGCGTTAAAACTCAACGCGATAGGATTGAGAAGGACGGACGATGAAACTTGAATTGCGTGTGCGTTTTCATCGCTCGGCAGCTCTGCAGAGGGTACGGAGCCCCTTATCTGCTAAACTAGGCTCAAACTTGAACAAGCCTGCCGTGTACACGCGCAGTTCCATCGATAACACCGAAGCGATCGATTTTTAACGTAACTGTGCGTTATTACGAGAAATCCTACCAAACATTATCCGTCGATATTGCAAATAAACTATCGTAACTTTACTTTCCAATTTCGCTTCCAGCCGGTGGCAAGAACATTTTCCCGATTACAGAAGTCTCGACTCTCGTTCTACGCTGGCCGAAGCGTCGAATACCGTCGGTGATTAGGTGAAAGGAAAAAATGACACGCCTGAGAAATTTCCCTCGAGTTCTTTTCTTTTTTCTATTCAATCTCGCGTCTTACTTCTCAGACGCCGCGTCGCCGTCTCGGGCGTAACAGAGTCGAAAAGGGAGTCGAAAAGAAAAAAGAAAGGTCGAGACGCCTTCTGACCAATCGCATCCTCTTTCTGCCCTCGTCCTTCTATAATTGGCTACATGGCACCCTTCGAATTTCTCAGGGGACAGGGACTCCTCATTTTCTTTCGTCCCTGACTCTTCGCACTTCGCACTTCGGAATTCAAGCCGCATCGAGTGCCATCGTATATTCGATCAGAACTGAAAACTATCTCGCGAGGCGTATAATACGTAGGGTGCATGGGCAGTGTCGTCTCGAAAGTTTTTTTCCACCTCGGGCAATGAAGTTCTCATCTTTTCACGCGTGTATTTAAACACACGCGTACAGGTAGCGTGCTTTTAACAGCCATGGTAGATGCATAAAATGATGAGGCACGTTTCGCTCTCGCAGTAATCGCTCCGTAAGCGAGTAGTCACTTGCCATAACACGGAAAATAAAAAATTGAAGAAACAACCAGAGTCACGTGAACGCTAATGTAACGCCAAGTTCGAAATATAACTGATGCTAGCGTATCGTGCCGTTCGGAAGCATCGCGACAATGTGATAAATAAAACCTCTTGTATCCCGGAACTTGGGCGGCTGGTCCGTACAATCTGATTCCACCGTAAGTGGCCAGATCGAACAATCTGTAGAATAAAGAGAGGAAAATAGGAAAGCCGCTTATCCAGCGATTGATTTATAGAATCATCTTAGAAATGGGTTTCCTTGTTTCTACCAAGCGAGAAAGAATAACTCGCGCGCTAATCGCAAAATCGGATGAGCATAAATTTCCCGATCATTCGCGGAAGCCACGGGAAAATCTATCCCATCCTGAAACGCCATCGTTCACGTTTTATATTTTTTTTAAATCCGTGGTAGGAAATTCATTAAGCGACGTTTATCGGATGCGGGATCCCATGAAAAAGATTGCAGATTTACCGAATCACAGCTGAATGAAGTGTCATCCGTTGGAGGGTTTAGTCGCAGGGCCAGGACATTTATCGCGGATACCCGAAACTAAATCCGACGCTATCCTGGAAACGACGAAATCCTGGAGCGCGCACGGTCAGTTTCCGTAGAACGATGGAGTAACTAAAGATGCAATTTCACGAGGAAATGACAATCGTCATGTGGCTTCTCTCTCCCTTCTGAGTCTATTTATACCCGACCACCGTCATCCAACTCCTTTATTTTCAAGGAGTGGAAATCGTGTACGATTTATATGTGACTCCTTCGAGAGATCTACAAACGACATCATTTATTTGAACGGTCTGAAGGATTACCAGATTACTCGAATCCTTGAATTCTGACTGCGTTCAAGAAATCCGTCTATGTCCGTTCTCCGTGACCCTAATTTTTGCTCACCTTTAATTTACACGCGCCGAAAGATTCCATCAATTTTCGATACGCGTCGCATAAACGTTTCAATTTTAATACTTGGATCAGAGGGATTCGCGTTTCGCGACGCGATCCTAAGATTTCACGATCGTATCATTTCGCAACGATAGAGAGTAACACGGCCCACCTGGTTTCATATCGCAATTAATTATTAATAAATACTCCCAGATGGATCAGCGATTCCTCGTGTAAGATAGACGTAGCAGTGCCTCGTAACTTCGTTCATTTTCTTATCCCTTGCGCGTAGCGATTGGAAATTATTTAGCGACACGGAAGTGCACGCTTTATTTGATATCTCCGCGTCGCGGTAACACTGAAAAATTGTGCGTTTTTATTTTTCGCCAGACGTAGAATTTGTTTCGTCGTGAGGGCGATAAAAACTCGCGATTAGTTCAAGTTGAAACACGAACGCGTCTCTTTTCAGCAAAAATGATCTCGCGAGTATAAAACAACAACTTGAAACGTAATTACGCCAGCACGGTCATTTTCAACGTCGTGGTACAACAAGCGGGAACAGAGCCAAAATTGTAAGCTTATGGAAATGTCTGAAAACAGCAACCAGCATCGATACAAGTTTTCATTTTACTAAATGAGCAAAGTAAAATTCCATGGATTACGTTTGTAATTAAATTCGTTGGCTTCTCCTGAAATAAATCATTATATTATTAATTGGATAGCGTAATACGTTGACCGCTTTATTTCGCGATGTCTAATGGCCATTCGTACTTGTGCGCGTGTGCACGTAACACAATTTAATATTGAACCATGGTTCAAAAAAGTAAAGACTTCAACCTTTAAAATGAAAAAAAAAAATATTTTTCAGGATATGACAGTCTTTTGCGGGATTATGCTTATTTGAAGTTAAAAGTATTTCAAATAACTTTAGAACTACCATCCCCCTTCCAATTAGGAAGCATTATTGTATATTTGCTCGAAATAACGGATTCGAACCTCGATCGCATTATACCTCATTATAATTAGAGGAATACCTAAAACCCAATAACGTGTCTTCCCAAAAGAATTTTTCTTCTAAAGACATTAAAAGATATGGTGGATCCATCGATGCGCAATGCTGTCCAATTACGTTTCATCACGGTCGTCAAGCTAGTCCCCGCTACTTCTGTTCCGCATTGACGTATTTTCATTAGGGTCGACCACTCATGCGACATAACAAACCACTCCCCCATCAGTCTTCCACATTTTCAGAAAAACCGCATGCCTATCCGCTAGTATATTGCAGATTGGAGCCAGTAGATATATCATCCCGGGAGACCAAGCCAAATCGGCTTAGCACAAATTGCGCCAAACGAACAAAACGAGTTTACCGCCCGGAAGTCTCTTTCGCGGTAAGGAGTAGGCAAAAAAAAAATAAACGTCCAGTTAAGGCCATCGATTTGTAGAATCGCCTGGAGCTGCGCGAGTTTGTTATCCCAAAAAACGGACGCGTCCGCTCTGATTAGGCACACTCGAGAAAAATTGATTACGTGTATCTCGGAAGTAACGAAAGTAAAAAATTAATAACGTTGTTCGAAACATTTTCCTTAGAATACTGTACATATGTAATCGGGATGATTTTTCAAATTAATTTGTATTTGGAAAAACCGAAGCCACCATGGGGGAGATTAATTTCAATCGATACTTGAGGTCGACGTTTGATCGGAATCGAAGAATACGCGTCAAATAATGCTTCGCGTCGCAAAGATTGACCCGGTTAAGCCCCAAAGTTTCGTACTCAATTAAAAGTTATAAATGAGAGTGTTTCATCGTAATCCAGCTTCTTCGTCCAACGAACTATACGGACTACGATCGGGGTTCCTGGGCCAGTGATGCATGGAAGGGACTAGAACTAGGCCAATTTCATTCGTGGATTGGCTATCCTCGTCAATCCTTTTTCCTTCGTCGTGGCGCAATAAAATATTTCAGAAAAATGATATGTCCATCCTACTCCACGCTACATTTTCGTTAATAACTTGCAAACAAATTGCGCTTTCTATCGGTCCCTTTTTTATAAACTATCGATCCTCTCTACTGTTCGTAGAAGTTGTTCGGGTGCAGAAGAAATCACCCTGTACAATAACGAACATTTTGTAATCATTATCGCGATAAGCTTTCGCGTAAACATAACGTATCGAGCATTAGTTTCTCATATCTGCGGCGACACACGTCGCACGTGACAAACAACTGGATTTTTCTTTGGTTTACCGCTTTACGCTAACGATTATTATCGTCAATGTAAAAAAATGGGGTTACGAGCACAACGTACAAAGTTTTCCAGAACTTCGTGATCGCTTAATAATCTGATAATAATTATTCGCTTGTATTATCATAATATAGAGATCTTACGGGAAAGAACTTTCTTTCACAATTTTTCAGAATTGCCGCAGATAAGAGAGAAAAGAAACTTGATTTCGATCTTCGTTTTCCAATGCACTCGCTCCTCAACCTACAATTATACAGTTTTTTTTATAATAAAAACACCGCCGAGGATGACATCAACGCCAAAGATATGTCAAAAATCTGTAAATTCGTAATTTTTTTACAAAGAAGTTAAAAAATTAACGCCATTTGTTACAGTAAATCCGTGATCAAGTCCCTGAACGTAAGACCAGCATTTGGGAACATAACTCGTTTCTAAGCTGCGAGTGAGCGTAAGCTGTCTCTTCCAGTCCGCCCCCCCCTCGCTCTATCTCTCAATCTACTCTAACATCTTATCGATCTTCGGACACAACTATCTATTAATATATCTTGGAAAGACACTTTGGACGTGTTGCTCGAAACCATCGTAAGATGCAACAGAGATAGCGGATGTATGATAAATCCATAATCGGTGCCAAGTCCATTTCAGGTGGATCGATGACGAAGACAGTGCCAGGTTTCGCGTCTACAACGGCCGGACTGATTAATGAACAATACAGGTGGAACGCAGCAATCGAATTGCAACGCGACATTGTTACGTCATCGATTCGCTGGACCAGCGACTAGATAGCTCGTCCCAATTGTAACTTTGACGACAAATAATTGGGTTGCGGTTAATTAAAAAAATACACGGTTCGAATAATCTGATTTGATATTAAAAGTACTGGAAGGAATCGAGATAAACGATTCCCTCGATTTCCAAACTTTTAAATTTGATCGACAAAAACGTATACCGCTGTTAAGCAGCGAAGGCAATCCGACGCGTAAAACTCGTTACTCCGTTCTCTTTCAAAATGGAAACTTAAAATTTCAAGTGAATCTTAGGAATACCTCGCTTCGCCCGCTACTTCGTAAACTCTCATCCTTTCCGGATAGAGTAGAAAATAAAATTAAAAGTCGCGCTATATTAACTTCAAAGTAAAAATTAAACGATGCTTCGCTGCTCAAAGAATTAATCTTCCAACTAACCGCGACTCAAAATCTTCTCTTTCGTTCGGTAAAGCATAATTCGACGTCTCAAAATACTCGTGCAGACGTACCAGGACTCTGATCCCGCGAAACGTTATTCAACTTATACCTTTCCCAGTTGCTCTCGAACTCGAAAATCCATCCAGTGGGGTTACGTCGAAAATGCGATCGTGACAGTTTCGAAAGCAAAATTAAAAGCGGGAAACCCTAGTCGTTTAACCCTTTCGATACTAACGACGACTATACTCCTCCATGGTTGAATACATATACAACGGAACGAGTCTGATTATGAAGGTGTGGCCTGCCATACTTTTCTTCGGTTTACTTTTTATCACATTTTTTCAAGTATGTAATTTCATAATTTTTTATACACGTTTTCCGACGCGTTTATCCTGCCATGTCGTTTAAGAAACGATCATTTGACCGGTCGTGGGTAGGAATAGCGTTAAAGTATGATTTCTTCCCACCAATTCGTCGCGCCGCGCGGCAGAAATCCAAACGCTACGCTCCTTATCCGTTGAGCGATGTTTACATCGTAATTGTGCCAGAGGCATGGGGACCAAAAATGAAGCCGAATCGAGGAAATTAAGCCAGCGTGGCCCGCTCTCATTGGCGGTTTATTAATCGTGGAGGAAGCACGTTTTCGGGCAACCGCCGCGCCGCACCGCGCCGCACCGGCTCTGACGGCACGATTTACGGGCAGAATTATCGAAATATAGGGTTATGGTAGATTGTAGGCGTAGGGGCCACCTGCGAAAATATATAGCCGAGCGTTTCTAGAGTGGCGCATGTGTGGCGACGAGCGCCAGACTCGTTATTAACTCCCTCTGACGCGGCTAGGAAAAAGGCGAGGTTGCCTAATGAAATATTAACGACTTGGACGATACGGGTTTTCCACGGGAGTTTAAGCCGCGTAATAAACGTTTCTGCTTACGTAACTATCTATCTCGCCTCTCCTTTTTTCCTTCCTTTGCTTTTTATCGCGCACCATTTTCCCTTAGGTCGCCAACGCTAAAGGGTTCTTGCCCGTGCCGTGATAAATATTATTCGTATCCTCGGCACACAGCGCTCCCTTTTCGCGCGTTCATGCTCCCCCGCAATGACATCACATGCCACGGCAGAGCGGAACCATCTCTCGGCTAAAAGTAACGCGCTTTCCTTTTGTCGAGAGTACCGTGCGCACCGTCAACACGAAATAGAGACAGAGGGTTTCTCCCGTGATATCGTAATCGCGTGTTCGGACTGTCGACGGGTAGCAGCGGAGTTAAATTTCCCACGATTATTACTTCAAGAGACGAGGTTTCGTCGCCCTACAAGCACGACTAGGCGAAAGTAGGCCTCGCGTCTTCTCGGGAATTCAACGAATGTGGGTTTTCGGGGTGGGAAAACTGCGGTAAAAAATGAATTGTTTGAAAAATCGCAATAGCGTTCCGAAGGGCCGCGACGAGATGAGTAACTCGAGTACGATATTTATTCTTAGATTACGTACCCAGCGCTTCGCGGTGATTCCTTTCCACGTTGAAGGGAGCTCCTGGATGTCGAGATCAGCCGGATTAAGTAGCGACGAAGGCAGACAAATGTTTTTCTACCTACTGGGATAGAAAAATTCATTGTTTATTGTAAACGTGGTTCGTTCGACTATGACCCCGTTTTTAACCGACAGGACAGAGATCGCATTTCACGATTAACAGGGAAAACATGGAGAGTGGAAACGGTAGTAGGGCGTCAACCGCATGTTCGCGGTCGGTATTATTCTTTTTGTAGGTACACAAGTTTTTTCTCTTGCCATCTTTGTAACGCCCTTACTCGGGCCGCAACGAATATACACACATATATGTATATGCTGCGCAAACCTGTAACCGTACTATCCATACTCGGAGTTTAAGAAAAACACTTTGCGGCGATAAAATGACACGCTCCAGGGCTGGAATTTAATTCTTATAATTAATGGAATCAACGTGCAACCGTGGAAGCGTTATTTAGAGTAAAAGCGAACTGTTCGCGGGTACACGCGTACGAACGCTAGAGATACAATCCTGCCGCCCGTTGAAAAACATATCCCGGTTGCCGTGCAGAATTACGCTTCACGCGAAACCGAGAAATTTAAGTGGGGCGGGCCATTTTAGCGCCGGGCCTCGGGAACTCCAACACGGCGATAAAGTATCGAGGTTGCGTCATTACCAGCAGCGGGTTTTAATCAATCTCGTCGTTACAAATTATAAATCGAACGCGCAACTGTCGAACGATTGCCAATTGGTTTTCCGATACGGCTCTTTAAAAATGTATCCGCGATCCTCATTACCAGAATTTGCAAAAATAAATACTAATTCTGAACGCCGATAACGATGTATCGGTGACAATTAAATGACGAATAAAGATCGGCTGACATAACGCGATTTGCCTTTTTCGCAATGTGACTCCGAATAAGCTTTGATGCAAGCATAAAATAATTGACTCGCTTTGGTTGTGAATGATATCTCGATGGTTGGCCGTTTAATGGTTTTTTTTCGCTGAATTTCGCTGGTTCTATAACAGCCGGCAGGCGCTAGCAACGTGACGTAAATCGACCAACGATGCGATAGCTTTTCGTTAAAAATCCTGTATCGCGGGATATTTTTCTGGCCCATAACTTTTGCGCCGACAAATCGCGTGAACCACGCGAAATAAGATATACGCATTTTTACGAGACTTCGGGAACCCATTCGAATATCGAGATATTTTCCAACGTGTCGACGCGATTTAAAAATATGGATATGCGCGCGCGTGCAAAGCGGAACAGAATTATCGGGGAATAATGTTACGTCGCTACGTTCGTATCGTATTGTCTTTACGATTTGTTCCACGCACACGCGCGGTTCATATAGAAAATCCATGCTCTCGAAAATCCATTTCAAAGGTTTCCAAAAAAAAAAAAACATTTCAATACACGGACATCTCGCGTCGGAGAATCAAAATCCCACGGCAATTTCATGCAATGTCGAGTATGTTTACGCGTATACAGGAGTAAAAAGAACCGAATAAAAATGGGAACACAAAATATTTATATTTTCTAACGCGTCGGATATTTGACCGCGCTCCTGTTGCGACGGGATCCGCGGAGAGAATATACGGCACGCAGGAAACCCAAAAGCTGCAACGTGACTCTGCATCGCTATGAATTCGTTCGACGGGAAATTTTTCATCGCCGTTCCATTTTACCGGGCGTATAATAAATTGACGCCGCATCCGAAATTGGGGAAAGAGCGAAATCACGGCCGTACCGTAATTCACGCACCGAGCGCCGCGCCGCGTCGAAGTGAGAAGGAGCGCGTTTTACAATTGCACCCACCATCGTTTTCCTCTGCTTTCCGATGCGATCGATGCGCCCTTCCCGCTGCCCTCTCGGATTAAATAAAACAATGTCTTTCGCGTATGTACGTATACATGGCATGCGGAAAAATCATTATCCGTGAATGGAAATTAACGATCCGAGAAAAGCACAGCTTCCGTATATACAAGTTCTCGCGTACGTCCACGTATCTGATCGATTCACTTAATACCCGTTGTACCGCGCTTACCTTTATGGGTGGCTCGTAATTATTTTACATATCGGCGTTTGTTTACGACAGTTTGCAGATGGCAATCGAGTGCTAGAGGTCTTCGCGTAGAATTAGCAAGAAAAAACCGAAATCAACGATACGTTGAACTCTCTTCCAATTCACGAATTCATAAATGACTGCTTTGACGTTTGAATTGCGCGGAAATTGTTTTCACATTTCTAGGATAACCGCTATAAACGTTATGCGTGGGTATACGGTATTTATACGAGATCGCTTTAATTAACGCGTAAAAACTAAACGAGCACCCGCCGTCAATCGTAAATGTTTTTCTCTTTGCGCGCTTCAAACGGGAGGGAAAAACTGGTAGAGTAATTAAGCTATAAACGTTGACCGTGAGCGATAAATCGAATCTGTGATCGAATCGTTCGAAATAGAAATTACAGAGACCCGTTTCGTCGAAAGTTCGCCGTAGGCACGGTATACCGGACACCTAGCCGCGTCACGAAATTTCACCCAAAGCGTTCCGCTGGCGCTTAACAAATTGAAAAGCTTGACAAAACGTGCGCGATAGAGTTTAAAACGCGATCGAGTAGTCACTTTGGAAAACTGCGAGATTAGAATTCCGCGATACAATTTCGAGCACCGTAACTCCCCTTCTCTTGAATGCCAATCGGGAACTGCGAAATGAGAAAAAAAAAGAGAGATGATTCTAAGTTCCGAGAGTAAAGAGCAGCGCGAACAAACACCAAGTTCGCATTTCAAAGTGGAACTTTTCGAGGGCCACGAAGATCTTCCATTAAGATGTTCATGATACGACCGACGCGATGGGTGTTCGCTAAAATGAAAGAAAAAAGTAACGATCTAAGAACATATCGTACGTAGAAAGAGATCGGTATCGACGATTTCAACGAACTAACTGCGAAGGATCTTTAAATTTACATAGGCAGAAATTATTCCTGCAGCAAGAAAACGACACAAACAAACGAGTTACGCGTTAATGGAATTCTTGCTCGAGCCATGCACTCCATAAGTCAGTGATAGTAATAACTTCGATATTGTCCGAGCGATTTTTTTTTAACCGGGCAATGAAAGCCCTCGGTGGAGAAACTTTTTACAGTAAAAACCAGTTTTATAACTTTCACGCAATCGCGTCCCTGACGAATTTTGTTCGACAACGCAAAACTGAATTGCGCTGCCGGGATTACGGATGGTCATTGCTCTCGCGCGACAATAGGTTCACAGAGTGATCCTGTGTGCGCGTAATAGATTCTCCCTGACGTCAATATATGGACTACACTTGTCCGTCCATCTACGAATCAGCAGATTCTTCCTACTCTGCTCGCCCGTACTGCCGATGTGTCCCTGGGAAACGTCTATGACTCTTTTTTGCCTTTCCTTCCGTATGGCTGTCGTAAGATTTTACACTTTTCTCTCTCTCTCTCTCTCTCTCTCTCTCTCTCTCCCTTTCGCCGGATGAACGAATTCTCGGTGGGTGGAGAGTCACGTGCACCGAAAGAATGGATGCGACTGTTCCCCTGTCGCCGGATCCCGTAATATTAAAATTATATTATTCGCAGAAATCTAATTCATTAGACTCGTTAATTTTCTATTAATCATAGTTTGTCTATATTTGTAAGGAAGAAACGTACAATGAGAAAGTACATTCAGCGATCTCAGTGTTAACAATAAGATTCAAAGCGATGTAAAACGATCAAATTGAATAGCCTCGGTGTTCTCGCTTAAACGATCAGTTTTCACGGCGGATCGTGTTGCGCGAGCTTTCAGCGGTTCGAGAATGACTAGTAACGGCGAGATGGAAAATTTTACAGTATTTTATTTAATCGATTGGTTCTCATCGAACACGAGAAACCGGTGAACCGCATCTACGAGCTATCGATACACGTCCCTTTGAACTTCTCTATACAGTTACCAAACTCTCGATCTACCGGTACCCTGATCGAACTTCCCCTTGCGAGTTTCGAACAAATTTGAAGATCATGAAAAGAGTGGAGCCAGGTTGATACACGAGCGTCGTGCACATAAAGCAGAAAGTTCGTTCGGCACGGTGGTATTTTTCGAAGAAACACTGAATTCCATTTCCGCAACTCCGATGCGCACAATTGCATTTCATGGCGCGGGACGTTAAACGGCGCGATACTTCATTCGACCGGCGATACATCGTCGATCCACTTTTCTGAGCGGCGATAGTTCATCGGGAAACGAACGTGCGATGGATTTTCCAACTGCGGAAAATTCGCGAAAACTTCGATTCGGACACTGGAAAACTGTGGCAGTAATTGCGGAAATGATTCGCCAAGTCGCGCGGGCTCGGGTGCAGAGAATTAAAATTTTTTGTTCGACTAAAACGTTCCTCCCCCGTCCGCCGATTTAATTTCATTCAAACGGCAACCCGTCAAAATAATTATGCGCTCGTCGAACCGAATTGAATAAAATTTACTCGATCGTCGAACGAAAAAAAAAACA
Source organism: Pemphredon lugubris (assembly GCA_933228935.1). NCBI lineage: Eukaryota > Metazoa > Arthropoda > Insecta > Hymenoptera > Crabronidae > Pemphredon > Pemphredon lugubris. The sequence continues at coordinate 24,856,400 of OW121817.1, read as the reverse complement.
ATTTCGTTTTAATAAAAGTTAACGGGACCGTCATCCAGGTGCCCTAAGCATCTTTCGTCCCACTTCATTTTCGCTTGCGCCATATTCCCTTCTATCTGCAAACGCAATCTATCGGAGGAAATGGAGAGAGAGAGAGAGAGAGAGAGAGAGAGAGAGAGGGAGAGAATTTTACGACGCGTATCGATTCAAAATTTCTACGACACACTGCAAGTTTCATACTCGCCACGCGGTTTACAGCCCCGAGCGAAATTTGAAGCTAACTCCTAACGTCAGTCGAGTAAAATATTTAACGTCGAAAGCAAATCACGAAACTCACGAGACTCCGTTTATATAAGTTTTCCTATTTACGCAAGAATCCATTCGCCTGTAACTTGTACCCAGTTATTTCTCATTATTTGCGTTTGTCGCGGCTTTGGCTTCGAAAGCTATTTTCGGCATTTGGAATTAGCTTCGCTCGAATCGCTCGAATCCCTAGAAAATCACTCGGACCATAAGTTCTAGCGGTGGTCCGATACGTCGAGCGTGCAAACAACCCGCCGTTTGATCGTGAATGTTTCAATAGAATCATCTAAAATTAGTTATCCCGGCGTATTTAAGGCGAAAGTAACCATTATCGCAAAATACGACGAGCGATCCTCCAAAGCCGCACAGTTCATTGCTACCGCGATACGCTAATAGGTGATTCATTAACTGGACGATACTCGATTGATCGAACAGTGACAATGGATCGGCGAAAGGATCTACAGTAACGTGCGCGTGATGGATGCCCTCCCGAAGCTTGCACGCACGTACAGATCTGTCCCGGTATACCAAATATGTCGATTCACCTCATTTGATTTATCGACGCCTTACATCGTTCGCAAACGAACTTGCTACGTACATCTCCTCGATCGCAACAAATTTTCCTCGAAACGCCGTCAACGTTCTCGCGTTCCGTTTTATGATAAAAAGAGCGTCCTCGGTGTTATCCGCCAATTTTGTGACTTTGAATACAGCGGAAGCTTCCCCTGCTTGCGATACAACGTTATTAACCGGCGTAATGGTCGACCGACCGATGATAATTTCGATCAATACCGTTTGTCGAGTAACAATATGTCAGCGAAAGGACATGGCGTACATGGGGCTCCGGAGCTAACACCAATTTGGCATAGCAATTCCAAATAGTCAATGGATGGGCATGCGTGTCGACCGCAATCGGTATATCCGTATGGCCCATTTATCGATCACCGTTCAATCTTGCATCGAGATTTTGGCAGGCTTGCAATTATCCTATTCTTAATCGGATCAAATATAATATCAATATTCTCTCGATATAACGTTAAACGTACCCGAAGAAACCATAATTGATGACTCGCATGCGAACGCCGCATCCACCAGCTGTTTCCGCGTATGTACGTAGGTACATTGATTCCAGTTTTTCCATTCATCCGTGATCGATTTCTAGGCATCTGTTCGTGAACGCCGTTATCACCTCTACCTCTCTTCCTACTTCTCACCCCTCTCCCTTTACCCCTTTCTCACTCTCACCCCCCACCCCTCCCCTTCCCCTCTTTCTCTCTTTTTCCTCTCGTTTAAACTGCTCTCCCGAATCCAGACGCTCCAGCAACCCCGATTTCGCTCCTCCTCTCTCCTGCTTGCATGGTCATCGATACCCCATTAAACTCTGAAGAATGCCCTTTCTAAGGATTCCCGCACCATTACTTTCTACGTAATGTTGCAAATGTGGTTGCGCGCGGAGCAAGAAACCGACCTTTCGGTGGCAAAGCGAAAAGTGACTGCTTCGAGCGCATATATTTTCTTTATGGACCGCTCGCGCTCGCGCATTCGACACAATTTGTTTGCGTTCATTCGTTTTCGACGTACAGCGTGCACACGCCCGTGCAATGACCGTTCGTTCACCGTTGCAACGCTATTAACGACGCGGGGATGGAACGTAACGGGGATGCGTGGAACGAAAGAAATTTGTAGTCCGATATGGTTATCGACGCTGTACGCGTTATACGTATAGATATACGGTAATGCGTTCATGCGCGTACCACGTATAAAGGGGTGCGTAATAAATACACTGCCGTACACTTAAGTGAATTAGTTGTGTCGCGAATGCTTACGCGTTAACAACCTTATTAAATTACGTCTGGTCCAAACAGTATCAAAGAATAATAACGACTCTGAACTCGCACGTTTTATTGAGCGTTTTCCGAGAATCTATATCGTGACTGTTCGGAGTTTGGAAATGTTCTGAGGAAGCCTTACGGCCTCTGGTTTTAAGAAAACTATTATCTACCGGAAAGGTATGGAAATGATGACGTGTAACTCGTAGGAACGGAAAAATAGCAGTTGAAAGAACAGGATATTGCACGTTGGAAAATAAGTGAGTCAGGGGGAGGCTGAAGGTTCTGACGTACAAAATATTTGGCATGCTTAGAAAAACAAAAAAGATACGCAGTTTGTTCGACAACAAGATAACGGATACCACGGGTATCCAACATATGGAGTATATGGTCCTGCGGAATGCGCACTCGGAGGAATTTGTTAGCGTATTTTCTCAGAACTTGCGCAATCCCGTTGCGAAAGATTACGGCTCGTATTGTGCTTTATATTTAACGTGATGCTTTGCCTCTTCGCGAGATGGAACGGTAATCGCGTTAGAAAAATCGTTCAAGCGCAATCGAGTACCGTTCAACGAAATTCAATAATAATATACCCAATAGGTGTTAATAAACGACTCGCTGCGTGCTCGATACGCGGAGTACTCGCGTTACCAAATCAGTTCGAGAGCAATTTTCCCCACCGTTCGAACGCAATACCATATTATGGGAGTGTCGAGTGGATAAATTACTATTACTGTGTGTCTCGACGAAACGCTCCAACTTGATCGTAACAGCTTCACCGGTAAATCGGATAAAGCGCAAGGTTTCCCGGTGCCCCGTAAACCCGTTAGAACAAGGTAATCCTGACGCAAACAGCGTTACCGTAAAACGGCAAATAAAACGGTCACTCGGAGTGATGGCATTAAGTGTCGCGACGAGAGCGAGGGAGCAGAGATTTTCGAAAAACGGCGCGAAAGGTCGGTCGAATTATTATCACGGCCAAGCGTGTTCGGTTAGAAAAATAACGAGCCAAACGAAGAGGAAGCGTGGATGGAGTTTTTGAAATCGAAGCGTAAATAAATATTTACGCGCACAGAGACACACGTCGAGCGTGTGCCAGGGAATACGGGCGAATACCGAAGACCGATAGTCGCCGACGATAATCACGGTAATGGGATCGCTAGCGCCGTTCCTGCGGCCGAAAGGTCGTCGCAGTGTAAATTTATTATGCGCACGGAGCGGAGTATGGGCGCGCGCGCGCGCGAGCGCGTCGGTGCGCGTATGTATACGTCAGTCGCCGGCGACGCCTGACTCAATTAATGCTACGCTAATTGGTGCTGCGGTCATTGCAGTCCACCCAGTAATTTCATTTTCTCTACGGATAGATCGAGGCCATTATACCGGGAGGAATTTTCCTTCCGCATTCCGCGATAACGCTTCGCCGATAATGGATCGCGAGGGCCGGTGACTCGCGATTGTATCCCGGCCCGGCGGTGCTTTGTTTTCAGAAACTGCGATGTCGGTGCGAGACGTCGTGATATTGTGCCGTGCCGTGGCCTCTCTGTATATTTTGTATACGTATCGTGTATTATACTTTAACGTTACGTAATCGATTCACTAATTATAATTTTAATTTTATGTTTACAGTGTAAATATTCTATACGTCGCCGGAATCGCCGTTAGACCCTTAATCGCCATAACCATAGTGCGAAAACATTGTCCAAAATCATCATAGTTTTGCTCCTCTCGTACTTTCCATCAAAACACCTTACTCACCATCCCTTCTCGCCACAGATAACAGTTTCCCTTAATCCTACCGATCCTCTCCATCTTATCAATATCTTTAAAGTCTCAAGACAGAACATCCTAAAAGTTGTCTTTGTCTTCGCGTCCCCTCGACCGAAGGCAATCGGCCGCGTAACAATTGGGCACGCTCCGTTTGCATCGCGGTGTTCGTTTGCGTTGCAGCTCGATCGGTAGCCTCGAGTGAATCTCAATTCAATTCTTCTCGTATGCGCGGCTCGCCAATTTCCGAAAGCCTCGAATCGGAGCATCGCCAGTACTTTCTCGAAAGCTCGGCATTAGGGTCACGAAAATGGGACGGAGCGATGACACGCTCTTCGTGCGAAATTATATTGTCGCGGCTCTAAGGATTTAATTTTTTCTACGAAGGAGTAATTATCCATTCCGAAAGCTCCCGCGGCGAAACGACGAGGCACGACGGGAAAAAAAGATGTTGAATTGAAAAACGTTAGACGGCGACCAAACTTACGAGTCCTATGCCCGAGTGACGTATCCCTGCGTCGCGTCGCGTCGCGTCGGGCACTCATAAAGTTTCCTAAGCAGTTTCTATACAATCCATAAATTCGCCGAGCAACTTTCTCAAATTTATTACTTCGCTATGCGGGACGTCGGCGTATTAGTTGTTGCTGAAAATAAAGGAAACGAGAAGGTTGGACGTATAAAATTGTTTTATTTCACGACAGATGCGACTACGTACGAGAAAGAAATCCTCTTATATTCGCAAGAATATTTATGTCGTTAGAGAGCCGTTACACGATTTAAAACGGATTAGGTGATAAAAGAAAGCATGGAAAGCGTGTAGGACGGTGTACTTGTTGCGTTGGTTTCCCCGTGAGATAATTGCCCGAAAGTTTGTAGATTAATTCAGCGTTACGAACGATATCGCGCGAGCCAGTGTATTAATATAGTTAGTATTACAAAGTACATTGGAAAAAAAGAAATGTTTTTCTTTCCGTGCCATTTGGAAGAGACTATCATATTCAAAGCGTATCTAGGGCTCCAGTAGAAGAAAAAAAACAACTTTCGGAGATTGATTAATGTAGGTAGTTTGGCGGATAATAATCCGCGGGACGATCGAGAGGTGCCAAATAAACACGAATACCGATCTATGCAAATCGCGTGGGACAAACGATCGTGCGGCTCTAAAGCGCGGAATGGCGGGAACGTTCGAAAGCGTCGCGAAACTACGTAAATCTTTCTCCCTCATTATGCACGCTTCTTGCGAAGTCGACCCGGGGCTTGCTCTAGTTACTCGTATCTACGCAAGATTACGTGCACTCGGACGTAATCGGGCAAGTCAGGGTTTGGCCAGTGGCCAAATCGTTTCGACGTTGCCCTCTTCCGTCGTGGTAATATTTCAATTCCCAGAATACTTGGGCCGCGGAACGGAGAAAGAAAGAAAGAAAGAAAGAAAGAAAGAAAGAGAGAGGGAGAGAGACGGTGACCGGAAGAGGGAATAGTGTTGCCGCTGGTTCTCCGCTCTCGTGTGCATGGTGGGGTTGTACTTTCGACTTCTCGTGGCATTTGTAAAAGCCACGACGGAGAGAGAATTAGAGAAGAGGAAGAGCCCCGGCACCGATGGAACTCTCTCGGACTTTGATAGTAAAGTTTCGAGGTCTCGGAAAGTGTTCTTATTTATCTTCTTACGTTTCTATATTTATTGTATTTTATTTGGCAATTTATCGTTTCCGTAAGGTAGCGCGCACGTCGAAACCGAGATAAATGTAAGGCGAGTACACGTTTTCTCGCGTACTACTACTCGACGAAACGACACGAGTACACGACCCATGGTGTTAGCGGGGAGTCGTTCGCTTCTGCTTTTTCCGCGACAATTATCGCTGCGCTTACTTGCGTCGAAGTCGAAACTATGTCGTGTACGGCACTGGTGTTGCGCGAAGCAAATTATTTTGTTGCCCCGGCAAGAATCAAGATTTATGTCTCGCGCTAAGTATCTTCGCGTTCTCTGTCTCAGAAAATTCCACGGCCCGCGACAGTGTACCTGAGATAAATTTTCGCCATATTTCACTTAGCCAATCACGTACACTGCCAGGGACATACTTCTCCTAAACAGACCGCGATTCGTCTCCACCAGCTTGGCTCCTGAAGTTGGATTTCAGTCCCCACTGATTTGGAGAAACGACTACCGAAACCAACTAGTCTTGCGAAAGTGACCTAAAGTCAAACCCATTGGAAACGCTACGCTACTTGTTTCCGCGATTCTTTTCTCCGTCGCGACGACACGGCTAAATATCGTTCCTCGCTCAATTAAGTTTCAATCGAGGCTCGATCGAGGTTCGTTTTGAAAGTATGATGGCTTTGCGAGGACGATTTTAACCAAACGAGAAACATTGTAATTTCGTTTCTCAAATTTCCCGGACTGCCAAAACCGAGTGCACACGGATTTTTCAAAAACACGATTAAACGTCTGCGCCAGGAATCTCTATCTAATCGAAACGGCAAATTGCGAGGCAATTTACGTAGTCGTTGCGTCCAAGTCAATGCGAAATTTTAACTTTCGACCAAGTAGAATGTTGGCGCATAAATGGGTACGCGGTCAACTCCGTCCAAAGAGCGTAATTCCGCGCTTTACCCGCGTAACCGTAATAGGCCAAATTCGAAAGGACTACGAGAGATACATACGTATCTTGACCACTCACGTAGACACGCAGATGGGCCATTACGGCATACCGGTACCCTCTATGGGCACAAATTGCCGCCCTGGTGATTACAGACCGAGCGGAGTTACAACCCCTCGATTCCTCCATCTGTGAATCAGCTTAGGGAACCCAGAAGCCGGGACTTGGCATAAAGACAGGATTTTGCGTGCGAGCGACACGACGCGACGCGCTTCCAACCTGATTATCTGAAATTGACGGTAATTACTTGCTTTCAAACGATAATGGTAGATACGCTTGTGTCGAAACCAACGGGTAACCAGATTGTAAACTGTGACTCTCCGCACGGGTCCTTTGTGATAATGAATTCCCTTTTCGGTCCATCGTTCCGTGGTTCGAGCAGGGTGGCAGGGAGAAGCGTGAACGATAATACGTGCGCGATAACGAAGGAACGAAAATGTGGAAAATGGTGGGAAAAAAAATACATGTCCGATAAGTCGCCTTTGTTTCTCGCCCGTATGAATTTTTCTGCTCGATACTGTTTGCGAGAACTGTCGTGGTAAAGTCGCTTTATTCCAAGGGACTCGCGCGCGGATAGAATTGAAACGCGCGTAACGAAATCATCTGGAAGTAATGGAGATATTGAAATTGTAGGCTCACCTGAAACGCGTGAACGTTCGTCCAGGTATGACCGTTGCTCATTGTTAATTACGTGCAGGGGACAAAGCACCTGCCTTGAGGTAGTACTTACCGCTACCTAAACATAACGAACGTGCGTCGTTCGTTGCGCAAATGGCTGTTATAAATGCCGAGTTTAATTTCGACCAAAAATCTCGTTACGGCGGAACGAAAACATTCCGCTTAGCCGCGAGTCATTCGCGAAATTATACACGCGAGTTTACCGTCATTTTTTTTACCTTTTTTGCAAGGTCTTTCCTAACGAGCGTTTTAGTTTTATCAACTCGAGGTTGCCACGAATATACGTATTATTCCACCGGAGCAAGATTCGATTTAAATATACGCCGGAGGAGACAGCAATGTTTAACCGAGCTAAATATTTGTTTCAGAACCAGTCTGGAAGCTACGCTTTTACCACGAGTCGCGGCAGAGCATTGTAATGTAAGTAGATTGTACCGATGATCTATCTAATATTCGAAATAAATTCGTTAAAAAAGAATCGATATTACTTGCACAGCTGATAGGGCTTCTAAAATAGTGGAATAAAACCCTCGCGATACTGTCAAATATTTTCAACTCTATCTATAAAATATCAATTCGCCTTGAAACGTTCGTGTTTCTAATAAAACATAATTATACCGGCAACTCGAGGACATCGACGTTGGATGGACGAGAGCGGAACGGCGGAAACGTAGGTACATTCCGGAGATGATCCTTTAGGTTTGAATTCTCTGCGGTGTACTTAACTTTGCAAGTTGACGCCCGCAAATAAAAGAGGATCCTTGAAGGAAGATAAACGCGAAAAACTCGGGGCAAAGAGAAAAGTAAAGATCGGTGGCTGCTCGAACAGCCCTCATCGTACATTCGTTATACCCGTGTCGGAAGATAGGTACGTTGTACTTTAACGCCGCGAAGCGAGGATAAGATTTCGATAAAAATTTTAACGGCGATCGTATCTCTTCCCGCTGAAATAATTCGCCGACACGAGTACCGTTGATACCAAACTCCCCCTACGTACAAACAGTCGTTTTAATGGCGCGATGTCGACGGCTGTATTTGACAATCGATAAAAACGTCAGAAATACGTCCATAGAAATTTACGAGTGACAGAGTACAGGACGCAAAACCAAACGATCGCACGAAAATCAGGGTTTGGCGGTGAGTGCGTTGAATAATCGACTTTTATAATATTTACGCGACGCGCCAGGAATATGTACACGACCTACCTAGCGTACGTGTAGGTGTCTTTCGAGAATTAGTTTCTTTTCACGGAAATGTCGAAACGGGGAAAGAGATGGACGCAAAAGATTGGAGAATCGCGGATATACTGACATAACCTTCGGGGGTAATAGAAACGTCGTTTCCGACTTTGGGCATCCATCCTGCGAGAATAATGCGGATTTTGCAATTTTGTCCTTTGTTTCCGACATAACTTTGGCTAACGTCCAAGGACACGTCCCTTATCCGCGAATCGAACGAAAATCTTGGCCAAGGCGTTTCGTTTCCTTTCTTGATTTCATTCCCTCCTCGTTTGTTCCGACTTTACCGCGCAACCTGTGCATCCAAACTGACGATTATAAGCCTCGCTACGTAACTTTGAATATATATATATATATATATTCTGATTTTGAGATATGTTATAGAGGGAGGTGAGACAAGCTACCCGAATTTTTTTTGGATTTTTTATTTTGACTTTCGAGGAGATATGAGACTTTGAAAAATTGGGACACTTTTTCTTCAAACACTTCTAGGCGCGGTGTGGTTTGCCGTAGAATAATTTGCTTTTTGAAGTTCGATTCAGAAAAGATTGTAGTTTAACGAGAATTTTCAACCCATTTCAAAAAGTTTATTTTTCAACGCATAATTCATAAAAATAAAAAATAATCGTTAATTTGACTGTTTGGGCCCTCACCGAAAATTATGAAAAAATTATATACTTGTAGCACGTTTCGAGACGAAGAGTTTGCAAAAAAAGGCAGCCACGAGCACGCAGTAACATCGGAATAATTGAAGAAAAAGTGTAACCGCCTTGGAATTACTGATTTTGCCAGCAAGAACGCTGAATTGGGAGGTGGGGGTCGTTACGCAGGGCCGCGCACCTGCGGTAAAAATCAGTTTCAATGTTTTTTATCGGGAATAATCGTTGGTGCTCGCGACTATTACGCATACCACCGTGTGCATGCATTATCGAGGCACCCTTGTGAATTTTTTGAGAATTTTCGGGAATGGGCTTCATGTGTTTTTAATCAAATTATGAATCTACGACGCCGAAAGCGCCGTGGCCGAGCGCGATCAGTTTCAATGTTTTTTTGATGAGAATAATCGTTGGTGCTCGCGACTATTAAGGCCCGTCCAGACCAACGCGGCATAGCCCGCCGGCACGCTCTCGCGGCCTGGTTATGACGTCACAAAATTATCTTTGCGCAGCATCTCCATGCCGCGCGGGCTGACTTGGCGATCGGGTAAGGGAGCGGTCTCGATCAAAGGAAACGCGCGCGGCCTATTGGCCCCTCTCTCTCTTTCCTCTGGTGTGTCACTCTCGCACTCACAGCAGCTTCACGGATATGCTCTGGACGCATGTGTGTTGGTTCGTCTTCGCAGATCGTGTTTGCTTAAAGCCGCGGCATGCATGCCGCGTATGTCTGGACGGGTAGCTGGTCGCGCGGCGATTTTGATAAGAAGCCGCGAGAGCGTGCCGGCGGGCTATGCCGCGTTGGTCTGGACAGGCCTTTACGCGTATCTCCGTGTGCAGGCATTATCGAGGCACCCTTGTGAATTTTTTAAGAATTTTCGGGAATGGTCTTCATGTGCTTTTAACCGATTGAGAAGACGTAGTGTCAACACGACTCGCTATCGCGTCATCACGCAGTTCTGTGGGATATCGCGTATCTCTTAGGTGCCGCGGCCCTTCGTAACGAGCCCCTTCTCCCAATTCAGCGTTCTTGCTGGCAAAATCAGTAATTCCGAGGCGGTTACACTTTTTCTTCAATTACTCCGAAGTTACTGCGTGTTCGGGGCTGCCTTTTTTTGCAAACTCTTCGTCCTGAAACGCGCTACAAGGATATAATTTTTTCATAATATTCGATGAGGGCCTAGACAGTCAAATTAACGATTATGTTTTATTTTTATGAATTATGCGTTGAAAAATAAACTTTTTGAAATGAGTTGAAAATTCTCGTTAAACCACAATCTTTTCTGAATTGAACTTAAAAAAGCAAATTATTCTACGGCAAGCCAGACCGCGCCTAGAAATGTTTGAAGAAAAAGTGTCCCAATTTTTCAAAGTCTCATAACTCCTCGAAAGTCAAAATAAAAAATAAAAAAAAAATTCGGGTGGCTTGTCTCACCTCCCTCTATAACATATCTCAAAATCAGAATTTCGAAGAATTTAGCTGTGCGATTTGACGTGGAATCGACCATATATATATATATTCAAGATAAGACCATATATATATATATTCAAGATAATTATATATATATATATATATATATATATATATATATATATATATATATATATATATATATATATATATATATATATATAATTATCTTGAATAACGTCAATCTCCTTAGTTGAGAGAGACGTCGCGTCGCGGAATTAACGCTCGCTTCTCAACGGAGGGAGCACACGGTTTAAGAAATTTAAAAGGCTCTTGAAAGCGTTACAAAGGAGCCTCCTCGGTATTCATCGCAGAGATCGGTCATCGGAATCGCAAGAAAGTTCGTTAAAACTCTTTGAAGCGTTATCGAGGCGCAACGTCAGCGTCGAAGCTCAGCCATTCGAAACGATTACAGGAGTTTGTGCCTCGGATTTTTCTCCGTGCGCGATTTACGTGAAAGAAAGATGAAACAAGACTGAGAGAGCACCCGACCCGGAAACACTTCGTCCTGTCGCGCGCACACGCATATAATACAGCCACGTAAAATAAAGGGGGGCGCCGGCCGATTGTCTTCCAGTATTCTATTGTTCGCACGGTATGCCGTCTCGTCTCCCGTTACGGAAGTAAGGCAAAGTTAAAAGTGCTATCAGCAAACGCGGACTTGGAAATTTTCAAGATAGAAGTTCCTGTTCGGACAACTCTGACGACAGCGCGCACGATAACGCGCTGAAAGGACGCTCCTGGTCGTGGGACCTCTCAAATTTTTATTCCCGACAAGTCGTGTGATAATAATTTCAAACTAAAATTTATTTTCAAATTATGCGCGAAGGAGAGACTTTTCGCGACGATTCAGTGCCGCGCAAGCCATTTAAACCCGATTCACGTTAGGATACACACACTCTAGACGTCCCGAAACGAAAGAACATCGAGACGAAGCGCGTTACTCGTAAACACGCGTAGACCGCGTGCCATTTTCGCGTGTATCGGAACACCGCTGCCGCGGTGCCACGATTGTCTCGCAGCTTCGCCTTTGTTCGTCCGCCAGTCCTTTCGCCCTTCGTTAGCCAAAGTACGGCATCGCGGTTACTAAAGTGCAGCATAGAAGTTGGAAGTATTGCTCGGACAACGCGAAATCAGAAAGGTGAGAGCGCGAGAGAGCGGTGGAAAGGCGAGATCTCGACAAAGTTAAAGATCAGCGTTTCCTTCGTCCCACCTTGCGTTTGCCCCAACGGCATCTCCTTCCGCTCTCCTCAGCGTTGAATACCTCTGGGTGTATACTATAGTATATGTATACATATGTATACCTACATACTTACATGTACGAGCGTCGACAACCTCGCGGTCCGCTGACTCGAAGGAACGAGAAGACAAAGAAGCGAATAAGCGGGAACAAGTAAAAATTGGGGTGGCTGAGGAGAGTGGACGAAGTAAAAAATTCGCTGGGGACGGTGCGAGAGGTGGAAAATGGTAAAGCTTTCGGATGAGATACTGCCGGAAACGAAGATGCAAATTTCTCGTCAAACTTACTTTCACCGTTTATCTGGACAGAGAACGATAACGCGCGGGACGATAAGCGATATATGGTAGGTGTAGAATTCAATCGTTAGAATGGCGATCCTTTAAGACCAAACACTCGTTGGAGGAAAGCTCGACCGAACGGAGAATCAGCGATGCTATTCGGGAAAAGGAACGACACTCGTTAGGGGATGATCTGTCCCTTTTCTCTTACTCGAACAGGCAATTGCGTTAGAATTCAAAATGCAAATGTTTTTTGCTTTAAGCGTATTCCCTTCTTTTCTTCGGCTCTGAAAAACTCGTGGAAGTATCGCACGAGACAGGGAGACGGTAGACGACACGGGTGTAGAATTCAACTGCTGCCACCGTAATCCCGTCCCACTGAACGTTCGCCGGGAAACTTTCTACGAATGAAGTGGCGAGAATCGGGGAAAGAAAGGATGGGGGGTACGGTAGGGGGTGGAGGAGGACGGTGAAAAATTTGAAAAGAACAGACCCGCCGGGTAGAACAGAGGGAACATCCTCTTGAAAGCGATAGGTAGGGGTTGGGGGAGGGGGCGGGGGCGGGGGGATGGGGAGAGGAGAAAGGAGAGAAAAGGGAGAAAAGGGAGAAGAGTAGAGCTTCGCACCAGGTCCGAACGAATCGGCAAATATCGAGGTTCGGCCACCGATAGGAAACCCACCCCCCCCCCCCTGCTGCGCACACCGACAGAAATTGGACTGCATCTTTCCCTCGTTTCTCTTTAGTCCACCTACTTCGCGGAGGCACCTCGCAAAAAACCGATGGCACGGCGCTTCCCGCATTCCTCTATCTGCCTCCTTCGATCCACCCGCCGTTCCTTCCTCCGTCACGGCTCTTGTTTTCGATCTCTTTCTTCGAACAATCAAATAGAGCTTAAGAGATAAAACGATGGATAAGCGAGAGAGACGGAGAGGGCTCGCTTCTTGAAAAGATCCATTGAAACACCTTTACGTCCCAGCCGTCTGGCGACGGCAAAAAAAAGGACGCTTCCTCGGGAGTGTCATCGCGAGCGAAAGAAACGGCACCACCACGGTTGCTAGAAGATTTCTTCCCGAGTTTAGCGAGACTCCGGCCACTCTTTCAGTTTTCTCTACCAGCCCAATTTTCTCTTTCCAGGAAAACAAAAGAGTCGTTGTTTCTATTTTTGCCCGAGAAGTGGAATTCTTAGGTGAGGTTTTTTTTACTTAATAACGCGGGGCAGAATTGTATCTCGAACACCAACGAAACGACGGAAGCTTCAAGAGTACGAAGTACGCGAAGCCGTTGCTCGCGCCGTACGGAGTTGGATTCTACACAATTTTCCTCGTATCTTTTCTTTCATCTTGGCACCAGGGGCTAAACCGCTCTACGAGATAGGGGCAATTGCAAGCGACAGTAGCACTTAAAGGGATTTCTCTTGCGTTGACCAGACATTTCCTATTTTTGAGCAAAAAAAAAAAATTCGATTTTAAGCTACGTTAGCACTTAATACAGTTGCGTGCGTTCCACGTCGTCCTTCCCAAACTAACTCGCGGAGCGCGCTGCGAACGCGGACACGAATCCCGGGAGTTCCGGACCGATGATTTTTATTTCGTTAAAACTTTACTTCGCGTCCAGTTGAGAGAAAAAAAAACCAGCGAAACTTGGCGTCCAAACGTCGCGCCAACTGGCATCGACCTCCCAATATAATACATCGATGATAAGGGGATGGCATCGTCGAATGTAGTTTACCGTGGAACCCCTTTGCGATCGTAAGTGCAATTCTTCGTTATCCTGGGACGAGATAACATCCTCGAGCCGCATTTGGCATTCGTGCAGCTTCCCAACGAAACGTTGAATTTCACTTAAGTTCTCATTGCGTCTCTGACGTAAGGGATCCTTAACGGTCTTCCATGTTTTCGCTACATCCTGCGTTCGTGATTTGCCGAGACTAAAACAGATGCTCGACCGAATTACGCACAGTGCCGCGTTATCTACACATCTCCAGCATTGTATAGCGAGGAGTTTCAAGTTTCCACGTAGACCTTCTCGATTGTCTATAATGCGCACGATACGATCGACCCTCTTGACGAAAGATAGCAATAGCGTAGGATAGGGAATATGGCGGTGACGACAGTTCCGACGGATCGGCATCGATGCGCGTTACGCGGGGTAACCGAACGACAAAGTTCGAGAACGTCACTTTTAAGCTCAACTTTGCACCGTACGTGGACGTATCACGTACGCGGCCGTTGGCCCGTTCTCGATCGTTGCTCACGACAGTCGGAATTCGGGCTCGTTACGCGCATGGAACTGTGTCAAACGGTGCTGCTGATTGCAATTTCGACGCAATATGTTACGTCAGCTCAAAGGTACACCGTTCCTGCGAATGCACGCTTTGGCGTTCGCGCGCCACCAAGACGTTGGCAAAACTTTTCCAAACACTCTCGGGAATTTCTATAGCTGATCTATCGTCAGCGAATCGCACGATTAACTCGAGTTAAAGCGCCAGAAGTTTCAGCGGCCCTCGCGTCGCGGGCGTATCAAGCGCGGGAAACTATCGTCGAATAAACAGTGTTATTTATCGTCGGAAGTTTTCGCCGTCTTGCGAACAGATCTGTGGGCGTTTGAGAATCTCGCCACGTCACGAAGATAATAACGCGATTAAAATAATATCCGGAATGATGCACGGTAGAATCTCCTCCCCGGTGGGACGATTTGCGAGTACGGTGCCGTGTTCCTCATTATTCAACGCGTTTGATGGCACGGTCTAACGGGGAATGAGCTAACCATAGACGACGACGTTTTTCGTATTTCCCCAGAATACGTGGAAGATTTTTATCTACACTGATTTCAAATGTAGTAGGTAAATAGGAATAATAATCGTGTTTTCCCTTGTGCCACGGTGCACGTGATGTTGGACCGTACGAGTAATATTGTGGACACACGCCACTCGTCACACATGTAACCGTGGTTATGAAAGTGGTCCAAGTAAGAAAGTAAAAAAAAAAATACACAAGTTTATCAGTTAGTTTGCTTCACATTCTTTAAAATCACATAACGCGATAAAAAGAAAAACAGAAAAAAATATGATAGACCATTTTCATAATCATGGGCATATATTTGTTTACGGGTTGAAAAAAAGATTTCCAAAAAACCGCTGCCGTTACGCTCACGTACGTGAAACTGGTGTAACGAGCGTATTAATAATTTCAGGAAACTGCTTCCAAAGGAGTCGAAAAAAAGAAAAAGTAGTGAAAAAAATCTATTCTCGTTCTTACCGAACAATACCGTTCGTACAATTAACGAGGATCGAGCACACCGCGCCATTTTTCTTTCTACGCTCACCCTTGCGCGTCTACACCGCGTTATCCGTGGACCCGCGGTGCTCGAAAATCCGTGCCCCTTAAAGAGTGGAGCATTAACGTCAGGGAGAATGGATGTTCCAAAAGGAACCCGGGGAAGTCTCGATTCGGAGAATGTTACGCGCATACTTGAAATATTCCAGGGAGAGCGCGATGATCGTTGATCGTTGTTTTCAGCGGAGCTCTCCTGCTACCCCGCCGCGCGTCAGGGGCATGGGAGTGTGTCAAATGCCGGGGCTGATTGTATCTAGGTGCAATACGTTACGTCAGAATCTAGCACGGATACCGTGCCGTGCAGTGAACCTACCCCGAACACGTTGCTTCCTGCCGCGGCGCCGTTGGCAGTGCTCGTTGTTCCGCAAACCTGCTGAAATATCGCAGCCCGAAATCTAAGTCGGTGCCCGTCACCCTGATCAACGCCGGCCGGGCTGAGCCCAAAGAATGGGGTGGGATACTAACTCCCCCCCCCCCCCCCCCTCCAGGGGAGTTAGTCGGTGGAGGAATCCGCGTTTGCGATAATTCTCGAGAAGCGATTATTATCGAGGATCAATCGTGATAGCTAGTCTGATGGTGTCGAGCCGGGCATCATCGTACAGCTAAAAGACGAGCAGTTTCGAATGCAAGGACGGGGCGCTCCGACCAAACGAGAGATGCGACGGTTACGCGTACATGGCATAATTTCTTTCATCTCCAATGACAATACGTAACCGAATTCCCAGAAACGCATAAAAGGCAAAAAGATTACTCGTCCGAAAGTATAATCGTCTCCCTAATGGTCGAATACGGTGAACACTTTGTACGATTACAACCGAGTGTTGTAGCCATACCTACTCGGAAACTCTAATCACTCTCCCCATAATGGTCCCCTTTCTTATGAAAATAGATAAGAGGCAAAAAACCGAGGACGATTCGACTGGGATTTTCGCGTATCGCTCGAGCAATTACGAAACGGAGAAGCGTACGAGCGTGAAACAGCAGAATTCGCGGGACGATTAAGCTGAAAGCACATTCGCGGATAAATTCTCTCTAGCCGTCTGCTGGCATTAAAGGGTAAATTAAGTTAAACGTTCTAGATTTAATTCCTCGCTCGCGCCGCGGTCTTTCGTGCGACCATCGCTTCGCGGTCCTCGCGACACATCGCGCGCAAACGGAAAATATTTTTACCTTCCCGAAGAGACGGGCTCAAACCAGACGCGTTATCGCTAAGTTCGGTCGACAGCGGGACCGACACACATTTCTCTCTTCCGAGCGGAAAACCGTGTCTGTACGGACGAAAATACTTCATACGATTGCACCGTACCGTTAGACAAACTTTCCTTTCGGAATACCATGATCTCTCAGCATGGGAGTCGACATCCTCACCGTGGCCAAACGAATAACGAGACGCGAGTCCAAATAATAGTAGATTGCGTATATTTACGCGGATCCTGACATATTGAAGAAAAAAGCAAAATCTCGGTAACGATTACCTACTCAGGAATCACATCCATTAGAGCGTGTCGAATATGTATATTTCCGCGTCAGCTCCCATCCAATGTACCCCCGACGGACTCCCGAGGGAAATTATTAATACCATTTAAAAACGGGTAAACGTCGATCCATATTTGTTTGAAACACCCGCCAGTATTTTTAATTCACTGCCGACGAACGAAATGGGGTCGGCGTTGGGCGCCCGTTAATAACATTCCGTACAGCGGCGCGTTGACAAACGAGTAACCTAAACAATCTATTCGGCGCGAGCGTCCCTTTGTAAGGGAACGACTGATAATTATATCCAAGGTACCCGCTCTGGTGTGCGTTGCTCTGTAAATAAATAAAGGCGAACCGTTCGGTGTGGGAACGTTGCAACACGCTGTGAATCGCGGTACAACGGAATACGGGGTACGGCGAATCGCGCAGAGACAATAGATAGGTTAAGGCGAGACAAGAATGTCGGTGAACGAGGTTTCCTGTTGGTACCTAAACGCGAGTATTCGTTCCGAACTAGTTGACGGGAGCTCACGTCCGTTTCGTAGAACGATAATGTTTATTAGACGGAAGCGTGAGAACGAAGTTTGAATCGATAGACCAGTGCGCCAATAGAGCCGAGGATTGAATCGTGACGAGAGTTCATCTACCATCGTCATTATATTCGAGGGGAGCGCGTGAATGTCCAATTTCCCAGAAGCGACTTATTTGAAAATGAAAAAGGAGAATATGGATCGATTGGCTAGGTTAGTGGTTCTAAACCTGTGGTATGCGTTGGGGTTACGCGAATAAATGTCGGTAATGGTGGAAATCAATATTTTGAAATAATTCGTAGTATGGATGGGGTGAGGGGAGGAAGGTGTTACTACCTACTACCTGGGTACGGGAGATAAAAAAAGATATTCGTTATCGCGGAAAAATAGAAATTTGCCGATTAATCGGTGAAACTTTCTTTTTATACTGATTTACGACGATTTTCCTTTTCAAGACTTTGCGTTCGTGAAAAATCCCGATCGCGCTTACAAAGTGTCAAATCACTCCGGGACTATAATAAGTGGGTTACATACTTGACGAGGAGCACTGATATGCGCGCTAAACGCTCGTCGTCTGACTACGAGGTACGGTTATACTACTCGACGAAGCGTAGAGAGTCTCGACCCAAAAATTTTGCCACAACAGCATTTCGCGAAAACTCGATTACCACTCGGTACGCCCGCAACATCCGTATAATAGATTATACTCCGTTGGCATCTCGAATACGTTCGATCGTCGATTCAGGCGCGTGAATTAAAGGGAAAAAAATTTCTGCTTTTATACGCCATAAGTTTCCCGATCTTAAGGCGGAAGAGAACCATAAAAGTCAAAGTAGATCCGTTGTATCTGAAACTACTAAAAGCTATCGGTTCGAGAACAGTGGCGAGCGTTATCGTTGATAGTAAAATCGCACTTACGTCCGCCCAGTTTCCAAGAACCGAAAAAGGATACGCTGAAGAGGATAGAGCCTCGACGCTCTGACCGGACCGAACGCCTAAAATCGAGCGTCGTCAACTCCGACGAAGAAGAAGTCCAATTTCTCATAGATAGCGTAACTTCGAGAGTGCTACGCGAGACATTTTCCAACTTTTTAATCGGACGCGAATATACGGTTCGGTGAGATCCGCTGTCAGGATCAAATGTCAACTATAATAAACGTATTCGGTGCCGATAAACGCAAGTCCCCCGCGTACCCACGCGCGTTAACCGTGATTTCGGATACGCGTTCAAACGATCCGAAGGAACCAGGCGAAGGAAGGTGAACTTTAACGAAGCCCGTTTTGTTGCGTCAACGCGTACAGGCTATCCGACGTATACGACATGGACTCGGTGCAACAGAGTGGATAGGTCAGCGAGCAAAAAGAGCGTAGCCGAACGGAGTGCACGTAGGTGGCCAAACACGGATATCCACTCAGAAAGTACCCGGTACCGTGAGCACACGCGAAGATGTTTATCGAACGTCTGCGTTTACGACGATGCCTTTAAAGCTTTACATTTCCGATTTAAAAGCTTACACGTTTTGAATTTAATCGCGCGCCATCGTTTCATTCGAACAAGTTGGTTACCCCCGAGAGTTTGCGTTTCCAATCGACAAATTTTCTGCGTCGACGGAACCGGGTTCGCAGCTGTTTTTACGACAGTCCGACGCGGAGAGCTGCGAGAAAATACACGAGTAAAATCTATGGAAAAACGTGTACCGAAGAATTGTTTCCGCGCTGGTACAATTTTTATTCGATTAAAAGGGCATAGAGACACGGTAGAATATTTTTTCGCCCTTGCCACGAACGTCGCGTAATCCTCGTTGCGTAGTATTTCTGCCGGGCAGCTTGCACGGACACGCGTTTCCTTAATTAAGTCGACAGTTTCCAAAAATTTTTTTCGAAAATTCTGTATTCCCGTTGATATACGGTTAATTGTCAAGTCTCGCCCTTGCTTAGCTTATTACTAGGGCGCGTTCGTTCGTCGCGTTTCTCGGCAAATCGATCGTGAATGTTCGTAACGCAGCTTTTGTTGGATACTCATCCATCGCTATCTTGTTCCGCGTATTTGCGGTCCAATTATCTGTAGTTTTAAGGTTTCTCGTAACCCGACGCAAGAAACAGTTTGAACGCGGGGAGGGAGAACCTTTCGATCCTTCTGTCCTGCTTTCCCGTCTTTTCATATCACTTCTTCCATCTCGATATTCAACCCTTCCATTTCGCATTCCGAAAAACCTAGTTTTCCTAACGTTCGTAAGATTTTCTGCAACCTCACAACCGAGTATTTGGAATTCATAGAATTTCTCTGTGAAGCTGCTTCGAAACGACGTCCGTTAAGCTTGTCCTCCGTCGAACCATATACATACAATGTACGTACATTGTATCCGCATAATTCATTAGAACAGAATTCGGTATGTATTTAAAGCTTGTTAAAAAACAAAGTATTTATTTCTAACTTGGACTTTACGACTCTTCGACCTGGATCGCAACACCCTTTCGTATAAACTTTGGTCGAACCATTTTGAAGTGTAGCCAAAAAAATAACCAAACAGCTTTCGAGAGCAGCCGAGCATCGTGTATACAAATCATCTCGTTACAATATCCTGTCTCTTACAACGTTAGGCAAAGTATTGGCCGATCAAAAGTTCAATAATTACCGGCGGCATGCTCCGAATACTAAGAGCCCCCGCTGATTCCCGTGACCGCATTACAGTCCCTGCATTTACCGCGAGTTCTTGCGAATGTACTTTTCCACTTAAACTTTTCATCAAATGGTAGAACGCGGAATTCTTTTGCCGCCACGTATACCTTTACTCATAAAGTATGTCTCCCTCGCGCTTCCACCTGCTAGAACGGTAAACTTCGCAATTAAGTAACTCGAACTCGCATAATTACACCCGTTTTGCGACGTCGTCCTCGTGTAATTGTTTCGTTTTTTTTTGTTCGTCTCTCGCGTAGGTAGCCATAAAAAGTGAAGCACGGTCCAACAGTTCTGAACGGGCAATTGTTAAAATGAAACTCGTCGGAGCATAATGAAATTATTCTTACAAAGTGTAAACGTCGCGGAGGTTGTAAAGGCGAATTTATGAGTTTCTCTTCTATCCTTATTTCAGAAGCGAATGAATTCTTAAAAACGAAATAAAACGTGGAGGAGTATTCGGGCCATCCTGGCTTTTCGTTCTACGCGATTACTCAACTTCGGGGGTTAATCGGCGATACTTGATTTCGGTGGGAGAAAAAAAAAGGTGTGGTAATGTGAGGACGGCGTTGTAATTGGGCGCAGTCGTAATCGTCGACGAGAACGTCGTCGTGCAAAGGGATCGAAATTGGAATTCCAGCCGTCGTGCTTCTTAAATACTCGATTCGTGATGGTATTTCAATAAACCTTCGTTTAACGCGAATGACTCGGTAGAAACGTCATGCCACGGGGGATGATCCTTGGTATTCGTGTACGATGTTCTCATTTTCAGTTCTAGCACGATAGGACAACTTTAGCAAAGTTGCGTTCACGGTAGGTGGAATATCACAAAACAAGCTAGCGAGAGGCTGCTGTAAAGTAATAGAGATATACTTTATGTTCTAACCCGCGGCAGAAATAGGATATACACGAAAAAGAGGTGGCCGCATAATCACGATTCCAATCTTGAAAAGTATAATACCTAATCGTTTGGACAAACATGCCTATCCAACAGAAGAATCGCTGATGGAATATTCTCCATGCTAACCTGAATTAACAGTATCTCTGGAAACTCCAAGTTGCGTCAGATTTGTCATATACAACGTCAATTCCACGATTCGCTGAATTTTCAAACGCCCACCAGATATCTATCCATCCGACAAAACTACTCGCAGATACCATAGCGCCGTCGACCAACAAAATTTTGAGAAATAAAAAAGATGAGGAGACACCGACGAGTGGTGCTTCTCCGATGCTTCCAAGAAAATCGACCGAAACCTCGCCTGGCCTCTCAAAGATCCATGATTATATCGAGGCTCTCCACTCCGCGACCGCTATAAAACATGGGTACGTAGATTCTCGTATGCATACAAGCGGCAATAAGGAGATCCATAGTACTCTCGCCTCTGAAGCGGTTATCGAACGATAAAGCGAGCCTCGTTCAAAGTACGCCCTTCATATATTCCGTGCGTGATCGAAAGCGTTCGTAGTGTCACGAACCTGGAACATTATCCGTGCATCTTCCGCCGATGGGGTACTTAATATTCTCGGCGAACGGTAATTCATCGGGAGCCCGAATTAACACCTTTTCCCCAACGGCGGCGCTCGTATTTCGAGACAGATGAAACGCCGTGTTCGAAAAAAAGAGGACTAGACCGAACGCGCTATCTTACGAGGAAGAACGATCGGCACACACGAGAGTTTCGTAATTAATTCGTATGCCAGACACGGCGATCGATCGAGTAGTCAAACAAACCGGAAGTTTAATGAACGTATGAAAATCAAACTCGTTCCGACGCGTCTCAATCGACTCGACTGCCCCCCCTCCCCCCCCACCCCTTCCAAACAGACGTCCTTTGGAAAAAACGATCGGCGTCCGATATAACAACAACCGGTAAACATTACGTCACAATACGACACACCGTGAATCCGTACACTGTATGGAAAGCCACGAAAAAAAGTGGCATTGATTTACTTACTCGTATTGATGGAGTATAAATTGTAACTATCCGAAACTCGTGGAAAATAAGAGAGAAAACGGTAATGTTTGTCCAGTCCAGTGTACGTACGTTGACTGGTAGTGAAATTGGAACCTGCAACACTTCCGTTCTCGTCCGGATTCGAATTCAATGCGCAGATTCGGGTACCGTAGGGAACCGCCGCAAACGACGTAGCGTTCAATGACGAAACCAACGCAATCTGTTTCCAAGGACCGCTTTGCGTAGCGTTTAAAAGGATTCGTCTGTCTCGCGCGCGTACGTATATGTACAATCGTATCCACACTGTTTTCGGATAACGAGGTATCTTTAAAAACACCGATTCGAATTCCGTTCTATCGGCAAGATCGAACGTTTGAGAATGACGATTCGACCGTGTATATCGCGGAGTTTAAATTGAATTAACGAGGAAAAGGACACGTACGTGCTAGGAGAAATAATGTAGTAGTAGGCGTAGGCGAAGAAAACTCGTCATCAGTATCATTTAGTATCATTAGCGGTTCCTGTTTCAAACCCCCGCCCCTCGTAGAAGTAACGTAATATTATTCCAGTCAATTCGCTGGAACAAATTGCGAGCTTGGCGCGATAGAAACGATTTCTCGATATTTCCGGACCACGGGGCCCCCTTTCATCCGTGATAATGTCAAAGTCAAAAGTACCCGGAGTGACGGAAGCGGCGCTACCGTAGGGCTTCGGATATACGCGAGAAACAGGGGAGGATTACGATCGAAAAGGACGAGTGTCGAGTGGATATACCGTCACGTTCTCCCGTTACGAGGCATGATGGCTCGACGAGTAAGGAGGGAAAACTCGCTATGTACCGCATTACGGTTTAACGGCCCACGTATAACGCTAGTGGTTACCGCGGGTTATAAAAGGAGGACACTTTAAAAGCTTCTCGAAAGTCAGTGCACACGCGCCACCCTTTTTCCGTGCTTGTTTGCTCAGATGCACCTTGTAAATGCATGCGCCACTTCGAAACTTACTTAACGCCGAATATCGCGCGCTGCATACGTTACGCGCATACTCGTGACGAACCATCCTGAGCATCGGTCGTCGAAGGTAGCGTCGACACGTGTAAATACGCTCTGGATCGTCGTAATTTTGACGCGTGGTTCGGGTCACGACTATTCGGCGTACGCGAGCGCACCGATATTCGCGGGATGTTTGAGATCATCGGAAACGGCAGTGCCGAGCGACTGCGGGGCTACGATTCGTCGAGTCGAACGCGCCACGGATGTTCTTATCGGTGATAAAACGTGTGCTCGAGTAAATGTTTATTTACGCGCGTAGATTCGAATAAAAATTGCTCGTTTCCCAATACTTCGCGATTAAAGTGCAGCAAGGCGCCATAAAGAGTTGAAAAGCTGAGAATATTTTGAAATTGATTCCTCGGTGGATATAACGTGATAGACGCGTACCATGCGAGGATTTTCCATTCGTTTTTCAATTTATCACTCAGGATATCATACTCGGACGATTAAAATTTGCCAGCATTCGTTTGAAAAGCTAGCTTGTCGGCGCTTCAAAACGATTCGTAACTTTTTATCTCTTTTGCTCAACCCGCGATTGTCTGCAGAATTTCCAGTGTAACGTATTTTCCGCTTAATCGCGCACTAATGCTTCGTAATAAAGCAGTGCTTTACGTAAAACAGTGAACGCGATAGCGTTTCGCGGCATCCGACGAAAGTGAATTTTGTATCGCTGCGAATATACCAGCTGGAAATTACATTCGTCATATAAATTGGACGTTACTTACCCACGGATCTCTCCCAAAAACGGGAATCCAAAAGTTGACGAACGCAGTCCACATCGATCGTACATTATTTGGCTCGCAATGCGCGTTAAAAAAAAAAGAGAGAAGTAGAATCCCGTACATTTGCGTACAACCAACACATTTACGCGAACTATGCGCAACATTAGCAGACATTTCGCTGTGCCGAGGAAAATGTGGTTTTCCCGCGCACGTACCGCGATGTGTACCTGCTCGTAATATACAACGCGGGCACGCGTATCCTCGAGTATAAATAGCATACTCGGGTCGAAACGGTGCACGCACACACACGGTATGTTTATGGCATCTCGTATTCTTTTTGTCCTACACAACTTTATCTGCGTCCCTCCCCTCCGCGCTCTCCTCCCTTCTGGCCCTCGACTCGAGATCGGTATCGAGCACGCTCGAATGGTTTTCGATCGAGCTCCATCACGATATCCGCAAGACGCCCGTTCGCGGGTACGATTATGTCGCCCGTGAAAGGAGCTCCAATTTCGCGTGGTGTTGCCCCGTACAGCCATCGCGGCTTCCAGCAGATACGCGTAAAGAGAACATAAAGAGAACACAAGGAAATTTTCGATACGAGGCAAATGTCTGCCATCGTGTCACTATGTTGCGTCCATTGTCGTCGGAAAGTACGGTCTAGACTACTTTCGCGGATGACTAGTTTTGGATTGCAATCACCAGAATTCGATAAGCTATGGTTTTCTTCGGCCATCCGAGTTATTCTGTATCGCTTAGTCCGGCGATCAAGTGGGATTTTTTTTCCTGATAAATTTCGTTGCAAAACGCAGATGGAAAACGAGGTACGACGATATTTCCATTTTCGATAAATGTTTGCCAAATCCTTAATATTTTCGAAAATAATTCAAACATTCCAACAATTTGATCTCGTTATTTGGCATGGAACCTACGAAAGACTACAAATACATCGTTCAAAGTTCAGAATTGGGTCGACTTTAATTCCTTTCTTCGGTAGAAATCACGTTCGCCGTTGAATAACTTACAATACCAAACACAACCGTAACAAGCGTACAAGTTGTTTCATAAACATCCAGCAGTTGGTTTGCGAAAAGTATAAAACTTATTGTTAGTTAGTAACGTATCGCTAATCCAAAAACCATGCAGGTAGAGCATTGTCCGATTGGAGATTTCGTTTCTACAAATACTTTGAATTTGCGACCAAGTATTCGCGCATACTTAAATTTCTTTCGTTTTTCTTTACCCACTTATTCTACTTAATATACCACCAGCTATTACATATGCATACGTACCTACGTACATTCCCGGCAGCAAGCAGAAGAGAATAAAAACCTACTCGCGAGTTGGCTCGTTTGTACCGGAAGAAGCGGCTCGTTCTCAATTATTCAAACTCTTACTCGCTACCTACAAAGCGATAAAAAAAAAAGATCATCGTTACATCGACGTAACTACGCTAAGCCTGTTTCGCGGCAGTTCGAATACGTCGACGTAGTTATGACCGATGCGCGTTTGAAGTTGTAGCACAGTTTAATTCCTAAAAATGAAACGTTTCGAACGACGAAAAGTGCTTACCGATAACGCACACGCCCAGCCGGAATGGAACGCAATTTAAGTAAATCGTTGCATCTCGAGAGACGTAACGTAAAAATCGCTGTACAGCACACCTCTCGTTCTTTATTACGCGAAATAAATTCTCGTATAAATGAAACTACTGAGATTTAACGTAGCGGCATAAAATTCACCTGGGAATTAAACGAAACTACTAGCAATCGGTGTTCCTCATTCGATGGCAAATTGAACTTTAAGTTCCACTTAACTTGTAAGTGGAAACGATGGAACAGGGTCTTAGAAATCTTAGCTTCTCCTATTACGCGACGCGATGAATCGGTTGGCAGGGCGTATTAAGGGAAAGTGCTCGACGCAGTGCATAAATATTCCCTAAAACGTAACTCGAAAACTACGAGTAGTTTTTGTCGATTCTTACGACGTGGAATTTAATAAATCCGAAACGAGTTGAACGGCGTCAATCTCTTTGACCTAAACTTCCATCGCTTGGGATTCGCGCGTTACGAATGAGCAAATAAACTTTTGTGCCGACGCTTGACCCAACTCGATGTGGCGCAAGAGTTCCTGTAACGTTTCGTCCAAAATCGGAAACTTTGAATTCCCTTCAGTCATATTATAAAATATTAATAATTCAGAAATATCGACGAACGCAAATAATCCTCAAATATTAATAATTTCAAAGCAATAACTGTTGCAAATAATTCCAAACAACGCCGCGTATTAACCCAGCCAGTGGTGCAGGAAGTTATAACGTATAAAATTTGGTTATTTTTCCGTATCAGTTCGACTGTGAGTGAGATCGCTATCTGCAACGACGCTAAAAATCTAAATATACCCGATTCTTATACGGTTCACCATGCGCTAATGGGTTAATGTAAAATCAAAACTTCCAAATCCCACGACGTTCGCGAATACGCGTCCGACCGTACTCTCCTCGGCAATCGGGGTTAATGAAATCCAAGGGGACGCGCAAACGCGAAAACAAGCCCGATCGCATCGGACATCCTTCCTCCGCTTAAGGATAAATAACAGGGAGAAAGCGATGTCGGGACGTATAATAGAAAAAGGACGAAGTCGGCGGGAGGCCCGTGGAGACGGAACAATTTACTCGCGAGACGAGATACTCGGTAAAACTGAATGCGGTACACACACCGTAGAAGGGCGTGGAACGGCGGAAGAGACAGAGCGAGATCGCACGAATTAGTACTGGCATTAATAAAGCTAAGAGCCCCTTTAAGCCAACCCTCCGCCGTCCTACGTAGTCCGCCTAAGCTATTACTCTCTTTCGGTAGTTCGGGTCCTCGGGAGGGTGTACGGGGGTGGGCAGCGGTGTCTCGGATCGTGCCCTATATTTTCCCTTCCTCGGTAGGGACGAATCTATCGTCACGCCAGTCGACTCCGCAAGTAATTTACGCTTTTCTCTTAACGACTGCCTAATGATCCTGCTACCCGAATCGACGCGTTGAGAGGAGAGTTTAGCTTTGCGGATGTATTTTCGCACAATTCCGTTCTTTCGGTTAGAAACTGACCCGATGCGTAGTTGCATCCATATTTTTAACACTGTACGTTTACGATGCTTCCCGAATCACGTAAATGGTATTTTCAAATTCATTAAGTTAATTAAAGTTAACTGTTAAAAAAATCTGCCTCGAATTATTCCAGGTATCCCGCTTTTAATGGATTATCGCCGTTTATGGGACACCCTGTATATTCAAACCGCGAAAGAATCCCTTCGGCGATCAAAGAGGAACCGTCCACCTCCTCGTAGTGTCGGAAATACATGCCTACGGATATACGGATATCTTCCTCGAAACTTCTCTATTGTCTCTTCTCTCCCTTCCGTTTGACCTTCTCCGTCGCTCCTACTCCTGCCACGCCCGGCATCTCTTCCCCACCCTTCCAGTTCGAACGACCCTTCTTCCACTCGCATTCCTTTCCCCGTTCGATCTCTCCCCCCAGTATCACTTCCAACGCGTCCTGTTTCTACGTCAAGGTGAAAGCTCTTAATCTCAGAATTTGCCGCGAGACAACTGTGGCTGCTGCTGGGTCAACGATTCCTGTTGCTCCGCGTGTTTACGTCCGCGAGAATCGGTGCGAGGTACGAGAGAAAGATCTCCGCCTTCGTCTTACTCCGAGTTGGAACGAAACAGCGAGAGAGGGAAACGCAGAGAGAAGCGGAAGGGATAAGAATGTCGTTACGAGGAAAGAGGAAATTTGTACAAGAATTTCGTCCCTTTCTCGTCCGTTACGGTTAACCGAGTGAGAGTAAATTGAATTCGGGAAAGGTGCGTGTGTACTTTTGAATTTCTTTCATGCGGTTTATTACGTACAATAATCTCCGTTTCGTTAAGAAAATTTGTTATTATGGCGAGATTATAGACTGGAGATTAAGCGAAACGCATTCGCCAGGAAACATAGCTTGACGTACCACGGGAAAAAAAGAAATATCGAAACGCAAGGACTCGGAAGTATGGTATGTACGGCTGCGAGCGACGAGAATGTTTTGATTAAAAAATACCTTTTCTCCGCGCGCTTGCCCGTGGTTGATCCCGGGACAAACGGGATCGCTAACGAGGTTTCTTCTTTAAATATTTGACTCGTCAACGTGCAGCAGTAGCGACGGATTAGATTTGCGCCCGGTCTTTAACTTTCAAAGTACGCCGAGTCTAATTCACCGTTTGCCGTTCTATCCTGATCAGGCGCGCCAGGGCCGTTAGATTTACGCTACTTCCGTTCGACTCCCTACACAAATTGCACGGCGCATAGCTGCAGGGGGTTGCACGATTCTCGAAATCGTATTTGAGTAAGGATAATAATTGTAAACTACGGCCATTTCCGTAATTCAAGATCGACTGCGGGAACTGGGTGAATCGGGGGGTGGGGAACTGGCGGGTTTCGAGTGGATCGAGTGGTCTAAGGACTACGCCGCACCCTCTCGTGGTTTGGGACGCGGACCAATATCGTATTTACACGCTCGAATTAGTTATGCCAACGATCTTAGGTAGCTATCGCAATGAAACACGTGCGCGGCGTCGAAGTTTATCTGGATCAATTTTCGATCGTGACAACAAGGGTAATTGGTTTGCTGGCTACGGAAATTTGGTAACCGCCGTGTTTCCTGGGAAAACGAGATAATATATGAACGCTACAGGTGCTTAGGAATTTGGCGGTAAATTTAAAGGGTCTACCCATCGATAATACTCGCGATCAAAGTATTTCCCAATCCCCGTTTATAATCGTAACGATACGTTTCGCGTACGTGCGAGTTACGCGAGTTACACGCGCCGACTATGAGAAACGATCCCCGCTGGAAAGATGAAAGTTAGAAATAATAATTCCACTTGGCAAACAACATACAATACATATCTCTTTGTACGCGCGTATAAAGCGTTGCTCGAGTACCTCGGCGGTGAGAGCGAATAAACGTTACGTTCGATCTCACCTCGTTCGTTCTACGGGGGAAACCTCTCGGTATCGACGGAAGCAAAGAATAATAAAGATGGCGCCGCGTCAACAATGGGTGCGTCTCGCGAAAAGATCCTTGCGCGGTCGATCAACAATCGCTCCGCCGCGGTGGTAAATAATAATCTACAATTTCCTCCAGAATACCTCTCCTACGTCCAATAAAATATCGTCATTTATAGGACACGACGCGTATCAACATTTTTTATTGGCGTATTTCCTGGGTCGTCGAGAAAATACACCGATAAATCTATATACCCGAGGTACATACATAGATATAAAGCGATGAAATATTAGCTTCGCGACATCTAAACGTTAGAATGCAAAGCGGTAACGAAGTAAAAGCGGATAGAGCGCTCGAATTATTTAAACAACTAACGATAAGAGTTCAGTTCGACTAATCGGGAGACGCATCGCCAACCGATTATCCGATCTAACCCCGCTCTTCGATACTAAACGCTACACTTGTTCACCGCGGAGTACAAGAACTTGTTGCGAACGATAAACGTATCTCGCGTAACCAGATTTCTATTGTGATCCGTGAACGATGAGGAAAAAAAAATAGCGATTCGACGAAGCGTCGAACCGTATACGACGCTTCCCACGCGCCCCCGTTGAAAGCAACGCAAAATCCCATCGGGGGCGACGAATTGATCGGGGGATTCCGTCGAAGGAAAGATCGGCAATGCTCGGCGGAAGACAGAGACGTGGAAATAGGTCGACTCGCCGCGTAACGGTTCACTCGAATCCCCGGGGTCGAGGCGCCGAGCCAATATTGTATTTACATGGCCGAATTAGTTGCGCCAACGAGCGGAGCCATCGTAGCCTCGCTTCGATCCAACCTCGTCGGCGATGAAATTTCGTTCCGGCGAGAACGAGAGAGTCGGCCCGTTTCCGCGATCAAGGGGAACACGGTGCGAAAGTATCGGCATACCGGCGGCTTAATTCCGCTAATAAAATCTTCGACGGCGTACCTGCGGGAACCTAATTCGGAAATGCTTGCACACTCGACTCGCCGAGCTAAAGCGCGAGGAGTTAACTTGCTCTGCCCCCGCCGCGCCACTCGGATTTTCATTAAGCGAAGGCCCGACGGAATAAGGAATAGGAATTCTCCGATGCTCGAAAGTCCTTGCCGCGAGATTTACGAGGGAATCGGTGCACCGATCGAGTGGAATTTTCCGAAACCGGAAGATCGCGACGTGGAAGCGGAACGGGTGACTCGCGCGAGCCTCGAGAACCGAGAGGCGGCTGAGCGCGTTTTAGCGAATGTTTTCGACCGTTGGAAAATTCAAATCTGACGGCGTGACTGTTCATTATTTAGCGTCTTCGGGATCTAGAAATAAACTTTTGATGCGCGATATTGGTGTTTTGGGCGAAGAAGTAAATTACTGCTACTTTTCCCTCGGCTTGACATTGTATTAAAAAAGTATTTTTTTCTTCTTTTTTACGGTAGATTCAGAATTCATTAAAAGCGCTACCTTCTTGTTTTCAAGCGAATACTGCCTACGCGAGTTTAATGAAATTTTCTCGTATAGAGAGAAGGTTGGTTATGTTTTTACTTACAGATTTTATAGGATTTTCTTTTCTCGAACTACTTTTCGAAAAAGGGGAGCCGACGGGACAAGTCGAATCACTATTAGATTTTAGATTAAAATTGCGTACGTTCGCCGATCGACTTTTCTTCCTCTCTCTATTTCTTCTCCTTCAAATTATTATTTCTTCTTATTAACCTCCTTACTGTTTTCATGAATAAACAGGAGCCTACACCTTTGGACACCAACTTTCAAATCGCTGTACGTAAATATCAGTGACCGTCTCCGCTGCTCAAAACCACCTAACAGGGATGCCAATTCATAAAACATTCATCATCGCCCCGCTATCATCCACGTCTCGCTATTTCGTTCCAACGATCGTTACAAAACGTGACACGGCCGCCGATAAAGCACGATCGAAACGTACAGAAAATCGTGCCGGAACGAGAGGAATCTTTCCAACGTTACGGGGCAGAGTCGTGGAACGTGACCTTGTACATATCGAGAGAAAAAGAAAGAGAAACGGGAGAATGGACGAAGATTGTTCGTTTTTATCTTTCGAAGAAAAAAGGAGCCTCCCTTTTCGAAGAGGTACATAATTTTGTCCATCAACGAGACAATCGAGACTTCGAGTAAAACTGGGACGGAGGGTTAATTATTCTTTTTTCCCAGAGCTCTCGAGTTACCGGAAAGGATAGAAACTCACCCCTTCGACTTCCATCTCCGAGATCTCTTGTCCGGTTAGGAGGATAAGGGAAACGCTTACTATCTGGTATACGTAAACCCCAACAATGACCATTGGTAACGATAGCCGTCGCGGACGATGCAGTGGCCACGAACGTTTCCTTGACCATTGTCACAAACTTTGGCCAATAGACTAGCAGCTTTTGACCGTACTAATATCACCGCGAAGTGGTTCCATAAACGACAATAAATAGAAGAGATTCTTTCGATTCCGCGTTCAGTAGGCAAAATAATAGCCCCGTTGGCTGTACGTACGTTCGAGCCAGCGGTAAAATGTCCACGTAAACTACGATAACAATGTTCTTTTGTCGACTCCGCTAATGCCTGCGAGATGGTCAGATAAAGGACGGTAACTGCAAAGGTTTCCCTTCTCCTCGTTATGTTTAAGTCCCGCTGATGAATGCGTGGATCACGGACGTCCCGACAAGGATAAAAGGCTTCTCTTTTACCGTTTTTAAGTACAATCAGCGGAATCGAATTTTTTTTAACGTTTCGCGTAATACCATAGGCGATTCTAAGTAATACCTCTTGAAATTACTTTACCGTTCGTCGAACGATGGCATTGGATCGAGACACGATACTATATTAATTTGTTCGAAAACAGTGTTAATTGGAAGTATATCCGCGTAATTTGATGGATGACTTAAAATTAAGCGACCGGTGTAAAGCGGTTTATCGTTGCGGTGACGGTGAACCAACCCGGGCTGTTCTAATAAGATTTGACGTATCGGGGAATGTCGAGTCCCGCGTTACCGCGATAACCGACGAATTATGACACTGGCCTCGTAATAACTAAAGAAAAAATTTCCACTGTCACGTTTGATATTAAAAAGTATACTCCGTTATGCGATTCTGCTGAAGTTCCCGACACAATGATCCGCGCTGTCACTCTGGATTTTTAAGAAAATGCTCTACGTTAAATTTAAACAGAGAGAATTCGGTACGAGCGGAAAAGTGAAAAATATTTGAAAACAAGAAAGCACAAATGGGTTGGGTCGACAAAAAATTTCCTAGAGAAGGTATCGTCGTCACATTTTCAAGCACAAATCCCGGCTTTAGCTAATGAATTTAACTTAAACGGAACTAAACGGATTATCGAGGCTTCGCTTTACCGAAGCATCAAATTGCGTCCCTCGGAGAATAGATTCGATCATGCAAAAGACAATCGAACCGAGCCCCTCTTTATTCATTTGGGGTGGGAGGGAGAGAGAGGTGAAGGGGAAGAGCCAGAGAGACCGCATACGTAGCCAGAGCTTTTGTCGTGCACCCTCAGATTCCTTACCATGGAAAGCTTATTTTTCTCGTTTCCGACGTCACGAGCTACAGTGTTGTCGCAAAGTGAGGGTCGATTGATTTACCTCGAAGGTGTGTGCAGGCTGGTAAGAAATCAATATAATTGAGAAGGAGTTTCATCCTGTTAACAATCGTAACAATTTACTGATTTTATTTTCCTAAAACGTATCCTGGGGGAAATCGAATTTTATGAAAACAATGAAATCCACTCGAGATCATTCCATGTCAACCACGGAACGTATTGTTTGCCTTACAATCGTTATTCGACGAATAAAAGAGCAACAACGGGAATTTTGTTTAAAAACCGACCTTTCCGAAGGAAAATCATTAGGCGTCGAGGGGAGTCTCACGGCCGACAGGTTTCAGACACGAGAGTATATACGTGTAGCATGGTTCACCTGACGCAAGAACCACCGATCGACCATTTCGCGTTTTCGTATTTTTCCTCTCAACTCCCATCGCGACGGCCGTGAACCGTAGACCGAGAACCTTTCAACTGTTCCGCAAGTATTGATTTGAATAAACGCCATGGAATATCTGACGGACACGTGCGATTAACGTAGAGGCCAATAACGATGGAAGAAAAAAAAAAAGGAACACCAATAATTTCTAACGGCAATTTGAAATTCCTCTCAAAGGTCCGGCACAAACGATCGTCAGCACTAAATGAAATATTGCGAAACGTTACGCAGAAAAACGAGGGAAGATAAAGTTTCCTGTTGGTTTTAACCATCCGTTCGTATTACAGCAAACCGAGGATCTTCCAGACGCAGTCGCCGTAAATGTGCGAAGTTGCGTGCGCCGACGCGACGGTGAAAAATGAGTCGGACCGTTTCCGCGGTAGAAAATTCGTCGGGGTAAAGTGGCCTCTCTCTCCCCCTCCCTCTTTCTGGTTTTCTCCTTTTCTTTCTCGTTCTTAAAGTCTCTCTTACCCTCTCTCTCTCTCTCTGGCTCCCTTAAGAATTACGCGAGAGCATTGTACGTCATCGGAGTTACTTCGATCGAGGGCAAAGTAAAGCTCGGAAGTGTATTTGCTAAACGACTCCAGAGGAATCGAATCGTGGTTCCATCTTTTGTGGACCCATCCAAAATACCGTCTCCCTTTATCTACGGATCGTGGCTCCTCTCGCTCCGTCAGTACCCCACGCGCTTCCCCGGCTTTCTGTATAACGCCTTCGACGCAAAGAAACAGGCATCGAAAAGCTCGCCCCGAGGTTTCGCTACTGTACTTTCGTCAGCGTTTTTTTTTCCCATTTCCACGTATTCTCTGGTACGAGAATACACGAGCTTTATTCCTGCGTTTGGGCAACGTCCAAGGCCACTGCGAAGCACATTTAACGAAGTCGAGTATTAAAAAGAGCGCACACGGGGCATTCGGAGTTGACACGCCACTCTCGCGATTCCCGGCACGTGTTACGATATTAAATAGCGTGATATCGAATAAATTTCGGAGATACCGACGGAGCTACAACGTATCCACGACCTCCCGTGAAAATGTAAATGATCCTACGCTAATTGTTACCTACTTCATTACGAACTTTCCCCTTGATTTATCTGTCCCAAATGAAGAGCAGTCGGCCGCATGCGCGTTTCAGGTACGTACGTTTAAAAAAAACAAAGAAACGAAAAAAGAAAACCGAAAAAGCTACGTTCAATTATCCTTCATTAGAGGCTTCCCGTGAAAATGCGGGGAAATAAAATTTCTCGAGATAAACAAGGTATATTTCTCTAACCGGGGGTCGACGGAGCTTTACCGCGAGGATATTCCGCATTCACGTCGGCTCACAAGTTCAGCCTCCTCGTATCTAAACAGTGGGGGCCGCGGAACAGATACGCGAGTCTCGCATCCGGGAAGAACGAGACAAATGGATCCTGTTTTCCGTCGTCCCTTTTTTCCAACTCTTCCTCGAGATAATAACGATCTATGGCAGACTAGTTTTTCAGGGCACCACCGTCATCTGCCGCATAACCGACGCATGCTCGAGCGCGTGCACGCGCAACGCGTAAATCCAGGAAATACCAAAACCGTCTGTCCCCAAATGGATGGGCGGGAGACAACATGCCGGATACTCGGGATGAGTGTTATTGTTGTTGTTTTTTTGTTTTGCACCAAAATAACGGGTGTAAAGCAAAATATATATTACGATCCTGTTCGATCGTTCGCGTTTTACCAATGTGATATCTTGCGATAATGCAAATTACGCTAAAATCCCCGAGTTCTTATTAAAACCACTATCAACGAAATGACTTGAAGTTCGCGAAACATCCGACCGCGTCCGCGTTAATACCAAATTCTAAAGCGAGATCGAACTTTACGCGCCGCGCGCCCTTTCTATCTTCACCTTTTCCCGGTCCCCCCTATCGAGTTCCAAAGTCGTTCCCACGAAAATTGATCGAAACTTTTCGGTCGCTGTCCCGGAAAATCACGAGCAGCTTAATGCTCTCGGATCCGAGTACAATTCCTTCGAAAATTCAGGTTTCTCGGAAGTGAATACGAGAGCCGGCGTTGATCTTGTAAACGAACTTACGCTAATTATACGACAATGAAATATGGCAATTACTGCGCTCATGCCCGGAAAACGGAATAAACGACTGTGACGTTGAAACTGCAAATTTCCATGGAGCTAATGGGATGGGCTATGGTAATTGTGACAAAGACAATCTATTTTTAATAGCTGCTCTAAAATCCAACGCAACGCGTAACGCGATTTTCTAGTTCCTTTTATCGCCACGTCTTTCCCCATCGAAATTTCTCGGCGACTCACCGGAACATCCCGTTTTTCCGCAAATATTAAATGAAGGATATTGGAGTTATTACGCGCACATTACGCCCCTCAATGTCCAGCCGAATAACGCTACAGGGTTTCGACACGGATAAACAGTTTCTTAAACGCGCAGCAGTAAACAAGTGGAAGATGTACATCAAGGTAAACGGTGAGTAGGGGGTAACGATCAGGCGTACGTAAATCACTTCTTTATATCGATCAAAACTTCATTCTCAATGCAATATTTGTACCGTTTACATGTTTAAATATCCGTTTCGGAGCACTGCGAGCAACGTCGAATCTGCTCAAATATTTCTTACCTTGCATTTCTATCCAGGAAAATATGATTCACCGTTAATGACGCGACGCGGATCGAAAGAATCTCCAACATTTTCATTTCCATGCAAATGTATTATGTTTCGCTATATTAAAATACTGTTTTATAAAACAGTCACTCGCGTGACCAGTGCGTGTGGCGCTGGAAAAACCAACGAACCCCCAACAATTTCGTACCGGGATTGTTCGAGTGCAGACAGAACAGTGCACGACGGTAATAACGGATGATTAGTAATTACAACGAATCAGGCTCGTTCGAGGTCGTTTCGACTAGTGCTCGCACCGCGACACATTAATGCAATTCCCTCGTTATCCTGGTCGTTTGTCCTTCGCGTTTCGTCGAATTCCACCCGGAATACGATACATTTTTTTGTTCGCGCAAAGACAGAGGCACGGATTGGGGGAACGGACGCGAAAAAACAAATCGCGTTACGCTAATTATCCGCGACGGGGTTCAAAAGCAAACGAGAATATCGCGACGGTCGTGCGATAAACCAGGCGAGACAGTGGGATATGCAAAAAAAAAAATGAGGAATATGTCGACGATTACACAATCGTCGCGAAGTGTTGAATTTTTAGCTGGCGTTTTTTTTTTATTCGGGAACCGACGTCCGTACCTGGGGGATGTATTTGTGAAACAGATATGCGAATCCGTGCACGGAGAACGCATAAGATATTTTTTGCGGCTTGTATCTCGGTTGACACGTAGTCAAATCATTTGAATGTTTTACCGTGTAACGCGTGGTATAACGACCGAAGTTTTGATAAATTATTCGTTACGCCTGCGTATCAAGAGTTAAATATTATACGCCGCAATAAAGTAATAGAAGACGAAGTATTATATCACCACGGTGTAACGTTTCAAGCGCAACCAGCGTTGAACGCGGAAATGTGGCAAATATCGATAACTATGTTCTCGTGCGTTACCGTATTTTGATTTTTTTTTTTACACCACTACCATCCACAGTGTAATATCGACTAACATCGTACCTTTAAAATTGCGTATACCTTACGCTATTCATTACGAATGACATACATTTTGTTATTTTTGCTCCAATTCGTTCGGAAATGCGTGCGAATATTCTTCGTGGCGTGGTGGTTCAATTTTCGTACGCCGATAGTTACTTAATCTTTGAAAGTCTTCCCAGACGATCGTTTTATTAAATTCATATATTTCCTGTAGCATTGGGATCAGAGGGAAAATGCAAAACCGTAGTAACGTATTAAAAATCGTATCTTGAAAATGATTCTTAGAATCGCATCTCGCTAAGAATCGTCAATCTTGTCAGATAGGAAAAACAAATTGCATTTTGCAGACGTTCTTTATTGTAGAATTTTTAGAGTAGAAGCGTCGAAGAAGGAACGATGGTTAATAGGAAACTTTTTTTATTTGACGCGCGAAAGAAAATATAAAATGTGAAAGGGACGAAGTGTGAAATGTAAGAAGCTTTAAAAGTTTTTGCTACAACTAAAAAGAAACCCGATTTGGAAGAAAAAGAGGTGCCAAGCTCCACGTAAAAAATGTTCAGCGACTCGTACTAAAAACAAAAAAGGGACACGTTTCGACCGAATAACGCAGCAATTTTTGAGCGTGGAAAAAGCGAGTGTTCCGTATCGATGTTAACGAAGGGTAACGAGAACCAAACGAAAAAATAGACAAATTATCGACCAACGGATTGCCAAACACGCGCAAATCCAGTTAACGTGAAACGCGAAAAAAATATCGTGTGCCGGAAGAGAGTTTACAAAATCGTATTCCCAGATGAAAGCCGAAGCTTTTTTTCAAGTTTACGCAGGCAGAAAAGCAAATGGCACCAAACGGGTGATTGTTCCTGGCGAACTCACGCGAGGTCAGCGGGAACACGGGTTAAGGAATTATTGGGAATACTAAACTTCTGCGTTCGATATTTGGAAGAACGAAAGAAAAAAGAAAAAAGTGGCTAAGAACGAAAGAAAGGAGAGAGGAAGAAGAAAGTAGGAAGTATGAGCGTAGAAGGCTGCGAGTGCTTTCAAAAACTCTTTAAATATGGAGAAGTTACAGCGCTCGTCTAAAAGGTCTTAACCGTTGCGTAGTAAATTCATATTTCACTGGAAACTACGACAATAAATAATTCGTCGAAAACGCCCTTGCGCTAATTTGTATAAATCGAACAAAGTTACGTATTGACCGAAAGTACAATAAAATGGGACGTCGCGACGAGACGCCGAAGGTACCAACCGAAGCGGGAAGTACATACACCCTGTATACGCGCGATCCTACCAAAGTGATCGGACTGGAAAGCGCGCATAGTTCTAATGATATACGGCTCTCCACTTCCGGGCCAGTGATCCAAAGATTACACAGCCAGTAAGCAGCCTCCGTTTTCATCGCAAAAAGTGCAGTCAAAGCTATCGGACGACCCGGCACTCGTTTTAGGGTCGTCTCTGACTATCGAACCGTGCGGAGTCGTGCACGGAAGGTCGATCCTCGAATCGATCAGTATTCCGCGCTTTTCGGCCTTTATTTCTCTTCCTCGATTCGCCGTCCAAACTTCCTGTCATCGTGAGCAACGCGGAACAACGCGCGATGATCCGCGGAGTCGGATTCCGTAGACAGTTTTTCGTTTGTCGCTTCGTATTACATTTCCCTCGGTTAACCATTCTGTACTTTGTAACATCGGCGTAACAGCGGCGTAAAAGTCAATCTTGTCCGACCATGGAATAAATATCGCAATGAATTTTTCATTCGCGAACGAGAACTATTATAAAAACTCTTCGTTCGCGCAATTCCGCGTCCGCTCGGTTGATCGGTAATTCGCTTGCGCGAGCGAGTTTTATTCCAACGATCAGTTTGTATTATTCCAATCGCCATTATGGTATCGTGCCATCAGATTTCATATTGGATTCTGATTTTTGCAATAGAGGCAGTTCCACGACACGCTTTTTCGATGCGGAAATTAATAACAGCTTCCATATCGATAGCGTCTCTCTCTCGCGCGCTTTCTTCGTTTGTTTTTGTTTTCGGCTTTCTATTAAAACTTTAATCTAAAAATATCGGTTCGCCCTAAAAGGTACGGGTAGGTATTTGATATTTGCCTACGGGATTACGTAGCCGTTTCTATCGATTTCTACATTATCGCGATACGTTTTCCATTTTTTTTTTGGAGCGTCATTTTACATTTAAACAATCCACTTTGCGCTCTCTCGCGCAGAGTATCGCGTTCGCGAGTCCGCAATATTTCAGATTCGAAGAAAATAGAACTTGAGAGACAGAAAAGTTTAATTGCTGACGGCTCTTATTCGCGCTTGCTGCCCGTTTCTCAAGCATTCTGTAAATAAATTCTGTCGCATCTCCGTGCCAGACCCGCTTCAGCAATGCAAAGCGCAGCAGTTTCTCATTTATACAACAAGATTTACATCTCCACCTAGTCCGATGAAAAATACTACCAAAGTCTTACGCGGAACGACATTCTTTGCTCCTCTTCGCCTCTCTTCGCGTTTCAATCTTTCTTTTTTTCTTTTTTTTCATCGTCACCGAAATACGCATTTATAGGATACAATATCTTAAATTTATACACGATAGCACGTTCCACGAGATTATTCAAAACTTTCACCATACCTGGATCCGTTTTTCCGATATTCTGTTATTTATCTCGTTTTTTTTTTATTTTCGAATAGTTTCATTCTCCATCGAATAAAATTTCACGTCACCTATTGTATTCATGCCAATATGACACGGTGGGATTTCAAACCTATGTTCTCAACTTACTAAATTAACAAAATTCGCTCTCCGGGTCCTCGCAGCAAATACCCGTATTTCTTCCGCGTTTCACGTTTATTGCTTAATATCGGAGGAAATATAGAAGTCGCGTAAATCGAAGTGGATCGCCGAGGGAAACGTATGCATTTTAGTGCGACGCGTGTACGTCAGTGGCTCACTTTTAACGACGGCGGTGATTGATACGCGAACTGGTGCCGACGACGTACGAGGGGCCATCGAGGGTACCGTCGATCGCTCTTCTCGACGATCGTATTTCGAGTTGACGAATCGCTAATGAAAACGGACGAGGTCGATACTCCGTTTCGAGCCACAAAATGCAGGTCCATGTCGAGTGGTACGGTATGTCGCACAACGTGTGTACGTGGTGTCAGTTTAATGAAAAACTCTTTCAATTGCCGGGACCCGATAATTATTCTTAATTATCGAAAGACGAGCGATAACGCTTCGATGTTCGCATTAACGCGAAACGGGAGTGTAATCGAAATCTTGCTTGTTTCGCAGCCGGTTTCCCATCGATTTGGGAGACGTCGCGTCGCTTCAAACGTTTCGAAAGGTTCTTCCGTTTGTCGGAAGTTGGCGTCAGTAGCGTGTCGCGAAAATCGTTGCGTGCTACTTTCTCTCCCGCGAGCCGCTCCAAATTATCGAAAATGGACGAATCACGGCAAATGAAACCCGCTGTCGTCGCACCCACGTGAACGCGCGTTTGTAAAGAATACGAACGTGTCGCGACTATTTTTCATCCCCTTTCTCTTGCGTCAATCACGCGACCCCGTGCCGCGGGCTGAACGAAATAATAAAAGAGACTAACGGGAACACGCGAGGTGGACAAAATAGGGGATGAAAGGGATAGATATCCCCAAAGCAATGTGGGTCATGCTTCTGGATAAACCGATGAGATTGAATTTGTTCGTGCGGGGGCGCATAGTTTCATTAAAACAGTATTGCCCGTGGCTCAAAAAGGTTAAAGGAAAGCTACCCCCGCGCGGTCCCCGAGATTCTCGTAATTTGAGAAGGAACGCTTTCGCGTATCCGTGGAACAGATCAAAGATCAAAATGGTACGAGAAAAAACTAACTGGTTGCGAAGATGTACGAAGAATTGAACCTATCTATACCCATCGTAATGGTAACCACGCTCTACGCAATTAACAATTTCTATCTGGGGATCGCGCGTGCACGCGTGACGCGATCATGTTTTGTTACGCGAGAGGACAAAAGCCGATTAACGACGATGCTCGCGGGCACGGCGTCAGTTCGGCCAAATTCGTATTCGATTATATGTATGTACGTACATATACGCACTGCTGTTTTCAGGCCGCCACGAGGCGCAAGCTGAGGCGCAAAAGCTTAGACGCATGCTTCGATTTCTATATTCCTCGCACGCAATATAAATGTACAAAAAAAAGTGTACGAGATTGATTAACGGAAATGAACTTGTCCGAAAGCACTTCATAAATGCGGCACTGATTACACGTATAATAAATATCTTTACTTTATTTCCGTTAAAAATATTTCACAAATTATAGGCAGGGGGATTTAATTTACCGGCGTAACGAAAAGCACATGCAGTGTAATTAACAATTTAAATATCATAAAAATTGTTTTACCGCTTTCGGTATTCAAATTTTTTTCATAAGGTTCCGTGAAGCGGCGAATGACGCTGCGAGAGGATTGCTTGGGTACCCACCGAAATTACGCATGCTGGAAATGCATAATTACGGTGCGTGTGTAATTCAACTTTACCATATTTCCACAGTTCTAAACGCCCGCCCGTGTGCGCGCGCGCGATTGTTACAATTAGGATGAAACAATTTACCATGTTCGGAAAATTAATCGAGTATGCGTAAAATAATAAACAAGTTTATGCAAACGCCGTGCAAAATAAACCAGACGATGGGTAGGAAGTAATCAAGGTAAATTGATACCCAACGTTCTAACGTAAAATAACGCGAAGTTTGGTAACATTGTAAACATTATTCCTGCGATAATTACTTCGAGAACACTGTTTACTCATTGAGACGCTCGGGCTGGAAAATCGTGAACGCAAATCGAAAGATAGGTAAACGAGCAGGTGAAACGTTGGGGCCCGAATCGAGAATCCCACGCGACTCGTTCGGAGGTAAAAAGTGGAAAAGGAAACGCAGCTTTTCTGCATCCGCGGCAGTCTTACGAGGCGAAGCTTTTCTTGTTATCCGCTCGGCCGTCCGTCAGATTCTTTACGCGTGACTGTCAAAAGTGTCGACAAGGATGTTGTAAAACTAGTTTAACACGTTCCCTCGAGAACTCTGTCGCGACATCCTTCAGGACACCCGAAGGATCTTACCGAGAGCCATACGTGTCGAAGGATTTCTCGAATTCGCCCAACAGAGATCACCCGAGTTATTTTGCTCGAGATTCTCAAACGACAGTTAACACTGGTTTGCGGTTCAATTAAAAGTAGGATGTGATAGCTGATAAATACAGCGATTTTCCCCTCTAAAAGAATACAAGAGTTACAGATATCGAAAACAGATTAAGAGATACAAATACAAAAACTCCTATTCTAAAGTGTTTACTTAAAGCGTTACGCCAATTGAAACGTGTAAATTCGGGAAACCCAAAACTGTCGAGCAGTACCAAAATCATTTCTATTCTAATTAACAGCGATAGTTATGGGCTACCTATTATCTAAATTTGCGACGTAACTAATGTACGCGTGGAATTGCGAACGTGCATGCAGATGTGGTACTACGTGACCAAAATTTCACCCTCCCGTTTGTGCGGAGTAATCAACGCGCAAAACAAATAATCAATTGTTCCGTGTAACAGACAAATTGGCGGGCCAATTCTAACGACCAATACAAATAAGCATTGAAAAATCATCAGTTAAAAAATAAAAATTGTTCTTTATCCGTCGGGATATTCGCGATAGATGATTAAAATACCACTTAATACCGGCACACCGGTGATCGAAAACTGAACTAAGCGACCAATTGAATATTCCTAGTATAATCGCGCGCAACAATTGCAGAGTATTACGGTAATTGTCAGCTTTATTAACGCGCACATCCCGCCATGCGTGTCCAGGCAAATATCGTGTTACGCTGCACCGTAATAGGTAATACATGCCCCTATTTATACCTGTTAAACAAATCCAAACGATTAATTGATTCCTCGCTAATAATTTCTCTAACGTTACGCGCGCGCAAATCATCCTGGCAAAGGAAAATCATTAACACCTGCGAATCCGTGAATGAACACCGGTCGAACGAGCAACGAAAGCCAAAGCGTCATCAAATTGGATAACGCAAAGAGGCATAATTGGATGCAAGTAACGAATGTAAGCAACTTCTTTTCTGTCAACTAAATCGTAGAGCTTTTCTTAATCTTCAGAATCTTAACAACGATAACGTTAACCGACTCGAACATCTATTAACCCCAAGTCGCGTGTGTTCGTATCGAATCGCCGTTACGAAGTAATTATTACGATTGTTATACATGCCGCATTGCGCTCACAACGGTTAGAACGTTGCGCCGTAAACGTATCGTGACTTTACAAACATCAAGGTAATTGATTAACTCGAGCGGTATTATCGAAAATCATGGGGGCAAATGAGTTCCAAGCATTAAAAATTCCAGCGGCGCTCAGCGTCAGTATAATGAGCTCGTTACCATAATTGTTGTTGGTTCCGTCCATGCGCGTACCCGGTCGTCGTAATTTCGGTAGTTTAATAGTCGCTCAAATTGTCTAACCGTCAATGTAAACTATCATTACGCGCAACGATCAACGTAATGACCAACTATTACGAGATATCGCGAATAATATCCTTAGGTATGAAACATATCGAATGCGTGTTTCGAGATATCAAGCGGATTAGTTTCTAAGTAACGCAAGATTCCCAGTTTCTCCTAGCTTCTATACTCGAGTATATGTACACGATAGCTGGATATTAACCGGTACACTTACATACAGTACGATACATAATAATCCCGCTTTCGTCATGTACTCGGACGTCTAGCCATTACCACGCCCCGCGATATTCAGAGAGTCGTAAGAACTAAATATTCCTACGGCAATTAATGCTAAACGTAAACTCCATTAACATAATTGTTACTTCGGTTGACACGCGTATGCTGTTACCCACAGATACGCGGATACCTGCGTGAGCAATATTCCAGCCACGTGTCCATACCCAGTAACGGTCTCACGACTGTACATTGCCGTTCGCGGTGGTTTGGTTTACTGCCCCTGGGGAGACGTTCCTCTACCCCCTGTCACGTGGAATCGTCTATGGTTATAGAAACTACCGAAGACGAGGTACACACGCGCATACGTACCCGCTCTCCCGCACGTATACCGTACGAACGACGCCTCGTCCCTTCGCCCGCCCAGTTTTTTTTTACATCTGTATTTACATGCGGCACAAGAATATTTTTCCCCGGGTGTCCGGGTGTCCTTTGATCTGTCATTCGTGCGGCATCTTTCTATTCTGCGCCACCACGCTTCCGGTAGAATACGAATTGTTAGTTTGCGTGCGTCGCGCGAGATCATTTTTTCCCTCCCGCCACTCGTCGATACGATGGGAAGGGAACGTGGGGAAAGGCTGATGATCGAGAAAATATCGTACGAGGAACCGCGTTTTTCGACGGATATTAATAGTAGAGATAAGTTGGCCTTTCATTTCGGAAGTGCTCGAGACGTTAAATGGTTTCACGAATCACTGAATATACCGTGAATTCCGTGATCGTTAGGTATTTAGTTCACCCGCGTATTACGACGAAATTTATTTTACCGGCACTGAATTTAATAAACCAGAAGATCCGTGTCGTAGAAATTATCATGGCGGAATCTCTTGCTAAAATTGAAATTAACCTCCCGGTTAATAGGCGACTATTTTCAACGAACGACAGAAGAAAGATATCGAACGTACGTAACGCATGACAAATGCTCGATCCCCGCGTGTCCACGTGGACATTTTGATTCTGCCAATAAGGCAGCTCGATTAACGCCGAAGAGGACTCTCGAGCTGGCCCGGAACATTGGCTAGCGATATACAAGGAGGCTACCGATTCTACCTACCGCCAATGCCCTGTACAGCTA
This sequence comes from Pemphredon lugubris, assembly GCA_933228935.1. Classification (NCBI taxonomy): domain Eukaryota; kingdom Metazoa; phylum Arthropoda; class Insecta; order Hymenoptera; family Crabronidae; genus Pemphredon; species Pemphredon lugubris. The sequence continues at coordinate 24,812,026 of OW121817.1, read as the reverse complement.
ATTACTCTGCCTCGCCACACTTAATTAAAGTTCGACACCCAAGATCCGCGCGTATTCGAAGCAAACTCGATCGAGCGCGAAATAGGAAATCTAATCCCTCTTTCGAACGAGGCTGACTCGCATACGCAGCCCCTGACACGAGACCTCGTAAAACGCGCAACGATTAATTAACGACGTAACGAGACCGAATATCCGCGGACCTTCGCGCTGACGCCTTAGCGGCGGGAGCGCAAAGATCAATTAGAAATTCCACGCAGCGTTATTCGCGTGCATGGCTGGTCCGTGGGAAAGCATCTCGGCCGAATATTGTCGTGGCTCGCGCATAAATTATGCAGAGAGGAAGCATACTATGCAAAACGATGCGAATGCCGTCGACCCCCTCGTCCATTATCGGTACCGCGACAACGACGCCGACAACCACCGCGATGACGCCAATCGTCGCTGGCAAAGAAGTAGGAGGATGAGGCGTCGCGACGCGCGGTAATACCGACGATAATCCATCCTCCTGACAACGACGCTACCCCCGTTCTGGCTCCTGATATTGTTTCGTAGAAAAGAAGGCGCCCACGGTATTTGGCGAATAAAATTTGCGAGAATGATGTGGGTGTTTGAGGTAATTTCGAGCCGTGAATAACGTTCGGGCGACGAATTTAGTTTATTCGAGTAGAATCGAAGTGAAAATTTGCGTTTTACGCAACGATAAGTTCTAACCCTTTCGACGGAGCTATTTCGAGACGAGTTACACCCGCTCTTCGGAGGGTTAGAGAAAAGAGCAGGGAAAAATGTTTCGAATCTAAAATTTGCATCAAAGGAAAACGATGATCGTGAAAAAATTTGGACGTTACTGGCGGTACTGAAGAGAGAAACGAGAAATTACGTGGAAAATCCTTGCGAGCGGTTATGAATTTCTGATCCGAGTACTCGCAATTTACCAAAGTTTATTCTCATCCGTCGCGAAGGTGGTTGGATATACGTGTTGCAAATGTCACTGACTTTTGAAACTAGAATTTATCGTGGATAGTAACGACAACCTCGGAGGTGGATTATCGAGAAAGATAATAATCAAGAACAACGTACCATCGGCGGGGGCATACGATATTAACGATGACCTCGTTGCGTCATTCTTCATCTTCGACCCTGGCATTGCTGCCGGTGTGGAGCATGTTGAGCGGTAAAGAGAATAAATGAGAAGAACGTGACGTGCTGAGACAAATAATAACGGACGGCCTTCAAATCTCTCAAAAAGAACCACTTATCGCTTATAGACGTAAGAAATTTTGAGGAGACAACGTATAATGGGAAAGGTATCGTTAATATAAAGTATATAAAAGAAACGAGCTACCCAAGTTTTTACAAGTTTACCCTCGTCGTTAAATTCCTAGCAAATAATTCCAAGTTTCGTTAATAAGTAAATTGTTGGAGAAAATACGGAGTTGCCGACAGATGTTAATATTCTATTTATATGTACACGCGCTGTTTACCGATGCTATAAATTCGACTTTCATCGGACATCCGGGCAAGGTATCGACGTATCTTGCAACGAAGAGCTGCCGAGCGGTGCGACGCATCGCGTCGCTTTGGATTACGAGAACACTCGGCGATGCGGAAAGCCATCGTAAAAAAAAAATGTAAAAAGATCTAGGGGAAAATGGGGCAAAAGAATCTCCTCCATTCCAGGTCGACTTTTTACTTACGCTAATAGGAATTTGTAATGGCACATTTAATTTCGCAACGAATGCTGATTCTTAGATACGCGTAATCGTGAAAGAAAACATCTGTTGATTCCATTTAAAACTATGACTTTGTCGTATCGCGAATTGTATTAAAAACTCGAATATATCATCGAGCTACCGTCATGGCAAACTATGTATTGATATTTGCAAATTCCGAGTATACCGGATACAATTCTGTTTTCCGACCAAAAATTCATAAATTTAAATATTTCAATGTTTCAATGTACAGAGTTTTGGTACGCTAATTTTGCGTCAAAAAGTGTGTCAGGTCATATCAGAGCAATCACGACTGCTTTCAGGTAGTTAAAAAAAGAAAAGCAATATTGTCGTGATACGATTAACGTTATCTCCTCGCATGTCATTCGTCGTTACTTTGTTCACTGACGGATCTACCTAAAAGCGGTTTGCACCTCGATTATTTAAAATCAGAACTTAAAGTATAGAGTGGTATTTTTATTTTTCTCTATATATCTATGGCATAACAAATCGTAAAGTAATTGTTATCAAAGATTCTCAACTTATCGAAGGACGCGATTGCTCTCAATACAGAATCACGATCAGACTACGAATGTCGATCATTGGGATGTACCGAGAAAAAAAAAACAAAAATAATAACAATTACAGGGTTTCGCTCCGAACTCGGCCAGGAATTTTTAAAACTAATTCGGTACGCGTACCGCCACTGTACCGTTGGACAAACAGGAACGTCAGCGAGGAAGAGGGGAACGGGATGGCACAATGGCCTACGCGAAACGCAAAAGCTCGGTTCGAAATCGGTGGTGCTCGTTACGGATAAATAAATAAAATGGCGAGTAAAATGTGCCCGGCGAGAGCCCACAGGTGTGTCGTACTGCAACGTTCAGCCGGTGCATGGAACGCCATTACGTTTCAAGTTTATAGCAGTGGTCCGACGTAACCGCCATATTCCGAGCGGCGGCAGAACGACGGGAAAATATAACGCGGTGCGTCGTTATAATTAGCCCTCCATTACGTTTAACGTCCATTACTGTCATTAGTTGGAAGCCCATGTTTCGGCGGTTCCTAAGCTAACGTTAACTCGAACCGAAATTTCCCCAATGTTAAAACGGCCCGAAATTTGACGTTTCGGGTTTAATTAATACTCCGGGACGTGCTTTTAACCACGGTTCGTTAGTCGTCCGTTATTAATCTTGAACGATTCGTTGGGAAGCGAATCGTTCAAGATCGAAACCGCGGGGGAGTTTACAACGACCACCGGTGCTTTAGGAAAAGTAACGCGTTTCCTTTGTCTCCCAAAGACAGTTTCCCACGACATTCGGGGTCAGAACTTTTTACGCCGACATTTTACAAACTGTTTTATGATCCGTGTAAGTACGTCGTCGCCTTAACGACGAGTTTGATCGAATCTGGAGAAGTTTGGAAGATTTCCCGTCATTATCGGTTTCCGCGAACCGCTCAATTTCACGCTCGATCGAGCGACTTTGTAAGACAGATCGCAAACTTATACGCGAATTAGTAGCTCTTTACGAGGGAAAATGAAGCTGTTCGCAGTTTGTCCAAAAAGAAAAAAAAACAGACGCAAGTTCCATTCATCCGAATATAGATCGGTCACCATTCGTTCGGTCCGCGAAAAGTCTTAATGGCAGAGCCGGGGTACCGACGACGTGTACAGATTGCAAAAAATAAAATCGCGCGTCCCAAACTTGTTCTTATCGTCTCGCGTCAGCCACGATTAATGTCTCTCGGTTGCAATCGAGTTTTGTAGAAAAGCTTAGCTGAAAGCCGCGCGCTAGTCATAATTGATCGTCATAAAGCGTTTCTTCGACTCCCGGGCCATTTAATTACTTGGCCAATTAATCGTGATCCGTCAAAGTTCGATCTGGCTCGGCGAAATCGTAGGAATCCTACGATCGATTCTTAACCCTCGATACTTTCAACGATTTATAGTTCGTCCAGTTTATAATGAAAAAGAAAGTACGCTGCCTCCGCGGAGTAAAGGGAAAAGTCAAGCTACTCGCAGCGTACTCGGCAAATGTGCATTACGTTTTCCTCGTCCTCTTTACTCCCGATCAAACATAATTGCGCCGAGCGTTTCCATTCCGATGGAAAATCTCAAGGAACGACGCGAGTAGGTGCCAGATAATACCTTCGAAACGTTTCTTTACTCGGCAACTATTCCTAACGACCGCCATGATTCTTTCAAATCCGTGCATTTACAAATTGCCCGAAGAGCAAACCTACCCGCCATTACCGCGAGAGCAAATTACCGTTCTCTCTGATTTTTACCACCAATCCTACAGTCCAGTTCGCTTCTTCGGAATCTTCTTCCTCTCCGCGGCGTAATCGTTGGTCCTTTACCACTGTCATATTTCTCCTTTGTCTGTTTAATTAAACGCATCGTCGGAATGCTAGAATTAAAAGTCGTCAACGAGAAGCTGGACCCCCGGAACTTTTTTTTATAGATCTGGAGAAAACATTGAGCGCTTCCCTCCTGCCCTTTACAGATGGACGCGGTAAAAGCTCTTTACGCCTGAATTACTTTAACACGCTTCTAGTCGCGCTCAACGACCATACTTCACTCCGTACCTAGAATCCATCGAGAGAGAGGAAGAAGAAGAAGATTCTTAGACTTCTCGCGATTAGGAGGTTGGGGCGTCGTCTTCGAAATTAGACGATTCGGAAGCACACCCTTCGGTTCGCCTTTGTCGGCATAAACTTTGGGTGCAAAATTACCAACTTCAAACGTCACTCACGCGAGATATGGAATCGTGATATTTTTTTTTATTGTTGTCGGAACGATAATTGTACCGGGGATTGAACCTGATGAAAAGCGAAAAAAAAAATGTTTTCAAGGTGGATGCATTAAGAAAACACAGCCTGCGTGCTGCAGAAAGTAATAATACGCACTGCCGGCTACGGAGCACGGCAAAATTGCTTAACCATTATAAAAAAAAAAGAAAAAGAGGAAAGAAAGATAGAAGGGGAAAACGACTTTTTCATTCTTTTCTCAACGAGTGGCAAAGAGATCAACATTCACCTCATTTCCCATCTCCTCGCCACTTCAGGTTTTCGTGCCGTTTCTCTCCTCAACGAACGCATTATACCGGCTGCTTGCTTCAAAGCGTACTGCAGCTCCGAAATAACGAGGATATAATTTTCCGGGACGCATATTATTATCATCGACGGGACACCGCTTCTTCGCCGCGCCACCGTTCTCTCCTTGTTTTTCGTCATTCTTCGTGTTTTGCATATAGCGCTCCTCGGGCCGTGCATCCGTACATCGCGTCGTCCTGTTTTCCATTGCTTTTGTCAAAATGCACCAACGCGACTCTACCGGGCTCGCTTCGTTACCGCAAATTCTTTCCTTCTTTACTCCCCCCCCCCCTCTCCCTCCTAACTCGTACTCCCGTCTTTCCCTTCCCCTCATCTCTTTCGCCAACCTTCTTACGGAACGTCCTCGTCTCGTCGCTCTCATTATGGTCAAGTGCTTCGGAATAGATTCATTTTTCATGAACGTAACCAGTCTTTCTTTCTCTCCCATAGACGATATTGCTCGTACCCGCGGTACATTTCATCTAACGCATATCAATTTGTATTTGCAGGTGTGCGTTTCTTACCGGAGCAACCGCATAGGCTGATCGTCGACCAGTCGGAAAAGATGGGGGATTTATTTTCAGTCGTGACGAACACAGGGAAGACTCGGTAATCTAACAGGTAAAAATCTCGCATCGATTCCATTACGAAAAAAATAGTACGATCGCGGCGAGCGAAGCAAATATAATTATCTCGGATCGAATTTTCTCACGATATCAAAAAATGTACCGAATAGAAATGTATATTATTATACAGTATAATATTATACTAGTATAATATATAACATTCATCGAGACGGCGATATATTTCCTTTAACGCGTCCAATGCACCAATCCACTCTGGCTGGATAAAAAATAACCAATTCGTGGAATTAGAAAGCAGGGTAGCGCGGTGAAAGCAGGATTAATTTTTTAGCGATAATTCTTCCATCCACCAACGCGTCTCGAAACGGTACAGAAACGGTACACCTCGTGGTTTCTCGAGAGAGAGAGAGAGAGGGAAAGATTAATATTCTACCGTCTTAAGTGCCAAAGAACAAATTACTCGCGATCCGTAAGCGTCATCCTTACGACAGCGGATAATGCCTACTTAAAACGAAGGAAATTTGTCTGGCTGCGCACCATTACCGAGAAAAGAGGCTGCATCTGGCGATTCGCTGGCTCTAATTTTAGTAGATTACTTCTGGAATCGTTTTACCAACATCTTCTAGTCCCCGCCGATTTTCTAGCGATAGCAGCGAATCGTTCCTCCGTTAGCAGAGTTCCCGTTTGACAAAGGTCATCCGCCTCTACGGTTGACGTTGCGCCGATGAAAACGCTCCGATCGGTCCACCGTTAATACTAATTGCCAATTAGTCAGCCCCGGGACGAGGAAACATGTCGGACGATTAATTCGAACAAATAACTGTCAAGATTACCGGTTCTCGAAATTACAACTGAATATTAGCGATCTTCCAACCCTCGAATTGCCATACGCTCGTACAAAATAATTAAAGTCGGGAAACGAGCAATCTTATTCAGGATCAATTCCATCGAGGGCTTCGCTGAAATGAAATTCCTACCCATTGGAAACGTACACTTACCCCGAGCGTACGGCGACAAGTTTCTTGCACCTTTATACGCGTAGGATTGGTATCGAAATTCCGCGAAGATACTACCTCCCTATTCGAACGCTATTTGACAGTGTACACAGTTCTAACGGATTAATATCGTCCTTACTAAAGTACCCGAGGAACGGATCGAGCGGAGCGTGTACGGATCTTTCGTGCAACGAGAGACAATGTCTACCTACATCAGCCGTAATTTGTCAGGCCACACGCTGCCGCAGAAGTGCAAGCTCGCTTCCATCTGCAGCTACGGTAGCCCCGCGCTGTCTTCGACAATACCAAATCAGCTTCGAGTTTCCTATAATCTCGTTTACCTAACGGTCATGCGACGTTCTACCGGAAACGGTAACTGTCTGTTTAATACCGTGAATTAGACAGCTTGATTACTATGGCGTCGCGAGGTTTGTCGCCCTCCCCAATCCGCGAGTATCGATTTTATTCGTCGTACGGAAAATACGGCGGCAAGAAAGTGTGACTGAATACTTCCTCGCTAAGTCAGCGAGACTGTAAACTGATGAAATCGTGAAAATCGATTATCGTGAACGGCAAAGAAAACATTTCGAGCAGAGTTAATTACGAAGGAGAAATCAGGCTATCAAATATCGGCTACGCGTACAGTAATTAACGTTCGTCACACCGACGTTTTTCCGTTGGAAAATTACAATGAAATTATTAAACCCGTCAATATTACTCGGGCACAAAACGTCTTAGCGTTAATCAATTTTGCTACGGCTCATTAAACCCCGCGCTCCGCCAGCATCAGGTTAATTCGGTCAAAATTCAACTACGCCGTATACTCGCCGTAACATTCGACGAAGGAAGGTAGATAAATATTTATAGCCGCGCCAGCGACGCAACGTTTGATGGGAAAATATCCGTATGAATATATGGGACAGGAACAGTGGCATGTAATTTATACGATGTACTTTGATACGGATCATCCATATTAAGCAGGCGATGCCTAACCGCTGTAGCCGTATAGAAACTGCCAGTTCGTTAGACCGATCTCTCGACGTCCCCCTTCGCGTCCGAATACGGCTGACGTTTCTCTTTCACCGTAGCACCCTCGCGCGCAAACTTTCTCTCCTTTCTCCTCTCTTTACCTGCCAGCCCCCGCGGAGAAACGAGAGTAAGTCCCACGCTGTGCGCTCGAGTTTGCCGGGTGAGCTCCGCGATTTAATATTCGGCCGCGTCGCGTCGCGTCGCGTCGCCTTGATATTCAGTGGACAGATATTAGCATGTAAAGCAGCGTACCGAGCTAAGTTTCAAGACGGATTTGCTTCCGTCTGTACGCCCAGTTCCGTGGAAAGCCAACCAATAAATTTTCCGCGACGCGGGGCGCTGCATTCCATCGCGCCACGCGTATTCTCGCGGACAACTTTGAGCGTCGTTCTGTCGCGGGTATTAAGGGATCGAGGATTACAAAATCTCAATCAGAATATCGGTTACTTCGATGAGGTCCTGAGAGAATTCGGCTTCCCTGGTGACGAGCGTGTGAAACCGCTTTCACGAATACGCCGGCGTGTGCTATTGAAACGAGATAACGCTTTGAAATTGGTACGGTAGATTAGGTAAGGTTTAGGCTACGTAATGTCACTGACGGAACACTGGTAGTTGTTTAAACAATTTTTTTTTAATAGCGTCGTGTAATTTTTGCCTCTTTTGAGTTTATTAGATGTTTTAACCTGAAAATAAAATGATTTTCTCATTTTTGATAGCCCAACTCGAAGCTTAAATAATTCCCTAACAAATGCTCGATTCACTTTTCAATAGTATGCACATGCAACGAATTTTCGGGCGACAGAATTCTATGGAAATCTGAATGGGTGGGCAAATTCTTATGGACGGTAGTATGCGCGTAGGATAATATAAAAATAACGAGACTATGCATGCGTAATTCCATAAGCGGCGTAAGTATCTTGAATGCTACGCCAGAGACTAATAACGGACTAGAGATGTATACTCCCGCGTGTCCACTCTAGTTTTCAAGATTCTTTTTTCCCCTGTTAACCCAATTACTCTGGAACAAAAACTATGGAAATATTTTTCTCCTCGCGGAGCTTTAGAACACATTCTACTTTGTAACTAATGAAACACGACTCGAAAAGTAACGCGTTAGAGTAGTCTATCGCAAAAGAGCTGACCATCCTTCGCGTGAAATCGGTTGCGAGCCACAAAAGTGAATAGTTCAAAACTTAAAATATCGTCCAAATGCAAATCACCCCCTTTTATCGAGCGCAACGAAATTGCTCGGTCCACAAACTCGATTCCCCGCGATTCGAATTAAACGCTCGACGTCGCGCAAGTATAAATTTGCGAAACGAAAGAACGGTCAACGGCGCCGGGAATAACCAAGTGCTAGGGATCGACGTTCTTTAAAAATACGCGACGGTCCGATCGAAACCACCGATCCGGTTGACCAGAGGCTCTCCGGTCCGTCGAGCTTAAATTTTGTGGATCCCCCCCACTCGTGTGTCTGATTAACGCGACTGCGGCTCGATTTCGGTCAAACGACAAAAGTCGTGGAATCGAATATCGTTCGATCGGCAACATTTTTGCGTGAAACGATAAAACTTTTCGTGTAGTAAAAAAAAGTGCAGGTTAGCGCGCTCTTGTCAACCCAGTCCCCCCATTTCGGTCAGTAATTTGACTCCAGAGAACGGTTAGCGATATCAATGCGATCGGTGGGCGTGGAACAGACTGTGTCCCATGGTTTACGTAGTTTGTTCCTCTCTCTTTTTTTTTTTTTTATTCGCGGACACGTTCGCCGCTTTTGTCCTCGCGGTGAAACCGCAGAGCGTGAATTTCCCGCAGAGGTGTCCGCGGAGTTTGGATTGAACAACCGATTGGAATTTTTGGATTTTGGTGAATCCAACTAGAGCGGATGAGCAAAGGTTGTGCCGATTTGGGGAAACGATGGATCGGTTTCACGGTTATCGCGAGTACTGCGAGTACTACGAATATGGTTCATTGTTGTTTATACATTGAAGAGTGAAAACTATTTATATAAATCTCGGTAAAAATCACGATACGCGTTACGTTACGGTTCAATGAAACGAGATACTACATTACTTTGCAAAAAGAGTAAATATTCACCGCCAAAGTAGAGATAAAAAAAATATAAAATACATCTCGAGCCTGCGATCAATCACGAGCAAGGGAATAATATAAAATTGTAGTTGCGCAATTTCTCAACGAAAAGCGCGACAAATTTAATTCGGGAAACATTAATAATATTGGAAATATTTCAAACAAATTTTTTTTAAGACACCAACAATCTAAATGCATCGTAAATATGGAAACGCGGAATAATGTTTGTCGTAGGAATACTCGGTGCAACGAAGTTATTAGTTATGAACTTTTATTCCGACAGAAACATTTCATTTCTCAGTTTTCGTGGACCGATAAAATCCATCCGCGGATAAAAATTCACCGGAAATACGTGCTCGATCCAATAACCGGTAATTTGGTTCCCAATAGAAATGGAGGAGTCTGTGTAACGCCCATCCGTGGCTGGTATAATTTTTTTCACGAGAACAGTTTTTCGATACCTCGGTGCATTGAGTTATCGCCCTGCGGTTTACGGTGGATTAACCGTTATCACTGCTTACTTTTTTTTTCGTGCCGATCGGGAAATCCATGCTTCCGGGAGAGCGGGTATACGTTACCGGCTAACCAAACACCGGAGGAACTACTACTTCGTCGGATACTTTAATATCTCAATTGGTACTTTCGTTAATCGTGCACGACGTCATTAAATGAAATTTATGCGCGCCACTCGAATTTTGCTTACCGAATCAGCCAGATCTTCGCGTTCGCGAATGATTATTCGACTGAAACGAGATTCGTTGGAAATCCCGACGGGTTTGAGGAAACGTAATATCCACGGCTGGAAAGAAAACCGCCGGGTTTCTCGCCCAAAAAAAAATCGAGTATACACATTAATCGAGCTGCGTAAAACAGGATTTACGTGTATTTATCGTAAAGAAAAAATTGGGTGAAAACAGATTTTACACGTTGAACGAAATAATGCGATTTAACCGAAATCCAATACGAATATTGGTGTTTGGATTTTTAAACGAAAATATCTGGAGAATTAGAATACGTGACGCGCGGCATTGTTCCTTACAAGCGCAGATGTAATACCCGAGTATAATGCAGCCCGTGAGAAACGTTGGAAAGATAATAATTCATCTAAAGGGAGCAACGTGTGTTCGGGAATCCAAAAGAAAACCGTGGATGACTCCAAGTCACAGATTTGCATATAAATCCGTTTTTTAAACGTAAGCAGCGAACTACGCGATGGGATTCTGCAATTGGGATAAGAAAAAAAAGCAACAAAAATTTCAAACCAACTGTATCGCGAGTAAGCATGAATTCGTTAAAAATAAAAAAATAACACAATACCTCCCGTACCGCTATAAAATTATAGTCGAAGTCGCGTGTCTATCGATATTGAGATCTTCCCAGAGAAAACTCCAGGGGACGTGTGTTTTTCGTTCTTAACGGTTAGAAAGCACGAAGCAACAACATAACGCTTCCGAAATAAAGCCACCCCATTCAGAAAATTGCGCTACCAATTTCACACTTGAGTGGGAACAAAAAACCCACGTCGGTTGTATGCACGACCACCAATTTTCCCCGACCGTGATTTTTCGATGGATGGATCTGCGGTTGCGATGGTTTTCGCCGAGTTAATTGGCGGCCTATATGAGGTTTTTTTTTCAGTCTCGAGCGAGGAACATATTGGCGCTAAAATTTCTTGATTAGCGTTTACGATGTTTCTGCTCTATAGGACCGCGACGAATAGCGTACAGTTTTTTTTCCGAGATCGATGTAAACAAAAGATAATTAAATCGCGCATAAATAAAAAATAATTATTTCACGCGCAAACAAAAAGAATCGCATTCTACCCGCCGAGAATTAATCTGGAATCTCCTATGCAACGACACTTTTGATTCTACAAAAAACAAAGCCGATTAACAATTTTATCGGACGCTTCGATCAATCGCGTTATTTTTTCGTTAAAACTTTCCACGGTACAGCGTTTTCGCGTGATCTCGGATACCACGCGTTTACGCACATTAAATCGACGATATGTGTCGCTTAACGAAATAGTGGGGTACAATGCGAACACGTACACCTCGTTAAAATCACAGCATCGGTGGATTTTATCTCCGCGGGCAGTGCGGTTAGGTCGACCGACGGGAGCCAGTCGCGTATTAAAGTGTATTACGGAGAAAGTGCGGATAGGGTGTACGATACAGGGGATTATAGGAGACAAGGTGTCAAGAGACGAAAATTTATGACCCATGGTTGCCGACACAATTTAGACGCGTTGGCAAAACTAAAACGCGAATTCTAAACGCGCAAACCGAGAAGTACAACGTTTTTAACGAAATATTTCTGCCGAGTTACGAGCGTTCTAATTTAATTGATAGTACGCCCGCGCTGTTTATCCACCAATTATAAAGGTCGCATACAATTAATAATTTATGATCACATTACGCGAGATACCACTCGTATTATGAATATCTACGAATTAGGATTTACATTTATACGTGTACCAAAATTAATTACGCGAGCGACAAGCGTGGCTGCATTAAAATTAGAACATAATTACTGCGGCACTTCGTTAATTATAATTTAATTACGAGTATACTTAAAACTGGGCGTGGCAGTGTCCCATTGTTCATTCGATTTCGCGAAACACATTTCCCGTGAAAATCATTTCGATGGCCGATCGTACCTTTCCTCTTTACCCTTCGCTTCGAGAGCGCCTATGAGAATCGTCCCGCGTCATTAGTTATTAGTTTTCGCTAAATGTGTACATTTACCGGAAAATACTGCGCGCGACCCAGATACGGCGCGAAACCCGCCCTCGAAATCAAAGCTATGGCAAAAACATCGCGCCACAAAACCGCTCTCATTTTTCCCAATGCTCTACTTTCATCCGTGCAATTCCTTTCGTACCGGCGGCAAGAAACGCGTCGTATATCTCGTGTCACGCTACTTACCAGCCGGCAACCGTAAATTCTCCCTTCTTATTTGTATTCCGTGCGATTTTAGTCACGTACGATCGTAATAACCTCTCGAAATTATATTCTTAACTACTTCTATTTTGCCAGACTCAAACGGAATTGGAAGTGAGCACACCGGTCAGTAAAACTAATACATATATCGAGCTTATCCTAACGGCCCGCAGATACGAGCGTTTTCTCGTTTATACTCCGGCTTTTGACCGGAAACAAAAAGGAAACATTCGTAGACGCACGCTGTACTCCCCAACCCCCCCCCCCCCCCCCCCCCCGGCGTGCGGACCCCGTCCAGAGAACGAAGCGTCGGGACGCGACGTCTCGCTCGGGAAAGAAAAAGCATCAGGTGGAAGCGAGGCGACGTTTCCCTTTCCAATTTCAAACTATTTCATATTCAGAGCCTGCTCGTATGATATTCAGCCGCGGGACATTAGCATGTAAAGGGTGTACCAAGGAACGAAAAGTGGTTAGAGGGTTTGAGGGTTGGGGGAGGGAGGGAGGGAGGGAGGGAGGGTGGCGTGGGTGGTACGAGAGGGATGGTACGTAGTAGCAACCATCCCGCCGTACCGTAATAATCCCATTAGAACGCCAGACCCTGGGTGGTGGTCGCTCGAGTACATCTATTTGACCAGCTAGTCGGCTAGATAGTCAAACCTGGTCAGTCGGTCACGTTTTCGGGAAATAGTCAATGTTCCCGATCCGGACGGTGTAATGGTACCGTTGTTACCAGTGATCGAGCGCATCGCGAAAAGGGAGAATTTTACATAAATCTGAGACATGTGATTTTCGATCAATTTCGTTACCAAGCACACTGCACATTTGGCGAGTTTCATTAAAATCATATTATACAAAGATATTATCATTGGCGTTAATATATATTAATACCACCGATGAGAATTATCTGGGAAATGAAATACCCAGAATCGCAATTTTCAACGAAATTTTAATGAATTAGAACGTTCGTTGCCGTCTGCTTTAAATCCAATCATCCGTTATAGAATTAACTATATTAAGTTTCCATCCCGATAAATATACGTGGAGTAGCAATTTCTACGGATATCGTCCCGAAACGAATTTAAATCAGAGAACGCGGTTGAACGCGTACTAGAGTTTTCTATTACAACTTTCGATATGTAATACTTAAATTCGTCGAGTCGATGGAAAACGGTCGATTTTCGTAATAAAGGCATTTGACAGTTCCATTGTTTCGGTGATAAAGGAGATCGCTGAAGGGCTGCGGTGAAAGGAAGCTGTAGATAAGCCGTAGCTGGCAGTTATTGTTTAATAGCACAGTCAATCGTGTCAGTGGGAAATAATTCTCCGGATAAATAGCCGCGCTATTATTTTTTTACATCAATCGCCACATTGCTCTCACCCTTCCAGGCCTGGATTATTTGTACTCGCTTCCCATTCAAAACAGAAACTGTTTTGAAGCGAGACAGGGTCACGAATGACAGAACAAAATTGCCATGATTTACACTTCACTCAAAACCACCCTCAATTTAGGGGTAGTTTTGGAGGGTCGTGGTGGCTGAAACACTTACAAAGAGTCAAATTTTATCATTGAAGCAATCACACTGCATTTTGTATTTTATTACAGTAGGTTTTATTCATTTGTTCCATTTATTCATGATACAACTACAAGTACCGCGAACACAGGGTGCTTTCCAAAGTTATAGTTAATAAATTAATGTTGATGAGTGCTTGTACTTGCCGAAAAGAAAAGTAAAGTATCTCAATTTTTGGCAGAGTTTTGAATTTTTAAACGCATTTCTGCGACATATCTGACTCGATAGGCATCAAAGGGTTAAAACTTTTACCCCCTTAACAGATATATCGCAGAAATGCGTTGAAAAATTCAAAACTCTGCCAAAAATTGAGATACCTTATTTCTCTTTTAACTTAAAAGTATAAATCCCCGGCACCAAAAACATCGCGAATACGCGTCCACCCAGTCAAACGTTGTCCAATATTATTTTCCCACAACAAAGACTAAACTCGAAACCCAACTACAAATACTTGGAGAGCAATCATCGGCGCGTGGGTAGCAGGCGTGTAAATTGCCTAATCGTTCCGCCAAAGATTTCCGACAGAATTGTTACGTTTCGAACTGTCACATTAGCGGAACATTTGGTGTCTCGTACTCGCATTATCGGAATATATTTTATGACACTTGAAATATCGAGTATCGCGCGCACCGGCACTCGCGGTTGTGCTCCTCCCGGTAGAAGGCCGGTGAAATTTCGACGGGAGGAGCTAAGCGCGAATTCGATAATCCACAGTTTTCCCTCAGCCGTATTCCGGAGCGAATGGAAAACCGGTCCTTTAAATCCGCAAAGTGTTATCATCCCATCGGCAACCAATACTCGATTCGGGATCGGATGATAAAAGAATTTGAAAATCGAGTGAAACCACCGGTCGAACGTGGAAACATTTTTCACGGACACGCAGTATTTTTGGGCGGTTGATCCGATTTTGACGAAGCCACCCAGGGCCGCGTTGCAGCCAGAATGGAGATTCGAGAATTTATGGTTTTCATTTCTTGGTCCGCGTCGGACGTGTTACTCGCCACGTACGTGACGAAAATATTCAAGAAGTCAAACGACGTTTACTTCGTGTTTTAAGAGAAGCATGCTTCGCCCCCCCCCCCCCCCCCCACTCCGCACCCCCCACCACCATCCCTCTTGTTCGCGTAACGTGTTGCTAGCGGCGCACCCGTGACACGCGGTAGGGATTCCACATTACCGAGAACACGGCTTCGTAATGTACTTTTCGTTTTCTTTCTCGCCTTTCTCTCGTATAGCCTCGTCAGTTCCAGCCCACCGAATGATTTGAATAAGAATCGCGCGCCAAGCGTTTGCACGCCCTTGCACAGGATTTGCACTTTCGCTCATTCGTGTTTTACGAATCGTCGAGATTTCACGCTAAGCCGTATCGATCGAGCTCAACGTTCTATTTTACAATATTTACTGGTATGTAATTTATAAATAGATTCTCACGTAGTAGTCAAGATTATTATGATTATTATCGTATGTTTGTGCAACGTACCATGATTTTCTGGAATCTTCCGCCGTCCGAGATTGCGCGTGGTATGCGCGAGGCGATTGTTGTTTTTATTTTCTTTCCCGAGAGAATGCCGGTTGCAGTCCTAGCAGAAAAAGAACACCAATGTTAGGTGAGTTCGGCCATATTTATATTCGATCATACGTATGAATGAATCCGTGGTTGT
Organism: Pemphredon lugubris; assembly: GCA_933228935.1. Lineage (NCBI taxonomy): Eukaryota > Metazoa > Arthropoda > Insecta > Hymenoptera > Crabronidae > Pemphredon > Pemphredon lugubris. Next base: position 24,796,351 of record OW121817.1, on the reverse strand, counting down.
AAGGAAATTTTTCGCGAAATTGAGTTTACGCATTAATGGAACTGTGTAGAGCACAGGTTTTAGATACAGGCTGAATTTTCTCTACGGAAAAAAGAATTGTCGAACCGAAAAATTGCCACTCGATTCAGCTCTTCGACGACCGCCCAACTAATTATTCCTTAACGATAGATTTATAACCGTGCAGAATTCTCGCGCGATATAATAGTGAATTGACTCGTAGGGTGGGGCAGAATTGTCTCGAAAAGTCCCGAAAAGAAGACGAAACAGAGGAGCCTTAACGAATCGAACGTGCCAGATAAGAATCGTACGGCGCAAAAGTATCTCTTCGGGGATGGCCTTTCCCCGATGCGACATCCAGTTCCTCTCGCCGTAAGGGAATCCTGACGAAATGAATTGGGTCGGCGGCCTTTCGGGGATCGATCCCCGACGTGGCCGGCCACCAAAGGAAGCGCAAAGTTCCTCCAAACGACGCGCTCGTCCTCAGAGGCGAGACAATCAAAGCCCCGAGACCGTTGACGCAGCTCTCGAAATCGATGAACGCCCCAAAAGATGTTGAGCCAGAAAGCCTGAATGAACTTCTGCTCCAAGAACTCGCCGATAGGGGTCAGATACCGCGGTGGTATCCAATTAATTGAGAAGGATTACTCGAAATAGAGAAACGTCACGCGAAAGCCGTGTCCCCTGCCGCACGTAGTATCGGCCGAGTCGTCGGTCGATCGCGTTCAGTCGAGTATTTTGACATATCGGCTAAATAAACGAATGAATTACTATTTGATTTTTGTGGGTAAATGTAACGAGATACTTTTCGATACGCGCCCAGTATTAAATTATCCATGGGAGAGAAAAATTTCACCGATTTCATGGTTCCAGTATTGATATCGGGCACACTTTCGTTTAATTCACTGAACACTGATTTACGGCTGAAGGTTTGGGGTGTTTATTTAACCTGAAAATTGCCATCATCGACGCGCCCATGATTTAATTTGATCGTCCGCGTATACGTATCGAGTGCGCGCGTATTGCGAGGTAGAACAAACTTCAAGTATTTTTCATCTCAATTGGCGAACAAAACGCGCTCGCGTGTGTTCATCGCGCGGGGGGCGGGAAATTTTGTTATTACACGCCTACACGATTTTAAGCGTTCGGAATATTTGATATCGTAGCTCCGATGAAACGGTAACGTCATGGCAAACGGAAAACGATGCACGCTCCGATACCAAAATTTTCGAAACTCTACAATTTCCCTGAAATAATGCCAATGCAGAAATGCCCGACAATTTTCGGAATGGCTTTTCCCGATGAAAAGGCGCTGCTTTCGAGGAAAACGACGCTGCAATTCACCAAAATATTCCCGGCTCTACGACACTCGCGATCAAATCCAACTTCGAACGACTCACCTATTTCTCTCGTCACGCCGTCTACGTAACAGACGACGAGTGTGCGAAAGTATACCTGCCCCTAAGTATAGACCGTAGAAACTTGCAACAGAGCTTGATGAGGAACCACCCGAGGAATCCAGAAGCCCTCTGGGGATCCTGGAAGTAAAAGCAATTGCTCTCGGTACGAAGGACTCGCGTCTCATTTCTGCTTTGGAGACGAGACAAGCGTGCGAGAGAAACTCGGACGAGCACGGAGGAGGTTATTATCCGTTGAGAACCGTCGCGAGTGGCAAGAAAACTGCCCTGGACGAAGGGGACGAAAGGGAGCTAGGGGAGAGGAGAGTGGACCGAAGAGAGAAAAGAAACATACGGATGGAATAGTCTTGGAGGTACATAGTTGACATCGTAAAGCAACGTATTCTCGATTCTTCGGGTTTTGCGAGGGTCGTCGAGAGTTCCGTGAGCAAGCGGGAATCGTGCAGCGCGGTGGAAAGAGTTGGCACCGCGATACAAAATGAGAAGCGAGAAACGGTGGAGCTGCTCCCCCCCCCCCCCCCCGAGCAGGACCGTCGAAAGTTTAGACAAATTAAATCTTATAGGGGAAAAAGCCGCCGAGGGACATAACGAAGTTCCGCGACTTAGCTCTCGTGCGTACACGCTTTGGGAGTTTGCATTTGATGTTTTAATTTGGAGTGGACTGTGGAACGGTAGGGCGAATAGAATTGAATTGTTCTCTTCAAAAGACACCGCGCCTTTCATTTTTTATATGTTTATGTTTATGCAATCATTTTCATTAGATTGTGGTACGGTAATGCACGTGCTTCGAGTGCTCGATGTTTCAAAAAGATATTTTCGAATCTAAAAAGAAACGTGCTTTAGAAATACCGTCAAATGGTTCGCGATGAAAGAGCAATATTATACCAGTTACAGCAAAGTGGCCGAAAGTCGATGCACAATGATATTTAATAATATCAAAGATATAGATATATTAACGCTCCGTGCCGTGACAATCTTTATTGGTAAAAATGTATTCCCCGTGACCTTTCGTAATTTCAATGTATCTTTATAGCTGTACCGTGCAGAATAAAGATACCCATCCTCCCCTCCCCAGCATTTGGTTTCCCCAAAAATTAACCTGTCGACGCAAACGAAACATCCACGCATTCGAGTAAGATTAATCGCTATTCGTACGTGCCATTTATCGTCCCTTCGTTCCACGCGCGAAAAGGTTCAATTCCAGCAGAGAGAGAGAGAGAGAGAGAGAGAGAGGGGGGGGGAGCACTTTCTCGTCGTTCCCCGAAATGTACTTACGTTATCGTACCTGTCGCGATCCCGGTTATCGCGAACCGATCGAGACATCGCTGATAAGAGCGGAGAGGGCAACGTTAGACGAAACTACGGATCGTTTCTCCCACATGGACGAGTACGCGCACACGCACGTAGTAGCACCACTTGTTTCCACGTAGACGCGTGGGTGGAAGCGTTTCGGTACGTAGGGGTTGAATCTATGGTAACCCGAAGTAGAAGTTCCATTAGACGTAACCGGAAACGCAGCTCGTTCTGCGCTCACTCGAGATTCCTCTGAGACGAGCATGCGAATATAACGGTGATGCGATACGCGAAGCTTGTTTGCCCGCAATTGTTGCCGGTGGTGGGTCGACGATATTCGATTATGAGTCGCAGCGAGAACAGTTAACTGTTCGAACTCCCTAGAAATGGCGGAGAATGTACCTTGCCGTTGAGATTCGTTTCGTTTTATTTAGATCCACGGATGTCGATTCAAAGGAATAATTGTAATGCCGAACGTGTAGCTACGCCGCTGATCGGACGACGTTCGCAATTTTATAGTCGTACAATTAACCTGGCTAATATCAGCGTTACACAATTGTATTATCTACAATTATTTCAAGCCAGAGATCTAAATATTTCGGTACAACCTCCGCAGGCAAGTACACGATCCAATGGAGTAACTTATTCGCCAACGCTCCGCGTTAGAATTTTAGTGCCCGGACCCGAAAGTTTAACCGCGCGACTAACTTAAATTTCAACGGTTTAAATAAAGTTCGGACGGGGTCTCGCGATGCGAGTTATTTGCCAGAATGGCATTCCGCGCAATGGAGTAACGAGTAGAGAGAGGACGCGTAAAAATTACGTTTTCCCGTGTAGACTCGTTACTTCGATTAAAAGCAACAACATAATTCACGGGGTTAGAAATGCGCGTTCTGAGCGGTCGAGTATCGCGAAACGTTATACGCGTCCGAGTTTGATCAAACTTTCAAATTTTATTTCAACGGAGGCACAACGAGCAAAAATAAAGCGGGAAGGGTCAATACTTGTGCTTTGCCCGATACAATACTCTGTCTCTTGATATTCATTGCGAATGAATGGAAATTGTGGATAAGTAAGATTTAAAGTCCCACCGTATTGTGCGAGCAAATATTGATTTTGACTACTTGGAAACTTGACGTTGAAATGTTAGCGGGTTACGGTAAGAAATTTCGCGACAAAGTATTTTCGGTTAAATATTCGTATGATCGTGTTTCAATGTTAATGCGGTCAGTCTCAGGTCCCAACCATTCTCATTGGCCTCTCGATAGCAACCGCGCAATATTCTCTCGCAGATCTTCCCCGATATCGCGTAAATCTGAAAAAAAACCGATTGAGACGCCTCGATCGTCTCGAAGAGAAAGCAGCGACAGGCGATAAGCAGGAACCGTTTTTCTCCCTGAATGGATATCGGTATCTGTAGCAGCCTATTTCGGAGCGGCGCGTGAGTGGAATCAATTGAAAGACGGTTTGCGGCGTCGCGGCGCGGCGCGGCGCGTCGAACTAGAAGTTCCATTAAGTCCAAAGAGATGCAGGGCCGTCCTTGGTTCGCTCGGTTAACCCTACGGTCCGTACCAACGCGTGCACGTACTCCTCCCAGCTGCGAGGCGATCGACTAAGTTTCTTGAAACTCGGGAGAAGGGAGCCGTGTTGCAAGACAATGACTCGTAATTAAGGGTTAGATGGACTTTGGGAATATACCACGTCGAATGGTACAAGAAGAAGATCAATTCCGTTGGAAGCCCATGGCGTAATTTCGGAGCAAATGTAATCGCGCGGATGTAGGATACGTTAACGATACCCACATATTCCTCGACGATCAAGTTTCTTCAACGATCGTTTAATTGGCACTGCGTATCGATTATGAGAATCGTAGAAAAAAAGTAATATCTCTGTAGATTATAATTATTATTGGATATCCGTTCGACCTTCGCGGATCGTATTAAATTTCACAATGGCGAATTCTGAAATTTAGCTTTCCGCAAAAGTTTAGCAACGCGGACCGTGGGTACATATTGGAAATGCACTTTTAATTACGCCGATAAAAGGTGGTTCGATTTAACGGATTTAAGCTAGCTGTATTTATCGAAGGTCAATTAATTTCAAGGTCACCGTTAATCGAAATCTTTTCTCGTTTGCTGGCCCGAGAGTTCGAGACGCGAACAAGACTCGCGTTTTAATTAACGCAAATCCTGGACGGCATAATGTCTCGACCCCTCTGAATTTGCGCAGTCGTGCAGATCGGAGGGACAAATACTCGAACCAAGAGCGAGGAGTTTCCGCGCGTCTTCCCCTTAATGACGCCGAAACAACATTTTCGCAATATTATGACAACATTCCGGCGCAAGGCTGTCATGCGTAATGCACGCGGAAATTTCAACGGCAGACATTTACGGCGCGGCACCCGATGCTACGTTGGTTTCGGATAATGCATAACGAGCCGTCGAGCAATTTCGCGTGCGTGGATGGATCTCGTTACCGTACGATACGCGGGAAAGAGAGTACGCGGATGAAACTCGAGGAAAGTGACGAACCTTGACAAAGGGAAACACAATTAAGTGGTGAACGAAGAAAGGAGGACGGGAGCTGGACGAAATAAAAACGAAAGGGACAAGAGGAGAGACGCGAGCGCGTAATAAAACGAGTAGGACAAGGAGGAATCTGGAAGGCGTAAACAAAACGCAAGATGAGAGAGGCAAGGATAACGAGGAGAGTCAAAAATGAAGGGGAAACGTTAAAACTGTTAAAAGAGAGGCAAGAGATATAGGAAATATCCCGCAACGTCGGGCAAAGGAAACTGCGAGGAATTAAATGAGCAACTGCGAGTACGAAGACCGACATAACGATCGGATGCATGTGAGACTCGAGTAGGAAGTACGTACCTGGTGTACGAGCGAGCATAGAAACGAGGGAAAACGTTGGATGAAGAGAAGGAAGAGGAGGAGGAGGAGCAGGAGGAGGAGGAGGAGGAGGAGGAGAGGAGAGGAGAGACAACGGAAGACGAAGAAAGTCGAAGAGAGGATTGATGGCGTTGCGGCAGCAACGAAATCGAGAGAAGAAAAGCAACGGGAACGCGATAGAGACACGGCATTGGTTGCACGACGCGTGACCGGAATGTTTGGGAACGCTCCTCGGTAGCTCGCTTGTTCTTGGTTGGCAATGTCCCTGATGCTCGTTCGGTCGCTCCTACAGGATCAACGTACACACGTACGTAAGCGCGCAAACGCACACGAGCGCACACAAAGGCGCGTCACGAACCTCGGATCGAATCAAAGCATGTACGCTCGTGCCAATGGGAGCGCTAAACCAAACCGAACGAAAGCCACGTTGGAATACTGCGAAATCGAATGGAGTTGTCCGATTTTTCCGCGCAACCGGTGATTACGTCGATACCCTCTTTTACAAACGATTCTCCGCCACCGAACGGGGGGAGGGGGGGCTTGGAAATAACGATCGACGAAATATTCGATGGAGTAAATGCGCGGCCAGTCTCGTTGATGGAAAAGTTAAAATTGATCGGGGCTAAGCTTTGGAGTAAGAACTTTACTTTTCGAGGTTTTTACGGCGGGGAAAATTGATCGTCGAGCGGGTTCACGCGTAAACGCGCGTTTGGTGCTTGCAGTTTTTCGCAATCCTCGTACATACAACGATCGACTCGAACCGAAATGTTGAATTTTCCATGCGCGTGTCTCGCATTCAAATTCCAATCGAGCGAATCAAACATTGAAGGTGATTTTAATCTTTCGCGTCGATTCGGTAGCTCTTTAGTTTTTAGGCAGAGGAGTGGGGTAACTATTGTCTCCCTGGTAAAACCAACTGGCTAATGTTCAACGTATCGCGCAGCAAACCGAACGCGATATTCTGGGATAAAATCAAATTGAGTAAATTATACATGAGAATCTCTGTTCGCAATTTTTACTTCTCTTTTAACAGCCTGAGAATCCTCTCAATTTTTTGTACTTTCCCATTATCTCCGTTTCCCCGTTTCTTTCGCAATTGGAATTGTAATTCGTTTTATGCTCATTTGTACGTACGTACGTGTACGCGTGAGAATCGCGCGAAATTTAAAGGATCGCGTCCCGCGTCCTAATTCCGCGTCTCCCGAACCACTTCGGACACTTTTCCATTTTCTCGGAGGTTCTCTCCCGTTCGCAAAGAAAGGCATTCTCCTAGCCGGCAAAAAATCAAATAGGACAAACTCACGGAGCTCGGCGTTCGTGGGTGTTTGCTAACCAAGCAACGTGCACCACCTACCGACCTACTGGAACGAGCAATTCCATCGTAATAACTTTAACACCGAAGAGGCAATTGTCGGAGCTCGAAATCAACCCTTATCGTGGTTCCGTACAGTCGATGTGCCATAGTCGATTTCACTTGAAATTCTTTCTGTTGCTCGCCCGTGCCGCCCCTCCCCCCGCACACATTAAACAGGAATACACTAAGTACTGGTAACCATTGGACTGGTATTAAGATCTTGAAATCTAAAATTGCGCACGTACCTCTGTATAATACTTGTATTTCGCAATGTACGTACAGATAAGAACCAAGAGTCGAGAATAAATAAATGGAAGAACCATGTATTAAATGGAACTCACTTCTCCGACGACTTTGTCCTCTAAATTTTGCAGTCGAATCGTTTGCCTCAACTTTCTTTAAAAACTCCCATCGACGCGCTCTCACGAGTGTCCGTGAAATCGTACGAATTTCACGCGTCCAAAGTCAAATGGCAAAGTTAAATATCTCGTTAAACGATTACGGCGCGAATCACGAGGCCCCGCAGTTTATTCACGGTGATTAATAATTTAATATCAGCCCGTAAAGGCACTGACTCTCGAAGTTTCTCCGCTTCCATTTCCCACCTTATTACAATTTTATTTTTCACCGATGATTAAGAATCCCATTATTGTTAGTCTTATCGTTAACCCGAGCGTTTCTCTCTGTTAGGCGGCACGCGATTACTCGCCTTTCGTGCTTCTCCATTCAATGAGAATTAATTAAACGCCCACCGATTTCTGTCTCGAGTGACCGTCATAAAAAGGACGGACGAAATAATGGCGCATATCCAAGAATACGAAAATAACGTCCTCGACGGTTCTTCGAAATATGTTTCCAGTATCTGTTTCGCGGTGTTGCTGGTTGCGAGCCACGCCCAAGGTACCTACCCGACCGAGCTGCCGAATGTAGAACAATTAAAAGTAAGTTTAATTATTCGCAGTTCGACTTCAGGAGGCGCTTGATATAACTCGATGCCCAAGTATTCCAGTTGTCGAGTCGGCTTTCAGACATTTCGCGGCAATAACGTGGCCACGAATAGAACGCGTAATACGATTTGCGAGTTACTTCCCCCCCCCCCCCCCGCCGCCCCGACTCAAGAAATTCGCCTGGCGCCAAAGCGTCGACCCGCCCCGAAATGATTCGTTCGGTCAACCCGCGTTTCAGTTTCCCCCCTTTCACCGTTATATTATTTTTCTTGAGAATCCGACTCTAATACCGTTTCTATTCTTCCTCCGCCAAGCAACGCGCGGAGAGGAACGCGCTGTCCCAAAGCACGCAACGAAGCGCGGATAACGCGTACGAATGGAGTTAATAGGTTGGAAACTCGAAGGATATCGACGTCTCTACTAGCATTCGATCGCATTGCTCTCGTTTTTGCGTAATTAACGAACGTGCCTGTCGAGCCTGTCGGACCGTGCGAGTTAGCCGTTGAGGTAAGTCGCAGCTTTGGGAAACGTACCTTAAGCACGACCGCGGGCAACGTTTTCATTATAAAGTGGTCAAGAACGTTTACTCGGTGCGGTATCGCCACTTCTGCGAAGACGCCAACATAAGAGACGCCATAGAAATTTCCCGTGAGCTCGGGCAAGCAATCATTTCCGCCTCCGTCGCGCCTTACTTTCGTGCAAAAAAAAAAAAGAAACGCAGCCAGAACCGAGACGCGTTTACGTGTCACACGCTGTGCCGTGAGACGCGATATCGATTTCGAGTTTCATAAAGGCTCGCGCGGGACGCTCACTCGAGCAATTGTAGCGACAACCTCGAAAGTCTCAAAGCGCGAAACGAGGTTCAACGAGGGAGGGCGAGAGTGCATGACGGAAACCTCGCGAATACGATGGAGGAAAGAGGAGGACACGGACGTGGAACGGCCGGAGAAAAGTAAAACGCGGAATTGAGAGAAGTAAGAGCGGTAAACTGGAACGAAGGGAGGAAAATGCAAGTGAAAAGGAAACGAAACGAGTGAGAGGGAGCTAGGGCGAAAAGTTAATGCGTGAGAAAGGAAAAATAGCAAAAAGGTGAAAGAGGGAGGCAGACCACAGGAGAGAGAGAGGGGGGGGGAGAATGTGAGAGAGGGGTGGAGGGAGGGGGGAGGCAAGCATCCTGGTAATTAGCTGCCGCTCTAAACTTCGTGCAGCCGGCTGGATCAAGTACTTTTCTGGAAAAGTGCCTAATTCCACGCTCGACATACCCCACGGGGGTCGAAGACCTCCCTCCCACACCTATCTGCCTACGTTCCTCGTCCGTTCGTTCTTCCGTGTGCTCATCGTCGTCATCCACCTTTTTTTTTCTTTTTTTTTTGCTGAAAAACCTCCCGAAGCGTTGGCCACACCTTTTCTAAGGGCGCCACGAGTGACCGTACCCTTTTCTTCGTCGAGGATCGTTCAACCCTCAAAGCCGAGAGGATTTTGTCGGTCTTTTTTTCAAGTTTCTCTGTTAAAGACTGCGCGAAAGGTGTCGAGAGAGCTAAGATGGATTAAGGCTTATCGTTTAGCGCACCTTTCCGCGGTTAGAGGATAATTTTCGAGTTGTCGATACGACGGGATCGATAAAGCGCGGATAAACCGATATTCGCGCATTCTCGCGTGTTTTCTACTGCGATAAATCAAGGGGTCGTGTCTCGAGGGCCAGGTGCAGGTAAGCGAAAAGTAGACCTTGTTATTCTACTCTATGGAACAGAGATTCTTCTTCTCCTCCGTGGGACGATATATGTATACCTGTTTATTCGATTCGCGCGCGAAACGTTTGGTCCAAGGACTTCGAAAACAATTGCAAACAGATTTGGAAACTTCGGGTGAAAAACGGAATACGTGCGCTCCGGTCGGGAACGGCAATTTTTTATGCGAGATCGCAGCACGATGCTTTCATCGCGCGGTTATGCAATTTAGCATCGGGCGACACGTCGTCAAATGTAATTATCTATGTTTTATCCGAGCTTCATCTAGCGGCGCGAGCAGGCTTTAATATTATCTAACGCCGTGGTGAGTGCGCGCTTCATATCTCGAGCCCCTCTGTAAACTGAACCAAGCTATTCATCGGAATCATGCCAAGACTTTAATTAGTCTCTGAAACCCACCGAAATCGCGCGTAAGCCGCGCGTTTCTCTTTGAACGCGCGTCTTCGGTCACGGTCATTTCGTAGCCCGGTACGTCATTCTAATCGATAATGGTTTTGTTTCTAGAAATGGAACGAGAAATGGGACAAAACGATTCAAATTTTCGTAAGATTCTCAACTACTTTTCCTCGTCGTTGTTTGAACATCGTCCGTTATTTCCTTTGCTCTTTATTACGTGGACCGTCACGCAAACCATAATTGTATGACACGTGAGTTTCCATACTATTGCCACGGAATATGAATTACATTAATAATAACGCAGAGTTTATTAATGCGTTACAAATGTTTCCCAAATACGGTTGACGCGTCGATCAAAGTGTTACCCATAGATCTATGTTTTAAACGTGAAACTATATTTGCTTATACACGGAATCCGGGAACGCGTGTGTAAAAATTGAAATTCATGTAATAAATATACACCCGCGTATCGCGTTTGTTTGTCATTTTTAGTTCTTTTTTTTTTTAATAAAAAGCGCAAAGATAAAAATTCCGAGTATCGGGGAAATGCAAATATCAAAATTAAATCTGTAATTTAGTTCAAAATAAAATAAATACACGCGTAATTGTTTGGCCGAGTATTAAAGTAAAAATACACGCGAATAAACGCGGAGAAGTAGACCGATCAGCGTATTTTAATTACGCGTGCTTGAAATGCACTAAATTATTTTCCGGATTGTGCCCAAAAAGTGCACCATCCTAGTTGCTATAGTTCCTAAATTGTTAGATGGTTGTTGTAAAAACAAAGAACCACCAAACAATTTAAAAACTATTAGGACGTTCCATACATGGAATAAAAATTTTCTAATTAATTCAGTCTTGTTAGTAATATTCATTTATCGGAGCGTACGTCTAAATTCATAAAAACAAGTTGAAACGGTGATTAACGGAATACATGTTATGTACTAAAAAAATGTTACTTTGTTTTCTAAAAAAAAACACGATACAGAAATGCATACACCATAAACGCATAAATGGATATTCATCGATTGCATTGGATATCTGTGAAGGAAAAAATGTCAGGACAGGTAGAGTTATACCTGACACACACATTTTAAATTGAAAATACATATACAAGGTGGATAAAAAAAATGTTGTTAGCGACAACGAAGAATAAACGGCAAATATACGTATCAATATTAACAAAAAGAGAAATGATGGTCCAATCCCGAAAAAATGTACAGAATACGAGGAAATCACTGATTTCCTCATACATCAGCGGGGACATCATTTTCAAAAAGCGTGGATGCTACGATCCGAAATATAAAGCTTTTTAGGAAATTAATGAAAAAGTGGCCAATTTTATCGCGCGAACAGTTGGTGCGTCGTGACATCTTTTTTAAGTGCCCAGCGTCCCCATTTATTTTGTGGGTCAATCGTGCGTTTTGGAGCTCTCTAATGCAACCGAATCGGTAAAGGTGTCATACAACTGATATGTTATATAAATAAATAATATATGTACAACATGCTAGGGAAAATGTATACGCACAATATTTATATCGTGTGGTTTATATACATTATAATTTATATTCAATCATTTCCATAATCATATTACAGTTTAATATAATTTGCACTTCAGTGAAAATGCATCGTTATATATTCAATTTAATTAGAACCCAATATACGGAGAATGGCTAATTATTAAGAAATATTATAAGCGGTTATACTCTATATTTATTCGGAACTATGTCCAAAAGCGTTCCAAATATATGTATATTCTACCAGCACAGGGATGCAACACTTTTATCAAACGAATGGCAAGCGGATAAATGATTTATGTACAGCGCTTGGAAAATTGATCAAATTAATTACAACGTTGGTAATTGTAAATCTCTCTTTCCAGCCATATAGACGAGCACATAAAACCAAGGGAACACCGATTGCCCCGAGAAGATACAGAAGCTACGATTTAGTCGAATAAATTTAACGGGAAAGAAAACTGTGCTCAAACGATCATCAGTCATTTTTAATAGTCCAACTTAAAAAAAAGTTGTACATTATCATTCACGAGTAAACTTGTAATATTTCTCATTGAATTTAAAAAAAAATATATAATGCACAAATATTACAAAACCCTATTATTTCAAATAATATTCAAAGTATGTAAATTAATTTCAATTATCTAACAAACATTTGTTTCCGGCAAATATTGTATAGATTGAAAGTATTTGCACTGAAAAACACTTTATTCATAATAGTAAAGCGATACAAACACAATCATTTTCATAATTCTTGAATAATCCCGTGCAGCCACGGAAGGCGCAATTTAGTTTGCGCGACACTACTTTAATAATTAAAAACTCGAGCGAAATTCCGTGCCGCCATTTGGGGCGCGTCGTATCGCGCGACTCTATTGTATTAATTAAACATTCGAGTAAAATCCTGTCCTGGCATTTGTGACATATTATATTGCGTACGCAACTTCGGTTAATTAAAAATTGAGACAAAATTTCGTTCCGGGGATTTGTGGCACGTTATATTGCGCAATACTAATTTATTGCTTAAAAATTAAAAACAACGCCGCACTGTCGCTCCGTGCAACAAACCAGTCGAAAACTGCGTGAAGCGATACGTTGCTTTGAGTTGGAAAGAAAACACCTCGCTGAATTTAGTAGCACAAGTACAGATTTAATATTGAAATTTTTGTGAAAGAGGTGAACGTTATATATTATATTATACTTCATCTACGTATGATATATATATTGGCGACAAATAAGATTGAAACAGGTAGCGCTCGGCGTGCACGATTTATTACACTCGTGGCAGATACAAAGAACTAATTTCACAGGCGGAGCATATACATACAAGATAGAAATCTCTGGTTCCTTAACTCTGTCCTCCGTTTCCAATGGGCGTTTTTTCCTTTTTATTGCTTCCCTTTTTATCATCCACCAAAACTGCTCGTATTTTTCTCGTAAATTCTATGATTTTTTTCTTTTATAAGCAGAAGTAAAAGTGCACAATAAAAAGTTCTGGCTGCTCCCTGGATTCCCAGTATCCTCATCACCCCTCAACCGACCAGTTACATATTTTTTCCTAACCTTCCCTTTATCGTTTTATCCTCCTCTTGTCGTGCTTTTTGATCTTTCGCCCCCGTTTTTTCTTTCCCCACGTCAAAATTTTAATCAACCGCTGGCGCACGACTCTCCATAATTGCACCAAACTTTCTCATAATCCCCTTCTTTCATAAACGCTTCTAAAAAAGTGCGCAATGAAAGATTCAGAGTTTTTCCAGATCCCGAGTGGTGCTTCTCGTCTCTTGCTTTTCTTCCTCTTTCATTTTTTCAAACCACACACCGTTTTGCTTTTTACATCGTTGTCTCTCTTACCGTTCTTCCTTTTCCAACCTACTCATCGCAGCGGTCTTCTCTCTCGCTCGCTCTCTCTATTTTCGCGTTTCCTGCCACCCTAGCTACGGTATTTTTCTCTACCCCACGGTGTTATCCCCTTCCAGCTTACCTCTATAATTTTATTTATCGCCCTACGGGACCCTTGTACCGCGGTGCACCCGCCAGGCACCCTTCGCTTTTTTGCCTCTCACTCCTTCTTTCTCTTACTCCGATTCTTAACTCGGTTTTCACTCTCGGGCTTATTCTCCCTTAAACGACCTCGACACCCCGTGATTTTCGCGAACAGGTGTCGGTCGCGCTAGGAATCGCAATGCCAATGTCACGAATGGTAAAATTGACGATTCATTTGGCGAAAAATGGGTTCCTTGTGTTTCCGTTTGAATGTCGTGTCCCGCGTAAAGGTCAGATCCGATTCATCGGCTTATTCCCCATAGTTGTCGTACTTCCGATTTTTTTATCGACAATATGATATGTAAATTCGAGAAGGACGATACATCGGGCATACGTTCGGTCCATTTCAGCGCATTGTTTATTTTACCAAAGAGTGCCAACGAAACAATATGAAACGCGACACAGGATAGCGCGCGTGGATTTTTAATTCTATATATTCATAATGAAACAAACGTCAGGAATTTTAGTAGAACAGCAGTTCAAACAACAGACCGGGTTTCCTCCCCTGCGGAATTATTTCGTCTCGGCAAAGCTCTCTGTTTTCCTTAATTTGCATCTAACGGTTTAACCGCGGGCTGGTAGATGAATTTCTCCGCTCGCGGCAGTTTAAAATCGATCCATTATCGCGGCTAATATAACTTTCGGAATTGCGTCGCCGCGTAAATTTACGATAAGCAGACGTCGATTGCAAAAACCAAAAAAGAACACCCCTCGATAAATCACCCGGCACGAATAACACGTAATCGTATAAAAACGCAGTGGTACCAAGATAACTCTGTTAAATTACCGATTCTTCTTTACCCCGGACATCTCCGGCAAAAAGAGAACGAAGTAATATCCGAATACTTCCGATAGCGGAGAATAATCGCATAAAAATGGGAACAGGTTACACGGCTAAACACCGTGCAATAAGATAATGAGACCGTATTTCATCCGCAGTCCCCCCCCAAAGGACAAATTATCCAACACGCGCGCACACCCGACATAATGAAATACTAATTGCGCTTTTTCAGTTACGTTATTAACTTCGTTACGCGGCCAGTCAGCGATTACGCGTTTTCTCGGCAGCGAAAATGCTTTGACGTGGATCAGCTATTTAAAATCCAGTAACGTTGCACGATCCCGATACCCGCTGGGCGTAATTAGAGCAGGCCGGTTCGAGTTTATTATACTCCTTTGAGAATCCTAACGAGCGCCCCGAAGCTACACGTCTACACGGAACTCCTCTAATAGCTGTCTGTCTTCGTTCGAAATGTTTCTTCGATTTCGGGGTAACGCTGGCGTCGGTTTCGTTTATCCGACAGTAAGACGTCGCCCTCCGCTGTACCGTGCTACGAATCGAATTTGAGGAGATCTCGTATCTGCCTGCTCGTAGTGTCATTTGTGTTAGAACTTTAAACTTCATGCGGCCGCGCGGCCGGTAGTTTACCGTCTCATTCGTAATGTTCAAGCTTTTTGAATTAGGCAAGGGTGAATTGAGCAAAAATGTCAAAGAAACGGGAGATGGTAAATTATCGAGAAGAGGCACGCCCGGATGAAGATTAATTACGTCCAATTCGGAGACGCATCGATCGTGAAAACTCACCGATGGAGGTCAATATTTTCAGACGCTAATTCCTAAAGAAATTGGCCAGAGGAACACGGCGGCCACAGGTATATCTTTTATATACATAGATATGGAGCATATCCAAAAATAGGTTTCTGCGGAAGATAGTGATTCCGAAGAAACTTTTGGCAGAGTAAAATCACTGCGGACGTTTACATATCGTGTAGAGAAACAGCAATATCCGATTTTTCGAGTAAATATACGGTAGCGGGGGCACGAAATAAACACATGGTACTCTCAATATGGTAAGCAGATGCCGAAAAGACGCGAGTAGAACTCTTTCCATTCTATTAAGAAAGGATTTCCGTCAGCGTCGAATTTATTTTCAAACTTTGACGGGGAATTCTGGATATTGCTTTTATCCCGCTGTACGAAATCGATTCGGCATTCCGGTAAACCAAAAAATACCTGCCAGGAAATGCATTTTCCGTGCAACATATTTGGCGCGAAAACAAACTCCGGGGGACATGGAATTTTGTGCGAATTCGCGTGTTACCTTTGGTTTTACCGGTCTGTTATCTGGTACTTGTCGCGAAACGTTCCCAAGTAAAATGTGCTTTTAAACCTGCCCACTGGTACGGGAAATAGCCGACGCCGTGCGCGCCGGAATAATAACATCGTGCAAAAATATTATCTTAAACGTGAAGTACGTTTATTTGATTTCTTTCGTCTTCTTTAGCCGTGGTTGACGTTTCAATGATATCGGATCCTCGATATTTTTCTTACGCCTCCTAAGGCTGTCGAGGGAAACGGGGGAAAAAACATTCGACGACTCAAAGGAGAAGAGAAGAAGAATTACGAGCTCGCTCGATTTCGTTCGAACAAACGGAAGCGAGTGTAATTTAACGCGACGCGACGCGACGCGACGCCCAGAGCGAGGGAGATTAAACTGCGAAAAACCAACGCTCAGTTTAATCATAATAATTCTAATTACGCCGGAACAAAGTACGAGGATAGCTATGAGCGGGACGAGCAAAAACGAGACGTCAGGTGTAACGAAAGAACGGAGGTGAATGTGGGTCGTAATGTCGTCTCGGTTAATTCTTCACTCCCACCCCACCCTCCTCCCTCACCACCCGTCAAGAAAGATTACTTTAAAAACGAGCGTCATGTTTATAAACTTCTTTCGAGTCGCGCTTCAATTAGACGAAATCTTGCTCTATATTAATCTTTTTATATACAGTAGATACTGTTAACCCGCTTTCAGAAATATTCGTTTCTCACGGATCCTTTCTTTCGCGTCAACGGAATATTATTCGACGCTTTTGATATCCGTACGTTATATTTTCGTATTCTCTTTATCAGCATAGAAGGCTAGGTCGGTACACGATCTCACGCGAAGCAACCGACATCTTATAAGAAAACGGAAATAATTGAGAGTTGGAAATGATAATGCGAATACTTGGACGGTCTTTAGAAAAGTGATTTCCAAGAGTAACCGGTGTGCCAAAAGTGGTTATTAAGTTTTCTCAACGGTGGACGAGTCCATCTTCGGGCTTAACGAGAACTCGTCGATCTTAACGACGTGAGCCAAAGTTGCTTTCAGACATGACGAGAAGAATCGTATTACTTTCAACCGCTTGCCTAAACAATCCCGTTTCAAACGGGTCAATTCGGTAGCGCGAGCAGAGCAGAAGCAAATCCTCCAAAAGTTGCGCAACAATCGCGATATCTGTCCGTAAAGCTCTCGATTTAGTAACACAAATTAATTACCCTCCAGCTTCCTCGGACAGTTAAACTACTTCTCTTGGAGCACAGCAATTATCTTTATCGTAACGGGGCTATCGCGCGCAAACTTTCTTGAACGTTAAGGAATCCATTGGAATAATACCGATAATTACCGGCGTGAAATTATCTGTGCAGCAGTTATTTTCCTAAAGCGAAGCAAGCGGTCGAGGGAGCGGAGAGAAAACGAACCGTGGACGAAGGGTGAAGGGAGGAGGTGGGGGTGGGGGTAGTTTAATTTCGTAAAGATACCACCCCCGTTTGCGGTCTCTTGTTTCGGAGTGAACGGGTGAGAGGACGCACCTCCCAGAACTACTGGGCGAAGGTGATATTTAAATGCTAAGCAGTCTCGGGAACAACCGTTTCACAGACTCCCACCCCTTTTCGCGCAAGCCGAATGATCTTGGAATACATTTGAACCCGTTTGCTCATTCCCGTCATCTCGTACCTCGTAAATACCCGCGGTTTCGAGTTGTAATTTGCTGGGCGGCTCGAGAAAAGTTCATCCGAGTTTTCCTGATGGTCGCGCACGTTCCGCGTCGTTCATTTATTTTCTTTTCTCTCTCTCTCGCGATTGCCCGCTGCCCCCCCAGATACGACTGGAAAATTTCATTAGCTTCCGCGCGGAGATACGTGCAGCGCGGCGCGGCGCGTCGTTACGCGAAGGTTATTCATTTTAATCGTAGAGACGGGCTAATCATTGGAGAAGCAAAGCAATGCGGTTCGAGAGTCTCTTGCGGCGCACGGTTGTTTCAATAACGGAACAGTGTTTTTTTTTTTTATCATTATTTTGATCGAAGGTTTGCGCGTCTTAAATATGCCAAAACTTCGATTCGAACAAGTTTTTGAAAAGTACAAATCGAATCAATTGCGGAAGAGATTGGCGAGCGTGAATTGAAATTATTATTATTAAAGATTACCGAAGATTAATATACCTGTCAAACCGGGAATGGTATTCCAATAATCCGTAGTTCTTTGTTAATTGACGATACGATCTCAAAGAAACGTCGAGGTATACATGAAACGTTGAAAATTCGAGACTGTTGTCGATGAATGAATTTTACAGGAACGAAGCTACACGACTTTTGAAACCGAACTTCTTCGGTTGAGCTTCCAGCATTTAAACAAGATTTGTTTTTGCTCTTAGCGGATACCGTAAGCCGAAGATTCTATTTTCTCGAATGTCCAAAGCAGGTAGAAGAGCCATCGAGCTGGCCGATTGTATAGCCTCGATCGTGGCTTTACGGCACGAGCCCTCTTTGCGTGAAAGCCGATCCGCGAGCCTTTCGATACGATAACAGGACAATGTTGCTATGCAGCGAAACTGACCTAAGTATAACGTTGTGCCGCTACCTACATCTACCTTCGTTCCACCTGAATTTATCTCAATACCTGACCCCATTAAGGATTGCCATTAGAATCGAGTCCCAGTGTACTGGACTGTTTCAGAGACGATTGCGACTTATCGAGCGATCGTTTATCATTGTTTAAATAATTCGTTTTACAACAAAAAAAAAATGTCAATCCTGATAAAAATTTAATTTGCATAAATGGTTATTCGTCCTCCTTTATCTTTTGCGTCCCACGCGATGAGATTCGTTTAAAATATTCAACCTCGGAGGGTTTAGCGGAAGAATCTGCTTTTTGTTTAATTAAAGAGAAATACGTCCGTCGCTTATCGTTGGATTTTAAAAAGACACTCTTCCGTAGCAGAGATCCGAAAGTCTACGGAAGCACGTGAAAAGAGTTCTCCGCGTAACCAATAAAATGGTCGCCGTTCGTCGTAGAGGTATCCGGATCCCTTGAATTAAATTGAAATTGAGCCTCTGTAACCGAATCGTTATTTTCTACGGGTCTCCGGGACATTTAATTTAAATAATTATACGAAAGGGAATACGAGGAAATAAATAGCGGGGTTTTTAACCCCCCCCCCCCCCCCCCCGTATATGTCGTTCCCAGTCTTTCCGTTCACTCCAAACGAACAACCAAAAGATAATTCCCACGTATCCGGGCGATTACATTCTTCTTCGCTCGTAACCGAACGATTCTCGTCCCGTTGTCTCTCATTGTATTTCCATTTTACGTCGGAAACAAATTTTCACTGCTTTTACCAAAAGCAACACGCGACCTCGTTTCAACGACGTATAAAGCTCTTACGGTTATCTGGAAGGTTTCCACCGATAGGAAAAGAATACGAAGAGGGGTTTAGCGAAATCCTGATAATGGATTTGCGGGACGAGACGATGTTTTCATCAATTTCGTACCGTGACCCTTATGCGGTGATAAGAGAATCATGGGACTACATGCTCCCCAAAGTAGTTTCCGTGAACGTCGAAGTTTGAGCCTGCGGACACGATAAGAGGGACCAAGGACAATACGATACGAAAGAACATCTAGAGGCGAAAGATAACGGAGTTCTTTTTTTCTGGGGCCGTCTTTTGAAATTGCAAAATCTCACTCGACAAATCGTTTGCCATCGTCGAAGACGTCATTGGACGCGGCCCGTAGTTCAACGATAGTCAAAACGATTGATACCGACTCGTTTAATTTCTCGCATCTCGAGGTCACAATATTCTCCGACCCACCGAATCGCCCTTTCAGCGGAGACAAATCTTTCGTGTTTACTTCCGTTGGCGCAAAGGGTAGCGGTACGTATCGCACGTACTCGGACTTAAAATTATCATTATGAATATTCAATTTCGTCCCGAGTAATTCCGCAAATTTCCCGAGGAACATTAAAGATGCAACGTAACGTTAAGCATTGAAACCGTGACTACCACGTACCGTGGCCTAGGTATACGAACAATTTATCGGTTAACGCGAACATATATTCCGGGTTAAAAAGGGGGGCGCTCTGAATACGATACAATTAGACAAAAACGTTGAATATTTCATCGCTGACCCCCCGCGCCGACGTCGTAAATACATTATACGGTTAAGCTAAGCACAAGCGTACAATTAAATTTCTTCCAACGTCCTAGAATTAATATGCTTTTTCCCCGTTGAAGGAAAATATTTCTGTTTAGTAAGCTTAGGCGAGCCCGTAAAGAGTGACACACCCCGCAGATCCACGTCGCGTCGAACATTTTTTTTCTAATCCCATTCTCGGTCGAATCGCGTAATCGCTCGTTAATGTATTTAGCCGACAGCCAGTAGCCACAGATCACTAAACCGAACGTAATAAACGTTACTTTTCTGCAAAACTGTTACGCTCTCTCTCTCTCTCTCTCTCTCTCTCTCGGAAAACCTGGCAAGATTATGCTGAAATCGACCGGGTGCCCTTATTACGCCACGGTACACCGTCAAGTATATTGCATGGGCTGCATTACGGTATATTGAATGGCATCGTAGCGCGCATTAAACATATTAGACGGCTATACTCCCGCCTTAGATAAAAGCGCGAATAAAAAAAAAAAGAGTGATTTATATCGGCCGTTACATAAAGGATGAAAGAACGATTGAAAAAGAAATAGTGGTGGTGGCTGCTGGCATAATAAAATTCTATTTAATTTTACTATGGTTCGCGTACGCGCGTACCCGCCGTAATATCGTAAAAACTGATGAATGCAATTAACATACACGATGCACCCTCACGCTACTCGAATAAAGCAGCAAAGATAAACGTGTTAACGCTTTATCTACCGCCACCGATGACGCGGACGCGCACAGACACGACCAAGTTACTAGGGACGTATTCAAAATTAGCTTATTTAAAATGCTGCTTGTCGATAAATACTGACGGCAACGAGTCTCTTTATCTACCGTGCGGTAGGTAAAGCGTTAACGAGAATGAGTGATTCGTAAGATTATTTCTAACAGAGATCTTTTTTTTTCTGCGATGTATCTCTCGAGTAAAGTCGAAAGAAAAATCACCGTTCGGATTAGAATTTCAAGAGAAATCAAAGGAAAAGCTGAACAGTCGCAATGACTGTACACGTGAAGATGCAAATGGGGTAAATTCGGAGCGTTGGATCGTACACCGCGATAGCACGAATTCGCCCGTCGAATGGGATCGTCGACATTTACGTATCCGCCGTGAGTTTCGGGGGGGTTTCTCCCGATTTTGAGTCCAAGTTCAACTCGTACTCTGGCACGAACTTGAGACGATTTCACAGAATTGCGCGAGGTTGGATGTCTGCGCGAGATCGAATCGACGAATCGAATCGAAATAACGTTTGGAATTCGGTGGGAAGGACGGGGATGGGAATGACAGAGGTTGGATAACTTCGCCGAATATGGTGGCAAAAAGGGTGTGAAATATCTGGGAAATGATAACCCTGGTCGGGAATCATCCCGAGAGGAACGAAGATTTTACAAAATGTTGGGCGTCGTACCCAATCTTTTCGGAAAACCTTTTTGTTTTTCCGTAACTCTTGACAATGTGGGGAGTGGGGAGATACGATCGAGGGTTTCAAGTATTCGATTCAGGATGAAAAAAAAAGGAAAGAAAAATTCATATCTGTTGATATTCGGCTCGTAAAATTCCCAAATAGCCTTCAACGCAACGTTTCATCGGCGAAATGAAATTTTCCGAAGTTTTTTCATAAATATTAGAACGACGTCGATATTGTTACGAACGGCATTGTCTCCCTCACGTCCGGTACTACCGACAGACAGGCTGTTGTCGGTTGCGTACCGTCGATATTCAAAGTTATCGAGTTCGTTGAGTAGAAGTTTACATTCGGTCTCGACACGAACGTTTGCACCTCCGTGCAACAAAATCGTACCATCGCTCAAATTGGCCCAATCTCCTTTACTTAAGCGTAAAATTCATAACAATGCTGTGGGCGGTCGTAATATTCTTCGCGAGAAATCCACGTACTTAGAGAATCGAGACGAAGGATTGTCACTTCTCGCACGGCGAAAGGATAAAATCAGATTAAGTTACCGTGCCACCGTTCTCAAAATCCTCCTCCCCATTGACGCAACAACCCTAATTAAAGCTCGATTCTCCGAGAGCCCAGCACTGAATACTAGTCTAGAGGATCGGTTAAATCACGCTCCGATACCGTTAATCCTGAGGAACTAAAAAAAAAAAAGAAGTGACCGGAGGAAGAGAAGCGGATGTAAGAAGGATGACGAGAAAGGAAGGGAAGAGAAAAGGGTAATGAAACTAAGAAGATTGGATGAAGCGGAAGAGCTAGACGGACGTGATGGAGGGAAGAGAGGAGAGGAGAAGAAAGAGCAAAAGAGGGAGAGAGAGAGAAGAGGAACCACCGGGAGAGCGGATAGAGGAACCTTGGATAGATAAAGAAGCTAGAAACTTTTTAGCCCTGACCGAGGCTAGGGGATGGGGCGGGAAGAAGGGACTGGTGGGCGGAAGGAACGACGGGGATAGGGTAGGGGATGAAGTTGGATAAGTTTAATGCCATGGACGGAAGGTTATTTCTCTCGCGGCTTCAGCGGGTAAATGAGAGACCGCCGAAGGTCGCTTCACGGTGCTTTCCTGCACCGCGACCTAACCAAGAGGTTGCTTTTAATGAACTTTGCATAATGATGTTCGCCAGATCGCCGTTACTCAACTCGCGTGACAGCAATTCCCGCTTGTTTGTTTGTCGAAACAACGCCGGTGTTTCGGCGACGAAGAAAAGTACGCGCACCGATTTATTAATACCGAGGACAAATCATTTATTCACGGCTTTACCCGAAGGGGGGATAGAGTCTTGCGCGCTAGACGAAATTAGTTGAATATAGAACGACCAGCGTCAAATATTGATGGGTACGTTAAGAAGCGAGTAGTTTGCCTCTCAGCGCCGAAAGGGACGCTCCACTTTGAATTACGAGCAGAGTAGAAGCTATCGAAAACAAATTGGATCGACGTTGAAACCCGTGCGCGTCGCGCAGTTAAATTGCGAGTCGAGATCGAAATTGCAGAGCAGTCAAATTGAAATTTCGCGGAATGATTTATGCGAGAGTAATGATGCAACGAGATGGAAACGTTCATTCTTAACGTCTGACTTCTGTAAATTATTACCGTACGAGGCGATGGTTAGAACAAAAGCAAACGCGAAGAGCCGAGAGATAAGAGCGGGGGGCTGAAGTGGGATGGAAGTTGAAGAACTCGCCGGAAGAAGTACAAAAGAATAAATGCGAGAGGAAAGAAATCCGGAAAACTTGATCCTCTTAAAACAGCCCAGTTTTATTCCTCAACGAACTGAAAGTACGCGGAGAATTCGAAAATAGGATCTTCTTTCCCAATGTGCTTTACCCTTGACTGTCGACTCGGTACATGCCTATCCGTATAGCGTGCTTCAGACTAGCTGCTAATTCGCAACAACATTAATTGGACCGTTTTGATTAAACTGGACGGTGCGCGTATATTGTTCTAGGTACCCTTGGCTCATCCACATTTGCGTCTCACAGTAACTTGCATTCGCGCGAGAGTTTAGTAATACAACCTCTTTTCAGGGTTCCTCGAATTTCAAGCGAATTAAAAAAAAATCACTTTTTTCGGCGCGTTAGCAATTGAAGCGCAACCGAGGTAGAAATATTATAATATCACGGGCATACCGCGCAATTAATAAAATATCGCTATTAACCGATAACGGCTTTTTAATAAATCAGTGTTAAATAACTTCGATTAATATTTGTCGATGCAAACGTTAACTCGCGGAAAACTAAAATGTGTACCCATAAATGTTAAGCGTAAATTTGTATTTAAATCCCCGAATGGGGTACGCGGATATTACTATTGATCGGTCCACGAAAACTTGCGATATCATTTTCGGATTCCGAGACAATTATCGGTATCGAAATAATCTTAAAACAGGAATGACCGAAACATATTAAAGCCTATGTCGGTTTCGGTTACGGTTCTACAAAACCGCTACTATCTATATCGGTTCTATTTAATCGGAACCGAACTCCATGTAGGTCGGAACCTTTTACTTTCGGTAACCGTTGCAATACCATTTCGGTTCTTTAACCTAGTCCTCCCAATCGCTGTGCGCGATTTTCTCGAGAATAATTAAATTATTGTCTTCTTTATCTAATAAGAACATATACACGTATTATCGTAATTTATGTATTTGCAAACTTCTGCTCGTGGCGTGCCGTGGAATTGTCGAAAAAACGTTGATGTGCCGTGGCAGATAAAAGGTTGCGGGACACTGCTTTAACCTATTAAGAGTTTATATCCCGAACGCGACTCAGGGCCCGGTAATCGCCGACATCGCGTCGCGTTGAAACTGTTTAACGACAAAAAAAGAAAGGTCAATGAGGCGACGCGCGGACTGCTGTTCGGGCAGAATTTATGGGAGAAGAATCGCGAAAGACACGAGATATTACCGGAGGGCGCGAGAAAAGAACGTTTGGGTCACGAGTGTAAGGTTGTGAGAAAAGAGTGTTCGAATCGACCGACAGTTTGAATGGATTTTAAGAACTGGTGGCCACCAGGTATTGGCACGTGGCAAGATTGTGCAACCGCGTGGATGAGATTAATCGTAAAAAAGATTCGAACTAGTCGAAATCGAAGTGCTGGCGTATATGTAGAGTTGTAGAATCGTGGAATTGCAAAGAGCAGTCTCGAAGAGCGGAATTTTCCGAGTTGAAAAACGTTTTACGCTTGGAAAGCGTTGTGCCTTAACCATATACGTACAGGGTGTTCATTTTAAAACTTTCCACTCGAATATCTCGAAAAGTATGAAAGATATTAAAAAAGTGTGAAACGCGTGTCCAAAACTAAATTAAAAAATTGACCCTGCACCCCTCTTTCTCCCTCGAAATCTTTGGACACGTGTTTTACACTTTATTAATATCTTTCATACTTTTCGAGATATTCGAGTGGAAAGTTTTTAAACGAACATCCTGTATATTGTATGTTTATCGATCTATCGTAATACGCTATTTCTTTGTGATAAACCAAGATCATCTGCTCCTCTCTCGCCGGTACAAAAATATCTATTCTTTACATTTATTCGTAATGCTATTAGACCTTTAATGGGTTAAAACTATTTCCGCCGAAACCTCTATTTACGCTATTTAAATATCTAGGTACTGTTATTGATTGCTATATCCAAAACCGTTTCGAGCCCTGGTATTAACCGATTTACGTGTATATTACTCGCATATTTGGCCTGAATTTCTTATCCGTAAGCAGAATCTCCAGAATAACAACGTCTCGTCATTCTCGGACCTACCCGTTCGAGGCAGTCTTCGCGAGGGATTCGAGTGATTCATGAATTGCGACGCAATGCCGTTATCGATGGATAACAGTCGCGACGAGAGCCACGTATCTTTCTTCGATAAGATGGATAATGCATGAGAGATCTGGGAGTGACGCGCGACGTCCTCTGAATAGCTTCGTACGAATCTTTTCTACCTGAGGCACGCCGCTCCCGTTGGAAAACGACGAGTCAATTATAATCGTAGAATGGAAATACATGCATTATTTATAATCAAATCTTTCGACAATGACTTACGGGGTGGTATTTGGATCTACCACCTGAGGGCGGTCTCCGTATAATTCTCGTCAACCACGTTAATCGCTAGGTACGCTGTTTTGAAAAGCTCGTAAGACAAATGTACGCGTTCAATTATAAACTTCCAGTTACGGTAGTTTCCGTCTTATGGAATACCGAGATTACGCAAGTTCTAATAGATCGCTTTATTTCGCGAGTAGGAGTTGGTATCGAAAATCGCTCGAACATTCTGGATATACGGTCGGTAACAGTTCGGTAGTACTGGACAAATGTTTTCCGATACACTGGTTTGATAATTAAGCGGCCCTAATTACAAGATAAATTTTGAAATGGAAGTATGCCTTTGTCACGGGATACGATGGGTCCTCGCGGAGTATTGAAACTTTGTGCGTTCGACGAGTTTTACTGGAACACGATCAAAATACAAACTAAATGGTACCGAGTTTTTGATGGCACATCGTCGTATAAATTCTTGAGATAACGAAGAAGTATTATGGTAAATATATATTCTTTTTTGAAAAGATCAAAAGTTTAATTGTCGCCCGCTTGTACAATACTTTGCCAGAGACAAGACCTTGTCTCTTGATATACGTATGTACGTATACGTTTCGCAACGTTCCGTTACCAACTTACATGGCAATTAGGGGAGATTTTCGAAACTGTTTAATTCTATACGGTGGGAAAGACCATATCGAACCAATAATTACATAGTTCCTATTCCGTACTAGTTACCGGAATCTATTGAAACTTCTCGACTCTGCCGAGTTGGTTGTCCCTTCTAGCGAGCAACATCATTATTTCCCAAAGTTGATAACATCGGCATATGCAGTTCCGGTCTATTCCAGAGTAAAACTAGCGTTGTAGTTAAATTCAGCCACCGTAATAATTAACGGAACAAAGAACGGACAAGAGGGGGGCGACGTGGAACGTCGCGCGAGAAATGGGGATCAATGATTAAACGAATTACCGATTACTAATGAATTCAAACAGGTAATCATAGATAAAATGCGTAGAATACTCGTACAAACAGGCTTAACGCGTTTAATCGAGATAAATTATTGGAACGAAGCGAATGGATAGAATCGATAGCTCACTTGCGTTGATTGTCACTGCTACCGATGATTGTCACCGCTATTATGCTGCCCGCGCTGTTCTCGATGATGCTGCCACTCGTGGACAATCAACGCTACCGAGTCGATTGCCACTGCTACCGTCCGACTCACACTGTCACTGATCGATTGCCACTGCTACCGTACGACGTTCGTTTTCCCGCCAATTCTAACCGCTTCGATGGCCGCCGCAAATACAAAGTTTTCTTGCTAAATTACTGATTTGGCTTGCACGCTATTACGTTCCCCCCCGATTAGCTGATAAACTCCGCGAACTGCATAAGTACTCGCAAATTCGTCTGACTTTTAACACGAGATCCAAGATTCTTCTATTCCAATTACCTCTTATCCGTAGAGTAGAACAAAACTAGTATTTATTGCGCGTCACGATCATTTGTTAAACTGAAAATCGGAAACGAGACTTTAACTTTTTCGCGTGACGTGACCATAGCGTGTTCCTTCCACACCTTTACCAACATATTTTTGTTTCCCCGATCATTTCTGTGCAATTTCGTGATAAAATTAATATTAAAAAATGCACCCATCGGCTGCGTTTCACTTAACGGAAGGTTAACCGAATGGAGTTTCGACGCGTGCAATGTGCATTTGCCTCGTTACGTGGCAGCTAGCCCAAAATATCATTTCCAACTTCGCTTCCAGTTCCGACACAATTTAAATGAGCTTGAAAATTAAATTTACAATATCGGTGGTGTTTCCGCTACGGTGTAAGCTGTATTTAACTGCCGAGGGATACCGATGTCGCGACAAGACTTTCCGTTCCCTTTTCCCCCCAGCTCCATCGCCGATGGAATTTCAAAAGTTTCTCCCAATGCGAGGCAAGTTTTTAATAAAAAGCCATTCGTTAACTGCGAAGGTTTTCACGTTGACATTTTCCGCGGAGGCATTATTGTTACAGTTTCCGTTTCATTATTTCCCAAACTCCATTTGTCACGAGCGCGAAAGGAAACGTTAAACGTTAAACGTTATTCCACAATTCAATTTCCAAACTGGCGGGTATTCTAATTCTACCGAAGATTGAAGACCGCAGAATTTCATTTTCCCCGACACTAACTCTTGAAATTTTCGTAAATCGTGAATTGCCGTGTCACAGTTTAATCCCGTCTACGGAGATAAGCCTAATAGTTTTGTCGTCCATCCAGATGTCTCGTCCATGTCAAACTAAACGGTTCCCCCGTGGGAGCGTTAATTTATCAAAGAACCGATACACGAGCAACTCGGTTCCATTCATCATTCCCTAACTCCGTCCGAGTTAGATATTTCGAATTAGAATTCCGGGCGCGTAGTCTTCCCAGCAGAGAAGGATCGCACACGTGAAATCGTGAAAAAGTGCTCGATCGCGAGGGGTTGCCGAATGTGCAAGGGTGTAAAGCGAACCGAAATAGACTGTACTTGCGCGCGCGTGTGTGCGTGCGTGTATGTTTGCGTTACGTCAACGGCTAGATGTACGCGCGAGGTCTTTTGGCAAACCTCGCGAACCTTGGTGGAGTAAAATAACATCGAGATAGACAGAGAGAAAGGGTAGAGGAGAGAGAGAGAGAGAGAGAGAGAGAGAGAGAGAGAGAGAGAGAGAAGTGAAGCGAAAGAAGGTTGAGAGGAGACAAATAAATTTCAATGCGAGGGCAGTCTCTTTTCCCGTTCTGTGCGCTTACATCCTTTCCGCATGGAGCGGAAATAACTTTTCTTAAAATTAATAGCGCATCGTGACGGTGCATCGCCACAGTGGCGTTTTAAGTATAACAATATCTCGTGGCTTCGCCCCAACGATTCATGGAATGTTACGCTCCATGTGGCACGAGGGGGTAGTTTAAAACCGAAGGTACCGTCGAGCGTTCCCATACTTTTCAAAAGTAAACGTATAAATCCCTTCTCGCAGGGTTTTAAATTTTATGACTTAATTGTAAATCTTTGTAGATACGTTATTGCGAAAAATGCACTTCGTGTTTCCGCGTTGCGTCTCACGGATGTTTAAATTTAAATACCGCTGCGGAAAGTAACGTAATACGATGAGGAAAATTGGATCGTAAAAAGATATATCCACGAGAAATACTTATCGTTAGGTACAAATATGACAATTAACCCCTAGCGATATCGATAGCGTCCGCTAACCAGCACTTTGCGCTCCAGAAAATTCAATTTGGTTGTCTGGCGTTCGGATACAGTGCGGACACCGTGTTCGCGGAAAAGGTTCGAATGACGCGTGCGTATCGTAAGACGTTGACCGCTGCTCTAATTTTCGCGATGGTTTGATTAATCAAACTATGGTACTTATGATATACTTATGGGACATCCTGTATATATCAGCCAAGTTGGACAGCAATGGGGTCTCTCCATTGCCGATCGGCGCAGAAAAATCTTTTATACGGCCGTTTCGACGTGGATTCGGGTAGACGCTGAGTCGTCGATACCCGCATCCGTTAAAAGCGGACAAGAAATCCGTAGTCTGGCGTACCGTCGCCATTATCTGGCCCAGATTTCAGCGACGCAGCGAAATCAAAGCCTCCCCGAAATCGAGAACGCAGTGAAACCGTCACGTATCGCGCGTCTACCGTGATCTACGTGTTCTTTCGTCTTTCGCGCCAGTCTTTTCTACCAAGAAGCCTTTCAGTGGAAGTTACGGGAGGATTCTGTTCGAACCGCAGCCTGGCATTCGGATCACGAATGCGCTTCTTACCCCCACGGAACCGCGTTCTATTTAACTAAAAGCTACGCCTGAAAAATCACGCGCTCAACGCGGTGTTCTTAATTCGTGTATAAATTCCAATAGCACGCGCGCGTATTTAACGGAGCACGATTACACTGTTTGCTCGAATAATCTATTGCTCGCACACCCGTCTCTTTAAAAAAAACAACACGATCCGATTGGTTCTAGCGCGTCCTACTCAAACATGATCGTACGGACGGGCACACGCATTTTTGCCATTTGCCGAATTGTCACGCGCCCCAATTATGCCAGGTAGCAGAAGAGCGTCGGGAATGAGGATGGACGGTGATGCGGCTTTTGCCTTTATACCGCCCGAGGTGCCCTTCTCGGCGTTACACGTTACATTGATTTGACGAACTACGGGAGTGGCGAGATCAAAAAATGAATATGAAATTGAAAAAAGGCGAGATGATTTTATTTAAAAAATTTCCGCCCACGTTGCGGTACGAATGAACCGTAATAAGCTCCTGAAAATTGAATTACTTCCGAGTGCCTGTTTTTTTTTTCCGGGGACATTCCGAGGACCGTCGCAGGAAACTCGGAACTTTCTTCAAACTTTTCGTTATTGTTACGTCGTAACGGGGGAGAAAAACGAAGAAAGAAACACCGAGCGCGCACCACCGCCGATTCTTTGTTTCGTTCAATGAATTCCCCATCCGACGGTGCTTAATTATAGTTTAATTAAAATCCGCGCTCGCCGCCGCCCGTGGGAAAGTTTTCGAAGTTAATCCCCGCGGAGTTGGCGATACTTTCATATTAGCGAGGCACCCGGCCGTTCCACGGCCGCTAAAATAAAACGAGTTAATTACATTATGGTACCGACGCGTCGCACCACGACGCTTCCTACTTTCGTTTCTCCTTCCTCGCCCCCCCCCCCCCCCCCCCCCATGTGTGTGTGTGGGAGTACGGCCGACTCCCGATCTTACGATACGCGCCGCCGTCGCGACGCCCAAGTGCTTCCGTTCTACCTTATAATGTATTGAATATATTCGATTCCGGGCGCGCTGGTACGCGAATGACAATTTTCGTCGAAAATGTAGTGGAATGCTGAATCGCGACATCGAGATTTTCAACAACTTTAGATCCATTTCTGGAAAGATTGGTATCTGTATGTAAACTAGCAGAGGAAGGGATTGCTTTTTTTTTGTCGTTTTATACGGTACGTGATCCGGAATATTCGTATTTCCTGATTACGGATAGAGAATGGGAGATATGGTGAAGTTGAAATACATCCGGGGTGGGGTGGGGGGCTACGATCGATGACTAAAAACGAGCTAGAAATGGACACGTACGAATGACTTTTTTTTTTATATGTATACGTGTACCTACGCAAAACTAGAATTTCCTGCTACGCCATATTACGCTCCAAACGATCCGTTAATCTCGGTCTGGCTCGCCGGTATCGCGTCGGGGTAAAAGCGCAAATAAAAGTTTATCGAATGCAAAAAATAAATATATAGCGGGGGAAATTAATTTCGTTCCGCGCTGTCCAGCGATAAACGTGGAATGTCGTGTACCGTTACGCGCGAGCCGTCACCGGGACAGAGAAAAGTCTGTCGCGAGAACGATACTTTGCGAGTACCGGCGACGATAAGGGTCGAGGAGAGTATTGAAATCGCGATCGGTGAACACGGAATTCTAGAGGAGGCATTGCTCTCCTTTATTCGAACCGACGAGCTCTCTCGTAAGGTTGATCGATCGCCTCGCGCTAAGGGGGCCTCGAGTGCAACTCAAAGATAAGTCGGAAGTTCGGCCGAGCATGAATGGGCTCGAATCTATTCGTGATATCCGGTCGTGTGTTTCAGATGACAGCAATGTCGAGGCAGCGGTACGCGAACCGCAGCAGCGGGAACAGATAAGGAAGGGAGGAGCCACGCGCCGGGCAGTCATGTGTAGTGTCATGTGGCTCCTTCGGCTCCTAACGACTTGCTGCCTTGCTTATCAATCGGCATCCGATTCTCACACAGGTAGGTGCAATCACTACCCCCTTTAGCGATTCCTCGATCGTACGCCGTAAATCTAATCCGAACGACGACGAACATTGATTTATTCGTTCGCACGGGGGGGCGTCGGTTACCTCTCGGTGGTAGATTTACACGCAGTTAGTCGGACAAAGTAGCGGTGCGCGAAAACGTAAATGGAAAGAAAGGAGAAATAGAAACAGATATATCGATACGATTGGACGTCGAACAAAGTGCGTGTTAAATTGTGGTGCGCGAGAGCAACGACGCTCGTCCCGATTTTTGAAAAATGTGAAATATGTAGATATTTGGTCAATTTTGCGACGGTTTTTTTTAGGTAATGTAAATCGCGGGGGAATCTGAACTTATTCCAGAGCGGATATAATTTTTGCGAAATTCCTGCCGAACTTGCTGGTTTTGCTAGCAATATGCGTTAAGGGCGCAACGACCTCGCGTGATTCTCTTTGGTTCTCTTGGCATCTCTCTTTTTAATGTTTAATATGTACACCATGACGAGCAGACGAGCGGGATATAATTGCTACCTCTTTATTAATATCATCAGAACGTTGCGCATCGCAAACAGCAATCTCGTACCAAAGAAAATTCTAACTAGAGCCAAGATAAACGAATTCTCGTCCTTTGGAAAAGAACGTGGCCATGAATGGAAAATATGAAACCGCAATTTGAATCCCCGATTCGACGGTCCGTGCGCACTTCTTCGACGCAACGCGAGTTACATGTAATAGTAGCGCGCTGTCGACAACCATGAATTTAACAAAATATTTGCAATTTCGCAAAATTTAAACAGCATGTTTAGGATAAAATACCTTTAAGAGCCGCAGCGGTCTAATCATCTCGATTGATTTCTGCGGCTCGTCTCTTAGTTTGGGAAAAATAATTATTCGCGAAGTTGTTGGTCAGCGGATGTCATAACCGAGATTCGACGCAGAAAAATCGTAGAAACGGATGACAGGAGGGATCGATAGCCATGGTCAAGTACCAATTGACGAGATAAAGCATTTCCCATTGCCACCTATTTCGACTGACATTCGACCACTATGCGAGCACGCTCATTCTGTGCGATTAATCAACGTTAAACGACGCGAACGACCATGAAGATCGTATCGAGAGTATCGAATCGTTCAACCGGTCAAGATAGGAATGTTCAAGTGTCGGAAACGTGGATACGGTGCGATATGTCGCGGCAACGTTGTCACGCGCAGAGTTAATTTTGATGGACAGCATTGTGTCATTTTCATTTCAAATTCACTCTTTTCGACCGGAGATTGGTATGACACCTGAATGGATAACAAAATTTATTATATTTGTATCGAGAAAAAAAATAGAACGTGGAGACGGCTTACTCGAAACATTCCGAAATGAATTTGTCGGTCCGC
Source organism: Pemphredon lugubris (assembly GCA_933228935.1). Lineage (NCBI taxonomy): Eukaryota > Metazoa > Arthropoda > Insecta > Hymenoptera > Crabronidae > Pemphredon > Pemphredon lugubris. Next base: position 24,763,801 of record OW121817.1, on the reverse strand, counting down.
TATTAAGTACAAATTTAAATAATTGTAGAGTTTTCCTTTTGTAATGTTAGATTTATAAAAACGTGTCAACGCGATGGAAAAACAAATATTTCTCCAGAAAATTTTTCTACAAGAATATCAAAATAACCTTTGAGAACAATATCCTAAAGACGTTAATCATTCGGAAGAAGCGAAACAATAGGATTTTATCACCCCACAAAATGGATCAATAATTTACCAAAACAAGATGTACGAATAGCGCGAACCCCTTTGTACCTTTATATTAAACCAGTCAGGTGTGTCGTCGCGTGACACGCCTGATTAGTCAACGAATTGCGTGAAAACGACACGCGATACGAAACGAAGATTGGAGCGGCACCGATGTACCGGTGACGTACAACTCGGGCGGCAGTTCCATGGGAGCAAGACTCCGCTAAACGAACCACAGAATTAGTTTCCATGAAATTCAGATTGCTACTGGTTATAAATTCGGTACAACGCGCTATGTAGATTGGAAACGCCGCGTCCGCCGCGCCAATTCATTCTTATTACACGCGTATACGCGCATATCTGATGACGAAACAAACATACAGTAAATACTACTCGACGTGGATCCTTAGTCCAACTTGGAGCGCTATGATCCACAGGTGGAATTTCAGAAATTTAAAGTTATCCTTGCATCGAACCAAATATCGCGAAATATGCGTACTCGTGATTGTTACCTGATACACATTTTGCACAGAACCCCCCGGAAAATAGCTGAAGCGTTATCGAATATTATTAAATATTAACGAATTAATCGTCGAGCGAACAAATATCTAAACAATCATTGTTACGCGATAAACTTTCGGTCAACGTATTATCAAAATCAAATAAGGGTCGAAAATCTTTTTTCTCACTGAACTACTACGAAAGCTTCCAGGAAAACGTACGTCAAACTTTTCGACAACGAAATTCTCTCGAATTATATTGATCGCGTAATCGTGGGTTAATCCTGTCGTCAAATCGAAATAAATAAAACGGATTGGAACAAAGAATCTCCCTCCCGGTGTTGAGTAAACTGAAAAGGGTCGTCGTTCGTGGCCAACGTTTTAAACTAAAGGATTAAAATAGTAAATCCTCGGAAATCCCTGGTACGTAGATCCAATACTTTACGGATGGAGGCCATAACTCAAGCGATCGATTTGATTTACAAAATACAGTGGACTTCGCGGAAAGAACAATCTATTCGTCGAACCGTAGGATGAGTTTCCATGAAATTTCGAAGCCCAGTTGGGTATGAATCAAGGTTGCGACGACGTATAAATTCGTAACGCAACCGGTTCGTAATTCGGAGATCCATTGGCGCGTAATTCCAGAATATGTATAATTGTAAAGATAACCGTCTCGTTCCGGGCGTTTCTCCGAGACACGAAGGAACGCAGATGCGCGGCGTTACCGCGACAGTGTTCTAACCGTGACGCGATTAAGACGAATAATTAATTTCAATCCGTAAACGTCGGGTTACCCGCTAAGCATTGCCGGATGGAACTCCAACTCAAGGATCTCGAATTGTAGATTATCTAGGAATCGTAAATCATCTAGATAGATCCATCCATCTTCGTGCACGTCTGCCGCGTACTCATCCAACGAGCTTATTTTTCCGGATGCATATGTTCCACACGTTCGGCCGTCCGGGCATTGGCGCTCGGTAATAGGAAAATCAAGGGGAACTCTCGGAAGATCGAGCAATTATTAATTCAACCCTAAACTCGGCAAAATGTTTGCGTAACTCGCCCAAATGCATCTCGCAACTACGCTAAACTTGTGGTAATATTTTTCTTAATTCCCAGCTCCGCGAACCCCCTTGATTATTCGAGTTGAATAGAAATTTATGATCCAGTTTCCCACGAATGGAACACACGAAATGCTAATCGGTGTTAAGATAAGCGAAAACATTTGCAATTCAAACTGTGACCTTAAGTTTCACTCCGTTCTGCCGCGACGCGAGGTGTTAAAGAAAAAATAAAGATAGACCGAGATCCCGTGGACGCCGACCGTGCATTTCGAGAATTCCGCGGGCACGGATCACTCCGGAAACGAGATTCTCCGATGAGGAACGCATTATGTCTCGCTTTATCGTTCCTCGTAACGCGTAACTACGCTAACTGCCCCCCCCCCCTCGGTTTGACTTTCGTGTTGCCGGATACGGTAACATTTACAACCGTCGAATAAACATTAAAAGGCTTCGCAATAATATTCCTTAATATCGGGCTATGAAATGTAATCGAGCCATGTCGAACGCTTCCGTAATTACAGTTAAGATAATACCGCCTAATATATTCGCAGGCTGTTAGTATTGATTATCGACGAGCGAGGTCGCAGTCGTTGCGTTTAAAGCCCCGTTTGTTTATTTATCGTACCGTTTCAAACCATATTTCGCATCAACGTCAAATGGTAACTAAATTAGAGTAAAATATTAATTGTGATACCTGCATTTTGTTTAGAAAATAAAACGCGAAAGTTAATGCCGAATCGTCGTTTTTCAAAGTCGCAACTAATATCAATAAAAAGAGAATTTTTAACCTTAGATAACTAAATTTAAATCGGTATTGAAATTGAAATATTAAATATTAAAATTCCGTTTATTTCATTTGCGAACGCTACGCTATCGCATAAGAGTATCACAGAACTGAGCGAAATACGATATCCTAACGGACCACAAACTTTCAAAGGGTTTCTCTATCCAATTCCGTTATGGGTCACGATCTTTGTACCAGTCATAAGTACACTGCGGATTTCATGCAAATACGTATTCTGTTACGATATACGGGGAGAATCTCGAACAAAGAAACCGTATCGAATCTGTTTAAAATGCATTTTTAAAACCTATCACTTCTCTCTCTCTCTCTCTCTCTCTCTCATTTGCATAAAATCAGCGATCTAATGTCGTCTTATTTATTTTCCCGGCCAATAAGACGCGTTCACGGCGAACGGGAGAGCCGACTATATTATCCGCCAACCACATATGTCTCGATACGAGAAAAGTCACGTATCGGCTACGTAAGGCAGCTTATCCCGCTTAAGCGATTTCAGGTTGACGAATCGGAAACACATTCGCAATTCCCTGTCTAAAGTGGATCTTCCGAGTACGTTGTACATCGTATACGCCTCCCCTTCGTCGTTTTCTCAAGGAAACGATGCGACGCGACGCGGACAAAGGAACGAGAGATTACACGTGCGCGCGTGCTTCCTTCCCTTTCTGTTACGCGCCTCGTGCGAGCAAATACACACGTACGTATGCGCATAGAAGAGAATCTAACGTGTTCCGACAGTCACGTTTCCGGCAAGCTCCTTTCGTTTACCTGATCTCACGTCGTCGTAGGAACGGAAACGAACTCTGAATTCGGTGCCCTCCGAAAAGCTGCTCGGTTACCGTTACCTTTTCTTTGGGCGCACACCGAGTTGATTTGCTATTGGCGGAATTCTTTGCGATCTTACCTCGTTGCGCCGCGAACGCCTCTAACTTTCCTCGCGCATCGCGAGGATTTGTGACCGCGATTCGATTTCTCGTAAAACGAGAGGACGACCGAGTTCTAAGGATCCGAATTTATCCCGACAAATAGCGCAATCAGTGCAATTGACCGTGGCAACGCTCTCGCGCGCGAGAACGATTTCCGTCACATTTCTGTTGCTCGCTTTGTAAGGTGCAAATCACTGTCACCGGGGGAAGAACGATCCGGGGGATTAAAGTTAAAGGGATAAAGAAGAGATCCAATAGGGGCATGGCCCGATCACTGACCACTCGAAAAAGTGACTGCCGTCGCTCCCAGGATTAAATTCAAATATCGATATTAAATCGAGATGTGATATATTTTCAATAATTAAAAGCATCCGCTTTGCGGTATTTGCGCGCGAGCTTCGAGATTTTTTGTCAATTTTCGCGTACGGGGAAGTTATTTCGTCGAAACGAGGAAGCGGTATTTGGAAACTTTCAAAAAAAAAAATGTTACCGGTACCTACGCGTGTCGTTTCGCTGTAATAAATTCAGCATTTTTTTTTTTTAATTCCAAATTTAATGCACCAATTTATGTAAGCGAAAAAGTTCGCGCAGTTTTTATTGCAGCGAACTTTTTTGGTCACCTAGTAAATTTTACCGCCCGACAGCGGGTTATACGTGTAATGAAAACAAATTTTAACGTGTTCAACGTTCGAGCTTGTGTTTTTTCTTGTCAATTTCGTTTCGTGTAACGAACGTGTACACGCTTGAGAACAATGCACCGCTGTATGTACATGGTTTCGAAGATCATTGGCTATCAATAGGAAATTGCTTATGCGTACCAATGCGATCGTACGCGAGGGGGTAAATCCGTGATTACAGAGGGGTCGAAGTACTCCCACGTTGAGAGGGTGCGGCGATATTACGCGCAAGTGGCTTGCCGGGACACGGAAACCGTATCACGGGTTATTATCGCATTAGGCGTGGCTTTGATCGTAAGACGTGCCCCGTCCCGAATCGTACCGGCCGATGAAACGGCGAAGCGTATGGCAGTGTTCGTCGAAAAGATTGACATTGAGCGGGTTAAAAAAACAAAATTAGCCGAAACGCGAGGCATTCAAAATCGTAACGTTACATTTTTATTCAAAGTGAAGGTTGAACGAGCTTGTCAGGCAAGTTGAATCGGTTGTGGCGTTAGCGTTGTATTAGTTATGCAAACGCTAGGAATTAAGAGTCGTAGCGTGACATTTTTGTAAAAAATAAAAAAAATAAAAAAAAATATACGAAACGCGAACCAGGTTTATCAGACTTATCACGTTATTTATGGCATTAATTCTACATCGTGTTGGTTCGCATCGTTGCCACGGGTAAACACAATTTTTGCACAGTTTTCCAAACAAAACCACGGACTTTCGCTTGGTATCCGCTCCGCTGCTGTAAAATATCATTCATAAGCAGTATGCTCCGCCTCGTATGCAATATTCGAACGAGAGTTAGAAAATTTTCGCACTTTCGCGCAGTGCTGCGACGCGACTGCTAGATGTTTTTTTTAAATTCGAAAAATTTCAAACCCCCCCGTGGGTATGCTTAAAAATTGGAAAGATCTCGCGCTTTTTGTATGCAAACTTGGTTAAAATAGAGAATCTTTTTAAATTTCAAAGATCTTCGCGCTTCCCGGTACGTGCTCGGCGAATCTTTGAAAATTCAGAAAATCTTTACGATCCGCGCGAAAGGCGAATGGTAAATTTGTTTAAATTCGAAAAAATTCATGCACGTTCCAGAGGACAAATAGCGGTCTCCCTTTAAAATACTTCGAGGAAGGAAAATGGAACTTTACGTCCCCTCCCTCGTGATTTATCATCTAAACCATCTTGGTTATAAAAATAGGGTAGGCTAATGTAGTTACTTCTACTTTATCGAAAGGATGGTCTCGTAAGACGTTTTCGGAACGCCGCGCGGACGCGCCTCGAGTCAACGGAAAATGCGGTCGGGACAGCTTTAAATTCTCATTCTATTCGCATTCGTTATTCGTGAATATGAATAAACTCGGAGGGGTAAAAATAATGCCCGGGAAAGTTGGTAAATGAGAAATTATTGCGCGCTAGTAAGCGCGAGCACTGAGCTCGCGAAAGAGAACGGCAAGCTCAAGATATATCGTGGGGGAGGGTAGAGAGAGGACCGTGCGTGAAATTCATTCGCAATATTCCAGGAAAGGGAACAGGGAATTTTCAAAGTTCATATTCGGAGGCGCGCGGCGTGCGACAAATTATTGCGAGACCGCAGGGACCCTTGCCTTCCGCAACAAAAAAAAAGCGTATTTCGTAATATCAGAAATATCTGAAGCAAAAACAAACCAATATTTTGGGAGACGGCTTCGTTTTCGTGTTGATTACAGCGAAAGTAGAATGTGCGCGAGGTTTTGTTAAAATAACATTTTCAAGCCGGGTATGTCATTTACCTTTAACGAACTAAATATTACGATCGTCCGATACGGCGCGCGATATTATTCACTTCGACGTAATTGCTCATTTTTTTAATTTTAAATAAATGCAAACATTTTACCGTGACGCATAAACACGTTAATGACGCCGGGTCACGTTAAACCCCGCGATCAAATTTCATCGAATCGTTCGAAATTTTTGAACGGTGCCGCGCAACATAGAACGCGTAGACCTACGATTTCTGCGTGAATGCAGTGATTTAACGGTTGACTGACTCTCGGAAACACATTACAGACCGCTGTAATTAGGCGGGATCCGCGTCCCTGATATTTCGAAATACGGCTTACGTTCCACCGCGTACATGTGAATCGATGATTTTTAACGAACCTTGCGCACGGAACGAGGACACGCGTACATACTCTCGCGCTGCCCGAATACCACGATTTAACGGTTGACTTATTTCCAGGAACACGCTCCAGACCGCCGTAATCAGGCAGAATCGATGCCGTCGATGTTTCAAAGTACACTCCCCCCGATTTCGTTTTAACGGCGCGACAGATTTTGACGGACGTCGCGCGCAGCTAGCACGAGATTATACTACCATTTCTGGCGCGGTACCGCGGCGAATAATTTGTTGTCGAAAGCCCCTCGAGGAACAACGCGATCGAGACGAATGTAAAGTGATATCGATTTTATTAATGTTTCCTGTGACAGCGTTTGCGCGGTGTACGGAGAGAAACGGTCTACCGACGGACTATAAAATCTGTGTCACCAGCGTGAAAAGTATATTTGCCTTCCGAAATACGTATGTCGGAATCTTCCAAACGATTCGACGTGGAACATTGAAATAAGTAAGTACCGGAGAGAAAAAATTCAAGTAGGTACTCGCACCCTTTAAAAGAAAGACGACAATGAGTACTTGGTTTCATCTTTGAACGGATCTTTGCGTCTGTACTTTTGATCCGAAAGCCACGAGTCCTCCCTCCCTCGCTATCGTTGATCGAGCATTTTCAACGTTTCATCGGTGTAAAACTTTGAAAAACATGTCGCTCGTACGTCTGCGCGCGGGTGATTTATTACAGCGCACGAATTCCAACGATTATACAGCACCAGGGGGCGAGAAAATCTACTCGTCAATTTTTCCCGGTACAATGTTCGCAGGTTCCGCTCCGCGTTACCACCCCCGCTCACCCGCACGCAACGTACAATGTACAGGCGTCGCACAAAACGCGTACACGTCATTACCGTTATCGGCAGGCTGATTTATCGTTACGAGCCGCTATGCCGGGACATGCCGAGGAATCGAGCCTCGTCGATCCTTCACGAACAATGAGGCAGTCGTCCCCGAAGAGACACCTGGTTAATGTTCAACGAGATCCGCGGTCGCGTTACGCACCCGTGTGGCGAAATTATGCGGCAAGCATTTCTGCTCTGCCAGAACTTCCTCCCGCTACACCATCTCTTCGACCCGCGTGTACACGCCATACGTATACGTCAACGTGTTCGACATAGACACGCGCGTCATCTTGCCAGAATACTTGGACGGATGTCGAAACAATTCCGATGGGATTTCGTCTCGAGTGAGGGTCGGGAAGATGAATTTGTTAAATCGATCGCGATCGGGACGACGACGCGACGTTGCCGTCCCGTCGCGGTTTTAAGTTTCAGGTGTGCCCGTCCTCCCGTGTCTCACATTTTCATATCATCGAACGGAATACTTATCTTTTCAAACTGTCTGACGTGTACGGAAGGCCGTGCGGGCTACCATGAACCTATATTCTATAAAGTTATCCATTCGCGATAGTGATCGATTTGACGGAAAGATAGTTTGAAGGGAGATTGTATCGACGCGTTGCCCGTAGCCCGACGATGATCGTCGAAGATTGGAACAGGTTGTTTTATTCTTCGAGCGATTTTCCGTTCGATGCGCGCGGTCCGCACTTACCCCCGAGTATACGTTGACAGACACGATGGAGATACGAGCGATTTTCTTAAGTGTACCGTCGTGGAGGATCGGGACGGTCCGCCATAGGATCGTTAAAAAAAAAAGTTATAACAGAGCGCTTTCTACGTGGTAGTTCGCTGAAAGTTAACTATTCTATCGAATAACGGAACAAAGAGAACATACTTTTTGCATTTATTGAATTTTTAGAGTCCTTCCCCCTGCCCCCGGCCCTGTCGGCGGGACCGACAACGAAAAAAAGAACCTCGATTCTATAAAAATATCGAAAGAAGAAAAGTCAAAAATGAACAATTTTTACTATTTTCTCTACAATTATTATACTATTTCACTATACTTTCTTCTTTTCTCTAAGCTTTTTCAAAAATTTTTTGGCGATATTCGCATAACAATATTAATATTCTTTACATAATATAATACAAGTTGTTTTTTCCTGAAGGATAAAAATAATATTCTACGGGAAGCGGGGGGCCAAACATTTGTAGTTCCGCCGCTGAAACGACGGTTTATTTACAAATGACGCGTGACGGTAAGATCGAGCGCGAGGCATTCAGCAGAATTCGCGCACGTGTCAATAGCGCGTCGCCTTTCAGTAACGTGGCACTCTTCGCCAAAAATTCTGAGCCGCGCGACTGTGCCGCTTGGCCCTCAAACGGTTAATAGCCTTAAAACTTTAGGAAGTTGACCGTAACAGCTCTGTTTACTCCAGAGCGTAGGTTTTCTGGCGAGAACATTATCCTCCGTCCGATGGATTTCGAGAAAACCACCTGTAACCTTTCAATTGATTCGTCATGCGAGTAACGTACTCGGCATACGCCGTTATACAATTATTAAAACGCGCTTCGAGTCGGTGGAAAATTTCATAACGAAAATGCACGCCTGAAAGGGTTGAAGCATTATCCCAGCAGCGTTGCATTTAATACGATTCCAAGAAGCGAGCGTGAATTATAAATCCGGAATAAAGTTTAACTCAAGTTCTCGCGTAATTGCCCCCGAGCGTGAGGTATTTATGATTAAACGATTTATGGTTTAACGTGTTAACGTGTTGGGTCTCGACGTAACGAGCCACCAACACATCGCCCGTTAAATATTAACGAACGTCGTTGAAATACTTTTCAGACACGCCTACTCACTTTTCTTTCGATAAATCGACACGAGCATCGCGATGCGCTTATATTTGTATATCTCGCGCTCGTTGCGGTGCAAGCGCAGAAAAAAAAGATCGGCGGGCGAATAAATATGAGATTTATAATATCGCGCGTACGGCAAAAAGAAAAGTAATCCGCGAAATGGCTAAGCGAGTTTTTGATGCCCAGACTGTTGGTGGGAACGCGATATTTCTCGGGTTAAATCCCGGATCGCGTGCGGTACATCGGAAAACAATAAATATATATAACATGTAGATGTTTGTCCACACATATCCTCGGAGGGTAACGTACGATGCAACGCGAATTTATACGTACTAAATGCAGCCCGTTGGCATCGCGAAAATGTGGCCCCATTATTGGTACCCGTATTTTCCTCTTTCCCTTTTCCTTTCTTCCAGTTCCATCTCCCTTATCGGTCCATACCGCCGCTCTCCCCTACAGACAATCACGATCTCGCGATAAATTCGCCCCGTGTCTCGCGTGGAATTTTTACGTCGCTCAATTTTCAACGGTCTCGTGTCCCGCCCCCCCCCCCTTTTCGCCCAGCTCGAGGAAACGAATCAGCGTGTAGGCGTGACCTGACGACAACTCCGACTTTTCTCCGCGGCCTCGGTATTACCTTGGAAAACTTTCGCGACAATTCCGCGAAGTCGGGTGCCGGATTCAACGTCGGGCAGATTCGTGGACACGAGAAGAAAGGAATAAGGATAATCTTGCGAGGATTGCGCGCGTCAACGAAGATCCCCTGGAACGCGAAACTCGTTGCCCCCCCCCCCCCCTTGTCCGCTTTAATATTCCCACTTTCCATCCAATTTCTTCGCCCTCGTCCTATCGATGCTTGTTTATTGTTTTCTGGAGCATCGTTCCGGTGGCAGTCAGCCGTTTCTGCATTGTATCTACTTTGTCTCTACGGGCTTTTTTTCTCCCTCTCCGTTTCCCTCTCGTTGTCCTCAGTTTATTTTCCTCTATTATCATCGTCCGCATCCCACTATTACATTCCAGTCTTATCTTTTTTACGTTATCAACGATAAATTCTCATCCTTCGATAATGCTCTCCTTTGCGCGTCTCGGCGCACCTGTATCGCTCTGTAACGCAATATACCGAATTTGCGTGTCCATTGAATCTATCGTTACGCTCCCGTATCTCCGCGTTATATTTGTTTCGGCCATCTACTCCGACGTTACCTTCCAGAATCTATACCATTCCGTGATCTCTTGCAGTCGAGTCGAGACGACTCTAAAAACAGAGAAACACACACCGTGCATACTTCCGTTCGGAATAATACCGTTAAATCGTTAAATTTATATAACGCGTTCCCGTTACTGGTGCACTCTGAAAAATCCAGTAACCCCCCCGCGTTACACCTTTCGTTTTATCTATGCACGGATTAGAGCACAGGGGCATCAGTTTTTATGCCACGTCTCGCGTTTAGTCTCCTTATCCTCCATTCTCCTTAGCCCCGCGCATCTTCATTTATCACTCCCTATCTCGTTCCTTTCTCTTTGGCCCCGTCGCGGCAAAATTTTCCTCCGCCCCGGGGGAAGGAAAACTGATCGGGAATTCCGGTGGAACTGTCGGAAGCGTGTCCCGGATACCGAGGAGGAAGTATACGGTCGTTGGACCGCATCTCTACCTCGAATATGAAAATCGTTATGCGTCCTATTGACACTGGTATCCCGGCGACATCGGGCGCGCAGTCTTTCTGCTCCCCGATTTTCGCGTGGCGCGCTCGCGCGCACTCAACGAACCGTGGAAACTACTCTGCACGCGTGCCCGAATGCTTAGGCAGTGTTTGTTTGAGCAATTCGCCGTGAAATTCATCGAACCCGCAGCAGCCGAGAGACGACATTCTGATTTCTGTACTTTCAGTTTTTCGTTTAACTCTGTTCGTTCGACTCCGCCATTATTTTTGTTTCAAATACACCTGCAACGAGGGAGAATCTTTGGTACGATGCACGGTGCTGCAAAATCGGAATTGATCGGCCAAACAATTGTAGAAGTGGAAATTATCAGGAAACGATTGGTCTGCGGAGACAAAATTAACGTGGAAGCTTTTGAATAATGCGCGAACGAAATTGCCAGCATTCGTTTAAGGCTGTAATGCTTGCTCTCATATTCCCGCGATAGTGTGTATAATCTTGATTCATCGAAACGAGGCGATTAAACACTAGTACCTTTTGGAAAGTTATAGGAGGAAGCAAGAAGCGAAGGATTAAAAAGTTTCGGAAAATTGAATACGAGAAAATGTTTACGAGTATCCATTAACGAAGAAATATTTACACGGAATACATTTCCCGGATTTTTAGCGAGAGTTAGACGCAAAATTAGCATACACAATGAAAACCTAAATCGTCGAGCAGCCCCTCTAATGGATTCTTACAGCTTTCTGGAAGGAAGAGTCTGTCGAGTGTTTTCAAAAGTGAATTCGAAAGTGGGTGAATAAAATATACAAAAGCGCGGACTGTGCGCGTCGAGTGTACGCGTGGATCGATCAATTACATCCACTAAAATATGGATGGCTTCACGGAACCATGTCGCGTCGTTCATTTTAAATTCTCATTTTTTTCTTGCAGGTAATTCGAGGGAAAATAAAATCGCGGGGAGCGTTCGATAATCGGATCACGTTACGAAGTTTTCCGAGTAGTACTCCTCGACAATGGCGACGATGTCGAGTCTTAAGGAGGAGGGGGGGGGGGGGGGGGGTATACAAATCGAATTCGAATACTTGACACAAAGACTGGCAACTTTAAACGAGCGCTCGGCAAATTTTCCACTCCGGTGTATCGCCTCGTTAAGCGATCGCGGTTATAATCCCTATTCCCCGTAGAGCTCTTCTCTTTATCGGGTAATCGGCTCGAGGGACTCGAAGAATATTTTTTTCGAATCCCCCCCACCGATTCGGAGCGCAATAGCGCTTCGATCGTCATCTAGATGCGAGATGTCCCAAGCTTCAATCGACCCATTTCGAGTCTCGCAAACACTCGAGACTTCTGACTTGGCGCTTTTCCTCGTAATGGCGCTGTATAGCAGAATTCCGCACCGCTGCGAAAAATCGAACTTCGTTGGGAAGGATTGAAAAGGGACGCAAATGTCGAAACGCGACGGTGTTAGTTCGGATTCGGAGGCTAGAGCCCAATCACGGACGTCAGATTTCCTTTAAATCTACTTAAAGTCAATGTCGAATTACTCGATCGCAGCTTCCTCGGGATATTTTCAAATAGACGACCGCGGCGTAATTTTGAAAGCCGATTACGTCTGCGAAACGATCATTCCCAGCGGGTGGAAACGGTACTGCGGATTTCGTTGATATTTACGATACTCTTATATCGGTTGCGTCGCAGTTTCCATGATATAAAAACAAACATCCAACGCGTAAAATTGTACGATCTCGTCATAAACATCGTAATCATCGAAGAACGAAATAATCGAATTTTTCCATTTTTGAAGGTACAAACGTTCATCTTCGTACCGATAAGAGTGAAAATATCGTTACATTCAAACAGTATTGCAATCTTGTGCCCATATCTTGCTCTCAAATACCTCATACCCAATGTTTTGCAAAACAAAAAGAGATAACAGTTAGCCAGGTTCACCCGATCAAAGTTACTCATCACTTTGAATTCTTTATGGACGACTATACTCGTCGTCGGTATCGAAGTAGGTTAACAAACTTCGGACTGACTACCAAAAATATGAACGCGCGTCCATTGGGTTTCTCGTAACGCGTAAGATCGGTTTAATATGTCGAATGTCTGGCAATGCACCGTATTTCGTCGATACCTCGCTTCGAGCGCGATTCCCATATCCCGCGTGCAGTTCCGCCGCGCCGCGTCAGCTTAATTTCATCGAATCGGGCTAACCGCGGTAAATAATTCCAATTCAAAGCACAGTCCACCGGCATTCTCATGTTTTATGCATGACTTCAGCCTCGCGGAGCGCCACGCGTTACACGTCGCTGTAGTTCCAGATAGAACCACGGATTTAGCTACCACTTACGTCGGGCGCGCTGTATTTTCTATGTTTTTCTTTGTATACGCGGAACAACGGGAACCACATACGCGTGTATTATACGTACGCGGAGCGTTTGGGTCATAGATTTCATAAAAATGATATTTTAAATATTCTCGATATTCCTACATATATTTGGTATTTCATTTCCATAGTTTCAATGTTTCCTATAACCTCCATTTTCTACGCCCGACATAAGAATATTATCTACAGCTACGCTAACAGCGTACTTTTAAATATAATATATAGTATTATTAAAGAAGAGCCGCATATTTAACGACAAATTGCGATGTACCAACGATAAGAACGTATAAATACCGAAAAGATAAAAACGTACCGTTCCTGCACTTTTACTAAGAATCCCGTCGCTTCTGGAAAAAGAATGAGTAACGGAAGTTTATCTCATTACACGGTAAGTTGGTCGGTCCAAAAAGATGCCACGAAACGTTCGCAAAACCCTTAAAGGGATTGGAAAACTCGCACGTTCGACGCTGCATCGGTAAAGGCGAAACAACTCTTTCCTCGGACACTTTCTTCCACCGCTCCTGTTTTACGAGCAATTTACCGCGGCGCACATCTACGTACGGCCGATATATACCCAGACGCGCAACGAAGGATATCACCGATAGGACTCTCCGACCTGGGTCAATATGCGGTTGGACTACCGGCCTCGACACGCGGGTAGGGCAAGTAAATCGTCGAAAGGACCATCGTTACGATAAATTCGAGCTTGTCGACCGTTACCTGCTTTTTCTCAGCTATTCGTGTTTGCAACTATCTATCCGCGATTCCCCTGTCTCGTCCCATTCGCGTGACCACGCGTTGTCAGTCATAAGTTATGACCGCCCCCGACCCGTAACTATGATTGACGATCAATGCCTCGGGAGAAATTTACGTTATACGTGTACGTGTCTCGAGTGGATCGAAAGATTCCTCGCGTTGAATATTTCGAGAAATGATCGATACTAACTTCTAGACGTATCGTATCGAAATATATTTACATACGGCACGAGATCGGGTCATTATTACATGGAAATATCTTGCAACGCGTTTCGTTGATCGCGAACTGTATTTCGGTGGGAATAATGGATCGAAACGATACAGGTGCGCATTGCGAACCTCGCAGAATTCGGAGTTCGGGTCAAAAATAAAATTGAAATGTTCCCCGATGCGGCTCTCATGCCATCTGCGTTCGATTGCGACTAAAGTATTCGTTACGAACATCCGCTCCGGTTCACGGGTTCACAGTGAACTCTTTGGAAATCGTCCGCACGAGTTAGCGTCAAACTTCGCGATCCCCGAGACTCGACGACGCGACGTGACTTTCTCCACGGTCGTTGCAACTCAGAATCGACACTCGTTTCTCCCTCTTGTCGTTTCTATCCTGTGCGACGTACGCTTCAGTATTCTCAGTTAGAAAAGCGCGGTTCGTGACGACCAACGACATTACATGTAGTAACGTCGGTCTGAACAGATGCGTGAAATCGACGTACATTTTAGTCGGAAAATATTTTCGTATTATTCCACGGTATTATCGCAACGTAATGTATTACTACGGAATGCCATATTATTTCTAGAAAGGATACGATAATAGCGTATAGGAGTGTTGCCTCATATTCTCCGCGCCCAACTGTTCCCACGATGTCCGCGCGCGCGATAGTATTGTACGAGCATTAAGTTCGATAACGCTAATTTGCTTTATTGGAAACATTGGAATAATAACGGTAATGCGTACAAACGAACGGGCCGACACAAATTATCTAGCCGATCAAACGATGCGTATATGCAAACGCGCGACCTAGTCGTGGTGTACGTGTACACGCGCTGCGCGGATGATATTTACATACAAAAGTAAACTCTCTTGGATGAGAAAAAAAAGAAAAGATAATAATAAATTCTATCTTGCGCGCGACGTGACTGTAATCGCGATAGACCGATATATCTCTCTCTATCGATTTTTCTGTCGACAGGACGCGACGTAGCGCGTCCCTACTGCACGGGGAGGCAGCGTGTGATCGACAATGTCTGACCAAGATCCCGTATATCCACTTGATCGACGGTGTCCGACCAACGCCGCGCGTATCTACTTCGCCGCGCGACCCTCGCCTCGGCCAAATGAATTTTTCGACCGACATATATATTTCTGCGATCAATCTCTCGGATTCGCGAGTCTGTCGCAACGCGTGATGGAATATTGAATTTTTTTATTGTTACAAATTCGGGTGTTTGATTGATATTTTGATTCGTGGGCGAAACAAATTTCCTCGCTATTAATCACTTTGAATTTTCTCTTTCTCCCTCAGATCTACCGTTAATAACGGATCCAGTATCGACGAAATCCACGACGACGGCAAAGCGATCGGTGCCGACGGACGCGCCGATGCTCAACTACATATTCGATGCTCACAGTACTTTGAACAAGCATCAGCATCATCACGATCATCGGTGGGGTCCTCACTTCGAAGGGGAGAGCAAAAATATGACGGTCCAGGCCGGCGGCATTGCCATGCTCGATTGCAGAATATCCTTGCTACAGGATAAGACCGTAAGATACCCCGATTATTTCTCTTTCTCTTTTTTTACCTTTCAACCGTTCCTCTCGTCACTTCCATCCGTGAAATCTATTTAACGGGTGTAATACAATTAAGAGCCCCGGTGACCTACGATCAATTTTAGATTGCTCGGATAAATTGTTCTTAAGATGAACTTGCAACGATTAATTTCAATTAATTTCTCTCTACTTCGGTTCCCATGCTTTGTCTCTCCTTCGCGCGCCGACTTACTTCTTTGCTAAAAACGAGGCCGCGTTTAACGCACTGCAGGTACACCAACAGCTGCTTCGTTTCATAATAATTTCACAATTGCCCTCTCGTGATGCGTGGCGATAAATTACATCGCGCAGCGCGTCTTTCTACGAATCTCGCATACAACGTCAGTTATTATAAATCGTAGTACGAATCTTATTGCTCTCCGCTTACGTACTCGTTTCGTAATTAGGGTCATTCGTTGTGAATTTTACATTAGTATCGCTGAACTGACGGACGGATGGATGCAAATTAAAGTACACAATGCCGTCGAGAGAAATGCGGGTCACCGATAAAAATTTCCCTGCATCGATCACCTCGAAGGAACTCGATTGATACTTTACTCCTATACCACGCCCCGGCATGACCAAATAACCTTCTTTCGCATTAGCTTATTGCGTGTACGTGCATGCAGAACATCAATATGATACGCCTTGCGTGCAAAGTTCAATGCTTGGTGCCGTTAACGAAGCACCCACCTACGAATCGAGTGTCTCTGAATAATTAAATGATTCGCGCTAACGGGAGGGGCAGAGCGGATACGTTGGTCCGAGTACACGCAATCGATCAATCTCGTTATTCTCGTCAACCTACGGTAATATTAAATTAAATTTCAATACCCGGTTGTTTGTCTCTTTGTAATCGCGAGTCTTACATTTAACAATTAACAATACCGCGAAAGCGTCGTCCTGTTGAAATACAAATGCCAATTGGGACGTTAGAATTGTAAAACCTACGAAATAATTCGAGACGCGCACGTTTATTCGATACCGAGCGTAGGTTGCTTCGTCCTGTAGATAATTTTTTTTTTTTTTTTAACAGGGGTCTTGATAATTTTAGCATCGGTGATGGCTTAGAAATAATCAAAACAAGACCTTGTCTCTTGATAATTAATGACTCATCGTCGGATAAAACGATAAAACATATTGGTCGGACAAAATGGTAGAAATAGTTGGGAGATTGGCGGACGAGGGTAATTCGAGAAAATTCAAATGTCCGCTACTGCTAAGCTAGCTGGTACGATGAAAAATTGATAATGCGGGGAAAACACAAAACAAGAAGTTCCCGAGTCAATTTCTTTTTCATAGAGACCCATCAATTTTCTATTGGATCAAAGAAACGTTTCGCTGTACCTGGCGTCTCTTTTGAATATACACTTCCGCATCTTGAAATTCGGACGTACATACGTACGATAAGCCGGACACAGTGTCAGCGTTTCCCAAAACTCGTTTAACGCGTGAGGCTCGCCGGAACTTGGTATCGCGCTCTCATCGAAATAAACTCTGAAAAATTGACAGTGCCTTTACCGAGCGGAAATCTCTGCGAGAGAGGCGTGGGGGCTCCTCGGTAGGTACGTAATAATCTTCGTTAAATTCGTTTCGAGAAAGGGACGACGTCCTCCGTCGTTGATCGTGCGAGAAGATCGTGCGAGTATGTGCCCGGGAATGCCTAATAAATCTGGTACTTATGGGACTTGAGCCAGTAGCGAGCGGTAGTTACGATCTTTTTAGGTAAATTTACACCGACCCGACGCCTTGAAACACCGAAACGTTGAGAAACTCTGTGCAAGCTCATCCGGCAAGAGTAGTTATATCCTGAAAGCGTTGCACTTCGCTGAACCTCGACCTCGCTCGCCTCAGCGTAATATTAGGCTATTAATGTCGTTGCTGTTGCTATTACTGTTAACGACGATGTCGGCTAACGCGATTATCCCTGCATGATTATCTTCAAAGTACACAGCCCACCTAAGGATATTTAATGCTATACGATACTCGAATGTTCGTTACGAGCGAGTTGTTTATTTGATACGCTCGCGCTGTACCGGGTTTATGGATAACGAAAGGTTAAATTCGGATACATCTACCTTGTTTATTATGTCGTTTCCGAGAAGCACTTCCGAGCCGTTTGATCTTTAATCGTCGTTTATCCGTTTTGCGATACGTTTCGATAGCCGAGTGCATTATTCCTTCGCACCCTTAATATTTTTGCCGTTACGAGCAGAAAGTTAATGCATACAAATCATGGTAGAAAATGATGGTATTCTTATCGGGCGTAACAGGATGTTTTAATGGTTTTTATGCAAACGATGACAATAAGCTTAGAACACTGTTCATAATCGATACGCGAGTTATTGGCAGCAGTTTATGCGCACGAATCTAGGGTGAACGGATAATGCCGAGTTAGGTCACAGATATCAATGTCGAAGACGTACGATATCACGTGCGTTTAATGGGGTTACCCCGAAAACACTATGCAATTCCGGTTACGTGGATAATCCGTTGCGCGCTTCGGACCAGTCCTCGCACCGACCTGATAGATTTTCGTGATTCTCTGTCAATTTGGTTCGGCACATTTTCTTTCACTCGTATCCATAGACGAGACGTATTATGTATTTTTATCCATCTCCGAATGGCTCAGGACGAACAAATGTCGAGATTCGAAATTACTAAAACTACCCGTGTACATATTTAGGAGACACTGTCGTTGTTGGTGGGAAAAAAAACAATAAGGTTACCGCGACACGAGTACCTACTTATCTCGAAATCTGTCAATCGCGATGACGCGAGAGATTGTCCGATTGCGGACACCTGTTGATAGATACTTTTGCGCATAGTTCTACGGTTCGGTATTCAAAGGATCCGGTAATGCATACGTATGCTCGCTTGATGGAAGGTGGGTTAAACTGACCATTCCGAGTCCCTGCGACAAATATGACTCGTCGCGCTACAGAAAAATTTGGCGCTAAACCAAGAACTGTTCCGAGCCAGAACGAATCGGGGTCTACTTGTAAACGACGCGCATCCAGAATCATTTGTAAATCAATTTATAGAAAGAGCCAAATAATACGATTCACCGCGATCGCTATTGTTCGAACGAAAGGTAATTTCCAAAGTGCTCGCGTTAAAAGCAAGACACGCGAGGGGTTAACGCAAAACCACCGAGCGTAGAGGCACTGTAAATCCTTTCTGTCGACAGGTGACCTGGGTGCGAAAGCAGGAAAACGGTAAAAAGATCAACTTGCTGACGGTGGGTCAGCGGCCATACATAGGGGATCCGAGGTATACGGTCGAGTTCCAGTATCCGGACAACTGGCGCCTACAAATCAAACCCGTCAACAGTAGCGACGTGGGCCAGTACGAGTGCCAAATCAGCACTCACCCGCCCAAGTTTATTCACGTGAATCTCCACATCAATGGTGGGTACCCGTCGGACTTCATATTTACTCATTTCATCTAACTAAGATCTATCGATCGATTCTGGTAAAAAAAACCAGAGAAGATTTTCCCGAACGGGACTCGGCCAGATCGCAAGTATCGAACGGTTTATTTATCGTACACGATTGAATTGTTAAAAAGTTCCAATCCATCTGAGCAAAAGACGTTTTTTGTCCGCACATTTTGCCACAGATCAGAACTATCCAGGTTCGCACTCGACTTGCCAGGTGACAGATCCCTTTGCCCTCTGCGGAGCTGCCAAGCGATGCAAACTAAAGTACGGCTCTCCCCCGTTTCTCTGCCCTATATATCCACACGTTTCTCTTTCTTTCGTTCCACGCGGCTATATTTACCCACTTGGTATTATTCATTTATTCCATCGGCTTTGTTAACTTTATTTCCACGGTGCTCGCACAGCCATCATCAATGCGGATTTATTTTCAACGCGCATATTAACGTTCCGCGGTCGCTGATGCATTCCTCCCTGTTATTTCCGCGAACATCAGGAAAACATTCAGGGTTGGTTTCTCTCTTCTTCTTCTTTTTTTTTTTGTTCGACAAGCGTACCCGGAGCGCCGCCGATGAAATACGTAAGCGGATACAGCGCACTGTCCAACGAGGAAGGAACTCCCGTAAATGATAACTCGATGCAAACTAAATTGAAGGAGAACGAACACTCGGCTCCGAAACAGAATTTATCCGCGGAAAGGGAGCGAGAAAGGAGGAAGTTGAGGGACGGTGGGGACAAAGGGAAACCGAAAGCGCAAGGCGAGTTAAGTACTCGAGGGGCAATCGAAGAAATTGGCTTGATTCGTCCTCGCGGCGAGCACCAGTTAGGAACACAATTGATGTCAAAGTGGTACAGTCAAAGCGAACGATGATATAACGGTTCGTCGTTTAAACGGTATACTTGTATACGTGGTGGCATGATGGGGTGGGAGGTTGGGGGGGGGGGGGGGGAAGAGGGTGTCTCTCAAACCTCGACGCGATAACAAACGAGACATTCGTTTCTCGAGAATTTGATCGAGATGCGAACGTCTTCGAGCTGCTCCGAAGGAAATGAAAGTTTTCTCGTTCCCGCTGAGCATGCGACAAAGGGATACCGAAAATTACGACACGAACTCTCTTCGGAGACGCGAGGCATCATGAAAAATATTCAGGTGCTCGCCCCGGCTGCCTCGATGTAAATTAAAAGGAACCGGAGGGTAGCATTTTCTTCCGCGGAATGAGATTTTTCTCGCGATGATGGTGGTATCGTTTTAAGTTACGGAACACCGGGGATGAAATAAAGGACGCGGAAGATGGAAATACGTAAAGCGAGGTCAGGTCGGAAAACAAAGGGAAGGAGCCGCTCAGGTATTCAGCGTGAGATCGAGAAAATTGGCTACGTTCCTTGTACTTTTGCGAACACGGCCTTCGCATCGGGAATGTCACAGACGGAATCGAAATGAAGGTATTGTACAGGGGGCGGGAAGGGGGGGCTGAAAGAACGGGCAAAATTTGATTTCCTCGTACGTCGACGATGTTGTCATCCGCGTGGAAGAAGTGAATTTGGATTTCTGGAATGTATTATTCATTACCGTGCCGCCGGGGGAAACGTTATAATTTTTTATGTCCGCAGTACCATTTACGATGTAGAGTGATTATTTATTTATTTGAAGAAGTAACGAATTCTAAGAAGTAAATTTGAAGAAGTAAAGAAGTCTACGAATTCGTTCGAAATCGAATGATTACGTATGTACGTATACTCGATACGCACAATTCGTCGGTTATACGGATGCCAATAGATATACCCCGTTGGCAAACACGGCCGCGGATATGTCCAACAATTTTTATAAAAATGTAATTCGCTGTTTTGCACGAAACGTGTTTCTGATACACATTCGTCATACAAAAAGTCGATACCGCGTAATGGTATCCGGAATGTAAAATACGTTGTGCAGCAGCGGTGCGCGAACGTTAAAATGATCATTTCGACACGCATCAAAAGGCAACGACGAAGAGCACTCGCCTGCGAATGAGATTTTTCACCATTAGTAATCCTCGTGCATTAGATTAGCCGATGGGCAGATGGAAAAACGGGACGTGACCAGGGACGCGCGTGTCGCGACGCTGACCTGAATGTAAATTTATAAAGCGTATTATAATTTTCGAATGACTACGAACTTCCAAAACGAGTTACAAGCAGAATAGGCATAATGCAGGAATGCGGGATATTTACGATGCAAATTGGAAAGCGTGGGAATCTTTCTGCCGAGGGGGAGGCGTAAGGGTGTCCGGGAGAAGTCGCGAAGAAAAGAACATTCCGTCGAGTATTTACGAATCGTAAATCGCGACGAAACGTATGGGATAAAAATATCTTCGCGAGCCGAAGCAAAGAATACGTGGAGGCAAACTTTTCAAAGTCACGCCGGCAAATGAATAATGTCCCCCCGTTTGGGTGAAAGATCGCAAACTTTACCATTTCGCTGTCGCGCTTTGTCTCCGACGAGAGACAATAAAGGACGCCGCACGGCCATTGAAATGACGGCTTCGTACGAGGACAGCGTGGAGGAGCACTCTCCGTGAATTGGTTGAAGAGTGGTGAAAAGGGGGTATGAGAGCTTGAGACGGGGGTGTAAAAGAGTAAAATACAGTGGCGGGAATAGATAAACGGGTGGAGAGGAGCTGGAGGAAAAAAAAATGGGGTGAAAGTGTCTCGCGAACGTTCGTACAAATTGGTATCTTAGGGGGAGGCGCTTTAATTGTTCAATTAAGCGAGTAACGAGCGAAATATAACGTCCGCTTGTTTCGCGTTACGAGAGTACCGATCGATCGGTTCTTACCGAATCAAACGGAAAGATATCCGGTTTGAGAAATTAATTCGACATAATTAATGATCTTCGATCCGTTAATGCATAATTAACCGTTTAACGACACGGTCGTTATCTACTACGGGAACGCCGTTTAAAGAGTTTGCAGAGCACCGAGTCTGTATCCCTATAAAAACGTTGAAAATTATAATCCCGATATATAGAGGTTGGTCCCGTTTCAAGTTTTACGCACGATTACCCATTTTCTTCGTTTGACACGTTATCACCGGTCATAAATGGCAATTGCTGGTAATATCCATAATATTACTTCATAATTTGCGGTATATCGATACCGTTATTACGTTACGCGCAACACTTGGTAGGTCGAGCAGCAGTTTAGCCGGGTCACGCACGCAATGTCTGAATACTTAAAACTAATTTTTGCTCCTACCGAGGTAGTCGCAGGCAGGATATGATTTGTTATCGCGTCACTCTTGAACCCATACGGGTCCTGATGCGCTGGTTAACGATTATCTGAATCGGAATTAACCGTTAACTTATATGTCGGAGGATCGCATATTTTAATTTGAAATAACTCGTGTAATTTAGACGACTCGGGTGGACGAAGAGAATATTTCCTCGCGGCACAAGCACCTCCTTCATCAGAGTGCACGAAAAATCAGAAATATCCGCACGTAACACTGTCGAACGGTGAAAAGTACGAGTAGAAATGCGAGAGATTACGTAAGGCTTGAAACTGTACACCCTGTATTAACCTTAGCGTGAATTAAACTAGTTGCAAAGTAACAAGAATACTCGTTAAAGTGTTGCTCGATACCGGAAAACTAGTAATGGGAAAAGACACGGAGGGAAAGCGTAAAAGAAGAAAAAAAGGCAAACGGAGGGAAGGTAGAAGAAGAAAAGGGGATTAACGACGAAGAAAAGTGGAAAGCAGGGACTGCGTTCCGAGAGCAAATAGAGAAAAATTGCGGAACAGGCTACTCCACGAAAAACTGGAGGATGGGGAGCGTTAGACTTCTGCGAGCCGAAGAACGAAATGCGAGGAGAGAGGAGTGAGGGGGGGAAGGGGGGAGAAGGGTGGGAGGGAAAGGGAAATGGAAGGGAAATGGAAGGAGCAAACGAAACAGAATCGAAGCATACGCGGGTGATCGAACAAATTGGCTTCGTTCGCCGAGTCCTTGCGGCGAGGATCGCTTAGAAGGATAATTGAAGGTGAAGTGGCGTAGTCGAAATGGACGGAGAGTAGAGTGCTGGCTGTTCGAAAAGACGACCCGGGGAAGGCGGAAGAACTTCATTTTGCTGGCTCGAGGGAGAGGTGGATAGAATCGAGATACGTTGAGCCGTTCACCGGAACAAAGAGGTAGAGAAGCAAAAGTGGTACTTAGGGGGTAGACAGGAAAATGGACAGCGTGCTTGGAAAATGTAAAACTATGCGAGGAACTCCATAAATGAAAAAAGCCGAGACGGAATAAGGAAGACGAGGAGTAATAAGAGCGAAAAGGGAGCAACGCGGTATAGGTGGGCTACTCGTCGGCACGGCGGCATTAATTTTTAATCATCGCGAAGCACGATAATCAAGACAAATGGGAGAAAAATCGGAAAACAAAAGGCGCGTATCGGCGGATCGATGAAAACGGTATTCGGTTCGAGTATTTTAAACGAAACTAACTCTTTTAGCGATTTAAATTTAATCTTCCCTCCCATCCGAACGAGGCCACCGTAAATCTCTCGCGTATTGGAACGGGAATATATTAACAAGGAATTCAGGAAAATTAGTCAGCGGCCCGGACTTCCAAAGTTCTGTGTATTTCGCTCGATATCCGTGTAGGGCGTCGGAATCATCGGTAGAATCGCAGTCGATGGCTGACATTCGTCAATTTCCAGGGAATAACTTTCGCGCGTCCTACTTCCATGCGAATATACTACGGGGCAACAAATTCTTGCCGGAATAACGGTCAACTTTCGAGAGAGAGAGAGAGAGAGAGAGAGAGAGAGCTCACCAAATATGCCGCATACCTACAAATTAATTCCAACCGAACGTTCTTCCGTGCAGAGCAAACAAACGGTCGCGCGCCCGAACATGCTCCAGGTTAGAAAAACAATAGCTGGATAGTTGGGAAGCGTTATATCGTTTACTCGCCGCGTACACAACGAATTTCCATTTGCAGCTTCGCGGGACAACGGAGATCGATTGATCGCGATGCGCTCGAATTTAGAGACGCGAAGTTATTGCAAATTTTGCCCAAATGTAGAGACGATTAATGTCCATGAGAAGTATATATAACTTTTCGCAATTCTCAGATAGTACGCCTCGCTAACTTTTAAAACGATGACATTGATCGTGCTTACCGATTAGTCAAACGCTACTCGTCTTTCGCGTAATTAGAGTTCAATCGTTCTCATCCAGAGTTTTTTTTAGCTTTTTTTTTTAATACCTCACGATCAGGTATAATATCATCGCGCGGGACGTGACAATTGCGAAATCGCTCGAGCGAACGATCGATCATGAATGTTTGAAATTCTGCCTTCCCGTCGAGCTTTTAATAGTTGATTTCTCCATTCCCACTCGAGTGTGACGATAAATGTGTGAACAAACAAATATAGCATACAAATTGGCGCTAACAGGCTATCTTGGCGTAGTATTTATCGCTAGCTGTCTCTCCGATTCCCATATTATTCATACACGCGATTGGTTTTTTCTATTTTAAAATGCAAATAAAGCAAGCAGAATGTCGCGCGGACTAATTTCGGGGTCAGTCGGAGGTAACAAAAATAACACGCTCGATAATGATGATGCCACAGGGATAATTAAAGATGTACCATCGAGGCTCGTTTAGTGCAGTGAAGGAAGTAACGGATTAAATACCAAAGGAATAAAATGTCTAACGACAAATCGAGCAATTAAATCGATAAAAGTTATCAAACTGAGTTACAGACCAAAAAATTTTACGCGTCAATAAACGCCTTCCCACTGTACAAATATCGACTCGAAATCTCAAATTCGACGTACAGTATTGGACTAAAGAGCGATCCCAGGGTCCTTATCTCCCGCTGTGACGCACTTGTTCGAGCCCTATTGACACAAGCCGGCAGTCTGTGGATTTCGGTAGGCCTCGCACATCGTTTATTTTTCTACGGTCGCACTTCGAAGACGACGCAGGGCAGGCCTATGGACGGCTATACGGTCCGCAAAAGTCCCACTTCGCCGAGTAAGACCTTCTCTCTTCCTCCCTCGCTCCCTCGCAGTCACTCCGAGTAAGAGCACATCGACGAGGGCCTGCGTGGTTGTATTTCGACTACCACCACTCTATACTCGGTGAGAGTTACGCTGGCAGGCCACGCTTATACACCTTTTCTTTCCTTCCTTAAAGGTAGAGTTAATTACGAATTAATTATTCAATTTCATTATAAAATTTCAATGCTATTTTATTGGATATATTTCAATTCATTATCTTTACCGATGATTTCAAGTTCATGAAACCTTCCTTCTTCCTCTATCGCTCCCTCGCGGTCGCGGGACCTATCGCAGATTATCGTTGGGGCTACCGCACTTCTTCACTCGGGGAAGGTAGGGCCCGCTATACGGTGCGCCCTCTTCGATTCACTGGTGATTAATTTAATTACGAAATTGATTATCTGTTCACGAAATGAATTATTTAATTTGTGTTTGTGAGGGCGATACACGCCGTAAAGATAATGAATTGAAATATATCCAATAAAATAGCATTGAAATTTTATAATGAAATTAAATAATTAATTCGTAATTAACTCTAGCTTTAAGGAAGGAACGAAAAGGCGTATAAGCGAGGCCTGCCAGCGTAACCCTCACCGAGTATAGAGTGGTAGTAGTCGAAATACAACCACGCAGGCCCTCGTCGATGTGCTCTTACCTGGAGTGACTGCGAGGGAGCGAGGGAGGAAGAGAGAAGGTCTTACGCGGCGAAGTGGGACTTTTGCGGACCGTATAGCCGTCCATAGGCCTGCCCTGCGTCGTCTTCGAAGTGCGACCGTAGAAAAATAAACGATGTGCGAGGCCTACCGAAATCCACAGACTCCCGGCTTGTGTCAATAGGCCTCGAACAAGTGCGTCACAGCGGGAGATAAGGACCCTGGGATCGCTCTTTAGTCCAATACTGTACCTCGGAACGGCGATATCGAAAGAGCAAAGGAACGCGGGGGAACCAGGAAGAGAGAACAGCCAGGAAGATTCGAAGTAAAATCGATGAGTATCGTACGGCCATGAATCAGTGTCGACGCGTTTAACTGGCCGATAGGATTTGAGGAAGGATCTTACGGGATAATCTGGGTGAAATCACGACGAAACGTCGTCGGAGCTAGACGCCACGTTCAGGGTGGAAGAAGCGAAGAGAGGAGAAGAGAAGAGAAGAGAACAGAAGAGAAGAGAAGGGGGACGGATAAACGTAGAGCAGAGGATCAACGCTTAATTCCAGATCGGAGAAGGAAGACCTTGAGCGAGATAAAGTCGTCGCAAGTTTGATATGCAACGCGCTTAGTCTCCTCGGTCTTCGCTTGCCGCCTGTCTCCTTCGCCCTCTTGGGACTCTCCGCGCATCGAGTTTTACGCGGTATTCTTTATTTTCTAAATATGCATATTTGCGCGCAAACGAATTGCTTTAAATATGCCGTACGTTGAAAGCGCGAGATCTACAAAACTTTCTGTGTTCCAACCTCTAACCTATCGCTTACGATAGCTCGAGACGAGTTCAATATTAAATTTACCAAAGTGCAGTGTTACTGTTTACTTTTTTCCGAGCTGGAGATGCCAGTCCAACCAGAGCACGGCCTAAGAAGAGAAAGGAAAACGCTCACCTCGTTGTCAGGAAGAAAAAGAAAAGTAAGGTAGAGGGGACCAACGATCGCGGAACTAAGCCAGGCGTATGTCGAAGGATTTGCAAGGATGCCGAATCGAGCCGACGCGGCGCCACGGAAAATCCTCGAATATTTTTCCATTAACGGAACCGCCACGGTGCCCGTTGTTTCGTAAAAGCTCGTCGGTTGACAAGCGCTCCGCGTCCACGTACACACATACGTACATACGTACGCTGGTGCAAATGTATCCACGCGGTTACCAGCCCACGTTCCTCTTGATACCGCGAGGAATTAGTCCGATAAAAAAAGCTCGAGGAAAAATACCAGACGCGTTGGAACGTGGAAAATCCTGCATTATCCTGCGGGTGAGCGAGCCGAATGAAAAGTTGCCGCGAAAGAACATTTTCCGGGGTATTCGTGTGCTCGAACTCTACTACGCGCCGCGCCGCTGATCTATATCCAAAACATTTCTCTTCTTCGCGATTCCTTTCAGTCCGGGCACGTATTACGTTTCCAGCAGGTGTGTACGTACTCCGAGCTGGAAATGATCCAGAGGCCGGGAGAAGAGATTTCGAAATCAGGCCTCGGTCGTTAGGCGCTCGCGCGTATACGTTCGACCGATGACGTATCGGTCATATTTATCGCTCGCGCTGAATGAAATATTCGGTGAGGAGGTCAGCGGTGCATGGCCGAGCTTTAAGCCGTGGTTTCCTACGATCGGGTGTACGACACGATGGAAGAAAAATATGATCGAGACTGTTGGGCAATACGAGAATAAAATTGAAATCAAGAGACAAGGTCTTGTCTCTGGCCAAGCACAAATACACGAGATAGACCTTGTATCCTCACTGTTCGGCGACATTTTCGTTCCGTTAACGAATACGATACAATTCTTCGTCGGAAACGGATTCAGAATTTAAATTGATTATCTTTTTAGCTATCAATGTGTTCGCGTCAACCGCTTTGACCGAATAACAGCTCAAAACTGTGTTTTAATATGCGCTCACATAAGCGCGTAGTTCTATGTATCATCAGCTGCGCCGTGCGACGTCACCCGCGTCTCAATATCCGGTCTCGCGAAATGAATCCTCTCCACGAAGCAAACGGTTTATTAACTTTTATCCACTCGCTATGACGGCAGATTCGCCGTCTTTTTGAATTTTCTGCCATATTTCCCCCTAAAGCGTCGAGGGAGCGATTCCTGGCACATTTATTCTCTAGTTACACTCCCCCTGCGCCGATGATTTTATATTATTTTTAAACTTTTGTATTTTGAAGATTTCGGTGTCGATTTAAATAAAGATTCTTGGCCAAAAATGTGGTTACAATGTTGTGTCAGAGTTCAATGGTCTTAATTATTTCGAAACGTGTGCCTTAAATGAAGAACGCACGAAAATGATAAAAAAAAAAATCACGGACGACGAAATTGCCTTCGTAGCGAACGGAACAGTGTCTTTGGAAGGCGCCAGCGGATAAAGGTTCAATTTCTCTACGCTGGTATAGCCATGCAAAAAATATATCACTGAAATTAATACCGATGGAGCGAAATCCGGAGCGTGGATTTATTATATCGCGCGGTGTTGTTAAGCGGATGCAATTTGCGCGTCGTACGCGCGGAAAATGGCAAACCGTGCGAAAACGTATCCAGCGATGACCAGGCGATCCTTTTTTTTTTTTTTTTTTTTACCATCCATGGAATTTCATTCTGTATTTGCACGTCCTTGGGGCACAGGGATGCATGATAAAGTTCGCATTGGAAATCGTCCAGAAATCTCGTGGAATGGGGGGAGGAAAGAGAAAGAACACGTTTGAAGCATGCCTCGGTCGTTAGGTGCATTTACGCGTGGACAACGACGTATTGTCAATATTTATTGGTTCCGTAAAATATTCGGAGCCCGGCTGAACGCGATCCAATGAAGCGCGGCATGTAGGTCGGACTTATCGATAAGAAACGGATTATACTTTGACGCAGAAACTGGCAAATCCTGTCGAATCGTTTATTACCGCGCTCCGTTAGAAGAAATCGATGGCTATACGCAGCTATGCGGCATTAACTCATGCTAGATTATTATTCGAATACACGGGCGAGAGAATTGATTGCGTTGGCAGTCCACTTTAATAAAAAATACTCGGCTTTCGAAACGCATATATTTCTCTGTGGATAACTTTATTAAAATATCAACATCGACGTTAAGCGTGTATATCCATCCGACTGACCTAAACCAATTTCAGCGCCGTCCGTCCAAATAGTGGACGCCCTTGGTGAGCCGCTGAGAGACAAGTACTACGAGGCAGACAGCACCATCGAACTGTTATGCGTTGTACGTCACATAGAGATGCAGGTGCAATACAACGTCGTTCAGTGGCTCCACGGCAACAGAGTCCTCAATTACGACACGACGAGGGGCGGTATCAGGTGAACAAACCTATCAAATATTACGTTTTCTGTTCTCTTCGCTTAATAATTTCAGTCCCTTCGGTGACAGCGCATCGCTCTTCCTTGGCTTTATTTCGGTACGCTTTATCGTGTCGTTACCGACTCGATGAGAAACTCGTCTCGTGCGCGCGACAAGGTCGTAAAACCGAGCGACATAAAAATCGATGTGATTTTTGACGCGCGATGGAGGTACTTCGGAGCGCTTGGGAGCGCTTCGTAGCGGAATCGGAAATGGAATAAAATTAACGACATGTAACGGGGAACCGTAGACATCGGATGGAAACGATATCGCTTTTGACGCTAAACAATCGCACCGAGGAATAACAAATTCTACGAAAACTTGAATTTCGTGACGTAGAAAAGCACCGTGAAATATCTTTGAGACGAAAATGAATTGTAGAATAATCAAGTTACTAAAGCGGTGATAGTTTTGGAAGTTGCGTCGAGTAACCCCGGTATGATGTTACGTTATGGTTTTTATAGCGTGAGCGCGTAAAGGGTAAATGGCACAATAACGGTATCGAGCTATTTCTCGTACCTCGTGTATTTCTTTGCTGCACGATAGAAAGTGTTAGGTGAAAATGAAATACGAACGTCCGTGCGTAGCGAGTGGAGACTCAAAAGTAAAATGATCGTCCGATACGCAATCTCGTAAAGCTAAAATATGATCTAAAAATATTACCGTTCGTTACATCGCGGTGAATAAACCCGAAGCGTGTCACTGTTAAAATAGTAAAACGACCAGCGCGTAGGTCGTAGAGTTTGATTAAAAACATCCTTCGAGCTCAATAACTGTAAAAGAAACAAAAAATGGTAAAAGAACGTATCAAAGAGCACGGTAACGTACTCGCCCTATCGTAAATTCATTTCCATTTCGTATAACCAATAGAACCAATTTACATTTTTCATTTATTCCCCGATTCGTCATATAAATGGAGTCTGGCTGAAATATAGAATATAATACGAAAACAATATTGCGGTGTAACACCCGTTACCGCTATCAGTTATTTCTCATTAAATCTAGACACGTCACGCGTCATGTAACGCACAGTTACGGCTCAGAGTCGTAATATCCAGGATAGTAAAGCTCCGCGCGACAGTTATTAAAGTCCAACAAGCGAATGGATTTACATACCCTTCGCGTATCGCGCTCAATCAAATTCGAGTCTACGTAAATGCCGCGTGACGCGTCGATCGGCCGTAACGCGCCGCTAAGTAAATAAACAGAGCGTGGAAACCTCGACTATTTCTAAACAAAGATTCGCATTGCCACTGATATCGAGGGACGAGAACGCGTCAACCCCCCTCCCGGGACCGAAAGACGATTTCACGCGTCACTTTCCAAGGATTCCCACGTGATGTACGGCGCTCTATTACACACCTAGGCTCGCCGCCCTACGCGAAACTTGGGCCCTATACCTCATCCCCGTGGCTCGCCGCAGCGCGGGTCGGGCATAAATCATTCACGATAACCGGGGCGAGCGCAGAAGAGCGGAATACTCGACGATCCTGACGGTCATGCCCCGTGTACCGGTGAAACGAGATCCTGCCACGCTAGTTACCCCGAATTTATAATCCTACGTCAACGATTTCAGCGAACAACCCCCACCGCCGCGCCGGTCCCGCCGGCGTTGACGACTCGCGCGTTCTCTAAACCTCCGACAACCTTGAAACCGGGCGCGCGGCGGTTTGCGAGAACACACGAGAACGCGCGAACGGGGGATACGGAGAGGAGATTCCCTTGCGAAGGGGAAACGAGGGTGGTTTTGAGATGTGTTGCGGAAGGGGCGGTTAGCGTCGCGACGTCCTGGAAACCGACGCGACGGTGGGGCTCTCGGCTGCTCGAGAATAAAGTTGGACGCCGGAGACGTAGCTGGCGGTAAATGGAATTAGTTTGCCTTGCGCGCGCCCCGTACATACCCTTCCCCCTCCTCTCCTCCCCCTCCCCCCCCCCCCCCGTGTACATAAAAGCTCGACCTTTCGTTTTAGGGGGATGGGGAGGGGTGAGGGAGAGAGAAAGAGAGAGAGAGAGGAGCAGATCCAACAGGAGACGACCTCCGTTCCACGGGAAACTCTATGCCACACGACGAGCACGTGGCCCGTATAAACCGCAGACCGTAAACACATCGCCACAGGAAACGTCGTTTCACCGCTCATTATTTTTCTCTACGAAATAACGTCTGCCCGTGTACGTATGTACGGGGGTAAAAGCGTACGTGTATTCCGGAAAGTTATTCTTATCCGTCGCGTTACCTGGTGCTCGGGCTAATTAATTGGCAACGATCGGAGGTATACCGGATGTAGGATCTACTAACGAGTGGAACGAGGTAAATTGGATTTTGATATTGATTTCGAGTATTTAGTCTCGTTGGCCGTTGGGTGGAGGGGAGGGAGGAGGGAGAGAGAAACGTAAACGATAACGCGAAAAGAATTAATGACGCTTAATTGGATAATTGATACGGCCGGTGATGTATGAGAATAGATCGTCGAACGTTCTATGGTTTTCGTAACAATTTCGAGTGGTTTTGGTAAGTGGCTCGGTCGGTTTGTAATCAATTCTGGTTTAACGCTGACCCGTTCGGTTTCACTAAATTTGACATCGTTTGGTGTAATTATAATGCCATCGTGGACGAGATAGGAGTTAATAATTAGAAATACACGCGCGTCGGTGTTCGCGTTCGATGTATCTACGCGTGGGAATAACGTTATCGAGCAAAGTATTCAACTGCACGCGGAACCGTGGTTGGGCACGCTGCGATTCGTTCTTTGCTGAAAGTAAAAGAGACAATTAAATTGCAATTACGCCCAAGAGTCGACCAGTTTTATTTTCCCGGATCGAAGTATTATCGAGAGGAAGGAAGCTTGTATCAGCCGCAAACGGGTTGACGATCGTCCTTGCCGAAGAAATGAATTTAACCGAGAAACAGAGAGAGAACGAGCTATAACACAAAGTCAAATGAAATCATGGGATCCTTAGTTTTTTAGAAAGAATAGAGAGTCGTGGTTCGAGCTATAAAATCAAACGACAGTGACTTGGATCGCCCAAATATTTGAACATCGTCGCGCTCAACCGTGCATGGAAAATGTATCTTAATTCGTCAACGAGGCAAACTCAATTTGACTTACAAGTTGACGCAATCTTCGTGTAATGGAAGGTGTATTACTTACGCGAACAAATTAATTATTTTCTCGTTCGTTTCGTTCGCCAGTACCGGGAACACGATCCATCAACCGGGACGTTTATACTTATTACACGCGATACGGGACGCAAACGCCAAAGGAAAAAGCGGTTCGCGTAAAGCCGTATACTGCTCCGATTACACGATCGCCGCGTGGATTAAAAATACTCAAACGATTCTTTACACAAATTGGCAACGTACAAAGACCTCCTCGAAAGATATCGGACCCCGGATAATTACACGCCGATTCAAAATCACGGAGCCGCTATACGAGGGCTTTACTCGATTCGTTGGATACTTTATAAAGAACGAATTTCAAAGACTCCTCTTCGCGATTAATGATATTAACGCTAAAACTGCCGACTAACGTCTCGGTATGTGTAGGTATACTAAGCATAATTTTAGAACAAAAGGTCGACGAAAAAAAAAAGAAGTGCTTTATAGATTGAACTATTTACATATTTTAGAAAAAGTCATACATAATTGACTAAAAACAACGTGTACTGAAAATGAGTAATGGTCATAAGAAATTCCAAACAAGTCATTTTGAATCCCTCGGTGGATCTGGTGCTACATTATGCTCCGCTTATCGACCTTTGTTCGTTGCTCATTATCATCGTACCCTCTCGTTCTTCCTTTGCCCGACACCAACGCATAGCCCGAGTAATCTCTCGAACAACCTGACCGAATCGTTGATTAAAATAATTAATAGCCGGCGCGATTAATCATTCGTAGGTTTGCTCGAGCGGCGAGGCACGTTACACTACTTTAACGCGGCACCGATTCAATCGCGTTTATTATACATTCAACGAATGCAATAGCCCCCCCGCGCGGAAACCATTTTTCATGGCAATAAAATTACAGAGTCAGACGCGTGGATAAATTTACAGTCCGACGAACGTTAATCCTATTGCTTAAGTAAGTATACATTATCCCCGGCTCGGACTCGCGATGCAATTAACGGGATAATGGGTGGCGGAGGGGAGGAGGGTGTGCTGCGAAACAT
Source organism: Pemphredon lugubris (assembly GCA_933228935.1). Taxonomy (NCBI): domain Eukaryota; kingdom Metazoa; phylum Arthropoda; class Insecta; order Hymenoptera; family Crabronidae; genus Pemphredon; species Pemphredon lugubris. The sequence goes on along the minus strand of OW121817.1, from coordinate 24,730,503 downwards.
TCGAGGGCAAATAGCGGAAGAGGAAAAAGTACCGACACTCCGCTGACATTAGCGAGTAGCTAAAAGAAAGCGGCCGAGGATCCGAGGTTGCTCAACGCCGTGGGATCCTCGTGGATCAACGAGCAATCGTCCTTGAGCTTTAGCCTGCCGGAGATAACGAATGGACTAATTGCAGTGAGAAAAGTTTTCCAATTAAACGACAACCCTGTTCTACCCCTCTCTCTCTCGCTTCCCCCGTCGCCGTACGCATATCCGTCTTTCTCATCTTTGTTACGGACCGAAATCAAGACACCTTCCCACTACAAACTCCAAAGGGTGTCCTGGCAAATGGTTGCAGTCCATTAACCGTTTGAGTGCCACGGACCTTTGCAAAAAAATATTAACGCGAACGAAGGAATTCGTTGGGACGAAGAAATTCTACACGGGTGGGCGCGTATAAAAAATAGCACGTACGCTTATAATAGATTTTTCTCCGTAAAGAAAGAAAAAAAAAGGAAAAGAAACACGGCGGAAAGTTTTTAGCGTAGTCGAGTTTCTGAGACGTTGCATGCCATCGCGTTTCTACTTACTACTGTGGTAGTTGTTAAATTGAAACTGGCAATTAAGGCTCTTCGAGATACAGCTCGTCCTCGCCATTATTCTTCCTCGCCAAATAGAACGAAAAGCTGTTTTCAACGCGAAAGCTAGACGTATTTAGGAACGGACTCCTGCTTCGCGTCTGACGCAAACTCCACGTGTACGTGTCATCTGATATCAGCCTATGCGCGTACGGGAATAAACGAAACTCTAAGAAAATCCCATTAGCTACTCGGGTAACTTAAATGCATAGTACTTTATAACATTTACCGTTTCGTTGAATCGTACACAGTATCGTATTATCGGACAAAAGTAATATAGATCTCATAATTACCGTAACAGCGATATTCGTTTCCCTGTCCGTAACTTTTGTACGCGTTAATCAACGGAAAAATAGTCGTTTATTAAAAGCTGTTATGCAACGTGAAAAATTAGCTTCGCACCGAGAAGCCGCGGGAAGATTAAGCCGGAAGGAGAAATAACGGCAAAGAAAAGCAGCGAGCGGCGTCGCTGGCGCCAAGAGAAGGAAACAACGCGAAAAAAAAAATATCAAGTTTCCCGGCGACTTAATTCGGGCAATTAATAATGATAGAGACGCAGAGACGAGGCAAGAAACCGGACAAAATTGAAGAGCTCTCGTTAGCTCGGGTACGAACGTCTCTATTCCTCGCTTCGCGTTATCGCCGACGGTGGCCGCGCGCGCACGGACGAAATATATGTATAGCTCCAAAACTTTTCATAATTTCCTGATATTAAACCGACCAGGTACGAAACGTGCTGAGAGGAACCGGGGAAAAGCGAGAAGAAAGAATATTTCACGTTCGTTTGATTTAAACACCCGCGCCCGAATTTATCGACACCAATTTCCGCGCGTTGAGCGTGAAGCGGAGGCGAGTCGCAACGACGAGAAAAAAAAAGAGAAAAAAAAGAGGCGGAGGAAAGAGCGGCACGCTGCAATCTCCGAGAAAGAGTACATTTTCAAAATGTACCCTTTGGAAAAAAAGAGGGGAAAAAAAATCCGCCTGAAATCCATTGTAAATTGAAATTTCAACACCGCGCGTGTGTTCTAGCGTGAAAACGGACCTAATGGAAGAGGGGGCCAATTCGACTCTCAGCATAGCGAGGGTGGGACCAGCCGACAGTGGTAACTACACATGCCATCTCACCAACATGCCGGATCAACCTGCCACGGTTCACGTCCACGTACTGAACGGTGAGAACAAGCATTTCTGCGTCGATGAAAAAATTGCGAGGGAAAAATGTGGTGGTGGCGCCGTTGATTCCTTCGGATAGTTCGTCCGCCGCGTCGCGCCGACATGCGGGCAGATTTAACGGGAACCGTACAATGTCTGTCACGCTCGGGATTTAATAACGTTTGTAGCGGCGACTGGTTCCCGTTGTAATTTTATCCTCGTTATCCGAGTACGTTTTATATTCGGTCTCTACATTGTTTCGCTATCGCGAACGCTGCCGATGCTACGCTCAAACATCTGATTCCGAGTACGAGTTGAAATTAACGCCGTGTTTACGGTAGAGATGGATTTAATTGGAACTTCCACTTTCCTTTTTTTTTTTTTTTTCATTTTCCTGTTCATCGAATACCTCGGGTTACATTAAATTCCGAGGGGGCAAAATAATCGGACCGAATAATTCGTCCCGACATGGGATAATAAGCAAATAATTCGCGTGACCAAGGCTTTCTTCGTCGTTACGATAATACTATGTGGCATGACTCGTCGTAAGCGATAGTTGTTATCACACTGCGGATGTTTATGCAAACTCATATTTCTATAGAAGATCGATGAGGAAGTGGGACTCGTACAGAAATTTGTTTCGTCGCTCCGGGGCAGCGATTTTCAGCGCATTAATGTGCTATGGAGTTTTTTGAAATAATATTTGACATAATTAAAAATATAAGTAGAATTTGAGTAATTATTTTACGCGTGCAGCGAGATAAAAAAAATGTTTAATATCGATGTACTGGGGCTTTAAAAACCCATTTCTTTTTATCAAACATTTTAAAATTATTTTAAAAGGTTAAAAATCAGGTCCAGATCAATATATGTGGAAAGCATGGATTTTGCATAAACGCTCGCAGTCTGGTAAGTATAGAAAAATTGTTCGCTCGTTTTAATATATGCTATAATATAGTAATAAAAAATATATGCTATTTTTCGATGGTATTTGAAAGACCGAGAAGTTTGTAACGTTGTCCCGGAATTATCTTCATTTCTAACGTATGGGAAAGAAAAAATAATTTCGATTATGCGAATAAAATCCATTAGACCGAATGAGACATTGAAACGCTAACGTGTAATCGACCGAGTGCATTAGACAGGGTTGTCTAAAAGCTATCTAATAAATGTCGGGTGAGAAGAACGAGTCGAGTTGGCTGCCACACCCTTGTCAGGAAAAGGACATTTTTCTTTGCCCACGGCCCTCTCGATTCGTGTATTTTTTCAATAGAATTAGGCACTCGATATTAATTATTCCCACCAAATATGAATTGACGTTGCCGTTACAGTTTTAGTACGCTATATTTGCTCACGCTATTAAAATGATTTTCCCTGTAGTTGTAAATAATTGAACTATCAACATTCCAAAGATTTGGTCACGAGAAGTAAGCACGCAGCTCTTTCTCAACGATGTAATTCGTACAAGATTACAATCTCGGACTTTCGGGCCTAACCATAATTAATTTTCTTATTAAAGAAAAACGTACGGGATTTATTTCATCCTTTTTCTTGGTGACCGCATAAAGCTAAAGATTCCGAGGGAAAAACATTTACTCACGAGGCGACCATGGCCCGAAAAAGTTACGAAAACCTTGGTGTACATCGTAAAACAGTGGTTCTCAGACTTTCTATTCGTAACAAAACTTTAAATGGCGCAAAGTTTCCCGGTATAATTTTGCCAATAGCTACGGGAGATCGAGGAAGGAACTGCTGTAGGTCCGCGGTACGACTTAAAGAAAAATTCCGGGAAATAAAATTAACTATGAAATTTCGGTCGCTACTCTAACTTCAGCTTTTATTGGTATTGAGTGAGCAAGTCTACCGTAACGAGAAATGTGCACATACGGAGTAATCGAATCGTACCAAATGAACCGTGTTGCGGTATCCTTGGTCGTCGACCAGAGATTTCCTTTGAAAACAATCTGGCAAGGTCTTTGTTCCGAAAGTACGCACACTCGAAATTAACTAATAACGGAAATCGTATCCAATTACGTCATGGCTGGTGTAACAAGGTTGTTCCATTCGGCCAAAGTAGATTTACAATTAGCTACGTACGGTGCTACGATGGAAAGAAGGCAACTCGAAAAAAAAATGCGATCTGATTGGTTCAAAGGTGTCCTACTCGAGAGCACAATCGTACAGACGGGCACACGCATTTTCGCCATTTGCCGAACTGTCACGAAAGTAATTAAAATAGGCGGTGCAACTTTTACCTTTGTACAGCCCCAGGTGCCTTCTTTTCGTCGTTATAAGGTACGTTGACTGTTGAACGTTTTAGCCATACCAACCACCCTCGCGGCGAGTTGGACGCTTCGCGTAGAAAAGAAGCCTAATCGAAAGGTCGCAGTGTTTGAGTGTACGCGCCTGTGTTTCAGGAGAAAGCTTAGCCGAATTGCATCATGGGGCTGCGGAGGGCGTCGGTACGGGCGCCGGTAGATCTCTGCTCCTCCTCATCCTGTCGTCTCTCCTGAGCCAGCTACAACAGGTGCTCAGATGAAGGCCCGACGATGTTCGTTGCGTCCCGTTCGAAAGGTACAAAACGAGCACAACGGCGTCGCGCACGGCCACGACGTCGAACCCGTACGAGTGGGGCTGTCGTGACGCGGCGCAACGCGGCACACAATACGGACTTTTATATCGTTGTAAAGGAATAGATGCGAGGCGAGAGGGGTACGTGTGCGCGTCTGAATAAGGGGAAGCTTGGTACGAGGAAGAGGATTGGAGAGCGCGTACGGAAGAGAATGGCACGAGGGTGGGCGGGGGGGGGGAGGTTGGCAGCGCCTATTTTAGCATTATTCTTCGTCCCGATTCAGAGCGACTCTTTCCGCATCGCTTTTCCGCGCGTCCCTGTCCTAGCAGTGATTCTCCCTGTCCAAAGATCCCCCAACGATGCTCTTCTGGATACGCAAACTCCGCAGACTCCCGCACACACCTTTTGATCTTTCCTACTTTTTGTTCGACCGTAGCGCGCGAAGCGTTTCTTGAGACAGTGGTACGCGCGCCAGAGAGCTTCAGACGGAATTTGCGAATTTTCACTACCGGGGATCTTTAAATCATTATCGAATTTGCAGTGCCGACCGATCGAAGGATTCCAAGACGAGGACGCGTAACGCGCGAATTCGGAGGAAAGTATTTGATTGGCCATTTTGTTCGACTCCCCGAACGTTTAAGGAATCGAATAAACGACCGACCAAGTTTTTCAATTTCGCGAGTTACTCGTCCGAGTTATCGTAAAACACTGCGACCGAAGTACTTCGCCTTGGAGTTCGATGCGTATGATTTTATGAAGATCGAGGTCAGAGATAGATCGAGTTTCGATATTTACGGCGGTGACTCGCGTGCGCCTCGAGATATCATTTTTTCAAACGCGCGCGGATAAAGTACGCCATTCGTGACTCGTCTCATCTTGGGATTGAGAGACGCTGCATTTATGGATATCCGTAAAAGCGTGCCATTGATAACGGTGCGTTGTACGCGCGCGGCCGCGTCGCACATCGGTGGAGCGAAGAGGTAGAAATCACACTTTATTTCGCGATTATAATTCCTCGAGTACGGTCGTTCGGTTGGCTCGAGTCTAGCCTGATAATTCGACGAATGTCGCGATGCGATTGAACTGCTGTTATTCGTTTTTCTCGAATGTTTCGCGTTTGTTCCCCCTCCCAATTCGAAAAATATATCGGCCGCTAACGCGGCGTACGGCTGATCGGTACGACGAGTTATTACGGCGCGTTTACCCGAGAATCGTTACATCGTTGTTAGGACAACGGTATCGTCTCGATGGGAATCGGGATGGTGTGTCTTCGAAAACGCTGCGAAAAGTCGATATCGTCATTGTTGGATAGATACAAATCGCACGTTACCGCGGTAAACGAGGAGCACGAATCAAGAGCACAAACTGCAGTCAATAATGTGTCAATCGCGCGGGCTAAAACTGTCTCCAAATTTGAAATAGAAAAGCTTCCAAGAGCACTTGTATCGCAGATAAAGCACTGGCGATATGATTCCGTTGTATCAATCCGCGCATAGTTTTTGTTTCGCGTCCATCGCAAAAGTTGGACAATCCCCCGAATCGTACGAGAGAGGCGACGACGAGTTCGCGATAGAGAATACACTACTACGTATGGACCATTTATATCGAGGCTCGCATTATCAGTATTATCTAGTTTTATAAAGAGCCGAGTTTGAAACGATATATACGAAACTACCAAGAAAGTCATCGGTGAGTGCTCCAAATCGATGACACCGACCACAATTCGAGATCGTTGACCAAACGACATCGTTTCATCGTCCAGCGTATGATAGACTACGATAGGCTAATTATATGTAATTACGATTGCGCGCAAAATTTGCTCAGACTCGACTCGACCGCCAACGAATATCGAAGAACGACGGAACGTCTCCGATCGCCTACACTCGTGGCCCGACTCGAACCACTGGAATGGATACTCAGCCCTTGAGCCGTAATCTTTCTCTCGGACCTTAACCGTTTTCAGATTTCTTAATTAGCGTTATTGCTCGTCCAAGGTTTGTTCCATTTCTTTCGACCGAACTCGGCTAAGCAATGGGCGACGAGAAGGAAGTAAACGTTCGATGAGAGTTATCCGTAGATTAAGTAAAAAAAAAAAAAACACTAAAGCGCTAAATAGGAGATAAATGGAGGAAAGGAGATATCGGTTAAGCTCGGCTAATTTAAAAGTAAGAGCCGGGGGCTGAGATAACGGCGTTAAGAACTGTGCGTTAGATACGAGCGATAACGCGTGAGCGTGCGCGCGCGCGCGCGCGAACGTTTGCGGCGTAATCGAAAGACTGACCCGTAAAAGGATACACGAAGTTGCGAGGAACGAGTTGCAAAACTGCCAACCTGATCCCATGCGTCGAGCAAGCTCATCGCCCCTACCGATTCGAGGGTATTACCGGCATACGTTTTACCGGCGGAGGCGATAGGAATGCCACGTATTTTTCAATAAACTCGTTTCTTCCTCGACGTTCGTTGATCTGCAAATTGTGGAAAATAAAGGCACGGACGCGTCGCGAGCAGCCAGCTCGATATCAATATCGAAGCGTATCGCGCGGTAATACTTAAAAATTCGAGATAAATTCAAAGTTTTCGCGAATGGCGAGATTACAAAATATACGATATGCGTTTTACAAAAACCTCGTCTTGATGCTTTGATCGTCCCACCTCGACCGCTGCACCGATCCTTTCTCCCGTACATTTAATCGCATCCGATCCCGCGCAACACTCGACGATCGCAGGTAAGTGACATTGATAAATATCGATCGCTTCAAACTCAAGTTACCATTCTAGCGTGTACCTCGAGAACAAAAGATCCGCGAAACGATCCCTCAATCCCGATCGACTCCTTTAATCAAAAAATACCGTCGCGCTAATTTCCAAACTAGTTTTCCTAACTCCGTGCAACGTGCCACGTTAAAATGCGTGGCTGGCGAAGCAAATTTTCATCGTCCTCCTAAGTTTCCAACCCGGAAAATCCTTCCAGTTACAGCGATCTACGAAAAAAGAAACGAAAGAGAACTCCCAACGCTCTAGTAAACAAGTTCTCCGACCAACGAGGACATCATCGCATTAGGTTCCAAACCCATTTCCAAAATACCCGCGACGCGTCGTTCGGATACGAAATCGCCGAACGAATGTTCAGCGCCTCCTCTCTCTGCCTCATACCCCACCCCCCTCAACTTGGCAATTCGAAGAATAGATCCCGTTAAAGTAATCCGTTCGGTGCAAAGATACGTCGCGCGAAAGTTACTCGCTCTCCGAACAAGATTACCTCTTACCCCCTCGGAAATGTCCACTTCTGTGCCGAGAGTTTCCTGTCGGTAGCTCGACACAAACTGGACCCCGAGTGCCGGGCGGAACCGTTCGCCCATCGACGGGAGTTCCAACCGAAATCCAGGCACGGAGGAGGTTGGCCAGAGATCGAAGTTGGAGAAAGATGGATTCGGCCACGCGAAAGTATCCTACGCGCTACTGAATACTGGGGAGAGCGTGCACACGCGCGCGCTCCCGCACACACGGATACGGGAGAGAGAGAGAGAGAGAGAGAGAGCGGGAATGCACGGGAAGTGGTAGGACGCTCCGACAGATTGGACGTGGCTCCATCGATCCTCGTTGGTCCTCCAGGAACTCTATTTATCCGTCAGCGGGCTAGGAACACCTTCCCAAACGAGATTCCCTCTGTCGCCTCAGCCGGCGACTCTTTCCTCTCTCCCGTATCCGGTACGTAGCAACACGGACGTAACGGACGAACGAGCCGGACGGAGGACCCGAGATAACGTTCCTAACTTTTCACATTCCCTTTCAAAGGACAGCTTGTTCCAACGCAACGCCCGGTCTCGGATTTCGGATTTTGGGTTTCCTTCGTCATCTCGCCGCCCGTCTACCGTGTCCGGAAAAATGTCCCGTCGCGCGATACCCGTTCTCGCAGAAACGCGCCTGGGTATCGCGTGGCCTGTATCATCATTTTTTTTTTTATTCCGCTACCCGTAGTTCCTCGTCGTTTCCTTTTTTGTCGTTTTATCGCGTCTAGGTGTTACCCGGGAAGATGCATGTTCGGTGGCGGGAAGGTACGCGACATTGCACCAGAAACGGTTGCCAGTTTCGGCGCTCGTGTTTTGTTAGGGAAAGTTCGTTTAGCGATGATACGAGGAATATTACAAACTCGCGTGGGGAAGCTCAAACGCCTGACGACGCGACGTGTAGGATAGTTTACCGCGCAAGGTATCTCTCACCGGATTCTCCCAATTCGATGGAATATCGTGAAAAAGTCTTCTCGAAAATGTTGAAAACAGGTGAAATAAAGTTTTTTTCAATCTTTCGCATCGAAACATTCGACGCACCATCGAGGATTTCATACGTTGTAGAACGATTTTTATTTCCTTTCAATCAACATAGATATTGGAAGCAGAGAAACCGCAATCAGAATGTGGAATGTTATCGCGAAGGTATATTCTACAAAATATTCTACGCTGCAGGACCGAAATGAAAAATTCATGGTGAATTAATCTCACATACCTGTAAGTCAAATCGATCGCAAACACTGTCGGAATGAAAACGACGTTGATGGGACATTTAAAGATTCAACTTGGAGAGTATCGTGCCAGAGTTTATATCAATTTCCACGCTCAGTACCTGTTCAACGAATCGCTTTTTTTTAAACAGCACACGCTGGAAACATTTATCGTTAATTCGCTTGAACGGGAACACGCGTTGGTTCGGAGCGTCTGGTGAAAACTCTTATCACTTTTTTCATGCAAACACGTTTTTCATCAAAAGTTCGTTTTTCCCCCCGAAACGAGCAGCGGAGTATCCAACTTTCCCCGAACTCACCGTGGGTTTAACGCTCGGAAAGGACAGAAAACGCGAGTTAACGTTCGGGCGATTCGAGTTTGAAGAGAATTACAGGTAACCGGGGATTTAACTAGTTTTAGGACGATCGCGTGCCTGTCGATCCTTTCTTCTGCCCATCGAGTTGTACGCGCCGTAAAATCGATCGTACCTTACCCCATGAACGGAGAACAGAGTTGATTAGACGACGTCTTAAAGCAACCCCTCGCGACAACAAATAGAATTAAAGTTACTACACTTTAATGCTTTAATCTCGACCGTTCGCTATACTTCTTCTATGGTTAATGCATTACCGATTCAAAGTATAAATGAATCTAATGTATTTTTTTTACGTCGATCGATTAACGGAATTTCGTGGACGAACCACCCCGGGAAATTTTGAGAACTTACGTCATTCCCGGTCAGCAAAAATTAAAAACACCGGGAACCCCCCTTCACAATTGTTGTACATATGCTAAAACACTTTATCAGCGAGTGAACTTTAATAACTTAATCGTCTACCGCATAATGCTCCTAGGTGGGAATACAAACTGTAAAGAAAAAAAAACATACAATGGAGGGTTAATATCTTTGGCTAAGTTTACTAATAAAGACGTAAGAAATTCCAATCGATAAATACTGCGTAGTAACCGCATAACGATAAAGCAATTATCAAAGGATCCACCTCGCCATTATGGGAATTAAGCGGACTGGAAAATATATTTAGTAACTAATCTAAAATTATAACGATTGTAAATGGGGATTTCCCGGTATTTTTATTCTTTGCTGTTAAAATGTATCCTTAATATTACATGGTACGCAGAACACGGGTCGTTTAACCTGGCGCTACCCTTCCACGGCTGCATAAGATATATTCTGAAGTGACAGCACTTTGCACCTTCATTATAACGCCGTTAGAAGCGAATCTACCTTAAACCTTTGCCATTACCTAATGACGACGTCGTATATCACTCACTCGTTATTACCCGATACCGGATGAGATAAATATACATAGTTATACACGCGGTATTCGTATCCGTGACGCAACGTTACGGTCCGACGGAAGGAAATCGATTTCACAAAAGGCGGTATACGTCCGAACTTGTGAATAATAGCTATCCAATCTAAAACTCCAAAGAACATCGTAGCGCGCGAGGTGTTTATGAAAATCTTAGGTAAGGAAAATTCTTTCCGTATAAAGGTAAGTCAGCGTTATAAATGACGAAGCGTAATGGTATTTTTAAAGTACCGCTAAACGATAAAACGTAAGGGCGGTACCGCCTTAAAAGCTTCAAAAATTCACTTACATCGTTCGAAACTTTACTCGTTGACTCTCGATGCGATAATACTACATTAACTGGTAATAAAGCATGATCCTACCAGTTTGTACATTAATTAAAACGCAGAGGTACCCGCGTGTTCGAGTTTTAGGAGAACTCGCTAGAACGTTACGGTGCCTAGGGAGTTTCTAAGAATCAAATTACCGACGTACTCTTCCGACCAATTAAGACCGTTATCAGCGAACCGAAAATAGGATACCACGGAGTAAATTCTTCGGCTCTCCGCGAGGGTATAACGAATCCGTTGCTAATGGATTCATAGTGCGCAAATGCGTGGAATCTCTCCTGAGCGTACCGAACACTTGCTTGTGCAAAGGAAATTTATTCGCTTCGCGAAACAAAAGTATCGGTCAGGTTTTTATCGATCCTCGGTTTTTGTGATGTTTTTAGTTTTTACGTTTTTACGCCCGACGGGTCCGATACCGAATGGAAACTTCGTAATCACGCTTTGAAATTGGCGACACCGCGAACACGACGAGTCAAGATTTACTCGAATTTCTAGGTCGGACTGCCTCGAGGATTTGCGCGAAATTCCTCGCCCGCGAGTTTTATCAGGGATAGGAAAATACGTAAAACGACGACGACGACGACGACGAGGACGACGAAACTTCGAGAACGAAATGCTCATTCGTTGCGATGCACGTTGAGGGGAACGATACGGTAGATTTTCGCCGTATCCCGCTGCACTTTCAAGAAATACAGCTCTTATCTTTATCCCGTCTTTATCCACGCGTCCGATATAACTCGATCAATTCTTTCTCGTGAGTGCGATTTTAAGAGAGAGACTAGATCTGGTAAAATTGAAAAGGAACTCGAACGAAAGAAATTTTTGGAAATCGTTCCCGTTCGTATTGGTACTTGTAATTTCACTTCTTCGTAGTCCATTCTTTTTTTCGGGATAGCACGCGTTAATAATTCAAAGGCGAGGAATGTCGGATATCGAGGAACGAGCGAAGTACGGAATAAAATTTAACGTAAAGACGGTACACGATATTTATTTGACGAGAATCGAAACTAAGAGCGCGATAATAAAATTCCTTCTTAAACGTCAACAACTGGAAGAAGGAGAAAAAAAAACACGAGCTCGGAGGAGGAATAAGATAAAATACGTTCTGGGATAAAATTCTCGTTTGTTTGCGTTTAAACGTGCTCGCAACGGAAGCGCGTTCAGAGATGGGAGGTGGAATATTTCTTTCTGTATCCTATGCTTCCACCGGATATGATATGACTCTTATCTTTATCCCGTCTTTACGTTCACGGACGATGTAACCCGATCGTTTTTCTCTACCAAACGGATCTCCGGCCGGACGCGGAAGAATTAAAATAAAACGTAAATAGAAACCGAACGCGGGCACATCGTTTCCTCGCAATGAGTTTGTCAATTATTTCATGATGCGGAGCAATCTTTTTTTGCTCGTGGATTCCGGTAGTCCTAAACTTCACGTACGCGGACCCCCGGGTGCGGGCACGAACAAAGCTCGAACCACTACTATGTAAAACAATAGATTTCTTTCCGGTATCCGAAGCGCTGATGTAAAGGGAGTAGCTCGCGCCAAGGAAAAAGCTGACGATACGATTCACGGTGATTCGATTCTCGATTTTATTGCGGTGACCCTGATGGCACAGGTTCGGAGTATGATCTCATAAACGGACACCGCTATCGGTAATAAAAGTGCGACATCAAAAAATATGTGACTATTTAAGCTGCTACGCGCGGTTTTATTACGCGATCTAGATTTAACGCGACGAAATTGCTATGGAAAATTTCGTTCCGGCTCGCGAGAGCCTCTTTTTTCCGTGGGACACGATCTAGCGGCACGAATACCGTAAACACGTTGCTTTTATAACCAGATGCTTATTTGCCGCGAAAAAAAGTGACCGTGATGCGGTATATTGCGAGAAATAGTTTATCGATGCGCACACTCATGGATAAATAGTGTAAACATGATTTATGCTCGTTCAATATCGTACGTTTCAGTTATAAGTTTCAATTAAAGTTTAAATGATATACATAATGCGGCATATCGCTAGGAATGATTTAAAAGATGCGTAGAATCACGGACTAATGGATCAACGGATTAAACGCGATGTTTGCTTGTTCGATATCGTACGATTCGATCATAGGTTACCGTAGCGCACGTTTATAGTATAATACTTGAAATGCAATATTGCGCGCTAGAGCGTTAGGAGAAACAGCCGTATCAACGCGGAGACGGAACCTTAATACCGTTGATGGACGGCAATTTATGGAGGAGATAAAAATACTGGTTAAACTAAATCCCGCGTAACTCGGCGATCTTTTTATACGCTATCCACTCGAGTCTAAAGCAGACTCTAACCCGAGACCCCATCACGGATACAAAATCGTATATCCCGTAACGCGTATCGTTAGAATCGCCTCGGAATACGGTACGGGAAACCTGTGGGAGTTAAAACCAGCTAACCGACTGTCTCGTAAAATTGAGCGGTTTAATCCGTTCCATTTTGTTTCTTCTTTTAATCCCACCATCCTTCCCTCTCGTGGGGGGGTTTGTGGTGATGCCACAACCTTCCTCGTCCATGCCGGATCTTCTCGCCCGGAGTCAAAACTCGGCACAAAAGCCCTACATACCCCACCTTCGGAGGTTCGGGGCCGATCACGAACTGACACCGAAGGGACTATCCAAATGAGCACTGAAGGGCCTCATAGCCAATGCGCCCCCTCTGGGCTCATCTCAAACTCGCAGCTGGTTCCCTACGTCACCTAAACTTGGGCTGTCCGGGACTGGACACTCGCGAGACAGCCCAGAAGGGACCGTTCCGTTCTTCCCTGAAGGGGATGATAAAAGCCCAGAAGGAGCTGAATGAGGCGAGGGACCAACTCTCCGCAAGGCAGGTCACCCCTCAGGGCATTCGTTCGAGGGTTTAATCCGTTCCAGCGTTAAACCATACGATATTTCGGGGTCAAAAGACCAGCGGTAAAAAATCCAAGAGAGAGGGAGAGAGAGAATGAGAGAAGGAGAGAGAAAGAGAAAAGAAGAGGCAGTGAGAAATACGCCGCGGAATACATAGGCGGCTGTGCATCTGACAAGTATAGCCTCCTATCCTTATCCCGTCACGGGCGATATAACCCGATCATTTCTTTCTCCCGAGTGACTCCCTAAGAAGGCGAAGACGTGGAAAAATTTGTTATTTTTGCTTCTCACCGAAATGGGGTCGTACCGCTATTCCAGACGTCGGGACGTGTCTTTGTGAATGCAACGAATATGCATGCGCGCATACGGCGAACACGAGGGCGAATAAGATGGTCTGAGTCTGAATGGCGGTGTGTACGTGACCCACACACGCGCGCCCAGGCGAGCATTATATCGCGAGAGAGCCACTCTCGTGGGAGCTGGACGCGGCAAGATAGCGCAACGCTGCCGCCGTTATAAATCGTCGCGATTTCATCCAGCTCTGGGTTTGCGTACGTATAAAACCGTTCTGCGCTTACCCCGTGTAGTACGTGGACATGCGCGCGCGCGCCTGGAAGCGTACCAGTCGCGAGAGCTTATTAGCCGTTCAGACACTCCGACTCGTTCGAGGGAAATTATTAGGGAAGAGCGATTGAAAGATGCGTCTTGCCGTTGTTTATCGGGGCCGATTATGCCGGTGGACAAAGAAAATTGCGACATATTCGACTTAGACGGGATTAGGTTACCGTTCGTTTGCACGCGATTGGACGTGATTTATTTAAGAGGAGCCGCCGTTGAAGTTAAGCCAGTCGATGTTGGAAATTATCGATCGCTCCCAAACAAGTGTTTTTGGGCGAACACGAATTATTCAACGGTTTTGGACAGTAATGCGGGTCGCGTTATATGTAGATCTTTTTTTTCTCCACCTCGCCTATGTGGGACGCGTGGTCTTCCAATTCGACATTATTTTAAATAAACGATTATGCGTCCGAGATCGCGCATTTTGAGATCGCAATACGGCCACCGCCGCGGATATTAATCACTACGGAGCCGAAAAGCGATAAAAATTTATTAAAAGAGGGAGGAATATGTGCACGTTCGTGCGACCTAATTACTTTCATGGCCGTTGCTCCCAACTTTAATGAGGAAAACTTTCAAACGGCACCAGAGATTTCTATTTTGAGGGATTTTATTAAGATCGGCCAAGTGCAGGGATGGTTCAAATGAATGACTGAGCGTTAGAGTTTCATCGTATACGTACTAATAAGGTTCGACACTGACGCGACAAGTGCTACTGGCTAACTGCTTTATACACTGATCCCCACTTCGATTCACCCTTTATCGCACAACGGTCGCAAACAGTATTTCGTCGCAGAAAACTCACGTGCACGCACGCAAGACTATTTGGCCGTTGAAAGTTGAACCCAACATCATCGCATACTTTAGCGGCACGTAAAGGGACGATACCCGGAAACATTGTTTTGCTTTTTCTTACAATTTCTAACGGAGGCCAAGATGACTGGTAGTAAGTAATTAAATTTCGAATCGGAATCTACAACATGGCTAAGAAGAATGAGGCAGGACCCGAGAGCCTTAATAAAATCTAAATTTATTACGCGGAAACACGAACACCTGGTTAGAGATCGGGCGAATTGATTTTCGTCGAAACGTGATTTTTAGCAATACTCGAGACATACAGGAGGATAGTGAAAAACGAAAAGGAATACGGCGGGGATACATAGACGCTATATACGTGCGCTGCGTACGAAACATTACGTTATTTCCAAGTTTCCTTATCTCTTATTCTTCAGCGTGGAGAGCCGTACCGGATGCATTGCACGTTTCGAAAAATGAGGAAAAATCGAGATCATGGACAGGCGCAACGTTTCGCGGGGGGCGATACGATTTCCGAAATGTAAAACCGGCTGAAAAAAACTGGCACCCCATTCGTCCCGTCGCGCCGGCGTATCGTTTTTAACGGAAACGATATAACGCCGCGGATTCGTTACACAGCCGTGTGCTCATCGATTACGAATAAATACCATTGGCGCAACTAGGGGGCTGGTAAAAAAGGATCTTCAACACCCCTGAGTTTAAATTTACCACCCCTTGTTTTTTTAGGTCATAACCGTTATAATTATAGTGAAATGTACCATCAATTTTACGTTTTCGAAATGTGTATAAAGAGTTTGCAAGTATCGATTATTGTAGGTTTATAACTTGTAAGCTCATGTATATTTCTAGTAGTGGAGAGTGTGGAGTCCCTCAACCGCCCCCCCCCCCTTTCCCTGGCTCTATGAGGCATTTACAGTGTTAGCACCCGACGTTTTAGAGGTCTAGTCGAGCCTATGACAAATACGTGACAACGCCCGATCAATTGCGCTTCAAATGAAGGCGCCGAGTCGTAAAAAGGATTTACGCGTAGAAGCTCGCAACGATAAGTGATAAACGCCAGACCAATATCCAACGCAATATTTCGCGTCTGTTCGTGCCCGCCTGGTGAGATATACGGCAAAACGATGCCGCGAACTATGACACAGAGAGAATTATCTGAAAACCGGAAGGGGCGCGAGAGTAATATAGCGGGAGGACTGAGAAACAGAGAAAGAGAGAGTGCAAATGGGAAAGGGGGGAACAAAAACGGATGAGAGGTATAGAGGATTTTTCTTTTGATCCCAATTGCGGCTCGTTTATCGTTCGATTATTAATTACCGCCCGATAGTTCGGGTGGTCCCGTGCAATCGTAAATATTCCCACGCGGGGTAACCTGCCCCGCCGCGCCGCCCGATCATTATTTACCGCGAAGTATTACGTTACGCGTTGGATTCGCGATCGCGACTGTTTCGAGAGCGGAATCGGTAGGCTCTGAATTATGATCGCCGAACGGAATAAGGCCGGACGAGAACCGGCTACAAAAGTTCAGTCGGTTTCACCGTTCAACCGCGATCCAATTATTGCCGCGCGAGAACACCGGCCGTCGGGACAGGAGAATCGATAGCGCGCCGATAGAAATACCGAAACGAATAACGAAAGGGACGAAATTCGCTGCAACGAATGCCGTTTCGTTTGGAAATCGTAAACTAGACGATTACGCGATTCGTTTCGGGAGCAACGGAACTGTCGGCGCTGGTCAACGATAACGCGATCGATAGACGCCGTGCGATTCGAAGGTATCGTTGTCATCGAAGATACGGGTCATTCGTATGTACGATCATCGACTTGAATGCGATCACTGACGTGAAATTGAAGAACGCGATATATATACATACATGTGTATTTCCACGACGGTGAATGTGGTCCGGGTGAATGCCCTTACCGAAACGACGCAGTCTGCAGATAACCGCGCCTCTCGAAAATGATTTACCTATCGCGACGTTTATTCGGTCGTAACTTCGGAAGATCATGACCCCATCGGGCAGAATTTACAGGCGCGCAATTCCATCTAGCAAACATCGACATCTCCGTTGATTTGTAAGACAATACGTCTTGAAATACGAGGGACGCGTCGCGATAGACTAATTTCCGCACCGAGCACGGGACGAAGTTAGATTGGACCGGTGTCGTAGCGGGGTCGGAAAGCGTTTTGAGGTCGCGACCGCCATTCCCAAATCCCGAAAGTTTCTTGGATTCACGAGCGGTACACCGCCGGACGCTGTCCCGTTCTAGAGTGTCCGGGCACGTGGCCGGTGCCAACTTTCGATTGCAAATGTATCGCGAAATTCGAGTGAAAAGCACGCGCGCGCTCGGGGGAAACGGATAAACTCCTGATTTCGAAAACTGGTATAACTGGATCGGAACGACGCGATTTTTGGGCTTTAATCGAGCGTGTCTTGTGCAGGACCGACGAGACAAGTCGTTAATTAAATTGGAAACGGTAATGATCGACGCGAATAAATTGGGTTAAACTTAGCCTTACGTCGATGCAGGGGCATTATAATGTATGCACCTTCCTGGTATAACGCGTAATACAGTTTCCATGATGTGGAGAAGCGTGGGGTCATACCCAAGTGTCTCACCCTAACCGAGGGAAACTTTCACCACCTCTGGACTACCTATTACAGGTCTCGGTAATAGTCGGAACGTGCGATCAGCGCTAATTTTCCGATTATACGCTGTGTTGGTAGGTGTTGCGAATAATTTCATAAGTCTCGTGCTCAACGCCGTACGACGAAAAGGACACACCGAAGGCACATGAAATTCAATTAACGTCTTCGCGATTTTGGGATTTTGGTTACCCAAGATCCGGCTTGTTATCGCCATCGCGCGTATCGCACGGATATCTTCCGTTACCATTATGGAATAGCGCGTAAAACTTGAAGCGGTGCACGTCAAAACGCAAAGTTATGGAAGCCTCCCCCCCCCCCTAACCAAGAAACTTCTGTCTATCTGTTCCCTGTACATCGTAGAAGTTCATCGTTGTTCGGACGCGTGATACCCGGCAACTTCGAAATTCGAGTTTACCGCGAGATCGGGGAAAATGGAAGTGCTTTTGTTGCGTCTCTGTCCTTGGCTCTTCCCTGTTTCCAGTAGTTCCGAAATTACGAACAACTACGATGTCTTCTCTATGGGTAGTCTAATAATCTCCTTAGAGCGCGTATTCTATCGCAACGCAATATGCATCTAGATGCCGGCATTGTCTGGTATCAGAAAGTTACCGGTAAGTATCGCGGGGCTGTATAATTAGGGAGATCGCGAGGAGGGGTTTGTGCGCCGAATAGAATAAGCGAATTGATTCGTGCCTGTCCGCTGCGCTTTAGGCTTGATTAGACAACGTGGCGTTAATCCACTCAAGTCCCCACTTTTCGCGACACGATACCGTTGATTCCTAAACATAACGCGCGTGTCGTACGAACGTTATATTACAATTCTTACTAGAAAATAAATTCTATCTAATATGTACGTTATAGCGGTTACGCGAAGAAGGGGTTTGCGTACAGAATAGAACTTATTCGGTCAATATGTTGAAAGTTACAATTACTGGCACACGCTTGCAGTTCTTTATCTTAAAAGATAATAAATAGTTTTCTTTAAACCTGAGACGATAAAGACTAAAAGGAAGCGTGCAAAGGGGCACTCTGGGAATTCGCACTAATTTCAAAAATTCACTATTTTACAAAGTTCGGCCGGTCGCGTCGATCAACAACGCGTTTGAACTAACCACGTACGGCATTTCACAATAATCGGTGCATTCTGTAAAAACAAAAAGTTATGATCAAACTTTGAGCGTACGAATATTTGTGGCACCTGCCGTATATTAACGCTGAAACTAATGAACTAATACGCCTCTGTAATATAATTCGACTGCACGAAAGTTAGTACGACGCTCCGACGGTACAACTCGTAATCATTTCTACACCGATAAAGGAAAATTAGCTGAGCGACTTTCCGCGAAGGAATTAGAAAGAAAAACTGAACTTCCGAGAAAGTTCTGCGACCGAAGAAACTTCTGTCTCTTCGTACACTGAGTCGGTGAGAACTTAAAACAAACGTATTATTGGAAGTGTCACCGTACCGCGATAAATATTAATCAACGATACCCAAGGTTGTATCATGATTACGGAGAAAGTTATACCGTACGATAAATATTGGAATTGCGGTGGGACAATTGTTATACGAGTTTATGCTGTCTATTTGTTTCTATTTTAACACAACAAAAAGATGTTTGTCAATAAAGAAAAAAGTACAGAGGAATAACATTCAGTATTCTCAACTCAACAACAAGGTCTTTGTCTCGAGTCAAGTACAAGTTCGCGAGAACTAAATCCAACACTGGTGACAGAAAGAAAAAGTTTTCTATCGCCGATAATAATATTCGTGTTACCTGTTTTAGGTGTCTCGCAACGTAATTGGATATTGGCTCACCGTTTTTCTGCCAGATCGGACGAATTAGCAAACAATATTAGATGTTCCATTATGAATGGTACGGATAGTAGCCAGACTACGTTCAGAGATGCAAGATTTATTTCTCGTGAATTATGGATACCGCTCGCTAATCCGTATCGACGCCCGGCCCGGTCGAACGCGCTCGACAATCGACGATAAGACGCACTCACTTCGAGCAATTTCTCCGAAGAATAAGCAACTGTTGCGACGCGAAACAAACTGTAACTCGGAAAGGGTCATGTAGGTTACGCGTTTGTACGAACTATTTCTCTTATTTTTGTGCGCGGAATCCACCTCTGCTGCACTTTTCGCGTGCAACGAGATCCCCTGTATACATGTGTACATATGTATGTAAAATAAGAGAAAAACATATACAGGTATACCTGCATGTTCGAGGCAAGGCGTTTACAACAGGTCACTCGAATAAATCTCTGATTTTTGGGAATCGACAGAAAATATTTCGAGTACCTGATATCTTCGCTATTTTCCAAACGATACCGTCCTGTGGGGACATCGAAAGATAAGGTCTTGTCTCGGGCCAAGTACAAGTACGCGATACTAGACCTTGTATCTTTTCAGGAAAGAACGAACGGGGGTGCTCGGGGTGGTTAAACTGTTTAAAATTTCAATTTTGAATAAAAAATATTTGAATTACTCCAGCGGCCCATTTTAAGCAACCCGCGCCCTGTACATACAGGGTGTCCCGTAATTGTTTGTAACGCTATTCGTCCTAAACCTTCGTCAAGACGATAATATGGCCCACGTAAGGTTAAAGATCGTTGCCTACTTATTTCTCGCAAGGAGAGCTTTCACCGACACCTTTATCTTAACATTAACTACTCTCGCGTGCTCGCCTAATGTAAATTAAAATAGACTAAATCTTGCAGCGCGAAAGTACCACCTGCCGTAAATGAAACTTTGCAATAAATTGCGTCGTATCTACACGCTCTCGTTATACAATATTTTATATAGGCGAACGAAGGCAGACGTGTCACGAACCCATACGATGTCACCTACCGTACACCGATCGACGCGTACGTACGAACATACATACGTATGCATACACCCACCATAAGGGTCGTAGGACGCGTCTCGCGGGACGCGTTTACGAGGGGGATAACATTTTACGCGGAGTCGGACGAACAAACATCGAAGCGATACTTTATCGGAAAATCCGTTACGTAAAGTAAAAGCACCCAAAGGCTTTGCGACACCCTGTACAGGGGGTAGTCTAACGGCGACACGTTGCGCGTTCGTGCTTCGGGTGTCGACAAAAGGACACCTGGATTTAGGCTACTTTACCTTCCGACGAGCCGTGCAACCCTCGCATATTCAATTTCCGTATTCGAACCCTCGACGTATGAGAAGATTAAGGGCTCGATGATACGCGTTAGCGACCTATTTACGAAGGGGACACTCGTGGTACAAATGTACCGTGTGAGTTACTCTTTAACCGAGCGAGTTACTATTTCCTGGCACGAGTAACTGGTAATTATATGCAAATCGTTTTGGAAATACTCCTTGCGTTAGATAATTTAACATTTTCCATAAGTAGTATTACCGCTGCTGTTAATGGCCGAATAATACCACAGCGCGTTGAAAGTGATTCTATCTCTGTTTTCGATCAGTTCGATGGAAAATAGAAATTTCGTTGAATCCAAAATGAACAGTGAAGTTAAACAGATCAAATTCGTTCCGACGAAACCGTATCGGATGAATGATTTGTTTGACATATGTGTTTTTATGTCGTATCGGCGTGTAACAATATCGAATAAGTAACGGTAGTGCAATAGCGTTCGCCGCCTGTCTATTCATGAAGTTCCATCTTGGTGATTGAAAATATAGCGAAACAGCGCAATATGATCCCGTGCCATACGCGTCTCCTGTATTATAAACATGTTCCTCCCTAGAGCAATATCGATACACCTACATAAATTCGATCGACAAACTCAAAATATAGAAGCGTATCGAAATTAAAAAGAAGTACGATGCGGAAGAGAGCCGTTGCGTTGCGCACGGAGGAGAGTAGGAAAATTGTAATTCATGTATTCGTTCCTTTGCTCTTTCGGTTACTCGGCGGATGAAATATCAGCAAAAAATTGCCAAATTTCAGAAGGGATAAAATGAAACCGTAATATTTTTTTTTTATCACCAATTAACGGAGGTATTGGTTTCTGCAAACAGTACGATGCGTGACTGTGAATTACAGCGAGACTTCTATCCATCGTTCTCGTATGAATTTTTTTTTTTTACCGGGTCCCGTTCAATTTTTTTTTTATGGTGAAACGTTGTTGTACGTATACTCGCAAAGTTTTACCTATTCGTTGACTCGTTGAGAATGGAACAATTGGAAAGCAAATGGGCCATTGTCCGTTTTCAGATGAATACTTTCCAATCGACGGGGACATAATATTATTTCGTCTATTCGTATACGCAGCGTTATGTTGGCGGTGACTGAGATTGAGGGAGGGAGGAGAGGGTGGGGGGGTGGAAATACAGAGAGAGAATTTCCAACAATCCGAGTGACGTTTCTTCCGCGTAACAATTACTCTACGTATCGCCGAATAAGAGATAAAAACATGCACGGAATAATAAAAACAAAAAAACAGTGCCAACCGATTGTATTTCTTGCATGACGTTCATTTCAATCGAGGAACGGAATATTTCGCTTCAAATCACGTTCTAAAATAACGTGCAGTAAATATCCATCGAGACTACAGTTTGAGGACAGAATGTTCAGTGAATTGTGAATCTAATTCGAGAAGTGAGTACTACGCGAGGTTGATCCAATCGATCGTCGTATTTATTCGTAATTATTAACGCGCGAATTAATAGCACGATTGGAAAGACATAGCGAGGAATAAAACGATAACTTGACTGGACGAATTGATGAAAACAAAGTATCCGTGACAGTTTGCCAAGTACCAAACTATAAATGATGACCCAAGTTCTTAGATAGTTTTATGTCCCTCGTTAGAAAGTTTTCGCCATCATTTCCGTAATCCCGCGATACTACTAATTGTGCCAGGAAAATTTATGACCGTTTCAGTTCGCGAAACACGTTTGATATCAAACGCAATATTATTAAGGGAACTCCTAAACTAATGATGCACTTTTACCAGGCACATTGCATCGTCAATGTTCGCACTATCACTCGTATCACACCTACAACGCATCGCGCTAAACAATGTCTAATTGTCCACACCTTGTGCTTCAGTCTGGGGAAGATTTTACGAACAGCTGTATGTACACATTTCCTACGAGGACCTACGGTACGGAAAGCCGCAAACGAAGAGGAGGGGAACGAAAATTGAGATATGGGATGATAATGGCCCGCGTGGGCGTACGACGTGGGAACTTCGTGGAAAAACGGACGACCGGTCAACGGCGCGTTTGTAACGGGAAAGCGCTCGACGTTGAGAAATGCGAGAGGTGGTTAGGGCTGGAAACAAAATCTCCGGCGATCCTGTTCCACCGTCTCCTTCTTCTACGAGCGATGGAGCAACGAATGACGCGGAAGACGAGAAACAAACTCATGGTTTAAACATCGAAGACCGGCTTAATATGAACCAAAGTATAAAAGGCTGCTGCCGAGGGGAAACGAGATGCCGTGGAAAGGAGGGAAGGTTTTTCCAGACGCGAGGAAAGAGCTCGGGCCATTTTAAAGAAGAGAAGGAGTATACGCGTGGCAGCTGTTGAGAAGCTCGCTCTGCTCGATTGTTCCCGGATCTCTAACACCGGGATGAATTGCGTGCGAGAAACAAGCGCATACGTATGTACGTGCAACGCGTTTGCTTGATTAAACCTACGACGTAACACACCGTAGATTGGTGGAAGAGTTGGAATCAAAATACAGGGAAACATAATTCTCGATTGTTGGCCGCTCCGCGAAGAACAATCCGAAACCGTCTTAATTAAAAATGAAATTCCCACGTTATAACGGAAGGGATTCTGGCTGCAAATTCGCAGCTCATCGTCCGTTTTCGTAGCACGAGAAGATTTAAAACCGGATTTCTCGCTAGGGTGTATACGAATATTTAAAGAGCGAGAAGAAGGGGAGAGAGAATTGTGCAAACCAAGCGCATAATAAATAGCACCGATACAACTGGAACTCTGTACGGGGCCGATGAGTAATTAATTTGCGGCA
Organism: Pemphredon lugubris; assembly: GCA_933228935.1. Classification (NCBI taxonomy): domain Eukaryota; kingdom Metazoa; phylum Arthropoda; class Insecta; order Hymenoptera; family Crabronidae; genus Pemphredon; species Pemphredon lugubris. Next base: position 24,707,044 of record OW121817.1, on the reverse strand, counting down.
ATACGTGGTTGTCCTTCGCGAAGGAACAGCGAGACCATCGCGATACCAATTCGCGATTGCCATTCGTAACGGTACAGAGGTGAAGGATTAGTCGGTATCCGTGAGCTTGTAAAGAATCCAAACAGAATCTATTCCCAACCACGCAAGAGCGAACCCTGTTATTTCTTCTTAGAAATAGTTGATCCGCTCGGACACCAATCTCGCCAAGTGTATTACCGTGTGTTCTTGTAATATCGAAGACAATATTGAATTTTCTGCGACCTAAAAATGAAGGCACAAAGAACCGCTTCTTTCAGAGAAAGTTGACAAAGACAAAGAGTGAGTTGCCGCTCAGCTGGTTTTCATTACAACTTACAATTAGTTGCCTTCGAGACGAAAATAATTAATAATCCTCTGTTCAACGAGAGAAACGATGGTTTATCTACCATTGAAATTCCTAATTTTATTGTTTCGTTCGCCCATTACGATACGATATTTAATTACCGAATTTACAGAAATTGTAATGTTTATGAATATATCATTGGAAACACAAACGATTTTTCTTTAAAATAGATCATTTTAACCTCTTCTATCGTTTCTGCTTCACGGCATACAATTTCATTTCAAATATCAGTTATTAGATTAACAAAGAGAGAAACAAAGCTATTCGATTGGTCTTTCTGTTAGAGAATTACTCTGTCACGAACGAAAAGGTCAATCGGAGCAGGTTCCGCTGCCCAGTAATATCCCTCGAAAATGAATGTCGAAAATTTTTACGACCACAATTACGTTCGCCTGTCGGTGCAATCTATCTGCCCTCGCTTTTGTTTCTCTCGTTTCTCTCTCTCTCTCTCTGTCATGGCGTCGCCCGTTGACAATGTCGCGATATACGTTCCTCTCTTTTTTCGGACAGTCCGTCCTTCTCGCACCATCCAGCAGATGGCGCTACTGTACGGGCCATGAAGAACCAATGATGCTTGGTAGCACGTCTGTTTTACCCACTTCGCCGGTGATATTAACAAAGGTGTACCCGATAAAACTCGATTTCCCATTTCTAACAATTAGTTTGTCCGTAAAACATTTGCTCTTTGGGTCCAATCGATTGCCACGTTTTAACGTGCACGGCATTTCAAAAGTATTTTCGAAAACGGATTTATACAGACTGGTAGAAACTTGAAACTATCAATTCTGGCATTATAGTAATGTTTGGCATGTTCCAATGGTTTTGCATGAATTTATGTTATTGTCACGTTCGTTTCGTTATTCATCGAAACCTACAATGGACCCGAGGGAACAATATCATATTGGTGCATAGTTATTGAACGTTGTACAGATCGAATACTATTCTTCCGAAAACAATTAAACTTTTCGTCGTTTGACAAACTGACAAAAATAAGAAAAACTTTGTAATTTCAATTTTCCCACCCTTAATGTTTTTGTGAAAAATATCATGTCTTGTATCAAGTATCAATCAAATTTTAATTAAATAAAAAGTAGGGTTCAATGCTTCATTCTACGCGTTTCGCGTTTCCCTGCGTAAAGCTTGAAACCCGCAAAACTCAGCTGACACGGATTCGAAACGTTAATCCGTAATTAGAAATGAACGTAACGACGAACCTCCGGCTACCCAATCCCTGAAAAGCATTATTCCGCAAATTTTCATTTATTCCCATTGCTTTTATATAGCAACAGGTGTTTACCCGAATGGAGCTACGAAAGTAAATAACGGTAGTACGGTAACGTATCGGACGATCCTTGATAATTTACAAGGAAAAATAATTATATTCCCTTTATTCCTTTATTCGGTGTCGGGATCCTTGCAAATTTACACACGCGGTGAATTTTCCTACGATAATCTTGTAGGCAAAACATTTCGATATCCGTGCTGCCCGTAAACTATTCACAATAGTTGTCGCGTTTGCTTCAACGTCTCGACGGTAGTGGGGTTAATAACAACACCGCGATTTCTGATGCTGATTTATTTAAAACGATATCGCGGTATATCGAACGCGTTTTTACGCTACGTTAAAGTGGCGACGATTCTAGAGGAAATACAAAAAAAAAGTTTACCGTGTGCAGACAGATCGCCTGATAGACGGCTGATAAGTAATAAGTATCAATTAGTATGTTATGATATAGAAGAAGCCGACGTTGCGGAATTTGCTCGTAGAAGATTAAATCAACCGCATCTCGCGGTACAGTGTATCGCAAAAACCAACCGCCTCGAGTATTTGCAAGAAAACATTATGATTTACTCGTTTAACCACCCAATGACTACTTCCCTTTAAGAAATTCGTTAAAATGTTCTTCCAAGTTTAAATATCTTCCACGTCATTACGTTATCACGCACGATTGTACCGAAAGGAAGATCAAGAATTCTAATCCATCGTTTTATGATGTCGGCATATACCGAAGCTTCGGAGCCACTGTTATAACATAACGAGAGCACGTAGCACGAAATAAGAGAGCAAAAAGGGGAACACCGCGTGCGAAGACCAGCAGACAGCGTCTCATTATTTCCCGTTCGATTCGCATTACCAGTTCAGTTCAGTTTTCGCGACGCGAACAAGCTCTCGGTGCATCGATGCGTGCACGCGGACCTGGAAAACGTGGATTTTCGAATTTTCCGTGCGACACGAGCATTTCTGATGGTAGATCGCGCTCGGTATTACGGGGAAAAGCGGAAATACAGTGTGAAATATAGGCGCATCTCGAAATTGGCCATTTCGGGGTGGATATTGGACGATGGAATGCCGGAAACGGGTTTCAAAATTTTCGCGTCGGCCACTGTGATCAATTCGATCTGAAAGTACTGAGTTGGATGTAGAGCTTTTAGTGCCACGCTCTTCTCCCCGCGATAAAGTTCTTTTCAGTGATTCTGGTTTTTCGTGTACGCGAACGTGAGAAATTATACGAGCGTTACGTATCTTCGTTAGCACGAATGCGTTTAAAATTTAACGAGCGCTCAACCTTTGATAAAGCTTCGAAAGTCAATAATAACACTTTCAGGGAAATTTGAATTTCATATTCGTCAAGTCAAGTAAGAGCGAACGTAAAACTGTGGACGATCAAGTTATACATTCTCAAAATTATACCGTAGTACCGCCTCGGTCTGTTGGGGGGCATCGAGTTATGCAAGTAAAAAAAGTTCCAGTCGGATTCGCGAATACGGAAATTCTAAACCTAAATAACGAATTAAACGCTCAAACGTCTGACGCAGACAATCAGAATCAAATTAACGCGATATAGAATGTCTCGCTTCTGAGATCTCTTAAAATCACCAAACGATTCTCACGACATTATCGAACAATTCTACGCTTTGTTAAACCGCAAGTTTGTTAGAATTTCTCGTCGAAACGAGTGAAATCGTGTCCACAGAATGACGTAGCATAAAAATACTTGCGAGGAGAGAAGCTAGAGACGAACTCGCGTCCGTTCGAGAGATCGATTTTTTTTTTGCGGAAACTAGTACACGTAGCTCGAAGGGAAAAAGCGTTGACGAGCAAAGATCACGTATTTCTGGTAATTAACCGGTATTGCGCAGAGTGACCGCGATCTTGGCACTGACGCGCATACGCCATGTATCGTGGTAAACAATGAACGTTCGTTCCATCGATGCGTCTGTAATTTGATCCATTAATATCGATCGAAGATCAATAGCGACTTCGTCTCTTGCGCTCGTGGACATTCGTGCATTAGAATTTCTAGAACGCGCATTCCAATTTGGCCGTGAAAATCATGAATCTACCGGCTACGAGTTGACCCAACTTCCGTGCCACTTCATGATTATTCACTTAGTTCAAGCGAGACAATTTCGACGAACAACGCCGAGGAACGAGCGATTGTCGATAACGGAAGTGCGGATTAAAACGCGTCGGTGTTCAACCACACGATACGGAACGATCGGGTTACGATATAAACGAGAAAGTAATACTAACTCGCCGAGGACTCCACGCGTACCGCGATGCGATGTTTCGAAGATACGAAAGTATGGGAATGTAACGTGAAAACGGAGATGGAAGCTGAATTCGAGAGAAAAACGGAGATGCCAGTGGAACGGTGAATAAGAGATATTCGGCAAACCCCAGCTAGTTACGCACAGTGATAGAGCAAACGATGCGGCAGACGCGGTCACGGCAGTGATGCGGGTCGAGGTGTTTGGTAAATTTAACAGTCAAGTATCCTGTTCGACGGTGGCCAAGATCGAGTGAAGTGGCTATGCGAAACGCAACATTGCAATTGCTCGCGGTTAAATCTAATTTTATTCCACGCGAATCGTGCATCTCGGTAGCGGGCCAGTGAAACGCGAAAACTCGGGTTTTCATAGTCGTGAGTGCATATTTTCGAAAAATTCAACTGACTCATCGTCAGTCGTGGAATAATGTGTTTATAGAGAATTATACACTGTCAACGAGTGACTCAGGCGATGCAAATTTATCAAGTCCATCGGTCCATCGATCATGACGATTAAGGAATAAAAAAAAAAACTTTCGATTTACTTATCGTCACGTTATACCACCGGACGGGATCGAGCAAACGTTTACGATAAAGTATCATCCGATCGACGGACGAAACAAATTTGCTTCCACTTGGATATAAATGCAACACCTTACGCGTACAATGAGACGGAAGATTGAAGGTTGGCCATTCCCGTCGTTCATCCGCATACGTACTACATACATATGTATAGGGGAGAACGCATCTCGATGAACCTAAAGCGCCGCACTAGAAGACGAGGTGTGGCCGTAGCGGACGCAGAAGACGATGAAGCAGAAGATGACGGCGGCCTACTCGCGATTACCAAACATCCCCGCGCTCATCTTACCGGCCTGTGACAATCTCACTTACTTCGTCGAACTTTCGCACGACCTCGACCTCGACCTCGACCTCGGCCTCGACCTTGGACCCGGCGTCCGACCTTGGCGCAATCTCAGCGACCTCGACCACCTGATTCGCTCCAGTCTCTCCCTGAACAACGTAACGTGCCTGGAACACGCGCCCCGTCTCACCGGCCGGACCCTCTTCAAGGTCATCGTCCTCGGCGTCATGTCGATTCTCAGTTTCGCGGGGAACGCCGCGACCATCTACTCGATCGCCAGGAATCGTCGTAGACACCATCACTGGTCCGCCATTTATACGTTAATATTGCACCTCGCGATCGCCGACTTACTGGTCACGATATTCTGCATAAACGGCGAAGCGATATGGAGCTACACCGTTGCATGGATTTGGGGCAACGCCGCCTGCAAGATCTTCAAGTACCTTCAGATGTTCAGTTTGTACCTGAGTACGTTCGTCCTGGTGCTGATCGGCGCTGATCGATTTGTCGCCGTTCGTTATCCTATGAGGAACTTCAATGCGGCTAACAGATGCTCGCGTCTCGTCGCGGTGGCATGGATCTTGTCCCTTATCCTTGCCGTGCCTCAGGTAACTTTCACCAACGCACGCTTAAGGGGTCAGATAAGTTTTCGGTTTCTAAAAATCGATCTTTTTTCCTGCGTATTTTGAAAGGTTAAATCTTTTAGAAATATTATAAACTCGCAATGAATTCTTTATCTAAAAGTCTCGGGACATAGAAACATATATGACCCGTTAAACGAACGCAAGCGTATTTTAACCGTTCGATTCCGTTTCTCGCATGTAATCGCATTTATCGCGTCAACAATTCCAAAACGATTCGTTTGTAGATCGACCGAAACGTACATTCTTTTTCGCGCTCGTCTCTCTTTCCACCGAAATTCCTATTGTACTTTTTTTTTTGAAGCGGCACTACCTGCCGGCGGATTGTTAAATTGGAGTTTGTTCGCGAATTTCCACTAGCAAAGCTTATCGATGAAAAGTTCAATTACACTTTCAAAATTACGATATTAAAAACGAACAGCCATGCGTTGGCAGTCTCGTTCCTTGAATTTGATGTCCAATTTCCCCATTAGATTTCACTCGAACGATGGTCAAACACGAAATTCCTCTGACTTTATACCCAAAGGGGAAACTCGTTCGGTTTAAAGGAAGGATTAAAGAAAATTCGGTTATTAGTCGGCAAAAAGTTTTTGTCGATAAGAGCAGGTTTTGAGTTACCGCCCAATCTCTATCGAGTACATAGAATGAAAAAGAAGAAAAGAGTTACCGGTGTTCGTGACCAAAATGCGCTGCTTACTTTTTATTTCGCGAAACACGCGCTCGTTGCGTGTAATACAAATCAAAGATAATTTCCATGTAGCAAAGTATGTCGTTAGAAACAATTATTTATGTGTCGTTACAAACTGTGGCGGAATCCTTTAAGCTACAGTGCGGCAAAAAATCTTACAAACCTGTTCCCTCTTGCGTTGTTTTTGGTTTTTTTTTTTTTTTTTTTAATAGTCGACAATTATGTCCGAGGCTCGTCAATTGATTAAAGCTGATATTCTTGCTTCTAGTAGCCTTCTTAATAATCGGATCGTGTTATGTTAAGCAGTCATGACACTTTTGCAATATGCGTGCGTAAATGAAACGATTCACTCGTCTCCAACTAAACAACGATGGCTTCTGATCCTTAGCGGTGAAGAAACGTCTACGGACAATTCGTTCCGCAAAATTATAATTTTTTTTCTGATAGGAGTGTTATAAACTATCGACAATTGTAGCCGAGAAATTGGCTTTTTTATGGACAATTTGATTGGTACGCAAAGTCCTGCAAACAAGTATCTTGAGTATCTTGAGACAGCTCTGCCGATTATGAACGGAATAACCGAGCCAAGATTCAATTGGTAAAATAGACCAAAACATAGAAAATAAATTTCTCAAATTTCGAAAACCTCATTGGTACGCAGCTACGGATTTTCGAAGAGTCTGTCCTTTCACGAATTGATATCAACATCGTTGTCCGCGCAATATTAATATCCGCTCGATACTCGTGTTTACATTGTAGATTATCAACCTCACATTTTCGCGCAATGCTCCCGATAACAACTAGAAAAAGTTGTCATCGAGGCTGTATTATAATGCCGCAAAAAGTAGAGTTCTACCACCTTTGAAAAAAGCTACAAGTGATCAAAAAAGACATTGTCACGACGACTGATAATGAGACTGAGTCATTCTGAATACGCGTGGAACACTCGCCCGATGATCCCCTGACTATTTTTGACAAAGAAGATTTTACGGAATATCATTAAAAGGTTGTTTAAAAAATAGCTAACGATATCGTTGCAATTGCTTTTTCTGGAGAAATCAGCTGGTAACTGGATCGGATAGAAATCGCTGCATGTATTCCCATTGAAAAAAAAACTCGACTACGAGGTCGAATAATTTTTATTCGATACATGGACGGGACACGATCGGAAAGTTTATGAGCGACTTACGATACAATAATGTCAAGTTTACGCAACGATGGCAATCGCTTAATCTCCCGTCTTGACCGTCTTCGCAGAATCCGAGAACTACACCGACCGACAGACCCGCAACTCTAAAATCCAGGAAACGGTAGAGAAATTTCAGTTAACAAATTCGTTTAATTATTTCATACGCGTAATTGGTTTAATTGAAATGATGAATGGTAAATCCTCGTGTAACGCTGCGAGTTATACAACGAGGATTCGACGTACGCAACGCGGTTTATGAATTGAGATAAAAAATCAATCAAAACAATACTGTTCCGTTGAATACCTTATTGTCATTTATATAATTGAAGAAAAGGGCTATTAAACAGATGCCAATGAATTACGTGGGAACGTACCATCCGTTTTGAATCTTGTCGAGATTTCAAACATCGGGAGATGTACGGAGCGAAACGCCATCGATGGGTAGACACAATGTTCAACGTTCAACGTTCAACCCTCTACGGAAGACACGGTAGTCGCGCTACTGCTTTGCGCCAAATCGTCAACCCCGACCATCGAATCTAAGGGTTTTCTGACTGCACCCTCGAACTCGCTCGCTGTTCCGCGTCTCTTTATTCTTCTCTCCTGCTCCCGTTTGTTACCGAGACCACCGCATCTGCACTTTCTCCTCCTTCGCGATCTTCTTGGCTTGCAACCCCTTCTCCTCTTACTCCTTCTCATTCTCGAATGTCTTTTTTTACACTTGCAGGCCCTTCTTCTACTACTACGTCTTCTTTTCGAACCGCACAAGTCTCTACGGCGTTTCCTTCGGTGTCTCCCCCTTTTCAATTGCGTGTCCAACAGATCGATTTCCTCCGCCGCGATCTCCTGACATTTCGTCTCGCTCGTCGTTGGCAAAATATAGTGACCACGGTTCTTTTTTAAGATACCATACGTCACGCCGCGTTTCAACGCTGTTTGCAACTGTTCCCGAAAGGTCAACGTACAAAGAAATTGGTTTTCATGTTTATTGATTTAAGATTTAACGTGTTGCGCGTACGTAGGACTTCGTACTTTTGGTAACGCTTTTAATTTAATTAAAGAAACCGAAGATCTATATCGTTACTCTGCTTCTTGAATATATATTTTTTAGACAGTAGATCATAGCTCGGTAATTAATCGGTAGGCGGTAAGTTTAATGTCTTTTGAACGTGCTTTCCAAAATATTGTTTTAAAGAAATTCCACAGCATGACATATTTTTATGCGTCGCAAACTAGTAAACCCCTACCATAAGATATGTAAAATTTGCCCAACCTGAGGACGCGCTACATTAGAAGGAATGTCGTAGACAGACGAGAGATAGCGTAAGATTTCTGTAGACGTGGATCCTTTCAGTTCACGTAGATTTTTAATGGCCGAGATGACCAAAGCCAGAGTCTTAGTCGGCACGTTCACCATGATTGGGTAAGTCCTACCTGCATGGGAGTGTGTGATACGAAAAGAGACTTTAGAAATAAGATAATCCTACGAGAGAGAACGAAGAAAATGACGGAAAAAAAAGGATGAATATTGGCCGAACACTTTCAACAATCTCGTTACCCGACCCGCTTCAACGTCAGTTCGATTTATGGAGCGCCCCCCTTAATATAAAAAATTATGGGTCCGAACGATACGATCACTTCAGCGTATAAGTAAAAATTGATATTTGGAAAAGTTAAGGACGGGATAGTAGACGAGCAGGAATATACCTTGACAGTAAAATATACCGACAAAGCGAATCAACGCATAGTCTCTGCGCTTATTGGTTTTTCTTGAAACTTTTTTTCATCTAGTTGTAACCTCCGGTTAATGTTTTAACGACATCTCGATCCTCCCAAAAATATACGACGAATTTTACGAATTTCATGAATGGCCAAAAATTCCTTGCGTCACATTGCCGACAAATGTCCGACGACGAACGAACATCTACGTTTACAAATGAAAGATGATATCCTGTGCCCATTCGATACCAGATCCTTTTCGAGTAAGTAGATATATTCATTGCGTCGCGTGATTATTTTAGAATTTAAAAATGTACACATACATACGGGTCATTCCGCGTCAACTGAGACACTTTTTACAGACATGTTCGAGAACTTTGATGAATTTTTGTGACCATGTAGTGTTCGCGGAGAAAACAGTTTGGGTAAAAAAAAAACTTCGAATTTTTGAAAACTTTTTGAGTTGTTTCCCGGGGTGGAGACCGGCATTAGGATTCCTTAATAGGATTTATCCGGGAAACACTGAGAGAAAACATGTATTTATTGATTGGACTGTTCTATATTTTTAGTGCGAGTTTAATGGTAAATTTTTAAAATTATTTTGCCAGTGAACTGCCATACGAATTGCCGCGCAAGAGGTGCAATGAGAGGGTGAATTAAGAGCCATAACTTAGAAAATATTAAAATGGCCACTCTGATCTTTGCACCAGTCGTTAGAGAAGGCTTTGGTACTATTGCACAAAAAGCAGCAATCAATTTGGACGTGGACTGTAGGATTTATGATCAATTTTGTGCGCCGCGAACTACTACCGAGACCAAACGTACGAGTATTGCGCTGCTAACAGTCGGCGTGACGCGCGTTATTGGTGCGCGCTGGTGAATAAAAAATCATATCTCAAAAACTAAGACCGAGACCACTTTGATTCTTGTTTCATTCTTTAGAGGAGGCTTCAGAGTTGTTGTAAAAAAATAATGAAAAAAATAGCGAATGGCCATTTTTTTTTACACCAATTTATATGTTTTAAACAAACTTTTTCAATGTTTATAAACGTTATCCAACAATTATGAATTTTTTTATTGAAAGCTTGAACTTTTACGAATGCAACCGAATTTGCCGGAATGCGATATTGTTAGTAGTTTAGGAGATATGAATTTTAAAAAATAATCTGACCTGAAAGTTTGAGAGGCTGTAACTCAAAAAGTTTTCAAAAAATCGAAGTTTTTTTTTACCCAAACTGTTTTCTCCGCGAACACTACATGGTGACAAAAATTCATCAAAGTTCTCGAACATGTCTGTAAAAAGTGTCTCACTTGACGCGGAATGACCCATACGCGGTTTGACGTAACGTGACTGAAATAACAAGAGATGCAGTTGTTCTATTTCAAAATGATATTCTAATTGTAAGAAAATTCTTAGAAATGCGCGACTGCATACTGATACAATTACTACGGTCGCGTCCTGATTTATTGAAAATATTAAAATTATTATTCGAAATTATTGCGGAAAAAAAGATCAGCGCGATAAATTATTATTACCGCGTATTTGTCACTGTTTACAGTACCGATATTTACGAAATATCTATGACACTTTTGAGAGTCGTTACGAATGACAAATACTTGTAAAAAATGAAAGGGAGCAAGCAAAAAAGTTAGGTGGGACGAGTGAAACTTGAATTTAGAGTTGCGTGATTTATTGCAACAATAATCCGCATGTTTGTTTTCACTTCCAGATCGTGATATTCCACGTGGCTGAAGGTCCATTTATCGAAGAATTCAGTCAATGCGTGACTCATGGATTTTACACAGAAGTTTGGCAAGAACAACTCTACGTCTCGTTCAGTTTATTCTTCATGTTCCTCCTTCCACTGGCGATCCTCATTACCACCTATTTCTCCACCGTAATTACGATCGCTCGTAAGCATACGTCTACTGTAACTCCACACTTTTAAACCTGATATTTACGTTTGTAACGAGGACAAGCGTGATTTATCCGTATATCTAATTCGACAAGTTACAACGTCGATTTATTTTTCACCTATATCGAAAGAAAGCGCCGAGTTTCTGCACCAATGAGAAACCGGAGAAAGTAATTTTTTAACTAAATATTCGAATAATTCCAGAAATTATAAATATTTGACAAATATTCATCAAATTTTAAATGAGCGTCGATGAAAAGATGCATTTTCGCGTAAACATTATTCCTACGCTTATTTTTTTATATGTACAGTTTTCTGTGTATTGACCTTTGTCTGGGAGGGATCAGTGAAAATTGATATTATTTCAGGAAGCGAGAGGATGTTCAAGCTAGAGTTGACTAATAACAATGCCTTTCACGTGAACGGGGATGTAAATAGAAGAAGATTAATGCACCGCGCTAAAACTAAGTCATTGCGAATTAGCGTTGTAATCGTCGCTGCCTTTGTCGTATGGTGGACACCGTATTACACGATGATGATCATTTTCATGTTCCTTAATCCCGATAAACGCGTAGGTACTTTGATTTACCGCAAATATACCGCGAATGATCGAACAATGAAGTAAAAATAATGCTTTGATAAGTCATTAATATGCAAATACTAAAGGACTAAAGTGCAATACAAGTTTATTTAAATTTTTCGTATTAAACGTTTCCGAAGTTTACCAGTTTACAAAATAAAACTTACGAATAAGCACGAATGTTCGATTGATCGTTGACCGTGTATTCTCAATAGACAAGATTTCCTCATTAACGGCTACGTATCCATATCGGTCTGCCCGTGTAAATGTGACAAACGCGTCGATAACTTAACGAGCCCCGGTAATACTTTCAGCTTAGCGAAGAATTACAAAGCGGGATTTTTTTCTTCGGCATGAGCAACAGTTTAGTAAATCCTCTGATTTACGGGGCATTTCACTTATGGCGACAAAGAGGACATCAGAATTCTTTCAACAGGTAATCTGAGATCGATATGAATATTAATTCTGTATCGATTAAACGTTCGTTCCGTACGATTGAATAATTTTATGATGGTTTTTTCTTATTGAATGCAGTATCCCTGAAATTCCTGTACAGTATCCCTAACTACGCTGATAAATAGTGTACAAAAAGAATCTAAAAAAAGGGTCCTATAAATATGCATTCGATATTCAGTATTCCCTGAACGAGACAGACGTGTATGTTAATTTTAATTATTTGAATACATAATATGTATCGCGTGGATGACGCAGTCGTGAACTTTTCATATTAAGCTATAAAAAATGAAAAATCATTAGATTCTACGCGAAGAGTATGAACATTTTATTTCGCGAATAAATTTATGCGCAAATATTACGTTATTGCTAGTACGATCTCGATTAAGAATTGTTTTAATCACAATCTTTAAATCCTGCGAGATAAAAAATTTGTCAACTCATGTTTTTCAGAGATCTATCTACGGGACTACGCCGAAATACACATTCGTCCAACAATGGCAGCAATCTCACACGAGGATCGCGAGAAACGCGAGTGCCATTTCTCTCCCAGACCAATGCAAACTCTAACCTCCATATCGGCGAAGATCAAATATGAATCTTGCATAAAAGTTCTGCTTTTGAAAAAGAAAGAAAAACAAATATCTTCGTGACGTAAAAAAAAAAATGCTGTGCGATGGCAGCTCTTATGCGTGCTACGTTTTTTAAATAATAACTTGCAAGATTAAAATAATTTGTAGAATACGTTAAATGATATTAAACCTGCGCCAGTTAGTAGTATATACTCTTAGATAGGAATAAGTCTAGTTATACTTCTAAATTTTGTATCGTAAAACATTGCAAATTGTAACTTTTGTATCGCATTTCACGTATACTTGTTGCGTGAGTTTGATATATACTTCAAATTTTTCTCTTCTATTCACCCGCATGATCCACGCACTTCCATTGCAATTATTGCTCGTTCGTTGTGTCAAAGGTTACATGTTGTAAATTTGAACACAGATCACACGAATACCGCGCATTAGTAGTACTAGCATTTTGTTATTCGTAGTTTACACGTGGATAATTCGAGGCAAAGCTTCAACTTTTCAATTTAAAACGTTTGAAAAGCGATGCTACTTTGCCCGGGTGGTTCACAAAAAGCATTCTACTTACATAGACTCTGTTAAATTCGGCCTCCGAACAACAAGTTGCACACCGATGAAATTGGGGCCCTCAGCGACAAATACTCCCGGCTCCTTGAATTGCACGAAGCGAGTTTAATTGCAGCTTCTACATTCGCGGGGCAGATGCCAGTAAACTTACCACTTGCAATTAATGTGTAACGACTACCTGCAATTACCATTGTTCTACGAAGTTACGTCTTAATCTGTCGAATCACACCTTAAAGCACCAACAAAGTGTAACAATTTCAATAAAAACAGTTTTATTTAGCACTGCGAAGAAACACGCTTAAACCGGCACCACCGGTACAGTGTCGACGGAACCACCACTAAACCGTTTCGCGCAACATTCGCTGTAAAATTGTGGGCGCTCATTGGTCGATTTTAAAAGCGTTCAAACATTGACCAATATAAACTCAGCGAAATTTTTACTGTATGTACTGCTATGTTCAAATGAATAGATCTGTATTTCTCAACGAAGCAATTTGTGCATTTATATACCAAGAGAGATAACAATTTAATTCCGATAACATTAAACAATAGCAATACAATTATGGAAAAGGAAAATGGAAAGCTCATTAATTATTACAAACAAAATTTATATTTCGTAATCTGATTTCAAACAATTACGGTGGTGAGATGTAAAAAAAACAAAAATGGTTTCAAACAACCACTGGCCCTCTCGTCCGAGAAATATACCGTTTTTTAAATTTGTCTATTTTAGGGAATTTAATTCCTTTTTCGGAAAGTCTCTCGAAGAATAGATTTAAAAAATAATGTAATACCTATTCTCCGTTCGCCGAGAGAATAGGATTGTTTTGCGCATATGACAGAGAGCAACTTAGAGACTTATCGCACGCTCCGCATCTATCCCTCTCTCTCTTCTCTGGGAGAAAACCAGTTTTCGTTTCTGCGCACTCCTATTCTCTCGGCGAACGCAGTATATTCTATTCTTGCGTAGTCGCAGGGTGCGCAAGGTACCGATGGTTTAGCAGTTTCGAGCCCTGCATGATTTTGGGACCAGAAAGGACTGTCGCGCAATACGCGATAATATTTCCAGATATTTGTACTGTACATACTGTATGCTATAAACAGTATTATCAGTAAATAGTAATTTATGATTTGAGATACGTAAAAGATGTAAGTGGTATGTAGCATATATACAATTTTAATTACCACATGGATGCAACGTATAACCTAACGTCTGGAGCGGATTATTCTGTGCTTGTTTAATGTGTTTTAACATTTATTGATTATTGCGTCATAATAACACTGATACCTTACACGATTATCTCAATTTTCTAATACAAAACATGTCAAGTTTCTGTGTATAATCTAATCAGTGGAAATTGTTTGACTCGGTACTTATGTTTACCACCATTCCTCATTTCTAAAATAATTTCTCTCTAAAACAGAAATGCTTCAAATTTATTGACACCTCACGGGAATTTATTGATATTTTTGAAAACACAACACTTTTTGTAGATACACCTGTCAATTTATTAACTCCAAAGTTGAAATATACACAACCTCTTAAAAAGAGAATAATGGATCAAAATCGGAAGCATAAAACCAATTATAATACTAAAGGCAACGTTGATGCAACCGAAGACGCTGACATAAATACAAAGTGTAAAGAAGAAGAAAGTTTTATGCCAAAGGAACATTTTACTCCTAAGAACACACCCGTCAAGAGCAACAGTTTTATGTTAAAGAGTTCACCACAAGGCACTATATCACCTCGTACCACGATACAAGGCGAAGTGGCAGATCACTGTAAGTCAGAGGATAGCAAAAATATAATACTACGTAATGACAATGCAGAATCTTCCTATATATCAATCCGCAAAATGGAAGATTTATGCGCAACCCCAAAGAAGACATTTATACGAAACGACACGATTGGTATGGAAAGCGATAAAATCGTTAATAGTCCCCAACGTTATAGTCCGAGAACTGGGTCAAATGAAAATTCAACTTTACCTTATCCTACGCGATACAAAACACAGCAAAGAACACCGATATCGAGTAAGAAAAAAAAGCGCCAGCTTTCTAACGATCGAATGCAAGAACATTCGCCCAGAAAACCAAAAAAAAGGAAATTTAGTAATGCTAGCGACTACGATCAACTATCCGATAATATTAAATTAGAATTAAGCGAAGCAGTCATTTCGACTGGCGAAGAGGCTATTGATTTATTGCACGATTTGGACACAATGATGTATTTTGAGGATATTAAACTAATGGAAGATACTAAGGTATCAGACATTTTACTACAATCAATAGCTAACGAAACTGCAAAAGATCACGATCAAGCTGACTCAGAAATATCCATTGATCCGTCCATGGATCCTCTATTCATTGGTGGTAACGATAAAGAAGAGATTGTTAACGAAACTAGAAGTAGGATTCTGACACGTTCCGCGAGCAGAAATAAAATACATAAAAATGTAAATGATTGCAATGAGAAAGCACCAAAGAAATCTATAACCAAAAAGCTGTCTAAGGGGAGGAAAGATAAAAGTAAAGGTAACACGGACCACGAAGAAATGTATGATACGTTGGCTGATATTATGCACGACTCGGACGACACAAGTGAACATAGTGAATGTTCTGATGATGAGTATCGAAAAGTAAACATGCATTGTGTGAATAAGTGTGAAATGTCTAACCTCCTATCTGCATGTATAAATATTCAAATATCATAATTTCAGCATTGTTTAGCAATATTTTAAAGTACAATGTATCTACGAGAACAAATATTGCTTATCACGGTATAGCGATAAATTTCAGATGAGGAGTTTGATTTTTCACATTAGCTAAATATTGCATACTTTTAATCGTACAAACGATTCAATGTCAATTGTTGTTGCAGGAATTGTATGATTTGGAAGTTCAATTGATCCACGAAGTGCCTTTGCAACATAGAATCGAACATACGGCAGGTTCGAAAACACCAACGCCAAGCGAAAGGAAAAGGTTTGAAAAGTATGGGCCAATGAAAAGAGGTGTATTTTCTCCTGCTGAAGATGAAATTATTCTGAATAATTGGCAAACATTCTGCAAAGTGCGTGTAACACATACTACCATATAATCCGTATGTGCAGCCCAGATAATGGTCTATGTTATAGTTATAAGATTTGTGGTATAGATCTGTCAGTTCCAAAAATAGTAATGATCGTCCTGTACATTTAAGATATACTTTACCATTGATTTGTTTTATTACTATCTTAATGTAACTCAATGAAATTTCAAATCAATTCCTTTTACATGAAGATTTTGTACACGTTAATTGTTTACACAGAAACATTTTTGGGATCCGAAAGACGTAAAGCCATTTGTTCAAATGACATATAAGCATTACTATTACATAAAGAAATTGGAGGAAAGGCAGAAATTTGTTCAGTTCCTAGCAAATGGATTGCCATGGAGATCTCTATATAGCGTTTACCACAGGTTTCGAAAATTACATGAAAAATGTAACAGACACTTGAGCAGGTACGATAACAGATAAGTAAACACATATTGGGTTCGTAAAGGCCAAAAATTATGCCCCCTCGCTTAGGACGTTGCATGGCTAAAGATGGATTTTATGTCAAGGTACACTCGTTTCGAAGATGAACAGATTTGGTCTCATCTCAATAAGAAATCCAAGAAGAAGAATTATGCCGAATTAAGCAAACGATTGGGTCGCTCAAAGCACTCACTTTGGTTGCGTTACCAATTACTTAAAAAGGCTCACAGTGGTAGTTCAAAATGTACGTTCATTATAGTTTCCAGTAGAAGATTAACATATTAAGTACCGTGTCTATCACAAAGTGTGCATATTGTTCTTTTCGGATACTACGGTCTGTACCGATTTCTAGCCTAGTACCTGTTATGCTTTAATAAATAAAAGCTAAGTTTTTCGAAACAATGTCTTAGAACTATCTCCAAAAATGTCTGGCGCTTAATATGTTACGACGTAATACATAAGATGTTGATTTTTTAATCTCACTAAAATTTTATTATAGCATCATCAAAAGTTGAGTGGACCATACCATTAATTACAAATTTTATAAAGTGTTTACTGAAAGTTACATTAAGCGAAGATATAGGAGAATTAAAAGATGCGACAATTCCAACACCAGTTTGGCAGAAAGTGGAGGAGAAAATAAATATTGATCATGAGCTATTAAAAACATTTTGGCAGCAACAATTGCATATGCAACTATTTTGTCCATCCGCGATTTATTTGAATGACATCAAAATAATGGTGATCGAATAGTAAGTTGTTTGATCCTCAGAATTCATAATCAAACTGAATTAACCCAAACTCATGAATCCGCAAGACATTTTCAAATATTCTGTACAATATGGCTTTCAATTTCACTGACCAGATATATTTTGTAGCATGTATGGGAAAGGAATTTCAAACACTAGAGAAATAATATGGCCGAATGTTGCGAAATGCTTCGACGGCGTTACTACAATTTTTCTATGTAAACTATTTTTCCAACTTGCCAGAGAAGTCACAACCAAGACAGGTTTAAAGGATTTCCCTCGTAAGTATGATTATATAATATGACAATGAGTTTCTATGTTATACGTATTAATTTCTCAATTTACAGGTATTATAGAATACTTATACAGTGAGAGAATTCCTGAAATACAAAGCGAACTGACCGACAAGTATCTTCCTAGACTCTCGTACAATAATGGGACTGTTAAAATTATAAATGAAGATACAAATAACTAATTTAATGTAAAGTATAAGCAAATAAAGTTATACTACAAAATCATATTGTACTGTTTAATGCACGTCAATGCTTCTTTTAATAACACGTTTTAAAGTCACAGATGGTATGGATACGATAGAATTTTTGTTTTTGTAAATAGTTATGTGTATTTTGAAAACGGAAATGGTACAATTCATTTGTCAATTTCGACAGGACAATATACGTACACTCCATTGCATTTTTGGTTGCATAGTCGCGGGATGTAAGTTTATATCTTGTTCTTAGATTCTTTTTCCAAAACCTTTTCCTTAGCTTTCTGATATAAAGGTACAAGCTTTCCTTCGTTGGCGAGCATCTTCAACAATTCCATGATCAGAGGAAGATAATTGTGCTTTCTTCTAATATTTTCAATCTCGTATCTTTTCGATTTTTTAATTTCTTCTTCTATTAATGATTGCAAACGTTCCACCTCTGCTGGATCAGCAACGTTTGCCTTCTGTCGCTCGTAAAGCGTTTTTCTATCTGTCACTATCGCCATTAAGTTAAAGTGTATTTCACCTTCGTTATACCTATTAAGATGATTTATATGTTAATATATTAATACGTTCAGTTAAAAACTCACAGTGTACTTACTTATTTATCCGTTTCTGTATTATAGGTTTCACTGCTTGAACCCATTGATCCCCAGCTGGGCATGGACCCAAGTCCACTGGCCCAGGTTTCAGTCCATCTAGTTCGTATAACCGGCCATCAAATGGTATATAACTCACGAAATGAAATACATCCTCTTCTTTCCACGATTGCATGGTGCCATACTCGATCAATGTTTGCCTATGATTAACAATGATTTATATACAACAATTGGACGGTTTCTACATCATTACAAAGAGGCAACGAGACTGCATATTCTGGGAGCAAAACTGATTTGAAAATTAATATAATTAATCTAATTTAACAAGAATATCATATTTAGACTTTGTGTAACTTTCACATGTAAACATAGGCTACCTTGCGAAAGAATTATGCACTTTTCTTATAATATCACAATTGCTCAAAGCTAGACCTCTCATATTATAATCAAAACTTTGGCAGAAAGTTTTAAAATCTTCTAGATATGGGCCCACAGACACATCGGAATGTTTGCAGTTCAACAGAATGCTTAATATCGCCTGTGTCGCGCAAGCATTGGTAATCACCTAAAATAATAATATTCTTTGCTTAATCATTGCGAACATTTAAATAAATGAACTCGTTCTTTTACAATGCTTAGCTACACTGCAAAACTACATTTTTCCCTAAATAATATTTTTCCTACATACCTGTTTCGCAAAAAATATTTTGTCCAATCTACTATCTTGAACGATACTTCCAGACGGTTCATCATCTTGAACCCATTTAAACAAAAATATCAAACCATGAATGGGCCTGTAAAAATATTTGGATACATTTAGAATAAATTTTGACTGCACGTTTTTTATAATTACTAATTCGAATTCTTTGTTTCTAATCGAATTATAGCATTTGGATTGAATCTAACATTTATATTTCCACAGTCATTAATGTTGAATTACAATATCACAATTAAATTAGTCACACATGTAAATCTCATTTTTCGTCGTAAAGTTTTTCATAAAGTTACAAGGAACTTTGATCGATATTTTCAACGAACCGACATCTAGGTTATGTTCACGTAATGTAAATTCTCACTTTAAATTATCAAATTGTTCATCATCTAAGGACCATAATTCTTCCACTTGAGCGCCTGTAACACCTACAAATAAAAAAATGTATCAAATACGTTGTTGTAAGAAGAAATTTGATGATACGTCAATGTGTAAAAAGTAGTAGCGTCATTCTCCGTTATATCTGCTTACAGAAATTAACCCGTAAGTGATTATAATAACGGGCAACAAGTTAACGTTGAACCAGGAAGTATTTACCAAATTCTTTTATCAATTCTGTAAAAACACCAGGATCGCTTTCGATAAGACACCAGTCTCCTGCCATGTCCGCCATGTTTCAATTGTCAATTGCTGCAAACACGGGAAACAATACTCACGCGGGCGCACTTTTTCATGTCATTCTTTTGAATGTTGAACCGTACATATATGAACGAGCGAACGTATGTATTGCACGCCACTGGAATACTTCGCAAAGCTGAACGAGATCAGAGGCTGTTTTATCAGCATACAGGTAAAATTAATGTCATTGAATCGCAAACGAGCGATAAGGATAGATTTAATCTTTATCAACAAACAGTTGCACCGTTTTTATGAACTTGTATATCGACCAATTTATGCATAATCATTTGAAAACAGTTTAATCCTTTTTCACAGCGTTTCCCCTGTTCAAAGTGTGTAACATTTTTTCGTCACTAAACAACGTTGCTAAATTTATCAAGAGACTGGATTAATAAAACACAATAGTTGTAAGATGTTTGTATACTTATTAAGTTATATTACATCACTAAAGCCCAATTTACACTATGTACAAGCGATAAAGTAATTTAACTTTTCAAGATATATTAACTAATCAATGTATTATATTAATAAACTTCGGAATACAGTGT
Source organism: Pemphredon lugubris (assembly GCA_933228935.1). Taxonomy (NCBI): domain Eukaryota; kingdom Metazoa; phylum Arthropoda; class Insecta; order Hymenoptera; family Crabronidae; genus Pemphredon; species Pemphredon lugubris. The sequence continues at coordinate 24,686,610 of OW121817.1, read as the reverse complement.
ACATTGCAACAGCCATAGATGTATTATTTATATGTGTCAGAAATGTAATGCCACCAGGCAGAGTCAAAAGTTTTACTTTTCGGAACAAAAAATTGTTAATTATCCAGACTCGAGAAAATAAATTTTGCAAGCCAAACACATGATATACAGTTGCACAACATACTTATACAGTGGCAGACAAAATAATTTTTCTAAACAATTATGACTTTTCTCCTCATATATCGAATAATCTAACGTTCAAATGTTTAGTTCAAATTGTAGGTACACTAACGATTACACTAAATTTCAGTCTGTACGATTGCGGAAGGCAGGTTTATGTAAAAATCCAGTTTCTAGTGTATTTAAAATTCCATATAAAAAGATACGGAAGATTCGGGAACTAAAGTAAACAATTGATTGTTAGATTACACGGCCAAAGTGTACAAAATACTGTAGTTACCATAAAAAGCCATTTGTTTGAATTCTACATTACTTGTCCATAAATGTACGTCGACGATATATTTGGACTATTTGTGTGCTTCAGAGATAAATGTTTTGTTCCAAATTTGCCGATTCTAGTTGCTGAAGGATGCTCATGAACGTGGTACAATTTTGCATAGATTTCATGAAACCATTGTTAGTGACGTATCAGAACACTCGTAATGAAGACTGCATAAAGCTATGACAAGATACTATATGTAGCTTTTAAGTAAGTAATTACAATTTATGGTGAAGCATTTAGCATTGCGACAGCTGTTTCCGATCTTAATTGTTATTTTCCGTTTGACATAATGACGAAAGAATGTCCTCGTACTGCTGCATATTTGTTTCAAATGTTTCCAATTGCTTAGTAAGGTCACCAATTTGTTCCGCGAGTGTTCTTTCTTCCATGAAAGCTTCCAGTTGCGGTGCACTCTGACATTCACGATAGAACGCTCCTAAGTCACTATTCGTATTTGTTACGGCAAAGGGGGTTTTCTGAAATTATATACCATAAATTTGGCACATCAAATATCATGAATAAACTCTGAAGCTAGAAACGTTAATTACCAAATCTACCATAATAAAATCATCATTGGCACTGGTCATTGAGCAACTACTTCTTCTAGATCCATTTTGCGAGTTGCACTTCGACGTCGTGTTGTCATTTGTAAGTCTTTCATTATTTCCATTACTGCTATCGATCGCAGTAATCGTTGTTGCAGTCTTTGTGTTTGTAGTCTCAGGAATCAAGACCGGAGGAGGTGAAGTTTGTCTAGGTGTTAGCAAAGAACTAAATGGTACATCTGGTATAACGAGGTCCTCCTCATTTACAATAACAGGCTTATTCACTACGAAAGCTCCAACTTTGATTGTGTCGCTGAGGGATTTGGAGGTTTCTTCGCTGAAATTTAAATAGAGAGGATCATGGATGTATTATTAAAACAAATACCATACTCCAAGTTTTACAACTGTATTATTCAGCCACAGTTTACCTTTGCTGGTACCTTGCATGACGCGGACTTAAATCCGAATGAAAGTGATCGCTCTTCAACATTATAGAATCACGTCCGGTATGGGTTGGCGATATAGTCATTTTTGTTCTATAAGATACTGACAAATGAATTGTGCCTACGGGTGTACACAACTGACCCACTCTGACATGCTTATAATTGTCACCTGTGAACGAGGATTCTGTGATAAGTTTGCTCAGAAGTGCTAACGGAATTAGAACATCAAGATAATAGAGAAAGCACAAAGATCGTAAGTCTCTTTGATATGAAAAAGTTAAAAAACAAATTTGAACTGGTCCATGCTACAAAATCTAAAGATTCTTACCTAAAGTGTGTAGCTGTGGTTCTCCCATATATATTCTATAACAGATGACGTAGGAATCAGGACCTTGTCTTCGACTTAATTTGTAGGCTGGCGTAATTCTCGATACAGACAGTAACGATTTCAATAAAATACCCATTCTATTATAGACTGTATACATGACTCTCACAGTAGGATCACTGTGTTCTGGCAAAACACCAAGACTCCATGTTTCTAAAACCATTGTGTCACCTTCGACCGTTCTCAAAGAGATTTCAATACAGAGAGGTATAGTCGAATTTACAATTTCTCCGCACAGCGCTCTTTTAGCTTCGGCCAGGACTTCTGGTAGATCTTGGATCGCCAAATTAAACTATACAACAAAGTAACGTACGCATATGACGATAATCTACAACCAGTGTCGTGTGTCTACGATATCCATGGCTCGTGTCGCGTGATTAGTTTAAATAACAAGAATGCATTTATTTGAATTAGTAATGGATTTAAAACTTACCCAATCTGTTCCAGACGAATTTGGCTTGCACTTTGTGCTGACCTTCTCACCTGACCTCGACTGCACTATAATTTGTGCAGCTTTCAATGCCAAGAATTTAGTAAACTTATCTAAGTCTTTCTTGTCTTGCACGCTAAGTTTTAACGTGGACATTTTACTGCCGGTCTTCTCCTACGAAACTCTCAACGAAGGCAATCGTCCGACAGAAAAATTGTGCTTCACTAAATCGAAAGAAACTTCGGGAACACCAGAACATCTCTCCGTACTCCACGTGAAACTACATGACACGAATCTCTTTGACACTCGGAGTCGTGTACCATCGCACTCGAAACACCTTTACGGTTTCTCTTTTCTCCTATTACTTGCGCACTCGAAGATCTTCTCCAAAAAGTAATAGCTTGATGACAGTATGGACATTATATCGTCCCATCGTGGTGCGTGGCAGGTTGTACGCACCGAAGCAGGAACGATATTTTTTTATAGAATCGGGATTACCGACGATCAGGAGCAAAAGACGAGGATAACAATTACGTTCGCGTTCGTAGATCAACCTGGATAACGCTTTCCTCGGGTAACACGCGCTCTCGAGTACCGTGTACAGTTTTTATTTCACTATTTTTGTGACACGCCGCGGATCGATCGTGTTTCGTATCCCAATTACCTTAAGATAAGAAGCGTTCGCATGAATAAAATTGTATCGTTGATCCGCTGACTCAGCGAAACTTCGAACCTCTTTCTTATTTCATTTGCATTCCCATATAGCACAAGGAAGACAGAAATGACAGTAAACACTTCCTTGTTAAGAGTTCAAAGTTTATAAACTTCAAACCATAGAACGGGGCCGCGTTCGGAAAACAAGTGCTAAGCGTTATCTGAATAACTTACTATACATACATATGTCAGTATCAGTTTGCTTTATTGAATTATAATGATATCTCTCTGCATCGCTGTCTAGTATACGTCAAATACGTACAATAATACTATTACGAAAAGTTTGAATAATCTTGAAATGTATGCGGAGATAAATATTTTCTGATTGGTATTTCGTAAGTCCACCCTGGTCGTAATAATCAATAATGGTTCTCGGTAGAATCATTTGTCAATAAATCGTGGAAACGTGTATGATATTTTAAGACACGTTTTGTTATTTATTTGGTATAAATTTGATATAAATCAAGTAATTGGTTAGAAATATTACTTTTAAAGTGTGGTACGTATGGCACGAACATTTTTTCATTTTTATTAGGTTATCGAATGCTGTCTACTAGGTTAGGGAACTTTCTTCTTTGCCTATAACTCGTGTTCCTAGTTTCAAGTTGGTATCATTGGGGGATAGTATGATCCTGCTCACACAAATTTACTCTTAAAACATACGTACGTGTGTACAGCATTGTTATTAAGAATACAAAAGGGCTATTTCGATTTCATTGAAGTTAGAGAACTTGAGCTTTTCTTCTTTTGCACGGTAATAATACTTATTTTATCTCATCTTAGGTTAATTTGTATACAAGTTTATAAAACGGCATTTTCTTGTAACATCCACAAAATCAATCCAATTGCGTCGGTGTCTGGAACAATGAATGAATATTAGATTAACATAAGGAGAATAGGTTAAGAATTAATAGTAAAAGACTTGTGACAAAATTGATAACTTAAATAATATCGGTCGGTATAATTAAAAAATCACAAATTGGGCTACTTTATGTCACCCTTTGCACACTGTGACAGGAAATTGAAGGATACTGAAAAAGGTGAATTAGAGAAGGAAGACGGCCGGAGGGTGTGGGGGGGGGGGGCAGGGAGAGAGAGAACGAGATCTAGAGTACATAATTGCGTGATTGTTCGTTGATGTTGGAGATGAGATAATCGAGGCTAATGTAGCAGTATACATATAAGAGTATTTTATTAACCATGTTCTCAGTGATGTAACTACTGCACGTGACCAACCACGTGGTTATCATAGCATTGTGCTCTAGCGGTGAATTAATTAATTCCATGTACATACTGTGATTTTTATGACTAAATACATTTTCAAAAACTGTTTCTTGGTTGTCGTGTCTTACTATAATTATCGTATTCACAAATTTCGGTTTTGAGAAAACAAAGTTCTTCGAGACGAATAATGCCGAGAAAGAATTCGGCGAAAAATACAAATTCTTTTGAAATGAATGAAACAGGAGAGCAAAATTATACTTCCTTGACGGAGTCTTATGTAAAATTCAATAGCCTGAAATTTATTCACGGTCAAAGTATTATTCAAGACATAAAAGTACGTTTATAGTTAAGACCGTTTTTCGCAGAACGTATTTCTTCAACATTTCCCAGCGGCAACGCAAACTGAATTTCTTTTGACTATGGTATTCTTGTCGATAGGCGATATGCGCGCTCTTATCTTGCACATTTCTGAAGTTATGTTCCATTTTTAATGCACGCAACAATTCTTTGAATAGGCAAGAAAATTGGACTCGGAAGTGATAAGGTGATGAAGCAAAAAAATATTTGACTCCGTTTTATGATAGGAAACAAGGACATATCTTTTTTACGCGCGTATAACCGGAACATCGGACAATATTTTGTCTTGCATTGTAATGTTTTTCGCGAACAGCATGATATCGAAACCCCCTTCCACGAAAAACGAATAATAGTTTCGGCTGGCAGTTAATACGATTAAAATGGGAAAGCTGTTACTTTTATGGTGGACTGTACCGTCACACCACACAGCATGCCAACTGCAATGGAAATTTCCACTGAAGCAGTCGGTCGCCACCGTCTTGCAGACGCTTCGTAGCCGCGCCTAAAAACCAGATTGCGTCCACCGAGAGACTAAACCGAAGGCCGTTCTTACCTTTAATCGATTAGTTGCATCGAACGGATTTGCGATTTCCCGGGCCATCCGGTAATTTCAGCACGCCCCTCGTCATTACACGTATCGCAATTACGGGTGAATCATATTCTGCATACGGTGGAAGAATTGTGCGTGAATGATATAAGAGCATATTCCCGTTGGTAATTACACGTGCTTCAATATTTGTCCAGGTATCATGGCATTAACGACATGGTACGTCGTTAATGAAAATTGCATAATAATGAACTGCTCGAAATATTGAAATAGTATTCGCGGGTTCCTCAGTTTTTATAATTGTACCAAACAAAAGTGCGCATTGTGGCGGCATTAAAGTCAAATCTGTAGAATCGCGGCGCTTCTAACAAGACGAATGTAGCTTAATTATACGATAAGTAATGCATTAGTTGAAGTATAAAGACAATGTTCGTGTCGATCCGTTTCTGCGTAAGGAACGAGGAACGAACAAGGTTTTCCTTTAACTCTGACTCAGATCATTATATATATACGTATACTGTTATCAGTTAACGATGTTTCCAATCATGGAAGATTTGACATCCGTAGCTAATTCTGAGTGCATCGATAGGAGCTAAAATTCTTATCGGAGTTGAAAATTCCTCTTTCCACGCTGCAGCATTTCCTGTGCCCGTTTCATGCCTGCCCCGTCAGACGGTTCAAAACCGAATCGACCAAGATTGGATTTGTCGTCAATGAAGTATGTCATCGACAAATCGGACATAAAAATTCAATTACGTAATTCAACGTATATGACCCTGTTAATACCGTCATTGAATGATATGCGATTGTAGAGATAAGGATATAAACACAGCTGCACGAATAAACCGACGATCTTACTATAGAGTGGGAATACCTTAATTCTCTTAAACGAGGACAGGAAGCAGTCCTTACTCTGGAGAGTAATTCGACACCCCGAATATACTTTTCTTCAGTGTTTCCTTGAATATAAAAAAACTGTATTTTATTTGAAATTCTATACAACGATCGTCATGACTCGAAGAATGGATCGATTGAAGCTACACCAGGAATTTCCATAAATAGAATTCCAAAAAAGTATGTACAGTAGAGAGGGCACTGCAACGCAATGGCGAAGTCGTCGAAAAACAAGACTCTTTATAATAAGATGCATTCGCGAAAAATGCAGAAATTCTGCGAAACAAAGAAACGAGTACTCGGCATAGTTTAAATAGTACGCACCGTTGAAACGTCGCGTCGTTTCGAAGAATAAATTTCCATGACCTACGTTAGTCGAGCGCAATACTTTTGACAGGAAATGTACACCGGGGGTCGAGGGGCCTCGCGTGGCCTGGTCCCCTCCCAGGATAAGAAGGCTTAAGAGGCCCCGCTGGGCGTTTGCCATAACGTTTGCAAGACTTTGCGCGCCTTCGTATTAGATACGTACGCCATTCGGTCAGTTTCCGCACACGCACTTGTATTTGGCACGATTAACCCAAGTATAATGGCCACCTCTCACGATCAAAGCTGAGAGTTAACCCTTCGCTGTCCCTTTACCGTATACGCAACTCGCGAAAGTGACAAAAGAGGCCTGGATCTGACGGATTACACATAAAGTTTACATTTTGATTCGATACTCGACGATATTCATCAAAAATATTTGTGTATATCTTTGACACATCCAGTGTCAATCGATATACAATATGCGTACAGGAGACCTCACAGCATTCTGATATCAGACCCCGGCGTTTCCGTTTCTTTAATTGCATTTTTCATGGACAGAAAATTACCTTGATCCGCTTCGTATTCTTCGTTATATTCTAACGGATAAAAGAATATCTTTTGAATTGATAATATAGCGATTAAGATAGAATCAATTGTGACGAATTCTCTGACTGTGTACGGTATACAAATACATGCAAATTTACCCAATGCTTCGTACGTTTTACGTTACGAACAAAGTTTACGTATATATGTAAAAAAAATTGTATGTATATAAAAGATACTATTAAGCGTAAAGAAATCGTATCTATGGGCTAAATACCTTGTGCCGTTATCGCGAAGGTTGTGCCGATGCTAACTTCTAACCGATAAAATACTTGGAAGTACAAAGTTTACCACGTGCGACGCGCAAGTTTACTGTTTATTTTTATACATGTACGGAGTTATCGTAGTCGTGCGAATTTCTGTACACAGCAATTTGCATTGCACAGATGCGGAGATACCCCCAAATTAACGAACGTGAACGCCTACGGACGAAACATTAATCTCGTTACGTTTAAACTCGCAACGAGAAGCAATACAGATATGACTTATACGACAGCGGAAACGTCATTTGTTTTCATAGCAAGTACATTCGTACTGGCAAGCGAGTGATTTACAGATGTGACGTAAACGCGTAAAATACTCGATTCAGTGGCAATTGAATCAAAGAATACAGCTCTACCTATGTAGCTTTATTTGGTAAATAAAACTGTATTTAGAATGAGTTTCAGAGACGCGCGAGTGCTGTCTGCACATTTGAAAAAATAAGAAATACAAAGGGAGTGGATTAATGATCAGATGTCGCTTTGGAATATCTCAGCGTTTAAATATCTGATTAATTCATGTTGATCTGGAAATCATTCGAGTTACGTTCTTTCGCGAAATGCAGATCACACAAGAATGCATGACTTCGTATGCGTGGCCAGATTTGTCACGCTGCGTTCCACCGTCTCGGGAGTAGAAGAGCCAAGTGCCCTTATACATTTGAAACTAAATACTCCAAAAACAAATTTGCATTTCCAATAGCTATTTATCTAATGGTTGTCCAGAAAAATTCCCAAAAACGGCCATTTGTCTCTTCGTGCCATAGAGTTCGTATCGCGACCCGACGTGAGAATTTTGTCAACAGTCGCCCGAAGCGTAAAACGTTATGTTCAAAACGAGTGATTCAAAATAAAGTACCGTGAAATGTTTTTTTTAGAACGCATGTAATCGTGAGTGCGAATCTGACCAAACCTTGAAACATTTCATACATTAAAAAAAAACGAGGAACTGGAACGCCTAATGGGAAAAAATGAACGTACAAGTTCTTCAAAAATATGACAAAACAGAACTGCACGCACCCATTAAAAATATTATGCTGGGCTTTACGTGCCTTCGATAGCGCATCATTTCAATTCGTAGAAGCGGAGCAATTAAAATCACTCTAATAATACTTACCGAGCAATTATCGGAAGTAGCTTTGGTAGTAAGAAACAAAGATTTTCAAACATTCGAAGAATTCAATAGCAGAAAATCTTCACGGACAACTTTTAGCGTAGATGTAATGTACTCTTTATTCGATTAATTCGCGCGTATCATCTTTAAGAAGAAAATGTAAAGAAACTACGCTGGCCATGGATGCGGATGCCAATGCATTACTGTGCTATATCAAAATCATCAAAAGCTAGCGAGATATTGAAGAAATTGTAACTGTACGAACTATTTTAAAGGTATGCATTTTGGAGAGCACAATAGCGGTTTTGCCCCGCCGCGCGCTGCAAATAACATTATTTCGTGCATTAAAAGCGGGAAGTAACTGGTACAAGGCTAAATTTCGCGCGGATAATCGTAGAGCGGAATCACGTTTATAGTTGAGCACGTGCTACGACGCGCGTGTACGAACTACCGTCCAGATAGCGCGGAAACGATGCTAAACGCAACTAATTCGAATAATTAATTGCAAATGAAATTTTTTTCATGGTTCGCTCGCTCCAACGGTATGTCAACATCGATCCGGTTTTTAGTGTAACGCGAATTCGTGGAACTGATTTGCGATATTTCCGCGATTAGATATTGCTTTCAGCTAGCGTCAAGTTATTCGAAGACGTATTATGTAATTACAACTGTACGCGCGAGGCGTACCGTATGTGAAATATGAAAGGAAATAAAGGCGCATTCTGAGATGCCGACGCTAATTTGCGAAATCCTCTATTGAATGTTTCTCGGCGGTGCGTAGTAGACGTGGAAAACATAGTCGTACTCCAAAATAACGTAGAAGAAGCGTAATACGGTAAACTTTGTCGAGCGTAACATTTTCCTCTCTCGAGTGGCAGAAATATGTATTATCGAGAGAGATTTTTGTGTACAGCGGAGAAAAGCGAAGAGCGTCACGATGATATTGATCTGTTATGCCAGTTCGAAGGACACATCTGAGCGTGGTAGGGTCAGGGTTAAGAAGGGGGTGAGTTTATTACTAGGTTAGTTACAAGAAGCGACATAAAAGAATTTGGGTCGAACGATGCGTATATATGTGTCTCGAATTTCTGCTCGGATCGTCAATATATTCGAGATAGCGTGGGCGAAGGGCCAGAACGATCGTAATGCTTTCCTTGAGTTTTTACATGTATTTGCGTCATCGTTGCCCCCCGCCATCTATCTTATTTCGCTCTATATTCGTGCTGGAACAAACAGGAGTTTCGACAGAAAGACGCCTGACATTTTCGATTTTCGCTCTCTCGTATCCGTGGTAACGATCGCGAGTAATCCATCATCCCGCGATACTGAGGCATATTATCGTTTGGTTTTAATGCGGCTCAACGAGTTACGTAGCGTACGATGTAAATCGCATTTCCGATTACGGCGACAATCGTGCGAATAGAGTTACATCTCGATAAATGAAAATACCCGTGGGTAGGTGATCAGTTATTACGGTACTCGGGACTTCGATACGTTTCAGCTTACGAGAAATCTGTACTTTGGACAAAGCGTTCCATCTACCTTCGATCAAATATCAAATACAACGTTTTGCGTATACGGTCAAGAAATAAGGTCCTGTTTCGGGCCAAGTATGTACAAGTACGCGAGATCTAGACCTTTCCATCTTTTCCGGAAAGAACAAATGGAGATTCTCGAGGTGGTCAAACCACGTCAAAAAATGAATTCTTTTTTTAAAAGTGCAATAGCATATACTTTACAAAATTGTGAAAGAAGACTGGCAACGATCGTAAGCTGGTTTCGGTAGAGCAGAGATTCCACGCAAATACAGTCGTTCCTGACCAAAATGAATTTCTCTAATCTCGCGAATATAAAACCAAGCCAGTCGAGAAATATCAGTGGCCGCGCGGGATATATGATTTTACGACACAAAGTTTCTATCGAACTATAAAATCCGATTTATCCGACGATTAAACGGAGCAGAAGGAAATGGTTGAGGTAGGTACGATGTCGCGCAGGGAACCGTTGTACTCAAAACAAACGAAAGATTGTCCGTTTCCGATTGCCGAGAACCTCACGAATTCAGGCTCGGTGGTGGCACGATGGAAAGTTTTCCCCGCGCTAATACGTCGCGAAACGGAGCTAGGTGAGTTTCGTGTTACCCACGATATCAACGTCGCAAAGTCCAAATCCTAAACGCGATATCGTATTGCCGTGACAAAGCTTTCCTGCGCTACCGGTCGACGCTGCATATCTCCGCCACGAGTTTGCGAGGCGTCGCGTTCAAATATGCCGCGCCAGAAGATTTTTTTTTTGTAACGATACAACCCACAATAAACACCGCGGAATTTGCCGTCGCGGTACGACGGCGATCCAGAAGGATCTAAATATAATTTTCGACGCTGCCATTAAAATAACGCGTAAACGCCGGATGGAACTTTCGTGCTGGATGTTTATAGACGCAACGATTTTAACAACGTGCAACGTTATCTCGCTGATAAGGTAGCGGAAGCAAAACTACTTCGAATATTGTTCGCTTGTTTGTTCGCGTCACGCGAGCCAAATTTGGTTTTCGAAGTTTGACGCGTTTCTGGAAATGTTGCGCCGATATCTAACTGTTTTTGAATTTCTACGATTTCGATGCAAAAATAGACCCACCGGCTCCGAATGCGCGAGGGTTTTATTAAATTTCATTATTCGCGACGCGAACCAATCTGTGAGTCACCGTATCACGGGATTATTAACTGGATAGGGATGGAAAATTTTCGGTTTCTAATAAGGTTTCTAATCGTAACGCAAAATAATTGATCGTTAAACGTTTATAGGCAGCGCGCGAGTAGCGTTGGCACTTTAAGCGGAACGTCATCCTCTTTCATGTTCCTTCGAAGCGTACTATATTCAGCCGGAGGTTTGGGGGTAAAAATATTCCATAACGTCACGAGTGGTGGTTGCAGCTGTGTTACCAGCCTCTACACCCCTCGCCTTCCCTCTTACCCTAACGACTTCCCTCTATTATCTACGAAAGATCCATTCTTTTTTTTTTCCAGTTCTTCGAATTGCCTCTTATGTCATGTCGCGTTTCAACGAGGCGCACGTTCGACGTAACAAACTCACGCTTTATCGTTTAACGTCTCAAAATGATTTAATAACGATTACGGAATTGACGTCGTCAAAATAAACAATGATATTAATTGCGCTCAGATTATTTTGAAAACTTTCGTGAATCACCGTTTGATTATAGGCGTTATCGACGCCCGGTCAATTGCATTCAGATTACATTGGAGAATTCGATGATTTCCAAAAAATAATATGAGAAACAAGAATAGATAAGACGCCGGGCGTGTTTGGTAATTATATCATAATTAAATGCGACGATGACCTTCTTTTCTTTGGGTTACGGACGGTTCGACGATAAGATTGTTAATTCGGCGATGACTTCGAGACTCGTTGAGGATTGCCCTTTCAATTGGTACAAAGGAATAGAATGAAATGTCTGCGACCGTACGAATCGTTAAATCGCGAAGTCAATGGTGTCGTTAACCTCGATCCTCGTCGAATGAATCAGGATCGATTCAAAATAACCAACGATCACAATGTGGAATCGCACACCGTTCTAATCATATCTGACATGTGTTGTTACACGCATTATTAGCATACTCGCGTCGAACGATTACACGATCGTTAATTCCAATCTCGCTGAAGCGTAATGGGATCGAATGGAAATCATTAAGAACCGTGTCGCCAAACTGGTTTCGAGCTTAACTCTTTATTAGACAAAGTATCACCCGCGGTACTGCTTTACGATATTTTTTTATCCAAAATGACAAAGCTCCGATGTGAAGTTATTATTAATAAAAATGTTGTACCATATGTGGCAGGCTTCGATGGAGCATTTTCGTTTCAAGTAATAACGCTTCAATGTGAAAATGATCCTAAACTCACAGTTCGAACTTGATCATACGTATTCCAATGAAAGTAAACGGAGTAGAAGCGTCATCTTTAATTTGAATTAAAATTTTGCTAAGACTCGTCGCACAAGATCGCACAAGAGACAATTTTTATTATGATACTTATTACGATGGCACTTTATTAACGAAACAGGAAGGAAAGAGCGCGCGCTGATTGCGCGTAAAATGATATTGCGCACATTTAACGGAAGGAAGAATTCGGTGAACGAGGAATCATAAAGGAGCAATTACCGTAGACAATTTAATTTTTCTCCCCTCCTATAGCGATGAGGTGTCAACAATGTTATTAACCTTGATCCTGAGTACAGCTGGAAATAGTGATGACACTGAGAAATTTGCTAATCTTTTAGACGACGCGTGGTGGTTCAGACTTTGCCTTTGTCGAAATTACATGTGGAGGATAGGCATAAATTATCAAAATAAATATAGAGCCTATCGATTATGATTTTTGACTAGGTCGATCGCAGTGGTTAAATTAAAACTTAACGGTGCAGAATATTCGCGAAATCGGGAAGTTTCCATTTAATTGCCAAGTTTGTCAGTTTCAGCTGTGTCGAAAGGGTAATTCGAATCGATGATTTAAGAAACATATACGACCCATCTATATTTTCATGCAGTTACGTACCTCCGTCAGAGCGGCACGACGTTCGTTTGGCACGATACAAAAGAAAAGTCCGAGGTACGTTGCAAAGAACGCACGCCAGAAATCATAGAACCTCGGGGTTCCAGCAATTCGAGACAATGTCAACGGTATTGTTAACCTTGATCCCGGGAACCCGAGGTAGGGCCGCTGCGCGGGGATTATGGTGCCCGATGGGCAATAAAGGCGCAGAAATGTGCACGACGTAACTGAATTTGGCATGTGGGATGGGAGTGGCGAATGGTTTCCTTGGAAGGAAAAGAGAAAGGGTGAAAGAGAGAGAATGGGCCGGGCAGAAAGAGCGACAGCGAGAGACGCTTTTCGTTGGGGTTTAAAGGAGACGAAGAAAAAAAAGAAGGAAGTCTAGGAGAACAAGACGACGTTGACGACGACGGCGGACGAAATAATGGAAGTGGTAGCGGCGACGACGACGACGACGACGACGCCGCCGCCGACGATGACGACAACATCATTGACGGCGGTTTGATGGTGGTGGTATCGACGGTGACGATAGTGGTGGCGGTGGTGGTGGTGGTGGTGGTAGTGGTAGTGGAGACGATGGTGGTGGTAGGTGGCGAACCGACGTCCAAGAACGAACCCAGAGGTGAGCGTTGACCGTGATCGGGAGGGTGCAGTGGGGGTTCGAGGTTGCCGGAATAGGGTGGGGGAAACATAGTAGTCAACGAGTAGCTTAGCCGTTAGCCGTTGTATGTGTGTTTCTCACGGGGGTGAGGAGGAAAGGGAAGGAGGAGGTAGGCGAGCGAGTAGAAGAGTGGGAGAAAGAGCCGACAGAACCGCGGCCGCTGTGGCCTCCCACGTCGTGGATCGTCATTCCTAGCCGAGTCTCTTCGACGTTCGCGACACTTCTCCAGGGCGCGAGCCGGCCACACGAGATCCCTCTTTCCACGCACGTTTCACTCGGAGGACACGCGTAACCATAGTCCGCGCGCGGTGTTTAAAAAAAAAAAAGGAACGGCTACTTAATATCTCGGACCGTTTCCCATCTCTACCTGCCGTCGTCCCCCCCCCCCCCCCACCCTTCGCCTTTTCGTTTTCCTATTCTCTCCCACCCTTGCGCGTTACTCCTCGGTCGGAGTATTATCCTGCGAAAGCATCGAAGAAAGCCGGAAAGGAAAGGGGGAGAGGATCAGTGTGGGACTACGCACTCGTCGTGGACGACTCTTTAGTAAATACATTTCGTCTTTTCGCGCGAGCAGAACGAGAGGCGAGGCAAACGGGGTCTCGCTTAATACGTACGCGCGGCCAATAGATATATACCGGATAGCGACGGTTCGTTTACGTGTGCCACGCGTGCTTCGACGCGATTTCCTTTGGGATCTTCGAAAGTGAATTGGACGCGCGCGAGCGCGCGCCCGCCCGACAGATCGGCGATTTAGAGGAGGAAAGAAAGTTGTATCTCGGAGCACAAAGAAGGAGATCGAACGTTACTCTCCTTGACGGAATAGAGTTGGGCGCTATCGATTATCGCCGATCAGAACCTTACCGAGACACAGATTTTCCAAGTATGTCGCACAAGTTGCAGAATCAGGGAACGCCGGTTCACGGGGGCAAATTTCAGGTAAGTTAATTATTTGATTTTAGGAACGCTCTCTCGCTAGACTATTGTCGATCTTTTTAAGCGTCGCGCGTTATCCGTTACGACGAGGTAATTGACATTCGTCGGCTCGAATCGACGACGTTGCGTAACGCGCGTCGATGTCTAATCAAAAATGCGTAACGAAACGTTGACGGAACGGGTCTGTCCCGCGTTAACGGTCACCGTTAATGCGATTGGATCGTGTTATCGGGTGGGAATAAATTATATACCGCGGTAACGCTTTTTCGCGCTACGCTCGATTCTCGACGACAGAGTCACTTTGCTCCAAATGAGTTGAGAAATACCACCGAACTTTTCCGAAATCACTGAAATGAATTTGGTCTGGATGGCGCGGAAACTGAAAATTTGTCAATGGCAGAATTTGAGGCGAAAAAGAACGACGATATTATTCGCAAAACCGCGTATATTGTTCTGCGGAGTAGATATTCAGGCCTGTAAGTACTTTGCACCTACGTTGGCACGAAGTATGGGTATTCGAAATCAATTTGCATTTCATGCGTGAGGTATCGTCAGGAATATCGGTCCCGTATACGAGCAGTTAACAACGCTGTGCATACGGGATTGCCTTATTTACGTATACCTAAATCTTAGTCCGGAGATGCAGTTGCCACGTGGTCAACTTCTGGTCCGCGCAATTGTGCATGCAAAATGATGCCATCGCGCAACATCAACGTTGACTCGGCAAGGAATCATTTTTAATCCGAATTAAGTGTCGCGCGGAATCGACGAAAGGAGGTCGCGGTGCAAAAGTTACCGCGAAAATGCGTTTCGCGTACCCACACCTCGAGCGCGTTATCTCGTTCGTTATTACTTTTGCGTGCGTCCGTTACTTTCCATTATTACTCAATCGTAAACTTACTACGTACGCATTATGCGTGCTCAATCAGTAAAATGCAAATGCGCAAACATTTTTCGAACGTATTTCGCAATAGTGTTCGTCAGTGCCAGTTTTGCGCGTGGCTATGCTCATTTCAATTTTTAAACCGTTTTTTTATTTAAACGTTTTTCCGCTCTTTATGGCGGCAGTTAAATTCGCTATCGCCACTGCGAATTCTTCAGGGAATAAAAACGTTTGCCTCTTTGTTTCTTCGATTTTAATTTACAACGAATTCGTTGCGCAAATGCGTCGCGATACGATGGCTCGCATAGTTTATCGTTTATCATCGTATCGGCAATGCGATATCAACTTTGAAAAATCAAACATTTCGCTTTGATAAAAAGAGGATGACGATTTTCGTGGAATTACACCTTACACTTGAAACGTTATAAAGATTGACATTTATTCGTAGATATCGTTAACTCCAATACGCCGTCGACGATCATGAAATCTTTGAAAGAAAAAGTTGCGCGATAGCGAGGAACGATAACCCACGATAATCGCAAAACTATTTCGAAGATGATAACGCGCTTTGGCGCGCGGTTTCGTTGCGTCGCTCTCCGATTCGTTTCAATTTGCTTTCGGGGCGCGAAGTGCGTCTGAAACTGGGCGCGAACACTAATATTGATTTCGACCACACAACGTACTCCAAATAGAATCAGCGGTGTGCAAATATTCGCCCGCGCGTGGTAGAATCGGCGACTGTATTCGGACATAAAAATCGATTAGCATTCAAACGATTGCAATGGAGATCGCGAGGGTTAGATAAAACATTGTCCTTCTAGTCGACTTCGCGGGTTAAAACGGTTGAAAAACTTATCAAACTCGAAACGCGGTCCTATCGAATTCTATCGGTCTTAAATACGCGTTGCCGACGAATCATATTTCGTTTAGCATTCTCGAGTAAAACGAGTAGAAGCTAAACAGCTTGGTTTTCCTGTCTGGCGAGCTTCGGTCCCCGAGAGATATCTTTATTATTCCACGTCCGAATAGTACTCGAGTTACTTGATCGGAACGATCTTTTGATCGAAGAGACTATCGATCTCCTTCCTCGATTTCGGCTTATCGAGCAACTTTTTTCGGAGCATTCTTGTGTCGCACATGCGAGAAAAAAAAGTTTCCGGCGAATGGCCTTGCTTAACTGTTGCCACGGTACACCGGCTCCGTTGCCGAACTATTGTTACGCGCTCTGGGATTACGTACATCAAAGACGAAGAAGAAGAAGCGTAACGCGCGTTGGTTTAACGGAGAACCGGAGACACGGAGTGCTAGGCGAAATAGTTAAGGCTCGCTCGAGACAAGTTATTTTCCGTCGGCTTTGATTCTAGTCGCGGTGAACGAACGTGACTCCTTTATTACTCGTACTGACTCCTAGTTTCTACTATGACCTCGATCGATTACCGACGAAGATAGTTGTCCTCGCGACTCGGTTACCGTACGTTGACTTTGCGTCGATGACGGACGTACTCCGACGCGAACAATCGGGTGGAATCGCGTTGTACGGATTTGTAGTTAAACTGGGTATAGAGCGTAGGCGAAGTTTGGCGAACGTTACTTTAATTGCGGGGAGAGACAGAAATTATCGGGCGTATGTCGTTAAAGGTGAGAGAGGGGCGTATATTTGCTTTTGCTGCGCGGTTTATCCCGGAAACGCTGATACGGCGTCTCGTATAAGTAGAAAATTATTCAAAAGTCATTTCGAAATGTATGCACAAATGTTGTGAAATGCTCTTTTATAGCTTGACAGGTTGAATCGCGACCAATTGATGCGCGTAACAGTAACGAACCGTGGAATTTATCGCGGGCGTTATGTAAAATGAATCATGGATTTCCCAGAAATCTATTTTGTAAAAACCGTCGATTCGTGCATTCGCGTCCGTAACGCATCAAACAATTCTACGCGCGAGGAATGTAGCGTTTCGCAACAATATCCAAGAATCTGCTAATAAGGGAGACTCCGAGCGATTACGGGAATGACATTTTCTATCTAACGGCGCGGACATCCGAGGCTCTGCAAAATCTCGAGATTGCTGAGAGATCGATGAGAAGAGAAGCCGCCTCCCCACCGGCAAAGGAAGATTTCTCTGCGACTATCGCAACAGGATTTCGGAGAAACCGACACTAGCGAAAGAGCCTTTCAACGATCCCCCTCCGGGGCCCGCTAAACTCTCCTCTCTTTATCCACGCGGTACCCTCGTGGGCAGGCTTAAAAAAAAAATTTGCCGAACCCCGAACGGGGACTTGTCGTTCAGCCGGCCTTCCGGGACTTCGACCCTTTTGTTTCGTAACCGAAAACTAGTTTTTCAAACCGGTAGAGATTCGGTAGAAATTGATCGTTGAAATTGTATACGTTTAGGTCAATTGGTGCTCCACAATGACGTGTCTCGAAGTCATGGCGACTACCACACGGTCGCTACGTCATGGAAATTTCCTCATCCGACACCTTTCGTCTCTATCTCTCGCCCTTTCTCTCTCTCTCTCTCTCTCTCTCTCTCTCTCTCTCTCTCTCTCTCTCTCTCTCTCTCGCTCGCTCGCTCGCTCGCTCGCTCTCTCGGTCTCCTCGCTCCCCCACCCCGCCTCTTTCTCCCGCTCTAACCGTACCGCTCTCTCTTTCGCTTGCTCGTTCTTTCTCACTCTTTCCCCTCCCTCCTTCCTTCCATCCTCCCACCCTTCCTATTTCTTTCTGTCTGCCCCCCCCCCCTCTCCAAGCTTCCCCTAGTCACTCTTTCCTGACCTCACTTTTTCGTCCCCACCCCGGACGCTTTTCGTCTGCGAGCTCACAGCACAATCGGCGCCTTTTGAACTGCGCGACGGATGATTCGAGCGCGCAGCGCCTCTTCCGTGGTTCCTTTTCGCGAAGCTAATTACAATTCCAAACAAAGCCGCATCAAAACCGCTCGTTTTCGTCCATACAGGAATGTGTGTACCACGTATGTATATGTACATAAACGGCTAAATACCGCCAACTAGACAGTGGTATCCGCTGTATCGTCCTTGAAGCGGGGATCGTTCTGAAAGGGATATTCCACGACGATAAGCATCGTTGCCGGAGAACACTTATACATATATTTTTCAAGCGTCGTTTTACGTTTCGCTCGAGCAAACGCGTCGTACGTGAAATTTCTTTCCGACTCCTTTCGTATCGATAGCGGTCTCGTCAAGTCGTTGCGTATATGCTTTACGGTTAAGTAACCGCTCCCGACCCTGCGCGCACCTACATATATATCTTTTATGGCGCCAGATGATTCATAGTTTCGTACGCCCGTCTACTCGGCACACGACCGTATAATTTCATTAATAACGCCGAGAATTTGTCGTCGTTGGAAGTAAACGCGCTTTTCATTCAACGGAGAGATTTTACGTAACGTGGAAATTGGAAAACGTTGAATATATACCACACGTTGCGCTCGAACACGTTTTACGCACGTGCCAAGAAGGTACGAGGATAGGCGATGGAAAGAACACGTGAACCGGCCGTTCGATGTACAATCGTTAAACTTATTTTTTACTGTTTAGCCCGAAGCATTTTTACGGCTCTACAAATTCATCGCGACGCAGTTATTTATAAAAATGGAAGGCAGGCGCGATTCGAGCGAAATTTTCCGTTCCATTTGCTCGCAACAGTTACAAACTCGCAAAATTTACGAAATACGAAAGAACGCGAAGAGCGTGCCGAAAGTGGAGCGAATTTTGCGTACGTCACCACCGTTGCGCAAACTCTTGCAAACGGACGACGGGCACGTATATTCGGTATACGCATTAACCCAATCTGTGAAGAAAAATGTATTGAAATCCGGGTGATTAGATGCGAAATGTTCACTCGTAAGTAACGCGGAAGATGAATGGAGCGGAGGTCGCGACTGACGCTCGGGGAGAACGTACTTACACGTACGCATACGTATCTACCCGGATACGAAAAACAAGCGGAAGAGTTCGCGGTTCTTTTGCGCTGGATACGCGATCAAGGATCGAGTGGATGCCGGAAAAAAATCCGAGATTATCTCTCGGACGGTTTTGATACCGGTCGAACGACCGCAATGTTTGCGTATTACTTCGGCGAACGATACGCACGCACGCGCGCGCTCGCTCGCCGTACAGACAAATCGTTGTGTTCGATTACTCTCGAACGACGTTGTTGACCGGAAGTTACCTGTCCAAATTTGACGAGAGCAATTCATAATTCGCGGCATGTGTTCCAAATCTTAAATAACTCTACTCGCGTTCAACGTCGCACGTAATAATAGGAAACCCGATGAAATATTGTTGCGCGTAAACCGGAAGTTGCGCGACTCGATTCTACAAATAATAAACGAAAACCTAAATATAGTTTGGATAGCAGCCCGAGCGATAAACTTGGTTGACCTCGGTCGTCACGAATATATTAAAAACATCAACGTGTGTACACGGTATTTCTTGGGATTTGAAGAACAGTGCGGAACAACCTTAAAACACGGTAACATACGCGTCCCACGTGTAAGCGACGCGCAACCTTTCCTCTCGACGATTCTCTTCGCTGAATTTTTTCCGAATTTTTGTTCTGGAATATTATGAAACGTAATTTCCTTCACCCTTTACGACTGCATAGCAAACCTTTTTTCAGTCATTTATAACCTTTTAATAAAAACTTACGAATGTAGTTACTTACACCGCCGCGTCCGGACACAAACTGACAAGCTCAAACACTAGTATGTCAAATAATAGATTTCTTTCCGGTACCTGTTTAATACTGAAAGTGAACTAATTGCTAGATTGCTCTTCCCATTGCTCGCGCATCAAAAAGAATCCCGAAGAACGTGTAAGAAGAAGCAAAGTTGCGAATCACTGTTCGTACGCTGTGCGTAACAGTATCGTTCGTTACACCCACTCGGAGTTCGCGGAGGGTGGAATATAGCGTGTTCGAAGCGAGTGAAAGAGACGGAAGGTTCGATCGTCGAGTTCAGCGGTCTCTCTAAGTAGCAAAAGTCACGCGACCACGTCTGCGTCTTGAGTTCGTGGGCTTATAATGAGCCGATATGCAAAAACTCGGTAGAACGGACCGGTGGACTTTATCGCGAGAGACGCGTATCGCCGCGATGACGATAAAATATCGTGCGTATAGAGCGCTCTCAGCGCGAAGCGACACTCGCCTTCGACGGATTTATCTCGCTGAAAACCATGCACGCGACCAAATTAAGAAGGTCAATGCTATTGCTAACCAGTTTGCCGGTGCGTGGATGTGTCGGGTATGACACACGCGTGTACAGCAATTCAGGGGCAAAAGCTGCGTTATCGCGAGCTGTTCACGCGTGACCGTGTTCGTGCGCGGCCAGCATTGCGAGTCAGGGACCGAACATTGCCAGCGTAATGAGCGATAGAGCGTTCGATTGTCGGCGGCGGGAGTTCACTGGTCTCCGTGAAGTTGAAGTCACGCGAGCGTGTCTCGAGTCTGCTCGGACATCCTTGCGTCTACGGGCGGTCGTGTATAGGGTGGATCGATAACTACCGGTAACTCGAAGTTTATCCATTCCTTCCCTGTCCGGACGTATGTAAATCGATCGTTGCGTATCGAGAGACGAACAGTTTGAATTATCGATTGCTCTTGTCACTCGTAGGAGGTACATCTCGAAATCATTTTCTTCGATCAGATTTGGAGCTCGATAGAAGTTTTTTTTTCTTTCTTTAACGCCACGTCGATTCGTACCCCCGCTCGTCCCAGTCCAATTTAATTCGCAAGCTTGGACGAGTACAGATTTGCATGGTCTCCTGGATCTGGGTCGAGATAAATGACGACGCGCCACTCGGTACTACGCGAACTCTTTGCATTCTTATGGTCGATTCTGTGTCGTATCCTTGCCGGTGGAAACCTATATACACGGACACGGGTATACCATTACGCGATAAATTGTAAGTACGCGGTTTTATTGATATACGCGCGTTACGGTCTATAAAGAATCGTGGGAAGGCGCTATATGTGGAGCCGTGCGTCGCGCAAGATTCCAAGTATAGACGCTGATATACTCGCGCGTGTTCAAACACGAGTATAATATTTCATAAGTAACCGTATACGCGGTACATACTTTATACCAGCGTATTCTTCTCGCACGATCTTGTTCTTTCGTTCGCACAATTACACGGCGCATATTTTCAGAACCATTGTGTACGCGTCGCAAGTTCTATACTACGCGTGCGTAATCGCGCGCACCAAAGAACGGTACGCGCGTATCGCCAAATTGCGAATCGTGTACGCGTGTAATCGAGGTCGCGTAGGCAACGGGACGATTAGACGAGCGTAGGATATCGAACGATTAAATCTAACGTATTCTGGCTCATAGAGTCTCTGCTTTCATATCGAATCATTCGAACGTTGAATAATCTGGCTTTCCGACAACCGAGACCTTCGCGCGACACGAATCATCGTCTCCCATTCGATCCCAGCGATACAATTAAACGAAGGTTTTACCGTAATTGCGCGATCGGTTCGTCGGGGAAACCGCGCTACCAAATTAAGAAGGTCAATGCTGTTAGGAAGCAGTTTATCGTGGCGCATGTATCCGTACGCGTTATACGGCCCCGACAATTCAGGGGCAAAAGACCCGCGGAGTGGAGCACGGTGTCCTCCCACGCGCTTTTGCTCTTCGCGAGCGCGAGCGCGAGCGTGAGCGTTCGCGTTACGCACCGTGCGGCAGTCGGGATGAGGATGTGACGTTACTCTCAGATTTGCTAATTTGTTATTACGTCGACACCGTCGACTGATTCGCATTAGAGGAGCGCGCGCATGTAGATGACGGGAGTCGGAGCGCGAATGTCTATTCTATTCACCGTTCCAATTTAGACACCGGGAATCAAACGGGATTGTAGCATTCGAGTCACACGCCGCCGCTCAAAAGGTTCGTAAAACGAGCGACCTTTGCCCGCTCGCAATTTCGTCCAATATAAATCCCATTGTGTGGGTTAATCCTCGGAGAATCGTTCGTTCAGCACCGCCCCGCACTTATATTCGGACACTACTCTCCGACCCTCAGTAAACCCTTTGATCTTACGATTGTATTCGCGAGCGGTTAATAATCGACGCGAAAGTGATGGAACGAGGTTTATTTTCGCGTACGGCGTGCCTGGCCGACGCGCGAATATTTGATTTCGTTTGACTTCGCGATCGGACCTCGAGATGCGAGACTTTTATTTGGTACTCGTGTCGAATACAGATATCGATATCGGAGTAATGATGTCGATATTAAATATACTTGTCTCGAAAGGAAGGTATTTGATACTATACTAGCATCGGAAGTATCGCAACGTTCAGAGGTTAATACCAACCACCCTAACGTAATATTATGATTTATATTTTATATCCATGGTCACGAGTTGGCACAACCGCACAAGCACGATATTAATCAAATTGAAAAAAATGATTCGATACCAGTACTTTTGTATTCGTCTAAACCAGGCCCGGCAAACGATGGAGAAATGCACTCTCCTCACGCGCTATTTTTTACCCCCACCCGTCAGCTTTTAGACCTACGTCGTAGGCACGCCGTGCGAACGTAAAGAAGGACAGCGCTACACCATACAGTTTTTTCATCAATCGTTTCGGTAACACGATCCAGTAAAAAAACAAAACAGCGCTATCGCAGAGTCGAACGCCGGAGACGTGGTGTGAGTAAAGCCACGAGGAGAGGGTAATGACGTGCTGTGCGGCGGGTTGCTAATTTACTCAAAGAGCAGGCGTTTGCCGCGCCTGGTCTAAACTAAAAATATTCGTATCGAAAGAAAAAGGTATCGGTAGTATCGCAACGTCCAGAATCGGAACGTGGGTACCGTTGGACGATGGATTGCATCTACTTCTGACGCGAGTATGACGTCCGCTCCCTCAAAGCTACTTCTGTTGAGAAAATAAACTTTCCAATCGTGAGCACGCGCGCGCTCGCTTAAAGTTATAAAAAAAACTTGCGACTCTCCGGCTGTCGGAGCAAGCCGAGCAAAAGCTCACCGCGGAGAGGCGAAACGTTTTCTATTCCCCATTTATACAATTACGCGATATCGACGCACCGTCACCGATCATCCCGGGCTCGTCGAATACGTTGTATCAACTTCCGCGGGCGCGTTAGTTCCTACGTATCCTGACGTTAACTCCAGCGCGATCGTGTTCGCGAGTCTCTCTAGACCTTGGTCGTGGAGCCCTCGCGATATCGCTTATCCATCCTACCTCTCCTCCACTTCCCTTTTCCACCGTAGACGCTCATTAAACTACGACCCTTCTGGTTACACGTTTCGATACTTCCTTTCGCGTTACACGGCTCGCTTTAACGATCTCTCGCTCCCCACACTGTTAAATTCACGGAGATCGGGCATACGTCTTTATACATGGACATTTTTATTGCTGTTTAATAATTGCACAGATGCTTCTCTGTTGTTACGTATACTTTGATTATGACTTTACTGTTGTTACGACTTTGATAATGTTATCAATGTTTTTAGTTTTTAATAATATAATATGGTATCGCCAAGCGCCCGCTCGTATCGGCGCGAAACGAGGAAATACGTTTATCCCTAATCTTCTGGCGGTGATGAAGCAGCAATTAAAACAGCTTTCATCGATAGCAGTTCATTCATCGTCGCGGGAGATAAATCTTGGCAGCGAGACGAAAATATATTCTGGCTTCTCGCGCAAACGCGAAATAGCGCGAATCTGGGGTAATTACGTAATGTTTCCTTTATCCGTCTGCGTTTCGGGGAGATCATCCGATCGATCGTCGACCCTCTTCATTCATCGTTTAGAATGTTTTCGGAATCAGCACGATTACGATTACAATTCTACGCGAGTGATATCAAACGACAATGAAGTAGGCGTACATTGCATAATCTACGTGATTAGAAGTTAATTTCAACATTGTACATCACAACGTATGTACCTCGACGCTAAGTCGAAACCACATACCGCGGATTTGCTCGTTACGTAGAACAAAACGATTAGAACAATGCTCTTCGGGTTCGCTAAATCTGTGGAATTGTTATTTATCGATTTTCCGTTATAGAAGATGGAGCTTCACGCTTGTCATTCAACGCGTACGCGTGACGCGACGCTCGCGTTCATGCGTGAGTTGTCGCACGAGAATGCAGCCGAATATAATTTCTGGCACGAAAGAAACCCGGCGTTACCAAAACGAATATCAACGGTAGCGTGGCTTTCGCCGAGGCGCCGCGACCGAAATAGAGTCGAATTACGTGCCAACGATCTATGAGAATATGCGATGTAATCGACGGAAGGATACTGTGTCGCGCGGAGAGCGGACTGTACCAGTTCCGAGTAAATATTTATGAAATTCAGCGGAAACGGTAAAGGAGTCCAAAAAATGTCGAGGAGCGACAGGACGGATTCTCGTTTATCCATTTCCATATCCGCGACATTTGAACGGTAACGACTTGGAATTTCAAAATAAACACCGTAGCGCGTCTGTCCCGCGGTTGATAATCCGGTAACTAATTACGCGTGGTCGTTACTCTAAAAATATGAATTACGAGGAGGATGATTTTGGAACTGTGAAGGGAAACGGACGTCGCGTCGGATGTTTTCGTTATGAAGATCGTGGTACCTACTCTGGCTTTTTTTTTCTACTCGGATCGTTAAAGGTATCGCGAGAGTGGCTGTCACCATCTTCCTAGCGGAGTCGGGGAAAACGAACGTGCCAGCACCATCGGCGAGTAAAAGAGTCGGCACGGGGACGGAGAAAACGCTATTTCTGGAGCGCGCTTTAGCACGAGCTTCTCGGTGTATTTCGAAACCATTACGTTCCATCGTCCGATGAAAATAATCCCTTGGCATTCCGGAGCGATCTCTCTTTCCTTCCAGCGATCCAAAATATCCAATAATTTCAACTTTTTTCGAACTCTCCCGCGCTAGAAGATACATATGTACAGGATATATTCAATCTTCTCGTAGCACACGGAGAGGTTGGATCCTCGGCTATCCTATCTCTGTTGTTGTCGCGCGTTCGTTCGGCGCGCATCGGCAAACAAACCGAAAGGAGGGTTTCACGGGGGAAAATATTTTCGGTTTCCATCTGTGAGCGGAGTCGCGAGTTAATTAGGGAGACTCTAATTCCGTGATCAAACTGCAACGAGAGTTGACGCAAAAGGGACCCATCTGTCGGCCGTTGTTCATAGAAATTCTGCTTAAGCTTGGTTAGCGGTCAGACGGTCGGCAGAGAGACACGAGGCTCACGTGAGGTAGCCACACGTCTATTTGCTCTTCCTATTTTCGTAGTCGCGCGGTATATAAAGAGCCCGTCCTCGGGACATTGCCGAAACGATTTGGCAGCGATCCGCGGTTTTCTGCGTCGCGCGGAGACTCGGTGCCGTAGATAGAGCGGATAGGACCGCTAGGGAACGACGGCGAAGAGCATAGTTTATCCCGAGTAACCGTTGCCGACGCGACTCGACGCCGACGCTACAGGAAAGACCGCCGCCGCCGCCGACGACGACGGGTCCCTCACGATCTCCGGTTTCCCCGTTTTCTTCGGCTCTCCTCTACGGCGTCCCTTCGCGTGTCGCGAGTTGATCTTCGCGTTGGCTTTCGCGGTAAATCGAGCCAAAGTGGGGAGTGCCTCAAGATAGACACGCTCGTAATATTCCTTTTGGTCGCTTACGGCTTTCGCTGGACTCGGGAGAAAAGCGTTCTTCGAATTTTTCGGTGTAATCTCGCGATGCTCTCGCGACTCGATTGCCGCGCAGTCGAGAGGAAGTGGAGTCGTACGAAACAGTGGATCCAGAGCGTATCGACGCCTTTATCGAAACAAGGAGTGGATTGCGCGTAGAGTGGCCACTGATACACGTATTATGTTTCTATTACGGATTTGATCCACGTGCTCGACGGTGCGCGAAGGGTTTCGAAGAGGGTGATCGTTCCAGCTGAGATCGGTTGCGATCTTGTTACGACGCGCGTAGTACGGACGCACGGACGGACGTACGGACGGACAGACAAGAGGACGAATCGCCGTTGGCAACCAACTGGGACAAATCTGATACACTTTCGGATACTGTATACGGTGAGGTGAACAAGTAGCCCCAATGGAAGATAAATAGAACGCGTGACGACGAGCGACACCGTGTACTCCAAAAGGGTCGACGTCCACGACGTTCTTCGTTCCAGAAAAAGAAATACCGGAAGCACGAGTGCGGCTAAAAAAGGAATGACAGTGAGCGCGCCGCGGAAGAACTGAAAATGGGAAACACGGATAGCGTTCACGACGTGGAGATGAGTTCCCTGTCGACCATCGACAACGATCATCCTCACGTCAGGGTGAATAATGACAGCGATTAAGATACGAACTTTGCTCGCTTAGAATCCGATATGCTAGAGTTCGAGGAACTTTTTTCCCCTCTCGATCTCTCACCGCTTATCGTTAGATTTTCTTTACGAAATGGAAAACAATTCGACACGGGTATCGTTTGTTCGTTTGTTAGGGGTGTTACGAAACCAGTACCATTGACAGGTCGAACAGGTTGTAAAGGCGGACCAACGTACATACATGTATACTCGGTTGGCGGCGCGGCGGTGGAGACGCCAGTAAACAGAGAAGCGCGGTTTGATAAATAAGCCGTGCATTAACGTTCGGTCCGTGTAAAGCTAACCCTAGTGCAATCTATCTAAAGGATAGTGCGGGTCGTTGGCCCGTCGTAATATCCGAAAACGTCAATGAGTGCGATGTCCTCCCGTGCACTTTAAGTCGACACTCGCGAACGCATCCAAGAATCTTTATATCGCTCCCCGTAGGCCGAACAATAATCGTTTGTTGTCGTGCGACTAATCTTACGCAATGGGTAGCTATTATTTTACGCCGCGCGATATCTGATTTCGGTTGGCTATTTTCAATTTCTGCATTCTAATGTCACCGAGCGGCGCACAATCGCGGAAAGTGGACACGGAAAACGAGACGTCGATAACGTACAATCGGATAGTGGAAACTTTAAGCTTATTTATGGGCTAAAATTACGAGACTCTTTTTTTTGTAATGAACGGTAATTTAAAATGAGCGGTACAAGTCTAAAATTGGCCCAACATTTATATTAGGGGTACGCGAAAAGAAATCTATTATTTTGTAGAACAATATAAAACTGAATTTTTTCTTTGTTTTTGTTACAGAATATTCTAAAATGTAATTTTTTTCCCTCGTTTTCGTTTTTCTAAGTCTTGTACGCACTTTTATGCACAGCGCGTACGGGCACAAACTGAGTTAGAACGTTGCCATGTAAAGTAATAGATCTCCATCTGGTACCCCGAATATATTGTACGAGATGTTTATTTCCTAAGAAATCGTAAGCGCACGGTCTTTGATTTTGATTTCGTTAATCTTTTGTTACAGAGAACGCCAATGCGCCCAATGATAGCGGAATACGACCCAAAGAAGCACGGTGTGAAAACAGAACTCACAGACATGGTTCTCGTCAAGTAAGTTTCAAACCTGGTATACGAAACCGACGCGAACGAACGGTTCAACGATAGTCGAGCGATTCGCTATCCGCTACCACGACCAATCATCACCATTGCTTTCTTGCCAAACCCAAATGCTCCGTGCTCAAGCAAACGTGAGTGACAAAAACCCGAGGATCATATGTTGTGCATTACATCGTTATACGTGTATTCTCTCATTCTCTGTGCTCCATCATGATTACTTGTCGTTGCCGTTATCCTAATCGTTGGTTACCATTATTAATCGTGCATATCGCCTGATCCATGACGCGGTATACGTTGCCCGGCCGTTTGCCGCCAGGAATGCCTTTGACGATTGATCGCTGAATCCCGACGTGGATCTATCGCTGGTTTGTGTGCAACGAACGGGCTTGCACTTGCCCCCGCGCGTGCCGTGTACTTGCACGTACTTTTGAGAATGTTCATCAATGTTACGCAACGATTGCTGCAAACTATCGTGACCGCGTTCTACGCAATGTAGACATAGGACGTTGCGCCGTTCAACGACCGAAAATCATTTCTAACGCGCGGCAATATCTGTTAGATCGATCGGAGTGGAGATAATAAGAGGTGCATCGATGCGAATGACTTTGTTTGAAATACGGAATAAATGTATTTCACGCGAAAGATTTGCGCGTTCGCTTTCGGAACGTTAGGAATTATTGTGTAGGATAGGTCAATTAAACGGTGTGCTGATCGCATCCACGCTTTACTAGACGAGCAATGGACCGACGCGATTATTTATCATTTCTTTCATTGGTGTAAGCGTAATGGAGCGATAGAGAGGGGAACGATGAAATGAGAGGATACACTGTACGCGAACAATGCACGTTTTCGTATAATCGATATTGCACACAAACGAACGATTTCCTCGATCATCGATTTATCGGCAAGACGACGAAATCTTTGGACCCTTTGCGCACTAGACGGAGTTTCTCTTTGCTGCACCTTCCTTATTTTTATGCGCGCAAAAATTCATAGACGCACAACCGTTGTTCGATCGATCGGCTTTACCTTAACTTCGAGCAGTTTACGCGAACGGCACGATCGGCGTTATGACCTTTAACATTCTTGAGCTCTCGTTATTGTTGCGCACTACTTTTTCGCAAAAGCGAGCGTAACGCGACGTTATGTAAGTTTCTACGCGTTTCCACTCGCGTTTTTACATTAGTCCGAATAATCGACCGAGAAAACGCGAACGAACGGTCGTCGTCGTCGTCGTCGTCGATGCGAGATAAGAGGCGATAGACCGTTAAGTCCGCGCAACAAAACCGAGCGTAGTTTTGAATTTTTCTTTTTCTTTTTTATTAACGCTTCGTCCTAACGGACCAACGTTCGTATAACCGCGTCAAGTCGAACGTCGTTAAATACCGGCAGTTTATGTTTGACGTACGGCGTCATTATACATTCGTAATGCGTTTAACTCGTGACACCTGTTGAATAACGCGCGCCGTTAACTATCGCGCGTGACCGCTCGATAATTTTACACTGGAAATCAGTATCGCGCAAGGTCGTTTGCTCTTGGCAGGAAACTCCGAAATAATTTCGATATTGACGAAAAGAATTCGCGAGCGTGAGCCGCCGCCTTTTTAGACACACGCGTGGAGTGCAAAAAGAAAAGAAAAAAGAAAAAGGAAGGAACCCCGAGCGAGGTGCAGAAAAGAGAATTCTTGCCGTTTCTTCGTCGTTGGCTGAGAACGCTTCGTAACAGTGGCCATGCGGTGTGCAAGCAAGATATGTTCCTAAAGGATAAAGAATCTGTCTTTACTATATAATATGTGCATTTATATGATTCCAGACTTGCGTATAAACTGCGGGCATAGATTCGGGATCTATGAAAGTGCTCTGCAAATAACGAAAAGTGAAACAAAAAAAAACAAAAAAAAAGAATACCGTTATAAGAACGGCACGGTCGGATGGGACACGATCGCGTTGTATTTTCTCGACAGCTCTTATTTTTTTTTTTCGACCGACGCGACGTACGACTTTAACCGTACTTAAAGGACAGTTGAATCGCAAATCGTAGAGAGAGAGAGGGAGAGAGAGAGAGAGAGAGAAAGAGAGAGAGAGTGAAAGACAGGAAAAAAAAACAGAAATCGCGACGAGTGTGACCGACGACGTTACCGCGACCGACGGACCAAAAATTGGACCTCGTTGCCCGGATTAAAAGCGAGAGAGAGAGAGAGAGAGAGAGAGATCGAGTAAAATATATAGATCGTTTTGACGTGCGTAATTACGCTCGGGGACGTGCAAAATGTCAGAAAGCAAAGAAGGCTTGTTAGTCGTCGTACTGCGTCGTGGCGCTGGGCGTCGCGGTGATGCAGTGCGGTGGTTGCAGCTGCCTCTAAGCCTGTTCGCGGCGCGTGAACTCTTGTCACGTGTCACGTGACACACACAGACTCTATTCCGGAGCTTTCTCTACAGAAAGCTTCGCACGACTATGGAGAGAAACTACCGCACCTCAATGGGTACCTATATACCTACACACCTACCTTTTTTACGATTTTATTACACACTCTTTATATGCCTGCGTCTCTACACTCGTCGAACTCGCAAACTAGTACCGATCGGGACGAATAGAGAGATAGATTGCGAAAAACGGTGAACGAAACGAGAAATTCTACCGTCGGACAGTTCGCTAACCGATAGAAACAATCGTCGGGATATGTTGTTGTTGTTGTTGTTGTTGTTGTCGTCGTCGTCGCAAATAACGCGTCGATACGCTCTAGCAGAATCGTTTTCCTCGTTTCGACGATCTCGTTGGACGTTTTCGGCTGTACAGTGGCCGGTGTTGCCGCGATCGATCAGTCAGTGCAGAAAGCAAAGGGAAAAAGTATATGGCACGAATGATAGTTTTTTTATTTCTGTCAGGGAGCAGCTAATGTTTTGCGAGGGAAGTCTGGAAGCCGCATCGATAGCGTGTTTATTCGTTAATTAGCGCTTTGCGGGCCGTTCTAATTGACGCGCGTCTTACGATTAGTTTCCGGCCCGTTTCGTATTATTTATAGGTGCAACGTATGTACGTATCGTATTACGCGTCGGAGGAATTGAAAGGTAAACTCTTCGTACGTTTGCCATATGTGTTTGTCTTCTGGTTTCGAACGTGTGTCCTTTACGTTCGAGTGTCTATTTCGAGCATTTAGTTTGCATCGGCGAGTATCGGTCCCGCTGGCCGTTAAAATTGCGATATCTTACGAATCGTTAGTGTTTCTTCGCGGATTTTGCCAAATATTACTCCCGAAAATTCTAATTTTGCTCTACGATAAACAGACTTCCTCGTGCCAGTTGTCATAGACGTGCGTGTCACATTATGAAACTCATTGCGCCATGCACTTTTTCCGACGTATCAGCGATAGGATTTAAACCCGATGAACAGTAGTATTGTACGTACACGAAGACACTCGTTTAAAAAAACGAAAGATTCGCGACGCAGGATTGACTGGATCGAGCTTGCTAATTCGTTACGATCGAGCCAGCTCTTGATCGACACGAACGACGGTCTTCTCTCGGCACATACGCGGAGACGGAAAGTTGGGGGACAGGGAGGGTATTACGCGAGGTACATACATACGTATGTATGTACGTATGTATGTTTGCCCGTAGAAATGCGAGGGACAGATTTATTATTCGTATAAATCGTATCTTACCGCACCTTGCCGCATCTTACCGAATGCACGAGACAATTATTACGCGATAATAATTCACTTTTATCGCTTCCAGCCTATATCCAAATGCATAAAGTGGTAAATAAAGTGCATCCGATGCAAGCTCTCGCATTACATACGCGTATCATCGAGCCTCTACTCACCGCCAGTACCATTTCCTCTACTCTAGAATTAATGCTTGTTACGAGTGTCCAGCTTTCGCCTGAGCAGTACGCACAACAAATCGCGCAACAAATCATGTCCCGCTCGTACATAGAGCTCGTTAAGCGCAACGTTTCGATTGAAAAGCGCGCGTTGCGTGTTATTGCCGGATTTTCCCCTTTCCGTCATTCCTCCCCTTTGATCGGGTAGCGTTTTAATTTGCCGCGCAGATTCCTCGGCACGAGATATCGAGAAAGACTCGCTGGCTACCGAGCGTCGAGATGTCGAGAAATACGCTAATCCATTCGGCCACGCAACCCGCGCGAGCTTCTTTTAATACGTTCATCGCTCTAGATCGAATAGAACATCGATCCTCGCTGTTTCCCTGCTCTCCGTCTTCCCCGCGTGGCGTGCATGCGTGCGAGAAACAGTAAAGAAAGAAATAAAAAAAAAAAATAATAAAAAAAACCATTCAAATGGCATTCTCTTTCCCTCATTTGCAAGTCGAAGTATGTCGATATCGAACGCGCGAACACGCCGTACCGTGCCGAACAGAATCAAAGATCCCACGCAACACTATACTTCACGTGATCACGCGCGCTATCAGAATAATAATATACGCATATATGTATACATATATATCTGTATATCAATGTATGTATAAATGTATATGTATGTATACATGCCACATATGTATATAGATATCCCAATAACGGAAGTTCGCCGGAGCAAGGAGATACTAACGACCTCGGTTTTGCAGATACAAGTGCGAGAAAAATGACGTACCCATTACCGTCACGAACGGCTCGACGTTGCCGCTCGTGGAACGACCGAACGACGAAGAGGCCGCCCTTTACGATCCCTTCGAGCACAGGAAGCTCGCCCACCCGACCTCGGACCTCGACACCCTCATACATCTGCTCAAGGGTAGCCTCGGTACCGGTATACTGGCGATGCCTATGGCCTTCCGCAATGCCGGTCTAGCCTTCGGCCTCTTCGCCACGTTCTTCATCGGCGCGGTTTGCACTTATTGCGTTCACATATTGGTCAAGTGCGCTCACGACCTCTGCAGGCGGACACAGACGCCGAGTTTAGGATTCGCCGACGTCGCCGAGGCGGCCTTCCTCGTCGGGCCCGAGCCAGCGCAAAAATATGCACGGCTCGCAAAGTAAGTTGGTCCCTCCTTCTCTTATCAGCGATGATCCGTTCGAGGAATTCGAAATTTCCGATTCGATGCTCGCGATCAGTTTGAATATTCCAATTTTCCAATTTTCATCCAATCTCGTCTCGTCGTTTGTCAACATTGTGATTCGTGATCCCTGAACTCTTTTTTATAACAATGAGAGAGCAAAGGTCTGAAATAAATAGAGTACACTTTCGAACGACAGGGATTCGAAACTGTCAGTGACGCGAGCATTATTTATAGATTAAAAGTACGCGAAGAATGAAGTTCGTAATCGATACATAGTTAGAAGCTCGTGTAATTATAATACGCGGTTTCGCATTGATCTCGAATACTCTTTCAGGTATATTTATATTCGCGATTTCTATCTATCTCCCCGTTACTTTGTAGCGTCGAGTGAGATACGATTAATAAACACATAAATTTAATTTCTCCTTTTCAGGGCAACGATCAATTCGTTCCTCGTAATCGATTTGATAGGTTGCTGTTGCGTGTACATCGTTTTCATATCCACCAACGTCAAGGAGGTTGTGGATTATTACACGGAAACCGATAAAGATCTCAGACTGTACATGGCATTACTTTTACCCCTACTTATCCTCTTCTCCCTCGTGAGGAACCTGAAATACCTGGCCCCGTTCTCAATGGTGGCCAACGTGCTGATCGCCACCGGAATGGGCATCACTTTCTACTACATTTTCAGGGACTTACCCAGCATCAGCGATGTGCCAAACTTCTCGAGCTGGTCTCAATTACCTCTCTTCTTCGGCACTGCCATCTTCGCCCTGGAGGGCATCGGCGTCGTAAGTATACCTACATACATACATACATACCATATACCCCCGTCGTATTAACGCGAGTCAGCCGAGAGTTCGTCGTTATGTAAATTCATCGCTCTTCGTATTCCGTTCGAAGTTCAATCTGGCGTACGCGTACCGCTTTAATCGCATTTGATACATCGATCACGTAATGGGAGGCTACGAGAGAGAATGGCTCATAGGCGCCGGCACGAAAATTCCGTCGACGAGTACAAGTAGGCTGGAATTTGAAACGATTATTTACTCTGGAATGTGGATTAACAGATACGTTTAATGCGATGCGCGTTTATAATGAACGTATAGAAGGATAGGGAGAAAATTAGACCGTGACACTGATCGCTCGGACCGCGAGCGTGCATATTACTTTTGTTTTATATTAACGGCACTCTTTATAAGTTCGCAATGAGATTTGGTCCGTGGGTTATGTAAATTGAAAACGTGATTGCAAAAATATAAGTAGCCACTTTGACGGATATCTATGAGATAGCAAATAATCATCAGATTAATCCCTTCGCGACGAACGATCAACTTTTAATTACCACGAATCTCGATCGTCCGCAGGTGATGCCCCTGGAGAACAACATGAAAACGCCAACTCACTTCACCGGCTGCCCGGGCGTCTTGAACACTGGCATGTTCTTCGTCGTGCTGTTGTACAGCACCGTCGGTTTCTTCGGCTACTGGAGGTACGGCGAGAAGACCAAGGCCTCCATCACCCTGAATCCCGAGCAGAGCGAGATTCTAGCTCAATCGGCAAAGCTGATGATCGCGGTGGCGATCTTCCTGACCTACGGTTTACAATTCTACGTGCCAATGGAGATCATATGGAAGAACGCCAAGCAGTACTTTGGCTCTAGGAAGCGCATGGCCGAGTACACGATACGTATTATCTTGGTGGTGTTCACGGTGGGCGTGGCCATAGCCATCCCGAATCTGGGTCCGTTCATATCGTTGGTGGGGGCGGTATGCCTCTCGACGCTGGGACTGATGTTCCCCTCCGTGATCGAGTTGGTCACCGTCTGGGAACAGGACGAGGGACTCGGTAAATATTACTGGAGACTCTGGAAGAACATCGCGATCATTTCCTTCGGCATCCTCGGCTTCCTAACCGGCAGCTACGTCAGCATCCAGGAGATCCTCGAAGGGAAATGAGGGATCGAAGGAGCTGCGGTGCGACGGAATAATCGCTCAGCGCGTACCACAGATGCCGGCGTGTTCGACACCTTTAGCGCTCTCGTAGAGGAGAGTCGTGTCGGGCGACGAGGACGAGGGCGACTAGAACGGGGGGTTGGACGCCGCCGGTGGAGCAAATCGAGGAAGAGTCGTTCGAACGAAATCGAGTTTCTAGCCTCGTCTCGCTCCTTAACATCGGTAGTACGACGACTGTAATGACGACGAAGACGTCGTAGAGTAGGTCTTTTCAGGACCAACCCCTGAATTTTTAATCCCAATTGTTTTTAACCGTAGACAGATTAGTATTATTGCGTATTATATGCAGTTGCGAAGAGGAGTCTGTGTACGAGAGTCGTATGGGGCATCCGTCGAGGGTTTCAAGGGGTATTAAAACTCTGACGTTTGGCGCAAGTGTTCCCTCTGGAACGCGTATCGATATACTTCATTTCCAGATCATTTTACGCCCCTTCCGTACCACTCTTGTTCCTTTCGGCGATCGAGGCCATTTTTTTTCTTTTTTAATTTAGCATCCCCGAATTATTTTATATTAGTTTACTTTACGAACATAATGTTTCGTTAACGAGAATCGAATACCCCTTAAACGCGCAACGAAAGGAACCGCGAACGTTATCGTTAGCGTAACGTCCGCGTTTCTTTGTATTCTCGTCCCAATAATTGCTTGCAAAACGATTTCCGAGTACACCAACTCTTTTCGCCGAGCACGCGCAGCGTCGTAGACTCGGCGCCACCGCTTCGTATTCCCCTTGCAACTCGTATAACCGAAATGTATACCATATATGTATGATACGGCTTGATGTAACGCGTAGAAAGCACAATCGATCTTCGCCGATCTACGTCAGAATCGTCGCTGCTGACGTCGCGCCGTATTGCCCTCGTACGTCAATATACAATAGCAATCATTCTTATTCGCCATGCTCTTCCATCAAATCTCCACCAAATTTCCAACGACGAATAACATCTTGAAGTCGAACGGACAATCTGTGCAGAGTTTCGCAATCCTTGGAAGTTGGTTAATTTCATTCGGAAGGCAGTTATAAAGTGCACGAAAAATCGCTGCTATAAACAAATTAGATAGCTGAGTCGCAGTAGTAAACGAACAGTGATTCTAATTGGACTGAGTTTAAGTTTAGATAAACACCAGGATTATTGCCGCAATTAATGATTTGCGATACATAACGTTACTGCACAGTTCCAAGTTCTCGTGGTTCTACCCAACTCCTCCCTCTTCCTTCTGATTTCTCGGATTAGTCCTAATATAAGTACAGAATAATTTTCCAATTACGCATCCAGGGCACAGGCAGCATTAGTGATTCTTAATGTATATCACCGTACGTTCGAGCGATTGCGAACCGAGCAAAGTCAAAGTCCGCGGGTACACACAATGGCAGAACGCACCTCGGATTACCGGGATTCCTTCTAACGCGAGTAAACTCCCGCACCGTCGGAATTCAGGCCGAGATACCGAGGCACGGGTATTAGAGTTGCGTTGAGAAAGGCCCGTTTTCCTTTTAATTTAATCGCGTCGCGTCGACCGTACGCACGACGAAGCTTTTCATCAATTTCACAACTGCGGGACGGTTTTTAAAGTAGCGTTAACGTACGTTTTTCGCCGTACCGTTACACGCACGGGTATAGATATAAATTATACTTAAGCGTCGTGTTTACCTACGAGCAGAGGGACCGTTCGCGATTGGCTTTAGCGTGCGTTCGTTCGTTCGTTCGTTCGTTCAATTAATAGCGACAAGAGAACGATCTATAAGATAATAAGTTTCGTCGGGAAGCGCCTATCATTTTTAACGTTCTACCGATACGTGGATCTACAATAACGATATCGGACACCAAATAATTCCTCCGAGCAAAATTCGCAGATCTGTAAATATGATTAACAAGCGTATCTGAAAGTACACTTTGACAACCATACGCGCAACGTACCGTTACGTGCCGCGAGAGAAATCGTTTAATTTGGCAGATAATCGAAGGATTCTTAAAACACTTGAACTAAATTTGTAATACTCAGAGAGAATTGGAAAAACCATATTGCACAGTCTGGTTCATCGATACGAGAGATTAACAACGTTAAATCGATTGGCGCATTCCCGATAGAAATCGCTGATCTGTTCCTAGTGCATGTTGCACAAAAACGTACAAAAAAGGGGGTTACTGATTAAGAAAGTAAAAGGCAGGATGATGGCACGTATGTAGGTGTGATAATATCGCGATGCACGCTTGCTAGTTATAAGAGATGTTGGGTCTGGGAAACACTGACGCGTCGTACGCCGGCACGCGTGATTATGACGCTAATTCGACCTTTAACTTGACACGCGACGAAGGACGTGTTCGATGACGCCAAAACACAAAACTGACAGTAATCGTACAGGATCACGATGATTAGGCGAGGGGCTGAAATTTAAAAAAAATTTATTTTCGATCTACAAATTGATATTTGAACCGAACATTTCAAGTGACCCGCCCGATCACGGTACACCATGTATTTCACCCTGCACATATTGGAGTTTACGAGGATGAGAAAATATATTTGAATCGTACAAAATCTATCAGAGTAAAAAAAAATATATAAACGACGAAAGTCGAGACAATTGAGGAATAGTACAAAATTATACGAGATTCTAAAAAGTCCATTTTGGTACACCGAGTTTGAATGAGACGAGGGATTAGAATGCAGTATTAAATATGTATAAAATTAGATCTGGAATCGCGCGATCCTTTCGCGAGATCATTTATATGCATGCGTGGCTGACTAAATTAAAACACTGTTTAATCTTCGTCAGAGTTATATATATACACATATATATATAAACACACAAATATATTCTCTAAGCTTTTCTGATGATTCGAAGAATATACATTGTATGATGTGGCGCACAGGACACGTAGTGAGAAATTAACCGTACAATTAGCACTATATTTCGAACGCTATTCTGGTGCAGAAATGTCATGCACACTTGTTCTTGCCTAAGAGAGAGAGAGAGAGAGAGACAGATTCAGTGCCTTGGTTCTTTCGCCTCGCGAGAATAATTGTAGAATTAAACTGGCGCGTGGAATTTATTTGTCGCGCGCGCCCCTCTGATTTTCGACGTTTCATTAATTTGATAATCGTGTTTTGTATACAAGGAAAGAAGTAGAGCGATATATACGAATGAGTTTACGAAA
The DNA here is from genome assembly GCA_933228935.1 of Pemphredon lugubris. NCBI lineage: Eukaryota > Metazoa > Arthropoda > Insecta > Hymenoptera > Crabronidae > Pemphredon > Pemphredon lugubris. Next base: position 24,648,608 of record OW121817.1, on the reverse strand, counting down.
TAATGGCCAATGCGCGGTAGTTATTGCCATGCTTCGAACCACGTTCGTCGAACCGCAGGAAACTACTATTTGCCAATTATCATCAATCTCTTTCTATCCACATCATTTTTTACATATAGATACACGATCATATATACACTTGAACGGTCCACGACAGTTCGTGTTATATGATGTCCTCCTTAATTTTTATTTTAATAAAATCTTGTAAAAAAAAAAAGGTTTCGTTTGGGATCATCTATTTTACGGAGTCTCGTTTAAGGGACAAATTCTGCGCTTTTCGCCGCTTTTTGCACTTCGGACTTCCATAATTAAAATAGCGTGCCCATGTGGCAATGGTTGTCGCGCCGAGAATGTCGTTCAACGTGCATACTTGTTTCGTGCACATTGTTAATTTATCAGTCGTTGTACCAAACGTTACGATATTTAATATACGATGGATCGATTTGCAAAGGACGTTCCGATTATTTCACCTTTACCTTTACTCCATTATCCCCGTACGAATTCCTCGCGCTTATTAAATTCATGTACCGTTGAACTGCCTGCAACAACAATTGCGACGAAAGATCGTGCGAGTAATAATAATATTAAAAATCGAAGATAGCTGTGAATTGTTTCGACGGTTGGGCGGAAATCGAAATGTAAAAAATTATAAAAATACATGAATATGCGTGTAAACATTTTATCTACCTGAACCAACACACAGTCGGCGATTCGGACGTTAACGCAATTTAAAATGTTCCACGTAAAGCAACGTAATTCGAATTGCGAAATGTTAGCAAAAGTTGCGCAGTATAACGGAACTGAATTTCGATAAGCTTTTGCGTAACTTTTATTACAAGCTATATTTTTCACTCGAATAGAATGAGGAAATTCAGTAGTTCTGTTAGTCTAGACGTAATCTTCACAGCTATATCAATATTTAATGACATGTGTGATCTGTTACCGCCGGCTGATAAGTCCTTGCCCGTGTACACAAACGAATCTGATATTACAAAAATACTTGGGCAAACCAACAGCTGATATTTTCCTCGGTATTGCATAAGATATATCATTGGCCTGTAACTTCCCCGTTCGTGTTTCAACATTTATCAACGTTTGTATGAACTCAATTGAACTAGGAATTAGAAATGATTCATTCGAGTGAACGATACGTGACGCTTCAAGCTCCAATTGTGCGGTAACTTGCTCGACATGTTCGCTTTATGTTTTTATTCTTTTTTAATTGAGGATTCAGGATTTACGTGCACAGTAAGACCATATTAACATATAAACATAAGCAGTGTTTTCATTTTTAGAATTGTATATAATATATTTGCGTAATTAAAAATTTGGAGTACAAGAATCTTATTATTTAAATGTACATATCTTAACGAATCTGCAAAAATATTATTTGCAGACCTCTTTCCAGGAACTGGGCTTAAAGACCGAAGCGTGGGAACAGAGCTTTACCGATAGATATAAGTATAACGGTATGGGAACGAACATGTAATAGGGATTGAGAACCAGGCTTGAAGTTTGACCTTGGGGCGTAACGGCAACAAAATGGCTAGTGCGACAGCACGCATCGGCAATGTCAAGTGACATTACCGCGGTACACGCCGGTCACTGTCGTAAAGATCAACGATTACTTCCTTTCAAATACAATTGACGTGTGTTGGCTATCAATATTTGTAAACGCGACGGGATTTAGCCATGTTGAACGACGTACCAAAAAGATTATTGAGAAGCTCAGAAACGACCGAGGTACGTTCATGAAAACCGACGCACGCTCCATTCGTAACGAGTCGATGATTGGCAGACACTTTTCCGAAAACTTATTCACCACGCATCGATCGTGCACTAAATTGACATTTTCACAGAATAATAAAGACAATTGTACTTTAGCACGATTCAATAACGGAGCACTCGATACACTATTTTACTCCGATTCGATACGTCCTGCGTTCCGCGTTCCATGTTTCGTCGTTCGTGCCCAAAGTTTCACGTTCCACGCGTTTCCATTACGATTTACAGAAACTAATTAAAATAGACACTTGATCCGTAACAGTAGTTTCGTATTCTTTTAATTCGTGAACGTTAGATATTCTTCTTCATTCTGGCCGCTTGCAATTATTAATTTGAGCGCCGACGCGATAATGTTACAGAACGATGTATGTAGCGCGTAAAGATCGTGTTTGAAATCATTAAGCGCCACCTACCGCGGTTCGTTGGAACTACATATCGACAGCGGCGAAAGCGCGGTAAATACAACTTTTTGGAGAAATGTAAAATAATGTATAAATCCGCCTACGATGTACAGGCTGATGTGCGCGAAGATGAGGAACAGACGAAGAAATTTCAAGATATTATCGATCTCCTTTTGGCAGCAGGATACTTTCGAGCCAGGATAAAGGGGCTGTCCAATTTTGATAAGGTACGCGCACAACAATTTTTTTTTTAAATGAAATCTACAATAACATATCAATTTAGAATACTTTAATGTCCAGGTAATCGGTGGCATGACTTGGTGCATAGAATCATGTAACTTTGACGTAGACGTCGATCTCCTATTCCGTGAAAATCTTACTATAGGCCAAAAAATGTAAGTGTACATCAGACATTTAAAATAAAACATAATATAATAGACTTTAGTTCATTATTTACAAAAGATTTCATATTTCTAGATCATTAACTGAAAAGATCGTGGCAATGTTACCTAAAATGAATTGCCCCCATCGAATCGAGCCTCATCAAATTCAAGGTTTAGATTGTATACATATTTTTCCTGTAATTCAGGTAAGATATTTTTTTTTTGCGAAGCTTCTTTACGTTTAACGATTCAATATAAATATTGGAATAAAAATGAAAATTTCAGTGGCTAGTGAAACGCTCCATGGAAACACGGGACGAAATGGCCGATTTCGTTCGATCCTTCGCACTGAATCAGTTTCATAAAAAACATTCCTTCGTCGAAGATATCACTACCGCCACGACGGTGAAAGAAAACATGATACGAAACATTCGATTGGTCAAGGTACGCTTCGTTGTCACCGCGACAGTTCTTTAATCGTAACCGATTGTCTAAACCTTTCTTACGTTACAGAGTTCGTACCAGCCTCGACGTTTGTTTAAGCATAAAGATGGTGCGGTCAGAGACGAATCTACCAAGTTTCTTGGTACCCTTTTGGAGTACGAAGCACCCTTATATTATTCTACAAAGAATGCCGAATCGTCAGCAGTGACTTCAGACGACACGCAAGGCAAGGATCGTAAAGAAGAACCCAACGAAAAAGTAATTGACGTAAAATGTATTATTTTGTACTCATTGAATACCGATTCATATAAAAAAAAGTGTATTTCACGTTAGAAAAGTACGGAAGAACTGGCAGGTACCATGGCAGCGATCGAGGAACATTCGGTAAGTGATCGAGTTTACGCATATTAAATTTCGGAGAAATATTTATCGACTATATTTAATGCAGATTCGTTTAAGCGTGACTACCGTCGGGAACATCGTTGGCATCCAAGCACAAGAAATCGCTAAAGCGGCCGAGAAATATGCAACTATGTCGATTTCCGAAACGGAGGTAGATTCCGCTAAAATCATTGTAATATTTCGTCGTACGTCATGAATTATAGGTCTAACTTTCACTTACCACCGATAACAGGAACACGGTGCGACCGATGCCTCCGCGGCTTTGACCGCGCTACAAAAGCAAAGTGGAGCGCTTCAAAATCGTTTGCGAAAGTTGACAAAGGAGAGAGACGCATTGTCCGCCAAGGTTTTGGAATTAACTGATAAGACGAACGAATCTCGCACGGAACGACAAGCCATTGAACGGTGTTTAAAGAAAGCACTGGAAATGGGAATCAACGAAAACGATAGGTGAATGTCGCGTATCATTATTTTCATTGTTATCAGAATAATGCGAAGGGAATAATATTTTTCAAAATTTGTTCAGTACCTATAAGCGTTTGGAAGAACTTCTTTTGGTACACGACGGTCTGAAGGAGCAAGAACACAATTTCCGGGAACAATGCAAATCGGATTTAAATCTCCTTCGCGGTATGTTACAAGAGATTGAAAATGGCACACCCGAGGAAGAGGAGGAACGTTTGAAGGAGTACGAAGAACAGAAAGAGATAGTTACAAGAACAAGATTACAGCTGGCCAAGAAGAATAGAGCTATAGCTTCTTTGACCAGACAACTAGACGACGTGCCGGGTCGATCTGAATTGACGGAGTATCAGAGGCGATTTATGGAACTTTATAATCAAGGTATGCAAATCTATTTATCATTAATACTGCAGTGTATCTGAATTGAGAATACATTCATGCTTCTCATCGTGTTGTCTCGATCCGTTGTATCGGTAATGAAATATTATTTCACAATCTGTTTTGCAGTTTCGGCTAAGCACAAGGAGACGAAACAGTATTATACGTTGTACAATACTCTCGACGACACAAAACTTTATTTGAGCAAGGAATTATCATTATTAAATTCGATACAGGATAATTACAACGAGTAAGTGTTGCGAGCGCGAATTTACGCTTACGTTCGTTCATCGCGTGAACTACTCCATCTACCGTCTTCGTCTTTTGTTTTAGGGCAATGGCATCAGCGAGTGGCAAGGAACAATTCCTCAAACAATTCGAAGCCATCGTCGACGGCGTTAAACGTAACAAGTTAAAGGTTAAATATTTTATCCCTGTCCATTAAACTTGACGTATCTATAAAACAATTTTCGAGTGATTTGTGCGGCTCAAGTTACCGACGACGCATTATCGATTCGTGTCGGTAAATGTAATTTCAATACTTCGGTACTTTGACGCTAAGAAATTGATCTTCCATACAGGTAGAGAAACGGTGTGCCGATGAGAAGAATAGGAGGGACTCTCTCAGCCGTCAACTAGTCACATTGATAGAACAACAGCGTAAATACGTTGCAGCCGTCAGACAACTCACTATCGAATGTCGTAAAAATGAAGCCTTACTCGCGCAGTTACGTGGTCCGTAAATACGCATTTACACATTCCATGTAATTCAACATTTTTCGGCCTCGTGGTATTTTTACTGCGATTACTTGTTCCGATAAAGAAATTGAATCAACGAGTGACAGAAATACAATCGTACAGATCGCGAATAGTATAATTAAGCCAACTGAAGAAACCGCCGGTATCTCGTATTTATATACATATATTTATATTGTACATATTAATATACCACGTATTCCTATTTTTCAGATACGTATACGCGAACATAATTTCAAACAAAAGAATTACAGAATTACTCGCAAAGCGTTTTTCTTTGTGTCATATATTGTACACGGATATTCTGATATTCGTCATCCCGTGTGTAAAGATTAAAAATCGACCAAGATAACACCTAAGCACGTTCTATATTTTTCAAAGAAAAATGTGCCACATACCTGGTAGTCCATTAATATTTAACATTTATCGCATATTTGATTGTATACATGGTGGGGGGGTACCTAACTTATCGTTAGTGTAGTAAGCCTAAATAATCGATCAAGTGTACGTTGTGCCAAAAAACATTTACCGTTCAGTTATTTGATTACCTTTGATTCTCCCCTTTCTTAAATGAAGCTTATCCGGTTGGATGCCGCAACCTGTATATTAGATTAAATTACCCAATATACGAAGTCCGTGACCAAAATTATGCAAAATTAGTTCATCGGGGTAGACGTGGGTAGATGAGACGGAAGCTACATACGTATATACTTTAGCGCATGATTTAAAATAGTAAGGCTGCCACAGTGATATACACAGGTATACAGTTCGAAGGCTGAAATCTATACATCTATTCGGGCGATAGCAATTTTAGACCGATAATAGACCCAAATGAGACTACTTGCTCTTACCGCTTGTCTATTTTTCCTTTTCACGCGCGTAGCTGTCTCTGTAGTTGTTCTCGTTGCTCCGTCAGAGCCCTCTTCGCTCGTTGTTCGCCAGTACCTCAATCGCCATTGTTCGTCTCTCAGTGCTTGTGGGTTCAAGTGTTTTACTTCGTCTCGGCGAAGATCTATCGTAGTCCTCGTCGGTGCACGGATGATCCAGCGATCTCTTCCTTAGGTGGTTAGCTCGTTATTAACGATGCGGCGCGATACTGGTGCGACTTTTTCTAAAGATACGTAATATGACAGATCGCGTATCGGTCGAGGGAACCGTCCACACGAACTCGTTCCTTTCAAATTAAAGGAACATGTGCTATCTGTAAGGTGGCTTCTTAATGTGATACATATGAGAGAAATATTGCTCTCGCGATGGCAAAAGACGAAGGAGACGACCTCTTGCCTGACAAAGACGCGGCGAAAGGATTTTACGCGAAATACGAACCCAAAGAAATCCTTGGAAGGTTCGTCACGTGATTCGTTTGAAAGAAACATTACGTATACTATTTTTATTTGCATTCCGAGTACATGCATACGCGATAGATATGTTTGTTGTTTGTATTATTAGACTACTGCCGCGGCACGATAGTGGCAAACGAATCTATGAATTCGCAGCGGATACTAACGAATAAACTAACCTTTGGAATTATATAATTCGTTTGAGTATCGCGTTTAATGACAATGGCTCTTTCGTTCGTTCTTTCTTTCTTTCTTTCTTTCTTTCTTTCTTTCTTTCTCCTTTCACTACATGGCGATGCGATTTCTAGGACTACGTTTTGTAAATAGGAACGATTGCAAAACAATGATTCATACGTGTATACGTCAAACGTTAATCTTTTATAGATCACTTTTTTGACGCACGAGATACATTTTTAATCTGCACCGCCCAATCACGTGTTAACTTGAATGATATCGAATGTTACGAAGGTGTTAGAAGAAAAACATGTATACTTAGGAGTTCTTTAACCTATAACAGCTGCTATAGCTGGCTATGGCAAATAAACAACAGCCTTACGGCTTATTTAACAACTTTTTATTATGTGTCGATCTTGATTGAAATCGTACGTTTTGTTGTATGTGCTCTCAAAGTTTATAATTAATTTAAGGTAAAAATAATTCGTTTCGATGATCAGTAACAATTGTTTGATAGCTTGTCAACTACAAATCACTTGCCAGGAAAATTAATTTATAATTCGTTTTTACAGAGGAATATCTTCCACTGTCAGAAGATGTATAGAAAAAGAAACAGGTATAGAATATGCAGCTAAAATCATAGACATTAGTAATGAAACTAACGACGATGGACATACGATGCAGGATGCTACGCTGCAAGAAGTGCAAATTCTTCGCAGAGTAGCTGGTCATCCTTATATTAGTAAGTTTAACTTTACTTAGAATATATCGATCGATGTATCTCATAAAACTTTATAAACGAGTATTTATGATGTAACGATTGTAGTACAATTAAAGAATAAGATTTCTCGATTATCTATGTCTAAAGAAGACCAATTTTTCCTTTAAAGATGTTTTTATATCTTAGGATGTAAATTAACATGATTGTATGATTTTTTCAGTTGAACTGCACGACGTCTTTGAGTCTAACACTTTTATATTCTTAATTTTTGAAATCTGTAAAAATGGAGAGCTTTTTGACTACCTCACATCTGTCGTTACGCTTTCTGAGAAAAAGACACGTTATATCATGAGACAAGTGTTCGAAGGTGTCGAACATGTACATAATCAGGAAATTGTACACAGAGACTTAAAACCAGAAAATATATTGCTGGACGATAACCTAAACGTAAAGATAACAGATTTTGGTTTTGCTAGGATTCTGAAACCCGGGGAGAAATTGTATGGTTAGCAATTTTATTGCCAGAATAAGTTGTGAATTCTATATTTACGTTTAGCCTTTGTCCAATACACTAAAATATTTTTCAAGATCTGTGTGGAACTCCTGGATACTTGGCACCCGAGGTGTTGAAGTGCAATATGTTTGAAAATGCAGAAGGCTATGGAAACGAGGTTGACGTGTAAGTTAGTGCCATTAATATTATTATTTTATATGTATTTAGAAATTACTCATCGCATCCATGCCGTATTTGTAATCGAGTCAATGAAAATTATTTATGTTCTTTAGTTGGGCCTGTGGTGTGATAATGTTTACTTTGTTAGTCGGTTGCCCTCCGTTCTGGCATCGAAAACAAATGGTTATGCTAAGAAATATCATGGAGGGAAATTACTCATTTACATCCCCAGAATGGGCAGATATAACAGGTAAAACTTATAGCGCTACATAAAACTAAAACACAAGGAGAACAAAATGAATTGAAAAAATAATTTAATTATCAACAATACGTATACTGTCCAGCTTGAATAATATAAACGTACGAGAGAATGTGTCTTACGTTTTATCGCATTTTAGTTTTATTTTAAAATTTGTTTCTTATTTTGTTTCTACGTCAGTATCATTGAACACAGTGTATCACGATACATGCACATTTCTTTAAACAGTACATTTTCTGAACGATAAGAGGCGTGTAGTTAAATTCTATAAAGTCTCCAAAGCTGTGCTGAACACAGAGCTAAAACAGTAGGTGGGAGCTAATGATAACATTGAATATTAATAGTAGACAAGCATGAAATAAAGTCCCTGGTAATATCAGAAAGGTATATCGTCGTGATGTGAGCTGCATCGTGTATGGAAAATATGCAGAAGGTAAGGGCTAAAACAAACAATGGATCTTTGAATATGATGCGCATATGTATCGTGGAGTCATTAGGGTGTCATATTTTACACATTAATAATGTTGACAACACAAAATTGCAAATTTTGTATCTCAACTTGCTAATTATATATTTTTTACTACAGTAGAGTCCATAATTGTGGTTTCAGAAGCTCCAAAAGATCTAATAAGGAAATTACTAGTTGTGGATCCTATGAAGAGGATTTCCATTAAGGAAGCTTTGCAACATTCATTCTTCCACACGGTGGTGAGTATGTTGATAGACTGTTGGCAGATAATTATAATAATATTTATATTTGACTTTTGCAATGGGTGAACAAATTTTCTCTACGAATTTAATAGTCTACGTTTACAACGAGCTGTTACCGTATAAGTATTACTTTAAATCAAATTTTGTGGGGCCGATATCTTCCGGTATTAAAGACACTCGTTTTATATAATATCGATAAACTTTTGTGTAAAGGGAGTATTAAAACTGTTAACAACTCGTTTTGAATACAGATAATTTTGATTAACCAATCCATATCAAATTTTAGTAAACTCTGTAGATCGTTATTGCTTTACCTTTCACACATATCATTTATGTTTTACATTTAGGTATGAATGAGAATGAAGATGTTTGTTGTATAGTATGGTTCACATATATTTTATGTGCGATGTATATTTTAAACAGTTTCGTTGCACAATCAAATGCATTTTATGTTGTTATATTATTACATTCTTCACATGTTTAATTTATAATATACTACACACAGAGGCACGCTTCGGTGAAATATGAAACCTCCATCTTTCGAATCTCGATTTTTGTAAACTCAGCAGGTCACTAGAATGAAATGGAAATATAATGTGCAAATAAATACAAAATTATTGAAATTACAGCTGTGGGATCAAGACATCGCTCCTCTAAAACGTTCACTGTCGTCTAATTCGCGACGTCTGAGTAGGATATCTCAGTTAGCTTTGGTAAATTATTTTTGTTTTCCTTTTGTTCATTGTTAACCGTGGGTTCTATATTGATTATAAATTCATTATAGTACTACATAACAATTAATTCTTTGGTATTTATTAATAATTCGTTCTGTCAAAGGCTAAATCTAATGATGTTAATTTAGTTTGTTCTAATAAACGTGTTTTATTTTTCTCGTCCTATAGTTTTGTCGAGTATGTTATATCAACAAAGATGTGATATAGCTATATGAGAAACGAAACGTAGTAAATTTGTTATTTACGCCTATATATTAATAACAGTACAACAATATATAACGAAAACGTTTCTGCCTCGACGGTACACTAAAGTGGAGTTTTACCACATAAACGAATGTTTTCTTTTGTACAGTTAGCACGAATACAAATTTTTAGTGCATGAGTTTTCAGGGAAATACAGTTAAAATAAGAAAACAATAGTACTGACTCTTGTATGTAAAATTAACAAATATATAAAAAATAATATTAAAAGTTTTGTACTGTATTGAGACTTAAATATTGTTTGCACGAATTTGCACGAAAGAAATATTTTTTTTGTACAATATAACCAGAGGAAATATTACTAACGCCATTTAATAAACTATTATCTGGCAAATGACTAATTTAACCGTTGCACATACTAATTCTAACACAATATCTTTTCATTACAATTTTCATTATTGTGCGACTGATATCGTGTCCGTTTTCGTTGAATCGTACAATGCATTTTTGTTCGTAAGTTTAATGACCGTTTTTTTACAGGATAAGTAAAACCACTTAATAAGGAAGTGACGTTATCCACCTTACGTCTTAATATTTTCGTTGATTTTATCGCATTTTATATTTTCTCATAGGAATTGAAGGCAAAGTCGTTCAATGCAAGGAAAAGGTTCCAATTAGCCATCATTTGCGTCCGTGCGGTTATTCGTATTAAACGACTTCATACGACTCCTGAACCACTTTCGACTCAAGTGGCATGCACTGACCCTTACAGAATCAAAATTTTACGAAAGGTACTTTTTCTGCATTATTATGTTAATACAGTGGGGTCTTCAACGTTTTAAAAAACTGAATGTCTTTTTCAAAACCAACGGCGTTCATGTGGCACGTCTTTGTAAGATATCGTCCCATTTGATAAAACGTAGAAAATAAAAGTTGACACGGCAGCAGGGTCATTCCAAACGCGCATTAACTATCAAGTGATTATTGAACTTGGTTAAGTATGTATTCGATTTTTTGGGGATAAAGATGATTGTGTTAATTAAAGTAATTTTTTCGAGAATCCTCAAGAGAGAGGATTCAAGAGATAAGGTCTTGTCTCGATCCAAGCATACATTATTTTAGAAAGATTAACTCGGTTAGATTTCCTAGAATAATATTTGCATAATTGTATTCCCAGGTCATTGACGGTTGTGCATTCAGAGTTTATGGCCATTGGGTAAAGAAAGGCGAAGGACAAAATCGGGCAGCGCTTTTCGAAAACACACCAAAGACAGAGTTGAAACACCTTTACGTTACTAATCTGAGCAGATAACCAATGCTTTAATTAAGCATTACTTAGTTGAAATTGTTACTTTTAATGTTAACGATCTGGGCAATATATTGCAACGAAATGAAATTTCCATGGAAAGCGGATACATAAAATGTGCTATTTATTGTTGCCCCTGGGATATGCGCTTTTGTAAAAGGTTTTACGTTGGATATCAAATTGTTCACATCGAAATTTCAATTCTGACTTCGATGGGTGTATACCAAGTTTTAGCAGTATGGCGAGTTAAACTTTTTAATATCTTTCCTAAGCTTAGATGTTTAACAAAAACACACCCCAACTTGACATGTTTGGCAATCGGATTTATTGTTGTGTAGGAATTGATATATTTATTATAATTTGTAAAGGCTAGGTACACAGTCTATTTAATAATTTGAGGCAACACTCTTCTAATATATTTGAATTGTATCCAATTTTTCGAAAATTTATAAAACGAAATATGCACAATTTTAATAGCAATACGTGGTAAATTCCAAATACCGAATGTTTGAAGAAGCAGATGCCGTTTAGATCTTTTTCCTTTGTTTAAATGAAGTATTACAATGAAAACGATATTTGTAAAACAAGTTACTGGAAATTATGTATTTCAACAAAATTGTCAATAATTGTCTTTGTTTACAGTATTTTTTGCTCTCTTTAATATACAATATGGTATAAGAAAGAAAATATTCTGGAAATGGCTAAACGAATTTAAGAAAAAGTGAACATAATTGATAAAATAGAAAATACGATTTCAAAAGGAATTAAACTGAAAAAGTATGTTGCTCGGTAAAGAAAAGAGAGTTTTAAAGATAATTCTTTCCTCAAAATTATATCCGGTATGTTTGTATGTTTCGTACAAAATTTAATTTACATACATGTAAATAAGAGGTCTCTAATTTAGCAGAAATCATGAAAACTTAAGAAATTGATGCTACCGTATTAACCATTTTACTGTAGTATATTCTTGACTTGCCCTAACAAAGAAGTTCTAAACAAAATCCATAACATTTGTGGCAAATGTGTACAGTATTGCATTCTAATACATAAGAATGTTCCGTAAGTTGTACAAAAGTCTTCAAGAATATTTTTTTACAGTAGAAAGTTAAGAAACGATGACGAAAAGTTACAATAGGGAATTACGTGTAGCCATAAATTTGTTGCCTTGTATTAAAAAAAGAAAATTCCATGGTAATATTAATTAGTAAGATGATCTGTATTTAGATTATAACGTATAATATTTTGTGCAAATTCTAGTCACATTTTGTACTGCTGAATTTGTCTGAAAACACAAACTGCAAAACTTGTACAAAGTTCAATCGATTTGTGTTTGTAAGAAGAAATAAAATGAGATTCTGCCACTATCTTGAGTACATTAAAACACACTGCACAAGTTGTACCCAGTACTGTATTTTATGTACACCTATCATGGATTTGTTGAAAGGTACTGCAAAAAATTTAACACAGATTTATAAAATGTATTAGGAATGTGCTTTCTTCTAAAAGTTTATACTTTCTGTAATGTAGATGGATACTCTTCGAGCGTGAAATATTTTTGTGATTGTTTAGTAAGTTTGTATTTTTAAGTTAGTCCTGAAAATTGGTTTTTGACTTTTCAAATACAATAAAGTTGTAGCGGCCATTGACTTGTACCGAGTGTATATAAAGTGTGCTTTGCGTAAATATACCTTCAATATAATTTTTGAGTATTCGTTATTTGATTACAAAAACATTTTTGCACGATAGATAAATGTGCCGACAATAGATTTGGTTGGAAGAGAAGTTTTGTATCGTAAATCTAATTTTGATATTTATTTAGATATTACTTAGACTGTCAATTGACCATGCGTGTTCGTTGATTATGAATGTTTAAATATTTTTCAATCTTTTTTTTATTTGTTTATAGGAATGATATTTAATGGTACTAGAAAATACTCTGATATTTCTATACGTATAGATTAGATTGCGTTCAATATATAATTTTAGCGTAACGTACCGATATTTTAATGTAAAGCATAGTAGTAAAATGTAGAAATTCAGTACTTTAATTAAAAATGCCCGTTAATCGTTGTACGCATCCTTTTTATGATATAGAAAATTGATTACGGTAAATAGTCAACACATGGTACTTTTTTACCCTTTGCCAAATATTGCGACTATATAATGCAACAAGTGCATTATATATTTTTTATCAATACCACTTGCAGTTTTTTATACATGTGATTAAATCATCCGCATCTACACATACGTATATTACATATCATGACAGATTACTGAAAATGAACGTTCCACGTTTCGAATTTGAGAATGATAAATTGAAAATCGTAATGACTCTATGCGATGAAAATTTGCCATTTCCCGTAAAAAAATGTCTATCCATCTTTTTTCATTTCCAAGTATCTTAAATAAAAAAATGTTGCGTGCCCGCGTAGCAGGCGTAAAATTTGAGAATCCGATACAATTCTTCGAGCCCCCTCGGCGCAGGTACATGGGATTTGTAATTAATATCGGCGCAATCGACTTTTGAAAAATTGACGGGACGTATTTTTGGCGCGCGCGCGCAAAAGTAAACAATGAAGAGTGTATACGAGCCGTATCCCGTAGATGTGGCAACAGCGCGCGGCGCTGATCCATGTGACAGAGAAGGAACGTGACAAAAGGTGGCAGAGGGTGACGCCGCCGAGATCGGAGTGAGTATTTGCCCGGGCGAGCCGGGTGTCGGGTGTGCTGTGTACGATTCTCGCGATATTCGTCCGTTCTGGCGTCCACCGGAAGGTAAGCCCGCTCGCAACAGATATCGGCTGGCTCCGTGTTCACGTTACGATATGTATCGCGCGATGTAACGCAACTGAATCGAGGAAAATCGGGGATAAAAGTGCACTGGCTAACGGGCGATATACAGCAGCCTCGACACTTCTCTTACACGCCCAGCGGACTGCTGCGTCACATGGGCCGCGTTCATTGGTCGATACAGCCAGGTGACGTCATGAACCGCGCTTTGATTGGTCTATACCTCGGACCCCAGACACGTGAATCGTGGCCAAGCAAGCATGGCTGTTGATGCGCAGTGGTTAGCACTTGTAAAATGTTTCTGCCACGCGCTAGATCGATCAGGTTATAACCGTCGTGTGCTGTGAAACGACGCGAGATCGTCCGCTGTTCTTAAACGTTAACGCGTGACTCGCGACTCTCCCGCATGTGTCGCGATCCCTGACAGCGGAAATACCGCAAGGAAATTCACCCAAGAAATTGATTTCTACCGTGGAAAGTGGGTTCCAGCGTGTTTCCATTGTGACCGGGATATACAGTCGCGTCCTACCCGTAAGTTTCTCATTGCTCTCTCGTCGATCTCTGGCATCACCACGCCCGTTTAAAAAACCTCCGCGGAACATTATCTCGTCCGGACTATCGCCTATTTAATTAACATGTGTATAGGTGGTTGCGTGGCGTGTTTTCCGTGCCATAATAGACCCAACCAATCGCGCGGTACTTCAGCCCGTGACGTCATGTCGTCGGGAGCTCCGATTGGACGGCGGTGCGTGCGTCGCCCGTTCTAACGTGTGTGTCGCTTTGTCAGTTTAAGGAGCTCTTTCGGCGTACGGGCACACGCTTCTTGACTTTTCGTACTCTTCCAACCCGGGATCACCTTCACGACCCCCGCGTACGCCAGTGCATCCTCCTCCTTTACTATTATTTTTTCCCCTCGTCGTCGTTATCCCCCTATCGACGGAATGCAACTCCTGTCGCTCCCGATCGCGGTACGCTTTCGCGATTACGCCGCCCGGGATATATCTACTTTTCAAATCACTGCCGGAACCCCGTTTCTCCGCTTCGCCTTTCCCGCCTCCGCTGCAAACCGAAACCTTTTTTCCTCGCTCACTGATTTCTCGGACTCCGCCGAGGATACGCATTACATGCCTCGTATTCGCGTACACGCTCTTGCGCGTAACAACGCCACGTAACGACTCTTTGGTTCCTGCTTTCGATGCTATTCCACCAAAACTGTCTAATCCAGCTTGGATAAATGCTACGATGTCTCGTGGAGCAAGTGTGTATTTTCAACTTATTATTATTATTACTCTATTCTCTTGCCATTTTATTAAGTATAATGACATTGTTCGTTTTCTTTTTCGGTATGTACGTACGTACATATATATATGTATATATATATATATATGTACACATGTAAATTATCTCAGATATTTCAAGTACGCAAAACCGTGTCTCGTCGTGCTCAAACATTACGATGAACACAGGATTTTCGGGTGGAATGGACTTTCGAGTTGCGTTATTTATAATACGAGTACGGTAGCTGCGAATGTACAGTTTTCGACGGTGTGTACCGCGCGTAACTGGTAAAATTTTACCGAAATATTTTCTCATTTTATTTTTGCGGTATCAAGTTCTGTCAATCAACAGATGCTTAAATTCTTTCTGGTCAGGCAAACGTTAGTGCTAATTTGTAACATCAAACATTATCACCAACATCAAATCCGGTTTTAAGCAGACCGAGGTACCGTTGTAGATTACACGTTATATTTCAGATTCCTTTCTCTTCTAAATAAATTCGAGCACTCGATCCGTTAATTCATTTAATTACCCGTGAACAATGAACTAACAATTAAAACTAATCATTTATCGTCTGGAGTTCGGCTAACGTAAACAGTGAGAGATGCTCGATAAACAGTGCACCACCCCCTCTTTTCCCGTCGTATTTTCTTTTTTCAAGTGCTTGTTCGATTCGTCTCCTGCGATCGGAACTCGAGATGCGTGCTATTGCTCTCCGCTCCAGGAAAGCACACGTTGCGCTTGCGCGTCTCCTCCGTGTGGTATTACGAAAGTGGTACGTAGGTGGGGATAAAGCTTCCCGCGCGACTGCGTTACGTCACGCGTACGTCACGTGACGTATTCCAGGACACACCGGTCGTCCCTATACCCAGAGTTTACGGGCCCTCGATCCCCGCTTATTTATCAATTTTTCGAAAAATCTACTTACCTTTCCTTTCGTACCGATAGGTTTTGTAAAATTTTTACATATCGTTATCCGTGGGTTACCGTAACGATACCTAAAGCTGCGTAATTCTAAATATCATTTTATTAAAACTCCTACAATTTGGGTATAACATGAGCGTTGTCATTTGCCGTTTCTATAAAAACGATTATCCCATAAGAATTGTAGATAGCAATTAAAGAATTTATTTCGCGCGCAGACTAGCGCAAAAAGAATAATGTTCCAGCCGACAAATAATATTAGAGAGTTTTTACAAGGTCAAACGCGTACGATCGTTTTGGCAATACAGAGAAAATGTAACAATCTCTTTTGCATTGTCTGTGCATGAATGTCGGTCGGTTCGATTGGTGATCTTTCGTTTCCTTTTTCGTATTTCTTCGAGCGCAATCCCTATACTTTTACCAAAACGCGAAATTAGCACGGCTATTTGCGTCATTGCCCTCTTTCTTTCCGCCAAGGTCAATGGATTAAGAAGCAACGGATTATTCCATTCCCCCCACATTATCCTGGACAATGAAATCATGGTTAGACGTCGCGGTCGAAATTTTTATTCGCTCTGAAATTTCTCGTTTCTCGATCACACTCTCGCTTCTCGGGGAATAATATTTATAGATTTTCAAGATTCATCGGAATGAAACTGCGATGGAGAACACATTTTTAATTGCTTTATCGAGTTCTTTTAGCTAAAAAATTGTGACGATGAAATTGATATCTACGCTGTATCAGATTCAGTGATAGAGAGCGAGATTGATTATGAGAAACTTGTGTTGTTATAAATCAAGAGCTTGATTCGTAGTTAAGAAGAATAGTAAAAACACTGACACTCTTTTTATACTAATTATCAGCAATGGTATACCTATTTACTTACTTTGTGGAACCCAGAAACGAAACTCATAATCGCGCTTTATGCTCCCCAAATTATACAATCAGACCAAAGCAATTAACTTCACAGATTTCACGTTTAATCAGTGAAAACAATCGTCAAGTTTTGAATTTCAAGCGAGTATTTTTGTGAAAAACCTTATCGTTTAATGCGCTGATCATATACAACGTTTTTCTCATTATTCTATTTGCTCCCGTAACGCGATATACATATATTTGTAAAACCGTTGAAGCGCGTGACGGTTACTCCAAATTCCGTGGGTTAAGAAATTAATGCGCATTGGTATAAATCGTGTTCTGGTGTTTTTCTTGTAAGCAGAGTTAACTGTAAAATAACCGTGAAATGATTTGGTTTCGTGCGTAGATTGCCACCCGCGGCTGGCAGCAGCAGAAAAAGAGGAGGGTTGAGAGACGGGGACGAGCTCTCGACTTCTTCGTCCTCGCGAGTCGGCAACGGGAATCGGCGGTCCGATCGCAGAGGCTCGATCTCCCGTGGGATCTCAAGGAAGAACAGAGCTCGTCGTCGTGGAGCGAGCCGGCAACGTCAAGATGAGCCTGGAAACGTTGCTGGAAGCGGCGCGGTTCGTCGAGCAGCAGGAAAAGAAGAGGGAGCGCCTCGCAAGCAGCTCCTCCTCGTCCTCCGATCACCCTCTCGCCGTAGCTCCCCACTCCAACCATCACAACTCCAACGAGCCACGTGGTGAGTACCACGCGCCACTTTTCGGTGACCGTTCAGGACGCGTATATGGACGTACGACGTCATGTACTATGTACTATGTACTATGTACATACCTCGCGTTATCGACCCGACCAATTGATTTTCCACTCCTCCGTCTCATTATTCTTGTTTTCAACGGACGCCTTTACTTTCGAGGCGAACGTAATAATAAATGTGTATAGTCAGGGGTGATCGCTTTACAATCCTTTCTTTTTTTAATCCTTTAACTGTGGCGCTAACCTATTGAAAAACTCACTCTGACCGCGTCGCGAGATACCCCGGTGTGACGAGTTAACGCGTCATGACCACGGTAAATAAACCATCTATCCCGGTTAAATCTACGTGCGGTATTTTCAAAGAACGCGCTGAAGAATATTTTTGCGACGATGAATTGACTCGTTATGCGCAGTTTAAGGGTTAAGATAAGAACGACAGGAACTTTTCAATTTGGGAATCGCCTATCCCTCTCGAATAGTGGACATTAGCTATGTTAGAATTTGGCACCCTCGAATCGTCCATTATTTTTCCCTCTGGATACGCGGATTGATATCTATAATGCCTCTATTATCGCATCGCGAAACGAAACGCCTGGGTCGGGGAATTCATGGAAATGGTGAATCGGATTTGTTAGATGCTTATCCGAAATGCGCGTTAAAGGATAAAGAGATAGTCGTATCTGTGTATATCAAGCGAAGCGAACCTGTCAACGATGCACGAGCGTAGCATATGGATCGTTGGTCGTTGGGTGTCATATTTAAAATTATAACGTTGCATTATTATTAATCGAGAAAGTTGTTTGCACGTACAGCGATTGTCGCATCCCGGCAAGAGCAGGGGCCTCGGTGACCTTGTCTTCTTGGCGAATAATCGCACGATAATTAATAGCGTGATGCCCCTTCATCGAAATACAAAAATACAGATTAACTTGTGTCAATAATGCGATTTATACCTACATAAAATACAAAATTTAACGCGAATTACGAATCGAAGATTCGTTCTCCGAGCGTTGGAGAAATCTTGAATCGTGACGCGTCTAAATGGTGGGAAGTGGAAATTAATTCTTTATCGCACCGCGTCCACAATATCGATTTAGTAAATTCGAAGCAGCTGTTGGTACATTTTTATCGTTTCATCGTAAAAGGGAGCAATACGCCGCTGGTGTTAAATGCGAAATGAGAAACACTGTAGCGTACATGCGAATAGCACGCGATGACCCACGCGTTCACCGCCTCCAAATTAGGTATGATTTCCCTCGCAGCAGCGACTCTCAGCCGCGGCAATGATTCGCTTTTCTGATCGAAACCTATCGACGAAGAAAATCCCACTTACATTTTTGAAATGCACACTTTCGCGCGTTATCCTAATTACGACGGTGATCGTCGAATAAGGCATACCCGCTGCGTCGTACCTCATCGATCTATCGCTGCAAAAGGGCAAAGCAGGGATTTTTAGAGTCGGCTTCAATTTTAATACCATGCAACTGCACTTAATTCTTGTAGAAGCGACGAGGACGTGGTAAAGGTTACCGCCCGGGGCGATAATAATCGCGAAACTGACTGGCCGATCGCCCGAGGGGGACCATCGTCGTGTCCCTTTGATTCCTGCGTTTTCCCAGGTCAATGACTCGACCGGCCGATCCTGCAAAGCGAGTCTTGATACACGCGAAAGAGTTCCCGGGCACGAAATGCGGTGACTGCACGCCACTATGCCATCGGTCTCTTTCTGTGTTCTAAGATTACATTGACTTTGCCGGCCCGAATGATTTGCGCGATAACCTTCTTCGAAAAACTCGCGAAACGACCGACGCGGCGCGGTGATTGTAAACTACGATCACTGCCGAGGTGAACCGGTAGCGCCTCGTACCTCGTACAATCTCGTAACAAAAGCTTACCTTACGTCTTCGCGTCTACCGAAGATTCGCGTTACTTTCGAATTCATTCCTCTGTATACTTAAACGAGCAATTACGGAATCGTTGATCGGTCTACCGTGTACGTAAAGGCGAGTCTTAAATCTGCGTGGCATGAAACGCGCCTCCTTATCCGTGCCACGATTTTAATAATCGTGCGTTATCCCGAGTCGTTCGGTCACACGTTGATTATCGGCGTCTCACACCGGAGCCACATCGAACGTCTGCTTTTTCTTTGTAACGTCCCATCGGGCGCGCGAGTGTATCTCGGTTGACACGAGTCGGCGAAATGTTTACGAGCGTCCACGAGATAGAAATGAAGAACTCCCCTCCCCAAAAAAAAGGAAAAGAAAAAGCAGAATTGAGAAGGCGAGAGTACAGACAGAAACGCGAAGAGAGAAGAGAGAACGCGGATCGATAGAGGGGATTGGGAGAGGCGAATGATTCGGATGACCGTATGCAACGTCGTCGTGGTCCCTTCGCGTACCGGCTAGGAGAAACGATCGCGTAGAGGCCACTAGGCACGTACAAAAGCAAAGAAGGCACCGAAGGGGGTGGCGGAAGTTCGGCTTGGGTGGGAGCACGGAGAAGGGTCCGTACGCCAGGTTGTCGAGCGAAGATGAGGGGGGTGGGGGGGGGGAACATCTCGCCGATAGGGACGGCGGAGGGGGCAGCGAGACCGTGAGGGAAGTGAGGAGGGGGAGGGGGACGGATCGCGGATTATAGAAGTGGGAGACGCGATATCGCTTTTGGAGGGGTAACGATGGTGACCGTGGTGCACGGTGACGATGGTAGGAACGAACCTGGATACTAAAGTAGTGGGGAGTTAGAGGAGCCCCCGGTCACTGACTCTAGAAACTACGACAGCTTTTGTGCTTCATTCACGAGCGCGCCACCTACTCGCGCACGGGCGTTATGTTTGCCAGCTCTCTCTTTCTCTCCCGTCCCCCTCTCTTCAAACTTCAGCTCTCCTTTTCTCTGTTCCTCCCGTAGTACTGCCCTCCCCCCTCCCCACCCCCTCCTTTCCCCTCTCGTATTTCGCATAACCGTCTCTCTCTCAGCCCATGCGGCTTTTTCCATCGTTATCGCGCACGCATCTGATTTATCGCGCGGTTCGTTACGATCAGCAGCTATCCCCGGGCGGTGATGCACTGCACACGGTACATAGGAGCACAGGCTCCGGGATGGTGGTATCGGGCGGGGAAGGGACGCGGATAACCACGCTAGGTGCATTGTATGTTCGCGAAAGGAAGGAAGGTGAAAAAAAAAAAAATTCATACGATACAGGTCAGATCGATCTTCTCGTTTCGCGGGTTCGTTCGCGTCGACGCGCGCCCGGATGAGCGTGCCAGGTGAGCTGGGAAGTGCGTATCGGGGAAAGCGTATACATGTATATATCGCATCCCGCATGTCAGTTTACTCGGGGATCGGGGTTAGCATCGATAAGGCGGCATCCGACCGATGCGGCGATTGATTTCCTTCATCCTTCTCTTTAAAGATTACGCAAATGATCCACGCGCTCCAGTTTCGATTACAGTTTCATGGATGGACGTGTGGAGGACGTGAAAATCTGTAAGAGATAGTTGCGCCAGCGAGAACGCCTTCCTGCGTCAAACCGTTTTTCCTCCTGAGTCGCGAGGAAACCTTAAAGGAAGCTGAATATACACCTATCGGGGAGATCGATCACTTGTTTTCACGGTCACGCCTCTATGCGCACGTTTTAAATGCGACGGACAGGGGCGATGAGACGTTTTTACGCTGAACGTCGTGTGGCCCCGAATATTTCCTCGTTGTCGATAACAATCTCGCCGCAAAGAAAGCAGACCCTTATCGCGCGCATGACAGATAAGCCAAATTCACGTGACCGAAATTGCTTTTCAAAGTATTTCCATCGTACGCGTACAAGGATTTGTCGGACGGCCGTTCCATTACTCGGGGAAAATATGACGCGCGAACGAACAAAACACTTTTACTTGGACATTTTGTGGATTGTAAATTTCATCCATGTCCGCGCAATGCTTCCTTTTTGTGGTTTATCTCACGGTCGAGTAAAATATCCGGTGTACTTTCTAATCTCGTTACTCTTTGGACGCGCAAAAACAAGAGAGGCTGTACGCGGAAAAAGATTTGCGATCATTTGCGCTCGGTGACTCCCTGTCGGAGTCTCTCGGTAGGTCAGCAGTGACTTTTGCGAAGTGGAAACCCGAGTACCGGTCTCGCACACGACCTCGATCGTAATACGGATGATTTAAACGTTGTAATTCGCTCCCTATCTCCTCGCATCCGGTACGTTACCGCGTTGCGCGTGCTCGCTGGCACGTCGGTGCGCGATTATACCTGATATAACGGGCAATGCGCGTTAAAAGATCATTTAAATTTGTCTCTATCGTACGCGTACTTAAATGATGCTTTACAATTCAGCCTTACGGCTCGGTACCACGAGTATCGCGCTCGCCGGTGCGGTGCGCGCGTACGTTTTATGCAACGCGCGGCATGCACGGTGAAACGGCGTACAACCTGGACAAATTGCAAATGCATTTTCTGCGTTTCACGATCGAATACCACTCAAACGCGGGATCTCCGTTAAGGGGCCATCAATAAAAGAGTAATCAACAATCAATCGCGTCAGCAATATAGAATTTTTAAACACGGCTTCGTGGCAAGCCAAATAAAACCAATAAACAATTGATTCAAACTGTTCAAAAATTTCTCATCTATGGCCAAGAAGAAGACGAACAAAATGCAAAAAAGAATTACAGCGTTAGACGTCCTGGAATGTTTTTTAAAAAATTCATGAAATTCGACCAATTTTTGAGCCGTTCACAGGTAGATGCCCCCTTAAACATTCACGCGCCGGTCGCGTCGTACCTTTCTCAAAGATCGAATATCTATCCGACACGTGGTGTGCTCGTATCACGAAAAGGAGCGTAACACGCGATACTTCGTTATCGTTTCGCGAGTGTTCCATTTGTTTTTATTAAAACGAGTACGCTGTTTACGGGAGAATAATAATTTCACGTTGGAAATTCTCGCAAATATCATGCATTTGAAATAAAACTAGTGCGAGGTGTATACATATACAAGCTTTTCTTACTACTGTTTAGTATGAAATATGTCGCCCCTTTGCTTGAATGCCTGAACTCTTCCCGGCATTGAGTCAACTAGATTTTTTCAATTACCCTTGATTGTCTCGTCTGGGAATTACACCTGAATTACTGCTTCAACCATTTTGGTTTTCATGGTACAGCCCATTATTTACAGCACCCAAACTCACATGACATTCCGTCGCAATGTCTCTCCGCGTCATTGATGTATGCTCGCTAAGTGTGACGATCTTTTGTGTTTTCCTCGACGCGATATGCATCACGTCAGACGATCACAACCAAACTAAGAAGTTTCTGATATTAGTTCAAAATAACATTAATTCCCAAAAATGCCAGATATACCGCAAGGCACGTGCTTTTGATGCTACTTTAATGTCGAATTTGAAGTTATACGATTTGCGTCAAAACAACTGTCAGAATTGACACAACAGTGTCATTATCATCAGGAAACAGATTTTTATTCTGTGTTTATATTAATTCGCACAATGCCGTATGTTGTTTTACGATGTATCTCGCTTCCCAGCAGTACATATCTTCGTATGCATTAAATAATACTTCTCGAGGGCAACTTTGAAACCGGTGTCGCGGTACCTGACTATCCCAGAATTCTGGATGTGCGATCGACCGCTACCGTGGCTAACCACTCCTACCGCACAGCATCAGTCCGTTTCGGTGTGCACTCTTTTGCGGCTCACGTAGGGGCGCTCGTAACCTACTCGTCGTCACTGCTGGGACATTCGTCACAGCAGCCAGATACGTGCAGGTCGGCTGCCTCGTTGTGCGCGCAAGAGAGAATCAGAATCAGTAGGAGAGAGGGAGAGAGAGAGAGGGAGGAGAAAGGAGCAGGCAGAGAGAGAGAGAGAGATTAACGCGCAGTGGGGGGGGGGGAAGTAGAGGACGAAAGTGCGAGGATGGTGGCGAGAGGGGGTAGTGGTCAGGGAACACACACACACAGAGAGGGAGGGAGAGGGAGAGGGAGGTAAAGAGGTGTCTTTCAGGAGCGATGTACTCGGTTAGGTATTCATCTATAATACCTAGCACAGAGCGTAATCACGAGCTAATCAAACGGGATCCGATCGACTAGCGTGGACTATAACGATATGCGAAAGGAGTCTCGATCGGAGTATCGGCACGTGAACACCCTAAAAAGCTCCTCAAAAGCCCAATCGCATGGGATACCATAGAGACGGAGCAAAGTAAGATGAAGCGAGACGCAGCCGAGTAGTAATCCGAGCGGAGTAGAGAGCAGACTAGAACGGACTACGGAGCCGTAGCATATATTTCGGACGAAAGCGGAGCAGAGAAATGCGCGTCGGCGCATCGCACCGCCGTATCGGCGGACGAGCACGCGGGCAAATGACTCGGCCGAGTGCGCATGCGCCTTGTCCCCGGCGAGCCCCCACCACGCGTGTCCGGCCGCGTGGCGTCCTGATCAATTGCGACGTTGCCGGGTCCTCCGCTGACCCGGTGGAGGAGCGAGGGAGAGAGACAAAGCGAGACGAAGCTCCCCGCCGCGGCGTTCTGCGTTTCTCTCTCTCCCCACCACCCGCGTCGAGCGCGAGTCAGCTATCGTTGCCAGTCACCCTACCGACCTAGGGGAATACCCTTGCCCCATCCCCACCGCCGTAGCACGTGGGAGACGCGCCTCTTTCAATTTTTCATACCTTATCGACCTGTGGATTCAGCCGTCTACGCGGAGCGAAATGGGACCAAGAAAATCTAGAAAGGACAAGGAGTAGGGGGCGCGATCGAGGTGCAACGGAACGGTGACGTGTTGCGCTTCGATGCCCCCGACGCTAGTTACTGCCTTCCTGGTCGTCGCACGCTGTCGCGTTTATCGATGGCACTGTATGTGAGCGGAGCGGGTGATGGTGGTCTACGGGGTGGGCAGGGCGGGAGGCGGGATGCGGGGGGTTGGGGGGCAGTGATGAAAAGGCTTTTCTAGGATAACATGTGTTCGGGAATTTGAAATACCGACACTGTACAAGATTATTGCATTCGATCGTACGAAACGCGTGTTTAATTTTATTTTCACGTACCTGTACTCATTATGACGTAAGTTTTTGGATAGATTTTTCTTCTTTGTTTTGTCCGTACGATAAATATTCGATGGCAGCGTAATTTTTGAGCGGAACAAAAGTATTGTTTGCAAACTGTCGGATGTAATATTGATCGTGAGAATCGATTTTTGATACTTTGTTAATATGCGTTTGATTGAAATTTGCCGGATCTGATAAATCGCGGAATTGCGCACGCGCGTACGGAAAAGAATGAATACAGAGTCAATTTTTTCAGATTTTAATTCCACGAGGGAGTCTCGTTCATGAATATGTTTGTTTTTCTTTTCAGGTGCCAAATTGAAGAGAGAACGCACAGAACAAGATGACTTATTCTGTGAAGAAAAAATGCTCATTATCGATGGTGAGTAAATTTCCATTACAATATTTTTAACCATTAGTGTCTACGTGCATTATTTTTGAAGGTCTTGCCTTTCCTACATTGCAAAATTGGTGATTTAAAAGAAAGCTCTCGAAAGCGTAATCGACGCTTGCAGACACAGAGTAGTAACGACGCGTTTTTTCTGTACAAAATACAAGCGAACGCTGTTATCTTAAAAGCTCAATTTACGCCATACGTCCGTGCCCATTTTCGCGACAGGCATACACGCGTACGTTGTCTCAGCTAACTAATCGATGGTTCTCCCTGTTCCATCGTTCATGCATAATTCACCGACTCCGTGCAATTCCAGGCGTTTGTCTTGGATTCCTAATCCGTCGTTGGTCGTCAGGATCCAGTTTCTCTACGTGACTGAACGCCTTATCGCTCCGAATTGCAAATACCTTCCAGCGCGCGTAAAAAAATCTCCCGGCGAATCATAACTAATGCAAATAAAAAGAAATCAGTCGCATTAAGACGTCAAACGTAATAACGTAAGGACGAATTCTCCTTCTTTTGCAATCTCTATAATTAATTCTACCAAGAGACTCTCATTTTCCATACGCTGGGACTATTCTTCAAAGTCCGCACGCGATTCCGCGCTGCTATCGTTTTAAATTTCAATGCGCGTTAGACCGAGTAAGAGGTTCGAAAGAGGCGCTCTCATTCTTCGGCCGACAAGGACAGAGTGTCGTGGATGACTGGAGGCAGTTCTCGCGAGAACGGAGATGTCACGGAAGAAGGCGGCGGCGGCGGCGGCGGCGGAGGGTCGGAGAGGAGATTGGTCGCCGCCACCGCCGCTGCCGCCGCCGCCGTCGCTGCCGATGCCGCCGCCGCCGTCGCCGTCGTTGCCGTCGCCGTCGCCACCGGCAGCATACACGGTGCAAAGCGGTGGGGTGAGGGGGCAGGGGGGCAGGGGATCGTCATCCTCAGGTTGGAGGCGGTGGCACTTAAGTTTAGACTTCAGTCGGCACCCGCGACTCACGCGGTACGAGTTTCTTTCGTCCATCGGGAAACGCATGTCGTTCGTGCGCACGATCGGGGGCACGAGTGATTCGCCGTACACGATTAAAACCGGAAATTTCTCGATATTCGAGTAGATCGTTCGATCGATCGAACGATCGATCGATCGACGATCGTTTCCCAAGTTATCGGATACGAAAAGTCGTAGTTATATGGATTTAAACTCGGCCGACACGCGTTTTGCGGGCTATAGCGGTAGATACGAATCGTAATAAAGAGCATCGTACTCTTCCGCAAACTCGAAGACGTGTCGGAGACCCGAGCAAAGGCCGTTGGTCGAGGCTGTAACTCGATGCGCTGTACCGATTCGCGAGCGCGGTTTTATCGGTAGCGACGTCTAATTTCACTTTTTCCTACGCTCCGACACGAGAGACTTTTACAATCGACTTTCCGTCGACGTCCTATCGAATCGATACCGGCGATTGGTGAAAGATTTCACGATCGCGTCTATGTCAAGTCATCGACGATCAAATTGATTTCGGTGATCCGATCGACGAGGGAGCGTCGAATTTCGGTACGACCTTCGGCCAACTGTCCAATAAACGATCCATCGATCCCCGTTTGGTCTCGTCGAAATTAAAGGACGAGCACGACGACACGCTGCGATCTTAACGAGGGGTCCCTTGGGATCGGCAGGGCACCGTGCCGAGAGCGTTTCGAAAGTTCTCATTTTTCCTCCGGTATAGACGGCGACCTCGTCGTATTCACTCGTCGTAACCGCTTCCCCCCTCTGTGAAACTGTGCCGCCGCCACCAGCCCTCTCTCTTTTCCACGCGCTTCGCATTCCCGCCGTTTCCACTTCTTTTCGACTCGTTGCTCGTTCGACGCGTCCTGGACGACAACTTTATCGGTCGTCGCAAGGCTATGAGTCTGCTCGACGGCAGCACCGAGCGACGACGCGTCCATCTCGTTTCCCTCCTACCCACCTCGTTCAGATAGTTCTGCAAAAAAAAAAGGGGATACGTCGTCGTCATCGAAGGAAAATCCTGCGACTCGCTCAACCACCGCATACCTTGCCTAGTTTTCTGCCGAAGACATTTTTCTACCGCACAGGGAAACCCATACGTCGTAATCGTTGGAGCGGCAGCGCGTTGTTTCTTCGACTTGTGCAACCGTTCGGCGATCAACGATCGTTCGTGTTGTTACTTCGAAGGAGGGAGGTCGAGAGAGAAACGGAGGAGGGAAAGGCGGGGGGGGGGGGGGGTTGGTCGCGACATCGAGTGAGGAAAACTGTCACACACTGTCGAGACCCGAAATTGATGGTTGCCGAACGTTCCACGGACGATCTAGGATCGCGGAGCGAGGAATAGGAAATGATAGTGAGGTTACCGGTCGACATGAACGTGGTGAGAAGAGAACGGGAGAAGTAAAGCGTTTCTGGTGCGTCCGTGCGCGCGAGTACAGCTGTGTGTAAGCTTTTAACGCTCAGTGCGCGTGTGCTCTTTTTTATCTTTTGCCCGTGTGCCAGAATCGCACTCTGTATATCGAGAGAGTTAGTTCTCTCAGGAACATGGGAGTTCTATTGGTGTCGGATGGCACATCGGCGATTCAACCTCACATGAGCTTAAACGCGGCGAAACCTGCTGGAACGCAGGGCGCGATCAGCCTCGGTAACGAGGCGAACAACAATGTTAGCGGGCTGAGGAACGCTAATAGTCTGACGTCGACGCAGGTCGTCGGTATAATCGACGTCGTCGTCAACGACGAACCGGTACGCAGCTGGATGCCGCCCCCGCCCAAGAAAAAATGGATACGGCATTATCTGCTCGGTGAGCTCATGCTTTTTTCTGGTACTTCTCTAGCTCCTCGGGCAAGCGGTCTGCGCACTCCGATCAAACTGTGCTCGATGATTCGAATTTGGATGATCGACGAAAGAAACCCGACCAAATTCGCCCGATCGCGAGCTAAGGGGGAGGTACTTCGATCGATAGACGCGAGAATAGTTTACCAAATATCGAGCGTGGAGACAGTAATTTCGATTCGAATCGACAGAACTCGTTGCAGAGCCGTGGCTTTTACGCCGAGACGAAGCGGCACGGCAGATATTTATGGGTGGTCCTCCAATCGACCAAGAATTCTATTTTAATTGACTTGGTTATATAGTTTAACGGTATGACAGTGGTCTTTTCGGTATCCAATTGTACAAAGTAGATTTGCGGTTGATGTACGCGAATCGATGAAGATGTACATCGAGCACCAAGTGACTCGACCATACGCTTAACCTTGGACGAGATTATTTTTATGATACGTACTTAAGGTCAGGTTCCCAGTACATTTTTCAATACTCGTAACTCGGCGAATCTGATCTTTCGATTGTAATAGAATTTCCAGTAATAAATGTACACGGAAATATGCGCCGATTCGACAGAGTAATCTTCAGATTTATTATCAGTTCTACGGTCACGTACTTCCCTCCCACTTCACTAATTTCCGGTAAAGTACAGACGACGTAATGATTGATTAAAGTAAAGTTTTAAAAACGAAAGTGAACTCCCGCTTGAACGATTAAACCAAGTAACGCGCTCCAGGAACCTTTTTACTTGCAATATTTTCGTCGGACGAACGAAACTTTTTTAATAAAAAATTATTACACCATTTTATACCAAACGTTGAGTGTCTGCCCTTGATTTTTACCAGCGCAAAAAGTGATAAATGTTTTCATAATTTGTACAAGTTTAACGCTCGGTCGGTCAAGCGTCTTCGATTACCGATTGAAAATTTCGATCGCGTTTAAAACAAAAATTGATTATAATACGCAAACCAATTGCGTACATCCCTCCGAGGCGTACTTTAGTCGTCCCGATAAAGTCAATGAAACGAACCGAGATAAGGTGTATGTACCCAACATTTTTTTGCACGCGAACTCGCTTTATATTAAGCCGATACGAAACACCAACACGCGACATTAAGGCAACCGATGCCAACGACTACCTAATTTCGTTACAAAGGGCAGTGGACGATGAATATTTATAGAATGTTGTTAAATAACCGGTTACTTTGAGGGATTACCCATTCCGGGGATTACGTTTTAACCAATTTGCTGCACGTAAAAATATTCTACGCTTTGGACTGACTCCAATTGCGTTACAGAAAAATAGAATTTACGCGAACATAATGGTCGTCGGGAAGTTTCTGTTTCTTTTTTAAACTACGTTTTTATGAAATCGTAAAACGTCTCCGATATGATTTCTGTTTGTGACATTTTGAACGTGGTATTATATCTACTCAGATAACTGTAGTCCGTCGGTGTACGCGCGATAATAGTAATATTTACAAACCCGTCTGGAAAATCTGTGTTACACAAATTCTTCGAGATCGGCGTGTCGTGTCGTGTCGTGTCGTGGCCGTGTCGTGCCCGTGTCGTGCCGTGTCGATGGGAGACGAAGCCATTGGCGAGGGTGGCACAAGGCAGACCATTAATGAGCTTACACGCGAAAAAGTACCGTCGCGTTATGAGTTTGAATAAAGTTTAATCTACGAACCATCGTTCGCGCATATACGTATTAACGCGCATACTTCGAGTCGCACTTAGCTCGACTTGTATCAGCAACATTTAACTTACATAATGTGCTCTTATAAAAATACGCTCCGACATTTACCGTCGAAAAAAAGTGGGACGTCTTGAACTTTAAAGCTTATCGTACCGGTTCAGATAGTAATTCTAGTTTTATTACGATCAGTCCCACGAATTGGGCTTTCAAGAAATTTGACTTTTTTTTCATCATACTAGAATTGTCGACACACGTTACATAATAACGTGGTCTCAAATTATTTTCGATCATTACCGCTTTGGTCGATTATTCTCGTAAAAAGTACAGATTTATGCATTCAAAATTGTTTCGTAAAAGTGACACTTTACCGTACGTTTTGCTCGTACACATCGATTTACGAATTTGTCGTCCCGTCGTTCGGTTTCGATCCGCGTTATTTTCGGTAATACATTTCACGTATTTCGTAAGACCAACAGCGTGGTTAATTTCACGCGTGATCTTCGCAGGTATAAATTGCATTGCAATTATTAGCACCGAACCTCGCGTCCTTTACGCTACCAAAGTCCACCCCGGTTTATTAAATGCCCGTGCAAGTCTATACCCGCCGGTTGATAATCAGAATCTTTCGGCCACTCGAACCTCTTCTAATTTTAAGTCTATTTCGCTTGGCGTATTACCAAGGCAATTGCGCGCGCGTGCTCGAAATCGTGTACTTTGTAATCCCACGGATTTCCAATCTCGTCTTACCCGCCGATGTCCGCTCGTCGGTCCGTTATCTCGTGCACGTGGTCGCGAGAGTACGTATCGCGGCCGTGACACTGCACTCGGCAATCGACGATTCGCACCGAGTCTATCGTTGCAATTTTCAGCGACAGTGACTGCCATAGGATTCGGAGTAGACGCGTTAAACGCGGTTAGAAGACATGCCTATACGTTTGTCCTTGGAATGCGTTTCGAACGACTCTGAACATTACCCGGCTACTTCTTGATCTTGAATTTGTACATGTGCGCAGTAGCCTACTATCGTTGGTATATTATCGCCAATTTTTTTTCAAGGGTATGCGTACCCACGTCTTTGGAACGTGCTCCGTTACATTAATGTATCTGAAAAAACTGTGGCAGTTGCGATTCTTTTTAATAAACTTCGCTTTGCGTTTTGACTACAGGATCGTAACGACCGGAAGAATCGAGAAGGTTCGACCTTCTCGCGTTAAGGTTCGATTAAATTGTCTTTAAATACTCAGGATTATTAATTATAACCATTAGACTGCTTAGATGGAAATACATGAGTTGAGTGCGAATTTTATTCAATTACGTTTATTTTGCACGAGACAGATGGTACCAATCATAACGAAAATGTAATAAGAGTGCTAAAGATACTTTTTGAGAATTCTCTAGCTACCAAACAAATTTCTGTTTCAATCTCACTTTCCTCTCCGTCTACCGTGAGAACGTATATTTGCATAAAATCCGCTGTCCGTATATACGTATTGACATTGAAAAATTTAGCAAAATCGGAGTATTCCATCCAAGTAGTCCCAGGATTATTTCTTAACAGATTGGTTTGCGATTCTATCGCGTTAAATGAGAAATAGTTGCGATAGCGCAGAAATAGCAAGTGCTATATTTATTAATGGGTCTGAAAAATGAATCCCGCGCGAGCGGTGCTGTTATCTTTCCGCAGAGCAATTTATTCGGCGCGGAACGCCGGTTTTCCAGAATTCGTCGAGTTATTTTTACAACGATCACTCTTACATGGTTTCTAGTAACCTCAATCATTCCCGTCTTTTTCGATCGATCGCGATAGAGCGATTATAACGGCGCTTATAATTTGTCACGCGATCTGAATTGACCATACCTGGCGATAAGGTAATTACAATGCTTCAACGATTGTTATTGGTATGATATACGGGGTGCTTTTTTTTTTAGCGCGAAGCGATTCGTTTCGAAAGACAGTATCGGTTGGAGCCGGTTTTTTTTTTCTTAAGCATCGAGGATACTTCGACTCAAAGTGGTTACGCGCGCACGGCCTATAAATATTCTTTAGCTGGACGTTGGGTTCTCGCGTTACAGCAGGACCACT
The DNA here is from genome assembly GCA_933228935.1 of Pemphredon lugubris. Classification (NCBI taxonomy): domain Eukaryota; kingdom Metazoa; phylum Arthropoda; class Insecta; order Hymenoptera; family Crabronidae; genus Pemphredon; species Pemphredon lugubris. Next base: position 24,616,823 of record OW121817.1, on the reverse strand, counting down.
GATTGAGATTCTACCGAGTTAGATTGGTCAAAACTTTAAATTTACGTACTATAAATTCTGAACAGCTACTGTCACGTTTCTACGAGGTACTTGGTTCCGTACTAACACAATTAATTTTTCACGAAAAAGCGTCAAAATATCAGCGATTCTTGAGGGAGGCTAGATTTGAGCTTATACTAATTCCTAGACGCGATGTTTCTCCGCTCTACGCGGAGGTTTTGCTTTCGTTACATAAACCGCATAATTCAAGCGCCATTGTGATGTGCCTGCCGGATGATTACATCGAGAAATTCTGATCGGCCGATATCGTTACTCATACCGCTAATTACCATCGGGAAACTTCGCGCACGGACTTGAATTTCTCGCTAGCGGCAACTCGGCGATTTCGTCGCGTAAACGGATTATCGCGTGGAGTGGTTGCTCCGTCTCGACGTTCGACCGCGAACGGCTATGCTTACATTTACATCTAGTTACTTTGACCTCCAAGTCTAAAGCTGATTTCATGCCGATTTTGCAGATAAAGGAACAGTCACGTCCTTTTGTCTCTGCCCATTTCAGCCCATCCCGACGAAATTACCATTCGAACGTCCGACTAGACGAACGTGCGCCGTCTTCTCCACGGTGGTCCACGATTTTTACGTACAACTGCGGCTTTGCTTTAGAAAACTATCAAGTGGTTCTGTTTTATCTTCGAATCATGAATTATGTTCGCGCAAGAGGAAAACTTTGCGCACGGTCTCTATGCAGGGAGTGTGACTAATTTACGGGAGGGAAGGCGTATCGAGGTAGACGTCGAAACCTGGATATCGTCGTCGATACTCAGATCGAGACGATAGGGGTCGTTTCCCTTTTGAGTAAATCTTTATCGAAACCCGCGTCAACTTGTATTTTGTTGATTATATCAGGGAAAAGTCGGTTAACGTTCGAATCGCACCGACTAACGTTCTACGACTAAAGCTAGCCAGTTTTACGTTACATCTACTTATCACCGTGTAAAAACATAACTATCTATCGTTTTGATATCCAGGGAATATTCTGCAGTAAACAACGTCGTTCCGTCTGGATTTATTGCCGAATACTGAGACCGTCTGGCGTATCCTTCGTTACGACCAATTTGAGTGTGTGCTTGGGTAGTTTACCCGTAAACAAGCGCAAACGAAGTCCATAAAATCGCCTCGCAGGTGAGGCGCGTCATTGAGCATCGGTTTTGGAGTCCGAAAAAATCTGCGGAGGCCGCTATTTTTAGGTCAGGGATCTTCCATTCGGCCTCTCCCTGCCTCTCTCCTCGCCACGTTTCTCCACCTTTCCTATTACTCTTTTTTTTGTACTTGACTTTGCGCTGCGTCGTTTCGCTTTACTCCTTTATACAAAGCGCCGTAACGATCGACGTAAAAAATTTCTAAATCTCTCGCCGTACCTTTGTGGCGAGAGACGTTTACGCCGGGAGCGTTCGAGGTGTGGGATTGTTTTATTTCAATTTCGATTAAAAATCGACGTCAATTTAACGCTAATGCCACCGTCGCGTTCGTTTGGAATTTGTTAGAATCCAGGGTAGAAAACGTACTAGCCCAATCAACTAGCGTTGATCGTCACGACGTGGGCCACATCAATAACGTTAATGTTAATACTAATGGAATTAATATTTTGTATTATAGTACGGCATCTTACTTTTTTGCTTTTCTATTAAGCGCAACTTTGTGCTAACCGTTGTAGTAAATACGTGGAATAAAGTAGTGAAATGCGACAATTCGCGTTGTAATGGCAAAATAGTAAAAATAGCATAAATGCGTAAACGCTATAGAACCTTACTTAACAAGTAATTTCTATACGTTATTTTTGTCAAATTGGTCTCGTTATTATCTGTCGGTATGATTGAGTGAAAAATAAAAATTGTCGAGGCATTCATTACGTATTATACCAGGCATTGACGCGTAGTGTTTTTAAATAGCTGTTTCTACGAGAGCTCGGCGAGCAAAAAGCTGGAAATAAATTTGACCTTCTTGCGCATGGAAGTAAGCGATAGCGTTATAACAAATTCTTTCCGTGATCATCTATATAGCGCACGTATGCAGTTTGAACCAGTATCGACGATTGACACAGCGATAAAGGAAGAGTGCCGGTAGTGAGAGTTTTCAAAGGGCGTACCTTAAATACGACGGTAGACAGTGTGCGTCGCTTAAAACGGGCCACGAGTTTTGATAACGAACCGAAAATGTTTCGTGCAACGATACGAACATTCTTCGCTGACGAGAAAGACGTATTGACATTTTCTTAAACGCCCCCTCACCCTGTACAATGGCATAGTAGGTTTATAAATGATTCGGCATCGATACAGGATAAAGATAAAACAGGATTATTGGCGTTCACCGAGATTTAACCACTCGAATGCGTCAACCCCATTGCGTAATGCCGGACTTCCTGTCCCTGTCCGCAGGACTCTACCTGGCAAAGTAGGTCGTCCAGTAATGACAAAAGATCAAACGTAAAATTGTGACTCCGCCGAACGAACGGATACCCGCGTTACAGCCGAATTACGGTAATATTGCTTACGAAATAGCGAAATTATTGCAAACTGGTGGCGGTTCAAATTCTCCAATTTTCGGACAGAATTATCGTGAATGACATTCAGAAGTGGGGAAAGTTTGAACGCGATTTTTAATAATAACGTTAGAATTAAGTAAATGCCAATTTACGGTATGTTAATTTCTAACGTGCTAATTTAATTCCGAGTTCGTTTCACCGTTCAATTAACTGGAGCAAAGGTTATCGTATACGTAGATTCGAAGCACTAGAGTTCTGCGGAAGATGTAAAAGCCCGGAGAAATGTTCACTTCCTATTTTTTTTCGCTCCTTTACTATCAAAGTATGCACAGTATCTATTATACATTCTTTACGCTAAAATACAGCGGTGAATGTGTCGATAACTCGCGGAAAAAGTTCCATTAGACCCACTCAACTGATTGGCATACGATTTTGAAAGGAAAATTAAGTTTTATCGCGTGGCGACAGCTCGATCACACACGTGCGCTTGATACTTACATTAGAAAATATGTAAATTACTCAGACACAAGTACAAGGTGCATTAGCAGGTACGCATTATATTCTGTAAATTACGAGGAGTGCTTTCAAACCGTCGGAGGCCACTGTTCTTAAATGACAATAATATAATATTATCTTCATACATATTTTTTGTTACCGAGTTAAATTCAAGAAGAAAAAATAAAGTAGATTATAGTAATTTAAATATCAGCAGTTTAAATCGAACGTATTTGCCATTCCAAGTTTCAAAATTTCATTTAGATATCACGATCAACTTTCCTATACCGTAATTAAATAATGCATTTTTTTTTCCCTTTCAAATTCAGATTTTACGATGCAGCAGTACCGTGGGTCATTTCAATTGAAACTCGTCCAGTAAGCGAACACGCGTTTCCGAAAACATCAAATAATCCGAGCCAAGTTTCCGTTGTTCGCGAGTGTTGCATGTTGCAAGAAGCATATAAAATGTATCGCGGTATCGCGTTGCAGCAGAGCAATATTTCGCTGTTATTCGCCGAGGTGGGCATCGTTGGAAACGTGCACCGAATGCAAGGTGCATCCGCGCCGGTCCTCGCTTACTTCTTGTTCTCGTGGTACGCACACGCCGTCGTCTTTGAGCCCGGAATAGATTTAGGAAGCGTCGAGCTATGCAACGGGGGTTTGCCAAGTCCCTTGGTACATGAATGAGTTAGTTGCATGTGCGTACACGTGCTGCGCTAATTTATAGCATCGCGACGGATGGAGTGAGGCTCCGAACGTAAAAATGACGAATTCTCGAGGAATCGTGTGGCGAAACGTATCGCTTGCACACGAGCATCGATCGCTCGTAGTTGCGTTCGAACGACTAGGAGATATATCCCTGCATATTGTTCGTAAACGATTCTCATTATTATTCGTGACAATCCCATTGATATCGTTTCCATATTGTTTATAGTTCACAGGCGCGCACGGCGATAACTGCGTTGGAGCTTTTGATCGGCCTTTTCGTTAACGGTTTTTGTTTTAATTCGCGAAAGAAATCATAGTATTACTCTTATCTTACAATTAGATGCATTACCGTGCCGTTGGGGTCGTTTAACGGGAGAGATAAAGTGAATGGACGCTCCCGATAAAGCTTTTCCGTTGCGATGGTCATAAATGTAATATTCTACCCCGATTATCCTTTCGTTTCACGTATTTGATGGAAATGCGTTTGCCCGATTATTTCCATATTCTTGGTCGAGCACGAGAGACACGTACACGTACAATTTTCCGTACTGTTCACCGAAGTGTTCTTCTCCCAGGTATTGAAATTGCCATGTAGACGTAAAAGTGCACGTACTGGCACGCATTACCGATTCGATGCGCGTACGGTTCAGCAGTCGAACCCATCGCCACTCCAGAGAAGCATCCGCTAATCTTAGGCGAAAGCGCGGTTCATTCAGGTTCAGGCGTAGAATAGAATGTGCCGGGGGAGCTTTGTCGTCTGCATCGTAGAACGCCAGGAATTGCGGTGGCTCCGTGTGAATGCCTTCCAGAATGAAACTTTTGCGATAGAATTGCCGCCATAAAATCATGATCTTTGCGACATCCCTTCCGGGTGGAGGCACCCGTCCCAAGAATTCCTCGATCGACGATCTTAATTAGTGCGTTGCGTCGTTAACGGGTTCGTTTCCATTAGATTTAATATTCACACGAAATTCAGCCGGTGCTAGCTCGGTGATTCAGATTTTAAGGTTGACTTATTCAAAGTAAGGACGAGACACGCATTTCTTCCAGATCCCATTTTTATATTTGAAATGCTGTCGCGTGATTATTAAAATAATCCATGGATGAGAGTCTTTGCGACGGTATCATCGTGATAAACGTTGATGGATGTTCCGTTTTGTTTTTCAGAAGAGGAACCGCTGGAAAACAATAGGACGAACGGAAATCACTCGGCAGGTTCCCGAGGGAGTCCCGTGATCTCAAGTACGCGAGTAACTCCACCCTCGGCAGGTGTAAATCCCGGTCACCTGACGGCTCTTCACCCCACGTCCCATCATCATCATCATCATCATCAACAGCAGCAGTCTCAACAGCCGCCGCAACAACAACAGCAGCAACAACAACAACAACAGCAACAACAACAACAGCCACAACAACAAACGCCACACCATCATCATCCTCATCATCACAACAATCACAACAGTACACACAATCATTATATGGAAAATCACAATTCAAATCACTCGCAGCAGAACGCCGGTAATCTCGTCGTCGACGTTGAACCGAGCCACGACAATAAGAAACACCGGAACGGGTAAGGATTTGACCTCCTACCGTTCGCGTATTCTTATTACTTTTAAGTTTCTCCATCCACTTGTATTCTACGCAACTTTTGCCTCTTCCTTTTTTCTTTCAATTTTTCCAGTAACCTTTCAGTACGATTCTGTACGATTCTGTACCTTTCTCGTTGCTCTCGTTAATCCTTCTCCGCGGTATCCGCGTCTCCGTTCGTATTTTTTTCTTCTTCCTCCACCCAGTTTTTCTGTCTTTTCCTCTCGGTTGCCGATACGTCAGCCTGTTGCTTCGTACTCGCTCTCCCTCTTCGTCTTCTCTCGCTCCCCCTCCCTCGCCCCTCTTCTCTCTAGATGCACGGGAGACAGTACCGCGGCAGACTCTGCTACCCATTCACGCGGTGCACGTGTGCAGGGTGAATGGCACGTGCACGGTGCGTCGTTTATAGTTTAGAACGTCGCCTTACCGTGAGATCGAGACGCGCGGTAACGCGGTTGCATGATTATCGCGTAGAGCTTACGCTACGCGACAGACAGACGCGATTTCGTACCGATGCGATGGTGTGATTGTCCTCTCCGCGTTCCTCGATCGTCAGCTTTTCTTCCCTTTGCTTTTTACGCAAGTACGCGCGAGCGATATACCTATGTATATATACTTTTTTTTTGCTGATTTTGATACTCCGTTTGCGTGCATTCGCTCCAAATTTATTCGATTTTGTTAGCGGAAACGTTCATCGACGCTAGAACCATCGAAATTAATGTGCGCCTAATGTTTGACCAGATCAGTCAAAATGACTGGTTATTCGTCAAATGCGTTAGACAAGGAAAACAGAGCTTTAAATTGATTAATTGAATTCTTTAGATGTTGTAATAAAAGTCATAGAAATTTTCTAAAATTCAGTCATACTTTTGAGTAATTTTTTAATGAAAATTTAAAATCAATCCAAACGACTGATTGACAGTTCTAGCGTTAAATACGATTCTCTCGGAATACGACGCACTGTATCTCGAATTAGACTGGTTGCACTTTTGCGATTTGGTAATGAGATTAGTGCGAGAGAAAAACGTGCATTTGCAGAGCAGTTTGTTGCGTGTTATACGAATTGCTTTGAAAATGCAGGACAGATAAAAATTTGTCAACCGTGTAGTTCGAATGAAATAGATTATGGCGTTGGTATCTTGTCGTTGATGAAAATTTATAAGAGCGGTATCGATGCCCGATTGGAAACTAGTTTTCGCACAATTAAACTGCCACAGAAACGTATTCTTTTGCGTACAATATTGACCAACGGTAGAACGTTAAAGAACGAAATTTGTGTACACGATGCCCTTATTGTTCCTCCGTAGACCATGCGTAATCCGATCTGGTACCAGAGAAGTGCACAATAAATTGGAGAAAAATCGGAGAGCGCATCTGAAGGAATGCTTCGAACTACTCAAGAGGCAGCTGCCGTCGCAAGATGAGAAAAAATCATCTAACCTTTCCATTCTACACGCTGCGATCAGGCACATACAGGTATGTAAATTAATGCTACCGTACTAGGTATCTTTACGTTGTACGATCGATTAGATTTTATTTCTGCAAAATTATCGGCACGACACAATGATTACCACCTTGATGCAACAACAAATTATACTCGTAGAAATGTATTAAAGTTTGCCGAGTATCTCTCGATGATTTAACTGACGGAGCAAACCAATCTTTAGTAGGTACATTGTACATAAATACATTTTTTTTCGGCCTCGACGGTCTGAATTTTCAGTCGTATCGTGTAAAAATAATCTGAATGAGCCACCTCGTTACTTCTAGATTTATCTTGGGCTCCGTCGTGACTCCTGGAGCACGAAATAACAGCCAATAGCGATATAGTCTGGTCGATAGGAGTTTGCAGGCATTAACCTTGAACGAGCATGCCGGTTTTTCTTTTGCCGATCGATATGTTCGTCCATACTTGCAATAGTTATATCGTTAATGGTCGTTTTATCTTATCGAACGACCTCTAGGCTTAGTTTTGATGCATGGCGTAGAAATTTTTTTTTTTCAAATAACGCGTAGCTCTGACACTTTACACGGTGGGAAGAAAATGTACGTTTCCGAAGTATGATTTTTGTTGCATATGGTGTATGGTAACTTATCGGCACATTCGTTTAAGATGTTACGATAATAACCTTTTCTTTACGTGTAAATTCAAGCGCCGAATAGGTTCGGTTGTCGGATTTTCAAACATTATCAGCGGCTGTTGTAAGAACGGTTGCAATTTCTATTACCGATTACACTCATTGTTTGCATACGTATGCCAACGGTTAAGCACGTACGGCACTGAGATTAAGGTTGTACGTGCAACACTTTCGTATCGTAAAAAAATTTCAGTTGCATGCTCTACCGCGTTACGATGGTTTCTACCGTTTCTGTGGCATTAGAACCAGCTTGAATTAATTTCGCACGATACCCGTGAGCTTTACCATTCGATTGAAATTCACGCTAAAACAGTGAACTCGGCCGCGCGTTTCCTGTTTTTCAACATACTATCGCTTTTCGCTCGTCTCGGACACGCTTTCAATTTCATTCAAAGAAACGTTCATGCGTTTTATCGTCATCATAATCTTTTACCCAAAACTCACGACCCGATTAATCTCCCCATTCCACTAATCGCGTCGGTTCGGTGAACGTATCGCGCTTCGCAAATTGAACATCAATGGATGGCGTAACGTAGCACGACGATAAATATAAATCAGAATGCGGTGGATATCCTAATATCGGTTACAGAATAAAACCAATCGATTTTTATCAATTTTATCGATCCAATAAAAACAAGGTACATGCCACTGCCGATCGAAGGAAATGATTTTCTTGTTCTATCGTCCCTTACCGTTCGGAAACTTAGTTACTTAAGGAACTCTGCGTCACGATTATTCTATAATAATTTGATCTTGACATTTTTGTTTTTTCCGGAACAATACCGATAGGATCTCGGGGAGAACGAGGAGTTGTAGAACGGACATTAACTCTACGTGCGGCGACCAGAAGCTCGCGCGAATGTGCGTCAGTATCGCGTATCTGCGTCCCCGCGAAGGTCGACCACACCTCCTCCTTTCCCTTCTTCGCGATTCAGCTTCAAACCTACCACTATCTTTCCTCTCTTCGTGTCCCTCCTCTTCACTCTCCTTTGCACCGCGCCAGACTCGTACGCTCTTCCCTTTCTGTCTTTCGTCCAACCTCACTCAACCGTGCCCTCTCACTTCAATCCGATTACTCTTGTTTTTTCTCAGCCTCCCCTCTCCCCTCCGCTCTCTCTCTCACTCTCTCTGCTTCCTCTCCCTCCCATCGCGTCGTTACGTACTCATCTTTCCTCCATCAACCGTGCACTGATCGATCTCCGTCCGTCCGATGTCCGTCTCGTTCCTATACCACGTGCATCCTACGTATCACTTGCGCACAAACGAAACCCTGGTGTCATATTTCTCTTTCTCTCTTCCTTTCCGTTTTTCTTTTTTCGGTTCGCGGCAATGCACCCACGGTATATCATTCTACTTCTGCAAGGATATTGCCTTTCCCGCCGTTGCGACGGTTCCTTCTCTATCCTCTGTTTATACGTTCGCCTCTCTGTCGGTTGTCCAGCTACACGCAAGGGGGACGTTCTCATCTCTCCCTCTTTCCTCCGTCTCACTTTTCTGCCCTTTCCTTCACCGGTCCACTGTTTCCCCCCACTCCCCTCTGTTCATCCTGACCACCCGTTTTGCATTCACTCCCACTCGCCTTTCAGACTCTCTCTCTCTCTCTCTCTCTCTCTCTCTCTCTCTCTCTCTCTCTCTCTCTCTCTCTCTCTCTCTCTCTCTCTCTCTCTCTCTCTCTCTCTCTCTCCCTCCCTCCCTCTCCCTCCTCTTCTGCCCTTTTTCGTCCCTCGGGAGTCTCTCGTCCATCCTTGTTTCTTTCTTCGTCCAACTTGCCATTTCTCCCCACTCCGTGTCTTCGCATCTAGCGTCTTCGTTCCTCTTTGTCTTCGGGCATGCTGCGCATATACGCGTGTGTACGTGCGTGTGCTTCGCCACGAAGAGGCTTTACCTATTTGGTTCCACGTGACTGCGCGGCCATCGGTGTCACGTCGCATGGCACGTACGGTACACGCTGCTATCCGAACTTTTATCGTCCGACGCCATTGTTGGCGGCGTTAAAGCACGAAACGGAGCTTTACCCTGACACACCGAAATTGTTCCGTAACTTATCGTTACGTCGCGGTTGCACCTAACTGCCGGGGGGATTATCGATTTGAGATTTCCGCTGGGAGTACCTCACGGCAGGCCAATTAACCGGGGCTCATTCGAATGGTTTACAACGGAGCGTCGTTCGAGTTTTACTTTAAAAGCCATGGAAAACGACGGAGAAAGTTCGTCGATTACGATTGAGAAGATTACGACGAACCCGCGTGAAATTTGCTGGATCGATAGTTGTACTCCGCTCCCTTGAAAAACAACTTCGATCGTTCCGGTGTTTGGTTCGAAAGAATAGATCCTGCCTGTAGTTTAAACTAGAATGCGTCTCGTGTATCGCTGTCAAATTTTTACAAATTTCGAATATCGAGAATGGTCACGTTTTACGATCACCATTAGGCACCGGAGTAATCTAAAATTCTACGCGAAAGTCTTCGCGGCCGGCGAATATACCGTACGATGGCCGACACAATAATAACTTCGCTAGTAGCTGCCAGACTCGCTAGATCGTTGAGAAAGACATGCCGTATTATTCCGATGATTAGCCTCGCGTCGTCCCGCGAGTACGATCGGAATAACGCAATAAGCGTCGTCGCACAAATTTGTTTTAATCCCCATTGCACTCCGACTACGCAGCCCCATCGAAAAAGAAGACCTAATTGATAAGCATACCTCAGACCCGTGTAGTCATCCGCGGAGGCTGGAGTGCAGTGTAATTATTTGCCCCTAAGTGCTACCGATAACAGAAATACTCCCAGAGTTGGGGTATGGGTAATAAATATCTATCTTCGAGTGGATCGTAAAAGGGTACTCGAGGGAAAAGCAGGTACCCGGCGAACGAACAAAAAAGAAAAAAGAAAAAAAAAGATCGGTAATAAAATCTAACTGGATAAGTTTCCATTTTACACGATTTCCGTCGCAAACGCTCGCGCAATTGCTCAGTCTCGTTACTTTGCAAACAATTCCCGTCGCTCACGTGTGCGCGAGCATCGAATAAAGTTCGGTAAAGTAAGCGATTCAGCGGCACGTATGACGTGGAAGATAGCGACGGGAGGTAGAGAAAGAAATGAAAACACTATTTGTGTATACCCAGTGCGCGATATTGTGCGCCGATCCTGTTGGAGGCGGTTTACCCACGTGCTGGTAAGTCGCGCGTGCGCCTATTCATGCAACGACCTTCGTCCTCCTTCCTCCTCGCCGCCCCCACTTTATTCGCGTCCCTCTCTACTCGTCTGCCCGTATCTCTCTGTCTATTTCTGCACTCGTATCTCCGTCCCTTTTGCTCGACGCGGACGCCGCCCCACCAGTTTCCGCGCGTATCTCCTTTTATCTCGCGCCGTCTTTTGCTTTCCATCGTATTATACCCCCCCCCCCCCCACGGCCTCTGTAGTCGCGTCCCTTTCTGCCCGTCTGTCGCTTTTCGTACACATTTAATCTTGACCCATCGTTTCTGCCTTTTTCTCTCTCTCTCCCCCGTCTGCATTCATCGCACTGTCCCTGTTCAATCTTTAACCGTCCGTGTATGCCTTTCTTACTCGTCCTTCTCCGTCTCTCTCGCCCCCCTCCCTCTCCGTTTCTTTCCCTCGCTCGCTCTCTCTCTCTCCCTCACCCCCTCTACGATCGTACCACGTGTATACCACTACTCGCCGATTCTACTGACATTCCCTGTCACGTGCTTTCCATCGCGAACATTTGCGCCGACATTAAATTAAGCGCTTATCAAATTATTATTTCCTCCAAAGGAAGGACTTCTCAAGATTTAATCGATTATATGTATTATTCCGTAGAAGTTGTATGTCTTATTTCTCATTTTACTCTGCGTAATTAATCCTTCGGCTCTCTTATTGCGAAACAAAATCCAGGTGGATTAATTCGAGGAGGTTACTCCAAAAGTTGCGCGAATGGAGAACCAAATTTTAGACAATATTCGAGCGTTGGCTCTCTAGTTTACTTGTCAATATACTTTAAATTTGTTTATATGACTTTTGATTACTGTCAAGCTTAAGGGAATATAATACTTGGGTGATCGATGCGTGAGTGTGAGTTTCATTATTTTTAGGCTACCCTTGTAAAAATCTAGCGCACGCGAACACGATGATGCCGTTTATCAGATTCAAATTACACGGAATAAAAGCTACGTCCTTGCGCATATCTTTCTCTCTTTCGAGTTCTCTTGAGCTGCGTGCATCGTGCATTACTGCCGGTGTTTAATTTGTCACGTGCACGTTCCTTCACGCACGTTTCTGCTGACGTCAAAAATATGGCTTATCGTATTTCGAGGGAGAAGTATCCTGAATCTGCACCAGTATCGAATGACGTCGGCTCAAAAGTATTCTCGAAAGTGAAACGAAAAAACTTCTATCGGCTTTCTCTTAACGTTTCCGTGTGACTCGTAAGGTGCGCTTTGCGAGCACGATCTAATAGCGAGCGGCGGATGCTACGATGGTCTCTTACGTAGCATACAAATTGCAAAACTGTGCGATACATTTTCGAATTATATTTAGGATATGTCAAACATCGGGGGACCAAGCGTTCGAAAACTTCAGACCCGTTTTGGAATCTTTTTTTAATCGAGCGATACGTTAAGAAACAATTATGGATTTACATCAAAATTCATCCCGTAACTATATAAACTTCAGCGATCATGATCTCTTGTTAACAGTTAGGTTTTAAAATCATGATGCGAATTTTTAACACTGTAAACTTCGAATTGACGTCAGATATGTCGACGATTGATTTGCTTGGATTAGGTAGATAATGTATTCGATGAGCGTTTAAAATTAGGTAGCGAAAATTCGAAAACGTTCGGCGTTTATCGATAATCGTTTATGATATAAATTCGTCCGTTTATCACTGACTATTGATTAAAAATTGATTCTGGATTTAGTTGTTAACGTTGGGAAATACCCAGTAAAGTATATGTATACAATCACGGGAGTCTTAAACAGTGAAAGTGTTTTTTTTTGTCCACTCAATATACCTTCATTAACGCGAATAAAAATATGGAATGGAGCAAAGCGGCTGGCTATCAATTAAATAGACATTCGCGTTTCCTCGTGCGTGAGTAATCTGAATCTGTCCAGTGCACGAGATTACATAATGACCGGAGCTTTTTGTGTTTAATAGGCTTTTAATTGGTAGGTAATGAATTTTTGTCGGTGCTCGCGCGTGTGATGGAGCCGAGGGGTAGAGGATCTTAGGGTTCGTGTTGGTGAAAATCGATTAACACTATGGCATTTAAATCCTGTTGCTATAACTTACGTAACTGGCGATTATGTTGCAGACGTTAAGAAGAAAGGAAAGAGATTACGAGCACGAGATGGAAAGGCTTGCTAGGGAAAAGATCGCAGCCCAACAAAGATTGGTCGCTCTCAAGAAGGAACTCGCGGCTACCTGGGATCACATCGATTTTAATACTCTTTTACCGGACCAGAATTCTGCGGCTGATGTGATGGTCACGAAAAATGGTAAGTCCGATTAGTCTACTCGAACGCGAATACTTGTTTTTTTTTAATCGGCTGTTTCGTCGTCATGGACGATTAGCTGACCTCAGGTGTGCATAATACATATGTGTTTCTGTGACAAATGTACTGTACAGAGATGAGAATTTTTCCTCGTATTAATACAAGATACAAGAGTTGGAGGAAAAGTTGAACTCGGTTATCCCTTCATCTCGCGTTATAGAAAAAAGTCGGTTGATTTATATCATCAATACGCTCAGTTGAGGAGATGGTAAAGTGGAACATTAAAGTTTCAGAGAGTATGGAGGTAGATGTAACCGGGCTCGCTCGAGGTGGCACGAGGTACAGCAGCACTAGTAGTCTCAGCAGCGCTGCCACGGCCAGTTCACCGCAAACACTTCAAACCACCAACACTACTTCCAATATTCATAATCAAGTTGTAACCGCGGCAGTCGTTTGTCAGACGCAGGGTCTGAACCTGGCACAAGGCTCTAGGGAAAGTCCACCTGCAAGTTTGAGTCCTGGAACTCCCGCACCTAGCATTCCTACTCCGGCGCAGGTAAGCCCAACGAAATTGAAAAAAAAACTGCAAACGAATATGCACATTTTGACAGTTGTCCCGTTAACTTATGTGAGTGGCTTTGAGAGTCCGTTGCGCACTTACAATTAGTAATAGACTTCCTGTAGTTCTTTTGATTTCGGTTGCGTTAAAGATATCTAGAAACAATTCAAACACCGACGCTGGTACTGAGAATGCAGTAATTAAGGATACACGAAGGGCGCGTATTCAAACTTGCGCTCTAAATGTCATCGCTCCAAAAGGTTAAAATCGAAAAGCTCTCACATCCTCGACAGCTCGTTTTGAATGCGGGCCAGAACCTGGATGTATACATAAACTGACGTTTTTCTTGTAGGAGAAAGTTACTACTTCGCCGACCGGTATAGTGCAGCAACCGCATCAGTTGCACCTGCCTATCAGTGCCCAGATGTTGAACACGAGTCAAGGTCTGACGACAATTGTTCCGGCTCTTCAGCATATCGGTCCGGGCTTGAGGGTGATACCCGGCGACACCAGGCAGCTTCTGGTTACTCACACCACTGGTAACAATGAATCCAGACCGCTGACGTTGGCTGTGCAAAATTCTTCGGATCAATCGAGGCCGCTGATCGCTGTGCAATCGAATACTGGAAGCGAACCGAGGCCGGTGGCGCTGGTCGTTCACTCGTCCACGGCGAACGACAATAGGGTGACGTTCGTGCATTCTAATCTGTCGAACAACGACAGGCCGTTGGCACTTGCCGTACAGTCGTCCGCGAATGACGTCAGGCCAGTTACATTTGTACATTCGGCAAACGAAGGAAGGCCGTTAGTCCTCGCAGCTCACTCTCCCGCACTGAACGTGTCGAGTGAGTACTAGCCAGCACCTGTTACTACGTAAAATGTAGTCACGATTTTCCCGTTAAACAGTCAGGATAATTCTGAACTGGAATTCAGTATTACGATATTTTTTGTTGTCATTAATTGCTCTTATATGCGCGAAATAAGATGCTAGTAGGATTTGGTAAAGTAAGGCGAAATTGATGTTACAGATGCTCAGACAAGGATAAGAGCGGGAGATACGCAGACCACCCATAAAATGGTCGGCGGTGTGACATTGGTAGGTGGAAACGCATCGGAGCTGACAAGACTTCCCGGTGGCGCTGAATTAAATATACTCCCAGCAAATGGTACGATGTATTATCGAAATGTTTATTCATTATTATTGAGAAATATTAAGAGTAAGATATTATTGCACCGATCGAAGTATCGTGCTCTCCTCGAATGTTTTGACATTGCGGTGCGTGAGTTTTGTTTAAGATTTCGATGCACCATGTACCAAGGCCAAGTCGTACTGTTACGATTTTGTAATGAATTGGTGCTATAGAAAATTGCTCATTTGCAGAGCATTTCTTAGTCACAACATACAAGAATGGCTTTGAAAATGAGTAACAAATTCGCAGAGAAAACTTTTCGCATCCGTGTTTTTGCGAACGCAAGGAGGTGTACGTGCCATTATACAATCGTTTTCTTTTTAAATTGCAGGATTAACTTTGAGTCATGCAGGGGTATCGCTTCAGACTACAACAGGTAAACCAGGCTCGACAGTAATGCAAAATGCTCCGTCCACAGAGGGTATAGCTCACATTGTTGGTCAACATACGCCTCTCTCTGGTTTGACACCCATTGTCACGCCTATGACCGTCGTCTCGCAAGGGAATCAGGTGACTGCTCATATTCTGGCACCCTCTAGCCTTGCGGGGAAAATGATAACGACCCCGATTCTCAAATCTGTGGGACAAATGCCACTTGTAAACGCTCAGTATATTAACACTACGACCTTAGTAAAACCTGTTGTTGTCGTGAGTTCTTCATCGGCATCTACGCCACAGTCGACGACAGCTTCCAGTACGCAACCTTCCTCAACCCCGCATTCGACCGTCTGACAGAATCAAAAGAAAATTAAATTAGTTTGAGACAAGGCTAGGTTGTATCGCTGCATCAAAGGATGGAGTAACAGAGATTACGATAGATGCGTCTTTAACCGAGACGAATCTACATTTCGCAATTATCCGACATCGCCGACTCGCGTAGGGCCAAGGATTACATATGATGACGTTGAGTCAAAGGGTAGTGTTAAGACAGACACAATTATAAGAGTTTTAGACGAGAGAACTTTGTCCGTCATGCTATTCCCGACATCGAAGACAAATTTTCTATTTTCAAAACTTTACTTGCGTTCCTTCAGGATTAAATTCGATTTTCAAGCTCTTCCAAAGAGTAAACCGACTGAGAAGGTGTTGGAAAGCCTCTTTGCTCAACTTCTGCGATTGTACATGGTACCTTAACTTTTTTAGAGGAACAATTATCAGGCTCGTTGCACATACAAATATTTCCAGAAACGATGCAATAAGACAGCAAAAATCAATGCGCGATTTTCCACATTTACCATCAGCGAATAATAGGTAATACAAATTACGTAATAAGATCGTAGTATGACCAAAGTATGACTTTAAACGCCCAATTTGTTTTTAATTGAAATACAAATAATCTTGCAAAATTATCATTGCCATTCTAGTTGACTGTCTTTTGCCGATAGGCGTAACATTATTATGACAATTTGTGATTGTTTTTGATAATTGTTTCTTTCTAGTTTTATCAATTTATTTACGTTTTCTTCAATCCAGACGTTCTTTCAGACATGACTCTGTATATGTACTACTATCCGTAGAATATCAAAAACTTGACTTGCTTCAGAATTTCTTTCTCTTTTGTACTACTTCGAAATTGATTCATTATTGTGTGATCTTTACACTACTACGCGGTACCTCGCTACAATTGGAAAGTTTAGCAAAAGGTAACGACTGTGTTTAGAGTGATGTTAAAATAGACATTTGTATGATAAGATTGGTTTAAGTTTTTGAAATTGATAGGAATCTTCAAATTGGATGGATGGATATGCTTGTGCTTTTAAATTATCACATAGTGGCTGTGGAGAAACGGTTATTCAACTTTATCGTGCGCCTGTATTTACTTTCTAAAATTAGAACGTAAATTGATCTTTCGTTGTATCGAATTCACGCCGAGGAACACGGTTATGTTTATAATATGCTCAAGTATTTATTCGCTTATATTTATTCTACAAATGTAACTGAGCATTAATTTTTCGAATTGGCTACTTGATTTTGATTACTTTAACGGGTTAAGTTTCGTAACCCTCGTCTGTGACTTGGAAACATTTCAAAATATGTATGAGTATACTTTAAGGTAATAGTTCATTTTTCTAAACGTGTACATATGATGGGTTCTCGAAAATACCACAAATCAAAGTTGCATAATATGAAGTAATTCGTACGAACGAATAGCAAAATAATACAAAAATTGTCTTTCGGGGAGATCAGAATGAATATGTACATATAACGGGGTATCGTACTATTTTTAATTGTTTTCTATACGTAAGTAAAAATTTATGTTTCATCTTGCAACGTTAATTTTTGAGCTATCATTTGATATACTCGATGTGAGACCGTTAACTGTGTTTGTACACCTGAATTAAATTAGCAAATCATGCCCTTGAAAGATTATTGCTAATTATTTGCGGGGAATTTTGTCTCACGAATGTCAAGAAATTCAAACTGTTTGCAATCAATCGGGGAAGGCTTACGAAAACTAATTCTCCATGTTCAAATAATTGGCCGCATTGTTCAAAAACTTTTGGTAGCACATTGGAAGAAAAAATGAATTTGAAGTTACGTTTCTTAGGCGATAAATTTGACATATAAACGAGGAAATTTGTTACATAATGCATATTATTCGAGAACTGCATTTAAAGATATTTGTTATTTTCGAAGAAGACTTTGAACAGAAGTACAGAGCATGCTCTCTTTCAACATGAAAAATTTGTAATTCTTTTTAGATATTTTTACACGTGTACTTCTGTTATGTGATATCGATATGTCCGCGTAACTTCATTCCCTTATTTTAAATTGCAAACTTTAAAAGAAATTAAATTTTGCTTCCCATACCTTATCGGATTACCAAATACACTTCGACAGGCGCTATATATTTATTTTTGGGGAACGGGAGGATGCAGTTCTTACTTACTCGTATTCCATCGTGGGTAATTCCAAAAAAACATCTTACTCTTGAAATACATCTCTACACACGTCTTTAAAGTACATTTCTCAGAGTGTTTTACTATGTTTCTGGATCATCAGTTTCGCAGATATCAGGAGAAGCACTACGACAAATTATTTACATCGTACTGTTCCTTTGCGTCAACAGACGAGACCAAAAATGCCGAAATTAAGCAATATGCGAGCATGAGAAGAAAGAAAACGAGATATTTGTCCAAAAGTGTAAGCTACGCGTTTACAGGCTGGTCTTTTTATACGTATGAGAGATTGTGTGTGCGTGTGTAAACATTGTGTGAGTACGCGCGCGACAACCGTTAACGGTCTCTTTCAGATATCACAATTTGTACACTAGTATTATTATTACTCGTATTTGCGTATACACATATATATCTTGTTTTTTATTTTTTAAATTATTTAATCGAAGGCTTGGTCAGTCACTTAAGCTGATATGTAAGTATGTAATATGTGTGGGCGCTATGGCCCTACGTTTATCAACAAAATCGTTAATGGTAACGATCTATTAAGTTATTGGATATATAGGAGAGCAATATTTCTTTCAGGTAAAATCACCTGACCAATCGTGAATCATTTTTACTTTACCGTATGGTATAACACAAAATGTACAGTTTTCAACGCCTTTCGGGTTTTAATTGATCGAGTTTCCAGCAATTGTAAGGCACATTGATTGTGGACATTTACGAATGTCTCTCGGTTTACGTTTTCCTCACATTTGTTCCTTCTTTTCTTTTGTCGAACAGAACGAACAAAAATCGATAGAAAAACTATGAATAGTTTTGTTAGCAGGTACAGATGAACAGATAAATTCTCGTCCGTTGCTGACATTTTCCGCGATGCACGTTAGTTTCCTAAAAATTGTAAAGAATATATCTTTCGAACGGCTGTATTTTTATTCGGTTATAATAATAATAAGTAAGCGAGACTATTATTCAATAACGAGGAGAAAAATTCATGAAAGTGTGATTCATTGACGAAGCGAGAAGATAAAATTCAATTTAATAGAAGTACTAGTCATTTTGTTTCCCTTTTATTAAAGTGACTACGGATAACCGGGCTCTCGATTTGTAATTCGGCACTTTTTATTTAAACCGACCTTAAATCGTGCAATGGATGTGAACAGCCGTACTAGATGATGAGGGCATTCTTAAAACACATAAACCGTGAACAGCAGGAGAGAACAGGCACGCTGGGAGAATTATAAACTTTTTTTACTAAACGTAAAGCGGGTAATTAAAAGATCGATTATCCCGGGATAGTTGAGACCAATGGTTTGATTATTGATAACGTTAGTTCGGATGGAAGCACTTCACAAATTCATGTGTAACAGCTCAAAATTAGCCATTCATATTGATCGAGACGATTTATTTTTACGTTGAAGAGTTCGTAGTTACCCAATTTGCGGTTAGTACAAATAAAGATAGAAAACGACAGTAAGGCAAATCAAAGTAAAAGCGATATCGTATTTGCTCTTTAATAGCAACTATAAAAGAGACTACCGAGAGAAGGGACGAAGAAAAAAAAACTATCCTTTTGTACATAAAAATATTGTCGGTCACAGAAGACCTTCGAGAAGATCGGTCGACGAGGGTTTTCGGGGGAGAAAGTATGGAGGACGTGCGGGGAATATATGTGTACATGAACAATGTGATATAAGTAATTAATAAAATTAATTAGCACTATAGCGTTTAAGCAAACTGTTAAACCGTTTACAGCGTAGAGGTATGATGCTATTATTTACTAACATCCTAAAGAATCGCAAGAAAATCTAATTGTACATAGAATTACGAAAAAGAAGGAAATCATGAGATATAAATATGTTGAAAATGAGACAAACGAAAAAGTGATGTGAGAGTGAACGTGAGATGGCAAGCGACAGAGAGATAGAGAGAGAGAGAGAGAGAGAGAGAGAGAGACAGGGTGTGTGAGTGAGAGAGTGAGAGGGGGGTGGGGGAGGGTGAGTGAGTGTGATAGATAAAGTCCGAATTTTGGCACGCTGGTTTTACGCCGACGTCTTGTGTGTCCCTTGTGATAGAGCCTGTAGATTGTACTCTTGTATGAATGGATAATGAAGAGAATAAGTGTGACTGCGCGTCTAGTAAGAGTGTTGTTGTTGTTGTAGTCTATGTCGAATTTTGTTATATGCCATCGCTGGTATATGAAACACCCGGTATATCTCACGACTCTTCGAAGAACTTGTTGTGCATTAAAATGCAACGTAGCGCGGTGATTTACGATGATCCCCGCGCATACATTTTTTGTTTAAAAAAAAAAGAGTGCGACGAATTTCAATACAATCTATTACAATAAAACTGTGAGCGTGAAGGTTGCCCAATCCTCCTTGTAATTGTCTAGAATCAGCGCCACTCGAAGCTTTCGTCCCGATTAAGTCTGATCGATGCGAGTGTTCGAATAAACTGATTTATCGATAAATTCTTTTCGCTGTTTTTTTCCCGTACATCTGAATCGATATTAGTAGACTCCACTTTATTATTAATCTTGCACGCATGATACAGTTATATTTTCGAATCTCTCAAAACTTTCAACAGACTTCTTCGCGAATGTCGATGAAACAGTCTCGCATACACAGTCTAATCGCGCTGAAAGTTCCAAGTGTAGCGAAACCATTGTGCGCTTACACCATACATATGAAGTACATAGCCAAGGAGATATTTCGAAAAAAAGTCTGTAGTTATAGTAAATCGATCCATGTCGACAGTCGGAACGACAGTTGCCACGTGTTACCTTGACGGTCAGGTGGTCGAAGACGGAGTCTTCGCCTTCGTCGCGATTGCTCGTATTAACTTACACGCTCTTGATACGGGTAACAAGAAATCGTCCTTAAAGGCAGATTGAGCTAAATGTGAAAATCAAAAATCGGATCTGCCGCTTAGTGGCTAGCGTTTAGATTAAGTGTGTGCAAGTGCACCGTTATTGCGAACGCGCGATCTTTACGATTCCGCGGTACGTTTTTACGATTCTTGTAACTAAAACGGAGCAAACCGTTGAATCTTTTTCGCGTAGTTTCCTTCGGATCATTAAAGGTATTTTTGTTTATAAGGCGTGATTATGATTTGACTTATCACGAAGGGGATCGCTGGTTTTGTATGATTTCACGTTTCAATTGGCCAACCGTTTTCTTTTTTCAGGAGGGATTTTTGTTTTCGACAATTTTCAGAAAAAGTGGAAATTGACGGTTTCACAATTCGGACTTATGAAATTAATATATATCGATCGTATATCGACACACTGTTCGATAGTGCGTTCGCATGCAATGCAGCTGCAACTACGGACCTTTAGAACTAAAAGGAATTGTTCGGCGCATATTCGATTCGTGCGTGAGATCGAATCCTCGATCTCTGGTTGCCGTTGAGCTCGTGAAATCGATTGGCGCGTTTTCCTCTTGTGGCTGACTTGCACACAAATAAACTGATGATTAGTTTGGCCATTGTTTCTTTGAACCTCGTTGGTCCATCAAGAATACTCAATTTGAGATCCCAAACTTGCATTCAGTTGTATATCGCCCAACATGGTTTCAGCCTCAGATACTACTGGGAACAAAAGCACCGGAACAGCTGCAGTTGGGTGTAAGCAGAGGATGCGACAAGATTGTTTCCAATCTATAGATTATATCAATGTTCCTATACAGTTCCTATACAATGGTTAATATTATTATTAGATTCGCTATGTTTGTTTGGTACGGAGGACTGATTTCTATATAATCTGCATATAGTCAGGACGTAATCTCAGCAGTATAAGAATTGCTCAATATTACAGATAATTATGACATTTCGTACAACTTTGAAAACTGATCCGATCCGTTCCGTTCCTTTGAATTTCGTGCCGCCAAAATAAAAATGAATAATAAACTAAAAACCGAAAGTTTCCTATTCTGAGAAGTAGCAGTGCCATAGCGCGGCACTATTGACAATACTGAAAATAAAACACAAAAAGAATCGACGATTGTAGAATAAAACAAAAAAAGAACTTGATACGGTATGCAATTCTGGGGGAATACTTGGACCGCCTATTATATCTACCGCGCACCCGGGATGTAGTAGGACAAATGAAGCAAATTCTGTATTAAATGTCGAATTTTTACACATAAATAGCAGCCCCGAAATTCAATGATATCCTGCAGCATGAAAAGCCGTTGACCGGGAATTTATCAATATATCAGGGGAAGGCACCCCACTCTCATTGTCAGAGACCTCCTCCCTGATTGATCACTATGCTTTTACTGGATCGGTAATTCAGTTTTTTCGGCACGCAAAGTGATGATCAAAGTTGTGACTGTTTACGTAAAGAATAATTAATGTCGTGGAAATTCTTGCAATAGCAAGAGTACACCGCCACGACAGGCGGACCACGAGGATTCTCTCCCGATTCGAAGTTCCGATGCAGTCGACTTCCGGCATATGCGGTTACTGATTGACAAGGTATATGCAGGTATATGTATGTCCCTCTCATTCAGAGAGGCGGGTGGTTGTGGTACACCCGCTCCGAGTCCCCTCGAGCACTTTTGCTCAGCCTGGCTGTCACACTCGGCGAAGATAGACGTCAACTTTCTCTAGCTCTGGGTCCAGTACGAATGACCACTTAACCGATGATTAGTAATTGATCAGTGGTCCCGTGGTCACATGAGGAATAATATCAAGTTAACCAGTGAATTTTTAATTTGACGATCCATTTATTAAAAATATCCACTAATTCACATTGTGTATTTCATTACTTTCAGTTAGAGTAGAGTATGACACAATTATTATATTGTCTTCTATCTACGCATTTGAGACACTTCTAGCACATAATTCTCAAAATATACATTATCTCGTGTTCATCCTTTACAAAAGACTAGATTAATTCTTTCTAGACACTTCGGTAAATTTTGAATTTCTAACTAGAATCATGAACTTTTTTTTCCCTAAACATCTTGGTCAGGTTCGCAGGTATTCTCGTCTGCTGAAGATCCATATATAATACAATACATATATGTATATCATATGTATATGTATGTATAGTATATCATGTATCTACGAATTTTGCAAAGATTCACACTGGAATTTGTGTAAACGGCGACACACCACATTGTTTTGCCGCGGAAAATGCGCGTTGTACGATCAAAGAGAGATACTAATTGATGCTACTAAAAGTCATAACGATACCGTTATAATTACCAATTTGTGGAATTTTCGAAGACGCGATTAGAATT
Organism: Pemphredon lugubris; assembly: GCA_933228935.1. Lineage (NCBI taxonomy): Eukaryota > Metazoa > Arthropoda > Insecta > Hymenoptera > Crabronidae > Pemphredon > Pemphredon lugubris. Next base: position 24,593,958 of record OW121817.1, on the reverse strand, counting down.
TCACAAAACCCAATTAAAAATACAGCTAAAATTATACTAATTGTCATTGAATTTGAATCTTTTTTTCAATCAGATCATTTAATCTTATTTTCACGAACTGAATTCTTCCGTCAAGAGAGTCCAGGAAATTGTTAGATCAACTATAACAATATGCTCATGACCATTAGTCTTCGCGACAATACATATACATGATTCGCAGTGTAACTCACACGGATGTAATCTTAATTCAAAAGCTCGCTTTTTCGCGTAACGTAAACATCAATCAAAAACTCCGCTTGAACGGCAAAGAACGAATTGACGCGTACATAAGTGCATGTTCTACATGATACATAGTGATTTTAATTCCAACGCTATTGATCGAGGATTTTCGTGCGACTCTAGACAGTATAATTAAACAATATGTTATATAGTAATAAAATAAAATCACTTAAATTCAATTGTAATAATTGTATAGCGTATTATATTAGTTATTAAAGAGTATAATATATTACATATCTCTAGATCAAAAGGTACTCTCAATTGCATATACATGCATGGCTCTCCATACGAATATGGAATTTAAATAGAAATCTGATATTAGGGCTTAAAATAAATTGACGGGCGTTAAAATATCTTGGTATAAACGAGGATCCTCGATCTTTTATAAATAACGTGTATATCGAAGACGGAGATAACATATACAGCCAAAATATCAATTAGTTGAAACGAAACCACTCTGAAGAACGATCGCGCTGACGTGGAATATAGTATATCGAACAACCACGTATCACTTTCGTGGAATAACCCTTGCAGTTTTTACTTATTCGATAAATATTTTTGGCGTTAAACTAGCCATTTATATACAATATTCTGGCCACAGAATATGTACAGTTATTTATAAATACTGCTTTACGACTAGGTGGACGCTACTACTGCCCGACTGTCGTCCGTTGCTATACTTTTCATTCGTGTCTGGATAATTAATTCGTATTACGGATAATGCGAATTCTGCTACGTACTGTGGAGAAGTGGTACTTTTAGTTTGGCAAAATTGTTATGTTATACGTTACATACCGATCCAAATTATTTTTATCAGACATTATTATACGTAGTGTAAAAGAAATCCGACAGACAAGGTCTAAGCGTAACAGTTTGGATCATAGATTGTGCGCTGTAAAACGTAAGTTTTTCTTTTACAGTAATTGACTACAATTTTAATATTCCCTAGTATTCTTTCGTTAAACGAGTGCTCGTTAAAGAGCAATCGAGAGCAAGTAATAAAGAGCCAAAAGTTTTGCGCTTATAAAACTAATCCCTCTTCGATATACAATGAATTCAGAAAGGAAGAAAAACGAGAAAACAAGAGAGTGTATACATAAACAAGTATGATCCCTCGAGAAGTGCAGATTGAGTTCAAAGATTATGGGAGACAAATTGTTATTATTGAACTCTTGCCATCGACATCTCAAACCATAAGCGTTTTCATTGGCGCGTTAAAGTTACTACTAATTGATTGTTCTGTTTATGAATTCTAAAGCATTCACACATTAACGAATCGGCACGTAACTTCGTACTTAGAAATGAAACGCCGCGTTAAAATCAAACTTACGAATATATTTTCTTTCCATTCTACGCAAATTCTGTGCTAGGATACGTTACAAAAATATTTTAGTCGACTAAAGATTGAAAGAACACAGCTTGTAGGGACAAAAACACCCTTGGTTTGGAATAGTGACGTCGGTGGTTAAAAGCTAGCTACATTTTCTGGTAGAAAAGTGAATTGGCTCGGAATGTATTCGAATAACCAATTCCATGATTCTTTAAAGTCTCTTGTTATTCTGACACAAAGCAACGGCGACGAATTTTCCGTTAGTACGCGAAATATAATTCTTGGTTATTGTTCCTGTTAGTAAAATATTAAAGTCGCTTTTAATTAATTAGTCAAAGTATGCCGTAAAGTGAAACGTAAAGAAATAATAAAACAAACACCTTAGATTAATCAATAGATACTATGCTATCCGCTCGCGTTGCGTTTTCGCGCCGCGTAAACACAATTCGCTTAACTAGGCTCCAACGACAAGGCGTCATTTTTCTCTTACTATACAAGGGCATAGTTTATAGCGTATTATAGAAATCGTATTTCGATGAGACCGTCATGCGTGCGATCCCTTTGAATATGGAATGAAGAAGTGATTCTACGTATTGTTATTTCAAGCGTGAAACAAGCTTTCTCTTCTTGTCGTGAGTAATATCGTTAAATTGAGATTTATGAATAAAATCTTTATAGAAACCACTCGAAGTTACATTAAAATAGTTCACACGCTCGCTCGTGGAAAGCGATAAAATGAGAGCTTATTCGAATAATATAAGTCTAACGTGAATGAATCTTAGAACACGGTAAACAATAGTGGCATATTATTTCTCTTTTAATGGAAACTTGGAGAGTTATATAATATAATGATAACTACGTATAGTTATCAGTCAGCAAGATCAGAAGATGATTCGAATCGCAAAAAGTTCATTCGGTCGAAGGAGTATTGTAGAAGCAACTGGTGTTTTTCTATGCGCGAATCTCCATTTTTTAATTCGTTTGTCTTTCGTCTCCTCCACCTAATTATATCATCCTCGCGATCTTACAAAGAGTATTTTGTATGGGAAGAAGTGAACCTACGATATTAAGATAGTGGCCGTATTATTTCCGTAGTGTTATAAGCGTAATTTAAATAAAATCGATACACAGATCGGTAGAAAAGTTCTAAGAAATCATCGCATTGACGTTACTGCCGATCTCTAGAAAGATCGAATTCTGACGTCAGCTAGATAGATTCCGTCTATCGTCCTGTACTTTGGATATACACAAATTATCCACGTCTACATTTCCACCGACAGTAAAAAGTATTCGGTCGGGAATGAAAATCGAACAACTTGCAAAAAAACTGACTCCCATCAGCGGTAAACGGACAATTTTGTAAATACGTAGTCGTAGTTGTTTCATTGTAATTTTGACATCTTCGTAAAATGTTTTAGAAACATTTTTGTCTTTGTGGCTAGTATAATATCAAATGGCGCTTTCTCGTATTGACTACCCATCGGAAAGGGTGCACTAAACATTACTAAAATAGCTTATATAAAACATCTGCTTGATGGCGATAGATCTATAATTTGATTTAGTCGGCATTATAGTTTCGATTGCTTATCATTAAAAATACTATATCGACATGGACTTTGCACTTATGGATAACAACGATTTTACTCGTTGCCGAATATAATTTCACATTGAAAGTAGTTCTCTGTCTTTTGTACTGCTCTATATGCGCTACTCTGCTTTTTTCCACGGGGATGGGGGGGAAGACTTTTTTCATCTAACCGACGATCTTATGTCCTTGCACTTCCCTTTCTAGCGTTTCGATATCTGCGATAGTTGACGATAAAATACGATTAGCTTTCTTTTTTGGTCGTGCGTATTCGAAGGTGTTGTATCACCGTTAGAAAATATTTAGTGAACTTAGTAATATTTCATAAACAATCTTTTGGTGACAGACAGCATATCTAAAAAATGCAGCTAGGCTGCATTGAATTTTGTATTCAAAATGCAAATTCCACGTATAAAAATGAGGAAAATGTAATATTTCAGAATCGAAGTCAACGACAAGAAACCAGATGTGAACGTGTTATTCGTGATTCGAAAGTATCGAGCGGTTATAAAAGGAATTAATAAATGCAAAAACTTCGTAACATGTACGTACTTCACAGAGATCTTCACATCGGCCAGAGTTAGCGGGATATCGAACGTACGTTGAGGCAGGTCAACGGTAGAATTTGTACTCGGCGGTGCGCGATATCTTTATCAGCTACGTTTTCAAACGTAAATATAAACCCGGGGCTTATCTTTGCTCACGATACACCGTGCGAATCTGCATCTACACCGAATACTTCCTAAGTTCAATCATATGAGTCTGACGCTTGATGCGAGCACTATTGCGAACTGAATAAAAAAGTGCGATACAACAGAATGCTCGTTACGCAATATCCTTTTGCTTCGGCGGCAAGACGAATACCGTATTTACAAATTGGCACTTTCTTCGGTTTGGAATAGTTTTTTTTTTTTTTAATGCGATTAATTCCGATGCGTGGTCAACCGAGAGAACTTCGAATGTCAGTGAGGCGAACAAGAATTCTATGGTAACTCATAGATACGCTTCTTTGACGCGTCACCTTAAACTGGATTAGAAACCTCGGTTGCTATTATACACACGTTACTACGAGTATGTACAACGACTACGGGCAGCTGACATCGATGTCGCTCATTCCGTACGAACGCCTACTCTCCCTCTTCTTTTTTCTCCCCTTTTGTTAGGTTACTTATTTATGTTGAACACAATGATCGAAAGTATCAACCACAATAGATTTGCAAATGCAGTGGGAATACATTCGTTTACTCTATACGTAATTCGATTACTGGCTACAACATGCTAATACGACCGAATTCACAATTTTCGTCGTAAGATTGTTCGTTCTGCTTGCGCCGATATTACTTGCCTCTTGATTATCTCTTTCCTTTGTTCTTCAATTTCTACCCTTTCTCATTGTGATTACATTCAGATTCCATCGTTGACAGTTCGATGAACGCTCGATGCTGCTTAATAACTGAATATATCCGATAATCTTGTTTAACGGTGGTCGAGTGAACGGACTTAGGAATTAGAGTGCATTCATTGTCTCAGAATCTTGCTGCGTAGATAGATGTGAAATAAATGCAATGTGCGTCGTATGTAATCACGCGAAAAGTAAAAGGCGAGCGTTCGTAACACGATCAACGTTTAATCAACGCACTCATATTGGATTCACGCCTGATTAATCGCTTTTGTTCGGCACAGCTCCGTCGAAATTTGAGGTAGAATAATTTAGGAAAGAGAAAAATGTGAAGCGTCACCGGTGAATGATAGAATAGCAGAGAAACGTTTGACAGTACAGATTTTGTTCCTCCATCGACTGACTCCATATACGTTCGCCTGGTTGTCGTCTATAAGTTACACCGTCCAGCATTACTTTGCACCTGGTATTTTTCCTAAGACCTAGAAATCATAACAAATTAATAACTATGACTCGTTCGTACGGTTGGTGTATTTTGTCGATCATAGGAATTGCTTAATAGAAATATTCAACCTACAGTTTGCCGTCAACGAAAGGTCGAAAATATATGCCGCGCTCTATAAAGGTTTGGAACGAACAAAAACTGAGCTTCCGGTGCAGCAAATTAACTAACATGCATGTATACCTAATTTTGAGCGTTGGGCATGTACCTGTATATGTGTATGCATGTGTATATATTTAGGAAGAAAAAGGCTACTTAAACATACTTTTGAAAGATCTACACCAGTGAGTGCTTGGACAGCTGGAGGTACTTGTCCAACGAGGCGCGTAATTTCTCCGCTGGTCATATCGTTTCCACCGAGCAGCACGATTTCTTCCGTTCTCGCTAAAGGTGCTGCTACTTCCGCAGCGATCTGTGAAAAGTCATATATCAGTTAATGTGTAGCGTTCTATCGATCGAGCAAAAATATTAAAAGTCTTATCGTATTTATCCGTAACTATTGAAACAAAGATATACAAATAGAAATCTTTACCTTCGGCAGGGCGTTCAAGGCAATATTTAAAATGGCCGCATCGCCGTACTGTCTATAAACAGCGGCTTTCATTCGCATTCGTTCAGCTTCCGATATACCAATCGCTTCTAAAGCTTGAGCCTCGGCTTCTCCGATCAATCGAATCCTCTCAGCCTCGGCTTTGGCCGCATTCACGGTCTGCGTCCTAAAAACGATGAAACCAATGTAAGTACGCTGACGGTAGAAATACCAGTGGCTACAATATTGGCGGGAATGACGGATAAAAGAAAAAAAAAAAAAAATTTGTATCGCAAGAGGGGTGCAACGCGCCTTGGCAGTCAGTTATCCCGACGAAGGTTTGCTGGACCGGAAAGGGTTAAGAACCTGCACTGGTCTTGCAGATATTAAATTTATAATAATCTTTAGATTGAAAGTACCTCTTGCCTTCGGCCACTCTACCGATTTTGTAGTGCTCAGCTTCAGCGGGCAATCGCACGGTGCTTTGAAGTTCATGTTCTTTTCGGCGCACCTCCTGCTCCTCGACTTCGATTTGTTTGCGCCTCTCTACTACTTCTATCTGAATCTCCTCGTTCCTTATCCGTTGCCTTATCTTTGCTGCTTGAAGTTCGTAGGCTAGCTGAGCCTCCGCTTTCTACGGAAAATTCAAAGAGAGATTCAAAGACTAATGCGTATTAAGCGACTTTCAATTGTGCCAATCGCGTTTTTTCGATTTTCGCAATCCTCTTCGTTGACTAAGAAATTCTCTTACCGCTGTATTAACCTCCTGGTCAAAATGAGCTTTTTGCAGTTGGAAGAGTCTAGCGTTATCCTCTATCTTGGTATCGGTGTTATATTTTATATCCATCGCCGATTTCTCGCATTCCGCTTCCTACGAATCGGAAATGATAATCACACAATTACATTACATCGATTATAAATAAACCAGTACACCGCGAAAACTGAAGATACGTTGCTCCGAAAACCGACACGCCATATATCTGACGGTTATTATGGCTAAAAGAAATCATAATTATTCTTCTTCATCTCTCCGCCGCAAACTACGTATAATCATAATTTTTATTTGGAAATGCTGATGCGATTTCTCATGTTTTTCATTTTGTTAGTGAAATGGTAGTCTGCGGTCTCGCCGACGCCAACACATACCCGTATGCCGGCATCGCGATTCGCCTCGGCGACGCCAACGTCGGCGTCTCGTTTAACGGCGGCAGTCTGGGCTTTTCCGAGCGATGCCAAGTATTGAACGTCGTCGTAGACGTCCTTTATGGTGAAAGACAGGATCTCGATGCCCATACGTCCGACGTCTGGTGCGGCGACCTCCCTTACGAGCGCCGCGAATTGATCTCGATCTTTGTACACTTCCTCTACCGAGAGCGTACCTAGCGAAATACAGAAACTACGTTTCATTTTTGTTATTGCCACAGAGTCGTTACCACGTTAAATTTTATTGTCGCTACGGGTAATTGAAGTGAACCTTGAGTCGCGCATCGACGCGGTATTTTCTGATTTCGTTTGGAAATTAAAGGAACCCTCGAAAAACATGTTTACCGTTTCAACTCGAAATTACGTTTTTGTGAGAATAATCTATTTTCATAACTCGAACGAACGAACGAACGAACGAATTTGGCGACCTAAATTTATAAAGAATGTAAAGGTAGAATAAATATTTTTCCGATGTTTTCTCGAGTCAACAATCTTGGATATGATCTCGTGCTTTTACCGACTTACGTGGAGGGTAAATATGACCTATTTCCCCTACACGTGGGACAAACTCGCCTTCGATCCACTAAGGGGTGACGCGTGGATAGTTACGTCCACAGAGTCCTGTTTAAAAATGTACAGTCTAGCGCATACATATATATTTGTAAAACTCAAATACGCATAAAGTGGAATTTACAATATAAACTCTCACAATTTTATTTCTATTTATCATTATATAAAATATTGTTACTATTACGAACTGTTACTGGTCGTGACCGTCCTATAAACGTTGTATCGTGAAATTTACCCAATATGGCGCGAAGATGACCTTCCAAGGTAGAGAGAATGGTTGACTTTATTTCATGAACGCTCTTCCCAAGGAATTGTTCGCTCGCGGTGTGTAACAATTCGTCCGCCTTCATGATTTTACATTGTGCCACTCCGGTAACGGTCAACGGTACACCCTGGGCAGTTTCTACGCTCTCGCAGACAGGGTTCAGCGTCATCACCTCGAGAGACAAGCGCTGAACGTCGGTGACGAACCACCACGTGAAGGCGTAGCCCCCGACGATGGTCCTTTTTTTCATCGACCCACAACATCCTCCTAAAATCAGAAATAGCGCAATTTTGTCAAAAAAAGGTGTGCGTACGATTTCCTTGAAATGAAATTTTATTCGTCATTGTTCGAATATAGTTACCGGGGATAACAGTTATTATAAACGAAACATTTCGTTTGTGCTTTTTATGGGACGCAATGCATGCTCGGTATGATTTAATGTGTTGTTATTCTGTTTGTTTATTTATTGTTGCGCAACATGAGTTACGGTTTGGGGTACACGAAATTGTGCGTAACAAGCAAAATCGTGCTTTCGATCAACAGACAACGCGTAATGTGTCCTCGTCGATGTTACTTGTCATCGCATTGCGAAAAATGGTTTTTCGAGTATTGTTTAAGTCACATAAAATATATAACCGGCGAGGTGCAGAAACAAATGAAAATTTCCCTGGAAAGTTGTTTATTACTATATCATGATTTCATTTGTATTTCAGTGGCGATCGTTAAATAAGAGGTTGATGTTGCAACGGTAAGTAGGTCGTCCTCGTAGCGGCTCTTTACCGTAAGCCCGGTGACGTCAAAAACGATTCCTCGAATGCTGCCGATCGTTTGTCGTCGACGTGAGACACGTCACGTACGTTGCTATTGGAAATTTAAAGAAAATCCGCGATATTTTGTTAAATGGACCGCGTGCTAATATGCGAGTTATGCGTCGAATCCTTTGTTACTATCTGTAGATACGAAAAAGAGGTCTCGTTTCTATACACGAATTTTGGGACTTTTAAAATATACTGTGCTAACCCATTAATCCCTAAAGTGAATCGAATTTTGGAGTTACAGTCGTCATTTGAAGACACCAGTTTTTATGTGGCAGAATCTGTAAAAGAAATTGCTAAAAAGTTTGATACGTGTCCACGGTACCGATGGTTGGGCGACTTTGATAATTATATTCAGGAATTTTCGTTCGCGCGTTACGGTAACTCGAATCCCGTTTACGACATTCGTCGATACGTCACCCATTTGAATTAGAAATTTATTCTGGATTCGCCATTTGGAAATTTATTCGGTATATTTTATTCCAGTTTTTTGCTATTGTAACACAAACGGGCGTTAATTTCCATAGCGACTGGAGAAAACTGGGAAACGTAAGTGTTACCTACATTCGTGGAAACGAGTACCGATAGAAGGAGAATCTACGGCATACAAAATTGCATCCATAATTTGATGGTGTATCTATCATACTTAACGTTTCAAACTTCCTATTTGAGTCATCGATTAACGGAGACAATAATTGTACGAAAAAACTGCAATACTAATGTCAACGTCAGATAAATTTCTTCTTAAACGTAAAGTTCCATTTCAACGAGAAACGCTTGAATGGCACATGGATGCGGAAGAAGGGATTTACAAATAAGTAGACGGAGATGGGCGATGAAGCGAGGCATTGGATCGAACGAGGTAGAAGAAGGAGAGGGGAAGTCGATGACCGTTATGTGGCGTCTTCGCGTTCGAAAGGTTTGTAACCTGTTTGTACCTGGCCTGCTGTTCCGATCTCGATGGATCCAGCATGCGGGCAGTCTTGCCAAGGTCATGGTCAGCGTTACATCGTCCTTCGTCCGATTAAATAGTTTTCACTGTTTTCCGTCACGTCATTGTCCCCGCGAGCGCCCCCCTCCGTTGGTGAAAAATAACTTCCAAATTGTGTTAGTCGATGGATAAACTCTCGGCATCAGTTTCCGAAAACGTCGCGACGCGGGAGATAACTATCGCAAAGAGGGTCCGCGTCGTTTTCGCCCGAACGGATTTCGAATTACAATTGAGAAACGTGACGCGAAATAATTAATCTATATTCAATTTAACTTTAATCTCGACACGGCATTTCCGAGCTCTTCGAGATGAAATATATTAGAAGTGATTTCTAAACTGTTGCGTCCGACGTGTTTGTTAAGTTTTAGTCGAAACGAGCACTGCAATTACATGTTCCACGTTTTCTCGTTGCATATAATCGAGTGCTTTACAACTTCCGGTGAAAACAGTGCGGCGGATACCCGTTTACGAAGATTAACCGAAGTTTAACACCGAACTTCATTCGAACGTTCGTTAGTAGTTCTTGGTGAGTTACGTGGTTCAATGACGTCGAGAAGAGAGACCACATGTGGGAAGACGACGTCCTGACAACAGGTGTGTTTGTAAAATTGAATTAAGAATGAACGTGCAATATAATACTAAAGTGCAACGATTATTCAAATGAGAAGCTTCTAGACTGCACCTTCCATGCTGTCTCAGGGGAAGTAGGTGAACAACTATTGCTTTCCTTTTCGAATGGATTAAATTTCTTTTAAACGTATTGTGCATCGCTCTCGCGATAATATCCGATAGCATCATTTTTCGTTGTACACGCTATTATTAATGGATTAAATGAAAGATTTTTTCTGCGTCCACCACCACATTGCTGTACCGGAGTGTCTCTGTCTAAGGTCTGTCGTAGGTTTGGAGGTAATGTTACTTTGATGTTGCAATATCATTGTAAAATATATACGTTAACCTCCCGCAAATATAGCGGTGAAGGTTACAGCAAAGATCAGTGTCAATGGCGGGGTTTACATCGGAATCGTTCTAGTGGCGACACGGATAGCTACAGCATTCTCTCGAAGAGAACGTTCAAGCGTATACAACTTTCTATGCAATTAGCCAGAGATCGAAGTTTTCCTAACCGAACATCATTTAACGAATTTTTAATTTGGAAATATGTTAGTATTAGTAAATATTACGCTGAAAGATCAAAACCGAAAGTTCTTCGTTACGCAAGTACCTCTACAACAATCTATTTATTGAAATTTAGAAAATGCGAGCTTCTCGAACCTTTTTGGTGGATGACAAAAATCGTGAATCTTATTGCGCCCCCCGATAACGTATCTTACGTTTGTGTGAAGTTTCAAGTACACGTCGAAGGATATGCAAACTTTCGATGGACGAACGTGACAATCGTCGTAGGCACAGTGCCCGCGTTCATAGGGAATTACTTAACAACCGAAAGTTTCGCGTGTCATTTATATTCATCCCGCGCATGCATTACGTCCCTCAAACCGCGTGGGACCGTCTTTGACATTTCTTGGATCGATTTCTATGCGGCGGGTGCCAGTATATCGGCATCCAAAGGACAGTGTCGACAGGTCGTCGAAGCAAAGAAGACGGTTTCCCCAAGAATGAACGAAATTTTTACGTTACTTCCCGCGGCAAGTTCGTTTTAAAGTAAAATGTCAATCATTGGCCAAACCCAACTTTAATTTAATAAGGTTCGGCTTTCTGGAAAATCAGTTTTCTCACATTATATATTACATATTGTATATCAATCGATTTGATATCGAAGTCATTTCTACCGAATCCAGTGAAATAATTCCATCGAGTTAATATCGGTTTGAAATATTTGATGAAAGATTCATCGTACAATTTTTGCGTTTGTCGTAGGTGATAGATAGAAAAACTATTGAAACGTAAAATGGGCATCGAGAGCGTTTTGGCGGGTGGCTTGACATCCGCGTCCACTGGACTTTCGTGGTTCTTCCCGGTACTCGCGGCGGCGCTCGTCTACTTTCAGTATGAAGTTTTGGATAGCGAAGCACCTCCTATTAATATACCTTCCGAAGTGCTGCTGCCATCTTACGATTTCATCGTTATAGGTGGAGGATCCGCAGGTAATGGAATAAAAAAAAAACAAATGTATCTCAACCCTTTCGATATTAACGACGACCATCATTAAACGACCGCTGTATAATAACAGCGAATATACTCGTCCGTAAAGAATTCAACCTACTCGTAACGTCAAATTGGCTATTATCTTTATTCTATATTAAAAAATTGAAGTTGTTTTAAAGACCGGTCATTATACCGATGACACGGTGGTAGGGATAGGTATACGTGAAATGTCGGTAGGAATAGCGTTAAACTGTCCGCTCAACGGTGGCATGGCGGCGAAAAATGAGACCGTATCGAAAGGGTTAATCGTCACTGCCATCACGGTTACTTATATCGAGCTCTGTTGTCATTTTCATTGAAAGGTGCTGTCGTGGCGAGTCGTTTATCCGAGATGGAAGGTTGGAACGTGCTTCTCTTGGAAGCTGGAGGCGACGAGACAGAAATCTCGGACGTCCCTCTTCTTGCCGGCTATTTGCAGCTCAGTCAACTCGACTGGCAATACAAGACCGAGCCCCAAGGGGATTCCTGCTTGGGTAAATAAATGTGGTCTTACGCGGCTATCTACGTGCCGTTAACAATGTTTATTCGTAGAATCGGAACCGGGTACGAGTAACTCGCGTTTACGTAACCATTAGCTACAGTCGTAATCGTGCGCGCTAATAACGCATCACACGAACGATCAGCTAGTTACGGATATCGCGCTATACATCCCGCGTTCCATGATTCTCTAGAAAGTAGACGAGCGTCTCCACAATCTTTGTCACTCGTGACGTGATTACAGCTATGGAGCAGGGTCGTTGCAACTGGCCACGCGGCAAAGTGATCGGTGGTAGCAGCGTTCTCAATTACATGCTTTACCTCCGCGGCAACAAGAGGGACTACGACATTTGGGAGCAGCAGGGTAATCCGGGTTGGGGTTCCAGGGACGCTCTCCGTTACTTCAAGAAATCCGAGGACAATCAGAACCCTTATCTCGCCCGTACCCCCTATCACTCGAAGGGCGGCTACTTGACCGTTCAAGAGGCACCCTGGCACACTCCACTCGCGGCAGCCTTCGTTCAAGCCGGACAGGAGATGGGATACGAGAATCGCGACATCAACGGGGAGAAACAGACCGGATTCATGATCGCTCAAGGCACCATCAGACGTGGGAGCCGTTGTTCGACGGCAAAGGCCTTCTTGAGACCGGCGAGGTTGCGTAAGAATCTCCACGTCGCGATGCACTCCCACGCGACTAAGGTACTGATAGATCCTAAAACGAAAAGGACTTACGGTGTGGAATTCGTCAGGGACAGCAAGGTTTTTCGTATACGCGCCACCAAGGAGGTCATTGTGTCCGGTGGTGCAGTAAATTCGCCGCAATTGTTGATGCTCTCCGGTATCGGACCGAAGGAGCACTTGACGCGACACGGTATACCGGTGATTCAGGATCTGAAGGTAGGCCATAATCTTCAGGATCACGTAGGTCTGGGTGGTCTGACGTTCATGGTGAATCAGGAGATCTCGATGGTGGAGAAGAGACTCCACAGCGTGCACGCGGTGATGCAGTACGCGATTCTCGGCGACGGTCCTCTCACCGTTCTGGGCGGCGTCGAGGGACTGGCTTTCGTCAACACAAAATACGTCAACGCCTCCGACGATTTTCCCGACATCGAGCTACACTTTATATCGGGCTCGACGAATTCCGACGGCGGCCGACAAATCAGGAAGGTTCACGGATTGTCGAAGAGGTTCTACGATGCCGTTTTTGGTCCCATCAACGACAAGGACGTGTGGAGCGTCCTCCCTATGCTCTTGAGGCCCAAGAGCAAAGGTGTTATCGAGCTGCGTAGCAAGAATCCATTCGATCATCCGCTGATATATCCGAATTACTTCAAAGAACCCGAGGACATCGCCGCACTGGTGGAAGGTGTGAAGATTGGCGTCGCTCTCAGCAGGACCGCCGCGTTCAAGCGTTTCGGCAGCGAATTGAACTCGAAGCAATTCCCTGGGTGCAAGCATGTGCCGATGTATACCGATCTTTATTGGGAGTGTATGATCAGACATTATTCCGCCACCATCTATCATCCCGTTGGTACGTGTAAAATGGGCCCTTACTGGGACCCGGAGGCTGTCGTCGACCCTCAGCTCCGCGTTTACGGTGTTACCGGGCTTCGCGTTATGGACGCATCGATCATGCCGAATTTGGTTAGCGGTAATACTAATGCACCGGTTATCATGATCGGGGAAAAAGGTTCGGACATGATCAAAGAGTTTTGGCTGAATGGACCTAATCGAGGATGAAGGCTCATTCGTAAATTGGAATAGGTTTCTCTTGTTTGCCTAGAAATACGGTCCTAGAGATAGTTTTGTAAATAATCCAACTGGATTTCTGTAAATACTTAATAGTGTAATTAGTTAATTGTAAGCGTGTAATTATTATATGGAATAAGAGAATATAAATTCAAATGTTAAGAATAACTTGGCGAACGAAGTTTGTTTCGCGCGTCTGACTTTCAAATTGTTTCGAGATTAGCGAAACTCAACTACTTATTGGAGAGTTGAAATTGAATCGCTAACTGACCACGCGTAGCGAGCGATACGATGACCAGTGAACAATTGTATCTTCGTATTAAAACAAAAACTACTCGTGTTTTTTATATCGATGTCTGCCGGTGAAAAGTATTATGGACGTCAAAGAAATGTCTAACGACACGGTGTGCATGTTATCTCTTATGATTCACGAGCCTGATTGACTGTATCGTGAGCTTAAAAACGAACGATAACGCGAGTAGTTTGAGGAGCACCGCTCGGTGACTTTCTTTATGAGAATTCCCACCGGTATTTTAACGAACTCTGCAAATTTGCGTTTGGGGGCTCGAGCACGTAACGAAATCTGCTGACGCAGCGGTGAGGGAAGAGAGGGACCGTCGACAGTATTTCTTTCAATTTACATTGAACTTTGGCAGTTCGTCCTGGTATTCGATACGGAAAGTGAAAACTTATCGGAAGGATATTTTGTACGATACTAACATTGATAATACAATAAAAGAGACAACATTGGCTTTTAATCTTTGTTTTGTTATATCTAAGAAAACTACTTTACGCGTTTCGATGCAGTTGTAATATATCGTTTACGGGTTGCTGACTTATATATTTTCTATCGGAAAAAAGTGCTGAAGGGGGAGAGATGCTACCCATCACTAGATTTTCCACCCTTCGTATCTCGCTCTCGTACGGTCCGGAGGTGAGTTATCTGATTTGTTTGAGATTTCTCATTACCTACATGAGACGCGACATCATCGACCGGGAACACAGAGTTAAACCGACGCCGCCGGGAAAGCTTTTGACCAATTACGATTACGTGATTATTGGCGGAGGTTCGGCGGGTTCGGTGTTGGCGAATCGTCTATCGGAGAACGGAAATTGGACGGTGCTTCTGTTGGAAGCTGGTGCCGATGAGCCGTACTTGTCCGACGTGCCATTAAGTTTTCCAGCACTGCAGCTCACCCCGTTGGATTGGAAATTTAAGACCGAGCCTTCGTCCGATTACTGTCTGGCAATGAAACATCGTCAATGTAACTGGCCGCGAGGCAAGGTAATTGCTAACGATATGAATTCCAATCGGATAACACGGGATACACGAGTATCACGTTTGACGAGCATTTCACTTTAAAGAAAGGGTAATTTGACCGTACTTTTTGATCAGCCATTGAAGTTTCCTAACGACAATCGGTGACGCATCGCGAGACTTATTAAATATAAATTTCGCGCGATCGCTATCGCGAAAGCATCCTCGACGAAACGTTGTGCCATTAAAAACATAGAATCAACGGAAAAAGTCGGCGTATCGCAAAACAAAAGGCTTTTAATCTCAATTCTTCAAGGTACTCGGAGGAAGCAGCGTCATAAACGCAATGCTCTACGTACGGGGCAACAGGAAAGATTACGATACTTGGAAGGACTTGGGTAACCCGGGATGGGATTACGATAGCGTGCTACCGTACTTCAAGAAATCCGAAAACATGACAATAGAGAATCTTCGAGATTCGCCTTATCATCAAAGGGATGGTTATCTGACCGTCGAGCACTTCAGGCAACGTACTCCCATCACGGATTACCTTTTAAGAGCTGGAAAGGAAATGGGATACGAGAACGTGGACACGAACGGAGCGACACAAACCGGATTTATGTATTCCCATGGTACCTTGAGAAACGGTCTTCGTTGCAGCGCTGCCAAAGCATTTTTACGTCCTGCCTCGAAGAGGAAGAATCTTCATGTTAGCATACATTCTATGGTGGAGAAGATTCTCGTACGGGAGGGTGAGTTGTAAGCTACTTTTCTCTCCGATTCTTTAGGGGGCACAAATTTCATCGTACGGTAATGCGTACAGGGGCGTTCTGTCTAGCGATATACACGTGTACGTGTTTATGAGCGCTCGTAGTACGGTAAACGTAATTCGATGGTTCAGCTTCATTATCATTGTAATTAGGTCGAATTATACAGTACTGATAAATGAGGCAACTCATCGATTTCTCGTGCGTACATAACGCTTCGTCTGCCACGTCAATCATATTTGACACGTGAGTTTCCGTACTATCGTTACGCAATATGAACTTTATTAACGCGTTGACTGCCACGCCCATTTTATTTTCATAATTCTATACGATATGTTGGAGAATTGAATTTTTGTAAAATACTATATTCTAATAAAAATTTGTAATCCTTAAACGGGACAGATTCTGTCGCGTAAACTTCTCTATTTGTTTGCGTTGTTCAAAATTTCAAAGAAATGGTTTAAATAATTTCAATATCGGACCCAAAAAATAACTAACCCCGTCACGAGTGGTAATCGTGGCAGTTACAATGTCAAGGGAAATATTTTCAAAGGTATTTAAACGAAATTCTTTCTCTTTGCAGATGAAAACTCGAAAATCGCTTACGGGGTGAAATTTCGAGCAGGAGGGGAGCATCGAGAGGTTAAAGCAAATTACGAAGTGATTTTGTCGGCTGGCGCAATACAATCGCCTCAATTGTTGATGCTTTCGGGCATCGGTCCCAGGGATCACCTAGACGACGTGGGAATTCGCGCGATCCATCATTTGCCTGGCGTCGGTCAAAATCTTCAGGATCACGTGGCAGTTGGTGGTATGGCTTATCTAATCGATCCGCCGTCTAATTTCACGGATCCCAGGGGATTTACCTTTGTTTTACCAAAATTCGTCACGAAGGAATCGGTGAAAGAATTCGCCGCGAATTCCAATGGACCTATGTACGCGGTTCCTGTTTGCGAGGCGATGGGTTTTATCAACACCAAGTGAGTTTTCGTTCGACTCCGTGAGAACGAAATTTGAGTTTCGATTTTAACCATCGCGAGTCAACGAACCGTACGAAAAGATGGCAGGATGTTTCAAATATAATTTTAGGTCTATTTCTTTTAAGCAGAATTCAATCGACGTAAATGGTTACTTTTAGGTACGCGAACGAGACGGAAGATTATCCGGATGTACAATTGTTCCTCGGTTCGACCGCCGACAACACGGACGGCGGTCTTTTTGGAAAGAGGGACTGTGGCCTCGAGGATGACTTTTACGCTCAAGTCTACGAGAACATATTGTACGAAGAAACGTACTCGATAATACCTCTCCTGTTGAGGCCACGTAGCAAGGGTCAGATTAAGCTTCGTTCTTCGAACTCGCACGACCATCCGATTATCGTTGCCAATTACTTCGAGGATCGTTACGACCTGGACGTCTTGGTAATGAAGCCAATTCGAATGCATCGCTTTCGCGCTACAAATACTTTTCAGAATTTCATATTGATACGGAGATCGGAGATTAAAGTTCTAACTCGATGGTACATTTTCTTCGACATTAAACGTTTAAAAGTTTCTCGTTACATCGTTTAGGTGGAGGGAGCAAAGTTTGTTCACAAAATGAGCCAGACCTCGGCAATGAGAAGCCTGAACGCTCGACCAAATCCAAACGTGATCCCAGAGTGCTCTAAGTTTGAGTTCGCGTCGGACGAGTACTGGCAGTGCCACGCTCGCCAATATTCGATGACGATTTATCATCCCGCCGGGACATGCAAAATGGGCCCTGCGGATGACAGCATGGCGGTGGTCGATCCCAGGCTGAGGGTACACGGGATTAAAAGGCTACGCGTGATCGATACATCGATTATGCCGAACATTGTCTCGGGAAATACGAACGCGCCGACGATTATGATCGCTGAAAAGGCTGCAGATATGATTAAAGAGGACTGGATAAACGGTGCGCACTAATTCGATTTGTTTTGAATGGGAGAATCCATTTTCTTGTACAACAAGAGGCCCTAAGATCCTCATTTGAATATTTGGTATGGTGTATAATAATCGGAACGGTATACATATATATCGATGTCGAGGTCACGAGGAAACGATCTCAATGACTAAATTCCAAGTTAATTCGTGTGAACTATTAATGATGATTTCGCGCACGTTTTCGGTCGTACAAATATGTGACTATCTGTACTGTAAATATGTGATCGCGTATGATTGATCATCTCGGAGACCCACGTATATCGACACTTCGAGGGTGTGTACGCCTACGATTGAACCGTACCGTTACGTCAAATACTAAAAACAATAAAGATCAATCTGACGCAACAACCTCTCGTTTCATTAACTGTCCCTCCCTTTATTACAATCTTGTCTTGTTTCGCGTACGCGCGTGCACCTACAATTGAATCGTTCGTTTTTAAAAGGCGGTCATCCCTATTCTGGTCTATTTTTAGAAATACACGTTAGCTAAAAATAGCCGTGACGTATTAACTATTAACTTCATTTTTATCAGAAATTTGTTGGAAAGAACGCAATGTATATTTTCGACGACCCCTATAGGCGTATAATAACGGCATCTTGCGATAATTTTTTAAATAAAAAGAGTTAGAGCGTCGCCTGAATTAAAAAAAAAAATTACATAAAGATCTTAATGTTTCAACACGTTTGTTACCGACGCGTAAAAGGGCACCGTCTACCATAGAATAAAAATGTAGAATATGTATTTTGAAGTTGGCTGCTCGCGCTAACGGTCCGATTCGGAAGACGCAAAGGCTGGGAATCGAGAAATAGTTAAATATCGTATAACGGACGGCCATCTTGGACTTTCATCGCGATCGAGAATCGATGGATCAGCCTTGAGATGCAATTATGTAGCTACGGAGTGATCGATCTCTTAACCCTTTCAGCACCGAATACTTCTGCCGGAAACAGTCCGCGTCTCTTCCACAAAAAGCTTCTGTCTCGCTTCTAACGTCACGGGTGGTACGATCCACAAAAGAAACAAAATATAAAATGACGGAGCTGGATTGATTGCCTTTAAAGAATTAAAGGATCGCAATTTCGTTCTCCGGTTATTAACTTCCGACAAAACGTATCCCGCGTTCATACGGAAAATAGAAATGTTTTTTGCGCTGTCGCGCTTTCTATAGAGATAACCACCTTTTCGAAACAAACGAACATTTCGAAAGTCAGTAAAAAACATCTGAATTAAGCGATCGATTAATAATTTACGTCTCGTGGAACCCGTCAATACGGAACAAGCGAGCATGTGCACAAGTGTAGATTACGATTCTCTAATGCCACGAGACTTTCTTCCACCACGCGAACGGTGCTCCAGCACATATATCCGAAATGTGAACTGCGATATGCTTCACTTCATCGGCTAAACTAGTGTAAGTTGCTCGGGTATCAAAGTGGTGACTTAGATCAGTGTAATTATATAATAACCTGGGTGGATTATTATAGCGGTTGGTAAGAGATAAGAAACATCGACTTAAAGAATACAAAGTAAAGAGTTATTCTAACGATATTATATTTCGTAGAAAGCCAGTTAAAGACGTTACACGTTTTAGTTGTTTTATACACGAGTACGTGGAACGTATTTAACACGAATGAATTCGAGCGCATTTAAATGGAAAATGTAAATGAAAAATGTTTGTCTTAAGCGAGAACGAGTTATGGGAAGGCTATTCGAGAAATAATCGAAAAAAGAAAAAAAAACCTAAAGCTTTCGGCTTTTCGTACTCACGTCCGTCCCTCCTCTTCGTTCTTACTCGTTCGCTACGCTGCTCGATTATTATTATGTCGAAAAGCGTAGTCGAATAAATGTACGTTTGGAAAGGTCGAAAAACGCGTCGAGCTGGAACGCGTTATGCCAGGATTTATCGGACGGTGCAGAAACCAAACACTGATATCCGCGAGCACGTAATAAAACATTCAATCGCAATAATGAATAGAAAGTGAAATGATCGCCGCAAAACTTGGCTCACTCTGACCATTGAACATTTTTGCACGGCTTAATCCAATTACAAATGATCTGGACATTCTTTTCTCTCGATGACATTTCAAAGCCACGGGTACAGAAATAATCGATCCCGAGAGAACGGTGAGTTTTGTACAAATTTCTCGTAACGAATCGTCCCGCAGCGCGCATTTATGTACCTCTCTTCTTTCTATCCATCTCGAAGTCATCTCGCGCCGGTAACACGAGTTTAACGGGATCGACGTAACGAAAAATTTCACGTAACTTCACACGTTCGAAGGGAAATGATTTCCGATTGCGTCGCTACGAATCATCTCGTAAGAAATTTCCCTCGCGTCACTGCACATGCGATTTCGATTTTGCGATTAATCTTTTGCCCCCCCCCCCCCCCCCCCCACCTCCCCAGACGTCCTCTTATCGATATAGTTCCCGTTCTTCCCAACGGCCAGCGATTCGCGCGCGTAACAACCATTTTCCCCGACTTCTTAACCGCCGAACATTTTGGTTGGGCAAATCCAGCATAATGCGCCCATCAAATACGTAGTTTCTATCGCAATAGCCGGGCCGGCGTATTCAGGTTATACTTTCCGCAATGTTGGCGCAGGTGAAACCATAAACCTTGGTGCAATTTAATGATTCACGTTCGCCGCTTCGCGCGTTGCGAATGGCCATGCGGGTCGCATCCTGGTAATGATTCGGATTCGCCTCGTTTACGCAATACGAATGTGCTATCTTCTTCCTTCTTCTTCTTTTTTTTTCTTTTTTACCTAATATACTGCACCTTTGTAATTTCAAACTTATCGTATGTTTTGTACGCGTTATATCCGAGTCGATCGCACCGCGTCGAAAGTACGATCGAACGGCGATTCGCCGAATAGAGTGGAAATAAAGAAAAACGAAGGAAGAACAGTCACGAATTCGCGGCGGACGGTCGTTCACTGAGAGTGCAATAAATCCGATTGTCACGAGTAATTGGCTGTAACGGTGTTCGAATAATTGATCGTTACGAATATAATGATCGTGGGAGTTTTTGGCAGATACGTGTTTGTCGTCGATCGTTAAGTATACCATTTATCATATTCATGAATGATCGTTGGGACGAACGTAACGAACGGTTGACGGGAGGTTTTTGTGCAAAAATCGTTCACGGACTAAAATGAATAGTAATGGAATAAGTAATGGCGTTCGGTTGACGGAGATTTTATTCCGCTTAAAATTAACCGAGACCCTTGAACACGTGTACGACACGTGTGATACCGTGAAATATCCAGGCGTACACTCGTTGTATATTTATCCCCCCGGTACTTTATACTTCCGACGCGACCGTATTTCACTTTCTTCCGTAAGCTCGCGTTCGCTCTCCGTTATCTCTTCACGGAACATCGAATCATACTTTACCAGCGAACGCTTATTTCCGACGTTCGGTCGACTCGACTCGACCAGACGGGACAGAACTTTCGTTGAGAAATTAGCTCGGATCGGATGTACTAAACTTTCTTCGTACGTACGCCGAACGTATTTACTAGTCGCGGTAAAAGGGTTTTGCTCGTAATCCCTCCAGTGTCGAGAGCTCCTCGCCGTTAAAAGCAGTGGCAAACAAGAGCCTAAGAAAAAGGATAGGCGCGAGACGTTTACCTCGAGCTTCGTATTTTCGTGTCCGTCCTTTGAGATATAACTTCGAGCGTCGTCGTATTTTTCCTCCGTCCCCTCGTACTCGAACGTGGCTGTCTGTCCGGCAGGATTTCGTTTCAACTCGAAATCCAGCAAATCCCATTCGAGTCCCGCGCGGATTAATTCGACCCCGGAGCGTCCGTTACCGATAACCGAGTTCGAATCGTAAATTACCGGCCAAACACAGATTTCCTTTCTCTCCCAAAAGTTCGATGAAAATCCGTTCAAAAGTATCATCTCGAGCCGGCGCAAATTCCAACCTCCGATAGAAAATTCGTGTTCCGCGGATCCCAGGGCCATCTAAATCGCGAGATCCAAAGTTTTATCGATCCCCCGAAATGGAGCGGAGCTATATAGGGTTAAGGAACTCGTGCTCGCTAATTCGCGTGGTACGAGGTTCGCTCTTAACTGACCGGGTGACGTCAGATTCGCGACTCTTTCTCCAATGGAGAACGAATGTGCTCTCCCGGCATACGCGCGAGGGGGGCCGCCAGTTAATTAGTGTGTCTAGCGTGGCTGCGGATACTCGACGGATGCGGCTCTTGCCAAACAATTTCGAGCGAGAAAATGGATGAATCGTTGGTGTGCATCGGCGGCGAGCTTTCACGCAGACCGGCCCAGACAGTGAGCTGTCTCGGATGAGTTCCTTGTCGTCTCCGAGCCGGTTCAAAGGAATCTCGTATCCTCCAGTGTCGCGCTTCCGCTACCCAAATGTCTTTGAAATGCCTACCACGAGGGAATGACAGGATCCTCCTCTGCGCCCAGTTTTGCCTTCCTCGAGATCTCAGGTAAAATTCCTTCTTGAGTCCGTACCACTCGCTCTTTCCTTCGTTAACATTTTCACGCCGCAATGCTCCTAACACGTGATAAAAGTCGAATAATCTGCGCGACGGTCGTTGTATGCAAAAATTGTGCCGTGTACTTTTCGTGAAATTGTTTCCTCTTTGTGAGTTCGATTTTATCTAAAACGTGCTGGAATTATATATAGTTTTCTTCCCGTTCGTCGATACCCCCCTTGTTGCGTTTTTAGCCGTTTCCATTGTTATTCCACGCGTTTATCGTTCGAGTAGTTTTCATTCGATAAACCGTTTGAAATGTATCTTATCTTTCTCCGAGAAATGCTCGTGCGTGCAGATTTCCTTTCAACGAACTCTCCGTTGAACTTGGTGTACGATCGATTAGTCGCGATTAAGACTTTCACATGGAAAGGATTTCGCGTCCCTCCGAATAACGAAGCTATTGCCGGTGGCTGGATTATTCAGTAATTTTTTTACGTCATAATACTCGTTCGACCTTTTCGCGGGTGAATATTACCCATGCCGAAAAAAGTGACGAAATTGTCGCGCGTGTTCTCTACTTTTTGCTTGGAATCTCGAGTGAAATTGTAACGCGATCCGATTGGTTCCGTAAAGATAGACTTTCACGCGAAGAAGATTTCACGGCATTTCGACCTCTTCGAAGATCATCGTTGGTTTTATTTCACAAGTTTTGCAATCCCGATGTCTTCGCGCTTGCATCGGAAAAATAATTGCGTCTTCTCGTAAGTAAATTTCTATTCTCGATTTCACGAGTTTCATCCTTTTTCAGTAGTTATCGTTACCGAATGTTTAACACGCTTCGAACGTGTAGCGCAAATTCTCTGGTGCATCTTGAATTTCTTCCATTATTTTTTTTACATCAATTTTCGCAGTTTATCGTTATTCCGCAAAAGAAAGAAATCGTTCTTTTCTCGTATAACTATCGTCAAAGTAAATCGATTCCCGAGTTAACGCTGTTTCTTTCGTAAGCGCCAGTTCCTCGAGTAAGAAGTTTCAGAGATTGAGAAACTTTAATATGTAGACCATTTATACTTTACTGTCCGTAATGCGATTTTATCACCATAGTTAGGAACGAATATTGTTCCACCGACAGAATTTTCCCTCATTTTCGCAGAAAATGCGGTTTCCTGTAATATACTCCGCAATAGGAGAGAAAGATTAGTTCCTCGCAAAATCGTTTATGTTACGCTCAATACATTCCACGCGAAACTTTTGTTTCGTAATAGAAACAATAATTATCACCGACTGTAGATCCAACGGCGAGTGGATATAACAAAACTAATTACTTAGAACTAATTAATCGATCACCAGTTAATTACCGGACGGATGCACTTTCTCAAAATATAGATTAAAACTGTATTCCCACAGTTTTCAGTTTTTCCACGCGTTATCGCGAAACACGCCTAAACTGATTACTTAAACCGATTATATATTCGTTACTTTTACGATAGTACGGGCATAATGTATGCGTCGGATGGAAGCTCGGTCGGTCTGCTTTCGAATTCGCATAAACTGGATTACGGTACTTTACAAGCTCGAGTAAACGTGAAATGCTTGTCTCCTCGCGTTAACCCATTAAGTAAACCAAACACGAAGAATTATTATTACAACTGATGCTGCTTGTCGAGCGAACGAAAAAAATATTTTCGTTTCGGTTGTTAGCATAATCGGCAACTTATGGTCGTCGAAATTAATACTGGTGTACGTTACGCGTGTTCAGGGTCCTTCGAACGCTCCGCTTAAAATCAATAACGTTCGACCAACTTATCTAATTACCATATGAATACCAAAGCGCGTAAGGGACGAGTTAAGTACGATCGTTTTCAGTAGATTATTTGGCTACATTAACATAATTCGATCACGGTGCGTGGAAGTGTTGACTGCACGCACACATTTTTTTGCTCTCTTCGCGCTATAAACTAGTAATAAATTCTTACAGGCGATATCAATTGATAAATTTGTTATCGCCAATTAAATTGTACTCGTGCAGAAATTACACGGACACATAATAATAATAAGTGCACTCGTAAATATACATATACATACAATTATTGGATTGATAGAAACATAATGGAAGTTTCTATATTTTTCTCTCTATTTTTATAAATATATATAAATAGTTGAAACAGTAAAGATACTTCTTGATACTATGCATAATATACATTTTTACATTTTCTTAATCGCGCTCAATTCAGTTTCAACCAACGCCAGATCCATGGAGATAAAAATATATAATTTGTAAAACTGACTTCCGTTTGCAGCTGACACTGGCCTCTAATTAGCCGAAATGCAACTGTACATCCTGCTTGCACTTCTGGCAGATTTAACATCCGCTTTTCAACATCACATCCACGTGAGTATAATTACGAAGGCGTCGGATCTAATCGGGGATACGCAGTATTTGGATATCGTGTATCAGATAAAAATAGCGAAGTTTATGGAAGCGGTGTTATAAGATCTGTGCGCAACTGCCTGACGTAGAACAGTGGGAAACTACTTCACGGGTAATAATATGAACGCTAGTATTTTTGTGCGCGCGAAGGCTAGGTACCATTTTTAGTAAGCCTTAATACGTAGATAGTCCAAAGTACAAGTGGGCCAGGTTCATTTTTTCACGTTTCATTAGATTGCACGCAACACCAATGTAAAAGTGAATTTTTTAATTTCGAGCTTGTATTAAAAAAATGCAAGAAGAATGGAGTTTGTCCATTCGTGCTCCGAACCCTTCGTCCTTCATTGATACTTTAAACAGTTTCAGGCTAACCATTTAGATGCTATACCCAACGTGAATCGAGGATGTTGCCACTGCAATTTCGAAGACACGACATACATGAACCACATCTGCCAAGGAACGACCGCTTTCATGACTTTGATTCAACACACGGTGTCGTCCAGCTGTGACATTTCCGATCCTTGCCGCAGACTTGGCAATGACGAGGTGCCGGAAGGGGAATGGTAAGAATATTTCCCGGCAACTCTTTATTTATGTCTTAAAAATAAAACCACTTTTGGCCACAAACGTCCATTTTTACCACCAGACGAAACAATAACGGTAATGTGCTATTTATTAGTAACGGTAAATATCGAAGCATAAGAGTGATATTAATTGGCAAACTTGACGATTGAAACGTAGGTATGACTTTGTAATCGTGGGCGCTGGTGTAGCCGGGCCCGTAATCGCTCGGAGATTAAGTGACAATCCTTGGTGGAAGGTTTTGCTAATTGAAGCAGGACCCGAGGAACCCTCCATGACAGCGATTCCAGGACTCGCGTTTAACGCGGTTAACTCGAGCCTGGACTGGAGATTCAAAACGGAACCCACGCAGCCGCATCCGACTGCGTGCCTAGGTATACGTTTCTCTTTTTGTCTCTGTTTTATTTAATCGAAGCTGATTGAACGATTTAGAAAATTGCAGACGATACGTGTGAGGGGAAACTTGGCTAATTTCGCAGATACGAAGAACTACTTTCATTATAAGAAAAGTTAACGATATTTTTACGCCACCGGCTAGAAAACGCGAAACTTGCTGGACCGTGATTTTTACCCCACGATTTTACCTCCTTACCAAATCTCATGAAATTGTCTCATTATCGACAGAAACCGACGGCGTGTGCGACTGGCCGAGAGGAAAAATGATGAGCGGTACCGCTGGCATGTACGGAATGATGTACGTCCGTGGTCATCCGGAAGTATACAACAGCTGGGCGAGATCCGGTGCGACCGGCTGGTCCTACGACGAGATCACCCACTACTTCGAGCGTGCCGAAAATCCCCTGCATTACTCGATGGTGTCCGACAAGCCACGATCGGTCCCAATTCCTGGCCCGATGAAGATTCAGTATTACCCGCACAAACCGGAATTCGCCGATGATCTTTTGAAGGCCGCCGGTCAATTGGGATATAGAACGGCCGAGTTGAAAGAGTACGCGCAAACGGGTTTCATGATCGCACCGATGGTGACCGAGAATGGTATGCGTGGCACGACCACCAGAGCGTACTTGAGATCGGTCCACGACAGGCGGAACCTCCGCGTTCTGACGAACGCTCAAGTGACGAAGATTCTGGTCAGTCAGTGGGACAACAAAGCATACGGCGTCGAACTGGTAGACAAGAACGGATATAAAAGGGTCGTTAAATTGAATAAAGAGGTGATCCTCGCGGCTGGGGCAGTTGGGTCGCCCCATATTCTAATGAACTCCGGAATAGGCCCTAAGGACCATCTAACCAAACTCGGTATCAACGTTGCCAAGGATCTTCCAGTTGGGAAGAATCTTCACAATCACGTGTCCGTCGGCGTACCCTTCAGCATCAAGGACATTCCTTTCGAGGCTGTGACAATGGACTCCGTCAACGAGTACTTGGAGACCAGAGGTGGCCCCTTGGCCAGCACAGGAGTGACCCAAGTGACCGCGTTCTTGGAAAGTACTTACGCGGTGAACGGTGTACCTGATATTCAGGTCTTCTTCGACGGTTTTAGCTCGAAATGCCCGAAAACTGGTCTTCGGTTCGAGTGCCTGAATAACGCGCTCACTCCCTGCCCGAGCAGAAGAGAAATCGTGGCGAGGCCGACAGTGGTGACCGTCGAGAGTCGCGGTCATATGAGATTACGTTCGGCGAATCCCGTCGAACCGCCCCTCATTTATCCAAATTACTTCACTCACGCGAAAGACGTGGAGGTTCTCGTTCAAGGTATCAAGAAGACCATCGATCTCGTCAATACCGAAGCCATGAAGAAGTGGGACCTTTGTTTGGAACCTGTGATACATCCTATGTGCGCAAAGTAAGCCTTACTTTGTACTTTCGATCGAACCCTATTCAAACTTTTGCTCAACCATTATCATAACGCACGAGGAGTTTCTGACACTCGATACGAGTTTTAATACGAGACTTAGATCTTGTCTCTTGATCCAGGATTTTCTTGGTCGTAAAATATTTTTCTTTCTCACAGTTACCACTTCGCGAGCGACGCGTACTGGGAGTGCTTGGTAAGAGCTGCGACTGGCCCCGAAAATCACCAATCGGGCACTTGCAAGATGGGAGCGTACGACGATCCAACGGCTGTAGTGGACCCGGAACTTCGGGTACGCGGATTATCGAACATTCGTGTCGCCGACGCTTCCGTGTTCCCCTCTGTGCCAAATAGTAATCCCATCGCTGCTATTATGATGGTGGGCGAGAAGGCAGCCGATATGATTAGTAATACGTGGTCAAAAATGTGAAACTGTGTCAACGAATTTTAACGTATCACTCTCTTTTTTTTTTTATTTAGCACGTTAATACAAAGACTCGTTTCGTTTAAGAATTTCAACATTGTCCTCGTTCTCTTGCCGTACTTAGGATAATCAGCAGTGCGATATTTCATATTTTATATTAAGAAATTTTTAGGAAGCCTTCTTTGAAAGTAAAATAAAGTACATATAAATATATAAAATAATTGAAAAGCCAATCAAGAAACTAGTCATCCGATGTTATCTGACGAGCGACTTCTTGGTTGTTGTTCATCGCGTAGCGTAGCGTCAGCGATAAGAAATTACCGATAGTTAAGTAATTATAATTTTGCCATACTCGTAGACATTTTTTTTTTACACGTGCCTGTTATCGTCAACTACCTCTTAATCCCTTCGATACTGGCGTCGACTATAGTTGTCCGTCGTTGGACGCTCGCTGTAAGCTGACGGCGACTATAATCGTCCGTAAAGAATTCGCATCGGTTTGTAGCTGTCACTTCCATCGATACAAACTTTGAGATATTTTGTTATACTTTTCCATAGCCGTTCGATTTGGTATATCTCCCGGTTCTAAAGTAATTCATTACGTTATACGGCAAAATTTAACGTCTTTAACGGCACGAGATATACCTACATCATATCTATTATATGATTTCTACTTTATTAATATATTTTTATTTATTCAACTAATATATTCGTCATGGTCAATACGAAGCGATTTTGCCATGACGAATATACACATCGTATACTCTACCGAGGTTAACCGTTCTGCTCCTTACCCGGCGAAGTCCAAAGTAATTGATTACGGCAACGTCGAACCACTATGTCCTTTATCCGACGAAGTGGAGTTTGCATCGGAGCTGTTTCGTCAGGTGACAATATATGCGAGAGAAAACAGTCCGTTCAACTAGATTATAGTAGACGAGAAATGAAACCGTATTGAGAGGGTTAAATGACAAACGCGTGTTAGGGTCAACGCTTTGGGTAGCTTTGGCCAATTCTAACGGACATTGTATTACCGATAGCCGGAACCTTAAATAGGCCATAGTTATTCAAATTCGGCGATGGCTCGAATCGTGTTGTCCGGTAGGTTTCGCGTGGTTCCTAATACCGCGAGACATTATTTTACCGATCACCGAGAGGGTACGTGGACCTATCTCATCGATGCTTCCATGCTGAAATAAAATCGGTAATGTCTTTGACACGCGTGCACGATAAAAAATTTAGGAACTTGATATAAACCTAATGCAGTTACAGAAATATGGTTACCAATACCTATTTACTTATGAACTGCCTTTTGCGAAATTCGTGTAAAGGGACATGGTCTTGTCTCGGGCCAAGTGCAAGTACGCGAGAACTAGACTTTGTATCTGTCATCTATCGGCGCCAAATATAACTAAATATGGATGTACTAGATTTTAATATTTAGAAACCTCAATTCAGGAAATTAACATCAATATTAAGTTCAACGAGTCGGCGTTTCGTGGAAGAAGTAAGTGCATACAGTTAATATTGGTTTCCCTCCAAGATATTCCGATCCATTGTTAAATCCACATTGTGACTGAAATAAGTCGGGTCAAGTACTTGATCTCCATTTCGTTTCCGCGCGACACGTCGGAACCATTATGGATGTTGTTACTGTGTCACTTTAAGTTGCGTCGCGTTTCAGAAAAATAATATTGAACGAAATTAATGCGCTACATTGAAAGAAAATTGTAATATAAATCAAATAAATCTTGACATAACTATTCCAACAATTGGAATATCTCGCAATTAATTGGATGCGGAATTAATGAAGGAAAAGTAATGGGGTGACGTTTAAAGTAGGATGTATATTTTGGCGGATAAGTTATTCCAACAAGTGGAATATTTTTAATTAATCGTACGTGAGGTTAATACAGGAAAAATAAACTGCTCCGGTTTTATGTAGCGGTTAATGAGAACAGCGTTTTTTTGGTGAACGATTTATTTACACGTGAGCCGCAACTCACGTTTGCCAAACGGTTAAACCGTGCAAGAGCTCACTCGCGATCTTCGAAAACCTGGGCACTGCACTTAATAATTCGAATTTGGTTAACGGATTACCCGTGGCGCACGTGATTAGAGACAAGTTAGATACTCGAGCATTTGTACCTTCCTCTCTTTTCAAAAGTCATATTCGCTCGAGGCGTGTTGTTCCGGTACGCAAACAAATTAAAGTAATCCTGCCGTCTGTTATGTTCGATTCATAAGATATGGTTGTAATTCGACACTGTTTGCATCGGTCGTTTTACATTACACGGTATATAGAAAGTTGTGGGTAACTTTAGCGAATAGGAGATGAAGTACGACGAAAAAAGGTGAGGAAAACTCTGGACACCGGTAAACCGAGCATGAATGGTAAATAGATCTCTCGTTCCTTTCGGAGGGGGGACGAGTCACTTGAAACTCCGAGACGAGCTTTATTCGAAAACCAGCTGGCACGGTGAATCGATCGTCAATTATCCCGGAGTGATCGATTGGTAAGTTTCTCATTTTCTTTTCATTTATAATTGACCCATGAAAATATCTGCACGGGCTTGTAAGAACTGCCCTTGGCAAGTGTAAACATTAAGTCTATAGTAGTGGGAAATCTGTTGATCTGGTTAATCCGTTGCTGGTACCGATGTTGGAGTTTCGTTAATATTCGTCCTGTGTGTTGTTATCTTATTATTACAAGTACTTTCGATCCTTAAAAAACTCGAATAGCTTTCCACCGTTTCTCGTTATTTTTGTGGGCAGCGAAACAGTTAAAACAGATTTGCCGTTTCCATTTTCCCAGATTTCTAATTACGTTAAGAAAATCGGTATAAATAACTATCTATATAAAACAGATATTTAAATGTATTAAAAGACAGTACCTAATTGGTTCCCGTCATTGTTTTTTATTTTATTTTTTATTTACTTTATTACAGATTTATTCTTGATCCTCATACGCGATAATCGCTATGGATACGTGTCTAGCTGCCAGCTGCGCAGCAGCGGTATCCCCCTCGCCAGCTAGCATTTTCTCACAATTAGTGCAAACCCTGCTCGCATCACAATGCACGTTGAGCAGCAGCGCAGATTATCCCGTTGACCGTACGCAAGAGATCCTAGATCAGAAGAAAACCTTCGACTTCGTGATCGTCGGCGGTGGAACCGCGGGAACCATCTTGGCTCGCAGACTGACCGAAGTCGAAAATTGGAATGTTTTGCTGATCGAGGCTGGTGACGATCCATCCCTCGTCACAGACGTTCCATCTCTAGTTCTGATGCTCTACGGCACGGAACAAGACTACGCTTACGACGTGGAGCCCAACGATGGTTTTTGTCGCAGCATCAGGAACCAACGATGCAGATGGTCCAAGGGCAAAGCGCTCGGCGGCAGTTCGGTCATCAACGCCATGCTCCACGTATACGGCAACGACAGAGACTACAACGAATGGTCGGAATTGGGTAACGAAGGGTGGAGCTACGACGAGGTGTTACCCTATTTCAGGAAGTCCCTCAACTGTCCGCGGGAACACGTCAGCAAATGGGGCGAAAGACATTGCGCGACTGGCGGACCAATGGACATCAGGACCTACAATTACTCGCTGACCACCATGCAGGACATCATCTTCGATGCGGCCCGCGAAATGGGACTCGACGTCCTCGAACCCCTGAACGGCGATCGTTACGTGGGATACGGAAAAGCGCAAGGTACGATCGACAGAGGCAGACGGGTGAACGCGGCGAAGGCATTCCTCTCTCCAATCAAGAACAGAAAGAATCTTTACGTCATGAAGTCTACCAGAGCCGATAAGATTCTATTGGATGGCACACGGGCTACCGGTGTCAGAGTTACTTTGAAAGACGGCCGATCGATGGATATACCGGCAACGAGGGAGGTCATACTTTCTGCCGGTAGCATCGCCAGTTCCCAAATATTGATGCTTTCCGGTATCGGGCCTAAAGAACACTTGGAAGAAACGGGAATAACGACGATGGTCGATCTACCGGTTGGCAAGAATCTTCAGGATCACGTGATTTGGTTGGGAATACACCTGGCATACCGCAACGAGAGTTCGGCGCCTCTTCCGGAGACGTACACGTTGGACAACGCTTACGAATTCTTGACGCGCGGTACCGGTGAATTTTCGGCCCTCGGTGGAATCGATATTCTTGGTTTCGTTAATCTAACGGATGGAACGTCCAAATATCCCGATGTCCAATTCCATCACACGCAGTTGTCGCGTTGGCAAGTCATGAAGACGGTAACTTTGGTGAAGGCATTCAATTTCAACGACGACCTAGCTGACATAATGGGTAAACTGATCATGGAGACCGACTTGATTTTCGCCGCCCCAGTTATACTGAAGCCCGAGAGCCGCGGAGTGCTGAAATTGCGCAGCGCGAATCCAGCCGATCCAATGAAGATTTACCCCAACTACTTTTCCGAATACGCGGATCTCAAGACTCTGCTGAAGTCCATCGAGTTCGTTAAGTCCATGACGGAAACCAAATCGTTCAAGGAACATGGAATCCGTCTGCGTTACTACGACATACCAAATTGCCGACACACCGAGCCATACTCCGAGGAGTATTGGGAATGTAATATCAGAAACGTTGCGACCAGTATTTTTCATCCTGTTGGAACAGCCAGAATGGGACCTGTCGGTGATCCAACGGCCGTCGTCGATCCACGGCTCAAGGTACAAGGAGTGCAGAACTTGAGAGTGATCGATGCGTCGATTATGCCCAGGATCGTCAGTGGAAACACCAATGCACCGACCATGATGATCGCTGAGAAAGGGGCGGACATGATAAAGCAGGATTGGTCCGGGAAGGACGAGCTTTAATCTTTGCGCAACTTCGACACAGCGGACGACCGGATAATGTACCGTTTATTAATTTTGCTTGCACTTAATAATTCGAACTGTCCGATCGATACATATACGTACTGTACGTTGTTTAATCTATAAAAGGTCATTGACAAACGATGTCGTTCATCTTTCGCTCGAGTAAATGCAAATGTTTTTCAAGGGAGTCTTAAAAACTTGCGGTTTTGAGTAAATCTGATCTCGAGACAGAACTTTTTACAGATTCTGCCGGTAAAAAATCGCGAAAAAAAAGAGAGAGAAACACCAGGAAAAATGTATGAAAAGCTGAAACTTTTAAGATTTGAACAGTCTATTCTTTACGTATCGATCTGCACCCCGTTTACCCGGGAGAGCTATAACGACGAACTAACAAGAAAGGAACGCCGCGCATAGAAAGCGCGCCGCTGTTTGTTTTTTGAATCAAGCAAAAAGAGTCATTGAATTTTAGCGTGGTCAGTTTATTAAATAAAATTGGACAAAATGTGTTTTGTAATAGATCGTGGCAATGATTGCGAAAAGTTAAGGTGAAAAGTAACTCACGGTGATATGTAAATACGCGAAAGAAAGCGAATTAGAAAAATCAGTTCGATGATTAAAAACCCATGACGTGACGAACCAATTGATCCGCTGTTTGCGCTACTAATTGCAACAGCCTTCACGTAAGTAACGAATATTTCAGTTTTATAACGACTATATACCAGGAACGAGGCACAGGCTATTCAAGCATCGATTTCCAAAATCCAATTTATTGAATTTTATGAAGGCCCGTTATCAGCGTGATTAAATTTTGTAAACCTCGGTGCAGCGATTTTCAACCGGTGCGATGCAAATTTTGTTTTAGTAACGCTTGTCGCAATTTCAATTATAAGTAGAATAATGCGAACCTTGGTCGCCTCTGTAGGATGGCAACCATGCTAGTGATAAGATTTTATCTTTAGGTCAAAGTAAATGTTTATTGGATACCGCTTTGTGGATCCTGACTTATTATTGTTCCAAGTAATTTTGAGTATTACTTTTTTGTTACAAAGAATCATAAATAAAAAAGATTTTTGAAAAGAGGCTTTGACAAGAGTCTCCCCGCATATCATTACATATCGTTTGACGCATAGTGAAAGTTATTTCATTATTATTCATCTTTGAAGAAAATTGTTTAATTCTTTTTTTTTTGAGCAGTCGGAAACATAAGCTGTTCCGTCAAATCGGCGAAAAGTAAAAAGTGGATTATACAGGGTGTTTAATCCCATGATCGTTCGATACGGTACCAATATTATAAATATACAGCACTAACGACTATCAACAATCGAGGAATAAACATTTTAGCGTATGAAAGTATCTACGTAGGATCTTTTCTCCGAGTCCGTTCGAGAGAGCAAAAGAAACGATCGGCGCAAGAAATGTCGGCTTGGTAGTTACGTTTGGGCGGGTTTTAAAGCGGGGGATATGCAACTGCTTTCGTTCTAACTGACCAGCGATATCGCCAAGAACTCAAGACAAAGATCCGCGATAATTTTACCGTGGGTATGGTTTCGACTCGGATCATTTCGGTATCGGCATTGGTCGAGGGAACAGCTACACGCGTAATTCGCGAAATTTTAAAGAATTTTCTGACTGTCGATTATTACGTTTAACGTGAATCAAAAACCTACGATGTTGTGACGATATCGATTGTTTGGTATCGTTCCAACGTGGTAGATTTTTAACACGTATTATCGTGCAATCGTAACAATAAGCTGTTCGTAATTGCGTTTAATGTAACCAACGAGCGACAGATATGTCGCATTTAACCATTTAACTTTAACTTGATAAAAAAGAATGGTATTATCGTAGCAAGTTCGACGGTTGACGCGAGATGAAGTGTAAATAAATCTGACGACAAGTGGTGCAGCAATTGTTCCCGGATATTGTCTTTAAAATTTGCAGTTTGATCGGTGAGTGTTCTTTATGTGTATTATTATCACGACACGTCGGAGAAGCAATTGATACACGCCGTTAATGAATTTTTCTAGCGTTTCGCCCATTCGTTTACAAATTTAACATGTCATTCGTTAACGCTCAAGTCTGTAATAAAACATTTTTTTGTTCTATTTCCTTCGAAACGATGCTCTCTCAGGAATCATGTCGTGGGTGCCACCAGATTTGGCAAATCTCTGCTCGCCTCATTCTACCGTTTCCACCTGTCAACATTCCACGTTCATATTCCTCGCATTCATTGCCCGTCTTTTCGGCCATTCCAACGATCCTTATTATCACCCGTTTGATAATCTTCGACCACACGTGCCATCGAACGGTGCTGGATTTGTCGGACATCTGGGATTCGATAGGCGATCGTTTCAAGGAAATTTGCACGACGGCGATCGTTTATCGGTAACCGCTATCCCGAAAAACTATCATCCGTTCACGCATAATCGATTGCCGGTGAAATCTTCGCTTAATGGTCATGGTTCACGGTTGAGATACGATCCGTCCGTTTCCTATTTCAACCATGAAAGCGTACAAAACACGCCGGTCAGTATTCAAGTCGAAATGCCGGCATCAAAGTTCCTGGAAACTTACCACTTTTATCCTCGAAGTGGGATAATTCGACCAACGGCAACTTTGGAAATTCAAAATTTCAGCAGCGTTCACGTTCGCCCGAATGATTATGTCGTCCCGCAAGGTACAGGAGTTTAACGCGTCTAACGTATATTTTTACTTCACGGTGAATATTATAATTAAGATTACCAGTAACGCAGAATTTTTGCAGATAGAAGTTACGAACGATCGAACGAAAGAACGAAGCAGAATGCGCAGTACCCATTATCGGACGAATTCGCAAGTTTTGGGATGAGGATACAAAACAAAGATATCAGCGTGAGAAATGTTCGAAGAGTACCCCGAAACGTTGTCAATGGACAGAATTTCGGTTTTAATAATTTTGCGTACGACGCTTGGAAGCAAGCGGTTGGCATGAACAATTTCCCTCATTACGGAACGATCGATCGCTTTGTCCAGCCAACGGGAACCACTGAAACGTATCGACAAATAATCAACTTTCCAGGAGCAACGAATTTTTTCACGAAAGAGTACGATTTCATTATTATCGGAGCTGGATCGGCTGGGTGCGTTCTGGCGAATCGATTGAGCGAAATAAAGAATTGGAAGGTGCGCGTTTATCGATTAGTATCCATCGATCATTTCTCTTTCTGTTTATGTTAATTTCTCATTATGTTTATTCAACGTGTTTACGACGTAAAACGCATAGAGAGAATAAGTACGCGAGAGCAAGTTCCGTTTGCTCGGGGGGTCGTGAAAATAGTTGACAATGCTGTTTGCTTTGGTTGGAAGGGGAGACCCGATGCTTGCGCAATTACTGCCGTTTAACATTTATTCCTGCTACTGACATTCGATTCCAAGGTATCGAGATTAAAGATATACGTCAGAGTCAAACGTTTTACGAAGGTGGTACGATCTGAAAGTGAACGTGTCGTTGCTAACCGAGAAAATACCTCCGTGTCGCGGAGGGAAAAGAACTGTGACCAAAGAATGTCTTTTTGCTGATGCATGGAAATAGGGTTAACGTGACTCTTACCCACGCAACGATATCTTTGACGCGCGTACTTGCTTCTAATATTCGGCGAATTTAAAGCAGGTTTAAATTCATTCATGAGAGAAATACACTCGCAATTGGATTCGACGAATGTCCATTCGGATTTACGTCCCCGCTAATACGCACCTGTTGCGGTTTCTCTTTCTGACAAATTTTAAGGGCGAAAGTCGATGGAAAAATTAAGTTCGCTGACATTTACTCGCGATTTGTGGCAGCGTAAATCGTTCTATTCCCCGCTCGCGAATGCGAGGAAGTCGATAATCTTGTCGTAAAGCTGACCGGTAGTCGGGGCTTCGTTGAAACGGGTCATAGAACAGAATATCGTTGGTGATCGTGTTATGACTATTTCGTGGCTTCCTAGTTCTTAAGCGTGTCTCTCGGAATACATAACGGTGTACGGTTACCGATTAGACAGTCCCTCGATATTAGCGACGAAATGGGGGGGAACTAAATGGTGTAGTCCTGTCAATCGCGTTCGGTACGTTCGATTAAGATTAATTTTATCAAATTTGAATCTATCCACCACGGACTTAGAATACCCCGGGTGTTTACATGTACATATAATCTAAGCGCAGGCCACTCGAATGTTTCAAAAAAGAAATAGCGGAACACCGCGAGCCCGATCGAAACTGGACCGTGTTTCCTTAGTCATGTGCGAGTAAAAGCATACGTCGATAAAGTTGTTCGGTTGCACGATTTCATTAAAATACAAAAAGTAGAAAGAACCGTGTGACGCCCATAAAAGAACTGTATCGGGTCGTTAACAGAATTTTTAGCAACTCTACTCTTCTCTATTTATGTTTTACCAGTTGTTTGTTTATCATTTCTAGATACTGTTACTCGAAGCTGGCATAGAAGAACCATTAGTGGCGGATATTCCAGCCTTCGCGTCAATGTTACAAGCGAGCAATATCGATTGGATGTATCGCACGCAACCCGAGAAACATTCTTGTCGATCGAGAAGAGGAAAGAGTTGTGCATGGGCAAGGGGTAAAGTACGTATAAAAAAAAGTTGGTTAACAATATTTCTTCCGATCGGGATGTTGAAGCGAACCGCTTTCATTGCGGTTGTACGATAAACGTGCAATATAACGTGTTACGCGTATACCTATCGCATTCGTTTAACAAAATCCGTTTAAATTCAGTAAAAGAGTAATGCATAATAAACCGGTAGAAGTAGAAACTTGTATCGATAGTTTAAATAGTAACGATGCAAAATTTCAAGTCTCCAATTTGTGGCATTGAAAAAAAACAGCGGGTAGATCCGGAAACACTGGTTAGCGATGGCTAAAGTGGTCTTCGGCCTCACAAACGTTGCAATGGTAATAAGTTTTGCGCGCAATAACCACGTTTGAATTTTGATAAGCGCCGCGGCGTGTTTGCTGCCGGGAATAAAACTCGCTACACCTTGTATCTTGCTCAAAGTGCTCGCGTCATTATCAAATTGGATTTGTGTGTACGCGTGTTGGGTTTGCTTCGACATAACAAGTTTCTAATTTTTTTGGCTTAATTGCTTAATAATCCGAATGCCCGTGTCTACCCGAACTTTCCCTACGCAATTCTGTGCTACGGACACGTGCCAGTGTGAAAAATAAATTCACCGCTTGGTCGAATAATCGGACGAAAAGTCAAGACGAAGCGACCCGTAAAATAGATTTTTTTGCAGGTAATGGGTGGTTCGAGTACTATCAATTACATGATATACATCCGAGGTAATCCGAGAGATTATGACCAGTGGGCCGAAAAAGGAAATCATGGATGGAGCTATGCAGATGTATTGCCCTACTTTCTGAAATCCGAAAACAACGAAGATCCTGACGTAATCTTTTTTTTTTGTATTTACAATTAGCACGTGCGCAATTGTAACGCGGGGTTTTTTATATTCGTTATACGTTAAATGTGAAAGTATTGGATTGCCTAATAAGTAATGTCGAATTTTTCGATAAGAAATCGTACCAAGACGATGGAAATTGTTGTCAACGCTCGATTTCGATATTCCTATCGCCTGGTACGACCGGCACGTCTCGAAGTCTATCGCAGCGAAGGGGTTAAGAACCGAAAACCCTCTCTTACAGAGAAATTCGACCATACCTATTGGCAAATCCAATACTTTGCCGTCTATAAGTTCATCACGCTCTTCTATATTCCCGTTGTAACGCGCATCGCGTTCTTTCAGATATTAAACGAGAATCCGCATCATCACAGTCGGGGTGGTTATCAGAACGTCGAGCGATTCCCGTACAACGATATCAACACGGATATATTGATAAACGCGTGGAAGGAACTCGGATACGACACCGTGGATGCCAACGCGGAAAGGCAGTTGGGCGTGATGAGACTGCAAACGACGTCGATCCACGGTGCCCGCCAGAGTACGAACGGTGCCTTCGTCAGGCCCATCAGGCACAAAAGAAAGAACCTGACCGTAGAAACTCAAGCGCACGTCACCAGAATCTTAATAGATCCGCGCACCAAACGTGCCACGGGAGTGGAATACGTTTCCACCGTCACTGGCCTGACCAAAACTGTCCTCGCCAAGAAAGAGGTGATCCTGTCCGCGGGGGCTTTAAACTCGCCGAAAATCTTAATGCTCTCCGGCGTAGGTCCGGCCGAGGATCTAGCGCGTCACGGTATCGAGATCCTTAGCGATCTACCGGTCGGACGGAATCTGCAGGATCACGTTACCATGGATGGTCTCGTGATCGCCTTGACGAACAAAACCTCCACGACGAAGGACAACGACGGCAAGGAGAAAGACGTCTATTACTACGATAAGACGCGCATGGGTCCCTTGGCTGCCACCGGTCCACTCTCGTGCGGTGTATTCATGCAAACCATCTTCGAGTATCGACATGGATTACCGGACATTCAGTACGCCTTTGACGCCGGAAACGGGATGGATTTTCTCAACGATCCGGCGGAGTTCGGCGAGACCGCCGTCGAGCCTCTCTCTTACTACGACGCCATTAACGTCAGGCCAATTTTACTATCGCCGAAGAGCCGCGGATACTTGACCTTGAACGACAGCGATCCTCTGTGGGGTCCACCGTTGATCTATCCTAGGACGTTCACGGCTCATCCCGATCTGGATGCTATGGTGGCGGGTGTAGAGGCGGCACTGGAATTATTTCGCACGAAATCGTTTCGTCGACACGGAATGACCTTGATCGACACACCGTTGCCGGCATGCGATCGTTTTGAATTCGGTACGAGGGCGTACTGGAAGTGCGTCATGATGGAGTATACCGCGACGATCTATCATCCGGTTGGTACTTGTAAAATGGGATCCAAGTGGGATACGGAGGCAGTCGTGGATCCACGTTTGAGGGTGCACGGTGTCGGGTGTCTCAGAGTGGTGGATGCCTCGATTATGCCAAATATCGTTCGGGGTAACACGAATGCCCCTACTATCATGATCGCGGAAAAGGCTAGCGATATGATTAAGGAGGACTGGCTGTATGCCTGAAATTTTGGACTCTTGGAACGAACCATCACTTTTTTTTTTTTTTTATACCTGGAGAATAAAGAAGTGTCGCACTAGTTCTCGCGCAACCTCCCTACGGTTTGACATTATCCCGTCCATGTATATAATTATGTAAATTATTTAAGAAGTGCTATTATTTGCTCAATGTAATGCGCGGTTTAAAGATTCTTCGGGGGAAAGGCGCACACGCGTCCCAAGCTGATAGCGGTGAAAGCTGACGACGACCATATTTAAGTTAGAATTGCATTGTGATCGATCGTTTCCGGAAATTACCGCCGTAATCATCACGAAATTATCGTTTGTAAAAGGTGAACAGATAATAGAGGT
Organism: Pemphredon lugubris; assembly: GCA_933228935.1. Lineage (NCBI taxonomy): Eukaryota > Metazoa > Arthropoda > Insecta > Hymenoptera > Crabronidae > Pemphredon > Pemphredon lugubris. The sequence goes on along the minus strand of OW121817.1, from coordinate 24,554,142 downwards.
TTTTGTGTATTGCCTCCAGTGGCGGAACTACAAATTTTCGACCCCCCCGCAAAATGTAATTCTGGCCCTTAGGAAAAAAAAAAAACAACTTTTTATTAAAAGAATTTAAGCTAGGGATAGTTTTAGTGAAATTATAAGATATTTAATGCATGAATTTTGGACCCCTTCCCCCGTTGCGGGGTCTTGCTGTACAGTAGTTCCGCCCCTGATTGCCTGGATACTCGGAACGAGTGCCAAATAAGTACTCGCTCGTATTACAACAGTCGACCGTGCGCGCGCGAATGTACGGGCGGTTGCCTACCAACAGGCTTCGAAATCCAGGGATTGAACGAAACAGTTAAATTGTATAAATAAAATTTATTCGTCAACTTTTGCTTGTAAATGATTTTTCTTGTTTTGAGTTCATTTCTTACGTTATCGTGTAGATCGCCGGTTTGTTGCGGAAGAAAGTCCTTCCTGGTCTTAAGGACCGGCATCGTAAAATTGTCAAAAATTGCGGAAAAAATGACACTTTCTCCTGGCCTGGAACATTCAGATCTGACCATTTATATCTCTAGTTATAGCTTGTACGTGCCCGAAGATGTTCTTTAATTCGTCCAGGAATTACAATAATTTCGAAACGAATTTCAACAGTTTCATTTGGTCTCGGGTGAAAGAATTTTCTTGAGATCCACCTGTACGATCTTCGTCTCGATTTAACTGTGGACGTTACGCAAGCTTCGTCCAATTAAAATAATGTTTCAGCAGTTTTTTACACCGTGACAAATTTGATAATTTAGCTTTAAACGGCTTAGCAGAATTATGCTTTATCTTGGTAAATCATTCGTAATTACGCGCTCCAATCCGAACGATATATATATAATAAAGTTAATTGACAATAAAGATGTAATGAAGATTGTCCTGATAGATTTCGACGGTCACCACTTTTAAATAAGATCTGTGCATTTTATAATTTACCTTTACTCAGGGTCTATACAAAATCCAAGAATATATGCGGCCTGATTTCATCTGTTCGTTCTTACCTGTAACACACAACGATGCAATGAGTTAACTTGGACTTTATGTCTTTTCTAAAATAAAAAACATAATGAATAAGAAGGCAATAATGATTTATGTACCTACAATAAGTCATTTAATTCGTAATTCAAACGGGTGCACTTAGTTAAATGAGTTCTTACTTATTAGCATAACGCGTAAAATAGGTTAACCGTGGAAGACGTTAGGATTTTTTTGAAACGTTAAGACAGGATGTGTCTTATCGATCCACGATTAATGTTGCAGCGTAAAAAAAGAAACTGCATCGTTGTAGCGGTATTTTTTTTTTTTTTTTTACTCGCTTGTAATAATTATCGCAAACTGGATCGAGTTTATCGATGATCATGAGGCCTAATTTTTTTGTAAATATTCAAGTAGAAACGTCACCTCTGTCCCGTGCGAAACACACGTGATAAAAAATATAATTAAAACCACTACATCAAGTGTCATATTCTAACCGATAAAAAAAAACTTTCACCGCGTGTCTTTCTCAATTTTCGGAATAAAGGTACCGTATCGAACCTTACGCGAATGATATAAATTTAGAGTGAAAAGTTATGCGGTTGATTTCAAAATCACCCAAGGTGAAAGTGAAGTTTTTACTATCGGTCGAGTAAAACAAACGCGTAAACCAGACGGGGTCAAGAATACCCAATTTGAGAGAAATGGAGCGGTTTGAGTACTATTTAGCAGTCTCCGCTATGTTATACTTATGTATCATAGATGTGTTCGTTGCAATCTCCTTCGCGATTCGCGGAGACGCGTAATTGAAAAATTGGTCACAATTTTCTCGAATAAAGAAATGGAAAGTAAGAATTTGTTGACACATTTCCTACGACCATTCTAGTTAATAGATGCGTTGTTCTCGAAGCATTGTGAAACATCTCGTAACGACGCCATCGCATTAACCGTAATCATTTCCGTTTTTTAAACTGATTATTAACTAGCAATTTCTCACTATGCTATGGTAATCGCTAAATGGTGGCAGGTTGCATCGGTACATCGTCGTGGACAAATAACTTTTGATTAATAATCCTTCCCCTTCCCCTTCTCCTTCCGACCCCCCCCCCCACAATATCCACGCTAAACACAGACTCATTACGCGAAAGAGATACCGCTGCAGGCACCGCAAAAATCGATTCTGTAATATTAGCGTGCGAAAGTGAAAATACGATTCTATCTTTAGCCTTGAAGATACTAATATGACGATCATCGCTTACATAACTTATTACAAAACAGTCACTCCCGTTGGTATCTTTTATCATGGTTAAAACTGATGATAGCGTAAATGGGACCAGTGCACGATCATTAAGCAGATATAATTCGTTGCATCTATCAAATTATCGATGTCGTCCTCTATACGCGAACGACGCATCCCACGTACAGGGTGGTTCTTTGGATGATCAACAAACTGTAAGGAGTGGTACAGTGGGTTGATATACATAATTTTTATTTATATACTTTAGATCGAGAAGACACTAATTTTGCGATACGGTTCGAAAAACATTTTCCGTTCAAACGTTTTGAATTTCAAATTTATTAATCGTAGAACATTTTTTTTTTGTGGGATTCGAAAAAGCTGGCACTCAAACAGGAATTATAGATCTCCTATTGCCGTCTTATAGAATTCGTTGGTCGTAGAGCAAAAATTGGGCCCGAATCTTTGATTGGACCGACTACTTAACAAAACTGGAATATCGAAACATAATTGAAATTCGCGGAATATCATGATCCGACGAGCCACGAAAATCTAGCACGAAGAGTCGCGAGAGAAGTAGCAAAAACAGTAGTAATGCCAGTTCCAATCGTTCTTACATCGTCAGGGTTAAAGATGCAAGTTCCACGGACCTGTCTTACCGTGTGTGTCAAAGTGGTGGTAAAACCGTGAGGTTTATACGTTCAACGTAATGTTCGAACTCTCAGTCTTTCGCTTTCTCTGCCTCCGCGAGTTACTCGATCGCGTACGGTGTCCCGATCCCACGTGGTTTCAAGCGTGGTCCATGGAAACGGTGACTTTTTAATAGGAACACGGACGAGCATCACGGTAGGAATTATTTTCGCGAAAGTAATCAACTTTTACCACCCCCACTGTCGTTTATTCTTGTCACCCGTAATTCACCTAGCGTGGTACCTCGTCTCTCTCCAGATCGATCGATATTTCTATTTTCATAGAAATTTATACAGAAACGAAGATAAATGGTTGGTGGAACGAAACTGAGTTAACGGAGAATGATCGGGGAGCGCGTGAAAATGGATCGCAGAATCTGGTTGATCCCTGTTCTTAGAAGAACATGTTTGAGCTTGACAAATTAGTAGATCGGGTGCCATAAGCGTTACGATGATTTACGATGGTTATGAGTTTGACTCGATAATCTCTAGCTGATTTACTTTCGATACCGATATGAATTTGATCGAGACACATGGTATTAGATTATTGTCGCGTTTCGATTGGAGCAATAGCAAATCATTTGCCGGTCAGTTAAATATATTTTTTTTAATCAGAGAAAAAATACTGCATAATGAATCTGCATAAAGATATTGTATATTATACTGCAGGGCTGAACATGTTAAGCAATCGACTACTTCTCGGTCAATTCAATTTAACGGACTGAATTCATCGATGTTTCCTTTATCGATACACGCATAATGACAAGATTTCTGAAATTTCATCGAAAATGAAAGCGTGACACAATTTCGTATAAAAAGGTTGGATCGTTGAATAATGTTCCCGTCGTGAACGAGACAGGGTGATGCCATCTTAACCGGTAAAATACAATGAGTGTCTCTTCGAAATAAGTTATGCAAAAACTCGATGTCTTCAAATTGTCTCTTATGTTTTCTCCCTACTCCACCGAAATACAAAACGGCAGTATCGACGAATGACAAACGGGCCCAATGACTTTTGTTACGAGTAATGAGCCTCGTTAACTCGCAGATAAAAGATGCCGCAGTTTTCCATTTATTATCCCATAAATTTATACTGAAATTTATTTTCTCAATGGAGTGGAAGCCGCTTATTGTTATCACGATAGGACCTATAACTTTTGATAACAATAACTGGCTGACAACATTAAGCAAAAGATGAAAAAAAAACATAGTATTGTAAAAACGATAAAGGTTTAGGTATAACTTAATATACTTGACGGTAACGATCAATTGACCCAGGGGGGGCAATGAGCGATAATTCATTACATCGCGAACATAAATTTAAATTGTTTGGTTAAGATGTAATTCAGTTTTCTATATTACATTACGGATACGCTGCTATAAAAATTTACCGACATCTAAAAATGGGTTTACATCTGTTTGCAATCGGTTCCAGATATTTCACTGAGAGCGCACGATCGTTCTTGAAACCTGGATTATGTAAATATCTCGTCCTTGGTGCGTCAATGGAAAGGTTGCGTGAACCTAGACATTTATTCGCGATCAACGAGATCCGAGATATATGATTCGCGTTAAAAAAAAATAGGATGATTATTATTCTAGGCACTCCGTACAGAGATAATAAGAAAGATTTCTTTGTCAAGAAAAAGTTTCGTAATCCTTGACTTACTACTTAATCGTGGAACCAGAATGAGTAATTTCGAAATACATTCGAGGATTATGCTATTCTCGAAGTTCACAAATAATCAGGTAGCTATCGAAGTAACATAGTTCCGACACGAGCAGCTGACTCAAATAGAAACGCCAAACACGCGGAGCCAATGAACAAGGATGAATAAACGTTAGTGGTATACACAAGTTTCGAAGTCCATGTTTCCAGTTCCATCATGTATTTCTACTCTCACGTTGATACACCACGGGTCTTAACAAAATTTGTCCAGTATCATTTTTAACTGTCCCATTTTAGACACTGCTTCTAATTTTCTACTGCATTATGGCATTTATTTGAAGAAAAGCACAATGTAGTTATTCCGTATCATTGCTTATCCAAAGGGGTTCAGAAACGGCATAATTTCTTTGCCGTTGGTTCTAATTCTATTCTGCATTGGTACATCCGCGCCGTTGTCATTCGCCTAAAGAGGAGCTCTCGAGTTGTTGCCGGTTATTATTGTTTACCCTCTTCAAGCGTAGAGGCTTTATAATATCTTTAGCGTTGCATCATTGTTCGCGTATTTCAAGAAACACCTGACAGACGATACGACCGTTACGCGTCGACATAAAAATTTCACCGTCTGATTGCAGGTTCTCCCGACAAACCGTACAAGGAGGTTTTACAGTGATCCATTCGATCCAGCGAACCGGTCTCCACTTTAGCATAAAACAACAGCTCTTCTATCCAGTGCCACGTGTTTCCGTTGACCGTTCGCCTATGATTTCGGAAAGAAGGAGGAAGGAGACGATTACGACAATTACGCGTCACTCCGGTCAACAAGACCTAACGATGATGCCATTAAACACGATTTTCACCCAGCCACATTCTACCTGGCGTAATACCATCGTGCTGTGCAGATAACGTAGATTCAAAAGTTCCTCGACATCGATGACGCGTTAACTCGATCTATCGATTCCGAGAATCTTTTTCGTACGGTGAGATATCCACTTACTGCAAAATTTCGGACATTTTCATAAGAATTCTGCATCCAAGGATCGTCGATCGATAAGAAATCAAAATGGGTATCGTGACGGTTACCACTTTAGCCATAAAAGGGGCTACCATTCTACTCGGCAAAGTAGCCATAATTCCAGTCCTGATAGCCGCGCTCGCGTACTTTAATTACGATCTCATGGATCCCGAGAATCAACCGAGGGTAACGAGCAATCTCAGAAAAGAGTACGATTTCGTGGTGATCGGTGGCGGTTCCGCCGGAAGCGTCATCGTCAATAGGCTCACGGAGAATCCTGAATGGAACGTTTTGCTGTTGGAAGCGGGTGGACACGAGACCGAGATAACGGATGTTCCGATATTGTCATTGTATTTGCATAAGAGTAAAGTGGACTGGAAGTACAGGACGCAACCTCAGGATTCGGCCTGTCAGGCGATGGTCGACAAGCGATGTTGCTGGACGAGGGGAAAGGTGAGCGAGCGCTAAGGACGTTTTATAGACGGTTTCCAGAAATCTGTTTTACATAGGAAAATGTGTCAATGGCTGACGGCATTCTTATTGCAACGAGTAAATTTTTCCGTTCGTCGCGACATGCAGGCTCATCGAGTGTCAAAGAGCATAATCGGGACAGAGTGAAAGCGATACTTTCGTCGCGCAGTCTTTCCAACTCGCGTTTCTTTTTTCTTTCAAAAAAGAAAGAGAAATAAGAACAAAAAAGGCGTGATTACTATGTTACGCAAACGGGTAACTATCCGAGAAATTATGCGAACTATTGTGACTCTTGAATCGTGCAGAAGTTTTTGTGTTAGACGGTGTGCATAAATTATTCGCGTCGACCGGATAATTACGATAAATAGGATTGTCTGCTCTCCGTACCGATGCAAAGAGTCTTCATCGTTATATCGAATTGAATCTGTTTCCCGAGTATTGCCAAAAATGTCTGAAAAATATCCGGGAGACTTCGTTAGCATAAATGATTTGTCATACGTTGCGAGAATGACTTTTGGAATTCGCGATGGATCGTAGAAATTAGATTTCAGCTTACAGCTCTCATTAATGAACGGTAATTACGAACTACTCTAAAGAGTAATTTTCGAGTCGGACGCAAAATCAACTCGCGTGCGCCTGGTTAAATTACGGGGCAATGGTACGATGATCAACGAGTAACGATTAAATTTACGTGAAACGATGTTTTCATTAGTCGGATTTACGCGAATCGTCTGTAAAATTCTGATAACAACGAATGATATAACGATACTAGTTTTGTACTATTATTTAGTTTCAGAAAGGATGAATTTTTGCGTGGTATAACAGATTTTTTAGAAAAAAATCTGAAAATAACAGAAAATTGTTAGCCGAGAAATATTTTTAAAATCAATGAAAATTGCAGGTTCTCGGTGGTTCAAGTGTGCTCAACACGATGCTCTACATTCGAGGAAATCGGCGAGATTTCGACCAATGGGAGAGCTTCGGGAACGTCGGCTGGGGTTACGAGGACGTGTTGCCTTACTTCAAAAAGTCCCAGGATCAAAGGAATCCGTATTTAGCTCGTAACACCAGACATCACGCCACAGGTGAGAATCTATGTTTATAACATTACCAATATACTTTATTCCGCATACCTCGAGCAACTTTATGTTAAAGAGAAAACCGTTAATTCTCGCGAAACTTTTACTTGGACAAAGTCAGCGCGCCGATGATTGAACCTAAAAGAGAAAAAAAACCACCTTCGCACGTCTGCGCGTAGAAAGAATATTAATAATTGCCGATTGTCCGAATACACCAGTTTACGACAAGTGCAACTGCGAAAGTGTCTTTTCGTCCCATCCGCGGTTTCTCTTTTACCTCTGATACTAGTTTAATTAAAAAAAAAAGATTCGCACGCGGGGTGTGCGAGAAGAAACCCTACTGTCGCTGCGAAACGGGGTCAAGTTATCTCATTCAAACTGGATAACCCACATAGAAACCGGACTTTAAAACGATAGATTATGCGATATCACGAGGGCGCGTTACGGGAATTCGGTACTCAAGAACATCACAATGAGGGTGACTATTATGCGCGAGCGCTTCGTGTAATTTATGCAATTTTCTTTTTACGCGTACCGAGAAACTAGACGTTTTTTACTCCTTTTACATTCATTGCGAGATAATAGGTTTGCACTTATTAGCCCCGCTAGGACTGTAGTAGCACGAACTAGGGCAGACCAGTAAAAAGGACAAACTTGATGTCAACTGCAATTGACGACGATACGGGCTGAGGATCGGCAAGAATGCGGGAGCGTATTTTTAGCTTCTAATCGATACGTCGAAACGATTCGTTTCGAGGAAAAAATTGAGGGATCGACCAATGAAAAAGATAATTCTTGTGGGTCCGCGGCGCGGATAGGTTATTTAGGGAAAGAGTTCGAAGAAGCGAAACATTTGCAACGCGGCGAAGAGTATACACGATCGGTTTGCGACGCGGTATCGATCCTGTTTGTCGAGAATACCGAAATCGACAAGCTCAGCGGTGCGTAAGCATGTGCGCGAGTAACGCACTGAGCGAATGAATCCGAGTGTGGCCGAAGAGAGAGAGAGAGAGAAAGGGAGTGCTGCGAGACGTAGACGGAGCCACTCCGTGACCTAGTGTTAAAATTTGCCGGCGAGTTATCACCACCGAGCCTGGTTAAACTAAATTGTGTTCTTCGCGTTTTCTGACCTATATTTTATTTCAATAAAATATTCACGATACATAGTCCGGTACGAAGAACGAATTGAAGGACCGACGTTTACATTAATAAACATAGTTCAGAAAGCTTTCTTAAGGGGTCTACTAATATTCTTAATTGCATTCCACGCTTAAGAACATAAACATCTTACGTCGGAACGATATCGATTTATAATACCCGCGTCGAAAGATCGCGCAATCGCTGGAATTTCGAAGACAGAATTTCCATAAAACAGCCGGTATCGGTTGCGAAGAAGAAACTTTCGTAATTAACTCGTAACGTAATTAATAGTAAACTTCCATCGGTTTCATTTTCAGGTGGCTACCTGACGGTGCAGGATGCACCGTACAACACGCCGATCGGCGTTGCTTTTCTTCAAGCGGCTGAGGAAATGGGTTACGAGATCGTGGACGTGAACGGCGCCCAGCAAACAGGCTTTGCCTTTTATCAATACACGATGAGACGAGGGACGAGGTGCAGCGCAGCAAAAGCATTCGTGCGACCGATCCAATTACGAAAGAACTTTCATTTGTCCCTTTGGAGTCACGTCACTCGTATTCTTATAAATCCGCAGACGAGACGAGCGTACGGCGTGGAATTCGTTAGAGGGGGCCGAAAGGAGGTCGTTTACGCCAAGAGAGAGGTGATACTCTCAGCCGGAGCCATAAACTCCCCTCAGTTGCTCATGCTCTCGGGAATAGGGCCCAAAGAGCATCTCCGGGAAATCGGTATCCCGGTGATACAGGATGCGCCGGGTGTCGGTCAGAATCTCCAAGATCACATAGCCGTCGGTGGTCTGGCGTTTCTGATCGACCACGAGATCAGCGTCGTGATGAATCGTCTGGTGAACGTGAATTCCGCCCTCAGGTACGCCATCACCGAGGACGGTCCCCTCACCTCCAGCGTCGGCCTCGAGACGGTCGGTTTTATTTCCACGAAATATGCGAATCAGAGCGACGATTGGCCCGACATCGAGTTCATGCTGACCTCCTCCTCCACCAATTCCGACGGCGGTACACACGTAAAGAACGCTCACGGCCTCACCGATGAGTTTTACAACGAGGTCTTCGGTAAGATCAATAATCGGGACGTCTTCGGGATCTTCCCTATGATGCTCAGACCAAAGTCACGTGGATTCATGAAACTGAGATCTAAGAATCCGTTGCACCATCCGCTGTTGTATCACAACTATCTGACGGATCCGCACGACGTGGGGGTGTTGAGGGAGGGCGTCAAAGCGGCCATTGCTCTCGGCGAGACCAGTAGTATGAGAAGATTCGGTGCAAGATTTCATAGCAAACCATTGCCTAATTGCAAGCACATTCCGTTGTTCACCGACGAGTATTGGGATTGCGCTATTCGCCAATACACCATGACGATCTATCATATGAGCTGCACGGCAAAGATGGGCCCACCGACGGACCCAATGGCAGTCGTTGATCCAGAATTGAGGGTCTACGGCGTCGATGGTTTGAGGGTGATCGACGCCTCCATAATGCCGACGATAACCAACGGGAATATCAATGCACCGGTGATTATGATCGGGGAGAAAGGTGCTGATATGATTAAGAGGCAATGGCTTTCGCGTCGGAAAAGAAGCAACGTCACGATCACCGATTCTTCGCGCAGAATTCTTGCCGAGAAATCGGTTGACATATTCAGCACCGAGAACACCAATATGGCGTAATGTGGGGCAAGGAGCGCGGTGCCACGGTGCACGACGCCGATGGCGTATCCGGTTATGTTTTTTCCACCCGATGTTTTCGTTTCGTCGATTTCTCATGCAAGTTATGAAAAACTAGATAGCTAGCTCGAGGAACGCATCGCACGCGTGGTAGTTGAGTTTCTTGGATTTCGTAGTTGATTCGATTATGTTCGGTTGGACGAGAAACACCGAGTGGTTATAAGAAGTTATGGCACCGTCGAGGAATACGCTGTACGATTGCCAAAGTTATCGTTCCAATCTCGAGCACGAGGATAGAGTTTGCAATGTGCTATAGTTTTGAAGGACTGCTCCCTAATAGCAGGATACGAGAGTAATCCTGATAACGGACGAACGTTGCGCCGAGCTCACGCGTAAGGCTAATGTCGACGAGTGGTACCTACGAGGACTATCGATAGTACACCAAATGTACTGTTTTGTGATTGGGTAATATTAAAGTTTCCGCGGTATGCCATAAATGTTGCGTACAAACAGTACGCACCGCAACGTCGTTACGCGTAGCGATTTTTCGCACGCTTTGTAAATATTAGATAGTAATTAACAATACTGCCAATTATCGTTGAATACGATTAAGAAGAGCGCAATCGATTATGCAATCGTTACGCGTTACCGCGTCGTCGATAGGCGGATAATATTATAAATGTGAAAATGGTAACAAGTGGGCGAAGAAAGATAGTATAATAAACCCGGTATCGCTGAAAAGCAACGGTTTCTTGGATAATGGGAGGATACGATATCCGCGGGCAGCGTTAAAGCAATTTATATGGAAATTTCGCGAGTGCAATGCGAACTGATAAAAGCAGTTGCCGGAACTAATTTTGGGTTACGTTAGCATTCCTCCCGGTTGCGCTTTCCCGGTGTCGACACAAGGCGTTTACTTTTATCGCGTTGCGTTCACCCCGTGTTTCTTGAACAACCCGCGGCCATTTATGTATTTATTAATTTTTTTTTTTCAAGTGATTTTACTCGTTGAACGTCTCGATACTGCTTAAAAGACGGCAAAAGGACGAAAGGGACGAAAAAAAGACACTATATGTACTATGCAGGATAATTTGATCCTAACGTTGTGTAAGAAATAAAATTCCTGATTACCGTGAAATTACGGTCAATTATCTTCATCGGCAAACCGTATTACCTACTTAAAGAAAACAAAGGAGTATTTACTACATACTATGTACGATCAACGATAATTTGATCGTGCCGTTATATAAGAAATCAAATTCCAGGTTACCGTGTAATTAGGACAAATTATCTTCCACGCCAAATCGTATTACCTACTAAACGAACTCAAATGTATTTGATCGTATCTTCGATAGCCAATAAACGTAATCGCAAAATTGTTTTAATCGCCGAAACGGGATGTCGCGTACCTTCTATTGGCACCGATCACGAGATACATTTCTCCAAAAATGAGACTCGGGTTTTCTTTTATTTACGGTGAAAGGGATAGAAGTTTTTCATACGTGACGGCCAAATTCCGCGGCCATTCCCATGCCCCCCCGAATATCCTTGAACACATTGCGTTGATTCGCCCAACAAATGAAAGTAAATTTCACTTGCAGTAACTTGCATAACCTGACTAGTGCCAATACAAAATCGCCTATTCCCCATCATTTCGTACAGAATGCTACGTGTTCCTTTGCACGTTCGCCATCGAAATGTAATGGCGGAAACCAGTTTAATTCGATGTCCCGAAGGATTCCAAAACGATTAAATTTCCAACGCAAATCAGTTTACATATACATATAAACGTAGTAATTATCAGTGAATATTAACAGAATTCGCGATATCAATAATTCAATTTTTTAAACCAGACTCCTTTCGTGTCTACAGGAGAAGTTCGGGTAACCTCGGACATCTGAACCAGGTACGTGAAAAATGTGCGAGTGAATCTGTATTTCCAAGGCTTATAATAAACATTGGGATTTCTTTGACAATTATAATAAAACGATAGAAGCATGTACCACCGGTGATACATGCCGGCGTGAACTTGTTAAGGTTTAACGATACAAAAATGTTTGCTTCTAATTTGATCCCAGTGGGCCTTGTAATAAATATTTGGCAAATTTCATGTCAACGCGAGCTTCGTGAACAAAAGTTACCTTACAATCTTACCGAATCTAATTAAACGAAGAAAATTGTTCTACGGCTGACAAATTCAAAGTTAAAAATGTTTGAAAGTGTTTATCGACCCACAGCGCAAAATTAGTAGTTGTATGTATATCAATGAAGGCTGTTCGTATTTACCCCTCTACGAATTGCAAGTTTGCCGGTTGATAGAATTATCTGTACAATCTGCTACTTTGTGTACGTCAGGAGACAGGCATGGAAAAGCGCACACGTGCTACCTCGCAGGTAACGCCAGGTAGCGCGCAACAAGTATCTATACGTAGCGAGCTCTACGTGCGCAATTCCGAAAGTGAGATTCCTTACTCTCGTCGCGCAATGCTTCTTAACCGATAAGGAAGTTCCCTGAACAAAATGTCACGTCAGACGTGACCCACTTTTGTATTAGTTCAGGCGCACCGAAAAATCATTGATAAATACGTTGCAATATATCAACCCCAATGTCGTTGCTTCTCTAATCATAAAACTCATACGTTAGCATACTCAATATTTTGTACGCTGACAAAATCCCAGTCGCCTCTCCATGTAACTTTCCTCCAAAAACAAGTTACCCGTCATCCCTTCTACATCATTTATCTTAAGTTTGAATAGCAAGAATAATATTGTTCGCGCATTCGGAGAGTAATAACAAGGATTTGAAAAATAATATCGTGGCACACGAATAACAAAGTGACAGGACCTAATGAAATATTCACTGGCTCATGTTGCTCATAGAGAAAGATTCTTATGTTAATGCGTTAATACGAGTATGTCAAGACGGTTCTTTGCTTTCTAGAAGAATATACGTATGCATCGTAGGTACGCGGCGTCCAACTCCTGCGCGGAGAGATTCGACTCTCTTCCTCTAAAGTTATCGAAATGTATTTCGCGTGCCGCCGACGAGGAGAAACGCATGCCGGTTTGATATGGAGACAGGTGATTCGGCAAACTCGTGCCGTAGAAAAGGAAGCGTCAAGACGTCACGTGCCCATATCGAGAATATCTCGGAAAGGGAATTATAAATTTAATTCGTTCGTCTAACGTTTTGTCGGGAGGGACTCTCGAGGAGCGAAAAGAAGTTCCTGGACCTTCCGATGATTCGGCAGAAAAGTTAGAGCAAACATGACGAGAGTACTCGACGTGACCCAGCTTTCAAACATTTTTATAACTTTCTCACATTAGCGGGACTAACGAGCGATTGTCGTAATCGACGCAATAACTCCTACGGGATAGAAAAAAAATACAGCTCAAGGAGAGTATCTATGTATAATCGTAAGTGGATGGGCGAAAGTTTTTGAAAAAAAGTTTTGGGTAGAGTTTTGAGCGTTAGCTATAGGTATCTTACGTAAGAGATTAATTGGGAGAACGAACCTCTTCGGACTTTCGAACTGGAAAGGATCGAACGCAGCGTTCGATAGATTTTACGGAAAATAGAGAAAATTAAGAAGGTAGTATTAGCAGAGTCCGCGTAAGTGTGCCGGGCAAGTATGATTTCATCTCAGGAAAAGTAGTACGCACAGAAATGAATTGTTAGAGCACCTTTACCGAATTACATTAGTCGCGAAACGCAAACCGTTTCAGGAGAGTGACCACGGGCTTCCAAATGACGGCAAAAAACTGCGTTAATTATAATCCCGTTGAAACGTTAACGCACGTTACTAGAAACAAACAATTTTACGCTTCGCGTTTATCGAGACGCGGAATCAACCGCTCTGCGAAATTCTGATTTCACCGTGCCAATTAACGTAAATCGAAAATATTGCGACACGCCTAGCTGCGATGTCATGGAAGCTGTACAATTACGGGGTGGTTGAACAAACGGACGACATAAATCTAAAAATATGTCATGTACGTGGGAAGCAACATTTCCCGATTTCAAATTTAAAAATTCGCGTCTCTACGCTAAAGCTCCGCTTTAAAATTCCCCCGCGAGGGTACGCGAATGTCGAACAAAGTATAGTGGAGGAAAACTGGGAAGGGAGTCGTGTTTCTTTCCTCGCGATTTTAACTGCAAGGCCAAGGTTAATGGAGAAACCAGAATGGGGCACGTATAGGTGCACGCATAAGCGGTGCAATTGTCCGAATTGGATGTACAAAGCGGAGGCCCTGAATGGCACGTAGACCGTAGACGAGAGAAAGTGTGCGGGTAAATACGAGCCTTCTGTGTCAGTCGAATGAAAGCAAAGAGAAAGACGGTGACACGTTGCACCGTGATTTTAAATTCGCGCGATCAAGAGAGTAGGATAAGATTCGGTCCAAAGTTTCAGCGCTCGCGATTTTCTTCTTTCGGATCTTTTTCTTCGGAACTGCTCTGGATTACGATGCAAGAAAATATTTGATTGTCGATACCTTCAAATATTCGCAAAGTCTTCCAGGTGGAACCAACGGTTCTCTCGCGGTACGAAAGCGTGTTAACGTTCTTACGTTAGACGCATTGTTTGCGTCGAGCCTTGTTCGTGCCGATACAACGATAACATACTTTTTCCTGCCCGTTGTCATTTCACGTTCCAAAAAGTGTTATAAGCGTTAAAACATCATCTTGCGATAAACATTCGCCAACGGGCTAACCATTGTTGCTTCGAACCCTGAGTGAGACGAAACATGTTTATTATACGTATTCCTCTACGCTGTACATTCGAAGTGTTTTGCACAAATGTCTATACGACTTTGCCAGCAAAGTATTAATCGACGAGATCGTCGAAACTAACGGCCACGGTGAAAAAGGCGAATTTGAAACGACGGGTGGCATGGGGTTAGGTTTTGCAGTTTTCGAAGTTGGCATTGAAAGGAGTTACCGAGGAGGGGGACCTCGACAGGTTTTCACTCACAACGTTCACCGGCATTCACCGCAACGCGGTCGGATTCAACTTGTATCTACTCTCGATCCGCTGCCATTTACCGGTTTATTCGCCAGGAACGTGCATGCGCTTGATTTTCGGAGCTTGAGATTTTTCAACGTCCGACGTGCCCACGAGAGGAGGCTGCGGTACAGAAAAGTGATCGTGAAACACGAGAATGTTCGAGTGGCGCGAGAAAGTGCAGTAAGTAGGAAAACGCGCGAGGAAAATGGTGTTTCCGAAGATTCCTCGGTACGGATGTAAATAACGAAAACACACGGCGCGTGCGTAAAAATCATGTTTTCGCAATTGTGAGTGGACAAACTCGTGAAAAGCAAACTGTGCCAATTTATATTTTTTTCCTGTCACGCGAGTGTTTACGTCTTTAGCTCGTTTCGTCGTTTAATTCCTGCGACCGTTTCCGATTTGGACTTTGCGTTACGACATTCTTGATACAAATATTATTATTATCATTACCCATGGTATTCTTTTTTCGACGAAGCTCGATACCATCTTCGGGCACGCTTCCGCCGTTTGTCTTCGGCGTAAATAGAAAGTACCGGTTTGAACGCGCGAACGACAGGCGCGTCAATGTTTTACAAACAAAGTTTGAACGAAAACTTTGACGTCCGATTGAATTCGACTCGAGACAGCTGTCTATTCTATTGTCGTTTGATAACCTATTATCGATTTGGTTATCGAGATTTCAGAAATTAGAAAGCCACGTGCGAATGTTTGATATTTTAAATCGCTATCGCGCGTGATTATATTTAATTTCAGTCGTCGTAAATTACAACGCAAATCGTACGATTAAAGACTATCATACTTTAATACAACAAAATGTTTCTCGGAGAAACTCGTTGGTCTTAAAATCCCTCCCACGGTTGTACGTTAACAAAAGACGACTATCGTGAGAACGCTCCGAAGCATGTGAAATTCTAATAAAATAATGAACGAAGAAGCTACTGTGCGTGTGCCTGTAACTGGATCAAAATAACCTGTCGTGCCGCAATAAAATCTGAATTCGCCGTGTATCCCGAATAGTATACACCGTTGAAATGAATCATATTTCAACACGTGGAGTTTCACTTTTATGTCTACCGTCGTTATTGGTAATTAATTATTCGATACCATATTTATTGGTATATATTGGGGTCAAGAATTGCTAAACGTATCTTTACGCGTTTACGTTCGATTTTATTAATTGTTTTATCGGTCCTGTTCCATCATTTATTATAGCTTTCTATCTTCCATCAAGAAATTTAGTAGTTTGTATTACAGAAATTTAACGAATATGGTAAGAGTTCATTGTTCGGTATATTCGCAGCCAACATTTCCCACAACCTGTATAAATCCTTTGATCTTCAAGATTCCGTAATATCACTGAAACCACCACTCACAAGGAAATGGTTGCAAAGTAACGTAATAGACGTTTAGTTGCGCGGATAACGCCTTACGTTCAATCATGCGTAATCATAGTCCCGATTTGTCCTTCTGTGCCTGTAATAATGAACTCTTCGTTATGCTATGAATCATGGTATAGAGAAATATAAGCCGAAGTGTGTAATATAGTTTTCAAAATTTATTATCGGCTTTTAGGCTCGAAGGTAGATGATCCATTCACTTTTTAATAAAAAGAAATTATATAAAAAGTTTTTATATAATCTCTGAGTTTCGATTTGGAATGAGAGAAAGTAGCGTCTCCGTTTTTAAAATTATTCCGTGTTAACGTAACATCGCAGTTTGAGAAACCATATCTAAAACGGCCCATGCTATAACAAAAGTACCATTTCGCGTGTCAAATTAAACACGTAGGATCGTTAAATGAAAAAGTAATTTCCTTCTTTAATTTTAGATAGTTCAGCTTGGTCGTGCGTAGTCACGCGAGGGACGTACAAACCGTCGAATGGCAAAGAATTGGAAGTCGTTGATTCGGGGAGGAAATAAAAGGAAATGGCAATCGGCTTGACTACTTTGCTAGGTTCTACTTCCGTTCTTGGATTGGGCCTGATTCCGTTGTTAGCGATCGGCTTGACGATATTTCGATACAATCAAGCGGATCCGGAATCTCACCCGTCAAATGTTCGCCAGGTAAGCTACATTCGTTTGAACTTACAACGAAGCGTACGAATCTTTCTCACTTACCGAGTTACCGAGGAGAAAGACTCGTTATGTACCATGGGTCGATAAAACAGTTCGTAGATCGCTGGATCATCGGAGCGATGATCCGCATGATAATAGATTCACTCGAAACAGGTGTCTCGGCACTTGTTTCGCGTTTAACGGTTAGATATTTGCAGCCTTCGAGCGATAATAATAATAATAATCAATAAATCAATGCGCGCAGCAATTAACAAATAACGCAAAACGATTTATTTATTTCAGTTTTTAGGAATGTACGACTTCATCGTCGTCGGAGGCGGAAGTGCGGGCGCGGTGGTCGCGTCACGATTATCCGAGGTATCCAATTGGACTGTGTTGCTCGTGGAAGCTGGCAGCGTTGAAAATGAAATCTCGGACGTTCCTCTTCTGGCCAGCTATACCCAAAAATCAGAATTCGATTGGAAATATCAGACATCGCCACCGGGTCCATCGCCGTACTGCCTCGCGATGATTGCGGACCGGTGCAATTGGCCGCGTGGGAAAGTGCTCGGTGGTAGCAGCGTTCTGAATGCCATGGTTTATGTTCGCGGTAATCGGTAATCGAACGACAAAAATTATTTTCAATTCTGTTTCACGTGAATGGAACAATCGCGTGACGTAACGTTCACGAGTTATTTTAAGAGGGATCCTCAAAACTTGAATGTTACCGACGAAATTATATAAATTTGAATTGACCTCCCTTTTTTTCAGCTATCAGTTTCAGTTATAGTGTCACGAGGACATTATTTTCTGTATTTATGTAGTTTCTCGTGTGTTAAATAGCGTGGTAATATTGAATTTGGTGATTTTCTCCAGAAAAGTACTAAGAAACGCTATCAATTCAAACTAGCCCAAATACTTACATGACGGGCTGTAGCTCGGCGGGTCAGTGAAATTGTTGCAGCGTTTCATAAATCACGTGGCACCGCGCTCGCGTATATTAATTCTGGGAATTTTTGCACATGTTGATATGATTACCGGTATTGTCGTTGCGTAATCAACGTGTCCGGTAATTACCCAGCGATTAGCGCTATAATTCAATTTCGTAGACGTGATTTTAGATGTTAACGTCATCCACGATTAGCAAAGGTGTTTGTTGTTATCGCGCGGTATGTTTTGCACGACAATTGATTATAGAACAATTAACAATAAATTGTTCTGCAATCACTCATCGCGTGTTATATACACGTCGAACAATTAGCAGTAAATTGTTCCGTAATTGCTCGTGGCGCTATAACTCCGAGAAATCTGAGGTTTCGGTGCACGAACGATCGTTTCGATGGAAACAATTGACGCAGAGACGTATCGTAAAAAGTCTAATTGGAAGTGCGTGACTTACGCAAGTGAAATCGGATATGGCGTAAAACGCGTAAAAAAACAAAGGAAGATATTAGAATCGAGGATTTTTGTTAATCCTCGCTCAACGAGTGCCGGGGTAAATGTTGATCCGATCGCAATACCGGTCTGCCGATCGTCCTTTCCTTTCGGTATTAGATAATATTTATCGAATATATAACAAGTTGAATATGAAAAATTATCATTACGTAAAATTTGACACAAACGTAATACGATATTTACTGCCGCGTCGGTGCTCGACGAACCGTAGCCCGGAACTTGAAGTTGGCAACGAGCCGATCGACAAAAAAAATCTAACGCTCGAAATAAAACGATCTTTTTGTTTCTCAGACACGATTACGACAACTGGGCGCGACTGGGCAACGTCGGCTGGAGTTACGACGAAGTTCTCCCTTACTTCTTGAAATCCGAGGACAACCGCAACCCGTACTTAGCGAGGACACCGTACCACGCGACCGGTGGTTATCTGACGGTGCAAGAGGCACCATGGCGAACACCGTTATCGATCGCCTTCCTTCAGGCCGGCCAGGAGTTGGGTTATCAGAATCGCGACATAAACGGGGCGAATCAAACCGGCTTCATGCTGACGCAGGCGACGATTCGCCGCGGTAGTCGTTGCTCCACGGCAAAAGCTTTCTTGAGGCCGGTCAAGAATAGGGAGAACCTTCATATAGCGATGAACGCGCAGGTGCTGAGGGTGCTCTTCAACGACGACAAGAGGGCCACGGGGATCGAGATTCTGCGCGAGGGTCGTCGGGAAGTTATAAGAGTCAGAAGGGAGATCGTTCTATCGGCCGGAGCGATCAATTCGCCGCAATTGTTGATGCTATCGGGAATCGGGCCGAGGGAACACTTGACGGAACTCGGTATACCCGTGATATCCGATCTGAGAGTCGGCGACAATCTGCAGGATCACGTTGGCATCGGTGGATTGACTTTCATCGTGAACGAGCCGGTCACTCTCAAGAGGGATCGCTTTCAGAGCATATCGGTAATGATGGAATACATATTGAGCGAGAGGGGTCCCATGACAAGCCCTGGCGTCGAGGGCCTGGCTTTCGTAAACTCTAGGTACGCCGACCGATCGGGCGATTATCCCGACGTGCAGTTCCACTTCCTACCGAGTTCCGTGAATTCCGACAGCGGCGATCAGATCAAGAAGATATTGGGTCTGAGGGACAGGGTGTACAACACCATGTACAAGCCCCTCAGACACGCCGAGACCTGGTCAATCCTGCCTCTTCTCCTGAGACCGAGAAGTTCAGGTTGGGTGCGACTCAAGAGCAACGATCCCCTCGCTCATCCGGACATCAATCCCAATTACTTCACGCACAAGGAAGACATGGACGTGTTGGTGGAGGGCATCAGAATCGCCATGGAGATCTCCAATACGACCGCCTTCCAGAGATTCGGCTCGAGACCCCATACCATTCGTATGCCCGGTTGTCATCGTTATCCATTCGACACTTACGAGTACTGGGAGTGCGCGATTCGACATTTCACTTTCACGATTTACCATCCGACCGGTACGTGCAAAATGGGACCGAAGACCGATCCAACCGCGGTAGTGGATCCGAGGCTGAGGGTTTATGGCGTGAAAGGATTGAGAGTGGCCGATGCGTCTATAATGCCCGTCATTGTCAGTGGAAATCCGAACGCGCCAACCATTATGATCGGCGAGAAGGCGGGTGACTTTATTAAGGAAGATTGGAGGTACAAGAAAAAACGGAACGCGCGTGGAGGCGACGAGGGAGGGGGGCGTTTAGGGGAATAATTAAATGACTCTGATAACACCGGTTTAGTTAACACGATCATCGAGCGCGATATAATAAAACCAGGTGTATAATACAAACCAAAAAAGTAACGTGCGGTTCGATGGGTTAAATGGACTCAAACGCGGATGGACTTTAACACTGTATATAACGTGCAAGTTTCTTTTTTTTTTTTTTACAACGTAGCGTAGTTAATTCTATCGAACTGTGAGCTTCTGTAAATAATATCCACGACGGGTCTCTCCGGGGATGTCAAAGAACCCTAAAGAGATCGATAGCGAAACCTTTGAGATACACTCGACCAAATATCATAACACTCGTGCCATCTTTCACGAATACTCGACACCGAAATTCCGAACGAACCGGATGTACGTAGCCATACATTTTTTTTTTATACTATTTATACACAACTATGTACGTACTTAGGTATGCCAAATAAAATCGCATTATTAGTTACAAGTATGTTCACCCCGCCGTTACCGTCGTCTTGTTTCTTAAATGGAACGCCCGTTCAACGGCGCTCGTCGTCCGATATGAAATTATTATCTCTCTCGCGGACGTTAACCTAAACGAGTCATCGAGTTCCCGCTGGACGCGTGTCTTCGTTCAATTTTACGTTTCGCGCAACACAACTTCCTCGGTAATTTAAATGCGCGATCGGCTAATGCGCGCAAACTCTCCCCGTAACTACGCGTTCCTCGACGTACGTTGGCGCGCGCACGCAACGTTTCGTAAATTCGCGAACGGACCGGAGATCGAAGTTACGTATCGGAGGCGCGAGGGAGATGATCTCGGAAGTGGAGATCGCAAAGACTTTCGTTTCGCGAAGGAAAGAACCGCCGTTTTATATAAGAGGTTCCGTGCCAAAACTCTCGTTACGGAATGCCCATTCTCACGTCCGCTTTTGTACCGCGTTTCCGCTTCCTCGTCGCATCCATTAAAGCTGGGTCGCGCTAAATTAAAATCTCGGTATTGTTTGGGGAACGCATGGGGTATTATTTAATTAGGCGGATCAATGCTATCTGAATTTCGTTTCAGCGATTTTAAAGAAACCATCCGAGACGGTTCTTGCGAATTAGATCGATGATAGCAAGTTAGGTAAGCTGATCGGTAGTTGGTTTTGCGATTAGTACTTGTTACGCCGTCCGCGTAATGTGCACATAATGAACAACGGAGTCGTAAAATGGCTGAAGGATTCTTAATTAATCGTTTTGAGATAACGCATCGAAAGATAATGATTATACCGCGGATTTGATGCAGGAAACAACGAGTACCTCGAACGATAAAAATCTACTTAATGCGTTTAAGATACTATTTTAGGGCCCCCCAGCGACTAAACAATTTTCTGTTTTTAATCTCACTTATCTCATCATCTCCCATTAGAACGTACACTCGCACAAGATCCACAATCTAACAAGGACAAAGAGTAAGTTATGCCTTTACCGTGATTCTGGTAGGAGTTCGTGTTCTACCTTCGACGCTCGCACGTGGGAACGATAAACGTAAACAGCGAAGTAATCATCGGCACCCACGATAATGTTTCGCGCGCGATGATTAACGACCGCAAATTACGAACGCTCAAGCTACTCGGCGACGCGCGTTCGCCAGCGGACGAAAGCCTCTTCCCTCTTACGAGCGACCGAGAAACTTGATCGCACATTGTTTAACAACAGCACCTAATAATTTGAAACAAATACCATCGGATCCCGGGCAATGAAATCATTTCGCCGCACCCACGAACTCTCATCGATAGCTGCTGGCAAAGAAATCGTTTTTAATTAACGTTGTAAGGAGAGCGAGTACGTACGGGGTCTACGTGGTTAATAAAATAATTACGTTTAGTAGAAAAGAGGGAAAAAGGTAAGCAATCTCGCGCTCGAATGGATTTCATGGATTCTCGGGTATACCGTGTGAAGAAAAGTGGACAGTGAAAGTCAGTCCCGCGCGCAGTTGCGTTTACGTCGGTCGAGTACATTCGTATTTTCGATTTGTATCGGTGCGAGGTATGAAAATATTTAACAAGGAGTATAACTAATGAAAGAAAGCGCTATAGCCGCGGGGAGATCGAAGGTGCGTTCGCCTACACGTGGAGTACGTGTAAACTTTCTTACGTTCCCCGACTCTGCTGAGCAGCATCAACCCCGCGGGATTTGCTCTATCTCTTGAAAATAATTCGTGTCGGAAATAGGAGTACACGGGGCAAGTAATTGGATGTACTTGGGTCTCGAATCGGATAGACACGATCTCGCGAGAAAGTACAGCGAATGACGCCATGGGTGATTCCCCGAACTAATTTTAATGTCACGCTGGTACGAATTAATCTAAATTCCGTGGATCAATTCGTTTATTCGAGTCAATTTAAAATTGTTTTTTTTTTCTAAAAATCGAACCGAGCGTTCGTTGGCAACAGTTGCTCGATAAAGCATATCGGTAGAAGCGACCAGGAATTTCTATTACCGCGAACGAAATACATGACGCCACTTAAGCTTACACAAAAACTAATCGATAAGTGACATTAACCTGTTTCTATTGCGACGAACCACATAATTATCCAGGCAATCAACGACATAACTCCTTGTTGAAAATCAGCGCAAACCGGTACGAGATCTCTCACCTGTGCGTCTAAAACGACACAAAGCGAGCATCGGGGAGACTAATGTCCGAACAAGACATACGTAACCGAGCTGGTCGCTGATAATTGACCGCTCACACGTAATACGAGCGAATGACAGTTTAGAAAGCAGCACGCGCTAAACTGATACTCGAGTTTTCGTTAATTCGAGACTTAATGACTGCGCGCGAACGGAGCTCGCGTTACAACGTAATCGCGTTTGAACTCTGGGATTATCGAGCGAACCGGATGTAATAGAGGCTGGAAAACAGGATCAAGACGAAGAACATCGTGGGAAACTCAGCTGATCGTTACTTCGCTGCGTTTTCCGGACCGCTGACCCATGCCACGCTCGACAACAAATTTCTTACGCGCGATTAAACATTTCCGACTAATTACATTCTAACCGTGGCTTAATCGTTACATCGAATGCCCCTCGTTGGGATGGAATCGCGAAGGAAACTACACGAATGTGGTTCATTTTTTTTTTAAGGGCACATTTGCGAGGAATGCATTCGCGTTTGGAGGGACGATTTTATTTTAACGCGAATTCTTTTCGCGCGAGCTTGTTGAACTTTCTAACATCGAGATAAGTTATTTGCTCGGGTGGTTTCCGAGCGAAAAGAAACCGCGGAAACGGATTCAGATTTGAATAGCATTTTATACGCAGATCTCACAACAGATTCGTAAGATTTGTATAAGGTTTAATTGATCTAATCCATTGCTAATGTCGAAATAAAAAATGTAAGCAAATTTTCTCTCATGAAATTGAAACTACAGATTTAATTGCTAAATAATAATTCGAAATTATTCGTAATAGACGGAAAAAGAAACAGAAACGGAACTGTTGCCGTATAAGGAAGTAATTCTGATTTGATGATTTAACGAACCTTTACCGTTCTGAGAAAAGCTTATAATTCAAAGAGTTTCACGGTTAACAACTCGGCGCTTAAATCAAATTAAATAAAAATTAAATTAAAAATATAAAGAAGATTATCGACGATCGCTTATGAATAATTTTTTGGATCGAGGAATTTGTCGATCTCTTTTTGTCTCTCAAACTCTTTACGCGAGAAACGGAGCAGCGAAAGAATTTTCGAGTACTCGGCAAATATTTACCGACCAGGATGATTTGGAAAGAATACCGGTAGATTACTAAACTGTTTATTCTGCACGACGAAACGTGTTTAACGATCAAATAAGCGTATTTGTAAGAACTTTCTTCGAAGTTTTTCTAACATGCTCATTATTTGTACATCATTCCGCGTAACAAGCCCGGTTCCTAGGCTCGTGCGTGATAGTACTCGCGTAGCATCAGGGAGGTTTACGTACAATCCGAGACAATAATACCGACTGTAGAAATAAATTCGAAACTATAATCGACAAGAATAATTTTTCACGTCGGCCAGCTCCAATATATTTAGTCTTGATACTCTAATTTAACGAACTATCATAATTACGAAGATCGCAAAAAGTTATTTTACTTCACATTTTTCTAAATAATTCAGAATACACAACTTCCCCCACTCGCCTTTCAAATTGTCAAATATCGTACCTGCCAATTACCACGCAACGCTCGCCATTATAATCTACCTCTGCAAAATGTTATTCCCCCCACCTCTCACGCTCTTTAAAAAAAAAAAAAAATCCGCGGGACTCGTTTCCAAATTTTATACAAATCCTCCATTTCGACGAGCAAGCGGAAGCGCGACAGACGAAGAGGCATTAACGGCAACGAGTGTACTACGTAACGTTGCCCGTGCAAGCCGTAATGACTGCGTTAGTGTAAGTACTGCCTGTTACCACATTGCCAGCGGGGGATAGGTGTGCGTAAGGTAACCACGGGAAGAGAACACTTTCACTGCCAAAGTGCGGTCGGGAGCCTCGGAGAAGGACGAGGAAATTCAGGCACGAGAAAGGCTGAACAAGGACGGTCGGAGTGAAATGGAAGGGAGTATATCGGTGCAGTACCGTATAGCTCTTCCGAGTGTCATTACCGGCTCCCTCGCGGTCACTCGGCAATCGTCTCGTTACCGTTCGACTCTCGCGAATACCGGGCCCAAAAATTTCGGCTCCGCCAAATCAGCGTGGCTAACGCGATCTAGAAAGGATCGAGAGAAAGATCCTTTCGCGCGGTCCCTCAGATCGAGTGTGTCGAGCGTCGGGAGTGGAATCCGCGACAGGGAAGGATCGAGATCATCGGACTCTGGTGTTTCAGTGAGGAAAAATCGACTATCGTTCGTCGAATCCAACGTTTCGCGAATAGCTTGTGAAAAACGTAACGGAGCCGAAGAAAAATCGATCGCTGACCGGGGACGGTATCGAGGATTTTCGGGATAAAAAAAAGAATTCTATCGGAGAAAGTTCGACGTTGCACAAATTTGTTACGCGTTGGCGATACGTCGACGGGCGTTCGGTGAAACGGCTGAACGCCTGGCTTTCGCGTTTACGCGATAAATCGATCCCGCGGAAAGGGCCCTGACGGCCGTAAACGTCGGACGGTGCGCGGAACCATTTCGCGGAATGTTTAACGCGCGTCAACGAGTTAACGAGATGCAACGGTTTACGTGACGGTAATACGAGACACCGCGCGTTATTCTGCCTGACGAGGGGCAACGGCGTTGCGAATGTCGTGATCGATGAGAGGGAGAGAGAGAGAGGGATGCGCTTTCCGAGTGCACACTGCCACCAAACTTTTTGCGCGGTTGCGCGGTTGCGCGAAACCGCACGATACTCACGGTTGGAATTGTTTGACTATTAAGGTCGCGGATCCTCGGTAACGCTGCGGGGTAATAATTATCTATGCTCGCCGATAATCGTCGCACGTGGGACGATTCGTCGATACTGGCGGATTATGTAAGTAATGAGCGCGTCGATTAAAATTGATATGATAATTAGTAGAAACGTCGTCGTTTGCGGTCGAACGCGCGGTAAATGTTAAGCGCATGTGGCACTACAGATGGTGTTAATTATTCAAGAATGCAGATGGGAAAGTATCATCGATTTGATAAGGAGAACGGTATTTCGTAGAACGAACGGTCGAATCATTCGTCGAGGACAAAATCGATCTTCCGGTTTTTTGGAGGGGGGAGACAAACGAGTGACGCGTATCAACTTTGCCGTATTAATAAAAACTGTACGTTATATCACAGTTATCGTTTCCTGGAAATGTGTTTTTTCTGAAACACTGCCAGCGTCTTTAATTACTTAATGGATCAATCTAGGCGGAATGGTATTACTACGATGACTTATGTCGGCTGTACTACATTCACAGTAATATTCAAAGTAGTATCGATCTCTAACGATTAAAATTATCGTACTTTGTACGCGTATCGTTTTTCCCCACTGAGTGTAACTCAGAGACGTAACTAACCGCCGTATTCGATCAAAGTAAATTCTGTCATTATACATAAAATACCTCGGACTCTCCGAGTATTCTAACCGTTCCAATGAACGTTTCGTTGGACCAAGAATGAGCCCCAATAGAAACTTGACTCACCGGAGCAAAAGTACGCGTGTAGTGGGCAGCGGCGTAAAACTCTTACCTGAAACGAGAAAGGAGATTGTACAGATACGACGATTAAGCAGCATTATGGGAATACGCGATTCTACCATGCAATATGCTAAGCGTTACAAACAGTGATTTGGAGTAAGGAGATAATTGTTACGGTACGCACGGCATACACTACTCGTGGTAGTATTAAAGCGTTCGAAGAAGCCTGGCGGAACCTTCTTCCGACGGCACTTCCAACGCGAGTAAATTCAGAAAGAAGAAGTATAGCCAGCTTCCGCGTTGCTTTCTTACGCGATACATAAATTCAGCGCGGAGCCATTACATTTTTTTCATCCGGGTTCTCTATTTGCTCGGCTATCGCGCGGGCGGAAACGCTTTTATTTACGAGGGTTTAATCTCGAGAGCGTTTCGATAGCCCTGCGCAACGACGAACTGGCGGGGTTTCACTTTAGTCGAGTTTCGGTAGCATTTCCGATATCGCGGCAAACGCGGGGGAAGACCCCCCAAAAGTACGAGACCGACGACGACAACTTTCTCAAACGGGAGTCCAAAGTATTTCGAAAACGAAACGCGGAGTTATATTATTGCGTCGATCGAGGAAAGAATTTCATTAGGCGTTACTTAACGCCGAGGCGAGACTGGTCATCCGAAATTCCGAGACTCTTCGAACTTTCACGTACGTCCAACGATCATCATCATCACCAAAAGGAAAAGAGAAACACACCAAATCCCAGTGTTTCCCTGTTTACAAAAAACGATATATGTATGGCGCAGTTGCTTAATGTCATGACAAACGTCACGACGCGAAGCAACGGTGGTCCTTTCGTCACGCGCGAATGATTTTCCTGCTACCGATCCATCGCGTTCCCTGCCCCCCCCCCCCCCAGTTTCCTAATTATCTAAACTCTAATTTCGGGTCTTCTCACATCTCTCCGGCTCCTTCCTCACTTTCTACTCGAGTTTCCTCCTCGCGTATCGCGTGCCTTTCAATCAGCCTCGACTTCCATTCAAATTCCGTTAGGGAGACTTCGTCAATTTCTCGTGACACGCGTTAAAAACCGGGCTGCCACGCAGGCGTCACAAGTGTTTCCTTGTTTCTTCTTTTACGTCAACAATTAGGTTAATAATACTACGCGCGATTTCCTAATCGCCGATCGGAAATGTTGTCACGGTCAGGACGGCTACGGCTGTCAAACGGTTTGGAAAGGGAAAAAAAACAAAAACAAAAAAAAACAAACGAACCGTTAGAACGAGATGGCGAGAGGCATCTAACGTAACCATGACTCTCGTGAAAGAAAACGAGCATGGCAGAGGTTTACCTCGGTGAAACGCTTTCTCCTTTCCCCGTTATGAGATCACCATCAGGCTCTTCCACCGGCGCACGCGTAGCTTTGCCAATTTGCTCTTTGATTTACACGTGGATTAAACTTGATACCGAGGCCTCGTGTGGCTCGTTAAATTAAAAGCGACTCGATCGAGAGCGCACGACGCTGGTACGTGCTCTCGTTTAAACTCGCCGTACATCTCGCGAACGTTTGATTTTGCATAGTGCCGTCGACCAACGCGTCGATTGCCACGCCCATTTTTATTAAGTTTTGACGCGAAGGCCACGATAGGATTTTTATTTATTCTATAGGCCAAATCTGAGAATTTAATTTCTGTCGAATATTATGATCGGTACAAAATTTGTAGTTGTTGGACGATGCACGTTTTATCGCGCGATGCTCGGTAAGTTTGATTGAAAATGCGACGAGTTAAATTCCAAACAGTATCCTTCGGATGTCCCAAGAATTTGATTGCATCGATTAAAAACCAAGTCACAAGTTAATTATCGTAATTATTGTAATTAGGGTAATCAAACGGTAATACATTTACATTTATTAGCATTTAAGGTACAATTTTGTTCTTATGACTCAGAAATATTCTTAGCGTGTGTCTATTACATCAGCGAAAGTATTTCCTCTTTAATCCTTCACGCATTCCAATCAGAGTAGCCTCGACATTAACATTATAAGTAGCCTGCGGATGTTTATACAAATTCATATTTATATAGGAGATCCGTAAAGAAGTGGAACATGAATGGAATTCTATTTCCCTATTAGAATACTTCATAATAGTATTTCTTGACGTATGCGTTGCAGCGCACTTTACGCGCGCTCGACTTATTAATTTCACAAAAGCAGTTCAAAGTTCGTCCGTAAACTATGGATTTCGGATAAACAGGCACGATTCGCTATACCAATCGCGTAACCAATCGAACGTAACGACGGCCAAGAATCAATTTTCTCTCTCATCGTTTCAGAAAAGGGAATATCCTTCCATGAAGGATCGAGGCCGCCGAGTGGCAGCATAATGAGGAACGCAAACTTCTACGTGCCGTTCGCAGTAAGAAGGGTCGAGAAGATTGGCACCCGTCCACCGGACATTCGTTCGCGATAAAATTGGCACCGTCGAGACGCGAGGACCCCCCCGCCGCGTAATGATACGCGAATCAAGGGGGCGCATTCAGAAGGGAACCCCAATTAAGTGGAAAGGAATCGAGAGAATTACAAATCGCGAAGAATGGTGTTCAGCGCGATAGTAGTCACGTCGGCCCTGAAGGGAGCATTGGGCCTTGTAGGTACGAGCCTGTGGCTGGTACCGTTGTTAATAGCGGGCCTCTCATATTATCGCTACGACCAATTGGATCCCGAGAGCCGACCCATCGACAGGCATCCCTTGTACCCGGAATACGATTTCATCGTCGTTGGTGGTGGATCGGCGGGAGCGGTGGTCGCCAACAGGCTCTCCGAGATCCCCAGCTGGAAGGTCCTGCTGTTGGAGGCTGGACCGGACGAGAACGAGGTAACGGACGTACCCTCGTTGGCGGCTTACTTGCAATTGACGAAACTCGATTGGAAGTACAAGACGGAGCCTACCGGCAAAGCATGCCTTGCGATGAAGGGCGGTAGGTGTAACTGGCCCCGCGGCAAGGTACTGGGTGGCTCGAGCGTATTGAACTACATGCTTTACGTTCGAGGTAACAGGAACGACTACGATCACTGGGAATCCTTGGGTAATCCAGGTTGGGGATACGAGGAGGCGCTGTACTACTTCAAGAAGTCCGAGGACAATCGAAATCCCTATCTGCAGAAGACACCGTACCACTCGACGGGTGGTTACCTGACGGTACAGGAATCGCCGTGGAAGACGCCGCTGGTGGTGGCATTCGTGCAAGCCGGAATGGAGATCGGTTACGAGAACAGGGATATAAACGGGGAACGGCAGACAGGGTTCATGATAGCGCAAGGGACGATTCGCAGAGGCAGCAGATGTTCGACCGCCAAGGCTTTCTTGCGTCCGGTAAGGTTGCGCAGAAATCTGCACACAGCGATGAACTCTCACGTCACGAAGGTTCTGGTGGATCCGCTGACGATGAGAGCGACCGGCGTCGAGTTTCTTCGCGACGGTCGTAGGCAGATCGTGCGCGCACGTAAAGAGGTGATTCTCTCGGCAGGTGCGATCAATACCGCTCAGATCCTGATGCTCTCGGGAATAGGGCCCAAGGAACACTTGCGACACGTCGGCATACCGGTGATCAAGGATCTCAAGGTCGGTGACAATCTTCAGGATCACGTGGGCATGGGAGGTCTGACGTTTCTCATCGACAAACCCGTGGCGATCGTTCAAGATCGCTTTCAGGCGGCCCCCGTCACGATGCATTACGTGGCTAACGGTAGGGGACCTATGACGACTCTCGGCGGTGTCGAGGGTTACGCTTTCGTCAATACCAAGTACGCCAATCGATCGCGCGACTATCCCGACGTACAGTTTCACATGGCCCCGGCGTCCATAAGCTCGGACGCTGGCATTCAGATTAGAAAGGTCCTAGGGATAACCGACGAGGTTTATAACACCGTGTACAGGCCCATTTCCAACAGGGACGCGTGGACTATAATGCCTCTGCTGCTCAGACCGAGATCACGCGGTACGGTCAGACTGAGAAACTCGAATCCCTTTCACAGTCCGCTGATCAATGCAAATTACTTTGCCGATCCGCTGGATATCGCCACTCTCGTCGAGGGAGCGAAAATCGCGATGAGGGTGAGCGAGGCGAAGGTTTTCAAGCAATTCGGTTCCAGGGTGCATCGTATCAAACTACCGGGATGCAAACACCTGAAGTTCGGTTCGGACGCTTACTGGGAGTGTCATATTCGGCACATTTCGATGACGATCTATCATCCCGTTGGGACGGCAAAAATGGGACCGTCGACAGATCCGAGTGCCGTGGTGGACTCTCGTTTGAGGGTGTACGGTGTCGAAGGTCTGCGAGTAATCGACGCGTCGATCATGCCTACTATTTCCAGCGGTAACACGAATGCCCCTGTCATTATGATCGGGGAGAAGGGTGCGGATCTCGTTAAGAATGATTGGTTCGCCGTTAAAGGTAGGCAGGGCTAGTAGAATCGTTGAGTCTGGTTATACGTTTGCGAATCGAATCGATCGATAAAAATGTACGCGAAACGTACTCTTCGACCTCCTCGGAAATAAGTTGAACCAAACTCGTTGCAAAGTGAACTCTATCGCTTTCGCGTTGACGATGTTTGATAGAAAGTGTTGCAAAGAATGCTCTGTTACGTTACTTCGATCTTAGAGCTCGAAACTTTGTTATATGTTAATTATTATTTAATTATGGATTACGATGAGGGTCAAATATAAGTTTGTAAGTTTGACAAATGCGTGCATTGCGATGCATTGATTACGCGTAGAAATACAGTTTGTTAGCGTATTTGTAACTCCGCTATTTAAAATTGTTTTAAATCGCTGATCGTAAGGAAACGTTCCTTGCGTGTGCTGATAATCAAATCAGTATGTACGGTACGAATTAATGTTATTTGTGTCGGCCTAAATATACGTTAACTAATATTAATTCATGTTCTTTGAGATCGGTCGAAAAAATAGATATAGGTATGCAATGTACATACAATTAAAGTTTAACCATGTTTTTCTACTAATAGACGATAAGATATTATAAAAATATATTTGCCTCAGGAGATGTGTACCATCACGTGCCATACCGCGTTACGTAATTTTAATACCATGCGTTTGCAACTGAAAATGCAATATCTTTGTTCGATAATATACAGTTACACCTTTAATTGTGTCCAATTTTTTTAACCATCTATTTATCCATTACAAAAGAATCCATAACTACACCCATTGTAAGATAACATGATAAGAAGAATCGGCATAAGTTATAAAAGCATTTGTTGTTCATCGTTAATAAGCCGAACAATGATATTTCATAAAAGCAAAATAAATTTCATTCAGTTCTTCTATTGTTTGATTTAAAATCACTGTCCTCGACGCGTGCAATGTTTGCAAGTCTTAGTTCGTTTGCATTAAACTTGGTACGGTGGAAGTTTGGCTTGATATTTAGCGAGAAAAAAGTAAAATAACAAAGAGTTACGTATATACAGGAAGAGATCTATCGTTACACCCAATTTCTCACTGCATTACATAGTTACCACAAACGGAGTTAGAACATCGTGATGTTCCGCGTAAGGTGCTCGCAACGCGTTCTACCGCGTACGATGCACAAAAATACGAAATCTGAAATTTGTGAAACAGCCTATACTCTAAAGCTACTGGTATCTAGTTTATCCCTCAATTGACTCATGGTTTAAGCCGAGTCGCGCAGGGCCATCGGTAACAAGTTTATTATTCCCCTTTATTTTTATTTAGATTCATTTCGATAGTATCCCAATTCGGACTTAAAGTCTCATCTACGATTATCTGTCCGAAGCTCATTGCATTTATGCGCAAAGCGTGCACATTCATTTCTTAATATTGGACCTCTCGCTGACCGCGTTCAAGAAAACTTGCTTCGCTCGTTTTATTTCATGAAATATGAGAAGAAAAGAAAGAAGTCCGCCATGGTACGTGACGAGTTCCTCGCGGTGATAGGCCCTGGCATTCCACGGCCAACCACACGTAAATACCACGGAAAAACTTTAAACTGGATTCTTAAAAAGTAAGGTCAACTTGGCACCAGCTGACCTTGGGTCAGTCAAAGTCCTACCTGAACATTCCCCTCGTCAAAGGGCATCGAAGGACTCTGCTCTCGTCCGATCGCCTCACCTCGTAAATATAAAAAATAGGAGGATAAACGCCGCATACGTAAATCAAAATGGAACCAGTCATTCTGACAATTTTCAAACGCACATTAATGACGTTAGCATGCCCAGTAATGTCGACGACAGACGATCGGAGTACTTCGTTAATTTCGCGAAAGAGTTCCCGAGAAACTATTGAACCGCTGATCGTTGAAATCGAGGATTGTGAAATTGCTCGATGTTTACCGCTTCAAATTCTAAGAATCACCACCACATCGTTACCCGTAGCGTAAATGATCGACAAACAACATTTCATGCCGTATATTATATAATCTTATTCTTAATTATCTGATTTCATGTGAATTCGATACTGAAGGAAACATCCGATAACCTGTTTCAGCGGAGTCTGGGAATAAAAAATTAACGCGACACAATGAAATATATCCAAGTATACTTTCGAGCCCAATTTCTCACCGCATTACTTGCACTACCGTCAAGACGCATATATTTCTCCGACAATCAATACCGTATTTATTCGTATCTTTCGTTCCTACACGTTCTACGGTTATTAGCATAACGTTTTCTTATTTTCTTTCAACGAATTGAAGAAAAGATTAAAAATAGACACTGAAAGCGAAGTTATCCCCTAAGTTCACGACACATCTCTGGAACATCATAGAAGAATGGATATGAAGGATGGACCAGAATCTTTAACGAGAGTATCGAAAAGTTAGTAGAAACAATGCTGAGATTTTTGCCGGGCGACGATCAAGAATCGTAGTGGGAATGTAGTTTAGGGCAAAATTAAAAATGGTAACTTTTTTATATAGCTGTTTTTGTATTATTTTGTATTATTAGTTTTCAACATATTATACCTTATACTCACTTTTCCGAGTTTGCAAATACTTGTGTACACGGTCACTACGAATATCATCATTGCGAGACTGACATTTTATCGGCCATTTATAGTCAAAGGGAGGGAGAGACAAACGGGTATATAGATATTGCATTTATTGTCTAGTTTAAACAAAATATAAAAGTATAAAAATATGTTTGGGGGGGGGGGGGGGATGTTACCGGTAACCTGTAGCATTTTTTGTATCTCTAACACGATGTACCCTGAATTTTCAATTGTGTCGAGACGGACGGCACGTTACATCTTGATTCACTTGTGAATGTATAAAACGAAAATAAAAACAAATCGCTGTTAGGCGTGTGCGGCATTAGTAGCGCGAATATATTATCTTTTATATCGTAATATATCGTACTTTTGCATCGTAAGCGCATGTACGTACGTCAGGAAACGGTAAAAAAAAAAAAAGACGAAGATAAGAAAAAGACCGAGCGTCACCGTGTTACCGCGAAGGAGGTAGAGGTACGGCAATGTCAATGTGTCACGTGTGATTCAAGGTAGGCGGATTCGGGGGTACGTATTAAATACGGGAACAGAATGATGGAGTTTTTCACTTTTCCGCTGTTGTCCTTTAACGTCCAACCGAAGCATCGATATGCTCGGCTCGGCGTCCGGTTACTTTTTCCTCTTAACTCTTATTCTCGGTAGCGTTCAGTCGTACGCGGACAACCGTCGGAAGCTTTACAGAAACCTATATGGATACAATGATTTCAACACGTCGGCGGTGCAGAACCTTATCGGATCGGTAGCCGGGTCGGCCGACTTTTTAGTTCAGAACCAACAATATTTAGCGCAAGCTGTGCCCGACACAACACCGCAGCCAAATTCCGTCTACGATTACATTGTCGTGGGTGCTGGAACAGCCGGTGCAACGGTGGCGGCGAGATTGGCGGAAATCCCTGGAATAGAAGTGTTACTGATCGAGGCCGGTGGCGATGAGTCTCTCTTCATGGATATCCCGATAGTAGCGCTCTACTTGCAACCCGTCGGCGATATTAACTGGAAGTACCGTACCGAACCATCGGAGAAGTATTGTTTGGCTATGAAGGATCATAGGTGCAAGTGGCCAAGGGGCAAAGTGATGGGTGGAAGTAGCGTCTTGAACTTTATGATCGCTACCAGAGGCAGTCCAAACGACTTTGATCGATGGGCAGAGATGGGTAACGACGGATGGGCTTTCAAGGACGTTTTGAAGTATTTCAAAAAGTTGGAGGACATGCAGGTACCAGAGTTCAGGGGTGACACGACGTATCATGGTACGGGCGGGCCAGTTGCGATTAGTTTCGCGCCCTTTCACACACCTCTGGCGGCCGCTTTCTTGAAAGCCGGTCAAGAATTGGGATACCCTTTGGTGGATTACAACGGCAAGAACATGATTGGATTCTCGTATTTACAATCGACGACGAGCGGGGGTTTCCGTTGGAGCAGCAACAGAGCGCATTTGCACGGCACTAGGCGTAGGAATCTTCATGTCTCGAAGTACAGTATGGTGAACAAAATCATAATCAACGAGAACAATAAGAGAGCCGTTGGCGTGCAATTCACGAAGAGGAGGCAACAAATGTCGGTGTACGCGAGAAAAGAGGTAATTCTGTGCGCCGGTGCTATAGGAACGCCGCAACTATTGATGCTCTCGGGGATCGGACCGGAGAAACATTTGCAGGACCTTGGGATAAAAGTGATAAAGGACGCGCCCGTTGGTGATAACCTCATGGATCACATAGCTTACGGTGGATTAGAGTTTACCGTCGATCAGCCGGTCAGTTTGGCGGTATCGAATTTGATGGACCTCTCGAAACCGTACCTCTCGGATTACGTTATGAGACGCGACGGACCGCTAACAGCACCGGGAGGTTGCGAGGCTCTCGCCTTTCTGGACATAGACGACCCGGAAAATCGTGACGGCGTTCCGAACATGGAGCTACTGTTCATAGGCGACAGAGTCATGGCAAATGCGGTGATGATGGACGATATGGGTATAGATATGAGGATGCGGCAACAATTGATTAACGATCCGAGGAACGGATGGAAAGTTTTGCCAATGTTACTGAAGCCGAAAAGTCGCGGATGGTTGAGATTGAAGTCTAAGGACGTTAACGTTAAACCGGCGATCGTCGCCAATTATCTCGATCATCCGGACGATAGAAGGATCCTGGTAGGAGGTATAAGAGCGACGTTGAAGGTGCTCAATACCGAGGCGATGCAGCAATTCGGATCGCAATTGTACAACGTCACGTTCAACGACTGTCAACGTTACGAATTTGACTCTGACGATTATTGGCTGTGCCTCGTGAGAATGATAACTTTCAATATCTATCATTATTCCGGTACCTGCAAAATGGGACCCGTGGGTGATCCCACTGCCGTCGTCGATCCGACTTTAAAGGTACGCAGGAATTCAAGATCAATTTCTAACCTAATGACTAACGTCGATCAATTTCGATTCGTTCCGGCGCTCGATCGCCATACGCGTCGACGAGGTAAAAACAATTTTACATTCAGGTGGAAAAAAAAAACATGGAATATTTTCTTTAAACGACTCAGACCCATTTGCCTCTTATGCTTCTTAACGCTTTGCGCAACGACGTAAACATCGGACGCTTCGTTTGAAATCGGCCAAACGACGCAAAGACACGTGGAATAGTTTACGTCGAATCAGTCGCTACGTTACGTATCTTGCCTACTGATTAATCGAACGAAATTTCTAGGTAATCGGCATTAAAGGACTGAGAATAGCAGACGCGTCGATTATGCCGGAAATCCCGTCGGCGCACCCTAATATCCCGGTATTCATGATCGCCGAAAAACTCGCGGACATGGTGAAACAAGAGTGGGGATACCCCACGAATTAAGGGGAAAGGAAAGATCTACCATTCACGAGAATCAACCAGGTAGAACAAAAACTCGTATGCTTTTCCCGAACTATTGAAAATATCGGATGGAACCGCAACGGGATCCAATTAACGTTTTAAACCCCGAAATGCCAAAGAAACCGGTTAACACGAAAATATTTTTGCGCTGTGAATCATATTCTGATCGTCTTCCTTTGAAATACACTGCAACTCACACCTTTTCGTTAAGTAAATTCGGTCGTGAAAAATTATGCGAACACCTTACGAGTCGAACGAGAGACCTTATACAGGGTGTTCGAGTACGTATATTATTACTATTAATGATACATTCCCGGTTCAATAAGTAATTTCTTCTAACCGCTATTACGTGATCGTAAAATTTGTGATATATATTTCCAAACACAGTGTATAACGACGTAATTATAAATATATGTCTGAATCATAGATATTTCCTAATTTGATTTCTTTGTTTTCAGTGTTCTTAATTGTGTTCAGAATCAGAGACGTGCAATAAATGTAGCTGATAGTTTAAGGAGTTTATGTGTGTGACTTCCTATAAAGTGTTAATTGCAATGTACATTACAAATATGCTTTGGGAAAATTAAATGCGAGCAGATTCGTTCTGTATCTAAAAAATTCTAGAAGATATTATCATCGTTACACTTTAATTTCAAACGACGATAATCGACTCTACGCTAAAATTGATAATTAGGTATATCTCAGTTTTAAAATCGATGCAAAATGCGTCGCCTCGTGACGAATCCACGTATCCTGGTATGATACATACAGGATACGTGGAAAAATAAGATAATAACTGGTTTAACACACTTGTAATAACTATTCAACGAATTGCACCATTATTCCTTCTTACTTTGTTACTTTTGTTATTTACTGGATCATTCCTATCAAATCTGAAGTTTGAAAAAACCAGTTAATTCTATACGGTAATCGTTATGCGACAAAGTCTACTAATATCGTGTTTGACATTTTGCGGTCTCCGGAAGAGTAGTTGTTCGTCTTTAGTATAAATTTACTACAAATAGTTTTCAAACCGATAGGCGTTTTATCAAGCAAGAAACTTTATGCTAATTCTCCAGACAAACAACTGACAGAATCAGTTCCAGCAAAAAAGACCTAGATCGTTAGGCACCATTGTGTAAATTGACACGGTAATAATTGATCAGTAGGATTTCAAAGCACGATAATAATTGATCGACAGTATCAAGAAACGAGATCTTGCTTCGGGTCAGGTGCAAGTACGTTAGAACTACACCTCGTATCTTTTCTAATAGCACAGAAATTAATTATTAATTGCGGTATAAATCATGGATCGTCGCATTTATTATTTCCCACTTTCATTACAGCCATTCAAAAATCCAGACGTGGAATTCTAACAGTACTTGATATTTACAAGGCAATTTCAGACGCTGAATTAGCTCGTGCAATTAGGATGCCGATTTTTGTACAAATAACACTACTGTTCCGATACAGATTCACTTTTAGCCACTGTGCCTTCGTTGAACGGACAGTCCTCTTCGATACACCGCAACCGAACGGGACTACTACGCGAACACCACTTCACCGGATAAAAAGCATAACCGTTCAACATTGCCGCGCGACGTAACGAATCGGTGGAAAAAAATCGTACCACAGACGGTACGTTTATGATGTTATGCCATCGGGTGGCCTGTACCACCGGTGGTACATGTGCAATTTTACTATCGGGTGACGTGCATCAGCGCCGCCAGTAACAGGCCAGTACACGGCGAGCGTTCAGCGATTGTCGATTATAATCGTCGTTAGTACCGAAAGGGTTAACTGTCAAAAATGATCATTTCGTGCAGAATTTGATTGTCAATTATAACATCTTTTCAGCTCCTTTTAAAAAATTCCATCGATTCGCTTACTTTCGAATCTGAATTGCTTACGAATTCGCAAGTCATTATATAATGCCGTATCGGAATAACTCGTGTGGCAACCCAAGTGAGAAGAGTTAGGCCAACCCATATTCTCGCAGTTTCAATTATCCGACCCGGATATTCGTGATTAGTAAAACAGTAATAAACGAGAAGGAATGAAATTCTCCGTTCCAATCGTTCTCGTAATGATACCTGCAGGTTATTAGAATTTTTTTCTACGGGACGATACTAATTTACTCGTGGAACGAGTCACGAGACATCCCGGGAATTTTTTGAAATTGACGAATTATACGAAAAACGTCGAGACGCCCGACGTCCAGCGAGCACGAGCGCGTGACACTGGTTTTATACACGCGTCTGCCGTGTTACGTTACGATAATCATTCGAATTACATTCGGTTTATCGAATCGCCCAGATGTTTTTGTTTCCGAGAAATTCTTTAAATTTCCACGCAATACCACGACAGAATCGTGAAAAACGTGCGGGTACGCGTATGCACGTTACGCTTATTTCGAAGATAAAAGCAAAACGCGAACGACACGGAATAGATGCACGCATGAAAGACAGAACGCTTGAGAAGGGGACGCCGAAGTATAAAGTACCATTACACAAGTCCCCTAAGTATTACGCGAACTCAGCGAGAAAGCGCATTTCTCCGCTGGATTTCGAGGAGGACAGTGGACACATCGTAGGTCTCAGGAAGTGGCCACGGAACTAAGCAAATTCTAATCAATTCCTTTTCCCTCTCGACGCATCGGAAGGATTATCACGAGATTATGACGAGTACGACAACTAAAACGAGGTGAAAAATAATAGAGATTCTTCCCGTATATGTTTAGAGTGGTCGGTGACGTAACGAGTAATTGTTCTGGGTTTCGGGACAGGTCGGCGAAATGTCAAAAGTCGAAGAGAAATCATTGACACGCGGTGACTGATAATTGTAATTTGATTTTTAAACAATACTTCTCCCGACATGGAGAATTTGCATAGTGATTGTTAAAATGGTGTCGTATGCATTGAATTAGAAAATATCAGCGGAATAATTACGGTTGCGCCCTTCGTCGCTATTCAGAGACGCGTTCCGAGATAGTTGTGCGAGTGATCGTGGTAGAAAAAGTCTACAGGGTCTATCGAAAACGAATACAAAATTTAATTGTACGCATACGCGTGCTGTTAATTAACCGGTACAAAAAAAAATTGGAAAGGTTAATTGGTGCATATTCAAGTACCAGAATGTCCACAATTATTTTACTCGTATCTTCAAACTTTTTGTTCAACGCGTACAGGTTGTTACACCCAGTAGTATCGAATACAATATCTACATATGTATCTACATACATAGACATATGTAGATCATTAACATACGTATCTCCGATTTTTGACATCTACATGTTACGGTCAATGGGTTTAATGTTGGCATTTTGTACAATGATCAGGTACTGTACAGAATGCCCAATTTTTTGGGACAGTGTATAACGAGCAGGTATTTCGCAAATGGCCCAGATATTTTATACATGTCATGCCTACGGTTCGTTGCGCAGTACGTTCAATCCATAATTGACATTCTCTTATTTTTATCTTTCATCGCTTGTACTCTGCCTAGCGCTCCGACATGTTAGCGGCAGATATCTTTACCTTTTGAGTGCAAAGCAGCACACAGGTGCGTCCCTTCTCTCCTATGTCCAAAATTGCCAACACCGTAACTACGAAGGCTATATTGT
Organism: Pemphredon lugubris; assembly: GCA_933228935.1. Taxonomy (NCBI): domain Eukaryota; kingdom Metazoa; phylum Arthropoda; class Insecta; order Hymenoptera; family Crabronidae; genus Pemphredon; species Pemphredon lugubris. Next base: position 24,514,288 of record OW121817.1, on the reverse strand, counting down.
TTGCGCGCTCTATCTTTGTCTGACGAGTGTGGCTTTGCGAAATAAGCAAACGCTGTCGTACGTACCGCTCAACGTTTTTGGACGCGGAATGCAAGTGACGTTGATGCAATACATTGATCAGTACCCTCTAGGCATTCCGTATAATGACCGGACATTTTATGGATCGACTAAAACTTGTTAAGGAGCTATATACGTGTAGAACTGTCAGGAAATAAATCTTTCAAAAGCGATACTTTCCGAAAGTAGGCATTTTGAAGAATGTTCTCTGAAAGTCATTTTACAAAACGCCCGCGTTAAACACATTCACCGTACATGTACACCGCGCAATTCGTGTCTAGCAAAACCTCGTAAAATCTCATTGGTTAATAAATCCTGATCCTTGTTACGATTGACATACCGACCGTACCCTTGACCCTGATCGTTATGCATCGATTCAGTTCTCAAATGACTAATGTTTTAGGTATCAATTACACTCGCGTATTTCGATATTATCCGTCCGGATGAAACGAAAAAGCCACTTAATATTATTTCAGTACGATCTTTGATACGAATGGTTGGCGATGCGTAGAATTTTGCACTTTTCATTGGAATTTCGATTTCTTTTTTATAGGTCAAAGTTGTATTCAAATTCTTCTTCCGACGAAGACTCAAACTTCAAAGGGAACCATTAAGGATTGATAATACGATGCAACTTTTGTAATATAACGCGCAATTTCTTTTCGTATATATTTTTATACACCTTTCTTCATTGTCTCTACGACCCGAAAAAAACGCAAATTAACCCTTACTACATTTGCTCGATAAACTCAATTTCATTGCTAAAAGAGAACACTAAAAATTTGTTTTCAGAGCTATGATTCTCTTCGTCCAGATATCGTTGCTAGTTTCATCCGTGCTCGCAATGAGATCAGAAACATTCTTAGACGCCATACTCAACTATGGCCCGGCGCCTGAATCTTTAAATAGAATCTATCCGAACGATAAGTACGATTTCATCGTCGTGGGGGCAGGATCGGCAGGTTCGGTTATAGCCAATCGTCTATCGGAAAACAAGAAATGGAAGATACTACTTCTGGAAGCGGGGGGCCGCGAGAGCCTCTTCAACCAGGTCCCAATTTTGGTCAGTTACGTTCAATTGTCGAGTTATAATTGGGGTTACACCGTGGAGCCCCAAGGAAACGCTTGTTTGGGAATGATAAATCAACAATGTTCCTGGCCACGGGGGAAAGCACTCGGCGGCACGAGTACTCTCAATTACATGATCCACACACGGGGAAATAAACTGGATTATGATAGCTGGGAGGCATTGGGTAACGAGGGCTGGTCTTACAAGGATGTGCTGCAATATTACAAAAAGAGCGAACGTTTCAACGTGCCAGGTTAGGAAGTTTTTGTCTCGGCTAATCATGCGTTACGGTGTGCGTTGCTATTTCATTTATCTCGCGTAAAACAGGTTTCTATAAAAAAGGTTTATTTTCTCTCCATCGGCCAATGCGTTTTACTTTCAAATTGTTATTTTCTAGAATCTCGTGCTCCGCGATTCATACTTCTCAGCGTATATCGAATAGTTCGAGAGAAGTTTGGCCGACCATTAACAAATATTTTAAAAGAATTAACATACGCGATGTAACAGAACACGATTATTTTCTAACTCGACAAATTTCGAGTCCTTTCGAGTTACTTCGAGACGTATCGTGAATAAAAAAACAGAATCGTTTAGAGAACAATCTAACCAGGCAATATCTTGACACGCAGGTTTGATAAACTCCTCGTACCACGGTGACGAGGGTTACTTATCCGTCGAGCACGTTCCATACCATACGGAGCTGGCAACGACGTTCCTCAAGGCCGGCAGAAAGCTCGGTTACAAGATCGTCGATCCCAACGGCGAGGATCAAATTGGATTCTCGTACATTCAAGTCAACATGGACAACGGTATGCGCTGCAGTGCCTCGAAAGCTTATCTGAGGGTTAATAGGTCCAATCTGGACATCGTTACCGACGCCAGAGCGACCAAGGTGCTAATCGACAAGAATAAACGCGCCTTCGGCGTCGAGTACGTCAAAGATAACGAATCGAGGAAAGTTTACTGCACCAAGGAGGTCATTCTCTCCGCCGGTACCCTAGACTCGGCAAAATTATTGATGCTATCCGGAATCGGTCCCAAGGATCACCTGGAAGAACTCGGAATCGAGGTGAAACAGGATTCCAAGGTCGGCTACAATATGTACGAGCACGTCGGATTCCTGGGACTGACCTTCATGGTCAATCAGAGCGTATCGTTGCTGCAAAGCAGACTTCTGAGGCCCAGTGTAATCTTTCGATTCCTCCTGGAAAGAAGTGGACCGATGACCGTCCCTGGAGGTGCCGAGGCTCTAGCTTTCATCAGAACGAAATATGCTCCCGACAGTAGGCCCGACGTGGAGCTGTTGTTCGCCTCGGGTTCCTTACACTCGGACGGCGGTGTCACCCTGAGGCGGGCCCTCAGAATATCCGACGAGCTTTATGATACGGTGTACAAGCCAATCGAGAATCAGGACGCCTGGTCTATCTGGCCTATCGTTCAGAGTCCTAGAAGCGTCGGTCGGTTAACATTGAGGTCGAAGGATCCGTTGGAACCGCCGATCATTCAACCGAATTTCTTCACTCATCCGGCGGACGTTGAGATCATTTTGGAGGGTATCAAACACGCTATCAATATATCGATGACGGAGCCCTTTCAGGCTTACGGCACACGGCTGCACGACATAAAGTTACCCGGATGCAGATCGCACGCATTCGGTAGCGACGATTACTGGCGATGCGCTATCAAGCAGCTACCGGCGATGATGAATCACGAGATCGGCACTGCTAAAATGGGACCTAAGAGCGACCCTGACGCTGTAGTTGATTCGCAATTACGGGTGCACGGTGTTCGCGGATTGAGAGTGGCGGATGCCTCGATAATGCCTACCATGCCCACCGGACACGTAAACGCTGGTATTTTCATGATCGGCGAGAAAGCCGCCGATATGATCAAACGATCTTGGGAGAGTGCCGTACGATGACCGTTTTGAAATTTTTATTCCATTTCGTAGCGTCCGTCCACGTACTTGTGTCTTTATTGAACGCGTTTAATGGACTTCGAGCGTGACCGATGGACATCGTTGTAACGATACGTTCGATGATACGTAATTTTTCAACGTCGGCGATTATCGCGATAACGTAATTGGTCGATGCAACTCGCTCGACGTTACGTGTTTCCCGGCAATTTTTACTCAATTTTCGAATTAGAAAAAAAAACAAGAGAATTTTCTGTTATTCTTTATTATCGCGTTACTCGAGTGCGAATATTATTCGCGTACAGATCGCGCGACGATAAGCTGTAATTATGTAAAGTCGTGACGTAGGTGCCCAAAAATATTTATTCTCATTTATGCGAGCGTGTTTTCCGAATGTATCGATTGTTGTCACGGCACAATGTAATTTAGTACAGTCACAACCACGTGGGAAAAGGATCAATTATTTGCGTCAACGTAAAGTTGTACGACAATCAGATGACCCAAATTGTCGTTAATATCGATAATGAGAAACTAGTGGGCGTAAAAGCACGCGATGTGTATCAATCGTGACGTAAGGTGAGGATGAGTCATGCTTCCCCGTTCGGTGTGTATGCATATTTTCCGGAAAAACAGCAGGAAAGTGTGGATGACAGTTTCATTTTCTTTATTATTGTTTGCGTAATCTGTTTTGTTATTAATGTTTAACTCTAGTGTTTTTGTTAGCTGTAGGATACTTAAATATATAAAACGATCAGTGCATCGAACGAGTAGAATTTTAAAAGACTCAGGAAATATTTCCCCGAATGTGAGACTGTGTTCTTTTTCACTGGAATGATCTTTATATTACCTTCAATAGCTTAAATAATTCTTTTGATGTCGACGCAATAGATCTAACGACACCTGACCTTAATAACTGAGAATTTTATAGGCGATTGACGTCAGATTGTTTGAAAACACGAAGGCTATCCGTTATTTATTCCCCATTACATAGTAAAACTGATCTGGCACGCATGTGCATCGGTAAACATAAATGCAAAGAAATTATGTTTTTACCCAGTACTACTTTAAGAGAGATAGAATGTAGAATAAAAATAATAAAAGAGTTAATAATACACGTCCCATCTTCGTATTGTCATACGCAAAGGTTTGAATTCACAATCTTTACAAAAACATATACACACATCGATCGTTAACCCTATGATCTCCTATCCAATTGCTCAAATTGAATTACACCAAACGCGTGTAACTTGATTGATATCACCTTGAGATTATTTAACCTAAATCCTTTCCATTTTCGAACGTGCAGTGGGTACATTAGAGGTACATTAGAGTAACGCAGGATAATTATTTATCAATAAACTGAAATATTATAAATATCTAAAAGCGCAGAAAAGTTTCTTGCATGTCAAGCAGAAATAAATGTCGAGGACATTACAAAGCAATTATAACGGAGCACACGCTACACAAGATAAGTACAACATTATACAAAAGAACTAAAAACATTGGCAAGGTCGCGGTGAATATCTCACGGTGATAGATCATTAAAGCATTCCACAAATCAAGCATAAATTCAATCGACCTTTGATCGTGAAACGTGTTTCCGCTAATTGCAATATGATTTTCCCCTGGCGCTTTGGAGCAACCGTTAGCGCCGTGGATCCTCAGGAAGTATAAAATGACTACCACGTATGCTTATGCGTCTAAGGATATACGAGGCTAAGATCAAACGTTATACGACACGCAAATAAACATCTTCCTGTGTACCCGACGAGCGAATCTCAGATACGCGTACCTCTCAGCCCACAAATCAACCGACAGATATGAATCCTAGATCAACAAACGATAAGAAACACGAATAACCTGTTTCCGAAAAATGACTCTCTTTACTTGTGTCAGGTGACGTTCGGGAAAAAGCTCCGGAAATGTATTCAAGCGTGGCAGCTCTAGGTTACTATATTGCATCGCTTGAATAAACGTTTATCCAGCATGCGATTAAATATCATTCGGTCGTACCTGATACTACGAGAGCTTCGTTAGGGCCGCAGGTGTGAACGTTTCCCATTGCCCAGATCAACTGTTCCTTAACGAAGATGCTAACAACAAACCGGCACAAGCGGAAAACCACCACTAACACGATTATCACTGACACCAATGATTACGGTTTAACGACGACGAGGATATACGAGTTGTTTCACAAACTGCGGTAAATTATTAATAACATGTAATTATTCGCGTTAAGCGGGAGTCGCAAGGTTACTGTGTCAGTCAAAGCCACTACCCAAAATTATTTGTAGCTTTTGCAAAAACCCTAGCTAACGACTGACGGTACTACCAACGTGCCAATTTACAATTCGACGACATCTGACATCTTTCGGCGTTTTCAGCGTTACTTTTGAATTGCGTATTTTTTTTTATCTACTTAAATTGCAGCTGAACTCATTGAATTGCTTTTACTTGTCGAAATATTGAAATGTTTTTGATACGATCTTGTGGAACAGTGTCCCGAAGATTTAACGATACTTTAAGATGCATTGTTTTCAAGTTGGTTCGTTTGTGTCGTTCCTTGACGTACACTCTAATTCAGGATAAAAGCTTCAATTCCTCTGTTACTACATCTGAATTTGATAGCGATTAGAATGGAATATGTGGAAGATCTTTAATTATACGACCATTACATGACTACTCCTAGGTGTTTATAATTTTAATGCTCGTACTCTTTTATGTCTATATAGAATTAGCATTTTAAATAGTCGCGGACTCTCGAGCGATTGGTATCGCTGTATTATTGCAGCGATTTCAGATAGGTGTTAGATTTTGCACATCAGCCAACTTCACGTGTGCTTTGTTTCACCCAACTTCGTCATTGAATAATTATGTTCGTTGCGATGTCGCGCGTAAACCGAAGGTACGGCGGAAAAAGAATTTGACCTCTCCGGTTACGGTCCATCGCATTTTTTATGTCCCGTGTGACGAGGTGTGGTTATTGACGCATTAAGTACGACTCTGTGTGTGGTTTTTTTTACCGTGTATGATCCAGAATGGAGTTTTTCATAAAGAAGTACGAAAATCTCGAAGGAAGGATATTAAGGAGCTTGAAAAACAACGGCATAGAACATCGGTGCGTTTTATTTTAATTGCATTAATGTCACAAGTGTGTGTCTTAACCTAAAAAAATATGTCAGATGTTTCTTTTCGTACATTTATTTCCCGAGGTTCCGATGGAGGTGCATTTATTATCTAATGTATTGGGTTTTGTGGGATTTACATATTTTTATCCGTTCTCCTGTATTACAGGACTCTGATTTAATTAAACATTGGTCGAACATTATGCAAAACTCTCTTGCATACATACTTTGTGGTATATTTAGTTTACGTTCACTCAAATGTTATTACCTGACTGAATAGTTTTATTACATTGCATCGAAAATTATAATTGTAATCTGTGTGTCATAAACTTTAGTGGTTTTGGTATAACCTGTCGTTCGTTGGAACATGTCTGCTGGGAGATCTAAATTATATTATTTATAGGACAAAAGCAAACAGCGGATTATGGCTAGGAACGTTAGTAGGTTTAAGTGCAATTGTCACGATATTGCAAGAAGACAACAGCTATTCCGAGATTTGCCTGGTCGTTGGCTTGACCGGCTTTGGTCTCGTTATCAGTTCTATGTGTCTTTATTTAAGATTGTCGACTCAAAAACTTATGGCCAAGGATTTCCAAGTTATATATTTTTTACCGTCGATAATTACGTCTATGTTATATCTCCTCGTTGCAAATAAAGGTATATCAATTCACAACTTATTTATTACCGATAATGATTTACTAATTCGTTGAACAGATATATGGGACTACAGTACTATTAATGTTAAGGCAATGAATTACGTTGTACCAATATTGTTACCTAGTATACATAAGCTTGGTGTTGACTACATTTTTGTATTAATTAACTAAGAACAGGATTACTCGTGAGCGTGATATGGGGTTTGAGCATAGGAAGCTTAGGTACATGGGGCGTTCTCCAACTAATGTCGACGTTTCCCCGTTGCTTTACAATTGGAGAAGCGACGGCAGTGACACACAGTTGCATTTTATTTCTGATGTCGGCAGTCACAAATTTAGCTCTGCGGTATCACTTGCCGCCAATTCACGACACTGATATTGCCACTGTTGTGCTGCAGGTATTACAAAGATGATTTTCCACCAACAAAACTAGCCAAGATTGGCATCTTTAATTAAATATCGCCACGTCGATTATGTGCGCGCAACGCGTAATATACAAATATGTCGTTCTAGGTTGGCATACTGTACGTAATGACCGTGTGTTTATTGTGCGGATATCTCCCATTTTTGCACACGTTTAAAAATTTCTATATAGCAACGATTGGCCTCTTTGTTTTTGTGACTCTTCCAGTAATGTACATTATGCTCGATCAGAATCCTATAACGTGGTTGCTTTTCTTTATCTTTAGTGACACAAACAAGGTAAGAAATATAAGGATTCGATTAGTTTTTAATGCAGTTAGGCTATTGTTTTTCATGGTTATAAATATTGCAGATAGTATTCCTTGCGTATTCTGATATATGTTTATTACTGAGCATAGTTGTTATAACGTATCAGATATTATCCAATTCTCAAGCTACGAGTTCGGTGAGAAAAACCTTTCACCTGTTGGCTGTATTTGTTTATATACCTGGTTTAATATACGAGCCAATATTTCTATACCTCGCCAGTGGCATTATATTGGGATTGTTTGTAATGCTTGAGGTATACTGACTTTATTTGTCTCGCGTATACAGGCTGTTCACAGATTTGTACAACGTAATGTTTCATTTATTTGAATAAATGTACAAAGCGTACCTTATATTGCACGAATCTTGGAACATGCCTTAACTTTTATCGTTGTCATAAACCAATTTGTGAATTCACTACTTTTAGTTAATGAGATTCTTCAGAGTGCCACCTCTCGGAGAAACATTGCAGAATGGGTTCTTTGTATTTTCTGACGAGAAGGACAATTTGATCTCTTTGACGCCTTTGTATTTGCTGTGCGGCCTTTCTTTTCCACTTTGGATGCCTACGAGTAGTCTTCCGTTATTGCATTTGCTTAGCGGCGTATCGACCATTGGAATAGGTGATGCCGCTGCTAGTTTTGTTGGTAGCACATGGGGCTCTCATAAGTGGACAGGTTCAGAGAAAACTGTTGAGGGAACGATCGCTTGTATTCTGACTCAGATTGGATTAACATGCGTTCTAGCATTGCTGGGTATATTTTCATTTTATCTTTTGTTTCTCCAAGTATGGGCAATACCTTATGATGAAAAAGAATGTCAAATGATCAATTCAATGTTTACCATATATGGTGCGTTAACTCTGTCCGTTGTTATTTTATATTCAAGAACATACGACGTAACTATTCTGATAACCGAACGTTTAGCGCTATTATACTCTAAATGCGATTTTAACAGGTTGGAGTTAAGAGTGGCTAACACTACGATGTTAAAATCGTGTTCCGTGTAATTAGCGCTAAATATTCTTGATAGCAAATAACATTTACGTTCAACGTTATAATTATTGCCGTAAACGCTAAGTGAGAAAGTTTTTTTCACATAGTTTCATACATAACTGTGTAATTACATAAAGTACATTTACTTTATTTTTCTGTAGGTTTTGTGGGCAGTGGTTGGTTACTTTTGAGAAGTGTTCTAGCAAGCATCGCGGTGTCGTTTGTCGAAGCACAGACGAATCAAATTGACAATCTGGCATTACCGTTGCTGATGTACATGTGTCTGACCGCATAAGCATTTAACTTATAGAAATTCCGCAACAGACAATACCGATGTGAGAGTGCGATAGATGTTAGAATTTCTATTCTTTGATATTGAGCAGGACCAAGGATACAATGCTCGTTTAATCGACCTACCGCACATTTGTATTTAAGTAATGCATCAACGCAATCATGGATTGTACAGAGTTAACGTTGTTCGTTTAAAGAACTGTTGCGGTACATTGATTTGTTCCATTATGAGTAATATTATGAGTCGTTAAGGGATTTTTCATTTGTCAGTAACTTTTAGTCTTTTCATTAATGTACAGTGATCGACGGGTAATGAAGAACGCGTGTTAAAATACTTTTTTGCCACTGTATGTGCGCTGCTTCGTTGTTCAAAGGTATATTCATATTATACATAAAAAATTGTACTTTGAAGCTGATGCTTCAGAGAAATGAAGCTGGAAGAAAGGGGAACAGTGCGATCAATCGATGCGATGATCGATGTTACTGTAATTTGTTGAATAGTATTTATGTAAAGGTGTTTATATTTGTACATAGATATCGAACTGAGCGTATGTAAGCTAAATTTTTTTACGTATTTGAAAAACAGAATTATACTAGAGACGGGACGGTGTTAATCGATGTTTCAACGTGAGCATTTAATCCGCTGGAATCATATCGGGCTCTATCGTTGTTTGGGCTGTTGCTTCGACATATCATATGCGCCGTTACGTTTATTCACGTAACATTATACGCTGTAACGCATAATCTGCTCATTCCTACCGACGCATTTGTTTTTTTACTCCGCATGAAAGATTCTGAGAGCGAAATCTTCCTTGTATTGTTAAGATATTTTTATAATTATGTACACACTGTCCGTATTTTTTACGTGCTTACTATTTATGAAATAATCGAACAATACGGTATATTCTTGGGTATTTCGTAAGAATAAATTTAATAAACACAGTACTTTCAGATATCCGATGTTTTACGAAATTTCTTTTCCATTACTCCAATTGCCAATACCAGGTTTTGGAAGATGTGTAAAAACACTAAGTATCCGAAAGCCCAGAGAGTGATGGAAGGAGGAAAAATATAGTTTTCGGTTTTTTAAATATTTCAAACAACAAACTTTTAGGTATACGTGAAGGGTTACCTCGAATAACGCAATGACTTCTTTCCAATATTTTATTGACCACACAGCCTTAAAATCTGACCGCGCACAGCGTGTCGCCATACGCCGTGTCCTTCGCGTACATAATATTGCGGAATGCGTGAAAAGCACCGATTCCATACTAAATAGATGTTAGTTAAAAAGACTATACTAACTCAGCTTTTCGGTATACGTCTTAACATCCCGCGGAGAAAAATGTTATTATTCTTCATTCGTTAATCCCTCGATGGAAAGTCGCTATTTCATTTCTAGGGTCGCTGCGAACCATTTAATTATATCGTTACGACGCGATACTTAATATTTATTTTCAAACAATATTATTTTCAAAACGAAATACTTCGAATCATGACGTATCTGAAAAAGGTGACGTTTTTTTTTTAATTGATCTGATCATTCGTAGGGTTTGAAACATGAAATAATAATAGAGTTAACGTACTGGTATAACGATAGCACCGGTTCAGTTGCTGTTGAGTGAAACAGATGTGAACAGAAACTGTTTGCGACGACCTATCAATCATTACCTGGTGTTTGAATTCATTTTGAAATCTCTCGATCTAACGAATGATTAATTAGTGTTACGAGATCGTTGATTTATATAAGCTGATATGCGTTGATATACTCTTATCCGTAGCATTCTTCTTCGCGGGTAATGCATTCTGTACACTGATCCCCTGGGTGAATCATTTTAAATGCAGATTACTTAACAGTATTTCAATACAGCTGTCTGACATTCATATATGTATATATGTATTAATATTTATATATTAATGTGCGATTAAATTCTTCAGCTATCAAAGGTGCTATTAGGCGTCCTTATTCCATGAAATACAGTTTTATTCAGCCGCCAGTAGAATTTATTTTTCACATCCATAACAAAGAAAGCAAAAATTCGTGTTACCGTCGTTCCATTCGTGTTACAATGCCGTTCACTCACTCCGAAACAATAAAAATGTCCTCGATGCGATCAACGATTGTCTAAAGAAACCTAAAGATCTCTTGATTCGCGGTCCCCTTCGTACAAGATAAGTAATTTTGGGTAAATTCTTAATGGAAAATCATGATCGACAACTCAATGGCTAAATCTGATTTCTCTAACGTTCTAAGGTAATGTGGTGCGGTAAGAAAATAGTTTAAATTGCTTCGAAATCTCGATGAAGCACGTTGTATTATAATACCCCTTTAACCCATTTGTCGGTCATACGCATACCTGTATTCGCTATTTACTACAGTGAGTAAGTGCATACACTTTCGTGGTATTTACTACTTACTACGTTCAATAAACAAATACCGTAATCGGTATTTGTCACAGCAAACAAATAAATACCCAGATAACGCTCGATGTTAGCAATCGATGCTAGATGTACGATAGATCTACGGTCACCAGGCAGGCACGCGTAACCGGAAGTCTCGTGTCGCAGGGATAAATGAAAGTTTATAAAAAAAAAAACAGATTTGTGTGTAGCTATGTTTTGTTAAATTAAATAGCATCTGGTTATCATATACAGCACGCCTGTCACAGGCGAGGTAACAGATTGTTAGCATAGATGTCAGATTTATAAAAAAGTAATTAGTGCTATGAAAAATGGATAACGCTATCGCCAACGATCGGTGGAAGTTCCGATTCGATAAGTAGTCGATTACATTTTTACGTTTGGTGGTTGTAAATAAAGAATTTTCAGAAGCGAGCCGACAAGAGGGTTGTAAATACGAACGATTCGCCTACTAATTGCCAAGCGTCAGTTATCTGGGTAATCGCACGAAATTAGCTCTTTCACGCGCGAATAACTTCACAAACGAAAAATTCGAATGCGTGCGCTAAATCAATTAACAATCGAATAACCGACATCGCTCGACGCCTTTAAACATGAAAGAGCTAATTAATCGAAAAACTTCAAGCTGGTTTAATACTGGATGAATTTTTATACATAATAGTTTGACACATCGAACAATTTTCATCCGTCGTCACTCGTTAATTATCGCTCGTTATCTGTCATGCATGATCGTTAATTATGTTTCGTCTGACAATGAGTACGCAATTCAGTTCGGATAGATCGAGTGTGTTTACTCGACGCCGCGGAATGGAAAGGGAAAACTTGGCTAATAAATTATTCGTAACACCCTCCGGAAGCGTCGTAGTTCGAGAAATCGGACTCTCAACTCAAAAGTCGATAGTAAACCTAAATAACCAGCCCGAGTATCGATAAATCCTCGCTTTCCATCTCGCGGCGAAATCTCATATTAGCTTCCCCGTGCAAAAATCGTTATCGCGGTGAAAAGAGAAGATCGCTCGCCTACGTTTCGCAATCGTAAAGCCGAGGGGAGAGAAAAGAAAGGAACGACGCGGATGAAGCTAAGAACGGTGATTTTCCAGCATTCCATACCGACGTTCAATATGTTACAGCTTTATTATCTGTCGATCTCGAGAAGCCCTTCCCTTCGTCCGTTGGGAAATCGATCGTTTATATTCGACGATCGCCCCAACGTTCGATGTCGAGCCGAAAGAGAACGACAGACGATTTATTATTTTATTTTTTTTTTTACCAGACGTCTTACTACGTACTACTTATTATAGTCGTTTCTTATATAGTTGTATCTGTAGTTGTATAGCAATTAAATAAATATCCTGAAACTCTTGATCGTGTAATGCCGTTTTGTTTTTCCGTGTACGATCTCGCTTCCACTCGACGACCGTGACAGAGATTCTTGTGTACGCGTGTATATGTAATGTGTTCTTCATTCTTCCTTCACCTACCCTTAGAACGTAAATTTATTTATTCGGTGTATCTCTCGAGTCTTTGTATGATATATTCCGACGTATATGTCATTTTTACTTTCGTTTCTCGGTGTCTGATTCGTGCCACTTACGAATGTCGTTGCCTCTTTTGTCAGTATCGTCGCGACGACGAACGACCCGAACAGCCTTGTTCGTTTTTATCGGGTTTTTGTAATTCGTTTTGCAGTTCCTCCTAGCCTCTCGTCTTTCCGCTCTCTTTTGCAAAGGAAGGACGATGGAACGGAGCGATGGAGAGATGCGATAAAAAAATAAGCGATCGCTTTTATGCGTTACCGGTTATTGACTTTTGCGCGTGCGCGTGCGCGTACGCGGACGCCGAGTTTGTCAGCTCTTTTATTCTGGTGGAATGCTACCGGCGGAGATAAAGTTTCGCAAGCTTCGGTCTCTCCAATTCTTTTCTTCTTTCGTGTACAATTATTAATTTGAATAAATGATATTTTCAATCGGGACGCTCATTCCTTTCGCGATAATCGCGCGATGTCCTTTCTCGTCTAGATTTCAGGGAGACTTTAAAATTTGAATATCAGATTAGATTCAGGCATAATTCTGATTTATGACGGATCAAATTGACATCTTAAAGTTATTCCAAGTTCCGCGGATTATCTCACAAACGGATATTACGGATTCCATCGGTGATCCAGTCTCGTAAGTTCAATTGTCTTCTAACTTTTTATTGGAAAACACCGCTCGATTCTACGTTATTTTGTTCGATGGATTAAAAATATTCACTTTAATCGGGTGATGAGCGATAATTCTATCGTATTCAATTCTATCGTATTCGATTCTATCGTATTTTCATAACTAACCCGCTAGCGTTTAGAAATCTATCATCCAGTATTGCACGCCGCCAGAAGAAAAGTCCTGGGCGTGACGCGTGTCCCGCGATTAGCGTTGATCAATTGCGTAAAGAATTTTAAAGTCACTTCACACCTCGGTCGTAAAGTTGATATTGAGGAATCAGTTCGCCATACGTAAACTATGGGTGAAAGGTTACGTTAAGTTTAAAGTAACTTCAAAGTTTCTGTGAAATCGAGCTTAGGTTAATTCTTAATCGATATTCATCGCAGTTTCGTATTTGCGGCACACGCGAACGGGGTCATCAAAGATGGACTCCTCTTGCACAATTAAATATATTATATTTTACATATTATTAAATTAAATATATCAAATATATCACTTTTCTATCTACATACGAAACTCTATCGTTGGTAAGTTGATATATTTAAGATGCACGAATGCCTCGACGTAAACTCGATTAACGTACGCTAACGTCGCCAAACAACGGGCGAATGCAAAACATTGATTTAACGGAGATTAAATATATTAAACGGTTATTTAATAATAGCGGTTTCATCATTCCGTAACAGCGTGCTTCTCGTTGGCATCTAAGCGCGTATACAAACACGGTTATATTTGTACTCGCATGAATATTTCTAAAATAATCAGAAATTTAATCGTGCAAGTAAGAGCTGACGTTTTGCCGTCTCGCACGAAGCGAGTTTTATTCCCACGATCGATTCGCGATCGCTAATGTCTCGTTAACTTGCTGGAAATGAAATGTCTCGACAGGGGATAACCGTGAAGTTTCGCATTTCGATTAAATTTAATTTTCTTCCACAAATACCAATCGAAACCACTGGATGGTCTCGTAACAAAACGAACGTCTCTCCTGTATTCAATCGTAAATTACAATATTTACAATCGCAACGCGTTCTTAGACAATCCGTTGGCACTTAAGAACAACCTTACGCTTAATCGACCCCGTTCCACGATCGCGCGACCAAGGAAAAAAAAAAAATCGCAACTATCGCGAAAACGGTGAAACTCAATTACTCGTGTCAACGAAACTACGCGCGAAATCGTAAGCGATGCCCAACGCCGGTCGTCAATTTTCCATCGCCAACTATCAAATTCAGGTTAACGCGAAGGTTCGCGTCTCGTGGCCGAACGAGTCACCGTTTTTTCATTGTTTCGTCACGTTCAAGAATGTTGCCGTGCGTACGATTGTCAGCGGGCTAGAAGTAAAATTGGCGAGCAGCATTGTACGCGTAACTTAACGCTCAAGGAAATCATCTTAACGACCTACTTCCCTCCTCTGCCATCATCTTCCAACGATGTTTCGTTGGAGCAGTCCCTTGGTGATATATTCGACGAAATCGCGCGATCCTTTTGAAACGCCAACATCGTGAGAGAAAGTCGACGCTCCGTCGGATCCGTGCCTAATCGGCTAATCGCAATTTCTTCTTATTACGTATTAATTATCGTGTTACGTTTTGGCCAGTTGACGTGGAGTTAAAGAATATCGGAAACAGGAACGAATAATCGTAATATTATTTTTTCAAGTATCGTCGGCACCCGTTGCAACGTTTCTAGGATCGTCTCCACGTCTCCCGATACCGCGTTTCGAGAGGATCTCTCCAGAAATTTTTAGAATAACGTTCTTCCGACGCGCGTTACTCGGTTATTTACACATTAGAGTTTCACACCATCCATATCGTGTATCTTCTTTTTCATTGAATAGGTACGTCCAACGAAAATGAACGCAAATCACGTTCGTTTGCAACCTCTACGAATTATAAAGTTATACGCTCGTTTAACGCGCCACTGCTTATAACTGAGTTTCTTAGGTTCGGCGTGAAATTAGGATGAAAAATTGTTCCCAACCGTTGCGATTTTTTACGTCCGAAAACTTTTGGAGTGATCCTCGTGTAGATTACGAACGAAATAAATACACGATTACGAGCCTTGTCACTCGAATCTCGATAATCCTACGATTAATTCCTATCGACGTCTGTCAAAAACGGTCGTCTTCATCGTCCAACAGGGGCCGTGCAACGATCGTGCCCGTTTCGTTTCCCTCTCCACATTGTCGTCTGGTCGGAAATCTTAACAACTATATTTATATCGTAAAGCATCTTGCATGTCGTCCCAACCACGATCGTTTGCCACTGCGATTAATGGATACACGAGAGAGCCAAGGCGCGCGAATAAATCTCGATCCGGCAACCAAGCGAGACTTCCGTCGACAATCATTTCTATTCGATCCGTTGCGTGCGAGCTCATTTTTAAAAAGCTACCGGACCGCCTCGATCGTCGCAGTCCGCCTCTCGGTTTACGAGTTCGTTCGTTTCCGTATTCCGCGCACTCGACGCCTCGTTAATACTTCTCGAACGAATTTTTCTTTCCCCCGGAAGACTCGCAACGCGCGGAGGAGCTGATACGGAGAGAGACTGGGGTGGCCGTTCTATCGAGCAGGTTCTATCGGTTGTTAATCACCTTCTTGGGGAGGTCTTTCGTGAAAATGAGTTCATCGGTGCGTCGCAACGCGGGACGAAGGGGAGATTCTAATATCGGCTTTTTTTTTATTACAAATAGTTCCGCAAAGTCTTTCAAATTTGTTCAAAAAGACCTCGACGGCGATCCTTCTCGAGACTCGCAAAAGTCGCCGAAAACTCAGCTGACGGTGTACGAAAAGTAATGGAAAAGAATCGCGATTAAGGCGACGAGGGCATTAACGGTCGAGAGAGGATAGAACTAAAGTAATATATTTATCTCTTCAAAGCGAGCGTCTCGATTCAAGCGCGCAAGACGATATCGAATTGCTAATTCGTTATTCTTAATTAACCGGCGCAAAGTCGAAGGATAAAATAATATCTAAAACGAGACGCCTACCACCGGAGATACGGTCAGGTGAGAATCGAGGCTCCGAAATTCTAATATCATTAAGTTTTCGCACATCGATCCCAGCCCCGTTTAATTTGAAAGACGTCGCGCGCGCGCGCGTTCAAAAATCACTCTTTCCCTGTATAGGCTTCAGGCCGACACGTGAACCGTTAAACCGAGTGCTCTCGGTGCATCTGCAGTTGCATCGATCGCGGGTGGACGTGCCGCCACTCGCTTCAAGCCTAATATACATCGAGTATTAGGTTTACAAAACAGATACCCTACTTCATCGTAGGGTTTCAAGGGGTTGGATCGGTGGTTTCGCAACGGAGAAGGATGTGGGGCTCTTGGAAAGTTTGGAGACGGGGTTCCAGGAAAGTCGATAGGATTGGGGAGACGGGTTACTCCCTTAATTTGTGCCAATCAGCGATCTGCCTCTGGGGCGAGCTGCATACTACGTTCCAATGAGTCAAAGCGGATCCTTGACACTTGGGCCCACCGAACTCCAATCGTCCGATCACCTGAAAGACGGACAGACAATTCCGATGGTTCGTCACTGTCGCTTAGAAATGAACCGAAAACGATACGCGATATACATATACCTGGCCCGTGTACCCCGTTAGTTTTATTGATTTCCCGGCGAAACGAAACGGTCAAAATAATACTCACGAGATAACGGAACGCGAGTCCCCGACGTAACATCGCCAGGAGGTTGTTAACGCGTTCGTTAAGATTATTGTCGTATCAATGCAAAAGTAAAGATTACCTCGTTTTTCGTTACGCGATCCCAATCGAGTAGCATGAATTCCAGACTAACGTTGCTGAGACCGTCCGCGTTGTTCGGTATATCGAAGACGAATGACTCGTTGAACACCGGGCTGAGAGTGCGCTTCTTCACGCGCGTCTTCTTCTTAGCGATGCGTTGAGAATGGTAGAGGAGATAGATCTTGACGTAAGGATCCGCGAGCCCTGTCACGTCCATCTTCGGTAGATTTTGCGCCTTCAGTACGACCACCGTTAATCGACTGCAGCTGGGTTGCCAGCAAAGGGAGACCAACAGTTCTCCTCTTCCTTGCGATTGTATCTGGGAGAGAGAGAAGGTTATTTACAATTTGATTGAACGGGCTCCGAATAAATATTCGCGCTTCGTTTGATGCCGCGTGGGTGTAATTTAATATACGTGTAAGTAAATACGCGATCGATAGGAAAAAAAAAGTTAGTAACCGTTACGGGGAGAGGTACGTTTAATAATTCGAATTCTTTACCTTCAGGCTCCTGGGGCAAATTTTTTGACACAGCGATATCTCCTGATTATCAGTATTCTTCAAGCTGGGCACCGACGAAAGAGCGCACGTCAATTCACCGATAATATCGTCCCGGGAGTATCTGTCGAAGCTGAGAACTATGAAGTGCAAGCTGATCTCCTGCAAAGGATAATTCACGTATCGTGGAATCGAGGCTCGTGTAAACAAATTCGCACAATTACGCACGAGAAGGTGTTTACCTTACGCGTGACAAACAGTTAAAGAGTTTTTCCCTGATAACGAGTAAAAATCGAGCATAGTTCTTAGCGGTAACGTCGAGTCGTGGGAACCCGGGAATGTTAATTTAATATCAATCAAATTGTTGGGTTGGGGGCGATAGCTCCTCGTAATGCATTTTTCGTCGACGTTTTACAAACACTTCAGTTCGCTTCATCGGGGTCAGGTTGACACTGATACTGATTATTGACACTGATATCCGGAGTACCCGTCTATCTCGGTACTCGTGTACCTCACGCGTGTCATACTTCGGACATTCAATTATCAATGCGAATGTAATCCTGTCATGGGGAATCTCCTAATGTCTGTCGAACGTTAGGAAAAGTTCACTGGACGTGGGTAATATTAGATACCGAACAACAACGACGATAAATATTGACGAAGATGGAAGTGCAATTTTGACGACGCGAGAAAAATTCAAAGCTCGATTGCACAATAGAAAAATGAAATCATTAATCCTATTTCAATTGAACGCAAAGTACAGCCACTCGGGAAAAGTGTTCTGCTTTTCGAGGTAAAGCGACTGGACGCAGCGTTCAACTTATCCGATTCTCTGGCAATATTTGGCAGGGGATCGAAGTTTGAGCCTACGAATGAAGAAGGGGTCCTGGTACGGTACCTGAAGCTGATCCTGTGATATCCCGAAGAACGTAAAGTCCTCGTCGTAGACCGGATTCCTCGTATTTCTGAGAACCCTCGTCTTCACGTGATGTTGCTTGTCGGGCAGCAGCTGGAGTTTCACGTAAGGATCGCTGGTGGTATTCTTCTGGCCCCTCGCCGGTAATCCCTTGCACTTGACGACTGTGACGCCGAGTGCATTTTGCTCGCTCAAGTATCGCAATTTGAATACCAATTGGCCCAGGCCGTCCTTGTTGTTTTCCGTCGCGTGGCTCTTCTCGCGCTCGACCTTCTCGTTGTTCTCGATCTCGGCTTTGTCCCGTTCGTTCTCGATGCTCAGAGTCACCTCACCCGAAGGTGATTGCACCGGTGTGCCTGCAGCGATAAATAAACAATACGCGGTCGATGATGCCGTTCGGTGAGTCACCCGCGAGGTGGTGAGAAACGATCGCGCACCGTTCCTTACTTTCTCGGGATAGATTGATCGCGAGACATAATGCGTGTGCGCGCGGCTTCCAATTTCCACTTTTCTTCGAGAATCGCGGAACTTTGAGAGATCGAAGCGTCGAATACAACATTTTGCTCTCGCACGCATAGCGAGCTGATATTTGCGATCATGATACCGAATTACATATTAAACAATCAAGTCAAACAAGAATTTTCAATCAACGTATGTACGTACACCTCTTACCAGTCGAAAGAGAGAAGAAAATTCATCGATTCCTCACAAATCTTTTCGAAGTACAAGAATATAAATTTTATCGCGAAGACTAGAAATTCATGTTTTTAATGCGGTAGTTCCCGCGTACTTATACTTGGCCCGAGGCAACACCTCGTACCGTTGACGATTACCGGCTTTGGTAAACATTGGCGAACCGCGAGGAAGAGCTAGGGAATTACGAAGAATCGAGAGAATGATTTTTTACCTCCACCTTGAGGCGTCCTGGCCTGCGACGCAGGGTTCGAGGGTTGCGAACCAGTAGGGCTCGGCGTCTGTCCCCCGGAACCCGGGGGACTCTTCGCCGGTCCCGTTGGGCTCGGGCTCTTCTTCAAGTAATGGCTGGTACTGCCGGGACTCTTAACCGCCGTCGGTTTCCTGTGGGGCGGCTTGAACGCCAAACATTTGTCGGCGTTCAGCTTGGTGTGCTCGCGAAGTCGTCGACGGAGCCACCAGGACATCGCGACGCCGAGAACCACGAGAGCGGCGCCGACGCATAGCGCGACCGTAGTTGCCGTCGACACTGCAATTATTAAACGTGTGCATGTTTCTCAACGAGATATGACGAAACTATTTATACTCTCGAAGGTGGGCCCCACGGTGGGATCGTTGATTATTTTTGGGCGATTCGAGAATCAATTATTACGACAGGTTGTTACAGGTTGTTACACCTCCGCGTATGTAACGTATAGTAACGCTTACGCGAAACGCATTGACCCACGCAACGTTGCGTTACTTCGTTTATTTATTTATAGTTCGTAGGGAGTCCCTCGCGAATAGATTTCTATCCATTTCCCGGCGATCGTGTTTACGTATAATTATTACGGGTTTGATGGTACCGTGACCGACTGGTTAGAAACTGGGATTTTCGATCGGATGCGTCGTATCCTGAGGATGAGTATTTTCTTTCAGTTTATAATTACATCGTTAACAAATATGGCACAACGTTACGTTACGTCGCGTCGCGCGATTATTTCCAAGTGACAGCCCGTGCACCTTCCGCATATACATGTTTCTCGAATGTAATGTTTTTCCCAAAATGGAACGTCGCGGATCATCCACTTTCGTACGCCCTGCATTCCCGATACTACATATATTTGACCAATTTTTCACTGCCGCCACTTCAAATTTATACTGCGCTATAAAATATCGCGCGCGATAAATTCTCCTCTGGCGTCCCATCGAAAATATAGACGTATCTTTTCATTTTCAAATATTCACGGTTTGACCGCGTAGCATCGTACTCGCGACTTTCACGAAACTGTGCATCGAGGACGAACAAATAACCGAGTATTTCTAAGAAAGTTCCAACGAACCAAATAACCGAATCCACGATCTCGATAATCGAGAAATAAAGTTGGAAACACCCGTCCCGAAGTATCACTTCCACCCGGATTGCCGTAACAGCTGTTCGCGCTCATTATCACCGTGTCTTTGATTAATTACACGTATCCCCCTGTCCTGCCTAACGCCTCGCGATACTCGACACGGCATTAGCCGGCTACGGCTAATCCGAAGTGCCCTCATATTCGTGCATTCGGCGCGCTCGCGTTACGCCGACCATCCCCCCATTAACGCTTTCGCTCGACGAATACACGCTAATTACCCGACTTTTCATCCGTGGTACGAAAGAAAACAGCAGCGCGAACAAACGTTCGTCAAACACCCTCGCAACAGCTTCTGGAAATTGAGCTCACGATCGTAAACTTAACGAGTAATCGAATGGTAAACCTCGATCGCGAGAGGCCGATACTCGGGGAGTAAACGCGAATGAGAAATTGGGCGTCCTCCAGGTTGACGAGCCCCGCACGACACTCACCGAAATCGACAGGTCGAATAAGAGGTCCGTCCTCCGTCACTCCTCCGCCCATGTTCAGGCCACGTTTTTTCCCTTACCCAAGGACGCTTTTATCCGCGTAAGTCTCTCGGCCACGGCGCACTGAACGAATATTTACGGCGTGCGGACCGTCCGTGGTATTCTGAGGCGACCATCGGGCGAAATGCTCGATCAATAGTAACGGTCGGGGCTTGCGCGGAAAAGCGTCGGGAGAAAGGAACACCGACGCCGACACCGAGGACACCGAGGGCGACGGCGGCGGCGGCGACAACGGCGACGGCGACGACGACGACGACGACGACGCGAGGCGACGCACGCCGTTTAGGGGTTGCACCGAAGGAGGGCTCGCGTTTCCGCAGGTACCATGGATCTCGCGCAGGTGACGATGTACTCGCGGAAAGTGCATCCACCGATTGGATCGATGCACCATCGATTCGATGCTGAAACCGCGACGTTGGCGAACGTTTCGCCACCGGCTTCCAAAAACATGCGTGGCGAGAATGAGCTGGTAGGAAACGGTAATTCTCTTTTTTTTATTTTTTTTTTATTATTCCATCGAGGCGTATGTACTTCCTCTTCTTACGTGCGTACCGCTTGACATTTCGCTTGATTGTGCAAGTTTTCACGAGCCAAGTTTTTCTGATATCGACCGCCGATATCACCGGCAATAAATTTAGCACGTATGATTCTGGATTCTTGGAACCCTCTCGGAAGCCACCGGTTCTAGGATGGAATATTAAAATTAAAAGCGGTTTATTATTATTGTATATCTTTCTTTTGCGTGGAGATATACATATTTATGACGTTTATGTACTCGCCAGTTTGGATTAAATCCACTGACGCGTTTTCTTTCACGTTCGTCGATTTGGTTGAAATATAAAATTATTGGAGGCAATATCCGATACGGGGGTTTTGGTGGAAAAATAATAGACTATATATCTATATTTGTACCTGGGCGTGGACTACGGTGCAATGGACTCAGCTGCGTCGAATCGGCGCTTCCATCGGGGATCCTAAACTGATCGCGAGACGAACGCGAATTATTAATATTCTTCGTCGTGTACAAAGTGGCGTCGTAATTAATTTTTCTACATTATTTCCGCAATATCGGTGAGCCAATAATAGCGTTCGGAAAATGTTGAAAAGCTAGGAGGTATTTTTAATCATAATTATCGTCCAATCACGAATACTCACTTTGATGGAATTAGGTATATTAAGTACGGAAATGACGAGCCGCAATAATTAATTATAGCTTGACAATTTTTATGCGTTTCGATATTACGATAGTTAGTCTTTCGATCGTGACGGTTTTTTGAATATATAAAATCCGAGTATAATATTCAAGAATGCTTGATATTGAACGTTGGCGAGATAATTTATTCAAGGATTGTTTCAAACGACTGATTCGCACACGAGCGAACACGCGAGACACTTTTCCAGTGACTCATCACTCAATGGAAACATTCATACCGAAATGAATCACGTTCGCGGAGGAATAAGATGAGGTATGATAAATTAGTCGGTTTCCTCTCAAATTATACATTAAATATTAGGAAGAATATCAAGACACATATGTTATAAACTGTATCGCTTAAATACTTCTACGTTCCACGATTAACATCCGTATCAACCGGCACATAAATTCGCGATTCAAGATTCGGGACATCTCCCATTTTTGATTTCCTATATCTCCTGAAAGTATCGTTGAAAGTATATCAAAAATCGCGATGGAAGTTTCACTCGCGGGTGATGATTGTAAATTCGTTCAGACTTTCGCGAGTTTTGAAAATTGATCTAGCGTCTCGTGATCGGGATCATCATACCGAATTTAGATGCAACTTATGGCAGACGACATAGTTTACGATCGCTCAAAACGTCGGAGTTAGATATTTGTTTCTGAACGCGACGAGAATTTTCTCGTTTACTCCGATACACTCGTATTTCATTGCTAGATGTCAAAACGCGTTTCCATGACACTCGACGTGGATGTAAATTTCAGCCAAACGATACGCGCGCGTAGATCGATTTAACTTTTCTCGCGTATTCGTTAAATCAATTACGATCGTTACATCGGTAACGAGTGGTGACTATTTCGGACAAGCTTTTATCGTGATTATCATTGACGAATGGAAGACATTAATTTTTACGTCCACGATACGAATTTCCAATTACATCCATTCTACATTTACGCGAATTCGTTTTACCGAAAACACGCGTATTTCGAGCGGTAAATATTAACGAGTTCGTTTCTAAATATATCTGTCGTCGAAACAAAGCAATTCGACGCTTACATTTATTTAATATCGTTCGATCGCGAGTATTAATTAATTTTGCTAAACCAGCTCTGCCCCTGCGCAAACCCTCGACACAACAATTTCAGCCGAAGAAACGAGTGTTTTTGAATTGGAAAGAAAAACCAATCGATAGCTTCGCACGCCCCCGTCGGCCGTCGGGAGGAAGCTGATAGATACGGGTCGAGCCTAGCTCGGAAATTATTATCGGGGTAACTTCGTCAATTGCGTCATCGCTATCTTATCCATTATCCGTCGATGACGTCAGGAAGCATAGGCAAGACTCTAGCGCGGCTAGAGCGTGCGCGGCGATGCGTGCGTAGAATATTGCCAAGATACGCGAAAAAGTGGTTTACGCGTAGCGCATGTTTACGTTCGCTCGACCAATGGGGTTACGCTGCGTCGTTACGTCATCGAAGCTATCACTGGACCCGAAGTAATTCTACAGGGTGCTCCAAAAGGAGACGGATACCCATACTTGTCAAAATAGTCGTCCCTAACTCGTCGAAAGGGTACGAGCTTTTCGATTTTATATTTTAGAATATCTTGATAAAAAAAAGAAAGAATGGGGATTTCCAAATAGTTGATGTACGTTATATCGATCTTGAGGTTTATGTTCATCTTAGGTTCGCTCTCAATTGCACCTACCATCCTTATTCGTCCATCTGACAAATTTAAAAACATTGATAAAAAATGCTTGTATACAGGGGCTGGACAATTGAATCGCCGATAAGTTAAAGTTCATTTTCTACTTTCAATCAAAACCATGCATTTTCTCTATACGCCACTCGATTAAATACGAAGCGCAAATTTTTATCGCATACTTCGGACTTTGCGCAAACTTAACCATACGTTATCCCGTTTCGCGCTAAAATTAAAACGCCTCGTCTTCCCTCCACTGCGCGTCCGTCGATTCGACGAATAGGAACACGTTTTCGCGAAAGCGAATCAACTGCTACGCCGGTCACCGGTTCACAGGCGAGAGCGATCGTCGTCGTCGTCGTCGTTCGTAATTTCTGAATCACCGTGTAAAGAATCTCCCCCGGCGTCACGAGCCGGGCGGCCATCGTGTCAGCTGGTGTCTGCGCAGAAAAGACGAACGAGTATCGAGTCGCATCGTAGTAACAGGTACTCGCGAGCACGATCAGGCCGGCTTTTACGAGCGGCTCGATATAGCACGCCTGCCGTCGAGTAGGAACGAGAAACGATCGTACAGTGGACGACGTGCTAAACTCCGACCAAACTCCAACGTACCGCCCGCGGAAATACCTTATCGCGAGTGGAATAATTAAAAGGCGTGTGCCACGCTGAATTATCGAGGGTCGGCCGTTGGCTGCATCGGTGATTCGCAACGATGGGACTCAAGGATTTCAAGATCGTCTTTGACAATCCATGGAACACGTATTATCCGGGACAGACCGTCAGCGGGAATATCGTCGTGGTGCTGGACAGCACGAAGAAGATTCGCGGTACGTTGCGTTTATGATTGCCGATCGATAAGATTCGCTAATTTCTCGCATCGTTACTTTTGTTTTGCCAGTCTATCGTTTGCACTTTGATTTACAACGCGATACACTGTCCGGTAGAATCGTCGAGAGACCCTATCGACAGGTGTTTCTGAATGTTAGGTGAGAGGCGTGACCTTCGCGCGCTCATCGGATATTCAATTTTTCGAATGCGAAATTAGAACGTGATGAGTTTGATTATTCGACGATCACTGCCGTTGGTAAGGATGACAGTCGGTCGAACGGGAATTATGTAATGTTCTTTTGTTTTTCTCAGAATATTATAACTGTCTCGTTGTTACGGTACTCCGAAGGATATTATATAATTTCGCGATGATTCGTTTTGTATCGTGTCGACTAATATCCGAGTTCGTCCTGTTTTTATTTCCTATCGTAAAAAGTAGAAAAAATTAAGTCCGCTCTTACCGTCAGTGGTATCGATGTTACCACCAAATTCGAGATACCAAGTTGAAAGACAGACGGGTAATTGCTAATTACTGGTAATTATTTCCTCGCTGACAGATCGTTGCTCCCGCATACCGAGCTCCCAATGTACCTACACGCCTAAAGTTCGTAGAGTATACCATGGACACGACCGGTGAAAGCTGCGAATACCGTAATCTAACTCCCACCTCGATTCGTTAATGATATTCGATGCAAATCTTGGTATGTCTTGTTATCGCCGCATTCCTTGGATGATTTTTTTTTCTCTCCTGCAATGAGCAGTTTAATTATAGAACAGGCCGTGTACACCCGCACCGTGGAACCAGATAGCCGCGTTCAGCCGTGAAACTTTTGTTCCCTCGAGATTGTTTTCTCGACGCGACGTAACCGTCTCATTTTCGACGATCGCGCGTTACGTTAAGAAATGATTTTTAAACCTTAAGACATCAATTTTGCAAACATAAGTATCAAATGATCTGGCCGCAACGTCGATGAATAATTATTTCTTTTTTTTTGCTATCGTTACGCTCCCGAGTTTTTTTCCCGCAAACTGGACGTTCTCGTTATTATAACTCGACGTGCGAACCATGTTTACAATTTACGTTAAAACGCGTCCACCATAAATTTAGGTACGCGGACGATCTAACCTCACGTGGAGTTTTACAATAGCTTTCTTGGCAAAATAACTCTATTATTACCACGACCGGTCAATTGACCGTTTCTTTAATCTCGTCTAGAATTTTCTACATACAACGTTATTGCACCGCCACTTAATTTAAATGTTAGCCGGTTAAACGTTAAAGTATACGTTATCTATTTCCAAGAAAAAGAAACTACATTTTTCGCTATCAAATTGGCTATTATCTTCATTCTATATTAAGATATATGAATCGTTTTAAACATCGGTCATGTGACCGGTCACGGTAGCAGTGTCGGTAGAAATAGTGATAACATTGCTGTACACTCACATTTCCGGACATTCTTTTGCAGGTGTAAGCGTAAAGGTAAAGGGTGTCGCCGATACGTGCTGGACGACCGATAAACAAGAACTGGACGACAGAGGACAATACAGAGAGGGAACACAGACGCTCACGGCTCACGAAGAATATTTTGAGACAAAATATTACTTGGTGGGATCGGCTTCCGGTAAACACTTATACCACACCGATACGCCTCTCTCGTGATTTTCTTCGATAAAGAAACCTGACATGTTATTTCGCAGGTGGAGAAATCGAAATACAATCGGGGGAGCACAAGTTTCCGTTTCAATGTGTTTTACCATCGAATTTGCCAAGTAGCTTCGAATCCGATTTCGGGCAGGTACGATATACGGTTAAAGCGACGTTGGATCGCCCTTGGAAGTTCGACCAGGAAGTGAAGTCTCCTTTCACCGTGGTATCGCCTTTTGATCTTAATCAGGAACACAGAGCCACGGTACGATTTAATTTTGACATTTTCAAAATCGTCGGGGAACAGATAAAAGGATCTCTATTGAAATTTCTTTTCATTTTGCAGGAAAGAGTACAGGAAGAGATGAGCAAGACCTTTTGTTGCCTTTGTTGTGGAACTCCGCCACTGACCGTCAATTATTCGTTGCCAGTCAGGGGCTACGTACCCGGCCAATCTATGCCGATAAGTATCAATGTTGAAAATTCATCGAGCGTAGTGGTGGACACCGTGAAACTTATCCTTTGTAAGGTACGTAAGATCGCGCGTCGCTACGGTGAAACATTTTCATCCCATTTGCATCATTTTTCTAAATACGCGACCGACCCAAACGCAAATCAGGAATCAAACTCTCGACTGACGCATGACACGATTAACAATCTTCTCCGATGCAAATGGGTTGAAAACCGCAACGAAACTACGAAACGTTTGAACGTAACGATAAATCGTGAAGTCTAGATCGTAACTTTTCGAGCGACCCACCCGAGTTCCGACACAAAGACGGAAGAGATCATTGTGACGGAAGTCAGTAAAGGTCCCGTCGAAGCTGGCGGAACCGCTGACTACGAACAGAAGCTCGACGTTCCACCGCTACCTCCGTCGAACCTGACGAATTGTGGGATCATCGACGTGGAATACAATCTTAAAGTCGAAGCGTGCGTCTCTGGATGGTTGGTAGATTTTATGCGCGACGATTATCATCTCTTCGCTGTAACAAAACTTTCATTCCCCGCTTGCGATTTGCAGGTATCATCGAAATTTATCGAGGCAGACTCTGGTCTTCGTGGGAACGGTGCCGTTGTCGAATTACCAAACCCCGAGTGCTCCGCCGGCGGAAGGTTATCCGACGAAGTCAAACGAGGCAGGATGGATACCTTCACCACCGTCCAGCGTGGACGGGGTTCGCGAACCTCATACCAACAATTTATATCCAAACTTACGTAAGGACACTTTTAGGAACAAATCTAGATCGTGCACGTCTCCGAATCTCCGGATCTCCAAACTATTTCTAAAGCAAGCAAACACACGTGATTCCTTTGTCAAATAATTTTCAGTAGAATAGAAATTCTTTAATTATTTCGTGATCAGCGACCCGAAATACACTTGATAGAGTAATAAAAAAAGTTTGGAGATCCGGAGATCCCGAGATGTGCATGATCTAGAGTTAAGCCCACTTTTAAAGTACTTCTCCTCGCGAAACATTCGATATGACGCTTCGACGTATGTCTCTAAATTTTTTAACAACTTTCCAACGCCCTGTCCCGCGGTATTAATGCAAACTTCGTTTCTCTACATTAATTTCGATATTAATTTCAGCTCCGCCGTCCTACGAAGAATCGTTGTACGGTGCCAGAAGTCTTTGGGAACGGGGCGAGTCGGACCACGTTTACGGTATATCGAATCGCTTTGCACCTCGATATCCCGTTTATAATTTTGCCCACGTGCAATGAGAGAGGAGGGAGGAAATTTGAATCCTCGAACAACACGCACTGTACAATCTGCGCGTACGTTTTCGAGAGCTTTGGGATGTGATTATGTATTTGAGATTTCCCGTAATAGCGATGCGAGCTTTCTAATGCAGTGAGTTTTCAACCTTTTTCACGCTTACGGGCCGATTAAAATAGGAGAAATATTTCGTGGACCACTATGGCAGAAATGAAATGAAATAATGAAAACCATTATTCGTAATAGTATTTTGTATATGAATCTTAAAATCTAATATTGCGACACGAAAGTTCTATAGTTATTTAGATGCGTGACTTTTTCGCGGACCGGCAAGGAATTTTTTTTGGACTAGCAGTTGAAAACCACTTTTCTGAAGAACAGTTTTCTGTAAAACAGCTTTTGTTTAAAATGTTTGCAACGTTCGTTGAATTTGGCTTTTCGGAAGATAAATGACACGCTAAGTGTGTATAGTGTACATTCTTGTTTTCGATATCGCTCACTTTCGAATGCCTTAAACTGCCAGTTTACAACGAACTTTAGTAACTACTTAAGCTTGAGTATGTCAAACGTGTGATGAGCCTCATCGGTCTATCGAGACGCACAATCCGAGAATGCTCAAAGTACAAAGTATACAAAAATTATGTTATTTATGATGAGCACTGTTTAAAACGCTGCGTATATATTTTTCTACGATAATCATCGTAGGTGAGGGGCGATCGCGAAAATTGCGATCACCGTTGCACTGCCAATTTACGAGCACGCGCTTCGCGAGTACTTTTGCTTGTCTCTTGAGGCATTTTTATATGTATATAAGTATAAATATACTTTCCCGTATATATTACGGTTATTATGACGTACGTATGGCGTACTAGTCAATGAGGGAATGCGATCTGAGCGCGTTACGCTGGATCTGTACTCTGTCGAGATCAAAATAAAACGTACGTTTTTCATATTTTGTCGTTACAGATTTCTATATGCTTCCATACGTTATTTGATTGTAGAAAATTTGGTTAAATCTGGTGTTTCCCTTCGGTATTACGACACACAGGTTTTTTCCACTCGCGTGACCCCGTTGAACGCATTATCGACCCTTTAATGAATGGTAACGCCGTCCGCTGGCGCCGTCTATGCTCGGAAACGTATTTAATATTCCACTTTGGTAATATCGCGATAACGTTGCAACAACGATATCAAAATTTTGTTCCACGAATGTTCTTTTTCCTTATATTTCTCATCCGAAAAAATTCATAGTTCCCTCAGAAATCTACAAATAAAATTTCTAAGCGCATCGCGACGTATCACAGTTTTTTATTCGGGGCTTAGATTTCTTGCCTCGAATTTAGTTAAAATATCGTATATCAGATTTTTTTCAATTTATATTTCTCGCCTGCTAAGTTACTGCCCATTCGTTACATCCAACACACCACCATCGATCGAGGCTGCCCAGTGAAGTATTTACCTACCGCGGTTACGGTAGCGCAATGTACGCGGTACGTAACTTACGTTTACAAACACGTTAAAATTCGTAGCGCATCGTTCCTTCATTATTGTTATTCGTAATTACAATTATCTTTCTTTTTGGAACACGACCGTGTATACATACGTAACCAATCCTAAATATTTTGCAACTCCCACGATTCCTACGCTTCGCCTTCTTTTCTTATCGTTCAAACCCCAATAAAAGATTCGTTTTCTTATTCACGGTTTTCCGAATCCTAAAATAGTCTTGAAACATATATGTCGAGGCACGATCGTAAAGAACGCGTACCGGCATAAACTGTTACGATAGACTTCGAAACTACGCGAATGATCATTGCGATGAATGAATTGAATACGAATAAAATCGAGAAGAATGCACTGTATTCTTTAACCGAAGATCCTTAAATTATTATAAAATCGAGAAGAATGCACTGCATTCTTTAACCGAAGATCCTTAAATTATTGTGTACAAATAAACTGTCAATGGGTTAATAAAATTTCGATATTTCTGCCGCATAATGCTTTTAACGGTAGTATTAATAGAAAACGTACTTTTTAAATTACAATGATCAAGAGACAAGGTCTTGTCTCCGGCCAGGTACAAGCATATTCCTATTCATAAAATTAAGAAACTTACCGTGCACCAGGATATGTCACCCGAACAACATTGCCCCAATACGAATTAACTGTAGCAATTATTTAACGAGTTTCCTTTCGCCATTGTTAACAAGGGTCTACTCGATATATTCAATTGGTACGGCATCGCAATCGTATCACGTCGCAATTAGATCCGCGCGTATCTAGGCAAATGGAATGCAAAACGTGAACCAAAGTTACCGCAAACAGGAATGGCGAACAATTATCGCATTTTCCGAAATGTCACTAATTAGACCGACTGTTCGCGGTATAATTAAATTCATCGTTTACGTATTTGTGGGTCTGTTTCGTGGAACGAGCTCTAACGAATACTGCCGAGGGTAAGAAACAAAAACGCACGGTTCATCATTTTTTTAATAAAACTTCTGGTATTTTAGAAATTATATTTTGCCATAAATTCAACGGCGAAAGAAAATATATAAATACACGATCAATCGGTCAGATCGGAAAAGTGTCGTAACAATTTAATCGCCTCGTCGGGGTAGACCGGCGACTCCGGAGAATGAATATTTTTCCTCGATCGAACGTTTCATTGTTCCGCTTACCTTCGGTTCGTCGTTGGACTTCAATTTAAAGAGTAAAAGAACACAGTGACGGCACGACACTAGCAGGAAATGTACGAACACGGTCACTCGAGTCTGATCGATCACCGGGAAGTATCACTGGGTCGGTATACCGTCCTTGAGAGTGCGAAATGAAATATTCGTAGACCGTGATCTAAGTTTGCGCGGATGTTCAACTAGTGAGGAAAGTATAGATTGCAACGTAGCTAGGCCACTTTTCTCGGGGCAAATTTCGTCGTTTATCAAAGTTAATTCTATAGACAGCGAGAGAGGACCATCGCGCGCGAAACAGGTGTTTCCGAACACACGCGTCGCGCAAAATCAAATGGCATTAAACGCGGGAAACGTTGCGAGTTCAGCGATAACGATTTCTTATAACTCAACGATTCCTCGGACCAATCTCTGATAGATCAGCATCGACATTTACTTCGGGGTCTTCCTCAGATACGATTCGATGTAATCTGAAATCAACGCCAATGCATCTACGTATCGTTCCATAATTTCCTTTACTCTCACGATGAGACGAAGAATAATTGCAAAGATACCGATTAATTTTTCAATACGAAAGATACCTAGATTCTCCATCAAATTTTGTTCAATCACGTATTCGTAATTAATTGGCAAGCTTAGTTGGCGTTTATGTTCTCAATTATCATTAATTTCTCGTCGCAAATAGTTTTACGATACGGAGCTATTGGGAATTTATTTACGATGACAGTCGAATGAAAAAAGCGTACCTACCGAAAAGATAGACCATCGGCTCGAGCTTGAATGTACGAACTCCCGAGTACTCGATGCGCGGACATTTCTCGAGGTTCCATAATACGTGCACTTGGTATTCTATAATGAGGAAATCGAGCAGGTCGGCGAGTACCAATATTACGAGCCGCCAGTATCAACCGCAATTATATTACGATCCATAGCGAATGTCTGTGCACTCTAATTCTTAGATCGCGAGATTGTCCCAAAAATAAATTCTATTGACACGAAATAAAAGAATTTCTTTTCGAATAATAGGTCGTTCGATAACAAATGCGTAAGGTAAACTATACGACAATTATTTGCAAAACACGATAGTATTTTTTTATCTAAAAATTCCGACGGACAATGGTTCCTTACCATCGTTCGTTCGTTCGTTCGTCAGTAATACCGAGAACCATAGATTCGTATCTACTTTGTTCAATCGTGGAAAGATTTTGACGTAGACTCTTTTGTTACATTAACCATTATACTCTCTCTCGTACTTCGGTTATCCAACAGTTACGGAGGCCGAACAATCACTCAAGGATCGCTCGTCGTTCGTTTCTATTTCGACCCGGTATTCGAAATCCCATTCAAACCTCGTTGATAATGGCTCGCATTCAGTATTTCAAGAATAACTCGTTATTCCAACTTAATGGGTTAAAGGTCATAGAATAAAAGTTTCCCACCCTATATCCGGGAGGCCGTGCAGGTGCTCGTGGGTGACCTGCGTTTTTTGGTTCACTCTCACCGCGATCGATATTTTAAATGGCATCAATAGGCATGACCGGGCGCATGTATGTACGCGTAGACACAATATATGACTATAATTGTATGACGTCAGTTTGCCGCGTCCCGATGACCGTTCAAGCGTTATCCTGAACTCTCCCGGATATAGAAAGCGGAGAACTTGGGGGGGGGGGGGGTGTAATTTACGTGAAAGAGGTTCTTTTATTCTCTACCCGATTCCCTCAGCTTAGGCGGTCGTCCTTTGTAACGTCAAAATTATCTTCCCAAAAAAGCGCTTCCTCCACATTCATAAACGCACCTTCTTCCCCAATGTAATCTCTTGTCAGAAATTCATAACGCATAATCGTGTCTCCAACGCATTAACAATTCAGCCTTTTGCAACGGGGTCTTTTCCACACGGTAAACTTCCCCTCTGCGCGGTTGGCCCGACTGTCCCTTAATCCAATGTTTCTCAACCCGCGGCCCCTACGGATCGTTTGAATCAAAAGAGCAATTCCACCCCACGTGGAATTCTATAAACTTTTCTTCCCGCGTGTAATTAACCGTCTCTTATTATGCATGTACTTCAGAATATTCTCGACGACACTCTTTCAAGCGTGTATCGACGATTATTCCATTCGTATCTGCATCGATCGATACGCGCATCTCGATCAAAGCCGATGTATCGATTTAAACGCACAGAGAGGACGAAATTGAATTCTCTGATTACTCCATTGTCTTCTTCCGCCGGGAGGCGTTCCGTATTCGGGTCTGAAACCCTTACAATTGAGCCGTCTACTTTAAAAGTGACCCAAGTCCATTTTCGTTTGTCGTTCGTTTATAACAGGAAACTTCAAGTTGTGCACGTCACTATAGTCAACAAAAAAAATTGAGAAACAGACTTGGGCCACTTCCAAAATAAACGGCTCTTAATACATCTAATAATAAGCCAATCGCGAAGACTCATAAAAATCTCCCGCGTGCATACGAAAAATTCGAACCAGCGCGTTTTTTGATTCGTCGAGGGGGCGACGGGCGAGGGGGGAAAGAGACTTTGAGCACCGCTGGCTCGAGAGCACGCAAGAAACTGAGGTATGCGCGGCAAGGCGTGCGCAGTGGACAGAGGCGCGCGTGTTACGCCGCATGTCAGAGCTGTCCGTCCGTGTCGCCGCAGGACGACTTGTCTCTCCGTAGAGAAGTCGTCTATGGTGGTAGTGGTGGTGGTTGTGCTTTTTCCTTCTTCTTTTCTCTCTCTCTCACTCTCTCTCTTTCGTTCGGGACCAAAGCTTTTTCCCCCCCTTTCTCCACGGTGTACCATTCTCGCGGTGAAAAAGAATCGATTGTCGAAAGCGTGGCCCACTCACGCGCCTTCGCACGGTGTGTATATTCCACGTGCACGCGAGTGCATTTCCGGTTGGAGGGGTTGACGGTTAACACGTGCCCGCCGAAGACTTTTGGACAAGTGCGACGGGATGATGCTGTTGGTATTCGTCGCGCAGTTTCTTTTGTCGCGATAATTTCTACTAAGCGACAAGGTAGTCGGTGAACGAACAAAGTTCCTCGCCGAACGAGCGCACGAATCGATGCGAAGTGGATCAGCAGGAATCGCCGAGGTTCGCGCGACACGTGAAAAGAAGGGGTTACGCGCCGTGGCTCGCGGACAGTTTTCTTTCGGACTTCCCGTGCGTCGATTCCCGAGGATTCCCGTCGCAACAGGTACGTGATTGATATTCGGATTGCTTTTATCTCGGTACCCAGTCACCCGTTCGCGATTGGCACGCGTTTCGAGAATTGTCGCGGCCAACTTTTGCGTGGGAATTCAAGTGCGGTTCTTTCGAGGAACGCGTAAATGTTCCGCGCTTATTTGCAAGATCGAGGGGAACTCGAGGAAGGTTAACTTTTGTCGTCGTGGGTGCATCGTTAAGGCTAAAGTTAAGAATTTTGAAACTGAGGTCGTTAAACCGAGATGTTTGGAATTGTAAGTGTCGAAACCGAGTTGTCCCTCGAGAAAACATTGAAGGTTAATGTATGGTGCGTAGACAATGAGAAGAATCGTATCGTAAGTACAGCATCGATCGAGCGTGATAAACAAAAGCAGTAACCTTACCATCGTTCCTCTTAATCGAAATTAAACGATCGAACGCAATATTCTTATTCTTGTTTGTTCATCGATTATCCGGAAAAGTTGAATACCGTTTAGAAATACAGGTCTCAATGCTTAGAATACGGGAGGTAAACGTAATGCCATGACCACCTTGAAAACCTATTGTCGTAAATGTTGAATTACTCTAAGCTGTCTCGATGTTTCGAAGTTTCCGTGTGTACGCGTCAGTGACGTGGTGTCGTGCGAGTTTTCGGTGGTTCACCCCACCGCCAATAACTTACGGGGGAGTTGGTTAACCTCAAAAGATTGCGTTTTGCGAGTAATAAGGTCGAAGTTCGAGTGGGATGGCATTGGTGTCTACGAGGACTCTGAAATAGTGCTTTTTTTCATTACGAACCTTACGAGCATTAAAGTAATGAAAGTAATTAACAGAATACAAAGGAGATTTCAGTTTTTGATGGATATTACTGATCTAATCAACGAACGGGAACATTTCGTTGTACAGAACGGTTAGCGTTCCTTTAATACCCGCGGACAAACGTTTCTAACGTGTGCGTGACACAATTTCCGACCTAAATGAAATTCTTTCGTGTTCAGATATCGCGACGATGAAATACACAACTTTTGAACGGCTTTTTCGGGTCGCAGTCGCTTTTCGCCTGTCGTGAGAGACGATTGATTATAGTAACCGCAAACGCAAATACTCGTGTACGGATAACGTTTAAAGAAAGAAACCGTAAGTTTGTATATCTATCTTTCTTTCTCGCGGATCATCGTTTGGAATTATTCGACAATACTCCAAAAGCCGTTTGACCCTTGGCAATTTATCTTCGCATAATTGGCTCACCGTTTTTGGTGCATTAGACTGGTTATTGCTCGATGGCCTAAATTTTCGCGGAAAGGTCACTGTATTACCATGTTTATGAAAGGGGTTACGCGCTGACACATATTTTCTAGGCGTTCATTTTTTTCCGAGGATTACTCTAATAATTAGTTTGCGTTATCGATGCAAACATACATTCTTATGGAAGAATGACAAGGTGGCAAAGCTGAAATAAAAATTTGTTTCTTTATTAGAGGACTCTCAATATTAATTTCAAATACACTTGACGTATTTTTGTTCATTTTATGTATTCCCCGTCTCCTGTGTAATGAACAACGCACGTTGTTTGGGATGGAGTTTTATGACGAAATTACATGACCCTTGGATTGCCATCAAAGTTGACTTGGCATTATAAATAATATAATTAAAGATATCCAGTCACAGTTCGTCGAATGAAGGTTGTACGTTTTTTTCCACAATACAAACTTCCTTTTGTTAATAGAAACAGCTGTTAATAGCACGATATTAGAGTTTCCGGGTTTCCTCTCGTACATAAATATTCGTACGTTGCAATTGTTACTCAGTTTCCGTGCGCTTTTCGGCATAAACTCTCGTTCAACTGACTATCGCGTTGTTAATTCATAGACGGCAGAAAGTTAATCAAATCCGCGTCTACGCTCACGGCTCGTTACGCACGGTTTTCCTTTTGTTCGCCGCGCGGTGGTTGAAGGTAGCGACGATAGTTTCGAGCAAAGGTAAATTCGTGCGGGCACGTTGCTTTTCACGAGAAGTCGTTGTTGGTCTATTCAATTGTAAATACGTCCGGTATCGCGAGTGACGTTTCTTTTCCGAGCAATACGCTCGAATCGTACGACTACGGCAAAGAGATTCTCGTTGATACTTCGTCAAAGTCAGGTAAACGCAGGTTTCTCGGTAACGGTTTGTCTTTTCATTTAGCTCGACTTTTTAAACGTCGAGCGTTCGTACGATGACAGCTTTCGAGAAGGCTTAATATGTTTTTTTCCAGCGGAATACGTGTCTAAGAAAGAAAGAAAAATAATACATAATTAAATTTTAACAAACAAGAGGATCTCGATGGAGTAATTTGCAATAGTAAATCTTGGACAACGTATTATCAACGAAGTACTTTTTGCCCTTGATATTTCGCGAACGGGTTCAGTGTAATAAGCTGTGGCATTCTTGCCTCGATTGATTACGTATTCCGCTTGGACATAACGTTTTTGCCAACTTTTCACAGAAAACCCACTACACTAAACCCGCGTAAGTGTCGCGTAATGTAAAGCACGGCACGCAATTGCTGCCGTTAGGAAAATAATTGACTACCTGTTACTGCGCGTAACTTTCCTATAATGCGATTTTTCGTTCTCCCTGTGTTTGCCTTTCCTTCGAAGGCGCAAAAAAAAATCGATCAACCCCAGACAATTTAATGATAGCGTAGGGGCCGAGAGGGGGGAGGGGGTGCTGTTGGGGGTGCGTCGCACTGATTGCCCCGTCGAAATTTACAAACTACGTATCGATTCATCCTTACGAGCTCACATCTTACTTACTCCGTCGTGCCTAAGTAATAAGTGATTCCACGTTTTGCCGTGACCCACATTCATTGGCCCCGAATATTGTCTAACTGGAAATTCACGATGATTTCATCGGGAATACGGAGCTCTGACAACGTTGGTCGAGGACTTTGCAGTTTCAGTGTAACGTGTAAACAGCCCCGGAGCGACGTCCTACCCTTTGTAATTTCAAAGTTAAAGTTGCACGAAGCTTCGCGGTGAATACGAGAGGACACGAAACCTCGGATACGTCGTAATTAAATATCTTTTTTACGCAAGATATTTGTCGATACTAGGGCTCTCGCTTGTAATTAGTTTGTAAATATAAAAAGAATTCGGGGCGCATCGAAGCGAAGACGCGTAGCGTAAAATTGTTACGCGAGCATCAATTGAGAGGAAAATTGCCATTGTACTATAGCAACAATGAATTTTTTTCCTTGAGATTATTTCGATATTATCCCGATACTCTGCTCTCGAACTCGGAGGTCGTTCTAAGGTAGCTCGATTATATGTGCGTTTTATAAATACCTTATTTATCTGAATATTTTAAAGATTCTTTTACGTAACCTCTGGACAGTCCATTTTTGAATCATAACTTATTCCTCTTCACGTAATTCGTTGTCTACGAATGTTGCTTTCGATATTGGTTCGGAATTTCTTAATTCAGTCCCTAGTACAGAACTATGTAAACCTTTAACTAAAACTGGATACACCTATGTAATAAACACACGTACACCGGCGCAACGATCACCGTAAAATATATGGTATCTATTTATATATATACGTGTATACATATATACCCCTGTGCGGCAAGTCTTCACGCCACATTGAACTATCAGATTTCGTTTTTTTTTATATATATAAGTAAAAAAAAGAAATTACCATCGTAAAGGAGTTTACGGCTACGCGATGGGATCGCCTTTCACGGTTGAGATTTTCCCAATCTTCCTACCTTTCGTTTCCCGTGCTCTCTAACCAATTCGTCGAGCTCTCGCGTTTAAAAGCCGGTTTATAAAATTCATTTATCCCAAAGCAAAGAATACCGAGCCGCGATGGATTGAAATTGTAGCGTTAAAAGCGCCGTTACACGACGAAGCAAAAAGCTATGTAGGTACTACCACCGCGTTGCAATTAAAACTTCACGGGTATGCTCGTCGGGGGTATAATCGATTATTCGACGATTCCACTTCGTGTCCGGTGAAATTGCGAAAGCACAGAGAAAAGGTTTTCTCCACTTTCGCCTCGATAATCGTCGGTATTACGCGCCTGGCGAGACAGCGGCATAATATCCCTACTGGGACATAATAAAGGCAAGCCCATCCATCATCCAACGATGTTTGTAAACCGAACCGTTTAGTGCAATCGCATACGTTATTGCTCCCAGAAGAGCGATGCTGTTCGAGAAACTCTTTCCTCGACAAGGTCGAACGTCCCATCTTTACGAGGTGAAAATTTCAAGTCGAAGCCGATTCGCGGTTCCTTCGCGAAAAGCGTCAGTAATAGGGTTTGAAACGTTTCCAACGGTTTTTATTAGGGCTCGAAAATAATTCGTTTTTCAACTTTTCAATATCTCTTGTTTCGCAAGAATGAAAAGTATAAAGTATCGAGACTAATATTTTTCGCAGACCTTCCCCACAGAGTCTCCTTTATCCCCGGACGGTTCTAGAAAGTTCAAGCTACGACATTTCGACAATTTCCTACACGGCGAAAAGTATCTTCAATTTGTAAATGTCACCCAAGATTCGACAAATACCAAGCGAAACTAAAATACAGGGTTTTATAAATTCACCGGATGCCCGACAATGCGCCCGGCATCGTTTCTAATAAACTTCTCGCCATTGGCATTCCGTTGCGAGTCGTCTTCAATATCGTTTTCCATTTCGCGTTTAAAATTCAAGATGCAATATCGGGTCTAATATCCGACAGCGTGGGCGGTAGGTACGAAGATGCTAGATAAATAATTTCATTAAAAGTATACTCGGTATCGGCGATTCACCTATAGTGCGGGGGGGAAATAGTTTTGCATAAAAGTAGGAATTCGCGGCTCTTTTCGCGGAAACGATAACATAAATCATAGTACAAATTGGAAAGTGTCGAAACTTTATTAAAGAATTACAGTCTAACGTTGCGCTCAATGTAATCGAGTACATTATAACAGTTTCGGAGGGGGTTGTAGAGCCCCGATTGTGCAGACAACTCGGAAGAAAACTTGGCCCGATAAATCGAAAGTTATTTACTACGCCCGTTCGATTGCGATGTAAGTACCAAATTATTTCTGATTCCGAGATACAAACATATTACCATTTGAATTCTTATACACGCTCTTCTAGATGCTTCGCCGAAAATATAGTTTGAAAAGGTTAACTTTACCTTGGCTGAGGAATATTTTCCTTGTAAATTGTCTAGTGGATGAGCGCGCAACGAGTGCTCGGAACGACAACTTCGCTCCGAATTATATTGAACGTGAAGTATTTTTTTCCGATATCTCCTTTTACTCGAAACTTTTAAAACAGTAGCTACACCTTCCATTGTTCTTTTTCCCATTTAATTGATTTGGTTATTTGGATCGAACGCGATTGTTTTGTTTACTGTATCAAAATGATCGTTTCTAAATAATTTCCCTTTCAAAATTAGTTGCAGAACCAGGTGCACATCCTACGCAAAACTCAATTAAATCAATGGCCCCGATGCGTTTGACCGATAAATACAAGCTATCAAAGGTCAGACGTTAGTACGGGATAAAACCAATTTTCATTTTGTTAAGGCATAGCGCAATTTCGATGGTACGCGAAGAAAGAATTACCATCCATTAAAGCAGTAATGTCGGTGAAATTACCTGGACAATGTGATTTTAGATTTGTTCATGAGAATTTGATTGAGCCAAGACACTGTAATAATACCTGCTGCTATTGTTACGCGAGCAGCGATTGTTCGGAAGATTGTCGTTGCGTTGTACCGACGATAACTCCGGCTTTTTGCAATTAATTTAAGAGGAGTACGTCAATCTTGTTGAAGTCTTACCACGTAAATTGGAGTTGTTTCGAGCTTTCAATTTTATGAACTGATTCGAGAGACATTTTGTTGTATTTTATACTAACGAAAAGTTGTTGATTTATTGGAATTGCTTTGCGCGCAATGATTCTTTGAAAGAGAACGACCGTTCTTTCGCTCAAGAGATCCAATCAGTAAAACGAACGACGTACGTAAGAAGATTTGACTCGTTCGAGCTGATCGTGTCATTTCGGATGAAAATATTTGCCTCGATTATACGGATAAACTTGTATTCAATAATTGCTGCTTCGTTCGGAGCGCCAAGAACCAAGTCTCTTTTTAATCACAAATTACGACTCGACGCTCCTTACGCTAATTACGTGACAATTTTGTTATTTTGCAATTACTTCTTTGACCTCCGGTTGCCTGGTACCGTTTTATTATAGCTTTCTCTGCAATTTCGCGTAAAGGACGCGGTTTCCGCTTTACCGTACTGCAGTGCTCATTCAAATCGAATAATTATTTACCCATTCCCTCGTATTAGTGTAATTTGTTTAAACACTGTACTCGGTCGTTTGTGAGGTGCTAATTTCTCGGAAGCTAATAATAATCCTCGGGGTTGATTAGCAATTTAATTAGTCGGAAACCAGGGCGCTTAGCAAATTCTCATCCGCGCCAGTGTAAACTATTGTATAAAGAGTGGCGCGTAGTCGATACTCGTGAAGACATTATAATACGCTCGCCAGTTTTCCTCATTTGTATTGTTCAGCCAATAAAAATGGGAGGATCCGCCGTTTAATTTATCCCTCTTCATTACCGGAATCCAGATCCGCTTCCGCGCTCATTTCTAATTGATGATTATACAGGGCGTTCACGCTACTACTATTTACTTTTACTATTGTTAGTCGGCGCTCTCGCTATTTACCGTATTCCATTAAAAAAATTAAAGGTCACCCTCGTTTCTCGAAAAATACTGCAAATACAAAAGATCTGACATACGCTATTATGTTGATCGTGGAGAGTCGCCAACATTTTCCCGTTTCATTCTTTCCTAATACAGTAGGCCGTCGTCTAACGCCGGCGTTATGTTCCATTGAGTGGCCGCGCTATACGAGACTTATTTGATGAGATTCCAGTTCGTATGGGAAATGGAAATATAGAGGATCAAAATGCTAGAACCATCAAGAAAAATATCGCAAAGGACATCGCCTGAAGAAGTAAAGTTAGAAATTCTAAGAGTACATATGTTCCACAATCTTTTTTGTATTATAAAAATAATAATAAATCGTTCAACAAAAATATATTTTTATTTCGCCTTTAAGTCGTACATTGAAAAATATATGTCCATGAAAAGTAAAGGATTATTACAATTTCTAGATCGGGTTATACGAGGGTTCGCTGTACTTACCACTTACAAGAAAAACGGACGCTGCTATTAGCGCGAGCACCCTGTATAATAAAATATTTTTCTTTTCGATGACTGTGGTAACATAAATAAAAAAATCTTCGTGGTCTTCGGTACAGAGAAAAATTAATTCAATCCGAAGAAACCTAGAAATTGTGTTGCACGTTTCGCCATTAGCATGTCGGTTTAGCATCGTCCATCGATGGCTGCCGATATAAATCTTGAATTCCCCGAGCATTATTACGTGCCTCTGCGAAACGAAGGGTATGAACGAGAAAGGTACCACCATCACGCGATTTCCCAAGTTGCGTGTTGCCGCACGTTGATTCTTAAATATCAATTTCCAATGACTGATTTCGGGGTGTCACGACCACACCCTTTCACCACAAAATACGCGCAAAGGGAAGAGCAGATCTTCCGGATTAAAAAAAAAAAAAAAGAATCGTTTCGCGTGGAAACGTTTAGTACGAAATTTAGCGCTTAAAAATATAATAAATCGCGACAGCGTAATCGTTGATGGCGTAGACTGTACGCTAACCTTGCTATAGTTGCGATACTTGCGATACAACGTTTCTATTTTTGTCAGTTGCGCGCAGAATCGATTATGCTCTAATGCCACAACATTTGCCTTTTTAATCTGACACCGATTATAAGATAGATTTCCTCGCATTGATTTTCCTTCCGCGGTTCTCCGTGCATCCATTTTTCCGTTAGGCGGTATTATAAAATCGGACATTTCGTATGTAACGATACAATAGAAGGAGTACGTGAATTTCGTCATGTTCCTTTTCTCAATGATTCTATATTTATCCGATATATTTCTAGTTCCCATTCACAATAGAATCTTGCCGAAATAAACTTTTATTCGACCCAGTCCTGTTTTCGATTTTAATAATGGGAAAAGCAAGTACGGTGGAAACGATAAAAAGGAAAAAGACCGAAAATGTATTTTCTGTCG
The DNA here is from genome assembly GCA_933228935.1 of Pemphredon lugubris. Lineage (NCBI taxonomy): Eukaryota > Metazoa > Arthropoda > Insecta > Hymenoptera > Crabronidae > Pemphredon > Pemphredon lugubris. Next base: position 24,471,977 of record OW121817.1, on the reverse strand, counting down.
GACAAATTTCATCCGCTCATTCTAAAACGTTCGCTCAATTTAACCGTTGCAAATATGTTTAAAATCTTTAATACAATTTGGAGCAAAAGCACGCGGACGATAATCGGTACTGTGACCACCTTGCGGTCCTCTAAGCTCGAACAAAGTGGATAATATGATTAAATAGTTTTACGAAACTATGCTATATGAAAGCAGGTGAGCAAAGCGTTTCTCGTGCCGCACGGTCTAATATGAAACTCGGTCGAAATTTGATTCCGAAACACGCGACGTGTATCTCTCGGAAAGTTATTATTTTGCGGTAGTTCCCTACGCGTACAAGGTGGAGGGTTTAAACGGGAACAAATGGAATATCTCCGTTACTCGCAGATGTACGAAAAATCTCTCGAGGAAAAAATGAACGGCAGGGAATTGCTTTTTTTCTCACTGTCTCTCAGCACCTTCTCCTTTAACAATTGTTCCATACGTCTATACGTACAGGAGAGATTCGTGCGTTCACTTTGAAATACTCCTCCACCCTTGTATAATTTGCAACAGTGGTGGCGACATTTCCCGTTCGAAGTAACACTAATCTCGCGTAAAAATGTTGTAGCTTTAACGGGAAATGGTACTACAGTGCCACTCGAAATCTTGCACGAGGCCAGTAAAACAGAGTGGGTTGTAAATTGACTCTTCTCGCCCTCATTATTTTTACGTTTCGGGACGAGCGTAACGATACGTGTTGTTTTCGTTATCGAGGAAAGCTCAAAGCGAGGGGGTCGTTAGCGAGAGGTTACGAATCGCGTTGTCAGGTTGGCAGGCAGTTTATACGAATTATGGATATGATAATTCTTTTGCTGTTTTTCTACCGTTAGGTAATTTTGATTTCCACCGGATATTCTTATTGTTATTATCTCACCTCTCCTAAATCTCCCCTCCCTCCTTTATTCTTTTTAAAAAGGGGGCACGTTTTTAGGTTAATATAAGTTCTTCTAATTACGTTTTCGAAAAAAAATTATTTAACTCGAAGAATTCAAAATTACGTCATTCCGTGATTTTCTACAACACGGTCTTACTTCTCCAATGGCAAGAGAAATTTGTAACGCGCTATCGTCGCTGCAAAAACCGTTGTACAACCAATGAATTATTGAACAAAACTTGAATTTTTCCGTCGCGAGATATGATAAATTCGTGGAATTAAAGCTTACGAGTATCGTCGCCTCGTAACCCAAGATTTTTCGCAGGACACTTTGATAAATCACCTTTGCTCGACCGGTGAAAAAAGAAACCGCGTCACCGTATGCCGCCAGAAAATGATTTATGTAAGTGGCGAGTCACGTTGAACATACGCGATATTACACTGAATAAAACCGCGCGTCACGCTGGTCCTTAACTGATTTGTATTTTTATACGTAAGTACTTGCATCCGACAAACGGTCGCTGGCACACGAAAATGTATCGTATATCGAAACCGCGTTGTACGAGTAACGCGTTATACGAGGATTCCGTCGTAGTAGAGAAATTCGTGTTTTATATTGCGCGCAATCTACGTAAAAGTGAAATAAAACGGTTAGCGTTTATTTGCGTGTGATTTTCAATTGGGCCACTTTGGGGAATGAATGTGTGCTCGTTACGTTTTCGTTTATTGTAACGATCTTGAAACTTCCTCGTTATTCTTCCAGCGCTTACGTACCACTTTCGTACTATTTAAATATTACCGGTATTTCCAACGATTACTCAAGCGGATATTCAAGCTTTACCAACGGTGCGATAGAAAAGTTTTCCCTTTCTTGCATAGAGCGTGTAAAGTGTAAAGCCGTGAAAAGGTCCTTCGGTATAAAAAGTGTGCCGCATTCCAGGCAGATTTTTTTTACATATTCATACATTTTACCACTCATGCGTCTACCGTCGGATGTGACAGTTAGAACTTTAAACAATTACCGCAGAAGTCACGATTTCCTCACTTATAAGTTCCGAAAACAATACTATAAACGTCGCGACCATTAATTAAAAAATAAAAATTCGAAAACAGTACGACGAACAATTTCTACGAGTTGTTACTTTAACCGATTAAAACTATTATTTCGACCGATCGTTGGTCCAGGTTCTAGATAGTGTAAAGTTTCAATTTGACGCGCAACGATCGTTACGCTTTCCAGAATTCCCAAATCACGAAATTATCGGAAACACCAAATTCACGGCTCTCGTTACCTCAATTACTTTTTCACGATAAAAGATATAAATAAAGTGACGTCACTTTAACGTAGGTACACACATACAGTGTCGCGTTGGCACGCTAATGGTAGATGTACCGTGACGAAACCTCGTATCAAGACTCGTTATCCCGTTACTTGCAAATTGCACGGTTCACCCCTCCGTCAGGGTCGTGTCGAGGGGTGTCGACGGTCAGGTAGCTGGAAAAAGGAAACCGGATAGGGACAAAAAAAAATATCACGTGCTACGATAAGGTCACTGTCGGCGTGGGAGACACGTACGGATTGCATGACTATAACGTATGATCCTACTATACGTACAATTCCACTGAACTAGACCCACTAACCGAGACACGTCGACTATCGATCTATTCCACACGCACGTTGTGTGTAGGACTACTCTGTTACGCGTATATTATGACCCGCCGGGTATACGTTAAAATATTCAGGTACACGAGGAACGTGAATTTTGATAACAAAGGATAATCCGCAGGGTAGATATAATAATAAGCGCGAACTACGAGCTGAACTTGTTTTAAAATGGTACTGAAACAGCTGACACTTTGACATAGCGAGATATGACGGTTCACTAGTAAAAGGCATGAAAAAGATGCGAACGTTGAGAAATGAACGTTTAATATTGAGATAGGTGATACGACGATTCGGGAGATTAATAACTGAAGGGTCGACGGAGCGTTTCGTAATGCCATTACAAGTTTTAGATTCTAGACCTCAGTGGTAGAAGTAGTTAAAGTACAATTAAGTAGTTCACTATAATTGTTGGAACGTAGATGATAATAATGTTACATCTAACGCAGTAAAGTTTTGTAACCAATTTTGTTGTGCCACCTTACGACGTTCGTGCAAGTATTTAATCTACGAAATTGAATGAGCAACGGTAAATTGTTACGTCTCGTTACTTCAAAGTGCAACGTGTGTTCTTTCAAAGTGTCACGAACCGTCATGATAGCAGGAATTGGCCTATTTTATTTCACCCTCCATCCTTCCCTCTCCAGGATCCACTGGTATTCGCATCGTTCGTACAGGCTGATCGCGTCGACCCTATAATTTTCTCGCGGAATCGTTCTTCTCGCTGAATTACACCACGAATTAATGGACCAAATCCTTTCATTTCGCAGATCCGAGAGAACCGGAAGTTCGCGGAGAAGCTCGCTGGAAACTGCTCGAATTCAAAGATTCTGTTGACCTGGGCATGGTCTTAGGTCCGACGGCGGGGCGATGACGCTCTACCACCGTCCGCCGTCATCGCCAGGAGTCCCTCAGGACTCGCCCAGCCTCCTGCACCCGATTCTATTCCCAGTCCCATTCCTAATCTCGGGCAATCGCCGCTACTCGCAGAGAGAACCGGCGGGGACGAGGGCGAACGCGAACGCTGCGTTCGCGAGGAGGTATGAAAGATCGACCGCATCATTATCGGGATCATTCCGGACAGGCGATGCCCCTCGAGGAGGTTCAAGGATTGCTGCTACCGCCGTCCAGAACAGGTGAGATTCGTTATCGGTGAATATAACGGAGAGCTCTAACAGAATAATCCATAGACGGAATGTTTCCCTTTAGACGGGCTAACATAAAAGTTTGTAGCGAAGAAACGCACAGCTACGAAGAATGTGTTTACCGTTGATAAACAAACGTCGCTTTAAGAGGTATCTTTTTACCAAAGCTTAAGCGCATCGTTAAGAATTCATAAATGTACACACCGCGGGCCATGCACGAACGAGGTTAGAGTCAGTCGGATCGGATAGCGGGGCGTAAATGTAAATGTGATTTTTAATCGCGAGTACAATACCGTGCGGTCCTTATTATCCATGCCACGGTAGATTTTATCGTTCGACGAGGAAGTCAATTCCACGGATCCACGGTGACCATCGCGCATCGGGGTAGAGGATCCTCGATGCACGCGAACGTGCCGACGCGACGGTGAAATTCTATTGGACGGGGGCCGATGCCCGGTCGTATTTTATTGAATTTTCACGAAGATATAGGCGAATCGTATAGACGGCGAATAACGCTGAGGCTACGCTGTATAATTTCATCTTATCGTCAGTTATGAGAGGCGGGGAATTTTACGAGCAGCATCCAAATCGTAAAATTTTATTGTCTCGTTTTACTGCCGCAACAATACAACATGAAACGCAGCCGTTAGACTTTTGCGACATCCAGGAGTTTTGGTCGCGTTACCTCCCGCGTCAGTTTATAACGCATCGCGTCGTTTTCTCCAGCTTCGCTATTTTCCACGCGATTCCCGGTACAGTTGATATACCATCGATGATAAAGGAGGACGAAGGGGAAATTAAAAAATGAGCGCTGGCGCCCGTCGTGGAATTAAAATTGAATTGCGCGACAGTCATTATTCGATTTAGTTTGCACGTTTACAGGTAGCTTCGCGCGGTTCCGTCGAATACAAGTCGAAAGAGTTATTATCTCGAGTAAAGATACTCAAATTTTGGTTTCGTCCGGAGCGGGAAAGGGCGACGTAGCGCTAAACGGTATTAATTTGACCTCGACTAACCTGAGTCTCGATAAAACGACACGAGGGTCAATTAACGCTTAGCAACGTTTCCGAGAAATCCTCCATATTCCTCGCGATCTCATCTACGTATTCACGAGTGATTATAATTTTATACTCTAAACCTAGCTATACCAAACAATTCGAACATATCGATAATGCCAATCTGCGATCGTGAATAATTTCGCGATAATTATTAGAATTGCCCGGACGTCACTCTCCGCGGTGATTTTAATTACATCCTCGAAATAACGCTCGGCGGATGCTTATAGATAATTTTGAGAATCGTTACGAAACGCTTGTAAGGAGCGATCTGCCATGTTGCACGGTCGAGTGGTTGGAACTTCGTAAAGCCCGTTACCGGGAAAAATGCGTTATGAAAACATTGTTAACGATTAATTTTACGAACGCACGGACGGGGTTACACGATTCGTATTAGCCGGTTCCCTTTGCACGTAATTCTTCTCTCGGTTGAAATTTAACACCGACGACCGGGTAGGTGGTCCTGATACACAAAATTCATTATCTCGGCGAACCCAACGCAATCCGATTATAAACTTATAACTTCGCCGGTGAACGGGAACGTACTTCTATTAATGATTTTACCCGGAAAATTGCTTCTCCGGGCTGCCAATCGCGAGTAATTCTTCCCGCAGAGGGAAACGCCCAACGTTCCCTGGGAAATGATCACCAGCCGTTTTTCGAGAATCGTAAATTCTCGAAAAAGTTCTCGTCGCGAATCAGCGGGAGTGCTGTCGTAACTTCCGGCCGGCCGGTTGCCAACGCGGAGGACTCATTGCGGCTTCTCTGTTTTACGACAGGTAACCGGGGACCCCTGAATGTGACGATTGTACAGGTTGGCAGAGGAAACGGGGACGGCGGGGATGGCGGAAGTGATTTATTGAGATTGGAACCACCGACGGACTTAAGGCCAACACCGTCGCCTTTATCCGACACCAGTGCTACCTTGCCGTCCGACAACAATGACACCTTTACCGGAGGTGAGTCACTCGGAGCTTGAGAACGCTCCAGGACGTTTATTTCTTTAGGGTCAACGTCGTTAACGGTTCGTCGAACGAATCGTTAACGCCGATGATTCTAGAAATTGATGGTGAAGGGGACAATTGGAAGATGTATCGCGAAGTAACGTTAGCAAAAGTCGCGGTAGCGTTTGACATGCTCCAAATTTTCATTTTGTTACGATAATGGCGGTCGTTGTTTAATTTGAATAATGGTTCTTCGATGGCATTATCTGGGAAATTAATCGAGTAAATTTAGTCTAACGGAAAACACTACTCGTCGATGTTTTTTAACGTGGTACGAAACTCAGCCCTACGTAACTTCCGATCATTTATCATTCTCGCTTCCCGATTAACTTTTTTATCTCGCGCTGTCAGAGAAAATCGCTCGGACAGAAGTTGTCTTTTTTTTAAGAATTGATACGTGGGCAAGAAACTTTTGCCTCCCGAATCATTCTAGCATAGGGTTCGATGTCTACGTTTAAGAATAAAATGTGTCTTTTATTATACATTAAGAACTGGAAGTTCGAAGCAAATAAAAAAACAGGGGTTACACGTTCCCATAAAGAGTATAACGATATTGAACAATCGTCAGATTTTTAAAGAAAAAAAAAACAAAAAATATTCCAGTAAAGAATATAGAAGTAAAGATTCCAATTCCCATTTTGGTGGTTAGATTAATCAGATTTGTTCCTTTATCGAAGCATCCGACGTGACTGAATAGGGTCGGACTACGATCGTGATTTTCGTGACACCCCGTACGTATACGTATATGCTTAAATATTGATGATGAAGTATCGGTTTACGTTCGGTTCGTAATGGAAGGGTGTATGACGTCATATCCTGTCAGCGGAAGCATTTCAGGGGTTCGCTCCTGGTTACAGTTAGGTTGCTAAGGGATGGCGGTGGAAGGAATTCGGAAAAACGATACGTCAAACGTAGACGAAACACCGTGACGAGTGACACGTCGATGTTATTATCCTCGCGACACACTTCCATTGCGGAGAATGCAATTATAGGCAATTGACAAAGAATGAAAATAAAAATAGGTTCCGGTGATAGGAAATTTCGCCGGGTGCGGGTGCCACGCAATGTTCAGCGCGAAACAATTCAGCGCTGAGTTTTAAAAAGTTTTTTTGGTTTTCGATCGGTGAGCGCAATGATTCGCTACTTTAATTTGAGCTTGAGGATATTAGTTCGGCAAAGCATCGTGGTTTTTGAGGCAAAAGAACCGCGTCGGAAAATGTTTTTCACCGCTTCCATAGGATTCGACTGTTTTCTCGGTTGGTAGATTTTATAGAGACCCGAATAAATGATTATCGGTTTTTTTCGAATACTCTCTATCGATTCTAAGAGACCGAGGAAACATTGGCGCAAGGGTCCGAGAATAGTAATGAAAAGGGACGTGGCCCGTGGTATCTTTCATGACCAGAGGCCGTTTTAAGGGAGGAAGTTATAAACGAGTTCATTTGCCACCGATCCTCCGTGCCATTTATTCTCTTGCCCCTTTATCAACTCCTTCCACAATAGTTTCTCTTTACGTTCCCTTCTCTGTAGTAACATCCATGTGTTCGATGGGAAGTACAGTGGTACCTCGGTATATGCCCTTAATCCGTTTCAGATCTTTGGACTAGTATCAAACAGGGTGCATACCAAACGAATTTTTCTCACCAAAAATAAAGGGAAAATGATTAATCCATTCCCATATTGTCCGGTCATTCCGGATAATGCTATTACGGCTTGTATGGGTTTTGTTTGGGGTGGTACTCCCCTGCAAAGTTTTTGACAACGATCCATTTGGATCCCTCTCCAAAAACCGAATCCAGTTGATCGAGGTCGTAAGCGCGTAGCATTTTGAACGCACGCGAGTCGTATAACAAACAAAATTTTTCGCGTCCAAACGAAACGTGTATCAATTTGGATATATTCCAAAGCAGACGTATACCGAGGTACCACTCTATATTTTTACCAGATGTTCAACAATTATTAATTTGGTATTTCACACTCTCGCAATGGCTATTCGGATCCCACATTGATATTTTAATTTTCAATAACAATTTTATTCTTAGTCCGCGAGGGATTAGTATTAAAAATAAACTCCCATTTCACCGTGCAGGGGGTTGCGGTTCTAATTAAAAGTAGATACAGTTCTCCAAGGACGCGAATTTCTGCGGCGCTCGCTAGTCAACGTCCTAAGAGCTCTCTTCGAAACTGTGCTTCCACTTAATATTCTATGCAATCGCTTTGCGACACACAGCGTTCCGTTTCATTTAGAATTCTGACGGCGAAGGAGTTTTCAGCTGCGCTCAAAGTTAATTCTTCTTCCATGAAACGCGGCAGGCAGCGGGCCGCGAGAAGTTTGAAAGTTTCGAGATAGGTGGAAGGTCTTAGTCGGCGTATCAATGTAACGAGTTTACGGAACACCGAGAGAAGATGATGTCCTCTCTCTCCCGTGGAACCGTTTCTCAGCTACGGTACTAAGCATTTCCTACTGACGACGCCAGGTGGTTTATAAATCACGGTGTTCCTCGTGGGCGCTCGAAAGTTTGATCGGTACAATGGAACGCTCGTTCCGCCTCGGAGTTATTCGGTATCGTCGCACTTAACTTTTCGCAATTTTGAATTTTTGCTTCGAGGGTTAATACATTCGCGGAAAACTTTCTCACTGCCGACGAGCCCCGCGTCGGGATCGCGATCAGAGCGAAACTTTCGATAAATTTCTACAAATCCATTTCTCCTCCGATTTTAATTACGCGAGATTAGACATTAATTTGCGTACATCGAACCGATGCGCAGTTGAGATTATAATCTATTCTGTCTCTCATGTCTATGTACAGAGTTGTGTGACAATCGTTGTACTTCATTACATGTTTTGTTCCAACAAAAGCAAATTTTAATCGACGACCGGGGTTTTAGTTAACGTTCCCCTTGCAACGTCGTGTATTATATATTGAGCCAAACTTGACGAATGTTCAGGTGTCGATCCGAGATTACTACTGGGAACTGGCGGTGATCGTAGCACGTGGGAAGGTCGTTACCACGTAAAGGAGCATCGGCGTGCTGGAAAAGCGACCTTCCAGGGTCAAGTATACAACTTCCTGGAGCGTCCCACCGGCTGGAAGTGCTTCCTATACCACTTCTCTGTGTGAGTACCCAAAAAACATTTTACCCCTCCCGGTGGTTCTTTATGCCCTCGATATTTCACGTGTTATTTGGTTTTCTTGCGTCATACGTCGTATTACGGAACATTGAATGCTTGTCCGTAAATCACGGGGCAAGAGAAAATATAAAAGTGTCGATATGTCTCCCCGTAACTTACGGGAATGGAAAATACTAAATATTATTCGATATAGGAGAGAAAGCATCGCGAGTACTGCGTACTTTCGTTAAGTTTTATAGTTTGCCCCTGTTTTTTGCAGTGAGCTAGTCCAAATTGATTTATTGGCCTAATTTGACGTTGAGTTTGTTTTTATACACTACCGGAAACTTGAGTTAAGTAAAATCTATTAAATATTGGACCAAAGTGTATATATATTACGCAGCAAAGTTCGTTTACCGAATATCGCGAATAGTTGTGAATAAACAAACGTTCCCTTTATTATTTAAGTGAAAACAAGTTCTCGAAACTAAGCGAAGGTAAGTCGAACGAATTAAATTTGAAAGAACGATATAAATAATACAATATAAAAATAATAATCACGGAACGTCCAATGTAATATCCCTATCAGATATAATATACCATAGGTGAAATCTGGATAAAATCAGTCGATCGGATATAAAATATGTATCATCCTGCCGGTACATCTACATACGGAAATAAGTAATGTCATGTAATATCAAGGATTAGCTTATCGGTTATACATATTTATATATAACTCCGAAGTGTATTTCTCGAAGGTTTCGCGGGTCACCTTATTTTAAGCAGCTTCGTCTGGATGCTGTCTCGCTTGTCGATATATCAAAAGCGGATTAACGAAGTACCGGCCCTCCTCTTACTTATATTGTCTTCCGAGAACGCCGCCGCATCAATCTTTATTGTCAGTTAATAAATATCGCGAGTACGGAGATCTAGAAAGATTGATGGCGCGTATAAAACACTTTTTTGACGGCTCGAGTGCCGCGGAAGCTTATTATCTGTGAGTTGGTACTGCATTGTAAATATTCATTTTCGACTAAAATAGGCCGAGAAATTTTTTCGCCATCGAATAAGAAAAAAATTTCAATATTCAATTTATCCTGTGATCGATGGGACGAGGAATTTGCATTTAGCGGTAGATTTTCTATAATGTGTGCCTCTCCTTCGCAAGGACGTGCGACAAAGAGGTTTGAACAAACGGTATTTTCTTTTTTTTAATCAATTCCTCTTCTCTTTAATATACCGTCGACAATTTTAAATTGGATAAACGTTGGTACCCGTGGACGTAATTGGAATAACTTGTTCTTCCATTGCGCAATGTTCAGGAGCGATACGCGATGGAAGTAAAAATATTATGAAGTCGTAACCCCGGAGATCTGCTTCTGCAGTCATTTCATAAATTTTTAAGTGATATTTCCCGAAGTCATTACTCGGGGATAGCGCGTGACGGGGGGGAAGGAAACGCAGCGGGAATGGGCAATCGTTATTAAGCATTCATGTGACGAGTGAAATATTCGGTTTTACTATCGCGCACGGATACTCCCTTCGAGCATTCTCTTCGGCGTACGTCAATAAATGATTACGTTTTATCGCGTCGAGCTTGCGCTACGTTATTTATTGAATTCCACGGTGAGGCTGGAAAAAAAGGTTCGGCTTAAAGACAGTGAGGATAAAATAAATAAAAGACGTTCTTATTTGGCAGGATATTATAAAAGATTATTCGCAGTTGAGTAAATGGTATGGACGATGTTGGATCGCGGTATTAATTAACAGATTCTTGCATAAGTACATCTTTGGTAGAATTGGTCGTGTAGAATTGGTAGAATACCCATTAAAAATGATGAAAAATATTAATGTCGGTTAAAACTTTCATTATATCCGATTGGAATCTGGTGGATCGAATATATTTAAAGATCTGCGAGATTTTCCATCTATAAAATTTCAATAGGAAATGGTGAAAGTTTTAACTGACATTAATATTTGCAGTATCAGCAGCTGTCAAAGATATATGCTGGAATCTGTTAGTTAATACCGTGATCCAACATGTATTCCTATATTCATGAAGCGATTATTTGTGGTTATTCTAAAAAAAAATCCAATGTTTAAAATTTTCGCAGAACACGTGATAATATTAAATTCATAGAAATCGTTAGCAGGATTTTTTAAAGAGAATCATTTCTCTTCCTCGAAAGAGTTGGGCGCGTTCCGCACAGATGGCGGCTTCTATACCGACTCGTATCACTGTGCCCGATCAATGTTTTAGATGTATCACTTATCAAGCGCGAGTACTTGCAGGAATCTGCATTGTTCGGTTGCAAACGCAGTGCCGGCAGATGCAATTTAGATTTAAATCGGTTCCGATGATTTACGATATTAATCTTTCTACGATGAACACAATTTTTGTGTCAGTTTAATCTGCGGTGTAGATCATTATTAGGGTGGGAGACAGGGAGAGGCATAGAGAGAGCTTGGGCTATTTTTTTGCGAGGAAAGTTATCGTTTTCGGAAAACGATTATCATTCGTAACTCCGATTCTGATTCAATGGATAGATTTTTAAAAATCTAATTCGCTTATGATTCGATATAACCGAAGATATATTACTTAATTATTACTATAAATATTTCTACAAATACTTGTATAAATGTTTCTCTTCCTTCTGATTTTTAGCAATAAATTTAAGTATCTTTTACATGGTTTCGAATGGTAGCGTAAGATGAACGCAAATCCACGTAAACGATATAGGTCAACTCGGTGTGGCCATGTGGTAATCGACTTTGCAAACTTGTCGAAACTATGAATACGGAAACTATTGTTTTTTTTTGCTAGCTATTAAAGAGAAGACTGCTGAAGTTGCATAGAACACTTTCCACATTGATCTATAAACGACGTACCCTCCATCGGTATTAATACGTTACTAACGTACCCAGGTACGCTCCTCTTATACACAAAGACGTGACCAATGCTTCGACGAACTTTTTTTTCATTGAACCGTGCGGTTATCCAAGTTCGCGTATTTACCTCGTCAAAATATGCAGAAGTTCGGAATTGTATAGAGAAATTTCTATTCAATGCCATAGGTACGCGTAAAGAGCTGTTTTTCGAAGAGCACCAAAAAAAATAATGGTCTTCCTCCCGTCGTAAAGGTATCAGGCTTTTTACAGCAAAATTAATATCTGTCAAAGTACCGCTTATCGAGGAGGGAGAGCCACATCCGTATTTGGGCTTACTTTTCGTGCCCGGGGAAGCACAGTGATTCTTTTTCTCCTGCGAACCTTCGCCCGATAAATTAAACACCACTGACGCAGCACCGCTACGTGGGGTACACGTTACGTTCGGCCACAAATATATGAGGGTCAGTGGCGGCAGGTGATACCCGGCCATCAAACGATAGTACTAAATAACATCTCTGCGGTGTGCGTAGAAGGGAAATAAATTCGGTATTGCGCGATGAAACGTGTTGCCAGCGAGTGTAACGACGTTAACGCGTGCAAGATAGCCGAGCATATTTCCATTTCTTTTACGCGCTAACGTTTGTCAAAAAAAAGGGACGAATTCGTGAGTTGGTTTAAATCGCGTTTGTACGTCATTGAATTCAGAATGTTTTATATCGGAACGCACGCGGTACAGAATATTTATATTGTTGGTTCGATTTTATTCGTCGCGGTGTTTGAAAACTTCGATTCGGAAATGAAGGACGTGTGTCTCGTGTGTCTTTACGCTTATATATACTTTATTGATGAGATTCGGGAACGTCTGACAATGATCCGAAAATCGCAAGTGTCACATTACTCGAATTGAATTTGAAAATACTGTACCGTATTCGCGAACTCAATGATAATTTTATTATTCGCGTAACGAGACAATTATACGTGGTAATGCATATTCCTTTTTTTTGTTGAGTATAAAGAAAAATAATCTGGGTAGCGATCGAACGGTTTGGTCGAGCGTTGATTTTGTGGATTCTCCCGAGAGAGAAAGTGCGCAACGTTGTTGGAACATCGATCGTTTTCCAGCACTTCTATTTTTGTGGTTCCGTGAAACGAATTTGCGGGGCGTACAATTAAGCAATTTGTTCGATCCATCGGCTAGAAGGATGGCGATTGCCAGCATGCCAAGTTATTCAAATTATTTAAATTGGATCATGCGACGGCAGGCGCAACGCGTGCCGTGTTCCGCTGACGGTGCCTCGCCTCGCTTTATCAACTTAAATCTCACTACCACGTCTAATCTTGACTTTTAGATAGAAGATGTTAATTGCCTCTTCCACGATTTTCTAGGTATCGCCTAGTGACCTGAAGCAACTCTTATCGTAGATTTTGATCTCCCAACTGTTATCGAGTACAAATTTTCTCCGTATCTTTGTTTAAAAAGAAAATCAATCGTTTCGGTATTCCGTTGGAAATAATATTACCGAGAAAATAGTACTTACTGCGGTACGAGCGTGACGGGGGGCTCGTGTGTCTTGGGTGATCAGTCACTACGTGGAGTGGCAACAAGATTTGTGCCAATATGACGTCAGATCGGAAACGCGTGCGCGTGCACGCGTGGGCTGGCGGAAACAACGCAACGTGACGTCGATGCGATAACGTGGAATCGAATTCGAGCGAGCGACTTACGTGGACCTTTGTTCGTGCGTTAATAATGCTAAACATAATATTCGTAATAAAGATCCTACGCTACCCTTCACGATCGTCGGAAGCTATTAATACGAGAATGAATATTTTTAATATGAATTAAAAGAAAAGTGTCGATACCGTAGCCGGGATCACCCGGTATATACAAGGTGTCTTATAAATACCTGAATTTCTCCACCGCTGTTCTTAAAATCCAATCACTATTTTCTCGCACCCTACATAATAAACAGACGTGCAAAATTTCGAATTGATTAAGCGTATACTCTTTGTCTCTGAAAAATGTTTTAAAAAAGTGCTATTTTGACCGTTAAACAAGACAATCCCTCTTTAACAATGACAGACAATGCACCGAAAAATTAGGAGACCGAGCCAATGGCCACGGGAAATGCCGGCGAATAGCGGAGAAGAGAATGAAGCGCGAGATCAGCGGTAGGATATCCGGAAAAACGAATGGTTTGGAATAAAAAAAAACAAGATCGGAAAGAGTCGCCTAACGACTAATATCGACTTTCCCACATTTATAATGCCACGTATGAATATGAGGCTGTACCTTACTTTTTCTCTCCTCGTTCACCTCAATGGTTCAGCTTTTCTCTTTTTTTTTTTTATACGCCGGTATAGACCACGGTCCTGTAACCTACTTCTTTTCAGCCCCACCAACTAAAAACAGAGAGGTTTCGCATAAAAGGGGTGTAGTTCGCCTCTAAGACTAGCCGTGAAAACTTTACTATGCCACTACCGCGTCAAATTGTATGCTTATCCGGGCCTTCAGTTTCGGCATTTAGCTCTGTGTTTTGTGCGCCCGTTAATTTGCCGTACGCCCGCCCCGAAGTACGTTAGCTAGCCGGAAAATACGTTATGAGCGCGCAAAGGAAACGACGAAGAGCTCGCGCGACGCGGTGGGAGCGTTGGTCGTGGGTCGAAATAATTAGTTTTTCGTTTGACCTGTACGGGGCCTCTTTTGTTGTCGCAGAGAAAGGCTGTAAGTAAATATGAAAATGGAAGAGCGAAAACTATTTTAAAAACACTCCCGCTAATCGAAAATAACGTCGAAACTGGTGGGTGACGATTAATCATACCGATGGAAACCGATAATGTCATTCGTCGAGCGCGCCTTTAAAAATTCAGCGACGTCGTTTCAGTTCTCAAGGTCGACTTAAATTCAATTTTTCACCCTTTCACGAGGAAACGCAGTAACCCACGATGCAACGTACGCTCGCAATTTCCATGGAGTTGCAGTTTTAACTATCCGATGCTGGGTCCGATGACCGTTAAGGAGCATACTGGCCGATCGTTTCGAAAAAACTCATCGTTAAATCTTTGCGATCCGCCAAAGAGGTTTAACGGTTTTCTCTACTTTCCCGATCGCCCACGAAATACCGAAACAAACTCAGCTCCCCGTTCGCGAGGTTTCAACACTCCTCTCTCCCTCCCTATTGTTTCATCCCGAGTGCGCGTAATGCCTTTGTCGTCTCGAGAACGATAAAAAGTCTGAGCAGACCGAGGTGCCGTTATCGATCAACGCGAGCGGGGTTCGTGCGTTTCGATTGCTTCTCGCCGACACCCGAATCGCGTCTCGACGGGTTCGACAAAATTCCAATATCGCGCGAGAAGAATTCGCTTTGAGATCGCGCGCACACTGTCGGAGACGCAAGTAGATTCGCACCTGACTTTGTACTCGCGTGTCAATCGAACTATTACGTTCAATCTCGTACGCGTCTCGTTCGCATTCGCGTACGAATACACTGGTTTGTGAGATTCTGCCGCGGATTCTGAGATACTTTATTAGAATGCGCTGCGAGATGCAAACGCTTGGGTATTTCGTAAATTGTGAGGGAGACACGGTTAATTACGCGATGATGATTTTAATGAATAATTTTCAGTAAGAAGCTAAAACAAATATAGGCAAGATTAATTTCGCGAGGGAGACGCAGAATCGAGAGACAAGGTCTTGTCGCGCACCGGGTACAAGCGTGCGATCCTTTTCCGTAAAGGTACGGTTTCGCTGCAGCGCGCAGCGCCTAGACGCGGTTGATTTCGTGTAATTAATTGTATGGATCGCGAAATTAAAGGAGAATCTCTGTCTTCTATTTTCCAAAGGGCAACGTAAACGACTCGTCGTAGGTTGAAAATTCCGGTAGATTTTGTAGGAAGAAGATAAACGAGCTTCTATCTGTTGCTAACTGTACCGTGTTACGTAGGAATGGATGGAATCAGTGAAAAGGTTAAAGGTCCTCGTTGGTTACCTCGTTACAGTAACTCTTTTCAGGATGATGTTCGTAGTGGTAATTACCTCTCGGTTTTTTCTCTTTCAATTACTAAACTAAATTAGTTCAAAAGTGTTGAGTAATGTCAACGATAACATCCAAATATACTTAACGATTCCAGTTTCGGGGAAGATACCTTGTACGCAAATCGAATCCCCTACTTTCGCGGTTCTATGACTATGATCAAATTGATTAATGTTTATCGGTGCCCGTGTCACGCGATCGATGATTAATTTTGCAGTAGATTTCCCACGTAGATTAATCAACGCTTGCCAGTCGATAAACTGTTGCTTCGGTAACGGACTAACCTTGTTCGCGTAGACCGCCGAAGTAACGAACGATTATTATATTACAATTATTATATTACTCCAACTCCGACGAAATACTCCAAGCTTGTCGCTCCGTACGCCAGCCCGTTGTACGAGTCGAATTATAAATACTCGATCCATGAAATACTATACTCTTGTTATCATCGAAATTCTTAATCCTCGGGCAGAAATCTAAATAACGTCATATCACGCGTCTCGATTCATAAACGGTGTATGCACTGTGGAGCAATCGGACCTATACATAGAACTATAAGTAGTCTCAGGCAAATCGCTCGCGTCGCTAGTGATATAGTAGCGTCACTACTCTGACGGACAGGTGAGAATGCGGGGCAACCTAAAAATATCCCCATCGTGCGGTATTAAATATTGAAAAAAAAGTGCAGGAAGAAATCGCGCCGCGAGCATCTATTCCGTTTATGCTCAGATCGCAGCCAAGGCCGCAATAACATCGGATAAACGGTAACCTCGTAAATTATTCAATAGAAACGTGTCGATCTAATTCAGGGACGGAAAAAAGAACCGAACGTAACCGAAACCGAACCCGAACCAGCCAGGTTAGGAACGGAACGTATGCCGCTCGCGAGATTGTTCCGTTCCGAAGAACGTAACGAAACTGGACACCTCGAGTTGTCGTGACAACTGGGCCCGGAACGTTCCGCTTGGTTCCATCTTCGGAACGGAACAATCTCTCGGGCAGCATACGTTCCGTTCTTCGGAACGGAACGACTTCTCGAACGGCTCACGTTCCGTTTTTTGGAACAGAACAACTTCTTGAACGGCTCACGTTCCGTTTTTCGGAACCGTTCTTTTCCCGAATTAAACTTGGCTCAAATTTTCTTTGCAAATTTGTGTAAGTTGCCACGCCCGTTGAATTCTTGTACGTTGACAGAGGATAGTAACAAATACACTTAACGAAAGATAATAAGAAGCAATTAAATGAAATTGATCGTGTTTCCACGATTGTAAACTAATGCGCAGTAATAAATTCAACTGCGATAATTAGCAAAATGAAAAATATCTCATTATTTCAAATATCTTTCGGTGTGTTTCTCTGTTAAAACACGTGGCGCATCTTTCATGAACTTGGTTGTTCATATAATAATTATATTTGTTGTTGAAATCTGGCAGAACGACTTCGAAGGTAGTTTATAACTACCAATTCGCCGAAATCGTTGTGCTTCCCTTGCACTCTCTTTCTTTTCATTCATTTCTCTCTCATCGTCAGCTTCGGCACAGCGTGTCAATGACGATTTGCAGGTAGACCTTCGTTCCCAGGTAAACGTCTCTCTCTTTTCCTCCTTCGCTCCCTCGCGCTAGCACTTTGATCGGGAAGTAGCTTTCCTACTCTCGCTCCGTCGCAGTCGCGCTTGTTCCAGATGTTCAACCGCGACGGAGCGAGGGAGGAAGAGAGAAAGTCTTACAGACCTGAAGGTGCAAAAAGGTCGCTATTGTTTCGAGCGGCATCGGAAGACCTTAAGAAAATGTGCCAGTTTTCGGCTATGTTTCCTTTGCGCAGATTGCGGATGAAGAAGCGGAAGAACAAGTACTGAAGATATGAAAAAAAAAAATAATTTTATTTACAATTTTTTTTTTCAATTACCCGACAGTATGTATACATACATGTATATGGTCGATTCCACGTCAAATCGCACAGCTAAATTCTTCGAAATTCTGATTTTGAGATATGTTATAGAGGGAGGTGGGACAAGCCACCCATTTGTATTTAATTTGTATTTAATTTTTTATTTTGACTTTCGAGGAGTTATGAGACCTTGAAAAATAATTTGCGTTTTTAAGTTCGATTCAGAATTAATTGTTGTTTAACGAGAATTTTCAACCTTGTTCAAAAAATTCATTTCTCAACGTATAATTCATAAAAATAAAAAAGAATCGTTAATTGACTGTCAGGGCATAAATGTTGCCTGTCTTTACCTCCCTCGCCGCCCCTCGATCGCACTTGGCCAAGAAGAAGGGACGATAATCGGTAAGGTGCGTCCCCTCCCTGCCGCATTTTCGCCCCGTGGGTCCCTCTCTTTCCTACCCGCGCTTCGAGCGAGGGAAGAAGAGAGAAGGTCTTATGCGACGACAATCGAGACTCGACACTTTCTCGCACAATGTACGTTTGCGGTTACATCACGTTATTCGTGACCTGACCAAATTTTGCTAGCCTTTTCTTTGCAAAGTCGTGCAAGTTGCCATTTGCGTTGAATTTATGTATGTTGAGAGACACTACGAATTCGGTAATGTATAAATGTATTAATTACATATATGTGTGTGTGTATGTGTATATATAAATAGTAGGCCAAGTAGAAGTACGCGAGGACTAGACCTTGTATCTTTCCCGGAAAGATTTCTTTTTTCCTACAGAAACTGCAAATTAGTTCGTGGATTATTTATTTCAAGTCGGTATTATACGGCATGAGACATCTGGCTTGCACGTTTTCTATTTTACTTTAATGAATAGACAGAAATACCTACGCTGTGCACGGTACATCCATTATTTTACACAGGTAAACTACCTTTCACATTTACTTTCGGCGGACTTTTATTATTTTCTCTATGTTCTATTATGCCAGCGATGAACGTTCCTGAATTGTAGTCAAAACCCTCTCATTATGTGTCATGATGACCGTGTTATTATAATGCTATTGAACCATAAAACTCGGGTCAGCGCATTTGGTCGCGGTCGTTTTGGGCCCACCGGGTGAGTCTGAGTGGGCAAATTCCAGGACCTGTGCCTCAATTTCTTCGAATCGAGCCACCGCATAACGATTCCAAGCTGCCTTTTCCTCGTCAAAATTGTGTTACCCTACAACAGCTTAATCGGTTTCGATGTGTTTTGTTTGTTTTAAATAAATAAAAGCGGTTCATATCTTCCGGTTGCGTATGTGCTTAAAAGTTTGCCGAAGTCGGTTAAAAACTATCGTTAAAATAAGAATTTTACATAATTTCAGCAAACTGTAGTGCACATGCACGACCGGAAGCTATGAACCTATTTTAAATTATTTTTTAACCCTTTTTTACAAGGGGACGCTACGACATTAGGGTTACCGATTCGGTCGAAATTGATACTACGTGATCCTTAACACCCCCCGTTTACTGTGTAAAGTATTAGGACCCGCGGTAAACTGTTCGCAAAATTAATTTTTATTACATTTCGAGCAAGTCATATCCTGTAAAAGTAACGCAATATCGGTTAGATTCTGATAACTTTGGCGCCAAAAAACGATGATGTCTTTAGATAAAGCTCATCGAGTTGAGAAGAAAAGTCCTGTACGAAAAATCGATATCTCGAATAGTTTTCGAGATATCGAATTTTTAAATTAAAAAATTTCCTTTTTTTTAATTTTATTCAATTGCATTATATTTTTATTTTATTTACTCAATTCTGATAATTTTGGCGACCCAAAAGTGTCCCAATTTTTCAATGTCTGAAACTCCTGGAATGTGGAAATAAAAGATAACAAAATTCAGCATTCGGCAGAGGGACCCATGCGGCGAAAATTCGACAGGGTGAACACGCGTATTGCCTACTCTCGCCCCTTCTCCTCGGCCGAGGGAAGCGAGGGATGTAAACAGAAACAGAATTTAGCTCTAGAGTCCACGTTCATTGTCTAAGGTGTCGACTCTCGGTTGTCACGGCATAAGACCTTCTCTCTCCCTCTCGCGCTCGAAGCGCGGGTAGGAAAGAGAGGGACCCACGAGGCGAAAATGCGGCAGGGTGGGGACGCGCATTACCGACTCTCGTCCTCGTCCCTTCTTCGCGGCCATGTGCGAACGCGAGAGGCGACGGACGAGGGAAAGAGAGTATTGGCGCCCAAACGAGCGCATTTTCTTAAAGCCTTCCAATGCCCCTTGAAGCAACGTTTCTGCAGCGTTGATATATAGGTAATAAAACATCTGGTCGCTAGACTCACTCGGGTTCGAGGAATTCGGGCGCAAGGTAAAGTTCGGTATCCCAGGTACACAGTCCACCACCCTCTTCAAGTCTCTCCGTCATCCACGGGGTGGAAATTAAAAATTACAATTACCACTCTCTACTAAATAGTAAACATATGATAAAAATAAATACATGAACACATCCGTCAGCGTAAGGAAATTCTCTGATTCCTTGGCGACGATATGTTTCCCTTTTTACGTTCGTAAAATTCGTGGATTTGCTGACTTCCATATTGTTGTTTGATATATATGGTCGATTCCACGTCAAATCGCACAGCTAAATTCTTCGAAATTCTGATTTTGAGATATGTTATAGAGGGAGGTGAGACAAGCAAATTATTCTACGGCAAACCAGACCGCGCCTAGAAATGTTTGAAGTAAAAGTGTCCCAATTTTTCAAAGTCTCATAACTCCTCGAAAGTCAAAATAAAAAATAAAAAAAAAATTCGGGTGGCTTGTCTCACCTCCCTCTATAACATATCTCAAAATCAGAATTTCGAAGAATTTAGCTGTGCGATTTGACGTGGAATCGACCATATACATGTATGTATACATACTGTCGGGTAATTGAAAAAAAAAATTGTAAATAAAATTATTTTTTTTTTTCATATCTTCAGTACTTGTTCTTCCGCTTCTTCATCCGCAATCTGCGCAAAGGAAACATAGCCAAAAACTAGCACATTTTCTTAAGGTCTTCCGATGCCGCTCGGAACAATAGCGACCTTTTTGCACCTTCAGGTCTGTAAGACTTTCTCTCTTCCTCCCTCGCTCCGTCGCGGTTGAACATCTGGAACAAGCGCGACTGCGACGGAGCGAGAGTAGGAAAGCTGCTTCCCGATCAAAGTGCTAGCGCGAGGGAGCGAAGGAGGAAAAGAGAGAGACGTTTACCTGGGAACGAAGGTCTACCTGCAAATCGTCATTGACACGCTGTGCCGAAGCTGACGATGAGAGAGAAATGAATGAAAAGAAAGAGAGTGCAAGGGAAGCACAACGATTTCGGCGAATTGGTAGTTATAAACTACCTTCGAAGGCGTTCTGCCAGATTTCAACAACAAATATAATTATTATATGAACAACCAAGTTCATGAAAGATGCGCCACGTGTTTTAACAGAGAAACACACCGAAAGATATTTGAAATAATGAGATATTTTTCATTTTGCTAATTATCGCAGTTGAATTTATTACTGCGCATTAGTTTACAATCGTGGAAACACGATCAATTTCATTTAATTGCTTCTTATTATCTTTCGTTAAGTGTATTTGTTACTATCCTCTGTCAACGTACACAAATTCAACGGGCGTGGCAACTTACACAAATTTGCAAAGAAAATTTGAGCCAAGTTTAATTCGGGAAAAGAACGGTTCCGAAAAACGGAACGTGAGCCGTTCAAGAAGTTGTTCTGTTCCAAAAAACGGAACGTGAGCCGTTCGAGAAGTCGTTCCGTTCCGAAGAACGGAACGTATGCTGCCCGAGAGATTGTTCCGTTCCGAAGATGGAACCAAGTGGAACGTTCCGGGCCCAGTTGTCACGACAACTCGAGGTGTCCAGTTTCGTTACGTTCTTCGGAACGGAACAATCTCTCGGGCGGCATACGTTCCGTTCCTTACCTGGATGGTTCGGTTCGGTTTCGGTTTCGGTTTCGTTTTCCGTCCCTGATCTAATTGTAGTCGCGATGAATGCGCGTTCGAGATAAGAGATTCTCGGGTTTACGCGCGTTTCATACGGTTCTACCGTTTCTAACGTCAAAACCGTGTACCGTGAACTGTTTTTTTTTCTTTTTTTTTTCATATATACTTTTTAGTCACGAATGACTACAAAGGCACGTACCAGTCTCGAATACCGCTCCGCAGTTTCATTTCTGCAAACGTTCTGCTTCGCCGTTTGAGCCGTCTGCGTTTAAACGATGTAACATTCCGGGGTTTTCGCGGTCCGTGGTAGACCGACTGAAATTTTATCGAATACCGTAACGTCGTTCCAAATACGTGTGTATGCGCGTTAAGTTTCATTAACCCTTTGGATACTAACGACGACCATAGTCGTCCAACGCACGTGTACTAGCTGCAAGTATGTACAGTCATTCGTCGCTGAACTTTAAAACTTGTAACTATAAAACGTGTTTAAAGTATGATTTGTTTCTACTAATTTGTCGGGTCACGCGGCAAGATTTAATCGCTATGCTCCTTATCCCTGAAGTGGCGTTCGGCTCATAGTTGCCCTGTTCGTTGATGGTGCATTCGCGCTTAACCTTAGAACGCTTACAACTTTGATACTTTTGTACTGACCATTTATAGCATTTTTTTTATAAAATTAAATTATGGAATAAATATAATAAAGAAAAAAAGAAATCGTGGAATGATTCGGCTCCCTTAACGGAGCTGTCGATCTTTCTATCGACTAATTAACCGTGGCATTCTTTCCACCCGCTCGCACACACACACACACACACACACACACACACACACACACACACACACACACACACACACACACACACTCGGCACGTGCTCAAGATTCCGCGGACCGCAACATCGTAGTTAACTAAAACTATAATATCGGGGCCCCTACCAAGCATTTGATTCCGACAAAGAAACAAACGAGCGGACAAACCAAGTAAAATAAAACAATGTTACATTAAGAAAACGAGTTCGAGTAAAATACGCGAAGCCAAACGCTCGATTTGAAACTACTGTAATTTCACGCGCGTCGTGGTAAGCACGAAATGAGGCCTCGCGCGTATAGTAACGCGGGAATAAAAATAAAGTGCATAGACTCGACTAATGTTTTGATTAGATATATATCGCGGCGTTTACGTCGAACGTGTCACAATGCAGAACGAGACCCGTGTGCAGCGAGAAAATTATTGTGACACCAGCCACGAGCGGCACGCGAGGCTTGGTGACCCGCAAACAGCGAGACACCCCATTCCATAAAAGCCGTCCATCAAGCATCAATAATGCAGAAGGGTCGTGATGTGGCCTTGCCGCGCGATATCGATCCGTGCTCGGATATCGATTCTTTCCATCCGCCAGGGAGAGAGAGCGAGAGAGAGAGAGTGAGGGAGAGGGAGAGAGAGAGACCTCTCTCTCTCCGCTACAAAGTAATTCCCGCCGTGATGCGTTCGCTTTGCGGCTTTGCGCTTTCCCCCTTTTACCTCGAAACGCGTTCTTCTTCCTGTCGCCCCTTCGTTTCTTTCGCCTTTGCATCTTTTTTTATCGTTTGGGATAAGGGTCACGGGTGTTCGGAGGGAGGACCGGCAGAGGGTAATTGCACCCTTTTCCCCGCGGCTCCTCTCCAAGTAGTTTATTCGAATCTATTTCGGAGGAAATTTCGATATTTCTTTCTTAAAATATTTGCATATTTGAATTCCGTCGTTATTGTTTCTACTTTACGTATGGAAAACTCCGACGTTGCCAATTAAAGGATCGAATATCGCAAAACGAGACTCGTAACTCTTGAGTCGACAATTTGATAACTGATAATGTCGCCGGTAGTATTGTCGCAAGGTTTCAGTTTTAGAGTAAAATGAGCAAACAATAGGGAAAAATATAATCCCTGGGAAAATAAAGTCTGTGTGCCGAGCAAACGTTTCGCGCGGAAAAAGATCAAAGTTTATCGAACGTTTCGTCGTGAGAAGGGAACTATCGAAGTTCACGTTTCATCGAAACCGAGGAAAAAAGGCTTTTTATTGGTAGACGTTGACAGCCGTGCGAATATCGATGGTCTTGGAACGAAACGTCGTTTCAAAGTGATTTCTTTTTCTTTCCCAATGTTCAGACTTCGGGTTTAATAGTTCGCTTCGCTCCTTCCTTTTCAATTCTCCTCTCTTATTTGCCCCCGTTTCCGTTCTCAATATATTTCGTCGCCCCGCAGTTGGATGCTTTTTTTATCGATAACAATGAATCGTTGAAAAGTGCTCCGGACAATTATCAGAATTAAAGTAAAGAAGAACTTTGATCGCGACACGGTTGAGAATTCGAATACTTATCTCGGGCGAAAAATAGTTTGCATTGATCAATGGAGGAGGGGCCACGTTCGTTTGTGCGAAGGCAATGAACTTGAAACGTGGTTTCAATTTCTGTAAGTAAATGAATACTAGAATATCCAGTAAAAAACAATTGCCTTTTAATTAAATTTAAGAACGAACGAATAGAGAACGTTTACCTACATGAATTCGAACGGAGCGATGAAATACACTGCCAATTAAAATAACGCGAATCGACACGTATGAAAATAACGATCAGGAACAAAAACGCTTCCAAAAATAACTTTCAAACTGTTATATATCGGTCCTGTCCTGAGTGAAACAGCTGTCAAAAATGTTATAATATAATGGTTCTGGATATAACCGAAACGGACGTCATAAGTGTTTCAACCCCTGCGTGGAACGGTCGAAAAGTTTATTTAAACGAGCCTGACCAACGTATCATCTCTCTTTAATATCATCGGTCGGTAGGTAAATTTCGATACTCGTGATACACTTTTTGTTTTACGAATCTCAGGCGCATGGGGAGACAAATATCGCGCCCTCGTATCCAGTCTTATCGAATCTAACGTTTTCAGGTAAAAATGTCAACGGCATTGATGGATAGTTTCCTTGAAAAATCCAAAATCGCTTCAAGAATAAAGTATCGGATTTTTTTCGTATTGAATTGAGGGATATACGGAATCATTTATGTTCGTACGCATATAGATATCGCGAGTGGAAACTACGAAATAATTCACGGGGACTTAGAGGATTTGATTTTCTCTACCACCGTATTCACTTCCGTTTGAAATTGGTATGCATGGGCTTCGAGCTTTCGTTCTTTCACTTTCCGCGCGATGGCACAAAAGATCGCTACGGCGATTTGAATTTAATATAGCGAACGATACCACCGGGAGTTGCACCGCGAATCCATTCTTATTTTATACGATTTTCAGCATGCCAGGGACTGCATTTCCAACGCAAAACAAGATCGAAATTGTTTAAAGCCGAATTCGAATGGATTCCGCGGAATGAAATTTTTTTGTTCGCGTTAATCCTGAAGTTTTATGTAAAACAAAAACTGGGGACTTATTCGCGATAGACAAAATACAAAGTCCGGTACTCGCGTACTTGTCTCTTGATTACACGTCCGCTATCGTTTGAAAATAAACAAGTTTTAACGTCAAAATTATAATAAAAAAAAATTAATAACGTTCGATGGTTTTCCTGAGCATGACAAAATTAAAGTTTCTTCTTTTTTGCGCTTCTTTCCTGACCAATTAATCTATTCGCGCGCGACATCGATTCGAAGATATGCATTTTCGATCATTGATGTTAGGAACGCGGACAGTTTCTTAAAGTACGGGATTAAACTCATTACTCGCATTACGAGCTCTTCTTTTGCGGATAAAGGGATGCAGGAAAATAAAGCAAAAGGGGCGCAAGGTAACTCACCGTTTACTCGCACGCTCGGAGGATTTAATTTGTTTTTCTCTCATACCCGTTTTCCCTTCGTCCTCGCGTAAAATGTAATATGTAGGTCCGCGAGCTTCCAATTTTCCACTCCTCTCGTCTTTCTCGTCCGTTTCACAATCGGGAAAAATATTTTTTCTTCTTCAACCACCATCCGAAACGTAATGAAATCTTCCCCTCGAACGGGCCTGTTACTTTTTGCGTGTCAGCTCCAATTAAACCTCGTTGAAACTTAATTGACGGTTATCCGGTTATTAATTCCGGGGCCTTAGGTTATTCGTCGGAGTACCGAACACCTCTGATGCAGATTAATTACGCGTGTGCGTGACTCCTGTCCACTCAGCTAATTGACAGAAAATTGGGCCACGGGGTTTGAATTCGTCGATGGTACAAATTTCATCGTCAAATTTTCAAGCGCAACCGCCTACTTGATTATATTAAAAGGATCGGACGAGTAGATCCGATGTTGAAATACTGTGTCTCGATGAAACGAAAGGACATACCATTTCCGGGAATTTGCCGAACTCGTTTCCCACGCAAACCATTTTCGACGACGGTTTTCGCGGAAAAGAAGTTACAGGAGCGAGGAAACAATTCCGATAAAGTTCCGACTGTTGCGTTGGGGCGATGATCACTCGACCGTGGGAAAATTCTTAACTTCCTTCGAAATTCATTGTCGAAAGCCTGATGTCCCGTGATTGGCTGGACAAATTTTGGCTATCGAAGGCTATCAAGAGACAAGGTCTTGTCTCGGGCCAAGTACAAGTACGCGAGACTAAATCTTGTATCTTTTCCGGAAAGAACGATAACATTGTTAAAAAAAAAAAAAATTCATCTGTTAGTACAATTTGACCACCTTCAAAACCCACGTTCGTTGTTTCTTGAAAAAATACAAGATCTAGTCTCGCGTACTCGTACTTCGCCCGAGACAAGACCTTGTCTCTTGATACCCTAATTCGAATCTTTCGCATTCTCGCGCGCCTTCAAACCTGGGCCGTTGAAACGTCGAAAGCAAAAAAAAAAAAAAAACAAACGTACTCATTACAATTCCGACGTTGAAGGAGCGGAATGCGCGAAGCAGACGCGTTCGTATACCGTACAATTATCCTCTCTCCCTTTTTTCTTCCTCTTTTCTTCTCTCCCGTCAAGATGGACTGGCACTTCGGAGACAATGGGGCCCGTCCTCGGCGAGGTCAGCTCCTTACCGGAAGATGAAGTACCGCAAGTGCATAAGGGTCGCGAGGAAAGAGCGTACTCGAGTATACTAAAGTATACAAACGGGTCGCTAATGGGCGCTTCTGTACATTCTATTTCAGTGGACTTAGGAAGTCACCTCGCGTCCAGTTTTTTTTTGCTGGTACGATTGACTCTCAAGTTGTTTTGGAATTCTAAAGAAACGCTTTGACATGGGATTCATTTGTACGCGCCGCGTCAAAGCTGCTTTCGATTTAAAAAAATTTTAAACAAGGTGGCGCGCCGGGGAGATTCTGTTGCTCGGTTACGACATTAATATTTGCAGCACATTATTTCGATAGACATCGATTTGTAAATAGACAGGGATGGTGCGTTTCATTGTGCTTTTTAGTTGTCTCGGGTGATAGAAATTTGAAATTTATTTCAGTCTATCGTCTGGCCACTAACTTTACATTATTTAAGCTTAAAGCCGAACAAGTTTTGAGGTCGACATGGTTCGAGACAGTGTCGGATTCGGTATATTTAGAATAAATTTCGCAAATTTCACGCCTGCTTTGCGCGGTGCGCTTCGAGCGAGCCTTCTGAATAATTTTCAGTTTGTTTGGAAGAAGGAAAAATGTTTCGAGCGCGCATTTCTATTTTTTTTTTCATACGGATGAAAGGAACACTGGATACGGAGAATACAATAATTGTGCATCCGCTGAATGGGAGATTCTTTCCGCAATATCTTTCCTTTGTCTTTCGCGTCGGTAGAACGATCGTTGCGCGGCAGTTTCTTAATGAAGCACTCAACGATTCTCCGGGTTTAACGCGGGCCAAGTTTCTGCGCCATTATCCAAATTAGTTCCTCCGGCAACGCGACACCGAGTTCATATTTATTTCATCGTCAAATCCCGAATCTGCGACGCACGGTCAGCTTTCTAGTTTATTCGGGTTTACTTAGCGAAACGAAGCGTGCATTGTGAGTTAGCGGAAACCGCTAACCAAAGTTTATTAAATATCATTACCTTCCTTTAAATTTTAAACGTGTCTTAAATATTCGGAAAACACTTCAGCCTTTATCGTGAAAACTGTTTGTGCGAGTTCATTCGGTTATGGATATAATATTTTCTACATATTTCGAGATATATCGCGCGGCATTACGACTCCTCGGTCGACCTTACTTACTACAAACGTGTGTTGGTATCTGCCCGCCTCGCACGTTTTGGAGAAATTGGGAAACGATAACGCGGTGCCTGCTGTATGAAATTGAAATGTTTCGGTGTCCGTGCGGATGAATTGAGTTTCCGTTCCATCGGGTTGCCACAACTTAACCGCTACACCGTGTATATCGGTCGGAGAAAAAAAATTGGGAAGGTGGTCTCAATGGTGGTCATTCAATTTAGATCGCAATCGATGCGTTAATTTACTCGGGTGTCGCGATCTTTCACTCGAACGTATACATTTATCGTTAACGTATACCAGACAGACGTATAATTTTCATCGGGAATGTAAAATAAATAAAATATTGGAGTATCCATTGAACCAAAAATTTCTTAACGACGACATCGTCGTTCGGAAATCCTTTTTCTCGAAAGAAGAGGCTCATTAACGGTGAAACATAATCGCGAGGCACGGATATTTCTGCCCAATTAAAGTGAAAATGGTCAGAGGGGTTAAAAATTGCGCGGCGAAGGAGAACGCGCTGTGGATTCTCACAGAGGCAGGCAGGCAGGCAGGCAGGATGGAAAAGCATCGTTAGACAAAGAAAAAGAAAAACTTGGAATCGGTCGGGATTCACTAGCAAATCAAGTATAACGTTCGGTTTAGCCGCGGCATAGCTAAATTTAACGTGAACTCTCACATTTTGCATTTGCGCGGCTGATTCTGAAACAAAACACAAGCCCTCCGGCGATTCGTCGTGCTTCGCGTTTTCTGTTTCTGTACAGGTGCGCGGACGCGAAATGCAGATACACGTATGTATGTATGTACGTACACATTTATCGAGGCGTAGAGGTGTTAGGCGTTGTGTACCAGTCACATATCTTTTTGTATAACCCGAAGCGGTGGGCTGATTGGATTCGCTGGATATAAGAGTTGCGAATTTAAGCGAAAGGTCATTCTCATCGAATATTTTTCATTTTACCGCAGCGTTTCAATTATTATCGTCGCTCGTTGCTCAATGATCAATTATATTATTTGGGAAAATACGTATGACCGGGGAACACGTTTGCGAAGATTGATTATACATACTATTAATTACGATTATCCATCGTTCGCGTTATTACTACCCGGTCCATGAACGTTTCTGTAAACACTTGAAATGTAAACCCCACTTTACCGTAATGTAGTAGAACAAACCTGCATTCGCATAATGGAATTGAGTTGACCGCCCGTATTTCCGTACAATCGTAACGCGCTTACCTAAACGCATACAATTCCGAGCAGCGGCAGAATTGAGCAATATTAATTTCTGGAATTCCAGAAACTTGTCCCAATGTAATTCCTAATCCTTCTCTCCAAACAATTTTAACGAAATAAACTCGTACGATAATGAACATTTGATATTTTCAATGTCCTCGTGGTACCTACGCGTATTTGTTAACGAGGACAGCAGTCTAAACAAGAGAACATACCGGCGCATCGTGTTCCGGAACATCGCGAGCCAAGGGGGCCACGTTTACATCGAAGCGCGTTGAACGCGAGCTCGAGTCCTCGCTTCCGTGCTGCCATACTTTAAAATCTTACTCCTGGCAAACAACGACATAAAGAACAGCATTTTTATTTCATTAAACCCTCGCAGTACCTGGACGAGTGTACGATATTATGAAAAGCGTGTGCGAACAATGTGTAGGAAGTATTGTTGCAAACGTTTGAGAGCGCGAGCGAAAATTAGGCGTTATTGAGAAACAGCATCATTTATTATAGAGAAACACAACCGCTTCGTGTCGGGAGCCTGAATACAATTTCTAACTTAACAAACTCAATAACACAAATGCCGGCGCTCGGCAACGGACAACATCCTGTCGGTAATGCCGGACACAAGTGTAGGCCATGCCATTCGTAACGGTATATTTCGACAGAACGTGCGTTATACATAGTTCGCGAGGTATTTCGTAAATTAAAGTCCGACTTGATAACGTGATAACGATTTCGGACCAAACGCGAACGTGACGGGGGATCACTCGTGGCGTTAAATTCGGTGCTATTATCGGGCTCTCGATCAAAGTTACGAATTGACGCGAATTCTATATGGAAGACTACATACTGTCGCCGTCAGTTCACGACAAGCGTACAACGACAGACTAGCGTAGTCGTCGCCAGCATCGAAAGAGATTGAAACGAGAGTTATTACGAGATCGTCGACTTTCGTTTGCAATTAAAATCAAGTTTCTATGAATTCGAATAACCGAAATGAACTCGTGCTTTTGAGATCTCTTAATAACGTAGGGCCTCCCAGAGTATACGTTCAGTCTACGATATCTCATTGCACGCGTATCACATTCCACACGCGCGTTCTCGCGCGTATCGGTGTATTCGAGTCGATTAGCACGGATCCGGATCACCGTAGACGAGTCTGAGAGATCAAAGTCTAAGGTGATCAGCTCGTTCCATCGTACGGTTCTCGCGCGGCTACATCGTACCGACCGAACTCGAGTCGGAGAAGAGGCTGGGCAGAGGGTTTCGATAGTCGGAGTCGTCAAGTCGAACCTACCAGAATTGAACTGGCAGGGTAGAATTGGCGCGAGCACCGATGCATAAATCCTCTGCCCTCTCTTTCTCCCTTCTTCACCACTCCGACCCTTGGCCCTCGGCTCACCATCCTTCTCCCTCTCCCTCTCTCGATCTCACCAACCTTCTTCGCTCACTTCCTAGCGTTCTCTCCCTCCCTCTCTTACGATCTACCCTTGGGTCGGTCGCTCCTCTCTATAGCGGGCAGCTATCGATCCGGCCAACTCTATAAATAGAGGTACGGGACGTCGTCGGCGGTATTTAGCATTTCACGACGAACTACTTGCACCGTCTGCGCGTACAATCGGGGGATAAGTAGGTGCACCGGATATCGGTGTCGCCAGTGGCGCGCGGAAGAGGGTGGGAATGCTGTTCGATCGTGGCCCAATATTTTGCAGATACGATCCGTCGGTGTTATCTTTGGCGTTTGGGTAATCCGGAAGTACATCGTTCGGAGAATCTTTTTTTTTTCGATAAGGATTTGCTAATTCGGTCACGCATCGTTTTATAATGATGGAACGTGTTAATTATCATGGAATAATACTAAGGGTGAAGCAATTCTCGCGTTTGGTCCAATCGTAAAACACAAACGCAGAAACGAAAGAAATTCTAACCCACCCAGGTGTAAGGAACGTAACAAAAATGGTGCTCGAGTTCAGTTATGGTATAAGTAACGCACTCGGTCCCGAGTTTAGTTCAAATCGTCACAGACTTATCGGCTTTCGCTCAACCACCGTGCCTTTCGTCATTTGGTACATAATGGATTCTTCCAAGCAACTTAACTACGAGAGGGATAAACACTTTCGAGTTTCTTTCAAACGTTTTGCGCCGCCGTGTACTTTGTTGATGCGGTAATAACGAGCTGTCGTATCTTACATTTGCAAACTCTACTCAATATGCGCCTTAATACGACGAGCAGTTAACAATAATGGGTTTCGCTCCACTGCGCTGGTCAATGATTATTCCCTCGAGTATTAACCAGTTTAGTTTCCAATAGTCGTGCGGGCAGGTGCAGGAGGCAGTCCAGGTGTCTTGCGTTAGAAGGAAATTTACAACGCATTTAACTTACGTCACTTGGAAGCAACATATGGCGGTACTCCAATCCCAAGTAATCTTGGTAATTGCTCGGTCAAATTGCGGACACGTAATCGCCCGTGTTGCGCATTTAGAATTTCAATTTCCACGTGACGCGGATAAAATTCACTTTCCGATGGCAATTCAATATTTCATTATTTCACTTGCGGATCATATTTTGTCCTATTTACGATATCATAGATCACCGTCGCGTCGTGACGATTACTTCGTAAGGGATGGTGCGGATGCTCTGTCAAATTTTCAAATTGTTTCATTTTTTAAATTTAATACGCGGTATCGAAGCAAAGATATAAAACGTTCAGTTTGTAAAGCTCGTTAATCTGTACCCATCGTCATCGTTGAGGAATGATCGATCCTCAAAGGCCGCAAAAAATGACCGAGATTCTGGACGTTTAATCAGAAAACGATCATTTTTCTTGCACTTTTAAAGATTGATTGACTCCTCGGCGGATGAACCAAATCGAATAAAATTTCCAGAAAACCCTCGGACGAATGAGCTTTACAAATGGGACGATTCGTATTTTTGCCTGGATACGGCGCATCAAGTTTGAAAATGGCGCGTTTCGCGAATTTAATCTAAATTTCGAAGATTCGCAATGTAGATTTGAAGGAGTCACCGTAGGTGGTTTTCGGTTGCGGTTCTGTGGGTATACATGTTACATTTGTAGGGAGGTGGTTTTCAATGACGATAAAGTTCTTTATTTTAATTTAAAAGAATATATATATCCCTACATTTAAGTTAGTCACGGACTTCATTCGCTCACAGTTGCGCGACGACACTCGAATCCAAAACGGAAAGGGCACCGATTCGTGGTCCTCACGAGCCTTTATGCATTCACACGTACCACACATTCACACATGTATTCGTCACACGCATTCACACACTCTTGCCACGTGCCGCCTTATGACACGGGCACCGATACTTCCCGGCAATCTTTGTTTTAAGGCGGACGTCTCAATCACACCCTTATCGACATTCAATAAACATTCACATCCGCAAACCGTACACGCATCACTCGTCATACTCATGCCACTCATTCCGGGAAACACACTCTTAAACATTTAAAGAATCTAAAAACTATGCCGCCGTTATTTTCATTCCTACACATTGATTCCGTAATGGTGATAAACGGATTGTATTACGATACATTGATTTTCAATCAGTCGTACATCTGTTACGCGTATCATAATCGATATACATTAAAGAATCGATATTATATTATACGTATGTCTAGTAGAACCGTAACTGAAACCGATGAAGAGTACAACCTTTGCACCCGTAACTACTTTACCATCATTCCGATTCTTATGATTGTTTCGGGAAAAAACAAAATCTTTATCATAACCGCTTTCCAGGTAAACTCCAATGCGAATAAAATATATTTCCTGGTCGTTCCAACCACTCGTTTTCCGCGGCCAGCAAACGGCACACGTTTCGTTTTGTTCGTGCCACTTGGAAATTCGCAAAATATTTAATAAAATCAATCAACCCTTTCCGTAAGTTCATCAAACTTTTCCCATTTGCATTCCGCGCACGAGCGGTGTCGGATGTCGGGACACCCCGCGAAAAGTTCCCGGGTGCGAATAAACTGCATTTAACCTCTTTCCCGTGCTGTATACATATAATTGGCGTCCTCGATCTTTTGCTCCCTCGCACCGCCCATACGCTTCCGCTGACTTATCTCGCTCGAAACAATTGGCGGCGGGGGGTGGTTCAACGGTTTTTAGAAGAGGTCACCGAAGCCGCGTGGACGGATCTTATCCGCCAGTGGGTTGGGAAAACTTGAACGAAATGCACTCGAGTAAGCGACACGACGAGACTCTCGGTGTACCAGCAACGAAAGAGGGAAACTTTCATCGGGACTGGTGGATACTTTGGTGATAATCTACCGGAAGTGGGATGAACAAGAGGAAGCTGAGTTTGTTTCCACTCGTCGGGTTGCTGTTTAAAGGGCTGCTCTTTGGCTCCTCGCTGGGCCGACAGAAATGAAAGCAACAGGGATGCGCGAATTAACCGTTTGAAACGCGGTCGCGTAAGGATCTTGGATTAAGGTCCTTTTACACTGATCCGATCTGAATCTGTTCCGGAATAGTCTCGGAACGGACCCGGGTCGAATCAGCTGAAAAGGCCCCCTCATGCTGAATTTATGTAAAAGATAGGTCGAAACTGATGTACAGTTTCCGTTGATATAAGGCGTAATCACCGAGCGTAATTACGATCTCAAAGTACTCTCAGTTTTTCAGCCGACCGGTATTCCAAAGCGTAAAAGCTGAGAGAAAAAAGTTCGCAAAAAGAATTCGATATACGCCCGTGAATGTGATCATGAATGTTAAGTACCTGGTAGTAGATTCCCTTGCTCCACGATAATTTCTGAAAGCGTAAAAGTAGATTTTTCCGCGCTCGTTTCATACCGGAGTTTTTGGAGCCTTTTTATTTTCAATTTTGCATGGAACGCTTCCATTTCATAATTCAACGTACTTACGAGGAAAAAAACGGACTGTCGCGACGTGGAACAAGGTTTTAGTCGAAAAGAATGATAACGCGTTTAAACGATCGAACATGAATAATTCGCGGTGCTGAAAATGCATAGAAATTGCAAAGAACGATTTCAGAATTATTTAAATGGCTCGAGTGTTATTTTAATTTAACGCGGCTATCGTATAGTCAGGAGATACGCGATATTCGAGGAACAATGAGTTCGCAGTTCGCTATTGTGAAAACAGAAAAAAAAACGAATCCAGAATAACTGCCGGCAAAAGTAGGTCCGCTCTCGCGACTATTATTCCGCAACTCGGGGGTGTTTCGATATAATCTCGCCATCGAAATGAGGAAACATTGCTGCTCACCACGAGTCGTTTTCACCTCGATTACTCGGGGCCCCCCCTCTTGTACCGCCCCTTTAACTTCCGCGATGCTCGAGCTTCTCCGCGAAAGCCCGAAATTTCTCTTTTTGCACGAGAACAGGAACGAAGCGATTCTCGATTAATCGACCTGCAGGAGAAAGCTTCCGCGTATTCGTTTGCTGCCACGATCGTGACTAGAATTGTTACGGGCCATCTTTCGCGGCTTTCAGCGAAAGCTTTCTAAGGGTTGGTGATCTGTAAATATGCCATTGACACGAGTCAAAGGAAGAAGAAACGCGGGGGAGTGATTGAGAAAAATCTTGGATAGTTCGTATCGTGCATTTAACACGAAAATAACGTAAAACGCTTCATTGGGTTATCCTTGTTATCAATTTTTAGTCAACTTCATTCTAATAATGTTTTCCGCTCAGACGTTGAATATTTTATAGGTACCCCGAGACAGATTATGATTTATTTCAATAGCGTATTATGCAGAATGTAGCTACGTTGTTGTAAAGTGTGATTGGTCCCAGAGATAGAAATTAAAAAATAGGCGTCTCGTCGAGGTACATTTCCTCGGAATAACTTTGAAATTCAACGACGAATGAAACGTCGAAATCGCGGACGATTCGATGCTACCTTATTGCGATGCGAAAACACAACACGCGCTGCGTTATGACGGTAAAATCGAGTAAAACGTTCGTCTATTCGTGAGAAAAACATTGCAAAGGTGGAAAGAAGAACTGGAGTGCCGAGGAAGCCTGAGAGCGATTTTCCTCTTTTCACCGTTTAACCGTCAATTTGTTAATCAGTCGGTTTGCAATCGATCAGCGTAGGGTATTTCTTCGGGCGAAGAGAGCACAGGAACGCTCGCTCGGAGAAAAGAAAAAAGCAATGAGAGCACCGTGAAAAATGAAGATTAAGAAACGTGGGCTGTACCGTTCGAAATGTAAAGCGGTGGTGATTTATAACGAACGTGATTCGACGGTACGCGTTTCTAATATCTTTATCGGATAACTGCCACTGGCAGTAAAGATTATGCGTACATTAATATATTTCGCCCAAATGGAAAACGGGGGGGGGGGGGGGGGGGTAATATTTTTTAATATGATTTATTGAACACTTATTTTCTGCAAACCAATGTATCCTAAAATTAAGAATCTCTTTTCTCTTTTTATACCATCACTTGCAAAGCTATTTCGGCAAACTTTTTGTACAGCAGCCGATGGAGCTGTGAGTATCGTGTCTGGGCTCGCAAGTGTACTCCTATTTTACGTATTTATTACAGCCATAAAAATAAGTGATTTGTAAAGTGTTGGTTGAGTACTTTCCGTGGTTATTCCCCCGTGGTTTTGTAAACAAGGGCGTCGAAACATGACGCATACTCGTCGACGTACTAGCACCTAGTGATCGAAAAGCGAAGAGGTTTATTGTGATTTAGCGTCGTTCGTTTTCAGTATAGGAAGTCGCTCCCTTAAGCGAGAGAGCATGCTCGATAGAGCTTGTCAAGTAAGAAGGATAGATCGACTTGGGCGTAAACTCTCTATAAACGTCATATTTTCTAGTTAAACCGTTGGTTAACGGACATTTATAACATTCCGATGCACTGCAAATTAACCCACTCCAAAAATTATCATTGCACGTATGAAATAATTTCTAAAGCAGAGTGCGTTTACTCGTAACTCGACACACTGAACGGCGCAATGGAATATTCGCCCGAAGTGGCGGTTCAATATTTTCCGGATGTCATTCGCGACCTTTAATCGTACCAAAACGATTCTACCCTTGCAATTATCCGTGTTCCCTTTCGGAATTCGGTCGGCAGGGCAAATATGAGTAAACCAGATTCAGTTTCAAATCGATGAATACGACGTTAACGTCAAACGTTATTCTCGCCACGATTACGTTCTAATTCTTTCGTCAACCGAGGTACAGCATCGACGGTGAAAGTCCAAAGACCCGAAGCTCGGGTAATTCTACTTTATATCGATTCGCCACTCGGCTCGTCGCTGTAGACCGTAGCCGTCAAAAGGTTGCTGCAATCCCTTCACCGGTGGTCATTTATCAGTCGAACCCATTTCATCGTTTCAGCCTCGTAAGCTTTTCGTGATACAGGGACCATGGAATTGGAGTCGGCAAACGAAGTTACATCGTGGCGGCCGCAAATAAACCTGACAATAAAATTAATCGCCTAGACAATAAGTGAATCTATCTCTATGGGAGCCGTTTAATATAAACGTGGTGCGAGTGAAAAAAAGTTGAATAGCGGGAGACGAGAGACGAACTTGATGTCTGTGAAATGCACGGAATGTATCTCTTTCCGAAGAAGAGTCAAAACCGAGTTATTAAATTTGCAAACGCGTGGCATGTTTTTTTTTCTCTTGAAAATTTGTTTTGCATAAAGTTGGCTCTCTTTATATCCTTGGTCGTTTAAAATCGACCAACAGATACGTCAATTAAACTGATTCGGTCGTGTAACGTAGTTTATCGTTCCAGTTAACGCACGCTTAATAAAACGAGTCGCGAAGGATAAAACGCTTTTAACGAAGTTCTCTTTTTTCACTGACAATATCATCGTTAATAGCCGTTACACCGTGTTTTTGCTTTCATTTGGACCGTTAATTATCGCGGTAGAAGCTTCCAATGCTAACGCTGCATATGTATACGTACATGTATATGGAGAGGATCCCTTTTTTTCCCATGACCTTACAAAAGTTTATTGTTATTGAAGGAGGGATATGGGATACCTTAAGGGTTCCTCGGGGGCACATCGCTCGTTTTTGCGACGGAAGAAAAGAATTCTTGATCTCGAGGTAAGAAATACGAACGTAAAACTGATGGCCAATGTGGATATTCTAAATCAGTATAATGGTGAGGAAAACTGCCTACTACAAGGGGAAACTAATACTTTATCTACAATATGATTCATCGGGAACTATAATATTTCCTTCAGTAGCATTGGCGTGACAAATAATTTGTACGCGAATTGAATGACATCGAAGAACGCGTACATCCCGAAAAACATTGTCATAAATGAAGGGTATGTTTAGGTTCGAACACCCTGCGCTTTTGAATGTGTTTATGTCTATTTATTTACATGTTAGAATTTTACCGAATGCTCTTCGACATTTAATAAATATGGAAATACACCTTTCTGTTTTTTTATAAATCGTTTCATGCTCCACGGACATTAACTTTCAACCTTTATCTTTATCTTTTACAATCAACTTTTGTCTAACGTTCGAATAAATTTCGCGTGTACGTATACCGCTGATACGGAAAACGCGGACCGGAATTAACTGAGGCACTATATGGCGGAGTGCCAGCATGATTGCAAGACAAATTGCAACTATAAATAAATGGTACTTTGAAGTCGAAATTTGGGTAACTCCAAGTTTGAGTGCTATACTTGTGTGCGTTGCAGCGTACGGACAAATACGTAGGATAACGCGTCTACCGCGAAAACCATGTACATTGGCTGGAGCGAGTTGTAAGCGTAAATCGCGTGCGCAAATTATTACCAATTCGTATAAACTAATCGTTGGGAATATTTTGTCTCGACGATGCTGGTCTTAGAAACGAGGCACGTCTATGACGCGTTAGGTATGAAAGAAATTAAATTAGAAGTAAATTCCGAATTTCAGTTTCTAGTAATCGCGACGCGGTATACGAATTAGAATCGGTACGCGAACTAACTCCTGCATGCCATCCGAAAAAAACCCAAACGAAACTCAAAGTAATTATCAGGGCTGAATTACACCTATTGTTCGTAGCTTCGAAATTACTTCCAGGTTTCGTTTTCAAATTAACTTTGGATTAATCAACATAATATACGCCGTATGGAATCGTACCTTTCCGCTATCGACATATACAGCGGTAACCGGATATGCAGAATTGTAATTACTCGATGTTGAATATACCTTGAACAGTTACAATGAAAATAGTATTCCTCGAATACGGTGCAAGTATTTGTTAAAAGTTCGCTCGACGATCGAAGCATTACTTCCAACGATGAGATACTTACAGGTGAAAAAGTAAATGTTACGCGACACACGAGATAAATAGCCAATTCATTTATTTCGGGACTAGCTTGGCAGAAAGTTATATTTCT
The DNA here is from genome assembly GCA_933228935.1 of Pemphredon lugubris. NCBI lineage: Eukaryota > Metazoa > Arthropoda > Insecta > Hymenoptera > Crabronidae > Pemphredon > Pemphredon lugubris. Next base: position 24,433,542 of record OW121817.1, on the reverse strand, counting down.
GGTACGACGATGAAAACGACAAGTAATTTGTATTGTTCTCGGGCGATTTATCATAGCATCTTTAGGATCCAGCAATTTCGTTCTCATAACGACGCGATACACCCCTCGTTTGAAGAAAATGTAGCTTAGGGTGTGTTACGCGCGCACACTCGCACGCATTATACAGTGTGTTCGTTCTCGTAAAACCGTAAAACTTTTCCGTTCAATATTTTTCCCGGCGATGCGATGTTTACGAGAAATGTAGATTGTACGTTTGGAAATGAACACTCGGTATGTTTGTTCGTACTTTAACGCGGTGTTTGAATGTAGAATACAGCTAACAATGCATTTATTCTAAACGAGTGTTATTAAGTTTATCTCTGTAGTACGCACTTGTTTTGTATTCTCGCGGACACCCTCTCTGATCTCCGAGTATTTCTGAACTCCATAATGGTAAATTATTATTACTCTGGAGTTTGAAGAAAATATGTCTGTTTAGCTCCCGTTATACAGTTTTATCCACAAGGTGAAAAATGTGAATTCGAATCGTGTATCATTACAAAATAAAAGTTCGTGCTGCTATCTCAGTAATGAGAAATAGCTTTTCCGGCCGAAACCTTGTACAGATCACGCGAAGCATACTGTGCTTAAACGGTACATCGTATCTAAGTAGTTAAGTAGCTAAACAATTAACAAAACCGAGCTCCTGAGCAAATGTAGTCTGGCTTCGTGCCGGTTCGTAGAAATTTCCTGCCGGTCGGCGAAAAAGGTACAAATTAAATTAACTATGAAACGCTCATTTTATAATACGAGATTTCAAAACTGACGCTCAAAATACTATTATACTATTTCAAATAATGTTCCTCAATCCTGCCTTAACAGTCCGCGAAACGTTTTTCCTAATTTCACTGAAATATCCAGTCGGTCGGTGAAAAAGTTATAATTGAAATAACAATGGAACCTTCATTTTATAAGGTCAGAGTTAAAAGTTAATACGCCAAATTTCAAATAATTGTTTTTATTTCTACCTTAGCCGGGTGCGAAACGCCTCTCCTAATTTCACCGGTTCATGGATGTTAAAAGGTCGAAAGTCACCGTTCGAGACGAAAGCTCTCGGTGTGCCGAGGAACATTCAAGAAAATTGTAATAAGGCCACGCGATTCTAACCGTCGGAAGACGAATAGAACACACTTAGGCTGATAGTGGCCGAGCTCTCGGGTGCCGTGGGGGGAGGAGGAGGGGAACGAGATAAAAACATTTCTTTCGATCCCGCGAACCGTGCGCAGCGTACAAAGCGCCAAGCCACCCCTGTTAAGGATTGCGGTGGGTGTCAGAACTACGGGGCGGCCGAGAGCCACAGTTGGTTGCGGGCTGTCGTTCCGAGAACATTGCGTGATTTCGACATCCATAACGCGGCCTCGTGTCCTCGAGAGATAGCGCGATCGGTCGATCGTCGGAAAGATCGTACAGGTGTGCGGGAAAATTGCTTCGACGATCCTGGAAAGGGGGATCTTCGAGTTTTCGCGCGTTCCCCCCTCTGCCCCCCCGCCCTGCTGCGAGTGTGCGTGCAATAACAAGAAGAAACAAAAGATAACGCGAAGATAAAAGAAAAATACGATTTCCGACTAACGAGGGACGAGTTTTCTGTGCTCAAATTTTGTCTGGCCCAATTTTAGATTTACTTTTTGCTCGTTAACGTGTAACGTCGATTTGCCGAGGGTATCCCGGTCGAGGAAACCGCGAAGAGGAAGTACTTTCTCAAGTTTTTTAATTTTCGAACGGAAGTCATACGAGTGAGATCATATTTGAGTTATACTTCGTATCACGAGAATAAGTGCAGAAATCAGTATTTCGAGGAAGGGGTGGTGTCACCTGTCGTTTTGACAAACTGGAAGAAGAATTTGGCAGAGCGAGAATAATCGTTAAGGGATATCGGAGACGACGCTTCGAATTACGTTGAAACGGGGATAATTGTTTTTAGGAAAATTCCAAAAGCGTATTCTCCTGAGGTCGATTTACCGCTTACGTAAGAATATCGAGAGTACGCGGGAAAGGTCGAAGAGGTTACCGCTGACGATGAGTATCCGATGCATTTACCGTATATTTTATACGCGAGATACACCGCAACGGAGTGCTTAAACGTCGCGGATGAAATTTCCGTAGCTTCCGGGCTGGAAAACTGATGTTTTTGTGTCAGAGGTATTACGTGTATTCCGGAGGAAATTTGCAGTGACGTCACGTCGCGTGCTCGCTTACCCGAAGAGTGAGAAACGAAGAGAGAAAGAGATTGCGAAAGGATGTATCAACCGAGAACGCAAGGTAAAAAAGAGGTAGCGATGAGATTGAGTTGAGACCGATTGGGATATTTAGTTTAGGCGCCAAACTCTATGAAAACGCGACGCTAGAATTATTTGTAAGCACTGCACGTTCTCGAAGGACTTTTCAATTAAAATCTTATGGAATTGATATAGAATACGATTAAAGTGTATCGGGTGATTGTTTCCGGCCAGAAAAACAGTTATCGCTTTGACGGCATTTGGGAAACTTAAATCTATAAAGTTAAACAAATAGCGAACGGACAGGGAAAGAGACTATTTCGAGTAATGTGAAATTCTTCGCTATCTGAAAAATCTCAAACATTCTCTCCGATTCCTACCTTAAAGCAATATAACGGCAGAATAATATCGTGCAAAGAGTATACGGAAGCAACGTCGAGTATTTTACTTTCTAAAACAGATATCGAGCGTTGGCACATTTCTGGCATAAAATCTGAAAACAACCTCGACTCTTCTTAAAACTATCATCTTAGAGACATAGATTAATTAATATCGAGCAAAGAGGAGTATGTGGGACAGTGTCGAAACGAAACGCTGCAGCGAGTTGCTCAAACGAAAAATTGATGAGGCGGCTGACCTCTTGAGGGGAAATCGCGAAAGGTCAGAGGACGTCCAATCGTAGAAACTGGCGGAGCTGTACAGTTGATTTCAACCACCCGTGGGCGATAACCCCCTTCCTTCCACGATACCGCGGTGCTCACTTTCGCATTTAACGCCCGACACTCGCTCTTACTCGGAGACGCAATTTTGTCGTTTGCAAATTAAGAAAAGAAAATCTCGGGATATTTCCACGAGAATACGTGCAACTACAACCTTCGACCGGGCCAAGCGATACGAGGTGTATAGGGCTCGAGAGATGCGAAAACTGTCGAAGCGCTTTTCGTAAACAAAGTGTCGACGAGTGGAAAAAGTGTTAGTGGACGATTCCGGGGGGGAGAGCAAGTACGTTATTTGCAAAATCAACGATTCGGCATCTCGACGATTTTCGCGTGGGAGCGAGAATTTCTGATTGATAAAAGGAAAGTTGAAGCTCGCTACTGACACTCGTAAACATTCATGATTCTCTGTGATCTTAGTCTATCCTTTATAAGCAATATTAATCGAAGCAATCGTAAAGTGCATTAACAATAATTCGTCGTTTGTATTAGAAGAGAAAGCCGTATATTTTCTCGTTAAACGATCCGTCGCGAGGTAATACGATACAAAAGTGGATCTCGGGGAGATTTAAGGATCGAATGCGAGCCGTCCAATGTCGCTTCGCGTTGTAACAACCGGTTGGAGAATTCAGGACTCGCCGAGAATGTTAACGCCGTCGTTTAAATCGTTACGAGAAACCAGGAGGTACAATCCATTTAAAAGAGTCACGAGGTGAGATATTGATAAACGAGAAATCAGTTTACACGATCGGTAAACCTGTGCTTTTAAAGGAACGATGGAAATACTCGGCAACGCTCTAAGCAATAATAAAAGACAGTACAAAAATATCGCGTAGCCAGTGAACTTTGAGTAACGGAATCTGGAGAAGTAAGAAAGACTCTTGTTCCTCGTTTTCGAAAGCGAGACTGTGTTTCGCGCAACGCGGAAACTACTTCTATTTTCTTGTAGCAATCTTCCTATCCTTCGCCGTAGTCCACGCGTTCTTTTGCACCGACGGTGCACCATTTGAATTTTCCTGAAAAGTTTCCGCACACGTCGAGCGCAAAGTTTCGGGATCGTTATGCGCGTCGAGGACCCGCGCTCGAATAGTTTTACGCTCAAAAGGAAAATCGTCGGTGGACACGCGAACCTCAGTCGGGAGAACTGGTTACCCAGCCGCGGGATTATTCGAGCAGCGGAAGGGAAGTGTATCGCGAATTCGCGGTGAGAAAAAAAATAAAAAAATTGGCGAGGAAGACAAAGAGAAAGTGGGAGAAGCCGGGCGATAAGTGGTTCGGGCGAGTTCTCGTTTCGCGAGGAAAGAAAGCAGAGCGCAAATAGAGGAGGATAAAATTCGTGAAAGAGAGTGAGAGATATCGCTCCAAGCGGAGAGGAACGAAAAAGGACTATAAACGAGATAAAAAGAAACTCCCAGAGGAAAGCTCCGAAGATCAAGAGAGCGAGCGAAAAAAAGAAGAGAAACTGTCGCGGACGCGTCCCCTGCAGTTTTCCACTTTCAAACGGTCCAAAGCGTAACGCTCGTTTATAAAGTAAACCGAGAAGAGGAACGTTATTCCGATTCAACGGTGCACGTTCGAAGGTCGCGCTGGAGAGAGAGAGAGAGAGAGAGAGATACATTCGAATAAGGACTTCGTAAAATTGTAGATAGGGACCGGGAGTTCGCGTGCGAAAGAAGGGAAGGAAGGAAGAGAGCGAAGTGTTGGAAAGTCGAAGCGACGAGGATCGATCATCGCAGGCGTGAGAGAGAGCGTCGACGTTTCTCGCACGAAAGGAGAAGAAAAGCGAGGAAAAAAGGTGATTGTGGCGCATCGCGATCAGTAGACTTTAGACGACCATGGACAGAAGGAGTAATCTGCCGTTCGTCCGACAGATGAACGGACGCTCCAAGGGCGCGAAGGGCAAGACTGTTTCGGGATGCTGCAGGCTGTTATGCTAGGTAGCGGTCCCGGACGGGGGAGACACGAATGGTATCCGGGATTTTATCTCCAACGTGGACGTCTTGGATGCAGGATGAACCGTGGCGAGCAGGAGACCCTTTTCCGGCAGAGCCGGCAGCTCACGCAGATCGTACCTTCCCACGAGGACCTTGTCCTCAGTGTCTTGAAGTCGCCGATAAGCCAGCAACAGCAGCAACAGCAGCAGCAGCACCAGCAACAACAGCAGCAGCATCACCACCATCATCACCACCAACGACCGCCGTATCGCCATTCCCATCATTCTCAGGAGCATCATGTTAACTGCCAAGGTCATCCAAATTACAAGAAGTGCACTCATTCAGGTACACGCGGATAAACAACGGCCCGATGTCCGTCTGCTCGGTTTGAGGAGTCGCGTCGATTGTAGAGTCGATTAGACGGAGCGTCGGACTATTCTGGAGTAGTGGGAAATCGTGCTTTTTATTCTCTTCGTTCTTTCTCCTCGACGCGACGTTCAATTTTACACTTTGGATTGTTGATAAGCCTGTAATATGTTTCCCACGCTCGTACCTAGATATTGAAATTACCCTGATATCGTACGAAATTATTAACTGCTTTTTTTTTTTTAAAGTCATCTCGAGACAAATATTCAAGAATATGTGTGACGTTTAGTCACGTCAACCTGACTTTTCTGACATCGGGTAATATCAGTTTCTTATTCCAAGAACCCAGTGTTAGCGAAATAGGCCACTGGCCGGAAATAGTAATTGAGACATTTCAATACCCTTCTATGCATGTGTCAGGTGTTATTTTAGAACGATGTCGTGGATTAAGCTACGAAGAAATAGTACAATTTTTCACCATTCCACGATACGCCGATGATAAGCCTAGCATCTTTTATTAACTCCGTGCAAAATTCAACGATTCCTGGAGGTAACGGGAGAAACGTGACGATCGATTCGTTTCGATGATTTTTGATCATCGACAATGGTATCGATGCTTCGTTAACATTCTACGATATAACGACGTTTAACCTAATATTTTTTTATTAACAGCGAGAAATCTAACGATCGATTCCTTTGGGAATATTCGTAACATTAAAGTTTTAAGCTCTTGGCTAACCACTGCAGTCGGTTAACGATCATAACGACCGGTGGCACCGGATTGATATAAATAATAAGTGAAGTAGGTCGCTCGAGTTAATGCCTCGAAAAAGAACGTTCGTCGGATTGTACGCCGAAAAACGTAGTTCGCGCGGACATCGTTTCCAGGGGGATCAATCTGAGAAACTCGAGCAATTTAGAGCGTTCGCGATACGAGTGTTCTTGGCTATCGGGGGACCAATGGTTGACCTTCTTTCCAAAGAAACTGGCCTTACTCACATCTCTTAGGATCCGGCGAATGGTCCGAGTTTCGCTGATATCCTGGAAACCAATCTTTTTCTTTCTATTTTACGGTTCATTATGGAACGTCACTTTTGTTTCGCCTCCGCGCGAAACAGAATTCAGAGTCTAATGTGGAAATAGGTGGAACGGAATTAAAAGATACGCGTGTGGAATTTCAGTGAAAGACAAAGGTACACTGTTCAGTAGACTGCGGATGTTTTTGCAAACTCTATCTTTTATTTTAAAAGCGCGTCGTAAGGTCGTGCTCGTACCGATGACGTCGTGTACGACGCTCGCTCGCGTCGCGACGTCACCTATGCGCGAGACGTATTTATATCGATCGAGTCATGCCGATCGGTCAATTTATCAAAATATCTCTCGCAATATTATTTGCCCGCGTGAATTTGGTCACGATCCGAAAAAACGACGTTTCGCTACCGAGCGAAGAAAATCGAACGAATATGCGTTACAATGCAATATATACGTATAATATGAAACATAATACATTTTTAACAAACCTTTGTTAAAAAAAAACGAATTTCTATTAAAGTATCCCCTTCTCTGCCAGTCTCCCATAAAAATATGAATTTGTGTAAACGTCCGCAGTTTGCTCATCAATTTTGAACATTAATATCAAAACTGAAATATAAGCCCCGGGTCGTTACGATTGTGCGCAGTATGGTACAATTGGCGAACAAAAATGGTTGAATTTCGTTAAGGTAAAATGGCCAATTCTGCAAGGTAGAATGGACAATTTTGCAAGGGTACGCGTTAACGAACGTGGAAGCGAATAAAAACGATCGTTTTACGTTTCGCTCGCGTTTATTAACGTTTTGTTAACTCTAGCATTGTACCGTTGTTAATCCGTTACGCTCTTTCCGAAGCAAATTACGCGCGAAAGAAATTTGCGTTCAACGAAACGCGTTTCAGAACATTCGATGATAAATCATCGATCGATCGCTCCGAACCGGCAAGACGATTATTGCGTCTGATTGAACGACGATTAAAAAAGTATTGGATACTCCTTAACGATCTCTATATCCTCAATATAAATTACTTCTTTCAAAATTGATATCTCCTCGTTCACGCGAAAGCTCTTATACGTCTCGTCGGGCTAAATAAATGTCCACTCGCATTTTCCAAAATGAAGAAACGGAAGCTTTATTTACGCCGCGAAACGTCAATGAGCCAGAAAACTGAAACTTTCTCGTTCCGCCCGCCCAATTACTAAGTTCATTAAATTTTTAATGATCCACCGAAGATATACGGTTTAAGAGTTAGCTCTACCTCATTAGACTTTTTGCGGATGCAAAACTGTTAGCAGAGGTATCCTGATTGCGTTATATTCGTGAAAATTAATGTAGAAAGTATTCTAGCGGCGAGTTCTGGGAGAAGAACACTCGTCGATTATCGTTCGACCGGATGATAAGCGATACCCGATATTCGAACCTCGATCCTCGATCCTCGATATTTGTAGCTCGTTAAAAGAGGTCGAACCTTGTTAACCGAGACACAGACACTTTTATTAACGAAACCCCATGCGTGTTGTTGTACCTATTTATTTTAAATCGATACGCGGACCCGTATGGCAAGAACTTTCGTTTCAGAATCGTGACATTCGGTGATGTCATATCCATAGTAATATTCTTCCAAAGTTTGCGTTGTTTTTCAGCGAATTATTGTTTAAATGGATCTGAATATTCAATATAGGAAATATGGGGAAACTGCATTTTATTCGATTGGTAATGTTAATATTATTGACAGTGTGAAATTGGCGAGTAAATAACGTTTTTGTAATATTGGTTATTAAATTCAGCTGGTAAGTGAAAAGAAATTCAGTAATAATTTGATTTTCTGTCAAACTCGCTGTAGAATTAATATTATCGGTAGTATACTCAGAATATTTTATTACGAAACGTATTATTCGCTGCAGCTCGATTATAAGTAAAACTTCCTCGATAATAAGACAATTAAATTTCAAATACCGAGGCGCCGCTCGATTTGCTTTACCGATTCCAAAACTCAAAACCTCTTCGCTTCCCTGATACGTTTTTAGTTAAAATAAAATTACAAGAGAAGAACACCGGCGATAAAAGGTATTTTATCGATCGAATAACAGTTTCTGGGAATTCAGTTGTTACTTATCCAATATTACAAACTTTTCATTACTTCGATGCCGAACTAATAATTTACGTTTTACCGACACAACATTTTTCCATTAAACAACATTGATAGACCAACGTGTTTGTTAATTGATGTGCACGCGTGTACCGAGAATCGTACGTTCCGTTTCTGAATGTTACAATTTATAATTTACGTACAATTACGTGCGACGGAACAAAATTTTCAAAATCAAATTAACAATTCGTCAAATTGAGGCGAGTGAAGCGGGGGCGCAATCGTACACCGGTTCCGGTTCGGATTAAAATACGTGTAGAGTAGCTTCAAAAACTGTCGGCGATTTGAAAAATTGCAAACGCGTCACCCGCGTATACCTTCGACCTATTAAAACAAGTTATTCGCGCGTGCTTCGCGCTCCATTTTAACGGATACTCGTACTCGATCACGATCAGAAAAACGCAAACTTCCTCCCTCCGCGTTTTATCGGTTTAATTGAAAATAGTCTTCGTTCTATTAACGAATTTTGGGGAATTCAATTTATCGTCGGAACAGCCACAAAGAGAGACGGCGTTTTACCGGTGGATATTTTCAGTGGATAATGGATAAAAAAAACTTTTGATTAAAAAGTACTTGCACCCGGCGTTATTGCGACGGTGTACTACGTAAGATAACGCAGTTTCAATCGTTATAAAGTCGGCGAGCATTGCGCGATATCGTTGAAGGATATGATGTAAATCATAGTGGTGTAATTATTAAATCATCGGTTACGACATGTGCACTATTGACCGTCACAGCTCGAACCTGTAATTTCCTGCGCCGTGTATCTACTATTTGCGACATGACAAGACCGAAGACGTGAGAACGGACAGTTGGAGGGCTCAATGTTAATACACTGTTAAAGTTTTTCCGATTAATTATCTAGGGAAAAATAATTGACATATCGATAAGCTCGCATTTAGTATTTTCGGGAAATTTTTTAATTTAGTCATTTTGGAAGGTCCAAATAATGTTGAATGTCGCGATCGAACTCAATTCGTCAACGTCACGAATTGTACGTAGAGAATTATAATATACGAGTTATACATGAGATTTAGATACGTTTAGAGACTGTTCCGTTAACACGGGTACGAGTGAAGTTCTCGGCACGAAGAAGACGTTTCATTCTCGATGAAACTTGGAAAGATAATGAAGTTCAAGCGGTAGTTGCAGAGGTTGAGACAGTTCCCAAAATAACTGTTTCAAACTATTATACACACTATATCGATTCCGATTGAAACAGCTATCAGAACCGAAAGAATGTTATAACAGTTCTTGCCCTATCGGTTTCTGTGTCGGTTCTTTGTATATTATCTTATTATCTCATATCCGTGTACAGTGGATTCCCGTATTAACACGAACAGTACGTTACGCGTTGTACGAAGTAGCGTGTTTGGAAATCGTGCTGTATGACAATTTCTCTCGGATAACCCGTAGTATCTAAACCTTGTTTATTTCATTGAAACAAATTTAGTTCCTGTGTTTTATTATCTAATATATCTCGCAATATATCACAATATCTTTGGTGCGTTATAGGAATTCGCGTTGTAGAAACTCGCTTTATACAGGAGTCCACTGCATTTTTTTTTCTATTGTATTTTTACTATTTTATATTATATTTTTATATTATAATGTAATATGTAAATTTCCGAAGAACCGAAACCGAAACGTATACGTATCAGAACAATCATAACGTTATTTCGCATCTCGTAGCCATTTCAAGAAGCGAAACCGATATCATAATTGTTTTCAATCCCCGGGTAGTTGTATCCAAACCGCGTCTGTGTTTATTGTTCGGTATTAAATATCCTTTCGGGTTCAGATTTTCGATTAAAGCAATCGCGAGTAACAAATCCGAGCATAGGGAAAATAAAAACCCGAGACGGTAAAAGCGTCGGTGCTTTTAACATCCGGAGCGAGTAGAATCCGCTCCGCGGAATGTATTCCACGCTGAATTTCGCGGTTAGCTATAGCCACTCGAACATCCGTTTCTTCGTTCGTTAATGTCCCTAGGAAATTGCATGTAATGGTTAGAATTTTCCTCTTCGGCGTCGAGATAACCCCTCTTGGAAGAGCAGAGGAAGCTTCTCGCGATGAGCGTGCAGATAATTGTAAGCAATTTATCGGCCTGGCGTGTAAAGATATCTCGTACTTGAAGATATCGCGGTTCGAGTGTACGTACGCGCAGCGCTACCCTCGTACATGCTTTTGTTTCATTTCTCGCGGGAGTCACCCTTCGCGACTGAACGTTTATTCAATGGATTCTAAATTCTAATGCAAATTAAGAACGTAGTCGTCGGTGAGGTATACGTGACTTTATTTCGAATTCCTTGGAAAATTCCGTTCCTTAATCGTTGTCACTGCGTACAATCGATTTATGTCGGCACACATGCATATACAGGGGTGATTAAGAAACGAATGTCAATGGCTCGATGGGTACATATATTTTCCGAGCAAGCGAACAATCATACGATAAAAGAATCATCGCGAATTTGAAATTACACTATGACGCCAGATATTTTCCAGCACCGGGGATATGAAATTAAATAAATGACAGCTGAGATTTTCCAACGGCCTGAATACGAAATTGTACGAAAGGCACTTTGTACTTTCCAACGCGTACGAGACTGACTCTCAAAACGTCCCGCGGCTTGCGTTTTAACAAATGACAAAGACTCGGAGCATTTCCATTAATCTCCTCACAATCGAGAAACATTTAGCGCGTGTTTAGCGTGTAGATTGAACCACCGACGTATTGACATTCGCATTGGAATCACCAATGGTCACTGTATAATCACGGAGACAAAAGGTGTGGCGCAGAAATATTACATCGTACAAGTTATTCTTTCGGCGAACGTTGGTTTGGATTTCCTAGATCGATCGATACGTCAACCCTTTCCGCGCCGTGAAACGCTCGTAACCGCTCGACCGAAACGCGAAATTACTTTCAACGAAAAAATTTTACGTGTCGCGCGCATTAAGGCACTTTAACGCGATCGAGTGCCTTTTAAATACGATCCTTTGCACGATTATAAAATGAAATGGGGAACAATGAGCCAAGAACGATATAATACGTCACTACGTACGTGAGCGAGTGGAATATAAGAATGGGTTCAGCATTGAGGGAGTTCGCGCGCGGCTGTTTGAACCATTGTCAGTCGATTTGCGCTGTCAAGTTAGGATTTAAACGCTTGCAATCAATTCCACCGAATAGTATCCGGTAGAACGTTCTTAGCTTAAAAACTCAGTCTCGAGCACGTTAATTCCTTTTCTTCGCGCGTTATCCGTCGTCTCCCGCATTCAGAATCATTATATACGCGTAATATCCATTTTTTGTTATCTCCCGAATATCCCTGACGCCATTCACCGTCGCGACGTTAGAGTTCGCGTAAAGTCAAAAAATAGCGATCGTTTAACTCGCGGCGCGCGTATCGTTAGAACGAAATCGTACCTAAATTACGTGTCTCCAAACAGTCACCTTGCTGACACTGATCTCTGATGACAGATAGCGGTTGAACGTGAACGTTAGTCGATACAGGCACCACGTCGACCAATCTCGTTACTTCGACTGATGCTTAGAAATAGCCGTCGCGTACGCGGCTGGTCGATAATCGAATCTCACCATTCGGCCATTTTCGTTGTCCCCGTTATTAAGTTCGACACTCGCGGAAACCGCGGCGATACTTGACGGCGGCCTTGATCGCAAAAATGTTCGCGAAACCGCGGTCGGAAGGGACAACTGTTGGCGGGGGGGGGGGGGGGGGGGGGGTGGTGGAGGTGGTGGAGGGGTGGTTGCGGAGCGGGCCAGAAGTACCGAACGAAACTTATTATCAGGCACCGTAAATAGGTTGCTCGATTAGGGTAGGGGTGGTTGTACGTGCGGATATTATGCGGTGAGATATTACACCGCGACCTTTCTGTTCGTTCGAATTGCAAATGTCAGCTTGGGGTTTGTTCAAATATTGGAATAATCTCTGTTCGATGAGCGATTTATGTATTTATCATTTGAGGGGGCCCGTACCGATTCGCTTTTCCCTCTGATTTTCTCCCCTATCCGGAGGATTGGCACGCGCTCCATTCGGGGAATTTGCGCGTGGATAATTTTAAGCGAATAAACCGGTTTTGAGTACGATACCGTAACATATTTGAGGCATACGTTCTCGATTCGATAGAAATTTCTTCGGTTTTTACACATCAATCGGGGCTGCTGCGTATTTTCAATATAAATTCTGACTCGTTAACTCGCGATGCCGCGAGTTGTCTGAGCCTCGATTATTGCCCATCGATAAAACCTAATTCTCGTTTCACGAGTGCCTGAAGTCGTATTTCTGATCTGTCGTCGCGAGTATCAACGCACGCGCCACGCAATGTTACAGGTTACATTCCATCGTCTTTTCGCCTAAGTTTTCATTATCGTTATTATCACGTTTTAGGCTAAGTATTTGCTCATTTTCACTATCTCTACGCCCCGTAAACGTATCAAGTATCATCCTATCGGTTAACCCTCGCCGATAATAAATCTATCGCGAGTACATGAATCGCGTTAACGTTCGAGCCATTCGTTTCCGTTCCAATGGATTTCCCGAGGACAGAGAATCGATGTATCCCACGTCAAAAACCCACCCATCGCACCCGTGCGAGTCAAGATTTCGGTCCGTTTCAAAAGAAATTTCCTGACGATAAAGAGTCGATTTACTTCGTGCCGAGAGCGCGTTGTACCCTAGCACGAGTCAAGATTCGAGTCATGCAACTCTGGCGCTAATGGCTTATTCTAAAGAAATTTCCTGCCTATAAAAGATCGATCTATCCCGTGCCGAAAACCCACACACACACACACGTACCCCACCCCTTCGCGTAAGGCACGTTCGCATCGTCGATAATACAATAAAACACCACGCAGTTAACCAGTCGTTCGTCAATAGAATTCCGCATGCCTCGACGTATCGGCTTCGTCGCGAAAACACGGCGCAGGAAACTCCATTCGTTCCTATAATGGAGTCTCCTTTATTCGCGAGATTCGTTTCGACGATTCGCGCTTACAAAAGGTACGGTTTTACGTGTCGGAGCGGCGTAGAACGAACGCGAGGTAAACACGCGATGCGAGAAAGCTCGAGACGAGGAGAGAGGAAACTCGAATTTCGAGGATCGAGGGCGATGCGGGGAGCGTAGCTGTATTAATTGTTCGATATTGTCCAGGCGAGGACGGGAGCAGGGGTGAGAGGAGAGAATTTTTCAGTGGTCTAATTTTGTCAGTGACAAATCGTACGTTTTAGTAACCCCCGTTATCAGAGCGTGACGCTTAACATGTTCCCTGCCACGCGAATTTCGGTCAACTTCCCGGCAACGTCGCATCCAATTACCACCGTTATCTACGCCACCGTACCAGACGTTACGTTGCTAACGTTAGAATTACGCAAGATTACCGTGCACGGTGCGTTTAGCTTACCGCCAGTCACCGGTGATCCCTACCTCTCTATAGAAACGGCACATTTAATCCCGACTCCACCGGGGTTCTATTAAAGTTAGAGCAGAGACCGTTCGGATAATATCCCATTCGAATATTTCAGAGACGAACGATATTTATTTCGCCAAATTTACGGAGCTTTGAAATTAAATTAAAGTTCGGAAGAGAAGAGTTAATCTTTAAAACTTATTCTTATCGTTAGTCCACCTCGTAAGAATTCGACAATCGCGAGTCTGTGAATCATATTTCACGAATTATCTATTATTATATCCTTAATATGGCAATACTCGACGGATAGTTCGGTATCTATATGAAATTCAATTACAAGCCCGAGACTGTCGATCGTCCTAATAAGTCTCCCCATTCCCCCCGCCCGTTGATCCCTACCAAAGAGCAAACGGCAACGAACCTGTTAATAAGACCGCGGCGTGCCCCGAACCCAAGCGCCAAGCGCAAACCCGCCAATGTCCTGGAAATGTCCAGGTGACTACAACGAGAGTCTTCCACGAAGCAAGGACCAATGCTCTAGGCTCACGGAAAAACGGTGCAGCGCCGCGGCCGCCTACGCTGCCCTCAGGGGCAGCGAAGACGAGCTCGTCGCCGAGCACTGTCTCGATTCCGAGGACACGGCCCTGAAGACACCCGGTAGCGAGACCGAGGACACCGAGGACAACGGCGGCCAGATGGACGAGCCGCCCTCGCCCACCACCCGTCGCTTCCCCTTCCTAAGGCGCTTCCGCTCGCCGAGATTCGGCGAGGCCCATCACAAGAGGGTACCGACACCCATGAAGAGGAAGCACAGACGGAAAAAGAGCAAGGACGACATCATCAACAGCGAGGTGAACGTAACCGAGGAGGAGCCGCCCAGTCCTAATCAAGGTGGCGTGCCCGATCCTTATTATCCGATCTACCTGCCCATCGATCAGGCCTTTAAGGCCAAATACGTGTTCCATCATAAGAAGGGGAAGACCTTCCAGGAGAGGCTCTACGTGTTCCTCGAGCATCCCGGCGGTTGGATCTGCTTCGTCTATCATTTCACTGTGTGAGTACCATCGACGCGAAGCGTCACACTTTTATAGCAACCTCGATTTTCCGATATGCGCGCGGCGTCGTGAGTGAAATACGACTCCTCGCTCTACGGTGAGTCCGTGGAGAGAGAGAGAGAGAGAGAGAGGTGCTCGCGCTTTCCTGATATCCTAGATATTTTAAAGGATGTGTCCCGCGATACAGATCGGGTACAGCGGGATTTATTACGTTAGATCGACTCTTTATGTTTTATAATCTACCTGCCAAGGGCTACGTTTATATGTACGTATGTACCTCTACGTGTTCGAGAGGTTATCGCTGCGATAAGTACCTATTTACGCAAGGTATTAAAACAATTACAAAGCTCCCCATGTTGGACAAAACACCCTTTGAACAACCAATTAGGTGTTACAAAAATCCCTCGTATGTCTCACGTTCGAACATTCGGAGCATTTACATTGACGGCAATTTTCTCGACTCCGTCGGCGAACAATGCGTATTCCATTGTCCGCCCGCGTCGTTGCTGTCGACTCGCGCGTCCACGGCGAAACGGGCCAGAGGTGTTTCTCGGATACCTCCGGGAATCCCGATAGAAAAGCTACCGCTTGTCTCGTGAAACCGAGTACGGTCGGTTTATCTTTATCCGCCGCCCCAACGGTGGATTTTCACTATTTTCACCCTGGGAAACGCGTTTAGCGTTTCCCCGCTAAAGCGCTTTTGTTGCGATGCGAGTGCGTCGCTCACCGCTGAATACTTAAACGGGAATGTTGTGAAAGCCATCGCGCCGGTATGTTAATGCCGCTGTGTGCTTTGCTATTGTGCGGACCGTCGAAGTTCCGAAAGCGGCCTCGGTGAGGATGGAGCTGAGTCGATAGATGCTTCACTTTTTTTTCTTAAACCGTAACGCGCGATACGCTCCCATTGTTTTGTTTTCCTTGAAACGCGTGGATTATCGAACGTTACGCGATGAGTTAATTGCGTGGAAGTTAACGAAGCCAATGGATTTAGAATTTCTTTGTTCGTGGTGTTAAAATTGCGTTAGTTTCCATTGCGAAGGTTTTGCAAAGGTAGAAAATGGTGACTTTTACTTTATGCGCGTTAACGTTGCTATTATCATTATTAATTATTTATGCATGAATTAAATTATCAATGTAGAGTCGCGTTATTTTCGCACGAAACTAACGTTCCATAATTTTGTACGCACGATAAACTTTTACATTCAGTCTTTTAGAGCTTTTAGTTAGAAATTTCAATTAATCGGTTTGCTTAATTTCAATATTCCCTCCAATTTTCGATTTTCCGAATAAAATTGTAACCTTGACCGGTAAACATAAATTTGAATTATTTGTTCCTTGGAGCTCGAATAACATTGTATCTCTTGTACTCCTTTTACGACACCCCGGAAGTGTATACCTACATTTATCCCGTCGGTCCTTCCACTCAGCCAAGAATCATCACTACCGAAATACTTGGCCATGCATTATTCACGGGGAAAAGGGGGTGTATTTCATTTCTGCGAAGTTGCCTCGAAGTACCGCAACCTTTTAAATAATTCATTATGAAAACAAAGTGTAGCTCAACGCCTTCGAAGTCGATCGATCGCCGCGAGAATGTATAGGGTCGTTACGCGAGAATACACATATTGTCTCGTTAAATCGCAATTTGGGGAAGGTAATTTTTCTTACGAAACGGTCAGGGACTTTACGGTCATTACGTTACTTCTTCGCGAACTTAATATTTAAAACGTTCCGTTTTTTCTTATACACTGTTAAGGGTCCTTTTAAAAGTCTATCATCTTTCTATTAATTTTAGAACAGTGGCGTGGAATGTAATCTACACCACGGAGCAGATACTGCTTGACTACTGATACCTCGAAAATCTTGTCAGAATTATTAAGAAATTTCATGTAATCAATTCGTCAATTACTTGGTTACGTGTAATTTATATGATCGATACCTACAATTAATTCGTTATCGTAATAGTAAAATACTAACGATAATCACGTGCTAAAAAACTTACGACGTTGTGACGATCTAAAAATAATAACGATGGTTTAACGATGATCATCAGCGAATCTCGTGGAATTTACATCGTTCGGAAATATTTCTGGGAAAAAATTGAACTCGAACACCCGTTCCCGGGTTAAATTTATTAACATAAAAGAGAAAATTTAAAAGAATACAATGACACTCAGTCGCAACCTTGGAATAGGCTAAAAGTTCGCAAACTAAAAACCCCGCACAAATATAATTTAAATTAGAAACTTACATCAAGTTCCGACGAAACAAGTGATAATACATTTGCAGCTATTTGCCCGATAATATTTGCGTATAGTAAACGAGAATATTATCGGCCCAGGTCTCACCACGTGGAGGTTGCCGCTATTAGACACCCGAAGGGAGATAGACGCACCAGGCGCACCTCGATCTCCCCTTTACAATGGTTTCTTATTAATAATTTAACTAAGCGACAAACAGACAATGAAACGCGACGCGAAAATATTAGGGGAGAATTTAAGGTCCGAAAGCATTACTTACCCGCGACTTTCGCGTCCCCGGGCAAAAGAGCAGAGGAGTATTGCATTGGTCTGCATCCCACACGAGCTAAGTGGAGGACTCGGATGACCAAGACTCAGGAGTCTCTACGAGCACCGGCCTAACTGTGTTGGAGCAGACTGACGGCCCCCTCCAGGCTTCCAACCCAGGACCGATCCAAATTGGATATCAAAGACAAGTCCGCGCTACTGCTCACGCACTCCTCTCAGACCGAATCGTTACGTGCAAGTAATAACAATCGGACGAGAGGGAGACGAAAAACACAAAGCGACAATACAAGATTGTCGCAGAGAACTACAATTGAAAGTATCGAAATCGACTGTTTATCGCCCAGTGATTTAAACACACGCGACAAGTTACAAATACCTTAGAGATAATCGTGACACACATTCAGACGCATATCGATCGCTCTTGCACAATGATTTCTTATTAATAACTTAACTAAAATTATCAACGCTTGAACGATAAGCAAGGAAGGAAAGTTGTCCTTAAAAGTTATTGATGTTAAAATTATCGATAAGTTAAACTTGCCCGCGATAGATTTCAAGGGAGAATGTAAAATTAAAAGAATAAGAATTATATACTTATCGTCAAGCGTTGCAAATATACATATACTGAGTACGTACAGTCAGTTATAAGCGATGTTATAAGTAATACTTGAGCAAGAAACAGACGATGAAAGCGATGTGACGCAAAAATCAGCAGGGAGAACAAGTGCGCGCTACTGCTTACGCACTCCTCTCAAACCGAATCGTTACGTGCAAGTAATAACAATCGGACGAAAGGGAGACGAAAAACACAAAGCGACAATACAACATTGTCGCAAAGAACTAAAACTGAAAGTATCGAAAATCGTCTGTTTATTGCCAAGTGATTTACACCCACGCGACAAATTACAAATACTTAGAAATAATCGTGACATACATGCAGACTCACATCGATCTCTCTTGTACAGTAGTTTCTTAGAATTAATTTTTTTTAGAATGAGTTACTTTCTTCATTCTTCTTTCTTCAGTCTAAAAAATCTAAAACATTTAAGCCTAGACATAACATTCAATTAGTTAGTTAAATTTGAAATAAATCAATAATAACTATCACGCGACAAGAAAAATTAAGAGGTACAGGCCTGTACCACACCGAATTAAATGTCGAACCGATGATCAAACGAAGATGCTGAAATAGGAAATTCGAATCCCAAACCCAACGATGAGATGAGCAAAAAAACTGAAAAACAGTACATCAGAGGCGCGAAAACTAATAAGGAACCATTACGCAAAAAATCGGCGACCGCTTGACCACGGATGACCGGTGGTCAAGCGGTCACTTACCAGTGATGGTGATCATCCTCCATTAAGGTCCAGCGCTGCAGCTAGCGATCTGACCCCTCCGAGCGTCGCGGCCAGAACGAGCACCTTGGCGCGGCGGCACTCCCTGTACAGAAACCAAAGGTGAACCAAAAGTCGGCAAACTGGTCGTCAGAGGTGCGAAAACTGTTAAAATACCGTTCCGCGAAAAATTCGCGACTGCTTGACCACTGGTCACTCGTGGTCACTAGTGGTCAAGCGGTCACTTACCAGTGGTCACCCATCCTCCAAGAAGATCCCGGGGCTGGAGCTGATGCTGGAGAACCGGTCCCACCGATGGCTGCAGCCAGACTAAACTCCTTGGCGCGGCACTCCTTTTACAGAAACCAAAGGTGAACCAAAAATCGGCAAACTGGTAAGGGACCGTTCCGCGAAAAATCCGCGACTGCTTGACCACTGGTCACTCGTGGTCACCAGTGGTCAAGCGGTCACCAGTGGGCAGGCGGTCACTTACCAGTGTTCACCCATCCTCCACGAAGATCCCGAGGCTGGGGCTGGGGCTGGAGCTGGAGCTGGAGAAGGAGAAGCGGTCCCACCGATGGCTGCAGCCAGACTAAACTCCTTGGCGATGCGCCGCTCCCTATACAGAAACCAAAGGTGAAACGACGGTCTTTGAACTGTCGTTTTCAAATATTTTTGCCAAGTGTATCCTATCTTTGGAGATATCGGTAGTTGAATCTAGTATTTGGAACGTGAGCTGTTCTTTGACCATCGTCCACTTTTGACTATCTAAAATATTATTGCATAATACATATTGTAATAATACGGTGGTTTACCAGAGAACCGATTTCTCGCGAAACGTGAGTGAACCACTGCGTTCCAGGCGTTTGCAGATCCGTTTTCTAAAACTAATGTCGATTTATTTAATTTAATCAGCGCTCTGCGCTTTTCGCAGAGTGCTCTCATTCTTCGCATCATTACGCGGTAGCTCTCGCACACGCACGCATTGATCATTCTTCAATTATACATCCTGCGCGCATCGATCGCTCATCTTTTCGCTCACACGCGCCTCCGTCTGTACAGTATGGTGTCCTGAGATAAAAGTATGAACGGTACCGTTCGCAAAGCTCGTTAATCCGCACGAGTGCTGAAGATTTTATTCGATTTGATTTATCCGCTTAAGAGTTGCCCGTCTTCAAAAGTGCCAAAAATAACAGATTCCGATGTTTGGCCTGAAAATGGATATTTTTACCCGTTTAAGGATTGACAACTCCCCAGTGGATGAACCAAATCGGATGAAATTTTCTGGAAACGTGCGTATTAACGAGATCTGCCCTCGTACCATATTTGCAAATGGCACGCTTTCGAATGTGTTCGTTATCTCGAAAATGTGCAATTTCGAATTGCGAATCAAAAGCGAAATGTTTGAACGAAACGCAGAAAATTTCATCGCGATCGATGTGCTTTGAAAAAAAAAACACTTACCGTGACATTTTAACCATCGAAATATTTGTTCGAGCCACCGCGGCATATCTATATCTACCAATTTGTTTCACTCTGTTTTATCAACGGCATCGCTATTTGTCGACGACTCTCTCACGCGGAAAATGGGTCCTAGCGATATTTTTTAATAAACCGCTCTTTTACTTCTTTTTTTTCCTACACCGTTTGTTTGCGTAACGTCAGCAACATTTCTGATAATAAACTGTGCTATCGAACTTTTGACGACGCGAAACGTTACGGTCGGAAATTGCCACGGAAGTGTCTTTCATTTTGCGCTCGATGCTCCTGTCGCCGTGTCGAACACGCCATTCATTTCCGGAAACGTGTATCTATTTTTCGTTCAAACCGAAAATAACTCTGTCCACATAATTTAGTTTTACAATTGTTTCCTTCGTTCCGTGCCACCAAATAGTGAATTACCAATTTAATATCATTGAATCTTAATTCGACTAGAGCTGTAAAAGTGATCGTTTCGTCGTATTCGCGTATTTTTCAGCGAGAATTTCTACGATTGGCATCACTCGTAAAATCAACCCGCTTGTCAAACATTTCCGCGTTGTACAATTATTGAAAAAAAGAAATAATAAAAATCTTTCGACATTTACCGCGTTATCGAACAAAATGACCGTCACACTGTTAATCGCGATACATCCTCGTTGATTCCTATATCACGATTAACGCGCAATTATTCGAACAGAGTTTATCACTCGAGCGCCAAGTTTATCACTTCGCGCACATTACTCAATCTTGTCGCAAACCCGAATGTTTGTTCCCTGTTTTCACACGAATCGTAAACCGTCTTGCGTCCCGCAACAATTGCCGATCTTGCTCGAGTGGTTACTCTAGTGTGATATTTCAAGCTGTTCGAATTACTCAACCTAATGGCATTAGTCGTATTAAAGTCGTCGTTCGGAGATGTCACGGTAAGCCACCAAAGGAACCGCGATTGTTCTAATAATGGGTCGGTGCGTTTTCCGTAAGGGCATAGAAAACAGACCCGAGAGATCGATTGTCGTCGGCAGGAATCCATCTCGAAATCGCATTGAGAAGCGACGATTATTGTTTCGGATAGAACGGGTTTTCTACTCGAATGGAAAAAAATATACCTCATCTCGGTTGATCGGCCTCTTATCGAAATTACCTTTCTCGTTATAATTGACTACTCTCACGGGGAACGGAGAACACAATCGGAACCGCGGAGTTTTCGTGCAACCGTATTCGAGGCTTCCGAGACAAATTGTATGCGCCGTACTTGTTCCTGGCGCATAAAAGAAAGCCCTCCCCTAATAGGAGTAACTCTAATGCTTTGGCCCACTTTTGTCAACGTAAATAGCGCTCTGTTATTAGGTGCAATGCATATGCAGGCTATTTGCGTGACGGCTGTTATTTTTAGATGAAAATCACTCTCGCGGACATACGCGTGCATTCGTATCGTGTGCATTAGAAATTCCTGGTGCATTGCACCCATTTCTCCTTTCGTCGACGGACAACGTTGAATTTTTAAATAACATTCAACGCACCGTTATTTTCCGTTTAAACGAAGCTGAAAATCACCTTCGCGAACCATAAAGATATAGTTAAATAAATGTTGGGGTAACCGCAAATAATTTCTTAGCGAATGTTCATTAGTAATAAAATTACTTTATTGACCAGTGCATTTTGTCGGGCAAACGAGAGCGAACTTTGAACATGTTACGCGCGGCTAATTTGTATGAAACGCTAAAATGTCATTACCTACTGATATATAAAAGCGCAAATAATGATGTTCCGAATGTTCGTCTAAACTAAAAATTTCGCCGTCCCTTAATTCTTGAGAAATAATTCTCACGGAACGCGCAACTATTAAAAAACAAGAAGCATGCCCCTTTCTTAATATTGTTGCATAATATTATTATGTATGCGTACCTTTTGCGATAAGACAGAGACGCGGTTTCAATTTATTCGTGCGATACAAATATTATCAGGTTCGATGATCCCGTGCGAATCAGTCGTAGCGAGTGCAATCGACCTGCTTAAATATTTTCCACATCACTTCGTGGCCCCACCTAAACGATAACCTCGTTTCGCGGATACGCAAACATTTGCCCCGATTAAAATTCCCGCTCATCGATGCGCGCCGAAGATATTTGTCAGATACAACATTTTACGCGTGAAAATTAAGTTTTCCAAAAGTGCATCGAGTTTTTCTATCGTTTTTCTATTCGCATTCGTCCGGACGTGAATACCTCGTCGCGAACGAATAATTTGTAGCTGGACCGACGGCATTATCGCAGGAACTACATGCGCGCGGACTATTATTCATCGATGACATGTGGGTCAATTGACGTATACGTTGCGCACAATGGGGATACAATAACAGTACCTTTGGAGTTTACTTCGTGGCCCACGCGATTCGCTTTGTATCCCCCTTTTTTTATTCACAATACCTTTTTTCTCATCGTGGGAAGGAACTTTGATCAAAAACACCTCTAAGAAATCGTATACCCGCAACGCTCTATTTCGGAAAGTCTCGTTTACGAAGCTGGTTTGATTAAAAATTGTTATACATTCTTAAAATGTATTAACTGCTTTCTGTCAAAATATTCTCAAATTCGTGGAGTGCGTTATGATGCGAGGGTCCACATTAATCATCGTATATTGCTTTTAATCACTAATTTTAAGCAGCACTTGCAGGTACACTTGCAGGAACAGAACAGGTAGGCGTCGTGGGCGAGAGAAAACGAGAAGAACAAAAGAAAAATTTCGAACCAACACTTTAGTTAGATACTGTAGGTTGGATTCAGGTACTCGCACCGTGCGTTACAATCCTTTGGGGTTAAGAAGTTCCTCTGTATATTAATTGTTCTATAATTATACCTCGGACCCTTTATGTCGCAATTGTACAGGAGACACGTCCGTTTAAAAAACACGAATGCTTCTTTGGCCGCTGACAGAAGAGTATTTAATATTCGTAAAATGAATACCCATTTTATTTTAGATTTGGACCATGCTTGTCGACGAACTAATTGCGCAACAGTGAATTGCAATTAAGCTTCCTTCGTACGCGTACATATTCATGCATTAATCGTCATTCCGGAAGTTAACCACAATTCGTATCACGAGTACGTTTAGCGTTATCGATGGTTACCCGAAGGATCGACCAATTTAACAGAAATTTTGCGAATACAATTATAATCGGAGGACCGCATTTTCCGCTTTCTTAGTATTGCGTATTATCTACGCATTTATTACTGGGACATTTCCTCCAATCTTGATATGCCTCTAATATTTTCCGCTACAGTTTCCATATTTGACTGTTCCAATTGGGTTTTAAATTTGGATTAAAATTTGATCTTGCCGTTTTTAATTCACCGTATTACATCGTTTGTTTTCGATAACGCCCGCTATTACTTGGATAATGGGTCTTTGAGCGGTGAAACGTTCGGATAATCGATCTTCGAATAATCGAGGCCCTCCCGTAGGAGAATATCATTCGTCACTATCGGTTCTGGTCGAATTGCGAGAGATACGGCTCGAATCAATCGAATTCAGAGTTTTTCTATTCGAGTTTCTAGTTTCGCGACGATGCGATCGCTCAGACCTTTCGCCTTTAAGAAATTGCTTCCCGATAACATGCAATTCTCCGATTCTCACGATCGCACCCCTACGATACATTTTAATTCCTTCCATCAGCGAAGAGTTCTCCAGAGAAATCTCGAATTCATTGCGTTTCTTTTAAATCGAACCGTCGAAATCGCGTCTTCAACGGTGCTTTGGGAGCAATCGATGAGAAACAAAGAACTAAATATCCAACGTTTAGTGCCTTTCAGGAATTGATCGCGTATCATCAGTCTCATCCACGTTACCATTACAACATCGCCGTACAACACTCAATCGCAAAGCAAACATTCTATATACCGAGTCGCAATGAGCATCGGCGAGATAAAATACACCGCGCCAACGTTTACGTCGACGAATTTCAAAAGGGCGATAAATCCAAAGACGTCCACGGAAACGTTAGAAAAAGAGGAAAGAGCGTGGACAATTATCATAGTAGGTCGACGAAGGTGACCCGTAAAGCCGGGGTTAGCCCCCGAAGGGTGTACATCGGAATTATAGTCTCCCGACACGCCATCTTAAAGTGTATTCCACGATCAAGCCGGCTTCGTTAACGCCGCGCTCGTCGTTACTTAACGAGGTATAGCGCTAATAAATTACCGGTACGAGCGGTCGAATCTAACGCTCGCAATTACGTGCCAGAAACTGCCCATTTTGAATTTCCTCGAGCGATATGCGCTTCCCGAGCGGAAAAATCAATGGCTGTCCGTTTGAAAGGTACAATAATATTACCGTGCTACTCCACCTGTTAATCGTAGTCTCGTTTTCCGCAAAGAAGAGAGAACAAAAATCTGACTTGAATTATCCGAGGTATCGTATCTTTGACGGACTACCGCCATTCACGGGACACTCTGTATATTAGTTTATCTGTTCGTCGAATCCAGTGAACCACGACGAATGGACGAGGAGGAATTTATTAAAATTAAAATAATCCATTTGGATTCTCATTCTATCATCGTTGATTTCAATCACCTCCGCTTTTAATCTTTCGCGGGTTTAATCAAACTCAAAGACACCTATCGAGGAGAGATTAACCCACGAACACCAACGCGTTTAACATTGTACGTCATTACGCGGACGTAAGCGATTCTGATCTTCAGGGCGATTAATAAAATTCAGCATTACAGATACGCGAGAGGAAGAACTACGTGCCACTTGCGATATATTGTTTTACGTATTGCCAATGAAAATGGTGAATTTGATCTTTTGCATCGGTAATAAATAATGCGTTTGATCGAAACTCATTGCCCGCGTTATCCACGGTATCAAAGGACGATTGTATGGCACTCTTGTGACTTTGTTCTCCATTCTACGAGTACAATTCTACGTTTGGAGTTTAACACGCTACGCGGCAACCTTCGTTGTCAAGTAACGCGGATTACTATATTTAACTTGTAACACTGTTACGGGCCAAACTATCGAGAAGTTATACGTTGCGACGTGCGATCGATCGATATCATAACCGGCCATATGTCACATTTTCTCGAGCAACACCTTTGCGCGTCGACTAGCGTTACTCGGGCAAACTTGAAATCCGAACGAACATCGCCAACGATTGTTCGTTCGGAGTGATTTCTTTAAACTTTTGTAAGCAATTGGATTAAGTGTGTAATGGGTCTTGCGGGAAACAAAGTGTGTATGGCATAAGTTCGAGGAAAAGTTACAGGAAGTGTAGCTTATCGCGAGCGCGCTTTACCGTTCAATTAATTGGAGCTACAATTACTCTCTATATCAGTTTGAGGATCTGATTTATGCGTCAATATGTTACACATTTTAAAGCCTGTGTAGTAACATAGGCCCGAAGTAAAATATTTAAACCATCGTCGTCCCGAAAAAAACGTCAGGATTAATTTTAATCAGTCCTCGCATAATTCCTCTAATATTTCATACCATATTTCTCAGACTGTACAGACTTGATTACTATGACAGTCGTTGAAATATTTCACTCAAAAAATACAAAAGATCGATCATGCACTACAGGGATTATCAGGAAGTGGATCGCGCGAAGATGGATGTGTACTTTCCTGAAATTATCTAAGGGCAACGCGGAAACATTGCACCATTCGCCATCGCTGTCAACGCGATGTAAAACCTTGCGCCTTGAGATATTAGTCCTGTCGCGTCGCGATACATCTTTAACGCCCCTGTACAAATTATACGTATCAAGTACATCGGGAGCAGAAAGGATTACGCATCGCGAGTCTTAATTACCATAATTTGCACGAGGGAGACCGTGCCGTGAGTCCGGAATCTTAAATACCCAACGTACCCTGTACACGATATTCACCCAACTCGGGGACACGATTAATTACGCGATTACAAACTTCGGCCTCCCTGGGAATCACGATTTTCCTCTACAGCGCGTAATCCACCCCGTAGTTGAATGACGGGACTAAAACTAACGTTCCAGGGTTGGGTTTACCTCCGGACAGCCATCGTTTCGCTAGAACCAACGTTCCGCCTGGATGGAAGTATCCTTCCAGGCCGTAGGAACCGCATGAATTGCAAAACACGGAAGCAGATGTCGTAAATGTCCTACTTTGAGAACCGTCGACGTTCGCGTATGAATGCCGTGACCGCGGTACCCCCGCGGGTGATAAAATGGTTGAAATCGATACGTAATTCATGCATATAACACACCGTATTTATAAAT
This sequence comes from Pemphredon lugubris, assembly GCA_933228935.1. Taxonomy (NCBI): domain Eukaryota; kingdom Metazoa; phylum Arthropoda; class Insecta; order Hymenoptera; family Crabronidae; genus Pemphredon; species Pemphredon lugubris. The sequence continues at coordinate 24,407,010 of OW121817.1, read as the reverse complement.
AAATTCCTCTTCTGTGACCTATTCGTACATGGTAATGAACGCCGCGAGGAAAGAATCGTGTTTGCCTCTCATGAATTTATAACGACGAATGGAATCGCGATGTCGAAGGAACAAACGCCGAGGGATGGCGATATATCGATAGGTTTCAGACGGCGCTGGATATATTTTAGATTAATCAGTTTAAGTAATTGAAACCGGGTATACATATATGCGGCAACTCGCGTTAATATTTCAGCGCTAGGAACGTTTAAATTCGTTCCTACTCTTTAGATATTAATGAACGTCACTCTATGTTAACGCGAGAAATTCCCTGGATAGGCCGATTCTGCCATTTTTATTGATAATTCTACGAATATGTTCCTTTGCGAACCGTTATTTGCAAAGTTTTTTAAGACTTCCTTTTTTTGTCCTTTCCATTCGGAAAGTTCTGATATATATTTGTTTCGTGACCCGTACTTTGCGGCAGATATAAGTAGATAATAATGTAGGACCCTGTTTTTACGTTCCAATTCAGGAACTTCTGATGTATCATTTTTCACGGACTATATTCTGCGACAGATATAAGTGGATAACAATCGACCACCGTTCAAGTTTGAACAAATTGTTACGAGTATCGTTGCAATTCTTACGGTATCGAATTTTCATGTGGAATTTTATGAAAAAATTTGAGTGACAAGGATTTTTGTTTACTTGCAAGTCGCGTGCGATATTTACATATATCCGGAACGAAAGTTTTATACACGTAGACATTCGAATGTCCAATTTATGGCCACGTAATGGAACGAAGATAGGATATTATGGTTGGACGATTCGTGTTGAAGTATCGTGACGTCCGGTAATTAATGCGTGTTATGGGAATAATCGATACTAATTATGGAAATGTGCGATAGACTCGTATCATATATTTCTCACGCCTGACGTTTGAATTTCCTTCCAGGTTCATGGTGGTATTGGTGTGCCTCATATTTAGTGTTTTGTCAACGATAGACCAGTACAGTAACTTCGCGAACGAGACTCTCTTTTGGATGGTGAGTACGATTTTTGTATGATTAATAAATTGCAAAAGTATTGTAATCGTTCGTCTGTCGCACGCACGAGGTTGAGTACGATCAATCTGTATTCATCCACCGTCACGGTATTCGTGATCCACACGTAATTCTAAGTAATTCCTTAAGATCGCGTTACCGTTTCATGGATTCATTTGAACCCCTTGAGCCTTTAGTCGCAAAACAAATACTCTTTTTAATTCGCACGGCTGAATGCGCCGTTTACCGTAAGAAAGCTACAGATGGAATGCAAATTCGAAGAGAAACGGGATACTATTGCCCGGAATGCGACGTTGATTTATGCATTCCTTTGTTTTAAAGTCCATCGTATAAGGAGCAACCATTAAGCACTAGGTAAAAACACATTATTTACAATTAGAAACAATTTACGCGATAAAAAGAGTGAATGGTTTTTTCACAGTTTATGATACTTTTAGCGAACGCTCAAAGGGTTAAGTGGTAATATCGATAAAAAAAAGTGCATTTTCTATGTTCTATGTTCATTCTATCTATGACAAGAAGTTGTAAAAAGAACGTATTTCGGCTACGTTTTCAAAATAAATACTTTGTGCGTGATAAATTTTGAAACAGGGTTAAATTATTGATGGTTTAAGAACGAAATCCTCAGTCGTAATTTAAGATCGATTTAGTGTCTCGATAAATCGTTAATTAGTTTTTCCAGACCTCGTGAAAAACTTGACGCGATATAAGAACGTGGTATTTCTTTTTAACGGAATTTTATCTAATTTAAGTGGAAGGAGATTCTGTCGCGGCAGGAATTCTTTGCCGCAGCTTTGTGTTATCCGTGGTTGCGAGTTATTACTGCAATAACGTCGCGTAGAGGTATTTTTTTTATGGTCACGGTAGTTACACGAAGTTAGTTTTAGAACGAGAATAGCGACGGAAAAAATTAAAAGCTTACTTACAATTAGAGTGGGACTCGAAATAAGCACAATAAGCGGGAAGATACCTTAACGAGAAAACGTGATTAAAATGTTCCATCGCGAAAATGTAGCTAAATTAAAAGTAACAAGACAGCGTAGAGTCAGTTTAATACACATTCCCGCAAACATTAACGTGTTATGACGAATAACATACGAGTCTCGCGTTTGCGCCTAAATTTGCGTAGATGAAACATCGTTTATACGAAGTTAAAAATGAAACCAAACATAGAATTGAATCCAGGATGAGTCAGTTTCAGAATGCAGTTGGGCTTCTGCCAAGTTTTGCTGGCTTGACGTATTTAAATATATTCAATTAGATTATAATAAATAATAAAGCACAGCGGAATATCCGTTTTAACGTTCCCAAGGAACGAGTTTGCCTGCGAATTTACCTAAATCAGATTCCGATTGCGCGCCCCGAATCTGAAAATTTAACGTGAAATAAAATCCTTTATGAATAAAGCAAATATAATTATCAAATAATAAAAATTTCGATCGGTCCTTATTTTAAAGTGGTTACAATTTAACAATAAATTGAGACAATGTTTACTATATATTTCGCCAATTTTCCGCGCATTCTTGCAACCGTAACATCATTCCAATAATGATAGCAATAAGAAAAAAGAAAATAATAATTAGGAGCTGCAGATGGGGGCAAACTTCGCAACGAAAGATCCATTCTAATCACGGCGAAGCGTTTTAACGAAATTTTCGACAAGACGAGCTTTGCCTTAATTGAAATTCTACCAAGTTTTCTCGGCTTATCGCATTTCGGAGACGGCGTGACACGTAGTTACGTAGGCTATTATGCAAATTTCGCGTAGAAGTAGAAGTTGACGGTAATACGAAGGGACTTGCACCGGTCTGTCCCTAAATGATAACCACCCTTCTCGAATCTACTATCTGCTCGTCTTCAGCCACTGTCGGACGGATCTTGGATGTTTACGTACCTTCGGTACACATCGTAAAAAGCTTTTTACGGTCCGTATTACCGAGTTTGACGTCTTGACATTTTCGCCACGATGACAGCGGTATCATGCGCTTCCGGCGTTATTCGATAGGACGTATAAAAATAATGGTAGAAGAAAATTGTATCGTTAGCCATATTCTTCCCGAGTCTCCTTCAATTACCGGTTAGGATGACTTTTTAATTGATCGCAGGCGTAATGTTTATCCGGATGACACGCTTCAAGGAGAAAAAGGAACATTGCAAAGCGAGATAGAAAGAAACATAAGTCGCAATCTTTTAGGACGGTCATGTGCACGATGAAAAATAACTAATTTTTTCATTAACAAAATAGTATGCATAATAAAAAAGGGCCGTAATGAATTGCTTGGAGAATACGTGGATGTTTCAATTCAGGGGAAAATTATTTTAATTATAGTCAAACGACCGGTCGCCGATTGAAATATCTCCGAACTAGCTCGTGCAATATTTTAAAGGATACGTAAACATACTTATTTGCTTACATACATATATTTATTCCAAGAAGGTCAAACTGTTTGCGATATCGTATTGTAGTATCATCGCTGAACACTAGAGACTTATCGCTAATTACTGCTTATCGCTGACACACGTACAGGTGCCATGAGCGTACATTTTGATACTAACAATAATTGCATTTACTCGTTCCAAGGGTAGGAAAGCCTTCGTGCATGAAAATAATTCCATAGATACGACGTGAAATTATCTTTGTTGCGAAATGTACGAGCTGTCTTTGTTTGCGAGATAATACGGCCAGTTTCGATGTATAGTTGGTGCCATATAACGTTGCCTGTCATCCCTTTTTTAGATAATCGACGATTAAATCGTCTAGTTACGAAGACAGCGAGATTTAATACCACGTCCCACGACTTATTTGAATTGCACCGAACAAGTTTCGTGCAAGAACTTGTGACTCTTCCGTGTAAGCCCTAAACTTCGTAATCTGGAGCAACTGATTACACGCGCGATAAACATTGATTGCATGGAATAATTTACATCCAGAGAGCAAGCGAACTCGTGGATAGTTGCGTGTCTATACGTACCTTCGCTATATCCCGCTAAAAAATAATTATGTATATACAGAGTGTCCCAAGAATGGTGGTAGTCCGATAAAGGTGTGGTACCTGAGAGAATTCAAAGCAGGTTTTTCATCGTGAAAAATGTTGGTTGTGCTTTGATTAATGAGATACTAACGGGAAACGACAGCCAATCGGAGAAGAAACGGGTAAAAAAAAAAAAACGCCGGTGGTCGGTTATCAGGTAGGCCAGCCTAACAGCGCGTCGATAGCTAGTAGCGCCAGTCACCTAACACGCCCGTTTCCGATTGGCACTCGATTTTCATTAATATATGTATATCATTAGCTAACGTCGCTTCGGATATTTTTGATCGGGGAAAACCTGCTTGGAATTATCTCAGGTATCGCACACTCAACGAAGTACCACTATTTATGGTACACTCCAGTGATATTTATTCAAAATACATTTATTATTTTATTCTATTTCAAGTAGGAATCGGTACAAGTTCTCTCGCGGCGTTTCTAATTTACAAAACCGGATTTTTGCACGCCCTTTAACTTGTCAGCGAGCGAGTGCTAATTATTACCGTGATTATATCGCAGCTGCTCGTTACCACGCCACAAAATCCAGAATTAATAACGTGTAATACATATAACGTGTCGCTAATAACAATCGATAATGGATCGGGTGTAAATTACACCCTTCTCCGGTTACTCGCGCAAAATATAATAGAATCGTACGTTCATTTCGCGCAACGGATTACTCAAAACATTAATACGTTCTTTCGCTGTTGCGCGGAGTGCGATTCGTCGGTTTCCATAAATCGTTAAACGGAGAGATCGTAAAGTTCCGCGTGTCTCGGCGGGAACCATCATTTGCACGGAATAATAAAAATGTTTTATTAATTTACATAGAGTCCTGTTAAGCGTCCTTCCCTTGCAATAATCACTTTACGATAAAAAGTTTTCACATCGGACCTTTACGCGAGAGCGTCAAAGTTGGTCCGAGATCGGTCGACGTTGCAATTCTGATATCGATGTCCTCATTTTTCCCTGGGCGTCGCGGCGTTACAGTAAAGGTCGTACAATCGATATACATGCACGATCTCTATACGCCGCCACGTTCATTGCGCATTTATTTTAAGAACGGAGAACTAATGACCGTAGCAGCCTGGAAAGTCATCACGGAAATGCCGTTCACTGGTCTATGATTACAGGCGACAGTAACATTTTCTTTTCCCACATATTTCGCGTATCGATTTGTTTACTAGCTCCGGTGGTATTCGAGTAAAGTTCTGTACTTTGGCGATCGAGTAAAGATTACCGTGGTTGACGTTACGTCGTCTTTGCCCGATTGGCCAGGAATGCTGCAAGTTGCAATACAAGGAATAAAATGTGTAGAATACATGGAAATGGAAGTCTCACGTAAATTTGGCATATTTCCGTCTACTAACGGTTGAAAACTTTGAATGACACAAAGTGACGTGTAGAACGAAAAAGAGAAATTGATGGCACGCGGTTCCCGTAAAATGCAATATTTCTTCGAAAAAATACCGTCAATCACGAAAAACGCGAGGTACAACGCAAAACTGGGTCTCTTCCGGACAGAAAATCGAAAACTGGTTTCAACTGGAATATCTTAAAAAATAATTAAAAAAAAGAAACCGTAAATTCTTTCGTCCGCAACCTTTTCGCCGTAATCGTAAAATCGTATTCTGCCGTATTTCTACGTTTGGAAAAGGTTACTCGATGCCAGAGAAAAAAATCTACGCTGTGCAAGAGAAAAGAAGAACAATATAGATATTTGGAGAATTAATCAGAGTTATTCGAACGCATATCCGTGTTTTTCGGACTACGTTCCCCAACGTCAAATGATTTCTCGTATGCTCTAATAACGATAAATGCAAGGCGATACGGTGATTTAAAAACGAAACTTTTTGTTTGGAAACAATTAATGATCTTTTTCTCCTCCGCAGGAAATATGTTTGGTGGTATTTTTCGGTGTCGAATATATGGTGAGGCTATGGAGCGCGGGTTGCAGATCGAAATACATGGGCTGTTGTGGCAGACTGCGATTCATACGAAAACCGATTTGTATCATAGGTGAGTGTCTCGCGTTTCTAATGTGTACATCGCTGATAGATCGATCACCGTGGTCACGAACTAGTCCAATATTCTCGCAGTTCGAGCGACATCCCCAAAGTTAAATCCAGAATGTTCCCCCTTTTCATGGAAAAGGGGGTTGCTCGACGGTCGAAACTTCGTTGTCAAATTGTTTGGAGTCGGTTATGCGTTCATTATCACGATGTCGATGCGGAAAGTACTAACCGATGGTGAAACTCGACCCGATAGTTGAGGGGGAATATTTATCTCGATGTATTTGTTAATTATAATGATCGCGGGATAGAAATTGCGGTTGGATCGCCACTTTTCAATTCCAATATTTTTGAAAGTAGATTTTGTCTAATTGTAACTGAATTTCTTTATTTATGTGAAGTTGAAAATTGTTGTCATGACTCTGAAAAGCTTCATTTTTGAAATCGTGGTAACGCTTGTTCAAAGCGATTGCGGTTTCGACATAAAGCGGCTTACAAATTTTTTTAAAATTAATTTGATATAAAATGAATTTAATATTTGTTGAGCCGGCAGACTCTTCTCGTCGCGTGCAAAATGCGCGTAACGCTGTTTCGCTGAACGCAATACCGGCTCGCGTAAATCAGGCGAGTGGGTACCGCGCAATATAAGTCGTGATTAAATCAACTTTACGGGGAAGTAAACGGTAACACGAGCTCGGATATTAATCGAATTATGTGTCGCGCGTTTATAAGCATAGCCGATTACGCGTACTCGTACACCAACATAACCCTTCACGTTCTCGTTTTCATTGAATTTCAAGGGGGGGGGGAACGATGTAGGAAAATTTCAAGTACGACAGGTGCACGCAATGTCCCCCGAGAATTTCGTAATGAAAAAAATTCGTTAAAAGCTTTTTGGGAATCTATTTTAAACTCTCTATACTTACTATCGGAATCGAAACAAATACTTTCGTAAACTGTGATAATTAAGATATCGACCGTTGAATTTTTACTTAGAATTCCGTAAACGTTGATGGATATCTTAACTCGTAAAATGGTGCATGCCATTATGTGTCGGCAGATTTAATTGTCGTCGTGGCATCCATGGTGGTTCTGTCGGTGGGAAGCAATGGTCAGGTGTTCGCTACTTCCGCCATAAGGGGCATTCGATTTTTGCAAATACTGCGAATGCTCCACGTCGATCGGCAAGGTGGAACCTGGAGACTCCTTGGTTCGGTGGTTTTCATTCATCGCCAGGTACGTTCATTAATTCATGAAATTAACATAATATAAATTGAATTCAATAGTCATTGATAACGAGAAAAGCCGGCTTACATCCGGATAACAATGATCTGTTTCTTAAAATTAAACAAAATCGAAATGTACTTGGTGATACATTTATTTGGGACACCTCCACGGATTAGTTGTTTATACATTATTTTTAGCCACTCACGTTTCACCTCGTTTCTCGTTATAATGGGTAAATCCGAAGTATGTACAAGTATCTCCCGCAAATTTTGCAGGAGCTGATCACGACGTTGTACATCGGATTCCTAGGTCTTATTTTCAGCAGTTACTTTGTATATCTTGCCGAGAAAGATGCCGTCGGGCCCGATGGGAAAACAGACTTTTCCAGCTACGCCGATGCACTTTGGTGGGGGGTGGTAAGCGTTTCTAACAATAACCATTCATTAAACTTTACGTAACGAGCAAATTGACGATATGCAACCGCGTTATCGATCATCAAGTTCTCTATAATCGCGTTTTGTTTATGCGCAACATTTTACATTCTGCGATCGACGATAGAATTCTATATTTTTCGAGAACAATACCACTGTTTCGCTGTTCTTCTCTGCTCAACTTATCCCAACGACAGACGATTAAAGTCAATTTTATGATCGTCCCACTTAAATTAACGCCCGCGAATGAACCTTTTATTTCTCCCGGGTACACTTTCGTACTCGATTTAAAGAGTGAGTCAATTATCCGTCAAACGATGGCACTTTGGCGTGGCGCGTTAAATGCGTTTTTATTCGTCGTCGAGAACCTATTGTTAAGATAGGAAAATGTGTGCGTGTGTGTTTTTTTTATTGGCTCTCGTGCCTATACATTTCCACCTGGTATTCCGAGCGTTACGCGAAGTGAGCGATGATTAGCGAATTTTGTAATTTAATAATTTCAGGCGGATGCAGCGTTCGAACTCGTCAAATGCTTTACTCGTCAATTGAATTTTATTTTTCAAATACGCGACAGGACGATTTGTATTAAAGAGATTTTGATATTTCCGTTTTTCCCGATACTTTTTTCAATTTTATGTTTACCGACGAACGTGTCGCGAATATTCGTTCGCCTTTGCGAGACATGCTCAAATTTGTACAAATAAACGTTCGCACCCGCTCGAATTCCAAGCGAATCGATCGGGGAGCCTAGGTTTATACGCAAAAACAATTCAGATTGTACAGGTTTGGATTAATCGAACCAACGAATTCATTGGGCATCTATAAATACGAGTAATTATTTCAGTCCGTCGATTTTATTGGTTGACCCCTACCGAGTTTCGTTAACGTGCACCTCGTGCACGTTAAATTGTGCGCATGATATGGTCGGAAATAAACGTTCATTAGCGACCGTACTAATTATTCGAGAAACGTGCCTACGTACTTATAATGCTTTATAAGCACCCAGCGGAAATAGAATTGAATAATAAGACCTGAATCGAGTGCTGTTTAATACGCTACGACCATTGTATCCTTCTCTTTATACTCGTTTCGAGTCGTGAGAAAAATATAATGCCCAATTATAGGAATTTTGCACCACCGAGCTATTTCGTAGCAGCGATTTCATTAACTTCTCTTCGCGGGTCACGTTTTATCAAAGAGGCACGCGTAAAGAAACTCAAGATATCGATATCTCGAAAATATATGTACTGAGAACTTTTTCGGGACGTCATACAAATATTCGCGAAATTTCCTAGAACCCAGGTTTAATCCCTTCTTTCGTAGCCATCGGGAAGAATGAATAATTTCTATGGAAGTCTAATGATTAATACACTTTATTAAGAGCACTTTGGGTCAGCGTAAAGGGTGTTAAGAGTGCAATGTTTGGTTGACATTTCAGATCACGGTAACCACGATTGGTTACGGTGATACCGTACCGCAAACGTGGATGGGAAAAATAGTGGCTTCGTGTTTCAGCGTATTCGCGATATCCTTCTTCGCACTTCCAGCCGTGAGTATAAAACGCGTACTTGTAAATACCCTGTCCCTCGATCTCTCGATACGACGAACCGTTAACGACACTCCCAAGCGTAGTTTCGTTGTCGAAATGTTCCATGCGAATCGTTCTCAATTCACTTAGGAAAACCATGTTCGCGCTCAACTTAACCTTGGAACCCTAACCATTCGTCGATTCAACGAGCACTGATGCTTTTATGCTGATTATTTTTAGCCTGCTGTTTAAATAATTTAGTTATTGAATAAGTATAATAATGAAAAAAGAAATCAGACTAATTTCAACTATTTATGCAGATTTCATACTATAGCTGTCAATTGGGTGAATGTTCTAAAAAAAGGTGTAAAAATAAGATCAGCGTTCTAGGGTTAAATCGGAGAATCGAACGCGAATTCATGTTTCAGGGTATACTGGGCTCCGGTTTTGCGTTGAAAGTACAGCAGAAGCAACGGCAGAAACACTTTAATCGGCAAATACCGGCTGCCGCGATGTTAATACAGTGTCTGTGGAGGTGTTACGCTGCCGACAAAGCGATCAACAGCGTGGCGACCTGGAACATTTATATAAAAGATCCAGCGCCGGCGGGACAGCCATCCACGCCCCTCGGAAAGGTAAGAATCGACCATTTTCAGCCCGAATTCAGGTGGCAGTAGCTACTAGCCGTTGATTGTTGATGTTTCTAGTTGCTTACGATGTTCCTCGACCGTCATCATCGACGGCTACGATTGCAATTTTGCGTTCCTTGTCGTTGACGCCACGAACGTTACGAAAAATCGCGACTCGCGGATTTTCAGTTTCTAGATCGAACGAAGAGTCGTTTCAATTTTCCTTGGGATAAGGTGACTTTTTTTTTTAATACCGGTAATGAAATTACGATTCAGATTTAAAGGAGTCGCTGTTTATTTAACCCCGCGGCACTAGTGTTCGCGATCACCGCGGTACCACCGGGCGAGCGTATTAATGAAATATCGAATAACGCGAGGATATTGATAATTACGGAAATTCATTATAGTACTCCACGCGCAGATTCACAGTAGTGCCTCAGAGTTAAATTGTCACTGTTTCGACTTTTGTTCGTCGCTCCGCGTGTTCTGTTCTCATTTCGACGTTGGATCGATAAGCTTCGACGCGTTTACCAAATTTTCCCGTTACTCGGTAATCGTTGCTACGGCGAATACAGTCCACGTAAGATCAACGGACGCAACGATCGTGCCTCCGTTAAGATTAATTTATCTCGAGACTTTACGATACACAGTTTCCTTTTTTCGGCCTATCGGAATCATTCCCGCGAGCGTTCGAATCTCGGGGGTCGATCGATCGTAACTCGATAACGTGCATTTAATTTTAAGCTACTCGCAGGCACGTTAATTCATTGATTAACCGCAGCGATGGGAAAATAACGATATCATCTAAATTTACGCTGAAAACATAACGCTAATCCGAGCCGCAGAGTAAACGAAAGCAAAGCCCTAGCTCTCTGACACATGTCGACCGCGGTGCTCTTCGATTACTCTGCAGAGTGATGCAGATGATTTGGCAGTGGATGGATGCAAGCAGAGAATGTGAATTCTGCTCTGTGTTTTCAATGTGCCGTTAAATATCGGAGTATAAATATACTTAAGTGTTGCTCGTGATATTCAGTGTGTTGGCGCAGTTGAAATTATGCTTAGAGGCTTTTGTATATTATCCCCCCCCCCCCCCCCCCCACCACTGTTCCTTCACCATTTTACGAGGTAACAAAATTCCGCTTCTCTTCGTTTAATTTCAGTTTCAATTCTATCGTACGGAGCGAATAGACGACGATCACGGGTTTTCCAATTCAATATTATTTTCTTTCCTCGTTTTCGTTGATTCAGAATTATTACTTTAATTGCACATCCGTTACTTGCCATGGCTCGACACAATTGTATACACAATTGTATATTTTGTAATGCCAAGTATTCGAGATCAAACTGTAGGCAGGCCAGAAGTTCGATTTGCAATATTAACGAAGTATTCTTTTTTATTTCGTTTATCATCGATCGTTTGATTTTTACGAATGATCGGATTATCTGCGAGGTCAGCTGGTAGCTTTGCTTTATCTTTATTCCTGCGAGGTATATCCTTTTCGCAATACATTTCCGCTTTGAAAATTTGATGGCATACTCATTCTTGTTATGCAAATTGCTTTTAGCATTCATTATTTTAAAAATAATTCATGCGGTGCGCGGTGCATTGCTTATAAAGTTTCGAATTGCGTAACGGATGGTCGATAAGTACAGAAATTCAGATCTAATAATGTTCGCGTACGTACAAACGTTATGTGAACAGATACGAATCTTTGTATCAATGAATACCGTGTTCCCTTCCATAATATCCATCAAACATGGGCGTGTGTGATATTGCAAAATGTAGAGTTAAATTATTCAATATCATATTTCATGGAAATGGGGTTTCGTTCGAATTTATAATAACGCAAGATTTTATGGACGTTGAACGTATCGGAAAAGTATTTTCCAGTGACAAGTATAATAAAACTCCAATTATCGTGATATTTATCTGTTCGCGATTACGAATTCCTGTTTACGACATTCAAGACGTCCGACGCAATCCTTCGCGACGAGGGCAAGAAAGCTTGTAGAAGCATCAATATTTTTTGCATCTGCTGCCAAAAATTCGCGTGATCCATTACTTGAATTCATTACTGGCAATCGTACTAATTACATTGTAAATACGATTAGGGCTCCCCGTTTAACGATTATAAAATGTACCTAATATATTTCAGTTGATTTGTGTAAAGAAGATGGTATGTAAATGGTTTAGATTTATTTCAATTTTTACTCTTTTGCATGTTTATTGATTTACTATTTTATTCACATTTCTTTTCACGTACGAACTTCTTTCTGTACAGTATACATACATGTAATAATACGCGTAACGCAACTCCCGATCCACCGTACTCACGACACTGGTTGTACATTTGGCATACTCCTGTTTACGATAACCGAAACTACTCTGGCTCTCTCGTAAAGTTAAAAAACCTCAGCGATAATCTTAAATAATCTGTTATTCGAAGGTACGAGTAAAGATTTGAGGGAAACAAAACCTTCCAAATTTATAGAGAAATCGATGCGTAACGCGCTGCGGTTTTTATTGGGTCGATGCAAAAGTAATGGGTATTTTTCCTTTAAATAACGAAACACAGAGTTCCAAAAAAATAGATTTGCCGTTTTCAAATTCAGTTCACTAGTTGTTTTTGCATTTAACTTTTACATTTTTTGGAGTAAATCCCGTTACACTCGATCCCACCCACACCAATTTGAGATAATTAACATTTCTTTGTCGAATGAAAACCATATATACTCTTACTCTATTTTTACACGAGCAGTAAGTATAACAACGTCGCACGTAGATGAGTACAATTTCGGACTAAAATGCTTTCCCTAGGTAGTTTACTACTGCTGGTACGATGCGTGTACACCCGTCGGTGCGTTTTCCTTCCCCTCCCTCTCTTTTCTTTTGTATCCAACTTAATTGAAAATTAATTGCACAAATAAAAATATGTTGTTGACGCATTGAGTCGAAGCTGAGCGAAAAACGAAGGAAAAGAAAGAGGTGGTACGGAAAACACGCCGACGGGGTAACGTGCCGATAGTGACAAACTAGCTTGGGATGCCATTTTAGCCCGATGTTGTACAAACCAAACGGTGTACAAAAGAATTAAACTCTCCCCGTCGTAGCAATCGAACGAAGAAGCTATGCACAATATTCCTCGCAAGCTACAACTCAAAACGCCATTATGCTACGTGTTTGTGCTTCCGTGTATGTGCCTCTGCTCATATATATATTTCTTTTCTTTAATGCACCATTCTGATAGCCTCGTGCCACCATTTTTGATGGACAAGAATAACCATTCGTGTCATGCGATGTTACTTCACTTTTAACGTAGCGACTTATCGTAATGACCGTGCATGCGCCTGTATTATGTGTCGTGTCTGCGCACACGTATACGTACACGCGTTGCCCACGCGTATACATATGTCTTTCGTCTTCGCATCGGAGTCTGCAAGCAAAGAAATGGACGTTCGCATTCGAGTTCGCAATACGAAGAACGGGAAATTACGCTCACAGGTTGTCGTTATCGAATTAACGAATTTTCCTAATCCGCGCTTATATACCCCTTTGTAACGTGCAATCTTTTCATCGAATCTCGCTGAAACGCGACGTGCGCTTCTCGACTAGAGTTGTTTTACGAAACGCGCTATCGCGTTTCAGAGCGTGGGAGAAAACTCGGCGCGAGGGTTTACCTTACAGGCTCAAAAATGGATTTGCAAAATCAATGATGACCCAGTTTCCGCGTTCGAGAGCGGAGACGCGCTACATTTTTGTTATAACTGAGGTAGGTAACGCGTTTGTTTGTTCTTCTCGGCAAAAAGTTTTTATTCAACTCGTACTGCCTTAGAGATATATTAGGATATTGTTTCTTACTCACTTTCGTTCGAGCCGATTAAAGAATTCTACCGTAAAACTTTCTATCTGTGTTCATCTTTGGGGTTTAAGGGGTGACGTGCATTTGACAGGAGCAAAACTAGGTTGACTTTATCCAGTACTTATTGCGCGTGCAAATATGTCTGATTAAGAAATTGAAATACATATTATTCGTGAAAAGAAGCCTTTACGAATATGAAACAAATTTAGTATATTAAGTAATATTTATTAGTATATAAAAAAAAAATTTAGATCCAGCGAAAACAGCTGCTTTGCAGACCGTTCGTTAACGAGTATGTGCGCGCAAAGCGAGACGAAACGTATATTCCCCAGCTATTAATCCTACCCCGAGCATCCGCGAGATCAATCGAAGAACCGGACAAGGATAACGGTAAGCCCCGATGAGCGTAATTTCCCAACGCTAAAGGTGTATTCCGTTCTCGACGGTACTCCCGGTGGAATTAAACGGCATCCTCTCCGTCGGGCTTCTGATGGGTTCGTTGCTCGGAGCCGAGCTGGCGCTCGCTAGTAGGGATAGTGCATGTTGTGTTCGACGTGTGTTGTAATGGGAGGGCACCGGGGGTTCAGTCTCTGATGATCCAGGTGGCAAAGAAGGCGAGCGTACTGAAGAGGCGGAAGTCGAAGAATCGGATGGACATGCAGCAGCAACAGCAACAGCAATCCCTGCCACCGGTGACGATATCCGGTGGTGTTTCCAGCTGCGCCGGGGGCGATGTTGGCGGTCAGAACGACAATCAGCGGCTGGAGAACGAGGGCGACGTTGTCTTTTATATGGAGGAGCCCAAGGCTGGCACGCCGAATCGTGCTAGGCGCGACAACCGGTGAGTTTTCCTGTCCATTGATTTTCCGTTTTCATTAGCACACGAGACTCGTGGTATCGGGGCGGGAAGGTTGACGATATCGTACAAAACGATAGAGGAACGTTGTTCGGTTCAGATTTTTCTTTAACCCACTCGCTGCAAGCTACGAGACATCTCGTAGTAGGCTCGAATTGTAATCGTTAAACAGAGAAAAATCCTCTATCGAATCGTTTACTTTCTACCCGATGCGTAACATAATTCAGGAAGTGTCAGTGGCAAATTAGAAATGTTAAGAGCAGTTTTGTCACGTATTTATCTAGTAATCAATTCCGTTCGTCACTGCACTCGCAGCAATACATATACGATAGCATGTGCATACTGCACGAACACGTATGTAAACGCCCAATTACCTTGCAAAAGATAAACCTTGCCTCTGATGTGCGCGCTGTACGCGTAGCGATATTAAACAGTTGGGTGGTTGATATTTTAAATCTAATCTAATCAAACGAATGTCAATCAAACGATCATTTAAGTATCCTCGACAAATCCAGCCAAGACGTTTCTGTAGATTTTGAATCGCGAGCGATGGAGAAAGGGTTACGTTGATCTCTTTTTGAAATTAGCAAAACGAGTCGAAATCAAATCCTAGCCGCGCTGGATTTTGATCTAAAATCCCCGAATGAGCTTATTTCGTTCGGCTTCCGTATATTTTCCGTGAATTCTCGGTGCAAAAAGGGTCACAGATAATTTGTACGCTCCGCGGCAAAAGCGTGTAAAATTTCATTTGAAGTTTCCCGATTTACCGTAACT
Source organism: Pemphredon lugubris (assembly GCA_933228935.1). NCBI lineage: Eukaryota > Metazoa > Arthropoda > Insecta > Hymenoptera > Crabronidae > Pemphredon > Pemphredon lugubris. The sequence continues at coordinate 24,391,615 of OW121817.1, read as the reverse complement.
CTAATCGTGTCTATAGCGATCCATCAATCCCGCGACGCGCTACCGGAGATTTTTCTGGAATACTTTTAGGACGCGGATAAAAGGGAACGCCGCTGATAGAAAATTCTCACTCGTTTCGTAACAAAGTGTTGTTACCAAAAGCCCCTTCCACGTAGTCTTGTTTTATTTTTATCGCGTACAGCCAATTACGTCGGATTACCTCTAATTTTCGAAAAGGCGAGTTTAATTTGGAGATCTGCATTCGCATCGTGAGAAAGTTAAATTTCGTATTCGATAAAAAAGTTATCTCAACGCGCAGCTCTTAATTTCGAAATACCGTTACGTCAGAAAGAAATTTTTGTACATTTTCGTGGATAAAACATTGACGACCCATTAGCGTGTTTGATAATTCCGAGAACACTGTCACTTCCTGTGCGAAGAATCGTAAGTTCCGTGGTTCTAGAGAAAGACTTCGAAGCCGGTGTGTGCATCCTGTTGCTAATGAATCATGATAGACGGTTAATCGATAACGATCGAATCACGGATTACATTTAAACAATTTTCCTGATTAACATGCATGCTTTTGTAATGCACTTACTCCAATGATTCATGGATTTAATTGAAATAGTTCCTTGTTTACTCGTATGAACTGAGAATGGCTGATAACGATCGTAATACGGTGCAAGGAGATTATGAGGAAACAATTGTATCGTCGTTTCCGTGAAATACCTACATTCTATAATTAAATTGTACGCTCAACGATCGTAAAAACGAAGTTGTTCTTTAAATCTCTGCGTTCACTCTTATTTATCAGCGTCTAACGAATAACGCACAATTGTAATCATTATTGTAATCAAAACGTAGCGATCAAACGATAATTAATCATTCGATTTGGAGTTTCTGCGCAACGACCTTACCGTACGTTAGAGATTAATAACGTGGTTTTAAGATAGTTATCCCTCTCTCTCTCTCTCTCTCTCTCTCTCTCTCTCATACACTCATATACATGATCAACGGTACAACGGTAACGAAACAAAATCGTTGCGAATTTCAACGTAAGGCACGATAGCGTAACAGCGATTCCAGTAACTTGGTCTGACAAGACACGTCAGCTGACTGAAGAGCACTTTCTCTAGAGCGGCTTTGAATGTCGAAGGAACTAGTTTTCGAGTTTGGTAGTGTGAGTAGCGTATTTCCGGTTGGCAGGGGAAGCCTCTTCACTTCGCAGACGAGCTCCGTGACGGAGGCCACTAGCGATGAAATTGACATTGACATCGAGGAACCGCAAAGGGTCACCACGTGAGTACGCTTTCCGTTGACATTTTTTTTTCTCCGTTTCAATGGAAATGGGGGCTGAAAACGATCGTTAATTGCCAGTAAGCGCGAAACTCTCCTCAAGAACGTCGCGCTACCAACGAAACGGACGTACCACGCGTAAGTGATCGAAGCGCATCGGTGGCCAGACGGATCCGTCCCGCGTCAATGTAACTCTGTACGATTAATCTTCCACGAATGATCGAACGTTTTTGCAAAATGCATCTGACCGACGTACTCGAAGATCTCGATATACGTACGGTTACCTAAGGGCGAGATACTGAAGATAAGAATCTCGAAGAAATTGTTTTTGATAACTCGATAAAGAGTTGCGAGAAGGGACATGCGGTAAATTTGCTTTTATGAGTCTAAACTTTAGGGCTCGTATTCTGAACTCAGGTTATTCAGATATTCGCGTATATCTATGTCCGCGTAAGCAGCTCAGAATTCGTTGAAAGTTCTCCCTCGATTCAAAATTCTCTTTCAACGAAACTTGGAAACCCGAGAGTTTCCAAGGTTATTAAAGTTTTTAATGTCAAGTGACGCGTAGTAACTGTTTATCCTTTTACAAGGTAAGGTCTACGTGGAGAGAATTCCTGTCCTTTTATAAGTTCGTGAGGGTGTACCTTAAAAACATCGGACGGGAATTTCAATTTATGTTGGCTCAGTGAAATATTTTTATCCATCTACCATTAGAATATATCGTTCGACTACTTTTACGTTTATATCGAGCTAGATAACAGCGAACAAAATCATGGCGTCGGGATGCGGGAAGCCTATATTCCCATGCAAATTACTCTCATTTCGCACGCGAAATCGATATTACCAGAGAACTTTCGTCTAGCTTCCGCTATACAAAACGTAATCTTCCCGACGCCAAGTACCCTGATTTAACAGCTGTTCAAACTTCACGACATCTTTCCAGATTATATACGGAATTATTAAATTTTTGCGATTCAATCGACTCTGCTCGAGAAGATGAGTTGGTCGAACGCATTAATTAAAATCAGCCGCGGGAAGTCTGAATCGTTAAATCTAAAAGAGAAAAGATTTGTGACGGACGAGCTTTGCGATATAGTAATGTGCGACGAGCGATCGGCACGATTCAGATTCAGCGGCGCAATGAATTTCACTGATTTTTAACACGATATATCACTAATATTATCTGTATATATGTATATACTTACACATATATTTTGTACAATTTATATCGCGTACTTGTACTTGACACGAGGCATAACCTTACCTCTTAATTTATACATACATGTATAGCAGTAAATCTAAACTGTAAAATTGACAAGAGTAAAGATGCGTTCAATTCTCTCTTCCATTCGTTGTTCGTCAACGTCTATGTTATTGTTAGACCATCTGTTTCGTACACAATGGCTTCCTCGCATCGCGGAAAATTCTTTTCTACCGTGTAAAACGTAAGAAGGTACGCTTTGTTCTTAAATTACATATGTAGATTCGAAAGTTATTCTAAAGCGTTCGACTTCGAAGCAGACGACGAGAGAATTCTTTTGAGGCTGCCATGGCGTGGCATTGACATTTCGTACAGTCCCATTCTTGAAGCACGAATGGTCCGTTACCTCGCGGGAGCTCTTGGAAAAAGGTTTTTTTTTTTTTTTTCTTGAAAAGTAAGAGACGTAAGTGCTTTTTTCAGCGGTGTATTACTTTACTCCGCAAACGGCCTACATTCTTTGCTACACGCGTGCTGAATCCGTGCACAAAGACAGTCGCAGTCAGATTTTCCCGTTCTCTCCTTTTTTTTTGTTGGTACGATCACATTTCCAACGGAACCTTGTTGTTGCCTTGTTGCGCGGTACTCGTGGTGGACAAGCACCGTTTCTCTCCATTAACATCATTGTCTCTATTTTTAAAGCCGGAATACGAATCCGTTTCGGAGTCACTAGTCGGCAGTTTAACGAACTTCAATTTTTGGATACTTCGTTATGCGTATCTCTTCGTTGAAATAAATGTGTATGCGTCACGAATGGAAAACTAATGAGGAGTATGCGAAAAAATTTCGAATCCAGGAATGGTGTCGACAGTAATTAAACAGTGTGTTACGCCAATGTTATATTACAATTGAAATCTTTATAGTTTGTACATCCATCTCGAATGATCAAATTTTACGCATCAATTTTTCTGTAAATTCAAAAGCAGAGGTTTCATAAGTTTCTTAGTAATGTTAAACTGAGGTTTTTCCTTCGTCGAGGGTTTTTGAAATTTTAATATTATCCTCTTAGGCGTCGCGACTGATGTGTTCTTTTTATTCTTCCTTTTCCACGAGAAACTGCATTCGCGTCTGGACCTACCTGCATTAATTCATTTCGCCTTTTACTTTAGCGCGTCTCTCTTCTAAAATTCTACGTTTCCTTAAAATATTTTTTAGTAATGCCCTTGGATCTCATTGTCAAGTTACGAGATTATTCACAATATGACAAAGCATCCAGTATTACTTTATTGTACTAATAATTAGCAAATTCTATTGTTACGTTAATAAAAATTCAACGAGTATCCGAATGAAAGGATTAATTTCTTCATTATCTCTGAAGAGTACTTTCATTTATTTTTATTATCACTGAAAATGATATTACTTGAGTTAACGAAGATTCAAAAACGTTTTCGAGGAATATGTGACCGTCCGAAATTAGCATGACGTCTGGATGTACATACCTAAATTTATTATCGTTAGATCACTTTACTTACGTTTTGTTGTTAATACAAATTGAACGGGTTTCTCGATAAAAGAGGTAATTTCTTAATTATCTCTGGAAATCATTATTGAAGTCGATGAAGATTTGGAAACGTTCTCGGGAAACGCGCGACGGTAAACAGCTTCGAAGAGCAAACAGCGGACTAACTGCCAGTTTTCGGAAGAAGACTCCTCATCGACGTCGAATTCTTTTTTACAGAATACGTGAGCGATTCACGTTTAGCTCGGGCTGGGATGAACAAAACCAAGGGCCAAGAGTATTTTCATGTAATTCGAAGTGTCGACATTCGAAGTTACCGCTACACGTCGCGGTCAGCCTTGCGTTTCGCGAATCAGCCATCAGTTACGCGAAACAATGAATAATCGTAACGCGCTGTTGCGTTCCGTTCGATTCAAAGGTCATCGCCAGTTAGTTTCACCCAGTTTCGCGAACGATAGATATTTAGTGACGAGAATTGAAAACAGAACTGCGTCGCATTTCTCGCGCGAAGAGAACGTAAAAGTTTTTGGAACGACGTCGAAGATCGACAGTGGAAAAAATCTCGAGCGGTATATAAAAAATTTGGTCGAATAACGGGAGCCTGGACGGAAAGAGGTTAATATCGAAAAGTAATAACGCTCTTCGAATTGGTTGTAGAATGGTTATAAAATTCGTTTATTTTGGCCAAACGACGCATTAAAAATGGAAACGCGACAACAGAATGTGAAAATACCGAAAACACAAGGCTCTCGGTAAAATCAATGTTGCGAACGACAAACGCAACAAATGTTTATTCGTTTGCTTTCGGACAATAAGAGTTCCCGGATTGGCAAATTGGCTGTTTGACGTATCGCAAAAATGTTGGTAACTCGCGTTTGCTACGCGCAAACCGATCACGTAACGATACGAAGCAGAATTTCAATGTATTCGCTCTACTACCCATGGTGTAAACGTACTTTTCACAAATAGACACCTTCTTTGTTTGAACAATTTTTGTAAAACGTTCATTTGCCCCTTTTTTAATCAACACATCGATGTACCATTTTCGTTCCATTTTGCTACGTTTTATGTGACCTTAATCGACTCGGAGACTGGAGTACGATATAAATTAAATCCATGTTTCAACCCACACGCACCAATTTCTGTGCATACCGCGGGATTCGACGGGCAATGGGATTACTTAGTTTATAGATCAGCACAAAAATCGATCTTAACGATGTAAATCAACGACCGACACACTCGCCCCGAAAGAATGGCAAACACCTCGCAATGATATCGATCCGATTTGCGGCTCGGTGAAAATCGGAATGTGCGTAACTTTCAGGCTAACCGAAGCGCACCGTAACGCCATAAGGGCGATCCGAAAGATCAAGTATTTCGTGGCGAGGAGGAAGTTTCAGCAGGCCCGTAAACCTTACGACGTACGAGACGTCATCGAGCAGTACAGCCAGGGTCACCTGAACATGATGGTGCGAATCAAGGTGAGCGTGTACTCTTTATTGCCACCCATTTGTCAGCGGTGCCTCTCCGTCGGGCGTAACGCGTTAGAAACGAAACGGGGGATGTAAGCTCCTTAAGGGTGGAAACCCTTTATCGTGGCACGGCGTGAGTTCGCGGCCCCTTACGCGCTTATAAAACAAAGACCGTGACAAAGCACGCTCGTGTCGCAACGCGTTTACCAATATTCGCAGCGTCGATCGCAAATTCTGTGCAAGACACTTTGAAACATAAAACGTCCTTTACCGTTTGACGATACACGAGCGGGTCCACGAGATAACTGGTATAAGTATAATAACTGGTATAATCTTATATACGAGGAACGTGTCGAGCACCGAACAGTACATACATATATGTATTTGTCGTACATGACGCTATTATTGAAACGATGCGGGTAAAATATTTCTTTCACGCTTTTCATCGTAGGTTTACGATACATTCTATCGTGCATTAAGAAAAACTTGGATCTCGTACCTATCCTTAAATAATCAAATATCTTCGAATCGCAATTCGTTTATCGAATATTCTACCAGTCATGTTTCCATCCTCGCGATATTATTAAAGTATAGATTGCGACCTTACCGAGCCACCTAAACTTAACGTTCAACGATTCATGACGGTGAGAGAAATGCCAATCGTTGCCGTACCGTGAACCACGGGGAGACTCGTTACGTAACCGTTTTTGATAACGTCACCGGGTAGATTTAATATTTAAGGCAACGAGAAATTTTATCTGACGTGCGTGGCAGCACGTGACCTCGCGTATCATGATAATATTCCGCTTCCGTCTTAAAGGGGATGGGATGGATCGGCGTTCGTGGTTCGTGGGACCTCGCAATGCCAGAGGTTGCCCGGGGGTTGTTTACTTGGCGAAAAGCTGCCGCTGGAACGGGGGGGGGGGGTGAAATTTTGATTAAGCGAAAAACGGTTCCTTTGAAACGCGCAGGAGTGGCTCGAAACTTCGGTCCCAGGATAATATGAATATTAATACCACTGTACGATCCGTGGGACGAAGGGAACACCTGGGATCGTAGTTCCAAGGGACATAACCTCGAGTCTCGTTCGCGGCAAACAATTTCTCTCGCGGGTTAAGAAAGAAATTTCGACTCGACGATATTGTGTTTTGATACCGCGGCTTTGTCGTGGTTTTCCGATCTACCGTGTGTCGATTCTATGCCGAACTCGTATCCACTTAACGGTATCGCCCGTAGCGACCGTTTCAGCGGGTTACCAATTAACAAAACAAAATTGCAGAAAAATCGCTTTGAATTTCCGTAAATGAATTTCCGCTTTGAGTTGACCCAATCTCCCGTATGATGTTTATTGAAAAATCACGGTACGGGCTTTAGCTTTTCAAACGTTTTCATCGAACGAGATAAAAAGTGACCAAGGAAACGTTAACAAATATATATTTTTTTTTAATCGTACGTTACGCACGTTAAATTTAAAAACCATTCGTTCTTCTATCAATTGGAAAGCGTGTTATCGGAAATTTCGGTGTACTCGCAAGGGCTTAAAATAAGAGTTGACGTACACCTAAGTTCGAGATTTAATTCGTAATACGAGATACCTGCGCCAAGGGTTCGTAAAGGTAACAATTTACACCGTATCACTTCCCTTTGGGGGGAATTCGCGGTTCGCGTCGACAATTGTTATGTCAGCCCCTATCGGTGATCGAATAAAGCCGATGTCAGTCCGCGGGACAATAGGAGTTGTCAATATACGGAACGGGCGGAGGTTGGGTTAGTTAATCGGGTGTCGACGTAATAGTATGCCAATCGAGAATCCGCTCGCAGCGTATCGTGCATTATCGTGCGTGAATGCAGCCCAACGATATTTTAGGCTGATTCGATATTCCCACTAGTCTCCCGGCATGCTCGCGGGACTATCGATCGAATAGTAAATATTGCTTTCGCTCCGATACGACGAGGCACGGGTAATTTAACGAATTGATTCTTTGTCTCCCGTAACGACGTCATCTCGCGAATCGGCCGTTGAATTTTAGCGACACCCGGTAGCAGCGACGACGCGATTGTACCGCCCCGCGTTCATCCTTCGATTTGTTCGCGATTAATGTGGGTATTATCAATGATTCGAGTATGAAACGGGTGATTACGAACGGAAAATTCAGAGTAGCAATCGTGATTAAACGATAAGTAGATTTGTGCCGATTAATGGATTGCGTGAAATTCGGAACGTTCACCCGCGACGTGGCTCTGTATTATTTTGCGCTATTAAATATATGCGGTCGAATCGTGTTTCTAAACGCTCGGAGACTGCCGTTATTATGTCATTCGTTTGCCATTAACCGTATTTACCTCATGAAAAGGCGCGTGCATTTCAAACTGAGCCACAGCAACGAGTGACCATTGTATGGGCAATAATTAATTAAGCGCTGCGTCGAACAATAGTTAATAAACCTCGTTGAATGTTGCGAATAATGTAAAATGCGAGGAATGCGTTCCATAATACTTTCGTCGACGTCCCACGGTAAATAACATTTCTCCCGCTTAATAACTCTGCAAACAGCATGGTAACTCAAACTTTCCATACTTCTGCCCGCGATTCACTGAATTTAGAAGCGCGGAGGGATTTTAGCCCGGTGGTTGCGCCGTAACCAGGGTTTAAGGGTGTTATCGATTTTCCGGATACATAATAAACCTTAATTCGCCCTAGACTCCATTATCCAACAAAGGGCCGGTACGAACGCGGAAGTTAGATTGCCCCGATCATGCATTTCCCCTTCGATAATCATTTCGCCGCGTTTTCGATAAAGATTCTTTTTTTATCTACTCCATTTGCACTGTGAATTGATTTTTACATTCTTCGCGAAGTCATTAATGTTTCCCGCACAAATGAGGATTTTTAGAAATATGTGCAGGATATCTCTGGTTTTTACAGCGTAAAGATACCAGCGTATTCTGAGCTTCATTATAAAAAACATGTATGCTTCGTTATAAAAATCATAGACTTACTGGAAATCAATTTTTGATAGATGTTATCCCTGCATATTTGTAAGACAAAGCACTTTCATAAACTTCTTACGATTCAAGAATTATATTTTGATTTATAATATTTCTCAAATTATGCTCGGGTAATATTAAAATATTTCCCATCTAACAATGTAATTTACGTTGATATACTTCAACCCCCGTTCGTTATCACGAGAAAAGAAGCAAGGTCTAGTTCTCGCGTACTTATACTTGACCCGAGACAAGACATTGTCTCTTGATTACGCGTGTATGCTAATTTAACTGTCGCGTTGCTGTTTACCGTGTGCAGGGAAACTAGCGTACTTGTTTTTTTTTGCCAGCTAATCGGGGTGCTAACGTAAATTTGAATTTTTCCAATTTAAAAATCAATAATCGATACCGCGTTAGCTCGGTATTTTCGAGGAAATTAGATTTGCGTAAATAGCTCTTAATTGCGAATTCTTCGCAGGAGTTGCAGAGGAGATTGGACCAGACCCTGGGTAAACCAGGTAGCTACCTCGCAGGCATCGACCGGGCAGGGAACGTAAAGCCGATGACGATAGGCGCACGCTTGTACCGGGTAGAGCAGCAGGTGAGTTTCCTACCTCGCCTACCCTAACGCTACCCGCCGCTCTTTACAACTTTCGAGATTTCTCGTCCACTCGATACGTGTCGCGCGTATCGTCTCGTTTCACCGAATCCCCGAGGGCCGGCCGTTAGGGTCCACGCAAAAGATACGCGACAGGGGGGGAGGGGGTGGAAAATGTGATAGGGGATTCGACACGGATAAAGATTTTCGAGAAAAGCGTGATCCGACTTTAATTCCAAATTGATTCGAACGGCATGGCGGTTGAATTTCAAAACCGAGACGAACGACGCCGTTCTACTTTTCTAGAATTTTCTTCTTTAAGTGCGACGGGGAAGATCGTTTAAGCCGTAAAAATAGAATCCCCCGTGGGCAGTGGTCCCCAGCGGAATTGATTTGTTTATCGTGTTACGTTAACTGATTTAGGAAATTGATAACAGCGTCGGTGGATAATTACACTCTCGGATAATCGTTTTAGAGATTGCGCTCCCCCTACCCTCTCTCTCTCTTTCGCGAAAGCACAATCTTTACAAGGATTAATATATCTCGGAATCGATATCGACAAGGATACAATTGTTTGTTCGCAGTTGTCCGTGATGGACAAGAAATTGGATCAACTCGTGTACGTGTTAAACGCGGTGGCACAAAAGCAACAGATACCCTTGAGGAGTATAGAGGACGACGTGTAACAGAGAGCCCCCGGCTCGCTCGTACCATCACTTTCGCGATCATCGGGGTTCCCATGGATTTTACCCCGCGTAACCATAACCACTGTCGCCCCGAACATGCTCAGCAAAAGCACCTGAATCGCTATTCCCGATCGGATCGGAAGCCAAACGCGGGCCTGCATATAACGAATCGTCCAACGCCTCTCGTCGTGCGGAAAACCGAACGAACGCTTATGCTACTGGTGGCGAAAATAGAATCGAGGGAAAAACGCGAGACGCGAAACGAGGATAAAAGAAAAAGTGACGGGATAAAGATGAGAACTTTTACGACCAGTTGGTTCGACGCATTAACGCTTCACTGATGGAAATTATAATCCGCGGAGAGAAAAAGAACAAGTGGAAATAGAGGGAATATTGAAAAAGTGCGAGGAGGGTGGCAAAAAGACGAGCGAGGGATGGAAAAGTTTTACGATCAATTCGAAGCGTAAGAAGGAACCCGGAGAGGGATAAACAGACGGTGGTATGAAATTAAAATTCAGGGTGAAAATACCACGGAGAGAAGGCACAAGAAAGAGCACAGAAACGAGAGAATCGAAAGTGAAACAAGCTCGAACTTTGCAGTTGGAAGAATCATTGTGTTTCTCATGTAAATTTATAATTTCTGGATGAAATTGAAACGATTCCTGCGAGGATGAACGAGATATGAATTGACTTGATCATAAAGGAATCAAGTTGAGAGCTTGGATGACCAGTTGGAATGGAAAGCAGAAACGAGACTGTTCCAGGCAAGATCGATGGATTAACAGTTTAACATTCCAAACGATGGGAGACGGTCGAAGTTTGAGCTCGGACGGAAAATGCGTCGGACAACTCGGGAAAATAAGGAGATGAAAAGGAGGAGGAAAGAGACCAAGAGGAATTCGCATCGTAAATCCTGCTTTCCTAGCGACCCACGGGGAACGCGATAACAACGATCGATTGGAACTAATCCTACTAGAAGATGTGTCGACATTGGTACGAGCCGACGGGAGTGCAAAAACACACTCGACGAAGACTATCCGAGCGCGTCGTCAATTCGATACTTCCGGCGAAGGATTCGAGCTCCTCGAAAACCACTCGCAAAGCGATCAAGCAAAACGCACAGGAACGATTTACGCTCTCTTTCTCTCATCGAAGAAGCAAAAGTTGAAGAGGAAAGTCGAACGGGATTTTTCCGCGACGCAAAACGTGTCATTAGCGAGGACCCACTGTCATACGTGTCCCACGTGTTTCGTACCGTTACAACGAGTATCGATCGTACCAGCGGTCGGTTAAGTTCTAAAGCGAAATTAATGGTCGACGCTCAGACACGTTTTTAATTAAGTCTTGTCTCGGCGAGTCTAACGATCAAATTCACCGAGATAACTTTATTGCACGTACATACGTAGGCGGGAGTTTCGTCGATGAACGAACGAGTCTGTTTAACGGAACTATGGTTCGTCGAAGGAGTGGATATTAAAAAAAAAAAATGAAATGCATTGGGAACATCATTCGGGCCAACTAGGAATAATAGAGAGGAACAATAAGCATGTAAAGAAAACTTCCTAGATCAGATCTACCTAGGCTTACAATATTAACTTCTAGTCTCTGCTGGTAATAATGATCAATTACTGATAAGCCTTAATTAATCGTGGACTTTTAAACTTATCGTTAGTCGTTTGGCTAGGACCGCGCGTAATTAACTATACTTGCGCGTTGTACAAAGTACGGTCGAACATACTTATACTATCATCAGATTTTTCAGTCTAGCACAAACGCGAGCTTTCCGAGGGTAAATATGCTTAATACTTTATACCGATTCTCCAGTTTTTTTAATTGCATCTACTTCTCACTTACAGTGCTTGTTTCCTTAATGAGCAATACAAAATACATACATATATATGTACATGGTGTACGTTATCGATACATTTGAATGGGCTACGTATCCACAATATTCTAGTCTTCGATATAAATATGATTCGATTATTCCTGGAATATGTACGTGTACCACTCAGGAATGTAAAATGTAGAAGAGTTGTATGTTTTAAAAGACACGCTGCGAAGTAAGTCATGTATATACCGCAAAAGAAATATCAGATTTATTCTGCATATAAATATATTTATATTTTATACGTAGGTTATCGGATACGCGCACGTTTATGATCGACACCATAATAATATGTATATGCGTAAGTTTACGTCATAATTTTGTCGTGCTAATTTTAAGCGATTCTACGCGTGCTCGGAGAATAGTGCCCTTATGTTTTACTTCATTTCTTTCCTCGGGGGCGGGGGGAGGGGGGATGTGAACTCGCGAAATGCACCAATATTCTTTCTTCTGCAACAAAACCTGAATGGGCGACGTAAACTCAAAAAAATTCGAGAAATTATATATATTAGATCTCTATGTGGGAGGGGAAGGGGACGGGGGAGGACCAGTCACTCGTAACTAAGATATTATTCTCCGTCGGGCGAAATATTGCACTGAGAATATCTATCGTCTACCTAATATTAGAGTTTAACAAGCGGAATTATGTAAATATACTTATACTTAGAAAAAGTGGAAACTTTCTTAAACGGAGCGACTTTTAAGAGTATTTTTCAGTGTTAAGAGACGTAAACGTACGCGTTCGGGCAATGTTACATTCCAAATAATTAAATAAATAAGACGACACGCGATTCGTCCTTTTGAAACGTTCCATCGATTATTTTAGACTATTGAAATCTTTTTGTTATTTTCGTGGATATTTATAATAATGTTGGACGTTGCGTCGAGCTCGTTTATTTATTCGTTCTTAAAGATACTCTGCTAACTTTTATCGTGTCATTAATATTATATTTTCGAACGTCTTTCCCTACATGTAAATTATAAATTCCTAGTTATGTACATTCGAATTGTCGATTATTTCTAACGATATATCGCTTTGCAACTATTCAGTTTCGATTTGAAACGATACAAAGAAACAAAACTATAAAAGTAAAAAATACTCTGCAAAACGCGCTTAAGCATGTACTAACGTGCGATATAAAATCTATGGTGCCTCTCACTCGACTTACTCCACTATGATCTATGAAGCAACTAATAAGTAGAATCTAGTATAAGTTAGTGACGTACGTAAAGTAGAGAATATTTTAGATCCTGAAACTGCAATGGCAATATATGTAGGTTCCGAAGGTACAGCACGAATTTTTCAAATTCATAAAGCGGATATGCTTGAGGTTGTCCTTTGACGGAGATCCGCGTGCGTCGCAATGATTTTCGTTGAATTATACATATTGCAGTGAAGAAGAAATTTCACCATAAATCTAGTCTCTTTAGTATTTCAAAATCTATTGGAAGAAAATTTAAGCGAGAATAAAGATCGCTCGAAGTTTCGGTTCCATGAATAAATTTTGATTTATTTTAAACTGTCGACGAAAACAATAAATTATCGTCGAGACGCACGCGAAACTCTTCGTTCTTCTGTCATGCAAAATTGACATTCGACCAAATGGGGTACGGGGTTACTTCTGAAAAATCGCTACGCTTTAAAAGTTCTATCATTAGCGAAATATCACTTGATAGTTATATCGCCAACTATGAGTAGAGACAATCAACGGACGTGGATATTCCCACAAACGTTTATTAGATATAAAATTTCATTTCACACTGCACTCGCGTTGGAGATTATGTATCAACGAAATACTCTTACGAAATACTCTTGTTTTTCTTTCGATTCGATAAAGTTTTCATGATATTATCGGAACGTTCGAATCATCGTTACGTTAATGAACGGCGCGAGTTTCATCTGTATCGATCGTTTCACGATTCAGGACATTTTATTATCTCAAGGATCACGGGAGCGCACGGATTACTTAAATGAAAATTGTACTTTCCCTTAGCGTCAATATGTTCGATGTATACGGTTTCCGTGTGCGTAAAAACAAACAATCTTTGTACGGCCTCTTTGCTGACAATATTTCTCACGTAACGTTTAACGAGAAATGTATTTTCATAGCTCCACCTTGGCTTTGTTGCATTCAAATTTAACTCGATTGGTTCCAACATATTTTTACCACTGGTTTTAATGACACGCAATAACAAAGAATCGACGGGTGGAATTTATTCGAGAAATAGACGTAATAATATTACGACGTAGAGAAAAAATGACAAATAATGAGAATATCCAGGAAATTTGATGGAAAAGAGTCAAATTTATTAAACGTGTAATTAAACATGTACAGTTGTTTTCAAGCGGGATTCGCTATTTAAATATTATATCAATATAATACAGAACTGTTCCCAATAGATGCTCATCAAATTCTTAGTGATTGAAACAAATAAAGGGATATGTGAAATAAAACGATTATATTAAACACAAAGGAAATTACGCGATCGTTGAATGTTAAATGAAAAGAGTATTGATTCCTCTCACTCGATTCTCGAATCAGCTTCTTAGTTTACATACCCCTTCCATTTTATTTCTCTTCAAAATTTGAATGGCAAAGTTGCACAAATCAAAATTATTATCAAAGATATGCCCCAAAGAACGGACTTGAATTTTATTTACATCATTATGTTCTTTGTTCGTAAAATAATATTCTTGAAGCATAGAGAGGCGGTTGTTACGAATGATAAATATGGAATACAAAAATTAGTATAAACGCATATGTATATATTCTAATATATATACATATACATAAACATGTGCAATAGTGTTTTGCGGTCTTTATCGAAATATGTGTACATAAAAATGTATAAGTCTACGCAAACAAGCATACATACATATGTATATTATAAATACGATGTGATGAAGATCGCAAACTATTGTTGTCGGAGAACTTCAAATGCAAGTAGTGTTCGTGAATCGGCCGAAAATTCATGTAATATAATTTTTAACAATAATTGCATATATATGACATATACATATATTCCTTCTAAATACACAAATTGCACATATTCGATCGAAATTGAAGGGAATATAAGTTGTATACGTTAGCGCTTTACCCCATCGGCTTAAATGTTGTCGCACAACTATTGGATTCATCAAAAACATACATCTTTTATACGTTTTTCCCGCACATTTGTGCGCAAAGCTAGAAATTTCTGAACGGGATAAAATTGGCATTGAATCGATGCATACTCTTCACCCTGGATTAAACACGAACGAAAACTACGCAGAAACCGTAAAGTGATATCCAAGAGTAAACGTGACACTTTTCTTGGCCGGGAGTAAAGCGTTACCGAGATTAGCTTTAAATAACTTAATGAAAAACGAAAAGCTATACATAAAATACAGTTAAGGTGACACGTAATAACGTATCGTACATGCATACACGTAAAGCTATGGCAAAAGCGATTAGGATTACGGGTTACGATAAAAAAATTCTGCTGTACTCGCAGCTTAGAATGTGATAACACGCGATCTAGTTTAAAAGGAATACTTAGCAACTCTCATTTTAAATCACGCGATTGCCTCTATCGTCGAATTTCAATCGTCTCCGCGAAAGTCTATGTCGTTCCGCCGACTTTCGATGTTTCCGACGGCTCGTCGCTCGATCATCCGGTAGAATGACATGGGTACTTACTATCGTAGATCATGATCCATCTATTAATCGCAATGGTTCCGGCAGACACGAATTGATAGTTACATTTCGGCTATGAGAGAATCGTTTGTCGCTATAATTTGTTTAAACTCGTTAGAATTTCTGCTACCAGCTACAGATCTTGTAGTTTGCCGTGAAACGTAACTTTGCATTAATTTCGAAATTTAATTACAGATTGTGCCTCGTAAGCAGACTTATAATATATGTTCGTTGCCCGTGGTAATTAAAAAGTTAGTATTGTAAGAACGAGCAAACAATCGCGACCAATTATTTATTTCTCGTACCACGAATTTCCCGACTTTTAGAAAAATGAAACTCCGTACCTGAATGTCGTGTCTGCCATACGTCATTTTTACTTTTTACTACTAAAGGAAAACTAACCGGTCGGGGTAATCAGTCATAATCCTAATTACATGATACGCTTAGCCCGATCATGTTACATAGTTTTATTTCTTTCTATTCACTATAGCGTATAGCGGGTTTAAATTTTAAATGACTCTAGGGTTTTTCCTATAACGTAACTGACGCGAATACAGCGTGTTAAAAATCGCGGCAGACTCTAATCTAAGTCTTGACGATGTAAGCTTTATTTTTACCTTTCTGTGATTCTATTGCATGGCAATGTACGGATAGGTAGAGTTAACACTACAGGCTGTAATTCGAATATTTAAAACCTGAACGTAAGAACATACAGAATATTACAAAGTTGTTGATTCCGTAATTCGATGGTTGCAAGTACCAAATGGTCCAGACATTCGACGCGCGTACAATATTTACACACAGACGTATGAAATACGTGATCCTTTTCTTTCCTAACAGCTGAAAAACAGCGAGTTTATTATTGCGTTCCCATTTGGTGAGTGAAAAACAGGTGCTTCGGAACTGTTTCTGATACATCTGCGAATTAAGAAATAAAACAGATAAATACGTATACTCATATTACCTTGCGCTACTTCGGCCATCGTTTTTATATTTTCCTTCGGTTGACACGCAATTCACGTATCGGTCCCTGAGATTGTTTAGCACGTTAACGTGCCATGATAGTCCACCGGGAACTTTTCCGTAGCATATCGTTTTGAAATGCTCTTCGCGTGGAAATCGTCTCGCGAAACTCGAACTTTAATGCTTTCTCAATTTGTATTCATCGAATAATCGGTGATTCGGCGATACCTATAATCGCAAGGTCACACGATATCTAAAGCAGAGTCTCGAGAAAGGATTATGGTGCCTTCGTCATTTGTGTATCATGAGAATTTTCACTATTTGTAATCTGACATCTAATCCTGGGTTTACGCTAACGATCTGCATTGCAAATTCGAGTACAACAATAGCACGAGCCTGATATCAGCCGGTAACCGAAACATAGAATATTATCCGAATTTCCAGGAAATGCGCATACTTAGGCACTGATAACGCTAAACTAATATGATTCGATATGTTAGTGTCAGAAGAGTACCGGATGATCGATGTATATCGTACGTATATTCTTGTGCAATTCCTTCTTCATTTCGATGCCCATTTTATAGTGTATATTATTCCTAGACAATGCTTTATTTGCTGCCAACCTTGTCCATCGCTATTTATAGATCTCGATGATGCAAAAATTTCTCCTCTCGCTCTGACATTTCTTTAAACGCCATTACCCAATTTTTTTTAAACGAATGACCGTAGTTATCATTCTCATTGCATAATTTCACATGCTTCCGGAGAAGAGAAAATTATATAAATATTTGTTCATCGTCGATTAATTTGATAACAAAATTACGGAACATCGTCGTATTAATAAATGACGAACAGGTATCACCGATCTTAGAATCTTTTCACAGTTTTCGTAAGTTTGAAAATTTATTCGAAATTGACATGGCACGAGGCGCGTTAATGAATCTCGAGCCATTGGAATCTAGTCGGGTACTCGATGGACGGAAATACCGCATACCCACTCGTAACTGAAATCATTCTGGACCAAACGCGTCGAATCTCGAACGATATTTTACTACACGTATATTCATCCGAACGCGATAAGACGACAAATCACGAAAATGCTTCTATTTAGCGGCAGCACACGCACCGATCGTAACAATTATCGAGATATTGATTTTAATTGTCGAGAGGGTTTCTTGTCGGATGCGTCGCGCCCGATGCTCCGCAAAGCAAACTTGGTACGTAGTGGCCCAGAATTGATGCGAATTACCGGTGATTTGTCTTCGATTGTAAGTTATTGCGGAAAAACTATTATTATCCTGTATCGAATAAAAATCAATTGTTACGAATAACATATGTTCCGAGACTCGGTTTAATTGCACATTTTCCACGAATATCGCCGAACATAGAAATGAATTTTTCACGCTGCAATATAATATCCGGTGATGCGACAAACGGGATTTGAAATTGCGTTACATCGCGCACGGCAAGAATCGGGAGTCTACATTCGGTGGAAAAACTTACGAGACCAACGTATAACGACCTTACCCCGTACAACAAACAATCCGCAGTGTTTTACAGGGAAACCAAAGAACCGACCAAAAATGCAATCGCGCAATATTTAACTGTTAGGATAATTGGTATATTATGTCCCGCTAGGGATTGTCCGGACCTAAAAGATTTCTTTACAGAGCGAACAAAGTTCATGATTTATATTTACCGACTACCTTGTCTGTCGACTTAACTTTGAAAATGCCGATTGCAAATAAGATTCGACTCTTGAATCGCGAAGCGGCTTACGTTTGCGTAAAAACCTGGGCGAACGTCCCGTGTCGTATCGATACAACACTCGTATCGTGAGCTTTCCAGTGGACCTATATTTTCGAAGCATACGCAACGTTGTTTTTTTTATGTTCTATCCACTTTGTAAAACTAGAGCACCATTCATTCCATTTCATTCCTTTTCTCGATTGCGCTTGACAACTGAAACTGGTCGAATACTCTAACGATACGAACGACGCGTTTTAGTTTGTAGTCTACTTTCTTCCCTTCCGGATTTGAGATTAGACTCTAAATTAAAAAGAAAAAAATATTCGTCTAGACGCTCTCTTAGTAATTTCGAACGAGGGGCTCGACACTTTCCGCGTTACGCCTTTTTTCGCCGACGAAGGGACACCGAAGGAAACTAGCACAGCGACGTAACGCGGGAAACAAGTCGAAGCAATCGCGAGGAAAGTAAGCCCGGGACGATGGAGTGGTAATCGTCAATTTCCTAGAAAATTAATCGCGGAGAGGGCTCACGACCGAGAATCGTTTGAAGCTACGGGAACGAGATTATACCGAAACTCAATCATATCACCGTAGTTGCCTATACTATCCGCTAGTAGTACCTCGTCGCCGATACCGTTGAGCTACTCGTAACCTCCAACACGACCGCGAGAATCCTCGTTTCGAGGGGTTTTTGCCAATTCCGTTCGTCGATTCGATCGCGAACGAGGATTCTCGCGATCGGCTTGACGCGCGACGGGGACCTCTGTTTTTACTACTATCTAGATACCAATGCAAATAAACGAGTACATATATACATAATAACGTAAGGTTAAAGAGTATAGTCGTAACGATAACTCTAGACAATTATACATAAGTAGGTACATTTAACCGTAATATAGTATACATGTATAAATATACGTATAATATTACGATCTACGAGTCCACCGTTTATTCCGTACGACGAAAACGAATATCGCAACTATCAATAGCTTATGTACTTGTCACGACTATTATCGCTAAGGTTTAAAAGAATTGGGAATAACATGAATCTGTCGCAAGTTTTCGTGGAGAACAATGTCAGGATACCCGTCGTCCGTTACGATTTCACTATTGAACGAACGATAGTAATACTGATTCCGAACGTCCCAACGATTTCCGACACTCGCCATTCAATGCGGTAGACGTTTCTTTGGCCGGCAAAAGATAGTTTGCAAGTGTCCTTCCAATTATTTGTCAACGTGGGTGGCTCCCACCCAAGGAATCGCGACACTCTTTTCGATCTTTTAGTCGTGCTTGGAAACTGTACATTTTCGCGCCGTCCATCCGGTGTATTCGAGAGCAGCGGGAACATTACTCCGATGGAAAGTGCAGAAAAGCGATCGCTCTAACTTTCGTGCGAATGGATATCGATGTACGACGGATGGATCGATGTACGATGTACGCGTTACGTACATTTACGATTGTACCGCATTACTAAACGCTAAGTCGATTTTAACGAATTGTGCATAGTTAATCAATCTGTCAAATATTGTACATTCGCGACGGCATTGTCTATACCAGTATACATACTTGTACAATGACGAGAATGATGATGATGATTATTATTATTATCATTATTATGATTATTATGGTTATCATTATTATTATTATTACGATTATTATATCACGATGGCGATGATGAGGATGGTGGTTATTATTACTGTTATTATTACTATTATTCTTATTATGAAATACTAGTTCAAGTTGAATATATCATATCCACTATTATACTATACGTATCGTACTACTACATCCTCTGGGAATTCTGTTTCATAACCGATGTTCCCTTTCGACATTCGTCATACCTTTGAAGGAATATGATGTTGTGGATTCTCAAATTAAAGACCGAGACAACTGTTTTTCAATTAATTAACATATTTCATTATCTTCGAATTCCAATGTTACATCTGCAGAAGACCTTGTGAGATGCTTCATACACTTCGATACGAAACTATTTTCTCATCTTTCGTAGCTTATTACTAACGGCCTATGAAACTGTGGAAGAGATCGGAGACGATTCCAATACTACCTAGGTCGCCCAGGTTTAACTTCAAAAGTTTATCACTCCCTCCACGACCCCGTCCGTAGATTCCATCGCCGTTGTTGCTACCACCCCCTTCATCGCCGTTGTTACCACCCCCTCCGCCGCCGTTGCTTCCACCCCCTCCGCCGCCGTTGCTATCATCCCCTCCGCCACCGTCGCAACCAGCCCCTCCACCGCCCTTACAACCCTAGAAAGGAAACGGTAATGTTCTCTATTAATACCCTCACCACTATTTTTGTTTTGATTTTCCCACGATTTTGCGACAGTTAAGCATATGTATCCCATCGATACGTTTAAACCGTTTCGATATCAGTTTTCCCCAAGATACAACTGCTCTTTCTTTAGGTTCACAACATACCTCCGATCCGTCGGTCGCTGGCCTAGAAGAAACGCATGCCACGATTCCAATCAAAACTGCGAGTCCAACCGTTATCTTCATGTTTCTGGCTTTCGTTGCAATTCAATGCATCTCTCACCGTTCCTTGGTCTTATATACCAACCTGGGCAATTGTACAAACAGACAGTCCCCCCCCCCCCCTCCCAGCGTCACGATAACGTAGTTGCAAGTACACGTCAAAGCAATGACCAGTTACGCTCACCGTGATGTGTTTACATGTGAATTTGTTTTTTGTTAGCCCAGATGTATCTGTTTTGGAAACAAATGTTCCTTCAATGAGAAATCGACGAAGAGCGCATGTCTTTTCGCGAGACGACCTTCAAACGCGAATTTTCATCTGGATTTCTCAAATCTGGGTGAACTTTGCAATCGACTTTTGTACAAAGCCGCAAAAGAATTTTATGATCGTAGTAATAATACATTTTTGACAGGGGTATGGTACACTAAAGTTTTTCATTCGCTCGAAGTACTAATTTAATCGAACCGCGCGACGCGCGCGTTTATCCGACATCTGCCGCCGTAACTCGAGAAACACCGTGTCCTTTCACGCGCTATTCCTTGCCGCTCGACTCCTACGACAACGAAGGATATTCGCGATTGTATCCGTCCGATGATAAAGTAGAATACGCTCGCAGGAAACCTTTGCTTTATTTTCACTGATAACTTTACTGGCGCGTTTATCGATACAACTTTTTCTCAACGCTCTTTCTCCTCGTGACTCTTTTTCAAAACAAATTGCACCCAATAACATTTTGATTGTTTTGCGTTGCCGCGAGCCGTATCGCGGTGCTTGTGTGGACATAGCTTCCAATCCAGAGCCAAGAAACGCGAATCGGGTAAAACAGAAACAATCGAGAGAACAATTTTAAACAGAACAGAAAGAACGATTTTGTTGTTTTATTGGTATCGCGCTGTGTCGCGATTAAAATAACAAATATCTCGTCGAACGCCCCCCCCCCCCCCGTATTCCGATAATACTGTCTACGAAATCGATCGAAGGTACCAGAGGGCCATCTCGAAATCTTTTAACGCAGATAAAGAGAAAAAGGCGAGACGGAACGAGGAGTCGGCCATACGTTTCTTGCATGAAGTATTTCGTCGCATCCGGTTCCCTCGTCCTATTGCGTCGCGTCTGGAACTGCATCCCTCCCCTCTTTCGTTCTGTCCCTTCCCCGCGATGCCCTCCAGCCCTCCAGCCCACCCGGTGGCATCCACGTCCCCCCACCCAGGGTCGAGGGTTCTTGCTCCCGCCGATTCCGATTCCGATTTTTCGTTTTCGTTGCAGCTGTCGGCGCTGGACAAGAAGTTGGACCAGCTGGTGTACGTGCTGAGCACGATATCGTCGTCGTTCTCGTCGTCTTCGTCGTCGTCGTCGCGGTGAAATCGAACGACGAGCACCAGACTCCTACGGGTATTACGGTAAAGTCGATTCTTTATCGTTAAAGATTGCGGCAAAATCAACGCGCCAATTCAGACTTACAATTAGACGTGGACCACGAAGTAGATAGGTTCGAGGTGATGTGTGGGGGAACATTTATCCTTGATTGCAATTCGCTGAACTTAACGACCGCGTCCCGTGAGGAATACTTTAAAGGTTCAAATAACTTTTGGAGGAGAGAAATATTGTAAATGATCGGTCGACTTTCGGGAGGGGAAGTCTGTCGAACGATCAGGTAGATCGGTCTTGAGGGAAGATTTGATTTGGAGAAGGGGATCCAAATATAGGTCCAAATAGTAGTAGTAACATTTGGAACATTTTTGATTTTTACTAATAAGGACAATCCGTACAGGTTCGTCATTTTCTATTATTTTATCTGAACCATACTTAAGAGAAGCGAGGAAAGTAAGCGTGAACTGGTACTGTTGGCATAATTAAAAAAGCATGAAACGAAGTCTCAAACGAAAGCTGAAATACAAGGACCAACATCGATGGGCCCCGATCGATATAAACTATTCGGAAGCACGCAAGGCAATTATACAAAAAAAAAGCCCCAGATTTATGTTCCGCTTCCTCACGGCAGTATCCCCTTCGTTCGATTTATCTCCCAAATAGCAACGACGACAGTAATTTCTCCAATTAATCGGCGGAAACGAGGTAAGAAAGAAGGAATGAAATTAAAAGACGGTCGAGGGCGGGGAGGGGGGAGAGAGAGAAGAAAAATATGATCGCGGAATCCGCCGCGAGACGGGCCCCGTTCTTATTGTCAGTCAGCTCGCGCCGTATTCCGGTTTCCCTCCGATTAAAACCTATCCGCGGAGAATGATGATTTCCGGTGGCGTCTCTTTCTTGCCCTCTGCGCGCGCGCGCACGCACGCACGCACACGCGATGCTGGAATAGCGGCCGAGGGAATAGAGGGAATCCGATAGCGTATTCCGTCTGCATTGTGCCGATACCAGTTTGTACGTACGCGAAGAGGTAGGTACACTCGCCCTCTCCTCTCCTCGCCATGGAAAAAAGGGGAAGCAACCTTTTTGTCGGACAGCGGTGAAGTTCATTCATGAACTCGTTCTTGCGCGAAATCGCGATGAACGGACACTCATCGATGCCGACGAACGGTCGGGAATGTGGATTAAGGGGTTAATTACGGGAATTACGTGAATTGCGTGTACGCTTGGTGACACGGTGCATCTTAATCTGTGGGTAGAGAGAAATTGCCGCCATTTATATAAATGTCGTTACGTTTACGATTTTCTTGAACGTTTGACTGGTTTTTTTTTCTTTCTTTATTTCGGATACGTTGCGCTATAACGGAGGGTGAGATGCACGAGTCAAAGATGTTTTTACGTATTCCAAAGAAGTCTTCCATAGATCTTATAACCTATTTTATAACCTGTACGAATTAAATATATGTATGTGCAAATATGCCATAGCTTCTATGGAGTTTACAGTCCTACGTGTAAATTTCTATGCGTATATACGTTTATTTGTGTCTGGATTCGCGTACGGATGCAACTTTCTTTAACAACTCCGAACACAATCGCGATCCGGCATCATTGTTAATTAATTATTAACCGACGTTCATCCAGTTTTCATAGACAGAACAATGAGCGCGTTAAGGAACTCTGTGTCTACCGCCGTTACTATTTCGCTAGTGCCAAATTAAGCTGGCCGCCTTCTATGGAGTCATCGTCCATTATAACGAGCATGACTTTCAACGTGATTTAATTAATGCGTTTCGCAGTATTTTTTGTTTGCCTTTTTTTTTGTCATAGTTCTACCCACGTCTCGCGGCGCGCATTGAATTGCCATTGAATACATAATTACAGAGATTTACAGAACCTTGTAAAAAGTGTACGTATTTACCTCGCTACGTAGTGCCACGCGTGTCGTTGCGGAATACATTGCTAATAAAACAAATGTCGAGTATCCACAATTTCCGGACTTTTGAACCAAGGACATCGATTTTTGGCGGATCATCGTCAGCCTAACTCTAGCTCCTGCCGCGCATTGATGACGAATCTCGCGCGTACTATTTTACGAGTACCAACGAGGACGACAATCTTACAATCGACTCGACGCCGTCCGAAGTATAAACGTTTAAGAAGTTTTCTCCCAGCGTATGCGTTTCTTATTACTCTCGGCATAATTTTCTCCGCTCGCTGAGGACGCAGCATGCATATTACCCAGCCCGAGATCCTGCTGGGATACGAAACGTGCGAGACAAATTGAAGTTTTTCGCGAACGAACCTGTCCGTAGACCACGAACCTGTCTTCCTTCGCTTTAACTGGCCACGGCACCGGTCGCTATATCCGATCCTGCGTTCGCTCGGTTCACGCTTCACGCTGGATGCAATTCTCCTCTCGCGCTATCTTCCCGTCTCACCATCGGGCCGACGCACCTTAAATCTGCCGATTTACTGGACGCGCCAAGTCCTTATCTTTCTTCCTTATAAGGAACTCGGAGAACCCGACGTGACCACGGGGACAAAGGACAACGCGCTCCTTCGGAAGCGGAATTTCGGCGAAAATCGGTTGACCGTTTGGTAGGAATTCGCGCGGGGTCGCGAATTCTCACGAAATCGCACTACAGATTTTTATTACCAACCCGTTATCGAGGAACGCTTCTATCGTAAAGGATCTGCCGTATGGGCCGGAAGTTCGAACCACGGTTCGGGCTTAAATCTAGATCATTCGCATCTCTTCGGATCTTCGGATCTCCAAACTTTTTTTTACTCTATCAAGTGTATTTCGGGACGCTGATGACGAAATAATTATAAAATTTATATTCCACCGAACATTATACCACAAGGAATTCACAAGGATTCGGAGATGTGCATGATCTAGATTTGTTCCACGGTTCGATTCGAAAACTCGTTCGATCGCAGCCCTCCGGTCACGATAAATAATCGATGAACTCGCGACGAATTCTCTACTTTTCGAAATTAACGGCTAACCGAAGATACGAGCGATGAAATGGAGCGCATAATTTTCAGAATACTTTCGGACGCGATAAATCGGATACGAGAAAATTTATTTAATATCCCACTTTCACCTCGCTGCCAACGTTTGGCTTCTCGATCCTCGAGTGAAGAAGTGCCGGGACACGCTTTTGCGCGCACAGATTAATCGGTTGCGATTATTATATTTTTGCACCGGCAACGTCTAACGTGAGACGTGCCTTCCCAGGCCCCTCGTGGTCGCCAAAATTCCTCTTTTTTTCGTCGGGTTCCGCTGCGAGGCCGTATTAGGAAACCTGCAGTCATTGTGCGCTCCTCGCCGAACGACCAAGACGGCAACGACGACGGTGGATCGATTGGAAAAATCATTTCGAATACTTTTGATATTAATTTCGATACGGGGAGGGATTGAAAAATACGTACGCTCGATAAAGATGATTATTTACTTGAACGGTATCCTCTTGGCGAATTCTGACGAACGGGTATTGTTAGATCAAACAGATTTGTTGCGCGAAAGCTTGATTAGAGAAACTTTATTTTAGCAAATTTGTGTTGTTACAGGTGTGTTACGAGTAGGAATTTAACACTTGAGAAACTCTTGAAACAAATATTATATTTACGATGAAAGGTACTTACGTACGTTCAATGGGAACAAATGTCAATATTCACAGACTATTTTCGGAAGGTAAAACTGCAGCTTTCTTCCAGTTTTCTTCTCCACGCGAGATATCTACGCGGAAAAAAATGTTTGCCTCGTGTACCTCAGATTTCACGTCGTGGTAATCTCAGTAAACAATACTGTCTTCTCAGGCGTAAAACCAGCTGTTTTTACGTGAATATGATTGCTTGTAAATTGCCTGGAAACGGAAAAGATCGTAATCCTGTTTGTTCGAATAATTTTCAGCGCGATACTGGTAATCAAAGATACCAATGTTCTTCATTAAAATAATTTGTATGAAAAATAGTAACTCCCCTGTTTCACCTGTCGCGAGATATTTGCTTGTCCCTGAAGTAAAATATTATTCCTAATTATGACCGACAAATAATTTATATCGAATAACGTATTACTAATTGGAAAATCGTTAATATCACGACCAATAAACGCGCCGAGGAGTTAAAGGAGCGAATGTAATTCATTCAATTGATTACTAATTAATACTTCTCGATTGACGAGAACACGCCATTATTCTCGTGTTTCACGAAAATCCCCGATATTTCACGAAACTGCGCTTCCACGTAGCTGTGTACCGCGCTGTAGCCGCATCGACCGACGATAAAAAGTCTTCAAGGTGAGCCGGGGAGACGTATGAATGGGCGTATGCATGAATGGGTGGCTGTACGCGCTCAGGAGAGACCCAATCGGCAGAGGGGAGCGCGTGCACATACATCTCGTCCCTTCCTCGAACGCGTGTGCGTGGCTACGTGCGTGCACGCGTGTACCTGCTCGCTCGAGTCGCCTCGAAACATGCTGGACTCGCGATCCACGGATCGGGAGTCACCCTCTTGCATCAATGAAACTTCTACGGGCGGTTTAATTGAATTTACCTCGATTCAACTTCGACCTTTATTTCTTACCCTTTGGACAATTTTAACGATTTAGTCTTCGCGGAGCACGGATCACGGGACAATCTTTGAATTGGGATTCGAATGATTAGATAGAACGAATCTGAACCAACGCGCGTGATAGTTTCCGATAAGTAGGTACATACGTACACTTATATTTAATCGAATCGAATCCAAAATTTTATAATTTGTACGTAAACTTTTATAAACATATTTTCCAGTCCCGTGCGTGGGAACGCAATGTGGTTAATGTCATTTTGCCAACAACTCGTTATCACAGTTCGTTTTATACTCCATCCTCTGCGCGGCGTACTTCGACCCCGTCATTCTTGGACATTAATTGACAACAGCGAACAAAATATCAATAACAATTACGTTTTATTATTACAGACTATAAGAACTGATCTCTTTACAATCGGCATACGTAGAAAATGATTTTCACGTGCACGCTGCACAGGATAATAGGCGATAAGGGTATAGGACGGTTCCTGCTATACTTTCTTGCCCGCCAGCGCTTCTGTTCTCCTCGACGACTAACGGGACCTAAATCGGCGGGTTTTAAAGGAAACGCTTCGATAAGGCTGACGTAAGCGCGAATGGACGCACGGACGAAAGGAACAATAATAACGACACGCGATTGCCGAGTGCCAAGTGCCTTGGCCACGATGGTTTCATTCGAATTTCCCGACGCGCGTCGAAATATTCGCGATGCGTCTCGCCATGGATACATTCGCGTTACCTCACCCTCGGCTTCCCGTCGTGCGCACGCACAAGAAACGCGATTCTCGCTCGTTTCGTACGAACATTTAACGAACTACTGGGTGCGTCACCCAGGCACCGGCGATTACATAATATATAAATACATCGCTGTGAGCATAATAAAAAACTAAGGCGAACGAAAGAAAATGAACGCGGCGTTTGATTTAACGAGAGTATAAATAAGACTAGATTTCGTTTATGCATTATTTAAATAATTAACGTGTAACTTACAAAAATACGACGGCGTGTCCCGACCTTTCACCTCGTTTACGTTCTTCTCTTCCGAAGTAGCGCCTCGCGAAATGCATTTGCAAAATCGTGCAAAAAAGAGACAAAAAAAAAGACGGTCGCCGCTAATCGAGCGGAGAGAAACCTGAATTTATCGTCGTTTCTCGCGCACGATTCCTAACGCGCAGCAATATCGTTGCATCCACTCCCCTAATCGGCGAGCACGAAACCACTCTTTGGTTAACACGTTCTTTCAGCGCTATGTACATTCCAGTCTACCATCTTTGGCACCGAGCTACGATCGAATTTACATTATTATTAAAACGTACCGCGGTGGCTGGGCTCTCTCTCTCTCTCTCTCTCTCGAGTTCGCGTTATCGTTGGAACGTCGCCACGAGACGGCACCTGCTTTATCTCCCCTTAACTAATTACAGCTTTCTTACAAGGACTTAACGAGCGTTTCTTTCTCGTCGCGATAATTGATAACAATTGATACATTATTATACAAAGACCATCCGTAGCGCCGAATGATACAACGCTCACCGACGTATCCGAGGTACGACGAGATTTCGATTGCGACCGAAAAACGTCGAGCTCTCGCGAGTTTTTGACATTTCAAAAATATTCGCGTTTACCCTCCGCGAGGATCGAGTTTGTTCGGTGGCGCCGATACGAGGCAAGTTGTAACGCAATTATTCGCGAAGCCGAGGACGAATTTTTTGAAAATCGAATCCAAGATTTTTTTTCGCGCTACCACTCTCGAAATATCGTCGTTACGGTTATTAACTTGTCGCGTGATTGTTTAAAACGCGCTATAAAAAATAGAAGTTATCTTTCGTTGAGTATTGAGCGCTAAAATTCGTTTTAAATATCATACGCTTTATTTATACGCGTTACGCGGTAGTAATAGTTAGCTAGTTTGATATTAACGGTAAATTATATTATCGTGAACACGAGTAACGTAGCTTTTCTCTACGTTTAACACAGTTTTCGGTACATACGCACCGGGCATGTAGGCGGAAAAGAATTGACAAGAAAAAGAACGTACATTTATTCGCTCGTGCGCGACTGTATATTTTTTTTTTAACATTTCGCCTTCTTTTCCACTTTCGAGATTTCCGGAAATCGAAAGAGCTTCGGTTTAAAGATCGGCAACGATACTCTCACAGGGATCGAAGGAGATTTACTTTTTCCTATATTCGGCGACAGCGACGGATAATTAGAATGCAATAAATATAAATACAAACAACGTTTGCAGAAGCGAACACGTTCCTCCGAGTCAACTTTTCTGCCTGTTCCGCGTATGTCATCGGCAAGCTGAGCGCAAGGCTACAAGAGCAAAAAGTTACGCGACACAGTGCCGAGAATTACTGTAACGCGTTAACAGCGTTTCGAATTCGACCCTATCTGGCAAAGACGAATCAGTTGCGAAACTTTTTAATAACTTTCATCTACCTTCCCGGGGCACAGGGACCGAATTGTTCGATCTCGCAATTTTAAAATATCAATTACGTTACTTTATTTTTAACGACACAAGATACCACTGTATTTCTGAACAGTACCGTGAAACGCGTTCGAGTGAATTTTCCTAAAACTCTTTTACGTCACTCGAGCGGAGAGTCCCGAATAAAAATTTCCCAAAACTATTTTGAGCTACCTCGGGAAGGTCAACGCTACCATCAATCGTGAGACGGAAAATTTCGCAATTGCGAATATTACTTCTCGGCAATGGCTGCCAGTTACGTTCTACTCTAGATCCTCTCGAAAATTGAGCCGTTTAACGCAAAAGTGGTGTAAGTAAAAAAAAAAAATTGTGTAAAATGCAATAATATCGCAGAACGTTACGTCTTTTTTGTGTAACCCATTGTAAAACTATACTTTAAAACAACAATGTCAAGAAACGTAATATTCAACATTCTTTTTTCTTACACGATCCTTTCCTATTATTTCGAGTGGACATTTCTTACTAGTCCCGCTGTTTAACGAGAAACTGACGAAACTAGACTCATACCACTCTCGCGCAAAAAGCTCAAAAGAAATAAATGGCTCGCACCACTTTTGCGTAAAAACGGCTCAATAGTCCGACTTCGATCTCAAAGCGCGACGCGACGCGTTAAAGAAGAAAAAAAAAGAGAAAAGAAGAACTAGGTCGACCGGCGAAGCAATTCGGAAGGGTTTCACGTCATGGGCAAGGCGCGATGATCCTCGACGAACCCGGTCGACACGTCGACCATATTAGGATGAGGTATCGGCGAGGGCACGACATTCGTGTCGCTCTCGACGTCACCGTCGGCCATCTCGCCGTCCGTGGCACCGGTCAACTCGCGCACGTTACCCGGCAGATAGTCCTTCCAGCTTCGAAAGAGATACCTGGTGAACTTTCTGAGCTGTCTAAACTTACAGTAGGTCGCACCCTCCGCGGACTCCAGCTGTTGGGTCTGAATGAGGAAACCTTTCTCCTTGAAAGTTTGCTCGAGTTTCTCCCTCTGAAGGGACTTTCGCGTCTTCCTCTTGCGACGTCCCTCCTCGGGATTGACGGTCCTTTGACACGGCGCCGGTTGAATCCTCTCGCCGGCGGCGTTCAAGAAAGCACCCGCGGAGGAACCAGCTTGCCCCGCGGATTGTTGCAAAGCCTCGCGCGGAAAGAACTCGTAACCCCGCATACTCTTGTCACCGGTACCGCTGTAGTACCTGAAATTCCCACCCGAGTCCACGGAGAGGCTCTTCTTCTCCTGAAGACTGGGCTTCGCGCCGCCGGTGAACTTGAATTTACATATACTGACTTCGGTGGCGGGATTATTGTTGTTCTCCGTGGGCATCGGCGGTATAAATATTGCGGAACGCTTTCGTTTCGTCGGTTGTCCCTGAGTCTGACCCAACGGCGCGTTTCTCTTCGGTCTCGGCGACACCGGTGGTGGAACGGGGATGGTTTGAGCGGCTGGCTGAACCGGCGGCGGTGGAATCAGCGGCGGACTCTTGTTCTCCATCATCGAGTAGATCGACTTTGGCACGATCTTCTGCTCCTTCGGTGCTTGCTCGACGGCACGCGGATAACACTTGTCGCTCTGCGCCATCTTCTGATAATAGAGCAGCTGTGACTGAAGCGCCATCGGATGAATGAAGACGCCGGCGTTCGGCCAGTAAACGAATCCGGGATTCGGGCCGAGCATGGGATCGATGACGTTGTTGTTGTGATTGACGTTACTGTTGACTCGAGCGGTGGGATCCGCCGGACGATAGGAGGCGGGGTCCGTGGGAAACGTTGTGCCTATGCACTCGATCTCCTCGCCGTCGCTGGACGCCTCGCTCTTCACGTGTCCCGACTCGTAGACGTTGCCGTGTTTCCTCAACAATCGGATCTTCAGCTGATTAAGATCCCTGATGCAGAGATTGAGAGGCTCGTCCTGCTCCTTGGCGTTCTCCGTCGGACCACCGATGCCACGACGGGACTCCTGGGTGAGTCTCTTCTCCAGCAAACTGCTAATCCTATTTTGTACGTCGGTCCTCTGAAAGGGCGTCTGCGGTGAGACCCGATCGCGGCAGTCGAGTTTGTCGCGCGGCGAGAGCCTTCTCTCCTCGTGGCCAGGTGTCCCGGGTAGTATGGTGCCGTAGTTCTTATAGATCAGATGACAGATGTCAGCCTTCTTCGGCTTCCGTCCTCGCCTCGGTTTACTGTTGTCCAACGTGATCTCACCCATGTAAGGTAGATCCGAGTACTTCATCGGCGGCCTCGTGGACGTTTGCGATTGCTGCTGGCTGTGATTCTGATGCTGTGGATTGTAGGTATGGGAGGACGTCGAGGTGATGACGGATCTCCTGGAACTCGAGGCATGGCTCGAATTCACGCTCGGACACTGGGACGACGGGACTTGGGGGCAGAGCTCCTGTTGCATCGCCGCGATCCGTTGCAGCCATCCGTGGACGTCGGCGATGGGACTCGGCGTCGACGTCGAACTGGTAGGCGCTGGGCTGGGTACCGTTGGCTCCGCCAAGTGCGTCGGTGATGAGTTTAAAGCTTCTTGGGCGAGCGACGCCTCATAGTGGTCCAGGTACTCCGGAGGAAGCGCCTGATGATGAAATTTGAGCTTCCATCGAGATTTCCTGCGACCCCGGCTGCAACAGATTTCAAGAATCTCTTTTGCTTTACGAGCACTCGAATAATTCGCTTCTGGCGCGAACGTGGGAAAAGTTTGTCATTGGCTGACTCGTTGTCGCGCTTTGTCGTTAAATAACGTGGATATTATCGTCGATTCGACGAGACTCGGTTGAGGGAGAATTTATGCAAACCGTGTCTATTATAACGATAATTACATCGACGATATTGGTCTTTCGTTAATGTTGTTTTCTTCGCGACTGCATTCCGGACCACACCTTAACGGCGATTTATACTAGCTTAGCGTAGCACCTTCGAAGCATATGCATAGAACATATCTCGCGCTCCTCTTCTGCCTCTCTACCTTCTAGCGTGTCGTTTAATGAAATTCAATAACGGTAATCGACTCGCGGCATTTCAGCGACGTACTTAAGAAACCGTTTTTTGCGTACGATTGCCAGAAGCCTCGGTTGTACTCGGGAACGAACCAGTTTCCCGGCGCTTATCCTTCTTGCTACCTGTCTAAAGTGCTTTCTCGAGTGCCGTGAGTTTTACATCGAAAGGGTCGTTAGCGAGAAGTGAGAGAACGTATCAGTCTGCCTCGGATACGAGAATTATGGGTATGTCGAAACCGAACGGAGGATAAACTTCGTCTCGATATTCGATAAAAATCGCGCACGCTAAAGTGATACCCTTGTACTGGAATTATTAACCGGTTAAATTGCAAGGTGCAGCCCCACTTTTGATTTGCGAACGCCAATAAAAGTTGTTCCTCGCGGGATCGCTTGTACGTACGACTATAATTTCAATTCTTTTTTTTTTCTCATCTACCCCTCGCTAATGAGTTTCGCGATTAAGATTTCAATCACGGGCGAAGATTTGCGAGAATTGGTTAGAACAAAATCTTTACGCTAATCGTATATCGAGCGTAGCTTATTACCTGGGCCTTCCCCTGCCATTGGGATCCGGAACGGTCTGCCCCGAATTTTCTTCCAAATCTTGGATCTGATGGTGAACCCCTTCATGGCCGTGCCCGTGTCCGTGCACGTGTCCGAGTTTACCATCGACCAACGTCGGAGAGATGCCGGCGTCTACTTGCGGACTGTCAAACAACCTATTATTTGTTTCTCCTAATGATAAACGTTAAGAAACTTTGCTTTTCGCGATTCGTTACTTCGAAAGTAAGTGAAATCGGACGATCGTCAACGGACAACCGTACAAAATTACTCGCGATATATCTGAGTAGGTACCGACGACAAAACGTACCAATGCAAAACCAGTTTTCGCGAGCACGAAAGGATAATAAAAAAAAAAACACACACATCTTTATCTAAAATAATAATCGTTAATACTCGCACGTCGTTTCACCTTAAAATGGCACTCGCGTAACGGAACTCGACTCGTCGCTAATATTGACAATGTCCACGTTGATTCGGTATTCCCGACGATGCGCGACGTCCACGAAAAACGTTAACAAAGTTAAGAGGGTCGTTAGCATAATTGTAGGCTCACCTCACGGCGTTCTTGTCACGACTTCGTTCCTCCTCCTCCTGAGGCTCCTGCTTGACCGCCATCCGAAGAAGTGGTGGCAGTGGACACTTTATATGCGGCGGATGATGAAGATGATGCTGCAAAGAAGTACTGTCCGCGGGGCCGCCGTCTATACCAGTAGATTGTGCGCGAGGCACGACTTCCTCGGTCTGCATAGTGCCCCCTAAAAGAAAAAAAAATAAAGGATTCATTGAATTTTCGCTCTGCTGTCGTATCGATAAATAGACCGTCGATGTTTATGCAAATTCATGTCTCTATAGGAGGTCGATGAAGAAATGGTAATCAGTCTTGTCGCGCTAGGGCTTTAACCCTACCATGCGCAATTTTATTTTCACTTTTAGATACTTAATTCGAGTACAGATGCTAGAATAATGAATGCTGAGAATTGTTACCGTTCGCGGCGCATGAGAGGGTTAAAAACATATTTCTTTTAAACAAGGCGTTATCGAATGCGTTACAAGCTTCGCGCGTACTTATCGCATTTATGTCACAAATTCAGTTCAATATCAATATAGAGAGCATGCGTTTTCCATAAACACCCGGGGGCTGTCAATAAGTATGAGATAAGCGTCGGTAATAAAATCGATCGACAACTCGCTCTCGCTACTTTTACTCTCAATCTCCGATATCAGTAAATCTACGTTACGAGGAATAAAGTGATACGGAGAGAGGATGGAAAAATCTCGTTCCGTTCGATTGAATTGGAAACATTCAAAGACCTCCCGAAAAGACTTTTTTTTCTGTCATGCTCACGACATTTTTGAATCTTACGTCACGAGTGTTTCTTGTGCAACGTTACATAGTCGTATATATTTGAGCAACCCGCAGATTATTTACCTAACTACCTGTCACAAAGTCTCATCGTTAAATCACCGTGGTATAACCCAATTTCATAATATCGTTCGACTGCATTAATACGATTACAATGAGGAAATTCGTGCCATCCGTCGCGAAGGTGAGAAACACGAAAGCGGGGAGGGATTAGGTTGATTTTCTTTGCAATTCTTTTCTATTCCACACGGACGTACGTATGTAGGTCCGAATAAAAGGTTACGCGTGGGTTTTACATCGGCGTAACTATTACGCGCGGTGCCACGGTAGAATATTGCTGCAATATTCATAACCTCCTTGTTAATGAAACATTGTCGGCCTTAATGCCGAGTGTGAAGCGCGCGTTGAGTCTCCATACGTGGAAACGGGCGTGTGAAATGGAAGAAACTAAACAAGTGCCCACACGCGAAATCGTTAAATAAGTATGTAAGGCGTTACACCATCGGGTGCTGTGTGGGCTCGCGCGGACGTCCAAGGCTTCGAAATCATATAATGGGAAAACGAAGCTGCCATTTATCCGCGGTACGTATCGGCATAGGAATTCTTTAGAACTTCGCTTTTACACCTGTCACGTATAATTTCTCATAGCGCTCTCTCGAGCTCATCGAAACGTCGATGGTCGCTTATAAATAGTTCTCTAACTCGCGCATTCGAGCGCGTAATAATAAACGGCACGGCACGAGAGAACGTGGAATTTTCGGGCGAGGAAAGTACTAGCACGGAGAAACGAGTACACCGTGTATAAGCGCGGACCGGTGTCCGAAATCGAAGACGCGGTTACGCGCGAGTTAAAGCGGAGATTAGAAATAAAAGTGTAACGCTTAAACGCGGGCCAACGATCGTCGAATTCGCGAATCATTGGAATGGAAGTAACCGGGGAACACGCCGTAACGCGTAAACCCCGTCTGACGCGATTCGACGACAAATCAATTGCGAAATCTTAATTAACGAGTCGTTGGCCCTCGTTACGGATGTAAACCGTTCGTCCCCGCGCGAGCCTTTCGCAAAGAAAGTTGTCCCGCGCGCGGCGAAACGATGAAACGAGATTAGAAAGAGACGTAACCATTGTAGAGAGAAAATAAGATACGAAGGAAGAGGAAGGAGGGTGACGAAGCAGCGTATTGTACATACTGACTTTACAGCACCGAGGGATAAAAATATTCCCGCTCGAAAATAGAAACGGACACGCGTACGGCCCACCCAACACCCGCAATTCCTGGCCCGTACTTGGCCTTAGTCGATCGGGTTTCACGCCTTATAGCATCCGCTTTTGCGGATCTTCGCTTCACGGACGAAAGGGAATCGCGAGTATAGAAATATTGTTATCGTCGGAAGCTACGAATGTCGGTACTTCGAATTTTACGATATTCCGTTAATTCGGAGTGTAGCGAGAATTATTCGTTGGGGATATAAAAAGACAGGATACATCGCGAATCGATTTTAATCTGAATGAAAAGCTGAAACAACGTACATCACAAAATTAGAAAATACTGCAAACTGTTAATTCGAAATATCTACCTTGCAAATTGTTTATATAAGAAGTCGGAACAATTTGAATCGAAACCGTGATAAAAATCGGAGCAAAGACGGCATAATACTATGCTTAATTACGAGTACGAACTGTTGTCTTCGCGTCAGTTGGCATCGAGAGTTCTAATCAGCAAGTAAGCGTATACATATTTCTAATCGACCGGTACCCGCACGATTCTCGATAGATCGAAACTGCCAAGAGTCTCGTGAGAATGAATATGGGAATACGCGCGATAAAGCTGATGAGAAAAAAAAGAAGAATGTTGCTACCGCCTGGGGCCGGTTAAAAGCGGGATAGAAATTCGGCTTGGCTCTCGCATTCGCGATAATCGGCAGGCCAAAAACGGGAGCAATAGAGCTTACCGACGAGAATCTGAGATGGTATTAATATCGGCGTGTGCGGGAGGTGGCCCGATTCATTGAAGACCAGTTATAGAATGATGCAGGCGGGCGCGTAACTACAATTTATTTTTTGGCTATTTTTAGCGGTTGGCGTAGCGCCACTATTTTCGGTTCTCTCAAATTTCTCACTCCATATTTGGGATTATGGATGACGGCCCCGCGCCGCGGTGTATCTTTACGACTGCGCCCGCCGAGACACTTTCGTTAGCGATACGGACGCTCGTATGCTTACGCGCCGCTACTCCCCGTCGAGCGGGATACATTTATTTCGCGCTAGGGGAAATGATAAATCGGATCGATGTCATCGATCGTACGAATACGCGTCGCGCGGAGAAGATTGCTGGGTAGAACGATCGACTTTACCGTCGAGCAAAGATTGGATCGGTACGAGCACGAAAAGTGATCTTCATAGAATTTTTCTGGAATAAAGTGTCACGAGGCTCTGTAATTGAGTTTTTCGGAGGAATAACGCGGGATACTGATAGTAGCACGTATCGAACGCGAGATATTTCTGTATCTTTTGTTTCCATTGCAAGTTCTTGGGGCTGGTCACTTTCGTCCAGTAAAGCGTGTACACAATTACGGGCAACAAGTGGATGATTCGAAGCAAATGCTTGCATGCGAGACGCGAGCGAGCATGTGCTCGCTCTCAATTGGCAGCAGCGCAACTAGGTTAAAAACGGTAAGTCAGCTGCAATACTCAAGAATATGTCAAGGCGATACAACAGCCAAGAAGAAATTCGGAAGGAGCAATGGGAATTTCCGTTAACGTCAAATCTCGTGAAACGATCGTCAAGTTTCGACACTAATCTCTTGATCTAACGATCCGGGAATATCGGAAAAATGTTATTTCGAGGAGAGACATGCAGTTTGGCGTCTACCCGTTCCGACGAAAAAAAGAATTTTTATTTCACCGACGTCGGTGGGTCTGTGTCCGAATTCCTAAATTGAAATACTCTCGCGGACGAGAACATTCGAAGGTCAAAATCCAATTGTATCGGACACCTCGATGGACCATGATCCACTGCCCTGATTACGATGTCACTGTATACCCTCCATTACCTTCCCCTCCCCCCCCTCTCCCCGTTCCTCCCTCAACGCGCGTACACACTCGCACACAGTGTCGCCGTCGTCGGGTCACGTGAAAGCAAAGAGGAGAAAGAAAATCCAAAATTCTATTAAGATCCCAAACGTCCAATTCGCTATCGCCAAACTCCGCTTCTCCCGGTTTCAAATTACCTGTGACGGGAAATTTGCTTTCCGGCAACATGAACGCGTACTCTCGAATGATCTTTCTTCCCGATGAATCCCGGTCGGCTGACCGGAAGCATCCGTCTTATCGAAATACCAACGATCCTCTGCTGCTCCAGCGGGCGATAGTATCACAGATTCTTCCGACGCTCTTGCCTCGATATTACTCGACCCTTCCTCGCTCGAATTGTCGAAAACTCGTATAGCGTAACAAAACTAACGATCCCTCGGTGTAATCGTCACTGTCCAACGCGAAAGCAACGGTAATGGCTATTCACTTCCTCGTCAACTTCCCCCCGGATCGACACTTGTTATCCCGTTCGCGGCGCGAGTGTCACTTGTAGATCACGCGAGGTTGCGGGCGACAGCGGGAAAAGCAGGAAAAGTTTCGGGAGGATCGGAGATGGAATGGTTGGGTGGCCGAGAAGTGGTGGACGGTAGTCGAAGGGAGGAAGGTGAGATGCGGATGGAGGGCACGTGTCTGGGATGGGCTATCCGTGTGGAGGAACGATGCAAGAACGAGGATGAAGATAGGAATATACGACAAGGGGGAGGGGGGGATGTGGCGAAGGATGAGAGTGAGGGAGAAAGAGAGAGAGAGAGAGAGAGAGGAGGAGGAAGACGC
This sequence comes from Pemphredon lugubris, assembly GCA_933228935.1. Taxonomy (NCBI): domain Eukaryota; kingdom Metazoa; phylum Arthropoda; class Insecta; order Hymenoptera; family Crabronidae; genus Pemphredon; species Pemphredon lugubris. The sequence continues at coordinate 24,353,893 of OW121817.1, read as the reverse complement.
GGACAGGGAAGGAAACAGAGGGAGAAAGAGAAGGAAGAGAGCCAGAACGGTGCGGAGCGGTCCGTTTTGAGGCAGTTTTGGCACTGTTACCAGCACCGACGGCCAAACACCAACCCCGTTGCAGCGCCTCCGCCTCCGCCGACGAAGGCGACGGCGACGCCGACGGAGACGGAGTCGGAGACGGGGGACGCGGACGACGACGACGACGACCAGCGTCGACGTGTTAGTGGCGAAGAAGACGAGGAGAGTCCCCCTTGCGGAGGACGAAGAGCGAGCGGAGGCGAGGGTGTATATTCTTGATTTGGGCGGATGGAAATCTGAGATTGCTCCATATCGGGCCGTGCGCCGTGACCACGGAGGTTGCTCTGTAATAGCAGACGATTCTTCTCTCCCTCTTTCCGTCTCCTCTACCCTCTCGCTCCGTCTCTCTCGGTATCCCCTCTGTCTTGCTCTTTGATTCGATCTTTCCTCGCCGTCTCTTTCGATCTTTCTCCTCTCATTCCAGTTGCCCTTTCTTCCTCGTTCGGTGCATTCACTTTTGTTCTTCCCCTCTCTTTCTTCCTTTTCCTCCACTCGTCTTTCGTCCTCCGTCCACTCTTCTGCTTCTGGGTGACCTCCGTCTCATTTCCAGTTTTCGATTCTCTTTCTCCGATTTCTCTCCTCTTTTCTTTTCTCATCCACCGTCTTCCTCCTTCTCATCTCGTTCCCGTTTTGGTATTCTCCTCGTGCTTAGCGTCTCATTTTTCTTCTTCTTCTTCTTCGACGTCTTCGTCCCCTCCCCCCCTACCCCTCCCCATCGCCACGCTCTCTCACTCTCCTTCACTTTTTTCTCCTCCTTTCTTATTCTCCTTCCTTCTCTTTCAATTTGCAAGCGTGTACGATGTGCCGGTGAGGGTATATTTAACCCCGCGAACCACCAACGAGGAATCGAGACGCGCACAAGCCGCTTCTACTTTTTGGTCCTCCTTTTTTTCCCCTCTTTTCGGTCTTGATTCTCCTTTTGCATCACCTCCAGTCGTCGCGTGACTTCTTGACGTAAGGTGCGCGAAACAGGAGAGCGTGGCAAATATTTGACGCGTTTCGCGGTAGCACCGGAGTAACGCCCCCACGCGTGATGCTAACAAGAATAATGATTCTTGTAATAGCGTCGTCAAAATGAAAGTTTATGAAATATATTTTTTTTTTACCGACATCGCATTTCTTTGTCTTTCGGAAAGATTAAATTAAACATAAAATGAATATTACAAAAGAAGAACTAATTCGATCTTATCCTCATCGTACAGCTATCCGTACGCGGAAGATATTATCAAAAATGTAATGCCTCGTTGGTTTTATCGAAGGATACTTTGTCGAGCTGTCCATATAATCACTGCCAACAAATCAACTACGCTAAGAGGCCAAGAGGCAGAAACATTCAGTTTTGCCTATTTCGAATGAGAGTGTTTACGAAAGGAACGGGAATCGAAAATAGTACCTCCTAAAACTCGAGTATATCTGGAAACCTTATACCATTACCGCCAATAAAACTCGAGTAACGCGCGGGTGTAAAAATAATATTTCCCCGAACGCGTATCACGGTCTTCGCCCGATCGAGCAGTTGCGGTGCCTCGTGCTATGTTGAAAGTCATTTAATAAAATCGATTTATAAGATAGTTTCCCGTCGCTGCAAAGGGAACTCGAATGTAACGAAAACGAGAGCGAAGCGTTCGAATCGTATTACGTTTCGCTCTTCGCTGGTTTCGAGTAAAATTAAATTCCCCTACTTTTCACCGTTCCCCGGTTACGCTAAAAAGCAACAAAAATTAGAACGATTCGATTCTAATAAAACTGTATCAAGACACGGCAACGGATTTCAACCAAAATTAAATTCCTTCGTTTCCACGAGGGAACATTTCCATGCTTCCATTCTTTGTCGCGAGGAAATAATGTTCGCGTCGCGATACAACGACTCCGGTCCGCCACGCAAATGGAATCCATTATCGCCTAGGTAGAAGTCGTGGAATTCTCTTGGCAATTCCGAGGAATCGCGCCACTTAATCGCAATAATTATTTCGAGTTTACGTTCGCAAATTCCGCGGTCCGCGCTGCCGTTAGACCGCATAACTTTTGCGCCCTCCTTCGACTGTTATTTCTGCGCGTCGGTGGTATCGCTGGGAAATGACTATGCCTCGAATGTTCGTCCTACGTACACTTCGGCCAATACCTGCGCCGACGTTAACACACGCACTGGCTGCATCCAATGTCGTAATACGCGTTTATACCTGCGACGCTTAAGCGTAACATGTGGCTACAATGAAATGTCATTAAACCGGATGGGATTGGATTAACCACTTAAATACCGGACCCCCAACGCCTAGAGGCGAATGGGAAAAATTGATTTTCGTAATATACATTAGTTAGTACGAAGAGAGCGAGAGGGGGTGGGGGAGAGTGAGCGTCTCGTGATATTAATTACGAAACCGTATGCCATGGTAATTTAAGATTTGATTGACATTCTCCAAATGGAATTAATTGCGCAATTATTATGCCCGTACCATTTCTCGGTAAAACGTAAATTTGACGCGTAGAACACGTAAGCTCGTAGCGAGGATGAAATTAGTTTCCCCGAGATGTTATTTCGGTCTTTCAATGAGTCCGCAAAAACGCAAAATGGCGTGTCATTAAACCGAACGGAATTGGATACAATTATCCACTTATTCTCCCAATCTGCAACGCTTCGAAGTAGAATATCAACGTTGTTCGGTGTCGGTAATCGTACGCGACACGAACCCCTCGTTTATTAACTCGTCTTCGCGAGCAATGCTCGTGGTGCAATTTACCTCGGTACACAGCTCTTAATGAATCGTGTTGCAATCAATTTCGAACTCCCCGTGCTACCAAACATTTAATAAACAATATGTTCGCGATGCACCGTCCACGATCGTTACACCGTAATCCCGGTACTTTACTAATCGTCCGAGAACGTAAATTCCGAAACGGTACGCTTCTCCGTCCACGCGTCATTATTCCTCGCAAATTCCATAATAATTACAAGCATTTCCATTTGACGTTTAAACATTGCGAAGCTTAATGAAATTCCCAGTATCTTGGAACGTACTTGAACCACGCGGACATTTTTAATTTAGCATCGCGCGTACGTAGAAATTTGACCATTATCTACTATCGATGTCTACTATTCAAACGTTCCCGTTCCTTCAACGATACCTGCCCAAATCATTATTCGACAATCAGTGCATTCGATTCTTAAAAAAATTAACGCTGTTGGCGCACAACTCGCCGCCTTTTCAACCTGAATATCCCAAGGGCCTCTGTCATTTTCACGAAAAAATAATCAAGAAAAAGGTATTGGTTCTAATCGAGAAATCCAACGCAAGAATATTCCAGAATACCGACGATCACCGACTCCGTTCCACATATTCCTCTGGCGCACACGCACGGATTAATACGCGGCAACGCGCGTAACCTAACATTCCGTGACCGTACTGACCAGTATACTGCAAATACGCTCGCGAAGAAACAGCGTAATCCGGCATAACGCGCTATCTCGTGGGTTAATGAGCCTCGAAGGCTCCGCGCGTCGCTGTCGGAGGAGAGGCTCGAGTTTCCCACAGCGGTGAACCGTACGAACGCGACGTGCAATCTCCGCTCTTCGGCAGCACGTCTGTCTCCCGGTGCAACGTCCATCTGCTAATGCGCGCAATTTATTATGCGTCTTTACTCCCGTGCCTCGAAACGTCACGGCGTATTTGCGAAGACCGACGTCGCGTGGGATCGTTGGAATGAAAAGTGCGCTGATAGAATTGAGAAAGCCATGCCATTTTCTATTAGCGACGATTATGCCGGTCATCCGCGAGTTTGGATCGAAAGAGGATTCGTAGATTCGTGAAAGGTGATCTTTGAGTACGATGATGTGAACGTTGGTCGAAACGTCGATCGACGACGTTTTAATCGAGTTTCGCGTTACGCTCGAAGGTTTACTGGCTCGAAAAAAATTGTTTGGCATCCGCGACGGTAAGGTAATCGAACCGTCGAATCGTTTATGGACATACTAAAACTAGATTACCTTGACTCGCATTTAACGAAAGTCCAAGTTCCGTTTAGTCGGAGCGTTGATGGAAGCAAATTACAAATTTCTTCGTTGCAAATAGAAAAGGGAGTGACTTTAGTTACATTTTTACATTTTCAGTTCGCATTTTTATAAATGATCGTTAGTTGCCCGTATCGTTTGTTTGAATTAGAAATTGTCAAAAACCTCCGAAATTATTCTCTATGTGTCGTGAACGTTCGTAGCTCATTCGTTTCGTAGAATCGGTGCAAATACCGTGTAAGAAGCATTGCATTTGGCAAACACGTTTGCACTCTATTCGACGATCACTACCTAGCGACAAAACATGTTCGTTTTCAAGGGCTCGTTACATCTCGAATTTTGTTGTTACGATGACCGAATCTGCATAGCGACGGTCTCTTCTCTTGGCAACGTCCGGCTAACGTTGTCCGTATCTACTTCGCGACATGACCGACATCCCAATTAAAAATGTACAGTGAATCGAAAGAGCTTTCGCTTTCTTTCAATCTACAGTACGCGTTCTCTTTTCCGAAATATATTAAGATTCAACTTTTCGCTGCCCGTTAAGAGAATTACCAATACAGATTAACAATAACTCTCTCTCTCTCTCTCACTCTCTCTCGCGTTCGCTCGAACGGATATCGAAAACATAATCGTACGTTAAACCAGCGGCCTGACAACCGTCGGATACGCTCTCGGTTTGTCGCCATAGCTCTGCAATCGGCATAATGTCGTTACGCGAGATAAAACTCGGTGCCAGGACGCGAAGTGGAAAGTAGCTGTTGACATATCGCTGCCCAGGTATTGGGACACGTCGAGCAAGTAGGCGGGGTGGTTTAACCTATGCGGGATATAATATACGCCTCCGCGATATCATACGGAATCGCATGAAATAATACGAGTATCAACCGTATCCGTGCGCATTATGCGCGCCCATCGATGGTAGCCAAGACGGAGGGATGATATTTAACAATGAGCAGAAGCACGAGCTAAATGTCAGGACGACGGTTCTCGCATTCCATCGCGCGGGGAAGCTGGAGAAACTTTGATCAATCTCAAATGACAAATTTTCTCGTCGATTGAAATGTTAACGATCGTACGATGAGCGTAACGTACGGCGAGCGGCGATCCGCGTTATCGTATCGCAATAGCGATACATTTGTAACGGTATGATAAATTATACGGAAAAGGTTAATGGTAGGTTTATTGCACGACCATCGCGTGGTATCTTGCAATTTCAATTGTTGGACGATGGAAATGAAAATACATTGTTACCAGGTACAACGTTAATCGTTTAAACGGGGATCATTATTCCGAACGATGACGTATTTAATTGACAAACTGAGCGATACATAGCTTCGCGATTTTAAAGTGCTACGCGTATGACTACGCTTTTAGAGTGCCTCTTGGTTTATCGTTAGATTTAATTCCACGCCGTAGATCGTCCGCGATGGACGGTGTAACGAAGCATCGAAGAATTCGACGCTTCTTTTATTATACTCTCCAGCGACGACGGCGAACATCGTCTTTCCATCTACCGTAGATTGAGAGGTTCCGTGGATTAGTTAGCCAAGCACGAAGACGAGCGCTCCGTTTGAACCGGTTCGCCGGCCAAAAGAGTGCGCGAGTCAAACTTGAAGGCCGCTTCCTCGATAATGCAGCCACGATCGGCGAACGCCGAAGACTCGTTTATGCGCTTCGAGACTGATTTTACCTTAATGGCACGCCGCACGTAAATGCGGCCTAGCGAACCGCCAAGTATCTCGGGTATATCGAAACACAATTCAGTCGTTAAACCATTGCCCTTGCTTAACCGTTCGGGCCGCGAGCAGCTCGATCGCGCAGTTTAGATTTCACGTCGCAAAAACCTCAGAACAATTTAACGCTACGGCCAAACGCAGCACCGTTGCGCTCTTCGGTATTCTTCGACAATGTTTGAATTGCCAATCAAACCGTTAAAGACAAATTAATCGTTACCGCTCGGAGCAATATCGCGTTACTACGAGTACGTTACGAAGCGTACTCCCGCGTACATTTACATACGTACTTCTCGCGTGTACCCGCAATCGTAGGTTTTGTAACCGCTAGAATTCCAGCAAACGAGAATGAATAGTTAATTGTACGCGGGATCGTGTTTAAACGATAAGGTACATCGGCGCTTTACGTCTTCTTCCGTTTTTTGAACCGCGCGCGTGGTTATCGTTGTTTCTTCGATCTCTTAATTTCTTTACGGTTTAATATACCGCGGGACGTTACGCGGAAACGTGAAGCAGAGAGTAGGATTTCCCGTGACAGGAAATAGGCATCGATTTCCATCAAAACAGGATACAGCTTTCACCTTCTCGAGCGATCTTTATACTTCATTTGGCAATATCCTTGTTGTTTGTTTGTTTTTTTTTTTTTTTTTGCTACATAACACGCAATATTCGTAATACTTGCACTCGGCGACTTTCGAAACGTCACGCGAAGCGATTCGACTGGACTCGACGGCCGGTGCGGTCTTTCCGAAGCTTAAAGAAGAGAAAACGAGTATTTCCTGTGTCGACGATGGGCCACCTTACAGTTAGGCCAATTGGATCGCCCACACGCCGTAGAAATCTGAAAGGAATACAAACTCTGACTACCAATACCGTTAAACTGCTCACGGCGCGCACCTTTTCCTCGTGAAACTATTCAAGGTATACCGCTTTTAATTTGGTAATGACGCAACTCGTACACAGATCCGTCCGACGACGTAGGCGTTTTCTATTGAACGCGCACAACTAAATCTATATTTGGTACAGATCTCGATGTAATCATAATTCATCGTGCGAAACGAATGGGACATTATGAATTCCGCATTGGTTCCATTAAATGAGCTCGACGGGGCAGCCTTGACGAATGGTTTCGTTACGAACAATAATGAAATATTAATTCTTTGGCTCCGTTGAGAAACATTTCAACAAACAACATATTTTCGATTGAAAGCCAATGAAATGCAATTCTCTCCGATCGACGCGTTAAATTCGAAGAAGCACGAAACTAACCATTGTTCTCTGGCCACCCTCTGGTTCTATTGGCAAATCCCGCGAACGCGCAACTGAATCCCAACGAGAGCGCACAATTGCGTTACTCTAGGCAACCTTTTCGAATAACGGAATAGCAATGGCGAACGATCTCCCTGAAAGAAGCCGAGCAAAAAGAATCTCGGTGCGATAGGGGACGGAGCATAGTAATACCGGTCGGTGTCACTTGCACAAGGCCTCCCTGGAACTTTGATTGGACGAACGCGAGACGCCAGTTGTAAAACTTTTCCCAGCTGGTATGTCCGAATGTAAATGTCATAGCTCTGGTACCGGCGGAAAGAGAGAAAAAAGGGAGCCGACGCAGGCTACGCACAGGCTCTATTATTCCGTCGGTCGCAATCTGTCCTTTGGATCCATGGGCAATCGTACCTGCGGAGGTAAGGCCCGGCCGATCGCGATTGGCAGTTCTCCCGATGTGGAAATTCTCCCACCCCGAAGATCGCGAAGCCCACCTTCCTCGTCTCCCCCCCCCCTCTCTCTCTCTCTCTCTCGATCGTTTCCCCCCCAACGCGAAAGAGGCTATACGCGATCGCCGTAAGATCGTGCAAAACCCTCCTCCGATCGCCATATCCGCTAATTCGAGAAAATATGGCTGTCCGGATCGTTAGCCGGATTGTTAATGGCTACCGCGTTACCTGATGCAACCGATTATACATTTATTTCTGTCCTGCCGTACGCGTACGCGCACCTTCCAGTATTTATGGGCCAACGCGATGGGCGCTCTTAATTGTTAAATTTCATGTGCGTCGTATAAATAAATTGGTATCGACGATGGTTCCTCGTCGCGCTCGGCCCATGCGGGCCGATCTTTCTTTCTTTTTTTTTTTCTCTTCTTCACCTTCTTCTTCCCTCGAGCATCATCTCGGCCGTCGCGATAAACTTTAATCCGAGCGAGTTCATTACTTCTCGAAAGGCACGGCGTTAAATCGCACTTCATTACGCGGTTCGTTAACGTTGAAGCGCCGCGCGAAGTTTTTCCTATTAATCTTCCCCTTTGTCATCCGTTCGATACGCCGTGGCTCTCGTAATCATAAATTCTTCTGGCACGCGCGATAGAAATGATCGACCTCCGCTTCGATTCGCGGAAGCACGCGTAAAAGTAAACGCGGAACGGTGACAATAAATATCGACACACCCCGCGATAATAATCGGCAGCGTACAGCGTAATTCCACTTGATCCGAGAAGCGTGCGATGGCAGCGCCGCTTTATCTTAACACCGGTAAGAATATTTATTCGTCTACACCGTTCGATTTTCGTTATCGCGACACTCGCAATTTCACTACCTGGAGACCGCGTTAATACGTCGCTTTCGCGGGCATCGTTGCGTAACAAATTGCGCTTTAAGAAAGCTTCGTCGCTGTTGTTAGGAACTACAAGGTTCGACGCTTTTTTCTCGAAAGGTGACGACGAGAATTTGTATTAGATTCTACTTAACCCTCGTAGTGCCGAACAACGATATATCGTTGCTAGCAGCAATCGAGAAAAGTGCCAACAACGATATATCGTTGCGTGTCCGATGGCGCCTTACCATTCGCATCGCGAGAGAACTTTGTCTCAAAATAAATTGGGAATTCGTAGGGAAAACTAGCTCGCGGTAGGTGAAAGTAGAAGCTTGACGCTTTAAAATGAATCTAGACAGAAGGATCTAACACTTGTTATCGTACGAGTTACAAGATTTTAAAAATCGTTAATTTTGTCGAATAGCGTGCGCGCATCATATTGACTCGGATAGAAATTTTTCCGTTGGCACTAAAAGGGTTAAACGATAATACGTATTAGGTTACCTCCAGAAATTTCCAGGTGATAGGGAAATTTATCAGGGGTATAAAAAAATTAATCACATCATTACGAATATCGTTAATAACCCGTAAATACTTTTTTAACGAGATAAGCGACACGTAATTTATGCACCATACCTTATTAACGAAAGTGAAATATCCAGAAATATCGTCGGACCACTTTTCCAGTATTCGGAAAGTTTTGTAGGAAAGCGCAGTAGGTACGTTTTATAAATAATTGGGGAGAACTTTTTTTAAAGGCACGCTTATAGACTTAATTGCAACTAAGGTCTTACGGATTTTACAGCGAAGCGCGCGCTAGATTTTATATTTAGGATGCCACCATGTAACTCTAGAACTACTGAATTAGGTTGGAACCAAAATATCGACACCCACGCAAGCGACGCTCCCACTTCTGCGCATTATGTATTTGTTTATTACTAAACTCTTACGAATTTTCTATAGTCGCCGCTTCGTGCTCGTTGCTATGGCTACCGGCGTCTACACCGTCCCGTACTTGCAACAACGAGTTATTAACCGAATATACCTTGAATTACTCGAGTATACGGAACAGAACTCGATCGAGTTAAACAACTTTATTTTTACGCTATAATTCATCCGATTTTCGAATCATTCAACGTGCGCAAACTCTTTGAAAGCGTAACACGCGATTACGCAGCAAATCTAATTATTCTTGCATAGATAACTCGTCAATTTATACAGAATGAATGTTCTCTCACGAGCAAAGCGACACGCCGTGAAAATGAAAACGCTCGGTATACATTACCATAACCGGTGATCGTAAAAAAGTACTGAAATCGGGACGCAGTTGTCGAATTTCAAACTAACTCTGCCTACGTCGTTGCGTACCGATCGGGGCAGAGGGAAGATGGGATATCGATAAGCAAATGAGATCACCGCGGCGAGTTCTCTTAATTAAAAATGATCGAGTGGAGTTTTAAAGACAGGTAGAGATAAGTATGCATACGTGCCAATGGCATCGATCACCGGGTTCGTAAACGGCTCTCGACGTTACTCGTATCTCATTATTTTGTACCTGGAGCAACGCTTCGCGTGTACAAACTGACCCTCCACGTCGAAGGAACAGTCGCAATTAGCGGTGGGATTGGGAACAAACGGAGACTACCGTTGTCATTAATCAAAACGGGACAGGGACGATTTAGGTGGCTACTTGGTCCACGCCACGTACTCCGTTCGTTGGAATAATTGTCGTTACCCCTTCGGGGTTAATAAAATTAATGTTACGTCGAGGAAAAGGTGGTGCTGATTTTTGTACAGATTTTTTTTTTGGGAATATCAAAGTGGGAGGAATACGGCTAAGTTCGGAATAAAAGAAAACGTTAATACCGTGGTATTATAATTTATTTAAAACACTTGTGCGGTAATGAACATAGTACAGATAAATCGTGATAAAAAAGGAATTTTGGCTTCGTCGCGAAGAAGGTTTCATTTCGACCAACATTTATAGAAAACATTCTTGTATCGATAAAATAAAGGGAGTCTCATAGAGTTATCTGTATTGATATTAAAATTGTTTGCCTACGAATCGTAACACTCGAGTGGCTAAGTCATATTCGTAAATCGCTCGAAGTAATATCGCGTTCAAGCTGATCTTTTTAACACGGTCGGTCTTTACAGAATGAATTGGCCGAACGTCGACTAATGAGGGATCGAGTAACGAGTTCGCCCACCCACGGTCGGTCCTCGGTTAATCCTTCGCGGTTGTATAAGCGTTGTAGTAGTACCGTGTCCGCACGAAATTTTCGACGAGGCAGTGTCCAATTGCGCAAGTATTTTTCATAGAAACGCGGTCTGCCGTGACGAAATCTCCCGTTGTCTCATGCCAATCCACGAACTTGCCTATTCTATTTCCACGTTGACCACACCTGTTTAAGCTTTATTTTTGGTGCCTTCGGCTTGTCCCGGCTACGTAGACGCAATGGAATGCCGGTGCTTCTAAGGAGTGATGGATTACCTTCTAATCGTAAGACTACTCCCTAATTAGAAAGCTCTTGGCGGGGCTTTGACTTCGGCGGTCGGATGGTAACAAATAATTTTCATTTGATCCGTAGGACGAAGCGTGAGTTGAATTTGCGTGTAGCGTGGAACACGTGGTGACTAAAGAGTCACGAGACGCGAAGCCAATTATAACGACGAAGTCAAACTGAATTGGAACAACAATTACTTTTGTAACGATGCGATATAAAGAAATGCGACCCAGTGACGATTAATCCACAAAATGAACAGAATTTAATTAGTCATTCTTTAACTCTTGGAACATTGGTGAGTCTGTCCAAGTCTTTTCGATTTCTAGAGCAGTTACGTCTGACTTCAGTTTGTGATCGATCGAATTTTTATCCAACCAATTGATTACCGTATTTACCGATCGCGAACATTAGATTGAAGGGTGTACGTCATCGTAAAAATCAATACTCGATTATTTTCCGGCTGACACGACCCGGCCATGCAATCGTTACGTTCGCGGTATTAACGATATAATTATATCGCGCATCGTCGCGACCCCCTCGCGCGTCTCAACCTCGCGTTACAACTTAATTTAAATCAGTTAAGCCGGCGAGGAGAGATTACGCAAACGCATCCCGATGCGCCTTCTAACGAGTGAATTAACGATCGCGGGAAACGAAAAATTTCGCCCGACAGGAGAAAGCTGGCTGGACGCGGCATACGTTCCGTGTTAGGCAGAGTGAAGACGAGGCAGAGGTAAAACCCGACGCTGGTGCGTCCTTAAACCCGCCGAAGGAGCGTGAACAATTTTTTAGCCAACCAAACTCAGAACGTCTCTCCTTAAAGTGCGTGCACCTGGTGTTACTTAGGTGCTTCTGGTTTTGGGAGAACAACGCCATGGCGGCGGTGCCGCTATGCCTATCTCTGGAATACCGCGAATCCAAATGGCAAACGCTCCTCGGTATCTTTCATCGAAGAATCTTCCGGTTACCTTTCATACATTGCCCGTTATCAAATAAAAGCGTCCAGTTCGAAAACCACCGGTTGGAGTAATCGACGAGGTCGATTGGTTGCATAGATTAATTAATATAAAAACTATTTTAACCATGTTGACATAAAAAATACGCGAAACTTAATAACGCTGCCTTTTCCTAACCTGCATAGAAAAAGAACCTTGACGCGGAAAGTCGAGAAATATTCATGAAGCGTTCGTTGTTTCAATACATCGCGTATTATTAATGTACGTAATTAGTTGATGAGTCACGTCGTGTCAATTTATGGCGAAAACCTTGACGATGGATCAAGAAAAAGAATGCAATAGACTCTTTGAAATCCGCGCGTTTACATTATCAACGATGTTGTGTTTTGATATCGTACGATTTGAAAACGTGGTCTCATCTGATCCAAGTGCGCCCGACGAGGAAACTTTTATACGTTCAAAAAAACAAATATCGACGTATAAAAAGTTGTATGACAACAATTCCTTGCGATTAAAAAAATGAATTGCGCGTAAAATAATTGAATTGAGATACAAGGTCTAGTTCTCGCGTACTTGGCGAGAGACAAGTCCTCGTCTCGCGATATCATGCTTTTCCCTTGGTCGTATCATTCGTCAATTATGACTAGACTGCGGATGTTTATGCAAAATGCATTATTTTTATACTGACTTTAAACTGATTTGGGAAACAAATGCGATCAATATGCGTGAAATATACGTATAAGATGAAATAAAATAATGCATTAAATCATTCATTAAGTGCATAAAATAAGCTACAGACTAATGCATTTTGCATAAACATCCGCAGTCCAGTTATGACATTATTAAACCTGACGCCATCCGTGCCGCGACAAACGCTCGATTAAGAATCATTATGGAAGAATGGACGATGATATAGTTACAACTATTCTCCGATCCAAGGAAGGACTCTCAAAGCCACAGGAAAACGAACGAACACGAGTAAACTCCGCCCGTTCTCGCGCCATGTACGGTTAAAACGAGCGAACGAATTATCGGTGCCTAACGACACCGGGGGAGATCGGTGCTTTGAAAGACGACCGACGAGAGCCCGCGCGAGTCCCATTCAGAGGAAGTCACCCAGACCCGGTTAGTCTGCCCCCGGTGTTTCTTCTTACCCTTCATTCATCGAACGTCGTATTCCAGCGGTCGGATCGGCTCACCCGGACATTATTCAGTCGCGTTCCTCGAAGATAATAGCCGGCTCTACAAATAAGATCGTCCGCGAGAATTCTTAGAAAACTGTCAGGACGCCAGAAAACCACAGCGGACATTCCTTGGGTTCTTTTGCTCGCGTTGGATACCTCGGATCGCCGTAGGACGTTCGTTACATCCTGGATATTATATTCGACTTGAGTCTTCGAGGCGCAGGATTTTGTAACGCGTGTAACGTCACGTTGCCCCGGAAATACTTATTTGACGATTTAAAGGTTGTACGATGTAGCGTCCCGGCATTCACGTTCATGGGATCAAAAAGTAAGACTTCGGAGAGTTAAAAGGTTTCTAGTTGAGGACGAGTAACCGAAGAAATCTGATCGGAGCTCTGATCCGAGTCATCTAAGGTCACGGGACTGAACGAATGGCTGATTAGTTTTTCGTCAATTTCATGGGTCAGTCGCTTCTGGTGTCTTTTTTCTTTTAGAAAAAAATAGCGTACGAGGAATAAAAAGAAGATTCAACAACCGGGGTTAATTATAAAGTACGAGGAGAACATCAAAGATAATTCACGTTTCAGATTTTGCGCTTCAAGCTCCAGCATTGAACGCGTCGCTTTTATTGCCGATAGAGAAATCTATTACCGACGAATAAAAAAGATGTATGGATCGTTCGAGTATTCGTACAAAGGTGTATAACGAGCGTGATCGTTAAATAGAATTTAATGTCTTGCGTGTCGTTCGCGCGGGTTCGATAATATCAAGAAAGCAAGGTAATGAAGCGCGTAAAGAAGGATGGGATTTTATTGGATCGTTAAAAGGAATGGTGATTCGCGACAATTTGCTCCGTTTGAACCGCGAACCGATTCGTAACTTTCTCCTCTTTAGACCGAGACTGGCTATTCGCACGAACGATTACAAATTTCCCGACATGCAGCTAATCTTACTCGGAGCTATTAGAAATTTAGACTCGAACGTCTTACAACGTTGCTTCGGATAACTGTTAGTGCTTTTGCTTTTATTTACGTCTATTCGCGTATCCTTTCGCAATTACTCGACCCAAGTCGTTAAACTGAATAAACTGCCGCTAATTACTAGTGGAAAGAGAGTTAATTCAAGAGTGCGACTGAAACTTGGTATCGGAAAGGTGACAGTCCTATTATCGGAACACTCGAGTTCTCGCTATTAGTTCGGATCCAAGAGGTGTTCCACCATATTCTAGATTACTACGATTCAGTCATAACAATTTCAGGGACTTTGATCGTTCGAACGCTCCTCGAACACGGATCGTCGGGCGTCTGTTTAGAACTCGGCAAACTCGAGCTGCGAATCCACTGTAATTCCACCCACGCGCACCGTCTATCTTACGCTCCATTCATCAAACCCTGCGAGCACTTTGGTCACGTTGGTAACGTCGAGAGAGATAGACGCCTTTGCGTCTCGACGTGGAAACGACCCTCCGCGTATACGAATACGTGTACGTGGCTGCGCATAAGCAGCCCTTATTCCTTATAAGACTCGCCATCCAGCCTCTCCATCGCGAAAGAAAGGTCGAGATAGGAGTTCGATATATAAAACAATTCTCGAGCGTGCATTTATTTTCCCCTGGCTTGCATACACGGTATACGCGCGTGCGTGTGTGCGCGCGTACATCGAATATACGTACACGCTTATCTTTACCGTCGCGGGGCACAATGATTTTATCTGACCGCACGATCGGAGCTTGATTTACGGGTTCCCGGCTGCCGATTGTCACTGCCGAGGAACTTGGGTTGTCACGCTGCTATTTCTATGGGGAAGCTACTGGCGCTGCCGACAGTGATCCGTGACAGAGGTCACACCGCGATCGATCCTCGAATAACGTAACTGAATTCTAATTATATGGGTTCTCTGAACGCGACGCTCTTCAAAGTGTTGCTGGTATTATTAGCCACCGCGTCGACGGAGGGACCATTTTTCTTCGTCGCGAAAAGGGGAATCGTATCATCGACGTTTTAGAAAGTTTACGACTCTCGATACATGGACATTTCGAGGATTCAATCGTACGGAAAGTCACGTATTTTTACTTTTTTACCCGTAATTTCTTTCGCGGATGGGGATATTACGTTTGCATCTTAAATTATATGTCGCGTCGAACTATATGTATACATCCTCGTTTGGGACGATTTGTTTCTCGATGGAGAACTCGATTTCTAGAAAGCAATAATTTATCGCGATAATCCACAGCTACTAGCTCTCCAATGACTTTGTTTTGGAATGCCAAGTGCTTCCAAGAGACAATTAATAATCCAACGGACGCGATCAATTAATGACCGTAACGTTATCGCACGAGTAACGAGCCAAGATAGTAATAGTACAAGAAATTTCGAACTCGAATTAATAACTTTCGAATCCCGTTGCGGCTATCTGTATACTTGTCGTAATTCCCAACCAAAAAAAAAAAAAAGAAAAAACTTGGCAATCCCCGGATCCTTGTTTAACGATCGCTCATCGATCACCCTAAATCCTATCATCGACGATCTTCGATCGAAATCACCGGACTATAACTTATCACGATCGACATTAGAGATGGCAACCGCACCTATAATCGAGCGCATTGTTTCCCGGGAAAAGGCGCATAATCTCTCTCGCTCTCCCCCCCCCCCCCCCCTCTCTCTCCCGATAGAAACAAAAGCCGAAGACGGAGGCAGCGAACGCGTGTACGAGGCGAGCAGACCACATGAATGAAGCTCCCATTCATGCGTGTCTCTCTAAACCCCCTTCCTTCATCCCCCTTCGCACCGTCTATGGGATCTTGCTCGGTTACGAACGACACGACTATGCGACACACGCACACGCGGGGCGCGCGTGCGCGGATGTAGCGGCAGAAGAGTCGCGTTCGCGAGTGCTCACGTTGAGGCACGCACGCACACGAGGGCAAAACGAAGCGCCGCGACACACGTGATCCTCATTGTTGATCGCGACGAAGAAGAAGAGGCCAGCGCCGGCCAGCCGCGTTATTCCCGAGCATTTTTTTTTTGTCCGGGGAAACAGGACACTGATAGCATACTCGTTTGCCGTCTAAGTGGTGCCCTCGAGAGCCCCGCGACGCGCAGGAGGAAGCTCATTCATCGGCGGAGTCACGTAAGCGAGATTAGGTGTCTTTGGCGCCGATGTTTTTGAGAGCACCGATGAAGGTGACGTCGACCTCTCGCGAATCGAGTATGGATCGTCGCGCGAAACACGTTGGAGTAGCGTTTTATTAGAAATTCCGAGATTACGTTCGTCTATCATTCTTTTGTTTTTATTTCGTTACGGACGGCTATGGCTAGAGTCGCTCGTTATTCTGTTGTTTCGCGTAGAAAAATATTTTAACAACGACTTCTGAGCTTACGGCTGTAGATATTTCAATCTGGTGCAGTCCGCCTGACCGGTAACAGCGACGTCGATTCGACTCGTCGTTAACGATTAAAATTAATTCACGTCACTTTCATTAAATTTGCACCTTCGATATTTCCTACGCCCTAATAAAGAGAATAACCGAGAGCGCTGAGCGTCCGACCCGTTTCTTCGAAACGATCAACGTACAGAGACATATCGGTCGGCAATATATTATGTAAATTCGCGGACTATGCGCATCCGTCCGAGCAACGTAACAAACTGCTTGAATTAGCGTACGGGGGGATACACGTCGGTAGAGCATAATGCATTTCTGCATCGATCCGAATTACTTACTTATGCACGCAGAGTTAACGAGTCCCGGCATTTCTGCCGAGTTACCGAGAAGTCGTGTCCGAAAAGGACGAGTACTGTCTCATTCATCGAGTACGAGGAAGAGGACTCCTGTCCCATTCATCGTAGTCTCGTCACGCGTGACGGGTATCTAGGATCGTTGGATTTTAAGTGTAGTAAGAAGGTAAGACGTAGAAGATACGCGAATACCGGGTCCCGACGGGAAATAAAGAACACGTTTCTTCTTCCTCCCTTCAGCGGAGTAACAAGAATGTCATAACCGGGCAGCGTGGCGTTCGTGTAACGAGCCTCTGACCACGATTTACGCTGGTAATGGAAGTGAGCGCTTTATAAGGTGAAATAAAATTGCTCCTAATAATCGACGAATTAAAATATCATCGAGCGTCGTCCGGCCGTACAGTTTTCTTCCTTTTCGGGTGGAGCGAGACACGCGAGGCGAGCGAAAGGGCCACACGGATTGATTTTATACTCTCGATCTTGGGATCCGCGCGAAAACGAGACTCGTAAATAAAGAAGTTAGCCGTAATAACGGGCGTAATCACGCGGCAAGTGCAATTTATCAGATCCAATTATAGCGAGGCGTTCCCTTCCATCCGGACACTTTTGAAACACTGCGCTTTCTAAAGCGATCAATTCGGCGTTTACACGCGGCGCGTCATCGCGTCGAAGCGATTTATCGATCCCGATCGTAAGAGCGTTTACCTTCCTCCCGAATACCGATCGAAACTGGCCGCTTCGTTAACTCATATTTATGCCGGGGTATATTTAATTGATTGCGAGGATCGTTCAATGCCATTGTGAGCAACTCTGAATGGGAGACGAGGATCCAGATAAGCTCGAGCGTTTTCTTATCCTCGCTTACGAGTAAACGGTCTTGCCTGGAACAACGATGAAAATGGCCGACCCGTAAAGAACTAGTAGAGTTATTAATCACTACGCGGCGGAACGGTGATTATTTCTCCGGAATGGATACGAGCGACGTTACGAGGGGTACACGGGATAAGCGCCTCGTACACGAGCCGATAATACACAATACGTTCTCTGATTACGAAAATCGTGTCCGGTCGATAATAAACAAATTAACGAGCGGGTAGTACGTCGTTTCGATCGGCGATAAATGGACGATGCGTGTAACGTATATATAATGCGATTGTAATTGCGGAATTTGCGTATGGAAAGTAAACGTTGCTTCGGGTACGAGCGGCTTCGCTTTACGCGTTTTCGTAAGCACGTTTCGCGTTACGAGTTACTCTAAGTGATAGAAGGAACGGGATTGAAACTATGACAATCTTTTACTACGATAAATCGATCGTACATAGGTCTCGTCGAGACTCGAGAATCAATAAAATTGAGTCTCTCCAGTTGCAAGTCACCAGCCTCCAATCACGACGAATGATTTTGAAATCGTCCAAAGGTAAGTAAGCGTAAATCAGAATTTTTTTCGGGCAATTCTATGTATACTTCGGTTCGATCACCGGTTACGAGTTACCCGGACTCTAATTACGTGGAATCATTTTTAAAGCCGCCGGAGCCGTCGAAGACCGTTCGTAGACGTGACATTTAAGTAATCGTTTCGCGCGCACGAAGAGCCGATATCGAGCCCGTAATCATCGTTGCCTTTGGTTTAAACAATCTCCACTTCTTCGTGGTGCGTACGTATAACGCGAGAGGCACCGAGGATGCAATCAATCCTCGTTTACACGCACGCTTCGCCAGCTGGAATCCAGCATCGTTTTAAGAAAGCTATCATAAATTATTCCGAGGCTCGGACGTGTCCCATATGGCATCATAAGTTTCCATGCATAGCCATCGCGAGGAAGCGAATGGTATAAACTCGTGCGTATGCACCGAGTCATTCCGAATCGCCGTGAAGCCGCAATAATAACCGTTTACCCACGCATCGGAATTAGAATATATCCGTTCGATAATTTATGGAGGAATTATGCGCCGGTAAGCGCGTTATTATGTGTGTCAAGAAGACAAGGGGACAAGGGAATACGGATTCTCGTTTATCGTCGATCGACGGAGCCGTTTTCTCTCGTCGGCCGATGAGAGGAATAAGCCGCGAGAAATCGCGTATGTACGTCGAAGACAATGACACTGTAGAAAAGGGAGCGAGACGCGGGTATTTTTTTTTTTTTTTGTACAGTCGATTTTCGAAGGACGCGTTTATTAAATTTGCGGAGAAAGTGATGGCGAGTCTCGGAATTAATATCAAAGCGAACCCTCGGTTTCTCTGGAAGATCATGACCACGTCTTGATATGGAAAGCAAAACGAGGAATCACGGTTATATCGAAACCGACGGTTAACCCGCACATTATTATTTCCTTAAGTTTTGCCTGAATCGAGAGCATAATAACTGGTTGTAAAATTTAACAAGCGCCTTATAAAGCGCACTCGTCGTCGAGTACGTTTCTGGGGGGATACGTAAAAACGCGAATCCTCTTTCACCGTTTCCCATGCTTGCCACAAAAGCACATTCGTTCGGGCGCACAACGAAGATTTACGAAATCCAATGAATATTCTAAAAATATCCCTTACGCGGAACGCGATCCCGAAAGGAATAACGCGCAATAATAACAAATAGTACATAAAATGATCCACGCCTCCCGTTCCTCTTGACAACTCCGCGGGGACAGAAAACGATTCTTCAAAGTTACGACAGGAAAATCTGTCACCCAGATACATTTTTATGTTTTGCAAGTAATACGCGCGAACTATAATTTTTGACTCGATCCCCTCCGCTTCGTTGATCACGACAACGAGCGTTTTAATCAAATCTGCGAAAAGCTGTAAGGCCGCGCTCGTCTCATTTCATTCCCTCAAAATGACTTCATCCGCGGACGATTCCAAGGATTTCGTTCGAGGAAGGAAGCAAAAAGCAGGTAGCAATCACGGCGAGGAATGCGCGGGAAGGTCGAAATAATAGCTGCCATCCTATAGCGACGCGCAATGATACGAGAGCATAGGCAAAGGCCGTTTCGCGTCTACGGTCCTCGCACATCCGTGGCTCTCATTGTTCCCTTTGACCAATAACGCGATTATTCCCCATAAACCCCGCGGGCATAATTCTGTCGGACGATGGGCGTCCTCCAAGAGATATTGCGATAGCGTCGGGATTAATTGCATCGCCGCGGCAGGGGCTTGAAAGTTTTAATCGTGGAAGTAAATATCGCCGATCTTGACCTTTCGACGAGGCTCGGAATTTCTTTATCCTTCTCCATGCTTCCAAATAACGAGACGCGATACAAAGGAGTTTCTTACGCCTTCCGCGTTTTTCGATATTATTAAGTGAAAATCATTCATTTCAATTCGTTTTCAACGAACTCCTTACTATTCGTAAACTGTTAACCCTCTAACAGGCGAATTATATTTTTTTTTAGTTTGCGCAATAATTATTAGCGTTGTACTGGCGGACTTCCCACACCAAACTGATCGTATATATATCACTGTAAGGTAATGTCAATAACAAAAGGCATGGCTGCCCGTTAGATCCGAAAATATTTGGAATGCAGGCGTAAATGAAATTTAATTTAACCCTGCCTTAAGGCGGGCATGCCCTTCAGAGGGTTAAATATCTTACAAAATAATTTTCAAACAAATTATAGGCTACCACCATGTAAAACGGTTCCCCTGCATCGAGTCACGCCAATTTACGGTCATTTAATTCTATCCCGGTGGAATATTACGAGCGAGAGGAAATCCGTTCCTCTCGCGAATGAAGAAATAGGATAAGAAGCGGTCTCAATCGAAACCATACGGCGAGGAAGGGCTCGGATCCGATATAACCTCGAATATCGCGCGTCGAGGATCAGGATAACGCGAAAGCGAAGATCGCTATCCTCGCACTTAACCCAGAGACCCCCGTACGTACAGCGGTCGGGGCAAACTAGCGACGCGACTCTACCTCCCGTACGGAGTTCCTGCGCGAGTCATTATCTACCCGGTTATGAGGAACGGCGCAAAGATGTTGCGATAGCCTTGCGATTAATTGCATCGTTCCTCGGTTACCGTCGCGGTAGTAAATAATCTCGATCTTGACCCCACCAGCCGCCGAGCCCCCGGGTATCTCTTTGGTTTCTTCGTGCCTCTACCTGGAAGCGCCGAGTGAAAACACGATCGTTAAGCACCGCGACTGTTATTTCGCGATTTTCCAAACGACGCCAGGGTTTTTACGAACGGACGCGGAATTACGGTGGAAACGGGAACGGCTAGATTTGCGCTGAACGGTAACGGCCTTTTCCATGGATCGTAAATTACGTTGTTGCCATTATTATCATTCCGTTCACGGTTATGAAAATATCCAGAGCCCGCTCCGTATCGATACTGGGGCCGTCCATTGTGCGTATTACTCTTGATGACATAATAACGTCCGCGGTCACGATCGAATTCCTGCTACCAATAAATGATAAATGTCTTTATTCGTCGTAAATAAACGGTGGAACTGTTGCCGCGCGCTGGGGGAACGATTTAGTCCAAATGTAACGATCCGAATATTTTGGAATTGCACCGTTTACCGAAATCCGCAACGACAGTTAAGTATGTTTTTAGAAACCTTTTTAAATTGAGTTAGTTACGATTCGGACTATGTATATATTCGATAACACACGAGCTTGGATAATTGTAAGTCGATCGTGTATCGAGACTGATAAAAACAATGAAAACATTCCACGTTATATTAATGTTTGTGAATCAAAATTGAATGCGACCGTTTCGTATAACAATGAATAAATGTTACGTTCTTTCGAAGACCGAAAACATCCAAAGTTTTTTTTAAACTCTCCACAGCTTTATTAATCATCGTCTTTGTCGAGCTCCCGTCGTTACGCTCAAATTCATCATCAAATTCCTCGTATCGCGACTTTCGCAATACCCGCAGTAACGTCGCGTACGGGTAATTTTAATACCGTCCAAGAAAAATGTGTCGATGTCAGCCTATCGACGCGTTTCGAGGAAAACGGGGAAATGGCGAAATACTCACCATCGGAGAGGAATCCATAACGGGCTTCGTAGAAGCGCTTTCCACTTTGTCAACGAATCGAGCCCTCGGCACCTCCCCTTCGCCAACACCTTCTTCCTCGTCCCGGGAATTGGCGCGTGCTCCGTAGAACCGAGGAAACTTCGGATCGTGGAAAGCCACGCGACACGCGCGTGCACTCGCGCAAAAGGTTAGTCGTCGAACGCGTACGTGCAACGTGGGTCCAAAGTGACGCTGAATCGTTTCGACGCACAGTAAGAAAAGTTAACGAACGGCTCAACAATCGATTTTAGGAAGTTCGATTTAGATTAATCGCCGAAGCGATTCGTACTGGCACTTTGGAATTCCGTAATGTCATGGAATCGTAGTTGGGAGTCACTTTACGAATAACTAGTTCGTTCGCAAGATTCGTCGTGATTAATTTCTTGACGACGATACGAGGACACAGATTACAATCAATTTTCAGTTTGGTCGCTGTACTTCCCGTCGTCCCGCATGTACCACGATCGCTCTCGGATGGAAGAAGACAAGAATCTTCAAAGTGTCTTCCAAAAGAATCTTCCAAAAGTTCGAAGGTCGCGTTCCGTTGTTCTCGATTATAGGGAAACACGTTCCAACCAACAGATACATCCAACGATCTCCAATCCTCCACTCGACGACTCCAAAAAGAGTTCTGAACGCACCCGCAGAATATCGCACCGCGTTCCGCTCGTTCCCGCGCGTGTAAATTAAAATTCTCGGCGAGATGCCGGCCGATTCCCTCGAAACCTTTCAAACTTCTCGGTCCTCGATCGAGAATCCTCGATACGACGGTATCGCTTATCGCCCCCTCGGTACAACGCGCAACGAGTACGTCGACGTTATCCGAGTGTGTCTCGAAAGTAACGTGTCTCTCGCGCCACACGAAACATTCTCCCTCGGACGAATCGCGTCACGTATTCGCACGAGCGAATCCGACCGGCGGCCCGTCACAGGGGGGTAGCGCGCGTATTTTCGAAAAAGCGAGCGCCGGCGCGCCGACGACGTCGGGGACGCGATTCGAGATAAGCGACAAACGAGAGGACGAATCTCGAAGGAGGCACGAGGGAGACAGGCGAGACAGCCGGCCCGAGCGCGCATTCGAGCCGATGCATCGCGGCACAGCGATTCGAGAACGACTATTCGTCCGCGCTCGTTGCGCTTCGGCTGCCCTCGGGATCGTTCGGGGCTCCCGGTTCACTGCGCGGGCGGCTACAACCTACAACCTACAACCAGCGACCAAAGTATCGGGGGAGACACTTCGGTGACTCGTTTCGCGTCGGATCCATCGCTTTCTTCGACCGGTCCTCGGCGCAATTCTTTGGAATTATTTCGAATTGACGAAAGTACGGTGCGAGGGGACAGTTGTTTTTCATCTTTGGTAATGAGAATTGTGCGCGAAGCTGAAGGTTTGGGACATGGATCGTTTCGTGTCCGATAGATCGTTCTTTAGAGCGGTATTCCGGATTTACTTGGGAATCGATGAAAGTAGCTACGCGTGTCCGGAAAAATTCTTTTTTAAATTTGTTCCTCGTTGTCCGATCGACCGCCCTTTCGATTACGCGCTTACAGTTTCCTATAATTTCTTTTTTCGAACTGTTAAACACAACCGTATGGAATACGAGTGAAAGAAATTAAAGAAACTTCGAAGAACGTTGATTCGCATTGAAATCGCTATATTGTTCGTTCATCTTAATACATGTTAAAACCCATCTGCATACGTTACCAGTCATAAATTGCCGCGTAAAACGTATGAATTCAAATTTGTGGAATCGGAGGCCTTGCCAGATAGATGAGGAAACCAAATACGTTTACAAGAGTTTACAAAAGACAATGTAATTCGTAGGTTGATTTTCCAACTAACGTTCTATTTTCGTGCAAGCAGGAAGCGCTCTACGAGGTCAACACAGATACGGATATATGTATATATATGAATTTATCTACGCGACCATCGATGCCAGCGCGCTACCATAAGAAAATTATGCGAATAGCAATTTTGTTGATTTACGATAAGCGCGCACACCATACGCGGATGCAAATGCATTGCGCGGCCTTTTTTTTCCATCGTGTCTAATCCAACTGATAAACGATAAACTCCAGTCATCCGTACTTTTACTCGGCGTTCTCGCATAACGTGATATTCGTTCGAATGAAACGCGGATACCCAACGATTACGTTACCCGATTACGATGGGGGGGATCGCGCGAATAACGACTTCCTTCGATGTGACCTACTTTTGAATTGTAAATAATATAGTCCGATATGATTGATCGCAAATGCGTAACTCGGTACCACGCCTATCGCTAGACGACATCTGGCATCTTACTCTAACGTTACGCATTCGTTACGCTTTTGATGCGTGATCGCTCCGTGGAAATGATCTATGCTTCCTGGCTTTCGACCAAATTCCGTCGGTGCAATATTGTAATCGAGCGTCTGCGGTATTCAATTTCCACTGTCCGTCCACGCTCGAAAGGATCGCGATCAACGAGACGTACAGGATGTACGATCGATCTTCCAATCCTAATTTGCTTGTTCATCTACTTCGAAATTGATAAATTAAAATGTAGTCTTCGGTCGGGCCACGGCACTACGGTTCATCATCGTTTATCGTGCGAATCAATTTGTTTATTTAATTCGCACACCAGTGATAATCAACAGTTCGTGGAAAGCTTTGCGAGTTTAACGAAAGGAAATTAATTTCTCCAAATGGCAGACAGTATTTTCTAGACAGCCGCAGTGTTTTCTCGATAACGTCTGCCCGATGTTGTCCACATCTACTTCCCGGTACGACGGAAATCCAAACCGACGAGCTTTTATTGTAATCGATTATTAATTTCCTCGGAGCGCTTAAAAGCACTGGCCGTTATTACTCGTAAAGATATTCTTGGATTCGTACGATTTTTATTATCTTTAAAAAGCACACGATATCAGTTTCCATTCTTCCTGCCGCGACGAACTGAAATTTTCGCGAACGTTGGAATCTCCGAGTGTACAAATTTACTTTCGGACACGCTGCTCGCGATCGAGATGCGTTCGCGTACATCTAATTACGTGAACCAGATGGTGGGTACGTACAACGGTCACGGTTCGCGACTGCAGTTACTTATACTGAAATGACCGAGGGTAAGATGGAGTAAGTGCAGGCTGTAATTCCGCCTGACGTAAATGCGCCCACGCTGCCGCCTCCAAAGAAGGCCAGAACCGAATCACGGATTTGTCGTATTCGTTCATAGAACATTCAGACCAACCCAATATACGAGTTGGCGTGGTTTACGCTCCTTGTAAGACACCTTCGTTAATGCCCTGAAAACGACGCGATATTTTTTCCTTAATAACGAATAAGCGACGCGTAGCTTCGGCGCGAATGTTCTCATGCAAAAGGACTTAGGACTTCGATATCTCGATACGCGATGTTCGTTTGATGCTATGCAATGCGATTATCCGTATTTGAATAAAATTTCAGAATATTTATGGTTTTATGGAAAATTTGGTTATCCACTTGCGTAACAGGTAATCAAATTCAAAGGAACGTTGAGACAACTTTCTTTCGCCGTCTGAAATTTTGTTTTCGCGAACAATGCATCGATCGTGAACAGCCGCTCGCCGACGACTCGTTGGTAGGTGAAATTGAAATTAGAAACTTTCAAATTCCCGGAAACACGTATATTTTGATCAACCGAATTTACGCTTGCATCATTTTACAAAGTTAGAAATTCTCGGAAACTTAATAATTCTAGAAATGGAAGATTGTAGCGGGGAAATAATTCCCGGGAAACGGTTTACCAGCTAAAATTGCAATCGGACTTTATTGTTGATTTACAAATTTGCTGGAAACGTTATGATACTGGAAATGGAAAATTTGTTCCCGGAAATATTACTTTCAAGCGTCGAGCGAGTCGAAAGGTATTCCATTTGCGGATAAAGAGCGAAATTATTGCGCTCAGCGATCGGTGGTACGTTTTAAACGTATTCTAACTTTTTCGCGGCCGTAATATAGTTCTCGCTATTAAACGGTTACGCAACAACGCTCATTTACCGCACGAGATTTTAGAAGACGTTAGACATCCTAATGCGGGGTACTTTATCTCTCCGTGCGCGGTATGACCGTATTAGGAAATCTTTGCGCGAACTATAATATTTCGCGTGCAATTACGATTCAGACGTCAGCGACAAAACTCAAATGCAGGAGTCGGTCGTATGATTGTAAGATACGCTTATTCCATATTTAGCACGCGGATGCTTTAACGCCAACATATTGCACTTTCAATACGAACGTACATCTGTATCTGGCATTAACGGTTAAATTATGAAATGGATTTATAATCATGCTCGAGCGCGTTTCTACCGTTATGCAACTGCTACGCCGTATTACTTATTAAAGTTCGCGGAAAGCGAGAATCACTTTGTTTCTTTTAAAGGCAGGGTAAGCTCGTTGGAAATTAGTTGTAACGACGGAAGAGATTGGTGGAAAACGATGAGTTGAATTTAACAGGTTTTGTCGGCATTGTGTTGCAAATAAAAAAGGAAATAGTACATATAACATTAACCCGTCGATGATTTCATTATGATATCTTTGATATCTATTATATGTTAAATATAATTGACGTCTATTATCTCATTTTCTATCGAGAATAATTATATCGAGAGACAATTGCTTCTTATCGTGAGTGGCACTTAGAAAACAATGCCAGTCATAACCGTTTATTAACTTCGCTGTGCACTTCAAGCTCACTCTACTTTTCACCGCGATCTCCCTTGTTACCCGAGCATGCGTTCTTGACACCACTTCGCACACTTTTAAAATTACCTTGCCACCTATTCCATTAGAGTATATTCCTCGGAATATGAAATTAATATCAAAACCTAAAATACCGCGAGGCGTAAGTTGGCTCAAACCATTTTCAATGATCACGCCTCCTTTACCGTCGCGCGTGTGTCCAAATCGCACAGGTACATTCTATTCCCAGAAATTGCAATCCAAAAACTCCCAGAAAAAGTTGCGGCTACATAGATATCGTAGTTTCAGGCAGCATAAATCTGCAACCGAGCTTTACAATAACGATACGAGTAGCTCCGACGAGAGGTGGTTGCACCGATGGAGGTCGTTTAAATCGAGTTCGTAAGTGTTTAAACGAGGAGAACACACAGAGACACGATGCAGCGGTGTGAGTGCACGCAGAGTCGCGAACACGCATAACCGTGGAGACCGCGTGGGACCTGCTAGCCCCGCCCTTTACCGACCAGATGTCATTACTCATTACGCGCTACGTCGTTACGGGTTCCTCCTTCTTGATTAAAGGGCCAGGGAACGTCGTTCGAAAGAAGACCACCCCTCGTTTTGCTTTACCTCTCGCATTGCTCGCAGGTGCTCGAAGCAACGGCAAAACGACGGCAATCTCGAACTTATTGTTTCCGGG
Organism: Pemphredon lugubris; assembly: GCA_933228935.1. Lineage (NCBI taxonomy): Eukaryota > Metazoa > Arthropoda > Insecta > Hymenoptera > Crabronidae > Pemphredon > Pemphredon lugubris. The sequence goes on along the minus strand of OW121817.1, from coordinate 24,326,679 downwards.
ATTTTAATCGGTAGGTACATGCGTACAGTGATGTTTTTTTTTCTCTTTGAGATATAAATATAATGCATCGTGCAGCCCGTTATCGGATAATCGGGAATTCTTGTACAATTCCTGTTTATCCGGTACGTTTAGTAGCGTTTGTTTGTATATTGTTAGTACATTTCGTAATATATGTATATATAATAATAAACCTATTATTACGTTCTACGATTACGTTACCGTCGCACAGAAATATAATTAGCCCGGTACGACTTTCTACGTATATCACGAACGCGCGAACGGCGGAACCGCGCCGGTCGATCCGTTTTTATTCTCATGCCACGAAGGATTAATTGAATTTACTCAAAGTTATCTCGGCTAGGAATTAGCGAAGCGTTCGATTCTCCGCGAGCGAGTTAATCGAGTTTTTCGTCTACGGGAAACACGATATCTCCCGGTGAAATCTATGAAAGTTCACGCGGCTTATGTTCGCCGATCAGAAACTCCGCTCGTAACGAAATAATATCGCAAGAGGCAATAACTCACGTCATTTCCCGCGGACATGTACATCTACATATACGTACACTGAGTACGTACGCCTGCCAAACGAAAGAGCGAGCCAGATTATTCGAGCACCTCTACCGGCGATAGTCGAGTCACACCTGTTGCTCGCTCAAATACACTGGGTGCTCCCCTCGTGTTTGCTCACCCGTGGAATACCTACCTTTTCCCACTGACTCATCGAATCGCAAAAAGTTCTCGTCAATAGTGTCACGATTTCGGTCGATCGTGACGAGCGATGAGTATAACGGATCTCGAAAACCTTGAATTTCGATGGAACTTTGTTGGCTCGCGTTACTTAAAAAAAACTGTACAGGAAGAGAGTTAAGAGAAAAAGTTTTTAATCCCTTTTCCTTTCTCGGAGTATTTTAAAAAATACTAAAGAAGACAACAGATGGTTATATAAATTCATACTTTTGTAGGAGATCGATAAATAAGTTCTTTAAGGCTTTAAAAATATATTTTTTTATATCACGTGTTCTATATGTATACCTCCAAATTACATATTTTATTTAGTCGGCGCGTGTACGAATATGTCATATACTCCGTGCATACTTATGGTAGTCATTTCATAAAATCAATTTGAAATCAGTATAGAAAGCAAGTATTTTTTTAGACACATCTGCAGCCTAGTCACGAGACATGGAAATCGAGATACGATTAACCTACGTAGAAACGGCGCAAAGGGTGAAAATACTTTCTTCAGCTTTCGTGATAAGGAAGATTAGGGACAATGGGAATTTTAGGTCAAGCGAAAACCCGTTCCGTTGGGTTGTATAAAACTGTATCTTAGAGAATCTCGGCGTTTAGAATGAGAAACGTGGGCGAAGTTCGTTTCACCGATACACGCATCGACGTGTCACGCGTGTGGAGTCAGGGAAAGTTCCTCGAATGGATTAATTTTTCATATGCGTAGAAAGCGGGATGGCATCGGAGAAAAATATTTTTATTTTCTACCGTGTACGGATCATCGTTCAACGATTTACTACGCAACTACAGTGGCCAATAATTCAACGTTTTCAATGATAAACTACTCGAATCGTACTCAAGTTACTCTTCTCGACGCGGCCATTTCAAAAACATTTTTGAAAGAACTTCATTTGTTTTTTTAATGCAGATGTTCCCTGAAAAGATTCAAGATCTGTTATTCGCACTTATACTTGAACCGAGTGCAAGACCTTGCTCGCTGGTGCGCACCGAAACAATGTTTTTTTTTTATTCCCTTTTCAACGGTGATCGAAGCGCGGTTTATCCACAAATCGATCTTTAAGTAACTTGATAGAGAATAGGTACGTCTGAAACCCTGATACGGATACAAATGACGCTTCTGCGCGAACAACGCGTATAAGTGCATTCGTGCAGGGCTGCAATATAGCTCGGTGCATTATAGTAGGAGCCACGACCTGGGAGGCCTTTCAGATAATGCGGAAAGAGAAACAAAATAACGATCGAGAGTAAAGGAAGCTTGTTGGGTATATCTTGTACAGATATGCATTATGCGTTGTTCGCGTTAAGCTTCTTACCGCGTCGTTTCCCAGTTTCCGTATAATGTGGTAATATTCAATGATAACGATACGATACCGCGATTTTCTGCGAGCCCTTGCTATCGGACGTTGATCTATTTTTCTTTATTCTTTTCGTAGATTCTTTTTCATTCGTTCATTCATAAATTCATTTACACGAATCTGGCTAAATACTCATTTGTTTCATTTCAAACGTATCATTTCTTCTTGGAGTTTAAATTGATTAAAGGCGGACCCAATGCAGCGCTCGTTAAGTTATACGATACCGAGCATAAAGTAACTTGACGAAGGAAAAAATTGATGCCTATCATCGAATATGATTCTTATTCTACCATATTTCGCGCGTTCGTATAACAATGTAATAAAATAGGGAGAAAGCAAAGATATTTATCGATAAACCCGATATTATCCAAATCTGTGTGCTGTGGGACTCCGGCATTAAGATTCTTTTGTGCCTTTCGAGAATGCAAAGCACATGTAAACCTCTCTCCCACTTCAAATCTCCTCTCGACGCCCACGTTCAAGGCGGCGATAAGTTAAATCGCGAGTCTGTTAATTCCTTGAAATACCCAATCGTGTAAATCATGCACCCGATTTATCCTGTACTTATATAAGCCTAATCGGTAAGTCGGACATACCTACATCACGGTTTATAAAGAGCGCGAATTATGCAAATCACTTTAGTTTCGTAAGTATAATAACCGCGAGTTACAGACGTAATCATTATACTTTTCAACGAGCGATGGAATGTCTACAAACTATTCGTGAATCAACCGAAACGGGTTTGCGTTACATCGATTGTCAATTAAATAAAGTACCATTAACCGTTGCTTTAAACATTTATTCTTCCCGGGATTGGAACCTCCGTTGAGAAGGTATTAAAATATTAATCTTTATTTTAAATCGTGCAGGAATCATATCTCGTAATATTTTCTACAGTTTCACGAACAGCTAAAATATACACGATCCATCGGTAATTATACAACCTGCGCTTATGCGTGCAGCGTGTTTCGTAATTTTTTATAGGTATTATTGTACCTCTAAAATGCACGTATAAAAATAAACTTACAGATTTTACCAGCGCAACACATCATACTAAATCCTTGTACAACGCGGATGTTACGTTTCATAGAAATTCCGCGTTATAGGTACGCCATTCAGATCACATAGAAAAGGTATATGAACAGCAATAACTTATAAAAAAAAATACTTTTATTTGACTTTCAAGTTTCGCGATGAAAAATATATATATATGAAAAGCGATTACATACCACCATTTGTAGACCGCGTTATACGAGTCTGCCGTAATATGGTATTATCTAATCGATGTAAATCTTTTGATAAAAAATAAATAATTTTTCACGCATTTACCAAATCAGTCGAGCATGTCCTGTTACATCGATAACTATCTTTGTTATACGCGAACCGAGATCGTAATAATGTAAATTGTTAAATTGTACCGATAGTTGGCTCTCTCCCGAGTACTTGGCATTTCGTGGAGGGACTTAGGGACGGCGATTTGCGTGGGATTGGAATGTTTGGGCGCGATCACGTTTTGCTGAAAACATACGTCTGCGAATGTTCTACCTATTTCAGGCCATCGACCTCCTTAATGGACTGTTTAGACGTCTTAAGTTTTCTTGCAATATTAATAAAGACCGCCGTAGTCATTGGTAATTTCGCCATACGCTGCTCGGCGCAACGAACACAGATATTTCTATAAATTAATTTATACGTCGAAGCGTAAATTTATAGCGATGGCGTTTAATTGGCAGCGGGTCTCGCGGCGAATTATACAACAGGTGGTAATTGGTACGTATGCGATTGGAGTAGAAATGAATGGAGCGGCGAGATTGAACGGGGGAAAGAATTATCTTACTCTGGAATTAACACGAGTATATTGCGAGTGGCATTTGAAAAAAGAACGTTACAAACCAGGGATAAAAGGCTATTAATAGGAAATGCTGAATCGATCAAAGTAAAAATATCCTTCGGATATTGGGCACGAAATTGCGAGTAATTGCAGAAGTTTCCCAAATTCCGGGTTACGCTGCACCCGGTGGATCGCGTAACGCGTTGCACAATCAATCGCGTATTAGTAAGAAAATGTTATAATGGCTATTATTGGCGAACTTGTAACGACAAAAACGTAGGTTTCATTCGATGCAAATATGTTTTCTCGTAACAGTGACCCGATTGCAATCGTTTAATCGTGAATGAGAAAATTGCCATTCTTAGAGTGTACGCGAAGGTTCGCGTTTATGCGATTATCCGGGAGACTTCATTCATGTCACAATTTATTCAATAGAATTATTCAAATACAGGCGGTGCAAATATGTTCACGACGACAAAAGTGCGCTATTAATAGCTGCGATAAAACATTTTCTCTATATTCGACGTTTTATCCATCTCAGAAATCACTGTAAATTTTGCCTTGATACAAGAAAATCAGCGATTCCCGGTGTATTAATTTTATCACCGACGAGTCTGCGGTTATCCATAAGTACTGTACGAGGTAGTACACGTCGAAAGTATTACAAGTACTTCCAAGAAATTCCCGACACGCGACTCTTTCCTTATCCGTACCGTTGCTGTTTTTATTTTTTTTTCCACATGGCGAATGCGGTCGTCGGCCCAATATTTTCCATCTCTAGACGACAACCGAGAATGCCCGTCTCTTTCAGGATACGCCATGGGCATTAAGATCTGGATACGTTCGACAAGTGCTCTCTCGCCGTGTGTATGCATATTGCACGCACACCGCGAATGACGTGCGAGTGCAAGGACTGTGTCCGTGCGCAGTAAAGCCAGCCAGTTACTAGGCAGACACACTCCGATCCGATGCAAATTTCCTCGACACCCGAGAGCAGAAATCTGCTGGGCGTGTAGGCGAGAGATGTCCATCCCCTCACGGGACCAGTCCTGCGTTTGTACGAGACGCTCGGGATGTCGGTGGTAGTGGCATAGGCGTCGCCGGAATTTTCTTCGGAAATATGACGGAAAAAAGCGCGAAGGAGAAGTGAACGTTTCATTGTTTCAAAGATCGAGCATATAGATTTTCCTTAGAAAGCGATTTTTGCAGGGAAGGTATTTAAATCGTTATTTTTTAATCTAAAGTCAATAGTTATTTTCTTACGCCTGGGAGGAGATTTTTAAATACACCCGCATGCGTAGAGGCTGCATAGGATTTTTTGGCATAATTTTCCCCACGGCTGGTATCATTATTTAAATACAGGTTGTACTAATCCCACGAAACAATGTACGATAAGTGAATTTTACGTTAAACTGAATTCTAATTACAAAAACACTTCGATCTGCGAGTGAAAGGATTAAAGACGCCTATGCCTCGCGATTCGAAGGAACGTGCACCTCGATGATAGATACAGGGTGCCCATTGGACGACTCCGCAAACCTATTCGCCTCCTTCCATGGTGGCGCCCATGGTTCGTACACCAGGACCCCAAGCATACATCGCGGTGGTTGATACACGGTGCCTATTGGACGACTCTGTAAGTACATACGTACATACGACTCCTCAGGAATCACGTGCAACTTTCCATATCGAGGAGTTTTATAGCTGCGCCTCGGTAGTGGGATAACCAGGGGCGCCTACACGCGTTCGACTTCGACCGCTTCGAACAGAAGTGGTCAATAAGACCAACATCCGCGAATACGGGACTGGATTCGTGAAACGTGAATGCCGGCTGTATCGTTGAAGGAAAGAGATGTTCTCCGCTCGCGCCAAACGCGTAGAACGTCTCGCAATCGGATGGTGTACCGCGATACGTGGAATAGGTGTAACGCGTAAATATCTACGAGCCGTAGAATCAGTTGGAAATATATGTAAGTTGGCAGGGAAAGGTTTTTTTTATGCTTTGTATTTTATTACGCGAAGAGTAATCGCTGTTGTAATTAACGATTTGGACCTTCGGGTGTTAAGTTTCTCGGTCCTTCTATGAAATACGTCGATCTAATCATCGCGATGTAGGAATTTGATAAACCTATGAAATAAAACACCACAGCCGTGTTTATGTGTATCTGTTGTGACAATAATTTATTATTTGTATACTCTGTCGTACAAAAATTGCCAATTGATTCACATTTTACGCCTGACGCGGGAAAACGCTCGGCTCTTGCTGTCTCTTACAAGATATCTTACGCTATATATACAAAATATGTACATACTCGATTGAGTTAGATTTCAGGCAGCGTTGTAGTCATTTTTAAAGTTCAGCCAAGTCCAGGAGAGCATTTAAATGCGTCGGCATCCAATTCACACCATTATGACATACAAATAGGACATTTCTATCTATGTAAGCTTGGACATTGCCTACTTTGTATACTTGCTTAGCTTCTCTATAGCGATTTGGTATAGGCATAAATAGAATGCCCCTTTCTTCGCATTTCTTTTGCACCACATCTTTGAAACCTTGAGGTATCTGCGAAGCTGATCTCACGGCTTCAGCGAGTCTCTGTGAATGCGGGGTAATGTAGTTATGAGTGTACGAAAGATAAAATACAAATTAAATTTTAATGCGGTAATAAAGTATCTCTCGCAGTTTAATAGAACGTATCTTACCTCCATTCTAGGCTGCGCAATCGATGGCATCTGCGACATCGTTGGCTGTGCCCTCTCCAATGTTGTTAAGTATGAGACTTGTTCCATAGCGCCCGGTTGATGGCTCTGAGGCGCAGCGACTGCTCTGTTCATCATGTCTAACGCTTTCTTAAAATGTTCTGTAAATGATATTAAAAATCACAGTTTAAGGTATACACGAGTCAAAAATTTAAGGATGTAAAGTGAGATTTCTTGGAAACCTTTAGACGCACCTTTGACTAATGGTTCCGCCAGTAATTTATCGCTCAGCATGCCTTTCCATCCCATGTACCAGTTCGTCACTTGATCGTAATTAGGTGAATGATTGAGCCAAAGAGCCAGAACTTGCAGCCATTTGGGGAAGAAGAATTTGTCGAGCAATTCTGCCATTATATGGGACGGAATGAGCTCTTTCCACTCGTATACCCAATTCCACTGATCAAAGTGTTGCTGGTGCGGATTTATAACGAACTCGGAAAGTGCTATTTGCAGTTTCGGTATTATATTTTTCACTAAGAAGGCGCCCATGTCTCCTTTAGAGAAAACGTCGGCCCATGGTTGCAACATTAGTCTTGCGGATCTATCGGACGGATGCCAACCACCTAGCGCGGAACCCAATTTCCGGCGAATTATTGGATAGATCAATGTATCCAAACGATTACCTGTAAACACATAATGTTATTGTGTTGGTAAAAATATAGTTTAAAAATCTAATTTAATGTTGCAACAGTACGAACGTAGCAATGGTAACCACGGATGGATCCACGTGTGGATGGGCACGGTATCGGTAAGAGGATTCCATTCCTCGACTTCCAGTGTCAGTTTCGGGAGTACTAAGAGATCTAAGATATTTTCTAATATCCAACCTGGGAGTATGGGCATCCAGTATTCTATTAATTCGATAAGTGAGTCAGGTTGTCTACACGTCCATTGCCTGTGACAAAAATTAGTAAGAATTCTTATGATTGTTTTACATTGAATTATTTTGCGAAAGAAAAGGGTGTACTAACTGTACAGCTCCTCTAATCGAGGGCATCCATGCATTCCACACAAGTTGATCGTAAGGATGCATTGCTCTAGTTGAGACGGCACTAGTGCTGTTTTCTAAAATACTTTTCCACAGTTCGAATAGTTTGATTGGTTCCTTCGGTTGCAATAATGGATTCCAATTGGCTAAATACTCGACTATTTTCGTACCAACGAAACTACTGGTTAATTCCCCGAGCTCGTACATTTTATATTCCTCATAATATTTGTCCTGCAAATCTTTGAAAACTTCGGCAATTTCTTCTAAGGACAATTCATTTGTCTGGTCCATCAATCTGTCTACGATCGCGAGAACATTCTCCAGGGTATCGATCTGTTGACCATGATGATTTACAATTTTGGCCAAACTTTTCTTTTCCGCTTCCAATGCTACCATTCTGTCGCTCAAATATCTTGTCCGTCTGTCGTTTTGTATAATATGCTGCTCACACATGTCAACTAGGATATTTAAATTATGTTGTAATTCCGGTAAAGCAAAATTAACCTTTGACTTTTTATCAGTCACAACAATGCTTTCATCGGGTCGTTGTTGACCTCCGGCGATCGCGTGATAGCCACTGAGAATCCTCTGTTCCGGTCCAGTCATATCTATGACCTTAACTCTACTCATCTCGTTTGATACGGGTACTTTTTTGTTGGGTCTCAATTTACCATCCTCCAGTACTTGGTCGACGCTTCGATAAATATATTTTACTTTCTTCTTACTGACAGCTCCATCCCCTTTTCGCCACTGCGATCCTTTGCTTTTAAGATCTTTACCTTCTTCGATTTCTTCTTCCTTCTTTTTTTCTGGCACCTTTGGTAGTTTCTCTGGGCCATAAGCACCGATCGCGCCACGTCCTTTTCTAAGATGTGCTTCTACCGGCGCGCTTATTCCTTGCAACTTTTTTCCAAGGCCTTTACCAGGTTCGAAACCCATCTAAGTCAGAAGTACCTTATTAATATATATACAAATCTATAAACGTGTACAAGTTACACGGTACATCGTACGTACTTGTAACAGCAGTTTAGCTCCAATGCCTTTCGTATGAACTTCCCAGCTACCCATCCCACTGTTTAGTAATGCAGGATTCACTTTATGTTTCTTTTTACGCAATCCTGCGATATCCCCCTCTGCGTTCATTGAAAAAGATGGACGTGGTTTAATGTTACTCGGACGCTCATCCTCGGAGCTGAAAATAGAAATAATATATCTTTCCAAATGAAATTCTATAGTAACTGGCGATACAAATACTGGGATATTTTAAAAAAAGTTACCTCGAGGAATTTGGAAATTCCCTCGATCTACCTGCGTCTTCGTTATCATCGTCGTCCTCGTCATCTTTTTCTGTGGTTTCTTCTTTCGGTTTTCCTGATTGCTGAATGCCTCCTGCTACAAAGTTGACAGGGGCCGTGTAGTTTTTTCTGCCTTTGTCAAAAGTTTTAAAGGATGGCCTTGCGGACGATCCATCTTCGTCGCTATCGTCGGCCCACATCCCTGAAACGTATGATTAAATGTGAATTCATACAAACTGCAATTCTTACTCACACGAGAGATCTAATTTGCTATGTACCGGTAAACTTGATTAACACATCAAATTAGCAACACAAAACGATGATACTGTCGTTTGGTTTATACATTTTGAATAAAGCAACAATTACAAGCACAAAATTCTTACCAAGCATTTGTTGCTTCTTGGATAATTTTCGTCTGGGCCGATTAATATTGAATTCATTTTCGAGATCATAATCCGTAATTTCGAAACTTTCCACTTCGTCCTCAGACATCTTAACCAAACTTGTTGTCAAAGTTTTAATCCCGCGAGTGAAATTGTATAAATAACCTCCTTAGTAAACAAATCAGGAATTAGCCGACTTAGCTAAAGCTGAGTATAATAAACGTCTACGTTCTCTGCCCTTGCCATAAGCCGCAAAAGAATTATTATAATAACATTAATTTTTCAATTCTCAGGCCTGATTTTCTATATAATCAAGCGTCCTGAAAGAGGTTATTATGATTTACTGATGTCAAAGTATCGATACTGCTACCATACATCGATAGTTCTTTTTACTACAGACGGTGTTATCGATACTTGTGCTGACTATCGATAGTTCAGATGGCGTGCACAATCTGAAAAGTTTTTCACTCGGTTTTATAAATTTGCGTTCCCCGATGAACCGTGATACCATAACGGCGTTATCTGACAAAATAAAGTTATCCAAACATGTTAAAGAACGCGGACCGTAGCTGGAACATGCTGCTGCTTGGATTGCAAAGCATAATATTACAGTGAACCCTGTATTACCCACTGCTAGCGGTCGGAAAAAGGGGTTACCACCGATAAGGTAAGAATCTTTGTGCACATATCATACAATTTAATTTTGCTTAAATGGTAATGAAAACATTGTGTTAATGTATATGTAAAATGTACCTCCTTTCCAATCTTAGTACTCATTGTTATATATTTCATACATTGTCGGCAAGCTTGTACCTTATAATTCATTCTTGTTAAAATTTTACGCCATTTTGTTGCGGTTTGCCGGCTATTTCTCTTACGCGGGTTCCACACATTGGTTCCAACGTTGGCCAGTGTGTGGCCGGCGTATCGATATTAGTCCCAACGCCTTTGATCTTCCGTCGAAAAATCGACAAGCGACGGATACGAGCCACCGTTGGGACCAATGTTGGACCGATGCTATTTTGTCGAGCCACACATTGGACGAATATTGTTGGCGCCAACGTTGTAACCAATGTGGGGATCCGGCATTACAGAAAACAGTCTACCAATTAAACGATCGCTCGCGTAACGTTACAACAGATGCTTTAGCCGTATCAGGTAACAGATGCTTTAGCCGTTTTAGTCTGTAAGATTTCCAGTCAGTTTATGCGTCTCGTCAGTCTCGTTCCATGGTATCACGGATCTTACCTGTGGCTCCACTGTGGTGAGTGTTTTTTTCGACATTGTCGATAAGTGATCGGCGGAATCTACAATGACGACTCTGCATGCAACTTTCTACGCGACACCGTTTTAACGTTTCACAACGGCTCCATTGAAAAATCCTTTTGGATAAATAAATGATTGCAAGATTTTATAAAACGTAATGCTCAAACTGAATATCAATATATATTGTGTATTAATTTTGGTTTCACAAGCTGTACACTCGAAGTAATGTGTATGGGTTTAATGGATTAGTCTAGGATTCAAATTATTATCGCTCGTTTATACTTATACATATATTTATTGTTTGTTAGTAAAGGTACAAGTTTATATTACATATAAATATTATAAGTATTTGTTTGGCAAATCTCGATATCACTTAGTCTAATCTTTACTGTGAAAAAAATTATAGCTAAAGTCGGAGATTGAATTCAAACAAATCTATTATGTAGGCTTCACGAATATTTTCTGAACCTCCCTCAGATCTTAATCATTGGACGAACGGATGTATGTCTATCGCTTGGTAATATAATAGTTTGCTTTGACGAAGGGCATTTTGGTAACTGTAGCCTTGTAAGTTTTACCTCGAACCTCGACCAATACACCTCCACCGCATTGCGCTAAATCCGGTGGTACGTACCCCATGGCAATAGAACGTCCAAGAGTTGGGCTAGGTCCACCGGAAGTAATTTTACCTACGCGTTCCCCTTCCGGGGTTAATATAGCGGCACCCTCTCTAGCCGGTGGCCCTTGACCGAGCATCAATCCGACTCTCTTTTTCGTCGTTCCCAATTTGATTTGCGACAGTATTCTTTCGGCACCGGGGAATGTCGCTTCGGCTCGTCTTCTTTTCGCTAAAAACGAATAACGATCGTGGGATGTTGTTTAACTCCGATTACCATTGTTCGACGCTACTAACCCACTAGCCAGGCGAGACCAGCCTCTATCGGTGTGGTGTTCTCGTCAATGTCGTGGCCGTACAAACAGAGACCAGCTTCCAACCTGTTGACATTTGCACAAATTGTCAATAACCGTTGGTGCTGATTCAATATTTCTAAATCTATAAACAGCGAATTCCAACGATTCTATTGATACCAAGAACAGAAGGTCGAGAATCGTGTATGTACGACACTCTTGGATCCTACCTTAGGCTGTCTCTGGCACCAAGACCAGCGAGCTTCGTGCGTGGAATTTCGAGGATTTTCCTCACCAAGTTACTCGCAATTTTCGCCGGTACCGAGATTTCAAAGCCGTCCTCCCCGGTGTATCCGCAGCGCGATATTCTGATTTGAGTTCCCAATACTTCCGTGTGAACGCACTTCATGAATCTCAATTCTTGTAAATTAACTTTGACTAAAGATTGGAGAACGGTGCTAGCCGCGGGTCCTTGCAGAGCGATCAAACCTTGCTCTAGTGGATCGAGGAATTCAATGTTTACGATTCTCCCTTGGGCCTTATATTCCTCCTAAACGCACGAATCAGAGAACGAATCGCACCAACTTAAGACAGGAGGACGATATAGATCTTAGAAACTGGATTCGTCGTCGTGTTACCTGCTTTTGCAAAAGCAACCGGGAATCCTCGTCCCTTCTGCCAGCGTTCGACACCACGAAGTATTTGTCGTTCTCGTCTTTCGTAATAATCAAGTCGTCGAGAATTCCACCATTCTCATCGGTGAATACCGTGAGTGCCGCGGAATCGTTTTCTAGTTTCTTCAAATCGCTAGTGGTGACGGACTCGAGGAAATCGGCGGCGTCCTTGCCGGAAACTCGGGTTTGCAGCATGTGACCGACGTCGAAAAGCGAGGCATACGTTCTCGTGTGCTGATGGGAAACCGCGATCGTGTCCCGATACTGCACTGGTAGCAGCCATCCAGCAAAGTTGACAATTTTACCTGTGGATGGAAAATCGGCACGATACCCGTGCAATTAAAACGATCTTCGTCGCATTTTACCACGGACACGTTTTGCGTTGTATTGAAAAAACACACACACACACACGCACACAATCAGTCAAAACGTTTTACCTTGGTTTTCCAGGTGAAGGTCGTACAAGCAGGTTTTCCTCGGCTCGCCGCTATCGTACGATATCGTCGACGATAAACGACGACGGCCTTCGTTTCCAAACGACTCGTTCGACCGTGCCCTGGAATCGATCAAACATCTCTGACGCGACGTCGAACCTCTTTCGCCGATGCTCACTTTCGATATTATTGTCAAGCAGGACGACGAAGCCCGCACGCTTCCGAGATACTCGACGCATCGTTCGTAGCCGTCGGTGCAGATCGCTTTTCCACGAGCGCCGAAACGAAGCATCGTTGTCCGTCGATGCCGATTTCTTGTTTACTAGCTTGCCGATGACCATGTCGTACCGGCAATATCCCTCTCCTGACGATGACCCTTCGTGACACGAGATGCCCGATCCAGGCTCGGATGTGCTCTCGTTTCGTCACTCTTATGTACATAGAAACTTCAACCGTTCGCCCCGAAAGAATCTCTTGGGCAAGCTTGAGACTCATCGCGTCTCGTTAGAGTAGAGCCTACAGTTTTTTTATCGTGGCAAACAGAGTTGCACTAGCTTTCGTTATGGGATACTCGCGGAATTAATCGATTAATATCGGCGTCCCTGAGATACTTGCGTGTCACAATAAATACAGGCGTAAGTAAAACGAGCGGTTTCGATAAATCGGTATTTTGTTTTTCTTGTACACGAGAGAAGATTCGTTATCGTTATTTTGATGAGTGCTCGGGGTCAGGATGCCGTTAAAATCTCGGGCGATAAGAATCAGACGGGGTCCATCGAGGAGACGAACGTGAATCGGGTCACGAGGGAAGTTGGGCAGTGGTCACGAGACTTGGACGCATCGGATGCTTATTAAATTTTTATTGTACCACGTAATAATAATAATAATATTAATAAGAATAATTAATAATAATGATAATAGTAATAATCGCAATAATCATCATCGCAATAATAAATCGTGATAATAATGTCAATAATAAATGTTAATAATAATAATTCATAATAATAATCGTAATAATAATAATAATCATTCATCGTCGTAATAATAATAAGAGTTTCGTAATAATAATGATAATTCATCGTCGTCGGTAATAATCCAATGACAAATGTCAATATTCATATAGTAGCGTGTCGAACGGAGAAACGACCTTAAAAAACGAAGACAGTATCAATGTTCGTTCGTACATTTTGTTTTTTTAGCTTCCGTCGTCTTATTCTTCTCGCTCGCGCTTTTTTTAGTCTCTCTGCTTACCTCTCGCTCTCGCTCTTCCACACGCGCATTCTCTCTCGACTTTTGTTTTCTTTCTCTCACACACACGCACACTTTCTCCCTCTGTCTCGTGTTTACACAATTGATGCAAAATGTCCCTACACGGTCCGACGAATGTGTGTGCTTGTACGGTTTGCTCCTTTTTATTTTTCCTTCCGATCGATCGATTTTACTCCCGTTTCTATTTATTTTTTTTTTCTTCCACCGGGTCGTAACTTGCTCGACGCATTTCCTATTCAATTTGTTTTTCTGACTCCGCCTATCCTCTTTGAAATCGGCTATTTTCCCTAGTCGCACGTGTTGACACATTCACTCACATTTGTAAATCGGTTTGGTAGTGGAGGGACGCGGGGGTAGGTTGGAAACGTGAGGGGGGGTGTGCCGTTGGTGGAGGATAAAGGTGAAGGGGTGTGTGGGTGGATGGTGAATCGATGGGTAATAATGGACTTGAGGGATATCGAGGGAGTCGGGGGGAAAGGTTTCGAAGGGTCAACGCGGAAATATCTAAGTAGGGACGGTCTTGTGCGTACAAATGCACATGCCGTGGTGAAACGGAAAAAAGAAAGACAAAACGGAAGGCGTTAAAATGAAAAATCTTTCCGGTCCCCGTTTGTCGGTGGTTCGTTCTCCATTATTCTGTCGTTTCGCGAGAAGCTCAATTAAATTCTGAATCGCGTCGAGTTTTTTGGCCAGTCTCGATCGCGGGCTATTTCCGATAATTGAATTTCGTGGACCGGGGGACCGTTACCGCGGCGCCGAAAAAGCGTCGGGGATCGTACGATCGCGGGGGAAGGGGGTGTAGGGGATGCTGGGGGTATCGGAGTCCGATCGGGGATGCGATCGGGGGGAAAGTATACTGCTTCGTTACCGCGATTATCGTCGCGCTCATCCTATAATTTTTGAATTCATTCTATCTCTCGCTCTCTCTCTCTCTCTCTCTCGCTCTCTTTCGCGCTCTCCCCGTTTTTATCCCATCTCGCTGCCTGAGCTTTTTCCTCTGTCGCCTCTCCTCCTCTCATGCCCCCTACGTCGCGACAATGCGCGTGCCCTTTGATTTTAGTTTCTTTTTTTTCGTGTACCTGGTACGGAGGGGACAACTAATCGCGGAATTAACGATTCGATTCGGTGATTAACGATTAGAAATTTTTGTCGAAACGAGTATCCAGAGATATCGGGACACATTGTCGCGCACGAGGAAGCATATCACGTACGCGCTTGTGTGTTGCTGATGTACGTATGCGTGAATACATACATACATATATGTATATTTTTATATATAGATATATTGGCTATTTCTCCTTCGTTTCTGGTCGTGGTGAAAAAGAAACAAGGATTGAGTCGTTCTAAAGTTTTTGCGATCTGTAAAAGAAAGTCGTTCCTGTAAAATCGAAATTGTTGCCCGCTGTTTGTTCTATGTATTGTCTCGAAATGCGTGATTGCACGAAATTTGTTTCTATTTTTTCTTTTGTTTCTCATCTGCTCAGCCGTGACACGTTTTTTTTCTACTGCCTTTACTCGAGGGGAGGGGGACTTTTTTGCCTGTCGACGTATAGTGTGCAGTCACTGTCAAAAAATGTTCTCGCACTCTCTCTCTCGCTCTCCATCTCTCTCACACTCTCTGTCTCGCGTGCGCTCTGTCTTCCTTGTTTTCTCTCTTTCTTTCACTATTCGCTCCCTATATACTTCGAGTTCGATAATTTCGTCTAAAATTCCATTTTCGCCTTAACTATACACAATAATCATAATATATAATAATAATAATAATCACGACTCGAATACATCATCGATCACCTCCGAATATAGATACAATAATTTTCTTCTTCTTCATCGTCTTACTGCCCTTTCTCACATTACATCTCACAATAATGATCGTTTAGGTCGTCGTATATCTATACATATACATATACATATACATATACATATATATATATATAATTTATAAAATGAAAATAGGTACAATTTTGGACGCTTTTCTTCGTCGAAAAAACGCTCCGAAAACTTCATTTTCGCTTAATAATGCCCATCGGTTGCGATTCTAGTCCACTTGGTAGTAAAATTTTGTTTATATTTCACTCTCTCATTCACGCTCACTCGCTCCCTCCTCTTCGTTTCTTTCTTCCTTTCGCTCGTTTCCTCTCACGCTGACTCTCATTCTCTCTCTCTCTCTCTCTCTCTCTCTCGTTTCCACCCGTTCATGGCTCTCCGCCTTTCTCTGCCTACAGATACACATAGATACTCGTAATTTTTGTTCTCATTCAGATGCTTCCATTCACTCAAAATTTTCGCAAATAGTTCGCCCTTGCGACATATCAGCCCTTTTCGCCTTTAGTTTCGAAAAGACTTGAAATTTTAGGCTGGCCAATCGCGTGCTTCCAGAATCGACGAGCTTCCAATGGCGCTCGCAACCAGAAAGAAATTTAATCGTGAATGTACTTAATTTCTACTCTATGACATGTATTTACAATTGCTCGATTATACCTTCTCCAGTTTGTTCTTCAACGACACTCGAAACTCGAACTCCAAAATACAGTGATTCTGACATTGTACGCATAGAGGTTCGTCCAAATCGAAAGTCACGAGACATTACACACTTATTTTGTCGCTTTATACAAATTTATACAAAGAAATCATTCATACCCGATAGATTTGACGGCTGGATTCGCAAATGGTTTTCGAGATCATTTTCCGTCCTTTTATGCGAAAATCCCTAATTTAACGACTGTTTCTTTGGCAATGCGAAACCAACCTCGTCTCGATAAACTTTCATTTAAACGATATCTCTCTGCGATCAATAGGAAGCTCGAAAGATGATTTCTACGCAATCTTTTTGCATCCGCCCATTACGCTAGTTGGAGAAACATAAATTTGCAGTGTTCAATGGTATCTACTTGCAAGTATTTTGAAACACTGCGCTTAGATATACCCATTATTTTTCTCCCGAATATTTCCTTATTCCTAGATAGTCGAAAATAATGTTCAGCGACGGTGTCGAGTTACATACGTTTTGATATGTCTAATCAAACTTCCGGAACCCTAATTAACATAGTCCCGTGAATCGCCCAAGATATAAAAATTAAATTTACAAGCACGAAACTGCTTCCCGAGAAAATGTATCGTTCGTCAAAATTCAGTCTAAGAGAAACCGAAACTATGTTAACGTAGGACTTGGAACTGTACGGACAGTAATTTCACATCACGGCCATAGGACAAATATCGGATTCTACGAACGCCGCCCTTCGCATCGTACCGAAAACTTAATGATCGCGCACAATGACAATTTCGTTCGATTATTTCTAAGTATACTTTGAACACGCAAGAAGAAGTGTACCCGGTAAGAGATTGCATAAAACGGCACGGGACGAAGAGGGCGTCGAAGAACGTCCGATGGACGTGGTCCAATCGCTTTTGTAAATCACCCTAATCGATAACCGGTAGCAAAGTAGTTTATCTCATCGAACACTGCCCACCTACGTCCATCGCGATGACGCGAGGTGGCGCGGAATAAAGACCCTTCGAATTTCGAACATTTCTTCCACGCGTGCCCGGAAGTACATCCGTCGCACGGAAGCACTCGTTGACGAACATAACAATTAAGATAGAAACCATAGAAGAGGTGTTTTCCTAAAAGTACAAATTCAGTTACGCAAAAAGGCTCTCGCGATCTTTAATTTCTGGTTTCTCCATATCATCGTTTCTCGCAATCATCGAAACATTGCTTTCTATAGATATTGCATCACACGTATCATACGTTATAACCATTAAATGTGAAATCCTACACAATGCGGAACTCGCTCGTAACCGAAAGAGACTGGTGAATTATCGTTTGACATTTTCTTTTTTTTTTTCGTTTTCCTCGCTCTCTCTCGCTCTCTCTCTCGTTCGCTCGCTCGCTCTTTCTCTCATTTCCTTTCTCTCGTTCTCGCTCTCTTTCTTTTCAGTATATTATTTCCTAGATACTCCTCATCCTTTTTTATTTTAACGCATTTTTTTGCGCGTCGACCACTTCCGAAATTCGAAATTGTAAACACTGTTCACAACGTACGCGGCGCTTCGAGGATTCTATGTTATTACAGCTTCGCTAACAATGTAGCGTTTCACGATCGTCATCGTCGAGGATAAACCGCTAATGCCGAGTACTCTTCGACGATGTCGTTACGGAAACGAAGAATTTTGTACCATCAGCTCGTTATCGCACTCTGGATGTTAACCATTTTCCCGAATACTTTCAATCGCGCGCAGCCCCTCGTCTCATGGCGATACTCGTCAAGTTAGCTCCGTCGCGCTGGCAATGATGATTTATCAACTATTTTCATCGTCAATTCTGATTTAACGCGACGACGTTGTATTACGAGAAAATCGTAATCTCGTTGATTCGTCTGGATATTCGAGAATTTTTATCATTGCCACGACGAGACAGCGCTAAAGCGATTTTGTAATTGAGAGAAAAATGGACGAGGGGCGATCGAAACAGTTACCTCTCTCGCCGATCGACAGTAGGTTTGTATCGAAAGTCGATAGCGATAACTAATAATAGTGGTAATAGTAGGGATAGCGTTAACTAATAATAATTAATAGTCGATAACTGATAACGTCGAGAGTAGTTGGAAGTACGATCGTAATGACAAGAAATTGGAAGGACGAATAAACGTCAGGTTTAATTAATCGGTTAAACGATACGTTTTAAAGCAAATTCCTCTGCATTCGATACAAATAAACCGCGGACACGATCCACGAGGATCGATGTTTGTCGTGAACGTCGCAGCGTTCGTCGATCTTAAAGATCCGCACTTCCGACGTTTCGCCGACATGATAATAAGTAGGTAACAATAATATTTAATAAATGCACGTGTCCTAAATTCCGTGTGACAATCGTCAGCGTATTTCAAAGATATGATATTATCTTTCATTTCATTTTGAGGAGCTAGTTGGGCCGTCGATAGCGAACTTCGACGTAAGGAACCACTCGGAGAGACGAAAGAAAATAAAATTGGGAGGAAACTAACGAAAGTCATACTGCCCTACGGACGCGTATGGTCGTTTGCGTAATCAAATTAACGTAAATAAAGCAGCACGCGACGCGGACAATTTACGAATACGATTTAAAAGTGCACTGGTATTGACATTGTGATGATGATAATGGTGATGACGGGTGACAATGACGATCGCTAATAATAATAACTAATAATAATAGTACTAGGTAATTAATAATAATAATAGTAAAAATAATAGAAATGATAAACTAACGTCTCCAAATGACAGCGGTAGTAATAGTAGTAGTAGTAGTGGTAGTTGTAGGAGTAGTAGTAACGGTGAAAGTAGTGTCAGCGGTACACCGGTTGTAATTAGTCGAAAACGGCACTGGGGCCGTGCAAAGGTATGTCTCATCTTCGTGATGTTTCTAGATTTACAAACGAGAGAAACGAAACTCTAGGTTTATCCGTATCGATCGGAACGATAAACCGTTAATGAATTTTCATTGGTAATTAGAAATGAAACCGGCGATCTGGCGCGCAATTCTACGTGAATAGTAACTAAGGAACCGTAATTTGTATACGTTTATACGCTGCTGAGCGCGTTAACGCGCATACGCGTACGTTTGTCTACTTATCTCCAGGATGCATACGGCACGAGATCAGAGCCGCGTAACTAAAGTACTAATTACAAAATAAAACGATTAATTAATAATAGGCAGTAACTAATCGTTAAACCCCTAGCTTGCTTCATCCATTTTAACCAATTCTTGACTAGCAAACATAACTCGACGTGATTATTCACCGATTACCGCGTTCAAATTTTGATCATTCGTATTCGAGAAATTTCAAAAGCTTTCAAACCCCCTCTTTACATTTCTTGTTTCTCTCTAAATAGGAACTCGTGCCGGGGACCGGCAAGAACGAAACGATCGCGGATAGGATCCACGGTGGTCGGTGAATAAAAACGTTACCGAAGTAATTGAAGAGTATGCGGGAGATTGTACGAACGAACGTGTTTTTTTTTGTTTGTTTTCCTTTTCTATCGGGTTTGCAAGAACTAACTACCATCCTCGCGTATGTCGAATCGAAAGATCAAATTTTGACTCCTAGATAACACGAAACTATACGCGAAAAGGAAACGAGAAATCAATCGTAAAGTGAGATCTTCCCTTAGATATCGCATCCCTGTACTCTTCGAATTCAAAAGGAGGGTAGCGCAATGGTATACTCAAAAAGGGACAAGGAGGAACGTATAACGCGAATATTTTTTGCCCGTCTCCTTGTTCGACCGACGCGCGCGCGCGCGTTCTATACAAATATATATATATAATATATTATAAAAAAAAGCGAGGATTTTTCTATAGAAAAAAAAGGAAATCGGGGAACAATACAAATAAAGCTTAACAAACGACGAGTCTCTGTATCTTCTCAGTCGCGCGATATACTACACGTAAAATTAAAGGTAAAAGGATTTTTTTTTTACCGAAAACAAAGAATCTATCGCGAAACGACGATTAAACGACAATTTTGCCATCCGTTTATCGATCTGTCGCGATTCGCGGGGGACGAGAACTTATAAATGAGTTTCACGCGCTCTCCTTCTACTTTCAACTTACGTACCGGCTTCGCTTGTACATAAATAAGAAATACAAATAATATATAATATTTAACGAGTAATAACTATATATGCGTGTTTGTGTATACATACAGAATATATTTATATATATATTTATATATGTATATAAAAAAAAAAGGGTAAGGGAAGAGGAAAGACTAAACAGAAAAAAAGGAGAATCTCGAAATGTGGTTACTATTCTCTTACTACCGTTTTCGTCGATTCGCTTAAAGATCGTTAACGTTTCACAATATACTATGGCTTCGATGATTCGAGCGAACTTTAACCGAGCCCTTGCTCTCCTTTCTCTCTCTCTCTCAAAAATACGCCTCCAATTGCCCGCCAGCAATTTTCGTAATATTAATTAATGATTATTAACTAATAATAATAATAATAATAATGATAATAATAATCATAATAGTAATAATTAATAATAGTAGGTTAACCGCGGTATCGAATGGCTCGGGTCGTTCGTCGGAACTCTGTTCGACGTTTCGCAATTTGTATCTCGATTCGCGATACAGAATATTTTCGATCCTCGGTGTGAAATTTCGAGATTGCTTCGAACGTCGATCGTTTTCCCAAATGGAAAAACGGGTTCTGGATCCCTGAATCACGAAACGTGCGAACAAAAATATCCGGGAGACGTCCCTCGCCGGAAAGCGTGGGTGGGCAGGCATTTTACAAAATAAGAAAAGACTCGACGAAACAACAACAATCGAAGCTCTTGAAAGATTCATTCGCACCGTACATCCAGTTTTACTTTTTTTTCTCGGTTTTTTTGAAAGAGTGTCGTTTTTTGCTCGTACAAGGATCGACCGGATATTTGGCCGACATTTGATACAACGAAAAGAGGCTACGTTTTGTCAACAACGCGGATATTTCTTTGTGTAACAGTCCCGCTGGCCCGTTCCAGGATTCGCGATTGGCGTCACGGTTAAGACCCGTTCGTTCGGTAACTCGTTTCTAACGCTGCCCAGAAATTAGCGGGAACCTATCGAGAGAAAAAATTCTCTTCCAACGTGTCCACCCACGAGCCCCCGCCGTAATCGATTTCGATCCCGATTTGTTCTCCTGTCGCGCACCTTCTCGCGTTAAATAAGTACCGATTTTGCCCGTCCGAGTTTAGCTCGTCTTGGCTTTGTACCCTTTTTTGACTAGAATTGAATTTCGAATGGAAGATTGTCGTCGCGGACGATGGCGAGGGGCTCGCGGCGGGTTACGCGCCGAACGATCGAGATATTTCTCGGGCCCGCGGGACCGGAAGTGCGTCGGTAATATTTTGCCCAAAAGGGGACTTCGACCAAACTCAATCGATACCATTAAACCTGCACGCACATTTTCGTCGCATCGCGTTAGGTTTACCATTTTTACCACCCAATCGTACAGTTTTTCCTCGATTAATACGTTAAGATGGAGTTTTTTTTATTTTTTCCCATCGGAGACGAATAGAAACGCGACGAAAACGGGCGCCGAAAATTAACGATAATCTGCGCTGTATTATTCGGTAACTAACTGTACGTAAAAGTTTTGAAATTTGAAACTTAACGTTTGCCATTTGAAGGGTCGACGGGCAGTCGCTTCCCGTCCCGATCTTCCTTCGAACGTCCATCTTTTCGATATCGTGTACCTTAATTGTTTTTCGTTATTTCGTCTCGAAACAATAATTTTAAGAATGGTTTCGTTCGTTGCCGAGTTTGTTCTTTCGATTAGTTTACCTTTTCATTGTTTTCGTTTGAAAAAGATCGTCGCCAAACGTTTCCATGAAAATCAGGAGGCGACTGCCATCGTGTCAAACGCATAATTGAGACATCGCGAACGAATTTGAAACAATGCGTACATGTGAAATTGAGGGGGCGAGGTGATTGGTTGATTGGGGCGGGGGTTGGTTGGGTGGATGGGTTTCAAAGGATATACCCATGGGATACGAGGATACGGTGGATGGGCTGATCGGTAGGGAGGGGTGGTAGGATATTTTGTATTGTGTCGAAAGCAACGTCATAAGTGAAATAACTGAACGCTGCACTTGAAAGACTAATGAAAAACGGGGGAAACCTGAACGCGCGTCGATTCCGCGTTCGCGATCGAGTCGGGCAAGGTTTTCATATTTACCGGGATGGTTTCCGGTCAAACCGAGCTCTCCCCCTCTCTCGCTCAGGGATTGAAAGATAATCGCGTTCGAGATAAAACGCTCGACGGAAGTCGCACGTTCAGGCACCCCTCCGATCCGTATCCGAGTCCCACAGTCCTTTAGTTTTGATTCCGTAGTGAGTGCCTCCGCGATTTATTTAATAAACGCGACGCTGGGTGCGATCGCTTTGCCCTTACATATTCGAGTACGTTTAAGTAATAATTATGCGTGTATGCGTTACGGTTAACTGTTAATTAACTTGACTTGACAAATGGTTACGGTATTGTAATTAATTAATTATTATCAGTTAGTTAAATATGACTCCACCGTGCAATCGGCTAACTCTCTCTCTCTCTCTCTTGCTCTCGCTCGCTTCCTTTCTCTCACCTATTCGGAGTATACAACGTACACGTTGCCTAAACTACGGACACTTAGTACACTTAATATCATATTTATTCGTTAAATACTGGCTGGATCGGGGGTATGGAGAAACGGAACGGCGGCGGGGAACGGTGAACGGGTTATGGTTGGGACGTTGTTTTTGAAAATTTACTTTCTTTCTCTTTTGCTTTTTTCTTTGTTTTTCCTTTAATGCTTTTTTTTGTTGTTTTCTTTTACGGTGTGTCGTTTGACTAGCCGCTCGTTCCTTGACCAGAGAGCATCGGGGGTGTTTTGCGCGAAAGGTTCGGAGAATCGTGAATCGGGCGAAAGGAAGGAAATATTGGGATGAAGGAAATTCAGCGTACGAAATAAACCCGGTATTTCAGGTCGTTCCACTACGCGGATTGGCGGTGGTGTACGACGAGACTGTAAACACTGAAAAATGACCACGTGCTTCCTGTATACTTACTTATTTAACTGTTTACTGCGGTACACTGTAATTACTGTTCTACCATAGTACTACTAATTGTGAGTTATATTTGAGAACGTTTGTTTACTGTAACGGAAAACCCTGACGAAGGCACCCACTCAGCGGACAAATTGTCATCATTCGTCGTTTTCATTTCATTCTAATTTAGCGTTTGAATCCCAATTCGGTATGTGATTCGGTCGATTATTTTTTTTCTATTGGAAAGCCGCGCCACGATCGTCACCTGGAATGTTTCTCTCGCGTTTTACCCATTTATCGGCAGTCTAATTCGCGTACGATTCGTCGATCTTTTAATTTACCCGTTACCTCTCGAAAAAAGTCTTTGGACTCGGTCTTTCACCTCGGACACGCATGCGGGGGGTCGGCAGAGGGGTTACGGGGGTAAAGAAAACACATTCTCGTAAATGAAAATTTGGAGAATATTTTGAAAAGAGTATCAACCCGCCGCGAAAATCGCCCGTTCGCGCGGAACGTTCGATTTTCAGCGACGAGTCAGCACGGTGGGCTCTTACGTTCGTCGTTGCCGAGAACTACCGGCATTTTCATCGATCGACATCACGGCACGTTGCTACTTTTACTTAGGAGTTTTCAGTTCACCTCATTCGCAAGGAGATTCCTTCCTTTCTCGTCGGTTTTAACGCGTTCGACAAAATTTTCACACGAGTTTTGCCAAATTCATGAAATTTATCCATTCTCAATAATGACAGTTTTTCCGTCGATCGAACGTACCTGCGTACACTCACGCGTACCGTGGGCGAATTTTGTCTCTCGAAATCGAATAAATTTTTATCGAAAATAGATGGATCGTATTACTGTCGCGCACAGCGAAGTTTAAAGGGGGCCGACTCGAGCAAGATTGGTTATTCCTCTCTCGAAAACAAGATCATTGCCCAAGCAAATCTCGAGTTCTTGAAGTAAAGGCGAACTAATTCGAGAACGGCGAACGTAAACCCACCGCCTTAACAGCTATGCCTCTTCATTTTTTTTTTATAGTGGACATTGAAATAACTTATTCCGGTTTTTAATCACGGAGGCTCGGACAGGGTCACCGCGTGAAGACGCGAATGCCGCCGAGGCGCTCGCACTGCTAGACTGTCGGTTTTATCATATGCTGCGCACTTACGATACACACTGTCACGAATATACACATACGTCATTGCCCCATATTATTCATCAGCGCGCGGATCGTACGTGATATATTCGTCGTGAGATTATTTCATTAAAAAATTAAAACCCGATCGAAAACAAATCAACGGTTTTTGCTTGTAAAGCCGCGAATTCGAACAACGGCTCTCATATTGCCGCTGCTACTTCCTAGATGTTTGGTTGGTTCTTGTCGATTACCTATCGCGTGGGACAGACATTTGTATCGTCGAGGTGCCATTGCTTTCTCTCTCTCTTTCTCTATCTCCTTCTCCTTCTCCTTCTCCTTCTCTCTCAACGCGTGTTCTTTTTCGCGCTGAAACGAGAGCCGTGTCGTTCGTCGTTGAGTCCTTATTATCACGTTCGTACACGACTCTCGTATTCCTCGACTGGTTCACCTCGCCGAAGTCTGCTGCCCACGTTGTCTTGGACATCCTTCGACGAAGAGTATGTCACGTCATTTCCGGGGTTCTTTCGCGTCAAATCCGGGATGCATGGGGTTGGGGGCGCGCGCGCGCGGCTAATCGCAAAGATAAAGCCCGAGCGCGCCCAATTCGTCATCGGTTCTGCATCCAAACGTATGCCAAAGGCCGCGAAATTTAGCTTCGATTTCTTCCTTCTTTTATTCTTTTAAATGGACCAAATTGCTTTTTGGGTACCGTGAATTCCATTTCACCTGCCGCTCGAAACGACGTTTTCCTATCGCCTTGAGAAGCGACGACGCACTCTCGTCGGTCTTTTCAAGGGGATCGGCGGCGCGTCGTTTCTCAATGCCGGACGTGAAAAATACTTTGAGAGTATAGATTATTTTGGCCGAATCGTTTGTGGTTTTCATTTGAAAATGTTCCTTTTTTCGACAATTTACAAAATCAATTGGCTTTACATATCCGTAGCGAGTGTAAATTGAGTGTATAACAAGTGTGCAAAGTGTATCATAGAGTGTAGATAGTGTATTAAATTGTATCTGCGTGTGGGTGTTACGCGCGCCGGAACGCGCGTAAAATGGGAGAACGCGTATCCGTCGAGACACGCGTCCCCGTGTATTGATAAGTGATAACTTGAGCGCGCGGGGTTGCACGCTCGTGAACCAGGGCAACTTTGCATTACTTGTGTGCGTTGTATAATCGGGGGAGGGGGGTATGGGCGGATTTGCGTAATCGCCCGTCCTCCCCCCGTGTTTTCATGGCTTGTCTGCGATTCTGTCAGCGTTGTGCACTGTAAACTGTTTGCTTCTTGGCGAGAATACCAATTTTACCGCGGTCCCCCCCTCCTCTCGCGAAGGCAAGGGGGTAACCACGGATTTTGCGTTTAATTCGTGAGGTCGAGTCGTATTTGTGAGTGTGTATGCGCTGGGAGTATACACCAGCGCATCCGGGCTATGGCATTTTTTTAGATTATTTAAACATTTAGCAAATTTACATGAAAGAGATTAAGATTATGGTTAGGGCTGGTTTTGCAGACGGCGCTCATTGCCTTTCACTCGTCGTAGATTTTCGTCGATTGCTCCTGCTTCGGCAATTCCTCCATCCTGGATGTACGCGCTCGACGTCGATTAATGCCGCTCTCGGTGCTCGCGACTATTTTATTGTTCGCGCGTAACACGGTTCGCGGATCGTCGTCGTCCTCCGTCGCAAAGTAACTCCCCCCGTGTACTGGTGAGGAGAAAGAGGGGGTGTGCGTGTCGCCTCTCCTCGTTGGCTCGACGCCGGCGACCACCCTTCCGGTGTTGCTCCACTTTCTCCGCTTCTGCCTCTTCCTCCCCCTCTTCCTCATCCTCTTCCTCTCCTCCTTCTTCCTCTTCGTCTTGTTCTCAGGGGAGGGGTGGGGGTTTGCGCTCGGTGGGGCGAGAAACGTCGGACGACGCGACGTGGCACGTTTCTCCGACTCTCTCCGCCATCGGTTCCGATGGGTTCCGCGTGAATTTTTTGCCTCCGGGACTCTCCGTACGTCCCAAACGTGTGTCGGCAGAATGGCGGGCCGAAAATCTAACGAAAGGATAGACGCGCTGCGCCACCGGCCCGCTTACGAGTTACGGGCATATGTAAATCAATATATTTGTAAATTATTTTTTTGTGTTTTTTTGTCGCGCGCGCCGGCGAGAGGCGCGCTACGACATATTTTTTGTTTTTTTCGTTATCGTTATCTTCGCTTATCTCTCTTCGATTACAGAACATACACTACTAGAGCTATTGTTAACTTTGTGTGTTTTTTTGTTTTATCTCATTTGTTTAATTTTTTTAATTATTATGGTACACGTTCGCGGGGCACGGGCCGGCGCCTCGGGAATTCCTCCATCTCTCGCATGGGATCTTGGTTTGTTGTTTTCTTATGTGCGCGTCGAGAGGGGGGTTATCGCGTTTGTCGGCTGCCCCTTTTTATTTCTGCTCGTTTCTCGTCGTTTTTCTCCACTGAATAAAAAAGCAACCCTCGGCGCACGGCAGGATGCACCGGTGAAAAGCTGGCCGTCTCTCGATCGTTTCGCGACCGGTAACAGTCGCGAAGGATCTGCGACGTTGGTGCTGGTGGTGGTAGTGTTATTTTGTATCGTTGTTGTTGTTAACCTTTTTTTTTTGGTAATGGCAATAGTGATGGTGAAAAGTGATATAGAATGCTGCTGTTGCTCTTTATTTTCCATCTTTTTGCATCATCTTCTCTGCTCCTACTACCGTTTCGTGCACCATTTGTTTGCTTTTAACCTTCATTTTTTTTATCTTTTTGAGGGACCGTATAAATATCCTCCAAAGTTATCTCTTTGATTCGTAAAGATACCCATTCGAGGTTCGATTGGATCGCTTCTCGTTAAATTTTCTTTTTTTTAACCAAATTTCTTTCCATTGAATTTCTGTTTATTATTAAGATTTATTTTTATGCTTGCGCGACGCGCGTGTTAGCGAAGAAAGTTTTTGCCCCTAACATCTCTCAATTACTCGCACATTCATCTCATCAGCCAAACAAAGATTTTTTTTTTCCTTTTCTGGACGTTCGAACGAACCTTATTGAAACATTCGCCCGTGATCATAGTTTCGACTATCCGCCGAACGTTTGAATTTCGCATTCCCACTTCCCGTCTCTCTAATCCTCTAAACTTTGGCTTCGGTATCACGTCGCGTCGTTGCCGAAAGAAACGATTCGTTGAGCCGGAAAAAAGACTTTCGAGATGAAATTTGAACGCACGAGCAACGGTCTACCATTGTCTCCGGCCTACGTGTTCTCCTACGAATACGATCCGAATAACGCGGTACGAATGTGACCGAATCGCGTCTACCGAAAGATATCGTAAAATTCATAATCGCCGAACTTTTGGTCCCTGTCCTAATTTGGAGGCTAGTCGGTGCCGGTGGTGCGAGTGTGTGAAGAATTGTGTGTTTCGGCTTACATCTATCCTCTATCCTATCGTAGCTGTACAATCCATCGCAATGCTTGTGTATGTGAGCGTGTCTGTGTATCCGTGTGTAGTGTATTCAGTGTCGAGAAAAGAAAATTTCCCGATCGGCGACGCCTGTCGTTGGGGAGCGCTCTCGCTCAGACTCGACTTTCTGCTCTTTTCTTTTTATGACTGTCTCCGGATGGTGATTTGCCTATTCTTTAATCGGGATATTAATCGACGATGGAAAGGCGATGGGTTAGGTGGGAAAAGCGAGTTGTACGAGAGCGATCGCCAATTAATCACAGGCGTGCACCAATGACGAACAGAAGCACTGGTTCGATAAAAACGATTATCGTTGGTTGCATGAACGAGGTGTATGCACTCGCTCAGCTTTAGGTATTTACATAGAAACTAACCCTATTTCGCATTATGTACTTCATTTAAGTTTACCAGTAAATTCTCAGTTTATGCTTGTGATATCAAGGTGTATTTACATACTACTTAATCCGAGGAAAAAACGCCCTGTAACGCAAAAAGTTGTTTATAATAAGAATGACCAATGATCGACCCGCGATCGCTGTTAACCGGAACTCGAGGCGCCCGCCTTCCAAAACTATTCTTCGAAATCTATTTCTATCGCGATATACGCGCTCCGTGAATTTTGAATGTAGTTTTTCAATGATCCGATGATAAACGGCGATGGTAGATGCGCTCGCGAACAAATTTTTTCGCGGGTTTTAAAGAGGCCATCGAGTTGCGGTTGCGAGGCGAGTGCGATCGTTAAATGTAGCTTTGACGATGAATCCTTTAGCAATCTTTACTTCTCTCGTTCCGGATGGTAAAAAAGCCTGGCTATCCGGCGGCTTTTACGGCGCGTGTCTTTTACGTTCAACGAAGATGACGACGTTAGGCTACCTTCGTAATTGGCGAACAAAGGGGGTGGAAGAAGGGTGATACCCTGAAGAGGAACGGAGAGGTTTGGACCGCGAGGGAGTTTGCGGATTTTCGCCGCAAAACTCTCGCGAAACTAAAAGGGTTAAGTCTCTGGGTCAGAATCTCTCTCTCTGTCTCTGTCCTTCTCTATCTTCGTTAATCTTTTTTTTCTTTTCTTCACTTTCGTTTCTAGTTTTTGTTCTCAAATACGCGTAGGTCAGGAGTGTAAAGTTTTCGCGCCTCTGGACAGAGTCGAGGAAAAAAGTTCGTCAAAGAAACGTGACGGGGTACAAATTTTAGTCACTGATTTGGCAAAGAGGGGTGGATTCGTTTTAGCCGGTCACGAACGAAAAGTCTCGCCGAGAATCTTCGAAGGGATACAATAACAATAACAACGCGGTTGACGTGTGTCGCGCTTGGGGGGAAGAACAAAAATTCGGCACGCTACCATTCATTTCCGCACTCTTCAGTCCGCGATTGCCAATCGAAGAAACGAAGAAATCGAACGTGTCGTAGGTGAATGTCGTTGAAAGACGACTTTGTTGTTCTCTTTTAATGCTCTTTCTTTTTCTTTGTTTTTTTTTGTATGGACCGCCTCTTTTTCCTTCGGGTTTGTATATATAAGGTATACACGTGTACAATATATGTATATATTATAACGCGTTTCTTTTTCGTAATTACCGTCCGTATCGGCTTTTTTTATTCCCGGCCAAGATTTGTGTTTGAAGAAATAACCGCGTTTCCTTCCGATACGCGTACACGGGATTGGTCGCGCGTTTCATTTTGTTTCGTCTGTTCTCGTCGAAAGAAACCCCATCGAAAAAGTACGGATTATCCACGAGTTTTACAAAAGGTCGGAAAGGGGGGAAATTGGGGTCGCGATCGCGATGGGGTATCGCAAAGAGGTATTTAAGGGCTAAAGGGGGTTTTGGCCCGAGTGCTCTAAAGTTCGCTCCACGATCAAACCTACGGACTTTGATATTCTTCTACTTCTTCTTCTCTCCCTCGTCATCCTCATTCCTCGTACATTTTCATTTAATTCATCCACCTCTATTCTCTTTCTCCTTCTTTTCGTACATCCTCCTCCTGCTCCTCCTCCTCCTCGTCCTCCTAATCCTCCTCCATCTCCATCTTTTTCTTTCTTAGTATTGCGAGAACGTAACGGTATATTGCAAGTAAAAGTTCAAAACGACGCAAGTATTTTCACGCGTTCAGATATATACCCGGAAATAAAAAAATATTTCGCTTATAACGATCACAGGACCTCAGATTACCTGAAGCACGCCACTCTAAAATCTCACTCGCTCCATTCTCGCATTCTCTCCTCCTTGATGCTCACGAAGCATTCTCTTTCACGCTTCTTCTCTTTCGCTCGACGGCGTGCCCGTGCACGTACGCGTTAATTCCAAGGTCGTTCATTCATGAAATCCTTCACGTACTCGTTCTCCCATTCTCTCCCTCCCTCTCTCGCACCGGACTCTTTCTCTCGTTGCCTTTCTCTCCCTCCCTTTCTCGCGGTTTTTCTTTTCGCCTCGCGCTCTGCCTTCCACACTCCCGACGACTGAGCTCGGAATCGCGTACGACTGCCCGGGCACGCACTCCACGTTCACTCGAAATTTCTCTTTCGCCTAATTATCCTAATCTCATAGACCCTATATTTATTATTTATAATATTTATATATATATAATATATATAATATTTAGCATTTAGTTTTTTTATTTCTCTCTTCATCCTCTTCGTCATCTGGCGTGTTTGTTCACGAAAAATGCTCCGTACACTCTCACGTCTCTTTTTAAAATGTGTAAGTGTTCCTGGGCCTTTCGCCCTTCACTTTTTTTTGTTTATTTGTTTATTTCAGCCATCATACTCTCCAGACTCTGTATGTATATATAATATATATAATATAACTGTTTGTAATAATTATATTTTGTTTGTCCGCTTACGAGCTAATAGTTTTCGTGCTACCGACGAGCACAAGTTGCGCGCATTTTTTTTTTCCTGTTGAGTGTGTATTTTGTGTCAGTGTAGGTAAATTGTGTTTTTATGTATAATGTATCACTAATATTCATTGTTTTTTTGCCGACGTCACGATACGTCGTGCCGCTTCATCCGCGAATCAGACCGTCCGTCTTTTGTTCTTTTCGTCTGATAAGCCGGAAGGGGGGGGGGGGGATCCCCGTACGCATATGTATAATTAACGAACGTACGGGGTTAGTGGATCGTCCACCTGACCGCGTTACGCACACATGACGTCTACGTACGTCAGTATTCCCACGTAAATTGCCTTAAACGTTACGGGAGCTAAGATTAAGGGAACCTTAAGTTGGTTTGTATGTATATGTATAGTTTAGTTTGTTGAGCCCGGATAGACGGCCGGGAACGTTACCCTCGGGACCATCGGCAACGTCGTATCCGTATCTTCGGCTCTTGTACTAAAAAAAAACTCATAGTACCTTGCTGCGTACCCGGGCGAGTGTCCCGTCACGGTGCAATTGGTCCGTACGGGAATCGCCGCCGCGGAACACCTCAATTAGCAGTTCTCAATAATATTATGGCACGTTTCAGGGGTGACTTTGGTGAAACGACGGTGACAACGCGCCCTGAGAATTCGAAAAGAGCGACTTGACGAAGCAAAAGGTATCGCGCCGACGAAAACGATCCCGATCGCGTCCCGGGGGTGGGCGGGCCATCGTAGCAGAGGCCCCACGAACAAGTTTCCCCTTTTCCACCCCACCCGTTTCGCGCGAACGGGCACCTTTTCGTTCAACGATTGACGTCGTTCTAGGAACTCTAGGTCCAAGGACCGAAGTAGGAACAACGTGATCGACGCGCCGAGTTGCGCGCCGCGGCAAGACCCGTTGTCACCGCAGTCATCGCGTCACGCACCGTCTAACGGATTTCTATATACGTACATATGACGTTTAACCTCCCTCCCTCATTATTGCGCGGGCGGGAGCGTTGATCGATCGATCACGATGATCCGGGGATGATCGTGTCGATTGCGCAACTAGGATTTCCCCGATGTATAATATCGGAGGGATGCCGAAATTCATTTTCGGTATCCCTCCGTGAGAAGTATTTTAATTAGTTCTTACTGCTGAGACAAGATTAATAATTGCAAAAGACCACGCTTGGACGCACGTATCCGAAAGACGTAGACGGCGATAAGTATGGTTTCTCTTATCGCCGATGTACGTAGTTTCTTTACGCGTTATCAGAGTTACCGATCATGTCGTCGGCCTTCCTCTTCACGCCGCGATCATCAGGATGTTGTTGCTGCTGCTGTTGTTGTTGTTGCTGCTGCTGCTGTTGTTGTTGTTGCTGCTGCTGCTGCTGCTGCTGCTGATGATGACCGATGCTAGACGAACCTTGCTGTTGTTCGTTCAAAGATACCGAACGCTCCGTCGACTGATGCGACTGTTGGTTCATGCGTTCAGCTTGATGCAAGGTTGTCTGCTCGGGCGTCCAAGGGGTCCACTCGTCTCAGTAGTAACTGAATTTTCATGGTTGCTGATTGCTCTGCTGATTGACGACGTGCTGGAGGGTGAAACTCAGGGCACGAGGATCACCGTGAATCCTCAGGGCTTCCCCCAATCGTTGCTCTTGTAATCGAAGCGCCTCCCCTGCGAATCACAGATCATCGTCCATTCTTAACACTGTTTTCTCTGGCACTTCTTCAAACATTATCGCACAATCGACGCCGTAGAATTTTGTTTGCTAGGTAAACGTGTAATTCCAATATCCGGCAGCTTCGACGCAATATACTCGAAATTTCACGCAACGAGGTTAATGCTATAATTAGTTCTCCTATCGCGGGAAACTAAACTCACCAAGATCCGGCGATAAGGTATCCTGTTGGGACATCTGTTGATTCGTGTGATGTCCCGGCATTCCGGAAGTACTACCTCCGTTATGCTGTCCCAGATGATGTCTCACGTCTCCGCCTACCGCAGAACTCGCTGCGGCTGCCGCTGCTTGCGATACCTGCGAAAGAACGCCGTGAACAACATTGTTATTATTTATGCCTCCATTCGCAACGATTAGCCGGGATTCTCTCGAGTCACGCAAGAAAGTAAAAGCGGAAACACCTGATCGAAATATTATTGTCGTAAAGTAACTCAAACGGTCTCCTCGCCGATCAGATTCAGATTCAGCTCGAGAAACTCAACACTTACAGCCAGTCTGAGCGCTGCTTCGGCCTGAGAACGCAACAAGGCTTCCGCCTGGTGCATTCTCAATGCCTGTTCTGGTCCGGATCCCTGCACACCTTGCTGCTGCTGCCCCGTCGATCCCTGGCCACCGCCGCTCATGTCACCGTTGTTGCCCATCCTCATAACGGCCGCAAGCGATGCCATGTCCACCGGCGAGAGATTCGGCGACACCGAATTTTGTAAGCCTGCGAATCGCAAACGAGACGTATACCTCTGACCGTGTTCCAGGGGCGGGGGGGAGGTGGGGGAGATGCACGGTTAATCTTTCGTACGAGAAATTATTCGAATTGTCCGTCGTACGGATCAAAAGTTCATGGGTCGCGGATTAGAATTTTCTTTTTTTTCGGAATCGCTCTATCGCGATTAATATTATATGTTCTTTCGTGTCTTTATCGTAACTTAAAACGCATTCGACGGCCGTGCATCGATTTTGTTTGCGATCAAAGATCGCGCCTGAATTCCAACATTGCGTCCAGTCGGAGATAAGAAAAATAGCGAGGCGCGGAAAAACATACTTGTAAATCAAATTTTATCAGGGAATAATTGGAACGCATCTATCGTATCTTTTCGCGGGAGTCGATAAGAGACGTCCTTGGATCTTCCCGCGCGAACTATCGCGTCGATTTGTGCGCTCGATCGATCGCACCGCGCAATCCGAGGAAAACTACGAAGACTACGGTCGCGCGGCGTGGCGCGGTGGTGGTTCGTATCTTCGACGTTCGTTCGAAACGTTTTCTTACCAGCTGACACGGCGGCCGCCATCACTGCCATGCGTTGCTGTTGGGACTGCATCTCGTCGTGATACTGTTGCGCGGAGCCCGGCTGACTTCCCGCGCGTAGCATCTCGCTGAGCTTGTTTCCGCTTGGTCCTGGCGACGCCATGTTGTTGTTGTTGTTGTTATTGTTGTTGTTCAGTAGACCGGTACCTGTGCAAAAGTCTGCTCTCGTCAGTATATTCAGTGTCACGACGCGATCGGGAGGGGTTGCGCTATCATCATTTAAGATTTAATCGGTAATATGCTGTACAAAGTAGAGTTTCGAAACGTTTAAATCACGCAGTGTTTCCGAACGTTTTGTATCATGACAAAATTACTCACAGGAGAATTCGTAGACACTTTATTTTACGAAAATCATGTAACTTATTTACTACAATAACTCGTTAGTAAGAATCGTGTTTGTTTTTTTTTTTGTTTTTAATGCTAACCCACATACATTTCAGCAAAATATAAAGAAAAAACGCTCCTTTGGTAAAAAAAAAATATAGTAGTTTTTATACTTTAAGTTTCCGACACTCTAACGATAAGGACTATTCCAGCCGACGTTTTGCAAGTAGACGAGGAACAAGATCGGAGCGTACCAGGTTCACTACCGGCCGACGATAGTCTTCCGTTTCCGCTACTGCTGTCCGAGTGGGCCGACGGCGATGGGCACATGGGTGGTTGTTGTAAATTTTGTGGTCCGCCCGATTGGCTTCCCAACACGCCTAATCCCGCCCCTGGACACGAGAATCGTACATGTATATATCGTAACGTAATTTAAACGTCTTCCTCAGCCGTTTACACGTGTCTCGAAACGATGCGTGCGATAATAATGGCGAGTAGGTTTCATACCTAGGCTCGAACTCGCAAGGATCTCCCTTTCTCGCCTCTCGGCGGCCGCGCGGCTCAAGACGTATTGCGCCGCGAACTGATGTTTCGGGTCCATTCTCATGTGCTCCATGTGACTCAACAAACCTTAACAGCAAAAAGCAGAACATCGATGGTATCTCGATAAGAATTAATCTGGTACGCGCGAAAAGCGTACGTATGCGCGCTGGGCGCTTAATTAATAACGTATGTCGTAGGAAACGAAACGTAAACCAACCAAAGATACCTTTGTAATCGCAGAAGAACGAAAAAAAGTAATATGTACGTACGTATATATATTGTCTCACAAAATTAGGAAAATCGAGTTGGAAAAGGACATACTTACCGCTCTCATGTGTGAAGACGGCTTGGCACACCGAGCACGGCCACATCCTGAGGCTTGTGCTAAGCTGATTGGTCTCAGGATGACAGGCCAAGTGTTTCCTAAGACTACCCTCGTTGACGTAGTGTTTTCCGCACACTGGACACGGGTGGTTGGCGGTCCGTCGCTTCGCTAGGTAAACCCCGGCAACGGAGGTTGTGCAGTCAGCGGAGGGAACAATAGGGCGACACAATTTCAAGGTCAATGCTAAGCAGGATAAAGCTTCCCAAGGAACGAAAGCCACCTCCTCCTCCATCATCATCATCATCATCATCATCATCATCATCATCATCATCATCATTGTCGACGTTATCATCATCATCATCATCATCATCATCATCATTATCATCCTTCTTCACCTTTCTCTTTCTCCTTCATCTCCATTTCTTTTTCCTCCTCATTCTCATCCTCCTCCACCTTACTTCTCACGCACTCGCGTGTACACACGCGCGTACGTACGTCGACATTCCGGTCGACCTCGAAGGCGAAGGGAGAGAATCCTTGCAGACACACGGATAGCCGAGGACCAGGAGAGCACTGACCTCGGACGCACCGCGAGCTGCCGCTTCTGCCGTTGGTGGCTCCCTTTCACGAGCGAGGTCGTCGGCCCAAAAACTAAGTTGCACACGCACGTACGCGCGCTTGCACGCTTATAGACGCACAAAGAAAAGTTCGACGAAATCTTTCATCTCTCGCTCCGTCCCTTTCTCTTCGTTTATTTATTTATTTTATTTTATTTTTTCGACTTTCTCTCCAAATCTTTCTCCTTCCCTCTCTTTCTCTCCCTCCGAGGAAATCCCGCCATCGGAGAGGAGGATGCTAAATTATTACGATACACGTGTTTTTTCGGCGGGGCTGGGGTTTAGTTACGTTCGCCGGGAGTATACGACGCCAGCTACAAACTGGTCTTGTTTCCGTATACATATATCGGAATAATATCTGTATACTTGACACGAGACGTGTATCCGAGGTATATACGATGTGTACCGGGTAACCGCGCTTGTATCATTTATTTTGGCATTTGTCGATTATTCTTCTCTGTACGTCTATACGTCCTATGCATATATGCCCACACACTTAAACATGGCACGCACAAAAAGTAGAACAAGAGACACCCTTGAAGCACCGTTTTATATGTATTAGCGAGTAGGTTTTGTAATACGCAAGTATTAGTTGGTGAGTGCGCTAAGTGCTGACACCCCCATTTTTCCCGTTCAGCGAAACAGTACGAAGAAGTGACAGGAGACAATGTGTGCATATCGCCCGCGCCAAAGCAAGTTCTTAGGTGGGGGATGTGAAAGATACTTAAATGCTAAAGACGAACCACCCCTCGTGTCTCGATGAGCGGTCGTTCCACCTCTCTTTTAGACTTACTCACAATTAAGGCACCCTCGTTACGTCCGTCTCTTTCTTTCTTTCTTTCCTTCTTTCCTTCTTTCCTTCTTTCCTTTCTTCCTCGGAGGAGGAATTCGCGCGGGAGACCCCCGTTAGGTGGCGTGTGTTAGGGAGAACCGGCGGGGGATCTCCCCGGCGAGAAGTTAAAGACCACGGAGAGGGATCGATCGTAGCGAACTCGCCTATCGAAGCTTTATTATCGCGATGCAAAGAAACGTAATTACTCTACTCGCGATTATTTCTTATGGGTTTCCGTACTCCACCATCGCGTAGCATCGGTTCGCTTCGTTTCTCTCGATCCGTCGCGTATTTCTTTTGCAATGGCGCCTACGATTCGTTTCCCTTCCGTAGTCACCGCACATGACGAAGCACAGAAAAAAGAAAGTAAACTCGCGTTCCTCGTGCGTTTAGTGATCGTGGTATTACGGAAATCAGCGTTAATGTATTAACAGACAGAGACAGAGGAAGAGTACGTATACGTGTTTTAGAGAGCTACCAGTTGTATCATACTACGGCACAATTGATATTCCGTTGTAAGCGATAGAGCGGTAATAGAGTGTCGAAAGAGTGAAACGGACGAGGGCCGAGGGTGCTTTTACTATCGTAGATACTTACTGGCAACGCCGGAGGCATTCGGATCCTTGTGGGTGTGCTTCATGTGCTCCATGAGAGCCTCGCCGCCGAGGAAGAGCTTGTGGCAGACGGGACAGCTGGTTGCGTTCGGGCCGCCGATCAGGGCGGCGTGTTGCTGGAACACAACACGCTGTTG
This sequence comes from Pemphredon lugubris, assembly GCA_933228935.1. Classification (NCBI taxonomy): domain Eukaryota; kingdom Metazoa; phylum Arthropoda; class Insecta; order Hymenoptera; family Crabronidae; genus Pemphredon; species Pemphredon lugubris. Next base: position 24,289,346 of record OW121817.1, on the reverse strand, counting down.
CAACTCCTTTTTTGGGGGCCCGGAAGAAGAGGAACCGGAAGCAGGCACACGCGGCGCACCGGTAGAGAGCCGACCCAGAGAATACCACCACAGAGTTGCGAACCAGAAGCGCAGGACAGGCAGGGCACAGAACAGAACGATTACCAGTGAGAGTTAAGGTACCGATAAACCGCCGCCACCACGGACTACTCATTTTTGCAGAGGGAATTCACCTCGAGTGTCTGGCAGGAGATTTTCGGGGGGTGTTCTTTGAGTGTGTCTCGGAAAGGGCTGTTGTTTTGTAATTTCGTGTCAAAGGAGTCAAAAGTGAGCGGAGGGTTTTTTTCTTTTTTTTTATAATCTTTTTATTGCGAAATTGGGCCGATCCCGAGTTACTTTGCTCGCAACGTTGGATTAACGATCGACCGTTCGATCGATCGCCTCCGCGTGTCGGGTTTCAAGATCGTGTGTGCGTGTCACTGGGTTTTTTTTTTTTGGTATTATCAATGAGACTTTAATGAGTCGATTAAAAGAACAAAACGATGGACAGGACGGGGCGAGAGTCGAACTCGGGAGAAGATAGGAAGGAATAAGCGAAGCCCAGACAGACGAATGTAAAAAAAAAGCGTGCGATACGGAGAGCGATCGGAGCGAATCAATTTATATAACGACGACCGTGGCGTGGGCCGTTCAATTAGTTGGCACTCGTCAATTTTTCAAACGAAAAAACTATCGTTCCTGGATCCTCCGATCGTGCTCGCGTCACCGCATCGATGAACGGGAATGCAAAGCATAGATTTAAATCACTAGCTACTACGATACATTTATAATCGATTATCATGGCCATTGTTACAGCTTTTTTTTATCTTCCGGTCAGTTTGATCTACGATACCGTCTCAGCGGCACGAACGAGTTAATACCACGAGTGCTAACAAGGGCCATTTTAAACAGATTTCAAATGAAACAATGAACAAAATTCGACGTCCTCGTTGCAAGTATGTCTCCCACGTACGCGACGTCGCTTCAAGGAACAATTTCGCGGTGATGTTAAGAAATTTGTTTTTCTTTATGTTTTTATTTTTTTCATCATCTCTCTTTCTCTCTCCACCCCTCTCCCACCCCTCCCCCTCTCTCGGTCTTTCGCACACGCGAAGGTCGATTATACGCACACGAGGCGGTAGGGGCACGCGCTGAGGAAAAACATGGCGGCCAACCTTGCTCGAAAGAGTGCTTAAAACGGAAAGAAAAAGAAGACGAAGAGGATCGGAAAGAAGGAGGAGGAGGAGAAGGTGGGAGGAAGGAAAGGCTAAAACGAGACCAGACGGCAATGACCCCAAAGTTTTGGGGTCTTCGCTCGGCTCGTTCCTTTCTTCCTGCCTACTCCCCGCCCCCGACTTCTCGATACAACGCATCCTTCTTCCTCCTCTTCTTTCCCCCTTTTTCTTTGTCCGTTTCTTTTTCTTCGTATCGTTCACCGCGCCGAGTCGTCCTTCTCTCTCTCTCTCTCCCTCTCTTCTCTTTTTTTCTACCTATCTATCTCTCCGTTGAACGCCTTATAACCCTCCTTTTATCCCGGACCTGGGGCAACCGCGACCGAGTTGAGATGTCGATAACAGCTAAGAAACCGGAGAGCCGAATCTCGGGTAGCCCGAGAGTTTAAAATAACGCGGAGCGTCGATGACCTTATGTTTTCGAGCGTCGACGACCAGCAGCTCTGTTCTGTTTTTTTTCGCTTCGCGTTTCCCGTTTTCCCATTTTCCGATCGACGACATATCCTAGATTTCCGATCCGCGATACTCGTCGATGATTCTACGCGCAATCGCGTCGCTCGGATCGTTGGAACGGACGCGGTTAACGAGTGAGCGTGTAGTTACACGGTTTTTCGTAACGGACGAGATAAACATTCTTTAGCACGATCGATCCGCGAATGTTTAAAATTAGTTTCGTTCGCTAGCCGTAACGAGCCCTACGTATGCACGCACGTGCATACATACGCGCATCCTATACACCAAGGTTTCGCTTGCTTTTTTTTCTTTTCGTCGCAACACGCGGAGCCGCGCACTTTTGTTTTTTTCATATGCCCGGCCGCGCGAACTTCCTTGACCTGGGATAACCATCGTAGGATCCGAGCAGATGATGCCAGAATGAAAAAAAAACGAGCTACATATGTATATGCGTATGCATATATGTATATAGTACAATGAAAGTGCTGGAATAACACAACGCGTCAATGAACCCGGTGTTTTGGTGAACCACCCCTTCGGCTTCCGTTCCTCCTTCCCCAAAACACCCACGCTCTCTCTTTTTTATCGCCTCTCTTTTTATATCCCCCGCTGACATAACGATTCCTTCTCTACCCATTTATTCGGTCCCGCCCGCTCTTTCTCGTCTCTTTCTTTCGATCCGGACCTGGGGCAAGTAGGAGACGGTTGAGACGGTCCGACGTCGAGGATGCTGGAACGCCGTCGTCGCCGTCGTCGTCGTCGTCATCGTCGTCATCGTCGTCGGCGTCGGCGATGTTGCTGCTGCCGCTGCTGCTGCTGCTGGTGCAGCATGCAAGTTATTCTCGGAGGGAGGCTGCGGTCCGTAGGTTCGACGCCCCGACCTGGCCCAACTGGAAAAAACCGGTTTCTTCGTTGCGCTCTTCCTTTTTTGCCTGCATCCTCGCTTTTTGCACCGCGAATACCTCGACTCCTCTACTGCTCTTTCTCTTCTTCTCTATAGCTCGTTCCTTATCCCGTGCCCTCCTCTGTCTTTGTCTTCGGTTCTGTCTCTCGTCCCCCGCCCCCACCTCTCTCTCTCTCTCTCTCTCACTCTGGCTCTCTCCTTTACTCGAGAGAGAGAGAGAGAGAGAGAGAGAGAGAGAGAGAGAGAGAGAGAGAGAGAGAGTGGATGCAGCGTGGGCGAATCCCCAAGGGACTTTATGATTCGCCGTGACCAGATTCATCTCTCTCGACTGTACACGGCTGCCGGCTGCGAGTTGCGCGCTTCTATTCCCAATTCCACGCTTCCTGGTCCCACTAAGAGGCTCTACGTGTTACACTGGATCGGGAGGGATACGTCTTGGGAAAAGTGAACCTTGTTGCAAGGAGAATTCGAGATCCTCGGGATTAAATTGCTCTTCCTCTTTGTTGGGTAGTTTGTAGTTTCTTCGTACAGCGCGTTCCACGAGAGTTTTTCTCCGCCAGTTTTATTCGTTTGATTTTCCGCAGATAGAAACGTGGCGTCGCTCTTTTTTTAGTAGCCGAGGGCTGAGGGAATGCGGGGGAGGAACAGGAACAGGTGGAGGAGGAGGAGGAGGAGGAGGAGGAGGAGGAGAGCTTATAGTCTGGCAGAGAAAATTCGGGAAAGTTTCTCTCGCCACGATGAAAGCCGTGTCGCGGTGCAATGATGGATTACTTCCTCTTTGTTGGGTAGTTTGTATTTTCTTCGTACAACCGCATCGCGTTCCATTTCATTCTTCACCGTTTTCTTGTCCATTCAAATATCAACGCGATAAGGTGTCTTCGAATAAAAAAAAAAGAAAATGTGCAGAGGAAAAACGTCGTAACCGTCTCTCTCTCTCTCTCTCGTTACGAGAAAACCGCTCCAAGAAACGAGCTGGAAATCTTTTATCTAACGTTCCCACCCTAGCCCTATTCCGAGTCCCTTTCGTACGTCCGCGAATGCCTTTGATTTTTCAACGGTTCTAATTACAATTTATCCGCTCGAGCTCTTCGAGGTCCGAAGCGAGTACGGACCAGGGAGTGGCGTAAAAAGGAAGTGGGTGTGAGCACACGCGTAGCGACGCGTGACGCTGGGCTCTCTCGATGTAGCCATTTTGCGTTCACGGAAAAGGGACCATCTTTGATCGAGCCAAAGGAATTTATTTCCAAGGCAACGCTTTCGATCGCGCGACGAAAGAATTCCCCGTGTGCCACGATATTGCGTCGCGTTCGCGCTACGATTCTCGAAAGGTTCCGACGCTTTCCAACGTTGTCCCTTCGCTCTCGCGATCGGAATATAATCGAACGTCCATAGTAGGGCCACGTCGCGAGAGGTCGAAGAAAGCTTCTCCAATTTCCACGGATATCCTTCTCCGCGAACTATGAAAGAAGTCGGACGTTCGGCGTACCGCGTCTCTTCGGATATAAAAGCTTCGCGAAAATTCCCGCCGAAGAAGGTACGCCGGGTCCCTCTCTTTTCTTCGAACGGAACGATAAAATCCGAAGGTCATTCCCGTGGCGCGCAATTCTTTTCGCGTCCATTTCTTTTCTTTCCTTTTTTTTCTCTCCCCACCCCCCGACTCTCCTTTCCTTGGCTTTTTTAGCCGCGACGAGGCCGCGAGCCTCGCCGGCAGACAACCTTCGTTGTCGGATACTTCGGGTTCTCGGTACACCAACCAACCGAATGGAGCCTGCGAGAGATATTCACTCTGACCGCTCCCCTCGTTTTCTTTTATTCCTCGTTTGGTAGCTCCGGCGCACGTAGATAGAGGTAAGTAACGTGTATACGCGGTAGTTAGTTTCTCACCGATAGGGTGTCCACTCTTTGTGCTTTTACGACGGCAAATTCTTCTCTCCGCTGTCCCTCGAATTTCGGCTGTCGGGGCGATCCAACGGCGTACAATTCCGTCACCGTCCGATCGTATCGTTTAGCGACACAGCGTCGTGTACCGGCAACGAGATTGACGTACACGGCGAACAACACGAGAGTGAAGTTTGTCGATCGGCGACTTTTTGCCGTATTCATTTTTCTCGCCTCCTCTTGGAAATTCATGATACAATTTATTGGCCGTGTCGGCTACGCTTCGTCGGCGGGTGATTCGAGAGAAAGTACCGGACAAAAACCGAATCGATAGGTAGACAAAAATAATCCCCGTTCGCGCGGCGCTATACGCTGCGTTTCTTTCGTTATTACGAGCTGTTTGATTTCTCGCGCCTCGCTCTTCGTTACCCTCCGTATTATTCTACTGCGAAAGAGTTTTTTGGTGTATCACGCGCTGGTAATCCGCGCGTTATGCGTGTCCAATCATCCCCGGCGAACAAGGTATGGCGGAGGGGAAAGAAGGAAGAAAAAAAAAGAGAATAAAAAACGAGAGTGAGTACACGGAAAGGGTTGAAGGATACAGTTCCCTCGTGTTGTGCCAATAGCAGTTTCGAAACGACCCTGTGTGCGCGTTCCGCTAAGGAGAGCGGGGGGGGGGGGGGGGAAACGAAGGGGTGTCGCACAATGGGGCCGAAATCCCACCCTACCCGAATCAGCACGGGAATGATTTCATTAGGTCTCACTGGTGATCGAATATATACAGTACCGAGAGAGATGAAAAAAAAGGGAACCCACGGAGGCGGAGTCTCGGCAAAAAAATTAATATCGAAGGGGGACCGGAAAGTAAGGGGGGCAAAAAAAAAATGTCGTCATAGGCGACGAGATTCGCGGGACAGCGCACCACGCTCGCGAACAATTTCGATATCGTATTTACCCGCGCTAACGCGTTAACTCGCGACGGGCTAAACCTCGGCGAAGCTTACGTTGCGCAATTCGAAGGGCGGTGGAAAGGTGTAAAAAAGATAAGTGTACAGTATAGACGAAAGCTCGAAAAAGGTTAGCGATGTATGAATGCCAGGGAGAAAGCCAAGAGATAGCACGGGGAAAAGAAGTTTTTGGGTAAGAGTGGTCCGATTTACGAGGCGTCCCACCACGAAAGGCCGTCCCACTTTTCTATTTTAATGCCGCAAAAGAGACAAAGAGCGAAGTCCTTCTGGAGATTCGCCAGGCGACGATGTTTACCGATGAGGGAGGTTAAGGTAGTGAGAGAGAGAGAGAGAGAGAGGGGGGAGGGCTTCGCCCGTGAGGGATGCGGTATGGAGCGTATCTTGCTTGATTAGAGAAGAGAGGAAAAATTAAAGAACGCTTATTTTCTCTAGCTCGTACATGACGTCGAAACGATCGAAGGACGACTCGTAAAATTAAACGTATGCACGGGGTTAAGCGTTCGCGTGATTTTATTTTGTAAACAACCGCGGTCACGGTACGTACATACGCGTTACGCGCGCGCTATGGAAATCGCGATGTTTAATATGATGTTAATCGTAAGTTGTGCGTTTTTGTCGATGCCATCCGAGGCTTAAATACGAATTTAATTACAAAAGCGTAAGTACGTAGCGTCGTTGAATAATTAACCAATGTCAGATACCGGACACGCGGATGGTATAACGCGCGCTCGTTTGGCTCCAATTTCGCGTATTTTCGGCAAAATGTCGAACGAAAAGGGTCTCTCGAGCGTGTACCGTGGTTTCGATTATTATAATGGAAATCAAAGATCAAATGTTGAATATGTGCGTCGGGTGTATGGAGAAACGAGGGAAACGAGTTGAAATTACACTCGAAAGGAATTCCCATGGGCTCACGTATTGACCCGATCGATTTACCTTTAATAGTTGCCATGGGTACTTCGAACACTGCGACAAAGAGACCAGCATGAAATGAAGATCATTTTGTATTAATTCGACACAGTTAAATCAGGCAAAATTTTCGTTCTCTTTCACGAACATTCGCTCAAGCATCTCCTGCTCAAAACAAAGAATACAAATCCTAGACATCCTTAACGACATTCGGGCTTGCTCACGCTCGACACGTCGCGGTAACGAAAAAAGTCGAATTTTCCATAAACGTCGATCGTCCACGATGCAAAAATTTCGAATTATAAACGAGCACAACCGCCGCGCGGTTTTTTTTTTTTTTTTTGGAACACGGAATGAATCCCCGTGGCGAAGAAAAATAAATCTAATGGCTAACGAGTTTTTACCCGGCTCCGCGCTCGGGCAATTAAGAAGAGGGTTAGAGGGGCTCGATGGGAGGCCCCCGGAGGTGAGCGAAGAAGGTCGAAGGTACCGAGAAAGTCCGCCCCGGGAGAAGGGGGTTGGTTGTATCGTGTTGCACGACATTCAACCCTTGTACCCGCTAAACTACAGATAAATACGAAAGGTTCTGGGCAACGTGAAAGTGGGGTAAGACGCGACAGAGAAAGAGCGAAGAACACCAGGGACGGACGGAGTTTTGCCGATTATTACCGCGATCTCTCGAATTCTATCGATCTTCGTTGCGTATGCCCCCGGAATATTTTTTTAACGCGTCGGACGATCCGAATTTTTCTCTCTACCCGCCGAAAAAAAACTAGTCGTCCTTCAGTCTAATATCGTGGGATACCAAGAAACGGGGGATCATCAAAGTTATTGGAATAGAAACAGACGAGAATCGTACGAGTTAGAATTCGCGGAAAGTTTCGGCCCTGTTTAGAACAAAGAAAAGGGTAAGAGTTAATAAGATACGCGAAGGAAGTGTGTGTGTGTGTGTGCGCTAGTGTGTGTATGTAGGTAGCGAAGATAAGTTTCTATGCCCTGCTACCGATCGTTCTCTATAATACATTTACGCTCTGGCCTATTATAATATTGTACTCGGAGTGTATTGTCTTTCTTGGATGGATAATGTTTCGCCGACACGCCAGGTCTCGACCCGGAGAATAACTCTTTCATTTCCCCTTTCTCTCACTCTTCCTCACGGTCTTTCTCTCGTTTCTTTCGTTCTCTCTCGCTCTCTCCGTTTCCTTCTTTCCGTTTTTTTCTTTTTTTCAACAACGATCCATTAGCTATCAGGGTAGTCGACGGAGGGATGGGGCTAGATAGCCTGAAATAGCGAAAACAATTTCAAGAAATCTGCCCCGGCGAAAATTCGATTAGCCGCGCAAGATGGGCTCGAGCTCTCTCTCCATTTGTTTCGTTTCGTTTCGTTTTATTTTATTTTCAGCGGAGCGGACTCTGTTTCTGTCGCGCTGGCGGCTTTTAATTACTTCTCCGCGCTCTCGCAAGATCCTCTCTCCGTTCGTGTTCGTTCTTCTTCTTTACTTCTTTTTTTCCCCTCTCGCTACAAAGACGTTTAACACGGGCTACTTTTAACTGTGCTGCTTTTCGTTTATCTTTTTTCTTTTTTTTTGCTTCTCAACGATACCGCTACGTGGAATATTTGTTAATCTCGCACGTACACGGGAGCCCCTCGACATTAAAAGGGATCTCTTTTCTTCCGATTTGTCCCGAAATTGGTTACGAGGTTCCGGGCTACTTTATCCGCGAATTTCCTCTCAACGTTCCACGATAACTTCAAATTGTTTCATTCCTTCTTACCGATGAAAGAGGAACATGGAGAATTGGGTGAGTTCGTTGGAAAGTCGAGCCCTTGGCACGTTTTTACTAAAGATTTATCGGGGGTTGCGCGCGTGGTCGAGGGGAGGGAGAACCTGAAAGCTTCAGCCGTGGATTAGGTTTCAATTAAAGGATCTCGATGAGCGGAGCGTTAAAAGAGCGATATTTATTGCCGACGAACCCGACATGTGAACGGATTATATGTTCGCGTGGCTCGTCGGACCGCACCTGATTCCACGCTTTCGTTAAAGCCAGCAAATTTGTTTCGGCGAGCGTCTATCTATACGTCATCTATCTCCCGTTCTCCATTGGATACACGTTTCTTTCGGCCCACTCGTTTGTATTTAACCTTACGGGGGATTATTTTAGGAAGCACGGGTGAAGAGCACGGCGCGATTAAATTAACGAAATAACGAATTATCGTAAGCGGGTGGCGATAAAAAGGGCCGTTTAACGCCGATTCGGATCCTAACGTCACTCGCTGCAATTTAAACGCACCCACCAACGGGCCTCAATCTTATCCTTCTATCGTTCCTTCCTCTCCCCTTAGTTTTTCTTTCGAACGCTCGTAACTTACCGTGAGTATTTACAAGGAGAACGTTATTTTACGACTGGTTACACAACCCGGCCGGTCTAATTGACAATGATAAAAAGAACCCGATACCATTCAGCCGTGCGGGGGTTTTTCGTTCGCGGCGAAAGAAGCGCGAGAAGACAGTGAAGAGAAACAAGAGAAAAGAGCGACTCACGGATGGCTCGACAGATGCCTTCCCACGTTTTTTCGTACCAAGACATGTGCCTGGCGCGGCGAAAGGGTTGAGAAATTCAGTTGGTCGGGCGAGGAGGGGCAAAAAAGTACCCCAGGATACAAGATTCCTCTGGTAATCGCTACGTGCCGCGATTCACCGCGAGGGGTGAATTCGATTAAGAGTTGGGGACGCGATCTTTTTCCCAGATCATCGAATTTTTTTTTTATCTCCGCCGACCATGTAATAAACGAGATATATATATATATATATATATACATATGTATACACACGTGTATGTATACATATATATATTCTCCCCTGACACCGTGTACTTTGAGTCGAAAGTGGTAAATCTTGCGGTCGCCGCGACCCCGCTCCATCGCGGTTAATTAAGCTTCCGTTTCTCTATTTCAATCTTCCCCTTTTTTTTCCCCTCTCCACCCCGATTTGCATATTTCTTTCGAGCCGCGATCCAATGAAACGCATCGACGCCACGTCGATCATTCGTTTTACGATATTACGGATAGCCCCGTAGGAATATTCATGAACGATAATAGGCCGGGGCTCTTTATCGTCGTCTCATACGCGAACTCACCCTGTACGAGCTCGAAGCGCCTCGCGATAAGTACCACAACCAAAAAGCAATCCCAAAGCATTTCGAAGGAACCCAGCGGAACGATCTAAAGCTATCGTTAGAATCTTTCCATCGCTATTGATACGCGGTGGACGCGCGTGCTACTGTACGATTAAACGCGACTTTGGCACGCATATTTTTCGATCGTTCTTTTCTTTTTTCTTTTTTTTTTGTCAGTTCGCCGAGCCCAAGAGAAACGTCTGACGATAAGAAATCGATAAGCCCCCTACGAGATTAAAACTGTAACGTATCGAGGGAGAAAAGAAATTTCCGTTTTTCCTTCGATCTTTCCGATATTCGCGTTACAAAACTCATTCCCCCCCCCCGAAGCGAATCTAATCAGCGGGTTTAATGGCTACCGACTCGTACCAATCGCATTTTCATCCGCCACGTATAATACCGTGCACCGAGTTATCCTCTCCTTTCGAGGATCGAGAGCCATGTAGCGAAGCTATGACAGAGGTACGATCAAACACGAAAGGTACAGCGGAAACCTATCGTAGATAGGGGTTAATTCTAGATCTTGGACGCAAGCGTGACCCGCCACCGTGTGTGCATTCAGAGGAAAAAGTTTTCGGTAATCGCGTGAGAAAAAGAATCTAATGTACCGTGATCGTTTCGGTAGAGGAGCGTTTAGCGGAGATTTTGCGAGAATAGAGTAATGTATTAATTAATATGATATTATATTCGCACGTTTACAACCGTCTTTACTTGAGATTGACCCCGGATTCTCCGGAACATTAGGAACCGTGCTTCGATTATTATCGTGTGCGAGCACCGCGTTAAGTAGCCAAAATGCCTGTTGGACGTCGGATTTGGTACATACATGACTGACCTTCGACGTGTGGGTACGAAGGCTGGATTCTGTGGCGAAGCCTTTGCCGCAGATGTTGCAATGAAACGGCCGATTCTTCGCCCTTTCTACCTGGGCGTCGTGATTTCTCAGGTGTTGCTGCAAATTCGACAGTTGAATGAATGCCCGCCCGCAATCTGGAAGATGGCACTTGTACGGGCGTTCACCTGGAATCAGAAAGGGAGAAAAATACGTCACCTTAGACGGTTGCTTCGAATTACACGGTCATCGAGCTTCCCCTACCGTCCTCGTAGCTATTAGATTAAGATTACCCGCGACGATAGGAATTTAAATACCCGTCCACCGACTGTCCACCGATACTCGCTCTTCTCCGGGAAAATTGGAATCGCGGCGCACCGCTGCCGTCTCGCTCTTAACCGTCGTCGATGTTTTTAACCACTGCGCAATCGTTCGTGACAACTTCTACCTTTGCTATTGCAATTCTTATTTCTACGAAGGTAATATCATTTTAAGGAGTCACGCTATCATTATACATTCGTTACTAGATTTTTATGTTTCAGCTGTTTACAATCGTATTTTTGTAACGGTAAAAAACGCATAACGTCGCGACGTACGCGTGGAACTGGTTAATAACAATTACGGAGTCTAACGCGAGCTCATACTTCACTCGGATAAAATATTTTGATTCGACACCGCGACGGAGTAACCTTATCTCGAGATTGGCCTCAATTTCGAGTTGTCGTCCGAATTATCTTACGAACGTTCTCCTTTGTGACAAAAGTCACGAACAATTATCCGACATCCGTGACACCCTTTCGCTAGGCTATCTTACGTATAGAAATATTTTAGCGCTAACTATAGTACCAGTGTCGCTCGTTTAGCTACCAACAAAAATAAACGAACATATAATTAAAACCGTAATCGAGTTTCTCCCGGTAGTTCACGGGCAGTAAGTATCAGGTGCGTGGAAATGTTGTACAGGCTTCAATATTTTTAGGAAAATAACGTCGTTATTAAGTGTCCTCGGAACTCGTTACAATGACCGAACGACATTACGTTTCCGGTAGAGATCCCATTGATTTTGCACAATTTTCATCGTCGCTTTCCCCGGTGGGAGCGAGTAACCAATACCTATATTCGCGAAATTTCCTATTTGCGTAAATCGACCGTCGAACGCTTTATCAGAGAAAACTGTAAAAATGATTGACGAGAGAGATTCGTTCGTTCCCGCGTGACGAGTAGTTTTCCTATTTCCGCCACGCTTCCTATCTAATAACGGCGCTTTCCGGTATAAAAAAGTTCGATAACTTTTCGCGCAACGATAACTTCGATCGTGATTTCCATCCTTTCGAACGTATCGCGTGGAAGCGTTTGGATTCGCAAGATAAATTGTATTCGTCCCCGTTCGCTAATCTGCTCGTAATTTTTCGTTAATAGCCGCGAGTCATGCCGCCCTCTGTTAGCCACATTCGCAGTGCGAGATAACCGACGGTGGTCCTCCTCTCTTTTTTTTTTCCCGTGGCCAACGCAACAGGTACCAACGTCCAGATTTAATGGCGAGAGATAAAAAATTTGCCGTTTCTTTCGGATTCGGCGAGAGAGCGCCCGTTACTCTCCCGCTTTTCCGTCCGGGGTAATTTACACGTTGATCGCGAGTCGGAAGAATAAATGTAACGTCACCCGTTATCGCTCTATTATCGCGTTTCATCGTAAAAAATTAAAACAGGGTGTGATTGTTGTCGAGCAAGGAATTCGACCGTCGCGCAGGATGATTTCTATGCGCGTGTCATTCATTACTTTTCATCGCATTGCGCACTTGGAATGTTTGTTCAGTCCTTGACAGTAGAAATTATTTCCCTCGCTTCGATGTATTCGATTGAATTGCGCGTTAATTGAGAACGTGTCAATGTTCGTGCATTACCTCTGATTAATCCCTTTGTAACTTAAAGTTTTACCGCTTGCTGGAAAACAATTAACGCGGTTCCGTACGATCGAGTCGTAAACTCGAACACGATCGTGACAATTTATTTTCAGACACTTTAATGCGCGATGTATTATCGCTCAACAGTAATCGACAAAGATATCAAAAGTGTATATTAAAGCACGATTGAATTACATTTGAAATCGTTACGGTTTCAACGTCATGATTGGGTGTTGATCTTGAACACGTTAAACTTGATTCCCAAAAACTACAAGTGTCCCCGAATAATATTTCAAAAGTAGCATGCTTCGCGAAGGATGAATACGTTTCTCGACAATGTTCACCACGCTGGTGCACCGATATCCCTCATTTGTTCGCGCGCACAGTCGTACCGCGTCCCGACAATAACAAATTATTCTGAAAGGCTGTGTACATCATTCTTCGACATTGCAACGACGGTTGTTCGCAGTGTAATATCTTCTTGACCTTTTAATCAATTTGCCCGAGCCACGATCAAGGAACACACTCTGCTACCGTTTGCAATTTTTATTGTTTCTTTTTTGCACGCTCGCCGTTCAACCCAGCGGACTTTATTTTAATTCCCACAAGCGATTGGCTCAATTTAACTTTTATTAATATCGACATTCTTCCCCAGTCCTTTTTACCCCGGGCACTTCTTCTTTTTGCTCCCTTTTTCCATCTCTCTTTCTCTCTCTCTCTCTCTCTCCCTCCCTCCCTCTCTCTCTCTTTCTTTCTCTTTCTCTTTCTATACCGTTGCTTACGCTCTGCTCGTGGCCTCTTTCTTTTCTTTTCGTTCTACGAGATTCATCTTTTATTCAATCACGCGACCGATCGAAGACTTAATAAAAATAACTGGTGAACATCGACGAAATTTTTCGGTGCTATTCCTAACGTTCTGCCCGATCCGCGTTTGGTCGGTAAACCCTCACGACGAGTTTAAGTTTTGATAAAAATGTTAATCGTTGATCCTTAATGGTACGAGCGTGATTTATCATAACGATTTAGAAATCTACCGATCATTTTCCGCGAGGCGTTTGAACACAAGACGTCGAGAGAGAGACGATGACGTGAGAAAGAGAGTAAAAAAGGCAAATAATAGCGTTCCGTGATTTACACCGCGTAGACATCATACTTTAGGCGCAAATTGTCGCCTTTATAAGTTTCGGACGTCGGTTCTCTTATTACGTTTAAATAACATTTTATGCTTTTCGCATTATTTACGGTCGACAAATTTTATTACCGTACACGCATAGAATATCTTGTTCATGCTAATGCGTATGTGAAACACGTGCGCTTCACGTATCGCCCCGTATCACATTGCATAGCTATTAATGAATTTATCAATGAACGCTTTCTTTTAATAACGCGTAGGTCCCTAAATTATACGCTACGCCGATAGACCCTGTTCATTAACGTGACGCGTGTGGTAGTAATGCCGAATGCGTGCTACCTTATTTTCTTGCATACACGCGCGTTTCGCTCCTTTCTTTATTTCGTCGGACCGTATGTTTCCTGCCCGATACAATTAAAAACGAATTAATATGCGACTACCGACGTTGCGTGGCATCTCATTGTATGCCACTGAATTGCCGACCCAAACATTTATTTATAAAGCAATAAGTATACATCCCCGTTGCCCGATCGCACCTGTACAATCGTTACCTTTCCTCCTGTTTATTCGCATTACTCCCACCGGAAGTGGTGATAGAAATATAAGTACTCCTTCATCGGGGTTTGTACGAACCGCGTAACGAGTTGTTATTAAGCGTCGCGGGTTTAGCGCTGACGGCACTTTTCGTAAAAAAGAAAAGGAGGACGCAACTGGTATTAGCGCGAAACAACGTTTACGGGCGAAATATATATTCGCATACTTTGACCGGCTATAGCCTTTTAGCGTATTCAATTTTACCCCTTTATATTTACTCTCGAGTTTTTATCGACGGTTAACGTGTCCCGGACGTTAAATTTTAGTTCGCAACTGTAATTCCCGACTGACTATATAACGTCATCGCATTCGTCACCCACGCTAACCCGGGAATATCAAATGAGAGTGGCAATATATGTATTTGATGATTCGACAGCGCCCGTGAATTTACGCCGATGCATCCCTGACGATATAAAATCGCCTGCGTTTCATCCCCGATTCGGACACTGTTCGATTTTGTTGCATCCCCTCTCTGTCTCTCTCTCTCTTTTTTTTACACCGATACACCTCGTCGTCCACTCGTCAAAATCACCGGGGTAGCAAAAGTAGGTAGAAACCCCGGAAAGCTGGCACGTGGTTGGACGTGTGAGTACGAAACAGGCTGGATTCGCCTCTCTCCACCTTTCTATCTCTACCCTCCACCCCTCTCGTCGCCCCCTCCCCTCTTCCCTCTACCGCCCTCGCTATACATCTCTCTCTCTCTCTCTCTCTCTCTCTCTCTCTCTCTCTCTTTCTCTATCTCTATTCGATGCTTCTCTACGTGTCCCCTCCCTCTTTGCAACCCTCTTGCCTCGTCCGTGGAAACAGCTATCCCCCTCTGGCCTCGTACCGGCGACCACCCAGCGGCCCTCCACGGCCCACTACACGTCCACGGCAGAAAATTAATGTCCCCTGCAATCCATGTATAATGCATTCGCATTTCGTTCAACGAACAAATGAACGCACCGCTAGAAAATTTACGTCCTATCTCTCTCTCGCTTGAGTGTACTTTCTCATGTTCGCTCTCGCTCGCTCTCTCTCTCTCTCTCTCTCGCTCTCCCTTTCTCAATTCAACCCTATTCAGTAACCCGTCTCTTTCTCTCGCGCCACGCGCGTACCGCTCTCCTCGTTTCTCCGCTTCTTTGTTTCTGCAGTGAGATTTTGCGCGTGTGCAACAAACCGGCCCTGACCAACTCGTTGCCGTCGACGTACCTACGTGCAGTACGAGTCCCTCTCTTTCTCTTTCACCCTGTATTTGTAATACCGTCCCTCTCTGCAACCCCTCCATCCTACCCCTCCCCCCCCCCGCCCCAACGCCAGTCGCCATCATCGAAATTCCGGGTGAAAATCATTAAATTGTACGCACTCACACGCACGTGGGTTGTTCATGCCGATGACCTCCTCTCTCTCTCTCTCTCTCTCTCTCTCTCTCCACTCATGACTCTCTAGGGTACTTATCAAGCTATTCGTACGAACGATACCTGGAATTTCGCGATTACGGGGTGAGAAGGGGGCGGATCGGCGAATACATAGTTTCGTTCGGAAAAAGCCGGGGGTTTGGGGTGAATGACGGCTGATCGAACGGGTGCGCGCAACGTTGGTATTTTCCGCAGATATTTCGCGCCGTTAGATGGGTCAACGTTCGACGTTTTCGTTCTCGCTTATCATCGTGTTGCGTTGTTTTCGAAAACCTCAAGGGCACGCGATACTTCCGCGAACGCTGCTCCGTGGATATATTTTGTATAAGGGCTGATTTTACCTTTTGGCTATAAATGAAAACCGCGGAACTTGATATCATCGCGGGGGCTAATATTCAAAATTCAATACTGCGAAGCACGGATTCCGATAACCTTGATTGCGATCGAAAAGTATATTTTAGGATTCCTGGAACGTATACTTGGGAGTTAATTAAAGCACTCTTACGCGGAATTCCACCAAAGTAGCTCTCTAAGAGTAATTTGACTTCTGGGTTTAACTTGGAGGCGTGACAGTGATTCGACGCGATGTTATTAATTTTTCCTAACGCCATGGCATTATTGATACGACGGTTAACGGCGAACGAGGTAATCGCTTAAAGAGATGTAAAAATACATCCCTGATCGTCCCCTTCCCCCCCCGCCCCCCTCTCGCTCCCCTTCCAACGAGGGTAGTTAATTCCATAAAATAATCGTATCGTTCCCACGCGTCCATCGGCATATATTAATTATTATTATACTAGGCTGGCTACAGTTATTGCTTCCGTAACAATCGAATCGACGCGTTTCAATGATTACTTCGCCGTTGATTATTAATAATTAGATTTGCATCAACGCGAACTAACGAGTCCATTCGCTCCGTCGCTACGCGTACACCGTTCACTTTTACGCTGATTTCATTGCCGCGCTTACGACCGAACGACTCGCCGAGAGGTAGCGACCGATTACCTTCGTTTTTCTTTTCTCTTTTCTTTTTCATTTCGTTCATGGACTGTATTTAAATCAACATCAGACAGGCCCATTGGAATCGACCTTTTCGTTCTGGTCGAACGATGGAATTCTACGGAGCCGGTTAGAAGCCTCGAAAGAGAGGGGTCGTTGAACCGTTTCCATTCGCGAAACCAGATTTTCGTCCGCACATCGGGGCCGTAGCACGAGCGTACCGAGCTCGTATTATTTCGCGGAAATGATTATCGGTGAATTCTATCAAATTTATCGAAAGAACGCGAGAGCATTATCATGGATGGAACGAAAATTTATAGGGTTTGGAATTACCATGAAACCGGCGTTACCGCCACGTTCGGGCGGCGGTATAGCGTATACATACGTATATACCGGCGCTAGGAGAACGCGTTACCGGGCGTACAGAGCGAGAGCGACGCGTATAGGTGAGCCGTGAGAAAGAGAGGGACAGAGGGGAGAGGAGCGAGAGCAAGAGAGGGAGATAGAGAGAGAGAGAGAGAGAGAACATCCCTTTCCAGAGCGATGCAGCCGAGCGTTTCACGCATGCATGGAAATCATTAAAATAAAATGGCCGATAACAAATGACTGTTGCAAAGAGGGGAGCCCTCCCGGTCGGCGGCCATCTTGGTTCACGTGACCGTCATCCAGGCAACCACGGGCACGCCACGCCCCTTTAATGATTTCTACCCCCTGGCGAATGTACCGCACGTACGTTAGTGCGAAATTTGGCGAGTATGTGTGGGTATATCCCTCGCATACGTGGGGTACAGTCATCATCAGTAGTCTAGGCAAAATCACCCTCGGTACATCCTCTTCCAAACTCTACCCCCCCGTTAGCAACGAGCGTGTCTCCTCGGTTAAGCGTAGAAGGGCTGTGCAAATATTCCTTTTCTTTTTTTATTTGTAGGCAAACCAATCGGTCGAATGACGTTTGTCGGTGAAACGTTAAAGCCTTCGGGGACACGGTGAAATGATTTCGATGCGATCGAGGCGAAGATACTTTCGGCGAGCGAATTTTATCCAAGTCCTGGTAGGAGATGGCAGATGGTAAAAAAAGAGTAGATAAGAATCGATAGATCGATCGAAATAACCGCTGGCGGATTGATTCTTCGATCGTTAAAGCACATCCGGAGTTACTCGGTAGTTTCTACCAGAAGTTCCGGGAACCGGTATGCGTGTTTTGCGTACTCCGAAAAATGACAATGGCATCGTCGCCTCGATAGTTTCCGAGAGAGGACACGGCGGGGCTAGAGAGTTCGCGTCGAATAACCCGAAGGGTATAGCGTTCGAGTTTCCAAGATATCTCCTACGAATATGACGGACAAACGTGCCTAGAGTGTTTGAGAATCGTCGAGTAGCAGACGTTGAGGCTGTTATAGTTAATCGATATTCTTGCGTCTTGCTCCTAACCTCCCCCCCCCCCCCCCCCGACGACATTGGGTTTCTTATCGGTGAGAATTTCGACTCCCGATATAAAAAAATATTCCGCCCGACTGTCATCCGCGATACCAAAACGACGCGACACTTGTACCTGCTTCGCCTCTCATCAATGATCCCCGGTGCGCGCGATCGTAAGAAAAGCTTCGCGGTAAAAAGCCGCGGACACACATCACCGTACCATGTCCGATTCGTATGTCGATCGGATGTCGGTTGCAGCAGAAATTGTACGTTTAGCGCTCGAATTGATACGATGATGCGCGAACTATTGCATTTAAAAAGCATTGCACAATTTTTTGAACGACCGACGACCAACGCTCGACCGACACACGAATCGGGCATGGCTACGGTAACGCGTGTCCCCGGCCGAAAAAGCGTTTAATAAAAGAAATTCCATTGGCAATCGCGAGAGAATCGTTTCGCGTCGAAAGACGCACGCGAAGGTTCCCGGTCATGGCGATGGCGAGAAACTCGACGTGCCGGTTGGTCGAATCGTACGCGGGTGGAACATTATTCGGGCATATGGTAGCCTCGCCCGTCTCGCTCGCTCTTTACCCTCTCAAAGCGTTTCACCTGCCCGTCCGAAACTCTTTATCTCTTTTTTTTTTCTACCGATACCTTTGCTTTTTTTCTTCTTTTTTTTAGACCGCCCAGAGGGAGCGTCGGGGTCACCGACCCCGGGGCCTCTCGAACCCTCTCCTTCCTGCGGTTCGCTTCTTTTCGAAGCCGAGGTCGACGAACGTTGATTTTCACCGATTTACACCGAACGAATCCCTGCCGCTTGGATGTCTCTCTCTCGTTTTTTTTTGTTTTAATCGGCCAACGAATACCAGCGTTCACACAGATCGAACTTCGTTGCGGATACGTTGTTTCGTATCGACCGGTCGATTCGTTAAATCATCCCCCTATCCTCGTCATCGAGAGTGCGAACTGCCGAGCATTGCCCTCGCGAGTACGTTTCCCTGCCCTCACCCCCCCCCCGGGCCAACCCTCTCTCGTCATCCCCTTATCCCCCCGATGCAACCTCTAATTTCAGGACCGCGTCATTTTTCTGCCGGAGGACTTAGCCGAGCATAATTTATTCCCGATGCCTGATGAGACCTATTGTTGCGCCGGTGTTCCTCTCTCGCGGTGAAGGAGGGGGGTGAAAACGAGCCAAGGGGTTTGCGTAACGAGAGGTTGGAGTGCTCGTCGTTTAGCGGAGATCGAGAGAAAAAAAAGAAAAGGAGGAGGAATTATACGAGGCAACCGGAAGGAAGGAAAGCGAGTATACATGGCATCGTTTCCTTCTCCTGGCACATCCGTCCGAGTGGTAACGATCGTTCCTGGATGCAGGACAAGATCTTCAACCCTTCTACCCGACGACGATTCTCGCCACTTAACGGGCATTTCGTCGAGACCTTTTTTCTCTCGAATTCCCATTCCCTCTCCCCACCCCCACCCCCGCCGTCCACCGTTCCTCTGTCGTAGAAGCACCAGACTTCGGGTCATTAGGCAGATGGGGGTAAAAAAGGGGTAAAAATTAATGTCTCAGAACGAACGTTCGGCCTGTCGAGTGGCCGGAGCTAAGTCCTGATGGCCCTCGTGTCTTTACGATTTTTCATCGCGAGCCATTTGTTCGAAGGCAAGAGAAAATTTCGAAAGGCAACCCCCCCCCCCCACGTTCGGTCTTAAGTTACTAGTTCAACGACCTTTATTTCTTTCGCCGAGGATATTAAAGGATCGCCCGAGAGATAAGAAACGACGCGGCCATGGAATTGCGTTTCGTCGAACGATAATCGCGCGTATCCGCGTTATTGCGCTGTCGCGGTTGTGACGACCCTTTGCTCGAAAAACAAATTGCGTAACCGGTCGGAACCGATGGAGGTTAGTAGAGCAGATAACGAAACGCGAATTAGGGTTGAGAGACAAATGAGGCGTGTCACCTGCTATTCGCAGGACAGAATCTTTTGCCCGATTCGCCGCGCCTCGTTCCGCGCCACTCGTACCTCTCGAGAAAACCTTCTACTTACGAAACTTTTCTCTCGTACCCTTAAAAGACGATTTCGTATCATCGCCGTTATCCTTTGAATTTATTCGAGGCCGAAAAAAAAAGAAGATAGAAACAGCGTCTCTTCCCACCACATCGCCAAAAAGATTTAAGTAAGCGCCGGTTCGATGTGCCCACACGTATTTAAGCTTGTTCTCTCGACGCGAGTATATATGCATTTATATACGTACTTATACGTGTACATAGGTGTGGAGTATAAACTCGAGCAGCGCACACAAGGCTGCGCCCAAAGTTTCTAACGTAAGACGGCGGAGAGCTGTTCTCGTATGCCGTATGGCGTTCCGCGTTACCTCCCACACATGCCGTGTAGAAAGTTTACTAGATGGAAATCTATATCTTATTTTACGGCCGGCCGTGCTCAATATTCTTGACCTGCCGGCCCCGAGTGGCCGATATAAATGGTCCGCGTAAATCTTCTCTCCCGAGGGGCTTTCAGACGGAGGGGGGGAGAATATAAAAAATATGTATCCCCGGGATGATGGAACGTATTACTAACGACTCTTCGAGTAGACGCAAATATTAAAAATCTCTTTGGAAGATTTCGGTTGGGAGATGGCGATTGCTAGCGCGGAGAAGGCGCGAGACGGAACTCAAAACTTTTTGCGCGTTTTATATTTAAACTAGTTACGAGTATCAATTTTTATATGTCTCGTCGCAAAAGGAATTCTCGACGAGGATCGTCGTCACGGTCGAAACGTTTTGGCGCGCATTTTTTATTTAAAACAGAAAACGAGCGGCAAGGAATGTCGAAATTTGTTACATTCATGAAATCTCGACTATTCGTGCAAAAGATTTGATGGTGAGAATAAGGACGGTGAAATAAATAACGCGGAACGTCGAGGTCGCGCGATAATCGGTTTTCGTTACTTCCGACGAGACCCGTGTGTATACTTAAAAGAGATTCGATGTCGATGCCGTGGAAACAAAAAATGATAATTCCGCCGACCGTTCAATGGCATTAGTTTACGCGAAATGATTGCATTCGAGGCTAAGGAGCACGAAGTATCCTTAACCTACAGACCGGTTCTGCGGCTAAACCGTGATCGTGCGCTCCTCGTTGAAGATTGTACCTGATTTTGAGCAAAAAGTCGCTTTCGTGCCAGGCTTAGAAAGTCAATCTAGATTTTGTAGACCGTTTACTGTGCGCGCGTATATACGTATGTACGTACATTAGACGTAGGACTAGTACGAAATGAGATTACGGCGTTCTGGTGCTGCGCTCGCGTATATTACGCGCCTTTCGTACTTTTTATCCATTCTCTTTTTTTCAACCTCTAATTCCTTTTTCTCGGGGATTTTCGCGAATTTTCTCGTTGAAGATAAATATGATCGGGGGAGAGAGAGATTTTCTCGCGTCTCGAGAAAGTTAGACGCGGGTGCTACATTTCCATCCCCAAAAGGGTTACGAAAGTAAGTCAGTAACGCGAGGGGTGAACTTTCGTCGATTTTAGACACCAAAGGAGTCGTGTCTCTTTAAGAATTTTAAAAGATCTACCGTTCAAAAGATTCCGAATGTAATTTTAATTCGGTACAACGTCTAATTAGAGAATCCCTGTTTTTGCCGGATCGTTATTATTTATTATTGAAATTGGTGCGACTGTTTTTTTATTATGGAATTAATAGAGATTGAAAGTCTAGCGATTTTGCTTTTTACAGTTTGAAGAGCACTTATTAGTTCTAGCTGCATCTCGGGCTATTCTATATCAGTAACGTACGATAAGATAAACGGTAGAAAAAAATCACTCTCATGGCAACAATCTGAGCGCGTACCGTAGATTTACCTGCTTTTGAAAAACTAATACGGCGCTGAATATTACTTACAGAAAGAAAATCTATTCGCGTAACTGTTTGTACGCCGAACAGCATATTTTGTAATAATTCTCTCATCAAAACGTAATGGTATTACGGTATCGTACAAATCTTTTGACCCTGACAAAAATATCGAATCCATTATTAAGCGAAAAAAAAAATTTTAAATACTGCCAAGGTAGTCCCGCCCCGACAAAACTCTTATTCGATCGTAAAGCATCCGCTAAAATTCAATGAATTCTCAAACAACATTTAATTTACCCAATTCCATTGGATGGCGAAGTAAAATGCGAAGAGCATTCAATTTGGACGAAGCAGTTATTTGTTCTTTATTCGAAACTGTCAACAAGGTTTCGGGTAAACATTGCATCAAGATTACTTATCTCGGATCACAAATGGTACACAGTGACAATACCGCGTGCTTTCGTCGAAAGGTGACCTTAAAAAATGACGTGGCGTTTCGCGTTGTCGCTGCCAAATAAACGTTCGCCGGATCATTTCAACGGCGAGTAATAATATTGAAACGCTACGCGCCGGAAAGAAAAAGAGGCAGACGCGTGCCACGCGCACACAAAAAAAAGTCTCGGCAACTCTAAATGCTTTTTCGGGGGCAATGGTTTGTACGTTAAGAAGAGGGGGCCGGGGGGTGGTGGTGGTGAAGAAGCGAAAAGAAGAGTAGGTCGAGATACAAAAAAGTGTAGGCGTATCATCGGACCCTCTCCCACGTAACGTATATATACCCGAGCGTGGAGCGACCCTATTCAAATTAACCCTCACGGAAAAAATGCACCACCGCGGAAGGGTTCGAAGAAAATTAGAATAGACTCGTTCGGTCGGTAGAGCCTATGCATACGCGGCATGACTACGTTAATTTTCTGGCAGGCCATACGGTATTTTCAACTTTTAATTATCTTTACCTTTTACCTTTTAACGGTTTAATTGCCTCTCTCTCTCTCTCTCACTGCGTCATCGCGAAGCAGAATCTTTTGACCGTTACTCTCGACTATCCTCGATCTCTCGCTCGGCGTTTCGACGTACCGGACTATTCGGAATCGTGCAATTTTGCGCCAGTTACTCCGTAACGACGAATATCGGTTTTTCTCGTTAACTTCGGATCCGGCGGGACGATCAACGAGATTTGTACCTTGAACGTTTAGTCGAAGCGAATATAATTCGTAATCGTTGGACGCCCTTTATGCTCGCGCATTAGTTGGAGATTTAACCGGACGCCCGCGATATACGAGTAATTTACGATGGCGTTGCGCAAACTAATATTAGGATTAATATCGCCCATTGAAATATTCACGTTACCGGGTATGGATGAGTTGATTAGTTCGTACCAAGAGAATTAATTAAGTTTCAATGCGTTGCGTTTGCCAAAACATAACGACCTCTTTATAAATTGATTTTCCCCGGCAAAGGTAATTAATAAATAAAACGCGAGAATTCAGTTTTTTTTTCTCAGGTAAGCGCGTTTCGCGTAATCTTCCGGGATAATAACAATAACAAGAAAAAAAAAGAGCGAAAGCAAATTATAATCGCGTCGCCTTTCTTACAAACGGCAGCATTCTCTCTGAGAGGCAGAGTTCTCTCCTCGTCGTTCGTTTTCCCCCGAGTTTTTCCAGACGCATAAAACGTCGCCACTTTTGTTTAATCTTTCATTCCGCGTCATTTGTGATAAAGGGTTGCGCTGTTCTTTCCCACGATGCCTACTGTAGCCTCGACGGCGAAATGTTTCGTCGCTTTGATTTTTCTCGAGACGTCTGGCACGGCATTCCGTCGCATAAATTCTTAACTGGGTGAAATTAGCGAATTAAAAGTAGGAGAGAGGGATGGAAAAAGGTGGGTCGAAGGTGAAGGAGAACGGGGTGAGGTGGGGGGTAGGCAGAAACGAGAGAGAGAGAGAGAGAGAAGGTGAGGGATGGTTAGTGCCCGGAGAGGCTTGACGGGCTGTCAGGAGGTTACCACCGACTGGCAAAGAGAACCGGAAACGGTGGTAAGGGGTTTGCGCTCGAGAAAAACGACAAGCGCGCGAGAGAGATAGAGTGAGAGCGAGAGAGGGGGGGGGGGAGGCACGACTCTCGAGATTCTACTCGTCTTTTTTCGCCTCTTCGCGCGCCGGCACCTCGTAAATACGGATATGCAGGCTCGTTTCCAAAGCGTGCCGATGGCGACGACGCGACGTTGGAAAGGGGGGGCCGCCGCGCGGCAGACGATTCTTGCAAAGGGGACCCGTCGGAAGCCTTAATTTTTATTCATGCACCGACGAAACGGCAATTTTTCGTAGTATTAAGTGGGCTTTAAAATTGTCCGGTCAATTTCGCCCCGGAGAACGTGCTCCTTTTTTCAAGCGCGAGGAACGAGAGTCGATCTCGCTTACCCGAAAGGGGTGAGGCCTCTCTCGCGTCAGGGCGGGCTTTCGTCTCGCAAGTTTTCCATCGATACACGGGGAGACAACGGCAAAGTCCGCGAATTTAGTTCGATTACCCACGGCGTGTAGGTACGCGTCGCACTCTTCACCGCGAAGCGATATTACCGCGAAATTTCCTAGTGCCACTCAGCCCCCTCCACGCGCGACTAGTTTAGGAATCGACGGTTTTCGAAACCATCGTGCCAGCGCGTAACGTTCAGGAAAACCGATTAATTTCGCGCCCATAGGGGTGGCCGATCATTAGATTTTGGCCTGAAAATTGAGTTTTCCTCGTTGCCGAAGGGATAATCTTTGGTAGCCTCTGGCCCCCCCCCCCGTCCCCCGTCCCCCGCCTGCGTTACGAGCCTCTCCCGCCTATCTACACGCAGACTCGTGAACGGTCGGGCTACTATTTATTAGGTCCCCGGCGCGCGTAGACGCGTTTGCGCGCGGATGAATGTGTTTTCGTATGGGTGGCAGCGTGTGCGCTCCCCCCCGATAGGGGGGTGGTGGAGGGTGGAGGGTAGTTGCGCGCGTGCGACGGTGGCGGCGCGTAACTTCGGTTCCATTATTGAGCGATCGGGCGATCGAAAAATTCCCGCGCTTTTTCGCGCTAGCTCGACAAACGGGGGTAGGGCGTACTGACCTCCCATTGGCCGGACCGCCCGGTCACCCTCGTATGCCCGTTGCCGAGAGGGGAGGATGGACTCTCTACACCCTCGGCAGGTATTTGTCTAGGCTGCAGCTATTGACCAGCTATCGATATCGTGGACACTCACCGATATTATATTCGCTATCCTTCCTTTCCACCCCCAACCCCCCCCCCTCCCTCTTTCGACCCAACCACCCCCGTCTCCGGTTCACCCTACCCAGTCCACCGTTCCCACCCAACATCCCGCCCACCCCTACCTACCACCCTACCCTCCCCACCCCCACCCAACAACCCTTCGCGTTCCGTCTCTCGCTCTCGTTCTCTCGAATTTCGGTTAATGAATTATATGCATATATACTACGTTGCAAATTTTATACGTGCGCGAATATTCGGTTTGTCCGGCCGCGCTATGTTGTAACGCGCGTGCACGAGGTGTGGGAGTCCAGGGTGAGGGGGTGGAACGGGGGGGGGGGGTGGTCGTTTGCTCGACGGTGGAGCAGTAAATTCCCGCCGTTTTTTGACTTTGACCGGCCAATCGGATTGCTTCGCGCGGCACCAAAATCTCACCGAAACGAGAAATCAATATGGTATGCAAATGCTATACCGGGGCGATATAGCCGTTTGGTAAAACGGGTAGTCCAGGACGAACAATTTGCGAGGAATTTAAATCGTCGGGTATGCCGATCTCTCGATTCGGAACGTAGGGTATCCGCCTATCGTATCCGGAAAAAGAATATCAATGAAAGCCCGCGTTCCTTCCCGCGAGCGGTTGCGCGTTTGTTTCGAGCTTTTGGGGGGCTAAACGATTACAAACGTATCGGGCCGCATTAAATTCGAAAGCGGCGTTAACATTTCGACGATACGTGGCTCCAAGTTATTATCGAGTACGCGAAGCTAACGATCCTGCCGGTGCTCTCTTCGGCGTTTTCTTTCTCGGCAACGTCGGTGCCGCGAAACGCGCGTATTTAAAACGTTTCATCGATAAAGGCGCGGAAACCTAAAGCCCGTGCATGCCGTAGACCCGCGTACGTACACGGACGTTCGTTCGAGTACCACCCCGGTGAATCGTGGAGTGGGAGTGTAGTACGCGGTAAAGGGTGATTATTAATGTAAGGGGTGGCTGAACAGTAGTTACTTGGGTAGCTGGTGGTCGTCGAAAAAGACGAGGGGGCGAAACGGCAGCGCTGAAATCAATGTCTCTTCCTTTTTCGCCCATTAATTTTCTCGCTCGAAACGAATGGGGTAAGAAAAAGAAAAATAGAAAGAACGAATACCGAGGATAGGGATTAATTTTCAAAGTATAAACTCGCACGAGTCGCTATCCCGCAAGGATATCTTCGCGGCGGAAAATGTTTTCTTTTTTCTTCTACGCGATGATTTCAAAGGAATGTTTCTTCGTTGCTCGAAGGAAAGCGAGAGATGAATAGATAAAGAGAGAGAGAAGGAAAGCTTTGACGTTTCGATTAAATAGCTCGCATACCGTCTCGAGGTTTCGTTTTCTTTTTTTTTTTTTCTCTCATCCCGTAGCAGATCTTGAGCGAGATCAACGAGACTTTTCCAAGGGGTTCAAGAGTCATATACGGCACTGACCGTTCGCTTCGAGGCTAATACCTTCCGATTGACTACGCTCATCCCTTAATGAAATTCTTTCTACCCGGGCGCGAGCCATTGGCTGGGCTTTGCCATCGAATTTTCTCATTATTACAAATCCTTCATATTCCCCGTTTACTTCGTCGTTCGCTATCTTTAGTTCCCCCTCCCAAAGCTACTCTTTAACGAATGCAAAATCTTACCCGCTTCGCGAATCGCAACGTTACGTCGGCAACAATGCCGGCACGTGATACGCGCTGCTCGCGTATATCGGCGTACAACTATGCGCTCACTCAAGGGTATCGCGGGCTAACATTTTATCGCTCGCGAAGCAATCTCGTACCGTGCATTAAAATTAGCCACAATTGGCACGCATGATCGCTTCCACGGATTATAATAGTATATTAATTTATTCATTATTGACTATCGCGGCAATACAATGCGGTATTCATAGAATATACTATCGCCTCGGCCGTCGCGCATTAATGTATGAGCTCCCTATCCAACCGCCCACCACCTCCCCCCCACCCCTCCCCCCTTTCCTGTACTCTACGTTCCTGAATTATACGATGTCGACGTGGAATCAAAGATGCGCGCGGGCCGAACGTCGGGCATAAAATTCCTTAACGGTAGACCGCGCGTACTATCGGCGACCAATGGTCGGTTTGGCTCGAAACCGAATCGGTCGGTTAATCGGCTCGGAAACTGGGAATATCTGGATCCCCCGATCGAAGAGGGGTGTGGGGGTCGGGGGGGGGGGGTGATGATGCGTCGTCGGTAAGATAGAGAGGAGATAGATAATACTCACCCGTATGCAGGCGGGTATGTTGCTGTACATGGCTGAGCTGCTTGAACCTGCGGTCGCAGTAGCTGCATTTGTACGGTTTCTCCCCGGTGTGGACCCTGATGTGCTGTACGAGCTGGTGGTTGCTGGAGAATGACTTGAGGCATTGCTGGCACTGATGTGGCTTTACCTCGTTCCCGCCGATCATGCCACCCGGACCGACGCCGACGCCAACACCGACGCCTAGGCCCGCCAGTCCGCCGGCGACGCCGCCGCCGGGTCTCGCCGTCAGTGCACCCGCGCCCAGCTCCCTCGCGTGCATCTGCATCGCGCTCTTCTGCATGAAGATCTGCGAGAAGAACTGTCGGGGTTAGTTGGTACGCTGCACTTTTGGCCGAGCGACGGAGGATGACAAAATAACGTTTAAAGACTGTCGGCCGTGGCGACGACGCGACGTTCTCCGAAGAGATCGTCTTCGATCCTTTCTTTTTTTTTGTTTTCTCTCTCATCGATTCGACGAGACTCGCACCGCGGGTCTAGCTGTAATCGTTCGATCGTTTTCGACTCGCGTCGACGCGATAGAGCTTCTCGGTTAAATTACGTCAAGTCGATTACAGCTTTACCCGCGTCACGGTATACGTCGGCGTGGAGATTCGAGCGATCTTTACTTCCCTTTCTCGTACTTTCTCGATTTTTGTTTTTCTTTTCGCGCAAGTTTCGCCCGGTCGAAACGGAGATAGAAGAACCCGCGAGTTTTGGGAAGATGATCTATTTATACGACGCAGCAATTTAACATTCCCGGTCCGAATTATTGATCAGTCGAATCCGTAATTTTGGACGTGGAAGTACGATCTTGTTGCCGGTTTCGCCTCGTGTACTTCGGTTTGCTTTAAAGCGTCGATTAAAAATTCACGATACAGGACGCGGAGTCAGGTTAGGGTAACGCGCCCGCGCGCGTTACGATCGTAACGTTCCCCGGACGATACTCACGTAAATAAGATCGAGATCGACGCATGGTCAGAATGAATTGTCGACTCGATCACCGGTATTCCGTCTCATCGGTGGGAATTTTTGGTAGCGCCGCGCGGCGCGAGAACTCGCTAGGTCTAAACTTGAAGAAGAAAAAAAGAAAAAAAAACTAAGGTTCGCGGGAGGTCATCCGACGATCGATTATCGCCGAATTAAGCACGTCCGAAATAATTCGCGATGGAGGGACGTTTGGATGCGTGCGCGAGCTCGAGCTCAAGGTATACCGCGGCTCCTCTTCCTCGGCGCGACGAGGAGGAACCAAAACTGTTGGAAGGGCCGAGCCGGTAGAAGGATGAACGCTTGATTTCGGGTTTTCGTCGAGGGAACAGGTGTTGCTTCGAAACGTGGATCGTGGGTGTGGGTGAACGAACGAAAGGGTTAACGTTAAAACGAGGCGTACAGTACGTGGCAAAAGCCAGCGAAGGAGAATCCGGCGTCGCCGGTCGGAGGGAGAGAGGCCGAAAGTTGGCGGAATTAAAAGAAGGGAACCGAGGCGCCGCCGTCGGCGAGGGTGGGACGGCAGAGAGGGGTTGGGCGGCGCGCGGAGAGAAGTCGGGGGATTTTATTAAAATATGTTAAAACTGTAATTAAAATCGAAAAATCTCGTGAGAAGTTTTAAGAATCTTAGGCTACCCTTCTTACGAGTACGACAAAGAGGGTTTAGAGACAGTGGACGACGACGACGACGACGACGTCCAGGATGAGTAGGACCAGCGAGAGAAAGAGGGAGAAAGAGAGAGGCAGCGAGAGAATTGAAATTGTCACCGGGGGTTCTCAAGTTTCTACGACTTTCAACCCTTTCTTTCTTGGTAAAGGTAACCGTGGATATTTGACGGGCGACCTTCGGCACTGGGCATCACTGATTCTTAATCCCCGTGGGAGAGGGAGAGGCTGCTACTCGATTTTATTCCTCCTATTTTTTTTTCTCTCCCAACTTCTTTTGCCCCGGGAGACAAATCAATCCGAGTTGTGTTCGTCGTTGATTTGAATAAGATTGCTCTCATTTCGGGATACGCGAACAGTCGATTCGAGTTTTCAAGTTTCCCGTTGATCGTCCGTAAACAAGTTTGTCCGAGTTTTTCGGATTGATCGCGTGCTCAAATTTATACGCCGCGACGCTCGGTTCGATGATTTTTCGATAGATCGACCTTTTTTTTTTCCTTTTTCCTTTCTGCCATTCCTTTACCCCCATTTCCCCCACAGAGCAAATGCACCCCCCTCCGACGCCTCGAGGAGACATTTTTACGATGATTAACCGTGGCCAAGGGCTGACGGAAGGGTTGGTGAAAAACGATTTGATGGCTCCAAAGTCGAGTTGTGAATTTTTAACGAGTGTCTCGAGTGGACCGACGAGATTTTTGCCGAACTTGGGGCAGAAGCATTACCAGATCAATTCGAGCCAACATATTTTTATCTCGCGAACAGGTTTAATGTACCTACGTAAAAACGTGTCCCCGATTAATAGTCCGGATTTATCCTTTCGATACGTTTATCCTCGGATCAAAATATTAATGGGTCAATGAAATACGGAGAACGGGTGGTTAGCCGAATACATTTGCTAATTATTGTCCGACAAGCTTAAAGTTAACTCGCAAAGATTCCGTGCTTTTTCTCCCGCTGCCATGTCCTATACGTTCATTAATCAAATTTTTATCTCCTGGCAGACGGAAAATTGCGTTCCGTCGCCCGACCATACTAGCGGTTTGAATCTTTTTTTCTGATTTATCGTCGTCGGCACCGCGGTAAAAAAAGAAAAAAAAACACAGGGAAGAGAAAGAGAAATGCCGGGGTTCGCGGAGAGAAATGAAAAGAGGAAGAAGAAAACGGAAAGAGTTCCTTTTGCCTGCGGGCCGCCGGCTTAATGTCCTTAATAATGGAAAAATATATCAAGCGACACCCAGTGTATTTCCTAAGAGGCATTCCTCATCCCGCTCTTTACCCCTTTCTTGTGTTCTTCGCGGTCGGCCTTCGTTGGTACAACTCGTGCCTCTACGATCTAAGGATTTTGTTTTCGCCCTACTTCCCAGACACCACGCCCGTTGAACGTTTCGAAGGGATAAGGATACGTTTAAAAGTTCGCAATTTTCTTTAAGATTCGATATTTCTATTTTTATCCGCGAGCAGGGAGGATAATTTTAGTCCGTTTAAAATTATTTTGCCCGATCCCACCCCCTACGGTGGTGGATCGATTTCCCTAATCCGGTTGACGTTCGTCGAAGTAACTTTTTCGACGAGACGATGAGAATAAAGACAGAAAACCGTAAAAACAAAAGATACGACCGACGAAACTCGGCGATATTTTAAAAGAAACCGATGCAACCCTTTGTCTCTCCCTTCCCGCAGTAAATTACGTCCGAATAACATTGGTCACTGGAAGTAGGCTACTTTATACACTTGGAATACAAAGCAAAGGTCTCACCTGCTGACCATATGCCTTTTCTCCATGGCACACATACGTACGTAACGTGTTTCGTCCACCCACGCACGTCGACCATCTAGCACTTCGCATGTGCTATTAACCCGTAAAGTGTGTGTGTGCGCGCGCGGTGCCTTTGTGCGTGTGTGTGTGTCTGCGCGGAGACAACGTCCAATCTAACCCACCTAGCGCTGCCTGAGTCATTCTCGTACCCACCTACCCACCTATCTGTCTAAACTACGGCCCGCGAATAGTACCGTATTATAAAGGAAAAGGTGGCCCCTCCGGCTCCACGTAATTGTCGGCTTTAATCTCTTTGAATCGTTCCAGGATGATCCGCTTACTTCGTGCGTTTTTCGTTTCCGGTTTATTCGTCGCTCTACCTGCCGATCGTCCGCGGTTATCCCGCCAACCCTCCCCGCGGGCTACCACTCGAAACTCCGATACGTATGCGATTTGGTAATTATTGCGATTAACGCTATTTTATTATTTTATTATTTATTCCTACGGGCGCTCCGCCTGTACGTATTTCCACCGTGACCGGTCAAATCACTGATCCTTATAAATTAAACATTAAATTAAAACAACTTATATGTCATAATGTAGAATGAAGATAATAGTCACATTGATAGTGAAAACAAAAATATAGCCTCTTTGATTTAGAAACAGATAACGTACGTTTTAACATTTAAATTAAGTAGCGGTGCAGTAACGTTCCATGTAGGAAATTGTAGACGAAATCGAAGAAACGGTCGTTCGACCGTACGTGGTAGGAGTAGCGTTAAAGAATTCGCGAGAATAATGCGCGTTTGCCTGTTTCCCTCTGGAATAGGTGCGTGTATCGGGAGAGGAGTCGGTGGTACAGTCGGTGGGATAAGTCGCGCTGACGATAAGTAGCGGTATGCGGGAATTAACAGGTAGTTAATCCGAGTTAAACTTCTGCGCGATCTCGGCAATCGTATAATAATCGTCGGTCGACCGCTCGCGAACGCCACGCTATCTATAACCGCGATTCCACGCTTTAAGACCATAGCGGGAAGCTAAGTTGCGCTATACTATAGGCAGTTAAAGTCATCGTAGTTGGTTTCTCCTACGTTATTAATCACGCGTACGCCTTGGCGTGCAGTCACGGTGCAACAAGAATCTCTAATTCCCGATTAACTGCCCCCCCTCCTCCACGCCGATTACCTCGATAGGAGAGCAACGACAGTCAGCTTTACATATTTTATCTACGTTGCTTTCCACCGGGTCTATCGTTATGCCTACCGTCGACCCTAAGTAAACTTGCCTTCCGAAGCCTTTAACCCTTTGCAGTCGTATTTCGTTTATAGCGGCCAATTGAAAATTGCCAGGCAGCGCGACGGCGTTGCTTATCCCATAACGCGGGATAGAAGGTGCGAAATTGCGCTACGTGCTCATGATTATGAAAGTCATTTGTCATATCTTTTTTTTGTTTATCACATTTTCTTTGATTTTAAAGAACGCGACGCAAAATAACTGATAAACTCATTTTCTTTTCAATTTCTTCATCTAGACCAGTTTGATAATCTCGGGCAGATATGATAAGCATTTTTTATTTAATTTTTGAAAAAGTTAATTTGAATAAAAACTGTGTAATGACAATGACACTTGAACAATACCTCCGATGCGTACCGACATCGTTAATTATACGATCAGACTGATATTCTGAATTAGCAGCTGAGAGTAGACGCAAGTACGACCGCAACGTTAAAAGAGCTTTGGCGACTGAGAGCAGACCTACGACCGCAAAGGGTTAATTCGTACGTAAGGCCTCGCGTAATATCGGAAAGCAACGAGAGGCCCGTGATTTTGTGTTCGCGATTATTCGAGCGGGAACAAAACGCTAATCGGAGGAAAGGGATTATTATCGAGAAAATCTAAATCAAACCAATTACAATATTCGCGCGGTCTAAGAGAAGCGAATTGAATGTTTGCCAACGTAGTACCGAATTGCCGTTCGACGTATCGCTCCTTAAACTCGATGTAGCTATTTTGAGAAAATATTCCTATCGTCGTACCACCGTTCATCCACAAAATTCTCCAACGCTATTATGATTACTTGGGCACGATACGTCCATTTTCGGACCATCGTACCTACGTACTGTCACCAAACAATCCGACCATCGAGAATCAAGGGACAAGGTCTTGTCTCGGGCCAAGTACAAGTACGCGAGACTAGACCTTGTATCTTTTCCAGAAAGACACGAACAGGGGTTTTCGAGGTGGTCAAACTGTATTAAACAATGAATTCTATATCCTTCATAGAAATTATTCGACGATGACCGTCAGAATCAATCCCCCAGCCGTATAGCAGAATCGCGGACAAAGTGCGTTTCGTGGTCTCGCAATTATCCTGCGGTTCAATCGTTCCCCGTCGTTTCGCGCGACAGTGACTCTCGAAAGATTCCTCCCGAGGAGTACGGAAGGGGAGAGGTGGCCGATTCGAGGCGGCCTGGAACATCGTCAATAATTACCTGGGGCGGTAAGTGGTGATGAGGATGCTGATACGGCGGTGGTACGTACGGCGGGTGGCTCGGATGGTTGTGGGGGTGAGGTCGGGGATGGTTTTGATGCTGGGCTTGCGGCGGGAGCGGTTGGGGCGGAGGGGGCGGTGTCCAAGGCCCGTGGTTCGGCCCGTGGCTTTCATTGGTGCCATACATCTTCAGGGAAGAATCCCGAGCACGCGACCTGAAGAGTCCCTCCCGCCCTCCACGCACGGCGATACGAAAGACACTGATACTGGCATCGCTGTACCCGTTATTCCTGGGTCGCCCGTGATAATTGTCGAGCAGCGAGAGATCGAATGGTTCTCGCCTCGATGCACGAGGGATCGTCAGCGCCGGGTTAGGATCGTCGGGCAATCTTTTTTTTTTATCGGTCTTCCGATTCGTCGGCGATCGTCGTCACCTTCCGAATGTTTCGACGCCGATGATATGCGTTTCAAAGGATGCCGGTCAAAACTACCGCGCTCTCCGATCTCACCGCGAAGATTATTATACTAGTTGGGGTATGTCTTCGATTTAATCTCCATCGTGCCGATCGTGGTGCTTTGGCGCGATGCTCCCGCTCTCGTTCATTGTTCCGCGCGACAGGCGTACAGAATATTGTTCTTTACCGTCCGAGCCGGGGAGGTTTACGTAACGAAAACTGGAGAAACTGTTGCGTGAGAATGCGATGGCGCTGTTTGGAAGCAAAGTAACTCTCTATGCCTTCCCGGAGTACATCTGGCTGGGGTCTCTCTCGCGCGAAGGCGTGATTCTTCTTTTGTCTCGGGCAAGTATCCTGCCGTGTGAGAACGCTCTATCGTTCCACTTTCACGCAAGTGAGTAACTTACTTTTTGGACCTCGCCGAACGGTCATCGCGGTCGATGGGATTATTCGTATTGTTTCGCGACGGATCGGCTAATATCAATATTTTCCTCACGATCCTCCCGTCTCCGTAATTATTATTTCGATGCGCGTCGCGTCAGTGGAGAACGCACTGCCGAATCTCGTGGCGCTTAACCCCTCTTCTGGGTCGCGTGCCGGCGTTGCTCACCCTGATCGACCCCGCATCGTGCTCCTCGTCATCTTTTACGCAACGGAAATCGACGAATCGTTGCATAAGCGTTAAAAGCGCGGAGTGGCGGTCGTGCGCTTCGGAACAAAGTCCTCGTTCCAAAAATAGTTTTCGGATTCACGGAGTAATAGACGATAGAGGAACCAGACGACGACGACGACGACGACGACGATCCATTTCTAGCTCGTTTGGGGAGCAAACGCGCTTTCGATGTTTCCCCTCATTGAGCGGGAAAAGCGTTCCCTTCGACCGAACGGGAGCGTCCCGATCGAACTTTACTCTTTCTACTTCGCGATTACTACGCGCGATAACTAGAAACGAACACACTCGAGGCAGGAAATATTTGAACGTTACTCTTGAATGGTAACTCGACGAGCATAAATATGTAATATCCGTTAAACGCACTGTTATCACGCCGACGGTAATACTTTCCGCGGTCTATCGGGCGCATAAAACATATATAACTATCACTTCTTGGCGACCGTAATTACCGATCCGGTGCTCTCATCGATTCACCGATATCAACGAGGCGAAACTATATAACCGAGCTGATCGTTGTGGTATCGCGAAGCGAAAGCCCACGCGAGCCGGACCCAAAAACTATTGGCGAGAAAAATGTGACGCGTGGAACGCGTATCGCGACGGCCGGAACGCGGTGCCCCCCTCCGATTGGATATAGCCGACCGAGCGTCTTCACCGCGCGGCGATTTAAGTGACAAGAAAGAAACTCGGACACTTTTTGAGCCGCGTTACGATTTTTTGATATAGATATATGTGGATGTTAGGGGGGTAGGTCGGTGGACGGCCGTGAAGTATAAAAGCGCGGTCGCAGCGCTGTGCGCCAGCGTGTGGCGTCTCTCGCGAACTAAACCACCAACCGAAAAGGGGGGGACATTGCGATTTCTTGGTCGCTCTCGACGCTGTGCGTGCGCTCTAAACGGGGGAGAGAAAAAAAAAGAAAAAGGTGGAAAGGCGCTGATAAGAGCCCCGGCGACGAAAAATCGCCGGCTACTCGAAGAGATATCGATTGAAATAACACGATTCCGGGGAAGGCCGACCAATCGGTAAGGCTGACACGGCGGAAGGGGCCAATAGTGCCAATGGTTCGCCTAACGCACGTACTATCTCTCTTTCACAACCTCCCTCGCTCTCTCCCCTACTTCTCTTTCCTCGTCATACGCGTCCTCCTCCTCCTCCTCCTCCTCCTCCTCCTCCTCCCCCCCTCCGCCTCTCTATCGCCACAGCCGCCCCCTCCCCCGCCACCTCTCACACCCGCTCCCCACCGCCTTCTACTCCTCTTTATCCTACTTCTAGTTACTATACGAGGTACCGCAACATTCGTTTGCTTCTCTTCCTCCACCCTCTGTACGCCGACAACATTGGAAAAGAGAGAAAGAACGCGCGCGTCTGGCGTCGGGGTACGAGAGACGGAGCTTGAATCGAGCGACTCGATTCAGGAAGTATCTACGCCGATCGAGGAGTCATCCTCGACCCCGATGGATTTTTCCACTACGGATGCGTTTATTTGACTTTCATTTTTTTTTTTCCTCTCGCCCGAGCGACGACGATTCTCGAGATTGTCCGCGCGCTCGCGCGCGCTTCTCGTCGCTCTTGACGCGTACGCGGAAATAATCGACGCGATAGCTGTGGTCGAAGGAAGAGTCGAGCGAGCGATTCGTTTGACGGAAGAGACGAGGTACGATGGACCGATCGGGGCAAAGTTTTGCCAGCGTCCCCTCAACCCCGAGCAACGTCGTTAAGATCGATTCGATAAATCGGTGGGATAGTGGAGCGAATCGTTTCGAACGAGGTGGAAATAATTGGGATCCTTGGCGTTTTTCCAATTAACGCG
This sequence comes from Pemphredon lugubris, assembly GCA_933228935.1. Taxonomy (NCBI): domain Eukaryota; kingdom Metazoa; phylum Arthropoda; class Insecta; order Hymenoptera; family Crabronidae; genus Pemphredon; species Pemphredon lugubris. Next base: position 24,253,320 of record OW121817.1, on the reverse strand, counting down.
TAATTCAAAAATATAATCGGTGGATTCGTCGACTCTTTCATTTGTACTCGTACGCGATCGGTAATCGGGTACGATGTCCACGAGATTGGTACAATATCGAGTATCGCGTGCGATTCGCCGGGGTATTAAAACATTGAAGTTTAGCTGAAAAACTAGAAATAGATACGTCTCGCCTCTACGTACACGTATGTTCGCGGATGCTTGAAATAATTTCAATGAATTGCTGGGCAAAAAATAGAGTATTCGCCTCCCCGTAGAGCGCGGACTAATCCGCGTCCTCGTCCAAGATTTGGCATTGGTTTTAACGTAAAGGAGAAATATACGTGCAACGAAATATCCGTCGCGTCGACGAATCGTCTCGCGCAACTTCTTTTCCCCGCAGCTACGAATACGCGTGGAAATAACAATTTTCCGCGTCGAGTTACGTAATTACGATGCGCTCGCGTATCTCCGTGAATTTTCCGCAACGAATTGAAACACGTTTAAAGATGGAAAAGTTCGACGTAGAGACGCGTCAGCGTTTGTAGTTCGCTTTCCCCGGCTAGTAGTCGCCATCTTCGTTCCCTGGCCCGTTAGAAATTATTTTTGGGCGTGGATCTACGGAGGCCGTGGTCGGAGCCACGCTCTAAAAATGTGTCCGACTAGGGAAAGTGGGAAAAAAATAGGGCGGAGTCTCCTCGCGAGGAGACTTTGCCTATCCATCATGGCCGCTTTATCAATGACGTCACGATAAGACGCACACGCACATGCTACGCGGGTATCGGTGTGACTTCAATGAGAGCCGAAGATGGGAACGAGCGATTTCGTTCGCGTCTACCTGTGTTCCCTCCTCTTTATTTTTCTATTGGTCGCGGGCGGGGAGGGAGCCAGAACGATGGACAAAGGGAGGGTGGGAAGAAAAGAAACTGAGATTTTCCGAAGTTGATAGGTCCACCTCGGTTAACCGAACGAAAACTTTCCAATCGGATTATTCGCCACTGGAAGACCTCTTTTCTACCGGATAAATTCCGGTTTAACGAAGCAAAGAAAAAGGCTGCGAAGATACGGCGAATGCGTTTTGAAAATAAAACGCGCGGGGGATTCAGCGCGACGCGCGCGCTTCGTTCGATTGGCTTCCCGAGTGCCGATGATAATCGAGCGATCGAACCGACGGATGGAATTACAAATGCGACGCTCGTGAAATATTAGCGACGATAAACGGCGACGCGGTGTTTTCACCTAGCGAACGGTATTTCTCGCTAATTATAACGCGCCGGTAACGGGGCGGATAAAACGTGGGATTCGAGTGTGTATGGAAAATCGCGAGAATTGCAAACGACGATCGCGCATAAATTGAACTCTACGCAAAGGCAATGCACGGCGGACCGCGGAGAAAGTGTATCGAGCGATATCGGGTAATGCAGGACAATCGAGATACCGCATTCAAAGTCCGCGCGGCTGTATTAAGCGCGGTAACGAAAGGTCACGGAAAAATAGCGTCAATTATTCCACAGATTTATTTTAAAATTACGCGCAGCTCTTCGATACCCCTCGTTCTCCGCACGCGCTCCCAAAGATATCCAAGATTAACCGACGCGGCGGTGTACGGGGCAGACCGCGAGACGCGAAAAATCGATGGAAATGACAAATGTATGCAAACGCGGGGTAGGGGGGGGGGGCATTACGATAATTAACATTGCCTCTACGCCGTCGCTATTATTTCCTCTTTCCTCTTTTATGATTGGACACGCGCGAAATATGCCGCGGCAGGGCGCATGTAAGAAGAGAAAGTGGACGAGAAAGGGAGACGGTAAGAACGAGAGAAACGAAAGAAAGAAGGAGGAGAATGCTGATGAGGAGGAGGAGAAGGTGGAGTACAAGAAAAAACGATTATCTCTCCGAAGGCCGAGGCTCGCGCATTCCCGTCGTCATCCCTCTTGGAAAGTATACTGACCACGGACAACGTAACGGAGCGAGAGCCGCGAGAGAAATAAAAGGAAAGGCGAAAGGAGAGAAAAAAAAAGAAGGAGGCGAAGAGAAAAAAAAGGAACGAGTGTAGTAAAAAGAAAAGGGAGCGAGAGAATGGCGCGGTTGATCGGGGGCGGGGGCCGTGGCTGTGGCGGGGGCGGGGGGAAAGAACATCGAGATAAAAATAAACTGCTCCGCGAGGGGCTGAAGAGCCACCGTGGAGTTGCGTGGCGTCCGCGAGGAGATGCGCGACGTCCCGCTGTTAAGAAGAAGGAGAGCAATGAAAGAAGAAGGTGCCGGTGGTAAAGGCGCGGAGGGGAGGGGGGTGGAAGGGAGGGAAATAAGAGGAATAACGAAAGAAGCAAATAAGAGTTCTCTCTGTGCCTCTTCCTCTTTCTCCTCCTCCGCCTTCCCCCACCGCCCACCCCCTCCTTTCCCGTGCTTTCGGTTGGTGGGGGACGAGAGGCAATGAACAAGAAGGCGAGAACGGGACTTACGGGGAGGAGGGAGGGATCCTACGATCGGGAGAGCGAGCGAGAGGGCGCGCGACGGAGCGGGTGGTGGTGGGGGGGGGGGGAGAGAAAGAACGTACAACGGGAGAAAGATGGTTAGATGCCGACAAAGACGGAGCGAGCGTCGGTGGGAGAGAGAAAAAAAAGAGGGAGAGAGCGCGAGAGAAGTCTGGCAGGCCTTGGCTGCTGCAGTCGTCGGGCCGCGTTGCCAAGTCTCATTTGTTTATCATAGTTCGCCGGCCTGGTCTTTACTATCTTGGAAAAAAAAGAAAAAAAGAAATTGTGTCCTAATTCCTTTCTTTTTGTTTTCATCGCGCTCTTAGCCATCTTTGCTGGAAACGTCGCTCCGCGTAAGATCGGGAGTAACGCGGGCTTAGGTAGCTCATCGCTGAGGGGAAACTTGTACGGTGATACGTCGGCCAAATGGTCGTTGATTATTTGCATACGAGCGACGGCTGTATCGATTTCAAAATTGACAATGGCAAACGGCGGGAACGCGCGCGAGATCGATCGACGCGGTGTACGTTCGAATTCGTTATTACCGAAGAGAGTTGCCCATTCGCGAGGAGAGAGAACGCGCAGAGGAGAAATAATTGCAAAGATTCGAAGCTTCTTTCGGGATACCGTCTTCCATTGTCGCGTGGTCTCGATTCTGAGTCATCGTGCGTGCACGCACGCACGCACGCACTCTTACGCGCTTACGTATTTAACGTGCACGCGTTCATGCTTTACACTCCGTACGCGTATAAATATGTATACACGGCTCGCGTACAACCGACGTCGGGGAGCGTGCATTTACACTCTGCCACTCTTCCTCTCCCCCCTCCCACCCCCCTCGCGCATTACAATCGATTTGCATACAAATATACCGGGCATCTCGATGGGTGGTATGCTGATTAGGGAATCCACGTGGAAATTCTGCCTTTATTTATAGCTCCTTATTTTTCGGTGACATACCCTGAATATACCACCGTACCGAGACGCGGCTGTGTAACCCCTCGTTACTTCGCGTTTCGCTGGCGAAACGCTGACCCAAAATTTATCGTGCCGCTATCGCCGCGCTTGATCTTCGAAGATCACTTTCGAATCGGCGAGAAGAGCGTTTGGCGAAGAGAAGCGCGATCTCGTCGAATTATCGGGAAAAAAAGAAGCGAGGCGATGCAAACATCGTTGGCGCAAACGATACGACGATACGCGATTACGGATATCGCGATCGGTATCCGTTTACCAATGCTGTCGATGCACTCCAGTTTTTCTGCGTCTATTGCGTGAGCGCTTCCTCGCTCTTCTCTTTTGCCAATCCACCTTCGTTTCTTTCCTCCGCGTTATTACTCCTTTGCGCCGTATTCAGCCGCGCTTCGGATCGTTTTCTTCTCGACGCCGTGAACGAACGTCTTATACCCGCACGCGATCTATGTACCGTCGAACTCCAATAGCTTCACGCCCGCACGCGGAACCCGAAGGGAACCCTCTCCCGCCCTCACCCCCCCTCTTCACCCCTCCCGTATTTCCGCATTCTCGAGAATTATAAGCGAGGACGAGGAACACCGCGCGACACGCAGCGAGGATGCAGCTGCAACCGTGTCGGACACTTTTGCATACGCTTTTTTTTTTATTTCTTCGTGCATCGTTTTACGAATTTTTACGGGTAAATCCGGTAGCGTGTGCGCTGGTTCGTAGATCTTTGTAAATATTCCTGGTTTGTGTTTTTGGGAAATTTGAAAATTTCTATCAGTTTGAGCGATCGAAACTAGAGTAACGGTGACGCGTCATCGTAAGTACCGGCCGTGTGTCGTAGTTCGTAGGAAAAGTGGAGATTTTCCGATTAACTCCGAAAGAATGTAATGGCTGTACCGAAGGGAAAAAGTGCGCGTGTATTGAATTTAAGATCCAGCTGCATCCATGTAAGAACGTGTCGGATTACGCGCTGGTTCTCCGTCCTCCTCCTCCTCCGTCCTCCTCCTCCTCCTCCTCCCCCTCCTCCTCTCTCTTTTCTTCTCTGTGCGTCTCTTCTTTTTGCACTCTTCGAGTCGCGGTACTCCGTCGGTCTATTGCAGAACCACAATCTCGAGGAGTCGAGAACTAAACGAGCTACTATAAATGCGCTCCGATATTAATTAACTCAATGTTCGGTAATAATCTTCCTTGTAGGATACTATGGTACAAATTATTTCAATGGCGTTTCTTCCATTTTCCATAGCGGCTGGTTTCTTACGAATAATTCCTCAATGCGGACGGATAAGAAATGTTCCCAAGTTCCGTAGTAATCAATTGCTCGAACGGATTCAAAAATTTTGTCAATTAAGGAAAATCGTACTTCCATCGAGATTTCTCAGTTTTCAATATTTAACAGGGCCTTCGTACCTTTGTACTTAACGTTTCATTACGTTATCACGTTCATTCCTATCCAAACGACGAATCTATGAATTTCTTTGTAATAATTAGCAGGTATCCCACGAAACGCCAGCCAAAAGAAATCTTCCTTTTACGTTGGTAAGAGCGATCGCGCGGCTGTGAGACGCACGCAGCCTTGGTGGGGTGGGTGCGTATCACCGCCTTGTGGCAGTAACCTTGTGCTCGCGTCAGAGTATCTTTTTTTTTTTTATCATATCATACGTATGCTAACAGCCGACACGCCGACACGCCGACGCGCAGACACGGGTAAACCCGGCCGCGGCCGCGGCCGCGGCTGCGGGAAGGTAAGACAATATGAACGGGTTTGTCCGTGGTCAGTGCTGTGCTCGCTGGTACAGTCCGTGGAAAATAATTTCTTTCTTTCTTCCCTAGCGTTGCCTTTTCACCTCTGCGTACGCGGAATCAAAAGTATTGCGCGAACGTTGAACTCGTTAAGGCTTAGATAAGCGATACGATTTGCGTTTCTAAGAGAATTCACGCTTCTCTAAGTTTAATATCGTTTGGGACTCCAGACTACGGCGCAAAGTTGGATGAGCGGAAGGAATAATTTCATATTCCTGTATATTAGGGAGACCAGAAGGAAATCTATTATTTTGTAGGACGATACAAGACTGTAATTTTTCTGAATTTTTCTTACATAATATTATAAAATTGAATTTCTTCCAAAAATGTCGTGCAAAGTATTAGATTTCCTTCCGGTACCCGTAATACGAGAACGATTGATTCTCAAATAGGATCCTCGAAATCTTTATGAGTGAAACTCCAAAGTAACCGAGAATATTATTTATGACTATAAAGCGAGCGAAAAGTATCGGTTTTAGTGTCGCGGTGCAACGTTTGCACGGTGGATCAGCGCGGTATTAACGTTCCGATAATCGCGCAACCTTGACCGAGTGCACGACCGATTGCTGAATCCTCGACACTGGAGACGACCCTGAAGCTTTCGCGCAACGATGTGGAAATCGCGATCGAAGGACAAACGAGTTGATCTCCTTCGTCGTTCGTCGCACGGGACGCGCCAAATTTATTCGTCGAAATTCGTTTCCATCCCGTGTACTACACGCCTACCGTTTTTCTCTCTTCTTTCGGTTATTTTAACTCGCAATAGAAACTGGCTCTCCGAGGGGGCGAAGCTTCGACGAGAGAGAGAAAGCCCACCGGGTTCCCTCTCGCGATCTTTAATTTGTTTTAATAACGACCGAACGTATGACTCAGGGGAGAAAGAGAGGTAGAGTCGCGGAGAGGCTATGGCGGAATGCCGACGCCGACGCCGCCGCATTGTCGGAGGTCAGGTTCAGGCAGCCACGATGCGTTCGTTCTCTCTTTCGCCGTCCTTCTCGCGAGAGCGGCGACGGTGGTAGGATTGAAAAAAATCACTCGATTCGGCGACGAACGGGGTGACGAGGGAGAAGAGAGGAAGAGACGGGGGGGGGGGAATACGTTCGAGAGTTAAACGACTTGGCGCAATTGGCGCGATCTTTTCGCGGTACGCGCGTTTAATTATAGACGAAAGTACGAATTCTCCCCTTCCTTTTTTCTCGGCGAAAGGGGGAGTGTGCCTTTGACGCGATAAATTTGGAAGTTGGCGGACAAAAAAGAATTTGGCCGAATGTCGGTCAAACGGAGGGGGTTCGGGGACGCTGGTTTACGAAGGAACGCGAAGCGTGGCGCGGCGGTTTCGGAGTTAAGTCGAATCGGCTCACGGTCGAACGTTTACAGTACTCCTAGAGGAGAGAGAGAACGTTGGATGCTGCTCGCTGCATCCTGCATATATGTATGTTTTATGTCAGCGTGCATTCTGCATTTGCGCCGTTGCCACGTCTGGTGGCTCTCCTCTGTTCATTCTCTCTCTCTCTCTCTCTCTCTCTCTCTCTCTCCCTTTCCCTCCTTTTCCATGCATCTGTCCGGCTTCTCCGCGAGCTTACGTCTCTTTCTCTTTTCACATTCATCTCCTCCTCGCGCCTATCCTCCCTCCCCGCAATGCCTGCATTTCTTGACATTTCTCAAACCTGTGTGCCACCTCGTGTCCAACGGAGTCGTTGAACTCGAAAAAAACAAGTACGAGCGCTTAGGTGGTTCGGAGGAGAGGAGATCGGTGCGAGAGGACGCTCATCGACGCTCGTGTAATAGGAGAATTCCCCAAATCGTTCGATTTCGATATTCGGCGATAGTTGGAAACCGGAGTGGACTAGAGAGAGAGAGAGTCCTTGCATCGAATTCTAGGTTCTTCCGTTACCCGGTGGTACGTATGTACATTACATGCCGGGTGTACATACCTCCAAATTCCTCCCCTCGCGCGGCCAACGAAAATTCCCACGGCTCGCGTAGAGAGGAAGGGTCGAGGAGTTTTTGCCGGTAAAATAATTTTTCTTTGAGTGTACCGCGCGATCTGCATACACGCTATCTCTCTCCGTTTATCTCTCTTCCTCCTAGCGATTTCTTTCTCTCCCGCTCGTTCCTTCTCCCCGTCACCGTTCTGCCGGAGCTCTCTCTCTCCCTCTCCCTCTCACACACTCCCTCTCCCTCTCACACACTCCCTCTCCCTCTCTCTCTCTTCTCTCATTCTCCACCACATGCAAATGGTTTCTCCATCTTAGAATCGCCCGTCTCGCGACCGTGGCTTAAGGATCGCGAAAAATGTTAGTGCACGCCACGTACAACGTATACGGCGTCCCGAGGTACACGAAACCGTTCGGGACACGTTCAACGGCGACTGGCAAGTGACGAGGCACCACGGGAGGTCGATCGGGTACGTCTCGACGTTAGAGTAGGTCGTGGCTCGCCACGAACCTCGGCGCGGCACGATCAGTGCACCCCGAAAAAGAGACACGGACGAATCTCGTGAGCTCAGGTTATCGATCGAGATCGTGCGCAATAAACGAGTGTTTCAAATCAACCGGTCCTAATTAATTGCCGCGTTGGCATTTCGTCGATGCCGAAGCCGCCTCGTTTCCCCCATGTACGGCTCGAAGAAACGTCTCCATCCTTTGCGCGAAACGATACACCCACCGATCGCGGGGAGAGAAAGTATTTCGAAATTCACAAGGAGTGTGCTTAGTTAAACTCGTGATCTGGGTCGTATCTTATTAGAGTACGAGGTACGATTCGTTGCATTCCTGCAGGCGTATTATGACCGGGGTAAAAAAAAAGTGTCGATTACGGAGGATTTTCAAATGCATTCCACGGGAGGATACCCAGAGCCGATATACGTATATAGAGTTTAGTGCCGTAACGTGAATCGTTGTAACGTACCGAGACGCGATTTCCGATGAATACTTTCTTTGTTTCTCCAAATTGAAAAGATCGAGGGGAAGAGAGAGAAAGAAGAGAGGGGGTGGGGATAGAGAGAGAGAGAGGGGGGGGGAGAGAGATAAAGAGAGAAAGCAAGTTTTCTTCAACGCGGTGTGGGAAGTGCACGTTACTCCGGATAGGGGAAACACGAAAGGATCTTTCTCCTTTTGATTCGCGTTGCCTCTCGAGTCAATCTAGTTGGCAGTCTTTCGCGCTCGAAGGAGCGCGTCGTCCTCGTTCTGGAATGCGTAGTCGGCGTACGCGATATCCGCGGAAGAAACGCGGTCCAATGGGAATCGATCTTAAGCTTACAGTTTCGCGTCATCCCCAGAATCCAAGTATTTTCGACAAAATATACACGTGGATGGCGAGCGATTCTATATCGACTTCTCGCTCCCTCCCCCTCCCACCCGCTCTCCTCCCCCACCCCTTTCCTCCATTGTCCTCTCTCGCATCTTCCTCTCCGCCTCTCTCTCTCTCTCTCTCTCTCTCTCTTTCATCGTCATTCTCGCGGATCGAGATCTATCAAAGAGCAAGTCGATATTTAGCACCGTGCTTTGGACTGTACGCGGAATTTCCCTATAAAGATGCGCGAACGCGTAAAGTGAAAACGAACGTGGCTATATATATATGTAGAGAGAGAGAGAGAGAGAGAGAGAGAGAGAGAGGGAGGGAGAGAGGACTAACAACTTCGCGTAAATGATATCTGCACGGGGCTTACGTGTCGAGCGGGATACCGAGACTAAAACCGAGTAACACTAATCACTGGCCAACCATTAGTTTTCGCCCCCATGGTAATTTTGCATTATAAGTATGGTTATGTTCTCCTTACCTCTCGTGCACGTTTCTCTACAGTAGGTGGATCACAGTTAAAACGCGGTGGTAGGAGCTAGGTAAAAAGATCACAAAATATGGCACACTGTTGCCCGAGTTCATCGTTCGGCACTTCGCGGCGCGGTTGGTTTACTTGGTGGGGGCGGCGAAACGGGTGGAGGAGAATGACGAAGAAGAGACGTAAAACGACGGGTGGAGAGAGTAAACGGCGAGGAGGCGAAGGAGACTTTCGAGGGCAGAGGGAAACGAACGCGAACGGAATGGAGGAGAGAGAGAGAGAGAGAGAGGACGAGAGGGAAAAAAAAGGGCGAGAAACGCGTGTACGGTTCGTACCCCGGTGGACCGACGTAGGTTGGAGGAGAGGAGGTCCGAGCGCGCTGTCAGCTGTCAATGACGCGCACGTTGTCACTCGTCATCTTCCGTCGTTTTCGTAACAACACAGCGCCGGCCCCGTGCGCGACAGGATAAAGTTTTCTCGTGGAATTGCGTTCTCCGTCAATCCGATCCACGCGGCCGATAGCTCATTCGACGGCAGCCCAGATCCGAAAGTGACATTTCTTATCCTCTCGTGGGTCTCCACCACATCTTTGCCCGCCGCGTCGTCCTACTATTAGGGTCACCGAGATTACGTTGTTGCGCTACCGATCGTGTCTTCGCGTTTGACGTTACTCCGTTTCTTCTCTTTACCCTCTCTCTACGGTACTCCTCGATCGGCACGTAGGGAAGTATTATGTGACAAGCCGGGGGAAGGGTGCGAAGGATGGATGAAGGGGGTTGAGAACGGTGGATATGATTCTTTTCGTTACGAGTCGTTGTGTCACTGTCGTCGTTGTCGTTGTCGTTGTCGTCGCTGTCGTCGTCGTCGTCGTCGTCGTCGTCGTCGTCGTCGTCGTCGTTGTCTTCGTCTTCGTCTTCGTCGTACTCTCGCCTCCCCGTGTGCGTGTGACGCGGTGCGCGCGTGGTGTCGCGTGAAGTTGATCGTGCGTGCGCACCTTGTGCTTCGTTAAAGAGTCTTTTCCGTATAAAATGCTGGGGCGCCGGCGAGAATCGGCCTGCCCGCCGTCGCGTAGGCTTCACGCCGGCGTCCTCGCGGCCCATTGGTCGGTTAAACGCCGGTGGGGGGTACTGGCGCGAAGGTCCGAAGGTAGAATACTCGCCTCGAGAAGCTACCAGAGCGGATCCAGGAGAGTACCGGAGTGGGGTTGCTCGCTGTCGTTGCAACCGATGCCGATGGCACGTACCGAGCTTTACCGTACAGGAGGATTTCAGGGATGCTACCCCCGTACGTTAAGCCCAGAAACCACCTGGAGTGACGTCTCGGGCATCGAGCGCGAGGCAAATTGATCGTAATTGGGTCCTCGCCCGTGGATCGCGAAATTCAATATTAGTTTCCGTTTGCGCGACCAAATTTCTGTTTGTTCGTCGGTCAATGAGAATTAATAACGATGAGCGTAGACGCCAGACGTTTAAATTGCGTCTTATAATACTCGCGACAGGGGGGAGGGGAGGGGGTCCATCTTTCAGTACACGAGGGTTGAAAATTAGAAGCGCGTAAGCATAGATTTGAATATTTTCTTTTCCTCGTGAGATCGAGCGGAACGAGAAGTTCGGGGGGGGGGGGGGGTTGCATCAAGAAATTCATGGGTCCGTGGAGTAGCGAGCGTCCACTTTTCTCTCCATATTCCTCGCGACTTCCCCGCGTCGTTCCGCGTCTCTCTCGTTCTCTCTTCCCCGCGTAGTATCGCTATCTCAGTTCAGCGATAACTTCTTATTCTGTTCTCTTCGTTTGCTTCCGTTCTCCCTTTCTCTCGCGGCCAGTCCGCCGCTCTCTTTCTCTCTTCTGCTAGAGAGCAGCCAGGCTATTCACCCACGCATGCACGAGATGACGATGATGATGACGATGCCGAGCGCGCTCGCCGCCGCAACGCGCAGAGTACGAACGCTCTTTACTCTTTTAGTCAAAGTCTGATACGTTGTACGAGCGTTCTTGTTAACGGAAACAAAAAAAAATCTATCGGATCAAAATTCTTCGCGCGTCGCAAAATCTTTTGCGTTTTCTGCTAGGAAAATGGAAAGAGCGTAGCGGAGAAAGATAAAGATATTCGCAATAATTCGATTAAACCCCCTCTCCGATACGCACTTTATTTTCGAGGGGAACAATCGATATTTGACGATTTTTTTCGCCGTCCTCGCGATCTACGCGTTTGACATTGGCACATTGCGATTGCAAAGCCCCGCTGACCTAGATTCCCGATCGGTTATTTTTTCCGCGCCGTCTCGCATTTTTTTTTATCCTCGCTCTCTCGCGCATCTCCGTCTCTCCCCAACGGAGGTCTCGTTTCGTTGTCCTCGGGTTACTCCAAACGAGTCTTTTCTCTCTTTCCGGCAACTCTTTCTTTTCCTTCTCCACCCACTTTCTCCCTTCCTCCTCAACGCGTCTCGGGTAATGTATTTTTATAATACACTCCAATCCTATTTTTACGACAACCCATCCGATCCATCGACTGTTTATTAAAAAAACACGCGTCCCTCGATAACATTTAATCCACGACGTATATAACGCGATTTGCGCGTAGAATCCCATAAACGGCGTAACTGTACGTCTCGCATCGGCCATACATATTTTTGCGTCGCGGACGGCATTGAACGAGCCGCACGAAATATGTAAGTATGTATATACGCGTCCGCCTCTCTCTCTCTCTCTCTCTCTCTCTCTCTCTCTCTCTCTCTCTGTCGCTGTAAGGGGGGTATACCCGGTTCTTCTCTCATTCCTCTCCAGCGCGGCGCGGTGAGTCGCTCACAGTCAGATCCTGACCTACGACTACGCGTGCAGGGGGAGTAGGCGAATTTTGTCCGAAAGTCAACGCGAACGAAAGAGCGGATTCGCGGGCCTTCGAGGTCACGGAGCAACAGTGGGGATCCCGGAGTGGACGAGGACGGAGCCGTGGGAGGGAGTACGAAGGAGGTGGTGGATATGGACGAAGACTCGAGGGAGTAGGAGACGAGAGTCGAGTCGAAGGAGGATACGGTGGTGGAGGAGGACCAAGCGACACGTTTGAAAGAGGAGCGCGCGGAGTGGTGGTGGCGGCGCATCGGATGAAGAAGAGGAGAAGAAGAGGAAGAAGAAGAAGAAGAAGGGAAGAAGAAGAAGAAGAAGAAGACGACGAGGATGGAGAAGAAGGAGAAGAAGGGGGCTGATCTACCGGCAATATACACACAGAGCCGCACAGCCACGGCAAAACTCCGCAGTTTTGCTGTTCGATTTTACAAACTTATATTTAGAAGGGCAACGATCTTTTGCCGTGGCAGCCTCAACTCGGTGGAGGAGAGGAAAGGTTCGGGGATAAGAGCGGTCTCCTCTCTCTCCAACGCTGGCCGCCGAGATTTCTCGACTCGGAGAGATACGAAATATGTATTACCCTCCGCGTTTCCGTGTTTCAGACACACTTTTTCGTTTCTCTTTCTTTTTTCGTTGTTGCCCGCATCAGTTGTTCCGCACTGGGACCTTATTTTTCTTTTCTCGCTCAGACGCTTAATGCCGCTCGCTCGGTCGTTTTAGTTCTAGTTGGAATTTTTTTTTTTCTTCGAATACACGCGGTAGTCCCAGTTTTCAATAGATTCCGTAACTAGGCTCTACTTTGCTCGTTCCTCGAGAGAGTTTGTCATGTTTTATCGGTACCGATAATAACGCGATATTAAATTTGCGTGGAATTAATAATCGCGGGTGGCATTCGTGGGAAGGGAATACGCGCGGAGAGTAACGGTTGTTTGGTTAAGTTCTGCAAATTATACGTGCGTGAGATACGAGGAATGACGAGTATCGCGACCTTAGATTTATCGGGAAACAAAGACGATGGTTCTTTTCTTTGCCAGATTACTTATTAAATGTGCGGTACGCCAGGAGCGAGGTCATTCGCCCTGCTCAGCGTATTTCGCGAATTTTACTTCTCCCGGAGTTTATTCCGATTTCCCTGGCTCGCTCTACTCTCGAATCGGAGCGAGAATAATTAATTTACTCGAATGATTTGTCATTCCTTAGATTGTTTGTGTCTTTTTTTGTTTTTTTATCGACATCGCGTCAAGGGACTTCCGACCGGTTTCGTCAGACTCTCGATATCTTTCGGGACACAGCTATCCGACACGATACCTAATTCTCGTGTTCGCGACATCGTCGAAGGATGAAAATTCAAAAGGGAAAACTGTTTTGATTTCATAGCGCGTGCAGAGCATCGCGTATGCCGCCGCCCCTGTGAATGTAATCTTATCGTGACGCGATGTGGCGAACGCGTTCTCGGCGACTGCAGAACGGAGTCAACGAACGATAAAAAAAAACGCGTAGCCACACGCGCGACACAAAGAATAAACTCCGTTCTGCGCACCTCGCCCTCCCCACGTTACTCTCCTCCTCCTCCTTCTCTCTCTCTCTCTCTCCCTCTCTCCCTCTCTCTTCGTTCTCCTCGTTCTCTCCTCCCGACGGTCTTTCTCCGGCACAAGCGCGCGTGCAGCTCTTCTCCTGGTCATCCACGTTGCAACTTCGCAGCCGTGTGTGGGCGCGTGAGTTCTCTCTCTCTCCCTCCCTCCCTCCCTCCCTCTTTCACTCCCTCTCGCTCCTCCCGGCGGTCTACCTTCCACCTCGCTCCATCTTTCTTCTCCCTCCGGGGCCCGGGTGTACTCTCTTTTTCTCCCCGGCTTCTCCCCTCTGCCTTTCTCCGATCGCTCCGTCTCCCTTCTTCCCCCCTTTCTCGTTTCTTTTTCTCCTCGACCGCTTGGGGTAGGTCATGGCGGAACCGCGCGAGCGAATGACGGAGAAGGAGGGAAAAAAAAAAGAAAGAAAGGAAGGAGAAGAAAGAACCGTACGCGGCGCGTACGTTATAACGTTCCGGCCGGCGCACGACTTTGTAACGTGTACCTTTCTCTTATCCTTTGTACGAGTAGCAGTTTTGACAAGTTATTTATCGCGGCAAATGGTATCCATCGTTACGCGGGGGCCTCCGGTGGTATTTCGATGGTTACCCGGCTATGCGCGTAAACTTTCGGATGGCAACTGGTATTTGTCTGGTAATTTCATTCCCGTGCGCTATGGATCCGGCTGGGGTTAGGAGCGGGCCAAGATTTAGTAACGTTAACGCGATAGAAATGGAGTTTCGCGGAAATTCTGTCGGGCTCTATTTCATTCGACGGGTTGCACACGCCGAACTAGGATGCGCCTACTGCGCGTCTCACCAATTATTCCGCTCGATAAAAGAGTCGCGAAACATCGATAGGCAAATCTCTCGCTCTCGTGAATTTCATTATTAGCCTCGCCGCTTCCCGTCTCCTCGGACGTCGAAGGGCTCGCGGAGTTTTGCCGAAGATCGAACGATTCGATTAGGTGGATCTTAACAGCCGCGCGCAGAGGGGGCGCGGATTATTGTCAGCGATCATGCGATACGAAAATCATAGAAAATTACTGAAAAGCCAAGAAACTTCGTACGATCTGGCGGGGCGGAACGAATGGTATGGTTGCCCCTGGACTTGAGATGTCGTAATTTTGCCTTTGCTATAACGGCTATCCGGCACGGAAGTTCCTATTCCCCCTACCCCCCTCCCCCCTTCCCCTCCCTCCCACCGCCCTTCTATCTTTTATGCTTTGGATTTTCTTCTTTGATACTCTCTCCTCTTTCTCTCTTTCTCTTCCCACCCTCCCCCCTTTTCCGTAATAGTAGAAGGGTTGCTGCTTAGGAAAGAGGTGAAACAATAGCACGCGTGCGAGAACCGTTATTTAAATAATACGATGGAACCTTTTGGGGTTGAAGGAGCAAAAAAAAAAAAGTCCCGCGAAAGGGGACATGAATCTTAACGTGAGAAAGACGCGCTTGCGAATACTCCACTCGAAGAATCTGCGAACGATCGTGGAACGGTGATTTTCTTTCTTTTCTTTTGTAGAAGAGATCGCGTCCCTCGTCTTCTTCGGGAAGGTTTATTTCATTCGTTTATATCGGGCCCTCTCGTTACGCTTTCAACGATATCGCGAGTAGAATTAAAGATTACTGTTTTAATGGTATGCAATTGTAATGGGAAAACATTGAAAACATTCTCGACACAAGGTATTTGCGCGAATCTTTGTGTCCGTCTTATCGCGAAGTAAGCGTACGAGTATCGATCTTAAGTACAGAGGTTCCTTTCCTCTTACTCTTTCTTTCGGTTCTCCCTCTTTTTTTTTCTTTAACCATCTTCCTCCTTTCCCCTGAGCGCAGTTCCGGTTTCAGCAGCTGTCGTCAATTCAAGATCCGAATTCTGGATCGGTCAAGGGTAGACCTGGCTGTAACGTTACCTCCGACGTTGAACCGGTTTAAACCCAGGGTGAAAGAGAGATTTAGAGAGAAGGAGCACCGGCAAAAAATTCATTTGAATCGCCGGAGGGTCGAGCAGAGGTGTCGAAATAATTGGATTTTAATTTTCGAGGTCGTGAAAGAACAAAAAAACGCCTCGCTACCGCGCTCCACCCCAATCGAACCATGAGAACCATTCTCCACGAGTGTTTATATAACGTTGCTCGGCATTAATGTTTTTAACTTTCTATCTTCGCGCGTACCTTTTGTTTTCCCACGACACATAAGTGGTTATTTAAGCACACACGATTTTCACCTGACGCGTCGTACTCTCGTAACTCGATCCCTTCCGATTATATTCTCGATTTATTTTTCCCCCGTTTCTCCTGTATTTCTTTTTCCTTTTTTTTTCTTTTTTCTTTAGCTCGCGTATACTACGTTACTCTGCGGTGGACGATACGACGCGAGTGCACGCGACGTTTTATATCGCTCTTCTCGTTTTGATTTTCTACCAACGCGATAATGCGCATTAACGACGAGGGAACTCCGAGTAAAGCGCGATCAACGATCCGAACGGTCGGTATAAAATTTTGTCAGGACTACCCGCTAACGACGGTGCCTCGATGGAGAGATCCACGAGTGAAACGGGGACGGGCACAAAGGAGGCGAATGTTTTAATTAAATCTGCGGGAAAACGTGAAAACTTCGCCATCGTCCGGCGTTTTTGCGATTTTCCGAAAGTTTCCACCTACCGAGTGGTATGGGGGATGGCTTTTAAGGTGGCAATGGACGACGGGGGGGGGGAGGGGGTGGAAGAGCTTCCAACCGCTAGCCTCCTACCTTTTCATTCATCCTCCCACGGCGCTACAGCTGGCGGAAATAAAAGAAGTCGCAAAAACAAAAGAGCGCCACGGCTACTTAACGAAACAAATTGTTGCTTCGTACTCGGGATGAGAATTTAAAAGTTTTCCAGGCGCTGGTTCTCTTTTTACTTGTATTTCCCCTCACCCCCCTTATACCCTATCTCTCGTCCTCCCTTTTTCGCTCCCTCTCTCGTTTCACCCCGGCTCATTCGGGTATCTCGTTCTTTCGTTAAGGGGAGGAGGATGGTATAACTCGATTCGAATCCTTGTTAACGTCGCTTCCTTTTCGTGCATTTCGGTTGTCGCTCGTAAAAGGACAACGCCATACGCGGAGAGACCCTTGCACTATCGATCGTCACGGGACAATCCCATTAAATCGGTCGCATCGTGCGTAGAATACGCAGATTAAACAATTAAATGCAGTATTGTTCTATGGATTCTAACGTACCGTTAATCGAAACGCCACTTCCGTGCGATAACGTTTCTATGAAGCGAACGGGGGCTTTTCGCGAATTCCGTGTACGGGGGAATCGTGTAAGAATCGATATGTTCGAGAATGACGAGTTTCGTACGTCGAAAGTACGGACGATCGTTCGAACCGCCACGGCGGTTAAACATCTCTGCCGTCCTAAACGAGAAAACACAGCAAGCACGACGAACCGTCTAACGGGCAGTCAGCCGATAAAAGCTGCGATCTGCGATGCTTTTTTTTTCTTAGCGAGCACAACTACTTTAATAAACAATACGGAAAGAATAAGGAAAAAATAACAAAAAGCACATAAGTACACGCACGAGGAACATGCCAGCGAACGAAAGGTAAGTATATCAAAACTAAAACTGAGGAACGAACGGTGCGATATAACACGAATCGATTCGAGACGTGAAATCGACGAGACGTCTCGTTTGCGATCGAGGATATAAAGCAAAACTCCGTTCGTGGCGAGCAGCAACGAGCCGAATCGCAAATTAAGTAAACCAAGGTACGGCAAAACGTGAACAATGTCGATCAAAAGTAACGTCAACGTGCGGGAGGTGTGTGTGTGTGCGTGAGCGTGTGCGTGGAGAATTACATTGATAAACGTAAGAGAAACTCGACGTTTGTTCGAGATCGATTGAAAGAAAAAAAAAGTGAGAAAAATATTTGGGTACAGGAAGCCGATCGGGATGAAATAACAAAAAAGGGGATTTTGAACGGGCTGAGTGTTCAACTCACTCGTTGCAGGGTGGACCAGCATTCCTCGATGGTGCGTTCGTTGAAGTTGCCCATTCCTCCACCTCCGCCGGCGCCTCCCGCACCTCCAAGTCCCGCCGCAGAGGCACGAGACTATCGAGCAAGACAGGAGGGCTCGTGTTAGTTTTACTTCTCTCTGCCTTCTCCATTTAACCATCAATACTACAACATTGATTTATCTCCCGACGAATACCCGAATTCATCCTGTTCCCTCCCGCCCCCCTCCGTCGCGGCGGGGGGAGCAGCGATAATTCGTGAAAATAATATATCGCGTTAAGGAAAACGCGATGTCGATATATCCGTCGGCAGTTATGGCTGTTTGACGCGACCAGCAGGTAGCGGGAATGCTACGAAAGATCGTGAAAAAAAATATCGTTGCCAATTATCAACGACGAGTCTCGTTGCCGTGAGACGAAAGATCCTCGATTCGGACTCGCCCCGTATAATCGGAGAGTTGAAAATTGATATCCGGAGGTAATGAGAAAATAGAGTTTCGACATCTCCGTATTTCTGGCGAGACCAATTCGTATTTCGTCGAAATTCGTTTTTCCAGGCACTTCTTTTCACTCGTCGCGCGTCGCATCGAATCGTCGCGGAGTGTGCCATCGCAGAAGCACGCGCGATATTTTCTCGAGAACATCTTCTCGGCGTACCGTATGACGTATGCGTATAGTATTATCTGTGTTGCGCGGGTCAAGAACCCCGAGAGACGACGTATCTGCATCTCCTCGCATCGGTGTGCGTGGGCCGCGTTTGCATTTGTGGCCCCCGTGACTCTAATGTGTGAGTGGTCGCGCGGGCGCGCGAGCGCGTTCACTCTCTCTTGCTCTCTCCCGCGCGTCGGTGTATAAGTACGCGATGTGGTAAGTCAACGTATTTCCAGTGTGCGTGTAACCATGGTCAGTGTATATCTCGGTACAGTCGCAGATTCAAACAGCCGGCGAAATTGCCGGGGACGTACTACGATTTATTGAGAGTCACCGAGCTAAATCGATACACGCGTGCGTTTTTTCCTTACACCCTCACCGGGGGGATTAACCATTTTCTACAATTACGGAGAGAAATATATTTGTCGCGCGAACAGTTTCTTACTTTCATTTTCTCTTTCTTTTTTTTTGTTCCGTTCGTCCCGTACGTTCGTTATTTAGGGTTCACCGAGAATATTATTCGTGGTCCACGCTCGGCTGATGATAAGAATATAAATCGCTACGAAAGTAAATGATGAAATCGATGAAAGATTCAATCGCCTCTCTTCCGATCGGTGTCGCTTCTTCGGCGCAGGAACGAATAAAGAGAATGTTACGCGAGGCGCGAAACGCGCGACGCAAAAGGCGACTCATCGCTATTTTTCATCGCAACAGCATAAACTGTTTGAAAGTATTGTCCGGCGTCAGTCGGCCTAAGTGAATGACCCTATTTATCGGTAGCATTATGCACTTTTATCGCGGTTGCCTCGTCCCAGTTATTTATCTTTCCTCTCCGGGGAGATTGAGCGAATAAAAGCGAGTGGAAAGAATAAAAAGCAAAGAGTCGATCGACCGCGGAAAATTCGCGGTGGATCGACTCGCGCGCATTAACGCCTCACCTCTCGTGTACATATATATATATACATATTCTCACCTGCAACTCGTTGACAAGCTTCTCCGTGAGGGTGGCGTCGTGAGAATCTTGACTCGTCGCGCCCGGACTCAGCATCGAATTTTGCGAATTTTGTTGCTGATTCGTCGACATGTTCATCCCACCGAGTCCGCCGTTCTGAGCGATGCTGCCGGCCATGTTGAGGGCCTGCTGTTGTAGATTTTGCGTAAGATTCTGAGCCTGTTGCTGCAAATTCTGCGCCTGTTGCTGTAACGCCTGCTGGCTCAGACTCTGTCCGAGATTCTGGGTCAAATTTTGCGCTTGCTGTTGCAACGTTTGAGACAAATTTTGCGCCTGACTCTGAATGTTCTGCTGAAGGTTCTGACTGACCTGACTAAGGTTCTGCGGTTGATTTAGCAGCTGTTGCTGTTGCTGGGGCGACAGGCTCGGCGTCAGACTTTGCGCGAGATTGTGCTGCAATGTCTGCCCTATGTTCTGTTGCATATTCTGGGCGAGGGCTTGGGTCAACGCTTGTCCCAAGTTCTGATTGAGCGCCTGGGCCGCCTGAACCGCTTGAACGGTCAGCGACGGGCTGGACGCTTGGGACATGGATTGTTGCGCCTGGGCCAAACTGTGTAAACTTTGTGCCATACTGGAGCTGATTGCACCTTGATGGTCAGCCTGGGGCGACGGTGTCGTCGGTGCTGGGGAAGACTGATGCTGCGCAGCTTGTGCGGCTTGCTGATTCATCGACATCGCGTGCTGTTGTTGCTGCTGTTGTATTTGTTGCTGCGGACTCGTCTGTCCTAATGCCGAATTCGCTGTCTGCTGCGCCTGCGAAACGGCCGTTTGTTGCGACTGTTGTTGCGACTGTTGCTGCTGCTGCTGCTGTTGTTGCTGCTGCTGCTGCTGTTGCTGTTGCGCTTGCCCGAGAGGACTGTGCATTTGCTGCACCTGTTGGTGCTGCTGTTGCTGCTGCTGCTGTTGTGTCGAATTCGAGATTGGACTGTGCTGTATCCCCGGCGAATGTTGGGGCGGACCGCGTTGCGGTTGTTGCCAGTAGTCCGACATCTTGAAGACGTGTTGTCGCAAGGCGTGAAGATTTACGGCCGCCGCGGTAACGGCCGAGGTTTGAACCTCCATGGGTTCGTGTTCGTTTTCGAGATCCGGTTCCGGTGACGTGCACGGATCTTCGTCCTCCTCTTCGTCCTCCCTCTCGGTGATATCCTCCTCGTCCTCGTCGTGGATCCTAGTTGCCCTTTCACCCTCGGATCCGGGTGTTCCTCCCCCAGCAACACCAGCAACACCACCGCCGCCAGTCCCTCCACCGCCACCGCCGCCACCTCCACCGGCTCCACCGCCACCTCCTCCACCTCCTCCACCTCCTATCCCACCCCCCGAATCGCCAGAGTGGAGATGATTTCCTGGGAGATGCTGATGATGATGCTGCTGAAGGTGATGGTGTGGACGCGACTCTGGATTTTGGCTCTGCTGCTGCTGATGTTGTTGATGCTGCTGCTGCTGTTGTTGTTGTTGCTGCTGCTGCTGCTGATGATGATGCTGCTGCTGCTGTTGCTGATGATGGTCCAAGCCAAAGTCCGGTTGGGCTTGTGTTTGGGCACGTAGGTCCAGGGCCGCCGTCGCGTCCGAAATTTTGAGGCCTTCGCGCGAAGCCCGGGCTACCCCCTTCCGGCGCAGCTTGCCCGCTTTTTCGCACCCCTTCCGGTAAGCAGCTCGACGGCCGGCACACTTCCGCGCTCGCCGCCGTTCCTTCCTACCGTTCCTCTCGCTCTCTTGTCGCTCTCTTTAGCCCAGGATCGCTTTAACGATAACGATCCTCGCGTCGAGCTTCGACGTGGGCGGCGGGCAACGTCAGTTACTCGCCACCTGCTTCGACTTCCCGGGCCTGCTGTCGCCTCCTGTTACTTCGCTCATGAAACTCTTTCCCCAGATACCTCGATGCTCTCTCTTTTCCCTCCCTCGTTGCTCTTGCTCCTGTTCCTGGTTCCGCGTTGCCGATCTTCCGCAACTTCTTCTTCTTCTTCTTCTTCTTCTTTCTCTCTCTCTCTCACTCTAGTCTTCTTTATCCCTTAATCGCGATGTTTCTCCCGTGACTATACACCGATCGGTTCGTAATCCAAACGGTTGACGTTCTAAACGCGTTCTCGCCTCTCTCTATCTTCTCATCCGTTGATCGAACGATTACTCGATACGCGATACCTAGTTCTCAACTGTACGCGTATGTGCGTTTCCACGGTACGGTGATACTTTGGTGGTCTCTCTTTCCTCCTTCCCTTTTATTTCTCTTTTAACTTGCACGGACGTACAAGCGTGTTTGTGTGTGCGTGAGATGTGTAGTGTCTGTTTGGTGAGTCGATTGAATTATGTATTAATGCGCGCGTACGGACGTTCCCCGATAGAGGAGAACACCCTTATTTTTTTTTTCTCTATCTAACTTAAACTCTATCGTACACTTAAGTTCAGGTTAAAATTCAGGATTGCCCAGCCCGGACGGTGTGAACGAGAAGGACAGTCCGTTACAGACGCGAATATCAATCGATCGAAGACCCGTCTATTCGCTGCTGGCCGGATGAGAAATCTCACTCGCGGATTGATACTGCTCGTCCCGTTTTGCCCTGAGTATTAGCCCCGTTATGTCGATGTGCGTGTATGTGCGTGTGCGACGTTCGTGCGAGCCCTTATCACCAAGTCTAAGGTAAAACTCGACGCGTCGTATGTGTGATTATCGTAGTGTGCTTTTTCTTTTAACCGGGACGGCAGTTCTCTTCACTCGGGATTTCTATCACTCCGTCTAACACTTTTTTCGCCGCTTTTCGCTGCTTCTTTAACGGTTCTTCGTCCTTGTTCCTCGCGTCCGTCGACGACTCCTCCTCGAAATGCGACTCTAGGGTTTTTAACTCTTTAAAAGGAATTCTATTCGATTATCGATTACCGCTCGTCGTTACCGATATCGTCGATGGTAGTTGTGGTTGCTTCTTATTATCGTTTAGGTTTAATAATATTGCACTTAGGTACACTCGTTTTTGAACACACTGAAATATATATGTATGCGGCGCGAGGTTCTCTATCGAGCTTCTTTTCGACTTCTTTCTCTCTGACAGACACGATTATTCGTCTTCCTTCTATTCTGCCACTGCTTCCTGCTTCTGCTTCTGCTATCCGCTTCTGCTTCTGCTTCTGCTTCCAACTTATCCGGATCACTCCACGATTCCGTTCTCCTTCGATATTGGATCACTTTCGTCGCAACTCCGCTTCTCTAACGCGTCTCGCTCTCGCTCTTCTTTTGCTCTTGTGTTCCTCCGCTTCTTCTGCTTTGCTCGTCTTATTCTGCTTCTTCCGCTTTGTCCAGTCTTCCTCTCCTGCGCGGGAATCTCTTGCTGCAACGCGTCTCCCGCTCGAAGCTGCAATTCAAAAAGCAGAGACATTTTTTTTTAATTTTTTTTTATGTCAATTATCCTCCTCCGACGATACGCCGGTACAAGTTTTATTTTTGTCGAGGCGAAGCAACGACGTTCGCCCGATCGACAAACGTCACTCGAATTCACTCGATACGCGTGCGAGAAACAATAATGTAATCTATCGTAGATAACGGTGGAGATATTCGGTAAATTTCGATCAGAAATTATAACGCGCGCTCACTGGCCATCGAGTTCCACGACTCGTTAGCACCAAATCTCTAACGGCAAACAAAACTTTTACGCTCGACAATTATTACCACTCACTGCGAAAAATGATTGATTCAGCTTTTTACACGGTTATTCGGTACATGGCCGCACTCGTGCGAGAATATCGTTAATAATTAAAATCCCCCGGCCCGCGATACGCAATGGTGCTCGATACATAAATTAATTCGTCGGGGTTTTAGCATTTAGCGGTGAGTAAATTTTTCGTCGTCGAGTGGATAAAAACATTTCGACCCTCTCCATTGATCGCATCGGTAGATGCATTTAATTGCCGTGTAATTCGGATGCGGATGAAATTATTAATCGACCGATAGAACGATCATTGGCCGTTCGACCCGTTAACGAGGATGGGCATGGATGAGATGAGATGGGATCTGGAGACTGCCCGTTCGAGTACTTTGAAATTCTTATCACTCATATCGCCAACGTCTCGCAATTCCTTTATACGTTACGCGCTGGTTTTTTCGTCGAATGATTCGCGACGTTTAACGTCATTCCTATTTATCACAATTGTCGTGAAAACGGTATTACGGCTTCTCGTCGATGAGATCAGGTTCGTGTTTCGGTTCTCGTCGGTTTCTTTTTTTTAATGACATTGGAAATTTACGTCCATCGGTACACTGAACGGCGGATGCCAATAGCGATTGGTTTTGCGATTTTATTACACGTTATTCGCGCGGACACGCGTGAACCGCGGAACCGTTTGCCGTCGCATCACCCTCGAAGCTCGAACAAAGAAGCACGTTTCACGAATATTGCGGAAGGTTAGTGCGCGGAATAATTTCACCACGATGTAAAAAACTGTGAAATCGTATGGTTCCTTTCGCGCGATTAGCTTTATTGGCAAGTTGCAAAGCGATGATTATATGGAAAAATTATGTGGTAAAACGACGTATTCCGCGGCGATTCGTTTCTCGCGTAGACGAACAAATTTATATTCGCGATCACGAAAAGCACGGTCCCGGCGAACTTGATTTTGTAATTATAAGATTTACGTGTCACTCGAACTTCGCGAAATTCGACTATAAGCGCTGAATTTCTCTGCACTCGCGTCTCTCCGCCGTTTATCAAAATTATCTTTCAACGAATACAAACGTCACGCGTCGGACACCCATTAAATTCGAATAACGATAGAATCTCGATTTTCTTCCGTTTTGCATTGGTTTACGAACTTTTTTGCGACGAACCGAAGAACGATCGAAGGGAGTCGATTAAATTAGTACTCGTTTCACTGAGCTAAAACCTTGGGTATCACCTTGCAAAAGAGTCATCCGCATTATTTGCAATATCGAAAATTCGTGCACGTTCACTTCCCGCCGCTCGATCTCGCGGGATCGGGAGCTTTAAGATATCACTCGCAAATTTTGGCAGGTCCTCCGATGAGCCGTAAAGCTCGTTCCGTTTATTCCTCTCTCCTGACTTCTCCGCTGGCGTTCCCGTATCTTACCAAGGCACTCCATTTCCGTTCTCGAGACCAGGATTAAGAAAGGTTCGAACCGTTCACGATCGCGACGAAACACTGGTGAGAGACCGCGACGATGACGTACCGGGCATGTCAGGGCAGCGGGATGGAGGGGGTGGATCGGTGTGGCGGTTGGCCGAAAGTAGGGGAAAACTGACCAAAATCGGATGAAAAGAAAAAGAACAAAAAAAAAGGAAATAATCGGAGAGGGTCCCGCAGAGACCGCGAGTGATCTCCACGAAGCGTTAGTCACCAAACTTCTGCCCCGCGTAGAATGCTATCCCCGTAATATCGGTATACTGGCTGTGCACTTGAACGACGAGAAGACGACGGTTCGAAGAGACATTTTAGAATTCGAAGGAAAGATCCAAAAATCCCTTACTGGCGATTTAATCGAAGTCGATCGGCGTTACGATAGAGGGTAAGCGGTACGCGGTTAACGTGGTTAAAGCGCGAGCGTAACACTGGGTGTCCAGGTGGTTCGGTTGTGCCGTGCGGCTTCTCAAGCCGAAGTGTCCGGTCCGCCAAGTAAAGGTAGTATTCTTCCTCGAGTCCGGAAAGACCGACTCGTCCGCGGTTAATACTGACAAACGACAGGCGGCCAACGTCAACGTACAACGATAACGATAACGACTCGCGACGATCAACGTACGACTACGACAACGACTACTACGACGACGACGACGACGACGACGACGACGTACGACGGAGGAAAAAGCTCTCTCCTCTTCCGCGTTCTCGAGTCCTTGACGGAGGAGGAACCGAAACTGACTCGGGTCTGCGGCTCGCGAGAAACGCTAAGTCCTTCTCCGTCGGGGGCCGGTGGTGGCGCGCTTCTCAGACCGCGTGCGTCTGACTAAAAGCCACCCCCTCGTGCCTTAAAGAACGCGTGTTCGGGTAGGGGCGTTGTCTTAGGTGGTGCGCGGTCGCGAAATTTCTGGCTACCTCCGTTCTCCCTTCGCCGGCTCAGTTTTCCGCCTAAGTGTATCGCGCGCGAGGGTCTTACGGACCCGGGCCCTAGCCCAGGTCACCCTCGACCGACGTCTGACCCTTACCGGGTCCTCCCACGACGAAAATCTACCTCCGAGAGGACGAAAAACTGAGCCCGCCGTAGGACAGGAGTTTTCAAGCCACCCCTCTTTTCCTTTGCCCCCACCACCCCCGTCGGCGCGAGGCGCGCGCTCTGTCTCCCCCTTTTCCTCAAACTCGGCTCACCCTCTTTGCCCCCCCCTCCCCCGCTCCGCCCGACGCTCCTCCGTAGGTGGGTGGGGGGGAACTCTCCGCCGCCGACTCCGCCGACGTCTCCGACGGGGGTAACCGTCCTAAGGGGTGAGAAAAGGAGAAGGGGAAGCGCCGTCTCTATCCCTCTCCTTTCGACCTCTCTCTCTCTCTCTCTCTATCTCACTTTCCTTCCCTTCCAACGCCGCTTTCTTTCTCACCCTTCTTTCTCACCCTAACCCTCTTTCTTTCTACCTCCCTCTCGAGGAACCCCTCGCTGCCGAGTAGGTGGTAGGGGGGAGTGTAAGAACGTAAGAACTGATTATTTCTCCTTTTCCAATCTACCACTCCCGTCCACGTACGTCTCCGACTTACGTGTCAACGCGAGTTTAGAGGCCGGTACTCGCGTGTACTCTACTCTCTTCCTTTCTTCTCAGAATGCCCTTGAAAATCTTACGCGGACTCTTTCTAATCCTTCCCACGTTTTAAACGGTTACGTACCGACGAAAGATCTCGCCTACTCTCGCGTCCACCCCCACCCCTCGTCCCTCCCAAGATTATTACCTTTTTCGGCCGATTAACGTTGATACGATCAAACACCGAGCATCTAACTTTGCCCGCGCGGTTTTCTTATTCGACGCGGTGACGTGCGAGCCTTACGGACCGATGTATTCGACTGACCGAAAAATTGTCTGGGGGTTCCTATAAGGGGGTGTAGCAGTGTGGCAGTCTGAGGTTCGAATAAAAAGAAGGGGACCACCGTATAAAAATGGCCTCCTCCCTTGTGCCTCCGTATGGCTACACACGCGTGACTAACCAGACAAAGGGGGGGAGTGGGTCGCGCTTTCTTTTTTATCCCTACCCACCTACCACCGTCGACCCTCTCGAAATCAGATTTTTCGATCCACGCGCGTGTCTCGCGCGGGAAGAAAAATAATATTTTGCAGAATCGGCCCTTCACGATCATCGTTATCGCCAACACGATTTCCTAGATCCTAACCAAATTTCGAGGTAGCTCTCTCCTTAAGGATAGATGATCGAGATCGAGAGAGATGGATCATCGACCTCGACGCGGACGTCGACTTTCGCGCAGAGGCGCCGATGTTCATTTCGCGGCGTAGGGTGGTCGATGGTCATCCTACTCGTCTTACGCACCCTCCTCATCAAACAGACGGCCCCTTCTCTTCTTCCCTCGCCACCTCGCACCCTCTCCCGCTCCTCTCTCTCTCTCTCTCTCTCTCTCTCTCTCTCTCTCTCTCCACGGCTGTCTAACGTGCCTTCCCCACCACTATGTAAGCTTTCCACCCACCCCTACCCCAGCATCGCGTCTTTCCCCTCCGCTCCTTCTTTCCCTATCCCCCTCTTTCTTTTTCTACCTGTCACTTGCTCTCCCGTACAAACCACCCTCCACCCGGCTAGTCTGTCCTTTCCTACGCTACCCGCCTGCCTTCTCTCGCTTCCTACGGCCGTTTTTATCCCCACCAAGCGACGCGACCCCCCACGCGGCTACTTTTTTACGCTGGCCTCCTCCTTTTTTCCACGTGTACGCCACGTGGAAGTGTGAGTCCAGAGGGCGGAGAAGCGCACCCTCTTTTTACGCTTTTTTTCTCCGCTCTACCCCCCACCAGTAGTGAAGCCCGCCACGTAGTACACAGCATCCCACCCTCTCTCGCGCTACCTGCCACGAGACACGCTTCGCTTTCTATGCTCTTCAGGTGAACGCGCTGCCGTAAGAAAGCGGCAAAGCCATTGTACCATGGATTCGTTCGTCCTCTTTGTGTTTACCTTTACCCTTCTTTCGCGGCACGCGCGCGAACCGAGGTAACCTGCTCGTGAAAAAGGCTACTAGGGATTGGAAAGGTTCGGTGGTTGGGTCGGAATGAAATTTTTCACCCCGTAATAGAAAACTGAATTTCGAGGGGTTTACACCTACGATACTACCTATTCTCGAAAGACGTCGATAGGATTTAAGGTTCGACGAGGAAGCGAGAATTTGCCGGTACGAATCGATCCGCGTCCGAATTTTCCTCGCGATCTGTCCGTCGTGGAATCTGACAGATGTCCGTAACGGAACTAAATGTTTCACCCGCGCATCTGCATAAACATACGAGACGGCACGTAAGACCCCGGCAATTTCGGCCGAATCTGCCGCAACGAGCGTATAGGTAAACGGAAAGAGAAAGAGGGGGCGGTCGGGTAGAGAGAGAGAGAGAGAGAGAGAGAGAGAGGTAGAAACGTTCGGGGCCTGTACCACGATCACGATCGAACTTCCGCCCGCGACAGGCTGTTACCGGAGGTAGGAATTTCGGCGATGCCACGCGAAGTGCCGTAACGGCACACGCATACGAGTACACACGGGACGCGTGGTAGGGAGAAAAACACACTTCCCCGGGGCCCCCGCCGAAAAGTAAAGTACGTGGAACGCATTGGGCAATCGAGGCTCATTTTAAATTACAAATGAACCGGGGCCCCGGAGTGTGTAAGTACGCGGGCGGGCGGCCGGGGCCCACGAGGGGTTAAAAAACAGGTGAGAGTCGAGGGCCTCTCCTCCGCATCGAGGAAGGGGTGGGTGGATCGCGAAACGGTCCGTTCCCCACACACTCAACGACGCCGTTCACACGTACGCAACCAGGGGCACCAATTGCACGTACGCGCACACGTTCATGTAACATTTTAGATCCCAATCCCGATCGTCCGATTCCCCCGATCCCGATCGGGCAGCTGGACTCGAAAGAACCAACGGCCAGAAAGGATATGCGCTCCTTGTGAGCGTACATGCACGTAAGTAACGTACGTGGGGAGAGAGCGCACCTACGACACGTACGACACGTGCACTCGGCATCTTCGCCACGGCCAGTTGTGCGGTGCGTTGCGTTTACGTTGCGCGGCGCTCTTGTGAATCGACTCGATCGACTCTACTGATAGAGCGCACATACGCCTTTCGCGTAGGAAGACATTTGTCTTCGGGGACCCTGATCTCTCGCCTTCTTTCGATCGTTCGCCCTCTCCGGTGTGCCCGTCGTAAAGCAGACCCCTGAAACGCCCGAATCCAACGCGTTATTGCCACGTCGAATCGTGGACGCGAACGAATAATAAAGGCGCGGGCAACGTTGTTCGGAGCGGAGATAAATAAAATTCAATTCGCGGTGTACGGTACGTTTTTCGCGCGTCGAAATTATCGCTTTCGTCGTCGAGTGGTACGGGCGTGAAATGTCGCGTCGCGGCCGTTTCAATTGACTCGTCGGAAACCTCTTTATGTTTTCAGATTTCGTTCGCTGCTCGTGTGAAGCTACCTCGCCGATTCATCCCCCGTACGTAAGAACTACCCCGTGGCGAGGTGACGCCTGGCGGCGAAATAAGGAACGCGAAGGATACGGAAAAGGGTGAGTCGTTCTTTGGTTTCTGTCCGTGCTAAACCGCGTAGATTGGAATATCGATCGCATCCGCGAGCGTTTCCGAAGGCGAGGGGGGTTGACGAGAAGAAAGATCGTGCGATATTAAAGCGCAATCGGCCATGTTCGATGATCGAGAGAATAATTTTTGGAATAAAGTAATCTGTCTACCTGTCTATCCGAAAGTCCAAACGTACTCGCTGTCACGTTGACACGACGACCGGACGACCAGCGGGCGAGAATATTTTCAACGGAAACACGTTTAAGAACCTCGGGAAATCACCACCGTTCAACTTTATTCCGCTTGATTACGATTCGAGTCTGCGAATCAGAAGAACGAACGTCACGCTGGCCATCGAAACTGCAATCCGGATTAAGAATTCTAACGGTAGGAGTACTCGGCAGTAGGATGAAATGAGCGACGCGTCCGGCGCATTACGCAATGAAAGAAACAAATGAAGCTTAATAGAAAAACTGCCCGCGCTAGAAAAACCATTCCATCGTGCACTTAGTACAGCTGCCTCAGAAAGTGTAACGACAACGCGCGTTCCTCCCCTTTGCGATACGATTTCGGAACGTGAGTACACGCTTCACGGGTGGAAAGGGATCGCATAATTTCGCTCAAAATTACGTTCTCCTTGGCGATTCAAATTTATGGACTCTCTCGGTGGACACGCGCGTTACTTTGAAAACACGCATGCATTTTCGCTCGCGAGACTCGTACGTTAACCGTCGAAGATATTATTTCGTTATCCCTGTTGTGTTGCCGAGTAAAAATCGATACGTCACTCTAACGCGATACTCGTCCTACCTCGATAAATCGTATGAAAAATTCTTGGGAATCTTAACAAAAGCAATAGACGAGTTATACAGAATTATCGGAACGATTATTCCTTTCGCGTAGTCAGCGTTTATCGAACAAAACCAAGCGCGAATAATAAATCAGCAAATATCGTTTCGACTCTTCGTTCTAAACAGAATTTATTTCTCCAAATTGCTTGAAAATTTTCTTAATATCCTCGAGAGATGATTCGTATTTCGAGAAACAAAAAAATTATTTGGGTATCGCGCTTCCATAACCTGAATGGCTTTCACGAGCATCCGTAATCCCAACGGGTAGCCATTGACGAAAGCATAGTGGTATACGTACGCGACGAATCGACGCGTGGCGGTGCTTTCAATTTTCTATTAGTTTATTCTAGTGGGAAATCGAGAATACCGAAAGCGCCCGTACGAGATCAAAGGTTGGCCGAACGTGTCGGGCGGAACTCGTCATGGACACGGTGATGCCCGACGAGCCTGTGGAACGCGTCGCTCGCATTTTTCCCGACTGTACCACCACTGTCGTCTCTGGCTATGTCAATAGAAGCCAATCTAAGTACATATGCACACACAGATGTAATGCAGCGCGCTCAACACAGTGCGGCCCGTGATGCAATCGTGCCTCGTGCCTCTCGGAGTTTCGACATTCTCTTTGCCCCGCGCAATGCACAAAGTGCGGCAATGAATGCCGCTGGCGGAAAATTGATGCTCTTCGTCGGCAGGACGGGGCCTACATCGGTTATTTATCGATCTCTCCGGTGGTTTTGGTACCCACGATTGATAAAACGGATGTAGGCCGATAACGTTAGGCCGTTAGATAGAGGAGAGCGCGGGCGGGGCGGGAGGGAAGGGAAGAGGGGGGGAGAGGGGGGATTGATGATTTCGGGACGTCGGCTGCCATTTTTCGCGACTTTGTTGCGAACGCGGAGATAAGATAAGAGTATCCGTATCCAGGATCAAGGTGACCAAGATAGCGTTTTCATTCGAGATTGAACTGTGTCACGGATGGAGGAGATAGGCGTTCTAGATGTTTAGCGAGGAAACTGCGCGTTTACCAGCGGCCCCCCGATTATCGAAAAAGTCACATAGGAGAGACGGGCGTTTGACAAAATTGAACGTCGGATATACGTTGGACGGTGAACGCGGAGCGACGAAAATCATTGGATTTTCGTTTGGAGCAGAAATTGACGGAACCTTCCGGCTCGGCGTTATTTTGCAACGGGGGATGAAATAAAGGGGGGTGGTTCGCGACGGGGGGGTGAAAGCGGGGAGAGGGAGGGAGTAGGAACGTTAATCGAGGCAGGCGTTCGCTCCGGTCAGAAATACCCGGGCGAGCGCGATCGTGGAAAGTTGTAGCTTTTTTGGGGAAGGGGGGGGGGACCCGAAAGGCAGGCGGCGGTACCGAGCAGCGGGAAGGGGAATTTTCCGTGGAAATCATCGACGTGTCCCGGGTCATCGACGAGCTCCGAACCCGGAACACGAAACAGACGCGCACACGCGTGCACGGGGGCGCGCGCGTACACACGTACGCCGTCGTTGCTGGAGGGTGGTAGGCCGGTGTGTCTCGTATATCGGGGTGGTGGTTCCCGCAGAGAACGCCGTGCGACGGCCTCCCATTGGCCTCCCATTGGCCGGTCCGGGGGTGGCTCGCTGCAGTCATCGATTCAGGCAGTCATTGGCTGACTCGGCCCCGGCCGCCATTTTGAATGACTCCGGGATCAATACGCGGGGTGTGGAAAAAAATGCATGCAGGCCCGCCACTGCCCCCGCTTTCTCCGTCACCCTCGCTTCCTCGCTCGTTCTCTCTCCCTCTCGCTCTTTCGCTCGATCTTCTTCCCCCTGCCAACCAACCACCCCCCCTCCCTCCCCCCGCTATCCCCCGTTTGTGCTACCACCGACACCGTTGCATCACCTCCTCTTTCCACCCAGGGGCACCCTAACGCCTTTCCGCTCCCAACCACCACCCTCTGCTTGCATTCCCGGCGCAACAACGCCGACCATCGACGAACCCAGCCAAATGGGATGATAGACTCTCTCGCGCGCGCCTATACCTACGCATTTCTCTTTCGCCTCGTATGTACGAATGCAATCCCCCCGCCTGGCCCCCAACCCCCACCCCCTTCCTCATTCCAATGCTCCCGCGGGATTCGTTGCGTTCGTGTTTGAAAATCATCGAAAAAAAAAAAAAATACTTGGCGAAAGCGCGCTGTTGCCGATATTCCTGCGAGCTTTCGCCGCCGCTGCTGCCTGCATGCCTGCCTGCCTGCCACCCCACCTTCCGATGCAACCCTCCCCCCCCCCTCCCCCGACGTCATTCTCCGCGTTCGTTCAGGAACGAACGAATGTAACGTTCGCGTGTGCGTTGCTACGTTGCATGCGGTGCCTCGTTTTCAACCCAGGCCTCGTTGGGAAATAGGAAATTTCAAATCGAAGCCCTGCATCACGGACCCTACTTCCTCCGCACCCCTCGCGTGCTATCCCCCCTCCCCCGCCTTCCCCGCGGTACTCCCCACCCACCCGCGCCCACCCGACCACCCTTCTACGGTCGTTCTCTATCGTTGTCCCCAACCCCCCGATCATCGGCGCTCGCCTCCCGGGTTTGGCGCCGAACCTATGGTGCGTCATCGTTTCGCCCGAAAAATAAAATGATTCTCGCCGGGCAGCTCGAAGTTTTGCATTTTTCCAACGCGAACGCTTTCTGAGCGGGGAACAATGAAATATTTGACCAGAGATTCGTCGATCGGGGATTTTTTGCCAACGTCGCCGCGTCTCTTTCCTTGACCTATACACGTTTCTTTTTCACGCGATAATTCACGAGCGATTCGCTTCGCAGCGATGTTCAAAGACTTTTACAATAGGCGAGAAAATCAATCGTCCTTTCGTACCACGTTCGATATCGATCAGAGTCTTACGGGTTACGTAACGTGCTAGTTTCGCGACAGAAATTCAAAATTGCATCGTGAAGGATTCGACCGAACTTCCGCGGTGTCGTAGCGAACTCGCTACGGGGTTATTCAAAGTTATTTTCGTCGTGAATCAATCATTCTCGCAGTTTTAACGGTGGTTCGAGAATTTCGACGATAACCTACCCTGAGAAACGGCAATGCCCTTGGCGCAAGACTAATATCACACGAGCGAAGCAAAGGCTCGCAAAGTTAATTCGCGTTTAGTTTTCCCAGTCGTTTTAGCTTGTTTACAGTTACAACGCTTCTAACACCGTTTGCCGCGCGCTCGACCGACTCGTTTCGCGTTCGGTTCTTAGGCTCGTCGCCCGGAGACAGGTAGTCATCAAACCGTTTCGTACTACTTAATAATCTGCGAATTATAATGATAATATACGTAATGGCAATTGTACGCGCAACAGTAGTGATTACAGTAGTCGCTATTATTACGGACACTGCTCGCGTTTAACCGATTTGCTATAAGCGTTGGCGCGGCAAGCAGTCGTGGTAGTACGGGATATAGCCGGGAAAGTATACGTTACGAGAGAGAAGTTTTATAGTGGCTGTTGCTGGGTGTGCCGTTTCATAAGGGCTGTTATTATTGCGACTTGTAAAACAATTTGCCGTAGAGCACGATTTAGTCGCGCAATAAGGCTTGGCCGTGAATCGCACAAAAGGTTTATCGTTTCGTTCGCAACGATCGAGGTTTGTCGCAAGACTACGCTAGACTCTAAAGTAGAGTGTAGCGTTTTCTTGTTTTTTTTTTTTTCATGTGACCATCGATCGTCGAAAATATTTATAATAGATAAGTCATGCAGCATGCAATGCGATATTTGTCAAGTTGTTGGAGTACTTACGTTTGGAACCGAACTAATTGAAACAAGGACATAAGGCTTCTCTTGGTAGCAACGACTTTTAGATCACATTTTTAGTTATTAAGAATTTTATGGTTTTTTTTCATTTTCGCTTTTAAAATTTACGTTTAAAATCTAAAGTTTCTCAAAACTTGTTAAAAATATACTTTAGTCATATCTTTACAATTTACTTTGTAGGCGTCTAAAGTGTTTTTTTTTTGTTTCTTGTCCCCCCTGTGTCTCCTGCTTGTTCCTTCGACAGTGTAGGTATACTCTTCTTTCTTAAGGCAATGCTTTTGTTTAATTTTGTTTCTTCTCTTTTTTTGTGCTTTTTCGTATTTTTTCTTGATTTCCTATCTTTTTTCTTCTTCTTCGTCGTCTTCTTACTTGTCGTAATTTTGAAATGAGGATCGTTCGAAAGTAAGCTTTCTAAGTAATTAAGTCCTTTCGGCAAAACTTAAGAGGAGTTGTTCAGACTTTGTGTTTCACAGACAGAAATCGGTGCGTGTTTCGGAAACGGCGAAATTAATTTTTCAATGAAATAACTATGACAACACATAACAACACAGTGCGACGCGTCTGAAACAGAAATAAAGAGAAATTCGTCGACGTTCCATATTTGTTTGTTCCCGATTGTCGCGCAAAACGATGCTTAAAGCCCGCGATTTTATTTTAACGCTTTCCGTAGCGACGATCTTTAAAATCGCGAGTGACCGTACGTTTTCAAAGACTAACGAGAAGGACCGAGAATCTAACGAATAATTCAAATCAATAATGGCAGATTCTAACCGAAAGCCGTGCAACGTCGGAGGTTTCGTATACAGCAAACTTGTTCCCACCGGATTCGTAAAATTCAAAGTTACTTCTCAAACCCCAAAATTCAAAAACAGAGAAACCAAATGCGCGAATTTGGTAGGTGACTAAAAGAATTCAAAAGCCACGAGTCCGTACTGCCCCTAACTCGAAAATTACCCTCGTTGAAATATAAAATCAGTGAACGAGTTGCCACCCTAAGGGTTCACGGGGGATTACCGATGAAAGAAAGAAAAAAGATTTAAAAAAAAAAGTGAATGTGTCGCGATTTGAATCTGCTATCATCGATATTTTAAGATCGTATCATCAGGCATCAGGCGTCCGGCGTCCAGGGTCGAGCGGGTTGGTCTTCGCGTCTCGGCCCCATGGAAGTAGACGCGAGGGGTTTCGAAATTCCCGCGTTACGAAAGGAAAAACCTTGGGTATAAGAAGGGGCCCACGTGACTCGAGGAACGAATGAGCGTCTTTGCCACCCCCGCCGCGGCCACCCCTTGGCCACCCCCTCCAAGCATCTCTTTCCCCTTCTAGGGAGGCGCGCGGCGTCGCTCCTTGCGCGTCGTGGTAAGACGCGTCGGGACGCTGCTCTCTCACCGTCCTTCTCGCTCTCTCTCCCATACGTTCTCTACCCCGGGTGTCTTTCTCTCCCTCGCTCCTCGTGCTTTCCCAGACTTTTCTCCCCCACGTGCTCCTCGCGACTCGGCAGTGTCTGCTGGTACGTCGCGGGATGGTGATCTTGGGTAGAAGCCACCTCGAGCCTCCGCAGACCTCCGTCGTCTTCTTCTTCTTCTTCTTCCTCCTCCTCCTCCTCCCTCGGTCCTCGCTCCTTCTCGAACTCTCTCCTCCCTCTTCCTTCGTTCCGCTCGACCCTCTCCTTTACCGAACGCACGAACCTGAGACGACCGGTCGTCTAACCGATAAACTATACTCGCGCGCGTACTCCCTTTCTATATCTTTCTCTTTTCCGGTCGCGCGCGCTCGCGTTCCCGCTCTCTCTCCCCCCCTCTCTCTCTCTTTCCCGCTTTCCCTCTATTTTCCCGGTCCTTCTCATCTACTTTATACGATTTTACGCGACGCGGCTCTCCCTCTATCAAAATTATCCATTATCCGTCCCTCCCGTGTTCCCACCCCCCCTCTTAGATTCTTTTCTCCCCCTTTAGTCGGCGTACACCTCGCGAGTAACCGGTAGCACGATTTCTTTTCTCATTACGGCCGAATATACCCGTATAAACGCGATTATTTGAGTAAATTTTCGGTAACCTTTGATAGAGGCATTGCGAGCATCCCCGTGTCTGAGTAGCAACTGCGCCGTGGCCCCGTGCCGGGCACCCCCACCTCACCTCTTCGCCGCCTCTATCGCACACCGCACACCGCCCGCCCGCCTAAACCCGTACCCGAAGCGAGCCATCCAACCCTCTCTCGGACGTGTACCCGGCCCTCCGCCCTCGTCTCCCGCGCTCGTCCTCTCTCGCTCACTCGCGCGACGCCCTCTCTAGCGCGCTCGCTCGCTCCATTCCTCTGCCCACCCTCCTTGTCGCTGCTGCCCCGTGTGTGTGTACCCTCTTGCTTTCTCGCTCGGTAGGAGCGCGGAGCGCTGCGCTGCACGATGCGCTGTCGAGCGCTTCTGCGTTTGCGTTTTGCGCGCTGCGCAAACCACCGAACAACCCCGCGCGCGCGCCACCGTCAGGTGGACGCGATAAAGCCGTCGGCGTCGTCCTACGCGACCGTCTGTCTACTCTCCTCTCTACTCCCTATAGTCTTCGTTCTAATCATGCCCTTATACATACGATGACCTTACGCACGGTTTGGCAAAGGCTAGTCTTTCAGGGCCAGAGAGAGAGAGAGTGAGAGAGAGAGAGAGAGAGAGAGAGAGGGAGGCCATCAGCGAAATGACAAAAAATCATCGAAATCGCGTGTCCTTGCTCCGTGAGCTGTGAGCGGAGAGAAACGGGTAGCGGGGGTGGGGGTGGGGAGGAGGGGTCGGGGGATTCGGAGAGAGAGAGAGAGAGAGAGAGAGAGAGAGAGAGAGAGAGAGAGAGAGAAGGAGAACAAAACCCCGTCGCTCTAACGTTCCCGGCATGGATTGGTCATTCGTGATAACGCTTGCTCTTTTGTATCGTTATCTATATAACGTGGGCGCGAGAGAGGGTTTTATCGATTATCGCAATCGTACCGGTGATATTTTACGGCGACGGCGGAGCGCGAGGAACACTACTCGGGAAAGCGCGAGTGCTCCGCTCGAGACTCACGCTCGCGGAGCCAATTATACGTTGCTCGTGTGGCCAACGGATGTCTTTCCGACGACGAGCCTGAATTTTTGCCTCCCGAGGTCGTTGACCCCTCGCCGCTCATCCTTCTCCGTCGTCGACGGAGAAGGACGAAAATTGTCAACAGGGGCGAGGTTCGATGCTCTTCTTCGGGGATTCCCCTTTTGAAACACGAGCGTCACGGAGGAATTAATTATCGATGCTAGGCACCTTCGGCACTGCTAGTTACTTTCGGGCCTTTTCGGACGGGCCGCGAGACTTACAAAAAAATCGTATTTTTCTAAATTTATGGAAAGTCCCGCGGGCGTGGATTCGAGAGGGGTTTTCGATCACGCGACTTTTGCGGTGTTTACGATCCTTCATTTCCACGATAGAGCGGTTTGTAAACTATGAGGGGTGGCTTCTCTATCACACCCAATAACGATTCGGAGGCGTTATCGCGGCTTTACATCCCTTTGGCCCTGGCGTGACAGTAAGGTTAGCACGCCGTTGTAGCGTACACGCCAGAATGGACTTCACGTTCACCATGTATTTCGAGTCCTGGCGTTGACCGCAGCCTGCTCCATCCTACTTTATGAGAGATAGGTCGTTTGAGGGAAAAAGACCGATTGCAAATCAACGTCGTTGAACGATCCTTTGAGAGGAAATTGGGAGGATACTCTTCGTCGTTGGGGTCGAGATGCGCGTCGTCTTTGAAATTATTTTCAAGAGGCTAACTCTCAACACAATTTTTCAAAAGAGATTTCAAGTATCTTTTCTATAACCGAAAATATCTGATCTGGACGAAAATTGGCTTGCGATAAGATCGCGACGCTGTTAACGCCATGGATACTCTTACTCAGAATCCTTTCCATGATTTTTTCTCGGAATTGAAAACAGATTTAAGTAAAAATAATTTGTCTCCGAGGTGGACACGATTTCGCTGCTCCCAAATGTCTGAATCGAATATTTAATAAAGGAACGTTAATCCACGCGAACGTGGTTACGGTCCGAAGCGGAAGAATTAAAAAAGTATTCGAAAATTTCACAGACGAAGGTCAATTCTATGACGCAGATAAAAATGTACTCTACGCGTGATATAAGTTTCAAGTAAATCGGTTCATTAGTTTTCACGAAATCATGTCCACCAGCTACGAAAACATATTTTCACGAGGCACGCGTTTTAAGCTTCCAAGCCGTACGGTTGCCACGCTCGTCAAAAATGCACACCCGATGTTCTTGGCGCTAGAAAATTCAGGAAAATTGCGAAAAATGTTTTCTTCGCACCTTAAAGCTAGACGCCCTCCTTAACACTATTCCTACCAAAGGCGTCAAAGGACACATTCTTGTTCAAATTGTCTGAAATTCAATGAAACGACGAAACAAAGAATTCGTCCATTTTTATTTGATTTCTGTCGAAAAACGCGACAATCGTTCTTTTCAACGTTTCGTTCATCGACCGTAATTGGGGGTGGTGTTACATAGTTCTCCAGTGTACCTGACAATAAGGTTAACATAACATCGTTGCGTACGCGACGTAACCGAGTACGTACACCGTCGTATTTCGAATCCTAACGCTGACCGCAGCTCGCTCCATCGCGCTTCCACGGGGGTTGATCGACCACCCCCGGAACGGCGTGCCTCGCCTCTGCAAATTCTCCAGCGGCATTCCCTAGCGCGAGCCTTTCGTCGATAGACCGGGTAGATCTTATTACGGCCGGTAGACTGGACGATCGAAATACGATTTCGATGCATACGATGCAGGGGGTGAAAGATAGAGACACGGGAGAGGGAGTTACTAATAGTTATGAAACAGCAACCTTGCGATGTTTCATATTTTTCTTACGTATCTGCTTATTCACGCTTCTCTTTCGTTATTAATTAACATTTTTATTTCATTGCTTTACATTTTTTTTTAACAAATCTAGATCATGCACATCTTCGAATCTCCGGATGTCTAAACTATGTCTAAAGCAAGCAAACAGATGTGATTTCTTGTGAAATAATTTTCAGTAGAATTGAACTTCTATAATTATTTCGTTACAATTAACCCGAAATACACTTGACACAAGTAAAAAAAAGTTTTCAGATCCGTAGATCCAGAGATGTGCATGATCTAGATTTAAGCCATTTTTTTAATAACGTGCAACAGGGGTTGTATTTTAAAATTCTACGGCTCAAAGAGCTAAGAATTCCCTTAATATCCTGCGAGTGGAATTTCCGTTTAATTGTTACCGTGCGTTTGGTAACCTTTTTCAACGAACTACCCACGCAACGTCGACGCAACGATCTTCAATCTTTTTCCTCCGACTAAGTGGCTACAAAGGATGCGTCGGAGGGCGCGGAAAAGTTCCGGCAGAGGGGTGGCCAGGAAAGAATAGAGGAATTTCGCGGACGAATCCCTCCGCCACGCCACCGCCGATGGCGGTTCCTTCAGTAATTGTATCGATTGTCTTGGAACGACACTGTGCCAACCGTTGCGCGTCCCGAAAGGTGAATGCTTCCCCCCCCCCCCCTCCCCTTCTGACACCCCTCCTTCAACGCTCACCTCCCGAGCCGGCGTCAGGGCTGACCCCCTTTGTTGTTTCGTTCATCGAAAAATAAAAATTTCTAACCGGATGAAAGTTTGACCTGAATCTTTTTGTCGAAGGTAGGGGAGGGACGGATGGGAAGAGAGTGCACGGGGGACACAATGGCTCGGTTTGATTTGCATATACGGACAGCCAAATAGCGGCATGTGGCACATTCGAAGGTCGCGTTTCTTTCACCCGACTCTTCTACGTTAAAGTTTTCCTCGCGGAGGCAGCATCGACCTTGGTTAGCGGCGAGGAAACGGGAGAGGGAGACAGAGAGATAGACAAAAAAGAAAGAGTTTAATTTCGTGGCCTACCGACGAAGCTACGAGAGGGCAATTTTCTTTTCCCTTAACGAGCACGTCTTTAGGGGTTCGAAGGAGAACGAGCCAATCGGCGCTCGCCGTCCAGCCACCGTGGACACGGGGATGAAGCCGTTCTTCGGCCCCCCTTTTCAGCCTCCTCTCTCCCCACCTCCTTCCCCACCCCTCGCCGCATTGCCGACCCTCCGCCACGGATAATCATAATAACGGGAGAAAAAGGAAGGACCGATTGACCATCGGATAGAGTTAGGGACGATAAAACAATCGAAGCTGATTTTTTGTCGGGCCAGCTGCAGCCGGCGGAGGGACCTTCGTCATCGACAGTTTTGGTTGGCCGGGTGGACGTAGGACGGCTTTCGGGGGTCCTAAATTCTTTCGTGCACCTTCCCTTCCCGTCGCGCGCGGTCCATCGAATTGTTCCATTACCCTTCTCGAAGGTAGGATAGCGCGCGCGTGGAAACAATCAACGGTGAATTGGATTAAACCGTCCCATCGCAAAGAGCTCTGAGACCCCCCCCCCCCCTTTTACCCGTCCCGTCCCGTCCCGTCCCTCGTTTCCTCGGTTGCTCCTCGATCGAACGAGTACGAAAGAAATTCAAGGAACAATGGTTTAATCGCGTTCGGCAGACGGAATTATTTCAAAATCAAGGAAGAAAATGAGGAAGCTCGAGAAGGACACGTCCCGCGGCCGTTTGGCTAGTCGCCTAATGATCGACGATGGCAGGGAAAAGAGAGCGGCGTCGTTGAAGCGAGGAGAGAGTGAGAGAGAGAGAGAGGACCGTCGCCGATGGCTGACGTCCTCGGGTAATTAGTAAAAACAAAGGAGATGCCCGGCCACGAGAACGAATCGGGAAATGGTCCTCCCGGAGGAGGACAAGAAAGAGGGAGAGAGAGAGAGAGAAAGACGAAGGCGAAAGGAACGGAGGCGGACTCGCGAGAACGAGATAAAATCTAAATGAGAAAGTAATCCCCACGAAAGTCGTTGGCGGTAGGGGGGAGGGGGGGAGGGTGGGTGGGGGTGGCAGGGCGCGGGAAGTGTGTGGGGGGAGGGGGGCTACGGTGACGAAACGAAGGAAGCGACGGAGAGAGAGAGAGAGGAGAGAGGGAGAGCGAGAGAGAGAGGAAGAGAGGCACGTGAGAAAGATTTGGCCCACGACTCCTTTTTGGTGGTAGGTCATGGCACCTGGATATCCTCGCGTGGTCTTTCCCCGATGTAAACACCTAGCGTGCGGTGTGACCTAGCACCGCTATCAGGCTAAGCGCGAGCTTTGCCTGACCCAACCTAACGCGTCGACAACCATACACCCGGCGTTGCGCACGACGCGACGAGAGTGGTGTACCGTATACGTACACGTCTATACGCGGGTGGTCATATCGATTCCAACCCCCCGTGAAAATAACGGAATCTCCTGGTGCGCTTTCGCGAAGTTATCCCTGCAAGTTTCGCGTTTCACCCCCCACCCCCCTCCACCCACCCCCCTTCACGTTGCTAACCACCCTTTCGCACCCCTCCGAAACAGAATAGGGAGGGTAAGTCGGGGTAATCAAATGAAAACAAAAATCACGGGCCAATCTCGGGAAGAAGAAAGTTACACGGCCAACTTTTACCTTTTTCGCCGCAATTTGCGGCCGATTCAACCGTGACTCTCCTCGGCCCCTCCGAGGCACTGGATATTCTTGGAATACTTCTTCGCTTTACCCACTGGGCACGAGTACCTTTGCTCGAACTCGATGTATATGTATATATATATATACCTCGTGCAGCGTTTTTACGAGTTTCTGATTATAAATTCAATTGCCGACAAGTACGTCGTCGACGTTAATCGCGTCGCCAATTACGTTCTATACTGGAATCTCCGAATTTCCTCAGCGCCCACGGTACTTACTCCGATCTTTACGCGTATCCACGAGATCGCGTATTAACGATATTTATCGAGGTCGAAGCGAGACGAACGTGCCAATAATTTGTAAAGCGCTACAGAGCGCACCAGATGTCCATTCTCGGAGTGCATACACACGGAGCATGTGGATAATCGGAAGAACGAAGCACCGCCGACCACGTAACACATGCCGCAACCTCCGACCATTCGAAGAAGAGAACAGCTGCAGCCTCGCAATCGAAATATCGCGGTTACGCGTAGAAGCGTAATTCTCGAAAAATGTATCCAGGAAGAAGATTAACTGGAGTAACTTTACGTTCGTCCCTGATATCTCTCTCACCGCCTCTATCTCCTCCTCTAGCTCTCTTTCTCTCTTTCTCACGCGTCGATGTCCGAGACGTCGCCGTGATTTTTTTTAAAGCTTTTGCCCAGCAATTGTGGCTGCCTCTGGCCTCATTTCATTCTCGAGGTCACCGTCGCCGGGACTCATTGTTCGTGCCTCCTCCCTTTGTGCTCCCGTGTCTGGTCTGTTTTCGGGGCAGGGAACAAAAGGGGCGGAAGGTTGGAAAAAAGGAGAAAGAGAGCGGGAGAGAACTCGATGAGCGCCATTGTCCGGAGATGTATCTACGAAAAATACGCGACGACTAATTTCTAAGCACCCGGGTGCCGGGTCGTTATCCTAGGAGAATTATTAAGACCGGCAGAATTCTAAACGACTGAACGAGAAGAGGGATACAATTATGCCCAGAGACGCACGACGCGAGAAAGAAATGGTAGATGCCGTCGTGGCGCTTTGTGACCGGGCGCAATTTGTCTAATTTTTCCGCGACACAAATGCGCGGTAATTTCACAGTCAGGGGCGGGCAATATTTCGGCAGGGGGACGAGTTTGCAACGCGTTAACTTTGTTTATCTATAAAGTCGCGTCGCTGATTAAGTCGCGGAAAAGTCGAGCCAAACAGAAGGGAGTACCGCGGACTAAAATCCAGCAATATTTCAAACCTCGCGATGTAAACCACGCCGCCAAGTTGGCTCTCCTTATCGCCGCAGCGAGAGCCACGACACTTATAATGAAATTTCCGCGACGAAGTAAGTTTTAAAAGTGCAAAAGTGCGCCGGGACAAAAGAGCCCACGCGGTCGGTGGAGGGGGGTGGGGGGAGTGGGGCTGTGGTGGTAGGGGGCGAAGGGAAGATGGCAGGGCGGACGAGATTTAGGAGGATCATAAATCGGGACGACGTCTTCGTACCGCGAAAATCTCGCGAAGATTAGAGAGCAGGCACTCTCGTCCTCCACCCCCTCCCCCTCTTCTCGTCCTGTCTCTCGAATCGGTATTACGAATTTGTGAAAACCGCGGAAAAGAAGTTGTGCGTCTCAACGACGATAATTACGTTTGATTGTCGGGAATGACGTATCCCGTTCTAAACGAAGAATTAGCGTAGCAAACACGCGAGAGAGATTTTTTCATTCCCCGCTACTCTTCGTTTCGGCGTTATCTCAAATCTGCTAGATTATACCACTGAAACCCTCATAAATGATAAATTATCCCGATGCCGCGACATCTGTCTTATCGCTGAAAAACTTGGGGAAAACAACGAAGAAGGCGCGATACTCCAGTTTTTAATTGAAAGCAAAGTCTGTAGATTTTTAATTAAGAAAATTCAAGATCGACCTGCAACGGCCCATCCATCTACCCACCCATCCATCCATCCATCGAATACTGGCTGCTCCTCGGAGTCTCCTCAAACAGTTTTATAATTGATTTCATTTTCATTTATTTTCTCACGAACCTCCTCTTCTCCCTACGCTACCGCGCGCGTCATCTCTCTCTCTCTCTCTCTCTCTTCCTCTCGTCACTCGGTTGTGCCTTGAGAAGCTGGTGCCCCTCCGTCTCGTCCTCCTCGTCACCTCAGCCTCACGCCGCAATCAATTTAATGTTTTAATTAAGAGAGTATCCGTGAAAAATTAGATTTTAATCGGATCGCGCCTCTTCATCGGTTTCCCTTTGCTCCCTGTTTACTTTAACCCCCGGTACCCTTTTAATAAACAATTTTAATTGCTTTAACCCGGGCGGAAGGATCGTCGGTTAAAAAGTTCGCATTGTACCGATTGATTGCTCTC
This sequence comes from Pemphredon lugubris, assembly GCA_933228935.1. Lineage (NCBI taxonomy): Eukaryota > Metazoa > Arthropoda > Insecta > Hymenoptera > Crabronidae > Pemphredon > Pemphredon lugubris. The sequence continues at coordinate 24,209,994 of OW121817.1, read as the reverse complement.
TCGTTGTTCTCCCCCCCCTCCTACGCTACGCTCCTACCAATATTTTTCAGCGAGTGGCGTCTATTAAAATGACGCCAGTGGCCGCTGTTTTTCGACGTTATTATACCAGTCGACGGTACCAAACGAATCTCGCGGCCGTTTCGTAACGGACGAGACATCGGCATTTGGCTAAAGATGTGGTTCTAATACGTCCCTCCCTCGAGCCCTCCAAAAAATACCCACCATTTCGCGTGCTATTTTTGAGCGTTCGCTCGAGTTGCGCAACCCAAAGTTATATATCGGGGATCGGCACAGAGCGTATCGGTTTTAACAAATCGCGCCCGATTCTTTTTTTTTTCCTACCAATTCACCCGAGCCGTACCCAACGCAATCGCGGATCTCGACGATCTCATTGATGACCGAATACAAAAAAAAAATAAATAATTCACTTTAAAGTTTGGTCGACCACCGATAGTCGGCGTGTGGGTTCTCGAATATCTTCGCGCCTCGTGATTCGCGAATAAGAGAGACTTCCCAGTATTGAAGACGCAGAACGGTCGGAGTGGTCTAAAAAAGAAAAAGGTAGGAGAGAGAAGGTCCACCATTTTCCGATGCTATTCTAGAGTGTTATGCAACCGCCGGCCAATGCATTTGGCCGGGCAGAGCTTTATGGCCGAACGCTCGCACGCGCAAAAATGTTTGTTTTAACTCAGTGCCGCCTCCCTCTCCCCGCGCGCCCACCCTCCACCGAGTAACTAGCTTCAGTCGCAGCCTTGAATTATTCGGAATGTCAGAATATTTGTAAAATTAGATCTTCCGCTTTTCCGATCCGACCTCTACGTTCTTTCTCTCCTCCCCACTCTCTCCCACATCCTGTCTCTCATTGTGTTTTTCATCTTACGCCGATAGAATGGCGCGCGTATTACGAGCGTTTAACGTACCCGGCAACATTGAAGCGTTTTTCTTTTTTTCGGGAAACGTATACCTTTGTTGCCCGATAGAAAGAAATACTGCAGCGTGCCCAGACCTTTCCCCCGACGAGCAGTCACGGTGGCCCTTAATGCGATTTCCATTTGTAAATTCGCGGGACTAAACAGCGCGGATCCCTCTTTTTAGCCCCGCTAATGGAAGTAGTCTTAAAAACTTCCTCCCCGCCTCGGGGATAGCCTTCTGCAGAATTTCGAAATCTTTCCGCTGCGTTTGAGCGAGCGTATTCCCACTGGAATGTCGAAAAGGAACGAGGAGGGGGACCCCATCCCGTTCATATTTTTCACCCTCCATTTTTACGCCATCTTTTGGCAGCGCGGGTTCCACCCTCCCACCGCGTTGCTCCGTCTCTCTACTCTCTACCCCGTTTCATCCCCGGCCCCCCACCCCCCGTTCCTCACTCTCTCTCCGTCGCTCGCACTTTCCGTTTCCCTCGAAAGTCGCGCGCGAGAGACACTCTCTTCGATTGTTTTAATCAATAATGGCCGAGGGAATAAACATTTCTTCGTTTATCTCCTCGACGAGCGTCCGCGTACGGCTCTCGGGTTGGTTCAGTATAGTTATAATATTTTGCATTGATTACGCGCTATCCGGGGCGGAGACGGAAAATTGGCGTCGTTCGAATATAGCGAAAGCAAAGTTTCCCAGCGGTCCGTGCGGTAAGGGAACTTTTATCGCGGCGATTCGTTGATAACGGGGTTCGGGAGACTTTTTCTCATTGTCAGTTAAAGAGGAAAGAAAAGATCCAATTTCCGTCCCGCAGTGATTGAACGATTCGATCCGTCGTAACGATAATAGAATTCTTTCGAGAGGTTTCTTTTTGGCTCTCGCCTACTAATTGAAAAGTTATTATTTCATTCGATCAATATTTGCACAGCGCTCCCGCTCGGCTTTTATGGTACATATTTACAATAACGCGAGAGAGATATAATAGTGGGCAGCGAATTCGCCGTTCATATTCACCGTGCGTACCGACACTTTTCGATCTTTGGCCTGAAAATTTTTGTCACCGTTAGTCTGGCAATTATTCTCTCGCCTTCAGACATTCCCTCGTCCATCGTACGAGGAGTAATTATTTTTCCGGTCTGTCATCCTTACGGCATTCTACCCTCTTTTTTAACCCCCCCCCCCCCATCTCGCACCGTCTTAAGATTTTTAATGTCTCGCGACCCCTCATCGTCTCCTCTCCTTCCCCTTTGTCTCTTCCTTCGCTCTTGGAGCAGAAGGAAGTATAAGGGTTGCCGGGGCAAGCGCCACCCTTGCGCCGATGCCGAGCGTCGTGCGCGAGTAATTCAAACGGGAGAAAAGAAATTAGCGAAATTAAGCGGCCCGATGTAGCCCGGACTTTTCGAGATCGAAGGGGTGGCTCACTCACCCCCGCGCCCCCCCCCCCCCTTTTCCACTTCCAACGAAAAATACGTCGGACTATTTGTGATTAATTATTTGGCGCGGCGCGAAACGATCGAACAGGTAAATGGGAGGCAAACGCGACCCGAGCGACAGGGAATTAGGGAAACGTTGAAAATTGGTAAAATGAGATAAATTTACCACTTTTGTACGTCTCGTTGATACACGTACACACAAAAAAATAATAATAATAATAATAATAATATCGCGCTACGCGCGACAAATTTCATTGGTCTTTTCACTTTTTCGTCGGTCGACGCGTCTCGCGATAAATGAGAAATATTAATTGTACGTTACCCCATGTTGAGAATTCATGCAAAATTAATGGGAGGAGACAAGAGCGTGGAAGAAATCTCGCTGCTCGTTCGACTGCTTTTAAGCGAGAAAAGTTTTAATGGGATTTCTTCGCGCATCTCGGCCAAACGCGAATTTCGCCACGTTTGTCATTTCGGTAAATATTTGTTCGGTAAATTTTGCAGAATGGGCGGAACGATGGTAAAAAAAAAAAAAAGAAAAAAGTACGCGCGGCCGTTTAATATTTTTGATCGCGCGTCTGGGTACGCGCACAATTCTCGTATTTGTTAAAACCTTTCTCGTCAAAAGCAGGTCCTCCCAAATGGAATTAATCTGCCGATGCGTACCGTGCACCCATTTAATATCCATCACGCGTTCATCACTGCAGAAGCAATCTGGCCGGTGTTCACACTATGTTGCTCTTTCTCCATCTCTCTCACTCTCTTCCTTTTTGTAACGTCCATTCCTCTCCATCGAAAAGTACGATAGTGTTTCGCGCGTGTTTGTACTTTCGAGAGAATTCACGCGAACGACGATGATCGGTCGATGACAAATTTTGTGCGAAGCATCTTAATGCGCCGCGCGCCCGTCGAAAACTGACCTCGCAGCTGGTCGCCTTAAAAAAGGGGGGTGGAACGGGCCCCGGAGGGAAGGGCGAGACCATCCGTGATGCCCACCGTCGAGGGGTGGGGGGTTCAAAAGGGGCGAGTACCACGAGAGTATCCAGAATTATTTTATCTCTTTTCTCGCTTTCCTGTGTTCGTTTTTTTTTCTTATCTAAAGCTCTCCTTCGTCCCTTCTCCTTTACCTCGCACTCGTTGTCTCTCTCCCTGTCTCTCTTTCTTTCTCTCTCTCTCTTGCTCTCTCTCTCTCTCTCTCTCTCTCTCTCTCTCTCTCTCTCTCTCTCTCTGTCACTCTCACTCTCACTCTCACTCCGTGCAAGCATTATCTTGTCTGCGATCCCGGAGCCAGACGTATTTCGATGTCGGACCTGTTTAAAGGTTTAATTTAAGGGTCGCTTTGGGGAAGGGGAGGGGCTCGCAAGGGGGAGAACCGAATGTACTTCATGAATCGCGACATCGCTGCCTGCTAGCCGGAATAAATTTATTCGCCACTTTTCTGACGCGTCGACGACTCCTCTTTCACACGCGTCTCTCCTGTCTTTCGTGTTTGAGACTTTTTTTTTGTTTTTTTTTTTTTCATCAAAAGGAAAGATAAATAATATAACGGGTAGCAGCGGAGACACTTTTTTCCAAAACAAAGTTTCCACGTGTTTATTTAATTTTTTTTTTATTCAGTAACGCACGATACATGTACCTCAATTATTCATTCGTGCACACGACTGGCCACTTCACTGTTCCCCCGATACACTTTATTTGTCGTTTATTATTTATTACCGCCAAAATTCAACGCATTGTTTTCCAAAACACTGCAACTAATCACCGACCATCCCTCTGTCCCCCCTCCCCCTATACGTGCACCAACCTCTCCTTCCGGCACCTATACGATCGATCGTTCTGCACGACCCTGTCATGGGTTGTCTATGGTCGATCGTCGATACCTCGTTGCTTTTCGTGCTAGCAACGAGAGCAGTCCTTTACACCGCGACACGAATAATCAGCGAGAAGACGGTGCAACGAGGAAAACGGCGAACAGGGACGCCAGTAAAACGATACGGGGATTGAAGGACGAAAATGATAAAGAGAGTTATCGAGATTTTAGAATATACTCCAGACGCCGTATCCCTCCGATCCCCGTGCGATTCGGTTTGTTAGTTTTGCGTCTAAAGCGGTACCGGTCATTATTCTGCAAGCAAGGAATATTAATGGTTGTTAGAATCGAGCGACGAAAGTTTTACGTCGAAGATAGGCTCTTTAAACGATCAGGGGTTAATTAAAGGAACGCTTTTGGTCATTCATCGTAGTTTCGCGACAATTTTCGTCGTATCTGCGCGGGTGTCGGTTCGCGTTGTTCTTTCGAGAGCGACACGAGTGTCGTAACGTTCGCGTAAACATTTTCCCCCTGATCGTAAAGCGTCTCGCTTGGACGTCATTAATGATAGCGTACGTGTTAAGCAGGCATTGCGAGTTAAGTAATTTCGATCGATCGTTAGAATTTTACCTTAGACCGAACGATCCACGCTCTACCAGCCCCTTATCATCAATATCATTGTCTCCGTCATCATCGTCATTATCGGCATCTTCTAGCACTTCGTAAACTCCGTCGTTCCAGTTCATCCGACACTCTTTTACCCAGAAACCGAACGATTATCTCCTTCTCGCTCGCACTTCACCGTAACCCTCGGACCGTGTTTTCCTTCTTCTTTTTCCTTACCCGCCCCTACACCTCGCGACACAAGTTTCAAAAACTACCGTGTATCACAACTTCGGCGAATCGCGAACGACGAGTAAAACGCCGCGAGAGAGAGAGTAAACCGAATCGTCGTATGCAAGTTGAAAGCTCGCGCACCTATGTAACCAGCGTTGTTCTTTACGGATATAGCTCGCGCGAACGTTATTCGTCGTCCATACGATTCAACGGCTGATTCTTCCCGCTTTCTCTCCCGTTTTTTACTACTCGAGATTTCTTGTCGCTCGCCGATCACTGATCTCAGCGTGCATCACTTCGCTAGCTCTTCGGCGGGTAGCACTCGACGCTACGTCGAGGACGACACTGTGGCGGACAGTCTGCAGTCGAATCTCGTCTCCTCCGCGTCGTGGAAAAACGTGCGTGCTTCCTGATTAAGTGCAGAGCAGAACGGTTTTTCGTAAGTGCCGTGCCGGCGAAAACGTGGGAGCAGGGCCGTAGCGGGGTACTCGGGTGTCGAAGGGGGCGGCCACGCCGGTGTTGCGTGTCTCTCTCGCTTTTCCGAGGCTCCTTCCTCTCTTCCCGTTTCCCTTTTTCCTCTTCCTCCTTCGCGGTGCGACGACTCTTTCGCGCCTACCTCCACTTCTTTTCCACGATCTCTCGTCGATCGCTCCGCGCCGTTTTCCTCTCTTTATTCCCGCCGCGTATCGTTCTATTTTTCTTTTGTCCTTCGACGAATCGGCGGTACGCGCGGCGGTACGCGCGGCGGTACGCCGTTCGGACCGGTAACTTCGCGGCGGGCCGAGGGATTTTTCGTTTCACGTAATTTGACTCTGTATACTCGAACCGTGGATCCTCGGTGCACTGGAATTTCTAATCGAATCTGACAGTGCGATTCGCGAGCGAGCATGGAACGCGCGTTTACGCGCTATTCGTTGTCCTCGATGTTTCGTCTTACTTATCGAATATTCGCGAAGCATACGTTCCACCACTCAATTCCTTTTCCACGCGGACATTATTATCGTATTCCTTGATTCGGTCAATGATAACCGTGAGTCATCGTTCTAATTCGCCGTGTCGGGTCCCACGTATCACCGACCCCGATCCTTTCTTTCCGCGTGGTTCGCGAGTTCTCGCCGATTCACCGGGAGGCGATTCGAAAGAGAAAAAAAACGATAAGAATCCTTCCACGGCCCCTGACCAACCCTCACCCCCACTACTCGAGAGCAGTGGAGGGATTTACGGGGATATCTCGTCGGGACGTCACCAGTTCGCACGTGCGTGTACGCGTACGTCCGCGTAACGCGAAAGAACGACCGGTATGCGTGAACGGCGCGTTAGCGGCACACTGTCACCGAAAAACCGATTTTCTCGAGAGCGGGCTCGATGGACGAGAGCACGTGTCCGGCGTCGCCCTTCCTCCTCGGGATCTTTGACGAACCAATTGCCGATTTTCCGGCGTTCCGAACACGCGACGTACACGTTACTCTTCTCTTGGTGCACCAGATTACGTTTCTCTTTAAAATTCAATATCGTATCTTTTCTTCCTTATCGCGGCCAGTTTCTCTCTCTCGATCGCTATCTCTCCACGATCGTTCCTTCTCCCTCCTCTCCACGTTCTATTTGTCTTTGTTTGTCCGTCCCCCGTCTCACTCTGTCTCTCTCGCTCTCTCACTCTCTCTCTCTTTCTCTCTCTCGCTCTTTCTCTGTCGCTCTCTCTCTCTCCCTCTATCCCCCTCCGTCCCTCGTTGATTTTCTCGCGCGCGTGTTACGCACAGCTCTCGGGGGCCACGGCGGGGCTCGACTTCGATATTTCTGCGATTTATTGCGGCGCGACTTAGAAATGCATCTAATGCGGTGCACGCCGCATAGAATGCATGCATGCACCTTGGCGGGGAGGGCGAGCTACGGAGAGCCGAGAAGTCGGAGTCGAGTCGAGCGGAGCCAGCGCGCAGGATATGCGCATGCGCCGCGGATGGGAGCGTGTGTACTCTACTCGCGCGAGCTAGGCTAACGCGAGCTAGCGAATATGAGCGAGCGGATCGAGCCGCGCGCGGTGTCTTCGCTACGTCATTCATTGGCGTGGAGACTTGAAAATCGTCTTGCCATTTTGCGCGATTTCGTTTCTCTCATCGGCATGGCCACCCACGACTCGTCTTTTATCCCGCGCTTGGGCCCGAGTCCGTCGACGAATAACGATCTACCGCGCAAAGCACGTTGAGATCTTCGATCGCGAACTACGACGGGACATTCGTCGAGGACCTCTGTCCCGAGGCGGGAAGGATCGCTTCGGGGAGAGCGTTTTCACTGCGAAGAGGACGCATACGTAACGTTAATTCTCAGCGGCCCCGACCTCCCCGCGCCAATAATCGCCTAATAGAGAGAATCGCCATGACGCTATTAACAAAAGCTCTGAAATATCTTTACTCGCCCGCGAGAACTTCCTGCCGGGAGTTACCGCTGGAATATTCTCCACGGACACGCGCTCTCACACGCACACCCGCTAGAGCGCGATCGAGCGCGCGCGCGCGTTCCTCGGTGGCGGTCGGTGGTATGCGTGTTCACGGCGATGCATCGCGCGCGCCACAATTCGCGGGATGCATGTGTCTGCGTGCATTCTGGTGTTTCCATGTCGAAGCACGGAGCCTATCCTAGAGCTCCGGAGAGCGCGTCGCGGAGTAGGGCTGCTCTCCCTTGTTTCCTTCTCGTTCTTTCCTTCTTTCTTTCTTTCGCTAGCTATCTCGCGCTCTCGCCCTCTCTCGCTCTGGCCTCTCTCGGAGGTTCCCGGTGGGTGGGAGAGGCAACCGGAGCCCCCCGGTAAGTACGACACTGCATGATTTTTTGACGACCGATGAAAGTTACTCGCGAGATATTCTATTTTAAACTTTCGGCCGACAGCCGCTCTGTGTACCTCCGCCCCCACCACGTCGCCCTTGCTGCCGCGAGACTTCCTACATCGTGATAATTCCTGAAAAGGAGGAAGCCATTTTGCGCGCTTCTGCACCGCGCGCGGCGGCGGCGGCAGGTCGGAACTTTACTCGAACGGCGCGATACCGCACTCGCGACGGTTCTTCTTCTTCTTCGGTTTTTTCGTTTTTTTTTTCTCTCCATTACCCACCACTCTCGAGTGGGGGGATCAAAGGTATGACGCGTCGCGGTCATCGGACACGTTTCGTTTTCAAACTAAGACGCCGCGGCGCCATAGGTACTGGGGATTTTGCCATTCGAATCGTATAATCGTAATAGCTCGACGTGCTCTCGATCGTCGCCAGGTATTCCGACAATTTAAGTAAAGCCGATTTTCCTACGTCGACGTTGGGAAACGAGCGGAAACGATGTATAGCGAGAGAAGAATTTACATTAAAAACCTTTTCCGTTTCGAAACGCATGGACGAATACCGCGCCGATCTATAATTCCTACGAGCTTCAACGTCAACAATTGCTGTACCATCGCGTGACATGGATATAGAGAACAACAAAAAAAAATGAGGAAAATAATAGGGAAAAAAAAATAAAACAGAGGGAAAAACATTTTCAGTTACCGTGCGTGGGACACACGATACGTACACACGAACGCCCTCGGTCCACGGATACATTGCGGACATGCGCGGATGATCTGTCGGCTGGTCCCGCGGTGCCTTTTTCTTTTTTTCGCTCTCCCCACCCCCGGGCGCTCCGATACTCCGCCACCCTACCCGGCCCCCGATCCACTCCGCGCCCTGCCCCGGTCACCCCCCCCCCCCTCCTCCACCATCCCGATCCACGCGGTGTAGCCTCTCTGCGCGCCACGCCGCCGCCGGCCCGCTCGCTTTTGTTTTCCTCTATTTTCCGGTTTTTCCGGGCGGGCTGCGCCGGACACACGGCGGCCGGTGGTGTGTGGCGCAACAAGTAGCAGATTATAAAAATCACTCGCTGGCCCGGGGGCGTGTTGAGGGGGGGGAGGAAAAAAAAGGAGAGTGAAAGAGAGAAAAAAGAATGTAGTCACGTTCGGCGAGCGAGCGAGCGCGGGGAAAAGAGAGAGAGAGAGAGAGAGTGAGAGGGGAGGACGTGGATCGAGCAGCGCGAGAGGGATGGAGTCGGTGGGAAAGAGAGCCGGCGAGCGGCGGAAGAGGAAGGTGATATCGAGTGAAAGAGATGTGGGAGGGAAAGAGTGAGAGAGGGGACCGGCGAGAGAGCGCGATTGCGGGAGCGTGAGAGAGATGCGGGCGTAGGTACACATTTACCCATACATATGTATGTTTCTTCGTCTCCCCTCCGAGTTTCCCCTCGCTCTCGCTACCACCCCACCCCCCCTTCCGCCCTCTCTTGCTCACTCTCTCGCTCCCTCTCACGCACCCGCGCGCGTACACTCGAACGACCATCCTCCTCCCACTCCTCCTCCTCCTCCCCTCTCCCCCTCGCACTCCGCCCGCGCCTCATCGCTGTACGCTACTCGACTCTCTCCTCCTCTCTCGCGTGCCACCCTCTCGCTCTATCGTGCGCGAACCGTGCGTGGCGATTTACATTAAACGCTGGTCCGTTGCCTCCCGTTCCGCAGAGACGCGTGAGTGTTGCCGAGGGGCGAATGGAAAGAGATGGAGCGAGCGAGCGAGAGGGGGGACCCTGGGAGAAAGAGTGAGGGAGAGCAACGGGGGGAAAGGGGGAGAGAGTTGCAATACCACCGAGCGAGAGGAGAAAAGGGGCTCTCTCTCTCCCGTTGGACGGAGGAGAAAATCGTCCGAAAATACGCGGATTCGAAACGCAACGAACCAATATGCGCGAGTATTGCACGGCAAAAAAAAAACTGGACATTTCTCGATCCCTGGTATTTCGATTATAACGCGTGTATATCTCGATGCATGCCACTCGCGCCGGCCTGCAAAATATATACCGGAATCGAAAGGGTCGTTGCGCCACGAAGATTTAGCGAAGCGAACTATATTGTACGTACGCGCGAAATATTTTACGGCTCGAGCAGTTTTCTTGGAAACGATTATAATTATACGATAACAATCGGCAAACGGGCCTGTTGGACGAGCGAGCTCCTCTCAACGGCCGGCCGATGCAACGATGGAAAGATACAACGATGCACTTTATCGGCCGATTCGACCAGACCTACCTCTACCCCTGCACAACCGTTGCATTCTTTCGCTACGCGTTTACGAACGGGGGCCACCCTATCGTCGAATTAAAAAAAAAATATATATATCTGGCGTAGCATGCGCTCGTAGGGGATTCCTCGTGATTTGTTATTACCGGCATTGCAATTTATACCGCTGACCCTCGTCCTTTCTGATCTCGAGTCGATCGATTTTCCGTGAGGTCAATGACCCTCCTTTCGCTCCCCTCGCCAGCTCGATAGAAGAAACGAAATGCACACTTTTGTCGATGGCCTTCGATGGACACCAATTCCGCCATATTTATCGGGCATTAGGATACACTAGGATGCGCTAGCGTAAACTATATATTTACTATGAGAACGATCAATACTCACAATTCTGATGGGACTGCACATTATACGCCGAGCGCTCACGTGTCCGCGCGTTATTTACACAATGCGTTAAATAAATTTTCCACCTCGCCTCCTACCCTTTGAAATATATCGAATTGAATATTTTCAGCGACGACGCGCGGGTACAGTCGCGTTGCGAATTATTCCCCCCCCCCCCCCCGTAACAGGGCAGAATGGCAATCGAATTTTTTTTTGTTTCCTCGCCCCCGCAAACGACGCTGCGGCGCTTTTGAATTCGATTAGAATTTGTTTGTTAGTCGCAGGGACTACAAGGACCTAGAATTCGATGGAAAACACGCGGTGCGACAGCTTGGCACGAAGACAATTCCCAACGTGTCCGTCGTTCCCCCTTTCCTCTCTCTCTCTCTCTCTCTCTCTCTCTCGCGGGCGTCCGTCAAAAATTGCAACTTGCTTGCGCGACCGCCATCTTTGTCAGTGACAGTTCCTAATATTTTCGTGGTCATGCGTAAGAATAAGTTGCACAGCATTCGCTCGATCGGCGAAGAACGTAGGTTGCCAAGACCCGGAAAAAGGAGAGGTGGGTTTTCTAGAACGACTAAAAATAGCGTGCACACTCGTGAAAATAAAATGGCAGCCGAGTACTAGCAGAAGAAGAAGAAGAAGAAGAAGAGGAGGAGGAGGAGGTGGAGGAGGAGGAGGAAGAGGGTGATGGTAGTAGAGGAAGCAGAGGAGGAAAAAAAGGAGGCAAAGCATCTAAAATTGGCGGGACAAGCTTTGCCAATACACCGCGATGGCGGGGTTTCTATGGCTAGGTGGTAGGAGAAACTTTACATCGCGTACGTAAGTATTCTAGCGTCAGAGTAGGACGAACCTAGAGACATGGTGAGGAAATAGCGGAGAATGCACCCGAAAGCGCGAATAAGAGGAACAACGAAAATACTCGCGGATACGCAAGGAACAAGGGAAGACATTGTATATTAATAGACTATCGATATTAGCGAGGCTCACGCAATTCGCGCCGTTGAATAATAAATCGAGGGTACGACGTTCTTCCTAAGGGTTGGACGGACAAAGGAAATTGCGATCCGTCCTTCTCCGCGTGTCGCGTAACGTCATTTCGCCTCTGTTTACCGAACGAACGGAGAAAGAGACAACGGGGGAAAAAAAACGCGTCGGCGAATGTATTGGAAAGTCGTATAGTCGCGTTTCCGCGGTCGAACAAAGGAACCTGCCACGGATCATTGTTGCGAGTTCCAAAAGTTGTCGGCGTTGCGGTGCGAAAGAATAACGTCACGTGTTATTTTATTATAGGGAGGTGCTAATGTACCGTGAATTAAAATATTAGCGGTATTTACGATAAGGGATATACGGAAAATCCGGGAGAGATGGAAACCACTGACGATAGACTATCGAATTTCGCAAACATCGCAAAATTTAGTCACGGATTAAACGTAAGTAGGACGAGAAGCGAGTTTTCTTGCGACTCTTTGATCGCAGTCGCGACTCTGGGCCTTACGTCTAAAAGAGTTGAGGAGAGAGGGATGAAAGGCTGCTCCATTGAGAAAGAAGGAGAAAGAGATCAGAAGAGGGGAAGAGAGAGAGAAGGGAGCAAGACCGCCGACCTTGATGAAAATAACTCGTTGAACTGACCATACCTTCTACACGTCAAATTAAAAAGTTTCTCTCGCGCGAAAGAAATTCTTGCCGTAATTTAATCAAATTTACGGTCTACCGCCCGACAGCATTTCATCTCTCTTCCTTTCTTTCTTGATAATTAAAAATTATTCCTCGCGCATCGTATCCAAAACACAAGTATCCATCAGCGTTGGTATTCGTATAACGCGTCGTCCCGGATACTTCTGCCAGCAATGGTAAGTTTTATGCTCGCGTCAAGCTTTCGGAATAAAGCGTCTCGACTCTAGGGTCGATCGTATTTTTAATCGTATTCGACGCGATTCGAGATATAAGTGGAACAAATAAACCTTGGTATGTATACTTCTTTCTTGGCGTGCCGTAGAATTGCAGTAATTAATTACTTTACGCGTGCCGCGAGATAAAAGAGGTTGAAAATCGCTGCTCCAGAGGAACAAGGAAAATTTATCTTTTTTTTCGAGTCGACCTTTGAATAATAGGACCGATGAATGGATTCGCGCACGAACGCGAAAAAGAATGGTCCTACTTATGACGGTCGGGGAAGAGGCTTAAAGTGAGGGCAGGATCGAACGATCCTTTTAGATTGGACTAGATCCCTCGTTCGCGTCGTTTTACCGACACGGTAAACCCTGAAACCGAGGTGCCTGGTGGCGCCTCCGCTACCAGCAGATGACATCGTCGAACTGCACTTCGTGGTACGTTTACTATATAGGTTTGCTTCCTGGCTATTGTTTTTCGAGCCAGCATTGTTGAAATTCGATAAACATCCAACAGGGGTGATCGAAAAATCTCGGATCGACGTTCGAACGTTTTGGGGCAATTTTGATTATTACTCCGAATCTGCCTCTCGATCCTAATTTCGCGATAGAGATTTGTACGCGTAGTCCGAATGACAGTATCTTGGTTTCCGCGCTTCTAATCAATTGTCCGTCCGATCTCGTAACTGATTTTATTTGATAAACTAAAATTGGAATTAAAATCAAATATTGGACGGCTTTTGATACTTCCCCCCGTTACCTTTTCAATGTTAATCCGGTACTCATAGCGAACGCCTCTCAAATTAGATAGCGCAGAAATAGAGGCTATTTAAATTTCAAATGGTATTTGTTCATTCAACGAGGTTTTACTATCGTCGGTCAGCACTCGGATGTACGAGATTTTATATTTACCTAACGTTTCAACCGAACGCGTGCATTCGCGCAGATAAATCATCATCGTCTGGCTGGCGTGACGCATAAATATAAACACCCGACCTGTCGTCACCACTCCGCCGAGGGTCAACCTTTTTTACCGCCCCGTTTTGATAGCCTCGCAATGTGTTACCTGCGCGACCTGGCAGCCACTCCCTCGAATGCTCACCGGAAGGGGTTGAAAAAGCATTTCCCAAGCAAAAAATCTCGATGGAAAACACGATTAGAGGGTGCTTTGTAGAAAGGTAGGGGGTCGTAAGAACGAGGGGGGGTGCCGGGACCCCACCCCTGGCAGGTTGCCCTTTTTTGGATCCACTCTTTTTTTGCGCACCTGAGAGCCGGTGGAAAAAAAAACAATACCGTGAAAGGTTCCCTTGACGTGGGGTAGATCTCAAATCGTGCATACACACGCTTAGGTACGTCTCTACCTGCGCCACGACCCTAGTTTTTTTTTCATTACACCTCAATTTCCCTCCACTCGGGGTAGTACTCTGGAATGGATTTTGTTTCTTTTTCGACGATTCACCGTTCACGAGCAATCATCGATGACAAAGTACGACGACATGCTCGTACCCCGCCCCGTGTAGGTGTGAACGCACACGTAGATGTACATGCGCGCGCTGTCTTAACGTCCAGTGCTCGTTCAGTGAAATTTCGGAATTACCCCGGGCAGGCTCTTGCCGGCGTGTACTTTGCAAATTAAATAACATTGCAATGGGTTAACGAAGTGTAGACTCTGTCGCTCGGACGCCTATCAGGACACCCTGCCCCCTTCTTCCCCGACGATCGCTTCGCAAGGACCCCCTTCCCTCGCGATTTACCATCTAAGTGTCGCCCCTCACGTCCCCCACCCCGCGGCCTATTTTACCCCACTTTCGCGTCTTTTCCCCTCTTTCGCTTAAGGCTTGGCCATCCCACTCACCCCTGCCACCTTCGCGACTTATCCCCACCCCTCGAGAACTCACCCTCCAGGAAAAATAAGCAGCCGGACACCTTACCGGGCGTCGCGCTGCTCTGACCCGCCGATTGGCCATCCTTGGAGCAGCGGTTAACTTCGAGTTTTGCCTGTCCATGGAAATATTCGATCTTCAAAATGGTTACGCTGCCCCCCCTCCCCCGGACTACCATTTCTATTAACCTAACGCGATTCGTTCGTTCGCTTTTGTATTACGGACGAGATACGAGCGATTCTACGAGGGAGTCCTAACGAAACGACAAATTCATTATTTGACATAAACTATTTTACCGATCGTCGTACGGACATCGAACGGGAATATTTGTTTATTTATCAGTTTCGTTTGCCGAACACGCGATAGAGGGTGAGGGAGAGAGAAACGGAGCACGGAGGAGCGCGATGGAGATTTATTAGGTGCTAATTAAACACTCAGATCGTTGATGTCGGCTCTGCAACAAAATTCAAACTGTTTATCGCTTCATAAACGTTGTTTGGGGAGTCGCGATAGGTGATGTTTTCACGTACACACGCCAAACAAACGAGGGACGGCAAATATATTTACCCCGGGCTCCGAGCTTTTTAACTAATTACATCATTATTTTGCACCGTCGAACATACAGATTTTTATCGTATTGCCTTTCGTGCGCGCGTCGATGAAACGCGTCTCACGTGCACACGAGCAAAGAGACCTAACGTCAGCCAATTGTTTACTCCGAACTGACTTTCCCCTCAGCTTGCTACTTATCCTTTCAATTATGCAAACGGCGGAAAAGTGTGTAACCGGAAAAATCTTGGTTGAAATGTCGTTCATTAAGCAGTCTGGTTTCCGTGCGATAAAAGGAAAGGTTGTCCCAGTGTCGGTGGCGTTTCAGTACCTGGCCGAAAATCGAAATGCAAATGTCCCGAGACCCCCGTAGGGGCTCTTTAAATCTCTCGCACGTTTACCGGCTTGGCTCGCTTGTTTATTTTTTAATTAAAGTCTTCCGCGGGCACAGCTTCTCCTGAAACGGTGGCGGGATTAAAAAAGGTCCCCCGGAGTTATTAAGCTAATAATGTGTCCCGTGCCGCGTTTGCGTGCCTCCCGCGCTCAAGCCGGAGCGAAGGAAGGTGCAACGGGAGAGAAAAAAAAGATGGTCGGAGAGAGAGAAGGTTTGAGAAAAAGGTCTGCGGATGGGAAAGGGCCTGCGAAAAGTGGGAACGAGACGGAGGGTGGGAGAGGGAGCGAGAGACACGGGGCGGGGGATCAAAGAGAGAGAGGAAGACATTCGCCAGCGAAAAGGGGACCAACGGGTACAAAAAAAAAATCACTTGGGCACGCGTGCGATTCTACCTTGATCCTCTCATTGATTCCTCCCTCTCTCGCCGATAGCAACGAAAGTTTGGGAGGGGAAAAAAAAAACATACGACTCGCTCTCTAAAGCGATCCCCGAGTGCCGACGTGCGGTCGTGTAGTTTACTCTGCGTACTAATGAAGCTCCGCCCGCTATTCGGTCGACGGGGGAAAAAGAAAGAAGTTTTGGGTGGAAAGAGTTGGCCGCATTAGCTCCGTTTACCTGGCCAGACACTTTCTTTTTTTCTTTTTTCTTTTTCTTTTGACAATTCGGCGATCGAGACGGGAAAGTGGGCTTTTACCGCGAAACAAACAAACTAATTCGTACTACTTACGAAAATCTGATTGCAGGATCCCGCGCTAAAGGATCCCTCTCATTTTCTTCGCATTTGTAAAATCTCGTTACGCGGTAGGCATCGTTGGTTTTGTTCGTCGGTGTAATCGCGAGCACTGTCGATAAACGACTTTCACTCATCACTTCCGATCCCTCTGTCGTCGATATTAAAATTAATTTTTCTCGTTCTCAAATCAACGCGACAGCGAGACCAACGATTATCCGTACTGTGGCATTCTTTTTATACCCGCACGTAAAATTACACCAGCCTCGCTGTACTCTCGATACGCGCGAGTTTCATCGACAGGTGTGCAGAATCGTATCTCCTCCTAGAGGCGGGGAAAAATTGTAGTTTTTCCTCGATGAAAAAGATCCACTTCGCTTCGACGCAATGTTTCATAAACTACGCGTAAACGAGGCTCTGATTATTCTCGGCGGGAAAACTTATCCTTTTCCGCGAGACGCATACACGTTTCGGAGCGAGAGTAGAGCGTCTGGGATGTAGAGAGAGAGAGAGAGAGAGAGAGAGAATAAGCGGTCGTCAGAAAAGAAGAAAGTAGGGAGAGGCATTGGAGGGTGAAGCGGCTGCAAAGAATGGCTGGAGGCTGTGGAAGGATGGAGGAAGGAAGGTCCGCACGGCTCACCCTCTTAGAACCATTCCCCCCCCCCACCCCCATACCCCACCCCCCTCACCTCCCTCCACCGCCGCCACCTCCTCATCCTCCACCACCTTCTCCAGCACCCTCCTGCCTCTTCCTGGCCGTCATCTCCGGGGCGATTTTCCACGGCACCTAAGAGAAGGGGCCAATGAGACGCTGGGCGTCGGTATTGATCCGAGGCGTCGTCCAGGAGACGCCCGCTCCAAGACGCCCGGCTTGCCCGGCGCGAGAGAGCGGCACCGCAGTTCCAGATAAAAGGACGAAAGCCGTTCCTGGAGACGAGCCGCGGGACCATTCGCCGCATTCTAGAACTTCCCCTGAAACCTCCCAGGATTCGCATGACTCGTCGATTTTTTTTTTTTGCATAATATTTTCCAGGAGACAACCCGTCGCGCGGCCATTCTTTTTGTTCCGCGGGAAACGATCGAACGACCATTCGGGAAAAAATTGAAAAAAATACTCGCGCGGCGAGAGACTCGTCGAACGCGTCCGATTTCCGAGTATATACGATCGGTCGACGCGAGTAAAATCGATCTCGCTCGATCGGCAGCGCGAAGCGCTGTGAGGCGGCTGACGGAAATCAGTGGGGAAAACGTAAAGAAACGAGTGCTTTGAATTAACGCGTAACGGTTAATATCGTGGCAATTAACGGTGATTTAGCCGCTCGACGCGGTCGGTTTTCTGCAAAATTGCTCTCCTTCTTTCGTGCAACGAAACTCATCTACGCGGCCGTGCTTAAAGTTAATTATACTTTGCGTTATTAATCACACCCGGTTACCGTGGTCGCCCCGGGTAACCAACGTCCACGCCGCCGTCAACGCGGAACTCCTCGCTAACGGGACAAATTTTTAATCGAGGCTTCAAACTAGCCTTTGATCCTCCTTTCCTTTATTTGGTCGTTACGTTCGGAGGGAACCCCTGGGGGATTAGTCTCGCGATACTTTTTTTTTTTTTTTTTCTTTCCACGTGCCGCGTTTCGTCGGCCGAACCGTGTAAATTACTGCCACAGTTCTCGATGCCCAGTCATTTCCTGCCGTTGCCCAATCATAATGTACTCGACGCGGAGTATCGTCATTCCTGACCGCCATTCCATCGCGTTAAAGGCCAACCGAAACTTCTCCGGGCCAGCGAGTTTTACGAAAGGCCATTAAAATCCATTCTCGGCTCGGATACGCCGAAGACGATGCATCTCGCGGCACATAAATAATGTATAAACGAGAACGTAATACCGCGAGACCGTTATCTAAGCCGATCTTGAATTGAAAGGACTCTCCGAAGAAGAAGTGGGATTCAGGGTGGATGGACGGCGCCCAGGCTTTCAGAGGAACGAAGGTACCAGGACGTGCTTCTCCTTTTATTTTCCTTCAATTTCCTTCCTTTCAGGTTTCCCATCAGCCTTTCCATTAATATTAAAACGGTAGCGTGGCCTCGCGAGGGCTGTTTCAAAGAGGGGTGCCGGTATACCAGACCGTGCTTGGTTCTCCGGAGGTACAGTGGATGTAGGGTGGGGGGAGGTGGGGGTGGTGAAGGACCACGGCGACGGAGGGGTAAGGGGTGTTTAGCTCGTTTTTCATCTTGATCTTCTAGAGTTACCAATTTGAACTCGCTAGACTCTCTCTCGCCTTGCCCCCTCCCCTCTCCCACCCGCCCCTCTTTCACTCTCTCCCTCTGCCTCTCGTTTCCCTCGTCCCTCCACTCCGCGCTTCGCCTCGCCTCGAGAGCGTTTCAGAAAGGAAGCCATTTGTCAGGCGGTAGAAAAATCATGACGGATAGATTGGTATTAATACGTTCGCCTCGGAATTATTGCATCGGAGGGTTGACTATCGGTTTGCGCGAGGGCCGATGATCCTCCCCGAGGTGGAGAATGGCAATTGCGATCCGGTTAGAAGAAAAATTACGTCGGGCTCGTGGGAAAGCGCTCGTTTCTCCTCCTTGGAACGGTAAGTTGGCAATTTTTGTGATCGTGACCCGGTCCTTTCTTGCGCGACCCTCCGTTGCCGCGAGGCAACCCTTCAGGGTCGACCAACGGTCAGCGAACCCCCTGGTTTCGGCATTATGGGAACCGGTTTTTCGGATGCGTCGCGCAGCCGGAATTTTTCCACGGAATTTTTATCGCGAACCCGTTCGACCGGTCAGCCTAACCTATGTCCAGGTGGTCACTTCCTGGCCACCCCTAGTTTGGGTCAATTTTACCTCCCCCCGCGCACTCGTGATTCCCCTCGCGCACGAGCTGTTAGGACTTCTTAATTCCGCGACACGATCGTGTGCGGCACCGTAATGCACGTTTGCCCGATTATACTTTGACGCGTTCTACCCTACCCGCTTTGACACGAATAAATGCAATCTTATTTTTTAGCGCGTGGATACGCACGAACGTCGATGAAACAAATCGGCCGACGGCGTCGGTTCGTTGCTTCACGAATGACCTAACGAGTGACTAAATCCATAACACGTCGATGTACTCTCTTCTATTTTTTTGTTATTCTTCCGATTAATCCAACTCTTCCGAAGTTCCTTCCAACGTTTCGGCCTCGACAAACTGTACCGTCCTCGTCGACAATTAATCTTGATCCTCGCAGCGTAATTCATGGTGCTTTTTGCGCTCGAAATAAACGCGCGACATCGGTTGATACCACGTTGAGGAGTTTAGCTCGCCTCTTCAGTGTTTTACATTTACATTCGATGGCAAGTCACCGTGTGGGGCGGTAGCGCCGTGGCGGAGGGCAACGGGGCTGCCAGGGGGGAGGGGGGGGGGTGATGTTTTGCAAGATCTGCTCGAGAGACCATTCGTCTTAGTATCTGCCTCGGGGGTGGAAGGGGGGCAGGGAGGGTGGAGGGAGGGGGGGGGCGGTGAAATATAAGCTAGATCTACGGGAAAGATAAATGAATCCATCCTCCTCCCCCGTCACCGTTGCCGCCCTCTTCGTCGTAGCTCCCCCTCGCGCTACCCACCCCCACCCCCACCCCCCCCTTCCCGCAAAGAGAAGAGAAAATCACCCGCAAACAAGAATAGCGTCTTCGTGGCTTCCGTTCGTAAGCGCCGCGAACCGGAAAAAGAAGGAACGCGGAAGGAACGTTTCAATTACTCATCGTTATTTCGCCGCGGTAACTCCCGATGTTGCGGAGCCTCTGATATTCGGAGAAATTCGTGCCACTATCGGGAAGAACGAATTTTACTATCGTAACGGATTTATTTCACCGCGAGGTTCTTCGTCGTCGAGTCTCGGGGAAATTTAATGATGCCGGTGACTCGATGTTACTCAATGTTAACCTCCTGCTCACGGAGGTGTACCGAGCAACGGTGAAAGAGGGATACGTACGATTCGCGGGGTTTTGGACGATGCGCTCGTAAAGAAGTCCTCTCTCAACCGAGGTGAATTGTATGTAGAAACGATACGCAAGGTGCGCGCGACTCATTGTCAGCGAACGAAAGCAAGGGAAGAAGATTAAGAGGGGCCGCGGATGACAGGATAGAGAGAGAGAGTGAGAGAGAGAGAGAAAAAGAACTCGTGGCCGAATAAGAAAGCCCGGGGTTCCACGGGCTCACGGCCGGCATCTGCAAAGTCGGCGCCTTAATTCTTCTTCTCCTCCTCCTCCTCCTCCTCCTCCTCTCTTTCTACCCCGATGGATAAGCATCGGTTTTGCATACGATCGCCATTTTGCGGGGAGCATAATTTAAATTTCGTTCCATTGTTTTGTCGCTCTTCTTACGCCCCTCCGGGCCCACCCCCGGTTGAGCGTTCGAGTCGCCGACTCGGGGGCCACCCTCGCCCCCACCCTCGTCGCGCAACCCTCCTTGCACCACCGACTCGCTTTAAAGCCCCCCCCCCCAACCCCCTCGTTCCTCCGCAACCACCCACCCCCGCCCCCCGTGCCGGCGTGCCCTGGAAGAGGCGGCCATTTGCATGAAATTAGAATCAGAATTTTCTTGCTAGAAAATTAGCCTCTCGCCACCCAGCGTCGCGACCGTGCCTTGCGAAAATTTTAATTAATTCACGGAAGCTCGTGGAGGTTAGCGGTGTCTCGGGGGTCTAAGAACGATCGGTGAAGGGTTGAGGGAGTGAGGGGGGGAGGGGCAGACTCCGTACCCAACCATCCTCGTCTCGCGCGATTTATTTATCCTCAAGCTTAATCCTCGCTGCGCGTACGAATGCGTCGCGCTTCGCGATATCCGCGAGCGATCTTCATTTCGACCCTTCCGACCGCGACTTCGCTGTTAATTAACGTTCGGTTCGCGAGTAGGGAGACCGGAAAGACTGAAAGATGCGAGCGCGGTCGGAGAATGTAACGTTTCAATAGGACGCGACGCCGTCGCGTCGCAGTCGCAGTCGCGTCGTTCCAACCCGTTCGCGGATTCTTCAAAGCGGGGGCACGGCTCGCGCCGCCCGCCGTTCTACTTTCCATAAATGGGATTTGTTAATTTGAAACGATGCGCGGCATAATTACGCGAGCTCGCGATACTTATAGCTGTAAGTATTTCATCGTCGTATTAAGCTCGTAAGCTCGTTATCTCCGCAAAAGGTACGATAGACCCTTGGCTCCGTCGTGGCAATGTACGGCACGGGTAGGAGGACCCGCGCGCGGAGCGTTTCATAGCGTTTAGTCTTTATGGCGTGCGGTTCTGCAGCCATCTCTGCGAGCAAGCTCTTCTCCGCTCTATACTCTATACTCTATACCTCACCCCTTCGTCCCTCCTCGGCTACGTCGCCCACCCGCCCGCCTCTCAACGCCTCTCGCCTACGTTGCGCTGCCAGCCCAACCTTCTCTCCGAGGCTGACTGCGCTACGGCTTCGCTACGAAACAATGGACCGAAATAAATAGCCCGTCTTTCGTCTTTTGTTTCTTGGGGGTCCATTGTTGCCGCCCGTAGATAAGAAAACAAGAGACTCTGTCGCCGTGTTTACGAGCCCCGGCCGAGGCTTCTGGATGCTGCGCGGCCCCCTTTTTGCTTCGCTCAACGGCACACACCACCGCCTCCGCAACCTTCCCTTCTCGTTCTGTCTCACCGCCATCCCCCCCCCCACCTCCCCCTGTCATCCTCGCTATCCTCCTCCTCCTCCTCCTCCCAACGACTGATCCACCACCTACTCTCCTCTCTCGTCCACCTCTCGTTCTTCTTCGTTCTACCTAATCCTTCTCGTGCCACTCGACGTTCTTTGGAATCCTCCTGACACTAGGCATGTCAACCATTCTCTCCTCGACTATTCGTCATCGAAGGTACCGAGAATCTCGCGCGAAAAAAAAATTGGAATCGTTTGGTTCACCCTTTACTCTAACGAATCAGTGGGGCGCTGTTTAGCTACTTCATCGGACAGCTCGATTACCGATGGACACGCGGTTATGCGCTTCGAGATCGGATGCTCACCAGTGGTCACGGTTGAAGTGAAATTCAAGTATAGTAAACGATTCTTCGGTCCCTCGAGCGAATACTAGAAACAAGTTTTTTTATACTCGTCGGTTTGAATATATAGAAGGTTTATTAATTAATAGTGGAATCAGGGTAGAATAATGACAAAATTGGGTTTCTCCCGTAAAAAGAGTTTTAATTGACCATTGGCACCAATGTTTGCCACTTATTTTACAGACTTACCTGTAAAAAGAGAAACGACATTAAATGTCAATTATTCGTCGTGCCCTTTACCCGATTGCACACTTAAAATTTTGGTCAACGTATCATTAATCAGCACGTGTTCATTCGTCACTATACTTTACTAATTCCCTATGTATGCGCTCATCTACATTATCCGCGCTACGCAAATGCGCGGGATAATTTGAGGAGTACGATGTACTTTACATATATTGTACTTACCAATGACACCGGTTAACGCAACATTCAACTCTATATCTTACTCCAAACAATACCGTTGGACATTTCGATATCTAACAAAGTCCTTTCTCGCTATTCGTTATCAGATGTACCGTCGTTCTTTCGCCGCGTTTTCGTTTCACCGGGTCCACGTACGCGCGACACGTGAATCGCATACGAGAGGTCTGCACGCGCATAGAAAATTTCGGGTCCTTTCCTTCGGCGCGACAATGGGGCAAAGGAAGAAACAACCGGTCGCAGACGGTCGGCGCGGGGTTACCGAGGACATTGTTGCGCTGCATTCACGAACGCGAGGAGCGGTTCCGTGTATTTTGGGGGCCAGGAGTACGCACCCCTGGACACTGGACATCGGCCAGTCGAGGTCCCGTTGACCGGGGGAGCCTAATTTCGAAAACGGCAAACTGGTTTGTCCAGTTTCCACCTTTATTCGACTAGCGGGTAGAGAGGCCAGTTAGGGTTGCCCGCGTATCGGCGACTGGACCCAAAAAGTAGACGCGGGGAGGAGGGAGGAAGGGAGGAGAAACCGGGGGGGAAAAAGTATTTGCGACGGTCACTTTTTCGAGCGTGTCCAGTCTACCGGCCGCTACTGGACGAACCATAGTGGACAGTCGTTTTCTCCTTTTTTTCGCGATCGGTCGGTACCCCGTTTCTCGGGGCAGTGCAATTTCGTCGGATTTTTCGTGAGTATCGTGCGACGCGGGAAGGGGGAGGGGGAGAAAAGAGATCTCAAGACGAAAGGGGAGGATTTGAATATCAAGAGACAAGGTCTCGTTACGAGCCGAGTATTTAACTATCCGCTGGCACTCGACGCGAGTCGATTAAAATCGAATGGTTTCGAGTGGGAGACATCGCGGGGAAAGAAGATCGAAGCTAGAAATAGAAGGGTGGTACTAAAAAGAGCTCTCTCAGGGTTTCTTAGACCATGGGCGCGTTGGTGCGCCGGTTACGTCGTTTCTCAACCCTCCTCCGTTTCTCTCTCACTTTCTCCGGGGGCTCTATCCGGGAGAAGTTGGTGTAATTCAAATTCGGTTAATTCCGGTGATTTTTCAAAGTTTCATTAGACACCGCAGGGATAGGGAGGAGGGGTGGGAGGGATGGAAGCCCCCGTGGGTGAAGTATGGCCCTATACTTTACTCTGCGGTCGGCGAAGGCGTCTTAGGCAACTGGAATCCTGGAATAACAGGACTCGCGAGTATGAGGATAAAGTGGATGGAGGATGGTGGGAGGACCGGGAGGAATATAAGGGTGATGGGTACACCGAAGCAAAGGATTGCCGTGCTCGAAAAGGAGACGAGTGGGAAGTGCGATGGTCTGAAGGAGATTCGAAATTGAAGCCACCCCCGATTTAGATTAGACGAATTTGTATTGTCCTCGAGGAACCGGGGAATTATTTTCAAGAAAAGTGATTGCGGTGACGAACGACCGTTTTCGCCGTGAGTGTCGGTGATGTAGCAAATGTTGTTAACGCGTTCATCGTTGAATACGTCCGTCAGTCTTTGTAGAAAAATTGCTTTTGGAGAAATTCGGGATAACGTTTTCTTGCGTTAAACTTAACCTTCCGCTAGTAGCACGATTCTGACACCAATTCTTATTATTGGTATTTCAAAATTTTGAATTGTATTAAACTACTTTTGGATACAAGTGAAAATGGAGAAACTGAAAATGAGAGGAAAAACTCTGTTACCGAAGCAATCGGTGCACAGCAGAAAAAAAATTTCCGAGTGGGCTTACTCATCACCCGGTTACTAACGGAACATTAAAACAGCTTCGAAATTCGAATCGATATTGGCTCGCTAATCGAAACCGGAACTAGTCCAAACGTCAGCTTCGAGATTCCGTCGTGATTACTTTTTGTCGTTACGTTTGAGTAAAAGGGCAAAGGGAAATCCATTTTTGGAATCGTCGGGAAAGTTAACGTTTTCGTCGATCCTCGACAAAGATCCAGGAAAGTGTCAATAACGCCAATTAGATCGACGGACGGTTAAGCAAAAACAGTAACGACCCACCGTATCGCGTATTCCTTCGTCATTTCCAGGACAAGCGGTTGCGTGGAGGATGGTATAATTCGTTTGGGTGGGAGGATAGAAAGGGCTCGCAGGAAGGCCCTCGAGCGTATTGCGTGTCCACATGGCGCGGCATCTGCTCGGCCTCGATACATCGTGATTTTTTCACCCAGTTTTCGGATTTTTCAAACGAGCCACCTTCCTTCCGGTCTACCTGCCACTCGCGTGCACACGTGTAGGCGAGCGCGCGCGCGCGCGACCCCTTTTCCTTTCGCCGTCGCGAATGTCACGCAAAGTGACTCCCACCGTGAATAAGTAACGATAGAAAGGAGTCCGCAATTTTATCCGGCAATCGAAGGGAGGGTGGTAACCTTCTAACGGTTCGCCGTATCGGGGGAGGATCCTTTCGCGTGCCACCCTTGGGTCACTCCACCATTTTCGTCGCGGGGCGTATTTCGAACACGCGGGACACCGGGCAATAAGGAAACTACCGATCTCCCCTGACGTTTCTTCCACGTTCGAAATGGTCCCTTTCGAAACGAAATCGACGTTGAAGGAAAATTTAATAGTAGCACGATTCCTGTTGGCAATAACGTTAGGGACGGTCCTTGCAACTAAGTCGTTGAGAACGTGAAATTAAGTAAGTAGAATACACGATTTTTTTTTTTAACGATAACTGGACTACGAATGTTTATGCGTACACGTGTTTCCTATAGGTAGTAGATAACGAATAATACTACCTATATCGCACGTTTGTTTTCTAATCGATTTTTTCTTTTTTTTTTAGGGCAAAATAAATTTGTACTTATATCAATAATATCAATATCAATATTAGTACCGTACTCGCACCAATAATCAATTTGTGCCCAAATACGTACAAGAGGAAAAAATGAGTTTCTAATTTCTACCACTACTTTCTCGACCAGGTCTCGCGTAAAAATACAATCTCCATAAACATTCGCAGTTTAGATAACGACGTTAGGGATTTACAAATAAGGCGTGCCGGGGTAACGTGCTACGAAACGATCTTCTTTCTCGTTTCATTAAGCGTCTCATAAATCCTGTCTCTCTTAATCGAACCACCTCCCCATGGAAAGAATCTCCTCGAGGATCATTTCGGAGGATGGAATTCTCTTCTCTCCCGGGGTAGTCCTTGGGCGAGGGATGGTTTTAATGATTTTTGGGGGTTGCCAGGAAAGGCACCCTTTCTCCGCGACGGGGCAATGGAGGGCGCGGAGGGGCATTTTTAAGCCCTTACTTTCGGCAGGAACCCTTCGTACTCTCTCAGCGAGCTCTCTCCTCGTAGCTTTTACCCCCGGCGAGAAAACCTGGCGGCCGGGGGTGGTTTGTTTCGGGCGGGTTACGGAGGAGAGAAAGGGATGACGGCGATGGGGGGGAAAGAAAGGCCGAGTAGTCGAGGGTGGGTTAGACGGCCCTGCGCGAAAGATGGCTGGCAAAATGGAGGGATCTCTTTCTATTATGCCCCTCGTCCCACGGCAACTGGCTTCTCTCCACGCTCCGAAGAACTCCCTTATCGATCTTTGAAAAACGGGACATACGACGGAGAAAGGTGTCTTTACCAGGCTCTTTGATCGTCGACGTCGACGAACTGATTCCACGCTCGAAATATTTTTTCCCACCGGCCGTTCAACGGTTAACCTTTAATCGATCGCCCCGAGATTCCTAACGTTCGATCGACTTTGATCGTTGAAAGATTATCTTGAATTTATTTATTTTATCGCGCTAGATTAATCGATAAATACCCGTGCCTTTTCTCGCCCATCGACACGCTAAACGCATGCATTTTACTTGTTCGATGGCATAGAGAGGGAAAAATCTATCTTGGGGAATTATTCCGCGTATCGACGTTGACTGGAATAACGTTCGACTTTCATTGAAATTCACCGCGCGAACGAGTGTCTCGGTACATATACGCGCGTAGGGGAAAAAAAAAACATATATTTTCCCCCGGCGTAGCATCTTTTTTTTCTGAACTCGGGTAACGCGATGAAACGTTGTACGGTTAAAAAAGAGGAGATACCCCGGTGAAGTTTCATTCGCGCACCGGCGATGAAACACGGAAAACTGCCGTGGAAAAGCGTAGTGTGATTTTCCTCTTCGCGGCGCGCTGCGTGGCGGAGGAAGCGGTGGGACGGGCAGGAGGGTGGAGGAGGAGGGGGAGGAGGTGGAGGAGGAGATGGAGTGGAGGGAAAAGGAGGAAGGAGGGGTGGAAGGGGGGGAAGTCGCCTTCATTAGTAAACTTTCGTTTAAAATTTCTACCGTTCCGTGGGAGCCGGGGGGTCGACGCCGAACAAAAACAAACGGGCACCTCCCCCCAAACTCGATTTTAACTTTCGAGATATAATTAATTTTTCGAGACCGCGCGACTCCGCGTGTATCATTGCCGGGGAAAAAGAGGAAACGAGACGGAAGGACGGACTCGTTATTATCTCGAGATCCTCTGGTCCGTGGCTCGAGGGAGTAAATATTAACGAGATTACTCTCGGTCAAGAACTTTTTCTTTCACCACCGGTACGAGAATCTATTGGTTATCGGCTACTCTAATTTCTGTGCGCGCCTTTTAACGCGATTAACGTCGGTAAAGAATTTCTTTCTCGCGCCGCTGATACACAAATTAATGCTTTAAGTCTATTCGAACGTTCGTACGCTCTTTTCGTAACTCTTCAACTGAATTAATTAATGGTCGTCTAACTCTATCGTACGAGGACAACCGGAAAACGTTAATATCACGATTGCGGCGGATCATAGTCCCGAAGAAAATGTCATTTAAATTGAAACGGGTATCTGTTTTGAATGCAAACACATCCGCGCAGAATCGTGGCTGGTTTTTGTCGGACTTCGTAATTTCGGTATCATGGCTGGTAGCCGTAGTTGTCTCATTCCTCGGAGCGCTCTCGCGCAAGGGCGTGTGCCATGAAATAAATAGTAACGGAATCCGGTACGTACCAACCACCCCTACGACCACCATCGTCGCCGCACGACGTGAGAACCCATAAACCAGGAATAACAAGCTGAGAGACGAGAAACCACCGGAGCTTCTCGGATATACCAGATTCATCCAATGCCTGCGAAAAAGTACCCCGAACGAGCTCCGGGAATATTTGTGTAACACTCGCGGGTTAAAATCTACTTTCGGCTCCGTACAAACATTTGGGAAAGATAAAATCAACTTTTTCTTCCCTCGTCGTTTTAATAAAACGAGGATCGCGAGAACGTAGAGACGCAAGGTCGAAAGGATTATTCACGGGATGTCGCGGCGAATTAAAAACGAAGACGATCACTTCCTAGCTTTCCTAATACTATTTTCTTGATTCTTACTATTACGCGTGTACCGATATTACGTACCTCCCCTCCTGGGCGAGGGTCAGCAAAGGGTTTGCGATCGAGGAACGATTGCAAAGTGCCCGATGAATTATTCCCACGGAAGAATTAATGTTAAAGCGAGGATTGTATGCAAGTTTAATGCGGAGAGGGGTTCCCACCACGGTGGGGGAGTCAATTCTTCGATTCCCACCTCATCGATTTCTCGTCTCATTGAACCTCGTGCAATGTCCGGGAGAAGGAATCGATGACGCGGATTCGAGAATCGCCATGAAAAAAATTACACTCCGACTGCCCGGGAATAAATATTTCCTCTCCGTTTAGTATTCCAGAAAAAGCAAAACAATCTTTCCTATCAACCGTTAAAACTCGAAGCTCGGTCCAATGAAAATCGAAATAGCAAGCGATAGGTACAACAACGCGGATACATCGCGCGGCACGTAGGAGAATAATCGCACGGTTCGGCGGACATCGAGCGTAGGCGTTCAGGGTTTTCTGCCTCCATTTTCCAATTTTCCATTTATTTTTCCCGGGCTTGACGTTAGAAGGAAACCGGACGGAGACAGAGATAGAGAAAGAGTGGGGGGGGGGAAGAGAGCCGGTAGGCTGGCGTTTCGCGGTTAGACGCACGGGCTATTACGGTACAAAGGCACCGACGCAATGTAAAACGAGAACACGATGAGGCGAGGAAAAGAGAAAGATGGCTCTCGTGGACAGAGAAAAGGAGAGGTAGACAAGGACGGTCGCAGGTAGAAGCGATGGAAACAAGGATGCACGCACAGCGAGCTTTCTGCGGGCCTCCGCATTAAAACGAGAGGCGAATTCGAGTCTGGCAAAGTTTTAAATGATTTTCGCCGAAGTTGCCTCGCGAGTTGGTTTATTAGGAAAAGTCAATTTGCCCAGAGAGCCGAGCGAACGAGCGAGTGAGGAAGGGAAAGGAGAAAGGGGTTGCCGAGGGAAGAGAGAGAGATGAAGCGAGGGAGGAGCAGGATTGAGGAGAGAGAGAGAGAGAGGCGAGTGCTAGTGCAGCTTGGAAAAGTCCTACAAAATTACGACGTTGCATCTCTCCTTTCGTATTACGCCCACTTCGAGAGACGGGTTACGGCGGCAGACGGGCGTCGGTGACCACGGATCTCAATTTCTATTAGATTTCGACGATGGTCGTCGGGACGATCGTTATCGTAATTTTTATCCATCATTCTCGAAATCCTATTCTTGGTTCGTTGTCATTGTAATACCAACCGGAACGAATCTCGTTCAATTTGTTTTTCGATCGTCGTTGCCACTCAGAACGTTATTCCAATCGTCGGTTGACACTCTTAGAATTTTATTTTAATCTTTCCGACAACGAAATGTACGTAATTCTTCGAGAGCATTCGTTTTGCGTCCGACGACGAACCAACGACATTTACTCGCCGGGTATAAAATAAACGCGATTCTGCCTACAGAAGGCGCGTTGGCAACGTAAACAAGCACTCAGTAACAAAAAGGAAAAAAAAAAAAAGTGGTGGAAATCGCTTTTACCTCCGTAAACTGGAGTGGAGAACGCGGGCGGTGCTCTTACGTGTAACAGGAGCCTGAAAGTCTGAGTCAATTTGACCCTTGGGCCTGTACTCACCGTCCACTCACCCCCTCCGCGAGTTAACGCAAACGCGCTCTCGGCAAGGGGTAAAAGA
This sequence comes from Pemphredon lugubris, assembly GCA_933228935.1. NCBI lineage: Eukaryota > Metazoa > Arthropoda > Insecta > Hymenoptera > Crabronidae > Pemphredon > Pemphredon lugubris. The sequence goes on along the minus strand of OW121817.1, from coordinate 24,180,599 downwards.
TGATACGCGAATGGGTAAATGAAAAAGGTATCCAGCAATTAGATACCTTACTTCGTTTCAATTCAATTTGTTTGTTGAAAAAAAGTAGGAAGCCGACCCACCCCCCTCCGCTTAACCGTGGTAAATTGTGCGCGGGCACACAGGGCCACTTTTATCGCGCACAAATGTTGACTCGCGAGCCGAGATTCTTTGACGAACTATTCGAAATTGAGGGGCATCCGAGGTAAATGTGAATTTATGAAACTATCGACCCACATTCTTCGTCAAGAATCGAGCTGGCGTCGGAGCGGCGACGGTGATTGTCGAAGCGGTAGCGCGTGAGTTTAGGCTGATCGAAGAGCCGCGAAGAGTAAGCCGAAAAATGTCGGAGGTGTACTCGAACGATGTGCGAGAGGGGGGGGGGGGGGGGGGAAGAAAAGGAATGGCGCGAGTGACGGAGATCGCGAGAGCTCTCGTTCGTAACGGGCAGGCCGTCGCAAGGGAGAGAGATAGAGCGAGCGAACGAGGGATGGGCGGGAGGGGCGGGAGGGAGAGAGGTAGACGGAGACGAAGAGCGAGACGGAGGGAGAAAGAGAAAAGACCGAGAAGGAGAGAAGTCCAGGAGCGGGTCCACCAGGCTTTTGCTCCTCCGCGAGGGTGGCTCCTCTGAATCAATAAGAACTGTTTCCCCCGCAAATGCCCCCCCCCCCCCCGCCCCTCCGTTCGTTCCTGCTCGTGGCACCCCCCCCCCCCCCCCCCCGCGGGCTAACCTACCACCTTCGGCTCTGCTCCTCAGTTTTCTCCCCTTTTTCCTTTTATTACCGCGAGGAGGAGGAGGAGGTGGGTGGGTGGCTCGACCCCGGAGGCAGGAGCGGCCATCTTTATTTCTCTCCTACCCTCCTCCTCGACCCTCTCCTTTCGTCTCCTCCATCTCTTCCGGGCTAGGTCCTACGACCTCCATCCGTCTTGCCTCGCCGAGCTCACCCTCTCTCTCTTCTCTTTCTCTCTCTCCCCAACCCCCTAACCCCCAGGAGCGCCTCACCCCCCCCCCTCCCCCCGCCCCCGCCTTCTCGCTCTCTCGCAGACATGGTAGCTCGACCTTTAGGAAACGAGTACCTTCCAACCCTGTCTCTCCGCGTCTTCTTATTCTTACCACCCTTTCCACCTCACTTACACCCCCGCAGCTGCCCCTCTACTCCCTCCTGCCCGCCCGTTACTTCTTCCATCCACCCTCGTTTTCTACCGGCTTCCTTCGGTATTTCAACAGTTTTCCATATATATGTATATCGACCTCCTCGAGTCGCGGAGAGAAGAGGTGGACCACCGTGAAAGGAATCACCGTGGGCCTTGTGCCAGCTACCGTGCAAACGGTTGTCTGTCCTCCCCGGGAACAAGCGTGTACCGAGTTCGTTGATCGTAAATGCCGGCGATAAGTATGCGCGCTTTCCCCCGTCCGACACCCTTTTGTTTTGCCAATTTCCAAATTTCCTCGCTCTCCGAGATTCGTGGGGAGCGGCTCTCGTCCAGTGTCGGGGAGGAACACTCGGTCACGAGGACGACTAAATGGAATGACCCGTGGCGAATCGAAAACGAATAGAAAGTAGCGTTTCGGGAGAGGGGGGGGATGGATGACTGTCCTTAATCTACGCGGTCCAAGATAAAATCCGTCGGAGGGTCAAGATCCTCGGGGACGTACCACAGGTGTCCGCACGGCCAGAAACTGGAATGAGAGGATGTGGTAGCGGTTACCGATGGCGGCGTAGCACCCGCTACGGAAAGGGTGAAAGAGGGATCGAAAGAGGAGAGTGCGAGGAGAGAGAGGAAGAGAGAGAGAGAGAGAGAGAGAGAGAGAGAGAGAGAGAGAGAGTGGGCGTAGGGCTGGGAGAGTGTCGGAGACAGTTGCCGCGGTGTTGCCGGATCAATTTCGGTGGACCGCAGACACAAACTGTTTCAGTGGACTCAATCGAGCGGTTCTATCGCTGTCCGTTCGCTTCCTCCACCTTCTGTTCTTCTCTTTCGCTCTCTTACCCACACGCGCTCGCCCGCTCGCTCACCGCCACCGTCTCCTCCCCTCCTCCTCCTCCTCCTCCTCCCGACGTTTTCGTCCCTTCGCTCTACGCTGCTTTCTTGCGAATCAATCGGCTCGTTGCAATCGTTCGGAAACCGTTTACGGATCCACCGCTGTCCCTTTGCATCGATCCTTTTGACCGTTCTCAAAGGGAGGAGGTCTTCGCGTATGTACCGTATCGGCCGTGCCCTTGAAAAGACGAAGAGACGATCGTCGGATCGATCCGACGATCGATCCGACGATCGTCTTTCTATCCTCGTTTAGAGTTAAAACTGTCGATAAAATCCCAAGGAGTAACCCCCGCCGAGGAAAAGATCCCCGAAGAGCGACCGACCGGAACTGGGGGTAATCAAGCGGCCTTTATTTCGGCAGCAAACACAGAGCGCTTTGCTCCGACACGCATAAACGTCCCTCTCGGTCTCTCGTGACCCGTCAGAGATTGGGAGGGGGGAGTGGCGCGATTGCTCGCTTCGCGCGTAGGACCGTGTTTTTTAATTAACCGCCTTCCTCTGATTTCCACCGAGTCATTCTTTCTTTCTTTCTTTTTTTTTTGGTCTCTTTCCATCGAGCGCGCTTTCGAGCCAGGCACCCCCCGAACCGGTAACATCGAAGGGGGGTGGTCTCTTCACTCGTCTCGAGATGCTTTCATATTGATTTTGCAATTAGTAAGAAAATAATTCAACCCTCTTATCCCTTTCTACCCACGGGCGAAACTTCGCGTGGCTTTAATTGAAATAATTCGTCGGGGAAATTGAATCCCGTGCTCCCGATAATTCTGTCGCGCGCACAGACATTGGAAAAAGAAATATAAATCCGTCGTGGGTCTTGCGCTTCGTGTCGTCGAGGGCCGCGAGGAGAATAAAAGGATCAATGACACTAACGCGATAGGCTTCGTTTAATATGCATCTGCCGCCTAGCGGAAGACGGCGACTATTGGATTATCGGTCCTACTTTAAGTTGCGGGCGACGGGGGATGAGTCAACGTTTGAGGGACTGGCTTCAAGTGCCGAGAAAGAGGACGGAGAAAGGAGAATAGAAGAAGAGGACGAGGGGGCGGGGAGGTGGCTGAGGATCGTAACGCGGACGAAGGGAGAGGAGAAAGGGAGAGGGAAAGAGAGCGCGGAAAAGGAGACGCGAGAGAGTTTCTAAATTCCAATTAAAATTTTCTTCCCTAAAAACAGAAGATACCAGAGGATGAATGGGTGAAACGACGTAGGTGGCGGTGGGAAGGGGTTGGTGAGTTCGACTATGGAGTACGGGGGAGGGAGAGGGGCGGGGGGGGGGGGGAGAGCGAGGAGGTTAGGACGGAAGGGGGTACCTTTCGGAGTTGGCTCGCGAGGGGTGGCTGAACGTAATTAAAGAAGGGGGCGTAACACAGTCTTGCATCCCCTTGCACACTTATTCCAGATACGGAAAATATAGGACGGGTGATCTTCTCGGGACGAGGGGGGTATTATACCTGCGAGGGAGGAGGGTGCTCAAGGGAGAGGGAGGCGGGGGGGGGGAGTGGCTGAGGGTTGGGGGAGGAGAATTGAGGACGGGAGTAGCGAAAGACTTCGTTGTTTCCAGGACATTTTACTCCGTTTCCTCCGGCTGGCGCCTGCTGTCGGCCTCTCAAAGGACGAATTCGAGTTCCCTTACCTCCCCCCCTCCCCCCTATTCCCCCTTCCCTTTCACCCTCCCCCACCTTCCTTTTCGAGGCACTCGCTAACTCCGCGCTGCCTCTTCCTTCGACGATCTCGCTCTTGAGAATTTTCCTTATATAGATTTTCATAAGTTTCCTTACTTCCGTATCAGGAGCTCGTCGGAGAAGCGGCGATATAATACGGTGAATAATTTTACGATGTTTAGCGGTGGAAATGGTACCTAATATTCCTCGAGCGAAGCTGTAAACGGTGGGAATTTTATAGGGGATTTATTCGATATTAGCTCAAAAATAACCACCGCGCGAATGTTCTGAAGGTAGCGCGGGATAAAATGAGGGCGGGGACAGGAGACTTTCGAAATTTCATGGACACTCTGCCGGACAAATTCGATGCGACGAAACAGCTGTCTATATTTTGCTATATACATATTTCCAGTTATATTACATTTGTGGTATTGCGTTTGGAGTAGTGACCGGTAATCGAATGACATTGACCTATATGAAACGCGTGGCGCACCCGACGCTACGAGTACCTCGTAAATAATTATTTTCCGTCTTACGAAAAATCATGTGATTTGTATCGAAAATTCTCTGCACCGATTGCACGCAGATTTACAAGGCCTCTCATCGAGAGTTATAGATACGCTTTGGAACGTATAATCGTTGTAAATTATGCCCAGTTCGTAAGGATGTTTTACACGCTGGATGAAACGGCGAAAGTGCAGCTCTGTGCGTTTATCACTTCGCGCACAATTTGCCACGCGCTTAAGCAAACGACGAGAAAGAAAACGTCGTCGCGCGGTCCCGACGGGTCGCATGTTTTTTTCTTTTTTTTTTCCTGAGAACAAAACACCTCGGATTCGCGCTTAGATTTTCGCGGACGACGTTGTCCCTTAAGACACGGACGTGGTGGAATCCGACAGACGCATACCCTCAGACCCATACGGTGTCATTATATCGGCAAAGTTCGTCGGTCCGGGAAGGACAAAAGCGTCGGCAGGGGCCGTCCAATTAGCACGTAGCACTGCCTTAGCAGCGTCCTCCAACGTCGAACGGGTCTAAGACGCCTTTTCTCTGGCCGAGGATCGATAGATGTGTGCGTGAGTATACGTCTGTGTGTGTATATATGTCCGGGCCGCCGGTGTATGGGTGCATAAGCGAAGAACGGCGAAGGGTGGAGGGTGGTAATGCGGAGAGAAAGAGAGCGGGAGAAAGAGAGCGAGAGAGGGATGAGAAAGAGCGTGAAAGAGGGAAGGAAGAGAGCGAGGGAGAGAGCGAGAGAGAGAGAGAGAGAGAGAGCGAGGGAGTTGAAGCGCGGTCCGCCCCTCGGAGGTTGATATTTAAATCTCCCCTTTTCTAATTTCTCCCCTCTTACCCCGGCCGGTCCCCCTTAGCCCGCCTCTGGTACTCCGTTCCGCTTGCCCACCCTCTTTCATCCACCCCGTCGCCCACCCACCCTCAGCCACCCACTCCCCATTTCCAAGCGGCTCCGCCAGCGCCGGCCGCCATCATGAAAATATTAAGAACTCGGGAAAATGGCCGCCCCCACTCGCGAGCTAAGGAAAAGCTCGTTCTCCCTTCCTCTCTCTCTCTCTCTCTCTCTCTCTCTCTCTCTCTCTCCCTCTCCTTCTGGCTCCTCTATACGTTTCGCCTCTGTGCTACACTCCGACACGCACACATTCTTACACACCTACCCCAGGACCGACACGGCCAAGTCGGCGAGGACTGGTGGGCACACAGGGGTTGATACTGCCACCGAGGGGTGGGTGTTCGCGCCGTACCTCCGCGAAGGGGCTGCAGCCAGCCAGACTTTCCGGGCAGAAACTCGTTTTCTCACCGGCAACTTCGTTCCCGTCTCCCGCTAGCGCTTTTAAGTTCGTCTTCTTCTTCTTCTTCTTCTTCCTCTTCTTCTTCCTTCGTCTTGATCTTGTCATCCAACTTCGCCGTCGTTAAAGCATACCCCGAGTACACCCCGCGATACCGTTCCTGCGATTTTCCGTATTTATCTCGACTTTTATCTCCACCCCATCCCTCAGAAATACGTTAACGCAACGTCGATTCGTTCGAGATTGACGTTAATTTCCGAATGAATCCGCGCGTTGCTTGCGAGCACAAATTCGTGTTGATACGAGATATCGACGAGTGTTCTCGATACGATAATCGGGCGCAGGGGAAGAAAAAAAAGACAAATGAGAGAAGCGAAATAGCCGCGAAGCTTGGCCGGACAACTTTCACCGGAAGGCAAACGCACCGAGCGTGGTTCGAATGAATGGAGGAGTGGGGGGGTATGAGTTTGTCCCACATTCGGTTTTCTCCGTGCTCTTGGCTTCCAACCCAGGGTTATGCGTGTACACGTGTGCGTGTATACGCGCGGGTATGCGCGTACATGCGTGCCGTTTACTCGTCTCCGGATTACCTCGAAGCTCGCTCTGCCGTGGCACGAACACGTGGAGCGCGTACGTGTGCAACCACGCTCCCAGCCCCGAGATTAATTAAAGCGATCAAATTATAACTATCGGTTTAAGCGCCGCGAATACCTGTCGCGGTAGGAAAAACATAACGCGCCGGCATGAAAAACTCCTCCTCGCGACGCGCAGTTTTACGTCGATGAATTAACCGGTAAACTGTTTATTCGCGGTGTAGGCGAATTAATTGGGTTGATACTCGAAGCCGATACAGCAGGGATATTTTTACCGTCGCACGACGAAACGGTATCGGATGTCGGAACTCTACTCTTAATCGCGATAACCGTATCATCCCTTCCTTTCGATTCAATTTATTTATCCCGGTGGATATTTCATCCGGGCAATATCAATCGCGTAGCCACTTCGTCAAACGTATCGACGTCGATATCGAGCTTCGGATTAATCAGGATCGTTCCGACGCCTCCTCTCTCCGCCCCTAATCTCGTATACTCGAGGAGGTAGGATTATCCGCGATTCGAGTTGCAAAGAATCCATTCACGAAACGCGAAGGAAGTATCCAATCTCTTAGAAATCCGCAGTCGATCCCTTTCAGCCGAGCACCGTTCCACCGTCCCGAAGGTAATACGTCTTCGTCAACGGCGCCATCTTGGCCACCGAAAAGGGCGAGTGAAGCGGCGATGGGGTGGAAGGGTGGAGGTGGGGGAGGAGGACGGGTGACGGGGGAGGGTGAGAGCCGGTTGGGAGCGATTAAGAAAATGAAGATAGATACTGTAGGATAAAGGAGCTCGGAGGAAGGCACCCGTGACGACGGTGATGAGGAGAGAAGACTGGCGGAGAGGGGTAGGCCCGTTTGGCTGGCTTGGCTGGCTGGCTGGCTGGCTGGCTGGGCGATCAGCAAGAAATAGCTTAGAAGAGGACTTGATCGCGCGGAAGATTTCCGACACGTAGGTTTAATCATGCGGCATCATTACAGCGCGTACCGCGATCAATTTCCTCCCTTCTTCTTCCATCGAAATTTATCCCTGCACCGGCAACGGCTTCTCTAAAGATGCATGCTCGTACTTAGTCCTCTATCGCGATGCGTGCCACGTGTTTTTTTTTTCCCCAAGGAATAGATATCGCGACGTTGGGAAACGAAGATGGAAGAGAGAACGTAACGTTCGATGCCCGAGAGCGAGAATTCTGAAAAGTAATCGATATACTCAGAGAGGAGTTTTGCGCGGGGAATGTCGGGAAACGAGCGCGAACATCCTCGAGACGTTGGAAGAAACCTCGAGTTCCGCTTCGTTCGAGTTCTCATTGCCGGGAAATATGGTTGGCTTGCAATTCATCTTTTTATGGGACACTTAAGTGGGGTAACCGTGGCAACGCCCGTAGTATCAGGGGCAATCGTAAAATTAAGTAATGAGAAGATAAGAAAATATCATCTTGCCACGACTCCTACCATCTAACTTTGCATTCCTCTCTCCCTCTCTCTTTCCACGTTCGATAGCCTCTGTCTCTCTCCTTCGCATTCAACCCAGTCTCGTTCTCTCCTCTCTTTGTGTGTCTCTCTCTCCCTCTCTCGGACCAGAAGAGCCATGGAGCAGCCTTCGGGCGGTTAGCGGCGGTTGCCGGAGATGGTACCACTCGTAGACTGGCAAAGTGGTTCGAGGTTCCGAAGGGACGCTATGGGGGCGAGGGAAGGGGGGGGGGGGTTGGCCTAGGTGGCAGAGGTAACGAGTAGAAGAGCGGGCAGGGGCAAAAATGGATAAAGTTTCGTCCAATCCTCTACAGCCTAGACATCAGACCCCACCGAGAATTTTCAGATAAACGGGGGGGACGGGGCACTTTCTTCCGAAATTATGTCGCGCCATCAGCGTGGTAACTCCCTCGGCGAATATGGCGGAACAACCTTTACGTTCGAAGGTTAGCGATCATTTTTCACGACCTCGTTGTAACCTCGTGCTTACGCGAAAGTTATTCCGAGGGGCGATGGTATATTTTAACGCCGGGAATTAAATTATATTTCAATTTGGTGGATAGAGCGTATCGAGGTAGAAAATAGCTCGATCGATCGTAAGAGCGTTTCCTTTTCGTTTACTTTAGTTCTTTATCTGTTATCATTATTTTTTTTTGTTTTGATTCCAGTTGAAACGTTCGCGATAAATGGTTCGAGCGGCCGATTTTTCCCTCCGACGTCGATTCATCGCCACATCGAAGGTCGAAGGGAAAGAAGGGGGGAGGGGGGACTCTCGGGGTCGGCTGCATTATCACCGCTAACGTTCGACATTAATGTTTTTGTCGGCGGTTTGCGGCCGGGTAGTAAACAAGTGATACACCCTCTTAACCCACCCCTAGTGTTCGTTCAGACAGGGATGCAGTTCACCCACCTCTCTTCGTCCCCTTTCCTCACGCCCCCACATCATCTCTCTCTCTCTCTCTCTCTCTCTCTCTCTCTCTCTCTCTCTCTCTCCCGTCTTCTCCCTCATCCCACTGCTTTCGCTCTCGCACTCTCCGCGTGTCTCATCCTACTTGGTGAAACGCGAACGTACACGTTACACCGCTTCGTGGCTGGCTCTACACCCCTGTAACGTAATCGTTTCCACTCCAAAAAGAGGCAAAGAGAGGAGCCAAGTAGACACGCATACACACGTGTGCGCTAATGGCCTCTTCAAAAATGTCGTCCTCGTCCTAAAACACGGTCTTGCGTCGGATCGTCTAACGCTTGCCGCGCGAAACGTGTATGCTAGAATAGATTTTATACCGAGCTGCTGGAAGTTATTTTAGAAAGGGGTGAGGAGAAATTTTCTGTCAACGGGAGTAACCCGATCGCGAACCTCGAGCAACGTGAAACGTGGTTTCTTTCTATTTTTGCATCGCAACCTTAATCAGCCAATTTAGGAGAGATCGCGTGGAGGTGAAATTTTAAGCGAAATCAGCGACTTATCGCGTAATCGTAACGATTACTCTATCCGCGGTGCGGAGAGAGACGGCTGGCCGTGGAGAGGTCGAGGGTTGAAAACCCGATCACGAAATTCGGTAATCGAGAAAGCGGGTGGCCGAAAGCGAAGCGGTAGTTTCTCGAAAAGTTTTATGGGCCGAATTTTGAAAGTTCCCCGCAATGGCGGCCCTCTGGCTTGGGTTCTGGGGGCGTCGAAGGGGGCGGGTGCTGGTCTCGCGGAGTTTAAGAGGGTAGTTCGCGTGGCCGTAAATTTTCTCCCGGTGGGTCGGGGGGGGGGGAGGGTGGTGCGGGGGTGGAGTTAAGGGCCGCGGGGCGAACGCGAAGGCTCGCCTACGCCACATATCTTTCCACCATCTTCTATCAATAATTCCCCGCGAAACTTACCCGCGAACTTACTACCGTGCGATAATGCACTACGACTCGCTGAAAAATTGCCCCCAAAGATAAGTTCGCCCGCGGTTACCATCGTTTACCCAACCCCCTCGAAATTTACTACCCCCTCTTCGATAGTTCGCGCAACCACCCTAACTGTGTCCCAAACGCGAGAAATACCGGTTCCAATAAAACAATTATACCGAGATCTAAATATGATATTTATCGTCCCGTTAGAGATGGATAAAAGTCATCAGCAAAATCGCGGCGATATCGTACTATCGATACGGTGAACAAAACCGCGGGGGCTTAAATCTAGATCATGCACATCTCTGGATCTTCGGATCTTCAAACTTTTTTTTACTCTATCAAGTGTATTTCGGTTCGCTGACCACGAAATAATTATAGAATCTCTATTCTACTGAAAATTATTTCATAAGGAACCAAATATGTTTGCTTGTTTTAGAAATAGTTTGGGGAGCCGGAGATGTGCATGATCTAGCTTCGTTCCACCGCGAGAAGCAGATTATAGGAGAAAAATGGAGTGTGGTAATCTTATCGTCGAGCCACGTATCGGCCTCATTATTTACATGTTCGCAAGGCCGTGGTTGGTAGGTAGGAGTACGTCCGACGTGGCTGGAGTCACAAAGTCGGTCGTCTCTCGCAACCCCTTTCTGGACGCTAGCAAAACACACGAGAGCCCTTCTTCGTCGTGCATGCACTTACGTACTGTACGTACGTACGTACGTACGTAGATACGTACGTCGTCGAGGACACTCGTCTCGCTGCACCCCTCTGGTACCCTCTTTTGCGCGGCAGCCACGACGGCGGACGTAGTATGCAGATTCGTGAAATAAATGCTCGAAAGTTTCACTATAACTCTGCGCGCAAAATCTCCAGCTCGTCCTGCTATCCCCACCCCGTCCTTACCTCGTCCCGTTCCCTCTTCCACCTCCTCTCACCCTCTCTCTCTCTCTCTCTCTCCTGCACACCCACGAGCAGAGCCATCCCCCTTCTTGCCGCCCCTTCAGGACGCCAGGAACATCCGCATTATTTAGTGCTTCCGCATAGTCCACGGAAAATGGCCAGGAAAGCTACCGGAAAAACCCCACGTTGCTTCGTACGAGGCAAGATGGCTTCTACCGTGGATACGTAGAATACATCTACTCTTCCTTCGACCAGAATTTCTTCCGCCACCAGGACACTTCAGTTTTTTTTATTTTTTTTTATTTTCAATCCTTCGGTATTACGCGTATTTTCTTGTCGATAGCACTAATTGAAGTATTTCGGCGAAGGGCGAGTTAAAAGTGATTTGTGGCTAGGGAACAATGGCCGATACGCGTACTATAGATTTACATTGAATTCCTGCCGATAATAGAGAGAAAGAAAACAATGTTCATCCGGTGGGACGATTGTCTGGAAAAACCGCGAACGGTCACGCAAATAGTCGGTCCGGTTTTTACCCCCGTTGGCATTCCGTTCATCCCCCGTTTAAATCAGAGCGGAAAAAAAAATCACCGGATTGACTCACTCGACGCCCCTGGTTTTTCTCGCCTTCTCCACATTTTTACCCTTCCCTCTTCTCTCTCTGCTTTTTTTTTTGTTGCCTCGTGAGCCCTCCGATAAACGCGGCCAATAAAAATAACGAGCGGCCACCCGCGCGTACCATTCACCCCTCGCTCGTCGTGCCGTTCGTTCGCCGTTGGAGTGGGGGGGGGGAGGGGGTTGGTTCGCAGTGAAACATGGAAGGAGGTTGTTGCTTCAAACCGCAAGCCGCCAACGAGAGGATACAGAACTTTACCGAGTATCCTGTATCCTTTCGCATCCCTCTTTCACCCCCCCCCGCGCTCACCGACTTGTTTATATTCTTTTAAAAAAGAACTGGACGCTCCACGAGTTTGGTCCCTCCGCGCCGGGAAATTTCGAACGGGAAGTATTCCAAATGCTGCGATTCTACGTGCCGTAGGATTGCGTATCAAATGTTTTTCACCCCCTCGTCGTTCTCTCCTGATTGAATTTTCCGCAGTCCCACTCGCGTGTATATATATATATTTTTCGTTTGGTATCTGTTACGTTACGGTTCGCTGATGTCGCGTACGATACGATACGATGGTAATAGAGTTTACAGAAACGTGATTTTATTGAGTTTCGCTTTTTCTAATTGCTGGGCTATTACGGGCAATAATGTAATACGCAAAGTGTGACCGATATGCCTGAACGTGTAGCGATTCTCTTTCCAGGATTTGACCAACGAAACGGTGTGAAAGTACATTTACTTCTCGGCATGAAAGGCATTCTTTATTTCTCGACGCGAACGCACCAGCGTTTTTCGTTCAGTCTAACTAGTGCTATTCGGTCTGTAGTAAAAATAATTAGAATTGCTTTCGATTTAAAGTAAGATTTTTAAATAAATTCGGAAAATGTGCCTTGGCGTTCTCCTACCTTTTGATCCTCTCAATCATTCGCCGATCATGATTTTGAAACCTTATTTTTATTCTACGGCGACACGTTACGAAGACCACGAACATCCTCCCGCGTCGAGTTTTACTTTACATACATTCGGCGGCGACTTCCGGAAAGTTTTGAGAACGGATTTCGAAAAGGGCTACAGCAGGGAAGTTCATGCGTCGCGTCCCGCCGCACCGGCGGGGACGAACTTTTCGTGCGGAAACGTACACAATAACACGCGTACACGCAAAAATTACATAGAGGAACCTGACGGATCTACGTGTACGTACAGAGGAGTACACGCGTGTACCACCGCAGAACCGCGCTTTCGGCCGCGTAAACGCGTACGCGCGCATACACACACTGCTTCTCGCGTTGCACCGGAGGGGCTGCACTCACGTTTGTTTCTAGTCCCTTTCTCTGTGCGCGCGTTCTCTCGCTCCTTTCCATAGACGCGGGAGCCACCTAATCCCACCGAGATTAAGATAACCCCCGAAAAATGTTCAGCTAAGTCGCCAACTTCGTCTGCAAGACCAGCTTAAAACGTGAGAATCCACCCTGCTCTCCGCTAAGGTCTCGCGAACTGGTAAACGCGTTCCACTTCGCGCGTACGGATTTATAATTGCCCATAGATTACCAAGTTTTTACATTTCTCGATAGTTTACAAATCCTTTGTCTTTGACCCGCGTTAGCTCGCCAGCGATTGGTTGGAGGCTGAACTATTTTTTGGCTTAAATCTAGATCATGCGCATCTCTGGATCTTCGGTTCTCCAAACTTTTATTTACTCCATCAAGTGTATTTCGGGTCGCTGATCACGAAATAATTATAAAATTTATATTCTACTGAAAATTATATCAGAAGGAATCACATGAGTTTGCTTGCTTTAGAAATAGTTTCGAGATCCGGAGATGTGCATGATCTAGATTTGTTCCCTTTGTTTTATTGGCTCCACATATTTTCGAGACAAATCGAAGACACGATGTACGAACTAAATAAAGAATCTGATATTTTATTATTGTTATTATATTTGATTATTATCCTTCACAGTTGTAAATTTTCCATGTAATTTCAGGACGGCGGATAAATAAAACGGCGCTCGAACTTGAACGCTCTGGGTCGTTGGCCGAATAGCCTTATTATAATTCCCTCCCGTCGATACCTAACTTCCACTTCGTTCCCCCGCCTCACGCGTGAACGACCTTTACGTAACGCGTGAAAAAGAGTGTACTCGTGATTTAGAATCGCAAAACGCGGATCCTCGGTCAAAGATATTTAAATAAGGAATCAATCAATTTAAATGCGTAAGATAATAAAGATCGACAACGTGAAATCGACGACGCACGAGTGCGTACGTTACGGCGCGTACGAGGTAGCTGTCGCCACGCGTAATACTGATACCGCCGGAGTAACGTATCATTGGACTAGATGCAATGAAATTACTCGCCGCGTCTTCGCAGCGTCTTGGTACTCGAGTAGATTGGTGAACATCGCGGGAAGTGTGTCGCAGGTCGGGTATGGTTTGCTGCGTGGATAGATTACATCAACTGCATCGTATAATGCAGACGCGCGTCTGCCTCTCGATTAAATGCCAAGACTTCTTCGAACGGGAAAATGCATCCGCCGTGCGATGCAATTTCCGTCGGGCCTGTTTTTGGTCGTAGAAATTCATACTCGTGCGTTTTCTTTGAAATCATTTTATTTTTTAATACAATCTGCGCGATTCGTCGTGAGAATCGTAAATAAGAGTTGCCATAAATCTGTGTATAATAATTAATCCGAGTATAATAATTAAAAAATTAATCTGAGTATAATAATTTATAAAAATTCCCATAGCGCCCGTTCGGACTAGAATCGAAAAATCTCGCGGACTCCACGCGTCACTGAAATTAAATTTGATCGCTAGTTTATAACATATTCCTTGTATAATACCGAGCCGATTTTTGAGTGTTCTAAACAATTTTCACAACGACTGTCATTCGTGTAGCCACCCGCAGGAACAAAATATTATGATCCCTGTGGAAAGTGTGGTAAACGTTGACGCAAAACGGTTGACTTTTAAGATAAATAATATTTCTATTCCGCGAGAGAGGAGCAAGAACGTTTCGTCGGCTGACATTCGTGTACCGTGAACTCGGGGCAAGTCAATGGTGGCCAAAAGCGTGTGGGAACTTACAGTTCATTTGTCAAGTCACTCGTGACGCTGTGGTTCGTTGATAATATCATCAACAATGGCCCGCTCATCCGTAGGGATGTGTTGCTATCGATCGAATCACTATACTCGACCACCATAATGCACCCGCGCTCTCACTTTCTCTCTCTCACCGTCTCTCTCCCACTCTCATAAGTTTAATTATACCCATCGCACGGATAATATTGCACCGATCGATTAACCCGTCCGGAGAATCCCTGGCAGGATCCACTCGCGACAAATAACGAACTTTCGGGTGATCGTCCTCCAGGTGAAAATATTTCACATCCTGCGGCGGGAGTACACGGCGCGATATTAAACGATCCGCGAATTTGAATTTTGACGCGTGGATCAATAAACGATAACAATTATCGCTCGATCGACCGACGTACCCGATCGAGAAACCAACGTCGCGGCGGCTAGCATTCTCGGGCGCGCTTCCACGATACGGCCCGCAAACTCCTGCGAGGACGAAAACCCTCCTCGACATATGTCGCGGTAAAAAATGGTCTCGGAAAAGGGACACCCGGGGCCACCGCAAGGGCCGGACGAGTAATAAAGTAATTTTATGAAGTGGTCGCCGACGTCCGTTTCTACCGTGCGGGGGTTGAAACGAGTGAAAAATTGCCCGGGACCTCCGCGTCTCCGTGGCACTGGGAATATCGTGACTAAACCGCCCTTTAAGTGAAAACATACTGTCTTCGTTGCTGCCCCGACAAAAAGCACGGTAGGAAAGGTCGACCGTAATGCTCGTTCCCTTACTCCGGGGAAGCAAAAAGAAGGATGGCCCTCTCTCCCTCGTAAAGGACTCCCTCTCGATCGGAGGGAAATTACGAAACTTCGTTCGATGCACGCGACAGAGATATCGCGACGTAAAACGAAAACCCGTAGGCGCGGCGTATCAATCGTTTACCGTTACCACTGAAATCGGTCGCTATCGAATGGGACGTGAAACGCGTTTAACGATACGGTAAGAAGGATAAATTATTTGTACGGTAAATGGCATACGAGAAACTGCCATTTTTGAGATCGCATATCTCGTGATTCGCTGGACCAATTTTGATCGAATCGTACTCAAATTACTCATCTCGGCGCGGCCTTTCCGATGGCTATTGCAGTTTTTTTTTAATTAATTGTTTAATACAGTTTAAACACCTCGAAAACCCCTGTTCGTTCTTTCCGGAAAAGATACAAGGTCTAATCTCGCGCACTTGTACTTGACCCAAGACAAGACCTTGTCTCTTGATTCAGCGGGAGCGGGAATATTATGCGAGTCATACGAAACATCGTATTTCAGGTGTGGCCGTTAAACAACGTGGGTGTATGCCCTCGTGTAATTACAGCGCTGCCATAACGAACAGGATACTTTTCTGTGCGCCGGCAACGATCGATGGGAATGAATTTCAGGAATACTCGCGTAACTCCAATTCGGTGGCAGGATTTGCGCGCAGGTTAGCGCGAAGTAATAATGTAGAAATAACTTCCCGACGTAGGTAGGGATCCGATGGCAAGAAGGAAGGCGAAGGGACGGAGGATGGCTGGTCTGCGGGGGCGATATAATAAATTAGAAAAAGCCACGGGCTGCCCTGTCTTCCCTCCCCCTCATAGTAACTTTGCCGGCTATTAGATTACGCGGAGCATCTGCAGAATCTCGGTCCGTGGCCGTTAATTTTCGTTAAAAACCAAATGCTACGCGAATGTTCACGGGGAAGGCCCGTCTCCGTCCCCTTTTTCGCGCTACCACCCCTCCCACCCCCAACCCCCTCTCGCCTCGCCGCTCGGTAACGTCGGCCCACCCAGGGGCTGTTTTCTGGGAGATAAGTAAGTACGGTTTTACATGGTTACCCGAACATTAACGCGGTCTTCTAGACTTCCATGAAGATTTAACGTCGCGACGCTTATTTCGCTCGAGTCTCGTCGAGATACCGGGAAAAGCGTCTTTCCACTTTAGTTTCGGGGGAAACTTCAAATTATTGCGTACCGGGTTTCGTTGGTTTTTTTTTCTTTTTTTAATCCGGAGGGGTGATACCATTCGAACTATATTGTACGATCGTCGTTGTATAAGAATTTTGATTTTAAGAGTGAATCGCGTCGGGATTGTTTGCAAAACTGTTTCCTATAAAATTGGTTTAAAAAAAGTAGCAAACGCTGGTCATAAGCTTGATATATTTTAGTGAAAATTTACAGCACAAATTGGCGATCGCTTCACGTTACACGTAATACGACTTTAATTTAGGTACCGCGAGATATAAAGGGCTGCTCGTGTGAAGGCACCTCGTCGCCACGAAGTACAACTCCCCGACGTTAGATGGCAACCGGAGGGTTGTTCTCCCCGCGTTGGTTCGTTTCCCCGCTACCAACGGCAAACCAAATATTATCGCAATTCTCTCGTGCGTGCAAGTGTAATTTCGTACGTGTACGCATATACGTGTACACGTACACGTACCTATGCCACGTACGCGTATAATAAATTATATTATTCTTCCGAGTTGGCTAACGAAGTGTTTTCAATCGATTTGCACTTTTCGCCGTAACTCGCACGTCCAGCTTCATAGGAAAAACGTGAGGTTATCCACCGTGCAGATTTCATTAAGACCGTTTTAACAGTGTTTTAAATTTATCATCCAATTCCCCGGAGCTTTACGACCGTCCGTGTTTTACCCTCTTTACTGGTGAAACGCCGTATCCTTTTATCCTCCGCCCTTTCTTTTCGCAGTTTTTATCATCCGGCGCCCTAACTTTGCTTTAACGGAAAGCGTTTAATAGCTAAACAAATTAGAGACCAGCTGTGCTGGAAAATAGCACTCTGAATTTTTCAAGTCACCCCCGCCGAGTATTACATCTCCCTCCATCTTTAATCTCGATCGAGTAATTTATAATTTAACGATATAGAAGGAATAAACAAAATCGACGGTAGCGCTACGATGTATCAACAATAACGTAACAATAGTATAGCGATCGGAGGTGTAATTACGTCAAGCAAAGGATAGCACCGAAACGTTGAAAAATTCTTAAAGCTTTATACGAGAATTGATATAGCTCTGTGACAAAGAAGGGAGAGAAAAGTAATATATCCCACGCTCGAGAAGATCCCATCCTTCTCTTCCCCACGAAGTACCTACATACATACGTATGTACGCGACCGAAGTCCGTAAACGTTTCTGGACCGGAGTAACGCCGCGGCGCGTGCCGCGCTTCGCCACCCTAGAGATTCCCTCGTCGGGTGACCCGCGTGTGTGAGTTCCTGCCTCTCGTTTTTTTTCCTTTTTTTTTACCCATCTCCCCCACCCCCGGGGCGCGCTCCACGGGAGGGTACTTTTTCTAACAGGTGGTGGCCCGCAGAGCATTTTTTTCCCTCTCTCGTTCCACCCCTTCGTCCGTTTTTCTTTTTTTTTACAGGTGCACCCATTATCCCTCGTTCCGCTTTAGCATCGGTGTCCTATTCATCTACCGCAGCCCCGGAGTGGCCACTTGCTCGACGCTTTTTCACTTAATTAGAGGTCATAAACTGCTGCCCAGTTTGCTTTACATGGAAAAAAACCGGAGTGTGTAAGAGAGAGAGTGAGAGGGCCGGGGGGTGGGATGGGGATGAGAGGATGGGAGGGTGAGAGGGAGAGCGTAGAAGTGAGAAAGCGCTGCCTCGTATTCGCGCTCGGCAAATTGCTACGCTCGTTCTTTTTTTCACTACCGCCCGATTTGCTTTCTTTTTTACAGAAGGACTTTACGAGGTGCGAAAAGTTAATTAGCGTGTACCGTGAGCGTGCCAAAGTATCAAGATATCTTGTTGCGTAATTAACGTATCTCCGAAAGGACCGCGTATACATTCCACGTTCTCGCGCATTGAGCCTCGGCGTCGCAGAATTTAACGGAATCGAATTTTGTCGTTCGATACGTCAACGTGTTATTTCGTGGCATATCGATCGGTTTATGAATTCCAAACGGCAATATTGACGAGAGCACGGCGATCGTTATGCCGAACGGAGATAAAACTGTGCCAAGGGAAACTACGATTCTTTTTCTTAAATATTCTAGAATGGTAATAAGGGAGAGAGAGAGAGAGGGGTAGAGAGATGCCACGAGCGATCTAGAAAATGAATCCCATTAGATCGGTGCGCAAAGGAAGATTACCGCTAGATTGCACCTCCGTTGGAAATGAAATCTTGCCACGAACTTTTTCCACGTCGAAACCACGGCAAAGTAGTCTCCTTCCTATTTCTTTTTCGCACTCGACCTCCGGGCAATGAGATGAAAGAAAACTTTTCACTTTCCGCGGCGGGCGTGCGGGCAGAGCGAGTTCGCGTTGGCAGAGAACGCGACGTCGGCGGCCCCCACGGAGCTCGAGATCTTTTCGTTTCCAGCGATTTCGCTCTTTCTCTCTCTCTCTCTCTCTCTCTCCCTCTCTCTCCGCGGGTAAAATTTTCACCGCGGCGGAAAAGGGCGTAGATAAAGGCGAAAGAGACGGAGAAGTCCTTTTTCGTGAATACTTTTCTTTAACGGCGTCCGTTGGAAAAGCCAAGGGTGGAGAGTTAGTCCGCCGCGAGGGTGGGGAGCTTGAAAAGGAAAGAAGAAGAAGAGGGGTGTAAGGAGAATCCACCCTCCTGGCCCCTCGGAAAAAGGGGTGGCTGGGGCGCTGGACCAGGGGTAGGGGTAAGACCGGCGGTTGGCGCCCCTTAACTACCCCTTACGGGGCAAATCAATAAAAATACGAAAGTGTTCCTCTTCGGCACTCCAAAATAACAGTCGTGGAACGGCGCTCGATGTGACGCGGAAACGATTGATCCGAGACACACAGGAACTTTCGGTAATTCTGCCAAAGAAGCAATATGCAGCTACGATCGTCGTAAACGTAGTCGTAAATTGAATAAAGCATAACGAAATAAAACTAACGCGAGGGAGAAATTATTTATTTATTTATCACGATACACCTCGAAGATGGAAGTCGTTCTTTATTTCAGATACACCGTGAAGATACAGATCTTAATTAATTCACCTTCGTTCGTTCATATTTAATTTGTCCTTAATTTGTTTTTACCTATTTCAATTCCCTTCTTTCGTATGCGCGACAGCGCGCAAAGGAAAACCGATGGCCTTTTCGCTCAGCTAAACAAAGCGCGACGAAAGCAATCGAAAGGCGTTGCGAGCGTTTTTATTTTCTAAACACGAGTTCCATTCAACGCAGAACTCGAATGCCTCCTCGCGTTCCTCTCGTGTCCCGAAGTGGCGTGGCGTGGCATGGCATGTGTTTCGACGTTGTGTAGAGCGGCACTTCAATCTCAGTGGCAGGCGCGTCCCTCGAACTGGCCTCGTGTTTTCAGATCGAGGCAAAGTACTTTACGGGTCGAGCGCACTCGTAAGACAAAGTACTTCGCCAAGAAGGTGGTACCGACCGTTTGACTGATACTACTTGTCGCGAGAAGTCGGACATTCTCGACAGTGGCGCATCATTAACGACAATCGTCGGTGGAACCTGCGAACACCAAAGATATTAATCAGTCGAATTCACAGTTTACGATGTGAAAGACTAGTGCATCGATCGTGGAGGGTGAACGGTGTAACGACAAGTTAATTTTTTGTAATGGTAAACACCGTAATGCTTTGTTAAACAAACATGTTTTTACATATAAATTCGTACACGGTCTTATGATTTTTTAAATGTCGGCAATGCGACGAGCGATTTCAGGCTGCTTCGACTCTCACTCGCGGTCAATCAAATTAAAACTGGGAAAGAGTAATTTTAGATTTTGATAGCGACGCGACACCAAGCAGCCACGCACATGAGTGTCTGCAATCTTAAAAGTATGGTACGTGTCATTTCGTTGATAGAAAATTGTCAGGGTTAAAAAAACTGACGTTTCTGAAGTAATGACAGAATATCGACCTTAAAGATTAATACCCATAACATTATACATATTGATAGTAAGATACAGTACATCTTAATTAAAGCGTTGCTTCAACGCAGATCGCTCTACCGCAAAATTGTTTATTTTCGACTATCTCGCTTATCTATAAACGTAGCCACGATCTACAAGCGCGCGCGCACAGTACTCTCGCATTCCTTATCGCAAGACTAACAAATCAATTATGGCGGATCAACACGGAGGCTAGCGTAACAATGGAATTCGAGCGTGAGAAAAACGTAATTTTCAAAGCGGTAATCGAGCGTTCAGTTTTTTTTTATCTAAATTCATTATACCGTTGCCGTTTCGCAATACGCGAAAGTTACGGTCAACGATTTATGGGAAAACTTATCGCAATAGCCGTGGAAGCCGCAGGTAAATAAGTTTTTCTTGGCGTGCGTTGAGTACCAGCAGCCGAGGTGTGCATCGGGGTCCCTTTCTCTCTCGAGCCACGAGTCGAAGGAAAAATCCCACCCCATCTCGATAAAACGGACGAGATAGTCGAGAGGGTGAATCTTAAAATACAACCCCTTCGAAGACTGCCGACCCTGCCATCGCCATCCCCCCGCTTCTTTTACCCTCGTTCCTTCGGCAAAACCCCCTTTACGCCTCCTCACCCCCCGAATCCCTTCCCCGCCACCCTCACCCCCGCGCGAGGGCCTCCTACGCCCCTACGATCCGGCAAATCATCCGGGGCTACGTTCTTTTGTTCCTTCTTCGTGCCGCGAAAGATTTTCTCGAGTCGGTAGTGGGCGTAGCGCTTGAAAAGCTTCGCGGAAAAGCCCGACAAAAACCATCTTTAAGAACCTTCGGTGTCGTATATAAATACAGTGTTAAAATGCAAAGCGAAAACACCGTGACCGGGAGGCACTTATCGCTCCGCGGAGTTGGAGTCTCGTTCGTTTTAATTAAAATCATTATAACGGCACGAGAGAAGCCTAAATATTTTTCTTCGACGAATTTCAATTCGTCTCGCCGCGAGAAATTCAGCGCAATTAAAATCCTCACCTCTGGGTGCAATAAATTTGCAAACGACTTGCCCGGTAGAGGTTTTGGTGTTGCGCTAAGAAAAGCGACGGGGTTTACGATTATTAATCGATCGTTACGTAATTATCCTGGACGATGTAAAATTGTCGAACGACTGGAAGTTGGCTTCGCGTTATTAAAGAAGGGGGACAAAGGCGAACCTTGGTGGTCGGGGTAAAAATCTTAGGACCCTTTGTCACGCTGACGCCATTTTATCATTCCTCGCCTCCGCGGCGGGCGAATACGTCCCTCCCTTCAACATATTTCAAGTGACAAAAAGCATCCCTTCCGAGAACCGAGATTCACTCTCCGGTCCCCCCTTCGTTTTCTTCTCCTCGATATGCAACGGCGTTTCCAACTTTAATTACCCTCATACCATTATGTGAAATGGAACAATGATATTTTAAACAAATTCGCTTAATTAAAGAAAGCGCTTTTCGGGCGCTCCTCGCGTCACGCTCGAGCAACGAGTTTCTTTCCCCTGTGTATCGCGTCGTGACCCTTTTCGACTTTTCGCGCGTAGCCTTCGTCAGGTATAACTATTGGGAAATTAACCGATAACGATGTTAGTACGAGCAAATCTCAAGATAGGGTTACTCTAATCGGAAACTCGATATGGAAACTCGGTTTCGTACTTTGCTCGCTCGCGGAGAAGACGCTAAATTCGATTTCCCTCCCGTCTGTACGATCGAACTGATCGCGATACCGACGGAGCGTCGGAAAACAAAATCTACCTCTTCGAATCGTCGGAGTAATAATAACAAACGGAAAATTGTATAGCGCGTATCGATCGGTTATTTCCAACATTTAATGTAGTTTCAAAAATGAGACAAACGTTGTGTCGTTACTTTCATCGTCGAAACATTTGAAACCACGTTCGGAGACTTTTTCACCCGCGTACGATTTTTTCGAGACGTTTTATTCCTGACGCGTATATCGCGTGCATTAAGCGAGCTATCGGCCATGTTATTCGTCTTTCATTTCTACCGAAAACCGAGGGTGAGGCGGGTAGACACCGTTCTCGAGGGTGGGTTGACGTCAGAAAAACCACCCCCGTCCAATTCAACCACCCTTCCGTCCCCCAAGTTTTCCATCCCCTTCTCGCCATTGCGGACCACTGCGAGCTTGCCGTCGAGGGGATTGCTCGGAAAAAGAAACTCCGAAGTAAAATGGCCGTGCTAGATTTCTTGTATTCTTTTTTTCTTTTCTTTTTACTCCTTTTCTCTCGCGCCATTGCCATCTCCGTCTCCCTTTCTCCTCGAGTCCATTTATAAAACGTAATTCGAGATCGAGCTTCGTCGAGTCGGTGCCTTTAGAAAGTTCGGTTTTACTTTGAGATTAAGGGGGCTTTCGGCGTAAGTTGAAATTTTAATTTCGTTTTAATCGCTCGCTTCGGTTCGCCTCGTATCGGGAGTAGACGCGAGTTACGGGAAGATAAAAAAAAACTATAGCTAAAACCGATTAACCGGCGTATAACACAAGGTATTCGCGTTGTTCTCCGGTGCAGAAGAAAATGCGTTGGCTCGACGCGTCTGAACGACAATTACATTATCAGCCGCGTTTCTCGTGTTTCGCCGATCTTTGAAACGCGGACGGAATCAAAGTGATTCCGGGGGGTGGTGGGGTGGGGGGTTAACTTAAAGTGGCGCTGTTGCGCGTCTCAAACTTGAAACTTTAAAGTCGATCGCATGTAGAACTTGCTCGGCACTATTAGCCAAACTTTTCGCTGGCTTGAAATATCGGTGGTTACGTGCCGGAACGTAACGTCAACCGCGAACGGCAGAATTTTCTCACACTTTCCGTTCAACAACACGCGGTCATTCGAAGCACTTTACACTGATTTAACGTTAATTCTCGCACAAGGTCATCTATTATCGACGATCGCGTCGCGATACAAGTTTAAGTAACCGGCACGGCCATCGGCAAAACGACAAAACCGTGCCACCGACCGCGAAATTAATTAGCGATAAAAATCCTCTCACGACAAAAATCACCGACGATGAAACCTCGCGAGATACGCGCGAGTTTAACTTAACACGAGCCACGAGTTCGCGAGGTGAAAGAAAGACGCTGCGCCGACTGTCCACGCGTGTCCGGCAAGCCCTCTAACTCGATTTCGGCGTAGAGATCGCCCTGGTCAACCCCCACCCTACCGACGGAAGCCCCTTTGATAGCGAACGGGAAAGAAGAAAAAAGAAAAAAAAAATCCGGAAACCCGTTCCTTCAAAAGTGACCCTACCTGGCGTGTACGCGGCTTTGTAGAAAGGGGCCGGTGGAGGGCGGGGGGTCGGAGAGTGGGAAAAAGAGAAGTGGAGAGAATGCGAGAGAGAAAGCGAGTTTACAAACGGCCCTTTCCACATTAGCATAACCCTTACGAGCTGTCCACGTGTGCTCGGCAGTATGCCAAGGGGGCCCTAGAACTGGTCAGGTAAGTTTTTTCGCACTTTTTAATTCCCGATGACCAGATGCCCGGCCTGTCGGCTCGCGCTAAAGGGGAGAGATCCGCTACCTCCGTCCTGACCTCAATGAGATGACCTCCCCTCTCGACCGGATGACCCCATAAAAATTGCGGAACCGGTTTTCACCTCGACCCTCGGGATTTTTCTGGACGTTTAACGGACACGGGGAGGTAACCGGGTGCAACGTCGAACCTTCAGGTAATACTTGCCACCGCGTCGCTAACGATCGTTTATTCTTCGGCCTATACGACGCGCGTTACGTCTTCGACCTTTTTATCGCTCGTTGCGCGCATTCGATTTATCCAATCCCATCGAACGTTCTGGAAATTACCTCGCGTGATTTGTTGTTTTTTTTTCCCCCAGAGATCGATTATCTTTGCATCGTCGATGCTCCGTAGTTTTCGAACCGTGGTTCGTCTCGCAAATCTTCTTCGGTCGGTAGATTCGCGTAGAATCTTTCGAAAGTTTCTATTGAAAGTACGAAATTTTCATTCCGCGTTAGGGAGAGATCTGAAATGTGACTGCTTCGTTTATACTAGCGACCGTTCGGATTCGATTGAATTTCCAATGAATTTTTTCGAACGAGCCACGATTATTCTCGAATAACAATATTCTTCCCGAAGGATAAATCACGGGTAAGACGAATCGAACGCGTCGAAGCATCCATTTCGGCGTCGGAAAGACGAGTTCCCGAAAGTTTCGGAATCTCGGGGGAGATCGTGGAGAAACAGTGAGGGATGATCCGCAGCGGGGTCGCAGTCGACTTATAAAGACCGCGATCGCGTAGCGCGAAGGTGTAGTCAGGACGTAAAACGGAACCGAATGGGGGGCCGATTGAAAATCACTTTGACAAACGAAGGACGATCCTGTCCTTTGACCTTCCGCCATACCCCTAACAGGCAATTCCGTTAATGAGTATACGGCACATTTCCGATAGCGGCGAACCTTGCCTACGAATAAACGGTGACCCCGGACCGGAACGAGCACCTCGATACGAGGATACGATGGACCCACGACGGGATCATCCCCTTCGACACGAAGATTCGTGTTCCGCGTATGCGTGCGCGTATGAAAGCGTGTACGATTGTCGATGATCGTCGGTAGCCGCGAGAAACGTCGCTTCTCAGGAACGAATCGTCCTCTCTACGTCGAGATAAATTCAAAAGCGACGGCAGTCGCATTTTACAGTCGTTGCGTCGACAGAAAAAAAAGCAAAGCTCGGGGCGGTCCTCTCGTCGTTGCCCCCTCTCCTTAAAGGGAATCGAGGAGAGACGGAGGGACGTTGAAGATAGAGTGAGAGAAAGAGAAAGAGAAAAGGTCGGTAGTAGTGGGAGGATCGGCGGGGCAAGGGACAAAGTAAGAAGAAGGACGAGGTAAAGGGGGAGGGGGGAGGGTTGATGGCGGCGGTAGTAGGAGGGCGGCATTAATTACGGTCCTTTATTATAAAAACTGAACTCCCTCCGGCCAGGAGAGAACGAAGAGAAGCAGATAAGGAGGGAAAAAGCCCCCGACTACTCTACCGACTGCCACCACCCCCCCTCGGCCACCCTCTCCCGTCCAGCCACCAATCCTCCCGGCAGTCTCCGTACACCCCCGCACCACCCCCCCCCCCGGAAACCGTCCCGCGGCCCCGCGCCCCTGCACTCTCCCGCGGAACGTCTCCCTCTGTTCAATTTAAAATACTTAATCTGTCTTAGTCCCGAGCCGCGCGAGGTTGTCAAATGCAACTGTTGTTCCGGATGACGATCGCTGCCTCCATCGTCGTCGCGTCGCGTCGCTCGTCGGTTGGAAGAAGCGCAAACCCCAACGCTTCGCCTCCGCGTTAAGACCGAGTGTCTCCGTAGAGGAGATCTCTGTGATCTCCCTTTTGTTTCGAAAGAACAAACATCGGGTCTAAAAGATGGACACGGCCGCTTTATCTTAACGGCGCCCGTGGATAACTTTTCGACATCCTTTTGATACGCGACAAAAGTTTTCCCTCGCCCTCCGCGACGGGCACGTATCGACGCGTCAACGACGGGAGAATGTACGCGCGGTATATATGTTTGACGGGAGCGCGCGTTACCGTACGTATCAATTCCGAAAAGTTCACTTTCAGCTCGATGGGCGCGAAGTAACCAAAGTGTCAAGGTCGCGCGACGAAGCGAAACAAACACGCGTTCCCGTCGGATCCGATAACCGCGTCTCTTGGAGAAGACGAACGGACCGGGAGAGATGTCTTTCCGCGCGTCCTAGAAAGAAACCGGGCAGCGAAAGGCCGCGCTACCCGCGGTTGAGAACCACCGCGGAAAATAAGAAACGGGAAAACGGCGAGGATTTTAATTTGCATCCCCCTTCACCCCAACCGCCCCTCTCCCCCGCTCCCCAACCCCCTTACCTCTTTCCTCCTCGACTCACCCGCCACCTCCCCCTGCGCGGGTGCCAGCCACCACCTCCCGTCCCACTCGCCCACCCGCCCGCCCTTGTCTTTTGCAGAGCTCGAGAGCCTAGCTACTTTCTCCAAAGGGGTGGAAGAAGGAAGGTAAGGGAGATGGCGCAAGGGGAACGAACGAAGAAGGGGCCAAACGGTTGGAAATATCATAGCCGCACGCGCAGAACGAAATTACCGATTTGCCTTGGGCGTTCCTTCCTTTTTTCCGATTCCGAGCTCTTCGCTCTGCCTCTCCTCCTCCAACCCTCCCCCGCCCCCCCCCCGTCGTGCCTCGTCCTTCTTCTTCTTCTTCTTCTTCTTTCTTCGTCCTCCGCGCTGGCCCCTCGCACCGCCTTACCTCTCCCGCGTACCGCCACCCTTCCCTTGCAAAGCCCCGGCATAGCAAATAACTTTCATAATTCTCGATTAGAAAGTTTTCCTTCTCGGGGCCGAGCAGAAGAAGGGGTCATCCTCCATTTCGGCGTTCCCCGTCTCTCTCTCTCTCTTCGTGCCACCCGCCTGCCCCGGACGTTTCCTCGTGCTTTTTCTTCTTTCATCGGTAGAGCCTATGGAGGCCTCCTTCGGGGGTGGGAAGATGAAAATCAAAATTGACTTTGGTCGATGTTTCTGGCCATCGAACCCCTCCTTACCCTTGGCATTCATCATTTCTGATCGGACTTACTTAGAGCCACGGCTCCTCGCGGCGATGACGCGTCGGATCGTGCACTGAAACTGGATTTTCCCTTGGTCGTAACGAACGCGGAAGAGGCCGAAT
The DNA here is from genome assembly GCA_933228935.1 of Pemphredon lugubris. Classification (NCBI taxonomy): domain Eukaryota; kingdom Metazoa; phylum Arthropoda; class Insecta; order Hymenoptera; family Crabronidae; genus Pemphredon; species Pemphredon lugubris. Next base: position 24,153,961 of record OW121817.1, on the reverse strand, counting down.
GCTGGTAATGGAAACTTCTACGTTTCTTTCGTTTCGATGCTAATTCCCCCGGTGAATTGATGGTGATTTATGGAGCACGCGGTAATTACACGGTCGCGCAAAGAGGAGAGAATTAAATGCGATGCGATCGTTAACGTTTCACTGGCCTGTGTCCAGTCGGTCCCGATGTCATGCTTTGTCTCAAACAATAATCTTGACGCGTCCTTTCGTTGGTCGGTCTGACAAACTATTCCTACAATTTTATAATTACACCTATCCATCGATTCGCGCGATACTCATTTCACACGATTTTTTAAATAACGGATTTTCTTTAAAACTGATAAAAGCGAACGTTCTATATACATTCATATTTGTAGTAATTTTTTAATTCTGCTCCTTTGGTCATTTTTTAGGGATCTTATATTTCTTGCCTCTATACGTAAAACGATTGACATATTTATACCTTTAAATATGTGTCATTTTATGGGTGGAGTGTTATTTTTATGCTTTTCAAGGTACCTTACTTTTATTTTACGTTGAAACAAATGACTGAGTTACGCACATTTCAGTTTAGTTAAATCTACAATTTCGGTTTATGCAGTTTTCCGAGGAACCTATCTGCAGTGAAAATCGAGGAACAAGTGCACTCTTGCATGAAGATATTTACGGATGGTAGATTATTTACAAATTTACACGATCTTTGCGTTATTTGCGTGCGATTATTATTCGCGCGTTGTAATACGCGCGACTGTATTTACGCGCCGATATTTCCAACCCGTAGCTGTACTTCGATTCGAACGATTCAAGGTAAAAGAGATCAATCGAACAACGACGACGTCGATACTTTTCTTTAAGCACGCGCGTCTGAAAAATTTCAACCACCGCTTCGCGCAGTAAAATTGTATCCAAGACTGTACCGAGAACCCATTCAAAGTTGAAAGTACCAACGGTGCCCTTTCGGACCAATGCCGAAGGGTCAGCGGCAAGGGTCACTCGACATATGGCCCAAATCCTGGCCCAGGCACTCATTACGCTGCACGCATTCGATCCCCTCCTGATTTCGGACAATTCTCGAAGCACGCCCTGTTCCCTTCGAACCTCACCGTTTTATTCGTTGCGCGTCGAACGTCGGGGATATATAGTACCAATTTTTTTACCCTTCAAAACATTTATGAAAACCTCCACGATCGCGCCACGTTTGTTCGGCGTAAAGCTCCGGAGTTTATAAACCAACGACGAGGGAATATCTCGCGCGAATCAAGTAGAAGCAACGTTCAAAGTCCATTTCCGCGAAACAATTTTCATATAAATACGGCCAAAACTGTTGATTCGTTTTTTCTCCTCCGCGTACTCGGTTTTCTTTCGGGAAAACGTGCAAGGTGCGAGACACCGTGAGAGTAAAGAGAGGTACGAGTAAACGAGAGTAGGAAGGTGGAACGAGGGGGAATCGAGAAAGAGGAAGAAAGAGATCAAGGAGGCTGCTCTCGGCATCTCGGCCATGGTACCCACTTCGCTTCATTAATTTCTCGCAAAGACAGTGTCAGAGTCACGGGGGTTTTCCGGCTGCAGGGGCTCCTGGGGACTTCGGGCTCTGCTCTCTCTCTCTCTTACTCCCGCTCTCGCTCTTCTACGGTCTGGTATTTAAATTCAAAAACGAGAGCGAGCCAACTTGTCGCTCCTCGTCTCTCCTTCTTCGGCGTCTTCGTCTCGCCCGCGGTCTTTCCTAATGTTTTTCTCTCGTTTCTCATCCTTCTCTCGAAGCACCAAACCCCCTCCCTCCACCGCCCCCCGCCCCCTCCGCCCCTAAACCACTCTCCTCCGACCCGCCAACAGTACCACCGACCACCCATCCACCCCAACCACCCCCGTTCCACGAAGGCTCAGTCAATAAAGTATTCTAAAAACCCCGCGCGAATAAGAGCCGTCTTACTCCCTCTTCCCCCCTTCCCCATCAAGCCAGCCACCCTCATCCCCCGTTTTCGTTCGAGCTAGCAACCCCCTTCGTCCTCTTACCTCCTCGCCCCCGAAGCCACCCCCCCGTCAACCCCACCGTGACGATGGGTGGAGAAGGAGGAGGAGGAGGAGGGGGTGGAAAAATAGGGGTGGCAAAAAACGTCAATAATATCGGCAAGATGGAAGCTGCACGAATGTTTTAAGGGATTCCTACCCCTGCGGTTTTCGTTCTTGCCTCCGAATCTGTCTCTCTTTTTCCGCTGCCCTTCCACTCGCGGTACTTTCCACGCTTCTCCCTCTTTCCATCTTTTGGAATCGCTTCTTTACTCGATACCCCTTCCACTTTCCTCTCTCGTTAGCGTTCTTCTCAGTCTCCCTCACTCCCTCCCTCCCCCCTCCTCTCTCTCTCTCTTTTATTTTCGAAGATATTAATCTCCTTTTGTATCGCCCGCGATACACCCTCGCGCGCGAGCGCCATTTATTGTCGCTCGAGTCAACGTTACGTTGTTTAACCCTCGACGCGCGTTTTTATTGTTGCCGATTTTAATTATAAGCTCACTTCGTTCCTTAGATAATCTCCAGAGCGACGCGTGTCTTATGAAACGCAGGATGGTTCAAAGTTTCGCCTAATGCGAGGAGTTTAGGTAACTTAAACAGATCGTCCCGAATGATTTCCCGTTGGGGGATAACGTTACTTTGGAAGAGAAGTAAAAAATAATTCCCTGTCATATATTCTTATGCCTTACCTTGGACGACTGCACCTAATTCCGTAGTCAATCGTGCATTGTCTTTAGTATTTATGCGTGATATTTCGCGTAAAGCATACCTAATCTTTGATCACTAACGAGACGGTAAGTATATTTGTACTTTGAATAAAATTACAGAAGCAGCCAGAACGATTTATCGTTTTTTTTTTCTAACAATCGATTTTGCATCGGCTAATTTCACATTGCGCGAAACTAATGATAATCTTGAAGTTATCGTAACCCATTTTGTGCGCACAAATATGGCTAATCTCGCACATAAGATTCTTGAGGAAGTTTACATCGCGTTTACCGAGTTATCCGACCTCGATAAATGCCACTCATGGGACGGGCCTTTCCGCGAGTGACCCGAACTTCCCGTCAATTGCCGGACATTGTTTACGTACGGTTCACTCGCGAACAAACGACACTTACCCTGGCAGTTGCTCCCCAACTTTGGCTTTCGCAAGTATGTTCGAGTTGTACGATCTAATCGATAGTCATATTTCGTGCATACTTCGGCCGTTTCTTAGTTTTTTTCTATTATCGGTTTAAGAGTGCGAGCGAGAGCGAGCGAGCGTTGCAGTTCGCGAGACAAGGATGCCGAAAACTGAAGGTACTCCGGGAAACTAATACAGCTTCCGCGCAACGTCCATTCGTTCCGATGCACAAGTACGCGGCTACTCGTCGGGAAATTAATTAATAATCGTAACAATTGCCTCGATAGGAACTGTACGATTGAAGAGCGCAGTTGGATAAGGGCCCGCGTCTATCACGTTTTAGTTCTGGTTGATTGATTTTTGAAATAAAAATGTCGTTCTCTCCCCTATCGATTCCACAAATTCATTTGTTAATATTCCATGAAACGTGGCACTCGTCGACGATGTTCCGGGAAAACATGGTAAGTCCAAAATTGAAAATTCAATTGATACAGAAAATTAAAATTAAAACTCGTCGGAGATTAAAAATCCTTCTTCTTTTTAGTTACTTGGATTATCCTGTTTCTTTGTAAATTTTTAAATGAAGTAATTTAATGAAAATGTAAATAACGATACGGTAAAAATAATGCTGCAAAATGCAAAGAAGACTCAACTTTATTAATGTACGACTCAGTTGCATTTTAAAATATAAAATTATTTTCTGCATCGCTAATCCAGAAAGAAAAGTAGAAAACAGCTCAAATATTGTTTTTGTAAACACGCATGAATGGTACGTAACCAACACAAAGGACTCTCGTTCGAACACGCCTCCCGTTTCTCCCACGGAAGCATAATGCACATACCTGGAATTCGATACGAGTATACATCGCGTCGAAAAGCAATTGTTTTCATTCTCGGCCGAACGCATCCGCGCATCGCACGCGTTGCGTTGCGAATAAAACAAAAACTAAACAGCAAAAAAAAAAACGTGCTTTTCAACCCGCTTTCCCCATTACTCGTCCACCCCACGCAACCACGTTCAAGCTATCGAGCATCTCCGACGGAAACACCATGAAAACGTGCTACGGGCTCTATTTTTCCCGCAGCACCGCCCGCGTAGCTGATAGTAGACGTTTTCCATCGTTGATCGAGAGGGGTGCGCGCCGGGGCGGGGGGTGTGGGTGTGGGTGGTGGGGGACGGTGGGGTCGGCCCGCGCGTACACACATATATACACATACAGCAGTATCGTCGGGTAATTAGCGATGCTGAGAGGACCTAAGTACCTACCATCCTCCTCTGACGCTACCCCCGCAATCCTCTCGCTTCCCTGCCACCCCCCCCCCCCCCCCCCGCCTTCCTCTACAACCCCATTCTACCGCCCAATAAATGGATGGATAGATAGATACCTAACGTACGAGGCAGCTGCACACGGGTCGCGTTCAAAAGACCAAGAGCGGGCGACCTTATTGGGTGGTAGGCTCGCGCGTATATAGAAACCACCCCCCCCCCACACACAACCCCTTCCCCCCCCCCCCACCCCATCGAAGCGAACCGACAAACGCGTTTGTATATACGCGATGCTTTCTACGCGCACACGCTTAAGTAGGGACTTTGCCCAGGTACACCATCCGCCGCGGTACTACGTACGCGTGGGAATATCATTACCCGAGTCGTGTGTTTTCCGTTAATTGCCATTATCGGTGGAACTTAGTTAGGGGCTTGCGTACCATCGTGAGGTTGCCGGGGAAGACCTTTAAGAACGGACCGACGGCGGTATCGGTGGACATACCTTGACGGTCCGACGGAAGCCTATCTGAAAGCTCTGAACGAAAGCTCGTAACGAACCGAAAGTTAATTTTTTAAGTGCCCCCCCACCCCCAAACGATAAACGAATTTAATGTACGCGTTAGCGGAGCGACGGTAGGGCGCGTATGCGTATGGGTACGGGGTAAGGGCGGTTTAAAATTGAAAATCGCGTTTACCGGTGAGCTTGCGGGTGGACGCTCGTTACCGCCGAAGACGTAATACCCAGGGACGTAACAACGTTTCGCTTTCGTTAGCCGTACTTTCGCGTTTCTACGTCGAGGAATTCCAAAGACGACGACGCGATAGGCTGCGAGACTCGAACGAAATTATTCTACAACGAACGAAAGATTTTTCTATTACGTGGAAGGCGCCGAGACACATTCGTCGGTGTCTCAGTTGCGTTTTTTGTTTACCCGTCTCGTACGGCTTCGCGACCTACCGGAAGAAAATTTCTCGAAACTCGACGTCTTCCTCGCCGTCCCTCGCAAACCCCCTACATCTAGTAGTCTTCTCCAGTTTCCCACCTCGGTAGCGCTGCCGGCCCTCGCCCCCTCCCCTGCCCTACACCCTCGGCTGCCTACCCACCTACACCACCTCCACCTCACCTCCTCTTCCGGTTCTTCCTGCGAGTACAATGGAGCCCGAATCCATCTCGGACAACCTTACCCACCTCCTCCTCAACCTCGTCCACCTTCTCCTCCGTCGCCCTCCTCCTTCCACTACTACTACTACCACCACCACCACCACCACCACCCTTCTTTTTCTTCGTATCTCGGTGGAACAGCGTCGAGGAATAATTCCATTTTCTTGTGCGAGTACAATTTTGCTTTCAATTTATTTTCCCCCCTTTTTCCTTCCCGGGTTGGAGGTACTCTCCCCTTCTCGCTCCCTCCCACGCGGGAAGATACCAACAGCCGTGGATCGCCTCTATCTCCCTCTCATTCTTTATCTTTCTCCCTTTCCACCCTTGCCTCTTCCACGAACCTTCTTCGCCACCTCCAACCTCCGTCTACGGAGGTCTCTCTCCCTCGCCCCAACTCTTTCTCGTTCAGTCAACCTCCTGCCACCCTCGATCTCCCTCTCCCCCCCCCCCTCTCTCTCTCTCTGTCTGTCTGCTCATGCCTCGCTCTGCCGTCCGTTCCTTTCGTCCTGCAACCTCTCCCCCCGCAACCTCCTCCGTTACTTCTATCCTTCATGGTTCTTTACGTTTTCCTTGGCTTTACTCTCTTTCCGCCACTCCCCCCTCCCCCGCTCTCCGCCCCCCCCCCATTTCTTTCTTCGCCGGGTCTTCTTCCGACCTACCCCTTCGACCGTTGTAATTATTAAACATTGCGAGAGCCAGAGGCAGTAACAAGCGTTTTATAACTGCACGAGGGAAGCAGCCGGAGCATTCTCCTTTTGTTGCCCTTTACGATAAGGAGGATGGGAAAGGGAGGAGGCTAGAGCGAAAGAGAGTGGAGAGAGTGGAGAGAATACGAACCGCGAGCGAACGATAAGAAATCGACGCCCTGCCGAGACGCTGCGCGTCCTTGAAAAAGAGTGAAACACGTTCACCCGAGAACCTTTCGATGGGCTTCGCGCGAGGCAGACCAGCGATAGGTGATTTCTTATCGCTCGTTACTCCCTCGTAACGTCTCTCGATGTTTTCCTTAAATCCATTACTCGAATGTTCGTATCTTACCCCGATGGAAACGTATATTTTCGAAAAAGAAAGGAGGAAGTCTCGCGAGTAGATTATTCCGATTAGCGGACGGTAGGGGCCCTCCTTTTGTTTCGTGCCTGCGAGCGGGAATTTCACGGCTGATCGTTCGCGTCTCAATCTGGATTTTAATAATTCTCCGCGCCGAGGGATTGGCGGACAGACGAACGGAAGAATTTCGGAAGCCACCGGAGGGTTGGGAATAATTGCCAGGGGGCGAGGAGTACGTTTTCCGTACCGCTCGAACGCCAATCAGCGGGTACTTACAATATTCGGCCAATCGTGAATCGAATCCCCCGGATAATTGGCATGCGTGTGCAATTTTCGAAAATTGATTTTCTGCCGCAGGATCGCTTGGACGTTAACGCTTTGCCGGCAGCACATTTCTCGCATCATCGTTTAGGTTCACGCAGCGCCGCGCCGGCGAGTGTCGCGCTGATGAAAAGATTTTGACAAATAACTATTTGCCAAATTTTTAAGGGAAAACCGTGGAAGCGATTGTTTCTCGAAAAAATGGCATCTGTATATATTTTTATACAAACATCGGCACAGCAAAATGGTATATAAAGTCACATTTTGATTACAGCGGCCGATAATCGCTGGCTAACGAAATTACACATACACGTGACAGTCGGTTGGCAAAGCGTTAATCGGTATTTCGAATAACTTTCCGCTGTTAATTCGAATCTGTGCTGAGATTACGAATGAGGATCGCTGGGAAGCGTGAGTCTCCCGATCGATTTAAATCGACGTCCATTTTAGGGGCTAATTTTTTTTCGCCGAGGATAGGCGCGCTAGGGTCATAACAAAAAATGACACGCACCCGAGACACCCCTCGGAGACTGTTTTTTTTTAACGATGCAATCGTCCTGACATCTCTTGGCGCTCCTTCAAACTTCCGCATCCTGCGTTACCAGCAGGAATTATATTATCCTGTCATCTGCAGTGGAGCTAGAAAAACCCGTGCATTTTTTACTATCGACTGCATGCATAAAAGTTTTCTGATACCTGTCAGGTGCAGCTATGCACGTGCAATTTTTCGCATCGCGTGCATTAACTGTATGTACAATCGTGTGTGACGGTTGCGAGCAATTATTTTACCAAAATTGCCTTCCGAGCAACGCGTTGCGTAGAACTTTTTTTTTCGTTTCGAATAATCGATTTTTTATTCAAAAGGTATGCACTTGTTTTCAGAGAAATTACTCTCGACACTCGTTCGCCTGTTAGTAAGTACAATGACGCATTTGATTCAATAAGAGTGCACGATATGATAAAGCCCGAGAAACATTTCGATAAAAATTTGTTCAAGAAAATGAACGCATACATTTTTCGGCTAAAAAGTAGATACGTTTACGTTCGATGATGAAATTACCAAATAACCCCACACGAATTATCAGCTCGATCTCGCAATCCGAGGTTTGGGGTTAATTTAAAACTCGTAAAATATACGGGTCCTTTCCTACCACTCCGTTTGCGATTGTTACGTTTTTTACAGCCCACCTGACGGAGGATAATAAATGGCAACGTTATCCACCCCCTTTCGTTGGTTGAAATAAGCGTTTCGTATACTTCGTTCAGCAGAATAATTAACATTCGGCAGGAAAATGGTATCGATTTTTTGGTAGGATCATTCCGATTAAGCACCGCCTCCGGTTGGTACCCTTAATATCAAGAAGGGTGAGAGGCCCCGCCTCGGTCCCCGGGTGGGACTGGCATTTATCGGTACCCCTTATACCAGAGGCGGAACCCTTTCGACCCAGATAATATTTCAGATAAATTTTCTACACTCTATTTCAGCTTACTCCAACTTCTCCCGCTTATTCGAGGAGAAGGTTAGAAGTATTCATATGTCGAGCGACGGAAGGCGTGCAATTAAATTATCTGGGCACAAAACCGTGATAGTGTAATTAAATGCTTATCTTTTCTCCGGTAACGGTGTACAAAGCGAACGTAATTTATCATTAAAAAGTTAGCAACAATTTGGTATAATGCTATTTTGTTGTAGACGTTAAAAATTGTTTTCTGGTTCGTACGATTTTTACGAGTCGCAGTTTATCAAAGCTAGTGCGGTACGATTAGATTTGTTTTGTACCGACCGCTACGGAATCGTTGACACTATGATTAGTTAATTCCTCGAAAACTTCCATACGATGTATTCAATGAAACACTTGGGCACGCGTTTTTTTCCCTCTATAAAATCTCCTCCAAAAAGTTAATTGAAATGTTCGAATATTTGGGTATTCGGATAAGACATGTTTTACCTTATTAGATTAATATTACACAATATTGTAATTAAAAGTGTAGCATCGAAAGAAAGTCGTTGTTCTTACTAAAAAAATTTTACATAAATTCTATCAGAAATTCCATAATATTCGATCGACATTGAAACTCTTCTACCAGACTTGCTTAAAAACTTTCTCGCCGTTCCTGAAATTCGGGTTTCTTAAAAAACATTCCACGCCTTTTCGAAGGGACGCTTCCTCGCATCACGGACGGCAATGCAATCGCGGCTGGATTATACTTTCCAAGTGGCAGTCGTTATCAGCCCGCAACATTCCCGTGTATGTGTGACGATGCACGTAGACAAGACGTAGGGGCGCAACAGAGAGCCGCACACAAAGCATCGATAACCACGTCCTGCCTGCGCTAGTCCTCTTTGCAATTTGCCTGCCGCCGTAGATTGCACCTGCACGGTCTATTACCGTGCAAGTTCGTCTGCGAGAGTAACCTAGCCTCAAACCTTGGGTACCTCATCCTTCTCGTGATGCGAGGGGCGTCCCTATTATAAGTTGCGAACAAACTTTACTTATATGCTCGCGACTACCATCCGCATGCGCCCACTCTGGGCCGTATCATTCTCTCTCGCTTTCTCTACGCCCGCTCTTTCCCTCTCTGGTGCTCAGTTTCTCTCGGCATCCGTCTTTCTCTTTCCGGACGGTATCCGCGTCTACCCTCTTTGCATCATCTAACCCCCGCCCCCTACTCCGTTCCTCTTCATTCTGTTCCTCTCACGTTTCTTGTTCGTCATATTTATCAAGTTGCCTATAGCTATGTCATCTCCCAAGCCCCGGGAGAGATCGTTTACTTGGAAAACGTGAAATTCGCTGAGAATAAAGTGTGTACCGTTATCCGTTATTTTCGACGATGTTCGAGTGTTTATGCCACTTACGAAAGAAGTAGAGTGATAGAATTTTTAGAGTTTCGCAGAATATTTCATGGTTTCTTTTTTTGCGGGAGACATCATATTCCTACTGATATTCCTCGTAATTAGGGATTGTATGAAACGATTGTAGGACGACTTCATATTCATACTGACATTCCGCGAGATTAACGATCGTAAGTAAAACAACAGCTCAATTTTAAAAAAACAGGAAAAATATTCGGTGAGATTCTTGCGGCTCGAGCAAAAGAATCTCTATGGTTTCGCAAAATGTTTCCTCTTTTTTTGCAGGTGTCATATTCCCACTAATATCCCCCGAAATTAACGATCGTAAATAAAACAAAAGTTCAATTTATTAATTGAGCAGGTTCGAAGGATTAATAATTATTAATGTTATCCTCTACAGTTTCATTACGAAAACAGGAAGAAATTCAAAAAACATTGCTGCAACCACGGCAAAAGAATTTTTACAGTTTCGCAGAATGTTTTCAGTTTTCTTTTTTAAAATTTCAATGTTTTTAACAGATCTTACTAAAAGCCATTAACTTGTTATTTGCGGGTTCAATGCTATTGCGACAGAACGTACAAATATAAATGTATTCCTATTCAGCCGGGACACGCGTGTTTAATAAAAATTCTAATTCCACTACCCACGTCGCAATTTCCTAATTTTACAAAATATTTTCTTTTTCTCGAAAATCAGGATTTCGAGCGCAACGAGAGTTCGACGCCTGTACTTCAGCGGCCAATGATTGGGAACTACTCGAATGCCAGGTTGATAGAAATAGTGGACAGAGGGGTGCCGATGCCTTGGGGCGACGCCTGCTGCAATAGAAAGGCACCACGCAAGTTGATCGTGTACATCGCGTATTCGTGGACGGCAACGTCCACGCGTACGCGCAACACAATCCATCTCCTCTCGGGCAACGCGGCAACCTTTTGTTGCAACAAGAATCTTATGCGTCCGCGCGATCTAACGAGGCGTTGAATAATTGCTTATTAATGATCAACTGACCGCACGCGAAAGATTTAGTTGCATTGTTGAGTCGGCGCCGCTGGAGCTAATGATGCAACGAAGAAAAGAGGAACGGCGCTGACCACTGGTCACCGGACTAAGGGCGAGTTCTTTTTTCATTCTCCCCCTTCTGATCGCGTGGTCCATACGTTCGCAGTACATACGGTCGTACTGTGTCATCGTGTTATTAACACCACTCCTACCACGATCGTTCGAACGACCGTTTCTTATATTTCGTTTAGAATCTCCTACGTGCGACGTTATTGCATCGCCACTTAACTGAAATATTTAAATATACGTTATTTATTTGTGAATAAAAGAAACTACATTTTTTCACTATCGAATTGAGTATTATTTGCATTCTAATACTAATAATGACTATATCGCAGAGAGTCTCCAAATCATCAACGTCCTCGCACGCAGCTGCACAAAATGCAAATGCTCATATTGTAAGGAAATTCTTCAAGGAACGCAGAACTTTGAAACGTCTCGCCCTGACTACAGAAATTTCGAAATTACGCGAATCCCGTAAAACACGGGGACCATAATAATGGTAATGATAATAAATTTTATTTTTGCACGGTACGCAATTTTATGAAACACGTAATAAGATGTACAAATAATTATAAATATTGCCTGCGGTTACCGTTGGAATTAATGGATATGCATAATTCCGCTTTTCATGAATTTATTCCATCGTTATTGTATTTGATTATGATATCATTTAAATAATTAAACGATGTAATAATCAAATTCATCTTTGTCGCGTTTTTTAAGTAATGAATGAACCGTGTATCAAAATTGTCAGATAAACGATACGCGAGAATTCGCGAGAAAATATCAATTGCCAATAAAACATAAAATGATTGTTGAGTTTTACGAACCCATTTTATTACAACAGAGGTAACTTCCGCCATCCAATTGCATAGGAACGTACTTCACGAAACTGACGATTACATAAAAAATATTTGAGATGGCAAGGTTTATTCCTAAGAAGATATTCCTTATGTCAGAATGTGAGGAACGAGGATATTACAAAAAACTTTGCACATTTTTTAAAATTTTTTAACCGAAACACCAAAGTACTCAATCATTTATATAATACGTTTCATCTTGTCTCTCGTATAATCGGGGGGTATGATATTCTTTTATTATACAAATTGTTAATAAAAATGTGTAAAATAAACATTGAACTTCCCTACCATTTTGATCAATAGGGGATAATAAAAGCTACAAAAGGCAGTTGTTTGGTTGAAATTTTATAATAACGCCATCCCTTTAGAATTGTTGAAAAAGCTTTGAAGTACTATAGCGCCACGGCCGAAAAATGGCTAATCGGTAGAAGACTAGTTCATTGAACTTAGCACAATTGCTCTTACTATAATACCGACGGCGTTACGCTCTATCGCAAACGCAACGCGCAGCCCTGGCACGCTGCGTATTTCTAGATATCGAATGGACGGGTCACTAATCGTGCAAGGTGATATCGTTTAATAATTTCGTTCGATCGCCATTGTTTCGAGAGCATTGACGGGCATCGGTGCGCTCAACGAACCCAAAAATAATAGAACATATTAATTCACCTCACGGTTTCCCTCGAACGACTTGTCTCGCTTTTAACGCTAAAGGAACTTCTTATTCGCGCACGGTTTCCTCGAAACTTGATGGAACTTCATTAAAGTTTCTTAATGAACGTCGGTAGTGTACCCGTCATTACCTTCCGGCGTATTGGCGTACCAACTCAACGGGGGGACTCCATTATTTTCATCCGTTTAGAAGCAAATGCTTCGAAACGACGTGCCTCCGTTGGACGGTCGAATGTCTCGAGAAAGAAAGAAAGGAAGGAAAACGACCGAAAGAAACGAAAAGGCGAAGAGAACGCTCGATCGGGACGCGATAAATCCTTTTCGTCGCGAGACATTTGAATCAAAAAGTAAATTTTGTCCGGGGCCTCGGCTTTCATGGCGCGCCGCATCTGCCTCTGCCACTGGACATTGTCCTGTCCCAGAAATATTTGAAAACTGGTCTAACTAGACGCTCTGTCGAATAGGCGCCACGAAAGAAACGGGAGGAACTGGTCTCAACTGTCCCGCAAATCCGGTTGTTCTCGTTTCGTTACTAAATTCGACGGATCGTTATAATCATTTCGCGAAAGGAAAGCGTTACTTCCCGTAGGAAAAATTTATTCGCTTCCATCCAGGTGCGGTGAAATAAAAAATTTCGTCGAAATTAATTATTCCTTCGTACAAAGGGGGATAATCGTGCCGCGAAAAAGAAGCAGGAGAAATTTAGTCGCTCGACTCAGGCGCGGGTAAATTAAAAATTTTCACAAATTAATTATTTCTTCTCGTAAAAGAGGGTAGCCCTACCGCGAATGAAACGTCTCACTTCCCGTAGGAAAAGTTCATTCTCTCGTCGAGGAGGGGATAAATAAGCAATTATTAGAAATTAATAATTTTTTGCTTTTCGTAATTAAAATTCACCACGACGGGTAAACGAACTAAAAGTTCTTCGAAACTAACTGTTTGTCCTTGTAAAGAAAAATACAAGAAACATGGAGTTGTTTACTCTCGTGATAATCGTTCCAAGGTACTCCATTAAATTTACCTCCATACGCGTATCACGTATCGCGCGTTTGTCGAAAATTGGAGAAATCGCGATTCCACGATACATCGGCAGTTTCCCACCGTGCACGGGTACGCACGGTCAAATTTTAATGAGAGTGCGGCAAGAGCTTTAATCCCTTCTCTGGGTCAGAAGGGCCAGAGACTGACCCAGAACAGGTTTCTGTCTTGTCTTCTTCACCTTTTTTTTTTCTTCTTCACCCGTGTCCGAGTCAGATTGACCTCCAGTCGATTGTCCATCTTTCTTGGCCACGCTATTCCCGTGCGGAACTGGTTTTCTTTCCCACATATCCGGGGGCTCACCGGTCACTTAGGGGGAAACAGGAAGAGTGGGGCACAGGGACTGACCAGTTCCTGGATGCGCTCCCGGCCCTTGGTCAGTTTACGATTTTCTTTCGCGATCGACGGTGCCACGTATATTTGAATTCTTAGAGCTATTTTAAGATCGGTGTCCGTCAAAAATCGTCTACAGACGGAGAAGAAGGAAAGTGTTGTCCCGTAAGATCCCCGTGATTTTTTTTTTAAACTCAACGATCCTTCGTGCAACGTTCTTCCCAAGAAATCTATCCGTCGCCATAAAGTAATTCATCGACCTCGCAAGGATCCAACTAACGTTTTCGCAAAACAACGTTATCGAGATTACAATCGCGAGTATATATTCACGTCGATATCGTTAACATAACCCCTGCTGAGAATATTTGCTCTTCGGTGGAAGAAATATTTTCCACGGTACACGCGCTTCGCAATATCTAACATGACACAACGTTAGCAGTTCGCAGATACGTCAAAAACAAACTGCTACGCGTAAACGCGTGGTAGACGGCGTACGTAGGAGCGGCGCAACACTCCCACCAAGCCGCTACGTTCACCCCCCCATTTCGTTTTGCGCTATACCGTAAGTACGTACTTTGTACTACCCTGTAGGATAGTCAGGTTTTCCAAGTTCTCTCCCCTGTTCGAGGGAAGCCACTCGAGGGCGGAGTCCCGAGTAAAGCGGCCATACTGCCACCCCCGTCTTACCGACCCTCTTCTACCCCGCTCTGACAAAATAAGGGATGAAAAACAGGATGAGGGCAATGGGTGCTTCTCCCGGCGCTCAAGCATACCGCCTTGCTTTCCAAAGCTTCATCGAGAATTCACCCTTCTAGGCGCCTTTATTGCTTCTCCTGCGCTATAAATTATAGTTTACGGAAAATCAGTGAAACGCGTTGATTCATTTTTCGGGGTAACTTCGGTAAGATTATTATGTATTCAGTTCTTCGAGTACTATTTCGAATCGCGGGGGGTAGTGAACACCCGAGTGACGTTTATTCCTTCCATCGGATTAGAATGTACGGATTTATTAATTACTTTCGATAAGCGAACATTGACGATCGCGTACACGTGCTTGATCCTTGACGCCTAACGCGGTTAACCCCGCCACGGCGTTACATTTTCGTCCTATCGAGTCTTATCTCGTCCGTGCTCGCCATATAATTTTACGACAGTTCTGTTCCTCGATTCAACGTGTCTCGCGATTATACTTTCGCGGTTAGAGGGTACTCGCGATTTTTCTCTGCGATTACGACGAAACGTGAAAGAGAATCAGGGGAAGTCAATCAATTTTTTGTCCTTTCGCTCCCGCGTATCGATACGACGCGTCGAAGCTCTCGACAGAAATCGTACGAACGAACGACGCGCAGCAGAGCGACTGGTATTCATCGAACTCCTTGTCACTCCCTTTTTGTATCAGCCGGCTGACAGGGAATAGGAACTCTTGCCCTTTATGGGGAAAGATTTGAGATGGAATTCTCGTATTCCAAACCAGTCTCTGCGTTTCCAGCTCTCTCACTTCACAGACGATATTTCTCCATGGGAGCTTCTCGTAGAGTGAATGCTCCTTAATTTCCTTTGAGCCGTTTGCTTCGGAGTAAAATCCACCCCCCCCCCCTTCCGCCCCCCTAGCTTCCCTCGCTCCGCTTTTCTAGCAACCCCCTCGACGGTTCCCTTGCCTTGCCGGCTTCGCCACATAACCGTCCTTAGCTCGACGCAGCTTTCTCTCTATCCTGCTCTTTCTTCGTCCCTCTTTCCACCCACCCCCACTCCCTCTCCCCCTCTCTCTCTCTCTCTTACTCTCTCCTCTCAACCTTATTCTGTAATTTCGTTTACAAATGAAAGGGCCGCGAGCTACGACTTTGTACATCGGGTATGCGTCTGCAAACGTTCCAGTCCGTGACTGTCAGGTACCCATGCATACCTTGAAAAGCACCGCAAACGTCTCTGTCGTTTCCTTACGCCGTTCCACTCAGTCGCCGATTCAAACGCGAGGCTTCGGAACTCGTTAAACGCCCGTTTCCGGATCAGTCAATTCTCGCAATTATCCCTATATTATTTGATATTACAAACGATGCCGCGGCGAAGCGGAGTTTCCGCAGCTTTATTTCCCCAAATAATCCCACGCCACTCTCAATTACGACGAATTAAACCCAAAATAACTCGCTCGGTCAACTTTATTCGACGGAGTATGTTAAACTCTTTAACTTGATACGGGTTTTTTCGCTCCGCAGGTGGATAAATTCATCGTTACCTGAACTTCCGTTTCTTCTTCCCTCTTTCTCTCTCCCTCCGTCACCATCTCCTCCTTTTTTGCTACCCCCGAAACACGGCGGGACAATTCGAACGATAAATGGTCCGGTACTTTTGCGGTGGCTGGCGAAAACCTCGGAAATGCGAGATACCCTGCACGTTCGGCACGGTATTTTAATTCGCCGGGAATGTTGGCCGACCGCCAAACGTCCGCAGAGATTTCTTAATACCCGCCGCAAATGCCTGGCGTCTGTGCCTCCGTCGTTCAGGAATTGGGGGTGGTCTCCCGCGGCAGCGGTGGTGCCGTTGGATCACCCGGAAGAGGGTGCAGCTGGGGAACGATATAGCGGGGGTGGAGCCGTTAAAGGTTCGCGTTTTCTTCGATCGTTCTCTTTTTTCCAATAATCGTACCGTTACGTGCCTTCCCTCTCGAGGCCAGTAACGCGGTTGCCGTTAGAAAGCCACGTCGAGCACCTAGTAGAACTTTCTTGAAATTATTTTTACTTTTCTTTCCGGAAAAGATACAAGGTTTAGTTCTTGGTCTTGATACGAATAAAAATAAGTACAGATATCGTTTCACCATTTTTCGTTACGATTGTATCGAAGACGTCGGTCGAAAAGATTACAATTGCCACGGAACACAAAGGAACTTGGGAGAATCGCAAACTTATCCGCGTATCCCTTAGTATCGTTTGCGAGGGGGGATTTAGATTTCGCGACCTCTCGCCCCCGAAGAAAGAAGAGAAGAGATCGAGAGTTTCGATGCGTTATTCTCTCTCTCTCTCTCCCTCTCTCCCTCTCTCTCGCGCCTTTCGAGACCCGACTCACCCCTTGTATTCCCTGAAAACAGCCCTCCTCGGTCCCTCAACTATCGCGCTCCGTCTTCCTTCTTCTCCCGTTCTCTTTCGCCCGTCCTCTCTTTCCCCGTTTCCGCCACCGTCTCGCCCCCAACCTCCCACTGACTTTCTGTCGTCGGTGGGCTTTTGTCTCGGTGCGCGCATTGATTTCTGGGGCCAACTTCGCTTCGTTGCCGGCGTCGTTAAATTATAATCGCGAAACACCCCGGCTGAAGTTGCAGACAAAGCCACCGGAGGACGAGGACACAGGCTCCAGGTTAGGATGGGCACGCGGGGGGTAAGAGCGTCGCTGAAACGGTGGAGTCGAAATAGGTAACGCGGGGCTCGGGCTAGATACCTGACAACTTTGGGATACGCCGTCGATTATCCTGCAAGTGCCTCGAAGCGACTCGTTATCGTACAACGGACTCCTTTTCGCCCACCTTTCGTTCGTTTCACGTAGAGGCGAATACCGCTCAAAGGTGAGGAGAAGACAACCGAGACGGTGCAACGGCAAAAGTTTGCGGCACAGTTGTACCGCCTATCCCCAACACCGACGTTCTTTTGACACCTGACTTAATTAGCGTGTGTGACAGTTTGGCAAATGGCGAAAATGCGTGTGCCTGTATGATTGTTTTCCAGTAGAACACGCTGGAACCAATCAGACCGCATTTTTTCCAAGCGGTTTCTTTCCATCATTGCACTGTACTTAATCGGGAAATGGGGGAGGGTAGAGTCTACATTAATACGTTTCGTTGACTCATCGACTTCAATATCAAAGAGTTTTCGGAATTTCCATTTGTCCCGTAATAAATTCATCGTACGTTTTTCGCGACGCGCAACGGATACGGTTATAATTATTTTCAAAGGCAGCGCTCGAATAACGTGATCACCGATAGCGTGTGTTCAATGAACCGCGATGACAAGGAACTTTGACCCATCGAACCACCACTGGCCTCCCGTTAGGAACTTGTTTTTTCAATATCGCTCAAAGGAATACGATCGTACCCACGCGTACTTTGGAGGAATATACGCGGATTCGCCAAAACCGAACCAAATCACATCGACGCGAGACGCAGTGCCTATCGAGAAGTCGCAGTTCAGAGGTAGTCTTGGGTGTCTAGGGCAAGTAAGGATTCTCTCCTTCCCCGCTTTCGAACAAGGCGCCTTAAATAAATGAAACTTCTGCCGTGCCGCGCAAGAACAGGCGGCACCGGCATATAAATTCTCTCGCTTCGTAATTTCAAACTCAAACAGCACCGGGGCCGACTACTCACCCCTCCCGAATTCGCGTCTCTCCCGTCTTACTCGCGCTCGCGTCTACGCATTTCGCCAACGTTGTGTGGCTGAAGGCGCCCCGTCGGAGGACCGGAAAGGGTTATCGAAAGGACGGCTGAGATTTCGGGAGTAGCGGTTGTAACTCTGCGACGAGAGTGCGTGCTCCTGACGGCGAGGAGTGACTGGAATAATTAGTACGCAATTACCGAGTGGAAAAAAGGTCGCCCGGGACAGGAAGGATTTCTATCCTGGCATCCAATGAATTGAAAGACAAAATTCTATCCTTGCATCCGATAAAATCGTCCGCCGCTCCGCGAATTAAAAGACAAAATCTATTTGCTCGATCATCGTTCCGTTGGATTTACCAAGATGCGCGAAACGACGAGTGAAATTCTTCGTTGCACGGCGAAAACTGACGAGCGATATTAAAACGTTGAACGTTACAACGAGAATGCTAAGAGTTCGCAGTTACATCTATCTCTCCCCCTCGGATAGGATCTTGGCGGGCGAACGTAAAGACGGCTAAAAGGGTTGGAGAGGAGAGGAGAAAGGGGGGGGGGCGTGCGATCGTAAAATTTCAAACCCCTTCGAAATTCAACGAAGCAAGCCGAGATTCACGAGGAGAGTCGCGTGCTCTTTCCACAATAGCATAAATTCATGGAGGCCTCCGTGCGAGTACAGACGCACCCCCTCCCCCCACCCACCCCCGCGTCCCTCCTTTTCTACCGCTCCTTGCAGTAATTTCGAGCAGCCCCGCCTAATCTCGTCCTAAAATCTAATTCCGCCAACAATTTCTAAGCCGGTCCATTAAAATTCTAAGCACAGTGCCGTAGGAGGAGGAGGTGGAGGCGGCGGAGGAGGAGGAGGAGGAGAAGGGAGGGGGGGGATGGGGTGGAGGAGGGAGCAAACTCGTGGAGTGGTACCGGAGGGTGGTTGCGAGCACGGGGTGGTTGCCGGGGGGTGCTCCGGGGGGTGGCTGAAACAATAAGAACGTTGCGGAGGCAGCAGCCCCAACCCCCCTACAATCCCCGCCATGCCGTAAGAACGCCGTAAAAGCTCGCCTCCGCGTGCTTTCATTGGCTGAGCCGGCGCCCAACGAGCGAGATATCGCGCAAATAGCGACGACGAAACGACGGGCCGGAGAGAGAGAGAGAGAGAGAGAAATTCGAGAGAAAGAGGGAGATTCGGGGCGAGGAGAGAGAGAGAGAGAGTGAGAGAGAAAGCGCCGGGAGAACGGGAATATAAGCATTCACGGTGCAGCCGCAGTAAAGGACGCTTTTCATTGAGCCGTCTTATTGTGCCGGTCGCGCTCAAGTTTCCAACGACGTTAGCGGCTGTGTTTGGCTACGCCCGCTATTTTCCTTTCCTTATCCCAGAGAGCAGCTTCCACCTTTACCTTTGGAGAAGCGAAACCCCTCTTCCTCTTACTCGTCGGCCATTAAATAATTCCCCCCGTTCGTCTTTCGAGGTTGAAAGAGCAATTCTACGGATTTTCTTCCTCGGCAGGCTCGCCGGACCGGTACGACGATAAATTTCCCCGTGTATCTCTATTTCTTTTCGATCACAGTAATCCCTCCCAATCGCATTGCCGTTGCGGATCATTGGCGAAATCAATTTCGATCACTCGCACTCTCTCCTATCGTCGATCTTCGAGATCGATTCGAAATCGATTCGCGACGCGCGTTTGTCGAGTCGCGAACAGATCTTTCGCAGACGTCTCGTAGCATCGCCGTGGGTAGCGATCGCGCGTCACCGAGCCGCCTCTCCAAGGCCCTCCGTACCGATACCGTCTTGGGGGGCAGGCAAGGGCGATAGAGAGACCAAGGGAGAGAACCTCCTTTGCGAACCTACGGGGCAAATGCAGGTTTCAGGTTGCTTCGCGTGCACAATTACCGGGCACAGGATGGGCGCGGGCGGGAATGAAATTTCGTCTTGTGTAGCGGGAGCGAGCAAAGTGTGCGCACCCTCTCCGTTCTGCACGGCCTGGGGAATTGAGTTTCGCCCCGCGAGAGAGCGAGGAGACGCTCGAGAAGATAGAGAGGGAAAGAGGGAGAGAGATACGGAGCGAGATACCAGGGAGGAAGAGAGGAGGCTCCGCGTCGGGTTTGAAGAAGAGCGGGGGGCGGGGGTGGGAGGTGGTTGGGGGGGGGGGGGGTGGAGAGAGTGGCCTCTGGAAGGCTGGATGGGCTGCTGTAACACTGTTATTGCCAATAATGGCACATGACTATACGCGTATATGTCTCGCCGGTTGATCGAGAAATTGATTTATGAAAAGAAACGCCTGCTCGGACGGCGTGGCAGATTCGATTTCGTTGCGATGGATTTCCTCCTGCCGTTCGGTCTACCTATACACGGCTCTCGTTGCTGTGGACTCCGTTCGACCTTCTACCGTTGTTTACTCCGTCTCCTTCAGCCTGATCGTTTGACGCGCGCGCAAACATTCTGTCGAAGCGCGTTTTTTTCAAACTAGACGTCTTCTTCGCGCTTCTTTCGATTACATTATTTCACGCGTCCTTTACGAACGCGCAACCTGGAGAGACGTCGAACATCGGGATTATAACTTTTAAGGAATTCCTCTCGAATTCTCTCTGACGATACTCGCGAAGAAAATTCTCACTCCGCGTCCGTCTCGCACTCTTTTCCAACGGACCGCGTTTCCCGGTGTTTCTCCAAGTACGCGCCAATCGGCGAGCGTACCGTCACTCGGTCGGTTCGCCCCGAAGTTCGACA
Organism: Pemphredon lugubris; assembly: GCA_933228935.1. Classification (NCBI taxonomy): domain Eukaryota; kingdom Metazoa; phylum Arthropoda; class Insecta; order Hymenoptera; family Crabronidae; genus Pemphredon; species Pemphredon lugubris. The sequence continues at coordinate 24,133,153 of OW121817.1, read as the reverse complement.
GCGCCTAATCCACGACTCGAAGTAAATCGAATGAAGTCTCGAATTAAATACAGCCCTCTCTGTATTCCGGGCATACCGAAGGGGGATGCAAGAAGACGAGAAAGGAGAGAGAGACGGGGTGTACGGGCTGACTCCATGCGAGACGAGGCGAAGCAAGGTTCCTTGTATTTAATTACCAACTCTAAGTCTCCAGCCGGGAATGAGGGAGCTTCCACCCGGGCACACCTCTTCTTCGCCACCATCCACAACCCCCTAACTCTCCCGTTTCTCCACCCCCCCTGCCACCAGCCACCTTCCACCTTCTTCCCCACCTTCCGAACACTACCCTCCGCCAGCTTTTGCTTTAAACGACTCGGGGAATTCATTGACTCTCTTGTTACCGTTTTTCGCCTCGAATACGGTTCTCTGCATTGTTCTAAAAAAAAAAAGGAACTTGGTACTCTCACCTAAGGACCTGGGTGGTTCCGTTGGATTACCTCGATGGGACTCGTAGCTTCTGTATTAATAATCTTATTATACCGATGACTCGAGCGGTATTTACCGGTACCGTACGTGGGAAACCCTTAATGCATTTCGCTTCGAACGATTCGAAGGATTCTACGTTAATTACGCGAGGCATCCGCGAGAACGTTGCACTCGTTCTAGCGATTCTTTTCGAACGGAAAGTTTGGAGCTTGTATTTGGAATGAACGGAGGATTCGGTGGCGCCGTTGGTAGTCTTTTTCCCTCTTGAATATAAATCTTTACCTGAAGTTTAAAAAAATTGTCACTGTAAGCAGAGTGCGTGATCCATCGAACCGAATTGATTGGATTCGAGTCTTCCGTAGGAACGCTACGGTTTTATAAACCCCGGTACGCCTTTGATTGTTTATCCTAATGGTACAGGGAAGTACTCTTATTAGATTTTGTCCGAAACTATTCAAAGTATCAAACATTAATGCCAAGAAGCACGAATGTCTCGCGCTCGTTCTTGGAAAATCTGAAGTAGTTCAGCGGAAAATGTATATTTAGGAAGTATTCGCAATTACTCGTAATACGGTCCTCTTCGCAGCGAAGGGTGGTTTAGTCATTCTTCCTCGTCGGTGCCCCTGTTTCCATGGACACATAGCACGATTGCACGAATAAATGAAGCGCGAGGAAACGGTTTACGTGCCGCGACATTTGCCAGATCTTCCGCCAAGGGCGTATTGCGTAAGATGCGACTCATCTCGAGCCGGTCCACGTATCTACGTCGCGGCAAGATTTCAGTTTTATTAATCGAGACGGGACTGTGCGCACCGCTGCGTCGCAAGAAAGAATTCTATTGGTTTCCTTCGGGGGAACTTAACGCAACGCGGCCGACAGTTACGAATTTTGCCGCTCATTAATTTCCCGATAACGAAAGGGTGGCAGGAATAATTTTTCGCGCGTCCTTTCGCGGTAGATCGAGTCGGCGACTCCGAGTCAAAATTAGGCGGCAGTTCGAGTGACATCAAAGAGCTCCCGGAGGCAGCAAAGAAGGCTTCCTGCCCCCTTTTCATCCCTTAAATCCCACCCGAGTGGTATTTGCCAGGGCGACCCAGCCTCCCTCGTTTTCCATCATTAGGGTGAGAGAGAGAGAGGGATAGAGACGCCGAGGGAAGCGAAGCGAGAGGAAGAGCTGCTCGACGAGCCCTCTTTCTCCGGGGTCTCCCTCATCCTCCTTCCTCCTTCCTCCTCCCTCCTTTCCCTCCTACCCCGCTTTCCCGCCTTGCCGACCCAACTCCCGGTCCTGGGTTCGCGCAAATATCGCCTTTCATATTCCTTCGAAGGAGCAGAAAATCGTTACGGTGCCTTTTGCGCGCGCGCTACGGGAAATACCTACCTCCTCGTTCCTTTTCCTTCGCATCGAACCTCGCATCGTTTCCTCTCGCCACGGACAGGGCCCTCGGTGAGGGTGTAAGTAAGTAAAGTCTCTCTCTACCCCTCGCTCCATCCTCCTCCCTCCCATCCCATCGCTCTTCTCTGTCTTTCGCTATTTCTGCCTTCTCTATTCATCTTGGCCTTTTCCAACTCCGTGCCTCTCTTTCCGTCTCCTAGACGAAGCTGCGCGATCCAACCCGTTTCTCTCTTTTTATCCTACGCCCCACCTTTGCTGGGCTCCCCCCACCCCACCCCACCCCACCCCCCCTCACCCGCTATCATCCCACCGACAGCCGCCATCCTCTCGCCCCTCGCCCTTGCTCACCCCCCCCCCCTGCCAGCCCCACCATCTCTCTTTCTCTCCGGGTACCCTCGACGGGGTTGCAGAACCGCTGGATCCCGCTATTAACCCGCTCCTTTCCCTTCCCCGCCTCTGCGCTGGCCCCCGGTACCCCTTCTTCCTTCACCCCCGTTTCGTCTAAGCGCGAACAAAGATGGCGGAAAACTAAACAACTAGGCGAGGGCGCAAGGAGATCTCCGTCTCTCTCTCCCTCACCCCCCGGTTACTCTCTCCCCTCTCTTCGTCTATCTATCGGCCTTTCGTTCTCTCCATCCCTCTTTCGCCCTTTTATCGCGACAAAATTGACCCCTCTACTCCGCCACGCCGATGCTTTGAACGGGGGAACGAACGAGACTCCTCGTCCATCGTCTTCCAGCGCTGACCTCTTCGGAAGGCCTCGGGAAGGATCGCGAGAGATTTTCGCGCTTTTTCCGCGAGACTTTCTGCTTTGTTTTCGTTGAAATATTTTTCCTTAGCTCCCGCCCCCATGGAGAGAACGCGTTTAGTAGAAATATCCGTAGCTCCTCGCGTTATCGAGGGCTCGGACCAGTGTTTTCCTTCGTTCCTTGACGGCAGAGGAACTTAATGCCGGGTTGGGTGCCAATTAGCAAGACTCGTAAGAAATTCATGCGATTCCTGCGTCACGCGATGCCAGTGCAACGAGACTAATTTAAATGCATATTAAGGGTACCGGAAAGAAATCTATTATTTTGTAGAACGATATAAAACGAGTAGTTTTTGTTCCATTTTTTTTACAGAATATTATAACACGTAATTTCCTTCACTCTTTTCAACTGGATCCCAAAGTTTCTCTCAGCCATTTATACTCTTTTCGTAAAAACTTACGACGATGGTAACCCCACCGCGTCCGGGCACAAACTGAGCTCAAACGCCCTATGCAAAATAATAGATTTCTTTCCCGCACCCCTGATACATATACACGTGTATTCGGCGGGTCAATTTTTGACCAGCCGAGTGGTGCGATCTTATCCGACGACAGCGGTAGGACAACAGGTCCAGAATATGCTCGGCGCTGTAGCGTCTCCACGGTCTCGTGAAGAAGGACGCACCGGGCCGTCCTGAATAAATGATGTTTAATCTTCATATCAGAAAACCGGGCGAAGCAGTCGCGGCCTGGGAGAAAGAGAGGAGCGAGGCGGAAGATCGGTATACATACGTGCATGCGTATACGTGTGCAAAATGAGAGAGAGAGAGAGAGAGAGAGGGAGAGAAAAGGAAGAAGAGGATAGACTGGCAGGATGGAGGCGAGGTTAGGGGCGCCCAGGAAATTTCTAGAAACTTCAGGTTTAGCAATTAACGTCAGAAATTAACGACGCCCGCCTGCCTCGAGCGCAAAGCGCCGGAGAAATTAGTCTCGGAAATTCTCGTAAAATTTCTCGTTCGCTCGCGGGCGGCAGCGGCCTCCCACTTCTCTCCACTCTCTCTCTCTCCCTCTCTCTCTCTCTCTCACCGTGCTCGCCCCCCTTCCCCCTCTTAGCAACGAGTCTCCAGCTCTCCAGCAAAGGTAACATGGCGTCAGCAGTCGAGGCGAGCGGTAACTTTCCGGAAATTTTCATTAAGCCTGACAGTAATGACGTCATCAGTCAGTCGGTCCGACCTCATTTGGAATCGTTCGCACTCGAACCAGACTTTCCGCACCGGATCACCGTCGCGCGTAAATCCTTTCTTCCCAGCGATTGTCTCGCCAATCGACTTCCCCTCGCGGCCCCCTTCTCGCGCCTTCTCTCCTAATGATCGATATCACGACTTTCTTATCCCACGGGAATATGCTCGGGTCTCGGTGCCTCGGAACGAAAGTTGTTGATACATTGTCGAATACCTGCCATCGAGGAGTCGCAAACTCCGATGGAATGGCGCGTAGCTGGCTAAATAGTAAGGCTAATGCGTTTCGAAACCTTACGTCGTTCGATGTACGAAGGACAAGGAATTGATGGCATCTTCGCGGAAAGTTCCCTATGAATTTCGTACACGCGGCCCTATCGTGCTCAGTCATGCGATGAAAATTCCAGTAGGCGACGTCCTCTCTTCATTATCGGAGGGGGGTTATCTTAAGAAGACGGCACCGGAAACCTTTGTCGCGGCTGACGTTGCGTCGCGGCGCTTCTCCAACAGGTTCCTCGCTCCTCCTTCCGCACCCCCTGCTACCACTGCACCCCCTCGTCAACCTACCACTCCGCCAGCTACGGTTTCGATGGCTGGGAAAGGATCGATCAGAGCCGCGGAATCGGTCCCGTAGATCCAACGCGTTGAGAAAGGGGAACCTTTTCGCCGTGGCTGCTTGGTGTTTTGGACTTATCGGAGCGGCCCGACGTGGCACCAACGTGGCGCGGCGAACGGCATATCCGTTTTCCCAAGTAATCTCGCGACGCTTCGGGCGATTCTCAAACAATTCTATACATCTCGAGTGTCGGAAGTGGCTGGAGAGTGCCAAGGAGAGGAAGAGGAATACACAGGGCCACACGGAAGGAGAGAGAAATATCGAGTAAGAGGGCCAAGGTAGAACAAGAGGGAATAAGAGACGAAGGCGCGACGGGGTGGGTGGGAGGTAGGGGGGGGGGGCAGGAGGAAGAGAGGCGAAGGAGGAGGGCCGTATAGAAGGCGAGGGGGTAGGTTGAAACAGACAATACACCTTCGCGGTGGGTGGCTTATCTAAGAGTCCATGGTGTAGCCCCGGGGGTGCAGTAATAACCGGGAGGGCGGGCTGATACCGGGCTAAGAAATGATAACGGCACTCGCAAGCCAGCCACCATTTTCGAGTTATATTGCCTCGAAAGCCAGCACTGCCTGGAGAGGAGAGGAGAGGACACGAGACGAGAAAGAGAGAGAGAGAGAGACACGAGTACCTCGGCTACCACCTACCACCCTCCTCCACCCCCCTCCCCCCCCCATCTTCCATCTCCTACCCGGCATCGTCGTCCTCTCATCCTCCTCTTCACCGGCACCTTTCTCGTACCTATAACCCTCGTAGTCGTTGCTGGAATCGGGCGCTATCTGGGCCCACCTACGTATCCAGATATACGTATACCTACAACCCATTTCGAATGCCTAGAGAAACGTTTCGCCTTCGAGTACCAACCCTTCGTCGTTCCGATTCACCCCCAGGGAATAACGGGAGGGGGGGGGGGGGGGGAGATACATCGGTTCCGATGCACCGACGATATTCGATTCCTTCGTGCGACCCATGAATTTTCAGGTAGTTGCATCTTCGATGTAACCCTCGGGTATTGCGCCCCCGTGAACACTGCCGATAGCGATCTTTATAGTATCGCATCGTTTTTCGTCCGGACGGCGGCGTTCCGAGTATCGAGAGAATGACCGTCGAGTTCTTGGTAGGTTCACTCTTAACTCGTCCAGCAGCGAAGATTTCATTAATTTTTCCCCGCAAAGTGACTAAGGATCGTCGACGAGGAGCATAAAATGTAATTCGTCGCTCGTTTGAAAATTTCTGTCCATTTAATTCGCAATATTCGGATGATCGCGTTGATGCGCAAGGTGAGCGAAGCAATCTTGTATTATCCTATCGTATTTACCTGTATCGTACTCCGGCGCAATGTCCTTCGAAACCTGTACACGTACATACGTTTTTTTGTTCGTCCCACGGGGAAGATTGGATTAATTGTCTTGACGAAACGCGCTAGGAGAGTGGACACGGAGTGGAAATAATATTTCGTCGCTCGTTAAAAAAATTTCCGACGTTAATCCCAAAAATACGGATGATCGCGACACGGGAGGTGGGAGTGGGGGGGAGATTAAGAATTACGCGAGGGAGGTTTAAACTCTCTCCCCCCACCCCCCGAGGATATTCGGGGGCAGACAAAGCCGCAACGCGACCAATCTCGTCTGTGTTGAACTGCGGTTTGAACGAATGTTTTGCATTTTACTCCCGCGGGCTAATTTATGTGGGAGAAATGCCACCCTCGTTTCACACCCTCTTACCCGTCTGGTCGAGCGTTTTATTTTCACTTAGACCCAAGAAGATTCTCAAATTGTATTTTATGAGTTTGCCCATGTTTCTCTGGTTCTCGTTTATTTCATTATTTCGCTGCGATGCAATAATCACAGTGGATTATGTTTTTTAGCGTGTACGCGAAGTACGATTACTTACGAATCTCTGTTAATTCGAATTGCCAGTGACGGTGTAAAAGTCTGCTGTTAAACCGACATATCTTAACGATACGTTCGCGTGCTTTTCGAATATTATTAGCCGGTGAAATTAAAAAATAACAAATTACTTAATCCCCAAGAAACTCCTGCTCCAAGTCTCGTTTACAAAAAACCATTTCTCATGGGCGAGACAATTATAAAGAGTGTCGGTACTATAATTTGCGGCGCGGTCAGATTCGCGTCGAGTTGAAATTAATATGAGATACACTGGTGGCTCGCGGGAACCGGACACGGGAGAGAGAGTGGGCGGAATAGAGGGAAGGACAGGAAGAGGGACAGAGAGAACGAGAGAGAGTGAAAGAGAGAGAGATGGAAAAAGAGAAGGTATATTTAGCACAAAAAGCCTCTAATTTCCAACGAGGGTGTAAAAACGGGGTTGGCACCCGGGTAGGTATACGCGGGCCGCTTGTTGGGTCTATAAAACGCCGCTTAGCTTTTTTACCTCCTACCTCCGAACTCCCGAAGGGTGGTTTTAACCCCGTTAAGCTGTTTCCCGTCTTTTCCTACGTTCCTTTTTTCCGCGGCCGGTAAATTGAGCGCAGACCCTCTTTCCCTCTGTCCCTTCCCACCGCGGTGCGTTACACGGGAGCAACTTTTTTTTTTCTACTTTTTTCTCCACTCTTCGCCTCAACCCTCTCTTCTTCCTCTCTTTTTATACCCCGCATTTACCGCGCGAGAACTCTTCGACCCAGATTTCTCTCGTCCCACTCACCGGCAATTATCCCCGATTTTTCCCAATTACGTTTGTTACCCCGTCCGCGACGTATTATTTTTAACGCGAAAAGATAATCTACTCGAGAATAAAGTGATTCTTCGTAAACCTCGTGAAGGCCCGATCGGTGATAAACGAACCGGACGATTTGCGGCTACCGTGACGCGTCTCCCTTCGGACGAGTGAAAAAAATCTAACGATTCCCCGATGTCCGATCTCGCCGTTCTTTCGCTTCTCCGGCGGTGCTAGGAAGTACGAGATTAATAGACGAACAAATTAGCGCAAAGTTTGGGCAGCGGCCCCGCGTGCACCCGCGGCACTAATCCCGTGCATTAAAAGTTAACGTCGGGGCTGGTGCGGCCTGTGTGTCCTCCTGGCATTAGATTTCTGAGTTTCCCCGGCCGAGTTAGGGCAACACCAGATCTGCGTTTCAACTGGAAACTACGTTAGGGACAGATTCGAACCGATCCCCCCACCCACCTCTCCGCCCGTATCTATGTATTCGTCTGCAGCCGGACGCCCTTTGGCGTCCGAAGTATCGGGCCAACTCCTGCAAAATCAGCTCGTTTGGGGGGGGAAAAAAAATAAACAATTTCTTTTCCTCCCTCAAACGGATCTGGCGCGCCGCCAGCCTCTCCACTCGATTTTTCGTCGAGTGATCTTCCTCTTTTCATCCGGAAGTTCTTTTCGTTTCTTCAATTTTTCCCTCACGAGCGTCATCTTATCAAATTTATTTGTCCCGTGAACTTTGAATATTTATCGTCCAGACTGCGCGACGGTGGCAACATCTTTAAAATTATAAATTGAAGAGGGCTGGAACCGTAGTTTGCCCCGCGCGATATTAATTCTGCACGTTATCTAAGGTGGCGGCCGCCATTGTAACCGAATATCCCAGAGTCGCTGGGGGTGAGTAAGAAACTACCCCCAACATTAATCAACCGTCATCTTTGCCGGAAACCAACCGTTCTCCTATCGCCTCCCCTCGCAGTGTTTTTAGTCTTCAACACTCTCTCTCTCTCCCCTTACCCTTCATAATTCACACCCTCGTTAAATCTTTCGAAAGATGCCGTGGCAAACTCGTTGGGCGGCACTCGACATTTCAGTATTACTCGTTGATCCGCCGGCATAGCCGACTATTCGCGAATATCAACGCGTACGCGCTTATACCGGCTCTTCTCGATCGAGAATAATCTAATTTTCCTATATCTACGAGCGTAAACGAGCGGGTCATAAACCGACAGGGTTGAATGGTCCACGATGACCTTCCACGATCGCGTGTCCGACGCCGAATAGTGACCTTGACGTTGTCCGCTCTGCCCCAAATCCTCGCGTCCGAAATAAACGCTTCGCAAGAATAAGAGCGACGAGCCAGGCGAGAACAATAAAGAAAGCTGACGAAGAAAGGTTAACGTAAAAAAGTTATTACATCGGTCCTCTCAAACCCAGCAGAAATAAATAATCATCGACGGCATCCCTGCGCGGGAGAAGAGATCGAAAACTATCGGGCAATCCCCGATAGTCAGCGACAGAGTACCGTATTAATCGAGGAGTAAACCTCGATCCTCGATAGATTCTTAAGAGACGTCAATCAGCCCCCTTAAAGGCACGAAGGATCAAACGGACAAGCAAACAAGAGGAAGTAAGGATAGTTTGAATAATGACTCGGTTGGCACGTGGGGGAGAGGGAGGGGAGGGGTGGGAAGGGGGGTGGGGTGGGGTTACCAGTCGGCTGCGCCATCTTGCCTCGGCTCTCTACTTATAATTATTGATGTGGCCCGAACTTTATATAAACTCGAAACTCGTCTCCCTCGCACCGTCGGTTCGCCACCACCACCACCACCACCACCAACGCCACGACTACCACTACCATCGCCGAGGAGTACCAGCATCAGCAGCCTGGAACCATCTCCACGTAGCGGGGTAGACCACCCCCCTGAGCCCCGGCCATCCCCCTCTCCTCTCCCCCCCCCCGGGCCCCCTCCCCTTTCGGCTCTCCAACCAGGCGGCAGGAGGAAATTGTTGGAGTTTTCAAAGTCTGACGTGCAGGATATTATGAACGAGGGTATGGCGTCGTCGAGGAGGTGGAGAAGGTGGTGGAGTAGTAACTGGGGGGTGGCTCGAGAGGGGCGCCGAGGAGGAGGAAGTAGAGGAGGAGGAGTAGGAGGACGAGGAGGACGAGGAGGAGGAGGAGGTTGGCAAGAGGGTGGAAGGAGGGTGGTGGCGGTGGAGCGGCGGTACCCAGGCAAAACTACCCGCCTCGGCTCACTCTTCTGCCTCCAGAACCACCCACCAGCCCATTCGTCTAGCTTAAACTATATTCCGACCTAACCTCCGCGTAGGTACCTTCCTTCTACCAAACCCTACCTACCTACCTACCATCTGACAGCCGGGCAATACTTGCTGCAAGCCGATGCGCCGATACCCCCCCCCCCCCCCCCCCCCCCTTCACTCTCCTCTGTCTCTTTTCAGAAACAGTTCGTTTCATCCTCCTCGCCCGTTGTTTTTCTTCCATCTCGTCGCGTCGGGTTAATCCGCAAAGGGAATGGCAAATCATGAAATCCGTTAGGAACGAGAACGAAATATTATTCGAAGATAGCGATAGTTGGGTTTTTTTCAAAGAGCGTCTTTGGGTTTTTTTTCTTCACCGTTTCCACCGATACAGATTTTGTCAGGGATCTCGAATAAGGGGCCGCTGTCCGGTGTCCCCGAGACGCCGTCGATCTTCCGGACTCTTCGCCACGCGGGGTGTGCCAGGAATGATAAAAGTAGGCGCGTAAAAGTTTAGGAGGCGCGATTTGTTGGTCGAAGTCACGATAACTGACGTGTCGCACCCGAAGCGAAGGTGGAATATAGCCCGAGCACGTGCACGAGTATATTGTAAAGGGAGGTGGTAGGTGAGTGCATATATATCTATGTAGTGTCTACAGGGGGTAGAAGTATAAGCTTTCCTCTCGCAAATGAGGTAATATATATACAAAAGCTAATACGACCGAAAGTTGCCAACTTGGATGAGTCTCTCCTCCACCACCTACACCTCTGCCTCTTGCCCTCCCACCCTCCCCCTTTCTCTCTCTCTCTTCACCTCGTCTCTGGACTACATTCTCTAAATATTTTAAAGGAGCCTCAGGATCTAGTTTGCGAGGTACCAGACTCTTCGCGAGATTTACGCGCGATTACAAAGAACTCGATGGTGCCGAAAAAAAAAGAAGAGATAAGTCGCTTCTCGGGCGTTAAATGTTCCGCGTTTAGCGACGATGCTGTTTTCCCGATAACGGTAGGAGATTAAGTTTGCTTACCCGCACGAGATGGAGAGCGTAAGAGGTGAAAGCCGGGTAAAGAGTATGGGATCGTCGTAGAAAACGGAGTAGGAAAGAATATTATAATTGAACGCGAAACGATACCGCTTCGCTCGCAGAGCGCGCAGACACGGACAATATATTTTGCGAAGCCCGGTTAATCCTATCTTTTGGATCCGTATTCGGAGGTTTCTGTTACGCCGCGGCCTAAACTCCGGCGGTAGGTACGATCAAAGTGAATTAAATCGCGGAAGGGCGCATCCTCCGACTCCGGTTTCGCGAGCCCCCCCCCCCTCCCGCCCCCGCCCCACGATTCGCCCGGCGAAAAATATTCAGCCTTAAACGCGCTCCGCGTATCCCTCGGGGAGACGTAACGACCAATTGAAATTACCGCAGCCAAGAAACGGTGGGGGCACGCGAGAGACAAGTAGATGGAACGAAGAGAAACGTTTCGCGGTCAGAATTCCTCGCTAGGAAATACCAGCGAATAGCTGCAATAAAACTGATGGTTGTATTTTATTGGATACGTTAACGGCTTCATAAATCAGTCCCCCCGAGCCATTCTGGGATTTAACGCGGCGGCCATCGACTGGCGATATAAGACGAGGAATTAAGACTGCGTCGTGGCATGTGAGGTAAGACCGATCGACCACCTGAAAATAAAAGAAACTGCGTTACAGAGAAGACGACGTTTCTTACGAAAAACTGCCATTTTTGAGATCCCGTATCTCGTGATTGGCTGGACCAATTTTGATCAAATCGTGCACAAATTACTCACTTCAGCGTGGCCTATCTGAAGGCTATTGTACTTAAAAAAAAATGAATTATTTAATACGGTTTGACCACCTCGAAAACCCCCGTTCGTTTTTTCCTGAAAAGATACGAGGTCTAGTCTCGCGTACTTGTACTTGGCCCTAGACAAGCCCTTGTCTCTTGATTGCAATTTGCGTGAGTCGGGGGAGCGTTGAAAAAAAGAAGAAAATTATTACAATCGACGGAATTCGCGGGTGGGAAGTGTTTGAATTTCTCGTGAATGCGGATTTCGATGACTGCCTACTCGTCGTCCCTACTGGATCAGCTCGCGATCTTTTTTACAATCAATTAAATGGCGGGCGGAGGAGCGAAGTTGGATTAAACAAACACGAACAATCGTTACGCGCGAGCGAGTCGCGAGGTAGTCGGGGGAACAAAACGGAGAGACGTAGAATATAATCCACCCTGTTTGAGGAGAACTGGCACCGACTGCAAGTTAGAACAAACTCTCGGTGTACTCTGCGAACGTCGTAGCCGGCAACCCAATCTACTGCCATATCTCCCATTTTCTCCCGTTCTCGTTCTCTCTCTCTCTCTCTCTCTCTCTCTCTCTCTCTTTCTCTCTCTCTCTCTCTCTCTCTCGGTCTCACGCATCGGGGTACGTGCGATTGGATAAAATAATGGACTAACCGTGGGGTGTAAATAGAAATAGCCCGCTCGCGCGCGCGGTTTCTCTAGGAAAGCGACCGACGAAACCTTTTTCAACGATACCCTTCGATCTTTGGACTATCAGCGAGCTGTACGATTGAAATTCGTTGGACGTCGATTCTTGGACGTGAAATACTAAGAAATCAAATCGCGCTTATACCAGAATATTTGATATTGTCCTCTCTTGATTGTTGTTGAACCCACTAATTTTTGTCTGCTTTTACAGCTCTGATGTTTTCCAAGACGCACCTTATTGTAATGATTTTTGTAATGATTCCGAGCGCGATGCTAATAAACGATATTTAAAATGATAATGTGTGGGAAAAATGTATTGCATTGAGTTGGCAACTAAGTGATCGCGGGTTTTAAATAACGCGTCTATCGACAAAATCCGCAATTATTTAGTTGCCAATCCAATAATATCGTCTGCAAAATAAATTAATATTTAATAAGTTTTCGAAGCGTCTAACTGTGATACAGTGTAATCAACTAGCGCAGCGACTACTCGTAACAAAATAAAAAACGTCGAGTTCCAACGTATTTTATAATTATTTGGCGAGAACGAAGAGCAGATCGCGCCGCAGCGCATCCTCAGAAGTTATAACCGGCAATCAATCCACCACCAACGTTACTACCCCTACCTCTCGCTTCTCGCTAGTAATTAGATAAAGCAATATCCTGCGACAGTAAATAGAAATACGATTGCCATAATTAATTTAAATGCGACTGAGATATTTTCAACTACACGCTCTCGTCCTGCGATAATTGACATCGAGCTGACAATACATATATATTACTCTGCGCCCAATAATGAAACGTACAAGTTTTGAAAAAAATGGAACCAATAGCATTGTTACGGTATACAATTAATAAAAATACGACGCAACGCTTCGTGGCGTCAATGTAATCGAATTAATTCCGTACGATAATGTATTTGTTGAATAAAAACGAACCAAGAGATAAAAGGAAAGTACGCGCAACCAATCGATGTTCTTTGATCGTTGTTCTTCAGCGATCCGAATCTTTCGAAGGAATCCCGCCTGTTTCTTTTTTTTTTCATCCTCGTACGAATCAAGAAGGTAGAGACGACGAAAGCCGGTGGCTCATGAATATTCATTTCTTGGCGGTTTCTTACGGGAGGTCGACACGGGTGGTGTGCATAGAACGGAGCAGCCAGGGCCGTACTTTTAAGCACAGGAGTGGGGATTTTGGATCAATGCCGTGGCCACGCCTCCTTCGTCTTACATCCTGTACCCTCTTCCCTCGCCCCGTCAGTGCCTTCCTTTCCTTTTGCCTTTCCACCACCCTCTTCGTTGTCTTCGACCTCGCTGGAAAATCTGCCCCGGCAATGTAAATACCTAATGGGAGGAAAAGAAACCGCAAAAAGAGAGAAATCATTTCGGCGTGTATTGATTTTTCTCGGATGGAAAAAAAAATGTTTCTCCCGGGATGGAAAAGCGAAGCGAAAATACATTCGTATTATTTGGAAAATATGCGCAGACCTGACAGCGGTGAAATATCGCGTCTGGTCGAATTTAGAACTGTCATTTTAGCAAATTATTCCGTTCAAAAACTTTTCACACCGTTTTCAAGAGAGGTGCTCGATATCCAACAATGCTTACTATTTTTTTCGGCGTCTGCCATATTCTTTGCATATACCGACGAGCAACTGTCATTTTAGTAAATTATTCCGTTCCAAAAATTTTCACACCGCTTCGAAGAGAGGTGCTCGATATCCAAGAATGCTTAATATTTTTCTCGGCGTCTGCCATATTCTTTACATATTATACCGACGAGCAAAGAGCGTAAACAAAACCATCGTTCAAGATCCAGGGTAATTGTTATCCAGCAGAACTGGGGAAAGCTGCATCGCGATAACCGATGCGCGGTGTTATTACAAGGCATAGAAACAGTTCCTAGGGCAGCTTTGTGCACCTTTGCCGTCCCCGGAATATCTCATTCCGTCGTTGCTGTTTCTCATCTCGTCTCGTCGTCTTTCCTCCCTCGTCCCGTCTCGTTTCATCCGAACTCGGCGACTTTGTCGGTCTTAACTCGCGGGTGCAGCCTTGTCTTGCCTTGCCACGTCTCGTCTCGTCTCCTCTCGTCTCCTCTCTTCTCTTCCTCCTCTCCTCTCGTCTGGTCCCCGTCTCGTCTCCTCTCATCCAGCTTCGTCTCCCATCATTTCCCGAAGCGAAGGGCCTCGGGCTGTTCTTTCCTTCGAAAGCTAAGACGCGAACCTGGGAGAAGCTCATCCAATCAGAACCACGAATCTTACGCGGCGTCCAAATCAAACAGTACGTCTAATTACTGCTGGCGTCTGCTATCCACGCTCGAGGAATCGAATTCGATGAGATCGTCGGATAGTTTTTGATATATTAATATGTTAACGGATCGAATCGCGCTTTTTCGTCTGAATTCTGAACCACGATTCTGGTAGACACGAAATATTTATCGTATCTCTACTTCTACTTTGTTTTCCAATGTCGATGAACGTTCTATTTAATTATCAAACAATTACAAAGAATAGAGATGTTTTTTCGTATTTTCTTACGGAATTGTACTGCACGAAGTTGTTCTTTCGCGCGGCAATTTAATTTTTCTGTTCTTCCACGAGTCCCGCTCCGCATACGAGAAAACATCGTAAACTTTTTTTTAATTCGACGATACGAAAGAGACCGTATCGTAATGAAGAAACTATTTCTAATTGATTTTTCACGCTTGAACTTCACTCGCGCGCTCAGAGATTTCGCGTTCGATATGCCGCCGGTGTTTCGGTCATTGTTGCGGGTCGATCGATCTAGGAAGGTTGATTGATAATCGAATGTCGGTCAATCGGTCGAGCTCTTCGCGCGGACGTTTGCCGCCTCAAGTGCCGAAGCTGTTCTGAATGGAAAATCAATAGGGTGTACGAAGAAGGGGGCATGAACCTCCCCCCCCCCCCTCCCCCCGCCCCTCGCAGTCCCAGGGGGGCTCGGTCTCGAATCATTGTCCGAAGGAATACCGCATTGACGGTTAGATCAAATCACTGGGAAATCACCGCCACCTAAGTACGTCATTTGTGGTTAATGGCAGAGTTCGATTGTCATAATGCGCTGTACCGAGGGGCATATCACTGGCGAATCGATCGATCGATCCTCCTAGATACCCCCCCCCCCCCCCCTTCCGCTATCCGCACAATAATAAGAAGCTATCGGTGAAATCGGTGATCGTCCTTCGATATTTCTAAGATGAGTTTTTCCTGCGGCAAATTTATATCTATTTTTACTTTACGATATTCTCGAAAAATATCAGCGTTAGTTTTTAGTTACACTTCGATCGATTCGATTCGTCGATACGTAGAGAACGTTTGGGAAAAAATGTTGGATAGTTTTTACTAGTCTCTTTAGATCTTTCTTTTTGCAAGATTTACTATCGCGAGAGACGGTGGTAACCATTGAAATTGCAGTTTAACCCTACTTGTTGGATAAGCCGCGTCGCGGCAGCACCGACTACCTTAGCCAGGTTTCGAACCAAACCAACCCCTAGCTTTCGTTTTTCGAAGGCTGTTTCCAACCGGCGACGATGATCCGTTTCGTTACCCAACGAGCAGAAGATGACTCCGCGGATAATTGGTGCATGACACCGTCCACGCGTACCACGAAATCATGCGGTCGCTCCTTTTCCGTCGGTGCCACCCCGTATAGTAATTATCCGCAGATTCGATGAATCGACTTTTCAAACACAGCCGAGAATATGGACCGATTTAATCGTCGCTCTCTTGACAGTGATATCAGAATTTTTTTTAAGTAAATAAACCTTGCACCAGAGATAAATTCAAAATAAACATACACATCGTAGCTCCCCGTTAATACGCATTTCGTTCAATTTATTTTTCACGCGAATCCGCGTCTGAATTCGATACTCCTATCTTATCATATTTAATAAAAGCCGAGCTCGTTATACACGCAAATGAAATTTTCGTTTCATCTAAAATACAGAAGCGTGTCTAGACACCTGGATATGTAGGTATCTTCGAGCACGCTTTTCTCCCAATAGCGAGCATTGTGCAATTTATCAGTGTAATTTACGGCCGGAAACAGTGCCAGGGAAATTGAAAAACTTTTGCGGCCAATTCAGGCTGCTTTTAATAATGGGAATCAATTTACCGGGGAGAGATAATAGACTGCGAGCGAAACTTCGTCCAATGGGAGAAATACTTTTTGTCACGCTATTGCCTCGCATTCAGCGCTTTTTTCCTAATTATTTTAACGTCATTCCCCGACGTCTAGCCGGAAAGACATCGAGAAAATGCATTCGGTATGAAAAAATCCCTGATATTTTGAGCAAAACATTGATATAATTCGTAAACGCAACGTTACGTTAGTCTGCGGATCCGCGGGATCTAAGATGGAGGGTACGGCGATACAGGGCGAAGTATAACGTTCGGTAGCCACCGGCGACCCTTAGGAGCGTAATTAATATTTATCCCACCCCCGGCACCTATGTACGACCTGGGTCGTTCCTTCCCCACCGTGACCCCTCGAAAATCCCAGCACGCTCCTTGTAAAATCTAATATCTGAGGAAGCGTCGTCGTGGTCCTGGCTGAGTTGGAGTTACCCGCGCCACCTTCCACCTACCAACCACCCACCCACCCCCCCCCCAACCCTCTTCCACGCCTCTTCCGCGCCCCCTCTTCCGGAGCGAGGCCTTCCACCTTCCTTCCAGGTCGACGTGCGTTCAACTATACCGAACCCCGTAGGCAGCGGCAGCCAGGGTGGCAACTATGGAAAGACGGAAGCGGTAGCGAACGAAACGAGAGGAGCGGCGCTGGAGAAAGGAGGACGGTTATCGGGGCCTAGCTGGGAATGGGGAAGAGGAAAGAACGATCCTACGAACGGATGCAGAAGAAGAGGGAGAAAGGCAGAGAGGGAACGTCGAAAGGGAGAAACGAGGAGGCGGTGGTTTGCGGAGGTGGCGGAGAGGTGGAAGAGGAGTAGGAGGAGGAGGACGAAGAACGAAACGGTGCGAAAGAGAGGCGCACGGTGCCGCGGGACGCGGGACGAAGGGGGGGGGGGATGGGAAAAGGACGAAAGGACGATAAGAGAACCACGCCAGGTGGTGCCGGGTTGAGAGTGAGAGAGAGAGAGAGAGAGAGAGAGAGACGGAGATAGGAGACAGAGAGAAGAAAGTGGGATAGATCGAGGCGAGCGGAGGTAGGAAAATAGACTCGCGAAGAGAGAGGGAACGAAGCCTCGCTCTGTTTTCCCGGGTTGTTCCTCGAGGGGCGGCGCCCAAGACGCTGTTGGCTCCGCCAATCCCGTCCGACGGGGTTGATTTTGCGCCGCTGCGATTCGCTGCCGGGTGGCTTTCTTAGAGCCGTCCACCGAGTAAACGCCGCGGAAAAATCGTCGGAAAAAAGGGGCAAGCTAGGAGGTAGCGGCACGGCCATTGGCCCGGCCCCCCCGCGTGCTTTTCTTCGCTTTTCACGAACCTTTAAGGGGCCAATGGCATCGTCGCTGCCACGAAAGGCGACCCTGAGAAATCGATAAGTTAGACTCAGGGCTGCGCTCCTAACGTGTCGCGTGTGTTCCATCGCCTAGGAACCCCTCCTATCCTCGATCGTGGAGGCGTTGCCCCGAAAAGAATGTATCTTAATCGATTACGCGATTAACGGGCCAATTCCACTTTTCATCGAAATGTATGTGCCGGCTCGCCGATCGATCGTCCGAAGATTCGTGCGATCCTCGGCCGACAGAACAAACGCAGATACAATTATGCCGCGCGAATGATCGTACGAAGCGCTACGATGCTACGAATCACACTTGCAGTGACGGTCGGCAAATTGCAGACAAAACAAAAGGGCTTGAATCTAGATAACTGGATCTTCGGATCTCCATACTTTTTTTTACTCTGTCAAATGTATTTCGGGTAGCTGATCACGAAATAATTATAGAATTTCTATTCTACTGAAACATATTTTACAAGGAATCAGTCGTGTTTGTTTGCTTTAGAAATAGGTTGGAGATCCGAAGATGTGCATGATCTAGATTTGTTTCAATAAAAGTACCAGGGATGCTGAATTTTTTTTTCCACGCGGTGACTCGAGAGCAAGATTTTCTTAAGATGCGACGTACACGAGAATAATCGTACAGCTACGATCCTCAGCCACCCTTCCCTCATTATTCCCGTTCTTTAGAATATTCCGCAACGTTGTAATTAGATTTGCTACCCCCCCCCCCCCCCCCCCCCCCCATCAATTATCGACTCCGCTGGTATATTCCCCGTGGACTCATCTCCATCGCGAGACATCTTCGAGACAATTACCAAAGACTAAAGGACAGCATCAAGAACCGCGTTTCAGAAAGGGATAATTCTCTACCGCTATGCCGCTGCCGGCAGCGTAGTTCCTTCGGCATGGTTCCTGATCTTCCTCCGTTCGTCCCCCTCTTAACGTACCTTACCATCTAAATCCGCCTTATTCCGCAGCGTACCGACGCGGCTTCGTGGTCTCGCCATTCCTCTATCGTCTGTTCACGTGTCTCGTAACATTAATAATGCGAGAGAAGAGGGAACGACGTTCGCCTTCCTCCGCCCTCCTCCCCTCAACCTCACCCTCTCTCACTCCCTCTCTCGCTCTCTCGCGCACCCTTTTCCTCCCCGTAGGTAGGTTCGAGCTCGGTCTTCGCCTCCGCTCGCAGACTTCGGGGCTGCTGCTGCCTCGGTTGCGTGGAACTTGGACTGGAAGTAAGTTCTCGAGAGCCTGGATGGAAATTGACGTTAATGTGCCCCGAAAGCAGCTACCAGCCTGCCTCTGCCTTCCTCCCTCCCTCCCTCCCTCCCTCCCTCCGTCCCCCTCGCAACCCTGGCATGATCGTCCTTCCACGAAAGAACCTACCCCGGGCGAGTCTACGGAGGTAGTTAGCGAAGTTGTTCCCGAGATGGATTATGACGATGTCGTAGGAAGAATCTGTGATCGGTCTTGCTTCCACCCCCGGCGGGCGTCATTGGAGGAATGTTATCTAGTTTGGTGCCCGGCCGTTAATCGAACCCCCTGAAAACCGTGACGGGTATCTCGGAAACGGAGATTTAGATTTTTACCGTGGAAGATGTTTGATTGAAAAGAAAGGTGGTTAATTTGCGTCGGGTTAAGAAACGACCGTCGCTTGCTCGTCGTTCTTTTTAGAAATAATGAATCGCGTACTTGTACTTGGCCCGAGACAAGACCTTGTCTCTTGATTCTTTTCTCTTTGGTAATATGTGTTAACCCTTTCGATACTGCCGGTGACTTGACGTCCATCGATGGATGTACCCACCGTTAACATAATTTTTACCACGGTTTTCTGTATAGCTGTCTCGATCTCCCGCTCGTGTCGAAAGGTTGAATACAACTTCTAAGTTAACAAATTCAATAATAACAATATCGGCGCTTGGCAACCAACAGCTTTTAGATGGCGACGAACACAAGGGAGACAGTGCCTTTCGTGACATTATATTCAAGTTACCCGTCTCTTTCCGGGCGCAATTGCACTTTTAAAAATCATGAATTATTTATTAGAGTTTTGATTACCTCGAGAATCTCCATTTGTTGTTTCCCGAAAAGATACGAGGTCTACCTCGATCGAGACAAAACCCTACCTCCTGATCATCGTGGAGCAAACTGCCGAAAGTAAAGAACCGACACGAACGGTAACCCCGAACGTACAGAGACAGTGACGTAACTCTCGAAAGGTCATCTTCGTCAACGTAGCATTCCCCGTTGTCCTTCGGTCTTTGCTAATTGTCTCAGAGATGTTCCTTCGTGTTACCCTGACGACACCCCGTGAAACTCCGGATTTGCAGCCCCTGCGATGCGACCGCGGTCCTAACTGAAAAATCCGATTTACCGGAGTTAAACGGGATTAATTACGGTAATTAGAGTTTGTTGTTCTGGAGCATGTGCGCACTTCGAACTTCCGTAACGTCCGAATAGGATTTTCGGACTGTTACTCGACTCTGACAATCCGTCGCGCTACGAGTGTGTGTGTGTGTACGTTGGACAGCGAGAAGATCGATGAAAGATTACCATTGGAATGACGCGTGACGAATAGAAAGTGGAACTGAAAATCTACGATTATTCGTCAAATCAACGGAACAACGCGACGCTTGGAAAGAAAATGTATTTCGTCTCGAATTTGTGATCGTCAGGTTGAAGCATGAGGGTACGATACCTGTGCACGATAGTTGCGCTTCGCACTGGGCTTTAGTATGAACAAATATCAAGGAATAAATAATATATAAATAATATATACATAAATAAATAATTGAACAACTAAGAAAAGCAAATTTACAAGAATCCAGGTAAAAATTTATAAACGCATGTATTTCTTAATTACCGAACTTCTGATCACCGTCGTATCTCCGAAAACCTGATAATTTTCTTTTATCTTTGTCAGTGAAATTATCAATTCGCGTTCCATGTAATTCGAGGATTGTCACAATTTTTTTACATCGCCATTCAAGACTATACGTCGCTGTTCCTGACCGAAGGGCTACTACGTATTCGGATCTTGATCCGCGCGTAAAAGGAAATTTGAAAAATTTCGTCTTACGTCACCCCTCTCCCTCCCTCTCCCTCGCCAGGATGCGATATTTGTATTTGTTTTTCATTTATCCCCTTCCACGGCCGTTACGTCCTTCAAAACAATCTCACCGGTTTGTTTCCCTCGAACCTCGATACCTGCGGCAACTATTTCACTGTATTCGCTCACTATCGGTCGGTACGTGCCAGTTTAAGGGTCTCCGGTGTTGCTTGACCACTGGTCAGCGGTGGGAAAGTGCCGTGTGCTTCCTGGAAACTCCTTCGCCAGTATTACTGGTTCGGAATGGCTCTCACGGTCCAGTGACTTGGAAAAATAGGTGCAAGAACGTCACTTTTATAATTTTGTTTTAACAGTGGGAACAAGGGGTGCAGCGATTGCATTCCATTATTGGCAGGTAATAAAAAGTGTGAATGGCAAAAGAGTGTTTAAAACCAGGAGGGGCGGGTAATTAGAGAATTTATATATTTTTTTTAGTGGCAAGTAATTAGAGAATTTATATTTCTTTTGAGTGACAAGTAATTAGAGAATTCAAATTTTTGTTTGAGTGACAAGTTGAGCGATCGCGCTGTTGAGATTTCTTAAAAGGTGGAATGTTATTGAAACGCGTCACACCTCGGATGCAATGCACTCTGCACTATTTAAGCAGATTAATCAACGATAAAAGAGACAAAGCACTGTCGCGCCGTTTGACATTTTTCGACCTGGCTCTGAAGCAGCGCTGTCGCGCCGGTTGCCATTCATCCGGGCGATTTTTCTAAAGACCCCTGACAATCAAACGGTTAATATCTTATATCGATACTAATACGCGATGAACACGGTTTATCACGGTGGCTGGCAATGTTAGGGGAATCTCAAATACGTTCGCGGTACTACAAGCGGTATTAACGCTATTTCTACCGAAGGTGTCTAGAGACACCTTTTAAAATTTTCGATTAGAATTATGGCTTAAATCTACATCATGCACATCTCTGGATCTTCGGATCTCCAAACTTTTTTTACTCCATCAAGTGTATTTCGGGTCGCTGATAACGAAATAATGATAGAATTTCTATTCTACTGAAAATTATTCGGAGATGTGCATGATCTAGATTTGTTCTAAAATTATCTTTTCTTAAACTGTTCACTCATCCGCACAAGGCGTGATAATGATACGCCACGCGGTATAATAGCCATTCGATGATTTTCTCACGACACCCGACGACCCGCTCCGCTCCAAATCGTCAATTGATACAGGTTTCAATTTTCTTTTTCTCACAATACGATAGCACACCCATGCCCAGGTATTTTTTTTCGTATCTCGATAAACTTGTTTCGATCAGTTTTCGCGTGGTACGTGAGACACCGAGACTCGAAAAGCGACTTCGGGCGTCGAGCGAGAATAGGGGGAACAGGTTTACGAGTCCAGGACGGTGGTCCGTCGCCTTGGAGGTCCTGCGAAAAGGTCCTGCAGGATATCGCCACGAGTCTGCGACAGCGGATACAATAACCGCAATAAGTGCGCGTTTACTTGTCCGACCGGAACGTCGCTGGTACGACGAGTTCTCGAAGGACGCGCAAAGTCACCTTTATGTCTCGTCCTTGAAGGACAAGTCTATCCCTCGAGTCGCGTCCTCGAGACCAACAGAGGGTAAGAACAGAGAACAACCGGTTTCTGCGATCCAGAAACAGGATTTTCTTTTCGACAAACGAAAGCCCTTTCGTTAGCGCGTCCGGCTCGTCTGGCGGATCGAGAGACGAATTCGTAACAGACGCGTAAGACAGATCGGGCGAATGGATAAAATGATATTCTTGAGGAGAGGGATTAATTCGATAAGCCGTAGGGGGATTTGAATTTAATTTCGCCGTCGAGTAATTGATGATACCAGGAAGTAGAACGTAACGAAATTTCCTTGGCGCGGACTTTAGACAGAGGAGGCTAATATAGGATTTACGTTACCCACCCGAGCGGTGGTAGCACGAAGTACATAGCGATAAATATATAGCTCCGGTATAGTAATGAAAGTTTCCCTCTGAACATCCAAGGCTCCTGGGATCCAACATTATGATCCTCTACACCCCCCCCCCCCAACCCCACCCCACCCAGCATCCTTCCCTCCTCCGCCCCCTCGCCACGTTCGCTCTTGTAGACGGAGGTAACGGCTTAAAACCCCCATCTGGAAAGTGTTGTCCATAGAAATTACCCGAAATACTTCGTCAGGCCGTCAAGGTCAATATCCGTGATCACCGTGCGGTCACCGGTCGAACGAACGTCGCGGTCCACCGACGTGACGCGGTAAGAAACGTGGAAAACGCGACGTTACCTGAAGGCATCGCAACGCTTAAAGATTTTTCGCGCGTCATCAGGAGAACGGGCGACGTCTCCTTTCCCGGTATGCTAATAAAACGGATCTTATGTGGCGAAGACGCCATTTTGAATAATGTCGACCAATCAGAAGCGCCGCCACGGACGTCTTAGGGGGGTGGAGGGTGCCGAGCGAAAGGGGGGAAAACACGTGCGCCGCACTACCGCTAGCTGCTCCAACACAAACTACCCTTATATTATGCTGTACCGTAAACTCTAGCACACCCTTTGCCTCACCCCGGTTCCCCTCCTTGTTCCCTGCAAACACCCTTCGCCAGTGCCGATGCGCCTTCGTCTCGAACCAACGAGTCTAACACCCCCTTCCTTCCGCCAGCTTTCCAATCTCTTCTGGTCCCATCCCACGAAACCAAACAGCCCCGAAGACCACCGGTGAAACGATGAAAATACCCCACCTATGCAGCGTACCACCTTGTACGGGGAAATTGCCAGAAGGGAACAGTCGAGATTGTAATAACTTGCTCCCGATCGTTCGACGATCGATCGATTTATTAATCTTTAACCTTAAGCCGACGTGTCATTCTTACGGTAACCTCGATTCGTCGAGAGGACGAACGATTTGTCGGGGAAGAAAAATTTCCTAAAACGGTACAATGTTACTCGGCTCGTCGGGGAACCGACGGTGTCGCGTACTATATATATATATATATATACGTGGAGAGATCGGAGGGGGGTGGATTCTTTCGTCGAGCGTGGAACCAAATATTCCCAGGATCGAACGGAACCGTGTAAAATGTATAATCAGATGCAAATGGAATCCGGGGCTCCAGGCAGCCATATTCAAGGAAACGAAGCGGGTGGTTCCCAAGGCGGTGGGTGGTTTTAGTAACGAGTTGGGGGGTGCAACGGCATCGAGGAATGTACGACAGGGGGCGCGTGGGGGACGGACTGCGAGAAAGGGAGAATGGAAGGAGGAACGGAGCGGAGCGACAGACAACTTCCCCCCTTTCTCGAGCGGTATCTTAAGTCTTACAGGGGTGGCCCCGGTACGCCTGACAAGCGACGTTAATGTATGTATGAGATCCAAGAGAGGAGCGTGGAGGTGATCCCCCCCCCCACCCCCACCCCCAGCCTCTCTCTCTCCTGGCATCCCAACGTTTCATCCCCCTTTTCAGTCACCCAACTCGCAGACACCCGTGGGGGCATCGTACCCTCCCCCCTTCACCCCCCGCGCCAACGTTCATCCTTCTAACGTTCTCCGTGCCACCACCCATCTACGTGAAACGCGTGTACCCGCGTCTTTGGGTTTCTAAGGGAATCTGCACAATGAAACGAGAAACACGAGAGACCAACCAGTCGACCTATCCACCCGACCACCCACCCACCCCCGACCCTCCTCCTTCCCCGTTCCAACCACCACCGAGTCAGACGTCGCGTATCCTCATCCGCCGAACGAGCGCGCAGACCCACGCAAAGCGCGCCAAGGCCGACAACATTCGCGTTTCCAAGGAATCTTCCCATTTGAATGACAAAGTGACGCGACGCGCTGGATGCGCCCCCGCGTGTGCAATCGGAAAGCACGACGTTTCGCCCCTCGCGGGTGCCTTTGTGTGTCTGGAGAGAGAGAGAGAGATAGCGTGACGGCATACCTTTTGGTACCCCGTCGATGGGAATTATTCGACAAAACTCGAAACGCAAAAGTCCCCTCTCTACCACCCCCCCCCCAACCCCGCGCCAACCCTCCACCTCGTAAGCCCGATGATTCGCCAAATGTCATTCTCGCGTGTATCGCAGGCACGTCTTGCGACTGGCTAAAAGCACGCTAAGAGCGAATGTGCCATAACTTGCGAGGGAGCTCACGGTGTAACGTTCGAGGCAACACCACCCGCGAGGCTCGTCCTCGTCTAATCAGGAGAGACGCGTCTGCTTTTCGTTGCTCGAGCATTCACCAGACACCAGACCCCCCTCCCTCCACCCCCCTCCCTCCACCCCCCTCCCGAAACCCGTTGCACCGATGCTCGTCGAGAGACTGTTGTTTCACCTCCGCGTACTCTTGCGCCCCATTCGACGGTATTCTCGAAAAGGAGTCGTTAAGCCGGGGGGAACAGGTACGCGCATTACTAGTGACGGAGTTGCGTATTTACTTACCACCCCCTCGTTCGTAGGATGCCTCGAGAACGCGGTCTTAGATTATTCCTGCCATTTCTATCCCGCCCCCTCATAATCCGGTCGACGCCTCGCGCGTTCTTCTACTTCAACGTCGGTTGTTAACGAGAAGTTGCGCTCGAAGCACCGCAATTCCGTATTTGGTTGCGTACCGTACAGATTTTTAATTAACCACGGTACGTTATTACCGATCGTCTGATTCCGCGAACCTAGAGTCTCGGAATGTATCGCTGCGGACGATAAAGCGGTTAATTAAAAAACTGAGAGGACAGAGATCCGTTCCGCTTGAAAAGAGTCGCAACGTCCACGACTGTTTAAATATTTGAATCATAAAACAACAGAAAAAAATAGATCCTGGTCTACGAATGTTGTATTTTTAAATTTACAACTAAATTTTTTAAATGTGCAATACCCTTCGGAAATGTCGTGCCGAGATGAGTGGTTAAGTATTGGTGACTTTTACGCTACAATCTCGAAGGTTTATAATTATTCTACGCGTTGTATTTAATTCTTACGCCAGGGGGTACCTGAAATAGAATCGTGATATCAGCATTTTCCTTTTGATATATATCCGTGACACTCGAGATCCAACGCGTCGTTGTCGCTCGAGCGTTAAATCGTCCCGGCGAAAAAAAACTGAGTGGAACTCGAGGCGAAAAGAATGTCCTTGTACCCTGCATCGATGTCTCCGCTACCCAGTGGGTGTGACTTTTCGTTTTCCACCGACGAATCCCCGTTTTTTCCTCACCTTCCACCCTTCCACTACTGCGTCCCACGGAGAGCAGCGCGAGCAAAAGGAAAACTTTTCAGCGAACCGCGTGCACGAACCGACGAGCGTGCAACGCCGCATTCTGCTATAACTACTCCATTAAATTAATGATTAAACTTAACATCCCCGCCCGTATACAGTAATACGCGTTTCCCTCTTGCGGAAAAAAGTAGAAATGCAATTTCTATCTAGAATGGGTTTTATTAGAAATTACAGTAGAGCTAATTCGGACTCCGCTAGCTTGGACATCCGGTTAATCCGGTCGGACCTCAACAAAAAAATCTTTGACAATATTAAAACGTACTCTATTTTAAACTGCATTTATGTTCCATTTTCACATCTCGTAGACAATCTAGTTTGATATTTATAGCGTAAGAAATTGTGTTGTTTTTTATCCTACATCAATTTATGGATGAAAAAAGTATATAAACCCACGAGTAGTATTGAGACTGAAACAGTAATCTTTACGATAAAAACGCTGATTTTAATAGTTGTATCTATCTAAGCCCTGCCGTGCGGGCGCTTTAAAGCTGATTCCATTTAATCCGTACTTTCGGTGATCCGGACGGGGTCCGGTCCGGTCAAGTCCGGATTAACGAGTCCCTACTGTAACTGAAAAAACGTTGGTCAACCATACGTACACCGAAATATGTGCGAAATACCGATTGAAAAAAAAAAGATTCTTAACCGAGTTCTCGCTTCCTTCGATTTCATTTGAATTCGTCCCACGCGAGAGCAGCAGCTTGCAGGAATCAGGGATGGCGGCAGTGGAAAGGGGTTGACGGCGGTGTGCACGGTGGGGGGGGGGGGGATGGTGCCCCAAGGGTGTGTTCCGGAATCGGGGTAAGATGGAGGAAAATCGTTACTCACTAGTCGCGGGGAAGTCGAGGGTTGAGAGGGCAGAGCGAGGGCGTAGGGGGAGCGTAGAGAGACTCCGGGGCTTGAAAGAGGGAGATTCGTGCGCGCTCACGGACATGCATAAACGCACACACAAGCGCACGCGACCCTCCGTCTAGGTTCGAGCAAGACGATCCCGGGGAAAACGCCTAAAATACGTCGATATGAGACGACCTGAGAAACCTTCGGTTCTGGCCTCGCTCTGCCTTCCGGCTGCAACTTATCTTTTCTTCGTGGGATCGTTAAAAAAAAGAATATAATGTACAAGTACAGTTGACACCGCCCTGGAACTCGTCCTGAATATTCATATGTCCCCTCTTACTATTGGTCTAAGTTCGCTGGGATCACCTTCAATTTATAATCTTCTATTAGTAACGGGGGTGAAATCTCGGAAATTTTTTTCTATCGTCGAAAGAAGGTGTGTAACAATTGCTTCGATAACTGACTGTCCTCCCATACTCAATTTCTCGATTTTCACTTGTACCCAATAACACTTTAATACGCATAAAATTGCTGAAAGAATAGTAAGAGTTGGGGTCAGAATTAGGTTACCAACGGAAGGTTATAATCGAGGCCCGTGAAATCGTAAAGATTTATAAATTTCGCCAACTCGTTTGTTCCTTACTGGAGAGACCCATCGCCGAGTCGCCCGATTCGCAATCCTTTCCAAGGACATGAGTTCCCCGTCATAGAAACTTGCCCGTTCTGTTCCGAGATACCCTTGCCGAGATTTTGCCGAGCCACATTTTCTTGTTACCCGTATCTAGTTTGCGGAGGGGCATTAATTGAAGCTACGCGGACGGTCACCGAGAGGTCTAAACGTAAAGACGAGACCTTACACGCATATCTCCGACGAATATCCGCCATTTTCCTCGGGGGAGATATGCGGGAGCGGCGAAAGAGGGAGAAGCAAAGAGTGCGAGGGAGAGGGGGACGGAGTACGAAGGGTTCCTTTGAGAATTTCGATGTAAGACACTCGGGTGCGCTGTGGCAGCTTCAATTTAGATAATTAATGATACGAGCGTAGGTTAGGTACAGTTAGTACAGTAAGACCGAGTGGAAAACAGTTTCCACCTCCCTCCACCCGCCCCCCCCCGTTCCACCCACCCCCCCTGCTCTTACCGGCACCCTCGCACTCTCTACGAGAGTTTCTCGAGACGGCATAGTAGTACCTTCTGCCATCCTGAGAGAGTTTGGCGACGGGGGGTACGGGGCTGAGGTGGTTGGTAGCGGTACCAGGGGGGGGGGGGGAAGGGAGCGAGGGTAGGGTAGGGGTGGGAAAGGAGCGAGCGAGGACCTCGTGGGGGGGAAGTAGCAGGGGGTGGCGGTCGCGCGTGGTTCGACGGCATAAGGTCTGCGCCTCTGTGCGCGACTCGTTTTATCTCCTCTTAGAGATGGCGAGGAGGTAGGCGGTGGTTTTGAATGCTGCTGCATTCTGCACCTTGCCTCTCCCCCCGTACCCCACCTTCCCTTCCGCGCACCCTTTCACCTTCCTACTTTCCACCTCCTCCGCCACCCCCCTGCCCCCCCCCCCTCCTTTTCTCTCAATCTCTCTCTCTCTCTCTCGCTCTCTCCGCTCGCATCTCCCTCTCTTTGTCTCTAGCGCGCTCTTTCTCGCCACCCCAAAACCCATCCCTATTCGCCGACTCGCGATTCTCGACTCACCGGGACTCCGAGCTGGATACCTATGTACGTGGAAATTGAATTCAATCACGAGATGAATATCGAATCGAACGAACTCCACATCGAGCGCCGCCGCTTCGACCTTCGCTTTCCACGTTTCTCTTTGTCGGTCTTTTGAGTGGAAAGGGACCTCGCGTATCCCCCCCCCCCCCTCGACCCCACCCCCTTTCGTTTCGTTTACCTTTACCTAGGCGGCAACGATCGTATCTTTTTCATTCAAAACGTTCGACAGTTTCGTTTGCCCACGATTCGCCGGTGAAACGTTTCGACGGGTCTGTGAGATGTAATATTTATGATTTCCAGAGAAATTGTAACGACACCGCGCAACGGAATTGAACGAAAATGGTGATTTATTGTAATTAAGCGACGGTGCTCGTTGAACGGTCGGACGACGCATAGAGACGTTTGCGGCATTTTATTCCCTTCGATTCGTCGCGAGTAATAGCGAAAAGCTCGATCGAGGGGACTGACTGATAATTTTTTTTTTTATTCACCGGAAGGTAAACAACCGGTCGTAATCAATCCGTCCGTCGACGCGGAAGGGTGGCGAAATTGCAATTTGCAAACCGTTTAACGGCCGCTTAGGTCCATTCTCGTACGAAAACTTGCACGGTCCAAGTTCCCGGAAGTCCCTCTAACGACTTAATTGTACACTTGTCGCCTTTGAGAACTTAAGTTTCTCCTCCGGGGCGCACGACAATGAGCATTGTCGTCCTTTGTGGACGTTCCAGTGTCCGCAAGACTGTATACGAGGCCCGTCACCGATCACGATTAACAGAAAACGTTGAATAGCGCGAATCGTTGCCGGGGAACAAAAAAAAAAAAGAAGGCACAAGAGAAATTTCGTGGCACCTGATATCAATTAATTCCAACCTCGTGATTAAAGACCGGGAGCTTGAGAAAATTACTGGCGCGCGAGTGCGTCCAATTAAAACGATATAAATATACGGAAACGTGTCACGACGATTAATTCGAAACGTTTGAAATTTATTTTCGGCTATGGCTTTGCTGCAAAATTAAATGCGTCACTGTCAGCTGAAATTGGGAATGAAATATTATTTTCCGCTACGAATATAACGCGTCGCGTCGGAGTCCGGGTGTCGCGAGATAAATTGTTTTCGATCCCGTTTCCTTTTTTTTGTTTTTTAATTAAAGCATCCGATGACGTTGATTCTCGAAATCTCTCGTACGGGCGAAGCGACGGCGAAGCGCCGACGGGAAAATGGCTCCACGATTCGGGCAACACCCCGAATGCGCTTTCCATCGCAAATTCGTGCAGTTCGTTTCTCTCGAATAGCGAGATTATAAATTTTTATTCGCCGGACGTGTTTGTGCTTTACGAACGCGGAATGCCACCGCAAGCGTTCGTTCCGTGCGCACGATTGAGAACCGTCAAAGGTAAACGGTACTAAATTAATCTGCTCGTTCGGGTAGAGTAAACTGTGCAGGGGTGTCGATGATCGGAGTACTCGTCGAACGAACAAAGCGATAAAATTATTCGGAAAAGCCATTCCTGAAGTTTTTTTTATTGCCGTCTGTCGAGGGACAGGTTGAATAGCGAGATTGAAATATAAATTTTCTTTAACCGACAGAAGATTCTAAAAATGTGTTTTGCATACGTCCAGTATATTTTCTTTGTTCTAGGTACACTCTGTCTCCTACGAGATACTTGTTCGTACAAAATCCGCGATTCACTTTTAGCAGTATTTCCATCGAAGGACAAAGATCACAGATGCTTTTTTGAAATTTTCTCTCAAAATTACTATCATTAGTTTAATCGTTTTTGTCAATTAAATTTTTTACTTTTCTTAGAATAATTCTTAAATTAATACGTTGAATCTTTTTCCTTCAATCTCAACAGTATACCTTCAATTTGTATACACAAAACCGTGGTAGGAACAGTGTTAACTGTCCAGAAGCGAAGTAAAGGTTGCCATCGTAAGGATCTTTTTCTCAACAATGCGGAAGTTTCCGACCGGTAGGGGAAACGAGTCGTCTCGCTAATTCCTTCGACTGTCGATGGTTGCGACTTGACTAGCGAGCGACTGGTCAGCGTCTATTTACCGGACATGCGAGTAGAAACAACGATAACAGGTTACTAGGACCAGTCCTGTGGGAATTCTAGGAGCCGTCCCGTATTCACGGCCCACGGAAAGCGAGTCTATTTTCACAATGGTCATCGGGCCACCGCGTTGCGATTCTCACGTGACTGGTCAACGACGGGTGTCCAACAGGTTTATCTTCGAAAATAGACGGAACGTCGCCGAAGCTGATTTCAGATACGAGAGTTCTTGACGCGACAGTCCAGTAACGTTTCTGGCCGAAGAAACATCGCGATTTCGCTGCGCGATCTCTACGAAGGAAAGCGCGACAGGTTCTTTTCTTTTTATTCGATCGATAGCGCGAACGAACGACCCTCGCGGTCAAAACTATTGTTATAAATATAATTGTTATTGTCAAGATATACATGGCGACTCGAACGGATTGTTCTTGACGAAAGTGTTGTGCGCTATGGGGAAGATTTAAACAAAATTGTTAATCAATCAATATTGCTTTAGATATTCGCGTAGTTTCATAGACGATAGAAATGATTTGATATCTGATCGACGTTAGAGAGATGCGCTTATCGGTTATTAAATTGGGTACTCTACGATGCGATATCATTTCTGAAGTTTCAATTATTTTCCACGATACTCCCGCGAAACGTGAAAACGGAACGGAACGTAAAGGAGAATCCGTGCAAAATGGAGAGGCTGCCAGACACCTTCTTTTTCATTCCGGATTATGTAACTGGTAGGGGTGTACGAGCGGGGGGTGGAAAACGGTGGTGTGAAAACACGTTTCTGCGTGAAACAGTCGGACCCTCGTTTCGACGTTTTAATTGTTTCGTGCTCGCCGCTTCGCGTGGTGCGAGAGAAGGTAGAAGAGGAGGAGAAACGAGAAAAGGGAGTATAAGGGGGTGGTATAAATATACGGGACGTTTAAAAAGTGCTTAAACGCATAGCCGGCCACCTAACCCACCCCTGTTGCGGTAACAAGGGTGAGACCAGCGAAAATTTAGCGTAAAAACCCGGAGGTTAAGCGAGAATTAAGCGCCGACACGGAGAATCAAGTAGAGTGAATTAAATGAGTTTCTCTCGATATCTTCTTTCGCGTGCTTCACGATTCTTTTTTTTCCCCTCGGTGGATCGATGTATCGAGTATCGTTTCGACGATAAAATGGGAATACGATTAACCGCATTCTTTGTACTTCTAACGAAGATCGATTGAAGAATAATCTTCTTCAAAATATTCTACGCATAAACGTGCACAATGGGGCGAGAGATCGATTCACAATGCGATATCTAATTATACGGATTGAACCGCGTAACGTGTACACCTTCGATCGTTAACTCGTTAGTGGACCTATCAAAACTCGTTTCGCCTCTCGTAATATAGCTCGAAAAAATCATTAAGATGATCACGGTATACTTTTTATCGATCATTTTTTTCGAAGTTATCAAGGACACCTTTAGTCTTTAGTAGATAAGCCTACCATTTTATTATGTCCGACTTTCCACTGGTATGCGGATAAACTCGGCAAGCAACGTAAAATGCCTTCTTCCTCGCCCAAACGGAAGAAGCGTTAAAGAAGATATCCTCGCAAAACGGTGGCCATACATTATTGTAGAATATTTGAAAAAAAGAATAGCAACGGATGAAAAGTATGCTAAAGTCATTTTTGGGGCATCTTCGAACCATATTACGCGGTTCAAAAAAAAATGTGATCGGTCTACCAACAGAATAATCAAATGCGATCGCGTTACGCGGTTCGTCGTGCATAGTCGTTGCGTTTTTCCAAATATTTTCCATAAATTTGGCGGGACGCTCGGTCGATAGAAGCGAAGGAAGATCACTGGCGGGACAACGAACGGAACGCTACGAACTCATTGACAAATTCCGAATTCCCCGAGTTGGGCGATATTCAAAATTCGAATTTGGCCCGGGCATTCATTTTGCGGGTTCGACGTTGGGGCTTTCTCAGATATATGGAAATTTCCTTAGCCCAGGACCGTATTCAGAGGGGAGGCCAAGTAATATAAATTCAAATCAGTCCCTGTTTTCTCACACAACAAACTTGGAGGAACTCCGAAGCTGGTTCTCCGACGGTAGTTACTGCCTCCTTCCTACCCTCTGCCACCCTCCGCGAACTAAGTACCCTCCTGTCCTGCCGGTTACCACCCCCTTAATGAAGATATGTGACAGGACCAACCACCGTACGAATCTCTACCTTTCTGGCCCCCCACCCCCGCCTCGACCCTCTCGTTACAAACTTGTCCAAACTAATTTCTTCAGATTCAAACGTTACGTCAATTATACGTCCCTATCGATGGTGGAGCTGGGAAATTAATAGAACTTCGTAAATCGAGTTAGATCGTCGAGGAAACGAATGGCTATTTTCAACGTATTCGAGGTACCCATCGAAGCACTTATTTTGGGTATTTGATACGTCGAACGTACAGCCCCTTTTTACAATCAAACCAATGGTCTATTTAAAAATTTTATCACCCAATTTTTGTTATTCTCCTTAATTCGTGAAGTCGGGCGATAAAAATATTCTGTCACACGCGAGAATCTTCGGAAACTCAGGAATTTCGAGACGATCAATTTTCGCGCGAATAATTTGACTGATGGATAATTAAATCTCTCTTCGGCACGCTATCTTTGGTACAGCGTATATAATTTATAACCAAGACAGTACTTTTGACGTTATCGTACAATTTCTTAAAATATACATTTCCATTTTGCCGACCGACGAAACGGCTCTTTAACAATTTTCGGGAAGATTTTCCTGAACGGATTACCAACGAACATACCGTCCCCTAAAACCCCCGTAAATCGTTGCCGCGATAATAAATTCGCTGAGCCATAAGAAGGCAAGGCATTACATTACGAAATCAATTTTCCCGTCTAATCTCGAAGGAGTTTGCTCGCGAAGGGGTGGGTAGAGAGGAGAGCTGCTAGGTTTCGCGTTCCTTTCCACCCCCCCCCCCCCCCCCTCCTTGCCGACTAGGTTTCCATGCGTCGCCACCGCCACCACCTTCCCTTAATACCCACCGCGATTTCCATAATCTTGGGAGGCGCTCAGGCACCCCCTTATAATATAATAATATTCGCTGGAGAAGGTTCGCGTACGCGCGCATGGCGTGCTCGCAAAATGGCCGACCACGTTAATGCCCCCCTTAATATTTAGGGATCTTGCGCGTCTGCCGGGGCTCGAAGCCGAAGTACCGGGACCTCTACCTCTACCCATCGCTCCCTCTTAAAATCCACTTTACCCTTCCCATTACGGTTAAATATATCGAGCGGGAGGATCGCTTAATTTCGCACAATTCGTGATACATTCTTCCAGAATTATTTACCCTTCCGTGGTGTCTCTCGTAATTTTGTACAACATCCGTGCAATCCTAACTGATTCAATTATATAAATCGTATCAGGAAGGGTGTTTTTTTTTTACCTTAAACAGTAAATGGGGGTGGTTAAGAAGTAATTATAATACTTTCACTTTTGGATTCATCAAAAACTTTCGGCGAAATGCCTCGAGGGCTATAGCCTATCGGGAGTAACGCAGTCCGACGAGTCTTTGAAAAAAAAAAAAATATTTGAATCATTCTGTCTACGTTGTACTCGTGTAGCCTGTGCGTCTATACAAAATATCGACTGTCGCGAATAACTTGCAAAGAAGGAGAGGTTGGCGAGAAATTTCTTAAGTTGAACGAACCTTCTTATCGCGTCCCGCCTTTTCTTGATTCCCAAGCAGTTTCCAGCGACATTCGTTGGACAAATAACTACAGCGGTGTCGTCTACGACGAACAACGCATGGCACATACAAAACGATAGTACGCGAAAAAGACGTACGCATTCGACGATCTTTTTCGCCGCGACTCGTCAGTCTTCCTTGGGATTACGCCGAAAGCTTCCGCGCGACAAGAACATCAGGAATTCAATCGACTGGCCCCTCTCTCGCTCCACGTAACGCAGTCTCGAACACTTACGTGCGCGCGCGGCGAGAAGCGGCTTCGTAACTATTCCGGGAATCTGAAAAGTCAAAATTCGCAGTTGCAGTCCGCCTTTTCCAACCCCCGGGGGCAGCTCTCTCTTAGGTGGTAATGCCGTTGGAAGCAGAAACGTAGGTATTGCCTCGGAGTTCTCCGGTAGGAGTCTGCTGACGATGCGGGGGTGGGTGTCGGTGGGGGGGGGGGGGGGGTTGTCGGGTGGGTTTGGGGCGGTGGTTCGAGGGTAGTTGGAAAAGGGGGGGGGGGCGCGCGCGCCCACCCTCTCGTGCACCCACCCAACGAAGGCCCCCTTACGCCTTGCCTTACCCCTCCGTCAACCCCTGAACGACGATACCACGGCTGCGAGAGGGTAGGAGGAGGGGGGGCGGGGGGGGGCGGTTGTAGGAAGGCGGGAGAGAGAGTCTAAGGTAGATTATATTATTTCTCCGCCCCCGCCGGGGGCTCACCCGCCATTTTGTGAATGTTAAATCATTTATTGATCCAAGAAGGTGGCACTCACCCTTCTCTGCTCGCTCGACCTACCCCCGACTAGAACTCACGCCACCCTCCCCCCCCTCCCCCCCAACGCCGGGTACAACCACCCACCCGACGTCTGAAAGGGGCCGATCCTTATTCCGCGAAGCGAATTTATATGCTCACCCTCTCTTTACGTATGTATGCACGGATGTACGGCTCTGTAGATGTGTGCGCGAGTGTACGCGCGTCTCCCCCCAGTGCCACGGTATAGGTGGATGTAAAGCCGCGTCTAGGTGTTCAACGGAGAATTTCGGGACGAAGAGCGAATTTATGGTCTCGCGGGACTCGCCGTTACCCTCTTCGTCTCTTCTCCGACGAAGCCGGTTATTCCTTTGGACTTCCTCCGGTTTACGACGATACCCTTATCCGCTTCTCGAATGAGGAAGTAGTCCGGAGACGCCATGAACCCCGATTCTCGACGGAGGGACTTGGAGGCACTATGAGGGATATATTTGGAGATTTTATCTTTCTTCGAGGAATATACTCCCACGTCCTTATGGATAGAATTAAGGATTTAATGATACGTCGCGTGGTTGTATCAAACATCGCGATAGGCACGTTCAAAATTTCAAGATTAAGAAACGAAAGACGTCAACAAATAATTCTGCATCGGTTTAACAACTTACTGCCTCGAAATGTTACTCCCTAGCTTATCACGAAAAAGAGAATGCTATTACACTTTTTTTTAAATTAATTGTTTAATACAGTTTGACCACCTTGAAAACCCCTGTTCGTTCTTTCCGGAAAAGATACAAGTTGGGATTGAAAAGAGACAAGTCTTGTCTCGCGTACTTGTACTTGGCCCAAAAGAAGACCTTGTCTCTTGATTATTTTCAACGCGATTAGAACGAGAGAACCAAAGATTAATTTTCGGTCAGTGCGCGTTCAAGCTTAATTGCGCGTAAAGTACTGGCTATACGCAGAATATTGCCTTTCATTTCTAGGGTGATTGGATGCTGAAACGGCCTCGCGCCACTTACTTCTTTTCTCTGAAAACCGAGAAGTTGGGGTTAAGTGTCGGGGGTTAGAGGGGGGGGGGGGGGGGGGGGGGTGAATATGAAAGAATTGAAGAGCAGAGAAGAGCCGTCGTCGCGCAGTCTCCGCTCTTGGAAAAAGGCGATTTTTCCACGCGCAGAATCGTAAAAATCCGCAACGCGCATCGGGGGAGGGTTCGCCGACGAGGGGTGAGCGGTAGGTACCAAGGAACGAATAGGGCCGAAAAATAAGGGCGAGGTCAGTTCGACGCGAGCCGTGGAAAAATTCGCGCAAATTGTTACGCCGCATCACGATCGCCGTTGAATCGTATCGGCGTTCTCGTCATTCCTTCCGCCGTTGTTTCTTCCGGGTGCGACATGCTTGTGGTAAACGGACAACGTCGACGCGAATCGTCCGACGACGGATACACGTGGAGTGCAAATAGTATTTCGCTGATGCCAATAATCTTGAGGTGGGTGGATCATTCTGGAAAATGAATCGTGTATCCCTCCGGATGCATACGTACATATATTTTAATTTATCGATCGTACGAAGATTCGACATTTTTCGCGATTCGATTATCGATGGATTATTAAGAAAATCTCTGTCAGTTTCCAATGAGGAAACCGCGTCAAATAACAAAGATTAGCTGACCGCGAGAAAATATTTTGTAGTAGAATATAATATGTAAAGAGTCTCCATGCAGAATGAACTAAAACTTCGCGCGGCGAATCTAATAACGTACGATAACACCCGAGCGACGGTAATTTCCAACGCGAGTTCCACGTTAATTTTTCTTACACCTCGAAATACTCTGTATCCAATCGGGGTAAGGCGCGACGAGGGATTCGTCATCGGATAATCGTCGATTATGCGGTCGTCGACGAACGATGATTATGCACCGCGAGATTATCGTCGAGCGATGCAATTTCAATTGCAATTTCACGAGATGCCAGATCGCACGGCGACGAGGTGCGGTGGACGAATGGTGGGAGGGGAGAAAAACGCGAAAGAAAATGCGAAAGTTCTCTACGCCACAAGTGCCCTAACTATCTCGTTCCTGGAATTCGGAGCACGGTGATTATATGGACAGGACACGAAATCTCGGTGGTCGTCGAAATTTGCGGGACGGACGCAGCACCCTCTGCCACCCCCTTCCACGATGTCCGAATTCGCATTCCGACACACCAAACCACCCCCCCCCCCCACCCTACCCCTCTTTTGCCACCCTCGGCTGCAACACCAACCCCACGCTTCCTGCTTTCGCCAAACGATCAACGGACGGTTGACGCGCCACGGAACCTGTGAAAATTTTATAAACTCCCGTGGAATTCTGAAAGAGTCGCTTTCACTCGGTGAAAAGATATTGCGAATGATATTGGCAAAATAATCGTGTCCAAGTTGAAACGTGTGTTACGCTCCGATATTAGTTATTCTCGCCTACTATACCATGATTTTTTTTCAAAACGTTTTTAAATAAAATGCAAGCGAAATTTCGGTAGTACTTTAAGTTTAGTAATAACCAAAGAGCGTACGTCTCTTTTGCATGGAATTTCTATGCAAACGTGCAACAACTCCGCTTCGTTTCTCTCGTCAGTCCCATGCTCCAAATAATACATAGACAATTACAGAATAGCAATTCGTTAATGGTTCGCGTCGGGAACAAGACAAAATTTTTGTATGCCCATCCCAGAACGAATATTAGTATTAAGACCCATTGTCTCGCGTTGCTTACGACCGATCATTTGAATTTAGAATCTAACAATACTACTTACAGAATCCGTTTCCACGAAGACAAAGTAGAAAGCTTGACGAAAAAAAATCAAAGCCAAAGTTCGACCGAGACGCGATCCAGGCAGTCGAGCGAACACTTTCCCGCGTCAACGAAAAACAGAAAAAATATTTACTTAGAAATAAACGTTCGTCGCTACCACACGGTATTTTCGCGCGACCAGTTCAACGCGCCAATTTCGTTCGGGACTGACCTAAAAATCCGCATTCTTCGCGCCGGGCCTCTAGGAGAAAGTTTTTGCCGAAACGAGAGTTAACGCGAAGCCCCGCCGAGAAATCGTCTAGAGCGGACGGAAGCTAGCTAGGCTTAGGCTCGTGGAAAATGCGGGATTTCAATTTGTTGGTCGAGTTCCGTGACGCGGAGCGTATAGGGTGCGGAACACGGAGGGTGTACGCGGGGCGCCATAGTTTGGTAGCCCCACCCCTGACGCCGCCGCTTTGCCTAGGGTCGAGGATCGTAGGGGCGGCGTGAGGGGGTAGAGGAGGGCAGGGAGGGCTGCGAATGATATAGGGGCTACGACGCCATTTTGAATTAGCCGTGCTTAGAGAGCGAGTAAGAGCGGGAGAGCGCCTAGGAAGGACGAAGGGAGATAGGCTGTACGGGGGAGAAAGAGAAAGGACGAGTAGGGCGGGAGGGGGGGGTGGGGGGTAAATTTTTAGGAGACCCTTAGCAATGGTTGCCGGCTCCGCCACTTTCTCGTTCCCTTCGCTCGAAACTCGAAACTCTAAACGCGGTTTTATCCTCTAAGCAGCCCCGTAAGTTTTCGCATTTCTGGAAAAAGGTAACGACTTTGAGCCACGGAATTTATCTCGCTTTATTTTTGTCAATTATTTTAAAACTTTCATAGACTATCGTTTATTTTTGTAAATTATTCTCGGCACGATTCTTGCCATTTTTGTTTGCAAGTAATTGGAATAGCATTGTTACTTTAGTCCTCTTAATCAGCGATACCGTTGACGCGAATAATCGTGGAAATTTTGAAACCAAAATTAGATCGTACATTTTTTAACGCTACCCGTTGGTCGTAATATTTAATTTCACGGAAACGCTCGACGCGGTGGTGAAAATGGATAACCAAATCTCCCAATACAAGCGTATCGAATTACAACGGCTGGAGGCATTTACAAAAATTAATTGCGCGATCCGCTGAGTAATTAAGCGACGGGGGCGTATAATCGCACGTATTTAATTTCCACGAGAAATACTACTCTCGCTTCGATCTGGCAAACGACGGATTGATTTTATTATAATACAATTTCACGCAATATCGGAATTTAATTCACCCGGTTTCGATTAAGCGCACGCGAACATAAATATAAATACGCTCTTTTTTTTTGCGGAGAGAAGAAATTCAAATTTCAATGCGCGTCGCTGTCGACTCAATTAAATTCTGATTTCAATTAATTTGCCTTCTGGCGCTAAATTTCAGGGTCAAACAGGGTAATCATTTCATTTGCCGCGATTCGTTTGACGCGACGCAATCCTCTCGCGTTGCGAGGTCGTCTGCCGCGTTAATTATAAACTTCGTTAGTCTGACCACCTGTCAGGTTTAGTCGTCAATGGGAAATACGATTCTTTTCCGTGCAAATACACAGATGCGATCGCATGTTCGAGTTATTTATTAAAACACTACGAGATCGAATTACTCTCGTTACGAGTTTCTGTGAAACCTAATTGTCGTTGCGTAACGTTGTAATTGTAAATAAATGACGATGCGCGTAACACGTTTTAAAAACGAACCTTTCTCCGAACACTAAAGACGTGCATAAGAAATCGAGTTTTAAGTAATCGTTCGGAGGATACCTCGGTGTCGTCGTTAAATTTTTTTTATTTTACTTCTCAATTTTCAGATTCCAGGAATTTTAGGATTCTTATCAAATTCTTTTACCCTGCCGCCCTCTGTCTTCTCTCCGTTATCAATGATTATCAGAGAAGAAATTTTCTATCCTTATCAATGGAACAAAAATTTCTGAAACGTTTCGCCAAAACTACACAGATGGCAGCTACTATTACTTCCAGCGTCGATAAAACAGTTAACTGCCTCGTTTAGTGGTAGAAACGCGTAATCGATCTTGCCTGTAATATTTAATCGAACCTTTATATCCTTTTATTAAACGGTCTAAACGGGAGGCGATCGATATGCGTGAAAAGTAGATGGAAAAAAACGTATACGCTGGTCGTAAAACGGGCGAAGGGCGAAACGAAGAAGAAAATTGGACGCGTAGCCCCTCGCGGGCACATGCATCAAGTGGCTTGTAAACTGCCCTTAAATTTTCCTGCTTTAAGCGGGGTAGCTACGCGGAAAAATCTATGACCTGGCTTAAAGACGGCGCTTCTAATTGCCCGCTCCGCTCGCCGGCACGTCGGAGGCCGTTAAAGTAAGTCTCGGGGTAGAGAAACGTTTGTTAAATAAAAAGAATAAAACGAGGAGTAGGTAAGAGCCGAGGCATTTACCGGATGCAAGCCTTCCGGGGAAACGAACCGTTGGAACGTAAAAGCTCCGTTGCGATTAATTATAGTACCCGGCGGATTTTTAAGTAATTCATTATCCGCCTACCGTTGTACGGAAATTCATGAGGATGTTATTTTTACGTATCGCCAATTATCGCGTGAAAGAGGAGAAACGAGAGAAAAACCGCGCGCCGCGAAATGAATAAAAAAAAGGTAAGATCCAATTTGTAAGGACGAATCCACTTTCCTTGGTCGCAGAGCAGCCTGTGGTGGCTGGTTACATAAAGAAAAGCTCGACGGAAGTAAAATAAAAGCGGCAACAAGAGGGACGGGAGTGTTACTCTCCGAGAAACGAGGTAAGGTCCGATGAAATTTATAATTTGCCAAAGTTCCTCGTGGCGAGGGCGATAATGGGGCCCCTAGTTGCTTTGGGTCTAGCTCGCCGTTCCTTTTTAAGTTTTAAATAGTTTCGCGCGAGTTTTAATTAGGAAATTCATCCCGCCGCTCCATTCGCCTCTATTACGTTCAACCGACCCCATGCTCGAAGGACAGACTAAGGGTCGCCGCGGGTGAACGGCGTTGGGAGGTTTGGGGGGGGGGGGGTTGGAAGTAAAAAAAGGTAACGATCGTCGTTTTTGAGTTAACAGTAACGAAAATTGTAGCGAACTTATAACGAGTATTAATTAATTCGCCGAGCTATTATGTTATGGAAGGATAGACTTGTACGTCGTGTAAAATATTCCCGTTACTCCCTCCACTGACTAGAGATGCCTGAGATTAAACGAAAGCATACCGTTATCGTTTGCGCCATTACTTTCTCTGTTTCTTCGGCTTTTCGTCAATCCTCAACTTTACGATGGAGGACCGTGTCAAAACTCACGCGCCTATGCTTTTTGTTACGTCGTCGAACAATTTACCGAGGCATTGATTTTATTAAATGAAAAAATCTATCCGTGTCAAAGATGAAACATCGCGGACCACTTTGGAGTTAAAACCGTTTTTACGCTTCATCGTGCAATTATACGGGCAAAATAATATATGAATTATTTAAAATGATACTCGCGTATCGGTGCCATATTTGGTCTCGTCGTTATCGCGAAAAGAATAATATCGCTAACGCGTCCGGCGCATGTACGACGGAATCGAAATACTTGCGCGATACGATACGATAATAAAAGAAACGAGAGAAAGAAAGAAACGCCTGGCGCGCAACTATTGTTCCCGGCAAACCGAGAGGACGACGGGCGAGGAGGAAGGAAAAGCGAAGCAGCCAGCGTCTTCATTGTATTCCGCGTGGCCGGTAGCATCGATCGTCGTACTTTTTGCTTTAACCCCTTTTGCTTTGATACGGCCCAGTCGGAGAAGCATCACCCTCCTCCGTCGACGGCACCCTCGTCCGCCACCCCCTCCCTCCCCCTACCTCCCCCCCTCCCCCCTCCCCCCCCCCCCCACCCTACACCTCGCCCGTTTCTACAACCACCCCTCCGGCAGCCCCATTCGCCGTTTACTTTATTCTTATCTGGAAATACTGGAGAGGCGAAGGTGGTCGGACAGGAGGCTCCCGCTCTCTTTCTTCGCGCTTTTCTCTACCCCACTCACCGGTACCACCCCTACACCCCTCGAGACCCCCAACGGATCCATCCCGCCACCCACGTTTCTTATCCCAACGCTCTCTCGCGAGGGGGATTGCTCTCACCTCCATCCTTGTCCTCGCCCACCTCGAGCTTCGCGGAAGGAGGAAAAACTGGGAAAGAAGCGAAAGAAAGGTGGGGATGACCTCCTCGGTAGGATAGTGGGGAGTCTTTACGTTTTTAGGGGTTGCCTCGCCTCCTCGGACTCCGTTCTCCAGAATACAAAGTTCTCGGTCCGATATTACGTGTACCTGCGCGTTTTCCTTATGTATGTACTTTATAATCCGAGACGCGGTGCCGTCGACGAATTTCAGGTGAACTTTGAACCACTTTTTTCCATTCTTCGCGTATGATATTATACAGATATGAACGCTGATTTATTTTTGCGTAATTTGCGCGATTGGACATCTTGACCGGCCAAATATTCCACAACGAGTACGATTTAAATCAAAAGAATCCACTTCAACGAAACTCGTTTTCTTCTAATTGAAAATAAGTAGCGGGCACGAATGAGGGCTGAAAGAAAAGTGTTATATATACGTCTCTACGAGTCGGGGATGGTTTAAAGATTTTTCAAAGCTGCTCGCTTTCACCCTGCCTTCCTTTACGACTGGACCTCCCCATACTTCCGTCCGTAACTATGCTCACCGGCCCTCGATAAGTTTACGAGGGCACCCTCCAGGGCCACTCTTTATCGTTCCACCGGCACTTTTTAGAAGAACGTAAAAGAGCCGAACGACGCTTAAAACCACCGAGCCAAGAGGCAACGGGGGGGGGAGGAGAGTTTTTAGTGTCCCGCGATCAACTGGCATCTACGCGTGTCCGCCCACATTCGCGGTGGGGGTGGTTTCTCGTGAGGTTGGAACGCTTAATGACCCCCCTCAGCTTTTCTTTAATTAAGACCGCGTCTGCCTGTGGTTTGAACATTTTTGGAAGCCTTCCTCGTAGGTTTAAATCTACGTCATAGTTTACTAAATATGTATGTATGTATATCATGATCAATGGCGAAACTACAAATGTTCGGCATTAGTGTCCGTGCATTGATTACCCGTGTATTTAATAAATTTATAAAATGATCCGTTTAAACGAGACACATTGGCGGTTACGAAATGGTAATACTCGGACACGCGAGTAACGAAGAGTGAAACGCACTTTGTACAACCCTCGAGAAGGGTTGCCGTACACTCGCGCATAAAAAAAGCTGGCCGAAAGGCTTCCGGGTGTCCGAAACCTGTTTTACGATACGGGACTTTTCAACCCGTTCTCTCTCGCCCCGAAACATCCCGTGGATCGACCCTTCGCCCCCTTGCCCCACTAACCTTCCACTATACAAATTTAACAGCCCAGCGGGAAATATGTTATTGCGGTGTTTACGGGGATGCCGAAAAATCGCTGAAATCGTTCGCGGCGAAGAAAAGTTTAAACGTTCGAGAACGCCGATAATAACGAGAGGAGAAAAAAAAGAAATTCATAAAGCAAAGACGGGCGACGCGGGAACTTTCTATCCGAGTGACTTCAAA
This sequence comes from Pemphredon lugubris, assembly GCA_933228935.1. Taxonomy (NCBI): domain Eukaryota; kingdom Metazoa; phylum Arthropoda; class Insecta; order Hymenoptera; family Crabronidae; genus Pemphredon; species Pemphredon lugubris. The sequence continues at coordinate 24,089,963 of OW121817.1, read as the reverse complement.
CTCCGTAAAAACAAAGACTCTTAAATTTATAGTACAATCAAAAAGTCTTTATTATTTTCCCAGTGAAGCCGCATCGTCATCTTTTGTTTTTGCCACTCGCCTTGCCTTATGACGTCATAATTTATCCAACGTGATCTTCTCCTCTCCCCTCTCTGCCCAACCCATCTCACCCTCTCACCTCTTTCTTTCCTTCCCTCGGCTATTGTCCCTTTCAGAATATTATCAAAGGACCGAAATCTTCGTCCACCCTCCAGCCCGTAAGCCCGGGATTCTCGACAAATTTATAATCGTTTTACAAAATTTCTGTTCTCTCGTCGATTTATACAAATGACGTAGGAAACAAAATCATTACTAACCGACACGTAGGCGTCTTCCCGACTTTCCGACGCGTTCCGTTCGACAGCTGTTTACAATATCTCTCGAATACCCTGACCACGGCCAAGGCGAAAGGTGAAACGAAAGTGAAAAAAAAAAATGCGTCGCGTTCCGGCGTTAGCTCCCGGGCGTTGAGAGGTTCGAGAGTTGGCTAAAGTTTCGGGATGGCGTGGGCGATCGGCGGATAATCGAAAAGCTAAGCGACGGGAAAATTGCGATCGGAGGGGTGACCAATCGTCCGTGAAAATTGAAAAACTATTTCGATCGGCAATTGCTGGGACGGCGAAGTATCAAACTTGCCACCCCTACCGCCTAGACCCGCGGTAACCGCTAACGTCGACCCCATAATGGTGTTCGATGCCATGGCGTTTCTGGTTACCCATTAGCGTCGTTTGTTAGCCGAAGATAAAACTGGCCGCCAATTACTCAATGGTTTAAATAAGCACCGTGCCGCGAAATGAAATTTAATGACAAACGGCAATCTAATCGCTTAACGATCGAATGCCGCGAGCTATTACGATCTCCGGTGAATGATGCATTTGCAATTAGCGCTTTAATTGTATCACATACAATTACGTGTGTAACGATGATTCGGGAAACCTAGGAATCGCGTTGAATATTCGCGGAAAAATGATACGCGCGGAATTGAGATTCGTTTTAAACGAGGCCGGGATGGGGTGGGGGGCAAAAAGGTGTGCGTCGTAGAGCAGCTGCTCAAAATTCTACCCTCGAGAGAGAGATATTCGGAAGTGCCCTTTTTTTTTAAGGGATGGTCAGGCCTTATTTGCATACCGGTCAAACGCGTTGGTAAACGTGGTCACGTATACCGGGGTCTCGCGCGAGCCCCCCCGTATTCACCGTACGTATTTATTTCGACTCTACAATGGGCATCGGTTCAGTGTACGCTCGTCCTTCGAAAGGGTTTCCGTTTAATTACGAGGTGGACATATAACGCGCTTAATTAATGTATCGATGAGTCCCACGAGTGTGTCCCGCGCCGAACGGGTATTAATTTCTGTTTCGATATTAATTACGAATTGGCCGATCGTCGCTCCTACAGGTGTAACTTTGTTAAAAGAACCGAGTGACCCCTTGCGCGCACCCCGTGTCAGTTATTTACCGCTGTGCTAAAATCGAAATTAATACTCGGCTGGGCGAGAGAGTCTCTTCGAGATTAATTACGGGCTTAGGTTTGGCGCGAGGCGCGATCGGCAAATGAAACCGCGAGAAAGTAAATCCTTCGATCGCGCGTATAACAGGAATTTCGTGTTGTTTGTCCCATTGAAAATCGAATCTCCCTTGTTTTCGGCGCGAAGGCCCGTCTCGCGACGACGGTACATACCTACGTATACCGGGAACGACGGTGCGCCTGTTTACGTCAGCTAGAAAATCGTACGCGCCAGTCGATTACCGGGACAACATTGTATTTGCATAGCGTAGAATGTATGTAGATACACGCATAACCCGGGAGGCGTAATTTAATATCCACTCGATCGTCGATCGTCCGATCGAACGTGGCTCGATCCGAATTAATTAAATTCCAGCCTGCGCTCGGAAGGCTATCCGGCTCGTTTCGTGTAATTGCGCGTTTCGTCTCATTAGCGGGATCATTAAATTATCCAAATTCGAGTGGCCCCGACTTCCGGTTACTAGCCGGCCGACCAAACGGCAGTATTGTTTGGTAAATGTATTAACGCATCGAGCACCGTAAAACGCTATTGGCGCTGGCGACGAAAGGCCGCGCGTATTTTCCCAACGAATTACTTCGATCCAACAATAATCAATCTTTGTCGGATATTCGCTGCACGGGGGGGGGGGGGGGGAACACTGTCGATTTCCATTCCGCTCTCTTCGACGTTCCGCCGGACACTCGAATTATGCCAAATTGTTCTAAGACCCGACGTTACGATCGCACTCCGGAGCTGTGTTCAATTACCGTTTGCATTTTATTGAAACTTTATGCTTACCGCAGACGCTCCGGATGCTCAATTCGAAGTAGAGATAATTACGAGATTCGCGAGGGTTCGATCGCTCTCTGCTTTCTCTTTTTCCTTTTTTTTACAGCAAACTGATAAGGATATACCCGCATCGAAATGAATGCCCTCCAAAGATTCGCCGAATACCGTAATAGAGGTTCAAACGCGCAGTTGCTTTTATTTTCGATCGTTTTCTTTTAAAAGCCAGCAGATTCCCTCGGAGTTTTTGCATGCGCCGCGAGGAAGGAAAAGTCCGAGGGGGAGAATGAGCGGCGCGGGGGAGGGTGAGGGGTTGGGGATGGGGAGGGGGGTGCGGAGGAGGCGATGGCGGTGGCGCGGCCTGGGGGCGGAGGGGGTGTAGAAACAGAAACGACTCGCGATTTCTTGCATACCTTTCGCATTACTGGCCTCATCCTCTCAGCTACGAGCACCGAGCCTCATTTGCTTTTCCTTTTCCACCTTCTACCTTCCACCCGACGGGCACTCCTCGTATTCCTCACCCCCTTGTTCGCCTTTCTCTTCTTCTTCTTCCCCTTCCTTCCTTCCGTTCTTCCTTCCTCCTTTGCCTCTTCGTCTCTCTCTCTTTTTCCTACCTTTCAGCTGGCTGCCTGCCTCCGCCTTCCGTTCGAGCAATAAAAACAAAGGCGAGCGTTTTCTCGATCTCGAGGTACCTCTCGAGACGAGGAACGAAAATACGGCTACGCTGGTCGGTCAATACCCACCCGGGGGTAAAAAAAAAAAAGAAGAAGAAATATATGAAAGAAGGAATTTCATCGTCGCGTCGGTGAGATTGAAATGAAACGAGTAATTGCCCAATCCCCGGGTATCCCTGGGCGACCGTCGCGCCGATCTGTTAGTTTTACAAGTTGCGACGAGAAAAAGTAATTAACTACATTCGAGACACCGTGGAAAGTTATTGTACTTATTCTACGACGGGGCATTCGCCCGCGACTTTAATTAAAATACTTGTACCCAAATATACTTTATTTATAATCGTTTGGCACTGAAATAAGATTACGACGTTATTAACTCTTTGCAGAGCCACGTCGGGCCGGACGATGCGTCGTAGTTTTGTCTGAATTAAATTCGAGGCTGAACTCGTCAATAGGATTTTATCGGTCGAACGTGTAACGGTATTTAATATTCGGCGGTGACTTGTTGAAAAAAAGAAAATACTTTCAAATCGTTATCGCGAATTACGCAATAAACTTTACAGCGAAAATTAATTCGAAGATACTTTTAGTCTCTTTCAAAGATTTTATATTTCGTACCGACTACGGAAATAAAGAAAGGTTTTTATAAACGCGAGGACGGACATTTTGAACGGTTGTCCAGTGCCATTATTCTCCCCCTACAGCCAAGCTCGCGAGAACTGGATGCAGCGGTGGGGGTGTTCTCACCCCTACTTCGATTTCCTTCGAAAATATTCCCAACCATTTTTCGCCCCACCAAGACGGAACCACCCTTCCGAGGAAAAGGAGGGTGGAAGGAAAGAAGGTGGAAGGGGTCGAGGGGTGAAACAATGGAAAAAGTACCGCCATCTTTAATTCCGTCTCCGACCACCCTCACCCCCGCGGACACCCCAGGACTGGCCTCGAGGACGAGAAGAAAGAAAAGGGTGCGATCGATAAATCCTTCTCACTCGCAACTTCCACTGAAATATATATTTTCTTTAGGAGGAAATTATGTAACTCAAAACTAGCGAGCGGAAAAAGTTGTATTCGATAAATAATGAAATTTTCTTTTCGATACAGACCAAATACAGACCAAAGACTGCACGCATCTTTCGTAATGGCGCGTTAAGTTAATTCTAAAATCCGCGTTTACTTTACTAATGCGAATTATTAATCAAGAGACAAGGTCTTGTGTCGAGTCAAGTACACGTACAAGTACAGGAGAACTAGACCTTGTACCTGTTTGTCATTTTTCCATATGTTATCGCCCCGAGAGGATCGGATGTTAAATTACTTTTTCAGATGCGAGATAACGATGTACTTTACGCTGGTGTAGATTGTACTATTGTCGAGTGGGATATGTATATCTAATGTAAGTTACGTTATTGACGACAAATGTTTGGATAAATCTAAAAAATTTGTCGGCAGATTGAACGAAACCATATAATCTTTACTGTGTTCGATAAAGACGCGAATCGCTTATTCTCAGACTCGAACCATGGTTCTCCGTCCTCGTATCACCAGTCGGGAAGAGACCTGCAATTTCCATAATCCTACCGTACAGATTCGTGTCTTTACTAAATATCTATGGGATAGATAAGTTCGGTGAGAATTTAACAGGTAATAAAAATCGAAAGCTTCTGCATGATCTTTCCCGTTAAACAAGCTTTAAATAAATAACGTGTATTACGTATGTTCCAGTATAGAGGACATATTTAACCACTCTCAGCGGAATAACGTGCTCGTACACGTTATACGTATTATACACCAGACTGGCATAGACTGTTTCTTTGTTAACTTTCTTTACTATCTTTCTTTGTTAACGTTGTTGTTGTTGTCCGCGTTCTCGACACGAGGATGCTCCTTCCATACCGTTCCGTTTGCCATCCCCGATTAAACTTAAAAAGAATCGCGAGTCTGAAACAAAAGCGTCGATTAAAGTAAAGGAGTAAAAGTGCATCGAACCTTAATTACGTTAAATGAATATGCTAAAGCGATTAATGTATTCGACGTGCTAGATCATTGAAAGGCGACGGAGAAAATAACATAATCGCCTAATGCATGCGTATTACGGCGAATGTTTATTCCCGATAAAAATTATGTGTATCTCAATAATAATAACGTAACCATATCGGTGCAATATAAATAGTAGTGCATCATATCTTCGACGTCTGAACTCACGGATCTATCGACAAGCAACGCTTGCCTGAGTTAACGAAACAAACCGTGCATTAACGCTGCATTAGCGTAGCGTAAGAACATTTTTTCCCTTTACGAGTATCAGGCGTTAGAGTTAAAAAAAATATATGTATAGAATTTTGCATAGAATTTTGCATAGAATTTTACGTCGTCGACAAACGAAAAAAAAAATTATACTTACGCAACGATCTGCGACAAGATGTGGCAATAAGTGAGAAGACGCGTGAAATAAATGAACTTAATGCCGTAAGGTCACGTCATTATGACAGTCTGCGAACCAAAAGAAACTCTTAGTGCAACATTGCGAAAATCGTCTAATCTAGTTTTTGCTTTATTCTTTGCATTACGTATATGCTTATCTTGAAACGTAGTACGCGATAATACAGCATCGTTTCGACAAGCGGAAACGTGCGATCAGTGGACCGACGTCCCATTAACGATCAATGGTTCTCAATGAAGTCTCTTCTTCCTTACAGCGACAGGGAATCATTATTTCAACTATGTACTTTTTTTTTTTATCAAGCACAAATAATGCTGTTTCCTGGCGACGGATCCGATCTTTTCATTATTTCGATGTCACCGGCAGAGGATTGCGTCAAAAAGCTCTGCGCGTAAAGTGCACTTGCGATAATCGTAAACGACGATAATGACAATGCGATCACCTCGCATAACTCCCCTAACCCCATAACCTCAAACTTAACCGGGATTCGAGATTTGAAATCATCTTATCGCCGTTTCTAGGTCAGACGTCGAATAAAGTCGCATCGATTATTTTTCAAGAGCGTGTATTGACGATAGACGAGTCCAAGAAAAGTTACGGAAAATGATATTAATAAAAAAAATGTATTTTTTTTTATCTTAACTTACATTGATCTGTGTTCCGCGACTTGCATGCGTATCGTAAATATATCTTAAGAGGCTTCCAGAAAGGCGTACAGAGAATGCTTCGATGTTCAAAACGTCTTGTTTTACATGCATTTTTACAAGCTGTGTTTTATAAACAAATTGGTTTCTTTGTATTTTTATAAAACTTCAAATTATGCATAAAAAACCAAGAAACTCTCCCAAGGAATTTTTTTCTATATGCGATAGTTATCGAGGTAGCACGGCGATGCTGTAACTTCCTAGTGTTTTCACCGATAAAAAAAAACTTGTCGCTTATTTTTACGAGCTTGTTCCCTCGTTGGTGACAATTAGTGGCAAAAATAATTTTTCATGCGTAAAACAAATGATTATTTCTTTTTTTAATGACTGAATTATGTGTCTCGTAAGACAGAAATCCTATGGAAGATTTCTAGGCGAATTTCAGTTCATGCCACTTGAGGGACACCGACGCGATGCGAACCATCGCGAACGTGTTAAATTGTAACTATTCCTACACTAATTTTGGACGCACAGTTAATAATTTATTACTTTATATAATTCTTTATATTTGCATGCATGACAGCGCAGATGTAAATCCGGCAACGTTGCGCGCGAAATTATGCTCGTTCGCTTAAGTTTTCGCGCGTTCGCAGGTACATCTTTCAGCTCTTTGAGGAAAACCGAGCGAGCCCAGTTTCTCCGGCAAAATGTTCAAAAATTCCCAGGTAAGGTGTTACCGTTAATGAATAAAAATGAAGGACTTATCGACTCGTCCCGTTCATAATAAAATTCGTGTTTGCGAGCAGGCAACTCGTAACGGACGATGCGGTGCGCTTTTGTACCAATATCCAAAATCCAGAATCGTTACGAATGCAATAGTTTCGATCGCCGTGGCGATAATAAACTACGGTGTCGATATATTTTTCTTCTCTTTCCCTAACCATGTTTTGCATCACAGCGAACGCTTCTCGCGGCGCCGGTGCGCTTCGATACCAGAACCCAGAATCATTCGAGATTCAACTACCGCGGCTGGTATGGGGATAAGTGTTAGGAAGCGCATTATAATGCAGATGCAGTAGTAGACGCAATCACAGCCGAGATGGGAAAGATTTTAATCGCAATTCCCATTCGAGGTTTCCTTCAACCGCATCTTCGTCATCGCTGCGCGCGACGTTTAAGGATACCGTACAGAGTTACAGAACCTCGGGGCAGTTTAAGGTGTAATACCGAGTAACGTACGTATTAACGTGACGTACGTGTACATCAAACGGTAAATCGGACTACGACTAACCAGTCGTGTGCACATTATAATTTACGTATCCCCCCCCCCCCCCCATTCTTGCGCCACAGAAAGAGGTACTTAGCATTCGGAATTACTAGGAGATAAATGCGCTATGGCTTTTGTCGCAAAAGTGGCGCATCATTTACATTGTATTATATCCCAAGTATATAAATCTCGTCGGGACATAAGGAAAAAAACCGTAGATGACTAACGATAAAGAGAGGGCGGGACCAGGAGGCAAATGAAAAAAAAAAAATGTTCAAACGAGTTTTACGATCGATCGTACAATTACGCGGAAACAACATATAATCGGTGTAGCGCAGACGTGATTTCTTGTCGTCGAAAAATACTTTGTCCTTTATAAGTCCTTGCCTCTTCTCCACATCGATCCCCGAGGAAGACAAAAATTAAAGCCTGTTCGGTTCAAGGATGTTCGTCCAAGGTATAAGGACCAAGGGATAGAGCCTCGGAGTAGAGGAAAAACTGAGTTCCGCGGGGTGGTGGGGTGGGGGGATAAAACCACCGGATAACTGGTTTCTCGGCAGGCACTGCTTTGAGCCAAATAAGACGGAAAGAAGAAACGCGACGATCGAAAGCATCCACCCCGGTCTGGTTACAACTACACGCCTGCATTTCCAAGTATTCGCGATAGCTTTTCTCCATAAGGACGCGCGTTCTATTGATCTCCGATTATCTTGCATGCTATTTTGGGGCCTCGTTTCCATTGACTCATCCGGATGGCAAATAGCTGTCGAAATGAAAAAGAGAAGGAAAGAAAACCATACGAGAAACACGACCGCGTTTCGCACCATAGTTGCCTACGCGAAATTACAACGTAGGTCGATATGAAATATCGAGAGACAAGGTCTTGTCTCGGTCCAAACACAAGCACGCGATTATTGCTCACGCTAGCGCAGAAAATTATTATCGGTCGAGCACGTGATCAAAAGTGAAAGGATAAGGCGGGAAGGAATAAAGGAGAGAAGAATATGAGAGGCGGGAAACTTGTATTTCTAAAAAACTCAGATATTCGTATAATTGGTGTATCGCGCGCGTCCTCCGATAGAGGGTAGAGGAAGTCGCGCATCAAAATATCGTGCGGCAGAAGCATGCTGCCACTAACAACTACGTGCTTGCAAACGTAGACGTAGAAGGTAATGATACGTATCAACTGTTCCTACACCGACGCGACGCCACGTGGCAGTCTTACGGACGCGTGTACAAGATGCATGACAGTCCGCGTTGGCGATGGGTGATTTTAAATGATTTGGATATTGTCTAATACCGATGTATCTTGTCCATCTCTAGTCCGTGGACCAGCGCCTTCGGTTTTTACTACGGTAAAATGCTGTTGAGATGGAAACATATACAAGAGCACCTCGATTAACCGGCTTAACCGAGAGACAGAGAGGCCGGATAAATCGAGGCCCGAGGGAAAATACCACGCCAAGCTCTTTATTCCTAGGCCATGTATTTCATTTTATAGTTTGATGAAACTTTTTGTTAATTTTGCAATTATAAGCCTAACCTTTTTTCTCCTTTTCCTTAATTATAGTTTACTTTTACGACTGATTAATATTCACTTGAGACGTAAGAACAATAGTGGCTATAGATCTCGGAAAGTGGCGAAAAAGTGAAGAAGGGACCCAAGAACATACTTGCCCAACTTTGCCAGGTGAGGGATCCCTTACCCCCTCCCCCCACATATCAAATTCTCAGATACACGTCTTTGGAATGTAACATGCTACTCGATACGAAATACCAGCTTGGTTTTAGCACGTCCGACACGCGGGTGCTACTCTCGCGCGCGCGACGAGTGTCGCGACCGAAATTCCCGTCGTTAAAAATACTCATTCGCGACTGCATTTCGCACGGTACATGTCCGCGAGTACAGCCGCTATGCGTATAGTCAAATGCGCAGATTTGTATGCAAGCGTATGCGACAATGAAACAAGCGATTCGTTAAAAGGTAACGCGTCCTTCGCCCGCCGCGACGACGGACATTACCTCTTCGATTAAATAATACCACCTACAGCGAACGTAAATCGTGTCGTTACGTTAACTCGCGATCGGCGTACCTGGACCCCCACTGTCAACAAACAAAATATTCGATAACCGAGATACTTGGGTACGCCACACATTATTTTCATTGGTTCACATATGTTTTGGTTGAATTCCCGTTGGAATGTGAACGGGAGATGTTCGAACACCTGCCCACGGTATTTCCTTATATCGGTCCACTTACATATATGATATCCTTCTCCCCTCTATGTCCAAGCGGCAATAAGGCGGCGCCGCATATTGAGACGCAGACGACGTAGCACGGCACAAACGCGGTTCGTTGTAATCTGCTAGTTTGAATTTGCAAGCGCAAGTTGAGTGACAATTGCGACGGATAGTTGAGGTCTGCGAAAAGAATTATATCATCGCACTGAATTCAAAGTTGAAAGAAATGGGATTTATTTAATGAAACTGTGAGAGAGAGGGAGAGTGACAAGTGTACTAGTTGAATGTTTTATCGAAAGTTGAATTGAGAGTGTGTCTAAACCGTTTGATAGCAGAATGGAGAGTGTAACTCGAACGGTGGTAGAGTTGAGCGCGAAGCTACGAGAGCGCTGCGAGGCAACGGTGGACCGCGACTCCTGCATCAGCGTTTCTGGTATTTTTGCTTACAATTAGTTTTGCATTCCACGGTGATAAGCACCGTGGGGGCAGAAAGTGCAATTATTCTTAAGACGTTGCGAAAAATGTACAGGTCGTTACACAATTATATATTTATGTTGTTTCATTACCTAAAAGTGCACGATGAATGTCAAATTTATTGGTATCAACGTGCGAAAATAAATGCGCTTTATCAATGGAATTGTATTTGATTAACATCGACAGATATAAAAATGTCTAAATAGCGAGGATCAAGAAGCACATTGTAGTAAATTTCCAAGAAACTACAAAAATGCATGTATAAAATTAAAACAGGTACTCGGTCATTGACAAGTAGGGTTAAAGAAAAAGTCGCGACACGTCAAATCTCCACACCGCGAACAAAGAGCTCTTTCTTCGTTCGCCGACGACTTCGATGCAGCTAAAAATCTCCATTGCACGAAAGCAGGACTCTCTCACCCTCGGTGAACATCCTCGAACGTTGACTCCGGGCGGGGGGCCACCTTACGACGCCGTTCACCGTGACAACTTCCCCTCGGTCTTCGAAGGAGGAAACTTCGCGACGGATCTCGAAGAACGATAAGCCCGCAGAAGTGGAGAAGGAAGCGGAAAAAGAAAGATGACGACGACGACCTCGGGGTAGGAACGAAACGTAGCCGGGTACGTGAAAACAGGTTTCGCGGCGCGTATCCTCGCATTGACGCCGAGCGAACAAAGCCGAGAAACGTTTGATCGCGAAGTTGTCAAAGCGTGGCGTTCGCGGCAGCTCCGCCTATGGGCCGCGCACCGCAGCGCTCGCGCAAATCCGCGCATCAGCCGTTCCGCTTTGCTCGCGCGATTCGCTCGCGAACTCGTGTCACGGCGCTCGACTCGATCGCTCGAGGAACGACCGGAGGCTCGTCCGATTTCGAAGATAAAAACGTCGGGAGTTTTGTTAGTGCGACGTTCGCCAAAGTAGATATTGGGCAGAGGACAGAGGGTTCAGTGTTACACCTCGTTGTAGTAGGAACCAATCCGATTCTAAAGGCGACTCGTAGAACCACCTGAATCGTTACGTTCGATTTCGTTTAGCGGTGAGTGTATTGTTTAAAGAGTGGTCCATACGTCGACTCGAAAATCAAATTCTTTATCAAACGCCCGATCATCATCCGTGTTTCGTCATCGTGGTAGCGCTTAACGGGGAAACGTGGAGTTGGTTGTACTACGGGAACGATGAAACATTTGAGTTTCGTTGTTCCAATGCCGAGGGTCGTTAAAACAGTTGAATTTAAATGCGCAAGATTACAGAGGTGTCGCGTCACGATTATACGTAAATGTATGTACATATACTTGTCGCGAAGAAATAAGTTTTGATTGACCCCTGTCTGCTCTTTTGACGCTGAAATCTATATACATATATCTATATTCGTGAGCCGCTGGCACGAATGTCAGAGAGTTCGGAGATTTAAATACCGTCTTTGAGCGAGAGCGTCTTGAGCACCGTCGTGTTCGGAACATCGCTCGCGTCCATGTATTCGCCAGAAAACTGTAATTTTCAATTAAACCCCTGCCATCGTCTCGATCTCGCAAACAACTGAACGCGCCATGGGCTTGCAGCGGCCGTTTAGAATTTTGTCGGAAATAATGACTGTCATTCGAGGCGATACGATGATACGGCGGTCCGTATCAGCTCATTCGGTTTCCTGCGCGATAAGAGGAAATTTCGCTTATTTACAATATTAACGAGACGCCGAGGCGATGAGCTCGCTTCGCTGGGCTTCGATGCGGCCCTGACCTTAACTCGCAGGACTGAGTTCGTCGATACAATAATTCTTACTACCTATCGCTGAATTCCTCTTTGACCGAATTCGTTGACAAATAAATCCTCGTTCATTGTCAGCTGTTTTTGCCTCGGTCAAGTACTCGTCATTGTTCCCCCGCGAATGAGCCGGCAAAAGGGATGAAAATAATTTCGCTCGTTTCATTGAACGTTGGTATCCATTGATCGCAGCTGGTGGGAATTATTAACCGTATCGTCGAACTATTTAGCGCGAAGATTAATTAAAATTCTGGGTTTTGTTTCTCCTGTGTTCATCGCGAAAATCGAAGAAGCGATTTCTAACTTACCGTTAAAGGTGATGACAAAAATTGATACGAGAGAGTCGCCTGATCGGCAAGGTGGAAAAGTACGTTTGTTATTTGCCCGATGAGCACGATCAGCGGCAAAAACGCTCTCGTCGTCGATTAACCGAAATTAAAGTTTCAAAATTGGGCGATAACCGACGTACGAAGTATCAAAGTGCGCGGCTGTTAACAACCGATAGAAGTGACGGGCCGGGGGGGGGGGGGGATTGCAAGTGCGAAGTGACGATTAGCAGACATCGGGTGTGACCTTTTTCTTTTATTTCTCGCAGGCAACGTTTCCACGTACAGAAAATATCGATAAGCCGATAGATTCGTGAAATTGCGGGGAAATAAATCGCATCAATTATATAAATGCGTGTAATGGCGGGGACGGTTACGGGAAAAATCGGACGTCATTGTGCCGGGCGACGAACAACACGGTATAATTAACTACGACGATAATAAGCGTAACGATAACGATAAAGGTCGTGTTACGAAATTACGGCCGGCGATCGAGTAAAAGTGCGTATCGCGAAGCGTAACGGCCGAGGTCAGTGATGCGTTTATCGGCAAAAGATTTTCCGCGATACGGACTGTAAGAAAATCTGTCTCGAGGACGTAGGTGGCATCAGGTACCTGTAACTAATAGTTAATTGAGGTGCACCGATCAAAACTATTGAATAACACTTGCGCTAACGTTGTCCGTAACATTGCCACGTCATGAATATTTAGGTCGATCACGGACTTCGTTAAGGCTAATTTACAAATGAAAACATTATTTTTAACGATCAGTTTCTCTATCCGATTCCCGATAGTAACGAGTTTACGTCTGGTCGTAAAAATCGTAATTAATCTAACCACTGGATTGTGTCCGGAAGCAAATCGATCGGCATACGCGTCAATTATAATCTCATCCCTCCGCGCGTCCATAGAATAAACTCGTGGAACGTAAAATCGAAGATAATATTCGTCCGCTCACTGGCACGCATCGCCGGGATTTTTTTTTTTGCTTCTCGCGAGCGTATGCGATTATGCAAAATTTTATCGATACAGATTCAAAGTTCTCCGTAGAATGTCTCGTAACCGGGAATAGTTTTTACCGAACGTCGAGCGTATCGACGGGACATGCGATTTCCTTCATAATTCGTGACGCTTTACCGTTTATAATTGTTGCACTGTTAACTCCTCCGCGAGGACTCGTGACTTTTTGTATTTATTAATCGATTCGAGGCTCCATCAAGGAGGTCGGGATCGAGTTTCGTCTCGGCGCGGAACCTCGACTTCGCGGCGACTCATCGACCTTGAATAAAGTTCTTTGCACCGCGAAACGATCGCGGATGTACCCGACAAAGGTTACACGATTGCCATGGTAAAGACCGGAACTGTTATTTCGCACTTTTTTCGACGAAATTATAATACTAATTATCGGCGAACGACGGCACTGTTCTCCGCTAAATTGCGATCCATTTAACGAATAGAAAAACAAAAAAAAAACACGTAAGAACTACGCGCGTCGTTATGATAAAAAATAAGGATAGACGCTAATTGCTACCGGTCGCGCTTAAAAAGTAGGCCACAGCTAATGAAACGTGTTGTCTCCCCACCGCTATTTAATTGGTAAAGTTTTCTCTGAAAGATAACCCGGAACGAAGGAACACGTGCTGACCGGCCGAGAAGCCGACCGAGACCTCGAGAGCAGTGTCGATAATATTTCACGGCGATAGCGCGACCGTGACAAATTTGTTTGGGATGATAATCGCGGAGCTGACGGTCAGGGAGGAATTAAAATAAAAAAGGCTGACGATCGTTTTCTCGATAACGCGACGAACCGACGTAGAATATGATCCGGACAGAAAAACATCGATCGCTTTCGATTTCGCTGAACCGAGGACTTTTCGAGTGGACCAAGAATCGTCTACCATTTCAGACGAGTTTTTAGTTAATCGTTGCTTCAACTGTAATACACTAGTAATCTATAACACTGTTGATCGGGGAACAACAAGTTAGTCGACAAAAAAAAGAAAATAAGAAACGCGATGCGCGGTTCGATGCTAATTTAACTGATATTTTGCTGACGCCGATAATTAGATGAATTATAACGTTCAGTTTTATCTTCCGACGCGATTCCAATCATAAATTTAAATGTTGCGAGCCAATGTCGGTATAGCCTTTACATCGATGCGAAGAAAACCTGTCTCGTTCTATACGCTGCGAGATTTCAGTTACGAGAACAAAAATTTATACGAGCCTTTCGCATGCTCACGATCGCGGAAGGCGAAATACATTCCACGGACTGTCCCTTTATTTGGAATTTTAATATATACGCGTCTCGTGTGTGCGCGCGCACGGCCACAAGGTATCGGTTACAAACGAATGCAGAGAGAAGGAAAAAAAGTTTCCGTAAGGAGTAATACACGATAATCATTGCCGAGGATCGAGGAAGTCACGGGACTGACCTCGACAAGCTGGAAATTTTCAACCGAGTGTTCAAAATTGCATTTCTATTCTTGAATTAGCTGCACGCGAACAGGTATGACTCGCCGTGGCTCGTATTATTTACCGTCGAAGCGGAGTTTCCATTTCCAGTTGGACGGCTATTCGCCTGGAAGGAATGCAATGTGTACCCGTTCGATTATAAATTAACGAATCTTGAATTTCATCCCGCAAATATCTTGGAACGTTTCCGCTAATAATATTTGTCATCGACAAACGATGGAAATCGTTATCACGCGTTCGCGTACGTATCGGCAAAATTGTAACGGTCTGTCGATTAAAGTTCGACGCAAAGTTTGTTGCGTTGTTCGACCAAATTTCGTTTAACCTCTATCGCGTTGGATTCGCTTTCGGACAACGAACCAAAGAAATGTAGCAATTAAAGCTCCTATCGTCGAAAGTTTTTCGATAATCAGCGTATCGAACGATTCGAACCTAATCAGGGGCGGGTTGTCGCGGTATTTTCTGTTCTGATGAAAATAAAATCATACGGATACGGTAGCGTTCGATGAATAAGCATCAGCCGCAATAACTCTTCGTCGATGCTCACTTTCTCCATATTCAATTAATCTTTTGTCACGATACGATTCGACGCAAAATATCTTACGTTGTCCGGCTGAATTTCGTTTGACCCTTCGTCGCATTGGATATACAGGTTACGATATTACGAAGCGACATTATGGAAATGTGGATAAAATATGTTATTTCTGCGAAAAGTAGTGAAGTTTTAGAAAGCCAGTTTTGCTGCTATAAATTATATTATTCAGCCAGAAAAAGCTCATTTGCTACATGAATTCGTAATTGGTTAATCGGCATCCAAATTGGTTAACAAATGAACGCTGCCTCGTAAATTGCTGCCGGCATTATTAACTAGCAAATAACACGCGTAGGATTTTAGTTAATGAATTTGAATTAGGTTGACATTTTAGATATACGAGTAAATCCTGATTTGTAAGTAAATCATGCTCACGGTAACACTGGCTTCTTTTGTGTCTCATTACTTCCAAAGAATTAAAACGTCCGATTCATTTTTTTGCAATATCACCGTGTAAAGCAGAGGTGACCAGTCTTTTCAGCAGACCGGCCAAATTTCAGAAATAATATTTGTAAAGTATAAAATCTTTTGCACGATATTATGTGATAAATTGATATTGGCTGTTACGGTATTAACGACGAGTGACGTTGCAGTCTTGAATTATGCTATGAAAAAAATAAACTCGTGTAATAAAGGGTTAACGACCAAAAGTTGTCGGAAGGTGAAGTCATCGTTGGCATGCGATCTATCGTTGATTTTGTGAAAAAACAACCCGTCGAGTGAACGTACAAAAACGCGCTAACGTAACGCGACGTTTGTAAAGTTATCTGACTGAAGTCAATTAACCTCCATGTGAGAATGTCATATTCGCTTTTTTTCACGTTGCATATAGCTCCATTTACTTTCGATGCCTGATCGCGTCAAGAACAATTGGCGATTACACAATGATATAACGACTGTCCGACGATCGTGAAGCTAGCGCTCTTATTTCACGATTACTTGCCCTTTCGCTCGTTGAGGCGAGAATAAAAACTCGTTTGTACGTATTGTCCGTACAGGTTGGCTCGGATCGTTTATTCGCTCCCCTTTTTATTTTTGACTTATCGCACATCCACAGTTATCGTTCGTAATTATTACCACGTTCCATTACGATCTTTACCGTTTCTAAAATCGCACTGCTTGCCGGTACATCGACACGGATAGATTGTGGGATCACGAGTCGGTGTAGCGACTCGTCGCCCGCTATGATACGCTGTTTATTCAATTTTAGTTGATAAAAATTGACAACACATTTTCTTGTGAGATATCCTCCTTTATGAGTGGGATGTTTAACATTTTTTGGATTTGCATTAAGCGAAGTTAAACGGAAACCCGTGTTCAGTTGTCACTTGTCACCACTAAGTGATTCGTAGTTTCATATTTGCCTCCCAATGCGAACCATTAACCTCTATGACATTACCTTAGAGCTTTACGCTAGTAAATATTTTTTATTGTCCTGTCAGTACAAACTTGTAATTGCTAATTAATTACATCGTCACACAAACTTGTTGACGCTTGACATTTATTTCGTCGACCTCTCATCTTTATCGCCATGCTTTTTCCTTCGTAGGTTTACGAGCATTACATATTGTTCAACCATCGATTACTTGTTCAGGTACCTATAAATTGCACGTATTACGAGCTATGCTTAAAAAGTACAGCGAACTTCTAATTTTTAATCGTTTAAGAAATCCCTATCGAAACGTTACTAGCGTTTGAATTAGGAACGGAAAATTAATTTAAACATCATCGAAGTAAGAACCTAAGGAACGGAACGAAAATAATTACCTACTTTTTAACTTTTTACTACATCAGAAATTGAACAAGGGTGAGACGTTTTCAATAACTAGATTTATCGTGAGTGATGATGCATTGCGACAAGCGCAACAAGCTTCTGCACAACAAAACAGGATATCGATGCGCACGAGACTTGATGTAAAGTTAAATATTAGGCCTATAATTAGCGAATTATCTCCGCCTTTACGTCCAGTGAATGAAACGTAAATACATATCATTTGATTTTAATTTTATTCCAGTTCAAACTCTGATCACAGGTTATTGCATTCGAAAAAAAGCCTTTAACGCGCGGATACGGAATTAGTTAAATGGAGGCAACGACGACGAAGCCGCAATCAATAGAAATCAATTGCACCCGAGAGAAACGAGACTCGTTCTATTCTTACCGCCACGGAAGATGATACCGCGCATTCTCTTTCTTCTCGTAATCGTTCTTGTACACGATAATTGCATAACGAGAATTACAATCGCTGGCGTTTCAACGGACCGCAGTATATTCGCGAGTACTGAATCACGAGCAGTCGTTATTTTGTAATCGTACCGCCGTCCTTTTTTATCTTCCCTCGTTCCTCTCTATCTTCTTGCCTCGCTATCGACACGAAGGAAAAGTAAGAAGGAGGATTTCTCTAAACCCTAATGGACGCAACGTAGAAACGGAAGAGTAAAACGTCCGAGTAAATATCGTAGATCGAATAGAAACAAACCTCCCCGTGGCCTATTCTTTTCGAATGGAAATTTGAACTGAGATTCTCGTTAGTTTGAATATCAAGGAAAATTCATTTCGTTGTCTAAACTCCAAATAACATATAACAGGTTATATCGCAACCAGTTCCTAATCGTTCGTTGTTTTCTAACAGAAATTTTTCTCAACGAACGTACGAAGCAACGACGAAATAACAATTATCGTTTCTCGAAAAGTTATAAATGTTGTCACAGCTAAGGTATTTGTCGCTTTCATAGCTCGAGAAGAACTTTTACTCTGGATTTAATGTCCTCGGCTTAGTGTTTTCCGGGAGTTACGTTTCGAATTTGCCGAAAAATACAACTGTTACCGCGATCCAATTTCGTCGGGTATCGTAAACTCCGTTACGCGACTTTCAATTCGAGCGGGGAAGCAATTTCCGGAATCGTAGATCACCGTGTAACGCGTCATTGGGAAATACTAATTCTACGGTAATAAAAATGCGATTACGTTTGTCATTTTGACGTGTCACTGGCGTGGGAATGCGAATTAACGTTGCAACGCGAAGCCGCTAAACTTTTCCCAAGATCTCGTAGTCGAGTTATGACTTATGTATGTATATTATAATGAAGACTTATGTATGTATAATATGTATGTATATTATAATGAAGACGCTCAGATTTGCAATTCAATTTTTTTTAGAACATCTTCCACGGCAAATATATGTGATTTTTATCAAAGTGCGTAAAGTATGCGTGCAATTGCTTTTTTCTGCTCGATCTCAGATATCGACCGAAAATGATTAATGGGCATTGCCAGCGAAAACCTGAATAATCGTGGGTGATAAAACGTGTGCGAAATCATAGTAGCGTCGTTTACATAAAACATTCTCAATGTTGCGCGTTAATTAAGACGACGAGCGATAAAAATTAGAGACGATACGTACGAATGGCCACGTCATTTTGTACAACTTCTAACTGGTTTATTCGTGCGATTTATTGCCCGCGTATGCCTGAATGACGCAGCGTCGCATGAATATTCCTCGAACTTAGGAGATTACAAAACTAAAAAGTGTTTCGCGCAAATGACTTTTCGATTGATAACTATTTTTTCGACGATCAAGTTAGCGTAGCTTCAGATAAGTATCGTCGCGTCCTTGAAGCCGGTTATGTTTAATTATCATTAGACACGGATGCGACGTAACATGAGATAATAGCTTCATTACGGCATAATCGTCCAGAGGCACAAGTGTTTTCGTTTTTCCAGAAGAACATGCGCGCACGGGATTCGGATGCAATTAAAACATGTCGCGTTTCTGGCCGTTGGGATCAAGTTCGAGAGGCTATTTCGTCATTACGTTTAACGCGGCGGATAATTTCTATCGTTACGCGAACGCGTTAATTGCTACGAAAATTGTTTCCAACTTTTACGTAATTTTACATTAAGCTAAACGAAGCAGGTATATTGCGTCAAAGTTGCTTCATAACGAGCCCTCGATTTTGTGGTAACAGGTCAGAGTTGGCTTCCCATACGTGACGCGAACGAGGCACACCGTAGATCGTAGATCGCCAAGTGAAATTCTTGTCTCATACTTAGCTGAAGATTAGTACTTAGATTAGCGGTCACGTAAACCAGTTTATGGTAGAAAAAATGTGAATTCCAAAAAGATTAAACTGTCGGTGATAGTCTGGCGCGGTGAGCGCGATTAACGTTAGATACCGAGTTGCAATTCAAAATTTTCTCGCCGCACTGCACCGCGGGAAAACATTGATTATAAATTCTCGTGCGTCAATGATCGTAGACGCGAGCGATATCGAGCGACGATGGATTTTATCGCGTATCGCTAGCCCTACAGCTCATTCCAGACTTGACACGTACATCTGCGAGTCTCCGAAGTAATTGGAAGCTCTAATCGATCCTATTACCGCGGTTAATAGATCGTCATAGCTTATCTACGCGTAATAAGCAGATTGCGAATTTTATGCAAATATATGTTTCGACGTAACAGTCACTCGGCGCTCTGAAATTAATCTTTTTATGTAAAAACATTTATCTTTGCAAAAGGTTGCGAGAAATTCTTACCCGTCTACCGATGTATGCCTGTGGTGTATAATAGACAAGTGAAACGTATCGACTGCAAAATTTTTTGTTTTCAATTCGTTACAAGTTATTGTACAAAGCAGAATCACGATGCCGTGTCACCCGTTCGATTTATCGAGAACAGTTTAAAATTACTGAATAGAAACAATGTGTAATAAGTAATTAATTTACTGCAGCCCAATTGCAGAGCGCTCAGGGATACAGAAATTTTCAGAAATGTATTTTGAGTACGTTTGCTGCGTTTTCTTTGCTCACAGTTTATTAGGAACCAACGATATTAGTCAATCAATCGGAGAAAAGAAAACTAGACGGATGATTGCATAATCATGTTAATCATGCACAAATGTATTAAGAGTCTACGTCACGCACTGACAGTTAATTTGAAATCGTATAGTACGGATAATCTGTATGGTTTAGCAATGATACGTGGTTTAGAAATTAGCGTCAAATCCATCGTGATAGATCGGACTGTAATTATTGTTCTAATAGTGCAACAGGGAATTATGAGCGGCGCAGTTGAGTTTTTTTTGTCAATCCGAGCCCGGTTTCTTTTTTAGCTATGTATCTTTTGACGAGTTATATAGGTTACTTAACATTTTTACGATTCACGCGATACCTCGATAAAGGAGTTTAGCGATGCGTCGAATGTCAGTCGCGATCGAAGTT
The DNA here is from genome assembly GCA_933228935.1 of Pemphredon lugubris. Classification (NCBI taxonomy): domain Eukaryota; kingdom Metazoa; phylum Arthropoda; class Insecta; order Hymenoptera; family Crabronidae; genus Pemphredon; species Pemphredon lugubris. Next base: position 24,069,517 of record OW121817.1, on the reverse strand, counting down.
CAGCAAATTAGTTATCGTATTCGTGTCTCGACGTACGCGAAATAGTTGACAAAAAATTATAAAGTTTTTAGCGGACGTGACTGGCCGAGAATACGTTAGTGGATAATCCGAAGTAGACGTTTAAAAAATGCTCGATACCCTCGCGTTGCGATAGAAAAACGGAAGAAGCTCGACGATATTTTTGATGCTCGGTTATGCTTCCAAATTTCTCGGCGTTAGCTAAAGGGAGAATTGTACGAAATTACTTTTATTTTACCTTCGGGTCAACGCAAGGTAACGTGAAGCAACGTCGTTGATTTCATTGAGAATGTTGCTCCATTACCAATCTTGTTAGCCGGTTTATCACTTTTTCATCGTAGTCTTACGCACATTATACTAGTCTTGCTATTCTAGTCTAATGATATCCATTGCGTTGAAATGGTTTGCCTTCGTAATTGATTGCGTGTACATACATATTAACGTACATATTAACTGTGCATTCGCGAGGTTCAAGTTAATTCAACAGTGCATAATTTTAATAACAATGAACTAATATCCGTTCGGTTAAAAAAATCAATTAGACACGTTGAACATGATTACGCTATTTGCGATTATGGTCGATGGTAGGATATTTAGGAAATAATTTTCAATAAGACGAATAAGATGGATACCACGAATATTTTAATGTGCGATCTGCTTCTAAAAGATAGTGGACACGAGCTTACCTGTGAAAAATCGATTTTTAAGTTTTTAAGGATTTTAAGACTCTAAACCCCCCTTTTTAATTAACGTTTGTCATTTTTATCTGGTTCGAACGTGCTTTTCTCGAAAAAATAATTTTTCCCAATAAACCACCGTAAAGTCACTTCGTCGGGAGTCGATCGCGCATCTCCTTCGTCGCGCCACCCTTCAAACTATGCTTTACCTCATTTCGTCCGATTCGTAATCGTAAGCTGTTCAATAAATTTAAGTTGTGGTTACCTTTAACGCCCTGTGTCAAAATAACTCACAAGGATGCCGAAAAGGCAAAGAAGTGAAAACAATATTGTACAAACCGTGTAATCTCGTTACAGACGCACGAGGAACGAGAGAGAAGAAGAAGTGACGTAGCCAACAAACCGTAGACCGGCACAAAAGTCCTTGGAAGTCCAAGCTGCGATTATTTATCGTACCAAGGTATCGTATAGAAAATCGACGTAAATCAATCGATCGCAGAAAGGGCAAGCGAAAGGAGGAAAACCAAAACATCGTTCGAGAGAAAATTAAATGGATAGGGAAAAATTGTTTGCTATAATATGATTGTTACGCAATTAGTCGAGCACCGCTACTGGACGGAGGATAAAACGCGTGGAGCGAGCCGATTCTAACGAGCGTGCGGCGCTATCAGCGTGACAGTCAAGACGCGTCTATCGATACATCGTTTCGTCGCACGTCGCTCTAGCATTAGCATTTACCATCACCATCACTGCTACCACTGCCACCAACCGCCACCACCACTGCCACCACCACCACCACCACCACCACCACCACCACTTCTACCCGGCAAGTCTCCCATTGTCAGAAGGTCCACGAAGATCGACGACATGCGGATCGCGGAATCGTTTGGTGCTAGTAGAACTGTCATTCGCGAATAACCAAAGAGACAGCATACCACGCGGTAATGGATTGTGAATCGAATGCGTATCTCCGTCACGAGGAATCTCAGAGTTTACCGAGTGTTCAGCCTGGAGGAACCCGCTGAAAGTATTCGTCGCTGACGTTCGCGGAGATTAGCGATATTAGAGAAGAACGCGACCGATACCACCGACCGATATTCGAATTTCGGATTAAAAATCCAGTGCGGAAACGTTAGTTACGAAGGTTCGCAGACGCCGATGTATTTTTGCGCGTACGGTTGACCCGATTGGAAGGCATACCAGGAAATTCTTTGTCGATTCACAACCGCGCTGATAAGAGTAAAAGAAGCTAAAGGAGATAAGAGAGGACTTAATGTGGTTACGCGGGAGAGAGACTAGAGACAGAGAAATATCGTGACAAAACGAACAGCACGGAAGAGCGACGAGATCCTCCTACCTCCTACCAGTAGGTCAGACGGATCACTAGGTCGAGAGATGTATCAGCGCGCGGTTCTATTGAGCCTACCGAAGGCGCAGTCGATCGACATCGACTTCGCCGACATCTCCTACAGAACGCATTTCGGCTTTCGTCGTCATCAGTACAAGCAGATCCTGAAAGGTGTCAGCGGATGCTTCAAGTCCGGCGAGCTGACGGCCATAATGGGACCGTCAGGCGCTGGAAAGTCCACACTCCTCAACATCTTGACAGGATTCGAGAGAAACAACTGGAAGGGCAACATCGAGTACAGGGGTAGCGAGGGTAGTCACAGTTGGAGCGAGTACAGGAAACATTCGTGTTACATTCAGCAGGACGATCAACTGCATCCCCTGTTCACCGTTATGGAGGCCATGTGGATGGCGATCGATCTGAAGATAGGGAGCAGTCTCAGTCGAAAAGCCAAGCACATGTTGATCGACGACATTCTCGACAATTTGGATCTGAGCAAAGCCAAGGAGACTCGATGCGGTAGACTGAGCGGCGGACAGAAGAAGAGACTAAGCATAGCTCTCGAACTCATAGACAATCCACCGGTGATGTTTCTAGACGAACCAACGACTGGCCTCGACTCCATGTCTTCGCGTCAATGCGTCAACACGTTGCACGGCCTCGCCAAGGCGGGCAGAACGATAATCTGCACGATTCATCAACCGAGCGCCGGGATCTACGAACTCTTCGATCACGTTTACCTTCTGGCGGACGGTCAGTGCATGTACAGAGGTGCAGCTAAGAACACCGTCGCTTATTTCAGCAACATAGGTCTTCAGTGTCCCACCTATCACAATCCCGCGGACTTCATGATCGAGGTGGTTAGCAAGGAGTACGGTAACTTCAACGATCAGCTGGCTAAGGTGGGTTGTAGCAACGACAGATCGTGGCGAGCGATAGCGTCCAACAAGTCTCAGATCAAGGACGAATCCACCGAGTGTTACGGTTACGGTGGTAAGGCGACTGTGTTGATTCAACCGCCATCGGAGATCGAGAGATTCGTGGTGTTGCTGAATCGCAGTATGATCCAGCTTTACAGAGATTGGACGGTGACGCATCTGAAGCTTATCCTTCACGCACTGGTCGGCATTCTTTTGGGACTGTTTTACACGGACGCCGGTAAGGACGGCAGTAAGAGTATCAGCAACGTGGGATACTTCTTGGTGACGTCGATCTATCTCTGTTACACCAGCCTGATACCGGCGGTAGTCAAGTTTCCCGCTGAATTACCCACGCTGAAGAAAGAGCGTTTCAACAATTGGTACCAGCTGCGTACTTACTACGCAGCGTCACTCATTTCCAATATCCCCTTGCAAATTCTCTTCGCCCTCACTTACAGCTCCACCTCGTATTTCCTCAGTAGTCAGCCGTTGGACGCCAACAGATTTCTCATGTTCCTCGCCCTCGCTTCCCTTACGACGCTGATCGCGGAGAGCGTCGGCCTCATCATCGGCACCCTCCTCAATCCCGTGAACGGTACTTTTCTCGGTGCCATCACTACGTGCGCGATGCTCATATTCGCCGGATTTCTGGTACTTTTCAATCACATGCCGACACCCCTCTATTACGTCAGTTACTTCAGTTATCTGAGGTACGTGATGCACGGTTTCGTTCACGCTATGTACGGTTTCAATCGTGAGAATCTCCCGTGTCCCAGCAACATTAATTATTGTCACTATCGAATGCCGCAAGCGATAATGAAGGAACTCTCCATGACGGATGGGAAGATCTGGATCGACATCGCTATACTGATAGCGAATTTCGTTGTACTGCGATTCATCGTGTATTGCACGCTCAAGAGAAAATTATCGTCGGCTTGACGAGGAACGGGGTTGGTTGGTTGGTACAATGACTTGACAACGGTGTCGTCAATCGATTTCCTGTGGATGGAACTTCGAGGACCCCGGCGGATGTATTTAAGATGGAACGTGGACCCAATGTTCTGGCGTAATATAATTGGAGGAAATTTCGAAAGCGCGGAAATCAGTACTTGGAAGACTTTGCGCTCTTGTGCGCGAATTTACCAGGAATATTAATCGCCGACGTCGACTGTCGGGTAAATGAAAGAATTGCGCGTTGATGCGGTTAGGTGATTATCGGGCCGACGCCCAACGGGCAACGTTTTCGGGTATTATCGAGACGCGTAGATATTTCGAACGATACGTTTTTCTTTTTTTTTTGTCCAGGTTAACGAGATCGTAATGACGCACGCGCTCGATCGGCATAATATTAACGACGCGCGGTTCGCAATTCGAAACGTATTTGGCGATTCTCTCGCGAGACGACGCTCGTCGAACGTGAAATTCGTATTACCTTAGGCGGAATATGCATGGCTATTATAAACAGCGGGTTAATACGATGCGGAATGATAGCTCGTCGGTTATGCGGTTACGTGGGTTATACCTTGCCGCGATGAGTCGCGCAATCTTTTATTCGAGATGTTCTTCAAATTAGTTTCAGATTAGCTGTACCGGGATGGTAAATCCTTCCGGTATGCGTGCAGGTGTACACCGATGGTACCTTGGCCGCGCGCGGGTATATGCATACTTACGTACGTGCTTGCACTCTGATGCAACGAGTCACGGGTACCGCCAGTTACACTTGACGTCTCGACTCTCCTCGTTGCGTGTCACCGGATTATCACGATTTCCGGTCAGACGACAGTCGTTAGTGATCCTGTGTCCCTTTTGTATCGTATTAAAACTGTGGAAAGAATGAGAGGCCGCGCGATGGCTACGAGCGACGAGCACCGCGAGTGCCGAGTTCGGACACGGAGCAATTGTATTATGTCGTTGCGCATCGAACTGTCGCGAAGGTCGCGCGACGAACTGCAAAACGATCACGAATGATCGAAGGGACGGCTTTGATCGACGACGACGATAAAGTCAAAGTCTTTCTCGTTATCTCGTCGTATAGCTGAGCGCGCGCGCGACTAAACGCGCCGTTACCTGCCGTTTGATATTCCCTATTTTGTATTAGAGAGTAGTATACGCTAATAAAACAGTCTTTAATCCGATCTTCTTGTTGCTAAAATAAAACTTCCTTCCCTTTCCCGAATTCGTGAGAGCTTAATCCGAGGATAAAGAAAAAAACTATGCACATACGTGAGAACACGTGAGAACACGTTCCTCCTTAAAATACGACCCGGTACTACCGAAGAGACTCGAAGGATTTCCGCGTATGTATTACGAGCACTCAGGTCAAAAGGCGATTCCCATTGAATCTACAATAAGATTCCTTAATCGAGGTTACGCGTCAGACCATCGAACTCGCATAATCCCGCGCGACAAGTGCTTCGCACTCATTATTTACCTTTTTACAAACAGTCTCGTGTCACACGTATGTACCTACTCCTCGCAGCGTTTACGGATGTCGCGCGGGCGTCCACTTTTTTTCTACGGGTCACGCTTCGCACACTTTTGACGCGAGTTCACATCACTTAGGCAAATTACACTTATCTCACTTTGCATTATTCCATATTCCTATTGTACACTGCTCAGGTTTCGTAATGCAGAAACGACGGAACCGACACGTCTACATAATTAATTTCAAGTTTTTATAAAACTGTGTTCCGACTCAGCGTTTTAATAGTTTGTCTCGATTAAACTATACGGTAACGAAGGTTGTGAGATCAGAGGCTGGAACAAGCTGCAGCGCCTAAGAATATGTAAATAGCGGAAATTACCCAAAAACAGCATTCAAACCCAAAGTGTGTATAAGAAGTTTGGATCGTACAGGTATTAGGAGCGTTGAGTGTAAAAAAAATGCAAAGACTCAATATCTCTGTAAACTGTGCTGCGTAAAGAGCGCAAAGTGCGTAAACAGCGCAGAGTGTAGCGCGCGTATAAAGTGGCATACGTATTAATACTGTAAACAGCCTAACGAGCGTTAATCGTCCTGAGAGTGTAAAAACTTTTTACTAAAAAGCGTATAGAACGTGAAATGTGTAAAGAGTATAGATAAGATGGACAAGTCAATTATGCAAATGCTAATCGTACAAGACACGCGTCGAAACAACAAAGAAAATGTAAAATAATTGAGATAATATTGGAATAGTATATAACAATATTATACTTGGAATAACATTGCGTGACCCGATTATGACCTCTCGGGCCTGATACAGACGCGAAACATTCGCGCGTAACAAAACACCGTATCGCCAATGATTTGGTAACGTATGTGAGAACACACGATCCTAACTTCTCTATCGGTGCATCGTGCTGTGCGTTGCGCGATACGCGCGAATGTTGCACCTCTGTACCCGGCCTTAGATGTCGTGTCGTGTAATTGGTTTCCGGAGACACGTATAGCGTGGAATGCATTATGTATGCTGGTACTTAAAAGTTCGCGAACGTTATGAAGTTATGTATACCAGCGGCATACCAGCTTGTTGCGAAAAATTGTCATCCATTTACAGATTTGTGAGAGTGGCAAATTATGACGGACGGAGCGGAATGAAACGGACCAACTGTCAAATTACTTCGAAATTATGCGTTACGCGTTAGATTAAAAATTAGTGACTAGAACCGATACGCAATAATTAACGTGTATCCTCGCATCGTGACACAGAGCATTAATCTAAGAATTGATAGTGGTACAGTTGTATCGACATTATGATTTGAATTTGACAGTTATACCATTCAGTTTTGCCTTTTGTCTGATTTGTTTCCTCTCATAACGGGCAAGCTGGTTTCGAGCGGCCCACGCGCGGTCAACCTTGACTGTCGATTATTATCCCTGCTCCGGTGTTACATACGTTGCGATTGTGTTTCGAGGAAATCTCAAAAAAATACTTGACGATCAATTTTGACATTGTATGGGTGGGTCGACTCACGCTAATCCGTAAACTATTCACAAAGCAAGCATACGTCTGTCGTTTTACTGTGTCCAGCTCGCAGTAGGTGCATGATTAATAGACTGCAGATGTTTATGCAAAATGCATTCTTTTTATACTGACTTTAAACGGATTTAGAAAATAAACGCGATCAATATGCGTGAAATATACGTATAGTATATTGTATGTGTAAGATAAAATAAAATAATGCATTAAATCATTCATCGAGTGCATAAAATAAGGCACAAAATAATGCATTTTGCATAAACATCCGCAGTCTAGTGATTAACTTTCCCGTTAGAAAATAATGATCGTGAGATTTTCTATCTATGTTTATCGTGGTTCGCGCTAAAAGTCTCTGCGGAAATCATATACGCGATATGACTGCTAAAATATCGCAACCGTCCATACCTCGCTTCGGTATTATCGGCAAAAGAGTGAAGTACGAGTAAAAGACGCCTGGACAAAAAGTAATTTCAATAAATTTTAATTATAACGATCGGAATATCATTGGCTATTCAATATCACTCCGCGATCGTTGGACGGACGATCGATATGATCGCCAAAAGAATTCTAAAGCGTAGTTCTCGGAAAACGTTAAAAATATCTATTACAATTATCCGTCTATCGACGATATTCATAGAAGTTTTACAGCTTAACAGTTAAAAATAATGAGCAAATACAGACGAGCAATCTGTACTTGTTTATATTTAAAAGTATCTACAATATGTATACGTGTAGATAAGCGATTATGATTGCGCGCGTAGCGCGCATTTAACGAAACTTAAAACGAAGCGTACCGCCAAAGACATAAAACGTAAAACATTATGCAATCGTTATCTAATACTGGGAGTACAATATACAAACGAAATGTCGAGTGAGAAAGAAAAGAAACATAATCGGTCAGTGTGTTTCGCGTTGGGATTAAATACGTATAAAAAAAATATGAACAGTGTGTGTGCGCGCGCGTTTCTGGGGGACGTCCGCGCTTATGTGAATCCGGAGTCAGGCAACACCGTGGTTATGGAAAAAATGGCACATTTATTATATTATTAGTGATAATAATATTACTAGCGATAATTATACATTTTTTTTCTTTCTCAAACGAAACGCTCTTAACACACTCTCATTCACTCTCTCCCTCTCTTTCAAATATATGCATAATATTCAGCTCGTGCTTCGTTGATGTTAGCGATCGCCATTTTTGAAACAAACGGAAGGTCGAAGAAATCGTTTGCGATACCTTCAAGGCCCAGTCACGCAAATCAACCAGGTCAGACTTACGCACAATTTTAATTACATATCATACAATAAATTCATTGGATCCGATATAGTTACACGTTTTACTTGTCGACAGTCGCTCAAACTAAACGGGGGTGGGGATTAGTTTCGCGTTCGTGTTATAAAAGTATGACTTCGTAAATCCAAGATATATACGAAAAGGAATAAAGTTTAAAAAAAATTCTTGGTCGTTAATAATCACTTTGTACATACAAAATAGTGGTTTCGAAATTAAAATAATTATTTAAAAACTTCAACCCAACTTCTCCGCGCTTCGGTTCGCGCGCGGATAACGAGCGACCGCCGTTGCTGTCGCCGTTTAGAAATAATTTTACATGTACAAAAAATGATAACTTAGCCTACGTAAAATTATTAGGCATAACATTTCAAATCTACATACTTCTTCGCGCTGTCGTCCGCGCGAAGGGACCTCATCCGCGATCGTCGATTTCGATTTCAACCGAGTGCACTCTCTCTCACCTTTTTCCCGCCTTCACTTTGACTATCTAAGACTATCGACAGGTGCCTAGCTTAGACTGGCTTACGAGCTATTTATTGTCGTTATTATTTTACATGATTATATTCGCGATTATACGTGCGCGATCGTACATCACGTTCTTGTGTTTTCTTTTTTCACGAATCGCCGTTGACGCGCCGCCGCAATGTACAGTTTTACTCCCTCTCTTCGTGTCTCTGATATTTCTCCTCTTTTTTTATTTTTATTTTAGAGATAATTCTTTTCTTAAAGCGCCACCGAATCGACGGTGCATGATTAATGATTATTAATTTACAGGTAGAGCGAGGTTGTGCGAGTTCATCTCGATCGAATTCGGCACGATTCGTTTGATCGAGAACGAAATTAAGTTTTACGGTAGACTTAACGGCTTGGAAATCTTTTTTAAAACGGTCCTACACGATTGTATCGCGCTCGGGTTAAAGTAATTCGTAACAATCATTCGCGTATAAAAACATTCGAACGCAGAAACTGCACTTCTCTCATTGTCATTTCACTACTGATAAGCGAATTGATACACTGGTATCATTTTGCAGAGTGCGAGGAACGTTTGCTGATCGAGATAAGAATTGTAAAAATATTATTTTGAAGTATGTGCAGGTCTTCCATTTCCGCGGCATTTCGATGAACAGGACCGTACGAAACGATAAGGAAAAAAAATCGTAATAACGTACACAAGTGAGAACCAAACGAGAAATTATACAATATGTTTTAAAGATAAAGTCAAAACCGATGCTAAAGACTTGTTCGGAATTATTGAAGAGCCTTTATCGATTGTAATTGTCAATGAACGAAAATAAAACGAGACGCGCGCAAATTTCGTAGGACCGTAAGAAATAGTTGATATGCTTTTGACGAAAAATACAGCTATACGCCTGATATGTAGGAGAGGAATGATGGACACTCGCGAGAGAAAACACAAATAAGAACGAAAAAGAAAAAAAAACGAGCGAAGAGCAGAAAGAGACGGAGTATGAACAGGGGGCCCCCGGCGTGTCTTCGTTGATGATTTTTTTCAATACAATTGATTTAAGAATCTAAATAAATTAAAATACATGGCAACTTGGGTACACATTCGTTGAGCTATATTTTTGTACAAAAACAAAAACGTTCCCTTTTTCTCTCACGAAGGATCTCCTCGGCGACAATTATTCAGTACTAATAATTAATAATAATAATAATAATAATAATTAATTATGATCGTTGCAATAATAATCGTAATAATAATAATAATAATAATCGTAATGGTAATAATAATAATAATAATAATAATAATAATCGTAATTAGGTAATTGGTTAGGCATACGTCACTGCTGTGTATATACAATTATGCGCAAGATATGTTTGAACTTCTGTGTGTTCGATGGGTACCCGACTTCTCTTTCTTGTCTTCTTCCGTTCTTTTTTTTCACTATCGTACACTTATACTTTGCCGTTCTCAGTTTGTCACGTGTACTTTCTACCCGGCTACCTTCTCGTACTTGTGCATCATCCGAATCGTTACCGTAACGATTCCCACCCCAACATTCCATTTCATATCGTTTCCTAATAGTACTACGTCGTTGCCGCGACCGGCGCGTCCGATTAAGGGCGAGACACAATAAACGAGCCCGCGTTAAGTGTTGATTCGAATGGTACGAATGTGAATTTATCCAATTTTCTAACGGATCTCACCACATCGAACCTCAAGACCATCGCAAGACGCGTGGAACTTTGCGTTAACAGCTTTTCCCCCCGGGGGCCTAGCAATGAGGTGAACGGAAACAAACCGAAAAATTTGGTTTGGTGCAACACCAGGAAGAGTAATCGATGCACGATTGCGCTGCGACGACTGACCTTTCCCGGCGATCCCTCGCCCTGTATAAGCAAGATTTTCGAATACCACTAGGAGTGGCGATTATCAGAGTTTTTCATCACAGCACGAGGGAGCGATAAGAGCGAAATTGAAGAGGATCGTCGAGAATGAATGACTGATGGAATCGAATTGAACTGTGGTATCGAGATCCACAAAGTACATAGTTGCCGCAATTTTTCTTTAATTATTTACGCTGGATTTTCAAAGTTCCATTTTCTCGGTTTCATCAGCCAGCGTTCTCGATAATAAATCTCGCGTGGTGAGAAAACCCAAACTATTGTAATTTTGAATTTCTGACATTCCGTGCCACTGATTTTTCATTTCGCGCACTGTTTCGTAGACATCCGATACGACTTTCGTATTTGTCCACTGGAAGGCGGGATATCACTCTCGATAGTCTATTCGCATCGCTCATTGTGTCCCGCGCTTACGGAATAAACCTTGGAAACGTCTCGTTCGGTTGTTGCGTTGTAACAGACTCGTCTCGATTCCTCGCGTCTGGTTAAAGTAACAGCCCGTCCCTCTCTGTGGTCCGCCTTAGGTCGTAGTCAAAGTCCGAGGAAAAATCGTAATTTTCGATAATCGTCATCCGCGGTACACTCGACACCCGATCCATTAATAGCGCGCAAATTTTGCTTCGACTTTTCCCTACTGCTGATTACGGTCTACGGCGAAGTTTCGAGGCCACTTCGTTTCGGCTCAAATTTAGCGTTATACTTTAGTTGGGTTCCCCGGTCCACGATGCACCGGGATACACTGCTCTAGCTCATCGTCCACCGGAGGGACGAGATTATGTTTCCTTTGCGGGTGTAGTTACGGGTAATTTGAATAAATGGTATAAGTCTGTTTAATATTTTATTACCGTCTCGTTCATCCCGACAATCCAATCTTAGTAAAAAGCGTCGCAGTACGTATCTATCCTCCACTTCGTCGTATGCGTAAGTACAGAAAATTTGCCTGGACACGCACGCATCCTCGATTCACACTCCGAACGCTCGTAAACGATCGTCTCTCTATATACAGTATCGCTAGTCGCTAAGAATAATCATGAAAGCAACATTCTTTCTTTTTTCCTCCTTATTAACCATTTACTTATTATGTATTTACATCGGCCACGAGCAATGCGTCCTAAACGGCCGTTCTATTTTTTGATCGACGGAGACCGAGGCTCCGCTGACGGATCTCAATGATCGATCATCCCGACGGGGGGGAAAAGTATATTTCAGAATCCTCAGGACTCGATCGTGGAAATGCGATGCTTGGATGCTTATCTTTAGCGACTGGCTTCAATTTTTCGCCGTCTAGTATCCTCCTCCTAGTTTATTGCGCCCTACAACATAACGCAACGTACTGGTAGTGTACACAGAAGTGGGCAATTTAACACGAGTCGGGGTGTACCGGTAGCGGAATTCGACCGTTATAATAAAATTCTCGATCGCACTACACTTCTTATATCTCGAAAGAGAGGAACCATATTCCTTTGTCTTCTCGCTATTTATAAAAATAATTTGAAGCCGCCTTAAGGGGGTAGATGCCTCTTAAAAGTACCTGCTCTATGCTCTCGCATCGATACACAGAACTTTTTCTCTTTTGCTAAATCGTATCTATATAAGAATTGCAAGGAAATCAAGGATACCACCCGGGTAACGCTCCATCGATCCATTCAAACGTAACGACGTATTCTTAAGAAACGATTCCACATCGTTCGCAAGTGCGCTCTCTTTATAATTTTCCATCGGAATAATAATACGCTGCCCCAACTTTATCGCGAGAAGGACGACGTTCGAAAAGTATGGGATTACCGCATGGTACCCTCTAGATTTTGCAATATTCTTACAATACGTGGTGGGAGAGGGGACGCGGGGAATGGGGGGAGGTGTAGGAAAAAATTCTATTTGTATCTGCAAGACACGCTTATAAACTATGATAATTTTAAGGTGTATCTACCCCTTAACACAGGATGACACCGCCGCTGAGCCGCTGCTACTGCGGTTGCGATGGATTGTGCTGAAGTGAAGGTGGCGGACCCTGAAACAACAAATTTTACCTCGTCAGTCAGTGTCTATGCTTTTAAAATAATTTCACGGTTTACTTGTAGACGCGAAGAACGCTTACAGGCATTGCGGAGAAAGGTGGTTGAGAATGCGGGTGAGGGTGCGGATGCGGATGAGCTATGTGTGCCGCAAGATGACCAGGTAATTTTGGTCCATCCTCTGCTTTTTCTTCCTCTCTCCTTTTCAAACACGCTGCCTTCGGATTGAGGTTTCGTTCTGCAAAACAGGTTGTGTTTAATCAAATTATATTTAAGATAGGATCAGGACTCTTGTGTGTTTTAAAGTGAAAACACCCACCTCTAACTTGCTGCTCTAGCGTCATGATAACTTCGACAGCCATGTTGAGAATACCGAGCTTCGTTTGAGGCTTGTCCGTCTTCAGATGTGTCATGCACATTCTTCCGAGTTCCTTTAAAGCCTCGTTAATATCCCTGATGCGTATCCTAAAGCGACAAATGTTTTTTTATTCGCACTGTCGTGGATATTATATTTCTTGGAAATTAAGCTTAACTGGGAATAAAGACAGTGGTTAAGCTGACGACAGAAATATTTGCGATACAAATCTAATTTGTATTATTCGATAATTTGCGAATTCTCACTTTTAAAGCTTTCTCCCGATATAATAGCAGACTTGACTATTATTCATTTTCTTTAGTCCAACAACGATCAGAATAAAATTCTAACCACTTTTTTGTTACATATACATAGAATACGGGCCGCTCGCATGATCAAGAAAAACTCTTAAATCACGATCTTAGTGTGAGAAAAAAATTGAATCTCGTTTGCGGTAGATCCACTCTGTACGCGTGTCCGACTTTCTTACCTTTCCCTAGCATTATTCGCCTGCCGCCTTTCTTTCTCCCTTTGTGCCTTCACGTCGGGATCGTCATCCTCATCCTCGGCGCTCGAACAACAGTTGCGCAATAACAATACTCGATTAATCACCTGACGTAGGTGGTACTTTATCCTAAACTAAACACGCAATACGAGCCACACGACAGCAGTGAAACTGACGATAGTGTAATTGCAGTCGCATCGTGTTGTAGCTACGATTGAAACATGATTTTAGTTGTTCCGCAACTGGTAGAGTACCATACAATTGGAAAAGTTGTTCGAGCGAATATGTTTTCTTTTTAATCATATTTAAGAGGTAAAGTGATCTTTCGTGAACACACGCAGGTCTTTTTTCAGTTTTTGTTTTCTCTTTTTCGCTCTTCGTCGCCCTACCCCTCCTCCTCCACTTCCACACTTTTACCTCATCTCACTCACTGACTCGTGGATATGGACAGAAATTAGGTTTCCAGTTTATGAATAAAAGGCCCGTATTCTTTGCATAGAACAAACCAGCAGCAAATAAATACATAGAAAGACACATCTGTAAACGTGGATTTAAAAATAATAGGCTGATCTCTTATTTCGTGCTGCTACCTAAAAAAATTGAGAATTCAGGTGATATCTAGTACAATGAAATTTAGAACAATAAACGGATCGGAAGAAGAATAGAAGAAACGTCATACAAAAAAGAAAAGGTAACGTTGAACGGTAGTGGATTCTGAAAGAAACGCTGCTTTATTATTTATGGTAAAGCTTTTAACCGAGCATTACCGATGTTTCCGTCCGAATTCTCGGGAGAAATAATTCACGAAATAACTAGGAAATGGATATCGCTGACATTGAGATATTAGCAGAACGTAACGTAAAAGTTTTTGACTAATGAAACTTGTATCGCATTAAAGACGAATAGAGCCATCCGTTAAAAACTTGTAACGCGTTAACCTTAGCGAACAAGGATGAGGATTGAATGAAAAAATACTAAAAGAGAAGGTGGCGGAAAATCTACCGAACTGAGGAGGTTGATGCAACGATCGGTAATACAGACTATAGTGCTGTACATTCTAAATAAAAGTAGCATGCCTGGGGACCGACTCGAAGCTGAATTAAAATGAGACTGATTCGTAGGTGAGCTTGAGAACGAGCAATCGTTCTTTTCGTCTCGTGTCATTTCTGTCCTTAACCAGAAACATTTTAATTTTAACGCCTGAATACGGGCCTCGTGGTGCAAATGGAATCTCTGGATTTCGGGATACCGTAATGTCGACGATAACGTACACATGCCAGATCCTAAGAACGATTTACAAAGATCTCGGTAGAAACATTGGTATTATAAACCGGCAGTATTTAACTTCTTCCGCAAGAAACATATGATTAGGCATGCAAACGATCGTAGACGGGTAAGGAAGCTCTAGTTGGGAAATGTGCAACGGACACAAATCGAACGACCGATGCACGGAATATCGGAGGGAACGGGGATATCGTGGGAAGAAGATGCACTTTTATCAAAATGCAATGGAGTGCGTACTGCGTGTGTTCACTAACCTTTCACGCACGTTGTTGGCCTGTCGACGTTCCTTTTCGCGCACCGCTTTGGTGCCGGGATCGTCACAATCTTCATCAGCGCTCGAACAACGGTTGTTCAAAGACAATGTCAAGTTAGTTTAATTTTGCATTGCATAAGATCGACGCGTAGCCGACTTCTCGCAATTTAACGATAATCATTACGGAAAATAATTGCATTTTAACACGATGTATACTTTGTATCAAATCAAATGATTGCACTCTGAAGGAAATGAAAATTATGTCTCAATAAATCGTTACCGAACAAATTGTTCTTTACAACACATTCTCAAAGTATTAATTTCTGAAATTTATTATTAGCGACCAGCTTTTTTATACGTGATTGGATTAAAATACTACTTCTACCACGGTTTTGTGTATACCTATTTCGACCAAAACATATTTTAGAATTAAATAAATTAAAATTAGAATTAAAAAATTGAATTAAGAAAAAACGATTGAACTAAGGATAATAATTTTAAGCGAAAATTTCAAAAAGATATCTTTGACACCTTCGGTAGAAATAGTGTTAAATCTTGGTTTCACTACTGTCGTTCTACCGTTATCAACGTAACGCTTCCGTAGTTTTAGAAAAGGGCCATGGGTCCGGGATACTTACTATCTACGCGATCTCTTCGTCCCTTTTCCCTGAGACGTCGAGTTGACCGTTGCCGCACCTATTACACCTACTGCCGTCAATTCGCTGCTAGAAGGTTTCGTTTCACCGCCGCTACTGTCCGGCGGATCCTTTCTCTTTTCTAAAGAGACGTATTCTACTTATTATTAATACTGCCGCTTAACATCGTCATAATACAGACAAGAATAATATTGGTGATCACGGATCATGGAATGGAAACAAACTGACAGATTAATTGCAAATCGTTCGAAATTGTAACCATTTTGGATCTATATTCTATTTAAGGATCATCGCTGACGTTCCAACGCGTTGGATGGGGGAAAAAAAGGCACCTCCGGTTCACCCGGAACTGCAACGCGACGAGCTCGATCGACCTTCGCCGAAGACGGCGATCGCGATTCTCGATTATCTTCGAGCTTTGGGCAACAGGCTTAGTCACGAAACCGTGAAAAGTGTCCAATTACCAGCAGGAAGCGCTTTACGGGACTCGTTCGGTACTGATTCAACGATCTCCTTAAACGCTCTTTCGCCTGACAAGTTCGCCGCATTTCGCGTTTGCATTAACTCGCGTATCCCCGGAGCCCGTTTCTCTCTCTAAAAGTCTTCGCGGTAGCCGCGATAGATAAATCAGACGCGCGATTGTGTGCAAAAGTCCGCGAGGCTACTTTCAGTCCTACTAACGGACAACTGGACACGATTCTTATCGCGCTTCGAATACCGTGAATTTTTCTTTTCCAGTAAAACAATCAAACGAACGGAATCGACCCTGCTCCTACGAATCTTCGACTTTAGCGACGCCAACGTCGAATAATTCGGAATTGTATGCAGGCGCGTTAGACGTCCGAGTGCTCTGAATTCCGATCTCCAAAAATGGTCCGAACTTTGCAGGCCACAGCAGAAAATATCGAGGTTTCTCAGCGAATAGCTCGCCGCGCGAATACTCCTGTAATCTTTGGAAAAGTTTTGCATTCCATTAACCAATGATTACTCTCCTCTATCTCCCGTACGCGAAGGATTACGACTATTCGCCTGGTAAGAGAGCGCACAGAGACGAACGCGCCGAGAGAAACGGAAACGAGGATAAAGAGAGACGGGCAAAAGTCTTTGGGTTTTAGATAGTAGCTACTTCGCGTGATTTATCTAATGTTTCCTTATCGGGTTCTAACTTCATGGAACACCTGGGAACTGCTTTTCCCTTTTTCCGCTACGTTCGCGGAGAGCTCATGGGAAAAAGTGATTGCCCGATGATGCGACTCCGAGAATAGAATACCGCGATCGAGGTAATCGCGGTATTGTCGGGACACGTTGACACTCGCTTTGGAGCTGTCAATGAAAAATTCCTCGGCGTCCTTTGAGCTACGCCGAGAATCAATATTTCTTGTATATACTCTCTTATCGGGAAGAATAAAACATGACGCGTCTAGAATTGTCCCTTCTATTCCATGAATCCCGTGACACTTAATTCCGAGATAAACATGTCTTCAAACTTACTGGCATTCGTCACGGGTAACCTTTCGATTTTAATCGAGCCGTCTGTGTCAGGCGTTGGCGTGAGACCAGGGTACGAGCCCTGAGGTTGCGATACCGTTACCGCGGGGTGTGGACTCGTCTAAAAACAGACAAACCATTGTAACTCAATTTTACGTCGGTCCGCGGAAACGAGTGAGATACATGAATTTTACCGCGATAGCGCGTTTTTCCTTACCAAATGGTCCAATTGGGGTGGTGATGTGTGGGAGTAGAGGGAACCGTGTGGACCAACGGGACCAAGGTGAAGGCCCAATTGGCTCTCCGCATGGTTCCTCAGAACATTTATGGCATCGTCCAGTCGTTCCTCCATCCGCGTCCCCTGTACCAACAGAATACCGGACGTGCGACTCGATTACACGTCTGCGCGAATTCGTTTTTCGTAGCGAACATTACTTCCCCAGTGTACCAATGCTAAAGATTTCTGATATACGCGAGCAACTAGCGTATTCAAATATATATATTTTCCCGGGAAATATCGTTGCGTATAAAGTGTAGAAAGTAAATCTCTCGCACTGGTACCGAGTGTCCCCAATTTATCCGTTACACCTTGATCGTCGCGCCATCCACGTTTCGGTGACATTCGTGACTAATTAATAACTCTGACATTAGTATTAATAAAATTATTATTTTTTAGCTATAACGTTGAAACTGACGCGTCACCGAAATGTCGATGACGTGGGCGATCAACGTGTAAGTCGACGGAAAAGCAGACATAGAAAGAGATAGATTTATTAGGTAAACGAGAGAGATCGTCTTATACGAAAATAGTAAGCACCGGAAGAATAGGAGAACAGAAGGGTGTGACTAGAAATTCAGCATGCGATTATGAGAATTTCTTATGAATGACAATTCAGTTAGAAATATCGATCTTACTGAATTAATGGAAAATAAAATATCGCGTTTAAATGTTACCGATCAACGCGCGAATAGCTCTCCGAAAGCGACAAGGATTATCGTTTAAAATTAATCACAGTCATGTAGTTTAGGAAACTGTTCGACGCGAAGTCATGCACGAAGTGACGTTACGGCGAGTAAAGTGAGAAAGGGAAAAAACGAACGAATAAGAGGGAGGGGGAAAAAAAACTGAAAATCGGCAATCCTCACCTCGGCATGGTCGCGAAGGAAGCCGATGGCATCGTCTAGCCTCTGCTGTTCAGGCGCCGGCTTCACACACAACACCAACGCAACAACAAAACCAAAAAAAAACAACCAAGTCAACACAACGTTCACAACAAACAAGGGGCTAATGGTGAACAAAAAAAAAAGACACGTAAAATGTAGGTGAGATCACCAACTTAATAATTAAACGAGGTTTGGGGGGGGGGGAGGATGAGTAAATAATTTGCAAATAGGGACAACACAGATGGTGAAATTTCGGTGCATCGCGCTCATGCCACTTGTGCAATATCGGTGCAGTAATCAGTAATGTGCGTGGGTGTAATTTATTAGGATACGTGATTCAATTCGATTCTTTTCTCGGATGTCTTCACGCATCTCTCTAACTTTCGGGACTCGCTCCGAATCGATCCCTACGAGTCTCCGTTATCCTCCCCCCGAGCAGAAACGAAATCGGCGCGTATGACGTTAACGACGATACTCTTCGACGAATCTACGCGACGCGTACGCGATAAAATATTCTGCGAGAAGTGAATGAGCGCGAGAGGAGGTTTCTGTTACGAACGCCCTTGACCCGTTTCTAAAGCGATTCGAAACGATGATGAAGCGTGTCTGCGCTCAAAGATGCACCCGTTACTTTCCAACGCGATCGCTAATGATATTTACACCAACGGTTTGCAGTACCATATAGAACGCTATCGTTTCTCGGCCCATCAACGTGGATCGTGAAACGTACGTACGTAACTCGAAAGTGTTGGCAGAGGCAAAAAAGAAGCGTGGAAGCGTCTCGTCGGAAAGTTCTCGCGAGCCAGACGCCAACGGTTAGAGGTGGAACAAAATTGTCGAAACTCAAGATCGTAAACCATTGGTGCATACCATGTGAATGGTTCCACGATTCGGATCCGCCGTGAAATGCGGAGAGACCGGCGCGGCACCTGGTGCCCAACCTGGCGCCGAACCAGTTAAAGGCGGTGGCGAACTGACTGGCGTGGATGGGTTGCTGCTATAACTCGATACTGATTGGTCCGTGGGATAGATCTGAGAAGAAAAAAAATTACACAAGTTTCGCAAGGTGATCTTTAAAAGAACGAAAGAACGCTGCTCCGTTTCAACGAGAATCTCGAGTCTTTGGCCCCCGCGACGTTCGTTTCTGCGTCCCAAGTATCTTTATCCGTTTCCGATTGATAGCTGTACTCTGTCTCCTTAGATCAAGAGACAAGGTCATTGTCTCGGGCCAAGTACAAGTACGCGAGACAAGACCTTGTATCTTTTCCGGAAAGAAGGAACAGGGGTTTTCGAGGTGGTCAAACTGTATTAAACAATTAATTTAAAAATTAGCTCTACTCCAAATAAAATAGTAACAAGTAGATTACGAGTGCCCGTAAAGATACCTGTGATCTACAGATCAACGCCCGGGGGAAATGAATTTGTATTTATCGTCGTGATCCTCTGACGTCGCGACGACTATTCAAAGTACCCCTCCTCCCCGTTCAACGGATTAATGTCCCAATATACTTAAAATGCTAAGATACAACTATGCGCTTTCTCCGTGTAACTGGAGAATGACACATACTCGGGCGCTTACTACGGATGCGAGAGCCTTTCCGAGGCTGTCCCCCGTGGTGGGCTGTTGGTTCGTCGTGGGCGCTGAGTTTGGCGCCGAGGGCGCGTTCGTCGGTGCGCTAGGACTATGACTATATTGCAACGACGCCGGAGAGGGTGCACCGGTACCGCTGTTCGCCGCAACTGCGGCGCTACCCCGGAATGTTGACATTGGTGGCAGTGAAGCCGCACTTGTCACCGCCGAGCCCAGAATCGGTGCCGCCGGTTCACCGTTCGGCGACATCGCCGAATACGCCTGAAATAATCATCAAAATCGATCGTGTACATGATTACAATATCGAGGGACAAGGGTCCCGGGCCAAGTACGACTACGCGAGACTAGACCTTGACAGTGGTCAAACTGTATTAAACAATTAATTTAAAAAAAAACTGTAATAGCCATTGGAAAGGCCGCGCCGAGATGAGTAATTTGAGTATTTTTGTTTCGAGGGAAAAGAATTTTTTTATTTGGTAACCGGTATTGCGGATTTTATGCAAAGACGCATTTTCCGAAGACGATGGATCGTACCTCAAACAAAAAAAAAAATAATTTTAACCTTCCATTGCTGACACAACACGGACACCAATTTTCGTTATCAAGAGACAGGGACTTGTTTTCCGGTCTGTTTAGACAAAACAAAGATCGTTGTTGTCGGCGTTGTTCGCCCGGAGAGTGAATTTGTACGAAAACCCCGATGAGGGTATCGTACGAGTAACGGTGCCTGCAATTTTTTTTTTCAATCGAATCTTCCGGTGATAACGCGGTATGCCGGACAGCTTTGATATCGGATACGCTTAGTGGGAATCGTACTCTCTCTCGCACTTACCGAAACCGCTCGTAAAACGTCTAATTTTAAGCATCGCCGAGGGCGAACAGCGGAGCATATTTATCAACAAATTAGAGAGTTTGCGCGCCCACGAGCGTCTCGATTTCACGACACGACTGAGAAACGTCGTTAATTGTCGATTTTACCGGAGGGGCGATAACCAAGGATCAAAATCACCATCGAACATTCTCTTCGTTTTTCTCAACGATGAGCGACGAGGAACGCGTTGAGGAAAACTAGAAATAAAAAGTCATCGCCAAGTAGTAGTTTCTTGGTAGACCAGGACAAGTATCTCGGAAGAAGGGTCATTAAACTGCATGATCGTAAATGTTTAACCTTTCCGGCCAAAAAGGTCTCGAAAAGCTCGTCCAAATGGTTTAGCGCTGCATCTGTTTTAGAACGTTCGCCTCCATTATGCATAGCGCGCCCCCGATCCAACCCCCCCGTCAGCACCCTTCGGTGCGAATATTCCTCCATTCGAATTTCGAGACATTACCGTGCGTAAAGAAAAAGAAATGCGAGAGACGAAGAGTAAATTTCACTCTTAACGAGGATTAATAAACGGTGGAAAACGTGAACCGCGACAGACTCGATTTGAAAGTTCTTCGCCACGCGACGACCGACGGAAGGAGACGGTACCAAAATGGCCATACGTTGGCTCGCGGCGAAAGAGAGGAAAAGCGAGATGGGAATTCAGGGTGCCAACGAAGAGGAGGATTTCGTGGTAACCATGAACGGCGTAAATCAAACGAAGGCTGCACTTGACTAGAAACACGAAGTAGCGGGAGGGCCGTTCTATATATAGAAGCACCGTGAGTCATTTGACGTTACCCGCGAGAACGTGGAGCACTGTCAACAGTGTCTCTCAACCACCTTGGATCGCGTCTCTAAAGGAGAGTGAGTCCGCTATCCCGGGCTCTCTCGCGACTGTCAACCGGGTGGTCCGAAATAAGACAGCGAGGAACGTCCCGCCAGCTGGTCTCCTGGATCACCGTTGATGGAGAGGATTAAAGTCACAAGCGCGGGCTGACCTAGTGAGCGAGAGTTAATGACGAGCAAGCCACGCTCTTGAATCTCGACAGCTCGCTGACAAACAAATCGACAATATCCCGGGGCGGAGGCTTTAAACGCGACTTCTTCGAACCGCAACTTTACGGGGATTTATTTCGTCAGACTGGAAACAAAAACTGATCGAAATTCAATGTAAACTCCTGGAATTATTTTCGTCTCGGTAAAGAATAATTGTAGGTATATCTTCGAATCAATCTTGACCCGTACCTCGATTTTTCATGCATCTCGAATGGATAGCGATAGTACTCGAGACCTCGGTAACGTCCCGTTCGACGCGCCATTAGAATAATAAAAGGTCGTGCCTATTGCGAAGACCGTACAACTTGGTAAAATCGCGAAAGTGATTCTTCTTTTTGTTTTCGCGAAAATAGCCCAAGTGGAATGATGTTTCAGCGTATCGATCTTCGGGATGAAAAAAGGAAAAAGTTCCCGAGAAATATTAATCTGACTTTTGTTGGCAGCAGGCAGGCCAACGATGAAATTTCGGTGTGTTCGTCGTGTTTGTTACGAGATTCCCGACCCCGACGATGCCTGGTTCCAAAGGAACTACGTGAAGAGTCTCGTGTCCGAAGGAACGACCCAAAGTCACGCGTGATTGATCGTCCAGGGATCGTTATGGGTAGGAGGTGGGGTAACGCGTCAGCGAAGCAAAGTACAAACGAGAGTGAGAGGGGCAAAGGAGGAACGGGGAGAGACTTACCATGGGGTCGTGGGGAAGGTGCATGGGGTAAGCTGGCTGGGCCAGGTGTGGGGGTGCGTATCCGCTGTACGGGGGCTGAACACCGCCGCCGCCACCCGTCCATGGGTCACCAGGACCCGTTCCTGCAGCGTTCCCATCTGAAACAGAATTAACGAAATTGTATAGAATTGCCTAAGCCTACGAAGTTATTGTCATTCGTCGACGTTGAAATCAATCGTACGTCAAATAAAACGAATTTCGATCGTACCGAACATAATTTCGTTGAAATGCAGTCATTTAGACGCCAAGGACAGCGACACGAACAAAAATTGAAAATACGAACACGATGATTATTTAAATGAAATTTAATATGAATTGCATAAAAACGCCGCGGGTAGAATTTCATCCGGTCGATACTTTTTTTCTGGGAATAATACATTCGCTAACTCGGTCCCCGAAGCTTTTGAATTATCGTAAATAATTTTTAATATCCGTCATTTGTATAAAATTGATTATCTGGTATTCCCGAGTACGCTGTTGGGAGAGATCGGGACAAACGTTCCCGCGCGAGAATAATCGCTCCAAAAGTATCAATAACGTCCCCCGCTGATTACCGATCGATCGACCGCACGACCAAGATCTAATTTTTGACAACGTCTTCGGGAGCATTATTATATCCTTCCGAAACTTTATTTCGTACAGCCACCGTCGTAATTGCACTTCGACGCGAGAAAAGTTATCTGGAGTTCCGCCAGGTTACCGATATCCCCCGCCCCCCTCGCGAGGCTAACCTATACCGTGCTCTCGATCGGTGCATTCGCGCGCGAGACACCCTGTATGGAGTACAATAGACGGCACGACGCGAGCCATTATTTCAGTTGAAAACAACAGCAATAAGCTTCGGGAACGTATTTCTTGATACTTTTGCTTGATATAATTCCGCTGGCGGGGGTTTCCCCGACGAGGAAGCTGAAACTAAGCCAAACTACTCGGCCGTTTCTACCAACTACTGGTATTCGATGTCTGATAAAACTTTTTCGCCCCACCAACCCCCTCTCTCTCTCCCACCAACGTGGCCACCCATTTATAAGCTATTCCGGTCGCCTGCCGGGTGTGTCACGACGAGCAAAGAGCGCATTTGGAAGGGCCCGCCAAAGTCTTCTTACGACGATCTTTAATAATAACTTCTCCCGGAAACTTTACCGATTTTATTGATCCGCCGTCACTGCGATCCAGCGGCGAAGACTCCGGGGTATTTGCGAGTATGCTCTCCGTTGCTCGATTCGGTCTCGTTCGTGGGAACGACGCGAATTTAGAGAGAGAAAAAAAAAGGTCCGGACCGAAGGTCAAACGAAGGGAAAATTTTCCGGACGATTTCAGGACAAGATAATCTGTCGCACCTGCTGCGCGTACACAACCGGACGATTACGTGTATATTTAAAAGTCCGTATAATATATAGAGTGGCTATAAACCGCAATTACGTTCCCGTAAAGGTATCCGCTAATTGTAAGTCGAGTAACGCGAATTGGATAGAACGAGAATCGTAAATAATGTTTCCTTCGGAAAGGGAACTCGGAAAATTGCACCCTATAAAAAAAAAAAGGTCGCGATGCAACGTTAATTTTCGCGGCGTAACGATTCGCGGCGATTAAATCCACTGCGCGTAACGGGGTAACTGTAATAAAATTTATTATCATTCGCGATAGCAACTGTCCCGCGGAAACCGTGGAAAACACTTTATTCCCCCCTCGTGGTGCGGGGGGTAGAACTTTTCCCCGTGGAATTTTTTCGCGACGGCCACCGACGTACGCATCGTACCGTATGTATCGGCGAATTTTCGGCGACGAAATTCGGCGCCCCGCCGTTCGAACGAATAACGAGATTGTTATTGTTTTTACGCGCGACAAGCAAGGCGAGGAATTTTACGACCGGGTGTTAAACAGTTGAATATTACTGGCGATCGTAAAATCCCTTTTATCGTCCGTTCGAATCGTTATGCGATTTCCAGCAGGTATGGGCTGCTCACGGTGAGCCAACCGGCGTACGCACACGCACGCGTACGCTCGGTCACCTTTATCGTTGATCCCTAGATAACGATCGATCGATCCAACGAAATTGTTTCTGTGCCGCTCGTTCTTAGATCCGGCAACGCGAGTGACATACATTTTCGAATTACGTTCACGGGTTAAGCCATCGGGCCTGGCGCGTATTTAGATATTTACAAGCTACGTTCGCGACGCTATTCGAGAGTTCTATCGGAGAGCTTGGTTTTATTATTGTTAACTTACCGATATAATAGGGGTCTGCGTAAAGGGCAGCAGCTTTCGGCGAGGTGTATCTCGGCGAGTCCTGTCCAAATTCGTCCGAGCCATACTGCAACAAAGATCGAAACATTGATTAGTTAAAAACAATCACGGTACAAAATTTCAAATCAATTTTGAGCCTGATACGTCGATAACGATAATAAGCGTCTCGCTCGTGACTACCGCGCGTTGCAAAAATCACAACAATATTATCACCCACATCGAGGTTACAAATTTGAATCATGGTACGTACGAAACGACGAGCGTGTAAAAACACCGATTCTCCCAATCGCTAACGAACAAACGCTTCTCCCGCTAAGGCGTTAGAAGATTTCACGAATAAAGAGAAGAGACTCGAAAGAGAATTCATATGCTATTCCGGTCGTCTCTCAACCTCACCATTCTATAACTGGCGTAGTCGGTGGGGCAGGCAAACATGTCGACGTCGAAATCTCTAGCACTGACAGTGGCAAAGTAACGTTTCGTCGAAGCGCGGTCAGGCCACCGTCGCGGGACAATCTAACCGCGGGAGCGGTGGCACGCGAGACCGACGACGGACGTACGAACGATGGCACGACGAAGACGAAGACGAGAACGAAGGGGTGGTTGGCGAAGGCGAAGGCGAAGGTGGTGACGGTGATAGCGGTGGTAGTGGCGCAGCAACAGACTCTCGCGGTACCATACCCTCGTCCCAATTTCGTCCGTGATATATGTTAAAATATTCCACGGCGCTTCCCTTATCCTCCCAACGGAACCTTCCCCCTCCCGCTGCTCCCGCAACGCCGAAAACTTTTGTCCACGTTTCCCCCCCACCGCCTCCTCCTCGGATCTACCCTTCCTGCCCCCACATTTGCCTCCGCCGCCTCTCTCCCTCACTCTCTCTCTCTCTCCACCTGCTTCTACTCTTGCTCCCGCTCCGCCTCTCGTTTCGCTTCCAACAACGTCGAAAAGTGCCGTCCCGACGAGCTCGCGGGGATGGAAGAGAGACAAGAAAGTTCCTCCTCGCGTCTCCTAACGCGAGGACTATGGGCGGCAACCCCGAAATTTAACGGCTCTCGGGACCATGAAAGAATCGTACAACTTCTACCGCCCGGCACTCTCGAAAACTTTGTTAACTTCCACGCGAGAAGCGGGTCCACCTCTGCCCGACCTACGACCGACTTGACGCCGCTAATATCGCGTCTTAATAGTTTTTCCTAACGACGCGCACTACTACTACTACTACTACTACTACTCTCGTCGGGTTCGCGTCGGCGGTCGTGTTAAAATTTATTTTGTTGACGTTACAATGTAACGTGGGTAATTGTTGGTAGCACGGAACACCCGGTCTTTGGTGACCGTATTTTTAAGCCACTGTGTTCGAGCGCGCCACGGAGGGCGCGTGAAAAATAAAGAAAAGCGAGGAAAAGCGATGGGAACAACGACTCCCAACTACCGTGGAAGGCGACGCGCGACTGCGAGCGAGCACGCAGCACGCTGGTTTGCTCGACGGCGAGCCGATCGGACGAGAGTGGTAGTGGGGCTGCCAAGAGCCAATGGGAAGGCACCTTGCCATCGAGTCGAGTAAGATGCGTCCCAAGACCTTTTTGATTGATATCGTGTGCAACGTACTATGACGCGTGTTTCGAAAAATGATGCGCTTTCCTGCGATAATTGTGTGTTTTAAGGGGTCATGTACGTGTCGTCTTCGAGGTAAATAGCGAAATCAAAGGATCGCGTGTAACAATATTTACAAAAATTAATCGACCGTGTTCAAAGTAATTTAAATAACCAAAAGTAATTGGCATATTTTCTAGTCTAGTTTTATAGCACGAAAAAATGAAGAATCATTAAAACGTATGAAAGCACATGTCTAAATATGCGGGAACAAACCACTGAAAACGTTACGCTTCGACTACAATTTGAGTCCTCTTCATGACATTGAACGTACGCGTAACGATCGCGATGGAGCGTTTGACCGGCTTCGAGAGATTTTTCGAAAACGTGACTATATCGGATCACACGGCTCCGGTCGAATTTCTTTTTTTTCGACGAGTAGCTCAGCGTATTGCCGGTCCAATGACGCGAGGGAGGAAGGAAGGAGCGCGTTTTAGTCCCGAGGAGCTCTGTCGGCGTGACGAACAAAAGATCTTGGAGAGCGTTCAACGCATCCGTATCTGCCAGAAGCGGGACGGGGAATAATTGTACGCGATAAAAGCATCGGGTTTATCGCGTCGACAGTCGATAACGGACTTACAAATACGAAGAGCTTCATTGGAAGACGAGGACGTGGAAGGGCGGGGAAGGTGGAGGAGGAGGAGGAGGAGGAGAAGAAACGAGCACTAATCGCGCGATAAGAACTCGGCCTGTGGACCTATTAATTTAAATGAATTGCTTTGGCACTAGTGGCTTCGATGTACACCGATCCCACCCGTTCCAGCATTTTAGATTTTCTCGATCGATGCACTGTTTTTTTTTTCTGCGTTATCTTACTCTCCCCCCCCCCTGTCACTGTCTTTCTCGCTCTTTTTCTGCGTTTTAATCGCGGTTACCGTTGCTGTGGTATCTATAAACTTTAATGACATTTGCTGATCTTGTCCTCGAGGATTATTTAGACGTTGCGTACCATGCTCGCCGTGTAGTTGTAGCGCGGTACTTCTTTGTCTCGAACATAATTAATATATCTCTGATATCCGGAAGTCGACGAGATAAATTGAATGTTGCGCGCGGCGGTAGGATCGAACGACACGACGTCATCGCTGCGCTGGTTGCACTTTTTGCCCACGCAACGATACGGTCGATAAGATTTTGACGAAACGCGAATTAAATAATCTGACGACATTCCCTCTAATCGGAGTTTCGTCCGCGAAATTAAATGGGAACATCCGGAAGTGGGAGCGGAGTCGATGATACAGCGGTAGGAGATACACCGCGTGGACAATAATTCAAGTTTTATTTCCCTCCTCTCGCGCGGAGGGAAAGAGAGGACGACACGCAATAATAAAAATGTCCGCTGGTCAGACACGGTGGATCAGAAATCTTAATATGTCGTACTGGGTGTCCAACGGTGGCGAGAGTCAGCGATTTCCAGCCAATATAAATGTCGTACATTGATTTAGTTCTCTTTTTCCCCACCTTACGGTCGGGCCGAGATGAAGAAGAAAAAGGAAGACAGTGGGGAAACTCGCGCCGGTCGAACGGAAATGTCTCTGTCAGGGAAATTAGCTTCCGTAAGGTTTGAAATAGGACAGGAAGGGTCCGCCCTTTCCCACGAACGCGGCAACGCGTGTTAGGCGATACCTTTCGGAAAAATTGACCACTCGACGTCCGTCTCTCGCGCGTTCTTCGTCAACTGTATCAGCTGTATTGCTATCTCGAAAATGATTTTTATTCGTACCGCGATGCGATATCGATTGTGTCTCCGTTGGTCTCCAACGAAATTTCAGGGAACGAGGTATCAGCGTTTCGTACGATACGAGTCCACCGAGGGATTTTCGAGGTGATGAAATCGTATTAAAAAAGCATTTTTTTTTAAAGTACAACAGCGTTTAGAACGGCCTTGAAAACTTTCAGTCGCAATGTCTGAAAAACAAAGAACCGTGACGCGTGTCCCGTCATCTAGCTATTTGAGGAACAATAGTATAGATCATTCCGAATACAACGGTCGATCAAAACCCGATCGCGATAATGACACCTGTAAAAAGAAATATCGAAGATAATCGATTAACATCTTCTCCTTACCCCGGTTATCTCGACCACACGTGGGCGGAAATGAGTCGAAGAGCCGACGCAAAGTGGCAGGAGCGAAAAAGGAAAGCGAAGAGAGGGTGCGAGAGGTGGGGAGGAGTCACTATCCGAGGGATAATGGATCGACGATTATCCCCTTATTAATTGCCACGGGTAAGACTTTTGCCTGGCGAGGTACGAGTAGACGAAACCAGGTGTGTCTCGTCAAACGGAGTAATGAATTTTTGTCTTTTTCTCTTTCTCTCTCTATCTTTCTTTCTTTGATCTTCCCTCGCGAAGGTAAGCGGATAGATACGATTCGTTCGAAGACAAACTCTCCGAACGCGAGAAGAAATGCAAATAATGTACCTGATTATACAAAATGTATATAAAATGTTTACTTTTTCGCGCTTATTAAATACATCTCCAAACTGGTTTACGCGCGTCACAGAACAACTCGTGCACCGGTCAATCATAGATTCCTAGAAGTAAGTAAGTAACGATTCGAATGATGCAAATGGATATGGACGTACGTGTACGATTAGAATAATAAAGTTCAGAGTCGTTTAATTAAACCGATAGTGCAACATTGTACACAGATTTATCTTTATCGACGCAATCGCGCTCCCAACAATGTCGAATAACGATAGAGAGATCGATAAATCTTATCGGAGAATCGACCATTTATCCTTGGCATTGTGCGAGAGAGTCACTTTTTCTTCTGCCACCCGTATAATGGGTTACAGCAGGTATGCTTGTAAAAAAAGGAACGAATGCAACGGTCTTTACGTTTAATAGGTGCCATGTCGTAGATGACTGTCGGATAATTTCCCAGCGAACTCTCGTGCACGCACGACGACGCACTCGTGTACGGGTAGACCCATAGAAATTACTCCTGTCACGCAGAAGTACGTACGCAACATTGGTAATAAATAATGAACAATAACGTGGACTTTTGTCGGAGTCCCGGATATAATTTCTTTCGTGTCAACGATGTTTTCGGATGTAGGCAATTTTATAATATTTTCGACGGTAATTTATAACTTTAGCCAATTATAAGAGATCACATGCTTAAATATAGTAAAATCGCACGACTACAGCGAAGAATAATAAATATGTATTACGAAATCATAATTATAAATTTCTAAGTAGTTTATTCAAATCTATCTACGTTTTTTACGTCCTTGTAATCCAACGCAATTACCTCGGGCACGAAGGACGTAAGCACGAGAATGAAAATCGAAACCCTGTCTAATCCGAATTAAATTTGTGTCCAGAAATTAGAAGAAACGTGGGAACGAGAAGGGATCTTTTCGGGAATCGGCAGTACGAGAAAAGAAAAGTTTAGCGCTTCATGGTAATTTCCGTATTCACTTTTTTTTTCTGAATTTATGTTTCTCCGTCTCCACGTGTAGGACGGGGTCCCGATGGGTTCCCAGGGTGGAGAAACGGGCGGCCATAAAGGAAATACCCGTAGATGGAATAGGCATGTTCCGACACACGACGACTTCCGGTTGTGCCATTTCGAACGAGCCCGGCGAATAGAAATTAAGACGCTCCTTTTTTCTTCTGTCCTCCGACGTGTACATACGTAGGTCAAAGGAATTCTTCTACCACCTGACGAACGGCCCCGGGGCATTTTGCATATAATTTCGACGAAAGAGTAACGCGCGATCGAGTAATCATTCGTTTGGCCCCTCGTTAGCCGAGTGGATACAAAAGAAGTATTTTAATCTTCGACCAATGATAATAGAATTCGACACGATGCATCGAACTTTAGCCTCGCTAGGTTTGGTATCTAATACCGTTCCACGGCTCGGATTTCGCAGAATCGTGTTTATCGTATCGGGAACCTACGACCACCCGAGAGAGAGAGAGAGAGAGAGAGAGTCCGAGCGACAGTAAAGCGAATAAGTGAGCGAGTAGTGAATCATACAGCGAGAAAGAGAGGACGCTCGGAAGGGAGGAGAAAGGGAGTAATAAGAGTTTTGCAAAACACGAGATACGATTCTGCTAATATTTGAGATTTCGTTAGTGGACGTTATTTCACCTCGACATCCGATCGTGTGTTATGCTGACGTGAAACTAAGTTTATAAATCGCTAGCTTTTTTTTCTCTTTTATTTCCAGGATCATCGCCACCGAAGCGTCGTATTGGCCATTCTAACGAACTCTCCGCACAACGAAACAAATATAGTCCGTGTGCCGGTGTATTATTTTCGCAAGCGGCGCAATTCTCGGATGACTAAACGTTCACGCCGTTTGACAGCGAACTGAGGAGAATTTCTCTCGAAGAACGAGAACATTCGCGATAACTCCGAAACGGTGGTAAAAGCGAAACGGAAAATCGAGGTAGGTTAAAATTTAGCGATCGAAGGTTGGAATGGCATGGGAGGAGGAGCGTGGGCGTCCCAATCGCTAAAACACAAATCTTGGAATCATGGAATAGGACAGGATCGGTAGCGATCGAAAGCCTGCCCGTTTTAATTGGCGCCCACTAATTGGTAATTATCAGTCGTACCCGTCGGTGGGAAGCCTGACATAAGAGGCTTAAGGCCGTTTACACGGGATGGAGGATCCCCGATGGTGGAGCGGTATCAATACACACGTAAAACCGTCGGCATTCGCCCGCGAGGTAGACGACGGTTTACAACGTTATAACACACCGGCGCAGGTGTGCATATGTAATTCCGAATGGGTGCCTCGGCCCAGCAGCACAGCGCACGGGTAGCGCGTGAAAAGAGACTAGTGATCCAACGACGTCTACATTATTTATTAGGCGCATCGAGCGTCGCGTATATAGCGAGAGCCAAGACAAACGGCTGCATAATCAACAATTAGCTGGCTGATATGAGGTACGTGATCGGTTTCTAACGAGGGGACGCACCACCCACCCACACGCACCCACCCCCTTCACGCCGTATGCGCCAAGACTTCTACACTACCACAGGCGCGTTCGGTGAAACAACGAACGACGAACGGCACTCGTCGTCCTCGCACTTCGGTTTCGCGCTCTCCATGGAATTCCTTATCCGATTAATAATTTATCGCGACGTCGCTGCGCGTCGATGGGAGAATCGATAGTGTCCGGGAATCAAAAGATATCGGTGAGACGATAATGTATCCTACCCGTAACCGATAGGAATCGCGAATGAGAGAGGCAAGTAGTTCTCCCGTTGACGATACGCCGTCGTCGTCGTCGTCGTCGTCGTCGTCCCTCTCGGTCGAGGAACGTGTTTTTCCTTGAAACGCTTTTTGTTCGTCTGAGAAAATATTGCGTATTTGGTGAGTCGCGCCGAGCGAGAGGTGAGCCCTGAAAATCGCGTTTCAGTCGAATAAATTTTGCCCGACGGTAATAAAAGTAAGTAACGAGACGTAAACGCGCTCTCGGCGATCCGACGGTAGTTTCTCAATTCCAGTGAGTCGAGTCACTCGATCAGAATGTGACTGAAATCCATGTTAAGTCAGCCTCCCACAAAAGGATCAAATCGATGAAACGGACCGGCGAAGAGCGAGGGAGATAGCGAGACGAGCAAAAGGGAAAGAACGAGACAGAGAGAGAGAGAGAGAGAGAGAGAGAGAGAGAGAGAGAGAGAGAGAGAGAGAGAGAGAGAGAGAGAGAGAGAGTATGTGTGGAACGATTTTTTCGAATCACCCGGTAGATTCCACCGAACGAGCGTTTCTCGCCGAAGGGTCGACTCATTCTTCGAGAATGTGATTTAAGCCTGCATAAAAGACGACGGTCGTGCAGAATTACAAGAGGCACATGCAGTTCCGCTCCTCGATATACGCTGGCAAGGAACTTTCCTCTCTTGTCATCGCGCGCGGAATACAGAACAATCGCTTATCGGCTCCGTTCGAAAGAAGCGTCGTCGTCGTCGTCGCCGTCGTTGATGCCGACGTCCTGGCCGTCGTCGTCGTCGCCGTCGTTGGGATTGCCCCCCCCCCCCCCGGGGTGTCTCTCTCCCCGATCTTCGAGCGAGAAAACTTTTCTTACGGAATAAAGCGATTCCTCGTACAGCCCCAACGACACCGAACGTTTCTCACTTTTCCCGCGGAAACTTAATTCATTCCCGACGATCGCCTCGGCGATTAGAGACAAAGGGAAGTACGGATCATAAAAATACTCGCCGGGGAAACGCTATCATCACCGTCGTCGTCGTTATCCCGAAATAGAACGCAGTTTTCATGGCGATGGGATCTCCGCGCGCTGCTGTACGGGGCGCGAGTGTGCGTGCGGCCTCGGTAGCAAGAAGATCATTTTCTGTCATTTTAAAAGAGGGAGGTAGAACAGGTAGCCTACATTTTCACCCGGCGAGCCGTGAGTTTTTCTTCGCTCGCCGATTCGCGGAAAACAGTTTCGTAATTGTAATTGCACTCTTCGGCGCGGTAACAAAGCGCTGAACTTTATTCCCAAGAATGAGACGATGTGCTTCCGATGCCTATCCTCGAGAGTCCTTCTATGTCCAATTTTGGATGAGACTGTAATTCACGCGTGACGGATATAAAAAAAAAATTCAGTTTTTCCACGATCGCGTCACGGTTAAGTGGAAGTCGGTTTTAAGAACTTCGGGAGAACGATAAACTAGAAGTTCGGCAATTAAATTTTGCACCAAAATGTTCGTCATTCGTGAGAGATTATAGTCGTGAAGAGCGTTATAGTTATCGCGAAGGTAGCGCGGAATTTAATCCTTTAGCAAAGAAACGTAACTTGCGAAACGGCGTTTCGCGAAGAAGTGGATTTTGATTTCTCATTTTATTCCTACGACAATTTTTTCCGCCGTTTTCGCTGAAGTCAGGAGAAGAGGAGAGAGAGAGTTGGCATTTAGCGGCCGGTTTTCAAACAATCGAAAGATGCCGATGCCGATTATGTTTCGCTCGGTGGAGCGCGGAGGAGAGGATAGAAAGGCGAGAGACAGGCGGGACTCTATCGTGTAGGACGTGCACCACACCCGACCCGGATTATTTCATTCGTTCCTTCTCTCTTTTTTTCTTTTTTCATAATCGCGTCTGGAAGTTATTACCGCAATCATTGCGCGCGCAGAACGCGCAATAATTTTCACCGATATCAAGCAAACATTGTACTAATGGCAATTTGTAACCCCGAGGCGATAATAAATCACTCGAAATTATGACTCGTATAATGGCGCGGTACTCGAATTCCTGTAAATTTGTTATAATTTTGGCCACCATTGGCATAGCCGATTATTAGCGTATTAAAACGTTCTTTACTCTCGGACGTAGGATACAATTTTCCAATTTCTGTTCGATCTTGCAAAAGACGCCGCGAACGTTGGAAAATCTCAAACGACGAAAGAAACTTATCTGACGATTGTAAATCTCGTTCGTGGCACGTTAAGCTAGTCGGAGGATGCTTGGGAGGTAAGCGAGAGCATCAAAGGCACTTTAATGATCTCGTGAACTAATTAATATAATTGTTCTCCAGCGACGCAACGCTAAATTGCCATTCCGCTCGAGCGCGAGTCCTATTTATTTATCTCGTCGCAGGAATACACCTGCACGCATTAACGACCACGATTACCAATTAATCCCCTTTAATCGAGAGAGACGGATACATATGCCGGATGAATTATTACCGGGTCTCGATAAACCATTGTACCCGATTTTGATAAGTCGGTCCGTCGATTTTACAGGGAGGGGGGCACATCGCGGAATGTCGATTGCACAGTCAATCCATTTATCGGCTGAGAGCAACAAAATAACTCGCAATTGCGTGTCCTTGAATATCGATGGGGCTCGGGACAAACGTGTCGAGTCTAAAATTGAAATGTAACCAACCACCCTGTTTATTAATTAATTCTTCTCCATAAAAAAATGTATGGGTAAAAGAATCTAGTAAAATTCCTAATACCGAGGAATTGGAATTGAGCGACGTTGATTAAACACGAGCTGGCCGATAGAAATATACTTTGCATTTTTGAAACCGGTACGAGATAAAAAAATCGAAAATGATCTCCGCCGTGTTTCTCGGCGAGGCACGGAAATAGTCCGGCAAAAAGGGAGAGTGAAGTCGAAGAGAAGAATTCCTGAAATTCCAAGGTGTAATATTTTTTTTTTTTCGTTGCCGAGAGTGCCAATGCGGTGCGACGGTGGCAACGTCCCCCGTGCGTGACTTTCGTATGCAAGTGTGACCACCGCCTAATACGTGCTACCACGGCACATACTAATTAGCCGTGCGAGCGAAACGCGCCGTGAATACGACTCCACGTGGAGAGACAAACATTAGATACGAGCCACGGCACTCGAGGTTAGGTCGAGGCTGAACCTCGTACTCGCACGACACTTCCTGCTACGAGCTTTTAAATTCATTTAAAAAAATAGTCTCATATCCTGAAACATTTCTCTTCCTCCGGCGCGACATTATAATATTACGCGCACGGGAAGTAATGACTCACGCGCCAGTCTCGATTACGCGTAATAAGGCGCGATAGAAAAACAATGACTTAGGAAAAGTGTAGCTTCGAGAAACGAGATGCAACGATTGCACTTTTCTTTTTCGCACGTTCGAAGCGTGTCCGAGTCTCGAACCGATTATCGTACACTAATTTTAAGAGCTTAAGATTCAATTTGTATACATTCCGAAACGAATCGCGCGAATACGCTCGACAATAAAATTAGAGCAATTTTTTGTTTTACTTTGCAGGGAAAAGTCCAGATTTTGCGATGGTTTTCATGGCAGTTACGAAACACATTTATTCTACCCCGTGAAATGTGTCAAAGTATGCAATTTATTGAAGACAAAACATGCCCTTACTTTTGGACCAATGACGTGAGTGTGGAAGGCTAAATTCAAAATCGAACGATGGTTCCTTAAAATACAGACTTCACCCTTTAAAACGAAAAAAAAATCTTTCGGATATGACAACTTTGCACAGAGTTATGCTTATTTGAATTTGGGCAAATTTTTTTATATAAATTTGTGTTGCGCTAATTTTGTTGCCGAGTGTACTTATGAACGGTAGGCTACGTACAGTTAAAGTTAAAGAGTGCGAAATATAACGCCTAACGTTCATCGATTATCGTATCCAAAGAACCAACGGCGAAGACATCGTGGAAAAGTTGCCATTCCCGACCGCGCGTTTCAGGCAGTTCCAACCGAACTTTTCCGGCGAATAAAATAAACGACAGCAAGTGCATCTGGTAACGTAAACGGTGGCAATAAAAGGTGACCAGCGGGCTCGTAGTCACGTACGAATACTAAACCGGTCGTTATACCGCCCCGGGACTAATCGGCCCGTCTCGCTAGTCACGGCCCCCCGAAGTCATACCTGCCCCAGGTGTAATACGAAATTTCGCGCGAATCCAGCGGTACAACCCGGTGGGGTCGGACACGCAAAGGGTCGTCGGACCGTGGTACGAGATTTACGAACGGTGGGACAGTTCCGAGACACACGGACACCCGAACGACGGACAATGGCGATCTTTCTTTCTTTCTTTCTTTCTTTTTTTTTTTAAGAATGACCAGAAACAAATAATTTCCAGGATGGACCTGTTTCGGTGTAAAAATAATTGTCGTCCCTTTACCCCGCTTTCCTGGCCGCCGTACTGCTGCTTCCAGTAACCGGGGGACGGTGGTATCGTGGAAACGGTCGCTCGTAAAATCGAACCGGTCCCGGACAAGTTGCTCGGGCTCGAGGGTTGAAATCGATCCTCGGCAACGTTCAGCGATTGTCCCGTCGAGCGCGATTCACTCGGACTCCTACGCGGCTGACGATCGTTGCGCATCAGCAGGGTAGCGGAATTATTCGCGCCAGCCAAACGCGTACGATTACGCGTGACTTGCAGGAGACCGGAGTCGTTGCTCGTCGCACCGATCGCGAGTCTTCCACCGTGGCTCGTTTGCACCTGCCGCACCTGTACGCTGCTCGCGATCTCGGCGTATCTCGCGTTAACCTGACTGGCATTACGAACGACTTTGCATTGCTCGCTCGAGCCGAAGCACTTTGAGTCGTGACTCGACTTCGTTTCCACTCCGAAGTCGCTTAACTTGAAGTTCTGCTGATTCATCTTGAAATCGGCATTGTTCTTGAAACTTCGATCCATGGTCGAGAGACGGGGGGGTGGGGGGTGTTAAAGGCGTAGCTACAATTTTTCCGCCCGAATTTGGGTCAACGAGAGAGTCTTCGCCGGACTATATCTATTTCGAGTCCGCGACGATTCGGTCCTCATCTTTCGTATCGCTTCCGCGAGTCGCGACGGTACCGCGTCGTTCACGCGCGGGGAGCGAAACTCGCGTATCGCGGAGGCACACGGAGGAAAAAGAAAAAAAAAATATTGCGCGTCGTCTCGGCGCGTCTCGTTCCGCGTCGATGTTATTAAGATATCGCGTATCGCGGGAAAAATCGTTTTGCGCGACGTCACGTTGATTTATTAGCCGCTCGGCGAGCGTTTCGCGTCGTAGCGCGAGCGTAGATCGGCGGCGTCGTGTGGACGAAACGAACGACGATATTAATTGCGGTCCGTTTAAGAGCAATGCGTTTGACAATCAAACGATCGCGTCCCGCTGCTCGCCGCCGCCTTGACACGGATTCGATCGCAGCATTGTTTCTTGGTCCTTTCCGAGAGGCAGGCGTCGTCGGAGAGTTTAAGATCGACGTTGCGCGCTAGTTAGCTCTCGCGCGTCGCGTTTCCACCGCCGCGATTTGCTTGTTGAACTTCTTCCAAAAACACGATCGGCCAAATCCGCGTTTCCCTCGACGCGATAACTGTGCCAGAGCAGTCGAAGAAAATTATGTAAAGCCAAAGGAGTTAAATTTGTATCCGTTGATGCGAGAATAAACAATCCGCGCTTAAGACGGCCGTGTCTATCCGTGTCCAACGTTTAATTCAATTTATCGCCGCTGAAAGTGTAATTGCAGCGAATCGTGAGCGACGTTTCTCGTTCCACTCAACGAATTAAATTCGCCCGTACCAACGACAATCATTAATCATCGATGAAAGTTTGCGCGGCAGAATGCACGGCTCGCCCGGAGAAAAGAAACGAGAGAAGTGGAAAACAAAATCAACCGCTGTTCTTCCCGGGACCGCTGAAAACCGTCTGGTTAATTATTCGAACGGAGTTCGTGTACACGACTATGACGCGCACTAACGAGCGTGGCCAGCGTTTTCGCTCCGCTTCGTAAACACCGCGAGATTATTCGACACTTAACCACCAACACGACTATTTTTAAACAAATGCGTCCACCTACTCGTCCTCCGCGCACTTTTCTTATTTTCCGCTTTCTTTTCGGGTCACGCTCGAAATCACCTTCACCCCGCAAACGTCAATCCCGCGACGATGATTCGTTTTTCAGCCCCTGCCCCCGCACTTTCGCCGCAGCGTTGATTCCAAAATAATCTCGGGGGGGAAAATATGTTTCCTCTCGACCCGTTAAGGTCGCCTCTCGTCGTATCGCGAGCACGACTTTCAGCTTCTTCCTTGTCGCTTTTACGCGCCCAATGGATACGGGAGGGATTCCAGGACACTCGCGCACGCACACCGACACACGCACAGCCACCACCGCTCAACGATGTCAGAGTCCACTCCGAAACAATTGAGAGAGGATTAGAAGGCAACGGCCAGCTGGTTAGCCAGTAGAGAGACGACTGGTTTTGTTACTCGGCTCATAAGCTACACGCCACACGGAGGCTGGGGTCCGGTATACCCCCCTCCACCACTAGACGGTACACAGCAAGTGTGCCCCTTCTCTCTCACTCTCACACTCTCTCTGTCTTTCTTTCTCCTCCTCTCGCTCCATCTCCCTCCCTATCGCTCTTACGTAGATGCACGTACGTGTGCCGAGGGTGCACTCGTATTCGCGATTCTCTCACTTCTCGGTCCTAGGACTGTACTCGCCGTACCGTTTCCACGCGCAACGTACGAACAAACTGCGAGCATTGCGCTCGACTCGAGCGAGAATCGAAGTTTCTCCGAGTACGAGGAACGCGTATCCCGCCGTGTATAAGAATTTAATATCGACGTTTGTTTTTCTTTATACCGAACCGCGAGGCGGTTGTAAACGGCTCCGGACGATTTTCCTGGGAATTCGAAGAGGGATTGTCGTTTGATCGAGTATTTTTTTCGGCGTATGCGAACGACGCGCTCTCGACGAGAGAGAGGTGCGGTGCCTTCTTCTCTTTTTTTGTTTTTAAACGCGTAGGGATCGTGTCCAAAGACGTGTAAAACGGATCTCGTCGAAGAGAGAAAGGACAGAAGCGACGGTCGAGAGCTTATTTAGCGAGTATACCGCGGATCGTCAAAAAGAGAATCGTATTATTGATTCGTGGAGGCGAGAGCGTTGTTTGCCGCGGCCTATCTGCCCTCTCGTCCCGAGCGGGCCATTAATCGTGGATCGACTGCGATATCTTAATCGCCTGTGTCTTCCCTTTTTTAACGAGAGGTCAAATACCTCGGGGCGAGCGATCATCGGAGTCGCGCGCGTATCTCCGCCGCGTGGACCGGCGGAATCTGCTTCATCGCGAAGCAAAACCTCCGTCGTCGTCGGAGCGAGAGAACCAACTCGCGTGGGAATCAAACGTATTTTTCTCTCCTCCCCCCCCCCCCCCCGACAGTTGAATGCGCGTATTCGTTGAAATCCGAGTTTGTTGGCAAAAATGAACGCGGCGAGGGGAGGGGAGGGGGAAACCGCGCAGCGGCGGGCCGGCACTGGCTAGCCGCAAATCAGACAAAAAACGAAACGAAAATTTTCCGCCGGTTGGAAAACCATATTGCGACTCGCATTAAAATTCATTCGACTCGCGTGGGGCGTAGCGCGGGCGCTTTATGCGTTAAAATACGAGGCCCCTGAGTATTGCGTACTTGTACGAACTAGTTCGAAAGTTCTCGCCGTGCAGTTTAGCCTCGTTGCATCGTTGCGCGTCTCTCGCTGTACCGTGGCAGGGATACAGAAATAGTTCATCCACGGAGTGGAGGGATTTCAGAAGATATAGAGAGAAAGAATGGGGAAAAGAAAGAGGGAGAGAGAGAAAGAGAGAGAGGAGAGCGGGCAGCGAAGAGGAGGGCAAGGGAGATGCGAGGAGAGAAGGCGAAGAGAGAGAGAGAGAGAGAGAGAGAGAGAGGGTGGGAGAGGGGGGGGGGGTAGGAGCTGGAGTTACGAGTTACGGCGGAAAACGGTGGATTATGTGTGTTTAACCCCCCACTTCCGAAAGCCCCGGAGTTATGTTTGAGCACGAAAAGTAAACTTCGACTTGGTGGCGACGCGAGGTGCTTTGTGAGGATTAGGAGCCCGCCGCGCCACCGGTGAATCGGTTCCTTTGTCCCCGCGACTTCCGTGCATCGAGAGATCGATTCATCCGTGGAAACTGAACCGGCCCGCAAGGTCTCCGGAAACGGCGGTGTTTCTCGCGCGGACCGATTTGTCGACTACGATCCTCGATATCGTGACGCGACGGAGGAAGACGGGTCAATCAAGTTTTTTTTCTTTTTCTTCCGAGCGTAGCTAGACCCGTTCGGACGGCGATATTTTATCAATCGTAATAACGGATTCGGGAAAGAGGGCTCGAAACGCGTCGATTCTTATCAAACGGTCCGTAATTGATTTACGTAACGAGAAAGAATGCAGTCTCGGTCCGGCGAAAACTCATCGTACCAACCTCTAATAAAGAGCTTAAGCCCTCGCGCGGCCACCCCCGCGACGTTAAAGTGGGAACGGCTTTCGGTGAGGTAAATCCGAGGAAAAACTGGCCTGCTCGGCGTGCAACAGGTAGGAAAGCAAAATGTACGAGAGATAGAGCGAGTCCGAGGTAACCCGTCAAATGCTCCCGAGGTAACCGTAAGAGTGATAATAAAGCCGCGCGTCGTATCCAAATAACTACAGAATTCTCTCGATCGAACCTTATCGATTCATCGACGAGAGCGAGAGAATACTTTCCAACGATTAGATTTTCTCGTCGACCGTACTCGGTTAATATCGTACGCGCACACCGGTCATGTATCCGAGAGTAGGTGAATTAACGTCCGAAGGTCCGACGTGTCACCTGCCGTTCGGAGAGTATCGATCGAATCGACGATCGATGAACGCGCAACAAGTTGAAATTCGTCCGTCGATGGCCCCACGGAATTCCGTCCGGCGATAAGGTATAATCTGTACGTGTATGTTACGCTTTAAAGTATACATACACGAGTCGGCGCGCTCCAGAATCGTTACCGCGCGCGCGGATCGTAGCGGTTGGTTCTCGGTTGCTCAACAAAACTAGTACCGTACCACGGTCCGCGAGGTGCCTAATCGTACACCTTCACCTAGATATCTTTCTCGATGTTTGCGCGACAACATACCCTTTCGAATCCCAGAACGGTTACTCGTGTTACGCCGAGCCGCGAGTCCGACGCAATAATTCAACTGTGCCCGAAGCGGCGACGAACGAGCAGAAATTTTCTATCCTCGGGTATTGCGATAACGCGAGGGGGTCGTGCGCGCGGGGTAGGAAGTCCTTCGAACGAGAATGATCGATCGATCGAACCGTCGAGCATTCATGGTTTTAATATTATTTATTCGATCGCGTGTACGAAGAAAAATCGTGTTATCGGAACAATGTATCCGTTACGGGCAATATAAATAATTGTGCAATATAAATAATTGGGCATTATTTATAATGCCCAATGCCAACCTATAACATTGTATAGCAATGCTTTTGGGCACTTTTTAAATTGCCCGGGCATTATATGTAATGCCCAATTATTTACATTACCCGTAACATATCTACCCGCTTAGGCAGATTCGAGGTGAAAAGCTTTTAAAATCATATGTGCATAACGTTCGGTATCAAAAGTAATTCCGGTGAGAATCTAAAGTGGGAACGAATCGTATAAACCACGCGAACCGCGATGTTTATGTATTTAAATAACAATATATATTCGTACAGTTATTCTGTTATCGATCCGGGATAAATGGCCCGTATATCAAATTCCGTCTCCCCATTTACGGAGAATTTGGATAAAAATATTCGTGAATCGTCGTCGCATCGGGCACAAACAAAGGAGAATACCCGCTCCGTGTCTCGGAATCGCGAGACGCTCGAGTCCGAATAAATTCGAGTGCGTCGATTCGGTATGGCGAATACCGCGTAGTGGCGCACGATAGAAAGGAGGAGTAAAAGAGGTGGTTGTGGTTCGGGGACCGTCTAAGCGTATGCAACTCGTCGTCCCCGCCATGATTATGGTCCCATTCATGTGCGACCAGTTCGGCTCGGTTTCTTCTCCGTACAGATTTCAATCTACCCCGACGCGCGTTATACGCGGACCGTACAGACTGGACCGTAACGTATAGTACCCTCTCCTCTTCGGGAACAGTCGGGGCCAGGAACGTTCGTACGGGAGACCGACTGTGATCGTGAGCCGCATGCCACGAGTCGTGCAACTCCGGTAACTGCACTTCAGAGTAATCCCTCTCGAGACGCGAAATCATTTTATTCGCCAATTCTGCATCGTCGTTATCGCATCGCGAGAACGAGAGTCGAGCGCTAAATCATTTGCCGCGTGACTGCATGGTCGAAACGATCCGAGTGAAAGGGCACCCGAATTATCGGTGTACAAAGGTTGCTCGTAGCGGGAATCAAAATATCGACAGAATCCGTCGACTATGCTCACCCGGTGGCATAACGGAAACTTCAAACGGCAAGATCGATCGAGTTCGACGGAAACACGTTTCAGGAATGAAAGCAAAGTCGATGCACGAGGCAGGATGCTTATAATATTACTCATAATTCGCATTTCCGCGAAAATCATATACCGCCGGTGAGAATCATCCACTCGAAATACACCGCGTTAAGCTCCGATACGCGGAAATGGAATTATGTTGTTGTAAGCCACGAAAAACGAGGAAACTGTATACGAACAACGCGTATCCGTGTGTATACACGGGCCGAGCGTCCGAGCGCTTCGATCTTCGATCCCAAAAAGATTCTTCCGAGAAGAAAAAGGAGAAGAGAAACGAAGAGAAGAAGAAGAAGTGTAAAGGAAACGGAGAACGAGTAAAAGACGAAGAAAAAGATGAAGGGCGTGTTCGGTAGGATGGATATTACTTTCTATCTGTACTGTACCGGTTTTAAAGGACTCTAGACTCCACGGGAGGAAACGAGGAATGGGAGAGGAACGAGCGACGGATACAGCACACGCACGGTCGTACAGGTACGTGCGTACCTGAATCGCTGGTAAAGGTAAGCGCGCGACGAGGACGGGGGACTCTCGGAGGTAAAATCGTGCGGCGAGGAGGAAGAACGCGAGGCGATAGAAAAGAGGGAGAGAGAGAGAGGGGGAGCGAGCCAAGAGAAGCAACGAGAGAAAGACGGATAACCGAGAAGAGAGGTGGACTAGCCACCGAAGAGTAAACTGGCCAGACTGCCTGCCGCCGTCGAGACCGTAACACCGCCGCTCGCGAGAGGGAGAGAATCGATGTAGAGAGACGGGGAGGGGGAGGGGGGACAGCTAGAGAGAAAGAGAATTTGATAAGCAGGATCGCGTGACAAAATACAGGATGCCAGCCCGACGCCGTTTGTCGAGATACTCGTTTAACGTTAAACCATAAAAGTCGAAACCGAGAAACCGGTGCAAGGGTTTACATTTTTTTTTTGGAAGGAAAGCGCCGTGTTTTTTTGATCTCGCATAAATACTTAGAATTTTGGGAAAATCTTGGGAAAATGATACAGTACGGAGGAAGATACCGTGAGTCTCGTTTTAAAGGGTTAACGACCGAGACATCGAGGAGAGCGCGCGTCGTTCTTCGTTTCTTTCGACGAAAGAATTAATCACCTAAGAGTAAATTGGCCCAGACTGCCTGTCGCCTTTGGGAACGCGATACACGTGCCAATAAAACGAACGGGAACCACGACGAGGACGCGCCGCTAAAAAGATCAAAGTGACGTGGGACACCTTACCTGACCTTATTCGACGAAATTAGAAACCTATCGGGCGCGAATGAAAGACACGATTACGCGTTTCGACTTTAAATAGCCGACGCGACGTACGGGGGGGGGGGGGGGGGCTGTGATCCAAGATGATCGACGTCGGATGCGTTCTCGTTGCGTTCCCTGTCGCTAGTTTCTGCTGCAAAGGGTCGAATGCGGGTAACGAAGAACGTTAGTCGATTATTTATTCAAATGCGATCCCACTCGCGCGTCGCATGCTTTGATAACGATATTTATTACGCGTGCGATTAACGTTTGGTTGTTAAACGAGACAATAAGGATCCCGCGGTACTCAAAGAATCCCGAATCTTGGACGTAAATTGTAGATTTGCGATATTAATGGTTCGACCACCGTTCATCGCGCAAACTACCGTCGTTAATTGCCAATGTATTCTCGGTCCGGGTTTTTGGCCCGGACTGTCCCCCCGAATAGAGTCTCCGCTTGGCCGACGAAAAAAATAGCATCGTCGTCGTCGGTTCAACGATCCCATTGAATTTGGCGGCAATCGAGGAACCCCCTCGACGTACGGCCCTGAAATTCGCCCATCTCGCGTGACAGTCACTCGAGAAAAAGATTACGAATGCAGATAAGTGCCCTTGTAGAATTAGA
Source organism: Pemphredon lugubris (assembly GCA_933228935.1). NCBI lineage: Eukaryota > Metazoa > Arthropoda > Insecta > Hymenoptera > Crabronidae > Pemphredon > Pemphredon lugubris. The sequence goes on along the minus strand of OW121817.1, from coordinate 24,025,501 downwards.
TGGCGTCGTTTGCTCGTTCTCTAACACTCTCTGACTCTCTCTCTTTCTCTCGGTACCGTTAACTCATCCAACGCGATTCGCCGATTGCGACGAGAGCTTCCTGAATCTTAAGTAATTTTGCTCCGACGACCCGTGAGAATATTAATTAACGATCCCAAACTTTGTACGTACGCTCGTAATTTTCCAGCGGAGCGATTAACGGCCGATTTACGCCGTATGCTGATAAATCGAATTTAATCGGAAAATTCCGATCGGTTTTGACGACGATATTGTTAATTTATCGCCAACACGCGCTCACAATCGATTCGGGGATCGTTGTCAGTCGTTCCGTCGTTTTCCTCGCGCTCGTTTTCCCCCCTACGCGACAGAGTATAAATATCATATCGACGCGCAACTATAAAACTCTAACTTACGACTTTCCCGATGCGTAGACAAACTCTTACGTTCTCTACGCGGGATTTACAGGTCGTTTCGCGAGGCGCGGTCGGTGATTAATGATCCTGGCTACGTAAACCGCATAAAACGGTGGAATATTACTGGCCGATGGGAGTAAAGAAGCGATATAAACACAAATGAGAAATATTTCCGTGCCTACGGTTGGAAAAGTATACGTGGACGGGGGACGATGGTAGGCGCGGTGCTAGAAAGTTGAATGAATTAAGCGAGCCAGTTTGTGATTATTACCGGCTACCCACGTGCTACGCTCACGTTAAAACTCTACGCGAGCGCGAAAATTTTCACGTGGAGCTCTCTCGCCGTCACTTACGGTACCCCGCGACTCGAAAAAAACCGCTGCCCTCGCTCCCCATCGATTTATCCGATCGACTTACCTGCAACAGAAAGAGGAAAAAGAGTTGTATTAGTCGTCGCGGATCATGGAAAAATGTGCCTCGACGAGAGAGGCGGATAAGAATGCAATTACGTGCGGAAAGAGCTAATTACTCGCGTCGAGAATCTTCAAGGTAATCGGAAAAACAATGGCGAGAACGATTTTCGTATAGAAAGTCCTCGAGCATCGGCGTTTAATATCAAACTCCCCTTGAGAACGACAATTGCGGATTCCCCGACGTAAACGAATCTCACGATTCTCCTGTGCCGTGCCAATCGAGAGAAGAGAGCCCTGAGCAGAGGAATTTTCATCGCGCGTCGCGTTCGCTTTTCCGCGGGCAAGGACGCGCGCGCGTACGGATCGCCGGCGATCATAGAGGATCGCCTAAAGGAGGCATTAGCGATTATCCGCCGATTCGAGATTCCGTAATCTATGTAATTGTCGTACCCAATTATTGCTCTTACGGCCGAGCGAGCATTGCGACGCACCAGATATTACCTTCGCAATACCCCGACGAAGCCTAACCTCGCTCTCTCGTCGATAAGAAGCGCTATCGGATGATCGATTAGACGTAACGCGATTTCGTCGACCGCCACTTCCGCGGCGCGCGTGTCTCCGGGAGGCTCAGAGACGACCGGGTATACCGGAAGTCACCCACGCAACGGGTGACGCACAAGTATGCGCGCACGGGTTCGATAACGCGTACAACAGAAGAAAGAGACGGAGAAGGAGACGGAGTAAGAGGAGGAGGTGGAGGTGGAGGAGGGCACGAAGGGAGAAGGTTCGCGGCGATAACGAAGAGAACGTCGATTCAACGACACTCGTAAAGCCGGACATTTAACGATGGCGATTTAACTGTCGCACCGCAGCGCGCATACAATGTGCTGCTCTCTCCGCCGGTCCTGCTATAGCCCGATGCTGTACAATAATTATGGTCCTGGCTACGATTGTTTATGGACGCGGCAGTTAAATTACCGCCGGTTGACGTTACACGGACATTTCGGTGGCCGCTTTCCCTCGTCGCGTTGTAATTGTTATTTAACAGTGGTTTGTACTATCATCGCCGGCGGAACAATAAATTTCGGGGCTACGGCCAAACGAAGATTAACCATTGCGCCGATGAGCGTTTTCATCAAAGGCTCGTTAAACTGCAATTAAAATCAGGCGCGCGCGCGCGTCGCCGACGGTTTGTGAAATCGGCCCCGAATCGGTTCGCGGGTATCCGCATTGTCGATCACTCTCGAATGCATTGTATACGCAAGTTTGCCACGACGTCAGGCCTCGTTCCTTCGCTCCTCTTTCTTTGGCTCTCGGGGGACAAATTGGAGCGTCCCTTTAATCGAGAGCGATGCACGGTTGTCGGAATCCGGTAGAGCGAGGACTTCCCGTGAAATTTCGCGCGCAGTTATACTCGATCTCTTTGCTGACGACTGACATCTTCGCGAGTAACCTCCTCGCGCGTGACATTTTCCGCGTCGCGTCGATTATTACGTGGGTGTTGCGATAATACTCGCGATACGTGGGAGACGAAGAGAGAGAAACGAGTAACGCCTCTTCTTTCGAACGCCCGACGGGGCAAAGGTAATTGCGTTCTCGCGATGAAAAGAGTCGAAGGGGGGAAATGGAGAACAGCTGTTAGATCCGAAAAATAGCGTTTGACACGACGAAGAAGGAGCGCCGATCGATCGCTTCGTGTATTTTGATTAACAGTGTTTTAACGTCAGAGTCCATCATTCGTTTCGGGTTTCGAAAATATTTGAGCTCGTCGAACGTTTCGCCGGCCATATACACCGGTATCGGTTTATCGATTAAATAATCACCGTTTTTCCGCTAAGGTGTAGGTGGGTTCTCCGTAGATGACACGACACGCAAACAATCCTTGACAGCCGTCACTCGACACCGCGTCAAGTGTTTAATGAGAACGCACGGTCATCAGCTAACTATCTCCTGTCTATCGAGTTACGTGAGTCACGGGTTTGTAATCTGGTCGTGGAGCGCGAAAAATGCCCAAAGATCAAAATGTCGCTTGGTAGGACAAAAATTTGTTCGTCCGTCTCGACGACGGAGTCACGGCTGGTAAAACAAAAAGAAACAAAGAAAAAAAAGTCAATCGTGGCGATGCACGATCGCGACGAGATCACGACCGTTCGATCGAAATCAGAAATCGTTGGGCAATTCCGGGAAAAGAGATCCAACTACCCTCGATTACCCGAATCCGTTAAATACCATTCCGACAGAGCAATTTTCTCCTTTATTAATTCCGCAAGCGGGTTTACACGGCTTCCTAAGTGTTTCGAAAAAGATAGAGGCGAATATCCGTTAGCTCCGAGGAGGGAGGCTAACACGATTGGCCACGAGCTTCCGTGTAATTGGGAACAATTCATAAATTTATTGCGACAGACAACACACGAGAGTCTTCCCTTTCCGTTTCCCTCTCTCGGTCACCCTCGTTCCGTTGGCCGTTCACGACCCTCGCTCCGATACTCGTTCGGCAGAGGGGTTGAATCGTCGACTCGAATGGCTCCGAGGGGTGGAATCGGGGGCAGAGGCGAGCGGGAGTACGGGGCTGTACCAACTTAGACACATTAAAAATTTAATAACTCGCCTCGGTCGGTTGGTAAAGTAGGAAAGCAACCCCCCCCCCCCCCTCCAACGTCGCGTTCCACTAACGGGATATCCCTCTAAATCCAGAAAGTCTACTACCGCTCCTAACCAGTGGCTTTCAGTTTTTATTTTCACCAGCGAAGCTAATCGCGAGACTCGCTCGATTTTTTTTCTCGGTTACATTCACGATTCGCGAATCGAGCGAACGTGATTACCGCGATTCTCAGCAATCGTAATTCAAGGAGTCGCGACACAATTTTTCGGACGATTCTATTACCGGAATTGAAAGCGACGCAACGTGTTTAGTATGTTCGATCGTTCCGTGGCACGATTCTATTATCGAGGGAGCGATTACCGAATCATTTTTCTCGGAATTGACTGAGAATCTCTGGACGATATTGCCTCGAATTATTGCCGTCTTTGTCCCATGCGTATCATTTATCTCCGACGCTGGGCGATCGTACCGCTGGACCTCTTTCCTTCCTCTTCGTACCCTCCCATTCTCCGCGATTTCGCTTAACAACAGTAATCCACGTTTAATCTTCATTTCGCAATTTTACTCGCGCCCTTCCCTAATTTACTCCTTCTACCAACGTACACAGCGTTTTTCGTGGAACAAACTATTTGTTTAATTTTCAAATAATAGGAAATGAGAGTCGTGTAGTGCGGAGTAATGTCACGATCTAACTTTTCCGTACGGTTAAAAGCGTCTCTTGAAACGCAACGTTAGTCAGCTCTTTCCGACCTGCAACAGCCACCGTTTCCTCTTCTTTTCTCCTTCCCTCGACGGTAGCCGGGCTACGAAACTGCCATAAATTCGTCTCCCTGTTGATCTTTGGGAGTTTTACGGTTCCGTATGCCGGGTGTACCAATAAACGGATCAAACTGTCGGAGACCTCGAATTCTCGATTCGCGTTATATTTACGAGCCGAGGATCGCCTACGTGGAAGTCTCGGAAATGGAATCTACGCGTTCGCAACGATTCACCTACGCGATATAAAAACGTTAATTAGAAACGCGTATTCGCGCGAACGTTATTATTCGTTCGGACGTTGTATCGAAGCGTCGATCGGAAGAAAGAGGCGCGACAAATTTTCTTCGCTCTCGCGCCAGTAAATCATTCCGTGATCGTCGGCGCTTCGTCGAATCCATTATCGCGTGACCTCGGTTTAATTAACTCCTCGACGGAGAATTAAATACTATCGCGGACACGTATGAATTTGTTACCCGGTAAGATAACGCCCGGTGAATCCATAAATCCTCGCGCGGGGCTCTAACCGCGTTCGACCCCGTATCGCCGATCTATCTAAACGATTTCGCCGTAACTTCTACGCAAACTTAGAGCGATCAACCGTGGCCGAGGAGCGAATCTCAACAAAAATTCGTCCTTCTCTCTCGCGCGTCATCGCTGTAGGTGAAAAAAAATCAGTTGCGGATCTTTTTTCGATTAAAGCGCGCATCGCTCATTCGTGGAGGGGAGGCAGAAAAAAAGAGAGAAAGAAAATGATCGCGAGGGACACGACGAAACAGAAAAAGGGGGGGGGAGGTAGAGGGGATACACGTAGTAACGACGCGTACACCAATCCCGAAGGTTTCGTGGCCCCTCGTAGGGAGGCAGTTTTCGGGGGTGCGCCACCCCTGCTTGCACCAACGGAATATACAGTACACGGAGCGTGTAACGTCCCACTGTCAGGCGACCCTTCCACCCCAACACAAACGGCCTCCTTGCGCACGGACGGACACGTACGTACACACCCACAGGGGAAAGTGGGGGTCTGCCCTATGATTTGTAGCGGCACTATAATGCCTCAACTACCCGGCACCCTGACTCACCCTCTTCGCGTCCCTGCCGCCCCAACCCCCCCCCCGTCCCTCCGTCCCACCCTCCTTTGCTCTACCCTCCACAAACACACGTACGCGCGGAGGCGCAAACACGCGCGTCGACCGTGGAACACGCACCAATTCATTCCACTCACTCTCTCGTCTCTCTCTGTCTCTCTCTCCCTTCTCAGCCCTTTGGCCGGTATAGCAACACGTAGAAACGTTTTCCGTTTCGATCGAGAAAGAGAGGGGGGAAAGGAGAGAGGGGGGAGGTTCGAAGCACGGAGAATACGCTCACCGCAATGATCTAGCTCTAGCCCGTTTTCGTTTCGCAAACATGGCGAGGGTACAAAATTTTCTTGAACCTACGCGAAGAACGTTGCGCTTTCTTTGTCCCCGGTTTGTATTCCGATAACTTTTCTGGGTATTTCGTGTCGTACGATACGTTACGGCAAGTTCGTCATTTATCAATTCTTTAAGTTAACAACGATCGTAGTGACACGCGCGCGCTAAGGTTCGCGACGTAATCGATCGAATCCCTCTTAATAATTAATAATAAGATTGCACGGAGTTTAGAACGTAGTATCGGATGACGATGTTCGGAAAAGTTAATCGCCGCTTCGAACGTCGAATTAAATTGCCGCATTTTTCTCTCCCATCGCTTCTGGAATTATTCCGCCTTAATTGTATTTTCATCGTCAGCGTCGGAGCTAAGCTCTCGCTCCACCGTTGGGGACAATCACGCGGATAATTCACATCGTTATCGAGTTTATGGCAGTTAGCTTCGAAAATACATTCTACGGGGGTCCGACCTTACTCGCGTGGCCGTACGATAGGGTGAGTAGTTAAGGCTCCGCTGGAAAATCCCAGCGAATGAATTTTCCATTTAACACACGACATACTCTGCGCGCGAACGTAGATCCGATAAAGTTTACCGAACCTAACTTCTTCTCGCGACGATCGGTGATAATAAATTGCGACGAGCTGCGAACGAAGCACGTCTAATTCCGTTACACTTTACAATTCTGTCTGGATCCTAGCGATCGGTGCGTCGCGCCGAAAAATTTCTACGATCCCAAGACACGAGGAGGGGTTGAGGCGAAAAGGAAAAAAGCGTGGCCGCTGGTAAGAGGCGGGCAGAGGGTCCGAGCATTAAAGCGTTTCAATTATTTGATCGGCCGATAGAATTATACGCGTCGAAGCGGATTTAGGTTGGGTCGGGGGAGCGGGGGGGGGGGGGGCGAGGGGCGAATGGAAAGGATGAAAAAAAAAGAGAGAATATTCCTTTGAGAGGGGAACCCAAAGTACAAAGCCGATCACGGGGTAACGCACCCCCGTAGCGAAGATTATACGCAGTGTCAAAAATAACCTCGGTCGAATCCTCTCGTTGCCTCGTCATCGGTTAATCCCCACCCAAATCTTGTTTTTGATACAACGATCCGAACTCGGAAATGGTACACTTTGGCACGTTTAGAGTATCGTTCGTAATTGCGATGTTTATACATAGTTTAGACTAATCCGTAGAAAAGGCAGAAGAGGACAAGCTCGACGATGATTCTGGCTAGAAAGCGTCGAACCTACGAGCCATCGGTTTACTCGCGATTCTTATTTTCGATCCTCGTTAGCGCCCGGTCATTCATAAATTACGAGTTAGCGGGAGAGAGACTGGGGGGAGAGAAAGAATCGCGACTACCGCCGCGCCATGAAACGGGAAGCGCGGAGGAGTGGCGAAACCCGGTTTTTCGAGCTAATTGGAAGACCTGCTCCGACTCCCCGTAATTAATGGCTATTTCGCTATCGCCCCTCCGCGCGTACAATGTTTTTTTCGCCGATCACGCGTACCTTCGCTATCCCGATAACCCGTACCAATCGTAACGCGGGCGTCGTCAAAAGGTGTAGAAAAAAAAGTGTTGCCCGTTCGAGTAAAGTAAATTGACTGTAAAAATGAAAAAAAAAAAGAAAGCCTTTACCTATACACGCGTACAGGTATATAATACCGCGTGCACGATGCGTCGACGCGAGAACGCGTCGAGAGAAGAAATCGTTTGAAAAAATATCGAACGAACCATCGAATCGGGAATTCGAGCGCGAGACGATCGTGAAACTTTTAACGCGTAACCATCGTTCGCCGAGGTGTAGATTGGCGAAACAAAAGTGACTAGCCGCGCGTACCCGTACTTACACGCGTACCTCGCGAATCTTTCGGAATCGTTCCAGACGTCGCGTCGTAAGTATTACTTCTTACTCGACTCTTTTTGCCAGCGGTGGAGGTCGAGGGTAAGGTAAGTTTTCTCTCCCCGACCCACTCTTACTCTCTCTCTCTCCCTCAGCCGTGCAGCGCAAAGTGTATTAAAGGCGAAGTATAAAAGTTCAACGGCGCGCGAATTTACGAGGCGCGTGCGAGCGCGAGATAAATATCTTACAGCTCGGTACTCTCCTCACCATCTTTTGACCCCTCGCGCGCTATCCAACACGCGTGTATTGGACGGGCGCGATACGTTAACGCTGAACACACGTTAACGAAATTACGAGGTAAGGTACACACACGTACGTGCGTGCGGAACCGCTAAAGTATGCAGAAACTACCCGAGGTCCCTCTAACTGTAACTCGTACGCGAGTGCAATTATGGAGATTTGTTCGCGATCAAGAGCGAAACTTGAACAAGCGTAAGAAATGTAGACGCAAATAACTAATTAACGTCTTCTACGGTAATATCATATTTATTGCCGTTACGAGCGTATACCAACGTGTAACGCGCGTGACTTTATTTACGCGTGGACGGTGGTGGTTTTGAGCGTGCGAGAGAGGTGGCATTTATTAACGGATCGGGCAAAGAGATAGCCGGGAAATGCGGCAAATAAATAAATAAAACATCCGTACGCGTGGACGAGGCAGTTTTACATCGACTGCCCGGACGTTAACAATTCTCGACTAGGCTGTGTAATTAAAATCGAGGTAAAATAAAAATGGTAACGACGGACGAGACGCGAAGGGGGAAACGGTTTCTCGACGTTCCGCGAATATTTCTACCAATGTAGTTTTGCACGATCGGGTAACTCGGGTTACTTCCACCTGTGCGTGTCGTGCACGCGCCACTCTCACGCGCGCGCGTGTGTTCTTATAACCCGACCGTGTATACTACGTGCGCGTTAGTACCGACGAGAGGGAGAGAGGGAGGGAGAGAGAAAAGACAGAGACACGATGCACTTTGCCGTGCACGTTGCGGAAAGAAAGAAAAAAGGGAGACGGGGAACCCGTTACCTCAAATTACACGGCTCGCTTTATTATTTATCGCCGGCAATTTCTGCTTCCACGAGGAGGCGCATCTCTTACCGATCGACGATCGAAGCACGATGATTTGTGCCGTTCGACCGGCCACCTAAGAGAATTCGTCGTAGATCAATTCGAGCGGCATAGATCACCGCGATGTCTTTCCGACGGTTCGTAATTTCCAATCTTTTCGAAACCTATCCAGGTATTAAAAGGACTCCGTTCGTATTTCTCCCGTTTCAGCCGATAGCTCGGAAATCGTTGCGTCGACAGAGAGAAAACTAGAGAGAGAGAGAGAGAGAGAGAGAGAGAGACTTGGACCCCGCGGTGATATTAAATCTCGCCAATTTGCATGGGAATTAAATACATCGTTCGAGGTGAAAAATAAAATAAATGTCCCAGGCGAGCCGTGGAACGACGATCCAATTTTTTTTTCCCCCACCCGTTTTCGCGACTCCATTTTCCACGGGGAGCGTTATAATCCCGTATAAAGTTGATTCTCGGACATTCTACCTCTCCGACACAGCGAACACCACCCCTCCCCCCAACCCCCTCGACACGCGCTGACTTATATGCTTCCTGACATTTTCAGATATTCAATTACCGCGACACAAGATATTGCGCCTGAACGGCCGAGCCCGCCGCAAAAACGTAATAAATCGCTCTCTCGGCCGCGATATATACGCGCCATGGCATACATATTTGTATCGATACACGCGCGAGCGAGCGCGCGTACGCGCCTGACATATAGGTATACGCGAGAGCGCGTGTATGTGTCGAGGGGGTACGTAGATACGGGTATATTCTCGGTACCGTGGATACGTAATATACATACATATATGCATATCGATATGCCCGCCGAGGGTTGCCTCGCTTTCGGAATGCTGCGTGCGGTTGAGCCGGCGAGTATCTCGCGCCAGACCTAAATTCGAGGTACGAATCGCGTCGAGTCGTTTCTAAGAAAAATCGATCGATTTGATCGGTGAATCGGGTCAGAAAAAGTCTCCCGTCGCCTCGGTCCGTCGGCGATACCGCGCCGGTCTCCCCGATCGTTTTGGTAGTCGCGCGACGACCGCTGCGCGTTTCAAAATATTTTGGAGTCTGACGGTGGCGGATAGTGGTTGGAAAAACAAATTTTTTTTTATCTGAAAAAAATCACTTTCCGTGTGAAAATATTAAAACTACACAGTCGACGAGGATGGCATCGTAGTTGTCCGATTGAACTAATATTTTGCAGAGATCATTTTTTTTTATTGATTCAAACAAGATTGGGGGGGGGCTAAGGTTTTAGAAAGTTGAACAATAAGGGGTATCGTAGTCAGGAGAGATCTAGGAAACTTCCTTCGCGAAGTAATTTGAATCGAGTGACGAGAGCCAGTTGTATCTGTTTTTGATTAAAGCACTCGAGGTGTACGCGGCTGATTAGATAAATCCCCCTCCCCCCCTCGACACCCCGTGGAGTAGGAGGGTGAACGCGAGGTATTATTTTCCTCATGTCAAATTACACACTGTCTCACGGAAAACGCCTAATTTCGCATCGACGGGTGGTAGTAATTAATAGAACGACGTTACGGGCCGGCTAATTCTACGGTTTTCACTCTCGACCCGCTCTCTCTCTCTCGTGCATACGCGGGGAGAGATCGATGCGCCGTACGTTCCAGCAGCCCGTAAATAAATAAATGCTCGTTGGCGCGATTAATTAAATGATAACAAATAATTATGACGTGCGAAATTGTAGCCGCCACCTGCGGCAATTGCGCAATTGCAAATCGTGCCTCTCGATCGATCCGTGGAACAATATTTTTCGCGCGAAGAGGACGCGTCGCGTCTTTATCGGAATGGGCCATTGTTGTTATTATTATTAGCGTTATTATCGCCGATCGTCCGTTTATCACGTTCGACGTGATCTTCGGAGGTTATTCGATACCCACCGTCGAGAATCGCGCGGAAAGAGCGCGAAAAGAATGGAGAGGAGAAAAAAGAACGCCCTCCAGCCGCGCGCGGCACGCGTGAAATGCCACTAGCGATAAATTTCAAAACTTGGCGAATTCGTTTCGCTCTTCGTGAATTTAAATTCTCACGAATCGTACAGCGCGAATACATACCGGGCAAATAATAACGTGGAATCGTAAAAATGCTCGAGTACAACAGTTTTACTATCGCGAGGAGAGCGGTGCGCCGGTAGTGTCAATGCTCTCTGTCGAGCTAATGCCCAACACTGGCATCGTCGTATAAATATCCGACCACAAGCTTATACACCCGGCTGTAACTATGTACGGTATTTGCATAAACACGAGCGCACACCTGTAAATTATTTCTTTTTCGCGCATCGGTACTTAGGGTACGAGCGTAGATCATCCGTGACACATTATGGATCGCGGTGCGGGCAACCTCTCTCAAATTTCGCGTTAAAGAAGTCCGTGAGGTCCGCCCGTGAATTTTTGCGTAAATTAATGAGACCGCGGAAGAGGTCGTAAACGGAGCAAGTTCTCTAATTTTTTCGAGAAACAATGATGGGGTGAAAGGAGAGAGAGAGAGAGAACGGGGTGGAAAGACGCCGAACGAATAAGTAATTAGCATATAGAGTGGATCATTAATTAGACAGTGCAGAAATGACCGTTTCATTTTCACTCGTCTCTTTGATTTTCCTCTCCTACCCGGTGTCGTACCTCGCGCCAATCGAACGGGAGAGAAATCGGAATTGGGTCGCCGAAAAGAGCAAGGGGTTTGATATGGCGGATAGAGCGTCGAGCGGAGAATTCACCGAGGCCAGAGAAATATAATCTCTGCGCCGAAAATGAAAATGGAACGAGGCGAGGACCCCACACTCGACGATAAAAACATTTGGTGGTATCGAACGAGCCAAGTGCCCTCGCAGAGCTACTCGCGATCGAGGGTGCGTTTTCCGACGAGCGTCAGCTAGCCGTTAAGGGCACTTTACTAATTTTTTTGAATTAATCCTCCCCCCGTCGAGTGGAATATCATTTTTGAAACATCGACGACACTCTGGGTAGAAACGACGCGACTGTTTCGGTTGTGCCCCGAGTACCTGCTCGTCGTCGATTCGATTAATTCCATTAAAACTGTACGGCGTACGGGAGGAAGTTTTGATCGCGAGAGGGAAAAGATTCTATCGATAATCCGAAGAAGAAGCTCGAAGCCAGAGTTTTCGTTGGTCGTTGAAAAATCGGAGGTCATCCCGGGAGAGACTTTGCTCAAAATGGTAGTCGAGAGAGAGAGAGAGAGAGAGAGAGAGAAAGAAATCGGAGAGGGTGAGGCGAGGAGACGGAAAGAGAAGGAGGTTGGAATTTTTGAAAGGTATTTCCTCGCTCGGTGAATTTCCAGAGGGACACAGAAACGTACTTAAGCGGGCTTCTAAGAGGGCCAATAAAACCGCGATTGGACTCTCCCGTCGTCTTCGCCACCGCGAGATATCTCACGGATAAAGATAAGGGATGCTGCGAGATGTCCCCCCCCCCGCCTCTTTCTCACCTACCATCCTCGCGCCCTACGACGTACTCTCAGAAGTGAAATGCCCTGTTACTTAAATATTTAACCAAAGTGGGTGAAGCGATCTTCCTCCTACTCCTTCCACCGCCTTTGTTTTCTCTTTCTCCCGTCTTCCCTTTCCGCCTCTCCGTTTCCTCTTCGCGTTTCCAGGAATACCTCTCGGCGCTTTATTTTGTTCCCGCTTTCTTCGGGAACTGTTAAACGAAACAAATGCCAGAAGCTGAGTCAATGGTTCTCCTTCATTTTTCCAACGATACCACTCTGCGCGAGATATAGCGGTGCAGGACAGTTCGCGTCGATTAACCTCGCGGCCGCGAGATCGAACGTATTTATACGATCAAATTCTTTGCGTTATAGAATTCTTCCGCGGGTACTATCAAAGGTAATCCCGATACACCCCCGCCGTTAACGTCGTTAATTCCACCTTACACCGTGTCCCCGAGAATCGCGAAGGAAAGACAAATGAAAACTAAATAGTGATCGGTGATAATCAATGACTCGTGGAATAAAAAAAAAGCAATTCTCCTCGTTGCAAAACGTTCGAGAGATAACGTTCCGCGAGTGACGTAAATAAGAATTAGGGGTATCGTTGTCGCCATCGAACACGACGAACCAGTGAAAGCCGCGGGAAGAAAGCCAATAAAGCATCCACCGTTAACATTTTAACGAGCTTTAATCCACCAAAAAAACTCGCGAAATCCGCTCGAAATCGCCACCCCTACATAGGTATAACCGGCAGCGCGATGATCAATGGCTCGTGCAGACTCCGCGTTCTGTGAAAAGTTACAGTATTTTCCCCCTCTGCTCTCTCTCTCTCTCTCCCTCCCACTCCCTTTTTCACTGGGAGCGCAGATTCCCCGCTCGTGTGTTTCGCGTTAAATCACACAAAGGAATTCCGTGGACGTATGCGCGGAGAGGCGTGCATTGTGTGTGCGAAAGCTAACGGCGACGATACGCGTGCGTTCATGTGCGTGGGCGGTTGATTTTTCAAAGCACATAATAACGGAAAGTCAACTCCACGATGCCTCGTCCCGGTAATGGAGCCATTCGTCGAAAACGGGACGAAACATTATTATCGGTCAAACGCACGCCGAAATATGTAAATCGTGACCGGACAGGGAGGGTTGGGTCGAAAGCCCGTTGCGATGTGCGTCTGCTTCCGTGTGCGTGTGTGTGCGCGCGCGAGAGAGAGAGAGGGGGGGGGGGGGGGGGTGAATGAAAGAGTAGCCGAGAGTAGATAACGGGCAGAAAAGAGAGAGAATTTAAATCGAAGCAATAGAGTTTTCAAGCCATCGAAACGATACCGGGTGTTCAATGCAAACCTAAGCGGGAAAAGTGCAAAGTCGATCCTTTTCCAGAATGGTTAAGGATAAAATGTAAAACATCGATCAGTGTAATAATAGTTAAGTGTAAAAAAATATGTTTTGGAATTTGAAGTATTGGATGTTCGGAAAATTCGTGGCGATTGTTAAGGCAAATTCAAACGCAGATCATTTAAATTTCGATTGCCTACGAGAAACAGGCATCGTACGAAAGTATTTCAATTCGTCTCTGATACACGCCCGGGTGTCTCGAGGCTGTCTTTGCCGCGAACTCGATAAGGGAGATGCTTATCTGCGTCTAGAGTAATGATCGGGTATGGATACGATGGAAACGATAGTGGTAATGCGAACCCAGAGACGATAAAGAGATAATGACGATGATCGGGGCAGAGGAACCTGCACTTTGGTCGCCGGGGCGATGATGATAATAATAATTACAATTAGGTCCGGCCTGCGAGGAAAGCGCCTATAATGGTATGCACGAGCCAAGGATACGAAAATGCAACTCGCAAGGCTGTTATCGAGTATATGCGTGATTCAACGCGAGAAATGCGCAGGTGATCGTACATCGATCGATCCCGTCGAATCTTTTTCGAAATCATTTTTCTAACGAAGACGACGCGGGGCAACGAAACTTACGTTAGCATCAAATATTGCAATTACTCGCGAGCGAGCGTAATGGCATACAATTATTATCGAGAGGCTGAGATAATCGACCGCGAGGGACGCCGGTTCGGCGGAAGTAAACGAACTTAGCGATCCATCCGCGAAGCGAGATACTTTTGTATCACTCTGTTTATCATAAATTACTGTAATTGCCATTGCCACGAGATACGTAATCAGGCGTCGATCAGATATTTAACGAACCAACTTGTTTCGCTCGTGGTATGATTTTTTATGGTTTCGTTTAAACGGAGGGTGAGGGTGCGTGTGGGGGCGGCGTGGTAGGGGGGTGGGTGAAAAATTAGTTGAGAACCATGCACGCTCCGGGGGGTAAAAATGATGTTTGCACCGATACGGAGAATAACGAGCGATTTCCAGCAACGAGTGACCGCCTCGTTATTGGGCACTTCGGTTGGCTCGTATCTGCTTTATTTTTGCGATACTTCGCTTTAATTTTCCACGCCCGGTGTGAATAACAATTATGTAATAATTTCACCGCCCCGAGTGCATATATATATCCCGAAAACACGATATATCCCCGCGACTGGCTAAATCGAAATTTTCGTCCTCTCGACAAATGAATTTTTAAATTTTCCAGCCGGAGGTCATACCTCAAAACCACAATACAAAAACGCCCAAAAAAAATATAAAAAAATACATTGCCCTCGCAATATCGTACAAAAGTTCGTTTTAACAAATTTAATTCGACCCACCCGCTCTGCCACTCCCCCCCCCTGCCTCCCACCCCCAACTGTCAGCTAACCCGAAAAATTTTCATCGTTTAGATCAAAAGAAACTTTTAATTAACCTCGATCAATATTTGCGAGCGCGAAAATTGAATCTTTTAATTCGGCTAGCTAGCGGTCGACGATATCGCGTTAACCGCTTTCGGAATTGGTGCAAAAACAAATCTTCTCACCTTTTAGTCCTTTAACGCGATGAGTCGAGAGATGCGAGAAAATAATCACATACGTACATGTACACCAACCGTGAAAATAGTAATTATCAAAAGTCAACGATATTATTTAGACCACTGGACATATTTTCATATCTCGCTCGAGTCGTGCATTGTTTCTAAGCACGAGAAAGGGCGATGAAAATGAAAACTCAATCGAAGGCATCCCAGATCGATTCCCTGGTAAAGAAGAGAAACGACCGAGAATACAAATGCGGACAAACGCGCTTCGTTGTACGGCGGAAACGATAAAGGAAGTAAAGCGCGACAAAGGGAGCGAA
Source organism: Pemphredon lugubris (assembly GCA_933228935.1). Taxonomy (NCBI): domain Eukaryota; kingdom Metazoa; phylum Arthropoda; class Insecta; order Hymenoptera; family Crabronidae; genus Pemphredon; species Pemphredon lugubris. The sequence continues at coordinate 24,010,245 of OW121817.1, read as the reverse complement.
ACATTTTTCACGGTATCGGTTCGGCAGTCCGACTTTATTTCCCACCCACGGCATCGGCGACTGTCCTTGTCCCATTCGGTACGTAATCCTTCTTAAGACGTTCTCTAACCCCTCGGCGAGATTAACCGACGAGAGGAGAGGGCCGGGTTCCTCCCCGAGTTTGCCTGTTATAAACGGCGTCTGCCTTACAAACCAGTATAATTGGTTGTCAGTCAAGTAGTCACTACCAACCCCCTCGGGGGCAAGCTGGCTCGTGCGCGCTCGCAAACGTCTCTACGTCCTTACTCGCGAGAAGAACCTCGAGGGACACCCGGTATATAGGACACCTAACGGAAAATCCTGATGGGATTTTACGTACGACCGGGGAAAAGAATTCTTATCGATTCTGACCCCCGGAGCCTGAGCGGTAGGAAAGGACGATCTTAAGCGACCCACGGGGAGGATTGAGATTACGATAACGAAACTGCGACGGATCTGGCGAACTGACGAGGATCAGCCAAGTTTCACGGTTACGCTCGAGCCAAGGAATTAGGAGAATTTTCGATGGTTTGATTCGTGAAATATTTTGCGCTGTATAATCGTATACGCGAGGATTATTGGCAAGATTTAAACTCTGTTATTATATGTTGATAAATACGTGTAATTTTATGCGTCCAGTTGAGAATCGTACAAATTTCCCTCTTTAACAGCGTGGGTAAACAAATTTAACGTGGATCAGCAACGTCTCGCTTCTAATCCACCGTCCTACGGTTCACGAACTTTTATTAGTTTCGCAAAAGTGTGAAGAATTCTTACGTATCGTCGAGCAAGAAATATTAAAAAGGGATCTATCTGGTTGCCTCGCGAGAAACTGCATCCGTAGCAAAAGGTGGGAGGGGGAAGAATTTTTGCCGCGAAATTATAGTATGAAAAGTGAAAGTCGGAGAAGGGCGGGGAAAAAAAACGTGCGAGTCCGCGATGAGAGAAACGATCGCAACCTTCTCGAGAGCTAATGGCTTTTGGCACGAAGGAGACTCCGAAGTACCCTTGACCCGGCTAACGGACGGCGATAAATAATTCATCGGCCGATTTCGTCCTATGGACGCGGAGTCGGGGACCGGTATTCGTCGGGAAAATGATCGGGGACTAATTAAGGACCAATTAAGTGGGAGCCTGCTGAATAATACGGTATCCGGCCGCGAGAATGGAGAGCGAGGTCCGTAATTCGGACGGGTGAGAAAATAACCGTTGGAACGCATCCTTGTAATAAAACAAGAAACGCGAAGGAACAAAAATCGCGATATAATCGATCGAAACGCTCGACGACAATTTTCTAATCGCTTGCGCGAGGATTCATTTTCCGAATAGTTATCCGTTGTATCCAGCTGATTTTATGGGGAGGCCGTACGATAAGTAATTTAGTTCCACGAATGATCCTTTGAATTATGATAACGTTGAATTTTGGTTAAATGCATTTACAGTAGTACGGTGTATATTTCGGAAAATTTGAAAGGTGTGACTGTATTTCGAATTTAGTAGGACGATTCTGCGCCGCCTTCGCCTACATACGTAATGTGAAATTAACGAAATTTCTTGTCACCCGCGGGCCTCGTTACTCGCAATACATGCAGATATCATCGTCGAAACGTCGATTACGCGGCAACCGATACACGGAAGCCACGTGATCACCGAAGGCAAGTCCATTTCCTGGTACATTAAGGCCAACAGTTAACGCGACTGTGCATCGCATCCGAGCGCAGAGAAGAGCCCCACCACCACCAGTCAGCGCGCATCGCGTAATGCACGTAATTAATGATTACTGGCACGCATCAAAGCCTCTCATTAATCTCACTAGCATGCCCGACGATGCGCGAAACGTTTGATCGCTCGATAGTAAACCAGCCGATTTCACGGTGCGTCGGTAGATACGGATTCGTTGATAGCATCTAACGCACGGGTTTGCGTTATTAATAACGCGTTTGTCGAACGAGTAGCATTTACGTTCGGAGGTTAACGATGCACTTTGCTTCTCTAACGCGGAACAAACGTAAAAGAGAGAGACGCCCGACAGTGTAGGCTGCGAGCGAAGGGGGGGGCCTCTCCTCCTCCTCCTCCTCCTCATGAATTCGAAACTCGCTACGCGAAGTCGAATTATCGGAAACAGCGCGCGACCAGAAGAAACTCGCATCCTAATACGGAACCGATTCGAAATCGTTAACGAGTTTCCACGACATTAATTCGAGCGCGTAGTCAGAGCGCTGACTGAAAAAGCGCAAAAATGCAAAAATGTTATTTAAAACGAAAAGAAAAAAAAAGAGACCGAGGAAAAAACGACGTCGACCAGTTCTCTGTATTAGGCGGACGAAACGTGATTAAGGCAACGTATCCACGAGCGGTCTCTCCTCGGCGAGAGCGCACGCATTCTCTCCGGTTTCGCAATCTTTGGTTCCCACAATTTGCATTTTCTTAAGTGGCAAAACCGCCCGAGAAGAAAATGTCATTTCCTTACTCAACCCCCGCTCCCCTCGAGTGGGGCTCCATCTCCCGCATTTATCCCCCCCCCCTCTTCTGCTTTCCACTGTCACCATTAATCCTCGCGAGCCTAAACTCGGTGCACGCGGGCTGCCGTGCACGTGCACGTGCAACGCTATACGCGGCGACATTTCCCTAACGTTTCCGCGGGCAAATCAGCGGCGATCTTGCGCGGGCGTTTCAAAGGAGCCGACGTTTTCCCTAAACGGCCAGAACCCGCGTTCTTCGTTACGACTCTTAGAGAGGGAGCATTCTTTCTTTTTTTGCTCCCCTCCCCCCCTCCCTCATCGACCTTCCTTACCTTTCGCACTTTCTTCCTTTCCCTTCGCGGTTTGCGCGACAGGAGAGAGAGAGGTGTTTGTTTTACGAAGAAAATTTTTTCTTTCCTTCCCCACCATCTTCCGCGTGTCGTCCTATTTTCAAACGGACAAAGCTACTTTTCGCAATCAAAATTCGCGATCGTATAGTTTCCCTGGACAGAAAAAAATATGTATCGTGATCACCCTTACTATGCCCAGATAACAAGATTTTTACAACTATCTTCCGTCGAAACTGTAACTACGATCGTGATAAAATTAGCTATCTGAACTAGGTATTTTATGGTAAGGTGGTAATAATTTTCAGTGACTTCCCAAAATTACGTAATTACGGCATACGCTGTGATTCAATGATCGGCAAGAAAGGGACACGGTTGATTAGGTATCTTTGTTCGAAAGATCAACGTACCCAAAGGACCCGTATTACTCCGTACGCGGGAGTACCAATACTCAGAAGAAGGGTAACGAATTCACGTTCGAAACAGGACACAGTTCGGTAGAAGTAACGCTTTGAACCGCGGCGTTTAAAGTTTTCCGACTTACGCGCGTCAATTGCCTCGTATCGCCTAATCCCGCAATTGTATCACCGGCGAAAGGAGACAACACCTTCGTTCATCTATCTCCGTGACAAACGCGAGGTAAGCTTCGTCGATTTCTCTACACCGGGCCCCCGTGTCTCCTATTTGTGATCCCTTTTACGCTCTACATTAGGCATAGCCCCATTTTTCCGACAAAGTACAATAAGCGATTACGTCGACCGGTGTAGTTATAAAATTTTTCACCGGTAATACGCGACGGTATCGTTCCGCTCCTTCCCCCCCCCCCTTATCCCCCGCCCCCGCCCCCAGGCCTGCTCGCCGCCTCACACAATTCTATCCTCCTTTTTTGACCTGACAATAAGACGGAGTGGCGTCCATTGTCGGAGAGCGCAGGACAATTCGCCATGGATAAAGTTAGCCAGCTGAAGCCGATCGCCTTTAATGGATCGTTCGTATATACCGATTTTCTTGGCTAGCGTAACGCGCGCTCTCTCATGGTTCCTCGGTTTAACTTTCTTTAGAACGGCATCATTTCGCAATGACCGCCCCACGTGGACTCCGCCAATGCGCGAAAATCACTTTTCATCCAGCTGCAAATATTCTGGTCGGTCAAGATAATGGGGTATGTCGGAACCGACCTATCGCCGTACGTTGGACCGCGTTCGTACGCGCGGGGAGCAGTACTCGCACCGCGTCCCGCTAATAGTTGGCGAGTAATATAGCAATAGTTGGTGTGTTTTGCCGTTATACCGTCGACGATCATCGAGAAAGGCGTAAGAACGCGAATCGAGGGGAAAGATGCAAGGTTACGTACAATGATTTGGAACAAATCTAGATCATGCACATCTCCGGATCTGCAAACTATTTCTAAAGCAAGCAAACACATTTGATTCCTTGTGAAATAATTTTCAGTAGAATAGAAGCTCTATAATTATTTCGTGATCAGCGACCCGAAATACACTTGATAGAGTAAAAGAAAAGTTTGGAGATCCGAAGATCCAGAGATGCGCATGATCTAGATTTAAGCCAATGATTTTCATATTAAAAAATCTGGAGAAATTGCTCGCGTCCGTATTCCGTATAATTTGAATATAAAATATTTTGCGTTCGATTCGAGAGATATCGTTCTTCCCTCCCTCTCTCCTCTGTTACGTTTAATACGGTAAATCGGGTACTCGATTTGCCAATAGCCGCCAACGAGAGAGTTTGCAGTTTCTTCGAAAAAGAATATTTCGCGAGGGAGGCGATTTCGGAAGGTGTATCCTCGCTCGTCGCAGGTTACTACCTACGGAGAAGGGCGCAGGTAATCGGGGGCAACGAAGGTTGAGCACCCCCCGGTCAAGGGGAGGCCCCTGATTGGTCGACCGAGCCACGCACCTGGCGGACAGCTGCTACGAGCCGACGTACACGCACGCGGGCAGCGCCGTTACCGAGAGTGCGTGTGAATGCACACGCACATGCCCGCTATCTGCCCTGCATCGGTGTCAACACACCGAACGAATGCAGCCTTAGCTTGTGTGTAAGAATATAAATCTTCTTCGTATAAATTAAAAAAAAGAGAAAGAAAGAAGTAGGTGTAACAGTACGTTCGATTTGGGTGTGTGAACGCCCTTACGGGTTTATTCACTTGAGAATGATGGTCAATCGCTCGAATACACGAATATTCGAATAAGTTTCTTCGCGCTGCGTATATTATTCTGCGATCGACAGTTTGCCGACCAACGAAGCAACCGTAGTTCGTTGTCGCGATACAAAGTTAAACGAACCCGGGATTAATAAAAATCCTAAATCTTTGTATTCATAATCGCGACTACGTTAATCGCGATTATTTCGTTCGTGTAAAAGAATTCCAATTCCAATCCAAAATTCAACATCCGAAGTCGACGACAAGTTCGCGTTACTTTATTTATAACTTGAATTACGAGAATTCAAAGTAATCGCGAAAATTAACCGAACGGAAGGACAAATCGTAAAGGTAGAATAATATATCGTACAGTTTCTGTGTGCCGTTCGCTCGCGACACAAAGGAACTGCGATATAATTATATTTCATTAAGCGAGACGCGAAAGGTTCTCTATCCAGACGAATTTCGGAACAGGTAGAGGGTGAAGACTATAGTAGGTACCACGCACCAGCAACTTGGAAACAATGGTTGCAAGGGCTGCCGGTGTGGGGAGGGATGGAAGGGGAGGGGGATAGGAGGGGCGGAGAAAGGAGGGGAGGGGGTTGGTTGGTACGGGCAGTAGCACTGTCCTGGCAGGTCCTTCCACCCAGGATTATGGGTTTTAAAAGCGTGCGACCGGTTTTCGAGCGGCGCTAATCTCATTGTTTTACACACGGAACAGCAATAACGAGGTTGTGCAAGTAGACGAGGGTTTCGGGATTAGGACCTTCAAAAACCTAAATCACTGTCCCCCCCCCCCCCCCCATATCTCCGGTTCGGAGGATCCGTACGAGGTAGCCGGGGCGCCGCGAAAGATCTGCGAAGATAGAGTTCGCCAGGGTCAGAGATTTCCGACGAGCCGATTTCTCGGAGATGAGGAGATAACTGTGGAAAATTATGGGCAGGGACGACGAGGAATTCTCGTGAAAATGAGAAAGTCCCGAAAGATTCGTCGTGAAACAGTTTCGTACTGTTACGCGGTTTGAATATTTTCGAGTTGTATCGAAAGTACCCAAACGGCTACCCTGACGCGATTGGCGGACGTTGTTTAATAGTAAACGGATAGATTTCAATGGCGTACAATTGCACAATTTAATCGTGGATAGTTGAAAAGAAATTCAGATTAGTTACACCTGTGCAAAGAGATCGCGACTCAACAGCTCTGGAATATTTGTCCACACGAGAGTAGCGTTTCAACGATTTCGATTGCGTTACCGGTAATCTTCCTCCCACGAATAAACGGCACGGAAAGATACGAGAAACGAATAGCGCGATTAAGCAAAAATATAAAAATATTTTATCAAGCTACAAACGCAAGAACGACACAAATCCCCTAGATCTAGTCCTGCGTAGCGTTCCGTGATAATCTACATTTTTCCGCGTTCCGCTTATTAGTTACGAACTTCCACCCCTGAATAATAAAAAAAGAAAGAAAAAAAAGTGTTCCTCTTCGCCACGATGGAAAGTCATTTCAGTCTAGACCGTGTACATCATCGAGATCCCGGAACGAAGACTTTTTGTTTCATCGCGAGGGAGGGTCACATTTTTTCCCAAGCTCCTTTTTTTTCACATCTGTAATTTTCTTCCTCGGACGAACGAACCATTCCCTTGTCGTAGATGGAAGAAGGTAGCGCGCGCTACAGTTAAGTGCGGTTAAGGAGGGGTAAAAAACCGAGGAACGAAAGAGAACGATGGACAAGAGTATAAGGGAAGAGGGAGGAAGGGAATGAGAGACGGAGAAAGAAAGGGAGGGAGGGAGGGAGGGAGGGAGAGAGAGAGAGAGAGAGAGAGAGAGAGAGAGAGAGAGAGGGGGGGGAAGGAGAAAGAGACGAGGCACGAACCCCGACACTCAGGAAATGACCCACCCATTGGCGTAGCAAAACTATAATTCTGACCGTCGAAACCATAATTCCCTGGGACCATAGAGAGGAATACTCTCGTGTTTCTGCTGCCCCCGGAACTCGAGGGGGGTGGGGGAACCCATCCTCGTAATTTTGGATCGAATTTCAGGACCAGTCACGCGGTTCGAATTAAAATCCGAGTCGTCGCGCAAGCAACGCTACGTGAGAACACAAATTCGATGCCGCGTCGGTTCGAGGGTACGCGGTATACGAAATAATTTCGGTGAATTTTCAACGTAGATTCGTAACTGTCCCACGCGAAGGAAATCCGATGAAACGACGTTCGGAAAGCCTGACGGGGGAAAAAGATTCTATTTGTATTTATCACGAGCAAAGAAAAAGTTCCGCGTTTGGTTGCCGAACGATGCGAGTCGTGCGCAAAATGAAAGAACGAGTCAGACTATCCGGTAATATTGACACTCTTGCGTTCGCGCGAATGTCCATAGGCGGACGCGGTATAACAGATATTTATAGTAAACGTCAATAATTTCGTAGCGGGATAGTACGCGGGGGGGGGGGGGCGCGTTTTATCGAGAATGCAGTTGTGCAGGGACGCGTGGTTTTCGAGTCACCGGGTATAAGGCGGGCCAAGTTTCTGCTTGGCAAGTGTACGACCTCTCTCTCTCGACCGCAAAATTACTCTATCGATAATAATTATCGCCTGTCTCCGAGACGGTAGAGGTAATTTGCCACGAAATTACTCCTCGGCGAAGTATCGTCTATAAGTTAATTCGAATCGATCCGTGCCCCGCGATGAATGTACACGTGTCTCTTCGTTTTACCAGTAAAAGAACGGTGTCTCGTCTCGTCTCTCTCTCTCTCTCTCTCTCTCTCTCTCTCTCTCTCTCTCTCTCTCTCTCTCTCTCTCCCTCCCTCCCTCCCTCCCTCCCTCCCTCCCTCCCTCCCTCCCTCCCGCTCGCTCTGCCCGTGCTATCTTAGCGAAAAAATGATTTTTCGTTCTCGAAAGTCAAGGTACAATCAACGAAACGATCGCGAGTGATCTAGCAACGGCCACACATGCCAATTTCCAAACTGTTACCGGCGCTGTAATTTTCCCCCGCAATAATCCTACGCGTACGTATATATCGTTTATCTAAGATCGCTTCGCGTATTAATCCCCTTGATATTGATTACGTCATACGCGGGCGCCATGATACGCCGTTAAACGGCAACGCGTACATTCGACGGGTCGTTTGTCAGTGGAACCCTGAATCACGAATTCCCATCGCTCCCGAGGGAATTACATAACCGGGGATACGCCAGCGATCAATCGCGTTACAACGTTAAACTCGTCTCGCAACGAGTTTAACGTTTAAAAAATATCCGTGAAACTTAAAGTAGGGTGACGCGGAGGACGGACGTTCGCAATGGCGATCGCGATGCATTGACTTGAAATTAAAGTAGGCCTGGCTATCTTTCGAAGCCGAAACTTTGTTCGTGACTTCGTCGGAGAGTTTGCACGCCCGAGAGAGAGAGAGAGAAAGAAAGGGGGAGAGAGATTCGGGAAAAGTTTCCGTTTGGATTAAATGCACGAGGTTGCCACGGCGCGGCCAACGCGAACAACAATAGCAAGAACTACGTAGGGACGTAAACTCGTTGGAGGATCACCGGGATATAATCTGGAGGCAGGTACCGAGGTAGGTACCATCTACCGTGAGATCTCCACGGAAATCGGAACTGGCTCGAGGCGGCCCTAATCCGAACCTGATACGACGCGCAACGTAGGGATACATCGTGCACCTTCAGTTATTCGACGAACGATCGTCTTGGAATGTCCGACCGAATTTTCGAGTGGAATGAAATATTTTGTCGAGGAGAAAGATAATTACCATTCGGAGTAAAAAAGCCGCGACGATTCGTGGCAAGAGACGTTCGGTTAACACCGCGTTCCGTGATTACCTTGTGCGTAATATGGCAAGAGGATTAAACGAACATGAATATAAAACGGAGCGCAATGGGAGGGCATTCTTTTGCACGCGCAGCTTTTTTTTCCTAACTTCGCCTTTGGCGCGAACACTAATTCGTAATGCTAATATCACGCGCTAGCTATACGATCACACGTATTTATGTTCTCGTCCATAAACACCTTATTATATTATTAGCGCACCATTGGACGTTAACGTCGCGCAATTTTATTCTACCTCTTCGTTGAGGACAGTTCGTAGGTCGGTGAAAAGGAATAAAAAATATTTTGCCTCTCTTGACCGATCTACGAAGCTTGTCAACCAATGTCTGGAATTATATTCTAGTGGTAAAAGAAGCAACGATTAGAAACTTCGATCCACGAATCAATCCTTTTTACGCCACCCCCTCTACAATCCACTAACGCCCCTTGTATGGTCAAATGGTTAAAGAATTAAAAAAAAAAAAAAAAAAAAACAGAAGCGATATACCTTTATCTCGAAACGTACACCTAATAAAACTACACTGCTCGCGGGCAAGCGAAGCGAAGTTTCCCTACAAAACAAATTGCGCGATAGAACGGCTCCGCCGATAAACGTAAGTAACCCAGAGAGCGAGAGAAAAATAAAAAAGAAGAAGCAGAGGCGAGGAAAAGAAGGTAGAGGGCACACAGGAGGTACGGAAATCAGCGGCATAGAATCTGGAGGCAGGTACCGAGGTAGGCACGATCTACCGTGAGATCTCCACGGAAATCGGAACTGGCTCGAGCCAACCTAATGTAAGCCTGATCCAACAGCGAGCTTTACCCCCACCCCCCCCCCCCCAAGACACCTAACCTGGCTTACATGTTCGCGGCGTTATGGAGCTACGCTGTACCGGACTCGTACACAAATGCATACCCCCGCAGCCGCGTGTGTACGCGCGCGCGCTCACTCGCTCGCTCGCGTTTCCACGAACACCACCGACGCCTATACCTAACGTATCCACGGGCACGTTTTGCCCGATTATGCGAGCTACCACTATGCAGATCGATCCCCCGGGGGTCGAAGGTGAAGCCCGTTTCGGTGGCAAGAACGCGTCTGTGTACGCGCCGGGGATGTGTGCGTATATATATTGGCATTCTGTGTCTCCCCCTTCCCCCGCCTCTCCCTCTTCACCCCGTTTGCGTTATATCCGCGGAATTTTGGATACGAAACGGAAATTGTCGAGAAGTCCAAACCGTTTTAATAACGCCGACTAAACGGGATCCCATATTTTCCATTTTTTTATTTCTCCTCCCCCCCCCAAACGCTAGAGGAATTCCGTGGGGATATTTAACGCGCGCAATACGTCGGCGATGAGATAACGCGGAGAGAAGTAATTTTGAGGATTTATCGCTCGAATCGAGTCGGATCGTCGACTAAATTTATCAGATCGGATTTTGAGGCGCGGGAAACGATGGAGCTTGGTGGGTTATAGTTAGGGTTCGAGGCAAAAGCAGTTCGTTTCGTGACTTCGGACCGAAACCATTCGTCGTTCCTTTAAGGGGCCTGACGGTTGTTGATTAAGGCTCCTGTTCGGAAGGCAGAGGAGGAAGGCGGAGGGTTAGCAGGGGGGAGGAGAGGGGGTCAGGTTATGTCCATGCAAGTTTTACGGTGCTCGAGTATCCGTAAACGCCATATGGCCCCGAAAGTCGCCATGCTTCCTTCGTTTCCTTTCGTCTCGCAGCGGACCGGAGAGACCCACTCCACCATTTTCGTTCACGCTAATTCCCTTTGCTCTGGGTCCCTTCTCCTCGGTTACTAAGATTCCGAGTCACGTTTAAACTCTGACGCGCCTTTTTTTCGAGGGAAAAGTTTTAACGATACGTCATGGAGAAAATGGGAGGCTCTCTCGGAACCCCGAATTTTCTCGAGTTGCGAAACCCAACCAACGATTCGAACAAAGGTGCAATTATAGAGAGAGAGAGAGAGAGAGAGAAATGTATAGATAATAGAATTTCTCACCAAAAGATGCTTCTAATGCGAGTTAATCGATTAGACACAAGAACTGTTAACTCACCTGAAACAGACGGAGAATAAAACCGTTAGTACAACACAGAGATCTTTGGATTTGAAAGCATATAATTATGGACAATCCCAGCGCGGATAACTCCTTTGCGTAATAGCGGAGAGTACATAGAAATTTCCGAACACAATTGACTGTTCGACTATCGGACTATCGAACTATTCCGTCGGGGTATGGGCGACGCCCACATTTACCGTATTTGTGCATCACACGCATTACGCATCGGGCTACGGACACGCTTTGACCAGAGCAACGATTAGCGTTCCTACCAATAACCGGCATTTACCGACACCTCGTGCCGCGGGAGCCTATTTTTTACTCGGAACGCAGGCGAGAGGAACAAAAAAACGCGAGTCTAATGACGCAGGATTACCGCGAGAAGATTAACGCGCGTCGAGATACTCGATAACAAAACGCAACAGCGTAAACGCCGCTCGAGGGGAGTTTTAAACTTCCACTTTTGTTGCAGCTTCTTATTACGCCGGTAAATGCTAGACGTCGTGGAGTACCACCTCCGATAATTCCCGGCTACCGGTTAACGTCGTTCGATATACGTAGCCTTTTCGATGGCTATTATACTTTTTTTTTTAAATTAATTGTTTAACACAGTTTGACCACCTCAAAAACCCCTGTTCGTTCTTTCCGGAAAAAATAAGCTCTAGTCTCGCGTACCCTTGACACGCGCCCTGAAAACCTTCTCTCCCTTCGATTACCAAACGTTATTTTTTTTTTTCTTTTAATCGCGAGCGTCACGAGGATAAACTCAACGCGAAAATTCGCGGCGAGGCCGTGTCGTTAGCCCCGTCATCATCAACGTCATCATCATCAACGTGGACGCGGTACACCGAGCGAGACAGCAGACAGAAACCGAGAGGGTTGGGAGAAGGGGTGTGTGGGTGGGTGGATGAGGCGAGGGGGGAGGGTGCGTTCCGAAACATATCCAGCTGGCGCCTCTCGGCGCTATGGCGGCCGTTATAAGCCCGCTACCAAATCAAGCGTGTGTGACACACTAATAATCGGACGTATATACGGTGTCTATACGGTACTCCCGAAACGCACGTGTATACATATATTCGTCGGATAAGCGGGTGTGTAAGCGTATCTATGCGCGTCGCGATATACATAACCCTAACACACTTCTGTCCCACTTTCGTCGGTGTCCAATACATATGTACGCGGGCGTACACGTACGTACTTTGAACCCAACGCGTGAATCCCTATAGGCATTACGTACGTGTGTATCTTGTTCGGTACACTACGGGTGTACGCGTATAAACACAGGTGAACGTACACAGCGTAATTATAACGAAATGACCGACGTTGATTTTACCGGTAAATTTTCGACGTACGACGTGTACTACTCGTACGGAGAGCAACTGTACGTATATCGGGAGACTTTATTAAATTTCGTTTTATCGATACCCGACGCTCTCATACTCCCTTCGCGTGTCGCGGAGAGCAGCGAGTAATCGATTCACGATGATCTTCCTCTACGTCCAAAGAGAACGAATCCGTGTTGTCACGATGCGAGAGCAAGGAAAAGTCCGCTTCCGAGAAAACATTCGGTATTCGATTTCTCTCTCATTTTCAGCGAAAAGAAGACAGAATAAATTCAAACGATCTAAACGTAAGATCCAGAGAAGCGTCCGTCGATCGGCGATCTCGCTTATCGGAACGGAGGGCGCGCGCGCGCGCGCGCGTACGCGAATTTACGCGCGCGTAAATTCCGTTATTCGATCGACGGGGTATTATAGGACGACACCGAGACGCACCGAGAGCACACGCACACCATCTCGCGCGGCGCAGGCGTATGCGAGATACGCGTGTCTCGGTGGGTACGTATCCGTACAAACAGAAGCAAGGGATAATGGTTAGGAGGAATGGATACATCAGTCGACGCGTGTTGGATCCTAGGATACCGCTATTAGTAGAGCTCCAGGCATAGGGACACATTGTGTATCACGCGAGTATGTGGTATGCATCTGCGCTCGCGCGTAATGGTGTATCCTATGTGTATCTAATTATACGTCCGTGAGAGAGACCGGTACGCATGAATATGTTTCCCGCCGGTGTATCCATTTGCGCGTGTATACACGTCGGGTGCAAATTGTGGAGTGGACTGCGCACGCACACGCTCGCAATAGCGCCGTACGTACGTGTGCCGGAGGATGTAGGTACAAGCGCTGATCATATGGGTTACACATACGTGGCTAAGTACTAATGCTAATCCCAACCATAGATTATGAGACGAGCAGCGACGATCAACCGGAACCTATCCTGGTACCGGAAATTCGTCGGTCCTATACGTAGCTTTTAGCCTTTCGTGACGAGTTGAAGGTCTGCGGTGGACGGGAGAAACGGTGACGCGCCGTCAATTGCAAAAATCCCTCATCACACCCACCCGAACATCTTCCTACAGAACGTTTGGAACAAATCTAGATCATGCACATCTTCGAATCTCCGGATCTGCAAATTATTTCTAAACCAAGCAAACACATGTGATTCCTTGTAAAATATTTTTCAGTAGAATAGAAATTCTACAATTATTTCGTGATCAGCGACCCGAAATACACTCGATAGAGTAAAAAAAAGTTTGGAGATCCAAAGATCCAGATATGCGGATGATCCAGATTTAAGCCACATATCTGAATTTGGTCGTTCGTAAAATAAAAACCTCGTAACTTCCTTCACGGTACCGCTGAACGCTCGGCCGGCCCGTCCGTCCGTCCGTCGAGACGCTCGAAAACGAACTTGGTTGCAATAATAAAGTGGCACTTGTCGACCAATTCGACGATAGGGGAAAGAAAAAAAACAATCAGCTTCGAGAACCGGAGCCAGGTCGCCGTCCCATTTATATCAATTCTATTCATTGCCGCTTTTAACCTAGCCCTCGCGTCGCCATGCCAGTGACTCTCCGCTCTCCGATTTACTTTCGATATGTACGTCCATCGGGTTTTACGAGCCATTACTTTGCTACGCAGATTTAGAAATAATTGGGAGCGCGTATACGCGCCTCTCGTGATATAGCAAATACAATTTACGTTATCGTGCCCCCCCCCCCCCGGCTTTTTCTCGCTCGTTTTTCCCCCTTTATTCGACGGACTACTCCCTTCGGTAAAATTCACGGCACGTTCGACGCAAAGCCGAGAAGGATATCGTTTTCCTCGGTGATACGCGCGCGGTGGTTTTTTCTCTCTGCCGTCGGGACAACATCGTCGTTAGCACGGTGAGGAAGGGCAGGTGAAACGAGGCGAAGTAACGGACCTATCGGTTTTGGTCTTTTCTTTTTTTTTTCTTTATGTCCCATTCTTTTTTTTTATTCAAAGGCAATTACGTCGATCTCCACGAAGGTAAGAGCGTTGCTTTTCTGACGGTGACCATTGCGCCTGGACAGCACGTGAAACTTCGAGTTCGGCAGCTTTCACGATCCGCGGACGAGATCGTCTTGAATTTTCGTCTTAATTGAACCGAGCACGGTGGGCCCAAACGCAACGCCGCCGCACCGTTCGGAAGATACTTTCGCTTTCTCGTTTCTCTCATTCTTTCCTCTCGTTTTTTTTCTTCATCGTTTCTACGTCTCCCTCTCTCGCTTCCTTTCGCGCGCACCGTCAGATATTAACGAGAGAAACGCTCAAATTCGAACGCGACACGCGGAGAGAGACTGTCGGGAAATTTTCGTTCGAACCTAGCGTTATCGACGGACTTAACGATGTCGGCTTAACGAGAGCGTGGTGGATTTCGTATGGTCACGATCAACGACGCTCGCGTCACAATGTGGGCTACGAGATCGAGCATCGAGAGACACATTTTCTCACGACAAGACGTGGATTTCGAAGATGGGAAAGGAAGTACGACGGGCGAAATTAACCTGTGCGAAACTTTGCCTTTAATTCCAATTTTGCATGACCCCCTCTTTAGCGGAAAAAGAACTAATTAAGTCTAACCCAAAGGGAGATAACGTTTTATAACGAAGGTGGTTTTTTTTCTCTCTCCACATTTTAAGGTAGGTAGGTAGGTCTATCTCGTTCCCCCTTTTTTCCATCCCGGGTACCTCAGGCTCCGCCAACGATGACTCGAGGAAGATTTTATGCCCGACAAAGCTCGGGAAAAAAAGCTTCTCGGTGTATACGAGAGCTGCGCGAGTTTAAAACGTTGCAAGTGCCGTACCGGATATGAGCCGCGGACGGAGGGAGGTGCACGGACCGGAAATGGCTGCCCTTACCTCGGCGCGATCAAAAACTGGTTTCACCAGACACTCGAAAGTACCGGCGAGATGAGAGGAAGGAGGGGGTGGAGTAGGGGGGGGGGGATGAGGGGCATACACACACGCGCGCGCGCGCGAAAAAAAAGAAACTCCTCCACCCACCGTATCGACAAACAATAAATAGTTCTATTTGTCCGGTAATTGGGAGTCGCGAGGTAGAATTTTACTGCGACAAAATTCCCTTTACTTTCTTTCGCGGCAGTGTCCCTTATTGAATTTCGTAAATTCTACATTAACGTTGAAGCAACGCAACGGCGTTCAATGTTTTATGCGCTTTCGTTCGCATCGTCGAAATACGGAGTCAGTAACTATCGTCGAGGCACCGTTCTCCGGGAATTTAACGATACACGAGGGATCTATAGCGTCGACAAAGTTTTTGGAATAATGGGCTGGCAGCTGTCGATCTAACGTCATTTAGGTACGTGGCTCGCTACGAACCTGTTGTTATCTCGCAATGTTTCGCGTCATTATACTCGTCTTTTGCTTCGGCATAATGCGAGGGGCATAATTACGATACCTTTGTACCGTTACCGTTAATAAGCTACTCGAGAGTCCCGAAAGGGAGACGAGAATGGGGTCAACTGCTCCAAAAATTAAAATCGTCTCTGTACGCGCAATATTTCAAGACTACGCCGAGCGTTCTCCCAAAAAATTTCCAACGCCAAATGGAAATCGTTTCGTCGAACGTTCCGCGTTGTTTGCGAATCCACCAAGGCACGATCGAGCCACTTTCGAATAATCTTATCGCCCGAAATTTGCATTACGATTACAAAAAAAAAAAAGAACGGTCGTAAATCGATTTAACGATACGTTCCATCTCACCGCTCACAGCGATCGAACGAGAATCGAGAGGAACGAGCGAATAAATACTTAACAGAAATTTAATAACGACGCGATATCGAGTGCAGTTGCGCGTTAAGCGCAAAATAAAGGGTCGCCCGGTCGAACAATGGGTAGATATATTAACGCTGCAACTTCCGGGGGCCCACGATTAAGGAGAAATTAAAGTTATAACTGGAAAAGGAGAACCGCTGCGACCAGTCCATAAGCCAGAGAGGATCTAGCGGCTGTGCGTGTGGACTGTACTGAAATAATGTACAGTGCCGTACAAAACGACGAGGCGAGGGGAATAGGGGGGTGGCGCGCGGAGAACACCGTGACTCTCTCCCTCCCTCCCTCACCGCGTTCCACCTCCTCCTCTGCCTCTACCCGCCGCCCGTCAGGGTGACAATAGTGTGCAAAGGAGATTAACAAACAGAATAAGCTAACGCATAATCGCATTATTTCTGGCTAAGCCGCATTTAAATTAGATAGAAATTCCATTTAACGAAACAATGCAGAGGGATGATGAGTCACTGCCGCCATACGAGTCGAAATAGACGTTGTGCCCCCTTTCGCCGATCTCGCGACTGACTCTCCACCCGAATACACCCGAGGTTCCTTAAAATTATACGCCTCTCGTGAATCTAAAAGATGAATTTCGAAAATTTTACGTCGAAGAGTCGTCGTTTCGTGACGCCGTTTCAACCGTCAACGGGGGAAAAACGAGCGACGCGTCATCGCGCCCCCGTTCACCCCTCGTCGACTCTCTCTCTCTCTCTCTCTCTCTCTCTCTCTCTCTCTCTCTCTCCAGGGTGGACGAAATTCTGAAGCAGCATGTACCGTCGGGAGAAGGGTTCCCGATACAAAAAGAGCGAGCGAGGAGGCGAGCGACGTGCCCGCCCACGTGACGACGGCCATGCTCGTGACGTAATCCTGACGTCAGCGGTACGATAGCGTGCTACACACGCTCCGTCGGGTACACAGAGCAAAATTGTAAACGTGCGCCCCTATTTCTCGATCGACTCATAATCGAATACGGAAAAGTCTATCTACGCCGCGTTACCTGTATCGTCGATTCAACCACCCCCCACTACCGCGGCGACTACTAGTTTCGCGCTAACGATAACGAGAGTTTTTCGTCGCGCGCGAGGAAATTTTGTCGAACGTTCGGCACACTCTTTCGTCGTTACCGTACTACACGCCGCGCTATACTCGAAGATTCGTAATTTATCCCCGAACGGATACGCGTTTACAATTTAGCGAGTATCTCATTTCGTTTCTCTTTACCTGAGCACCGCCACCCACGATCGACTGATAGGCCGACTGAAAGACGCTCCCCAGCTGCGTGAGGCCGTCGTCTTCCATCTGGAACATTATGTCCGTTCCCGGCGAGCCATTGTTGTTGAGATTGTTGTTGTTGCCCATCAACTTCTCCGTGTTACCCACGTCGCGCAATATAGTGTTCGATTGCATTTTCCGCGAGAGACGCAATGTGGCCAACACGAATTCACGCGTATCACTTTTTTCTTCTTCTTCTTCTTCGTTGTTGTTTTTCTTTTTTTTTTACGATGAGCGTCACACACACCGGTCGTTATCGGGGACCGATATCAAATCGCGACGACAATGGCGTCCCAATCGAAGCCGCTCGTCGCTGCTCTCATCATCCTACATACGAAACACACTCCGGTCGTCGATTTATTCTTGCGAGTTGAACGAACGCGAGCAGCAACGCCCGTCGGCAGAAGGCAAAGCCCCGGGAAGCGAGGAGGAGCAGCAGGAGAGCGCGCCTCGTGTCACGTACGAATACAAACTTTCCGTGGCATAATCAGGGACGAGGGTCACCGGAAATAATAATATCAGGCTTTATCTCGAACGCACCGAACATAACGCTCACCGTTGGTCTCTTTAGGTTCGCCGTGGATTAAGCGAAGAACGGTCATCGGAGTCACCTCGCTGGCTCGTACGCAAAAACGTTTACGACGTATTCGAGGTCTCTCTCGAGTCACCGACGCCGCGTGCCACGAGGAAGCATCGCGTACGCGCTTATTTAGTTTACACCAGCGCGCCTTTCCGTCGTCGTCATACTTTCCACGGGGCGTCGTATCGCCCCGATAGCCGGGTAAACCGTACGAAACACACTCGTTTCACGCTCTTTTTTCTTTTTATATCGACCGTGCACAACAATAGCGCCGCGATCCACGATCGAATACCTCTCTCTCTCTCTCTTTCTCTCCCACCGCACGGGCTTTTTACCTTTCACGCTCGAAAAGCTCGGAGTTCTACTCGGCGCGTTTCGCCCGTCCGAATGTGACGCGGGTTTATTCGCGACCGACGATCGCGAGGAACAGCACTAACCGGTTCACCAAAACTTACTCTCCTCTCTCTCTTGTTCGCGAAGGCGACGGGGAGAGCGGCGAAAAAAAGGAAGAAAAGATCGATTGGTACGGAGGCGAAAACGATAAAAAGAGGAAGGGTGAGAACGAGCCGCCACACGAGGTTCCTTCCTCCTCAGGGTACGCGACGAGACTGACGCTTCGCGAGGGGAGGCGTCCGCCTCACCCCTCCACTGCCGCAGCCCCAAACCCCCACTACCGTCGTCCAACGACTCTCGTTTCTCTCTCGCTCTCCCTCATTCTCCCCCCGTTCTCACTCACTCTCCCTCGCTCGCTCGCTCGCTCATCCTCCCTCCTACCTCCTCCCTCCGCCATACCCCCCCCCTCGCCCCTCGTGAGACTCCTCTCTCCCGTGCCCGGAGAACACGAGCGACCATCTCTATCCCTCTCTTCTCGGGCCACCAGCGTTCCGACGAGCCCTCTTCTTCTCCTCGTCCCTTTCGCTCGAGATTCACAGGAAGCAACCCCTAGCGCGAAGGGCCACCGTTTTTGCCCGTCACGACGACCGGGGTACTCGTGTAACGACGACGGAGACCGAGAGCCCTACCAGTGTGGGTGGATGACTCTCTCTCTCTCTCTCTCTCTCTCTCTCTCTCTCTCTCTCTCATCGGGATGTGTACCGTGCCGAAAACATCGGTCCACTTGTTGAGTCGAAAAGAGAGCGAGAGAAAGAGGGAGGAGGAGAGGAAGATTGCACGCAGGGCAATCTTTCTCTGCATAAGCGAAAGTGTGTACGCCGAGAAGACAAAAGCCGTCAACGGAGAGACGGAGTGTTGCGGGGGAGGGAGGGATAAAAACCATCGACGATTCGTTCGCGGGTTTTGCGAGGAATTGCCGTGTACGAAAATACGTATACGTGTACACGGCGAACGTTGCTTTGACATTTTTTTTTTACCCGAAAGAGGAAACTTCCCAGTGGCGAATTTTCCCGGGAGCGAATCACGCGGCAACCCTTGGAGATCCGAGCGTTGCCATTTATTTAATTACTTTTGTATACTAGAATGATTGGCGTTCATTTCTGGTCGTTAACGATTAAGTAAATTGTCAGGAAATATTTTAATCGGTTTTTTTTTATTATTACCACTGTCAATGGTAATCGTTGCACCGTTTAATGCTCCCGGTGCTCCAACGCATCACTGAATTTCACGTGAATTCCTGACGCGTTTCTTTCTATACGTTCGCGCTTGATGGACGGATAAAAGGGAACCGCTCGGATCCAACGATCGAGGATCTCGAAGAAGATACACGCATCGTCGACGGTGGCATAGTTTCGACACATAATATTCCCGCGCGAAGATCGAAACAAAAGTCAATGCGCCCGGCGCGGCTTCAGTTTCTCGGCTGTGGCGGAGGCTGCGTCATCCCAGCGGAAACGCGTCTCCTATGGTCTCTCTCCTCTCCCCCTCGACGTTGTTTCTCCGGCAAAGAAACCTCGACGCAACAGAAAAGTTCTTGGCCACCGCACGTGGTGTGTGGCTTTATTGCGTTCGTCGCGCGGGACGCGTAAGATAAAGATTGCGACGAGAGCGGTGAAAAAACAAGGAACGGTAGGCTGAGAAAAGGGGACGGCGAGGGAGTTTCTCTTGATCGAGGAACCAGAGACGTTAATGCGGCTTGAAACGAAGAAAACCAATCCATCGAAGCCTCCAGAAATTAACTTTTGACTTCTCCTTCCCGAACGGTCCCTAACCCTTTAAACTTCAACGTCGAGTCGAGACGCGACGCGAAGTTTTTCGACGCGTTTCTATGTATTTCCTTTCTCGCATACCTTTTATCGTTGTTTCGCAATTTCTTATCGCGATACTCCTGAAACGAATGTTCGGGTTCAACCGGAGTTCCCCACGATTCGGTCGATAATAATTCCTCGATCGCTGTGAAATTAATTCGCACCGTTTTATTCGTTAGGACGTAACGAAGAGGACGGTGCGGATGGGAATTACTTTTAACCCTCTAACAGGCGAATGAAATTTTTTACTTTCTTTTACTGGCTGACTTCCCACAACAAACTGATCGTATCGTTTGCGCGCGGGTAACAGGAGCAAACGCGCCTATATCGGTGGAAGGTAACGTCAATGACAAAAGGCATGGCTGCCCGTTACATGCTAAAATATTTTGAATGCAAGCGTAAATGAAATTTAATTTAACCCTGCCTTAAGGCGGGCATGCCCTTCAGAGGATTGATCGGCTATAAAGTTAGAAAAACTGCGATTAAAGGGAACGAGATTATCCGAGAGGCGTGACCGTCGAAAAATCAAAACTTCACGGGCGTCTCCGGAGTACACGAACGTACGGGTTGCAGGGCCAAAAGAGACACGGAAAATGTGAGCGAGATGAAATTGCGAGTGGTAAGGATATATCTGCGGTGCAAAGTCGGACGATGTTGTTTAGCTTCGGAGCGACGTTAAATGATCTGTTAGGCGAAGATATCTTTATCCGGGTGAACGGAAATCTCGGTAACGATGCCGCGATTTCGGAAAATCTGTCTTGGGAGACAAACGAGATATCTCGTGGCGCCAAAGGTAGCTCGTTAGTTGGAAATTCGTGAGTAATTTTAGTGTCGTACCCACGCGACTGCCCGAAGGTTTATAATTACCTAACCTCACCCGACCCACTTGGCAAACGAACGAGAGTTCCAGTTTTCCTAACTGAAAATCCGGATATGGTGAGCGAATGCCGAAAAAACTTTTGGTCGAGATAATTCGCGCGGATACGTACCGTGTACGCGCGCCAAGTAAAAGGATCTGACCAATAATTAGCTGCCAAAGCTAAACTCGCCGAGGATCTTGGGCGAATCGCTAATCACGCTAAAATGCCGAAACGAATTGTATATCTTTGCGTACGCTAAATGCAAACGGTGCCAATTTTGTGTCAGTTAAAATACCAGTACTTTTACGTTTACGAATAGTATAAACAAGTGCTTTACGTTATTTTTAGTTCTTGTTGCTAATTTTTCATTAAAGTATACCAATATTACATATATATAATTATTTCTCCCAATTATGTATGCGCTTGTTCATTATCTGAACCCATACTCTGCATTAGTCTGCATTGGTATTATAGTATACACTCAATTTTGTGAGTAACTAACTGAACGTACCGCTGCAACGGTGTTGAAACGAATTGACTTCGATCGTCGTTGACCCCTCGCGTTAACGGATCGTCGATATCGTTTATACTCGATATCAACATTGTATTTGTATTCGACGTTTGCTCGGGATAAGCGCGTCTCGTCCGAAATCGATCCCGATTGATTTTTCTTCGTCCCACGTGGTAGGTAAAGGACGAGTAAAGTCGTTCCTGGAAACGCTTTGCAGCAGTCCGAAAAGTATTCCGGGGAAAACCGAAAGGCTTTCAACGACCTGCACGTTCTTTTTTTTTTTTTAATTCAAGACAATACACACCCAGAGACCGTGAAACAGTATTATCGTAGACAAAAGGGTGCCGGAGCAATAAAGTAACTCCGAAGTCAAAATAAATGACCACCTTGCGGAAACGCTCGTTCGTCAGGTGTAAAGAAACATTGAATGCCCCTGGCTGGTGCTGGCCGTAAAATAATTAAAAGTGACGGGTACCGGTACCATACCCCAATGAAAATAAAACGCTTACAATGGAGCACCAGCAAATGTACAGTTAGGGACAGTTCGGTACCTGATCCCTTCGACAACCTACCTATACAAAGGGCATCGAGAAAAATGTCTTTCCTCCCCGTTAACGATTTCTGCGTACTAAGAATAATTTTTCTGGATTTATACTTTTACTATAAATATTACTTTCAGAATAGTACCGATATTATATCCCCAATATAGTGCCACCCACAATTCAGCGATTAAAAACAGAAGAAAAACAGAAGACGCGTACGATACACGCTTATGTCTTTCAAGTTACAAGTACTCGAATATATGTAATGGGAATGTGACTTTCAGAAGTACATACTGCAGACAAAAAAAACATCGCACTATATTCAGGCCAATACGGTACTTTAATTTCAACGGTGACTTTACCACCGGCGCGGATAAACCGCGTACTTTGTATCGCGGTCGCGTCGGTGGTAAAAGCACCGTTGAAACAAAAGTTTCATTAAGTAACTCTGAAAACGATTCCTCCGTTGATCGTTTCGCGATCGCATCGTTAGGGCGCGAAACAATTCGTTCCGCGATTCGGGATGAAGTTTTTAAGAAGGCTTTGAATCTCGTCGCGTTCAGAATAAATAACGTCGTCGACGTTGAGACAAACAGTTACGCAACGTCGATCGATCGATACGACCGATAAGCTACGAGCCGATCGTGCTAGTTTAACGCTAGGTTTACGGATGTTTCTCGTACACCTATTTCCTATTCGAACACCCGTCGAATTGACGGCGTAAACAAAAATCTAGTATTAACAATAATTATGCACCGGTCGCCGAATCGATCCCACCGGATTATCGTTTGACGAGAGGCACTCGATTTTCTACCACCGTACGTACACGCCAGAATTTCACGGTGCGGCCAAGGGACAACGGGGATTCCCTGGACACCCGCGGCGCACTTGCCGGCATTAATATGGCCGCTGTAAATCTCGAAAGGTACTTGTCGCGCCACTAGACTGCCCCAAGATCACTGGCATATGGTGTCCCCCGAATATCATTTCGAAACACCTTACCCGGGGAAGACTCCATCGTCGTATAAATTTGTGTTCGAAGGTACAGGGCGTAGATAAAAGATCTTTACAACTACGATCGACCGTAGGGAATTGATTAAAGAACCTACGATCTCGGCGCGGGTTAAAAAATACGCGTAGCATACTTACAAAATTGCTGTCTCTTGCGTGGAAATCAGAAACGGTCAACGCCGCGCTGCATCGGTGGGCACTTTGAAGTACACACTTACGCTCTATCGTATTCCGCCTATATCACAATTGTAAGTCGTTTAAGAAATTTGCTACGATCAATCGTAGTTGGACGGATCTTTTGTGTACACCGAGATAGAATTGTATCCACCGCTGTCGAACATTTCTTGCGAAAATACAAGCTGTACGTAAAAGATATTTGCAACTATGATCGATCGTTGGAAAGTGATCTAACGATGTACGATTACGATATAGGCGGGATAGGATAGAGCATACTTTGTAACTTTCTTTCTACCGTGAGGAAATCGCAAACGTTCGACGCGTGCTTCGCCTGGACCGCTGTTCAAGGCAGCGATGGCAAACTACGGCCCTCGGGCCAAATTAGGCCCGCCTGGGGGTTTTATCTATTGATTCTCTCTATTGTACTGGATTCGTTCTATTGTTTTTCTGGCCCACTACGAAAAAAGTTTGCCCGTTACTGGTTTAAGGTATTCTCTATCTCAGGGGTTTTTCAACTGGCGTGCCGCACAAATTTTTAAGGGTTTCTTTTTTTATCTTTCTGTATTTTTTTGCATTAGTACTCCGAGCAACGAACTATCAAAATATGTTCACTAAACATAATATTTGCGAAGAGGTCGAAACAGCTGACCGATTAATGGCCGTTTACAGAACCGAAGAGGGTTAACGGATGCAACCTGTGTCGTCGAAAAAATTAGAGCGATCTATTCACACGCGCGACAACGAGGAGAAACTTTCTCGATTGCCAAGGAGAATGTCACCCGGGTCACGACACAGAAACGATAAGGAGAAAGAAATAAGGTAAAGTGCGAAGAGACCCGATGTAACCCGACGTCGAGAAGCGTTTCGTCATTGAACGGCCAACAAATAATTAGGTAACCTCGCTTGGCCAACTGTGTAAACTGCGCCTCCGCGCGATCATCGGTGTTCTTTCCACGGGCAGCGTGAAGACATCGCGGAAGAATAAGGAAGAGCAGAAAACGGACCGTCGCGGCGCGACGCGTCGTTGTCGTCGTCGTCGTCGTAGTAGTAGTCTCGAGACCGAGCAAAGAAGAGGACGAGAAAGAAAGGTGGAGAGTCGTCGACCCGGACGCCTCTTCTCCTTCGTCGTCGTCGTCGTCGACGCCGTCGCACGGCCCCCCGTTCGAACGAAAAAGAAAGGAGAGAGAAAAAAAAAGAGGAAAGAATCATAAGAGCATGGTCGTTGTCGGCTGGTGCTCCTTGTCGGGCCTTCGCGAAGATCTGACAAAAAGCAAGCTTGGCAAGAAAGCGGAACTCCGTGCCTCGTGCCATTACGAGCGAGCGTCTCGCGCACCACTATCTTCCCCACAACCTCATCTTTCTCCTCGACTTTGATATAATTAAGGTCAATCGTTGGATAACGCAAAAATGACGCGAGCCCGAAATGAATGTAAACAGGAATTAAATCGAGACTCGTCACGCTTAATATCGGTGTCCCCCGTAAAAATGGTACAAACACCCCCTCTTTTTTGGATATGCGAAATAACGTCCTAGATCACGGATTCGAAGCCGAACGACCAAGAGACACGAGAGAGTTGATAACGGTGCGATCGAAATGGGGATTCGGTAATCCGCTTCTAATTTCTAAAACAAAGAGTAGGACGGGACGAGAGAGCCCTTTCTGCCTCGTAGCTAGACGTACGGTTGGAGAAAGGAAAAGAGGGAAAGGGCCGAGGTATATAGTGAGAGAGAGACAGAGTATAATAGGGAGTAAGAGAGATATCCTCGCCTCGAGTTGAGGCAAACCCGAGATCCCGAGTTGGGATGAGTTTCGGCATAAAAGAGAGAGAGAGAGAGGGAGAGTAAGCGGAGCGGGGGGAGAAAGCGAAACGGAGAGGGTAGACGTGGAAAGGGGGCTGAAATTGGGGGGGTCGGAGTAGCGGGGACAGGAGGGAGAGAACGAGGGGGAGGGTGGTTGGAAGGTGGAGGGGAGGGGCAAGGTTCCACCCTGGAACACATTAACTGCAGGGCGACGGGGTATATAGGAGATGGGTTGGGGGCGACGCCACTGGCGTAAGCTCAATGGAAAACGGGGATTGCTCGAGAGCGTAGCGAGTAAACGGCTTAATCTAAACCTTTCTTGCGAGTCAGGAGGTGTACTCGAGTATATCGCGTTGTGTAGGTACTCTCGCCGAGTAAGTACGGGAGGCCTTCGAGTACCTGAAGATTATCAAAAACGAGACGGAGCGACGGAGAAGCTTACGGGAGTAATTGAAAAATCCGTTAAGATCTACCCGCGCGCAGGTCGAATGTCTTTCCGAAGTTCGAGAGCCTAGCGAGAGTTTGGTAAATTAATAATGCTCGCGGTGGGGCGGCAAGATGGTCAGATTAGCGAGAAAACTAGCGTAAGGGATGATAGCGCGTCGCGTCGGTCAGATTAATTTCGACGAAACCGGATCATCGACGGAGAGGAGAGAGATCTCGACCTCGCCTCGCATGCCATTAAAAAAAAAAAAAAGACTAGCGAACGAGGAAATAAATCTCGGCTACCCCCGTAAGTACGTTCCGCGTCCCACACACGTTATTTATCCCTGTTAATTAAGCCACTAACGAAGGGTCAATTTTCGATAGATTTATGCATCTGCGAGCGAGCGAGCGCGCGTCGAAAGAATCACAGCGCGAGTACTGCCCGCTCGCGGGGTAAGTCGTCGTTAGCGTACGTCTCTCTCTCGATATCTAATCTCTCTAATTAATTTTTTTTTAATTTACTCGCTCCAACGAGCCCGCGAACGAGAGAGGAGAAGCGGCGACGAGGAGAAGGAGGAAGAGAAGGGATAGAGGGGGGGAGGCGCAAAAGAACGAACGTTCTCTCATTGTGAGATCCGCGAGATTAATCCCGATTAGCCTTAATCGAGGCTACGGTAGCGGTGTATTTTCCCCCTTCGATCGATTCGTCCAAATATAGATCTGCCTAACGAATCTCGATCGCGTGGCAGCCTACGATGTATCCAGCGGCCACCGTCGATCCGCGAGATCCTCGTTCTGTGCGCGCGCGCGTCCCACGTTCGCGGAATATACACACGCCGAGGGATACATAATACCCGGGGATACGTGGATGAAGCCGAGTGTCCTAAAAAGGAGACGAAAGGCAACGACCATATCGAGAGAGAGAGACGTGTCTCGTTTGCTCGCATCGTGCCATTCTCTCTCCATCTCTCTCTCTCTCCCCCTCTCTCTCTCTCTCTATCGGCTATACTCCTTTCCTGTCGAAACCCACCGCGTCTTATCGATCGTTCTGCTCGACGTCCGACGATTTTCATTCAAAGAAATGCTCTCTCCTCCCAATGAAACCGCGAATATCTCCCGATCGTACAACCCTCCACGCCAGCAAAGTATCTTCTTACTCTCGAATTGCGCGCCGTTCAAAGAACGGACAAACGAACGAAGCGTCATCCTGCTGCCTTTACGGTAAGGATATTTTGTCGGCGGCCCCCGCCCCCTCGGATTGCCGGGAAATCTTTCCTTTCCTCGATAGCTACGCCAATGCGAGACACTGAACGAGGGGTAGCAGGAGCACTAGTAGCGTAGTTAGGGGTGGCACGGTAGGGATGCTTTAGGGTGAGATTTAGTACCGACCTCCGCCGCTTAGTCTACCCATCCTGTGTATAGTGTACGTAGCGTATGTCCCAAACTATAGTCGATACTCGCGAGAAATATCAAACTACTGCAAAATATTGTCCCGGAATTGGCCGTGCTCTCTCGACTTCACCGTTCGCCTTTGTGCTCGAGGGCTGATCAATTTCGCTCGAATTGGCTGATTCGAGATTCGAAAATGGACAGTGGATGGCGGAACGGAAACTCCGCTTAACCGGGAAGTATCTTTCTCGTTTGTGGAAGCGAAAGACGAATAAACGAGAGCTCGGCGCGAGTGCGAGTGCGAGGTCAATCCTAATAAATTACCAGGAAAGTTGTATACACGCGAAGGCTCGTGGTGACTGAACTGTGTAGCGCGGATGCTGTTATCCATCCTGTTTCACCCCCACTTACTGTTATCTTATATGGCTGTACTTAGGGTACATTACCCGGATACGAGAAGGTACCGAGCCCCGAAATTTCTATTAGTTCTACAGGCGGAAACCACTCCACGGAATGGGGGACCCTTAAGTCGCTTAGGGGGGGGGGAGGGTAAGAGAGGCGAAAGAATTCCTCGAACAGCTTCCTCCGGTCTCGCACCGAAGCATCCCGAAAGTTATTCGATTATTTATCGCTCCCTACCTCGAAGTAACGCGAGTACAAAAGGGGATATAACGTATCGTACGAGTCCTGGCGTATACCACCTCCCACCGAAACCAGAAACGAAGAAAAGGGGCAGAAATTTGCGAGCCATTCCGCGACAGTGCGAACGCAACGTAGCGCGTCCAAATATTTCTTTGAATGGCTTGGAGATAAACATTTCACACGTTCTCTCTCTCTCTCGGAACGTCGCCGCGAGAATGGTTCAAAAAATTTTTCACCAAATCCACGATACTTTCCGCGCGGTAGGAGTTAGCCCTAACCGTAGAATTCACACGGATGTTTGCCCAATGTCTTCCGTAGCGGTAGTCGTTTCGAGAGTTCGAAAGACAAGTCGAGGCACTTGGGAAGGATGGGGAGGGGGAAGAGAACTCGGGGGATTGTAGCTCGTTTCGTAAGGACTCGAGGTCGAGAGGGAAGAGAAAGAGAGGGACTGAGGCGAGGGGATGAGGGTATCCTTAAAGAGTACGGAGCAAGAGAGAGAGAGAGAGAGTGAGTGATAGAGAATTCTACTCGGAGGGAGGGACGCGGAGTCAAGCAAACTCAACAACGGCGGCCTCTTTCATCCCCGAAACTTCAAAAGCCGGAGAAGCGACTCACGAATCGCACCATATGCCACCCTTCGTAAAGCTCTTTCCCTCCTTTTTTCCCTCCTTCGCGATAATAAAATTCTAATCAGTCCTCTTATATAGCACCGACAGTTTTCGAAGATTCCACGGTGAGAGGCGGGACGCGGGAGAATATAAAATAAGAAAAGAGGAAGGGCAGAGCGCGAAGGATCCAGTTGAGAAAGAAGAAAAAAAAAACTCGTGGGAGTCAATTAAGGGGGGAGAGAAAGAAAAGAACGGGAACGATCTTCGCGGGCATCCCAACCCCCTCGTTTGTCAAATTTAAGGCTCACTCGCAATTACCATAAATCGACGAATGTATTAGGACGTCGGACGGCGAAGAGGGAGAGGAGGTATAAAAATTTCGATCGGATCAAAATCGCGTTTTCCCCCGGGGAGGTGAGGGAAAAAAAGAAAATCAAGTTTTACGATACGTAATACAAACGGAGGCATCCCGAAAAGATTTAAAGGGCACAGCGTGCCTTAAGCACACGACGAAGCAGATAATATGAGCTCGCTGCAGGGGTGTATGGGTTGTTTACTCTGGGGGCTGTTTGCACACACGATCGCGGCTTTCCGACGACTCTCTCCCTCCTTCTCCCCCCACCATCTTCCTCTCCCTCTCTCTCTCGCTCGCAGGGGTGGACAGTTTCATCCCCCCCCCCCCAGGCCATCCGTGAAGCCGAATTCGATTTTCAGGACGACCTGTACCTTTCCGCCCCAGGCTTGTTGGTTTTACGCCCTGGTAGAGCTGCCACTCTACATTCTTCACGGAATTATAATGACAGCGGTAACTCCGAGGAACGGAACGTTATATTTTTTCTGCACTCCTCCGCTTATCTTTCTGTCTCCGGCTCTCTCCTTATTCTTAACTCCAGAACCGCTCGCTTATCGCGGCATCTAGTCGATCGAACGTTTGGTGCCGAAACCCACCCCCACAAGATTTCGTCGTCTATATTCTATTTCGAGTCGATAAAAAATAGAGCTTTCTCCAAACCTTCTAATGAAACAACTTATATTTCTTAACCCTCTAACAGGCGAATTAATTTTTTATCTTAAATTGCGCAATAATTATGAAATTTAATTTAACCCTGCCTTACGGCGGGCATGCCCTTTAAAGGGTTAATATAATAGCCAATTTCATGTTGAAAACATGTAGTTTCTTTTATTTAGAAATAAATTTATGAAACTTTCATTTTCCCGGTCGTCGTAGGAATAGCGTTAGAGTATCGATAAGGGCACCGCCATTAGTAACCGCAACTTTCGCAAAGTTCGAAAAGTCGAACGTTTCTTCTATCCATGACCACCTGAGCCAACCCTTCCGCCAGACCGTTCGAATTAGCGGTCAACGAAATTCTGCGATACATTATATTTCATTCGTCTCGAAGTGCCTGAGATTGTTGGAATCGTTTCGATCTGTATTCCAGTTCACGAATCGCAATCGTAATGGTACGCTACGAATAATTAGTCGGAAGTATTCCAAGTTAACGCGTTCGTATTCACGAGAGAGCTCCGCTGAAATCTTGGTTAACGCTATCCGGGGTAGTAGACAAATTGTTGCGAATGAAGGGGGAGCTTGTACCGGAGTCGAGGGGGGAAGGGGGGGGGGGGCGGAAGAGAGCCATCCCAAATTTCACAGGCCGGTACGCCACAAATGAAGCACACTTGGGTGGTGCTCGATTTAGCTCGTATCATCCCGCACCCTCAGCCGGGGCTATACGCGTCGTGCAAACAGTGCCACGCATGTAGAACAAACACACGAGCGTGCCTCTGTGTACACGTGTAATATGAAGAATTATATACGTGCTATACGCGCGAAACCGTTGGACTCTTTCTACCGTGTACTCGCGAGAAAGTAATAATAATTTTAGTTGCCGAATTGAAAGGAAAGCGTCGATGCTTTATATGTGTTACGGGCAATATAAATAATTGGGTATTATTTATGATGCCCGGGCAATTTAAAAAGTTACCAAAGGGATATTCAAGTCAGGATCGTGTTGTTCATTGCATTGCCTGTAACTATGTTATAAATAATGCCCAATTATTCATATTGCCCGTATCATATAAATTCTTACGAAAAAATAATACATAGTGTTCCAGAAACGGGAAAGAATTTCGAGGTGTACCGGAAGGGGTACGGGTGGCCGTACCCGTCGCAACAAACTTATTTCCGTCGATCGTGATTGTAAAAATCTTATACCTACACCCTGCGCATTAACGATTCGCGTAAATGTTCTGCGAGATCCCAGACACGTAACGATAATAAAAATTACAAATCGATACAGTGACAAATGAAAATGTAGAAATCATAGAGATTGCGGATATAATTATTTCCATGCTTAAGTGACGGGGCGCACTCGGTGTACCCTGTACAAACATACACGAAGTAAATCGGAGCACACGCTTTAGAGTTTCGCGTGTTATTGCACGCTAGAGTCTCTCCCCGCATACCAACCCCCGGACGCTCCGTCAAATTCGAGGGGAGACTCTCGCTCGCGAATAAGCACCGTCGCGCCGCCTTACGCAATCATCTACGTAATAACGCGGGGTGCGTGCATCAACCGTGCTCGA
Source organism: Pemphredon lugubris (assembly GCA_933228935.1). Taxonomy (NCBI): domain Eukaryota; kingdom Metazoa; phylum Arthropoda; class Insecta; order Hymenoptera; family Crabronidae; genus Pemphredon; species Pemphredon lugubris. The sequence continues at coordinate 23,979,609 of OW121817.1, read as the reverse complement.
GCGTGGACACGCAGGTACGCGGAATATGCGCGTAACCGTAGGGGGGGAGGAGAAACCGTTGAATTATCGCATCCGTTATCTCGATGCAAAAAATTCTCCCTCCTCTCTTCGAACGGTCTCGAGAGAGAGAGAGAGAGTCGATACAAAAAATTGGCGAAAACTAGTGGCAATGCGCGCACAAAAGCATCGATCGTACACGAAAACTATTATTTTCCATTACCTTCCGGTAGTCGAAATCTCCGAAAAAATTTTTTATTGCGGTTTGACCACCTCGAAAACCTCCGTTCGTTCTTTGCGGAAAAGATACAAGGTCCAGTCTCGCATACTTGTATTTGGCCCGAGACAAGACCTCTTGATAATTCATTTTCACGGGGTGAAAAATGAAATAGGTCGCTGTCAAAGCTCGCGAACCGTTCCGACGACGGGCAGGGGTGTCGCGTTAGAATTCTACCCCGTTCCCCTTGTGAGTGGCGCGTGAAACTAAAATTCGACTGGTGCGTTTTAAAACTTTATTTGGCTGAGATGAGAAGACTCGAAAGCCAGCGTACAACGATCCGTTTAACGTCATTGATATGTTAATTGGCGTACAGTTCTCACCGCGGTCGTTAATCCACCATGAAAACGATCGCGGGGTACACGCGAAGTACCCACTCGAATGAAAGCCCACCACCCCCTCCGAACGTGCCACGTGACCCCGGGGCGAGGGGGCGAACAGATAGCGGCCACTCGAAATTTCGTGGGTAGTCGAAAGTAATAGATTAATCTCATACGTCGGGCGGGAAATGAAAGGGCAACGGAGAAGGGAGGGATGGTTAAATATCCCGTGCACGCCATGGAAGACTCAACCATCCATGGGATTCGCCGTATGGGCCAGTTTTGCAACCCTTCGCGGTGGACCGATCGTATCTCGTCGCATTTCGGTGTAATTACAGTCTCTTTGGAAGTGGACACGAATTTCAAAAATAAATATGTAAGATCGACCCGAATCTACCAAGCATCGTAAGAAAAAAAAAGAGATAATTTTCGTTTAAATTTCTTATTTTCGCCCTGCAATCGTGTAATTCGATCAGGCGTCAGCTTACGGCGTTGGGGCGTAAATTATATAATTAATGATTATTACCAGTGGAAGAAGATGTACGCAACGTTGGACTAATAATTGTTTTATGTAATCTTAACACGAGAAGAATAGAAAATTATTTTAAAAAATTGTAATACGATATTCGAATTTTTTAATCTGTCGAAGCACATAGGTGAGCGTTCCGCAAAATAATACCGACGACGAGAGAATAAACAATAGTTTGCCATTACAATTTCGAGGAAAATCCTCTTCCATCCTAGTACACTGGTAATTATTATTGATACATTCCCGGTAATAATCTCGACGACCCAATTAATACTATCGACATACCGATAGGCGCAGTTGCGATACACACAATAATTTATCGCGATAATCCCACAATGACCGTAAACTATCGCTCACGCGTGCATTTTGGCCGGTTGCGCACGGTAGGGGTACGTATACATATTATGTGTCTTCCACAACCAGCCGGTGATACCTCTCCAATTGGCTGTAATCGGAAATGGCACGATAAACTCTGTTTTTTTGTTTATTCCCCTCTATTAAAATCGATTACAAAAATTAAAAAAGATTCTTTAATAACGCAAGAATAAACGATAAACGTCGAATCTATAACATTCGTCCGATAACCATGACAACGATGCCATTTAATTAGGCACGGCGAAATAGGCCACTACTGATTACTATGCACTGAAAAATAAAAATACAATGTTCGTACAAAATTCCAGGTGCTTTAGAGGGAAAGTCTAAACGGTGTAACGCTTAAATCTTCGTAAAATTAGGCTAGCGAAGAGAACGGCTACGTCGAGAAAACGTGTCGCGGTTTCCCACCCATTCGACGTATCGGTCACTGTCTCGCGGAATGCAGTCACTTACAGAGGGGCTCTGATATCACTAACAAAATATCGCCGAAATGGGAAAAACGATCCCGTGCCTCGTACCACCCCGACGACGCGAATGAAAATGGTCCACCACTTAAATTGCGTGGCTTAACGATGCTCGATGCGACGAATTAATGCGGCAGGACGAACAATGCCGGGCGTACATACGCGTTTGCGGTTTGCCGTATTGCTCGAAGGCAGAAAATGTGTGTGTATAGATCATATCGTTCCACTCTCCGCGTTATCCACGGCGACGCGACAACCCTTTCCCCCCGCGTCCCGAACCCGAGGCTACTATCCACCACCCGCGAACATATCTACTCTCCTCTTCCCACCCCCTTCACCCTCAACCCCCCCTCTCCCTCTCTCTCTCTCTCTTCGTACCCCTCGCCAACAACGGGTGGTTTACCCGTTGTAAGTCGACAACTCACTTCATAAACCCGTGCTGTGTACTCTGTACACTGCGGCGAGTTTGCACGGATGGCGAGAGGCGTTGGAAGGAGAGGGGCGGCTGTGGGGAGAACCAACGGAGGAGGGGAAGGTAAAGAAAAGGGAAGGGGGATAAATACGATAAGAGCACGATAATTCGGACCAGGTATTCTCCGCGATTTCAATGCGTAATCCGATTAAGCGATGGAAATTGGAGATACAATGTTTTCTCACGAAAACTCGAATGTTTTCTACGTTAGATGTAGTTTGGTAATAACCTTCGCTCTTTTTTCCTCCAAACGCGTTCGGATGATGTAGCGGCGTGTAAAGTGTGTCAGCCGTTTAATTTGAATGTTACCAAGTCCATTTTTTTATTGCCTGTAGTAACGTGTATAACTTGAAGTTTCCCTGATTTATTCGAAGCACGCTAACGTAGGCGCGTTAGGTATAATCGACCCCCAATGTACTGTTCGCACAATTCTTCGAGCACACCGGTAACGTAGAGTCTGGCTTATATCAGCTCTTTGGGATTTTCAATAAGAAACAACGAATCGAGAGCGTTACGAGCGACAAGGGGTTGATTCGTAACCGCGCTTGGTGAAAAATCGACGTCGCGGAGAAAGTTGCCATACGTCGCGACGACTCACCACACCGATGGTTCGCAAATTTTTCGCGAAAACCCGAGACAACGGAATAAAGTCTTAAGCCAATGACATAAAATTACGAGACAAAATCGCGGCGATGGCGGGATAAGTACAATGGGGCTTTCTTGGCGCAAACCACTTTGCCAACGAGATAAGAGGCGGGGTATCGAAGTGCGTGCACTTACGGACGCGCGTAATCGCGGTTTCGACACCTCTCGCTTTACGAGTCTTAACTTGACATTAGTGGAGCTAAATGCACGCGCAAAAAAAACCATAGGATTTCACTTCGCGGCGCGGCAAAAGTCCGTTACGTCAGCCGCGGCGTGTCCAATAATAGCGTTCAAAGGCGGCGGGCCATAAATTAAGCAAAATTCTTAACATATTTCCGTCAAGAGGCAGCCTTCGGCTCTAAATAAAACGTACCTCGAGAGATTACCGGTTAGATTTTAAATCATAGACCACGCGACGGCTGCTACTTAAACTCGATCGCTATCGCGAAGAAACCCCGTCGACCAACGCCGCGACTTTTCGGCAAAAAAAAAAAAAACTGAGAAAGCTTTTCCGTGTCTATCTTGCGCGGGGACGCGGAAGAAACGAGACGACGGAGGTGGGGAGTGGGGGTGAGTGCGGAGACGAAGAGCGAGAGGAGGGGAAGATGGAAGCGCAAATAGAGACTAAACAAAAGATGCAGCGAGGTAAAATAACGCACCAAAGGAGGGGGACAAAGTAGCATAAAGAGGGAGGTGAGGGGAGGGGAAGGGAGGTGCACGCCAAAGAGGCATTGGCTCGTGTGCTACCAGCAACAGGTGCCCGTCAAACAACGTTCAACGTCTCTGGCTAGGCGTCTCCGTCTCTCCTACCTTCTCGCTGACCTTCCTTCCCTTTTTACTCTCTTTCTCGCTTCACCCTGCACGCGATTCTTAGTAATTGATTCGTTGACGAGACAGCCCCCGTGTGCTCTCCCTGTCGAACTTTGCGGGCCGTTCGTTTCGACGCTCGCTCTTTGCAATCGTTGGAACTCGAATTACTCGAATTCTGTATTTCAGCCGAAATCGGTAAATTCTCGGTCAGTTGGAACGGTAATGGTAACATTTTTTTTAACGGATGGTAGTTGCAGTGTGCAATGATTATGTCGAAGAAAGAGAGTGATTAAAGCTTTTAGCGCAACCCGGAAATGTACCTAAGCGAAAGATACAGAGTCAAGTCAATGTACGATATTCGACAAAATTAATCGATTGGAGATCTTGTAATTTTATATGATGAAAAGTTTCAGAGTATTCCGTCTAGGCTTATTTTAAAGCGCGAAGCTTAATTTTTGCCTACGAATTTCCAATTTATTTCGAGACGGAGTTCATTGACACTTTCCGCGAGTGCTGCTAACAACACTCGTTGTTCGGCAGTATAAGAGTTAACCGTTCAAAACGCAAACACTTTGCGAGAATCGTATTGAAATATTACTCGCTGTTCGTTAAACTCGAAATTAAAAGTAACGACATTTGTCGAACGAAATCTGTGGGGAAATAAATAATTTCAATGTCTACATGTCGGACGGATTTCGCAACGAACGGGGATTAACACGGTTCTACATTGCCAAGCGATAGACGAAACTAAATTTAAATGTTCGTTCGAGCGCACGATCGTTAACATGAATTCTAAACTATCCGCGAATAAATTAAGCCGAACTCGGTGACCGTCGATTTATTGCCAGGCGGTTCCGTATCGATTAATTGAAAGTAAAAATGTACGGTAATTGGGGGGATACGGTAATAATGGGGGCGAATTCTACCTCCTTCGACCTTCGAAAAAAATCATTTCTAGACGCGAACCGTAATTTGAAGGCCTCGAAGACAGACGAAAGATTTCTTACGTACGACGAGGCTCGTCGGAATTCTAGAAAGGGCGGGAACCCAGGAACTACGGACTTTGCGGCGCCTCTCAAATCGACCCTGGCCCTCATTTTTCAAACGATTCAAGTACGCAACCGATCATTACAAAGCACGAGGTTGCGCGATTAAATAAATGACGCGGCATTCTTTTCTCTCGACGTTCGAATTATTTCGTCGAGCTCGATAAACGATTTCCTTTCAAAAAGCCACGATAACTATTGTCGCAGTTTCGAGATTTACTGCGAATCTGTTAAAACGTGCTCAGAGATCGCGTAAATCCGAGGAATGTAATTTAACGTGAAATACACTCGTTACATCGAAATTGCGCGTAAAATTGCGAAGAAATTCCATCTCCCGTTTATATTCATACCTCTCTCTCTTAAATTTCATAGCCCGCGCTGATAAATGTCAAATCGAACGTTAACGGAAAGTAGAACCGTAAAATCTACAACTTTGTAACGGGAGTGACGATTAAAGAATCATTGATCACTTTATCGAGGCCGCGCGCAGGTCGGAGCAATTATCTCCGCCGTAAAATCATAAAACAATAAAACTGAGCAAACGCAATCTCCGTAGTGATCGTGTAAAACGAAACAAAGAAACCGCACGCGATGAGCAACTGTCCGAAAGAAAGATCATATTTTTTTTCGTCGTCGGAAGCTTCCACCACCACGCATTACTCTCGTCTCTCCCAAAGCACTAATGATCATCGCTGTAAACCTTCGGGAAGCCAAAAAGAGGATGTTATGACGCAATTAAAAGCGAAACCTTAAAAGTACCACCAGTTATAATTTCTCGAAGCAAAACACCTGCGATGCCTGCCGTAAACATGGCAGCCTTCGCCACGTTACCAATTTATTCGTTAAATGGAATCCAACCATTTGACACGATCCGAATAATTAAGCGCAGATAAACTATCGGCAGGTAACGGTCGTACGATAAGGTAACGCTTGTTTCGATAGAAAGCTTGTATTATTAATTCTGAGAGGATGAAATTTGCAGTGTTCTTCGACCTGAGCGTGATTCTTTAATTTATCTTACTTTTATTCCAATACTAAGTAGGATCGGTCGCTGGATCAAAGAAAAATATCAAAAAAACATAGTGCCGTAACGAAACGGCGTAACGTAACGACCGAACACCCGACGAGACTCCAAAGCATTGCACCCCCGCCGTACACGCTTACGTCAAGTCACGATACGCGATTACGTTAAACGGCGGAGCGGTGTACGAGAGGCTCGCGAAAACACGGTACGCGGAATCGGTGTTGGCGGCTAAACGAGCAACAGAGTCTCCGACGATCTGCATCTGCCCCTAACGGCGGCCGAATAAAAGAATAGCACAAAAGGGCCGCGATGGTGGCGCGAGTCCGTCGAACGCACCGAACCGCCGCATAATCCGTCGAAAATGAAGGTGGTCCGACGGAAAGAGGCGCGCCCAGTAACCCGTGTAAATGCGTGCCACTTACACGGGAGCCTCGGATCCCGGGTTCGACGGGGCAGGCCAAGAAATTCCTCGGGGCCACGAATTAGCGCGGGAAGCCATCGAAGCACCCATAGCTCGAGCTATGGTTGTTGCGCGTGTACGCGTAGGTACACCACGTATGTACACGTACGTACTATGTATGCAGAGCGCCGAGAGAGAGAGAGAGAGAGAGAGAGAGAGAGAGAGAGAGAGAGAGAGAGAGAGAGAGAGAGAGAGAGAGAGAGAGAGAGAGAGAGAGAGAGAGAGCATGGATAAACTCTGGAAAGGGGACGGCTGCTCCACGGTCTGGCGACCGCAGCACGCGACACCATATGGTCTCCCGATATCCATGACCCCCCTATGCACAAACACGCTTTTCTCAGGCGCTCAGAAAAGATACGAGGATCTTTAGCCGAGGCGGAAGACGAATGCACGGCCGAGGCGCATTCAAAGAATTCAGCCCCCGATAAGATCGAAGAGTCTTCCCGTGAGTAGGAGTAGTGGTAGGAGAGTAGGTGTAGGAGGAGGCTCGTATATCAAATAATCTGACAATTCGGGGAACCGTGCTATCGTTTCGAAGATAATGCGATATCGTCTCGCGGAGAGAGGTTTTGTTCGAGCGAAAAACACGTACACGAGCGCGATGGATGAGAAACGTTGTACCGGCATTTTTTTTTTCTTCGATATTCCTAACCTCGAAGAGAGAACGGGAGAGAAAGATTGATTGGCAAGTACAGTAGAGTCTCGCTAATCCTGATCCCGATAGTCCGGACATCCGGTTAATCCGGATGGACCTCGAGAAAAATTTTAATCAATGACAGCTTTTGATTGTTATCCTAAATTAATTCGTTGGTCAAAAAAGTAGGCTAGCGTTGTAGTATTAATACTGAAACCGTCATTTTTATGGTAAAACATCAGTTTTTAATAGTTTACCTATATCTTGGGTTGGAAACCAAAATAATTGCGGTTTTTTTCGATAGATGTGTTATTTAAAATCCTCAATCACTTACTTGCCAATCCAATAAAATTTGCTTTACAGACGTTGTAAATCTGATCTCCTTAAATCTGGACACGATGGGACCGTACCCCGTCCGGATCACCGGGACTCTACTGTGAATAAATTCGTCGCGTAAGTGGCGTCGGTAAAACGTCGCGATCCGGTATGCCGGGGAATATTTATATTTCGGGGAAGGAGAGGGACCGGTATATTTTCTTACGGGGTGTACCGGTGCCACCGGACACGCTCTAGAGGTCTCGAAAAAGAGAGCCGAGGGTGTTACGGACGGTGCTAACGATAAGTGAAACTCCCATAGGAGCGACCGGGAATACGGTGGTTACAGCACACCCTCGAGGACACTGCGGCGTTCATATCCTAATAGAAACGTAATCGCGTAGTTCTGCTAGCTGAATAAATTATTAGGAGGCTTAATACCAGCGTGGCGGAGGGGTCCACGCGTAACGCCATATCGCATGGATTAACGACGATCTGCACCGTGGGATAGTGAGGATTTATTCGCCCGTGACTCTCTCTCCGTTTATTTATTATTGTTTTGGCCCCATTACCCATTATTATCTTGCGATTCCGAAACGCGCGATGGGGGGCGATATCGCTATCGCGACACTGGTAAAAGAACGTCGAGACGAACGTCGAGGCTACTACGGTGTTTACGTGTCGTTGGATCGCGGTGTCATTATTGATCGTTAAACGATTTACTACCACGATTCTCGGTAACTCGAGGTAACGACGTGTAGTCGGTTTTTTGGTAGAACGAGTTTACGGAAAGGACGTGCAACTAGTCGTGTACACTGAAAATTTGTTCGCGTTCGGTTTTCGATCGAAAAGTCATCGTGAATGACTCGAGGGAAGAGAGATACGGGCACGCACGAATAATTGTCACGCGGTTACGTCACTCGCCGGCGAAGGAATAACAAAAAATCGTAATAATTAATCTTATCGATTCCTCTCTCCCCGACGACGTTATCAAGTTAATTCGAACGCGAGACGTCCAATCGCATGAATCAGTTATTTTTAATCAGTGGCGGCCTTGAATTTCTTCGATCCTCCGCGAAATTAGAGATATCGACGCTTTCCGAGAAATTATCGCTCTCTAATCAACGGCTCTCACGACACGAATTTTCTGACGCAATGGTTATTATTTAATTCGTACAAATTAATAAAATCAACCTGGCGAGAGCGATTAATATCTTTCGATTTTCCGCGTATTTTTTTTTTTTGCGATCAAATATTTTATCGTTTCGAAGTACTCGACGTTTTTTGAACGGAGAATAAATAATTGTATTAAACATGAGAGGATGAAAATCCAGTAAATACGCGAAGGGGATATATAAAAGAAATACGTACCTCCGGCAATCGGAATAATAAATAATGACAACAACAACGAGGAGAGTGTAACAACATCGTAAAAACAGAAAAAAGAAAATCTAGATCGAGCGGAAGAGAAACGGAAATATGGCCCACGACCCTTTCGCAACTCCCTTCGGAATATTTACTCCGTATACCCGGTAATCGTGCAAAGCGATGGCGGTGACTCATCGACGATCCGTCAAACTCGAATATTCTTCCGAGGCGATCAAAAATCTTTAATCGAAATAAGAAGCGCGAAATAATGAACCTCGCGGATCCTTCGATTTACTCTTCCAATAAATCAGTTAAACGGACACGCCGGATAGATTTGAACAGGTGCGGGTGTGTTTGATCGAGCCGAGCGATCAATTTGTTTTCGCATCTTTTCCCTCGCCCCTGGAACGAAAGTCACGAAACGACGGACGCAAAATATTTAACATTCTCCTATCGATCGACATCGGTTATATGTATTCTATTTACAAAAGGCCCGCGCTATCGTATCTACGCACGAGTAGTTCGTTTTCGAGACTCACTCTTTTTTTTCTCCAATTCTCTCTCTCCGTCTTACGCACACGTACCGTAACTTACACGGGTCGAAATAACAAAATTTAACGCTCCAACTCGATTGTTGCTTAATTACGAGTCCTGTTTGCGCGACGCGCGATAAAGAATTACAAGCTGCTCGCAATCGGGCACAGGAATCCGTCTAACGGGTGTATCGTAATTGGGAAGAGTAAGTCGAGAATTGCACCAACCGCATCGTAATCGGTGGGAAATTCTGTATCGTTCTTTTATCCGATACTTCTCCATTTCTAGCTAAGTCACGTATCTTAACACCGTATCGTTCGTTAAATCAACGAGAATACCAAATTTCAATTATCGAGAGACAAAAGTCACGATAGCGTCGGAAATTTCGAAAAAAAGTATGTCGAGTACCGCCGAGGATTAAGCTCACGAGAAACCGTCTCGAAATTCTCAAGTTTTATCCGGTAGAACGTCGCTCGGTAAAATCATTATCCTCCGTAACTCTGCTCGTAAAGATTACGATCGCGAGCGCTCCCTGAGATCATCCGAGTGTGCCTTCCTCGCGCTCCGACTCCGGGGAGCGCAAAAAAAGACTTTAATTTACGAGCCAACCTAATTCTACCGTTTTTCTGTCAGCGGCGCTTATCAATCGCGCGAAATCGCTTTTCGACTCTTACCGGCCGCTATACGCCGAATCCCATCTATAGCGTCGCGATGCGCGGGCGAAATACGCGAACACGCGATACGCGCTCGTGGTATCGCATCGACGCGCGTTTATGAAATTTTTTTGTTTTAATATCACTCACCCAGTGCTGCGTCGTTACGACCTCGCCGTCAGGTCCGTCGAGAGCCTGCTGAGAAGAAAATTAACAATTTTAAGGGACACCCTCGGCAGAAGGATATCGAGAGGTTCGTTTCAACGGTAAATCATGATACCCATCGATCGTATGATTCGGGGGCTACTAATTGCTGATCGGATAATCGATATCGCTCGCGTATTATACGACCCTCGTCCTCGATACCATACGTATACCCGGTGCTACCCGAGTAACCAATGTCCCTTAGCGCGTTCTCTGAATAACGCAATAAAAGAAAGAAAAAAAAATGGCGCGAAAGACAGGGTGGTCCCAACCCCCCTTCGGGAGTATTAAAAACAAGAAGAGAAGAGAAGAGAAGTACTCACGTCTTTCTTTCTCTTCACGGCCGCGGCACCTGAAACAATTAAAATCGCGAGACTTTGAAGTTTGACAGATTCGATACTTGCCTGGCGATAAAAAGAAAAACACGGATCAAGGATAAGCTACTACTAACCGGCAGTGGGGTTGGGTAACCGTGCTCCGTTGGTGCCGGTGGGTGCTACGGGGTTGGCGGCGGGGGTGGGAGTCCCGACGGAGGGCGGTACACCCCGGGTCCCGAACGGGAAGTACGGTGAATCTGGGGGGTAGGTGGCACCCTCTACTCCACCGCCGCCAGGTCCACCGCCACCCCCGCCGCCACCTCCGCCGGGCCCCCCACCTGGTCCACCTACCGTCGGTCCATATGCACCACCGCCGTACGTCTGGAAACAAAGAAAACAAACATTTCTTTTTTATCCTATTACGATCCTTCTCGAAGTAAGAATTTGTGGGCACTCTTAATCGCGTAAGTCGTGAAATACAACGTTAATTCGAGTAACGAGATGCAAAAGAAATTATTTAACGTAATCTTAGTTCGCAGGTGGGAAAGATGTTGTTCAGTCGATAGGAAGACTAATAATGAAAGAGCGTAAAGAAAGGGGTAAGCAAGTTCGACGTGTTTTTTCTTCTTGTTATTCTTGCGTTTTTCGCAATAATAGGATATAATTTACGTGTAAAACGCGAATTTAATCGGCGCGAGTCCCGGGGGGCACTTTGCATCGATTGTGCCCGTCGGAAGGCTCGGCACGCGAGGAACGGGGAAAAGAAAAAGAAGAGGATGGAAGCCAGTTCCAATAAATCACCCATCGAAATCAATATTCCTTATCGGTTATGGCTTAACGACTGCCGATTAGATACCGCTCTCCGGCACCGTCGAAAAATCTATACTATCTCTTTTTACCAAGACATTCGCCATTCGCGAACATCGAATCTTCGAAAAAAGACCGCGACGCAAATATTCTCCCGTTACTTTCTATCCTACGGGTAAAGTGGCGACAGTCGCGATCGTCGACGTTCGAAGTCATCGTTGATTTTTTTTCTTTACGCGAACGGTAAAATTCCACGATGGATCCGAAACGCATTTTCGTTACTCTTCAATCGAGGTTGTTGAACGATATCGTGCGACTTGCGATAAGCGGAAGGTTGCCGAGAGGCGACGATGAAAAATGTAGTAACATTTTACTGCCGTAAGATGAATGCGGGTGCAAGGTCGCCGTTCCTATTTCGCGTTTCATTCGCACGAGGTGGTTACTCGATAATGTTAACGCGCACGGTCACGCTTACAAGAAGAGAATGTTAAAAATGAGCGAAAACTCCGGTACGCTAAAAAGCGCAAAAGACTTTGCATCGATTACTTTACCTTACCGGGGGGACGTCGGTTAATTAAAGAGAATCGTCACGCGGAGGTTTTACAGGGGACAGTAGGAATAACCGAGCAGCGCCACGGGTAGGAAAATACAGAGGGACTTTATCCGTACTTGGGGATAACTTTTCATCCGAGCCCCGCTTAACCCCCTGCAACCCTCGGCAGTTCCTTTGTTTTATATATGTATATATTACTCTCAAGTTATACGCGTACACGTGTAAGAGTGTCCGTGTACACGTACATAAGCGTATAAATACATCGTCGCGAATGAGGGAGAGCGTAAGTGATATTAAAGTTGGAGGTTGGCGATGCTCAACCTTCGTTAAAACTGGTTAATTCTTATATTTGAGGGGGAGATTTTCCGCGGTCTTGCGGGTTAGATTAATCATTTGGAAAAAATTGCATCGTTCAGAATTCGGGGACACGACGGATTCCTTCGTACACACACATATTCGAATGAAACACGGTGCGTCTGTTTAAAAAAAAAGTGTAACTCCGAATCACGATTCCGCGATGAAAAATTTTTCGATTCTCGCGTCTCGATTTTAATGAGTACCCGTTCTCTGTTCAGGTATAAACTCGACGCGGTGGACGTAATATACGTCGGGATAAAAATTCTCCGTCATGAGAACCGCTTCCCAAAAATATCACCCTCGCTAAAGTTTTCGGATTATCTCGAGGGTGGCCACGGGTACGAAGCGCGAGGAGGAGGGTAAGAAAGAGAGTAACTTTTTCTCGGATAAATTTGCCTCTACGACTGCAATAATTATTACGCTCCTATTTCTTACGTAATCCCAGCCTTATTTTAAGATTCGAGCCGAACGGACGAGAGAAAAAGGGGGTCCCGTATTTATCACGAAAATTTTCTGTTCCGAATTGTTAGCGGCGTTAACGAGGTGGTCTTCTGGAAACTTCTTTTCAACGATCAGTATAAACAACGAGATTTTTCCATTTAATAATATGATCAACCGTAAAGTCCGAGATCATTTTGGTACAGGCAACACTTCGACCCTGGTCTTTAGATTAAGCTCTTCGTCGAAATTTGAGGGACGGTTAATAATTATGTTATTACGTTATGCACACAGCTGTTTTTTTACACAAATTTGTACGGTTCAAAATAGTTTTCCTTTTTTGAAAAACCGATTATAATTATGTACGCGACCACGAGCGGTCTAGTACAAATTGCGGTCTTTGGTACCAACGCGTCAAATAAATCCACGTTTTTACCAGAAGTTGGATGTATTTACGTTAATAATTAAAAGCGTATTAGAAATATCGGAATGCTCACCATTCCGTTGTCCATCGTGGGGCCATACGGCGACTGGAAGCCTGACTTTTCTGTAACAAATAAAACAAGCGAAACACGTTTAAAAAAAAAACTACGATCGCACTTCACCCTCGCGCATACGTGTATCGTAAAAATTCATTTTCGAATATCGTTGACGCCGACGGGTTATCGTCGAGGAAATAAAATCGAAACTCCGTAGAGCCACGTCTACGGGACTAGGGGAGGGGCGGGAATAAAAAAAAAAACAGAGCCCCGAGGAGCGAAAACTAACGTGGCTGGAGTCTGTAATATTCCTGACGCGTTAGTCGCGGCGGAAGGGGAGGGAGAGAGAGAGAGAGAGAGAGAGAGAGAAAGAGAGAGAGAGAGCGAAGGAAGGAAGATTCCCCGCTCGTATACGTACGCCGCGAGTCGATACAAAATTAATGCCAGGCATAAATTCGCGATGCGTCTTTATAAATCAAAACCGCGATCGCGCTAAGAATCCGCGCAGGGATATACGCGTTTTCCAACGTTGCGGCTGGTACGCACGCGGAATAAACAACGAGATAAACATTACGAGGAGGTTGCCGCAGTCCGGGGCTTCATCCGTTATTAATGCCCACCCCATATATACATACATGTACGGAACGCGCGTTAACCTACGTGCGCGCGGCGTGTCTTGCCCAAGAAATTTATGAGGATCGGCTGGATTTACGTTTCGAAAACCGCCGAGGAAGAATTGCGCACCGTCGCGCGTTTTACCGTATTGAGATTAATTTTAATTCGACGATATTTTATCCTTACACGCTGTTATTGCTGTTACGTGACGCGAGCGTGCAACTTCGATGTCGTTTACGTTATATCATCGATTTAAAAAAAAATCTCACCCCTCGATCCCCCCCCCACCATCGCGGCGGACGTCGGTATAAAAACACGGCCGAGAATTCAAATTAACTCGCGTTCGTACGGCGAACACGCGATACACCGTGCAAAGTTAATTAACATTCGTTCGTTATCCGTCCTTTCGCATACCGATTCGTACTTTCTTTCTGTCATGCTAATTTGTACGTTACGCGCGTAATATACGCGTGTAATGCGGAGCAGCGACGCGCGGACGTTGCTTCTAAACCCGAAGCAAGGTTTCATTACACCGGGGTAGATGAATATGATTAAAAGTGAGAAAATTATAAAAAGATACGTAGATGTTTTATCCGCTGTTCATCTTAGGTCTTTACTTGTTCCACCTCTGGCTCTAATTATGACTCTGATATCTAGCTAATACTCTTACGCGATCATCGGCGCCGAATAAAGGGAGCGTATTGTGGTATAGAGCCATATGAATGTAGTATAGTGTGAGTGTGGTATGCATTGCGTTGTGCGCAGCGTCTAGGTGCCACGAAATAACAGGAGGCGCGTAGAAACGCAGGCCGTTGTTAAAAATCAATCAATAGATTTATAGTAGAAACGAACGCGATTAAGCAGCCATTATTATATCGTAATCCATATACAATTCATAGTCTTGAAATAAATCCTACGGTATTAAAAATGACATAAATTCGACAAACTTCCGCGTCAACTCGCCAACTTGGCCGGAGATTCCACATTACTCGGACTCACGGAGTTTCGTGAAAACAATCCCTCCCCCGTCAAATTTCGCGTGGCTCGCGAGGATCCCGGCGAAAGGGTAGGACGCGTCGTTAGATAGAAGTAGCGTATTATACATATATATGTATTACCGAGAACGGATATAATCGTGCGTGGACGATAGGGCGAGCGTCCGACTACGGCACGATCGTCCGAGATAACTATGAATCCTAACAGTTTCGGCTTGCTCGTGACATGTTTGCCGAAGCGTGCAGCACCGACTCTGCAATATCATGCATCAAAGGACAAGCTAAACCATGGTCCATCGTGTCATCCTCAGAGTCGGTGCGAGCCAGCCCGACCGTTATGACGTAGTGTTGAGCACCGGGCCTCCGTGTCACGACTAGTTCGTCTTCCACGTTGGCCCCTGCCGACGTCATCTCTATCGGGTGTATCGTCCGATGAAGAATTACACCCTGAATTACACATCCGCAAATTCCGTCGCGTTTACGCTTCAATTCCAAATCCAAATGTAGTGGACTCCCGTGTAACGCGAGCGGGCCGCGAATCGTGCCCGGAGCGTCAGATTCGCGTCGTTTAAACGCGAACTTTAAAATAACGTTTTGGGAAGAAATCTAGATCATGCGCATCTCCGAATCTCCGGATCCTCAAATTATTCTCTAAAGCGAGCAAACACGAGTGATTCCTTGTGAAATAATTGTCAGTGGAATAGAAATTCTATAATTATTTCGTGATCAGCGACCCGAAATACAATTGATAGAGTAAATAAAAGTTTGGAGAACATAAGATCCAGAGATGTGCACGATCTAGATTTAAGCCCCGTTTTACATCAACGGTGAAGCCTAGGGTAACGCGGGCAACTCGTAAAATCGGCAACGATAAGTTTGTCGTCTACGATCTTTCTTTTTTCTTTTACGCGAGAGCGTGGTTTGGAGAAAGAGGGAATTCGGCGCAACGCTGAACGGCGAACGAGAATTACGCGTTACAACCGGGCGGCTGGTCGACGCGATACCATCTACACGGATTTCGGCCGGCATCAATTCGGCATTACACCTCGCAAAATGCGCGACACAACCTCGAAAACCGCGCCCCGCGCCCTGTGCGGCCAGCCGATTTTCACCGGACGAGACACGACCGCGATTTGGTGGTCGCCCCTGGGTTCAGGGTCGTATATCAGCGCGGCTCCCGTCAAATTAGATTTACCGAAATTACTCGTTTTTCAACGCGTTTTGCCGCCCACCGAAACGATGATTGAATAAACGCGCGACAATTACTCCGCCGTTTGACACAATTCAGCGAGTAATTACCGAATCCATCGGGTACTTCTCCCCCACCCCCGCCCCGACATCGATGACGAGTCGCGTAATAGAGAGGCCCGAGGGGAGACGAACGTGGAAACGAAAGTCCGTACGTTCGTTGATCGTTATAAAAGGACATTCTAAAAATCAATTAAGCTCTATCTATCGCTACGCGCTCTAGCTGCTCGTTCTTTCGTCCTGACGTTCCGCGGATTCGCGGGTTGGCGAAATACGAAAAAAAGTGGGGGGAGGGCCAAAAAAAATATCGTCGAATATTACGCGCCGCGGAAATGCCAGACACTTTCGGCGTTGACGATCTCGTAAAAAAGCGCGTGGAGCGCGAAGCGTCGAAAAACAAGAGCGAGTATAAAAAAAAGGGAGTCGACAGAGCGGGAGGAAGGGGCAAACCAGCGCGAACGTATCTATGCGTATGGCGAAACAAAAATACATCTAGGAGGTTTTTTACGTCCAAACAACGTACGAGGAAGGAGAAGGGACAATGTTACGCGCGTTATGACAACGTGCGCTTTACCGGTTCGTGTTAATTCGAACGAGGGGTGTGCTTAATCTGTGAGAGATTTCACACGGCCGAAAGTCCGCAGTTTTTATATTTTAAACATAATTCTCTCAATATCGTTATGCCAATTGCTTCAATAACTGATTTCTCAGTCTTCGCTTGTATGAAAAAATAGTTTGAAACGGATAAAAATGTTGAAATAATAACAATAAAAATTGGTGTCAGAATTGTTTTACCAATGGAAGGTAAAATAAAATTTCCAACGTTGATCGGTGGTACAAGAAGAAACCCCAACACAAGTTAACGAACGAAACACCGAGGCGACAGGGTAAGACGTCAACCCAATCTGGCTAACGTCTGCGAATTTTGGAAATTCAGGGGCAGCCGGGAGGTCGTGGTAAAATATACGATTACACGCTCGATCGAACGTCCTTAATGCGTGCCTGGATTGGGTGACTGCACGTCTGGACTTTGACCCCGGATTCCAGTGTCCACCTTGCCCGACTGTCGAACTTTGTTTCTTTTTCGAAAAACGATCAGACGTCCGATCAGCGTGGGTACCTCGAGCGGGGCAATGTTGCTGAAACGGAGACGAATCTGTTGCCTCGTTTTTTTTTATATCTTACTCGTGCACGCACGCAAACGTGGCAACGTTCAATGAAATCTGGAAGACGCGACGAGACTATTCTCTTCGTTTTTGTATACCAATAGGATAAGGAGCCGAAGGCTAGTCGATAAAGAATGCCCAAGGGATAAGATTGAACGCGTACGAATCGCGCCTGGGTTTCGTCTGTGCTCGAAAGATCCTTCGTCCCGTTATCTGATCCTCGATCGAATTTCTATCTGGTCGCGGTATTCCGCATCGCCACCTGCCGAGCATATAATTTAACCGAGTTAAAATGTAAACGAATGCCAAGACAAAATCTCGGGGAATGCGCCGCGACAAAGGCGAGGCTTGGTAAAACGGTAAAGAGAAATAATGGAACACCTGCGTGCGCGCGCGTGCACGCGAGAAACGGCTTAATTCGATTAGCTTCCCTCGACAAATATCTTCCTTACCACCGCTCCTGAATAAATATTAAAAGCAACCCCTCCCCTCTCTAAATATATTCGGCCAAGGGAAGACGCGATTCGACTATCCATTCTTACACGATTGAGATCGAACGACGCGAGGATTACCGGACGAATCGCGTCGATAGAAACAAAAATGAATCGTGGCTGCGCGAAGAATGTATTTTTCTTTTTTTTTTGTTCTTTGCACCCGATGCGCGGACGTGGCACCATACAAGACCCACGCACCCCACTGACAGGCGTTTCTATGGGAGAACTCGCGTGTGTACCAATGCCGGTGCACGGTGCCACGCGACCCGAAAGGGTGTTCCAGGCTTTCGCAGGTAAGAACGAGAAAGAGAGAAAAGGGAGAAAGAAGTTGGCGGCCAGTAGAGAATAGAGAAGAGGAAGGGAGGGGAGGGTTCGCCACCCTTGGGGCCCTCGACCCCAATGGGGGAGGGGGGGTATGCACACCTATACGGAGGGAGGAAGAATAGAGGAGACGAGGAGAAAGACGAAAAAAATGTAGAAAAGAGCTCAGGTAGCCACCGGTGCTCAACCGAACTTGCGCGTCGGATTATACCGGGTGATTCGACGGTACGTCATTCGGGGACCGTAATTTCGATATCGAGCAGCTTTTACTGGGTCTTGGTCTAGTAAAAAGTTTCAGTCGAATCGCCGATAGTTTATCCGAATATGGGTAAGACGGAGACCCTTTGGGATGCGCGAGGTACGTTAATATTTCGAAGGACAACGTCGGAGCACCCGGTAAATGGGAGATATCGAGGCCCTTTAGCCAGAACCAGGGTTTCAGGTCGCGAGGGTACAGTGGAACCATCGGACTGAGAATAATCGAAAGAACGTGCACAGTCCACTTCCAGATATTATATCCCATCTTGTTCGTTGCTCGCAGGGTTCGTCGGGCCCGAAAACCGCAGGGCATTATACGCGTATTGGATCGCCGAAACCCACGGAGCTCGAAACGAACGAAAGGAAGACCGAAATCGCGCACAGTAGCGGATGCGGATTATTCGTTCCGAAGGAAACAAATGTCCGAGTATTCCGCCTCTCGCGGCGAAACAGAAAAATCCTAGATCGATTAGTCGATTGGATCATATCGCCGTACCTTTTCGTATAATTCGTAGCTTCGAAATTTTGTTTCGTCAATCGTATCAGACAATCGTGTCGATCGGTTGCTTCGAGTACAAATTATCCGAGTCTTAGATCGAAATGATCGTATGCGTCCCAATCCCTGCGATTCATAGAAATAACAGAAAATATCGAGTGTCATGGAATACTGGGACCAGCGAGAAAGAATGGAGGAAACATTCCGAAACCGTTACTTTCTCGCGCGGCGAGACACAACGGCAACGTAAAAATTGACCGTAAAAAGAGCGAACCCAGCCACGGGAAAAAGGAGCCGACGCGGACGGCGCCTAGTATCGCGTTAACCGAAAAGTCAAATGAACCCCGGACGAATGAAAAATTCACCGCGCACGCCATTCCTTGGTTTGTGCGTCACGCTCGCGGGCAAAAGGGAAGAACCGAGAAATGCCAAGAGAAAGAGGCCGAGATATGGAAGGGGGGAGGGAGAGAAAGAGAGAGAGAGAGTAGAGCAGTAAAAAAGAAACAAGCCAAGGAAGCATGGGGGAGGGCGGGCGGAGGGGGGGGGGGGGGGGAGAAATCGTCCGTTGTGCCGTCCGGGAGTAAACGGAACAGCGAAGGTGTATTTTGTGGAGGAGAAGGCTGCCTGCCACGCGACCATGGGGCCCCATGGTGGGGGATACCGACGTGCCAAGGGGCCCCGCGGGACCAAGAGGGTATGGGTCTGGCAAAGGGGGCTCACCAAGGTGGGACGGAGAAACGGGGGAGGAAAGGAGGGGAATGCAGCAGCAGCGGCAGCGGCAGCAGCAGCAGCTGTCGCTGCCAGTGTGCCCCCCTTCGCGTTACCCTAGAAGGGGCCCACCGAAGGACAGTGGCGCAGGCCACGGGGGCTCCAGTGATGCTCAACTCGCGCCATCCAAATTCCTGCGGACACGGGGCGGAGACGGAAACTCATTTTTATGGGGGGGTCGACCGTTTTGTTGGCCGTGTTTCTAGGATTCCACGTGATTATCGAAACTAATTTCGAATATTTCTGAAAGCCAACGATCCGTCGGTAGTGTCGTAAAGAACCTAGAGAAGATAGTTGCTTCTCTCTTTTGGAGATGTTCCAACTCAAGATTCTCGAGGGAAAGGAAGGCTTACGAGTCGGTTACATAGTAGGAACGAGCCGAATCTAAACGAGCTTTTGATCCGTAGACTGTACGCACGTTGCATCACGCTCGTTGCGTGCGGCGATCTCATTTATTCCTGGGACAGCGAGACGTCGTGTGCGCGAGGAACGCTTCACAGGAAGATCGCCAAAATTTTGGCTGACCGACAAATGGACGAGCATGAAAATTTGCGAGAAAAAACCGTTTCCCACGTCGAATCGTCGGAGATGAAAAAAAAAAAAGAGTGGAAAGCGTCCGGCAACGATTTCATAATTGGTGAAAACGGTCGATGCTCCGCCGTAAAATAGCGGGTGGAGTGAGAGAAAAAAAAAAAGAAAAACTGACAAAAGCGCACGCTCGTCTCAATCGTCGGCACGTGGCACGCGGCGTACACGTGCTCCGGTTTCTCTGCTGTCTCTCTTCAACGCATTCCCTTCCGCGCGATGATCTTGACACGCGTTTTCATTCACAAGTTCACGCGAATCAACGCAAACGCCAGGGAGAGGGACAGTTTTGTGGCAGGAGGACGTCTTTTGCATCGCGTCGGGGGAGATGCGTTCAACAGGTGACCACCCTGCCGCGGTTTCCGACGCCATTTTCAGTTCCATGTTTCACCGATACGCGTTCTCACGCATCGAACGAATAACCGCGATCGAGGAGAGAATCCGGGGCAGTTCTATGGCGTTATCATCGACAAAGCACGAATGGGCATTGACACCTTCGTTTTGTTCCACCTCATTCTGGCTATTCTCTCTCTCTCTCTCTCTCTCGTCCCTCCAACTCGTAGTTTAATCGTACCGCCTTTTCGTTGATCCGGAATCGTACTTGGAGCGATACGCGCACAAATTCGTTCGGTAGGGCCGTTTAATTAACGCCGGAACCCCATTTGCTTGGTAAAATAAATCTCACGAAGCGTATCGAAGTTCCGCGAGCCGTCCGAAGGAAGTCTCGTCGGAATCTTGGGGCCAATTATAACCAAGATTCCTTCGGATTCAATAACTCGAGCGGGCCATTGAACGTCGGAGAAGGTGACGCTGGTTCGGGGACAGTGGCACCTGCCAAAAAATCAGAGCCCCCTTTTTCGGCTGGCGCCACGACTCCAATGCACATTTGTTCGAACCCCGGTCGCGTGTACGCAACGCGCATATACATACGTATACACACGGTATATCCGTGTCTAAACATACGTGTACGCCGCTATAGGTGTAAACGTGGGCCAGCAGACTTAACGAAATCTGGCCAGATGTCTATTCCGAACGTGGTGCAGGTCGGCGCCGCAAAGACCCACCACCGGCGTGCGAATGCACTTGCGTGTACTCGTGCACGCGCGTAAATGCCTGCAACATCGCGCATGCTCTCTCTCTCTCTCCCTCTCTCTCTCTCTCTCTCTCTCTCTCGACCTACCAGCTTTTCGACGATTACCGCTTTGGATGCCGTTTACGGGCGGCGTACGAACTCTTCCTTGCCGATTTCTATCGGCAGAAAGCGGATCGATGAAAATCTTTTTTTTCTGACCTACAGCAGTTTTTATATTAGAAAAGAAATAAGTATTCTTAAATTGAAATTTTATTTGTCCCATTGAGAAAAGACGGTACAATTCCAATTCAGAATTAAGTACACCCGAGGGACATATTATCCGAAAAAGTAACATTGAATCTCGAATACGTTTGTATCTTGCGTCGATCGCAAAACGGGAAACTCACGAATCGCAGTATTATATTCAAACGGAAAGGGCGAGGAAGTTGAGAACCGCGATTGCTACGCCAATGAAGCAAGGGGATACCAGGATATGGTACCTCGTAGGGTGGTGCTTTCAGTCAGACTGCTAAGAGACACGACTCTCTAGGACGATAGGTACTCGCCTTTTCGGAAGATGCCGTTTGAATCATGCTACGCGTGCATTTCCGTTCAAGAAATTAAAATATACGCAACGACGAACGTTTCGTTTCAATTTTATTTTACTCGATCGCCTAATAGGCCTCAACGTCACTCCGCGAAACAAATTTGTTCACATTGATCGTGAATCACAGATTTCAAAGTCAGAAATCTTAGCGCCGTTTTAATACGCGGTACGTCGCTCGAGCTAAAAGATGCGCGCGCGTTACGCGTCATCGGCGAAAGGGAGCAATGTGCACCAAATACAGAATCATCGAGAATCTTTTTTTATCGTTCCAGGCCCCTTTCGGTAACCCAGTTCTCGCGCTGGCTAATGGACTTTTGCTCTTCCCCGCGGAGCATCACGAATTTACCGAGAGAGATGCAGTGGAAGGGAGGTGGGGGGGGGGGGGGCGGTTGTGGTGAGGTGAGGGGTAGTGCGAGAAAGAGAGAAACGCAAAAAGCGCGGCGGAGACGAGTTGCCATACAGTCGCGCATACCGAGGGACAGAGAAAGAGGGAGAAAAGGGAGATAAAGAGAGAGTGTTTCAGGAGGATGGTGTTTCACACTGTGGCAAATTCATATCGACCATAACGGGAGCGCGGCGAATGGCGTACGCCGTTCGGTAACGAGGGACTTGCATTAGTCAGGAATCCAAGTCCCAACGTGCTGCAGCGGCGTTGTTTTTCGCAGAGATCGCTGAAATATACACCCTTTTTATAGTCTCGCTCTGCCCCTGGAAATCGCGCGACGAGAGCTTGAAAAAAAAAATAATATTCAAACGCATAACTAGGGATCATCAAAATCGCCCGAACCCCGTTACGATAAAAACACTCGAGCTATGGTCGGGAGCAACCGACCATCGAGCCATTTCAAACAACCACATTTTTTTTAAGAAAATTATTCCTCCCCGCCCAAAAGAGGGGCTCAACGAAATCCCATCCTCTCTTCCTCTCCCCGTTGTTCCTGTATAGTCACCCTGACACGACCCGCGATCCGTTTCCGACGCAATACGGCCAGCGGAAAGGAAAAACAGGAAAAGAGCGAGAATGAGAAAAACACGGAAAATTGAAAAGATACACGCGTAAATATTACTGCGCGCGATTACAAATTTTTGCCGCTGATACCAATGAGAAAACTAATAAACGCTCGAGATAACGCCCCGCGATCCGCATGACCTGTCGACACTGGCGTACGCATATGTGCGTGCGCGGCGAGAAAAAGAGAAGATAGCGCGGCCTACGTAAAAACAAACGGAGAAGGAACGATCATGACTGGGAGAATGAACGGTGGGAGGATGCTCGTTGGCGGAGAAAGGGATTGAGGCTAGGGCGTACGGGGGATGAGGGGCCGAGGGCGAGAGGGGTGGAAGCAGATGCTCATCGGGCCCCTGCTGTAAATGTAGATTATGCTCACCCTTGATTTGTGTGCGTGCTGTGCGTGGAACGCACTTTGGACTTGGCCTTTTCTAAGGAGAGAGAGAGGGGGGGGGGAGAGGGGGGTTAGAGAAGGAGAGAACTGAAAAGTCTTGCAGAAAATTATTTTCGCGCGACGATCGTTATCGCGATGGGAAAGCGTTTCCACGATTTTCATTCTCGGAAGCAATTTAATTTTTCTTCTTAACGTATGCCACGAGTAGAAGTAAAAACATTTTCATTGTTGGAACAAACGTGGACTCCTCGAATCGATTAGAATCAAAATTACAGACAATCGCATGTGATATTGTTCAGAAAACGTGGGAAAGATAAGGGAGCTTTGTCCGTGTTTGAAGTACGTACATTTTCATGCGCGAAGTATTATAATTTTGAAGTCGTGTGCGAGGCGCGTGTACAGAGGCGTATGGAGAAAAAGACCCTGGAACGTGAGGGGAGGGGGGAAGATCAAGAGGGGAAGAAGAGAAAAGAAGAGGGCGGCAGGAAGAGAGGGATACAGTGGGAGTGAGAAAAAGAGCGAGAAAGGGAGAGAGCAAGAGGCAGGTGCATCACGGTGACACTCCCTCGATAATTCTCCGAGAGGAGAGAGAGAGAGAGAGAGAGAGAGAGAGAGAGAAGACAGAAAGAGGCAGACAGATTGTAAGCCACGATCGAAGGAAAAGGAAAGAAGGAGCTAAGTCACGAGTGTTGTGTCTGGAGAGCTCGTTTATGGTTGTTCGCTTAAACTCTTGCTTGTGGGAAGCAGTTTCACAGAAATGGCGCAGTAGGGTCAGATCAAATCGGCGGCGTTTCGCTTCGCGAAGTAATCTTTGTATTACCTGGAAGTCGTGAGCTCCGCGTCGGGATGCAACTACCTCGCTTTACGATCGGGAACGTACTTTTTTTAACGGATATTCGATCGGGAGATCGATTTCAAGAAACGCGGAAGCTTCGTGTATTTTCAGAGAGAGAGAGAGAGATTGCGCAAAGGAGAAAGAGAATTGCCGTTTCGTACATCGAAATGTGTAACTGTTCGAAAGGGTTATACAGCTCGTTATTATACGTAGAAATTTAATTTACCGGTTTCACGTTCGTTCGATGTAAAGAAAAGGAGTCGTATCCGATAAATCGATTAGTTTCTTTTTGTCCGAAATATAATTCGCCTACGGGCAGAGGATAATTAACGCGGGTTACGGGTGTTCGAATTATTGGGTCGTCCGCGAGCAAAACGCGTGTAACCCGTTTGTTAAATATTTTATCGTTTCGCCGTTTCCTGAAACAAACTCGAACTTCAGGTAGATTTTGCTGGTGAGTCACCGGAGGGTAATTTTAGATCGAATCGGCCATTAGGATCGCCCGAGCATTCGCCGTATTACGCGTAATTTCAATCGGATCATTTCCTTGCCGATATACCGACAAATCACTCGCGGCGGAAGAAAAGATTTCGAAATATACTAAGGTGCACGGTAAATCAATATCGTTTCGTTATTCTGTACACCGATAATCAGAAATTAAAAAATTGAAGATCTCCGCTCGATTAAACGACCAGCCACAGCATGATATTATAAAAGAGGACTACAGGAGACCGGAGCATGGTTCCGAAAGGAAGAAAATATTTTTAGAGGATACTACGGCCAGTACTATTTTTGGATACCCTTGCACTTGAACGATCGCCCTGACCCTTAAGAAATTAAACGGTGTACGTTAACGCATCGCCCAAAAGTATCTACCGTATTCCGAGCCAACGAATCACCGACTTTTCATTACTCAGATTTCCAACACAATTTGTCCAATGCGTCATTGTTGTACCGACATGATAGTATCGTTAAAGCGGTCGAAATAACGTTAGGCTCCGATAAATAATTCTCGGCGCGCGACAAAGTGTTCTGATTCAGAGTGGCAATCGTTGAAATTAATCGGCCGAAACGAGGAAAGAATTAGCTGGATTGTTACCAACTGTCGTCCGCCTCGGTGGAACAATTGACACTTAACGAACCTGACGCTGTATTTAAACATCGGAATAGAAATGCGTAAGACAACGATCGATCCCAAACGACTCGCAACTTAAATCCTAACGTTTTCGTAATTATTCTCCGAGCTATTTTCGAATGTTACCGAAGAGCCGTACGAATAATAAATCTTCGATGAAATTCGACACCGAAGCTGATTTTATCGTACACGGTAACAAACGGGTATACGTATATTTAACGCGATAGAATTCCGAGTAACGCGGAATGGCGAGCAAACTGCATAAAATAATTCTGTGGCTTCGGCGTTAGTCGGCAGCGCTGAACGACCAAGTACTTCCACCGTTTTCCAAACAGCGGGCGAAGCTAAACAAACATCCGAGACTCGGTTGACCAACTATCTCGACTAACGTGCAAACATCTGAGCGTATCAAAATCTATCCCAGTCATCCCGTAGAATTGTGTAGCCGTTAGTTAAATTACGTGCAATCTAGGAAACTATGCGATAAGGATAGAAACAATTTATTAACCCGTATTTAGAATTATTCGAGTCGGGTCAGAAATCTAAGTTGAAGGAAAAATCTGTAATTAAAGCTAAAATTCTCAACGCCCAATAACGCGGTGAAATCTGTAGATAATGCAAATGTGATACATCGTGTATCTCCCATGACAATTGCAATTTCGAATCAATCTATGTTGTAGTGGGCAATAGAGCTGACCACGCGTCCGTGATCCTGTATCGTAGATTAATCGGCATTATCTGCATTACGTACGATAATATTTTCTCGTAACCGATAAAACAAACACGTATTGTAACGGATCTATCAAATTAATACCCGAATTATTGTAACTACACATCCGCTGGTAAAAGGAGTAATTAACGATTTCTGATCGTTTTGAAAATTGTCAGAACGAAGGTTCGCGTTAACATTTGGCGAATAATTCACCACATTATTTTACAACTTATCGATATTATCATCGAATGTGAAATTCTATGTTATTAAAAGTTATGATTTCCATATAGATGAAAAAAATTATTCGAATCCCTTTCGCGTTGGATTAACACTAAGTTTACAGGACGCGTCATTTAGACGCATTCGAATTTCATGCGAAAGATTACAGACATCGTTTACATTTTCTTCTACTACTTGTACTGACTTTTATCTATTTAACGAGACAAATACACATCAAAATTAATTTTCTTCAAAGTTCTCAAATTTTGAAATTCTCTAGATTGCATACTCCATATGGTCAAATTGACGCGTATCCGTAGAGATAGGTACACATACGAGAAATGTCCGTAAACCTAGTGTTAACAAACTCAAAGGAAACGTACACGTGCCAGGAGCAGCGTCAGTCCCAACTCCGTAAAATGAGAACCCCTTACGGAGCGTATCGTGCAATTCTGCAACACGAACCTTCTGAGAGCCGCTTTTCTGGCAGGTGTATGAAAAGAGAAAAATAAAGGAAGAAAAACGAAAGAACCCGCTATTGGTCCCTTCTCTCGCGATCTCTTGGAGGCTGACTGCCCGAGAAAAAAACCACGGATTTATGAGCCTCTTGCATTACGTCCGAGCGATTAACCTCTAACGATTTCAGCGGCGTCTCGGCGGGGACACGTGGTTCCACGAACAGAGGCTCACCCCGTAACTAATAACTCGAAAGCTCTCGAGTACGCTGCACGAATTCCGCAACCGATAACCGATAGAAGAAACCTTGGAAACCCTCTTTCCCAGCGTCAGCCCCCTTTGGCGTCGCCAACACGTCACGACAGTCTCCATCGGACGCTGTTGCACATGACAGCGAGCAGTTGGGATGTGTGTCTAGGTTATGTCGACTTACGTTATTACGAACCGTGCTCTCCACCGCGATACTCTTTACTCCTAACCGTTTCCCCCCACCCCCTGACGAACGGGAATAACGATAGAACGAATAAATACGGTACACGGTGAGCACGGGGGAAAATGCAATCTACCCCCGGGGGGAGAACTAGTTAGCTACAACGGGGCAGCACTGTCCAAAGCACTGACAAGCGAACCAAAACACAGAGCCAGGTCTGTCGGGGCAGTCGAGAGACAGAACCCCGAGAGATTCTTCTCTCTGGCGCGAGAAATACCGTCCTCACGATTGCCCCGTAACACGCGAGACACCCAGCGGGTTTTACTTTAAATCACCGATCGGCAATCCTCTCGGCGCACTCGAATTCACCAACAAAAAGGGCCCACGGGGTCGAGATTCAATGCACGGGTGCTTAAACATTTCTCTCGCGAGACAACACTAGACACACAAGGGGACTTCCTCCGCTCCTGTTTTCACGTCACACGACACCACAATCACCCCCCGTAACGCGTCCCCCACGGTAAGACGAATCTCGTTTCGACTGTCGACACTCACCGGGCTGCTTGTTGGCGATCTTATTGAAGCAGTTTTGAAAGACCTCGTAGAGATGCATCGGCTCGTCGTCGCTGGCCGCCATGTTTTCACGAGACGAGAAAACGAGTGGACGTCCGTGGTTGAGGCGAGTGGGCAAGGTTTCGCGGTGCAACCGCGCGCGGAGCCACCCTCCTCTCGGAACGGTCACGCACACTACTGAAACGCAACGCCTCACCGATGTTGTTCTTATAGGGAAACGGTGGCGCCACCGTGCGAGCACGAGGTTAACGGATCGTTGCTACGCGGGTACATTTGAATGCGGTTTCTCTGTACGGCGAACCTTCGGAAAGAGACAAATCAAACATGTTTCATTATTTCAATGTAATGTCAATTCGTTATTATTCGTTCGTATTTTATTGGAAATTAAATTCTATCTTTTCTTATGCCGTCAGCATAACGTTGAAAATTGGACTAAAGCAAGCGAGTAGGATAATTCTGAAGGAAACTACGCATCTTTTATCGAGAATTGCATATAGTGTTTCTAGATGTGCAGTTGAATGAATTGTGGGAAAGGAACTGTTGTAAACGGGAGTGCAACTTTTGTCCACTTGTGATTTTTACATAATTGTTTTGTTACTATACAGCTATTTATTCACAAGTAAAAACAGTACAGAATAGATCTGTGTTGGTTTTTGTGTATTAAGTATATATGGTATACTTATTGTTAGCATAATTTATTATACACGTAATTTAAACATTTGTGAGTTCGTTTCATTGTACAGTTACGTTATTGGCTTCGACGTATTTTGCGAAACCGTCGGGAAAACCTTGTTACGGCGAATTTTTAGATCGTGAATACTACATCATTTTACCGATGTCTATATATATATACATCTTTGATGCAAACATAATGAGTACATGCATTTTATCATCCCGAGGTTTTCGTTATTGCCGTATTCATATCGACAAAATTCCACCGGTCACAGCGACCGGTACGAGTAAAGAATTATTATTTAAATAAACGTTATTATTGTTATTTTACATATTTGACTTTTGTTTATGCTGCTCTAAAATAGATTTTCTGTTTCCTTTCATTTTCGAGGTATCGAGAGAATCACGATTTTCTGCGTTTCGAAAAAACGCATCTTTCAGATATATCGAATTCTTGGTAACCACGTAGTACCGTTAAACTCCGGCAAAATCGGAATTTTGCGGAATTGGGTGAGATATGTCCTCGTAATCTTGTCGTCCGAATCCTAAAAGAGTAAACTGTTAATAAATTTTGTTCCGTATCTTAACTATTGCAAGCGAGAGACGAACAAAACAAAGTACAGCACAATCACAACTGTAGACGGGCTAATCCCAAATAAATTTCAGCCAAGCCCAACAACCGAAAATCAGCAATGCTAAACATGCTTATCACTGTGGTACCTTTAATAATAATGTAGGAAACAATTGCATACACATACTTAAACCAAAAGTTGGAAGAAGCAATGCGGCACTACAAAACATGGATCTGTATCCAACGAATTACTGACCCATCGGAGGATTCTGCGCGAACATTCTGGATAAACTTCCACCTCTACCCTGGCCTATCCGTAGAAGGGATACGCACGTGAAAGCACGTACGACCAGGTTTATGATCATAATTGCCGGACCAAACTTCTCAGATGAATCTACAAGTTGGTGCTATCAGATAGATACTTCCTCTACATAGGGAGGTTAATGAACATTGTAAATCCGTCGCGTTTAAGGTGTTAATCGAGAATCAAACGAAAGACACCTAGCTAACTTACATGACGTCGGAAAGTAGATCGCTAACGTTATTATGTCGAAGAATATGGAAAGCACGTTTATCAACAGGGCCTAAAAGTTAAATGCTGCTGTTATAAAAACTTTTGAAGAACAAAAATTATCCAATGAATATACGTAACGCCACATTGTAAGAAAGTCTCTTACAAACTGTAAAGGTTCATCCGATTCGATATTGTGAATAGCCCATAATATGCAGATGAAAAAGAGAAAATTGTAGAACATCACTGACTTGGGACACCAGGCTCCTTGAATACTCCTAGAAAGTGTCTCGTCAATTATGAAGTATAAACATATTTTATGGACAATATTATTATACCGCTAATAAATTTGAAATTTGTAATAATATAAAGTTGAGATCCTCACCATGTTGTCAGCACAAAATGAATTGCAAATATGATCTGAAAAAATCAGGTAAGATCATAAAGAATGATCTCCGATAACATATAATATTATTGTGTCTTTCGCGAAGATGATTAAAAGCAAAGAAATATTGCTACAACGCGGAATTTCGTAAACGCGATTACAACGGCTCTGGTAACAGGAGAAACTTGTCAGGCAAGTTCTAGAATTATTGCATTGCCATCTCGGTTTATATAATTCCAGAGTATCGTGATCTCGTCGTATGTGGACGAAAAATGACATACAGTTTCCTATGGGGCATGATTAACGCTACGAAGGATTATCCGACATCTGTTTTTGTAATCAGTTGTATTAAATTACAACCGCATGAATAAGCACGACGAACAATGCGAAAAAAGCGATAACGGAAAGCGAAATCCGAATAAAAAGGAACTAAGTTGTTTGAACATTAACTCTGTTTCGAATAGGAGAAAAGAAAACTATTCACAAGGGGAACACAAAATTTGACGACGATCACAGTAATATTTACCTTTAAAGGAAAGTGTGATATACTACTCGTATCCGGCATTTTTAACTCGTCAGACCTAAATCCAGGGTTAACTGAATTCTAATTCTGATCTGTTACTTTAACAACGACTTTGCCCTTTAAACTACGAGCGATTGCCACTTATCTGCGGCTATCGAATATTGTCGTGTAGATCTTGTTGGACCGTTTCCTATCACGAAACGTCTTGTTCGACGCAACACAAAACACGAACTGCGTATATCGCGAAATTCACGAAAACTCTTCGCGCACCGCCATCTGACACAGTTAGTCGAAGCTGCATACAAAATTAAAAGCTAACCTCTCTTTACCCTGACAATCAATATTACGACTTTACACTGGTCTATCGCGCGATATTCAATTATTTACAAACTTGTCTGGCTTGAAATTGAGGTCTCGTTATAGAGGTTTAAATTTGTAGTCAACGAAACGCCGAGCAGAATTACTTATAAGATAATTGAGTTTCGATGCGTCGTTGTTTACAAACGCAACGAATATTATGAATTTTATTTACGCACAGCTACTATTTGAGTGCTCATGAAAAATAGTACAGTGATTATGTATAAACACCTTTTCGCGATGTCGGCAATGACTATCACTCCGTAAAGTTAAAACCGCGATTATAAATTACTCGCGCCATTTGTTGAAACCAAAATTTTCAATGCAAAGGCACGGGGCAAGATGGCGCTGTGAATTATTCCAGAAAATTTGTGAATCGACCCATAGGGTGATTAAAGAGAAGAACAAAAAAGAGTGATAGTAAACATGACGGAATTTAGGCTTTAATTATAGTCAGTGTTTCGCTAACAATGGATTACATAAATTTTAATCGACACTCATTATCGGTGATGCACAGACTATTCATAACGTTGATAGAGTTTGTTTATTTCGAGATCGCTGGCTCGGAGTAGTTCCCTGGTTGGGAACAGAGGAAAGATACCGCCACTTATGCCGTGACCCCTAAATTCCACTGCGTTCACTCTCAAGATTAGTCGTCTCTCTGGTAGTGGCAATCAGTAGCACCTTTTTATCGTACACGCGTGAAAACGAATGTTTTGACCACTGTGCGTACGGTGAGGAAGCGAATCGCTAAAAATTGAATTAAAAACGTCACGGATAAAACATGTTACGAAGGACCAGTCGTTTGACGAAACACTTGCGCTGTATAACTAGAAGTTACCACGATGAGGTGGCTATTATTGGTACTGCCCAAGAAACTAGCTCACCGGTGTACCAGGTTAGAGCAACAGTAGTATTTCTTCCATTCATAAAAACAACGCTCCGTTTCTCAAGGATTTCAGCCACGACTTTTTTTTTGCTGGTGTTTCACTTTTGTTTCGCTCAGGGTAATAGAAAGAATAATACAACGGGCGCTCGATGACGCAACTGCTTATCTCACGAGAATGATAACCAGAACTTTTCGTTTGAATACAAATATACTTTTAAGCGTGACCTTTATGCTACGCGACTGAACTGTGTACAGTGGGCGCGTATTCCGAACGGATCGTGGCAAACATGTATTGTGTTGACGCAGACTTATCCGCGGTTTACTTTAGCGCATATTTTTCTTATGGAAATTGGTATTTTGATGAATGATTAAGATTAAAATGTGATCTCCAACAAATCTCTTTCGATAAATGTTCTTCGCGGTATTAACATGCGTTTCGGGAAAAGTTTGCAATATTAACAAAGTTTATAGTAGAACCGTGAGGGTTTTGCAGCGGTAAATTGACGAAGAAAATTTTTAGGAAAATTATGTACAAATGAAGGGCGTAGTGGACGAATTAAAAAAGAAGGTCGAAAAGATCGTGGAGGGTGGGGGACTAAAAGCCAGAGAGAGACATGTCAGTAAAGGAAAACTCCTACCAAGGGACCGTATTGACACGCTTCTCGATAAAAGCTCTCCGTTCCTCGAATTTTCTCAACTCGCAGGCTTCGAGGTGTACGAGAAGGAAGAAGTGCCGGCTGGTGGAATAATCACCGGAATTGGTAGAATCGAGGGGTAAACATAATATTCGCATTCTCTTTAATCGTTAAGTATATATGAAATAGTTAATTTAATTTTTTGACAACCATCCCGTCAAAGTCCATACCTCCACAAAATAGTCTCAACTCTGCAATGATTTGCCAGGACGGAATGCGTTATAATCGCGAACGATGCAACGGTAAAAGGTGGTACCTATTATCCGATTACCGTAAAGAAACATTTGCGAGCTCAGGAGATTGCCGAGGAGAATCGATTGCCCTGCGTGTACCTGGTCGATAGCGGCGGTGCAAATTTACTCAGGCAGTCGGAGGTTTTTGCCGATAAGATGCATTTTGGTAGAAGTTTCTACAGTCAGGCAAAAATGAGCGCAAAGGGAATTGCACAAATCTCGGTGGTGATGGGAAGCTGTACCGCAGGTCCGATCTTTTCTACCCTCTCATGTCGCATTTTTTCTCGCACAATTCGATGGTGATTGGTGTCGAAAATTTGCAATAATTAATTTACGTCGTACTTCAATTTCATCGTCGAATTAATTTGCGGAACAAATACAAAACTCGCGCGGTGACATTTTCTTTTGCTCGCGTAGGCGGCGCGTATGTTCCGGCTATGTCTGATGAAAACGTGATCGTTGGGAAACAGGGTACCATTTTTTTGGCCGGTCCGCCCCTGGTTAAAGCATCTACAGGCGAAGATGTTACCGCTGAAGAATTAGGAGGTGCATCGCTTCATTGTCGGTAATTAAGAAGAACGTTTCGACGGCGATGGGATTACGATCAGGAATATGATTTTGGAATTTTAGGGTATCCGGGGTCTCCGATCACTATGCCGTGGACGATACGCACGCTTTACACTTGGCACGCGGAATCGTTAAAGATTTAAACCGACAGAGACCGATGGACGTCAACGTCGACAATAACATCGAGTTACCCGTCCACGCGGTGGACGAAATTTACGGTATCGTCGGCACGAATTTGAAGCGACCGTACGACATCAAGGAGGTCATTGCCAGGATCGTCGACGGTTCAAAGTTTCGCGAATTTAAAGCCCAATACGGAGAAACCTTGGTCACTGGATTTGCGAAAATCTACGGCTATCCAGTGGGAATAATCGCCAACAATGGAGTATTGTTTTCCGAAAGTGCCCTCAAGGGTACCCATTTCATTCAACTGTGCGCGAAAAGGAAGATACCACTTGTTTTCTTGCAAAATGTTACGGGTACGTCCTCTCTCGCTCTACCGCGATCGCACCGTACAGATCTACGAATGCAAAAATAATAATGCTTAACGTAACATTACAGGATTCATGGTCGGTAAAGACGCGGAAGCGGGTGGGATAGCCAAAGACGGCGCAAAAATGGTAACTGCCGTCGCTTGCGCACAGGTCCCAAAAATCACGGTAGTAATCGGTGGTTCCTACGGAGCTGGAAATTTCGGTAAACTTTCTGAAATGATACGCAAGTCTCGCGATGCGGTATTCACGGTTTTGATAACTATATTAACGCAGGTATGTGTGGTCGGGCGTATTCCCCAAGATTTATGTACACCTGGCCTAACGCCAGGATATCCGTGATGGGTGGAGAACAGGCGGCCGGTGTGTTGGCACAAGTCATCAGAGATCAACGTGCGCGAGATGGCAAACAGGTACGGATCCGATATCTCGTCTCGTCAGATTAATCGATCTAACTCTCGTTACTGTTTACAGTGGACCGCGGAAGAGGAAGAGAATCTCAAGAGACCAATCATAGAACAATTTGAAAAAGAGGGCCACCCGTATTACGGCAGTGCGAGGTAAATTTCTCCTTGTTTCTTAATTTTGCGAAGCTGGAAGCTTACGAGTACAATTTTTCACAGGCTTTGGGACGACGGTGTGATCGATCCCGTCGACACGAGACTGGTTCTTGGTCTCAGTTTGTCCGCCGCGCTCAATGCCCCCATACCGGAAACTAAATTTGGAGTTTTCCGAATGTAACGTGTGTTCAACGGTACATTCTGTTTCCTCAAATCATGCGAGTGCAATCTCGTTCTTTTAACGTGTCATCTCTGTGCGCCTAAAAGAAATCACGAGCCAAAGATATGTATGTATATTTTTTATATGGAATCGCCATGTATACTCAATCGTTAAACATTCCAAATATATGAATTTTGTTATACACGCGTATGTTCAGTTTCCCACCGCGTTCCCCCGACGAATCGCATAATCGATAAGGGATTGTCATCGCAAGCGGTTAACGCAACAACGGTGCACAAGAATATCGGCGCGTCTCGCTCTCGTTTTTATTAAAACTTATTTGACACTTACGGTTACGTTATAATTATGTTGAGATTACGGTAGTACTTAATTATTTACGAATTAATTAATCACTTACGTCATATTGCAATGTTACACCTCGTCGCGCGACTAGGTCTTCGGCTTTCTCCACTGGCAAAGGCCAATTTTCGCTTGGCAGTGCAGCGATGTCATTATTGTATTAACGCGGCAGTTATTCGCAAGCGTGTACCGCAAGATAAAAATGAGAGAGACAAGAGAAACGTGTAATTAAAAGGAAAAGGATGATGGGAAAATTCGGCGGTCGCGCAGCGGAGAAATTTATCGAGCACGCGTTTTACTCCTGCTATGCGCGTTAATGAAAACTTTCTGCTGTCCTCTCTTTCGTGGAATCTTCTCTCCTCTCGTCAACTCTTCGAGAAGCGTTGCAACGAATTTCCTTATATCGTATTATCCTTCCGTCCGTTAAGATGACGGGCTCTCCGTCCGCGGTATTACTATCACATAATCGTGGATCGATGTAAACGGGCGCTTTGCGTCGTTCGAGAAGAAATGAATTGTGCTAACGACGTCCGAGTTTTTGTTAGAGACCCTCGCGTTCCTTTCCTCGCGGTAGTCTCTGGTCGCTCTCGTTGCACATTCGAATCCTTCCACCCACCTCTTCGAATCTCCTCCTCGCCATCAAATTCCACTCTATTTACACTCGGCGATCGTTTGTCGGCGCTCACGTCGCTCTTCGTCTTCTTTATAAGAATTTGTAGAGATAAAGGAGAGCCAGTAGAAGACTCGGGGTCGCCGCACTGGGCGAAGAGCCGTTGACCTCCGTCTCGGTGACCTTATACTTGAATTGTTCCTTGACTTCTTCGGCTATGAAAGCCCTCTCTTCGGTTCTGATCGTCGTCGGTCCAGCCTGATCACCCACGTCTTCGGCTATCACCGCCCTAGCCTTCGTTCGGTTTTTCCCTCTTCGTATGTACAGTTCCGAAAGGGCTGTTGAAAGTTTATAAAAAATGCAGTCAGTTGGATTGCAGAATCGAAATGTTAGGTAGATAAGACGAAATGTTAGGTGAAATAAGATGGCATTTGCAAAAATTCATAATTGTTACGGAATAGAGAAATACTGAATAAGACTCTAATATACGTCGAGTATGGTAGGTGGACGGACACTTATGCGACCAACTGTACGCACGTATCGTATGTACAATGCGTACGCGTGTCGATGAAACGACAGTAAACAAATGCTGCTTCCAGGAAGTAACAGGTGGCTTATTTACCTTTATCGACCACAGCGTCCTCCTCGAAGTCGACCTTTATGAACGTCGACATGGTTACCTCGAAGACCTTATTCTTGTCGGTACTCGAGACTTCTATCGCCCTTCTTTTTCTACCGAATCCTACTTGCCCGTTGCTGCACTCGATCTGAAGCAAGAGCGACACAAGTGAAACGACGAACGAATGAACGCCAAGCGGAGAGAGAGATAAATGAAAGAAATACAACTGAAATGGCGATGCAAAAAGATTACATAAAGTTACGAGGACTTTTGCTAATGACCGTGACAATGTACACAGACGCGTCGCGCCGAAGGATGGACATACCCCTTGGCATTTGTCCAAGCAGACATTAACGGTACCGCGAAACTGAACGTAAGTGCTTTCCGGGAACTTGAAAGCCCGGAATTTCGCCGTCAGGAAGTCCCCGTCCACGGTGTTGAAATTCTCAAACAGATAGGGATCCACGGAACAGCTGTAGGCAAACAGACGATAATGAAGGAACTCGTACGTTGACACTGACCGATAATACTATTACGAATCGTCCGAGAACGTAAACGTAAATTAGGCATATTTATAAAAGTAACGTTTATTGCTAAAATATAGAGACAAACAAAAATTAACAACTACCTATCGGCAATGTCGGACGCCAAAAAGGCAATGAGATACATAGACATTCGTAACAATACTAAACACGCTGGCGGGTAAAAGAATATTCCAAAAGTATCGTTACCCGTTGATGATGATCGTTTCCTCTTGAGACTTAGTGTCGGTGACCAACATATAGGTAACCAGCAGGCCATAAATCGGCGCCGAATCATTGTCCAGAAAGATCTCCATTTGCAACGGTGTACCGGGACTGACGTTAAGCTCTCCGGTTACCAGGGTCCCACCTTGCCTGACACCCACCCCCAATATCGGTACCGGTGCAGATCCCGAAATCTCTTCCCTTATGTCGATCACGCTATTGCGGGCAGAGAGAAAATCAATTAGATTCACAACACCGCTCGGCGTAGCGATTTCCTCGATATCGCGTTACACGGCAATAAACGCAAATCGAGTGACCGGGGGCACGCCAAGTATTTCTCAATCAATCTGATATTGGAGCGCGAGCATCTGGCGAACAGATCGATCGTTCGAAGTGGCGCGAACGGTTGCGATTCTAATGCAGATTCTATCGTGCCATTCTCAAATGTGGAACGTCACGCCGCGTTAAAGTACCTACGATCTACGATGCGTCGATCCAAATGCTTCGTCGAACAGTTATCTTCGTTGGAATATTCGACCCTGTTTCCGAACCCACGGAAAAAACATTGAAAGTCGCAATATCATTCATTCGGCCTGGACTACTTTTAATTCTCTCAGAGTCATCGAGTAGTCGCGCGGTCCCGTTCACGAGGGGAGCACATCTGCCGAACGACGTGTATCGGGGACGACGACGGAAAGAGGAAAGAGGTTGAACGTCGTGCGACAGAAACGGTCTCCGATCAGGAATAATAGGATACATTTTTTTGCCACGTGCTTGCTGCTGCTCTCCGCCACCGTTATCACCGATAGATCGAGTCGTCGTAAATAAACGACGATTAGAGTATCTCGAGAATTCTCAAGTTGTTCGATCCTCCGCAACGATAGCCCGTGATGCTCGATGATCCCTAATCGCGACGGACGTATCCAATTCGAGAAGCGTGCAATTCCATCGGCTTCGCGGAAGCCAGAAAACAGTTATCAAGATCGAGGAAAGAATTTTCCCGTGCGTGGCTGGCCGACCTTCGGTGGATCGGCTGCGAAAGATACAGCGTGATAATTCAACAATAAAGATTGTACGGCTTCCTGGTTTTGCAGGCGACATTGGAAATCCAAAGAATCCGGCGCGCTAGGCGAACGGCGAGGGTACGATCGATTAATGCCAATAAATTAGCGCCGTAAACGAGAATTCAGGATAAAAATTCCCACGCGACTTCTTCTTCCCCAGTACGTGTCCACCGGGGATACAAACTCGAAGAATGTCGACCTGGCGTAGTGACTTTCGTCGACGGCGACGGGAAGAAGGAACAAGGAAGAGGAGAGGAACCCCGTGACAGCCGTCGACTCTTGTTGGAAGCTAAAATTACATTACGGGTTTTCTGCCATCTGTCCGTAAACGACTGGTATGCAAATACGTCCGTCGTCGTTCGTAAATCACAATTTGGCAAAAGTTTTTACCGGGAACGAGTTATCGCGTCGCCTCCTTCGCCGCGCGAATGGAATTCGAAGGTGGCTGACATTAATCCGATACGAGCTTCGTTTCGTCGATTCCCGCGTTAAGAGGGTACGTAACGGTAATTACGATTCTGCGTACGAGGCGAAATTGTGCGGCAACGATAATACAAAGGTTCCGAAGGCGTCTTGGTATCAGGGATCGAGAATCGTGGGGACACGTGTCAAGGATTCTTACGGATATAATTGCGCGAAAAAGGAGGAGCTGAAACGGTTACTAAAAGATACTCGATGCAATTTAACCCTAAATCGCTAACCTTATTTTTACACCTTTTTGCATTCTTTACGACTATAATATAAAATAAAACTCAAAAGCCTGACACCGCGACGCTCTGAGTCTCAGCCCCTCGTATCGAAACAAGGGAAGTTCTAGTCGCGGAGTTGTACAGTTGTGTCAGCGTTTTGCCACGAGTATCCAAAGAATACGAATGACTCGCTTAGGTGACTTTTATGCAGAGCGGAAAAAGGAAGGAGGATCCTCCGACGTGCACTTCGAGGCTAAAATTACATTTCAGGTTTTCCACCACCTGCTCTCCCAAGTCCGAGAGATAAATGGGGCGAGAATCACGAATCATCTCGTTGCCCGCGATTAGCGTCACATCTTCGAACGGCTTTCGCGTATTCGGGTCAGATATAACCATGGAACAATCTTCTCTGCACGAACTTGATGTATTACGTAGATCGGTGCATCAGCCAGCAGACGCATTTTCTGCATCGCGTCATATTTCGCGTCCGACTACTTCGATGGTCCTCGAACAAACATGCTAATCGTAATCGTTGAATTAATGATGTGGTATCTTTTACAACCAATACCTTTTTGAATCTAAAATACGTTATAGACCGTGATGGAAATAGTATTAATCCAAATGCGAGTAATGAAATATTAATGATAATATTAAATCTGAACTTGACCAGGTAATTTCCACTTTACGAAGGAGAGTTCGGAACAGCGTGGTTAATCGTAATGCTTTTAAGATCATTGCATCCATATGTCTTTCCCTTGAAACGATGTTACATGGCGTTAAAGTAGCGATCTCACTTTGCGAAAGAAGAATCGGAACGAATTAATTCGCAAAGGTAGGAACTACCTGTAATACACTATTTTTCATATTCGTTTAACGACGAATATAACCACCGTGCGATAAAAAATGGTATAATCTTAGAATTTATGTCCGACAGATTTCCCAAATTTGAGATTCAGTGTGTTCTAAACTGTTCTAATCACCCTCGAATTTGCGATCGCTCATTTCCGAAACAAAATTCTATTCAAGCTATTACACTCGCATCTCTCGTTTACCCAACAACGCACCGCGTTGCGTCGTTAAAATATTTCACGTTGCAACGTAACTTCGTTATGACAGCTCTATTCGCCAATGCGATAGGTAACGACGATGTTCCCTACGAGGAAACTCTCTCTTCTCACGAGACGCATCTTCCGGGTAATTAGTCTTGCCTCTCTTCCGCGGGATTGCGACAGATCATTTAGTATCGTACAGGCCCCGAGAATTCTGTACGACCAGCGCATTAACTAATCTTTTACCACCGTGGAACGATTCAACAACTTCCAGTGCTCGTAATTCGCGCGAAGAAAGATCCGTCGAGAGGAGAAGCGTGCTTTCGATTCTCCTAAAAATCAACGGATAATATTTGATGAAGATGCAACGTACTCGGGTTCCTGAAATCCAGCAGGTAGGACGCTCCGTCGTACGGCGGTGTGATTGGCCGCGATCGAGATTCCGGGCTTCACGACCACTTCGGTGATAACACACTTGGCGGTGAACGTGTGCTTGCTGGAATCCGCGGGCTCCTCTACTATTATCCGATGATAGTACACCTTCTGGCCCTGTATATCATTATACAGGTGTAATTTCGCTCAGAACGTATCGAGACACTCGGCCCACGGAACCGTGAACTTGCTTCCCTTCGCTCGGAAGCAACGTAACCGTCACCGAAACTTTATCATCCGCTGTTTACAAATTAATATCGATATTTGGAATGAACGTTCTTTCGTTGAGAGTTATAATTCGTGACGTTTAACGGTGGTAACCTCTTCGCGTTATACTATTTCTTTGATCGGACGAGGATTAATTATACAACGACTCGAACAAAGTGGTTTACAATTTCTTACATCCATCCGTAATCTCTTTCCTACGTTTCGCTCTGGTCCAATGGCGTTCGCTTATTTCCTTAGATAAACACTTTCCAAGTCACGTAAATAGGAAGTTAAACGCAGAGACCGTGGAATTAATTTAGGCTCTTTAAGGCTGAACGAAATCGATCGAGCGTTATAAATTACTCCTCGCTCCGAGTAGAGTTAATTATTCAATTATTTTAATTATTCGTGGTTTATAGCTGGTTTGTGGCTTTATCAATGATCAGTCTCGTAATTATGCCCTACCGTGACTTTGTTAACGACTCTCGTGATACCGCATCGTAACATGTCCTGTTCCAAGAGCGATAATCTAAACGTGGCGACGCCGTCGCTGAGTTGGGGCTTGCAAGCTTCGTCTGGAATAAAAATGTTTGAGTACGTGTATGATACGCGCACATTTGTTTATACCCCCTCCCCCACCCCTTGTCTGTCCCTCGTGCGCAATTAATACAAAATCTGTAGGTACGTAAAGGACGAAGTAGCGACGTTTACCTGGAAAGTCCTTCAATTGCTGGAGATATATCCTTGCGCGCGGACTACTCCTCACGATATCAACTTCCATCCATTGTTCCGAGCATCTCACTTTGCTTTGAACTGTAACAGAGCAAAAATATAATCTCTTACGGGGCTCTAGTGGGACTCTTGTCTTAATTTTCCCCGCTACCATAATCACTAAACAACGAGAAGAATCTTTGCGCGTCGAACGACCGGATATTGTGATTCGACGTTAATTCTTTGGGGTTCGGTGGGTTAAAAACTGTCCCAACGTTTGCTTAATTTTTTCGGGACGTATTTTAACCCATCTCGAAAAGTTGAAGTTATTCATACTTATGCAGTTTAATGTTTTATTAAAAAAATTGTCCGTCAGTCCGCAACGCTACGAGCCAACGGTAAATGCGTAAATAAATGAAAAGAAAAATATATACAAATCAAAACGCATTAGGAAGTGATACAATGAATTTCTACCCAACTTTGGTTTTTACTATCCATCAAATCGTGTGCCCGAAGGAATTAAAAAAATATCGTCGCCGGGAGGGGTAGGGGGCGGTTAGAAAGAAGCGCGGCACGATCCTGTCCAGCGGTAGAGGAAGAGAAATAAGAAGTCCGGCGTAGCCGCAAACTAACTTGCAGTATACCACGGTAATTGCCCCATAAAGTCGTAAACGTCTCGACCTTGAAAAGCGAAGAGCTCGCATCCGCGCTCACGAGAAATGCACGTTGATGTATATCCCGACTGGGTTGGTCCCTGTTTATTCGCGGAACTCGATGATAGATACTTTCACCGTTTGCCGGGTAATGTCCAGGGGGATACACCGAAACCATCGGTTTATATTATCGCAATACAAGAGCGGCGCTCTGTGCTATCCGCGATACCGAAGAAACGAGAAAGTCGCTAAACACGGTGGAGAGAACGATCTCACGGTTATTCCCCGTCACGCGTTTACTCGAGATAAACGAATTTTTGATCGCAAATCTCGAACGGAGATAAACGTAATTCTTAGTCGCGACGATAGTTCGCGCAGTTGGATACTAATTTCAATCGTAATCGCCGGAAATATCGTATTCCATTCCGCTAAACCGTCCTAATAATTGTATTTTACTTGCAAATTAACGAGCAATTCGCCATAAACAACCGACATTCCGTGCGCGATTTATTTACCGGACAAATCGTATCGGTCGATAGACCAACAAAGCTGAGGTAAGAAAGAAGAAGAACAATTTTCTCTGATACCTTCTAGGACATAATTTAGCATTAATCTCGACGGATAGTTCGCGGAGTAAGTAATATTTGCTGTCAGGGGGGTAGCGCACGCACTCCACTGGCAGGTTTCGCGGACCGAGCAATAATTCACGGTGAAGTATCATCGTCACACGCGCAACGCGGTGTTAAGAACGTGCGGGAACGTTACCCGCGACAAGAGTCGCGAGAGGTATCGCGCGCGTCCTGCGCCTCGCGCTATGGCTCGGCCGTGGAGGATAAGCACCTGGTGGCCGACAGCCACCGAACCTCCACGTTCCCGGCTAGGATTCCCCGTAACGAGCGACGCGCGAGACGTCGCGGACATCCGCACGCAGGTGAGGGAGAAAAAGGAGGATTGTTTCGTCGAAAACTAGTCTCGGTATCGGTAGGATTGCTTGATCGTACTTTCCGACTCTTTAATTAGTGAAGACCCGCGAACATCCTTTCTGATCCATCCTGCACGAGGACCAGCCCCGTACGGGAGAATGCGAGGAAATTGATGAGTCGTGAGCGAATTATAAATAAAAGACTCGAGCAAGTAATAGCGTTGTCGCCAAATTCATCAAAATCAACCGAGCTACTCGATATCAAGAGACGGGGTCTTGTTTCGGGCCAAGTACAAGTACGCGAGACTAGACCTTGTATCTTTTCCGGAAAGAACGAACGGGGGTTTTCGAGGTAAACTTTGCACCTTGGTTCGCGTCCATTCGCGCCTCACCGAGGACCGGTGATCATCGATATTAATTTATCTATCGATCGTATCCCGTCTATCGTTATTTGCAATCGATTCCGATTTATCCATTGTTAATACTTGATATTCGCGTGCTCGTATTTACGCGCTCTAACGGGGAAAGAAGTTAAGTCCCCCATGATACGGATATTACATCCGCGGCTAAGCAAACAATGTCCGACTGGATACCCAGCGGATAATGTTCAGCATCGCGAAGCGCGGCAAGAAGAGACGCCTCCTTTTATTTTCTCCGTGCGCAAACACTCGCGTTCGCGGATCCCGGCGACATCACGTCCCGTCGCGTTGGTCAAATCGACCCCGACCGCGAAGGACTACTCGATCATCCGCGGGACCTCGTTCTACATTGGCTGTTATTTGTTTTATTCGACGCGCGTAACTGTACCAACGCTAACAGTACTTACGCGAGAATTCGCGGAAGATATCGCGCGCGTCCGTCTAGTGCGGTGCTCGGCAAACTTATTAGTCAAAAGAGCCAAATGTCTGTAGTACAACGATTTAGATTTCTTTTGGGAGTCAAATTTATTTATACAAACTTTGTTTTTAGAGATCGGTTAAAACTAGGTATGCCGAGTAAAGCTGAATATCATACCGTGGAGTGTGCTGTGAACTTACAAAGGTGTCACCCAGTGAACCTTTCAGTGCTTTACTTTGGAATACTTTATTTTAAAAATTAAAACATTGTCCATTAAATTAAACTGTCAAAAATGCAATTTTCAACACGTCATTCGTGGAAGTATCGCGCGTGACTCACGAGCCGCGGTATGCAGTCCACTGGTCCAGTAATTCCTTCATATCCGTAGATCGGCGACCGTCACCGTCGTTCCTCCTCCCATTTCTTTTGCCATTCGTCACCTTTGACTCCGTCGGGTATCCGTGACGCGAATTAATGAATAAACATTCTCTTATCCGCGCATGCTTTCTGCGTCTCCGGGGGCGTCGGTCGGTCAGTCAGTCAGTTTGCGCGCAGTTAACGCGTAAATTACGTGACCGCGCAGCGTGTCGCTTTCAAAGATCCTGGGGAGGGCCGGCGCGGCACGACGCGGCGCCGCGCGGCGGTCTTTTCCATTAGCAAGTTTAAACGCTCTTCAAGGTAGCACCGCTGCCGATCCTCCGCCGATCTCTCTCGCGAAAGGTCTGTGAACTTGAGCTTCTCATCCTCCTCGTCCTGTTCCTCCGATTATTTTTCTCCCGTCGCGCCGTTCCCTGACGCTTCTTCGGATATTCCCTCCTGTTGTTTCTTTTATTTTCGGTATCCACCAGCTGTTTTCTTCTTTCCTTTCGCGAGACCGCGTTCTTGCCAGCGGTCTCGTTTATTTCTTCTCCGTTGCGCGGGGCACCGCGTTCGAACGTTCTTGCGAACAGTGCGCGATATCGAGAATTGTCCGTAACACGCTCTCTTCCCCCCGGGCTCCTTTGTATTGTCAGGCTGCCTCCTCCTCGAACTCGACTTAGAACCACGCGATATCTTTCGAAGTTTATAGACACCGCGATTGGCTCGCCTCTTGCGCGAGAACGTCTCGTTTTCTCGCCCCTTCGCGTTTCTCCCCTCGTCATTTTTGTACGTCGGCGATCGTTTCCCCCGCCGCATCGTCAAACATCAATCTCAATCGCGCCTCGCGCCAAGATCGCGTTCGGATAATCGCCATTGTCTTCGTAATTTATTCCGACGATAAAGATCTGCTTCCATTAGGGGGGGAGATAATTTGACCGAAAAGCTACCACGATGTCAAAGGAGGTCCGTGAACCTCTCGTCTCCCTCCTACGGACGATCCTTCGCTCTTTATTATTCTACTCGAGTTTCTTATTCCTTCCTGCGCTCCTTTACACCCATTAAATCTAGGAAGGCAGCGCGCACGCTAATCCCCTTTCCTAACCCTGAGAATTCCTCTTCCTCGTCCCTTACCCTTCGCCCTCGTTTACACCATCGCTTCCTCCTCTTCCCTCTCCCCCTCGTATCCCTGTCTTCTCACTTTTCCTCTCGCCCGTCTGCCCCTTCGCTCGAGCTATTTATTCATCTCTGCCATCCGAGATTAAGATCGCACTAACTTTAAGAAGAGACGCGAACAACGTTGACCTTTAGAGCCCTTACAACGATCCTTTACCCTCCAAGTTTCACTCTTTCTCTCCGTACATACATTTAATCCTCAGTCACGTTTAATTGCTTCCAGTTCCCGCTTTCATAGCGCGCCGCTGCTCGCGACAGAAACGTTCGACTTTTTTTTTCGATGACCTTCGTTCCAATTTTCAGGCATCGCCGGTCTCCGGTAGATAAAGCCGTAGGCGACGACGACGACGACGACGACGATCCTCGGCGTCTCCTTGATC
This sequence comes from Pemphredon lugubris, assembly GCA_933228935.1. NCBI lineage: Eukaryota > Metazoa > Arthropoda > Insecta > Hymenoptera > Crabronidae > Pemphredon > Pemphredon lugubris. Next base: position 23,934,714 of record OW121817.1, on the reverse strand, counting down.
TTTGGGGGAGGTCCGTGACCCTGAACTCCGTTCACGTCTTCCTTCTTCGCCTTCGTTGCACACCTCGGTACCCCGTTCGTGTCCTCGGCAGCACGCGACCATCGTGATAAAGTCAGGAATTGGTTGCCGAGTGACCAGTTTCACTGTCGATAACAGGATCTCTCTCTCTCTCTCTCTCTCTCTCTCCATTTCTATTTCTCTCGCTCGCTCATTCTCCGTTAAAACCGACGACGTTTTTTTCTCTCTATCGATAGATTTGCAAGTTATTATTGCTTTTATTATTTCCCGTTTGTTGCACGTTTCGCTCGGCCTCCCTCTCTCTCTCTCTCTGTTCTTCCCGCGTTTCTCTTCCTCGATCCTCCCTCGCTCCACCCCTTTTCTCCGACTATCTCGTAAAGTCGCCGAGAACAGAGAAGAATTGATGCAAATTGCAGGAACGTACGATCGTTGGAATTACAATAATTTGCGGTCATTATAGCGAAGTGTTAAGATGGGAGCGTAGCCGCATAATTGTACGGTTACCGCTCAGCATCGTACTTCGCGTCTTATAAAGACCATTCTGCGGGTGATAAAGAATATCTGAATTAAGGAATAATTATCACGGCGGTTCATTCGCGTTTCTCCTTACGAAACCCCGAGTATAATGAGAAAACTGTAGTTTTCAATCTAAAATCGCGTTTACATCGACGCGGGGACGATTAAACTCAACTCCTTTCCACTATCATTCGAGAAACCGAGACGAGAATTGGCCCGTTTATTTATTTATTTTTTGTTCAGAAAGCAAACGGTCACGCTGGAGGATGGAAGTCCGGTACAGTAATCGATTAGCATTCGATGCTCGCCCTCGCGTACGTACACACAAAACGGCGACGCCAAACCGTAAAGAAACGAACGATCCATGCGAACGGCGCGGCGTCGCGGAGAGCGGACTGTTAATCTCGGTATCGGAAGAACAAAATGCGCGGGATTTTCTGCGCGTCGTAATTAAGGCGAGCGATAAACGCGGCACGGAATCGCGGCCGTAACAGGAAATTCTAACGTAGGCGTGTCGTCGAACGGTGTTATCCTTTTTGCATCGATACCGAGCGGACCGCGAGCGTGAGAGAAATTGATTGCGCCGTTCAATTAGACGCGTACGTAGTACATAGTAGCGGAGCGCGGAAGGCTCGCCGACGAGAGGACGATGTAATTTTATTTCACGCGTGACAAATCGTTTCGATGACTGGAGAGTATACCCGGTTAATGCACCGAATGCTAACGAGCTAATAACCGTCATTATTGAGTTTCTATTAATGCCAGTCGAGCGACTACTTCAGCGTCGAGTTCAACGGTATCGAGTTATTCGGAGGAACCTCTTCGTCGATTCGGGAATAATAATTCCCTGCGTAGATCGAGCGGCACTCGTGCTTTGGAAAAGATCGACGGACCACTAACGCGAGCCACGCGCGTCGAACGATCGTTTAAATGGAGCGGTTATCGATCGATTTACGAGTTACGTTGAAAATGGAGCTCGGCCTCCGAGAAAGAAACGTGTGGGCTCTTAATCGTTACACGGTATCCTACATCGATTGGTGATTAAGAACGCAAGATATTAATCGATATCGCGTTCGGCGCGTTAGGTGGCCGTTACCCGTAAACACCGCTCGACGCGTGCTAGCGTAAGCAACCCCCGGCGTTAATCAAAGAGCCGCGATTGCCTTTTCGTAATTACGAAAATCGATTTTCGTGACGCGTCCCGCGAGACTGGTGGCACGGGTTTCGCTCGGTCAAACTTTGTCTCGCGTTTGCTCCTTCCTGAAAAGGTACAAGGTCCAATTCTCCTGCACTTGTATAAAAATTAAAAAAATAATTAAAAATGCAAATACCTGGGCCAAGTACAAGTACGGATATGTCTATCAAAATTCAAGAGGCAAGGTCTAGTCTCGCGTACTTGTACTTGACCCGTGTATTTGCATTTTTAATGCTTTCTTTTATTTTTCTATTTCACTACTTTCGTGTAACTGATTTCACGAAAATAAAAATTAATAAGAAAAAATTTCAACGTTTTTTACGCAAAACTGCCATTTTTGAGATCCGATAGCCTATCCGAATGCTATTGCACTTTTAAAAAAAAATTCATTTTTGAATGCGGTTTGACCACCTCGAAAACCCCCATTCGTTCTTTCCGGAAAAGATAGAAAGTCCAGTCTCGCGTACTTGGTCCGGGACAAGACCTTATCTCTCGATACTTGACCCAAGACAAGACCTCGTCTCTCGATTAGTCCTCCCGCTCTATCGAAAGCGGTAATCCGCGCGCGTTAATCAATGATATTATTATCGCCAAAGTTCGCCATTGCACCCTCCTCGTTCGCGGTCGATTAGCTCGCGGGAACGTCCGGGATGACGTCTCGCTAATCGCTAACCAGGGGCGAAAAATGCCGGAGAGTCTGTTATCGGGAGCGGTTTCTGTTATCGTCGTTTGCACTCGGCGGCGGAGCGACAGACGCGGGGAGTACGCGTAGCGTTTACGCCACTACGTAACAGGATCGAAAGTTCTTAATCGATGCGAGGCAGGTTTACCGGGAGTGATAAAATAGGAGCGTGGTAAGCTGGCGCGGCGCGGCGGAGACTTCGTAACGGTGATTTCATTCCGGTTGCGCTTTGGCCACGGTTATACTCCGCGGGGCCGATTACAAGGGCTGCCAGCGGTAAATCACTGATCATCAGTGATCATTAGCGATCCACGATTCTGTCGATCGGACCGGAGGAAAGGACGGAATCGGCCACGGAGCCGTACTGCATATGGTCGTACAGATCGCTCGGGATTAAAAGCGCGGAGCAGGCCACGTACAACGATCGATATCTCATTGGTATCTTCCCGGTACCTCTTCCTCCTAACTTCCTGGTGACTCGGGCGCATTGTCCTCCCTCGAAGGGACTCGTTTTTCTCGCGATTCCGTCGATACCTTTTTTTCTTTTTGCTCGGGTCGTAGGATTTCTTTTCAGGGATAAATTTAATGAAACGTGATGGAATAAATATTTAAATTCGGTTAAGTTTGGTTTGCGTCGCGTACTAGGGTCAACTATAAGTTTCTCGTTTTTTTTTCTTTCATGTATTACACGCGTATCGTTTTTTAAATCGAATAAAGTCATTTGATCTATAAGTGGCCGTTTTGTAAATCTTGAGATGCTTCTTCGTGATTTTACGTAGATAATTGATTTATCGTATCGTGGCTCGTGATTTGTTTAGCAGAAAATTTTAACAAATTTCAAATTAGAGTAATTTGGAACCGGTTTCGCGTTACACTAATGGAAACTATACGCGCGCCATCCACCTCTCGTATCTTCTTCACCGTTTCTACCGCTTCGAAGTACTGGTTCCAGTAATTACCTAAGATTACTCTAAACGAATCCCGAGACATAACGCGTCTAATTGATTAATCGTGATATAAGATACGAACGGGTACATCGAGATCAATAAAATGGCAATTTACGGACCAAATGGGTAACTTTATGCTGTTTAAAGAATAATAGGGACGTGGTGCAGAAAAAAAACTTATTGATCACTTTAATGATATGGTTCGAAGAGGCTTATAGTATACTTTTTGTCAGTTTTTCTTTTTTCAAGTTTTCAAGTTCACCTTCAGTTTTTTTTATAGACTAACCTATACCCACCTTCACGCTGGAATACTGTTCTTTTTTACTCTTTCTCCAGTTCGGGTTAGAGAACAAAATATCTTGATTCGCGCTATTTTGAAGTCGTCTCAATCTTCGCTAAAAGACGGGCACGGTGAAATTATAGGTTTATCTATAAAAAAAATCTGAAGGCAATCTTGGAAACTTCGAAAATAATAAACTACTAACAAAGGGCGTACTATAATCGCTTTAAGGGCTTCGATCATATTATGCGACACAAAAAGAATAGTACCCGATAGTGCTTAATATAACTTATTCTACTAAGAATAGCGCGAATTTGGAAATTCTTCCACAGACGTTTCACTGATCGATGCTTACGGCCATACGGTACTTATCCTGTCTGTGTTCTTAATTAAAACTCGAACACAGTTCGAATCTGCTGCGAGAATGATCGAGCGAGTAACGTGGCTCCAAAACTGTATTTAATGACAGGGTAACGCATCGCACTCATCGGATCCACTCGAATGTACCGTGAATCTTTCCAGTGGAAAATTACATATTTAAACGTTATTAGCGAACGAAACGCGCAACTCGCCAGCACACGTTTCCGACGTTCCCCGCGCTTGTATTCCAGCGAAATAAAATCTCCCGCGGCGCGGACATGCCTGGACGAGGAAACGATAATGTAATCGGGAGCCACCGCGAGCCAAGCTGGCATTTTCATTCCGGCGCGATGAGAACAAATCGGTGGAAAGCGATTACCTTTAACAGCGTACACCGCGCGCCTCGTCGCTGCCTTTGGAATTTGGTGTCGCGCCGGCGTCGTTTATATCGACGCTACTGTTCGCTTCTGTCCCGCGTAATCGATGGCGCGGAAGCGATCGATCGTGCGTCGCATACCGATTGCCGCGAGGAACCAAAGACAAACAACTGGAATCCCAGAAACCGTCGTGGAAAAGCCGTGGGATGCGGTTAAGCGTGCCTTTTCTCGTTCAAATGGCCAACGCGACTCTTGCAGCAGAAAATTAGCGCTCGAATTGATACGGTGATGTGTCAACTATTGCATTTAAAAAGCATTGCGCAATTTTTTTAACGAGTGACGACCAACGCTCGACCGATACACGAATCAGGCATGGTACGGTAATGCGTGTCCCCGGCTCAAGTCGAGTGTTGGTCGTCACTCGTTAAGAAAATTGCGCAATGCTTTTTAAATGCAATAGTTCACGCATCACCGTATTGATTCGAGCGTTAATGTAAAATTTTTGCTGCAGCCAACATCCGACCGACACACGAATCGGGCATGGTACGGTAATGTGTGTCTCTGGCAATCGTAAAAAATGGAAAAAATAGTCGCGACGCTTAACTTTTGTTCCGGCCTTGTACGGAAAGAACGCGCGTAGCAAAATCGAGTTTGATCGAGCCGTCGAAGGAATTTTTGGAGAATACGTTACCACGGCAGAGACGAAAAAGAAGCCGGTCTGACCTCTGATGCGTATCGGCGCGTCCAAAAGCGGAATGAATAATTTATTATGGCGAGGGCATGCACGAATTATGCATCGTTCGCCGACGATCACCGTTACGTACGTTTTCGGTAATATCGAAAACGATTAAATCGGCATACCACGCGCGGCGCATCGGCCAGGCGCGGATTATTTAAACAATTTTACGCCTCGGCCCGCCGATGCATAAAACGTTCACACGCGTCGTTACGTGCCGTTCATTGTGCAATTTTTTCGGTCCGCATTCTTAGGATATTATTCGCGAAACGTAACGAGCCATGCTCATTTTTCTACCGTGGAATTCGTGGTATTCTTTCGCAAAATACAATTTGGGACGAACGGGGGGAATTCCGTAATGATACCCATCCTAACGGGATTTAACCCCTTAATCGGTTAGCCACCTTGCGTAAAACATTCGTGCAGTCATGGAATTGCGCGTTGTGGAGGGGGATATACGTATTTACATACGTATGTATGCGGCGAGTAGGATCATAAAATATTTTCTTCCCGCGCAGCGACCTCTGTTGCTCCAAAATATTTATTTTACATCGGAATTATTTCTTGTGTCTTAGAAATATTTGACACGAAAAAGAGATATGAAGGAAATATTGCGTAACAAATATTCTTGTCACTCCTGGAAAAATATGTTGAAAATATTCTCGCTAGGAATACATCGGAATTATTTCTTGTGTTTTAAAAACATTTGACACGAGAAACAGATATGAAGGAAATATTGGGTAACAAATATTCTTGTTACACCTGGAAAAATATGTTGAAAATATTCTTGCTAGGAATAACGAATGCGTAGGCATTATTCGTTCAACGCGCCTACTTAGATTTATTCGTATAATATTACACGTCTACTCGTATAATCAGAATGCACGTTTAAGCGGAAATTATGTTTTATGTTTACCATTCGGGCTATACGAAATGAGATTAAAACGATCGCTGTAATTGTATCGTAAGCTGTGCGTCAACTCGAGATGATACCAGATCCGCGAATAAATGCGTATCTTTTTGCACAGTGGAACCTTACGATAGCGAATTTTTATCGCGATTCAATTTCATTACTCGTTAAATCATCGAGAAATATGTACGGAGCAATCGGAGATAATTTATGGTACGTGGAGGATAATTCTTTCTTGTCATCCAAGAGGACTTCCTTGTACCGTCATCCTCGAGATATCGAATCGGGGCTGGATCTAACTCTGGGCGACTTCCGGCATGCTTTGTTATCCGGACTTTGTACCTCTCCCGACCCGAGCACGGAATACATTTTCCAGAGGATACTCGCGCTCTTATCTGATCACAGGGTATAATTGTTTCCTCGAGTGCGTCCTTTCCTCAAAGATTCTCGGACGATTCGCGGGGAATAAAGTGCAAGTTTTGAACCTAGCAAAAGAATATTACGTTCTCGCCCGAAATTCTTTTCTTCTCTTCTCTCGATCCTTTCGCGTTTATTCATTCCTCGCGGAATAGATCGCGCGGATAAAACCAATTTATTTTTAATTCCTGTCATCCGTCGAAAAGCATAGCGTGCGGATAGGAAGAAAAATGAACGAGCAAGCGTTGACCGAGACGCGCATGCGATTTATAACGTATAAGAATCACGGTAATGGTAACGTTCGGCGATGATTAAAGAGGACGAACGAGGAAAAGGGAAATGAGTAATAGCTACGAGCCTGACGCAAAGTACACACGCACGATGTACGCATTTGAAATCGGTACGCGATACGTACCAGCTGCGAGGAATACACGATTGATAATAAACCGACGCGCGCGAGAATAACTAGTTAAATTACAAATCGAATATCAATTCGCCAAACTTTTCTTTTTTTTTCCCCGGCGATCTCAACGTTCGGATCATTCGCGATAACTGACTCCGGATTAGTTCGAGCGATGACGAGACCGCGATTACTCCAAATAGATTATCGTCCGATTGGATGGCGCAAAGAAGGCTCGTTAACGGTCAATGGCGGCTATAATTTCTCGTTAATTCGATGTTAAAGACACGAAACGATCTTCGGCGGGTAATTTCGTTAGTCGGCCGTTTCGTTGCCGTTACTTTATGCGCTCTATCGCGCTTCCTTCTGTAATCGTGTAAATTTCTCCACCTGATCACGGAAGTCCTCGTAACTTTTCATTAACGCACTTCCGAGGGATGTCGTTGTAAACGCTACTTCTTCCCCCGGGCTTTTGTACTTTTATACGTCGACTCGTGGGTCGTTAGGATATGATTTTACGCGTGATATAAGTGGTGGCGCTTCTTTCGGGACCTCGTATAATCGTTACGTTCGTTGGCATTAATTCTTCGTTAATCCAGAAAACTTGAGCGTAAATTTTCTCTCGAAATGAATTCGAACATCGTCAAATTAAATTAGCGCCGGATAGCGGAATGCAAAACGAATCATTGTACGATGTACAGTACTCATCACGATTAAAGATCTTTCAAATCTCGGAACTTGATAATACATGATAAAAAGTTTAAGAGCATTCCGTCTGAGCTCGTTTTAAATCGCATCGCCGTCGGCACTTTTCCACGAGTGTCGTTAACAACGATACATCGCTGTTCGGCGCTATAAGAAAACACGACAACTGACAATTTTCATAGATTATCGGTCTGAAGACGGAGAAACGAGAAAGGGTAAACGCGGAACGATCAACGATTACCCGATCGTACGAGTGTGTAATGACAAAGCCGCGCATCGGTCGCGCCTCGCATTTGCTAGATCCGTATCGAGCGTGCAAACGAGTGGTCTTCAAATCAAAAGCGTCGGAGATCGGGAGCCTCTTAATGGTACGGACCGGGCAGAAAATCGACGATACATTCGCGTTACTAAGACCACAATGCAAAAAGGTACTTCGCGACGGGCATTAAAACGATAAGAGCAATACCGCGAACGAAGCCGCCAGTTTACGCGCCGCTTCTCCGCTCTTCTTTTTACGCCACTCGTCGATTTACGTTTCGCGCTCTATCGAACGCGCTTCGAAATAAATTCTTACCTCGTTCCCTCGTTCGACGAGGTTTCGTCGTGTAATTTCATCGAGTTACATCCGCCCCTCTCTCTCTCTCTCTCTCTCTCTCTCTCTCTTTTCTTTATTTGCCACGTTTCTTTGGGCGTCGATCAACGCGTACCTACGCTTCTTAGAGCAGCCACGGGGGAAAAAAATGTCTTCGGGGCTAGAGCGAGAGGCGCGGTGTCCGCTCAAGCGATTTTTACCGACCCCGAGCCTCTTCGGCGATGCTTATACGGCTTCGCGAGACGATCGTCGAACACCAGGAATTCGCCCGTGGGTGCTCCTGTCTGTTCTTCGTCTCAACACCGACGGAGCACCACGCGTGCCCACGCATGCACGCACGAACGAACGCACGCACCGCACCGGTGACACGCGTGCAACGCTAGTTGTTCGACCGGTATCCGCCATATTTGGCTGGTACCTCGCGCTCGACCGAACGCGACACCCAGCGTCAAATGCAGCCGTTGAAGAAACGCAACGGTCGGCGTTGAGGTCATCGACGGTGGGTACCGGAATGGTAAGTTTCGTCAACGGTTCCCTTCGAAATACTAGGAATCACCACGCACCTTACGGAATATCTCGTGGTCGCGGTTAATTGAACGTTTCCTTGGAAACGGAAGATATTCGACGGTGAGACATTGCCAGAGAGATATCGCGTGCCGTGGAAGTGGCGATTTTTTTCATTCGCCGTGCGTGTCTCTTTATCGGAGGAAAGGGTTTCGCGGAAAAATAATCTTTACGACGGCGCTCGTCTCGATGCGGCGAGGATATCGTTAAAGAAACGGTGTAAAGACGAATGTCTAGTTTCTTCCGCCGACTGGGTCATCGTTGCTGAAGTTACGGTAAAAACCGTCGTGTCAGGGTTCGCGATCCCTCGCGCGTTTCTTTTTCCATCCCGGCGACGACAGCGAGATGCTGAAATAACTGTACAGATTTCCGATTTAGGCGCCAACGTCGCCGCGCGCTATTTAACGTCGCGTTGGTAACCGATAGAATTTTTCTACCCGCGAGCCTCGCGAATCGTTTAGCGTTGAAGTCAACGAGACCTAGTTCTGTCTCGTCTGGAGAGAAAAAAGATCCTCGACGATCGTCGTGCGTCTGGATGGATTGCCCGTGAGGAAAAAAAAACGTCGATCCGTTACGTCAGGCACGCGGTACGGTATAATCTCGATTACCGGACGGGTCGTTCGCGCGATCGATTCTCCGATAAGGATCTTATTAAAACTTTCAAACGTCTATCGTGATTAGCCATTTTTCGATAGTCCAAGTTTTGCGGCTTTGACGCGAGCAAAAAGTATCGGCGGGAGCCACGGGTGTCGGGAATCGATCGATTGTCGATCGGTTCGAGGTGAGCGAAGGTAAAAAAAAAAAAAAGACATCTGCGCTCGTCTCTCTCGATTGCGAAAACGTAGACGGCGGCGGAAAGAGTCCCGCTCGTATCCTACGAGGAAACGACTCGTTCGTCCCGATTGGCAGATATACATACATCGATTAGGTGATCGATCGTCCGATAACTAGACCTTCTAAGGAAATTGAGGATCGAGTTTCCGCGCCAAGGAATCCCGTCTCGATTTGTTTTCGTCTCCCTCTCGGCGTCTCATTTTAATTTCAAACTCGCTCGACGACAGGATCGTACCAATTTTTCCAATGGCCCCCGACTCCCCCCGCCGCGCATCGATTTCAAGCCAGAAATCCTTCACTCGCGACGCGCAACGATTGGCGCGTCCAATAATGGTCGGGCCTGCTATAATTTTCATCGTCGTCGCTCTTCCCAGAGGTGCCTCCTCACCGATCCTCTCGCTCGATCTCGCTCCCCAACGGAGGATCGAGGAAAGTTTAATCCTCTTTACTGAAAACCGGAGTGTCCCTCTTTTTCGCCTTTTCTCCGCTCTTTCTCTCTTTCTCCCTTTCTCTCATTCTTTCTCACCCCACCCCTGCTCCTCTACGGCAATGTCCAACGTCCGTGCAGATTGGCAACCGGTTTTCCTATAACCTCTCCCAGCCGATTCCTCACTCCCACTCTCACTCCCACCTCCGATTCTCATTCCAGACCCCTCTCGCATTCTCCGCTCTCCGCGTCCTCCACCTTCAGTGCCGGAACATTATCCTATCTGCTCCCTTTCTTCCTGCTTCCCTTATCTCTCCGATCTCTCCGTCACGTTTAAAAATGATTCTTGTCCATTCTCAAACGTTACGGCGTACGTACGTACTCGCTGCCGTCGCGAATTCATTCCACCTCGGGTGGTAATCCCCGCGAATCTCATCGTTCGACACCGAGTGTCGCCGTTAAACGTGGCACCCGGCGCAAACGGCTACGATCCTGATCAACACCCACTCGGGCGTTCGCTCGATTCACTTTTCCGCGAATGCTTACTTTGCATACGGAGGCGAGCTTCGATCGTTAGACGCCGCCACGCAATTAAATACACGCGAATTACAGCACGGGCGAGTTGGCAACTTTATTCGCGAAGGTAGGAACGCCTGCGAGGTGTAGAGATACATAGTTATAAGTTCCTATGCGTCTCGTAGTATAGTCTTAATTGGATGTTTGGTTAAGCGTAACTTATTTTCGTGCCCGTGTTATATTTCCAGCAATCGTGGAGCAACGAAACTCGGGGGGAATATTCGAGCGGCAGATTTTACGCCAGGACGAGGATTTTCAGTATACCGATGTTGAGGCGGGGGGTCTCGAGCCACGTAGCTACGTAACTGTGCGACCCCTCTCGGTACTCTCGTTATTCCTCATTCCTCGCCACGTGTTTCTGCCGATCGCGAAATACACGGACGGGAAGCTGGAAGACTCTTTTCACCGATTCCGCGAAAGCCGTATCGCTTTCTCGCTATCGTGACCGCTCTTTTTGGCTCGCGTCTTAGGATGAAATGGAAGAAAAAGTGTTTTTCTCGATCTAGCGTCGGATCGGGGAGGAAAGAAAAATTCAGAATGGGTGGAGAAAAATGGAAGAGAATTGATTCTGAAACTCGAAAATCTTATTTCAAAACGAGCGTTTGCATCGATATCAATTTCTGTCGCGAGAAAGTTCTCTTTTTTTGTTAGGGTTCATCACTTCTTTTCGATCCAACTCGATTCGATTGACCAACTGTTCTTCGTATGGTGATCGAAGATACGATTTATAAGGGTACCCGAGTATGTACTGCGGGTAGTACTCTGTTAATCAGGTATGGATAAGTGTAACCATGAAATATGACGCGCGACGGGCGTGCTATCGTACGAAGATGGAATATGCTGCACCGAGAGTGAACTACTTAGATCGAATTTCACCTTCTCTTTCCTCGATTCTCCTACCCACGTGCCGTGAATCCGAAGCAGAAGAATAGAAGACCGGAATACCAAAACCAGCTTAGCGCTTACGTCCATTTTTCTTACCGTCCGTCCCTCTCGCGCTCTTTCTCTCGTCTCCGACCAACTCACCTTCCTCGAATGCAAACATCAATTAAGGAAATCAAGGTAAATTCGTATCTAATTTCTGACGAGGAATCGCTCGTGAAGAGGATAGAATTCTCGTCGCATCTGTATTCCTCACAGGCTATCATTAATTTCTTTTCTTTTTTTATTAGTTTCTAAATATAGCTGTAGCAATTTTATTCCTCTTGATTATCTACAAAATAGTGATCATAATTAAATTTCCTGGGTGTTAAATGGTGTTATTCAAGAGAAATAAAAATTCTATTCTATTCTCTCTCGGAGCGAATCCTCGCGTAAGAAGAACCATCGCAAAAACCACGACGAGCTTGGTATAGAGTTTTCGATGGTTTTCGAATAACGCGAGTGTCGAGAGGCCGAGAAGAGGCAGAATAGAAGCGAAGGTTCGTGCGTACGTTGAAGCGTGGAAAATTACTTTCCTCCTCACCTTCCCTTTCTTTCCGCGACCGAGAAGAATCCTTCTCTCTTTCCTTCCTTCTCGCGCGGATACGCGTTTCTCGCGAGTCGCTTCAATTACGCCCATTACATGGACGAATGGATCTTGGATAATCAATTTCGCCGTTCTCGCGGATAAGAATTCGACGTCGGCGAGGGACGAGAAGGGGCCAGGAGAGCGGAGAATAGAGAAACGAGGAAGAAAATCGATTGCGGTCGATCGAGCTGGACGGCTGAGCCCATTAAGGTTACGCCGAGGAATTAACTCCAAGAAGTGAATTACTACGAGGAAGCAATCAAGAACAATATGTCTTCCGTTTGATTTCGCAAAGAAATAAAGAAAAAAACACCCGGTCATTAAATCTGAGAAATACACGGTACCGATTCTTTGGATTATGGGTTTCTACCTTTTTTTCCTTCATCTCCGAAACAGGTATACAGCGATGGAGAGACCGAAATATACTCGCGCTGCGTGTTTTCCATACGACCAATTATCGAGACAATTATTTCTGATTGTTCGTAAATAACAGGAGAGCCGAGATCCGATCAAAATGTTCCGAACTCGATGACTTTGGCACTGGTATTGATCTTCCAATTCATAGCCGCGCGAGCCGCCGTTTAATTCGCGGAAATCATTAACGACCGTTGCGAGGTAAACAAGCGGCGATGAGAGCTAATTGTAAAGTAATGAGATTTGCACGGGGGACCGTAGATGGCACGTTACATCGTTGTACGATTGTTGTACGTAAAGCGCCGTACGTAGATCCCACCGAGACGTTCGTCCGGAATTGTTTCCTTACGTAATTATGCGCGTCGATGGTTTTCATATTTGTGAATGTATATCGTCGTAATACGTCACGATACACGGACGCCTCGCGTGTCCTCTCGTAACGCGCTCATTCGGTGTAATTAATCGTACACAGACACGAACTTTATGCGGAAATCGACTGTACCAATTGGCACTGGGTACCGCATTCGAATTTCTTAAACGCCCACGCGTCAAAGAAATCCCCATATACGCTTTTCGCGATCCCGTTGATCTCTGTCCGTAATAATTTAATCCAAGTATCATGTCCGGAAATGATACGCATTGTTTTCAGTTCCCAGAATTTTCTTTCTCCGGCGTTCCGTGTCCCAAAGGGATAGGGAGAAAATCGCACGGTAAGAAGCGGATACGCGAATGCATAAAAACACGAATAATTGCGTAAATCAACGGTCCAAAAGTAATCGCGGCGAGATCGAGCCGATAATTGAGGGGCGCAATGGACGAGGAGAGAGAGAACGTGTCTCGGCCTTGAAGCGCGCATCTACTCTCCACGTGATACGTTTGCGAGGACATCGAAATTCAAGACGCGCCGCCGGTTTCCACGTTGTACCTTCGCCCAGGTGAAAAATAGTATACCTAGCGCGAACTTAAAGGCGTAAGAAAAATTTCCCGGGATTCTGCGACGTCTGAATATTGCTCACCGTTCGCTCGCGCTGCACCGAGGACACATATCCAGCACAGGGTCAGTCTCCAGAAACGGTCAGCCATGTCCACGTCCCTCGATAATCGCGAGCCTCGATACTCGGTATCGAAGGTTGAGATGGAGGAAGGGAAAAAGGGAGGAAGGAAGGAAGGAAGGAAGGAAGGAAGGAAGGAAGAAAGGAAGAAAGGAAGAAGGGAGAGAGAGGTGGGTAGGGAAGAAAAAGAAAAGGGAGTCACCACGGAGTTTTCTCTCCTAACCACAGAAAAGTCTCATTTAGTCGGATTTGTCCTGCGGATACTCCTCGGGGACGCGTTTTCTCACCGTCGGTTTTTGCGCGTCAGCGGTGGGAAACTGCGGTCGACGAGGAGAGGACGCGCCACGAAAAATACGCTCTCTTGCCAATGGCACGCGAGGTGGTTGGCGAGGTAGGTAAAGGAGCGCGAGGTAGCAACCTGGACGCACACCTGCCTGATGTTCCCCGTACGAGACCGCGAGAGACACTGACGGGCCCGGCCGACTGGCGGGAGAGTTCGAACGCCGACACGACCGCCGTAGAGCCGGACGTTGGGGGGCAAGATCTTTTTAACTGCGCGCACGTGAGATCACCGGGTAGCCAGTACCCTTCCTGCTTCAATGGACAATACGCTCGCCGATATTAATTTTACGTGAAAGGTCAGTTTGCCTAGTCGACGATGAGAAATTTTGAAAATTTGAATCGTTATAAACGCTTTTCACCTTACGTCGCGCGTCCGAGTTAATTTCGCGAATTTAACTCGAATAATTATATTGAATTCGAGAGTCGAATTAGCTATCGATAAGAAATGGACGGAGAGATCTCGAACAAAGTCGAGAACTATACGACGTTTATTTTTTTTTCCGCTCGGAATAATACAGCTTGCGATTCGAGGGGCCTCATATTTTTGGCTCAGCGAACGACCGAATATCTGTGGTCGGACGTATTTACGATGTCTAAGAAATTAACGATCCGCCGGGGTCCACGGCCTTTTAAAGGTCCGCCGTTGTTGCTTTTTTATTTTCGAAGCCAGCACGTATCGTGGGTACTGGCCGTGGGCGCGGAGGCCCACGGGAGTATCTCGCGGTGGGCCTTACATGGATCTCCGGTGAGTCATTGCCCAAACTGGACTATGTAAATGTATTCTGGGTAACTGAGTCAGTTCTCCAGAGTCTAACGAAATCTCTTCATTTTGATCAGAATTGTACGTGCGTGAAAATGAAAGTCAATTTTTTTCTTTTTTAATCGCAAGATACAGTTCTCCTCACCTCGACGCGATCTCGTCAATTGTAAATTATAAATCAGAGATCTCTTTATCCGGGTCAACGAAACTGACGCTCGTTTGGCGCGCGTCTCCCACAACGATGGAAGAGACGAACATAAATTTACTCATGCTAAACAGCCTTGGGGCCTTATGGTCCGACGAGGCCCAGACAAACGGATGTCTGTCTCGTAGACCGGCGCAACGCTCCCTTCGTGACTCTCCGTGGCCACTCGTGACCGTTCGTACAATACGCTGTGCGCTCGCGCGCCTCGTACGCCATTATTGGGTCTCGGGTGAAAGTGTCCGAGGATTTCGTAACGAGTCGACCGGTCAACGATAGCAATTGTGCTCGTATAAAAAAAAAAAGAATCGTGGCCCTCGTACCAACTGCCGCGCGCTCCAAATCGATCGAACTTAATCCCGATAATCGATTCAGCTCGAGCGATAAAACACGAACGAAGAGACGTTGAAATAAAAATACAAATATCGAACTTTCCGTCGAGAATTGCGTCTCGCAGTTTGTTCGTCGGAATGAAAATCAATCGATGAGCGAGCCACGGGGAACGCACCGACGCGACGATTCGTTATTCTTTCTCCTCTCCCCCTCCCTCCCCCCCCCCCCATCGAAGAAATATTAATCATGCACGCGGTACGCCGACTAATTTAAATTCCCGTTAATCCGCCGGACTTGGATCGCCGGCGCGCAGAGGAGACTATTGTCTCTTCGAATCTCGGAGAGTCCCGCGATCGGGGCACGTAGAGAAACCGGTAGTCCCGGTCGAGCGGCGGCGTTAACGAACCGGCGGATAATTAACCGAAAGCAAATGACAAAACGAAAATACCGCCGAAACGCGTCGGGGATAATCCCGGTAGAGCAACGGTTGACGATACTAATCTGCTCGCGCTACACCCTTTCGCGGAAACAACTGCTTCCACGGCTCCTCGTCCTCATTAGGGCCGCGCCGATCCCTTCGCTCTTCCCCCCCCCCCCCTCATCACCGATGCCGCCGAGGTAACCGTGGATGCTAATTATAAACAGTAGAATAATGAAATCATCTTAGCGGGCTCGCGAAGCACGCTTACTTCCTTGAGAACTTTTTCACCGGGCCTCGAGAGAAACACCTTTATTAACGCGCCAGGGGCAACGTAGGAGCGCTAGGGGGGAATTAGGCTCGTGGGATTAGCCGGAGGAGTTATTAAGACAAATTGTCCGCTAATCGTCGACCTTTGCGCTCGCTAACAATTGTTAATTATTCGGCTCGATTTTACCGGCATTGCTTCGCGCGTCACGGTTCGTTTATTCGGCTACGATCGATAAATCATATTTCCCCCTCGCGCGCAATCTTTTTTATTCCTCATTGGCTTTTTTTTTTTCTTTTCTCCGTTGGATAACGCGCGCATCGTTAAGGTAGATTGGTCGTATATAAGTATTTCGGATGGTAGCTCGACGTTCCGTCGACGGACAGATAATTGCTGGTTGGTGTTCGGTCGTACGATGGTAGGGTATTTATATTTTACAAAAATAAATTACACGACGTTCAACGTCCTCCCGTATCGAACGCGACTGAATACAGTTTATGTACATATACAAACCACGACGCGATATTTTACATATCTTTCGCAATAACGAATCGTTGGTTATCTACGGTGCAATCTGGATACCGATCGTATCGCTATTTACACGGGTAAATCTATGTATATATTAATTATCGTGCCGACGAACTTACGAAACTTACCGTTTCTTTATTCCATCGTCGAGATAACGAATCTCGTGCTCGACGATCGCGCGAGTTTTCCACTGTGTCGCAACATTTTTGTTTCTTTCTTTTTTTTTTTCTTTCCTCTACGCTAGAATACCGAAGGACACAGCGATTACGATCAGGGACACGCTTGCCTTAAAAGCGACCGACGAATCGTAGCCGTGCTGGGTTAAAATCTGACACTGCGAGCTCCTAAAGTGTTTCACGTTGCCCTCGGAGTCACGGGCGAGGACGCAGAGCTCGTATTTCGTACGCGAATCCTGCAGATCCTGAACCTTGAAGGATCTCTCGTTGTAAACGAGATCCTTCTCGATCGCGGACTTACTGCTACCGGATTCGCGCACCACTACGTAAAAGTCACCGATGTCTTTCCTCGACGTCACGTACCACGTTGCCTTCCATGTTTTGTCTTCGTCGTTGCTAAAAAGTGAAACGTTGCTCACTGTCGAGAATTGGAGTATGGATGGGTTATAAGTGGACTACGCTGATTTCATAACGAAATAAAACTTTCGGAAAACAAGGAACTAATTGGGATTGCGAATTTAGAGGTAGATTTAATTACTAACAAAAAACGGATACGTACTACTCGACTTTGCGATACTTCACGTCGGGTGTGATGTCGAATTCGGGAGATTCCTGTATCTCTCTGTCGCCGCATCCCATTAAATCCTCCGTCACGTCCGATATGAGTTTATTCGCGAGGAAATTTGGACTCTCGCACGTAACGTTTGACCACTCTTCCGGGATTTCCGTGAACGTGTTCAGCCACCTTTTCAGCGGTCTGACGTAGCAGTCGCAGTGCAATGGATTGCCTGAAAAATGACGTGGTCGTTTACGTAGTCGCGGTTAGTCGAACGATACTACAACATTTTTTTTTTAAGACAATTGTAAGCGTCTAGTATTTGAGAGAGTACCCGTATACACTAGGCGCGTGCCGTTTTCGATAATTTTCATAAAGTTATCGTCGAACACTCCAATCTTGTTCGATTCCAAGTCGAGGATCTTCAGATTTTTCAACGTCAGGATTTTGCTCAAGGGCACGTGACTGAGACGATTGTTACCCAAGTGTAAGTTAATTAAATTCATCGGCGGATCAAAGATATTTTCTTCGGAGAGATCGTCGAGGTCGTTGTACGACAGATCCAACGTTTGCAATGCCGTCAAATTTCCAATGACATCTGAAACAATGAATTTCTAAAATTCTTCGTCTCGTCGGTATTACTGTGCTGTCGTTTAACAAGGATCTCTAATGCAATACAGTTAATGTTGGGATAAACGGTACTCGGATTGGTACCCGAATAACACGGCAAGATATTGCAACAACTCTTGAGTAACACGACGCTAGAGTGGTACAAAGATGTAACAACGCGATCGCAATCGCCAGATTTTTTCAAAAGAAAAAAGAAACCAGTTTTTGGAAGATGATGAGGTGATCAAATTTCTCTAAACAGTATACATTTAATATGTTAATTAAAAAGTTGGGACGTTTATTAACTTTGACCTCGGCTGCTGTCAATCTTTCTAAACAATACTCACATCGTCGTATCTCGTTGATATTATTGTGACTGAGATTCAAGAACTGAACTTTTTTCGCACCAACGGTGATGTCGTAAGTTAAAACCGGCATAGTGTTGTACGACAGATCGACTTCCCTCAGCTTGTAAGGAATCCAAGGATCGTTCGGTAGAGTTTTCCTGGTAATGAAGGAAATCTTGTTGTGGCTAAGATTGATCCTCTCTAGGGACAAACAATCGTCCAGTAATCCATGAGTTTTGTTATCCAGCTTCTCCAATTTATTCCACGACAGGTCGAGAGTTCTCAATGAAACGAGTCCCTGAAAAGCTCCGTTCGGTATGCGAGTCAGCCTGTTGTTCGTTAGGTTCAGCGTCAACAGTTGGAGCAGACCCTCGAAAGCACGACTGCTGATATTCGAGATGTGATTGTTGGCCATGTTAAGCTCGAACACGATGGGCATTCGACCGAAAGCAGCCTTTCCCAATTCGGTCAATTGGTTGTCCTAAAAGTAACATTTGGAAATTATTAACGATCGTTAGGAGAGAAGTTTTTTTTACTACTTTAACGCGTTGATCGCCACGTCACCCATATTTGAGTGACACGCGTGACGCTTTAGTAACTCTAGTATCAATATTCCGTAACTATGGTACGGAGAGTCACGCGTTACCCAAATGTCAGTGACATGGCGATCAACGGGTTAAGAATATTTGCCAATTAAAAATCATCGCTCGTTATAATAATTTATTGGCAAAGCTATGCGACCTGCAGGTAAAGGTACTGCAAGCTGGTGAGGGTGCTGATCGCTTCCCAAGGTGGTCTCGTAATATTGTTCGACTGCAGGTTCAAGGTCCTCAAGGTCAGCAGGTTCTCGAAACTCCCATGCCGAAGATTGTCGGCCAATCGATTCCTCGATAGATCGAGCCACAGAAGAGCATTCATCGGTGGCCATACCTCGGTCGTTGGTATTTCCTCCAATGAATTTTCCGATAAATCCAGCTGACCCAATCCATTGGGTAACTGGAAAATCTTTGTCAAACGATTACCCTTCACGGTTATTCTCCTGAAAATTGACGGGCGATTAATAGCTTGTACAATAGGAATTTTCATTTTCGAGTTCAATTGAATCGGTACGACGAAGAACGGTACTTGTCCACGATCAGTCATTTATGAATATTTAACGCGCTGAATTAATGGTTCTCGAATAGTTTTCTTAAGTCAAGAATAACAGCATCGACGATTCTCTGAAACTAAAATTATTTTTTCAAATATAGTATCTCAACAATGATATTTTTGAATTCGCACCGTCCTCCTTCTCACCGATCCGATCCTTGAAAATGTTTATTTACATGCAACTGGATAATCTGGTCAAGCTTCCACGCGCGACTTCGGTCAGCTGATTGTAACTCATATCCAGATCCAAAACGGTCGACAATGGCCCGAACGTCGAAGGTTTAATCTTGTCCATCGAATTGTGCGATAGATTCAGAAATCGAAGGCTGAAGAGCGTCTGGAATATCCCATTGTGTATCTCCGATAGATTATTATAAGAAAGATCGATCGTATGAAGCTCGTACAATTTCGGAAATGTCTGACGGGGCACGGTGTGAATCAAATTGTGCGAGACGTTGAGGACCTTCAATCCAGTCATGTTGTGCAACGGTACCTGCGCGCATAAAAAATCATTTGGCATCGATATCGTCGAAGATATAATCAATTAATATTCTTATTCGACGTTTAATTCACCTGAACGAGAGAGGTAAATAAATTGTAACTCAATTGAAGTTCGGTGGCGTATGTCGTGCTGTCGAAGGAATATCGAGAGATATTCTCGAGTTTATTGTGGCTCAGATCCAACACCGTGATGTTGACGCAATTCTCAAAAGCTCTCGGTTCTATGTTCGAGATCTCGTTGTGCGATATATTAATCCTAGCCAGATAAAGATCTTTAAAGGCCTGTTTCTCTATCACCGTCACGAAATTCTCCGAGATGTCCAAGAACTAGAGAGAGAGAGAGAGACGCAAAGTGTAAATACTAAATAGTTTTTCCACCTCGGTAGGATAATCGTACCTCGGCGTACGGCAGCTGACCGAACATTTGAAAATCGATTTTTTTAATGAAGTTCCGAGCCAGATCGATGGTAAATATTTTCGTGGCCGATCCGAAGGTTCCCCGGCCCACGTCGTTGATCTGATTGTCGCTCAAGTACAATCGTACTAGGAACCGCATACCACGAAAAGTGTTGGAGTCGAGTTTGCGAATTTTATTGTGACTCAAGTTGAGAACTTTCAAAACTGAATTTCTCGCGAAAGTACCTCTGAAAGAACAACGCGGTTTAAAAATTTGTCTCCACGAGCTAAACTATTCGAGAAATCGAATCACCTCTTCAAATCTGGGATCGCGTTGTGCGACAGATTACACCAACCCATCTTCGTCAAGTCAGCCAAGTGAGAGCCGTCCAATTTATTGATGAGATTATGAGACAGATCCAAATATTCCGTGTCCCTGAGACCCTTGAATTGATTTTTCTTGAGCTCCTGAATTTTATTGTCGTGAAGGTCCAGTCTCTTCAGCTTCTTCAAAGGCGAGAGCGCCTCTACGGGCAAGGTGGAGAGGGTACCTACGAAACGCGGAAAAGAAAAAAATTGTTAAAATCTTTTATACTCTACTGCGCGCTTCCTCTTTAATTACCATTGCTAATCTCGAGCTTCTCGATCTTCGCTGCCGCTGCACTCCCGGCAAAAATGTCTGCCGGCAGGGTGGAAATACGATGACCCGCGATACCGAGGACACTGAGATTCCCCAAAATCTGAATCGCCTCGCGTGGAAATTTTTCCAATTTGCTGTTCGTGACGTGCAGCTCTTGAAGGGTCCTGTTCACGCCCAAAAAGCTATGCTCCTCGATTACCCTTAACGGAGTATCGACGAATTTCAATACTCGAACGTCCAAAGGATAAAGCGCCGGTCCGTAGAAGCGTCCTGCAAAATTCCGCTCACAATCATCGACGGCGGGTTACAAACTTGATCGCGTTTATATTTTCGGCTTAAATCATGCACATCTCTGGATCTTCGGATTTCCAAATTTTTGTTTACTCTATCAAGTGTATCTCGGGTCGCTAATCACGAAAGAATTATAGGAATTCTATTCTACTGAAAATCGTTTCACAAGGAATCACATGTGTTTCCTTGCTTTAGAAACAGTTTGGAGATTCGTAGATTCGGAGATGTGCATGATCTAGGTTCGTTCCATATATTTTTATAACAAAAAGAAAAGAGACTGACCGATATTGCACTTGTACAAAACAAGTTCCTCGATCGGCATGCCCTCGTTTCCCAGATTAGCGAACGCCAAACTGAGGCTCGCCAAATTCGTGTTCTCGCAGCGAACGTACAGCCCTCTGTCGCTGCCGCGAAGACAAACGCACGGATAGATGTATCCGGGTTCTTTGGGACATCTGAATCTTGGTCCGGGTGGAATGTATCCGCCCATGATGGGCAGGACCAAGGCCCACAGCAATGGCAAGAGTAACATCTGTTGCGAAAACAAAGCTCGTTGTCAACGAGGTTCCTCGCGATCTGTCGAACCGTGGAATTACGAGGGTTTTTCTTGGCACATATTTTTCCAAGCAAGTGACCGACGTCGGAAGAGGATCGTTTTGATGAAATCAGTGGCGAAATTAATTATAGCCCGTAACTTCTGTTAGTCACTATTCCTGTCGCAATCGCGGTTTTTTGCGCGTAACGTGAGAAAGTTTTCCCCGCGCTCGGTTAATCGCACGCGTTAGATGCGTGCGGTCGATAAATTAAAATTTCCCTCGAATCAAAGTAAAGTGGTGGTATCCTTGATATCACGCGCGAGTTTTCTTTCTACCTTTCAAGTCCTACCGATGCCGCCAACGGGAACGATCGTTTCGCTACTCTTGGATCGAGGATTTATTATAATATTCTTTTCTATTAAAATCCCACGCGCTGATTTCTCGATCCCCAGATTCAGAGGTGACTAACCATTACCTCTTGGGTCAGTATTGGCAATTCAAGAACTATCCTTGACGCGTCTCTTTCTATTATCTTTTACCACGGACGTCACTTCCTACGCGTCCGATTATTTCTAACTCGTCGGCAGAGAACGCGAATTTCGTTACTCGGGACGCGGTGCATTCATTTTTCCGGCTCATTATCGAGGCGAGACTAAGTTCTTCCTGGGCACCTGGTGGTCACACCCCCGAGGAGGCAGAGGAAACAAAGAGGTAATAAAGACACGAATGACCTCCGGGCCGCCTCTTCGCTCGCCACCGTCCTTACGCAGAATTGTTCGAGAGACCAGTTATCTCCCGCATAACTGTTTAAATGCGTGTTTCAGGTCATACTCCGTGCGAAGGTAATTGCGAGCGGTGAAAAGAAAAACGTGAAATTAACGTGGGATTCGAGAGCAATTGAGTGAAAATCAGACGTATCGTGATGCACGATATCGAATATAACGAACGAACGAACGACTTTCGCTAGAATTCACCCGTTTGGAAAGTGTACGCGACAATGGAAATTTACGTGAACGGAGGGGAAAAGAGGGCCGGCGGTAGCAGGTACCAATTTGATTAAACGAAACCGTTCTCCGTTTGAAACCGCAAATCGTGACGAGCTAGCTACGTAACCGTGCGTAAAATTTCCATAGAGAATTAACCGTTACGTTTTAAGCGAACGTTTACGATAGGGAGGATCCACGGGAGAAATGTGTGGGCTCGCGATAATTGCGAATCGAGTATTTTTGTTTCGTAAGATCGATGATGCGCGAAGGTAACCGTGGTATAATCACCGTCCTAGATTCAAGGATCACTGGGAGGCCTCGAGCATCGACCCGAGTAGGCGTTACGATACGAACAAATTTACAAAAAACATATCGAGGCGAACCTGACAAATTTCATCTAAAGAATCCCCGCGACAAGTGTTCACGCGCACGATTTCGTTCTATCGATGGAAACGGGGATAATTCCGATACAATGGTTCCTATCTACCGATCAAATTGCATCGAAGATTCTGCAAACCAAAGTAGCCCGCAATTAACTGTCCGTCGCGGCGGACCCACTGACCTGAGAAACGAATGAGCGCTGTTTTATTACGGTTCCGCTAATTCGACGAGCAAGAAGGTAAAAAGAAAGGCGCGGTGGTCTAGTTACGCGGCTCGTTTGTGCAACGTTCGCAAACATAATACGAGTCTGCCGTGACAGGTAAACATAAGGCGCATCAATTACAGTGATTGCCGTCGAAATGAACGTCTCCGAAGTAATTTGTAAAACGTTGCGATTAAACTGATTTCAGAAAAGAATACCATTTATAACGTATCGGGCGTTTGTATCTACTTAGGCAGAAGCGAAGCGCAATCTATTTGAAAACTATGGTTAGCGGAAAGAGCGAGGAATATTTTCTGCAACGTAAAATTATTATTCGCCATGATGTGTCTAAAGTCGGAAATGGAAGAAAAAAGTTTGCGCCTTTCACTTTATTTCAATCGACCTCACTCGGTATAGGCAATGGACCGAATCATTCGAACTCCAAACTCGTATGAAAACTTTATTTCTAGTGGTTCTACTGACGTAAGACGGTGCTTGACAGCCAATATTAATTACCGCCGTGTTTGCCACAAAAGTGACAAACGCGTAAACTATACCAAATGTCAATAATACAGTGGAAAATCCTAATTCAGTTTCAAACTGACGTAGGAGAATCAACCAATGAGCGATGCAATATGAAATATCAACTGCAATTCATTAATGAAAAATTAATATTCCGTATTAACCAAGGGAGGGCAAAGCAAAATAAAAAAGGATACGGTTAGTAACGTGTCCTTCTTCGTGACGCGCATTTGAATAACGAAACTGGTATTGGAACAAAGTAAGTTTACCTCTCTTCCAACTCCCAAGTTTATTTTTCAACGACTTTTTCCAGGGTCAACATTTCTATCCGATGACGAAGCTGCAGCAATTGGATTAAAAACGAATCAAACGCGAGCCGGAAAAGTGGATAGAACGTTTACAGAAATGTGTAGCGCTAAACCCATTTGCCTCGATCCTCGCACATTCGTCGAGGCGTCGTTTCAATCGAAACGGGGGGGTGTGAAAATTATTGAAGGATAATTAAAAAGAAATCTGCTGCTCGTGAAACGTGAGAAGCTCTGCTTCCGTGTCTCGGCGATGAAAGAAATAATACATATCCCGAGAAAAAAAAACTTATACGCCACGCTCCAGTTTCCGAGTATCTTTCAATTAATGTTATTACGACGGTACTACGGGGAAAGCTCGAGGGAGCCGGTGGAATACAATAACCTATTTTCCATTTGCGATTCGATACAGGAATTCGAACAACTAAAAATAGCACGATTACGTTCGTCCTTTCTGTTTCTTTCGCGTTAACCGCGCTCACGGATATTTTCGTTTCACCGGGTGTCCTTGCTTCCGTTTCGTCGCCTGACACCGTATCTTGTTAAGACACTGTTATCGTATTGCTTTTCCGCACATTCGATACACTCGCGCGACTCACGCGAGGATTCGATAAACAACCAATTTTTTTATTCCAATTTCACTTTTCGCGACGAGGTGAACGAAATTTAAATCAAAACGAATGGTAATCGTAACGATCGAGCATACTCGTTCCCCGGTTGTACTTTTCAAGAGATATTTGGCGTGGATACTTACGAAAAATGCGCGGGTAGGTAGATTCGAATCCACGCGTCAAAGTCACCGATCACCGAGCACCGTACCCCAACGGATGACGCACGGATACACGTGGAATAGCAACGCGCGAGCCTAACGAGTATTTCCAGTCACGGAGAATTCGGAAATTATAAATATTGTAGAATTTCATCGGAAAAAAATTGCACCGTAGAGAAATTTTAAAACAACATCCGTTTCTTCTCGCCAAAACAAACTCGATTAAAGGGCGATCATAATCGTTGTTGTAAACCGAAACGGGTTCAGCGTCAACAGATGGAATAAGGAAAAGCGATTTACAAAATGTTCTGAGACTACCTTATCTTCCTTCGCTCAAAATAATCTCCAAAAGCACGATGGTCGTCGTTGCTTTTCCGCGACACGGGAACGACGTCCTCGGATCACATGTTAGCTGTCGTCGATCCGTATTGTGTTTCACGCGTTACGATAGAAGGGTTGAAAGAAAATGGAGAAAAATAAAAGTGGAGAAAGAGGAATTCGCGTAACGTTTCACCACATCTCTTTAAGACATTCTGCTGGTAGTTCCTGGATGAAGCTGCCGTGAAAACTGAGCCGAGGTTCGGAGCTAAAGAGAAAGGCAGCCTCAAGAGTGAGGCCTCCCTCATTGGCAGTTGATATCGCGCTGTCCTTTCGTGGACATCCGTCCCTCTACTACAAAGCTCTACGAGTATTTCCGTGAGAGCGATCGCGATAACGATGTTAAAGCTGCGCTCGATTGGTTCCCCGAGCCGCAGTGCCGTAACGAATGTAATTTCTCAGCGATGGAAAATACGGACAAGGTACGAGTTTGTAGTTTATTTCGTTTTAAAAATTCTCTAGTTCTCCAAAGTCGACGGAGTGTCGTCGGCGGTGCTCTATTGTTCGCATAGAATTTCTTGAGTCGACGAACATTCCCAGGGGACCGCGTTCGAGATAGAAGAAAGTCGGTGGACGGTGGCTGCGATTGGTCGACGTCGGTGAAAGTAACTCGAGACGGAGTTACCTTGGCGAGCTCTTCTTTTCCTATGAGTGACATCTATTGGTACACGGGCCTTTCAAAGAGAATCGAAATTTCTTTTTATTGTCCGATCGAACGAACTTTGATTTGGATCGAGGGAAAAACGTCGCGCGTATTTTTTAGTCACATCTGCGAGTCGTATGCGTGTTACGAGTATTTAAAGTTTACGCGCTTCTTCGAATTAAATTGAATTTTTAATAATTGTCATTACCGTAACGTCTCTGTCGAAGCAACAGGATATGGCGATGAACTATCGTTTAAGCCACAACGAGAAATAACCTCACGCCTTTTACCAAATTACTCGGTTATTAAGGTCGATAAGTTGTCCGAGCAGCTCGCACGTAGAATCGCGACGAACCGAGTCAGTAAGGACAGCTACCGCATCAGCCGAGCATCGAAATCATTTACAGTGTCGCGTATATCGAAATCTGCTCGATTCGAAGAACAATCATTTTCCCGCCAAAGAATTTGCGTAGTTTAAAGCGTTGTTCGATCTGCGCAAGATACGAATAACGAAATGGCATCGCTATTTAAACGTCTGTTATTATTCCGTAAGTAATCGATATATCAATTACCATTTTATACGATCCGAAATGAAAATTTAATTTGCGGCGACACTCATTAGTTACGACGACATTACTCAAAGAACATTATATTGGGTTTGAGTGTTTCGAATCACAAAAATGAAACACCGTATCGTTAAATCTCATTATTTTGGTAGTGGGTAATTATAATTGTCCAAAAAAGTATTTCCAAGTAAATTTTCACTTCCTATCAAAATGAATTCTTTTTTTCCTAACACCTCAAGAAGCGACGACAATTGAATTATGTCGTTATTGTGTCAAACAAACGAAGTAATATAATTATGAATTCCAGGGATGTTAATCGCCGCAACCGCTTTACCAACTCTTGGTCACGTCGTAAGAAATGACAGTTGATTTCCTTTTATCGTGAACACTTATTTCTTAAACGTTGAATTTCTGCTGTTTCCTGGTAGGATCGAGATTATTTGGAAACTTACGAGGACCTGTCCGACGAAACTAATCGAACAGACTTTTTGGCGAACCTAGTTTTTCAATTTTCCTGCGAGAGCAAGCCGGTCGGTCTGTACGCCGACCGGGATTACGATTGTCGGATATTTCACGTTTGCGACGATACTGGAACAGGATTTCCCGTGATCTGTGCAAATCGCACGATATTTAATCAACGCGAAAGAATTTGCATGGACGAGGAAAACGTCGATTGCGTACACGCGCACGAATGGTCTCCGCAATCTGATTTCTATATAAGAAACAATGTTCCTCATTTTCGTATTCGTTTAACGATAATACCCGTTTAATTTTCTCTCA
Source organism: Pemphredon lugubris (assembly GCA_933228935.1). NCBI lineage: Eukaryota > Metazoa > Arthropoda > Insecta > Hymenoptera > Crabronidae > Pemphredon > Pemphredon lugubris. Next base: position 23,907,618 of record OW121817.1, on the reverse strand, counting down.
CAGGTTTTATTTGAACGAGCTCCCTTACTTCATGGAGGTCACCGAAGAAAATGAATTGCGATCGATCGAACGGGAAGAAGTGCCGTCGGTTTTGCCGCTGATTCCGTTAGAATAACGTTAACTGTTAAAACATTCCAAAAGTTCATAATAAATTAATCGAATTGTATTCTACAAATTCATCCTCCACGGTAAAAATATATTTTAAAATACGGTAATTGTTTTCGAAGAGTATCTCGGGCAAAAGCAAATATTTTTAATGCGTCCAAAATATATCTTCGTAATATTCGCAGTTTACTGACCATTTGCCGCGATATCGCGAAGTGATAAATAATAAATGTTTTCCTCTTCAAGAGGATCAACCTTGTATCGCGCGAGCTTTCATACTCTTTACTCTGATAGCCTTACCGCTTCTGCTGCATCCAGATCTGCACTGTCTGACCGTGCGCAGTCTATAGAAATGCGAAAAAATAAAGGAGCGAAATGTACAGGGGAGACCTTCGCGGTGGACTAAGAATAATCTCGAACTTATCTCAAACCTGACCCTACGAAACAGGCTTCCTCGCGTCCTTGAAACTCTGCGAACGCGGCGTTTCTGATCGCGCTATAGGTCGCGATACTCGATAAAATTCTATTTTATTTTATTTCACTTTATCGTCAAAGACGAGGCGTACGAATACGCGAAGAATTCTGTCGACGTTTTAAACGGAGTCGGGAACGTTATTAGAAAGAGAAAGGATGCAAGGAATAAATTCTCACCATTTATTTTGGTAAATACAAAATTAGAGAGCATCGTTGACAGTCCTATGAATTACGCTTTAACGATATTCGGTCTACTATACGATCCTACGGTACGAATCTTTACGTTATTGAGCATTTCGATTACATGGAGATCGATAAAAAGATTATGGAGAAATAACCACCCATCACCGCAATGTCCCATGAGAAACGGTAGAAATACTTTGTACGGAATGACAGCTTGTACCCGCCACAAATTATCGAATTAACCCTTCGAAGTATATAGGACCTGTCCCACAAGTATGTAATCTACGACAGTTTTCTCGTAGTTAGTGATTTCGTCTATCAACTAAACCGTGTCTCCGAAGTCCGCGCTACTAAAGATCTACTTAGATTTTTATTCTCACGAAAGTCTTGTAAATTCACCCGACGACCGTCGCGTCGTCGGCTAAGTGACAAAAAGGAAAAAAATTAAGCCTACCCAAAATAAACGTTTATCTACTTTTATTCAGCCTTTGAGAGTGAAGTGATGAAACCTAGACAAACGAAGTCTTACGATAACTCTTAGCGTACCAAGTGCCGTGAACATTAGAGTAGAACGATTCGGTCGCAATGTTATCATTATCGTGCACGTACTATTTTCTTCGGTGCCGGTATTATTAATATCACTTACCCTACAGTATACCACAACCTTTTGCGTCTCCGATATAAAAGTTGAACCTTTCAACGTCATCTAATATTTGAAGTAATTTCAAAACATCGGTCCTTTAAGGTTTCTACACGAAGCGGAAAGTTTTGAAACGCACGCATCTCTGGATTTCAACATCTCTTCACCCATCGTTGCGCGTCACACTTAATAAATTCTAGCAATAAAATAATTAATCCCGCCTCACCCCAAATAAAGAATAGCGATTGGTACTCTAAGAGTTAAAGCGATCTCACTGACGAAACTTCCTTGCAATTACAGACGATAGTACGGACTAGGTTCGTAACCGTGAGGCCACGTGACACCCGGCGCCGAATTATCGTTATCGTAGACATACTTAATTTTCGGCTGATCGCTCTGCCCGAACAGAGATTGTCGGACCATCGCGAACATCGCCGAACCCAACGCCATGTTACTGAACATCCCGGCCATCGATGCTGCCGCGCGCGCATGTGCCAAAGCCATTTGTACGAGGAAGGACAAGAGCAGACCGACGCCCGGCATCAGCTGCGTCATCTTTGTCTTGAAGCTTCTACCGAGTTGCATCATGGAGCTGGTCATTCGTCTCGGCACGATCTCGTCGTGCAATCGCGGCAGATGTACGATCAATTCTGTCCTCGAATGTTTCTCGTACCTCTCATCGCCGTTGCCAACGCGATTCTCGTCGACGTCGTCCTCGAACTTTTCGACGCTCGTGTCCTTCAGATACTTGTCCGAGTACTTGTCCATGAAGGTCTCGAAGATGTTCCTGCCACGCTTTTGCCTCTCTCGCTGTTCCTGATCTCGCGAGGATTCTCTCTCGAAGTCGTAAGTCACCTCGCTCTTCAGGGGCAAAACTTTCAGCTCGTCAAGATTCTTTTGCGATTCCAGCGACATTATGTTCAATTCCTTGATCGGTTCGTCGTGATTGCTTTCCGGGAAGGATTTCAAGCGATGATCGAAGGTACGCAGCTTGCTCGCGAGTTTATCGTTGAGCCTGGTGCCGAAGAGGACCTCGAAGGCGTTGTGGGCATCCTCCAAGTTAAGATATTGCTTGACATCGCCGTTACCGATGTCCGACGCGTTCGATCTGATTTTGTTCAGGAACATCGTGATTATTTGATCGTCGTTTATCGATCTCTGTATGTCCACGTACTCCTCGCTATTCTTTAGAAACTGGATATCGGTCTGCGCTGTGCCGTCTATGCTCCTCTCCTTCTTATCCTTATCTTTCTTGATCTTCTCGGTGTCCGGTCGCTGGTCCAATACCTCCTCCATAATGTCACTGATGATCGTCAGTATACTGGGGAGATTCTTGTTATCCTTGATCTTCGTGCCTCTACCCTCGCGAAATCCTGCGAAACTGATTCCAAGCTCTCCGTTGCCGTAACCACGGATCTTCAAGAAACCGACGTTCGTCTGGAATTTATCGCCCACCAGTTTCTCGTACCAGTCCACGAGCGAGCGCTCGATCGATTCTTGCCTGATGACCAGTTCCTTCTCAAATTCGACGGTAGACATGCCGAAGAAATCTTGCACCTCGGTCTCGGTGGATCGTCCGAAGACACCGAAGCCCGGGAAAGAGGGTAACGACGGCAAACCGATCAAAGACGGCAGGTTGTTCGTAATCACGGGCCAGACAAAGATACCCATGCATCGGATGAAGCTCAAACTACGAATGCATTGAATCACTTGAGAGAGGAAGCCTCTGTTGGAGGTTTGCTCGTTCAAATCTTCAACGATCTTCAGGATCTCGTATTGATCGGCGGTCAGAGAATTTTTAATCGTCGAGTTTAGAGTGTCGACAAAGTGGCTCTTCAGATCGCTGTCGGTGTTGGTGCTCGACGGTTTTCTGTTTCGCGTGATGTTGACGAGAAGCTGAAGAAACTCGGATTCCGTGATGTTCGGCGACATCGATGATTCGGACGACGCTGCAGGTTTATCGGATCCATCGGAGACATCGTAGTAGGAATTGAAGAGCTCCACGGTGCTCCTTCGTTTTCTGCCATTGTCCTTCGTTAATAGTGCTGATTCCTTTATCGCGTGTTCGCCTTTCCGCTCCTCGGATAACTGGACCTCTTCATTGGAGATATCTACGAAGATTCCTGGTGGGTTGCCGTGATACGGGGGAGCGACTCCGTCGAATTCTGCAAATGGAAAAAGACAGTCGAAGATCGGTAATAAGTAGACTGCGGATGTTTATGCAAAACGCATTATTTTTATGCCGACTTTAAACGGATTTGGGCAAAAAATGCGAACGATATGCGTAAGATATACGTATAATATATTGTATGTATAAGATAAAATAAAATAATGCATTAAATCATTTATTAAGTGCATAAAATGAGGCACAAAATAATGCATTTTGCATAAACATCCACAGTCTAGTAATAAGTAATGGGGGATCGCGTTAAAGAATCCCACCGACTTAACGACTAACAATAGATTCACCTACTGACGACGCGATCGCCGGTATCGCATTTTTCTGGCTCTCCTCTACGCCAGGAATCGAAACTGCTGATCGATAAGGAGGAGTCTGCCCCTGTGCCGTTCTCAAAGACGTCTCACCGAACTGAGTAACCCTGACGGCGTCAGAAACTTCGGGTGGTTCCTCGGGAAGTCCCTCCGGTATCTGTGGCAAGATACCCGGAAACTGAGGGAGCCCTCCCGGTATCTGTGGCAAGTTACCCGGAAACTGAGGCAGTCCACCTGGTATCTGGGGCAAATTACCTGGAAACTGAGGGAGTCCGCCTGGTATCTGGGGTAAGTTACCTGGAAGTTGAGGAAATCCTCCGGGAAAATTGGAAATGCCGGGAAGTTCCTGGAAGGGAGAATCGCCGAGACCGGGGAAGCTGGGAAGTTGTCCCAAATCTGGAACTTGGGGTAATCCTGGAAGTTGTCCCAGGTCCGGAATTTGGGGTAATCCTGGAAGTTGTCCTAGGTCCGGAAATTGAGGTAATCCCGGGAGTTGGCTGATCAAGTCGCCGAAGTTCGGGAAGTCTGGCAAGTTGGGGAAGTTTTGCTTCAAACTTGGCCAGCTGACACGCTGCGTGCAAACGATGAAATTATCTCTGCTTATGCAATCGACGATTCGCGCGACGTACGACGATCGTTCCACGTTCGGTATTCCCTTCTCGACCAGTCGAATGATGTTTATTTGTCTCTCGGATAATCGAGAGAATACCGCTGGATCGTTAACGTCCAGATAAGAATGCTCGAGACGAGTGCTCAGTGGTTTCTCTAGAATCTTCGTTAGGATACCTTCTACCTCCTCTTCGGCTTTTTTTAAAGCGATTGCTGTCCGTTCTTCATTAATGTTAATGGTATCCGTTTGCGGTTCGGGTCTCGAAAATGACGACGTCGAGTCGATCGGTGATACCTGATTCCTGGTACGAGGGAAATTCTCGACCCTACCAAAATTGGGGAAATTGGGTAACCTTGGGAAGAATTGGGCGATCGTCGGCCAGGTGATGTCTCTGGTACAATCGAGGAAAGTATATTTTTGAATACAGGCGATCACTCGCTCTACGAGAGCCGGTCGCATCGGAGCGGGTACTAAACTGTCCACGATACGCATAATATTAAACTGCTGTTGCGTCATATAAGCAGACAATTCGTTCAATCTCGTGGAAACTGGATTGTTGGGCAAATTCGGCGTGGATAACTGCACGGCTTTCAGGATATTCAGGATCACCGTCTCGGGCAATTCATTAAGAATTGGGAAGAACCTCGTGTCGGTTATAGTCACGGTAGCGTCGCCGTGCAGTCCAGTCTTCACGTTCGTCTCCAACAATGGACGAGCGTCGGAATTTGAACTGGATTCCGTTAAATTTTGCGGAGATGCCGGAGAAACGGAACTGTTGCTGGGTGCGCCAGGTACCACTCCGAAGTTCGGGAAATTGGGCAACCTGGGGAAGAATTCCGTCAACATTGGCCAAAGAACGTCCCTGGAGCACGTGACGAAAGTACTGTTCTTCACGCAGTCTATCATTCTGTTGACGAATGTCGGTCGGATCGCATCGGGAAGCAGGCTCTCCGTGAGCCTTATTATATTATCCTGCTGATCGTTGAGAATTTGAAGGAATTGCTGAGACCTGTGAATCGGAACGTTAGTCTCTCCGACCACGTTCGGAGACGACAATTGAATCGTTCGGAGAATGTTGAAGATCACGGATTCCGGATGTTCAGTGAATATCGGCACGAATCTGGTGCCGGTGACGCTGATCACCGGTTCGCTCTGTGGTACGCTGTTACGAGAATCCTGATCCTGAAGAGGAGTTCTCGAAGTGATCTTTACGCCGTAATTCTGCACGATATCAGACGCGACGCGTTTCTGCGCCCCTTCGAGATTCAACGAAGATTCTAAATTCTGATTCTCAGCCCGCATTTGCGTATCCGCCGTACCTTTGCTCTCCTCCTTGTTTTCCGATCGTGGGAATTCCGGCAAGTCTGGCGCGTTTTGAGCGATCGAGGGCCAAACGATGTATCTGACGCAATTGGCAAATTCGTTGTTTCTTTGCAAGCATGATAGAACGTGATCGATCAGCGGTGCTCTCATATGCATCGGCGTAAGGCTCTCCGCTAATTTCAATATTTCTAGCTGTCTCTCGGTAACCGCCGCCAATATCACGACGTTTCCGCTACCGATCAACGAAGGCACTTCCGGGGATTTCTGAACAGAGTTTCGTACCTTCAGCAGGATGTTCAGGATTTGTACTTCCAAGTCGTCCGGTGACTGCGAAGAATCGGCGGCGTCTTTCAAGAACAGAGTGAGTACCGGTTCGTCGGTGGGAATTGGCGCTGGTGAAGGCGTTTCCGTGGTGGTGCCGGCGCCCGGAAAATATCCAGAGAGATCGGGAAGGCTAGGCAAACCTGGAAAGTAGCTAAAAATTTCGGAATACGACGGTATCTCGAAGCTAGGTATGAAACTAGAGATATCCGGCAGGCCAGGGAAGTATTGCCTGACGGTTGGCCAGGTGGAATATTTGATACACGAGAGATAATTATATTCCATTATGCACCTGACGTTTTTCCGGACGAACTCGGGCCGATATGGAACCGGGATCAGTTGCTCGGCCATGTGAAGCGACAAAAGCTGTTCCCGCGGTATCAGACCGATGGAGGAGTCGATCGATTGATCCAGGTAAGACGGAGATGGCGTTATTTTCGGTTGTACCTTCAGAGTGTCCTGCAGTATCTGCACGATCACCGCTTCCGGTCTCGGTCTTCTCGTCCTTGTGGCGTCGGCCTCGATCACTTCCGGCAATTCCCCGGCGCCCTCCGGGAATCCCGGAAACGGAAGAATGGGATACTCGGGGATCAGTGCGAGAGTGGGATACCAGGTCTGGTAATCGGGAAAAGCTGGTAGAGCCGGGAAATGTTGCTTCACCATGGGCCACGCGAAGTACTTGACGCAACTGAAGTACTCGAATCGCCTGACGCACGAGAACATTCTATCCGAGTATTCGCGTCGCGTCGCTTCGGGCAAAAATTTCTCAGCCATTCTAAGGATCTCCACTTGACCGTAAGTCAGGAGCTTCCTCAGCGTCTCGTTTCGCGGATCGATGAAAGTGGGCGACGCCTCGTCACTCGGATTCGATCGCAGCGCGTCCGTCAGGATGTCGAACACTATGGACTCAGGTGTCAGTAGCCTGACCTGATGAACTACCTGAGCTCTCGCCGTCTTTGCTCCGTTACCCTGAAACAAGTCAACCAGGTTTATCTCGATCGGCAGAGTACCCAGACTCTGACCGATCGATTCGGGAAGATTGTCAACGACGACCGGCCAAACGAAAATCCTCATGCAGTTGAAGACGCTCAGACCGCGGATGCAGTCGACCATGTTAGCGACGAAAGTTTGTCGCTGCTTAACCGCCACCAGTTGTTCGGCGCACTTGATGATTTGCAACTGATTCTCGCTCAGCGCGGTGACGTTTGCGTCGCTCACGTAAGAGTCGTTCAAACTCCCCGACCTCTTCGCGGCCACCATTTGCCTCAAAGTGTCCAGAAGCTGGATCTCCGTGAATTTCGGTATATCGGGAAGCACGTCGATCGCTTGTTCCCTCAGATACAGCAGGAAAGTTCTGTTCTTCACTTGCTCCTGAAGCGCAATCGCTTGATCCTTCCATCTTTGCAGGATATTATCGTTCCCGGTGGCCTGTTCGTTTCCTTCGCTACGAACGCTTCGAATGCCACCCACCGGAAAACCGACCTCCTCGTCCATTCCATCCATAACTTTCGGACTCAAGAGCTTAGCCTCGTCGAGTTCATCCACGTGCTGAGCGCCAAGAGCGTCGTCACGAATCGAGATCAACTTTTTGATTTGGCCCTCTACGATCGACTCCTGATCACCACCGGACACTTTCTTCTCCTCGGCGTTCAAGTAAACGGTGGAACTCTTGTATCTGGACTTACCTTGGGACTCGGCCATATATCTGTACTCTCTGCTCGCGGAAGATTCATTGGGGTCAACTTCCTCTCCGTCAGCGTTCTTTTCCGGAACGACGTCTACTTCACTTTTGCTCACCTCGCTCTCCTGGACGACTCTCGTGCTTCGTAACTCGTTCTCACCCTCGTCCTTTGCCTCCTCGACATCCTGAATTCGAGTCTGTCCGACGTTCGATTCTCTCGCGGGTACCCCGAGCTGAACGATCGTTCCCTCGGGTTCGTCGGTTTCGTTCGTGACAATTTTTAACCCACCGTCCGAAGTCGCCTCCGAATTCTCCACCGCTCCTCCATCTCCCGATTCTAATATCTTCGTATCCGCGCCGGATACCGAGACGTCGATCAATCTCTGTCGGTTATCAGCCTCGCCAGCGTCTTCCGGCTTGTCGACTTTCCGCTGAGAAAGATTATCGGTATCCGCATCCACTTTAGCATCGAATCTACGAATACCTTCGTCGTTCGGCCACTCCACGGACCCTTCGAGCCTTCCTACCGTCGTTCCCTCGCCGTCTTCCGCACTGGATTTACCGGACAAAGCAACGTCGTTCCTCCTTCTCTTCTTAGCCACGCTAATCTCGCCATCCTCCTGATTAATCAACCCGCTGTTATCCTCACCTCGCGCCCGACTCCCAGCATCGCCACTCGACGTCTTCTCCTCCGATTCGACATCGCCGATGCCATCCGCGACGGCCGCCGGACCATTTTCATCCGCTCGGTCGTCAATCCCTTGATCGACGATCGATCCATCGTGAACGATCAACAACTTTCTCACAGCGTGTTCAGCTTCGGCCTCTCTTCCCTCACCCTCGACCGTCAATCCTCTCTCCACCGTCCCCTCGTTATCCGTGACCTCAGCCGGCGTTAGACGAACGTCACCGACCTCCGCGATCCCCGAAACCTCCTTGCTCCCTTCCCGGGCCACGTACTCTTCATCGCGGGGTACAACACTGCGCGCCCGGGTACCGTGAAGAAGGCAAAGCAGTAGGAGGACGAAGAGGAAGGAACGGGGCGGAGGACGAAGGATACTCGTTAGCCGTAGGCGTCGCGAGTCGAGTGCTCTCATGGTCGCGGTCGAGGAGCGAATGTCTCGGCCACTTCGTTGTCGGTCTCTATGGTCAGCCATGGTCAGCGGAGGGCATGGTACGGCGATACACATATACCATCGTCCGGGACGCGACGTCGTGAGATGCTCGCGACGGGAGTGTACGTTGAATGCCCCCCCCCCCCCCCCCCCCCCAGCCAACGAGACGCGGAGAATCGCGAGTCTGTGTGCGAACGCGCGGAGATAGGTAACGCGGCTCGGCATTTCCATTTTTACGGCGTCCCCCTTCTCGGCTCTCTTCGGGGTTGTCGAGGAGGTATCGGGTTCATGGTCTAACGGGCGTAGATACGACGCGAGCTGGGATACACGCTCGGACTGGTATAACCGATAACCGCGTCGAGAACAAAGGGTGGAGCCGTGTCGTGATTTTTTTTAAAAACGATCCCGGCACATCCGGGATGGACTGTATTAAAATCGAAGGGACCACGCGATACGCTCGCCTAATATGCATTTAATCCGTAGGAAACTTTTTACTGTAAATTATTACGTCGCGTCTCTATCTGGAAGGCATCGGAGCGCGGCTGCCATTACCACCGGCTAAGCTCGTCCAGTTCTATTTCTTCTTGCGGCCACGCCGGTAATGAGCCAATTAGCCTTGAAGCCAGTGGTGCTTTGAAAATAACAGGGCAATCCTCTCTCTCTCCTCTCGAGATTCTCCCGACGAATATTGCACTACCAGCCTCTAGTTCGCAAACATCTCCCTCGGTCCGTGACTCTTTCAACCTTACGCCGCACCTACGTACGTATGTATGTATGTATGTATGTATGTATGTATGTATGTATGTATGTATGTATATATGTATGTACATGCGGCTAACTGTTTTTCGCTAAAAAGTTTTTCCGCGCATCTCTAAACGCCTCTCACGAATGGAATCGCGGAGCCCCGTTTCCAGCTACCTCATCGAACACGACCATCACCGTTATCGATACAAAGAATCGAACTTCTCGCGATTTTGACGCTCGAGAACCGTGGTTCAGTCGTTGACCCGCGTCCGTGTCGTTGAATTTCTTTTTTTCTCCTCAGCTCCAAGCTCGATTTGACGATTCCGACGGAAAAGGTAAACCGGTTGATAGTTAACGAACGCGCATCTTTAATAAAAAGAAGATGGGTAAAAAACCACTGCCGAGGGATGACGAGGGGGGGGGGGGGTGGCGGTGTTGTGTCGAGGGGGCAGGGGAAAAAGTCGCTGAGGAGAGGCTGGAAGGATGCGTCTCGGATAAAGTACCTACAGGCCGGGTTTCGTGTTCGCGTTTAATATGGCCCCCACCGCTCCTGGCGCAAGGGGTTGAATTTTTAGTCCTTGAACGAATCGAGGCTAGAAGAGGGAGGCGGGAGAGGCTCTCTCGTAGGGCGGGGGTACGGGAGGGAGGTGAATTTTTACGGTGTACATTATTTTCCAAGATGGCCACCTCTGTCCGCGCGCATCCTTCGCCACTCATCCTCTCTCTCTCTCTCTCTCCCTTTCCACGATGCGTTCTTGCCGTGCAAGAGCCGATGCGGTAAACCTGTATTGGCTCTCTTTCTTTTATCCGTTGCGACTGGCCTGCACGGCTCTTAAGCTGCATTCACAACGCGTAATCGTAACTTCGCTTCCCATCGACGGTTTTTCGCGTAATTCAGAATCCTGTTCCCGAGTCATTGGCTCTATCCCCTCGCTTTTACTCCTCGTTTTTCTTACCCTTCGGCACGGCCCGTGAATTGGGAATATCTTCGCGGTGCGCTATCCGTTTCGATTTTTACCTCGCGTAAATTATATCGCTTCTTTCCCAGCGAGTCAACGATTTCGACGAGGAGACGCTTTTATTTGTAACGTCTTTTTTGTACCTTTCGGTGATCTGTAACAACCATGAGAAATCTGAATCGACGATTCAACGCAAAGTGGAGTAAATTCGATACCGTTGTCGAAGTCCTAGTTTAACCGTAACACTGTTTTATAAATATCTCGGATAGACCGATGACAGGTCTGATCGAGCGTCACGAGGTCTATAAACGATTTACGCTACGAAAAGGTCATTGACGGTTCTGATTTATACTTGGAAGCAAAACGATTTCTTCGTCTCCGCGCGCATTGCGGCGGACCGATACGTTTGTTGAATCTCGAGATACTGTCCTCACGAACCTGAATGATTTATGAACGCTGCCGCGAGTCGTTGACATCGTAACCAGATAAATACACGTTTCCAGGAATCGCCTATCCTCCTGTGTAAAGTTTAAAGTGACAGTTATGCGCGCAAAGTGACCGTGACAGAGTGATGTAGAAAGTGGGACGTACGCCGACGTAACAGTTCGATGTCCAAAAATTCTAAAGTAACGTCAACGCGTACAAGCCTTTCCACCCAATTTCTCCGATTGTACGTCTCCGCGCGCTCTTATCTCGCGCGGTTTAAGTACAAAAGTGCGTAACGAAAAGAAATGTTGCGTGACTCGGGGCATTGTGAGTGGTCGACTTCCCGAACGCTCTCGAGGAACGTGCTCTGCGTTCACCATAAACCCTCGGCGCGTTCTCCGGTCGTTCACGAAATTCCAAACGAGGAGGAAACTCGATGTACTGCGCAGATCTACCGCGCACACAGCGGTCGATCCTCTTTTAAGTTCGAACGGCACCGTGCTCGTTCGCCCGAATCATACGGTGGCTCGTGCGGGGCAGATTAACACGTTGCAATTCGTGGATTCTCTTTGGACGATCGTGACGGGATCGAGGCAAGAAGGATAGATATTTTTTTGTTTTCTCTCGAGTGAATCGTTAATGTCGATGAGGCGAATCACGTGATCGTAACCGGTCCGATAATGCAGGCGATTGGTTGGTGGCTGACATGCGTGTTACTCGCGATCGCGTTTCCAAAAAACGCGCTTTTCGCGAGCGTCGAAGAGGCGAGATTCTCGTTAAAGGCGATCGAAACTGGACGTGCCAAGGTTACGAAATTATTCCCGATTACGAGGAAACCCCTCGTTGATCCCGACGTCCAGGAACTGAGGAAATTCTTCGACGACTTGTTCGATGCTAGGAACGAAGTTCAAGGTGAGCTCTCGACGCGTACTCTTTTCGCTGCTCTTTAATCGTTTGTACCGAATCAAATAAATTCGATACATCGTCTACGAAACCGATAAAAAAAATGGTATTCGACCAGGTTCAACTTCTCGGCAAGCACGTACCTTTGGACACAAAAGGATACAATTCATGCTAATGCCGATGATGTACAAAATGGGAGTAATGATGACGCTGTTGACGGTATTAGTGGTAATCTCTCTAAAGGGACTACTCATCGGTAAGTACGAGTCACATGGTATTTGTTCGTGAAAAATTATAACGGTGCTGGCGTTTGAGAGTGTCGCAACGTGCATACAGGATCGAGTGACATCGATGACCCATTTGTGGGCGATGACTCTTGATGGTTTAGTTTCAAAAGCAGGCCAAATTTTATCAGAACCTCCGCTTCCTTCTCGTCTCACGCTTCACGCTATGAATGTTAATTCACCATTTCATTTTTTCTATCGTTAACGAGAACACGTTCGATGAGTATTCAGTTATTCGACGAAGCAATCGAGTGATCAAATTATAATACTCTCGTTCGACTATCGATATCGTGCAATACGAATTAAATAATACGAAAATATAAATAATGAGTAGACCATGGATGTTACGCAGCGTGTAGAGAGTATTTCGTTTAAAAAAAAAACAACAAATCTAGATCATGCACATCTTTGAGTCTACGGATCTCCAAACTATTTCTAAAGCAAGCAAACACAAGTGATTCCTTGCAAAATACTTTTGAGTAGAATAGAAATTCTATTAATTAAATACATTTGATAGAGTAAAAAAAGTTTGGAGATCCGAAGATCCAGAGATCTAGATTTAAGCCAACAATCGTGATATAGTCTGCAATCTAATGATATACTAAAATTCAATGTATTACAGGTGCCACTCTTTTAATGCTAAAATTGAGTACGATAGTTGGGAAATTTTCGTCTGGCTGGCAACATCCACAGGCAGCACCTTCGTGGCAATCGCAACCGATTCACGTCCACGTTCACAACAGTCTTCCGTCTGCTCACAGTCAAGCGTACAGCGGATGGATACCGGAAACTGGTCCAGAAGACGACGAACACTACTATTACAAAGGATAAGCCGGAAATAGTGGATGGTATCCTGTCCGCACGGTTCAAAGAATTGTTCCTCGTACGCGCGCGCGCAATTGAAAACCAGGTCAACGATAACGCGCGGTCGTCGATGGGTTTGATACCGTATTACTCGTTACTTCGTAAATACCGAAGAACAATAATGTTACATCGCGATTACCATTGCGATTCTTCAACCGAAGATTATTACCACCGAGCGGACTGCCAAACCACGCCGACGTTCAACTATGTTGCTATATTAGTCAGCTAACAATTTTTGTTCGAACCAAAGGAATTCTATAATTCATAACGATAGACTTAAGAAACTCTTTGCTCGGTTTATCGATCATTCATTTTCCTATATTAATTTATAATATTTATAGTAACTCCAAAAGCGTTTCGTACCAACGCGCGTGCCAGCAACGCGGTCGACGCGTTACGTCGACGTAACGCGCTAAAGAATTGCGACAAGTTAGATCTCGAAGACCCTTCGCTAGTCGAACTCGCTTCGAATTCCCGGATTATCTAGTACGCGGATGGAATAAGTATTATTATTATACAATCGACCAAAACTGTAGAACCAAAACGAACATTAACGTTTAAGGAATAACCTCTTACCTCGTTTTAGCAGTAACGATTAATTTATTAAGCAATGGTCCCTCTCGTCGACCTTATTCGTCTGTAAAACACGAACACTGTATGTCACCGTACGTTAACTTACGTTAATTAAATTATTTATAACATCGATCGTTTTCTCATTACGCTTCGATTACGGTTCGATCGTTCGTTCTCCAGATCGAGAGAGATTCCGAATTTTTCCAAACTACTTCCTCTTCTACTCCGCGAGTTTCAAGGTCGACTGAACTCGTCAGAGTCAACGACCAACCGCACCCGCGTTACACCTTCTATAATACAAATTACATTCGCCCGACAGAGGAGACCCAGTTTCCGAGCTCGCCTTTTCAAGTGGGGTAACGCGCCGTTGCAAAAGAAGGAAAATGTATCTGCACCTCTGCCTCGCGGAATAACAGGGCACAGTCTGCCCACTGGACGAATGAAAGAACGACGCGGCTTCTATTGTCGGACGATGAGTTCGCGAGAAGAAGGACGGATCTTCTCTCTTCTACAGTGAACAGATTAATTTTTTTCAGTGCCTAATAATCTCTGTTACGAGAACGAAAAGTGGAAGGATGCTCTTTCAACTGTGACAGTCGTACGATTCGAATAGCAGGAAGCGAGAGAGAAAAAGAGAGCAAAGGTACCGGCAAGTACGTAGAATTAAATTCTAGAAAAGTAAACAGAATCGCGCGGGGGGGGGTTGGGGAGGGACGTCTCGTTGTCAAAGATTACCGGTGTTTTTGTAGAACGTCATTTTCAGATCCGGTACGCAATTCAAAGAGATGAATGGAACGAGAGCAATTTTCTACTACCTGTCCTCGACGACTCTGTTAATAATTTGTACTCGCGCCGAGGTGGATGCGAAGGGACCCGAAAGCGGCACGAATCGAACGCTCGAGTTGAATATCTTCAAAGGTGTTCGCTTAACTTTGAGGGACGACGAGTTGAGCGTCGACCTCAAAATGTTCGATTTGTTCAATGGTACGTGAAGCTTTGATATGCTCTTGATACGCGAAACGTCGGATAACAGTAATTATCGTGATTATCGCGTTAGACGATGAGACGGAAGGAAGCGTCAGGAGTCACGACGATGACGATGAATCGAAAAAGAATCCCTTGAAGAGAATCGGATCGATGATGATGATGGTCCCCTTCGCGATGCAGGTTTGAATTGTTTGTCATATTCATCTCGAGGGTTTGTATTCGCGAATAAACAACTCAAATATCGTACGTTGTATCCACAGTTGCTATCTTTGCCCGGTGCAATATCCGCCATCAAATTCTCATTGCTGAGGAGCATATTTATGGGAAAATTAGCGATTCTCATGATGATCTACAACGCCATAAAGGAATCGCGGAACACGGAGGTGGTGGTGGTGCAACAACCCCAGCATCATCAGCATTACTATCACGACTATCATCGACCGGACGACGACGATAAAGGATGGTGGCGATGACGAAGAAAACATATCGATACATTTGTAAACGACATTGTAAAACATAAACGTTCAACATTGTTTACTCGAGTACTCTATTGTATGTAAGCTTAAAGAGACGCGTGCGGCTCGGAATACTTTCCAAAACGAGGCAAGAATTATGTTACCTACGCGTAAAACGTAACGATGGGAAAGGTATTTCCCGGCGACGCCGAATCGTCCGGGTGAAAATAAAATAACGTTGATTCTATCACTGCGTTACAATTTCCTTCGTAATCTCTCTCTCTCTCTGTCGGTATTTATCTCGACGAGCATGTGAAATCGGGGCTTATGGTTAGCTGACCGTCGGAATAACGAAACAAGCGAGCCATCGGCTTGACCCACTTATGGCCACGCGTAACGGCATTTTGGTCCAGATACCGCGTGGATGAGGAGTCGGTGTGTGCTCGTTTTCCCTTTTCTCTGCCATCGAATTCGACGACGAAATCGAAATCTCGAATAACTCATCGGTAGGCGGAAGTCCGGCTAACGAGCGTGCTCGATGATAAAAATAGAAGAATATTTAATAATCAAATTCCGAAGATCTCTCGAAATTCATTTATTTATCGCGTTTTCTTTCGTTCCATGGATTATCGATAGATCGCGGAAGAAACGAAACGGTGCCACTACCGCGCCAAATGAAAGGTTTCGATCGTTAGGCGAGTTTTTGGATCGTCGATGCCAAATTTATTTTTCAAGGCCTTCGATATTCGCGGTGCGTATACGTGCCAGAAACCCACCTTCCAGTACGCAGTGTCGTTAGTATGCCACTGCCATCAATATATCGACAGTTTGCCATACAAATCGCATCGGCATACCGTTTTCTAAACTACAAAATGCACGATGCACGGCCCGATACGTGGCAAATCGGAATTGAGTCGTACTAATCCAAAAGGTACGACACCGGCGCTTAGTTAAATTCGATGATCGCTGACCGATCGATTCTACGTGAATGGATTTAGGTTTTTCTACAGTTCCCGACCGCCTCGCGATCCGGCTTTGGCGAATTTCTAATTTGTACCCGTTAAGTGGCGTTCCGGCAAGAAGGCGGTTTTCGAAAAATCGTATACTACGAAATTATGGATCACCAAAAACTAAATAAAACTTGCTTCGTCTGTATTTTGAATTTTTGATTCTTATCTATCCGTCTATGTAGGATCCATCAGACGGGAGATTGGTCTCCAAAAAAAACTGTAACAGATTAAAAAACCGAACGTGATTAACTTGAAATTACAATTCACAGTTGTATTCAGTTTCATTAATAACTTATTAAATTAACCGTCTCCTTAGCTAGATGTCGTTGATCCACGGAAAGAAATGAAGTGATCGCGTCTCGCGGGATCGCAACGACATTGCGAGCAGTCGAGCGGAGAACGTTTCGCTAATATTTTTAATCGCGTCTCACCTGCCGGTTCTGACCTATGCTTCTCAGTCCCCGTTGATTTATCGTAATTCTCTAAGACGGAGGTAATTCTCGCATCGCGTTATCCGTAATAACAGAAAATGCGCTTGCGCGCACACCGAGACACAGGAATCACGGAGGAAACAAGGTCTTCGCTCTCGAATGTCAAAGGAATATCGCGACGATACCCGTCTCTAATAATGGCCACGTTATTGTTATTTAAATGAATACGTCCCATCGTGACGGGAAACGGATAAAATCAAAGGTCACTCCGATCGTGAGAATTTTATAATTTCGTTTGAAACTTCGCCGGACTAACGTCGAACTTTAAGAAACTATTTCGTTTAACGATGAAAGTAGAAAAAAGAAATATTCCCAGAACGAACCATCGTTACTTAGGACAGGAGGATTTTTTTTCGAACATGCGCTTTCGAACCGTTTAAAATCTGACGATGATTCTTCCTTGGTATCCCGCGCAAATTTTGAACGCGCACACTCACCCTAAGATAGAAGCGCCGATATCCAGTTGACCTCTCATGGAATTGCAGGCAAACTACGTAAACCAACTAATATTATAACTAATACCGACTAACATAATGCGCACGAGCGATTCGCCATAAAGATTTATCGCCAATGTCCGTCATTGATAATTATTCCCGGGGGGAGGAGGAGGCAAAACGCGTGAAAGCAAGCAATCGAGAAAACCTTGCAGAGCCTCCCTCTATTCTCGCCGTCTCGTAAATTCCACAATTTCCTTTGCTTCTTCGGCGATTCTTTCGATAAATCGACAGAGAGGAGAGTATTTCTCTCGTCAGTTACATCACTAAACAACCGGAGAATCCTTGCATCTCTTCATTCGACTGCATCGAGTTGAAGCTGCAACATCGTCGCAATGATGGTTCCCTCGGTAAGAGTTACCCCGGGCTTCGTTTCGATAAAAATATGTGCATCAATTTTTCATTCGTCAATTCGTACTATTCTTTTCAGAGGATGGTTTTCAACGCGTTGCTCCTGTCGTGCTACCTTTTCGCGGGCGATCCCTCGATGGCGGACAAGATAGACGACGCGAATAGACCGTACGAGTTCTCCTTCAACATCGTCGACTTTCAACACAGATACGAGAAGAAAGGTATTTTAAAATTTGAAAGGAAATAAATGCGGATCGGAGATACAGATTATTTTTCAAGATGCTGACGGTATCGTCACCGGGGAATATGGCTTCATAACGGCGGATGGTGTTTACCACGAGACGGGATACGCGACGGATAAAAATGGCGATTTTATCATTACCAAAATGAGAAATAGGAAGATCACTAGTCGTGAGTCCTGTGGTTTTCATCGTATTCGTATTTTCTAAGTGGAGAATGACTCGCGTGATCGTTTTCTTTTCTCTTCACAAGTGAGGGACGCGGAAGAGATATTCAAAGATAGACCGGAAGCGGCGAAGAAACTCTTGGAAGCGGTCGCGAAGGCCTGCAGCGGCTGCAGAATTCCGATAAGAGAAACCAAAGGCAAGAACGCGACCGGTATCGTCGCAGGAGTCACGGAATCTACTCTTCGGAAGGAAGTCGCGCCGATAATAAAAGAAATGACGAAGACCCTGACGGAAGCTATGAAAAACGGTGAGGCACGGTGAACGTTATTAATTAAACGATTGAAACTACAAATGACGCTCTACATTGATTTTAATCCATCGTGGTATTTAACTCCATAGCGGTGACAACTTCGGAACTTAAGTCGCAGAATGAAAGAAATACGATCCCTCAAAATAAGAAAGATTTGTCGAGCCAGCGAATGGGAAAAAGTTTGTCCGAAGGTGACGTCGTGAAGAGCATGGTGGATTCTGCGAAGAAATTCTTAAAAAACAAGGAACTACGGGATCCAAGCTCAGAACGTTCCGCCATAGATGACAGAGTACTTGAAAAAATGGCGAACGACCTTTATTACCGTTTCAATTACACGATTATTTCCCACGGTCATCAAGAGGACGGCTATCGAAGTGGCAGAAAGGACGGAAGTTATCGTTCGCAAAGCGAAAACGGTGTTGACGCACAGGTGAAGTATTTGTCGAACGAATTTGGTCATCAACCTAATATCTCGTTTGTTCCGCGAAGAAACTCGACGGAGGAGGGCCAAGGTCTAAAAGGATACTCTTTTCTTTGGTACTGGCCATAAACAAGTACCCTTGATTCCGATTACTCTCTCTCTTAACCCTTTTTGTGCTGAACGAAGAAGTTGTATCTAAGCGACAAATACCGAGTTAAGTTAATGTAGGCCACTCGACAAAATTAAATTTCTTGTAACTTTATACGTGGGTCAAAGTTTTGGAGCATTCTGTGTAGGCTCAGTTTAAATTTCCAAGCTTTACCTACTTTTGCCCAAAGCGAGCCATTTTTCCCTACGAAATTCCCATTTTATTAGATTGTGTACCTAGCGATATATCATCGTTGTTACTTTCCGTGAGTGTTCTTAACAACGATATATCGTTGTTCGGCACTATAAGGGTTAATTGAGCGAAATATATTACCTACTACGTACAATTGTACCAATTGTATCTTTTACGGATTTTTAATAAAGTGACACAAATATTAATTACCATTTTATTTCTCCTTTTATCGAGATAAGTAAAAAAGATGCCAACGAGTCTTGTAAAATTTTCTAATACCGTTGTAACAGAAACAGGGAATCTGTCACGCAAAAAATTCTAGTTCAACCAGTCGAATATTACCGTACGGTCGTATCACATTTTGACCGTGAAAGTGAAAGAACAATTATGTATCTCTTTTCCTAGCTAAAAATAAGGTATTAGTTGTAGCACGTTAAAAGTTTTGCATTGAACGGACGTCCTTCTTGCTGACAGACGATTATAGATATCAGCGAACAGAATTATCGTTGCAGAGTTTAACGAGTGTGTTTAACTGTTACGTACATCAAACGAGTTAACCACCAAGACCGTAAAATAGCTCTTTTGTATCTCAAAATATTCACCTTTGCGCGTCTGGTGCGTGTTTCAACTTTCCCCGATTACAATTATACACAATTGATTGAAATGGTGTGCGGGAAGAACGTGCCAAGATGGAAAATTCGATGGAATATAAAATTACGGTTGAAATTCATATTAGCGACTGAAAATTCTCCGTTTTGTTGTATATTATCAAACTCAAAAAAGATAGCTATTTAACCCGAATGCGAATAATGAAAGTAATATCAGAAAAAATAATTAACATAATAATCGTGCCATTCGTCGTCGCATTGGAACAGCTATGGATATGAAAGTCAAATGACTTAGATCATTTTACCGATGCGATCGGACTACTTTCGTGACTTTTCTCAATTTAGATATGACGTACAGCAATGTTCGAAAATCTTAGCCGAGAGAATATACTTTATAATTATTATTACCGAATTATACTATGCAAACGAAATAGAGAATTATCAGGCTTACAAAAATTATTTATACTCGAAGAACTTAAAACAATGAGAGAGAGAGAGAGAGAGAGATGTCAACTGTGTTACGGTTAGAGCTCGTCTATCACGTTAAATATTTAAAAAATGAAAAAAACTGTTTCGGCTAAAGAGACACAAAGATTAAGTTAATGGCTTTCCATGTTCACGGGTGACTCACGTTGACAATAATTGGTAACTTGTTGTGACACACCAGCAGGTACGCCTGACTCAGAACTTCTAAAAAGCGGAACGTCATTATAATGGTAATCGAAGACTTTAAAATGTAACATATTAGTCTCTTTGCGCTCTAACATCCCGTCGTGTAATAATAGACACGCGGCATGAAACCAAAACATTTTTCGCCAATTACATATCGCGCCTAATCGTGCCCGATTCTAGCGATCCCTTTGTTAACGGATCTCAGCGGCGTCGATAGGAGGAAAAAAAAAATCAAATGCGTGACATTCTTGATCCCCCTCCCCGCCTTTCGAAAGTAACGATTTCACTAGGATTTCGTGTGTCTTCTTTAAATAACGATAAAAATGGCCGGAATTAGGTTGTATTAGCATCGTACTGTAGTCCAAGTGGAATTTCTGTCGTCGTTACACGTACGTGACTCACACGCCTGCCAAGTTACACGTGTACAGCCTTAAATCCATTACGCTTTTCAGCAAGAATGGAAAAGAAAAAAAAATGTCTCACGCGCCATAAAAAATTCATTCTCGCCGGCTGGCCGGGAAAGGAATGCAAAAATTGTACGACATTCGCGATAGACCCCCCCGATAAGTCCGTAAACTCGTTAGACGAGAAATTTCACCGAAATGCAAAAATAAAAAAAGTCGAGAATCTCCGTACTTGGAGGCAACAAGAAAGTGTTGCGCGAACGACATTTAAAAAAATAACCGAGGAGAAAATGAACACGGATGGAGAATATTTAATCCAGAACGAAAGAAACGGATAACGCGTACGCGCGTAACGATTCGCGTACCATTTTTTTTTTCGCCGTTCTCTCGTTTCACACAAAGTACGAATCAAATTCTTTCCCATTCACGAGAGCACCTCGACCTCACGCGACGTCCAGAATTCCGTCGCTCGGTTTCGACGCTCCGTGTCCACAAAATCCGTGGCAGCGGGGGATGGTGGGGGGGGGGGGGCAGGCGCCCTTCTCACCTGAGATGGTACCCACACGATTGGCAGAAGTCCAGGGGGAAGGGGTTAGAGTCTCATATATGTTCGACCACGCAACCTTCCACAACCACTGTGAGCCCGTGACACGCGGTCCAAGGATATAAAAAGCGGGAGAGGTCACGAGCGAGTCGAAGAGAATCCGAAGAAGGGTGAAGAGCGAGGGAGAGAGAGTACAGGAAGAGCACGTGGTGTACAGTACCTGGTGCATTCGCGCGGTGATACAGTGTCCCCCCCGTCGAACGTTGGAAAATTGTTTCGGGGAAAAAAGAGGAAAACAGAGTTTAGAAACAAAATAGTCATCATGAGGATAGTAACGTCGATCTTGCTGCTCGTCGTGATTGCTCTGTGCGCGCGGGGCGAGCCGATCGCCGAGACCGAAGACGAGAGTTACGATCTTCTCGACTGTGTCTTCGACGACGATGCCGTGGGATGTATAAACTCGCGACTCGCGAAGGACATCGATCAGATGGAGGTGAAGACGATGGGAAATGTGAGCGGACCACCGATGAGCGCGGTAATCGCGAAAACGGGTCGGTTCATGGCCGAGATCGTCGACGATATGCAGCAGCCCGAGGGAACCGAGGAACCGGAAGAGGCGGACGACGACGACGACGGTCACGAGGAAGGTGAGGAATCAAAAGAATCGCCGAGAGTTTTCGCGACGGAAAAATTACCACGAGACGACCGAGTTACGGTAAAAGTGGACCGATTCCCGTACAAGTCGCGAGGCTAATTCGTCGATCAGACGATCCGGAATCTAAATCGAGCGCGTAGCGCTGATCGGATGGAATTCCTAATCGATTCGCCGGCACGTGGTGCGCATCGTTGAATCGATCGGTAGGGGCGGGGGGGGGAGAACTTTCCTCCGTGGCTCTCTCGAGGAACACCGTTAAAAATCCCGGCTAACTTTTACCGACCTTAAACTTGCTCACCTCGTTGAAACTCGACCCGAACTTTGCGTCGTCTCGCCCTCCTTTGACTTTCGAACCGAGCGCCGCCATCGCGTGCAATTACATCGACGATTTTCACGCCGATCGGCAAATATTCGTGAATGCTCGAGGACATCGCTGTCCCTCGACTAGCTTTGACTATTTACGTTCGAGGAACTGCAGCGCTGTTATGGTGTACGGCGTAACGACTCGTGCGACTGGTTTTCATGAATGAATCCTGAGAGACTACGCGGAATACGAAAAAAAAGAAATAAAAAAGCGTGTTTTATTTATGAGATGAGCGAGTTTTTTATTCCGCGTACGAGATTCCCGCGACGACCGAGGTGAACGAACTTTAAACGCGCGAACAATCGTGTACCTGCATTTTGAATCGGTAAAATCATACGCGTTCGTCGTGTAACCGACGTTTCTACCGTGTACCTTGACGTAATAGAATATTTGATACCGCGGGCTTACGCGAATCGATGGTAACGGTACCGAGGCTCGTTATCTTCGTTATCTCTTCGAGCAATAAATTGCGCGGTGCTTCGTAGAAAATTGTAGGAAGAAAATTGAACAATTTGGCAGGCATTATAATAATTTTCGGCAATTTAAATAATCGTTTCGGTTCGTTCTGTTGAAATCCGCGGCGAACTTTGAGGCCAATCGATAAAATAAATATCCCCCCCCCCCCCCCCGGGTAAGATTGCTGGGGACCCGGGCGTATCACGAATTACACTGGAGACGGTAATTGTTAATCGTCTCGAATCGCGATGTTCGGTCAGGGAAGAAGTATGCAATCCGTGGGAAAGAGATGAGAAGTGGTACGAGTTGAAGGTTTCTGGGTCACTTGGCCTTGACTTTTTGAACAATTACTCCAGTTATTATGACGACACACTCATTGGCACTCATTAGCAGAGAGATAATCTTCATTCGCGATTAGTCCGCGATACGACGTTACGGAGCTTCCGTTTAATTCCTTCTAGCTTAACCCTCGGAGGACTGAGTTCAACTGACTCGGTTGAGCCTTTTAACGCAAAAGCGGTGCGAATGAATCTCTTTGCATTTTGCTTTAACGCCAGGTCTTGAGATCTTGACCTTTCTTGTCGTTAGCACGGAAGAGGCGGAAGTCTAGGTTCGCTAATTTCGCGCTAAATAACGGAGCAAATAAAAACCGTGCACCCGAATCGACGGGAAAGAAGCGGTGTTAGGTTAAAAGTATATCGAATAAAATAATTATGAATCTTGATTTTCGGGGGGCGAGAGTGGCATTGTTATCTTAAGGTATAACTTTACAGTTGATTACGCAAAAGACGCGTAACGTTCAAAGAGTCAATAAAACAACGAACTTTGTTCGTATTGTCCATCTACAGTCGATTTAACGGTAGCTAACTTTCTCCCCAAGTTTACCGACCGAACGAGCCAATAACCGTGAATCGACCGTGACGAAATTAACTCGTAACTGTCAAATCTACGCGAAAGTCTGATGTATGTACTACCGATTACGACTGTCGAGATCAATGAAAGTGCAGCTACAGAGTCGCTGAAAAGTGACGAAACGAGCCACGGGACATACAAGATCGATAACGGCTATTCTATTGAATTGACGATCGTTGACGATTTATCCCAATACCGATCGCGAGCATTAAAACACGTGGAGAGAGTGACTCGCGGTGAGAATCGTCCCGACTGTTTTCCTAGTTTCTGTGTCGACTCGACGCATAA
This sequence comes from Pemphredon lugubris, assembly GCA_933228935.1. NCBI lineage: Eukaryota > Metazoa > Arthropoda > Insecta > Hymenoptera > Crabronidae > Pemphredon > Pemphredon lugubris. The sequence goes on along the minus strand of OW121817.1, from coordinate 23,883,751 downwards.
GAATACGCAGCGCGAGGATGAAGGGCGGCGGGGAAAATCGGTGCCACGTATCTCAAACGCCTTCGGGAATATGGTTAACGGTGTTACGATGTCTTCTATTCTATCGCTTTCTGTCCGTCTCTCATTACATTCCAAGATATTCGAGAAATAATCAAACGCGATTCGGTTTATTGTCGTAACTTTTTGTAGCTTTAACGCCAGGTCTCGAGATCTTGAACTTTCTTGTCTTTTACGCGGAAGAGGCGGAAGTTTAGGTTCGCTAATTTTTCGCTAAATAACGGAGCAAGTAAAAACCGTGCACCCGAATCGACGAGAAAGAAGTGGTGTAAGTCAAAAGTATATCGAATAAAATAATTTCCGAAGAGCGCAAATATCAAGAGACAAGGTATTGCCTCGGGCCAAGTACAAGTACGCGAGACTAGACTTTGTATCTTTTCCGGAAAGAACAAAGGGGGGTTTTTTGGAATATATACAAGAATCACGCTTAACTTATCCCTGTCAGAAACTTCTAATCGTATTTCTTTGTTTCACCCACAATAGCCCGGAAGAAGAAGCTGGGAAAGAGGAAGAAGAAGCATCTGCAGAAGCTCTTGGGATTGGTGATGCTGTTCAAGGCGAAGATCAGTCTCCTCCTGCAACTGATATCGACGCACTTCCAATTGAAGTTCTTCGCGATTGCCATCATCAGCTTGCTACTGAACGCCGCACGATTCTGGCTGGACCTGAAGAAAGGCCACCCGGCCAAGGTCATTTACTACGAGCACGCCCAGCATCAACATCACTACGATCACGACGAACACGATCAGAATAATTACTGGGGAAGATCGTCGGACAACTCGCCTCAGGACCTCGCTTACGCCGCTCACGCACCGGAAAACTGATCGAACCTTATATTCCGAAAGCGAACGGAAAACTTAAGCGTCGTCGGGGGAAGAAAGATAATTGGGTGGTGAAACATAAATCCAGATAAATCCAGATCGATAGATCTCGCCCGGTTCCAATTATTTGATTCCATGCTCGGACGTACGGTCAATCGTCGAACAGGTTGATGTCACTAGTCGCTCGCTCCGAAATAAATGATTTCTGTCGTAGGCAAAACATTAGGGTTAAACACGGGTATACTACAGAATTTATGTAATTTATGTATTTAAAATATTTATTGTATTATTTAAGCGGTAGCCTCACTCTCCGGGGCGCGCATCCTGTACATTTTGCAGCGCGGTGAACCGTTTCGTGGAAATACACTGACAAATATTCGATCGAGATTCCGTTCCCATACCAAAGTTCACTTTGCATCGTTGTATTCCGCGTAGCGTTGTTCCAAACACTCTTTTCTCGGCGAACTTTAACCATTTTTAAACAACGTTTATATGTAATAAGTTATTTTGCTAATAAATCGCAAATCGCAACTACGGCATGGTCTTGCCAGAATAAAATAGAAAGATGTTAGTATTTTACTGCGAAACCTCAATTTCAAGTGTCCGGAGTACAGAGCCCCCTTACCATTTCCCTGTCACGCTCAACCTTACCCACAGTCATTGCGAAACACAGCAAACTCGAATTATCTACATGATTTTTTATTTATTTTGTTTTTATAATTCGATCATGAATTTCTTCGATCACCCATACAAAAGTGTCCCAGGCAAACCCTCGGCTCCAGTATTCTTTAAAGCAATTTAGGAAATCTATTCAAGATTTTATTAATTCTATTAAAATTTCATTAAATATTTTATTGTACTAAATATACTTTGAATTCGTTCTAATTCCGATTCTCAGCTATACGGCAATATTTTCTATTTATCAAATTGGACTTTCAAGCGTGAGCCACCGGTGGTACACGCCGTCGTCAACGAGTTACAAATGTCGATTTTGATGACACGGCTTACTACACGCGTGGTATGTAGTTACAGGTGTTCTACGCATCGTTTAGAAATTCCGCTAACAATGATAACGTAATACATCACCGTGGAACGAGTAACGGCTCGTCAAATCGTCTTACGACCTTCCTCCACCACGGTGGACCAGCCCGAACTCTTTGTATTCCACGTCATCGCGCGATAGAAAATGCGGTTGGAATTTTCAACGAGCCGACCAATAGTTTCGGGCTGTTGACCTTGCCGCGAATGCGATCATACGATAAAAACATAAGAATGAAGATTTGCGCGGTGGTTGATCCTTCTCGTCTAGTAGTCGTTACATTTTTCGCAACGTCGCTCCAAATATTTCTCCAAAAATCGCGAACCCTAAAAGTCGCGTCTCTATCGTTTACCACGACTTCGCCGAACAGTCTAAAATAAATTCCGCTTCGCGAAAGATCGGCCGAAGATCTCGAGGAATTAAATTTAAAAAAAAAGTTCTTCGCAATTGAAAAAAGTTGAACGTTCAATTTAACCCGAGGAAGATCGTTATCGAGGCACGGACAGACGCGAATATGTATATCGCGATGGACATTTTTCGACGTTCCCATGGTCAATGACCAGCGACGGGCAGCGATTTCGCAACAGGTGGGGACCCCCATGGAAACTGTTAAGTATTCACATGCCGAAGAAATGCCGCTCGCGATGCGGCCTTAACGAAGATGAGGCCTGCCTCGGTCGACCTGCCCTCGGATTTCGACGGCCGAATTCGCTTGGCGCCTTAAACCTCTTTTCAGGATTCGCTTGGACCGGAGCCAAACGGGCCCGAACGGGACCATCGTGTCGATTCTCGGGATAATCGGAACTCGGGAAAATTTTCGAGGCCGGCGAGATATTGGCGCGGGTAAAATTAATACCCAATAGCGACGCTCGAAGTGAAACTTTGCGTACACGCGAAATTCGATTACGTACTGCGCGGGGCTATTTTCTTTCGCTCGACGACATTTGCATGAGACCTTCGAGACGGACGTCGTCGGGATATTCATAGTTAATTCGCCGCACCCGGTTTGTTTCCACGGTTGAAGGACATTCTTGTGCTCAAAGAAAATCTTATACCAAAATTATCGATGTTTCGTTTAATTTCAAATTAGATCCTCCCGAGACTCGTGGAAGATTCTCAAAGTTCGAAGAATCTCGATACCACCGTAGACGAAAATTTGACGATAAAATAAATCCACGTCGTCGCCCTCATCGCGTTAATGATCCGATTAGTCGATCGAACGAACGAACGCGGAGAGATGAACGTTTCGGTGGCTGTCCGATAAATATTGAACGGCTCTCGAGGGTATTATTTATCGTTGCACGGGCGAATCATTCGGCACATCAGGGGAGAAAATTTGCATCGGGCCTTCGAGGATGATGTGGACGTCTGGATGGTCATTGGCAGACCAAACGTGATGAAATTACTGATTCCAGTCTTACCGAGAACCGGCCATTCATACAATATTCAGGATCCCTACGCGCAGTTCGGTATATAACACCCTTCTACGGATCGAATCATCAGTCTTCTCAAGATCCTCAAAGACGGAACTCGATAGACTTGATATTTACACGAAAAGCGGTTTCCGGCGGGCAGCTCCTAGATCCGGCGACAAGGATCACTTCGAACGATCACACGTTTCGATTTATCGGTTTTATCATGTTTCCACGGGGATTACCAGTATTTTTATTCCTCGGACTAATGGCGGTCGCTTGGAGCCTTCCGCAGCAATCCAAATCCAAGAGGCCCGTTCCTGTTTTCAAGGTTTGTCAAGTTTCCTATCGATAGCTAGAGACGCGTGGATCGTCGACAGACGAATTCGCGGGGAGATCGTTTTTAATAATCGTTCGATCGTAGAATCAAATTGGCGGTCTGGAACTGCCGGATAACGCGACGCTCATCCGAGACAACATCGTGGACACGTTTTCCTGCAAGGATAGAATTTACGGATATTACGCCGACATGGATAACGAGTGTCAAGTTTTTCACGTTTGTTTGCCGCAAGCGCGGGGCGAGAGTCGGTGGAGTTTTATTTGCCCAGCGGAGACTGTCTTCAATCAGGTTAATTTTATGCCTTTTTTTACAATTTTCTTTTCATTTGTTCAATGGACACTGCCTTCAAAAGATTAATTTGACATTTTACCCTTATTCGCCATTCATTTTTTTGTTTTAACTTTAACGCGATCTCGGCAGGCAACTTTCGTTTGTATGCGAACGGAAGACTCTATACCCTGCGAGGAGTCGGAACAATTTTACAGTCTTAACGAGGCGATCGGCAAGGAAGTCGAAGAGGAAGAGAACGAGGTGGAGCCTTCGAAGATATCGGACTCCGACGCAGAACCGATATCGAGTAAACCACCAGTCAGGACATCGAGGGTTTTAAATCGAAGGAAAATGTCGCGACACCACTAGTCGTTTACCACTGATACAACGATTTACCACGAATTGACTTTCCGTACTACTCAAAGATTTATCAAAATCGCCTACTATTAATTAAAATGTTTACGACGTAAGTCCCCTTGCCTAGAATATCATCGAGTAAGAAACGAAGCTCATTTAGTACTTAGTCAACCGTTAATTGTAAATTTCGTAATTAAAGAACACGCCAGCGAGAACGTTTTTAACATTTAACTATCGTGTAAAACAAGCGTTACAATACTACAAATCTCGTATGGTAAAAGAGAACAAGTTTTTCTTACCTCTAAACGTAAAGAAATATGCTAAGCGCGTCGATCGTTATTAAAACGACGCGAAGAAACGTGAGTTCGAAAGTTCTGTAATAAAATAAGTGATATAACGGTTCAAACATAAACCATTACCTTGAGAAAAAAGAATTTATTGTACATAACGTAAGTATAAATGGAATATATGCTAATACTGATGATTAAATGACTATATTTAAAAGAACAAATCATTTTACACGCGAAGTAGAGTTACACGAATGTCCCAAGCCTAGAACGTAAAAAAAAGTGTCGGTGCAGCGGCTCGATAATTTCCCTAAAGAAGCGGGGATCAACTTAACGACTAAAACAGAACGGTATACATAATTATTACGGTGCTAAAGGAAACGTTGCTGGCAACGGCTCGCGTCGATTATGTATGTATGTACAGTAATTGATATGTATCGATATTGGTTTTACGACTTAAGGGTCTACGGAATTGAGAAGAGTAAGAAGAGGGGAAATAAGTTACCGCAAAACGCTACGAGGAAGACGAAGCAAAATTAAATTTGCCGTCGAGACACGCTGAAGGGCGAACAAAATTCATTTACATTTATCGACGTACAATTAGGAAAACAATAAAGAACGACGAACTTAGGCTATTACGGAAAAAAAGAGAAAAACACGCACACGCAAAGCGGCTAGAGTATAAATCCAAATCCTTTCTCGATTCAGGTGAAATCGTGTTTCCGTTGAAATCGTAAGAGGCACCAAAGTGATTCGGTAAAACCTTTGGCTTCCTATTTCTTTTTTTTCTTCTATTCGGTATCTTTGGATAACTAGCCATCATGTCGTGGATAGGCAGTGCCTATTCCTCCGTTCGCAATGCCGATAAAATTATCAACAAACGACGATTAACCGAACTTTCGTAATCCGCACAGTTTCACGATATGCCTCTCGTTTCATTAAGGGGTTTATAACGATATTCGAGGAATTATATTTAAACTGCGTTTTAAATGATATTTAATGTAATCGAGGGTAAAGAAGTTCGTACCGATTGTTATCGTTTTATCCCGTGAAAGCCCCTGGCCACGTTATTTCAGTCATTAAAGTAGAAACGAGTAGCTGCTACGACGAACGTATTATAATATTTCGAAGAAATTCTAGGTCCTACTAAATCTATGCTTTCTTTATACAGATATAATTATAAATTTGTATATATATAGATTTATACATATAGTCTTTCATTTGTATTAGACTAACGATTTAATACTTTTTGCCCCAACGTGGAAACACGGGTGGCACAAAAACTGAAAACATCCCGAAACTTGAAAATATAAACGGACTAGCTTACCGCTGAAAATGTATGCTAGAGAACCAATCGTCTTATGCCGACGCAATTTTTTGCCAAATTGGTAAACTTAAACGCGATAAAGATAGTACGAAACTATCGAACCGTTTTTTGTCAGCAATATAAAATAGATCCCTATTCGGGATGAATCGCACTGCGTTTCCATCGGGTTAAAAAATTTGTTCGATTCTCGAGTTGCCCGTGTTTCCTTGGAAGCTATCCTTACGTCTATCGGCATAGCCAGGAAAATATATATTGTATATATATACATATATTAAACGTTTTCTTTCGCGTTAAACGCACTCGTCTTTGCGCGCCTCTCGAGTAATCCGGCGAGTACTCTCAAGAGTATGAATCCTACGATATACACCCTGTATTGTCCTACCAGCAAGTATTCCTGTATTTGCGGAGTATACTAAATTTTTGTCCCATCACTCTCAGTTATCGACGATAACTAATCGTTAAACCGTAGATTTGACGCAAACATGTATTTTGTTGCGAGAAACGAAGCGTACCTCGAACAAAGAAACTATACTACTTAAACGCACTTTTAAAAAATCTTCTATAGTCTTCTAAACTCTAAAATATCTGTTTCAATCAGGACGAGGCGGTTAAAACACGCCAAGCGAGTAACTCTCAGATTAAACTATTTCTAGCAATGCTCTTGGCTTACGAGGAAAACGTATTCTGGCACCTACGACATTTACCAGATTCAGATCGGAACGATTTCTTCTGTTTCGCAAAAAATCTGGGGGCTTAAACCTAGATCATGCAAATCTCTGGATCTTCGGATCTCCAAACTTTTTTTTACTCTATCAAGTGTATTTCGCATCGCTTATCAGAAAATAATTATTAAATTTCTTTTCTACTGAAAATTATTTCACAAGGAATCACTCGTGTTTGCTTGCTTTAGAAATAGTTTGGAGATCCGGAGATGCGCATGACCTACATTTCTTCCAATCTGGGAGTTACTCGAACGGTCCATTTCAATCTCCTCACCCTGCCCGTACACCCGCAAAACCCGCAGTTCACTTATCACGAATAGTCTCTCCGTTCCGTTCCACGTATAAACACATTACTCGCGGAGATAATTTACAAATTCAAGCCTCTGAATCCATGACGAGTTCAGCCTCGATTTCCTCGGGACTTCTGAGATCAATAGCGAATCGTTTCTTCACGTTATTACCAGCTATCTCGGCCATCTTATCCTGAGCCTTGACGGTCCTCGAATACATCTCGAAAGCCGTGGCCAACGCGTAAGTGAGCTGTCTCGCGTGATGCTTAGATTCGCACACAAAACCGTGACACTCGAACGGCGATACTCGCCTAAAGTTCTCGGTCTCGCGAACGACGATCATCGAGAATACTCTGGTGTAAACGAGATCCTGAACACCGTACGATATGGTCTCGATAGGATACATCCTGGCAGCGTTCGGATCCTGCTTCCTCTTGTCGAGGGGCAAAAGGGCAACGCCGTCCTGCGATACCACCAACTTTATCAGCGGTAGCATGGTGTTGGTCGGTAAGGCTTTCGCGGCAGCCACCATGTTATCGACGGGCCTTCTCGTATGTTTTATGCCCCAGAGGCCCCTGGCATCGTGGGAGCCCAGATATTTCACCTGAAAAGGATCCACCTTTAGTTCTCCCACGCACGGACCTATACTCAGGTATCAATTATATCTACGCCGGACCTTTGAACGCTATTATAACGCGCCCCTTGCGTCGGTTTAGTCCGAAATCGTTTTGATACGATTCTAGTTTTTCTCATTAAAAAATTCCACGTATCCGTGCATTCGTACTACCGGCGCTTCAGATTTTGAAAACTTCTTTGTGAACTTCGGTGAATTTTATTCGAACGAATACCGTTTCATTTTTATTTTACTAATCTTTGTTGTGGACTTTATATTATGACTGGTTAAATTTCAGAAATTAAAATCCACTACGAGTACAGTTTCATGAAAGATACGATTTTTCGTTGGGTTAGCGAGCGATCTTATTTCCGTGTGGACGCACCGAAGGGCCGTTTTGAACGTAATAGGCGAAACAGGTAAAAGGTAAATAACGGACAGCATACCTGAAACACCTGAGGCAGATCCGTGGAACCCTCGAAGACGTTATTGTCGATAGACAACCGCGATAGTTTTGTCACGAGCTCTTTCTTTTTGTCAGTTGTAGTCGGACTCTTTTCCTTCTTCATCTCTTCCGCCCGTTGATTCTCCTATTTCAGAATACTTTGTTTATGTTTATGTTAACTTTACGATCGCGTGTGTATATCGTAAAAATAAGATCGAGGCGGAACTGTGTTGATACTTTAATAAAATTAAAGAAACACTCTTATTAATGCCAACTCTCTCTCCCTCTCATTTCCTAATTTTAACAAATTATTCAAATAAACAGATTATGGATATCGCGATTTGAAAAATTTCCAAACAGACTCGACTCTCTCTCTCCTCGTTGCCTCTCGGGCAATGTTCGATCGTTTTGTTTTGTTTACACCCCCCGAAGGTCCTCGGTACTCACGGGATCGTTATTGAGCCGGTGGACGAGTTTCGGCGTTGATCTCGGCTTCACTTTTAGATGATACTCGACTACGTTCGGTATGTTCGGCGTGTTGGGTGCGACTGAGGAACCCGTCGAGGACGAAGAGGTGGTGGCCGGTGGCCGTGAAGGGACGTCGTTTCCGGCGTCGCTCGCTCCGGATAACGGCGCTGCCGTCAATGATCTATACCCGCCAACGATCTCTCGCGCCTAACAAAATTTTCAAAATTAAACGGTCCTCCGTTCGTCGAGGAGAACCTTCGTGTACTTTTAAGCAGGTCGTTAGATCTTTTGAGAAACTGACGCTAGCTCGTAGATACTTGGACAGAGTCGCTTTCTATTAAAACGAAATGCGGGCTACGAGCGGATAACCAATATTTTTAATAACATTTTCGTTTTGGAACAAATCTGGATCATGCGCATCTTCTATTCTCCGGATTTCAAAACTATTTCTGAAGCAAGCAAACACATGTGATTGCTTGTAAAATATTTTTCAGTAGAATAGAAATTCTATAATTATTTCGTGATCAGCGACCCAAAATACCCTTGATAGAGTAAGAAAAAGTTTGAAGATCCGAAGATCACGAGATGTGCATGATCTAGATTTAAACCTTGTTTTTTTTTCTACAAACTTTTTGTGACGCGCTTTTATCGATGCGTCAACGAACCTTGGTCACCGTGGAACTGCAATCTTTGTAATTCGCCGTGGTTTCTTTACCCTCAAGTTGATCGTTACTGATGTTCAAGACATTCTTCAAGACACTGTTGTCTCTCTTCGTAAAACCAAAGTCTTCGTCTTCCATAATAACGTTTCGACCCTTCTCGCCGTCAGCATTGACTTCGTCCCTTTTCTAATTTATCCTCTTTCCTCTTTTTCTCTCCTACCGTGCACCTTGAAATCGTTCAGCCTTTATTTACTATCTTCGCAAATAAGTTAGGAAAAATTGTGCGAGGATAAGCGAATTTGCAACATTTATTTGCAAGGAAATGACTTTTCGGTAATGGCGAAACATTCCCCCTACGATTATGCGCGAATACTCCAAAACACTGTAAACGGTTTTCGCGAAGCGTCATTCGGATGAATGACTCTCGAATTTATGATCCCCAACAGCTGAGGGAAGATTCGCCCCGCGTCATTATTATTATTATTATTGCCATCGTTATTCCGAAATACATAAGCCACGAAATTAAAAACGAGCTTAAACCGTCTCGACTTAAACCGGAAAACAGCTGTCGGGCAGCACGCGTTGCACCTTGCGCGCGACCGAATCGTTTCTTTCCTTCCGTTCCATCGGGTCAGTTCATCGAACGTTAAATTAACCGTCGGAACAAATTTTCACGAACATCCGTAACAGTTGTAACCGACGAATTTCGATAAATCACGCCTTTAGAAGATATCGAATCACGAGCGAAACGGGAGTACAGGAAATATTTGGCAGGAATCACCGATACGAACTTTCCACGCAAGGTTGCACAACTTTTGTCCGACTACACAGATTTAATCGCTCGCAGCGGATGCGTAGGTGCGCGAAACACTATTGTATCGACGATTCTAAATGCGCATAGGGGCATTTGGCATCGGTGGACGACAGGAAATGAGTCAGGTGACCGCTCGTCAGGTGAAAAGGGATTCATTAATGTATTCCGTCCGTTGGTCAGGTGTGGCACTTCTGTTGTCGGTCGTTCGAGTCGGAAAGGGTCCGTGAATCCGCGCGGTACAATTACCATTTCGAGAATGCACACGCGGTTACCGTGTACGCAGCGAAATGTGGAAATTCAAGAAGGGAGGTCGGTGCGAGCCGGCCGTGACAAGGAGAGACGCGAACGCCCATGTAGATACATACACATGCACGCGCGTAATGCGGACATCGTGAAATTTTACTCTCTCCCTTACCGTCTTCCTTTCGCGAAATTCGATAACTCATCGCTTTTGCTAACTTTTCTTCAAAGTCCGTTACGTCGACTACGTATACATACGCTTATCGACGAGGCAAATATATATTTTTGATTCCTCTCAACGGTCTCGTCACTCGTCAACAAAAGGGCAATCGCTTCGCTTCGGAGCACCTTGTATACGTGCCGCGTCTGTACACCTGTCGTCCAATTACACCCGCGTACAATGGTAGAACTGTTAACGCGCCCGTTTACATACCGGGTGAACCGAGTAAAAGTAATTCATTAGATAAAGTCCAGCAGGGAGAGGGGGGGGGGGGGGGAGTGAGAAGATGCCGGGTTGTTTAGAAACCGCGCGTAAATTAAGTCGATAATTATCGACTGGTAGACCGACCGGTATGTTTAGCGAGTAATCCTAGCAGGGAGAGAAAAAGGTGCAGTGTACGCGATAACGGTATCGTTTCAAGATGAAATGGAGCAATAGAGAGTCGCTGCTCGTTATTACGGTTTAGTTAAGATTTCCGTTACCACTCGAGATCTCTAACTTCGTTAAGCACTTTCGGTGATAACGCCGTTCGTCCTTCACGCGCGAGACGTAAACGACGCGCGATTACGACGGGTTGTAACGTTTTAATTATAAGCGAAACGAGTTTAGGTTCAACGGAAATTATCGCGAGATTGGTACGATGCCCTTTTCGTTTCGAGCTTACCAAAGGGTAACAACGATACCGGAAGCGCCGAGGTAGATGGGTGTCTGACCGGAAACCATTACGCCCGTGTCACGAACGAGCTGGAACGATGCGTGTCTCGGGTCGTTGGAATTTCAAACTGTACGCGTGTGTTGGGTATAGCTCCCGTGCGTGTTTATTTTACTAATCGCCGTCAACGATGACCCGCGAAATGTTTAACAGACGCATACCGTTAGCGTCCCGCGACCGGCATCTCGCGCGGCCTCAAACAAATTATTTTCCTACCGTACTAATCAACCGGCCCTGTTCATTTTCTCGGGCCAATTTAGCGGTACTCGAACGATCGACGAATCGCTCGAGCGAAACGAGACGATCCGCGGTAAATCATTCGTCGTTCCTACTCGGACTTTCTCACGATATTCCGGTGCTTTCCGAGCCTGCCTCGGTTACGCGTACGCGTATAGGCACGCAACGAATCCCAGTCGCGGAAGGAGCATTCGATGCACGTTAAAGATAACGAGCGCGCATCACCTGTAACGCGATTAAAGAACGGCTAGCGAACAAAAAAAAAAAGAAGAAGTCCACGCGGCGATAAGACAAGATCGATGCATAAGTTGGCCTTCGGATCGACGTACCGCGATTCACCCGTAAAGACTTATCCATGAAACGACCACTCTGCGTGGAAGATAAATGAATTGTAATTAATCTGATAATATTAACGTTAAGGTGAAAAAAAAGCACCACCGCTCGTATTCTGTACGATCACCGTTTAAGGATCGACGTTGATCTTTCGTAAAAGACACGCTTCGTTTCCACCCGTTAATTCCAACGACGACCGTTAAGGATTACGCGTCGCGTACAGCGTACCGCGGCAACCGCTATCCGCCAATAGCAATTTAACGAATTACTCTCAGTCATTTACCTTCGCTTTTCTCGCATATTCAACGGTCGACGACACTGAAAAGACACAAAGCGCACACTCCGCTGGATACATGCCACGGTAACGAATAAATTAAGCGTATCGTGGGAGAGGAGAAGACAGAGTCTGCAGGTTTTACCCTCCAGGTAACCACCGAACGATCCTAGTAGTTTGAACGCACCTTGCGGCACGCACCTTACGAATTCCACGTTTCCGGAAACAATAGTTCGAGAAAAATCACTCCTGCTCGGAACCGATCCGCGCTCGGTCAGGTGCAAAACTATTCTGACGAGCTGTGCTCGTGGACCGAATGCCGTTTGCGCGCGAGAGTGTGAGAGAGAGAGAGAGACTCGTAGCTGGATCTACGATCCACGAGCGATCGACAGACACTTCTGGTATGCACTGGCGTATACGTGCGACTGAAAATCTGGGACACCTTATGCCCGCCGTTCGACTGGCGACGACTGATAAAACCTGTGGTTCCGCGCACTCGCTTACCATTACCGGCGTATACGCGTAATGCGCTTGAGAAATCGAAAACAATACGAGCGATAAGGAATATTGGTACCGGCAGGCCATTTGTCGAGAGAATTGTCCCTGGCAGCTTTTAATTCGAACGGGATTATTCGTATTATTTTCTATTTTCGACGATGAGATACGTCGTTCGTAAGCTCCGTTTGTCGATGTGTCTCTTACGATTATTATGTCGGAATGTTGTTCCTATCGACTATCGGTGTGTACGACGATGACGAGTCGAGAGATAAGACCGATAAGAATGTTTAACTTTCGTTACAAAAAGAGGCAGATTTAGCGATAAATTTCTGCCTCGCTCGGGAATAGAATTATTCGAGATAATGGTAATGAAGATTATCTGACACAATGATGGGTATTTTGTCGCGAAATACAGGTAGTTGGTAATTTATTCTGGGCACCTGTCGTACGCGCTTGACTGAAAATGTGGGACACCGTCGCGCAGCGTCGTCGTTCGGCTTGAGCGGATTGATTCGTAAACGATAAAATAAAATGACTTGACACCCAGCGTAATGGGAAGATTGTCTTAGATGGATGTGGCAAATAACGAAGTGAAATCAACGTTATAGGGAAAATTCGTTTCGTACGATGCTGCGGCGGACACCTTTCCATATGCACCGTACATACGTTATCGACGATCAATGTTTCCCGATGGTCTGCTATTTTCTTTTAACTTCGTTCCAAATAATTGCTAAAATGTGGAACTGGAGAGCATCGAAAAAAAGTACACCGAGAACATTGGTTCCCGGCAAACAACATTGTAATGCCAAAGAAATGAATATATATCGAAGTGGTCTTCCTAGGACTCCCATTAAGAATATTATAACGTTAAACTTTATAATCCCCGACTTTACGAGTAGGAAACTGCGATGGTACCGCAGAAGACAAAGAGAAGTACGGTGAAGTGGACTTCCTAGGACTGGGTATAATTGTTGTTATATCCCTTACGTAAGTCTGGATACAATAAAATCCATGCGACGCTCTACCACCAGTCGTTGCGTAAGAAAGGTGGCATACGTTTAATCGTCCACGTTAGAAAGGTGCGCCTAAAATAGAGTTATCAAATCTAACGCGCGTCAGAACAATGCTCGATGTAACGATAAAAAAATATACTTTGATACGGTGAGCCCGATCCGCCCCGCCGACTATCATCGCGCAATATTTATAATTCCATTCGTTCTCGTGGCACGATATCAATAAACGGGATCGAAGGATTGCTAACGTTGACATAATCTCATCCGAAGCGGTTACATTGTAATTAAATATTTAATCGGCCGACAGTGGTAAAAACGTGAGAAAAACTTTCATGTACTTTTGTACGCATACGCGACAGGGAAGATCCGCGGAATTCAACTCGTTATGAAATTACTCAGGCTTATACCGGGTGAATATTACGGAGCGTGTGAAAATTTTTTGATATAAAAGTAACCGTCTGACGAAAGTGTCCATTAAAACGAATGTTCTTTTGATTGCTTTCCTGAAACGCAAGATACCCCTGTTCCATTTAACTAACAATAACGCAGAGGCGCGCTTAAGCTCATGGCGTCGCAAGATCTCATTATATTCTTTCGAACGATCATTTTTAATTTCTTCCCCCCCCCCCTTGATTCTCGAGACTCCGGAGAGATTTGAAATCAAAGTTAAATGTAATGCGAATTATTATCGAGTTAGAGGTCTCGAGGGAACACCGGGGAAAAAAACACTATCCAAGGAAAGTGAAATTATCGTAACTACAGGTTACTTAACGAGAAGAAGACACGAATTTTTTCTCTCCACAGACGCCAGGTGTTTTATTTCTGTCGGGATTACGTGGTATTCTAAATAGCAAAAGTAATAAGTAGACCTTCTCACGAGTCTTACGACTCTTACATCAATTTCGCAATCACCCCGATATCTAATTAACGAGCTGACGGGTGATTTAATTAAAAACAACGCGTTCTTTTTCCATCTCGTTCATTTTTACCGTATATTCTCCATACAGATGAATGAACCAAATTAAAATTGTGACTTTTCGAAGGTTCGAAAAATATAGAGAAGAGTACTTCGAAAATTTATTCCATAAATGGCTACTCTTATCCGTCGATAAACGCAATAGCTGTTTACACCGTGCGGTCAGACAAAAACTTATAATCCTCCAAATCGTAATAGAAGATTTTGCGAACTGTTGGTGGTACTTAGTATTACCTAATTCCGGGCAAAAAAAAACCTGAGTGAGCCATCGTCAAGATTAGCCGCTGGCCATCTAATTCCATAGAATTTGCATGTCAATCCGGAAAAGCTTATAACCGGCAATTATGCGTTGCTAATTGGCACCGAACGTGCCTCGGAAATTAAGGGGCTGCCGAGCGGAAAACAGAAATAGGGAATGAAATGCAAATGGTATGTGCGCCTCGATCGTCCACGGGATCTCTAGTTTTTCCGTTCCCTCGGCTATCGGAAGGTTTATCGCCTTCGATTAAGATCGAAGCCGCTTCTGCGAATTAACGTTCCAACGCGTGTACCTACCGGCGTACGTGCCTTTTTTTCGCGTAACTCGTGATCGCTTAGGATCCGTCGTCCCGTTCGCGCCAGCAAAAGCGTCCAAAACGTTAGGTTTTTTTCGTAGCCGGTAGGTGAAAGTGCAAGCGACCGTATACGGAGAGCGAGCCGAATTTCGTTGTCCCGGCCCGTGCGTGAGGATGACGAAAAAAAAAGAGTAATCGAGGCAGTGGATCTTCTCGTCAAACGCGACGCTTGGCTAAGTTTTGACGGACAGCCACGAATGTTAATTCCTCCGAGAGCCTTGGATCTTCGTTGCGCGATAACGGCGAGTCATTTCGGGGCTCGTCCCGATGATGAGGATTTTCCGTTTTACCAGAGAATCTCGGCGTTAAAAAACAAAAAGAAAGAAAAAAAAATACGTATCTGATCGAGGAGATAATCTCGAGCATCCTCTGCGAGAAAAACACTGAAAAGTATAATTAATCGATAGGATCGCTCAAG
This sequence comes from Pemphredon lugubris, assembly GCA_933228935.1. Taxonomy (NCBI): domain Eukaryota; kingdom Metazoa; phylum Arthropoda; class Insecta; order Hymenoptera; family Crabronidae; genus Pemphredon; species Pemphredon lugubris. The sequence continues at coordinate 23,868,292 of OW121817.1, read as the reverse complement.
TTTTACGAAACGCGTTAGGTGTTTTTCTTTTTTAAAGGATCTACTTTACGATGGATCGATTACGCAAGTGTTTTGAAGGATGGGGAGAAGAAATGTATCAGCGCGGAAAAATTGATGGAAAAAAGTAAATAAGGAGGCCACCCTGAGATCCTTGAAAGCGTTTCATGGTTGCAGGAGCGAAGAATTGCGCAAGGACTCCCCAACGTTCGCTTTAATATTCGTGGCTAAAAAAAAGAAAAAATGAACGGAGCGCTGGATCGAGACTTTCGGGAATGCTTCCTGCGATTCTGATGCACCGACGCGCACCGTGCCCGTTAAACTATCGATCGTTGGACAAAAGAATCGTAAGAAACCTCAGATATGCTATACTTATTGTTAGCGCGCCACGATCTTTGCAGGATTTCCTCTCGGCTTATCGCGAAATATCCTTTCTCGTCTCTCCGCGATTCTAACGACAGCCGGAATAATTAAAGTAAAATTCCCAAGAAACCAACCAATTTATCTCGCAGATCCTACGATCTCTTCGTAGGAGTAATGTTACATGGCGCGCGCATAAGAAATAACATATGAAACGTATTAATAAAAGGGGTATTACGAAAGAAAAAAAAAGAAACGAAACCTCTTGCGATCCCGACGAACCGCTCGTCCAAAACGATTGCAACCGCGTTAGCGCATTTTTGACCAATAGTTCGTCGGAAAATAGAATAATGACTTTGAACTAAAGATCGGTCATAATCGTAGCTAATTCCATTATAACCCTAAACAGGACGAATTCTTCCTACTATCGGTACAAAAAAAAAATTGAAAAATGATCGGTGCTAATCGATGGTATGGTTTAGGTCATCCTACCCTAGTAAGTATCCCCACGAAAAACTCGCTCCGAATTTCCTTCGAACGATCAGAATTTCGTTCCCTTCCCCCACCCCCCTTTGCCCGTCGCTCTTCCGGTGTCTTTCGTCGAGATAAAAAAGTATACGGAGGAAACCGCAACCCTGGTTCAAGTACGATCTGGTTACGGGTCTTTTCACGGGTGTAAGAACACGGCGGCGATTGCGTAAGAGAGGAATCTGCGGCAGAGGTGGATCCCTCTCCAACCTTCCTGGGATCTTCTCTTTCTCCGTTCGTCCGGTGTGGGAGCCCCGGGAAAGAGGGGCTCTCAAGAACCCCCCCTTGTTCCTGCTCGATCTCTAAAGCCATATATATACCACCACTTCGTGGAAACATCCGTCGAGAAGGAAACTTTGGCGGTAACACTGTCGACCGAAACTCGTAAGTGGAGGTCCGCCAGGTCAGGACCCGGGTGAGTGCATTATTGTGCAACGGGAATAATAAGAAAAACACCGGGAGATAAATGAGCACCACGTGGAAGGATACTGCGGACTAAGGTGATTGGACTTTTCGAAAAAGGTAAACCACGCGAAGTTGTCCCGCTTGTCGGGAACTCCCTCTAAATGATCTTTCATTCCCTTCGTGCTCCGAATCGATTCGAATCGAGAGCACGGGTCAAATCGTGAGATTAAATTTCATTTTATATCATTGGAACGCGAGACTTTGTTAATAAACATCTTTTTCTTATTTTATAGATGATTTCGCGGTATCAAATACTGTGCGCGATTCTGCTGATCGGCGCAATTTGGTTGTACCAGGCAATGGCGGTAAGTCGATGATCTGGTTATTTTGAGAAAAAGGATCGACGAGATGCTCGAGAGAGCGCGTGACCGCTCGATACGAGGAATTCGTTCCTATAAGACGACGTGTTATAGGAACAATACCTGTGCGAAACGTAACTTTTGCTGAATTAACGAATGGAATTATTATATTCATCGCGCTTTCTCACGGTTGATCGTGTAACAATGACAGGGAGAGAACGGTATCTACTCGCATTATCTCCCTCGTGGTGGTAACATTAAGTAATTCGTTAATTAACCCGTCTTACGCGAACGTGCTTTCACGCGGTTGAGCAGCGCCTCGTTAGGTAAAGTCGTTCGGGGAAAAGTTGGGCAAAGTTCCCGCGAATCCCTTGTACGTCCACCGCTTTGATTCAACGTTGCGCGACCAGATCGTAAAGTTCGTAATCACAGAATTTTTGATACCACCCTGTTTGAAATTGATAGAAAACTTTCTATTAAGCCCGTCGACGAAGAAAAGCTCGCAGATCGCTAGCAAGTAGATCTTGCAATTACCCGTGCCACGTGTATTATCATTTTCACCGGAAACTATAATCGCGACGATGAACTAAAGCCAGCAGAAAAATGAAAATGATTAATCAATCCGACGATTACTATCGCATTTAACATTCACGGTGCGCGCCTCTGGAAATTCTCTTTCGATCTTTTACTTAATATTACCCGCGGTATCGTTCCCGCATCTATCGTATTAGCTACTTCCAACGCTAATGATATTTAAAAAAAAAAAAAAAATAACAATGTCGAAAGTTGCATTCGATTCTTCTTCGATGATTTACCTCGCTGCTTTCTACGAAATTTTCTTTAATATCCTCAAAAAATTATATTTAATCCTCCTTTAAACGTCTCTTTTATCGCCCTTTGAAAATTTCTTTTAGACGTTCCCGAAAATTTGTGTTCAATTATTCCTGAAAAATTGATAAAAAAATGTCGCGTTACCCTTATCGTAACAAAATGAATCTGTCAAACAACCGAATCGTCCGAATAATGTATTTTCACCCAAAATAACTCCTTCGTTCGAGAGTCTCGACTAATTTTCGATTCGACGAAACGCTGACCTACCCCAAACCGTCTCGCGGTGTCTTGGCAACCGTTCGTCGCGGCCGTGCTTTCCTTCCGAGCGTCGAAATCGCCCGTTTCGTACGAAGAGGGGTGGAGTCACGCACACGCGCACGCACACTCACGCCCTCGCCTCTCACGGCGCAGTGGTAAACAAGAGATCGAATACAAAGGCACGGAGATGCGCATCCGCTCGCGGGGAACAATGTAAACCGACTTCCGGTCAGACATCGGCACGTGCACGCACTGGACTGGCTCGATCCGACGGTTTCGTGTGTCGCAACGGCCTCCTTTTTTTTCTTCTCATTTTGACCGATAGTCAATTGCGAAAAAAAAGAGATCGTACGCAGAGATCCCCTCCGGCCGTAGTCTAGACGTTCCTTGAGAGCTGCTCGGATCATTAACCGTGGCGTTGGCTGAAGGAGAAGGGCTGCCTCCTGTGGCCCCTTTCGAGTGAAAACGTACTTTGACTTCCGCTCATGCCGTACGTTTGTACGAAAGTATGGTGAAATTTTCGGGAAGGTCCGAAAGAAATTTTCAAAGGGCGCTAATAGAGACGTTTAAAGGAGGATTAGATATCATTTTATGAGGATATTAAAGACAATTTCGTCGAAAGCAGCGAAGTAAATCTTCGAAGAAGAATCGAATGCAAGTATAGTCAATTTTTATTCGTGGACCAAAATCCGTTAAATTTGTAAGATAAATCGTTTACCCGGTAGACAGTGAGACTGAACTTTTATCATTGTACCGAGACACGAGAGAATCCAGTATGAAACCCTTTAAATAAGAATTCTATTATATATGTATTTTCCACCGTGATTCGTTTCACTCGATGGTCCGATGCGAACAGATCGACGCGCATCGTTTCGGGAAGAGTTGTAAAAGGGTGAGGAATAGATAAACAAAAACGGAGTCCATTCAACGAACACCCGGTAGATCGTAGGTGGTAACAGAGTTAATAAGGAAAGGAAGTGCGATTTATGGCGCGCATCCTCGCTTGGTCCACATTCCATTGTGAACGATGATACATGACGAAAGCTGCCAGTACCATTTCGACAGAATAACAACGAAATTACTATGGAAATGCTTTTCCTTAGTTACGTCTATTCGTTAATTATTGCCTTTGTTCCGCGAGGGGTAAAGCAGCGTTCCGCGCAACGCGGTGTATATTTGTATTATAATCGTTGCGTCAATCTTGTATGACGTAAACCTCGCAATATCGAGGGAAGCTCTGCCAGACCGATTGTTTAAACAAAAGTGCATCGCTCGCGTTTTTAGTGCAGCCCCGATTAAATAACAGCGATTAATTCTGTCGTCTACAACTCCAAATTTAATTTACATTTCAGCAAGTAGACGGTTACACACCTGGCGTTGACTACCCGATCTACAACTCGGTACCTTTTGGATTGACGTTTACCTGTGGAGGCAAGTTACCTGGATATTATGCCGATCCCGAAGCCAGATGTCAGGTAAGTTTGTTTCTCGACACCGCAGAGTGTTTCGATAACCATGCGAATCACTTCTGATAGTATTCTTCCGATAAAAGACTTTTAATTGGTCGACCTTCGAGTATATTTAATTAAATCTGGTATCGATACATCTTTTCAGGTATGGCACTGGTGCTTACCGAACGGACGTCAGTTCAGCTTCCTTTGTCCGAACGGCACGGTTTTTAGCCAATCCGCTCGCGTCTGTGATTGGTGGTTCAAGGTACGATGATTCAAATCAATTATTTTCGACATGATTTTCTTTTATCTCGTAATCGTTATATTTTCAATTTTTTAACCGTAGGTCGATTGCGACGACTCACCGAGACTGTACGGCATTAACGATGACCTGTACAGAGATGTCAATGGAAACAAGATTTGATAATACCTATATCCTACTAATAATAAATGTATATTAATAAAGAATCTTTTCTATGCAATCTTTTTCGGGTAAGACCGTATAACGTTCGCTACTATGCAAAATTTCTCTCTCGATCAATGGCACGCGAATTCCTACCTTACAGACCGGGATGCGCGATTTGCAGGAAGCTGTTGTACCATCGACGAGTAAATTACAATAGAAATTAAGAATAAAAGGATACGCGTTTGATTTAACCAAGCACAATACGTTGCACGAGTATTAGGGTTCAAGCTTTTGATAATCAATTGGTAAACACTCACCGGACTTATTTTTTGATTATCATAATTGGAGTGGGGATGTTTATGCAAATTCATATTTTTATACGATCTCGGTACTTAAGTCGAAACGAAACATCGGACAGGATTCTCGTTGAATACGATAAATTAAAATTCAAGGTAAACTTAAACTTGTCCCTCTAAGTGATAAACCCAATAATTCTCAGTTTTGAAAAAATTCATGCTGATCGAAGGAGCGTTAACAGACCCGTCCGAAACACTGCATAATTTTGTCTTTGCCCAATACCCTCGCTGGTAAAGTTAACATAGCAAACGACGAAAGTCTTTTCGCGCATCGTAAATTCTTCCTGCAAAATTGAGGACCGTGATTCGGTTTCATTTTAATCGAATCGACAACGCCACTTTTTGGTCGTAGGATTTTAAAAGCGTGTCGGCATTTCTGGCGTGGGAAAGAAGATTGACAGTAGACGACGGCTATGCATAAAATCGAAATCACATCGGATAATTTCTTGGCATGATCGGACAATAGAAAGTGAGTGGTCGTCGCGGCTGGCCCCTACCCTTTTCTCCGTAAAACGCTACCTTCGATGCTACACTTTTCCATCTGGATTTTGCATGCGCGTCTCGTTACGCCAGCCGCGACTGCTTTTTTGTTCCACTTCATTCACGACATTCTAAATCGTTATCGGAGAGTCGTCGGTGGGGTCTCGTTATGTCAATGGAATCGACGCGCTTAGGATGAAGTTTGCTGCTTCGTACGACGTTCCTCGCACGCTGAACGCGTGAAGAATTTTGATCGGTACACCTGTAGGTTACGCGAAACGACAGAAATTCGGCGCACCCATGTAAAAAATCGCTACTTCCGCCTGCAAACACACGTATGTTTAGAACACCAAGGCCAGAAGCCTCGGGTGCTGTTACGCTAAACGCGTTCCACCACGGGGAGAATATATGCGTAAATAAGAAAACGCATACCTTTCCGCTTTTCTTATTCCGCGTAATTACTTCATCATTCAGATTATCTAACGTCGAATAGCTGAACGGCGAATCGACGTTTGCGAATAACGTTGAATGCGCGTAAAAACTGTTTGAAAAAGCGAGACGGGCGAGGGAAGCGCGAAGATTGGTTTTAAACTTATAGGACAGGAACCGCCAATTAGCCAAATAATTAGGGCCAGAAAAAAAAACTAAATATTAGTTGTCGTGGTTATTATTATTATTATAAACAGCGATAAACAATGAATGCCTCCGTAATCACCAAATACATCCTACAAATAGATCAAAAATATCAATTACGTGTAGATTATTATCAAGTTATTCTGGGTACATACAGAGAATTAATAAAAAGAAACCAGCATTAAAGTAAAATATTGTTGGCGGTCCATTTATTTCCCCTCCTAATGGCGACCACTGTTATAGGAAATAGAAATGTACCGCGCCAAAGTAATCTGCCCGCGTAACAACGAAGTCGTTAGAAGCCAGAACGCACCTCAATCGTATCGCGTCTGACAAATATGAAAGCTTACATTGAACTTTGGGAAAAAAAAATATATAACACCAAAGTGATCTGCTCTCTTCAGAACCAAGTGGCAGGACGCACCTTAATCGTATTTACGCTCGCAAATATCACTGGGCAATAACATACGCCTCGTCCTGAAATTCTTGACAATCCCCCTTTCAAAGATCAACGGGTGTCGAACGATCGGCGAGCTCGTTTGAAAATCAAAGAAAGAAAAAGAAACGTCTTGGCATTAAGTGGCGCGATATCTCGTGTCAATGCGTTCGAATCCGGTCGACTAACTTCGTCCAGCGTCGTAAGTCGTTTTGAGTGCATTTACATACTCGCGTCCTTCGGTGAGTAGCGAGATCGTAGCCCCTCCGTGAATTTCGATCGGACGACAAAACGAGAACGAGACGAAGAATGTCGCCCTTGAGAGGGATTGATAAAGAAAGGACTCGTCGTCCTTAGTGAAAGCACTGAACTTCGAGGAAACCATCGAACTCACGGACGCCTGGAACAATCACGCTTCTTCGTCGTCGACGCAGCCGCGAATTAAAACATTTAATTCCACCTAAACGGGAGACACGCTTAAATGTTAAATAAATGCCGCGCGCAAGGGGGACACCTCGTACTAACGTCATTGCCGTTTAACGATGACCATAATGAACGGAGATAATTATTCATCGGCGAGCTGTTCGTTCCAAGTTTCTACAAATGCCAATAAAGAGTCGTCGCGTGAATTCTGGTTATCAGACGTGTCTCCGTATACCTTTAAGGTAGTTCGCTCTAAGTGCAAAGGATACTGCTCGAGCACTTTCTTCGGTACCCAATGGCTCTATTCGCTCGATTCTACGACCCTGAAACGCCTGAAAGTAATTTACTGAAAACTCACCCGGCTGGCTCGTGCGAGCCGATCACTTTTTCAAAGCCGACGGCATTCGATTGCGAAAGGATCCGCGTGCGAGCGTCGCGAGAGAAAGGAAAACAGACTTCCTATTTCTAAAGGAGACGTAATTCATCCTGGTCGAGGAGAAGGACGAGCCACGGCGATCCTAATCTCTCCTATCAATCCTGCGATGAGCTCGCGCGCCCCTATTTTTCCTAGCCGCGTGTCCTTTTCGTTCTGATACGCGCCTTTCGTCCCGCGATACTTTCGCCTCGTCTCGTCACTTGATCTTTCAAAAATTCAAAGTAATCGCTGACAATAACTCCGGTCGGGGTTTGGTCGAATGCAAAGGAACACAATGAACCAGTGGAATTTCCTGAAGGCACTTCGAGACCTTTCTATCATCGACCGCGCAATCAAATCATTTCTCCTTGCTAGTGACTCATCGCGCGTTAAAATAACGCGTCCCAGATCGTATTTTTCCATTCTCATTAAGGATTCCGTCGGGCCTACGAATTATTTCCCAACGAAATCACGATACGTGCGCGTACCGGCTCTAACCGGCCGCTGCCGCTGCCGCGACTCGGCGCGGCGGTGCGACGCGAAAAGATTTTGAAAGGCTTTCGGCATACCCGCCCCAGGAGTCGTGTTTCTCGTCGGCTGTCAGGTGGCGACGCAGGTGTTCCAAGCCCCACGAGTCTCACCTTTCTCTACTCCGGTACCGGGGGGCCTGATTTTCGTGCATGTCTACGCCACTGGTCGTCCCCGGGGCCACTCGAGAATCGACGGACGCCTATGGTCGTCCGAGTCGCTCCCCCACCCTCGACCTTATCCTCGGTCGTAGAAAGCTCGACCAGACGACGGTGGCACGGAGAACAACGCTCCTCCTGCTGGCTTTTCCACTTCCATCGCGCAGTCTTCTGGCCGGACCGGACGCGATCTTTCCCTGTACCACCAAACACGGTTTTCCCCGGTTTAAATACATTCGTAAGTCCGTACGGCAGTACTGCTGCTTTGAGGCTTTTTCGCAAAAGCGCGAGCTCTTAATTTATTTTATTTTATTTTTTTTTCTATTCGAGAATAGACCCGCGAAAGTAGGGTACGGATTTTTGTGAAATTAATTTTGGAGTGCACCTCCGTGCGAGGACGGTGGATTTCATGAGGGATTAACGAAGTATCAACGGAGTCGTGAGACAGGTTGGTGTTTGATTTATTTATCTTTTTATCCGCTAAGTTGCGGGTCGAGTAGTGGTCGCTCGTCGAGGAGAATGATTGACGAGAAATTTCGTGGGTTTGACGGGCAAAAAATTTGAGAAGTTTAAGAAACGATAAACGGGGTTATCCACGGCGAACCTATCGAATCCGAGGAAAATGAAATTGTACGAAGGAACGTCTATTCCCTGCGCTACTCCGATCGCTGCCTCTCTATCCAGAGGCGATAGGCCGTCGTACCGTCGAATTTAATGAAATTTGGATTACTTCACCGGCTCTAATCATAGTGTTTCTTCAGACAAGAAGTCGTCGGCTTTTGCCCCGCGGCCAGAATGTCAGCATTTTCTTGCGACAATCCATCCACGTGAACGTTGTGGCAAACTTAAACCGTACCTCGCGGCTAGTGAAACTACTCGGTGAATTTCCTCCGCCGGGATAACGCCGAGGACGATTCGAAACTCGAAACGGAACGCTATCGCGGTAGTTCCCTCGGGAAATGGAAGTTTCTGCATTTTTAATTTCCCGCTGCCGAGCGCTTACCTAATGAACTCGAACGAAATAGGGAAATAACGAAGCGACTAGCCGACAAGCTACGCGATACCTACGAAACCGTGAAAAGAACGAGCGACACACGTGAGCGACGTTTAAAAACGATAAAGGCGAAGACAGGACTTTCGCTACATGCCGCATCCTCTTCTCCTTCCAGCGAGTCTTTTTTGCATCCACGGATGACAACGAGAGCGAACTGGTTTTATCATCGAATTTACCATATCCAACTTTCCATTCCTTTTTTTCCCCTGTAAAGAAAAAGAGCGCGATCGTTGCGCTTTAAATCCGTCCGCGCGGCGAAATTAATAAAGAGAAAGGAAAAAAAAAGCCGTAACGGGGAAACCTGGGTTCTTTGCGTAGGTCAGAATTTTCGTTTGTCTCTATTGTAAAGAGGGTTCGAAGGAAATCGCAAATTTCTATTCCGCTCCCGGTCGGAGAATCGCGATTAACGAGAAGAGAGTTTCGTTTGGGAAACGCACTGTCGTTGCACGTGTTTAACCGCACACGCACGCACGCACGCACCGGTAAACGACGCGATGCGGTGCATCCGATACGCGCAAAACGGAGACACAATAATTTTTAAGCGGATCGCTCGTCGACGAAGTTTTGTTCTATCCTCGGGGATCGCGTATCGTCCTGCGATCGTCGTAAAGGAAACACCGACTATCGATTATCGATATTCCGATCTAAAAGTTGAAATCGCGGTAGAGGCATTGCGCGGCGCGTTATACAGCGGTAAAAAAAAGAATGAGAACTATAATTCAAGCGTTAATGAAATTACGCGAGTCTACGCGGCGTAAGGGAACACCGCGTTAGATTTTTATCTACGATCTATGCAAATTGACGCGCCTCTCTCCAGAAGTGATCGATCGACTGTTTCATCGATTAATTCGAGTAAGTTTTCCGTAACCTCGACAGTGCCTCGACCAAACCACTCTCCCTCTCTCCCTCTCTTTCTCTCTTTCCTCGTTATTGCACTCTAACGCGTCCACGTTCACTTTCAATCGACGGATTCCGCGGGCGGCGATTGTATACACGTTCGAAAGTGAATTTAATTTGCGAGAAGCCCGTTAGACGCGACACGCCTAGCTCGCCCAACCTAATTATCGGGAATCTCGCGAGTTCTCCCCAAAACGAAAAGCTAGACGGGCAAGCATCTCGAAGCTATACGACTGACGTGAGACGAGAAACTGTTAAAGATAAAATACAAAATTACGCTCGTCGATCCAGATGAGAAGCAACCCGAGGGAAATTCTGGTTTCGATAATTACGGCTTCGGGTGCGACAACTTTGCGCGAGATAAATCGTAAACGATGACGACGATAGTTGCGTAATCCTTCGTCGAGGCTTTCGTGGACTCTCTCGACACGTCCGCCGATCGATACCGCCGCACGTTCGATATTTTGCGAGATATCTTTTTCATAAACAATATTGCACGGCGCGTTACGACACAGTACGTTCGTCGCCCGTGCGCGGGTTCTGCTTTCTCCCGATACGCCGACGGAAAAATAAACGAGCTACTTCGCCATAATCGAACGCCTGGAATAGTTTTAATGGGCGTTCGTGATTCGTAACGAGATTTGGGCAACGTTCCCCACCGATCGATGTACCTTGAATTACAACGGGACAATCGGATTATTGCCCAAGTAGATAAGATACGACATACATATAATTACAAGAAACGAAGAGAAAATCGATTAGTTGCGAGTAACTTTTATATTTTTTTGTTTGGAACGAGGGTTGGAACACACTGTTTTGCGATAATGCGGTTTCCGTCATTTTTTGCTCTCTTGGACGTTGATCCTCCGACGTTCAAAGGTTAACGTCGTTTTTATTGAGCACCGCAGGCTAATTGGTAGTTTCTGCGGTTCGTTCATGGCGAAGAACCACCACGAAAAGAAATATGTCCGCGATGCGTCTCGCGAGCCACGAGTTAAACCGCATCCGTCGAACAGTTCGGTGACAGTGAAAACACGTCGTATCGATGTCCCACCGCTTGCTTCGCGATTAGTTTAATCGAGAACCACGATCGACGGAATTGTTTTATTTAGTCAATGCCAGGGAGATAATATGATCGAACGTTCCGTTCTAGCGCGTTTCCCTGGATATAGTTTCGAGGCTATAATTAATTCACGGAAACTCGCTTTCTCGATTATTTCGAATATCTCGAAGGCGTCGCGCTCGTCGGCCGGTAATTACCAATATGCACCGTCATCGAATACACAGTCTGAAACGTTAAAAAAACAGCTGCATATAAATCGACGAACGAACTCGTTCCTCCCGCGTAACGAAGCAAACTTCCGTGATTCCATTAACGAATCCCTCGTCACTCGCGAGAGCCCGACGATCGCTTCGTTATTTCACTCGATCGAGCGAATAACATTTTCGAAGCGCGATTAATTACAAGGTACTCGCGAGGATCCGTCGATCGACCAAAGGCGCGGCGAAGGAGATATTTGTTTTGAGAGCGTTTCGCCTTAGGATAGAGCGAAATTTGACCATCGGACACTTTCGAAATGAAATAATGAGACCGAGAGTGGACCGCATCGACGAGAAGTGTGTCAAGCTCTTCCACGAAGACACGCGTCAACGTTGCGCCAGTCTGCTTTCGATAATGCCCATTCGATTCGCGAATAGATAATTCGAACGCTCCGTGTTCGCTCTACGCTTCGCGATTTACGAGCGCTGTTTACTTTCCACCCGTAATGAATGCAAAGCATAATGTCGATCGTTATCGGGATAACGCGTATCCAGATATTATATAAATTCTCGAGCTACTCGTAAGGCAATCTTGGGTGCCGTGGCTACCATTCGTGGTTCGTGAATACGAGATTCGGCATTTTCCTTCCTGGAGTCGTAAAAGAAATAACCCTGCGATTTTCCAACGAAACACGTACGTTCTCTCCGATGCCGATAGGTCCGCGTGGCATAATTTACCAAGTAAATTGCAATTTACGAAGCGGCGAGCAAACGTATCGTAAAAACATCTCTCATATAATTCGATCGTTAGTCTCGTTACGCCCGCAGTCTCTCTCTCTCTCTCTCTCTAGAAACAATTGCATCTCCGGGAGAGAGAGAGGAGGGCGTAGTGGTATATCGCGACACGTTAATTGCGCTAATTAACGTGCAACGGCCTCTGGAGGAAGAAATTCATGGAACGCGGGAGGAAGGTTCCGTTCTCGTTAGATTTCCGATTCCGGTTATTGCCACTGTAACGACACGATGACTTTCGTGTCGGCTTCGCGCTCGACCGGAATTACGATGATTTCGTACGAGTTTTCACTTATCGAGACGGCGATAACGCTGATCGAACTAGATCCGTCCGCGTCGTGAAATCGCACGATCGGCGCTCGTAACGGAAACCGTCGATCCTTTATCGTCGCATTTGGATTATTATTAATGTCCGTCGAATCGCGAGTCCAAGGAAGAGTTTCCGCACTTTTCGGCAGCAGGAAATTTGCCGGACGTTACACGACGATAGGACTTTGGCATTACTTAAGCCATAACGGGGCTTTATTTGTCGCGGTCGGCTTACACAATGTGCCGATAAAACGAGGCGAACGGTACTTTACGGTCGAATAAATTTTATTCGCAGCCGAGAGTGAAATCATTTATTCCGAAAGCCGGTTTTCTCGGCGGCAAAAGCAAAACCTTCTCTCGCGGATCACCGCCGATATTCCGAGTGCCGCGTCACGGAGAGAGAGAGAGAAAAAAAACAATCTTAAATTTATGAATTAACGTAGAACTAAGGCATACGCGATTCCTGGTTGAACGGACTCGGTTTGTGGCGCTAATTATTTAGTATCGCCTCGTTGAAATTAAGCGTTCGACGAACGTTATCTTTGAAACGAGAATCATCGCCGGTTCTCGGAAACGAGTTCAATTAGATTTACCGGCGTTGATCGTCGAGGCGTGGATCAAGAAACAAATATACAAATAAGGAGCGCGATCCTTAGGTAAAGCCGTTCGAATTAAGTAATCGTCGATCGGAACAATTTTCGCGTCGGGCGTAAAGGCGCCGAAGGAACGTCGTGAAAAAAAAAAACAGGCAACGCATATTGGATTATTGCCCAAGAGACAAGATTTCGAAATTCTAATAAGAGAAATCGTTCGCCGCTATGACGGCTTCCGGTTTAAAAGATCCGGCGGGCGAACATTGTTTTTCCCCCGGTAAAAACACCGTAGTCTCTGGTAGACCGGGCGTCGCGTCACACGCGTCGAACACCGTACTCTCGCACACGGCTAATCTGGATAATTCCGGCACCTTGACACGAAAAGCCATTCAGCATCAAAGGCGCGCCTCGTCCACGTTGATGCTCGATTTTCATGTCTTACGAAACTAACGCGAGGAAATCCCCCTTCTCGCGTCTTGGAAGTTCACTGTTACGATCGTGTACGCGCTCGGCGTATGCGTGCTCGTGTGCATGTACGTGTGCGCACAATAAGCGTATAATAATGGAATTTCTTGGCGAGTGAGAGGGAATTGTCTCGCAGAACTTTTTAATAGAAATACACCGCGTCGAGTTCTCTCGATGCATTTTATTCCCCGCGATACGATAATCGTCGCCGACCAGCGTCTGGTCTATGTTCGATGTAATCTACCGCGAGACATTATTCCTCGATAACCCGCGCGAAAAGTTTCTAACGGGTTTCGGCAATGATAGACAACTCACGTATGTACGTTCGCTTGGTAACTGTACCTCTCGAAGAGCGTTCTGGAAATAGAAAACTCAGCGCGGTTTCCATCGATTTTCTCAAAATTTTCGGTACGTAACACAAAACAGGCGTAAAATGCAAATATCCGACGCTTTCTATCCGAGTCGACGGTAAAGCGGCCGTTGAGTCGGAGAAAAATGGAGTAAAAGAAGAGATTGCCGTGCGAGACTTACGCGTCGCTTTTCCCCTCTTTTCGTGGCCGGGCATGATCCGTCGGGGCGAGATAGCGTTACCTTAACGCCCCGCCTTTCTTTTTCACGATCGTTCTTAATTGGTACCCGCCTTGACCTCCCTCCGATTCGTTGCGCTACAGGTCGGAACGATCGTAAAGATTATGCCAAAGTAAACCTAGTTAAATCGTAGGTATGTGCATACGTACGCGAACGGTGCATTGAAATCGACGGCAATAACGTTACCTAACGATAATATATAGACGCGGGGAATCGAAATACAATCCCGATCGGCGATAATCTCGTACGAGTGTTAAGCGTAATGCATTCCAAGGCGTGTCCGATCGTAACGGCGGATATCTACTGAAACCGCGTTGACAACTCACCCATCGTCTGACTGGGTCGAGTTTTTCCACTGTTCGACGCACAGCGACCGTTACTTTTCCGCTTTTAATGAATTCATCCTCGAGAGAGAGAGAGAGAGAGAGAGAGAGAGAGAGAAAAAGAGAAGAGTATTATAACGACCATCGTTAATAGGGCGCGAAACTATCTGAGCGCAGGTAAGCGAGGAAATAGTTTCCTGAAAAAATGCGGAAAGCCTGGGATCGACGATTGCGAGTTATCGCGTTATAAAATCGTTTGATCAACGTTCCCTCTCGACGGCTCATCGTTACCGTCGCGCAGCGCGTTATCGCGCATTGCTTTTTCCTCATTGGCAAATTTACTCGATAATGCAACGCCAGTAGACGCGGTGTATCTACGAACGGCAAGCACGAGGAAATGAAAGCCTACCGCCTCGGCATGCCCCGTTCTGCTTTTGAAGGCTATCGAGTTTTGTAACCACGCCTCGGTTGTACCGTCGGTCGAAAACAAATCCTGTGACTGTCTCCACGGATAAAATGGCAGATCGCTAGATTTTAATCGCTACGAACGATCGTTATGAGATTCGATTAAAAAGTATTGCCATTAATTAGACATTCTAAATATATATAGTCTCCACCCGTTTCTCGATCGTCGAGTACCTAACGACGAAAAAACTTCCGAGCCAAACGCATCAATGGAAAGTGCTCGTCGGATGTGCATCTCAGAATCAAATCGATCGTGTAACTGATCGTGCCTGCAATCGCTTCCGGTGACCTTTAAGCGGTGCCCCGGGATGACCGTTAACCGTGGCGTAACGTAACGTAATTTTACCGTAAGGTAACGTAGCCAGTGTCACGTTGTCGGACGCCAACGCGGTAATGTGGAATCTTCGGTCAGGCAGAAACACGTTTGCGCAATGGTAATCGTAAACGAATCCTGTACCGGTCGAACTCATCGAATCCATTCTCGTCACGCGCGACCCGTCAAACGGTGAAATTCAGAGATGCGTGGATTAAAAAAATAAAAATGTACAAAGATCCTCTACGCGCGCGGCTCGAGTTTGCCCGTGCCATTCTCCCGCGAGTCAATAGAACTTAATTAAAAGGTAGACGGCTCGAAGCATTACCGTGCAAACGTATTCTCGAGATTGGCTTGCGCAGCTTCCGGATTAAATAAACCTACCCGGATTTCCCAGGTATGCCTGAGAACTGAGCGAGTTGTGACACGAGCAAGAAAAGCAATTACGAAACTTGTGTAACCGAACAGCACGATCCTTTTATTTCGCTCCGTCGACAATACTCCTTCTTTTGCCTCTCCGCTTTTACAAAAGGTGATAGCGATCTGTCTGCGAACTGGAGCGCGATAGAGCGCTTAATTAATGCGAAAATATGCCAACAGGGGCGCGCGGGCGCGATCGACACCAAACGCTCTACATTTTTGAGCGGAAACCGAGACGAGCGTAGAAAATCCGACCGCTGCGTTAATTTTGCAAGGGAGGCTCGTGAAAATTACAATCTTAACGCTGAGTAAATCGAGGCGTTTCTGCGTTAACGATAAAAATCTAGATTACCGGCTTAGGTGTTGTAACGTCAAAATGTCTTAAATTATTACGACTTTCCAATGAATGAACGCATATCTGTGAACGAACAACCAGCGTACTTTTTTTTAATAGAATCGAGTATATAGTGTAGAATATTTTGAATGTCATTTCATTCGCCGGTATAGTATTTTATATCCATCTTACCGAATCGATCAGGTAGTAATTTCGTTGGACGTTCGTTTCCTAACGGACGAAGCACTTGTTCGTTCGTTCGCTCGTCGATTCAACCCTATTTAAAGGTCACTTTCACCAGATTCGTCTCACGATAAAAGAGAGCACGAGATGTGCCTTGGTCACCATAATTCGAGTTGAGAATTTCAAGGTCGCCGTCTGGAGCTCTAAAAAATAAACACCCTAGACTCACCTGCTCGATACTCGTCGCTCTAACTGAAACAAGTACTTCCACGACAATCGCGAATGGAGGTGTCGCGATTAACAAAATTTCACTGAACGGGGTTCGTCGGCGACACCATATGTTCGGGGTGTCTTCGTGGTTACGCCAATAGATTTTAATAATCAATAGACGCGCCGCACGCAGCAATGACGACAAAGTCACACCCGGTATTACGTGATCGCGCATTTATATAACACCCACATTATCCTTGCATTATATGGTTAGCAGTGGTGACAGCACAGAGAAAGTTCCTATCCGTTCCCATATGCTCGAGCACCTTCGCGTTCTACGCTCGATGCTCGAATACCGTTTTCGTTATCGTTATGCCCCAACCATCGAGCAGAACTGTATTATGACAGAGAAAATTGAAAATCTCGCGAGAAATCAAAGACGTGGGGAAATTTGTGATAAAATTTTTTTAAACCGAAAACTCTGCCCGTAAAATTTACATCTGTTGTACCCCTTTTTGTTTATACCGTTTAACATTTATACTCTGATTTCTTTGTTACAGTATGTGGGAGAACAGGTGGCTTCTGCTCGCTCTGTACGGTAAGTGAAACTTGAATAAAATTCCAAAGAGACTACCGAAATACGGCCCTTCGTTAGCGTTCACGGTGGAACGAGCATGAACAATTATTTAAAACCCGAAAACGTACCATTACGCGGGTGCTCAGGATAAAATTCCAGCAAGAGGGGATCATTTTTTACGTATATTTCGCGACCGAAAACTCGTTTGTAATTTCCACGTTTACGAGAGTCCTTTCGCCGAGCGTAGCGCCGCTATAAAGTGTCCTTAGTATTTTTTGGACTTTCCATACTCGGAGAAGGAATGCCGAAGACAGCGGTCGACCTTCTACCCGAGAGTTTTGCATCGGTTCTCAAGGTTCGTTCACACCGACATTCCACGTATCGCCGACCCGCTGCAACCTCCCCTCGTGTTCCTCCGAGCGAGTGAGAATTTAGTCGAAGCGTCGACGAATCCTCGGTTATGCCTCGTATGTACACGAGCGTATAGTCGAAAAAAAAACAAATCCTCTTCAAATCGAACCGCTTCGTATTCACGTTGCCGGATCGTACGTGCTTAGCGCAAAAGCGCTTTACAGAAAAATTCCACGGAGGAAAAGGTAAACCTCGTCGCGCATATCAACGAGACCGCTTCCTCTGTCCTATTGTGACACACGACGCGAGCCCGCCGTCTGCCTCTGAAACTTTTGAGGCAAAGCATCCGAAGTGTCCTGGCAAATATATTGCGTATTTTTCCCGCGAAGCGGCCGGAATGCGGTTCTGATACAAAATATTATTCGGCTCGGTTGGACTGTAAAGTAATTTCCACATCTCTATACGCACGAGATATGCTCGCGATATTCGCTGGACCGTTTTAGAATGA
This sequence comes from Pemphredon lugubris, assembly GCA_933228935.1. Lineage (NCBI taxonomy): Eukaryota > Metazoa > Arthropoda > Insecta > Hymenoptera > Crabronidae > Pemphredon > Pemphredon lugubris. The sequence continues at coordinate 23,850,626 of OW121817.1, read as the reverse complement.
TCTCACGTGACCGCGAGATCTTAACATTTACAGTGCTTTCTGACATTTTCACCCGTTGGACAAGACTCGTACCTCGGCGGGAGATATTTGAGGCCTTCGAAAAACTCGTTTGAAAGCTACGGGGTACGACGCGGTGTCGGTGCGCTCGCGAGCACCGAACCACGAAATTTGCGTCCTTACCGGTACCCGATCGTGTCCTGCGCGTACGTTTGGCGATTTATCGAAAGCACTTTAGGATCGTGACTTTATCGATCCTTATCGTTGGTCTTGGAGCAATAATTATCTAAAGCGGTTGTTAGTTTCGAGTCAAGTCCGACCAAGATCGTGATTATCTTTTGCGAAAATGAAATACGTACCTATACGTAAGTACGTTCTGTATAGCAAAAAAGAAGTTCAATGCCGGCACGCCTTCCCGGATAAAATTTTGACCAATCCTGCGCGAATGTTTTTTCGTTTATCAGGGACTCTCGACGAGCGTATCCTTTGCGATTCGCTCAGGAACGATTCTTAATTCGAATATCAACTTTTAGCCACGACTGGCAGAGTATTATTTTTCGCGTAGACGTAATAAAGATCCGTATTGTAAATGAAAAACCAATGTCGTCACGCCCTCTTAATCAAAATGTCAGATCATTCCCATTGGAACGGCAGCCGATCCTCGCTCGGCCGATAGACAATCGAGTGAAGCAATTTGTTTACGCTCGTGGTGGCACAGCTGTTTCGTCACGAAAACGTTTTACCATAACGTTTCTCGTAATGCTTCCACCGGGACACGCCTACGTTAGCATTTCCCACAAACGGAATGCGAGCGCGTTCCCATAATTCATTTTTTATGCACCGTGCCCCACGACGCGACGGTGCTCGTTATCGATCCCAGCTTGGAAAAAGTATGATTCCGTTAGAAGGTGTAGAACCGTTGCCGGTCTCCGAGTTATCAACATCGAGGACGTCCACTCTCTGACCCCCTTAAAGGCTGCCCTCACACCGAAAAACGACCGTACGATCCTCGAAAATCCAAAACAACGTCCCTCCATCCGCTCGTAAAGAGAAAACGTATCGCGGTGGGAGCGCGCACGTATCTATTCGATTAAAATTGCGAATAAGAAGTTTTTGCGAGAAGAAAGAGTAGAAATGCACGAGCGTTAAATTAGGAATAACAACAACCGGTTAAGCGTAGGCAAAGGATTGCCAATCGAAGTGATTTATCAATACTAGTTTTTTACCCCTCCGTGTTCGATGTAAAGCAGTCGCGAGAAACTACCGATCGTACCCCCGAGGATATTCGACTCCCCCCCCCCCGAAAGGGAGTTCTATAGAAAAATCAGGAAAGTCTCTCGAGTGACTTTTTGCCCCAGCCAACGAGTTACGTACCGTCGCCTACGCGACTATCGTCGTTAATTCGTCGTTAGCGACCTTGAACCGGTTTCGAGGAATAATGCTTGGCAGGTGTAACTCCGAAGGTGAGGATTCCGCGGACGATTAACGTCAATTAAGAGCGAGAGCAGAGCGGCGGGATGAAAAAAAGAAAATAACGAGTGATCGTTGCACCGCGAATTCGCGAACGAGGCGGTAACAGCGTCATCGAACTATCGTTTGGCACCGAATCGAAACTCGAACGTACGGATTTTGTCTCGAACACAGCATAAATCGCCGAAACGCACGCTGAAAGGAGAAAAGGTATATCGATGGGCAGCCTTGATCCGTTTGAAAACAATTACCCAACCGAACGAACGAACGCTCTCGCTCGTGCACCGTTGAAAATTGCAACACTTCGCTTGCAGCCAACTTTTCACCGCGCTTCTCGCTGCCACGTTTTGCAACGCCAACGCTTCTTCGTAATTTGCGCGATTCACGGATGCGTGAGTGGCCTTTGACTATTTACTCTTACGAGCCGGTTTTTAACCGTGTCCCGATGGATTTTAACGACCGATCGCCCGTTACTCGTCTACTCCACCGTTCGCTTTTTGCTACGAGGGACCACCGGGTTTACGTAACGCGTTCGATTACGCGATCGATATCGGAGAAATTCGTTTATTCGATCTTTGACATTGCTTTTTTTTCATCGAATTCCAGGAATCGTATTGGCCCATGCAGTTTCGGGAGCGCTCAAGGCTACGAGGCCGAAATTCAAGATCGCGACGACCTCGACGACCACTACGAGTACGACAGAGGTGGCTCACGCCCATGAGAATGAAAACGAGGATGGCGAGGTAGACACGATTCACCGTTCTTTACCCATCAACTTTTATGACGATCCTATCCCGTTCTATTCTGCATCCGAATGGAGCGCTGTTCTACATCGCGATTGCAAAACAAAACTGTGATCGTACAAACTCGAGTACATCCACGTATCATCGTAGAACCGTTTCTCGATCATCCCGTTCGCGCAACGGATCATTTATCACACCGATGATGCAAAACGTCCCGACGATTTTGTACTCGCGACATTATTCGCGTTCGCTCGTATGTAGATTTATTTTACACTTCGATCTTCGCGGACAGGATAAAGACGTTAAGTAGACGAGGATGGAATAGGGACGCGTCGAGCCGGATGCGGAGGAAGATCTTTTTTTTTTTCCTTTTATCCTCGTCGATCGAATTACTTCACGCCAACGCAAAGTCTATTCGCGATCCTTTGATTATACCGCGGCGTTGTGAAATTAATTAACATCGAGCTAACTATCCTACCCCGTTAATCGCACGACAAGTTTACCTTCGCGCGCAAACTAAAACCTGACGTCACCGAAGAAGCGCCGAGCGCTTCATCGTTGGTATACGAGCCACTGATCGTTAGGTATATCACCTTAACCCTCTAACAGGTGCATTCAATTTTTTTTTAAATCGCGCAATAATTGTTAACGTTGTACTGGCGGAATTCCCACGACAAACAGTAACAGGAGCAAATTCGCCTATGTCAGTGGAAGGTAATGTCAATAACAAAGGGCATGGCTGCTTGTTAGAGGCTAAAATATTTTGAATGCAAGCGTAAATGAAATTTAATTTAACCCTGCCTTAAGGCGGGCATGCCCTTTAGAGGGTTATAAACTTAACTTGCAAAGGAACATGATTTTGATTTGATTTAGGGAGCCACGACCGTAGCCACGGAAACGAACGGCACGACCGGGCACACGCTGACCGGAATTCCCCAGATCGATTACATCTGGGATCCGAATTTGCCGCGCGAACTGAACGGCTACAATCTGAGCGAGTATCCATTCTACAACAGTATACCCGAGGACATCGACTTCAAGTGCGACGGTCTTCACGATGGATTTTACGCGAGCGTGCCGCACAAGTGTCAGGTAAGAACGAAAGAGCGATTTAATAGCCTACGAGCGAGGGACCTCGTCGCGATTAAAACGATAGTGACGATGCGACGAATAAAGCGGGGAATAGAGGAGTATGAAAAATCGCACGTCGAAGGACAGAATATTATCGCGTGGGAAAGCACCTGTTGCCGGTGCGCACGAGACGCGTTTCGCGTGGCAATCAGAAACGATGCCATTTTTAGACTCGATCTAATAAGGCCCAGTTTCTCGAGGTAAATCGGTCTATATCGGCACGCGCGAAGAATGTACGCGCTCGCCGTATAAAGTCCGAGTGGGAAATCGCCGTATTTGCGTGGATAAATACACGGAATTCGAGCGTGCGCTATAAATCGAAGAATCGTCGGGAAGAAAGGATCGTCTTTTCGGCAGGAAGCTCCGTGATCGGCTTATCGTCGCGATCGGCGCAAAGATACGCGCGGTGAATCGTGGGAGTAAAAGTAGATAAGACGCCGATTACTCCGGTGAAAAGGAAAGTCAGCGTCGCCTCGACGAAATGTCGTCGGTGAATAATTATCCGACGAGGTGTGTCCTTCGTTTCGCGTAACGAGCGGGTGTCAACGATCCGAGAACCTCCGCTGTGCGATTCCCCTCGTTTCTAATCTTACCGCGGGTAACGCGATCGACAACGGACGTTCGTGCGATTTCTTTAGTCTCGCGATCGGGCGAGCGGCCGTAACGAATGCGGTGACTGCGCACAAAACCGAGGAACGAAAGCGAGTCCCTCCGTAGCCGAGATGCAGGAGCAAAAGAAATACGCGTATCGATCGGGCACACTTTTACCGATTACCGCTGAAAGCGATCGTTTCACCGTGAATCTCGGCGCGATGCGTCCGCGGGAAAAGTTAATTCGACTAGTCGCGAGCTGTCGGGAGAATTTTTATTTTTTTTCGGAATCGCCGGACCTCGGCGGGAATCTTGACGTTTACGATTCGACCGATCGTACGAGAGCTTGTACGGATCTTTGGGGATTTATTACCGAGAAGGTAAAGCCGCCGACGAAAAAACTGAAAGAGAGGGGGCAAGAGTTTCGCGGTTCGATACACTTCCCGTCCCTGACCGTTTCGAGAGATTCACGCGGCAGCGATCTTGGTATTGTGAAAGCGATTGCAAAGTTCCCCCTTTTCCGATGTTCCTTATCGATTGTTTCGCCGGGGCTGCGGACCGAATGGGCCATTGTCATGCAAATGTTTGCGGATTCGCTTCCCTCGAGCGAGCGCGTAGAAACGGTGCCGAAACCGGATATCGCAAAACGAAGAGCAACGAAAACAATTCGCACGTGATTTTTCTGAGAGAAGAGCCAGACAACGAAACCGACGTGAAACGTACAATTTATTCGCATCGCGATATTTTTGTGCGCGTCATTCCGAGAAAAACCTCTCGCAATATCACGCGTTCCCCTCCGTTGAATTACCTGATTACCAGAATCGTTTTGGCAATCAAGCGTTTCCCGCGAACGCCCGCTACGCGATCGATGCTCGTTTGACATTTAGCAAGCGCGAGTTAGGTAAGCGTCATAATCCCTGAAAGAGAGAGAGAGAGAGGGGGGGGGAGCAGAGAGAAAGGGGAGAGGTATATTAAAAATAACAAGAAAAGTGAATAAGAAAGGGACAGAACGCGGGATGAAAAGTATTTTGAGAGAATGATTTTTGTCATGCAAATAAACGCGGCGAGTCGGTTCCTGCATTCGAGAATAGAAGATATCTCTACTTCGGACTTTCCAATAAAGCCACCAAAGCATAGAGAAACTCCACGCTATTAAAACGTAATAAGTACATCTAACGAGAAAACTCCGACGGCAGAGTCTTTACAAAACCGAAGTATCGTAGACCGAAATGATTTTTAATCACGCGTAACAATTGCGATCGTTTCGCCGGTACCGGGAGGCAAAATAACGAAATTGCTGGGCGATTAGCCGACGGTGTAGAGAAATAATATTCCACGGGCCACGCTCGCGATCCATTAATATTAATACGCGAGAGATAGGAACGGGCATCGTCGGAGAAGTAGGTATATCGGAGAAACGAAACCGAAGGTTGACCGAACGAGAGAGGACGTGCTCTGAATGATTCTAGATGATTCCTCGAGATAATTCGCCGTAGCTCCGCGTACCGGACAATCGCGGGTACTCGCGCACAGAGACAGGTTTCTCTGTACGCGCAAAACTGTCCGACACAATGCGCACACACTCGTGTTGGCCCCGAAGCAATTACTCGCGCACACGTACACGCGTAGCCGCGGTGTGAAAGCTACGGTAGCGTGTGGCAACATCGTAGCACGCTTTATTCGGTGAAAAGTGTGCTAAAACTGTCCCATCTTCGACGCCTTCTTCCGGCCAGATAGGTGAAAGAGAGAGAGAAAAAAAGGAGATTCTCGCCACCTACCGTCCCCGCGCACTTTGGAATCGCGCAACGATGAGCGTCACACCGAAAAATCTTGAAAGTTTCGGCGCGTTCCGCTCGCTTTCACTCCGACCGACCGATTTGATTTCGCAAAGGCGAGAATTAGCGAAATTCACGCTAGATTTCCGGTACTCGTGCTACGGGGGACTGTGAATAAAAAAAAAAGGATCTCGTGGTTTTTAATATTCGTTTCGTTGGAATTAGCATTTGTGTCGTGATACGAGATGAGATAATGATCCAGAAGTCTGTCAAGTTAGACTTAGAACCCGTGCTTTCGAATTTTCAAAGCGGTCTCGAACGCAAAGTTCTGAGAATCACACTTTTATACTCAGGGGCATTAATATTTCTGTACATGAATTAAGAGATTCGTCTCTGAATTTGCTATAAGGAAAGAATAGATATGTCGATTTAAGAATTTCATCGTTTATTCCAGTTACGTTCGCCTAAATATTGGAACGCGGCAACGTCGTTAGAAAGATCGTTGGAGAACGCGTAACGCTTCAATTTATTTAAACAATAAATTCTCTCGTTTCCTCAAGGTTTATCATCACTGCCTCTTCGGTACGCGATACGACTTCCTCTGCGCGAACTTCACGGCGTTCGATCAAAAGACGTTCATCTGCCACTTCGTCTCCGAGGTGGATTGCGCAAACTCGAAGAAGTACTGGCACAGAAACGATGCCCTCTACCAAGCAGCGTCGACCACGACGACGTCAACGACGACCACGACGACGGTAGCACCGGTCACTGCGTCCGCGGGTCGTTCGGCGTCGCGCGACAGAGATCCGCCGAGAAGGAGAAGACCACCGCCAAGACGGAGACCGGCGTACGATTATTACGACGAGGAGTATTACGACGACGAGTATAGTCGTCCGCGTGGACACGGCTGGGACGACTATGTATACGAGGACAGAAAGTACAGAAGGGACAGGGATCGTGACTTCAGGGATCGTGATCGTGACTTTCGCGACAGAGACGCGGCCCCGAGGTCGAGGGAAGGGACGAGGGACGACAGGGATCGAGACACCGGCAGCGTCAGAGATCGAGACACCGGTAGCGTCAGGGACAGATTTCCGTCGAGAAACAATAGGAGAGATCCGACGAGGGCGAGAGATCCATTGGAGGAGGACGCCAAGATCAGACCGAGGGATCCCGATCAAGCGTCGAGATCCTCGTCGAGAGAAGTCGACGACGCGGAGCTCGACGATCGTCGAGTCGAATCCAGAGTGAGGGACAACGACGATCGACGCTATTCCGACAAACGGTACGAGAACGCGAAACGTTAACCGCCGCGGGCTACCAGATTCGGCAGGATATTAACGAGACAAAATTATATACATATATATAATTATATATAATAATATTTCAACTCATTCGAATCGTTGGATGGCGTTCTTTCGATTGACGGTGCGCTCGTTCCCGCGTCTCGATTAGTTTTGGAGTAAACGTCGGTTCAAGCGGGACGTTGTTTGTGCGTCTGATTGGAATGCTCGAGAGGAAGCGACGCGCGATGAGAAAATTGCATTTTGAGCTGGCTGAAAGAGATGTGGAGTGTAAGCTGGCTGTAAGATGTAGAAACAATGTTTCGCTCGAACCAGTTTTTCTCGAAAACCAATTGATAATAAAGGAACGTGCGTGAGATCGATCGAAATTATTTGTGTTGAGGGGCTACATACATCTACGACGAGAAAAACTAGGGTCCTCTGCTTTTTGCGAAAAATTGTTTTCGATTCCACGATCGTTGTCATTTTTGTAAAACAACAGCGATAATACGACTACATTCTTTGCTTCTTATCTCAATAACAATATTTGTCCTCAAAAAATACTTTTCGTCGTATATATAGACATCGTTCTTGAAAACATCCCGTTGAGAAGATTGCTTTTATAGTTTTGACCGGCGATCGACAAATACAGTCTTTTGTACGATACTTGGACGGTTCGAGAGATCATAAAAATTTCCCGTGATACAAAAATGGACGTCTATTGTTATAATAACCAACGCTATAAATTGTTACAAATTGCTACAAAGTGCTATCAGATATCCCAACTTCCGCTAATATTGTGAATCTTTAAATACAATTTTTAAGTAACACATTTAAAACATTTTTGGAAAATCGCTTTCCTCGATGAACCTAGATGTACGTAGCCAGCGCTGCGCCCCTTCAATTAAAAGTATCTAATCGAATAAACTACTTCATACGGATTTTGTCTCGTCACTCTTCTTTCGAACCTCGTACGAATGTTTATTTAAAAAATTTCCTCTTCGAGAAAATCGTTCTCTATCGGGTGTCGATTCGTTGAACAGATTCAGAGACGATTACGACGATAAGGAGGCAGTCTCTGCATCGGCGGTGACCGTTCCAAACGCGGAAGGCCTCGTAAAACCTGCCGCACCGATATCCTCGGTGTACTCCAGACCAAGAACTCCACCGAAGATTCGACGACCGGTACCGCTCTCCGAACAGGACAAATACGCTTACAAAGCCACCTCTGTCCAGCCAACGGGTAAATTCTCGAGGATCGATCGCGATGGCGGAACAAATCTAGATCGTGCACATCTTCGAATCTCCGGATCTCCAAACTATTTCTAAAGCAAGCAAACACGAGTGATTCCTTGTCAAATATTTTTGAGTAGAATAAAAATTCTATAATTATTTCGTGATCAGCGACCCGAAATACATTTGATGGAGTAACAAAAAGTTTGGAGATCCGAAGATCCAGAAATGTGCATGATCTAGATTTAAGCCGCGATGGCAATTTTCTTTGCCCGATAACGTCCGTGTTGTAACGAAGAGAGTAATTCTTTTATCCCGCAGAGGAACCGAGGAGACGGCCGATAGATACGCCGGAGGACGATTATTACGACGAGGAGATGGAGGAGGTTCGTCCGATTCGACGACCGTTGAGAAGAAGACCGTCTTACAGGGACAGGGACAGGGATTTCTACGATAGCAGGGACAGGGAGAGGGATCGACCCTTCAGGTAAGGTAACGTACACAACACCGATACAGTTATGCTCGTCAATCGTAACCAATTCATTAATCAACGTCCATCGTACCTCACGCGCACATATAACAGACATTTTTAATCAGTGACACATACTTGGAGAGCGACGCTCCCAAGTATCATATCATAACATAACATGGCGTGGTACGAATTTTGTGCAAGGCCCATTTCATACTAGAACGATAAGATGCGACGCGATTAGTGCAAAATTGGAGGCGCTAAATTGATCGTTTGATCGCTAATCGCGCTACGGTTAGATCGTTTCGCTGTAAAAAAGGTCCTAAGCTTTTCGGATGACGAGAGCCGTACGGCAATGACAAATGAGAGTATACCGAGAACACAGAACAAACAGAAAATCGGATGTCCGTTCACTTTTCGAAATACAAAACGTATGTTCCGTTTTCAGACCGCGGTATCGTGACGAGGAGGAGGAGCCGCGCCCCAGGAAGCATCCCGAACGCTCGAGAGATCGCTACTACGATCGAGACAGGGAGCGAGGCGTCGAGCGCGGCCGCGATCGATCCCTCGAACGTGGAAAAGATCGCACCTCCGAGAGACCGTTGGAGCGCGGAAGAGCGCAGGACGCCGACAGGCAAGAGAGACCGCACTCCAATCGTCCGATCGACAGAGAGCGAGAGGAGAGGCCGAGAACAGCTTCAAGATCGAAGGACCTGCAATCGGAGATCACCGATACGACCAGAAGACCGAGCATCTACGATCGCACCACCGAGAGAGCCACCACCAGCACCAGTACCACCTGCCTACCCGAACAACTAGTACGCAAGAAAGAACCCGACACGAGAGAGCCCGTCACCGATCGTTCGGAACGACCGACTCACCTGGAACGTCCGCCCAGACCGAGTCAGAGTCAAACGTCGCGCACGCCGATCGAGAATTACGAATCTCAGCGAGAACTTCCGGATAAGCCACATCGAGGTCAGCAGCAACAGTATCCCGACGATTATCAGGAGAGAGAGCAAGAGGAGAGACACGAGCAGAATCATTATCAGTCTACGTCGTCGGACGAATACTCGCAGGAGTATTACGACGAGCTCGAAGATCCTCCGTCACCTCCGCCAAGGACAGCCGTTCGAGTGGTGAAGAGACCCTTCTTACCGTCCAGAGGTGGTAATCCTAATCCAAGAGGTCTGTCGCCGGTCGGTTCTAAAGCTTCAGCGGGCAGGAGGGACGAGGATAGATCAGCGGAGAGGACCTCGATCCACGAGAGACCTAAATCTTATTACGTTCACGAGGCACCGCTGGAGAGCCTGCGCGAGTCGAGTCAAGAGAGCAAAACGCGCGGCGAGGAGAAGCAAACCTACGACGCTTACAAGAGCATTCAGATCGAGAGCCAGCAGGAGCGCAGAGCCGACGAGTATGATTCGACGTTGGCTAGGCCAGCGATACGAAGACCGGTGGAGAGACAACGCGATGAGGAGATTATTAAACCCGTGGAGGAGACCTCGCGCGGCAGAGGATCGAAGCAAGGACCGTCGGAGGATCGAGAGATCCTGAAGGAGGACGCGCCCTCGGATAAATGGACCGACGATTTCGCCGACGGTCAGAGTAACGAGGGTGGCCAACAAACGTCGGCGGGACCGCCGCTTCGCGGCAAGACCAGATTCACCACGAACGAAACGCCGGAGAGTTACAGCACCACGTACAAGAGCGACGAGAATCAGGAACAGCCGACGGGTCCCGGTGGTTACAGGGTTAAGCAGAAAATTAACGAGGTGACGCATCCGCTTCAGGATATACCGGAGAGCGAGTACGACGTTACACTGAACGACGCTTTGACACCGACGCTCAATCAGGAGGCCAATTTGCCCAGCGGCTTCGTGTTGCCACTTCATCGGCAAGTAGGGAGGGACGCGGTTCTTCAGCCTTCCGAGAACAATTACAAACTCTCGCGACCGATTAGCCAGCAACAGCAGAAAGCGTTCGTACCGAGTCCTCAATTTATCCCGGCAGCCATCGGCGGCGGTAACGACAGGCTGAGGACCGTTTATTACAGGACACCCGAGACGATACAGATCAGCGGGGCTCAGTATAGACAGCAGAGGGGACCATGGCACGAGTACACTGGTTATTGAAGAGAATCTTGGGAGAGAGAAATAATCACGGATGAGCGTTAAAAATTTTGCGATGTCGGGGTAGCCGGACGAGTTTTGTAAGTTTAAGGGATTACGAGGTAGAGAAATTGCGAGCGACTCCGACTCCTACCACCGATTCGAATCTTTTCCATTGGGTTTTTTTTTTTTGTAAAACTAGCCTTTATCAAATAAACGGATTCGATGTCGTGTCGTGGTCGCGCGGCGAGTATTCGATGTCCTTTCGACCGAAGGGACGCGAAAAACGAATTGTCTTTCGGAAGTCTCTGAAAATATAAAAAGGCTGGCGGATGGAAATGAGCGTTGACCAGCGGTCGCTGGGATAATTTCCAAGGCGATTAACGTTAAAATTCACGGAGTCATGAGAATGCGGTAGAGGTTTCCTAAATTTCAAGAATAAGATGTAAGGGAATTCAACTCCTACCGAAGCTGATTCACATTTTCTTCTTCGGACAAAGTCACTTTCAACGAATTTATACAAAGTCACTCTTTACGAATAATCGTGCAAATATATGTACTTTTTCAACGTCTTTCAACCGAACGGACGTGAAAATGGATCGTCTTCATATTTCGGGTCTCTGAAAGTAGAAAATAACTGTCGAACGAGCACGATAATCGAGACGGTACTAAATCGTTCGTTATCATGAACAAACGATAAATTGCGAATCGGAATGCAGTGCCTTTGTATCGGAGGAAATAAAGCGGTGTAATAAATTACGACGATAAAAGTAAATTATGCTGTTCGACGCATCGCGATTGGAAACAGTCGCGCGGAATAATTAAATTAGAGTTACTCGTTGAGCGAACAAATTGCACTGAAACGTCAATATTTAGCATAGTTTCTTAACGATAGTATTTAATATTAAATTCGTGGTATCAAGTTACGGTATGTCTTACGCGGGCCCCACTACATGGAGCGCACCGCGTATTGTCCGTAAGCTATGTTTACACTTGTGCGGTTTTTCGTGGGTTAGTGGCATGCCTCGTAGCGCTCGACTTGTTTAACGATCGAGTTGCTTCTAACGCACGGAAAAGCCGACTAGCGTAAACATAGCTGTACAGCGATACGCTTTTCGCTGATACAGAAACTCTCGCTGTCCGAAGTGCGCTAGTCGCAGCTGAGTCCGCAAGAGATGGCCCGTAGCTTTAGCTTTTCTATGATACTTTTTTTTCTAAATTTCACTCACGCTAATCGCCGATATCTTGGAGGAAAGACATAGGAGGAGGGGATTGGGTCGAAGGTATAAAATTATTGTAAACCCTTTTCTACTTTCGGCAAAACTTGTAAATATGCGTTCGATAACCTAATTTCATCGTTCTTTCGAATTAAATTATTATTCTAAGCGCGACATATGTACGCGCAGGTCGTTCTTCGCGAGAGCTTCTTTCGTTGCTTTCGTCATCTCGATTTCCTTCGATATTAGTAGCGAGTAAGCCTTCTCGAGTATACACCTTATTATACAACAATGTAAATTATGTCAACACTGACGTACGATATAAAATAGTGAAAGAACGATGCGTGTTTCTTTTTCACCTTGCAAGAGATCTTTTTTTTAGGAGGAGAAACTTATTCTCAATCCGGGCAACCAAAGGGCGCGCGTGGCGAGAAGTGGAACGGTTCCCGATGCGAACTTTTAAAGTCTTTTATTATTATGTTACAAATAAAATAAATTACACAACGAAACTTATGGCATTCTCTAAAGAATATTCATAAACGTTACGATACGAAAGCAATATTTCTTTGTCAGAATGAAAGAATTCGGTTTCCTTCGGACGTTTTATTTTAGATTGCAGTTTCGTTGAAAGATTACGTCGAGAAATAAAAAAAACGTTCGTGTAACGCGCGTAACATGCAAAAGTGTCTATCGAATAGTTCTGAGGATAATTATTTCTGACAAATTGTGCCAAGATAGTGCGATTTAGTCGATGACAAACTGTTCAGTCAAGGATAACGTAAAGTACATCACAGAGTAAAATTTACAACTTAACAGAGCCACGGATACACAAAATACGTAGATTTGCTAATAAACGTTAAGAGATCGGATCATGGCGAGTAACAACATAACAATATTTTAGCTGGTTTCCAGTGCGCGGCGAGGTGAACTCGAGCGGGGGATCTACGGAAGCTTTGTATAAACGTGGCAATAGCTTAAAAAAAAATAAAAAAAAACAGTAACGATATCAATATTCAGTCAAGTCATCGAAATACATTCTTGTGAGTTAGCCCGACAGATACGTAACAAACGAAAGAGAATTTGTTATGTTGTTATTATACGGTATCGTACCGAAAACAAGTAATAATTCGCTAGTGCCACTCGCACCATTTTCAATTTGTACCGGCGAACTATAAAAATATCAAATCTTGCCGCGATCCCGGTAATCGAGAATCAGGATCTATACCAACGCCCCGAACAATTATTATGGTTAGCTTCTAGTGCATAGTTCTGTACAAAAATGATAGAGTACAAGAATAGGTTACATATGTAGTATATATAAATTTCGCAGATACATCTCGAGTGGAGGCTCGTACTTCTTAAGAATATATGTATAGATAATGTGTTTTTTCCTGAATCACGATTAGATTATTCTATAGGAAAAGAAAAATGTCTGCTGGCAAGAATACGCGCCCGCGAGTAGCGGAGGGGTTTATTTACAAAGTTGTTTCTTTTTTTTCCTTTATATCACAAGAAACGACATCGACCGCAATGTGAAGTGTAACGTTCTTTTGGTATAAGTGCAAGCGGCTTCTAAACGTCTTGCAGTTTAGAAGTTAACTCCGTTCGATTCGCGTATACTTTAGGCTGTTAAATATTATATTACACTGCCCGTGCAATCGGAAGGTAAGTACTAATTTAGATCCTGGAACCTTCATTCTTTGGTAAAGTAACGTTAAACGGCATCGATGTGTCACACTTTGAGAGTTATCCTCGAAAGAACAAGACATTCAGAGAAGAACGATGATATTCGAGGGACGCATCACGATTGAGGATTCCAAATAATACTATTAACATATATTATAGTAGTAACGGATGAACTTGAATAAAAACTTTACGTACACTAATAATGCGTGAATCAAATTTATGCGATAAAAAAAATAACGAGTTCTCAGGACAAATGGAATACACCGAACTGTCAATCGCGTTACGTGCACCGATCTCATCGTATTTTAATCATACGTGATTAAAAGTTACCATACTATCGAGGGTGAAGAATAATAACATTTGATAGAATAATTTGCCTAAATTTCGCTTACGGTGAAACAGGGTGATCGATAATTCAATGAATCACCGCTGCTTTTACAAATACATCAAGTTTACTGACCAGCTTACTAATATCATAATATCATCGTAAAAAATTATTTTCTCAGCACTTCCTTAATAAAACTATAAAAAACGCAGTCCATTATACCGCATCCCTTACAACCATCGTATATAAACATAGTTTTCGGCGTCTGTTTATGTAGTAGCACCTTTGCGCTCGAACGAAACTATAAAGTAATTACGAAAATAGCTATTAACTCGACTGGGAATACCTACTACCCCGATTAATCATCGGAAGGACTTTTATCTTCTGGTTATCAAATTAGCACAAGCGTAGTAACTATACCGATAAAAATTACTGAAGCGACCCTTTTTTATTTACTTGCACAAAGACACGCCTACTTATACAAACGCTTCTTTAGATTTGGCCTCTCCATTCATATCAACGATCATCACTCGTATCTCCGTATACCTTCTACCTAATTCTTTGCCTGATATTTACACAAAATTACACAATCATTGATCCCTAAGCACAAGCTTCAAGAGGAGTTTTAAGTTTTTTAAACAAATTTGTTCAAACGTGTCATCGGATAAAAGTAATCGATTATCGTCAGCGTAGCCGGTAATCAATTATCAAGCATCAGCCGTAAGATAGACTTTTCAGCGATCGTAGCGCCTTGACACGGCAAATATCGAAATATTGTTTCAACGAGGCACGGGCGGGTACGAGAATGATAACTTAAAGCTTGCAACGTTTAATTGTGAATTGTGTAACTGAGCGTTTGCGCATCGTAGCGCAAACAATACAAAAAGTTCATTCGTTTAGGTTTCCGCTATTGAATTTGTACGCTGCACATACATTTATCTTTTCTTTCTTAATTACCGTATATATATCTCTCCCCCCCGTTCTTCCTCTTACGCTATTGGCGGATCGTCATCGTCATCGTCGTCTCTCGTGACTAGGACATTGCCATAACGATTTTGACGAAATTGCCGAAATCGTTGCAACCATTTGTATCGTCTCGCGCCAAAGTACACCAGGACGCCAATTACTATGAGGAAGGTTGGTATTAACAAACCAGCAGCTACAGAACTACCTAAACAAAATTCACAGAGAATTTAGTCCCCATATCATGTCATGCATGCAAAACTTATGCTTTACCAACGCGTGCGTTTCTCTTTTCTACGATTAAACTCTATCGCAACGGCGTATCGATAAAGTGTAACTGAGCAAATTGAACCGTAACATCGGAGGTAGTTCGAAGTTCTAGCTGCCTTTTTTTTATACGCTTTTATGTACCTCCTTGGGTGGGTCTGAGGTCTGGTCGAACAGTAGTCACGTTAACGGACACCGTGGTTGCAATCAGGACGCACTGGTCGTTCAGTAGCTCGTACCCAATCAGGCACTCGCAATGCGCTTCTTCATCCTGAACGCATCTTTGATTTTTACCGCACTGCTCCTCCGCTTTCTTCGGATCGCACTGCTTAAATAGGTTCGTAACATTTCCTCCTGAAAGAAATTCTAATTATCTCACATCCGGTGCACGAATCCGTTGTCTGCTGGCGTCACGAAGTTTTACGGGGAAAGGAAAGACCGGTTTACACAATCGAAAATGATTATTTTTGTCCGCCACCCACTTGACGGTACATTCACGAAAAAATTTTTAAGTAGACCAGGCAAGGGTGTGCGTTGTTCTCATGCTCACTTAAATTCCGCTGTGTAGAAGGCAATAAAGAAAAAAAAAACGCATACCCGTTTGTCGTTATGTAAAAGATTTTACGAGAACGGTAACTACCGCTTTTTTAAATATTAGAGTCTAGACTACAAAATTCCAGCCATTATCGATAAACCGCGACGCTCACGAGTGGAGAGTAAAAAAGCAATAATCCAAGCGATAGACCACAGTAGAGATTTAGCACATTTCCTCTACAATTCAACGACCATTAGTTTCACGCATCCATTTCATGGTTGATATCATTTTATTCGAAGCGATAGGATATTATTACGCATTCGTAGAACGGGGGAATACTTATCGTGCGAAATAGTAGCAGTAAATTATTCTTCCAGTAATCAGCGTGCCAAACAAACGATAATACACGTATAACGAATACAACTGACAAGAGGCAACGAGTACAGCGCTACGTCATGTCGTCGCTAATAGGAAACAACGAACTAATCGATGTTTTGCAGATGAAAGCAGAGGACGCAAAAGTTCTTTCTAGTCAATTCGGCTAACCAAAGGTTAACAACGAACGCGAACATCTCGTACGATCGACCGAGCAAACGAAACGTTTCAACGAACTTAACCGCATGTCGCAACAGAGATACGTGATAAGCGATATTCAAATGCCTTAAACGCGAGCCTAACTCCGGAAGCATATAACCGCGATTGACACGGTCCGTGAACTTTAGCCTGACGACAAAGCGGAAAAGACAACGTTAAATTTACAACTTTTTTCATTTAAAATTCAAACACCTTGGAATGGTTCTTGGTACAGTTTGTTTGTACTAGTACTAACCAGTTGTCGATCTGAAAAAAATGTTTCTAGAAATGCTTTTTCGTGGCAACGACTCGTCAAGTTACTCGATCTGGTAGTTTCACCTGAATCCGACCGCAAGTAAAATGAAGCGGGAAGTATGTTTACGTCACTTAATCGCAAATGTGCGTCGTACTCGTTATCTGTGGCTATTGGAGCGCTTAGCAGAACGGTTAATTCTTTTCCAAGCGAAAGATAAAAGGGTTCCCCGGCGCAGATAGCATTTTCGTAACTGACTATCGACACCGCGCGGGCCGAGATTGGCTGAATCAGTTAATTGAGACGAATTCGTTTTATCAAGCAGAATACAGAGGTTAACTACACCGTGGTTCAGTCAAGCAAATTAAGGGAGTTACTTTTGATTTAAGTCGATGGTGTCGCATTAATCCGATAAGGTACTTTGCCATGGCTAGTTGAATGACGTTCATTGCGTAACGCGCGATGTAAAAATATTTGCATACCGGCATCGTTTCTCTAACATTTTTTTGCTCGATCGTCGTTATGACGCGACATTGATTCACGGAACGTCTCCAATCTGCCGTCGCGTATTGCATCCGGTTCTAGACGATTAATCCGAATCACAGATATACCCCGGTGGAAGTTTCCCATAAAATCGCAGAATTTACTGCTTCGTCGAACAACAATGCGTCTTTTCATCGCGACCCCACCACTCTATCCATGCCGCGATTCGAGGTAAATTAATCGAATTTAGACTTTGCAAAATCCCCTTGCCGTTCAATGCCGACTGTGGTATTACGATTTCGATATAAATTATATAATCGTAAACCGCGTTAAATTAAACACGGGAGCACCGCGTATGTCGTAACGGATTGCACAATCGTATTTCTTTAAAATCATAATATTCTCCGGAGATAGAGTAACAGAAATACTACCGGAATCATGGTGGCAAAGTCGGTCTATCAATAACGCGGGAGTTACTGTAGCTGATTAATCAATCGCGCGTTAACGTAGAATTATCTTTCGCGATCGAATCTCATAGTCCGAATGGAATGTTGTTTGTTTGTTTTTTAATATTATCCGGGATGTAGCAATACGCGATGACAGTCGCGCGGTGCAAAACGTGATATTTCGATGAATGATGCACGTTATCGCGTCGACCAGTGCTCGTGGCACTTCCATTTATTCTTTTATCTCGCATTTATCGTTCGTTATTCATTTATTCGTGCGAACAAAAGCAGACCAGCGTACACATAGAATTTGTCGAAGTACCAAATACCGATGTCTGTACGTACGTGGAATTTGTTATCGCGATTACTCATTTCGTTTATTTTAAGCGACCATCTACAAACTAACGCGTCCTTGTAAAAACATGAGCAAAGTAACTGACCAACCTTGCTTTCGGAAGATCACTCGAGAGGACCGTCCCGACGCTTTCTCGTTAAGCAACTGCATTTCTTTTTTTCTTTTTTTCGCAACGCGTCTGCCTTACGTAACTACTTTTTTTCTAGCGTTGCGAAATGGTCCGCGTTACCCGACCGCAACAGCTGGGTGAATCGGTTTATCGACGCGCGATTAATAACCGCGAAAATGAATGGACAGTCGATCAATAAAATCCACGCGCGTTCATAACGAGTGCAAAACAAAGGAATATTCGTCGCGTCGCGTCATCGTTTCATCTCTCTTGACGCGGCTTAAGATCGTATGAGATAAAGAAGAAAATATCCAGTATTCGTTGCGAAGGAGCGGGAGGAAACAAGAATTTCTTTGAGACGCCACGAGAGATGCAATCTCGATCTTATCAAGGATGTTCCTGAAAGACAGCAATTACACCGCAGAAATACCGGTGGCCGTTTAACGATACCGCGTAAAAGAGACGAAGCGAGACTTTCCTCTTAACGCCGCGCGGATAATGAAAGCTTTACATCAACGCTGCGCTGCATCGCAAAGGTTTCGTAAAAATAATCGCGAAGCATTATCACTTTCGCCGATTGCATTTCCAACGTCATCAGACATTGCTTCGTCCACCGTACTCTTCCCCGTACAATGTAGGAATATTCGATCTACTAGCGCTACAGAGCAAACATAAATCGTGCAACGTATCGACGTTCGTACAACGCGGAGAGAAACAATAACAGCCGAAGGGGTCCTCTCTCAATTCCTGGACCAAAAGCCG
This sequence comes from Pemphredon lugubris, assembly GCA_933228935.1. Classification (NCBI taxonomy): domain Eukaryota; kingdom Metazoa; phylum Arthropoda; class Insecta; order Hymenoptera; family Crabronidae; genus Pemphredon; species Pemphredon lugubris. The sequence goes on along the minus strand of OW121817.1, from coordinate 23,831,849 downwards.
AAGAAGGAGAGAAACGCAGAACTACCGGAGGACAGAAAAGGAGATGGTGAATGGAGGGAGGGGGAGGGGGAGGGGAGAGGGGAGAGAGAGAGAGAGAGAGAGAGAGAGAGAGAGAGGGAGGGGGGGGGAGAGTGAGATGCGCGAGAAGAAGAGCAAAGAGGCGGGAGGGAGAAAGAGCGGAAGAAGACCATTGTGGCCGTACTGGGGTGACCCCGGTGGTTCGGTCGGACGAAGTAATTTCGTGGTCGCTCGGTTACGGAGAAGCTTAATTTACTGCCAGCACGGAACGCGTATTCTCTTTTGCGCAAAATATCATAAAAACTCCACTTACCTGCGTTGCCAAATGGCGCTAGAAAGAGGACAGCAGCGATGAGATAGCAGAAAACATCGGCCCGAGTCGTTCGCATTTTCTTGGTTTCCTTCGCACAGCTACGCGCTACCGTGCCCTTCTCTCCTTCTGTGCTCTGTCGTACCTCTATCACAGTTCACGATCACATAATCAATTAAGCGCGATTTTGCACGAGATCGGCCGCCCGTCGTCGATTCGTACGAGGGGGGGTAAGTGCCGCACGAAAAGGAACGTGTTAACGGGTAGAACGTCGGTGGCACGGCCGGTTACGCGGTTTATCTCATGGAAAATAATACTTGTCCCGATGCGCTCGTATCGAGGCGAGATTAGGTCAGCAGGGGCGCGTTTGTCGGCACATCGCACGTCGGCCGGCCGTCACCAGTTTTGACAGATAAATGCTAGGCCGCGCCGCGGAACGCGTTCAATCATCTGTTATTAAACGACCATTTGCAATTATCGAAGGCAATTGCCGTCGATGTATCGGAGGCAGAACGCGTCTCGATATCGAGATAGATCGAGAGTGGGGTTACCGAATGGGTTTGTGCGCTTGCGCTACAAACGACCGGGAGATACGAACTAGTAAGGGCTAATGTAAGATTGAAAGCGTATTTTATCTTATTGTTAGAAATTTTATTTGATTCGATGGGGTATAGAAAGTGGGACGGCCTCGGATGAAGGGGAATGGTAAAGCTATTTAATTCTATTTTCAATCAGACGCGTACAATAAAGATTACCAATCATTTGAGAAACCATCACGGGTCGTAAATAGGAGCACGAGAAGTAGACTGATGGATAATGGACGCATGTTTCGACGAGAAAAGATCGATGATTATCATAATGTAAATGCAAAAATTCAATTTTTTATTTTTAGACCGGTTTCCGTGGGCATAAGTTCTTTAACGTCCCATAGATAACGCTAGCGGTTATGCTTGGCTGTGCTTGACGGAAATCGATTACTATACGGGGTATTTTTAAAAAGTAAAACCCCCACTCGACCTGGTTTTCCAAAAAGTACGTAATCACTGCACGTATATATAGTACAACCACGATAAACACAAATCGCGTATTCGCGAGAATAACTCGAATAACGGGATGTACCTTATAAATAGACATTCTGCAAAGAATACGCATATTCTAAGTTTATAGGTGTGCGTACACAGTGGGAGAGAGAGAGAGGTTCTTTTTCGAAACCAGCTGCGATGACAGCGGCACGTGTCATGGCGAGTACTGTTGTCATAATCGAAACTCAAATACCGTGAGGCAGTTTCACGCAAAGCCATACATATAAGTTAAACTCTTCAAAATGAGGGAAGAAACTGTGCTGAGTTTAAAGTGGCATAGTTTTCCATCGCATTTAGCGGGTTCGCTCGATACTTGTTACGAGAAGCAACAGTTTGTAGATCTTTCGTTGGTATGCAAGGACGGGACGATCTTAAAATGTCATAAAATGGTACTGGCAAATTCCAGCTCGTTCTTCCGTCGTTTACTCGTTGCCAACGATCACCCTCATCCCATGATTATCCTCCACGATATAGAGGCGGACGATCTCAAGACTATTGTCAATTTCATGTACTGCGGTGAAATACAAGTGGTACAAAGTGAGGTTAGAAGATTACTAAAGCTCGCGGAGATCTTGGAAGTGACCGGTTTGCGGCACGTACAAACGTCGGTACTCGTGGGAGAACCGAATAACACATCGTACGAGGCCACCAGGAAGACTGCCCCGGTGTCGCGATTGAAGATCGAGGAAACGAAAAACTTGACTGGGAAAAATGACCACGAGATTAACGCGAAAACGCAAAGTAAAACCTGCCAATCGGCGAGGTTCGTTTCAACCTCTCATTCCCAAAAAGCAGGCTCGAAGCAAGATAATATGACGAAAAAGAGCGAGGAGGGTAACATTAACTTATTGAGCCAACGGCTAGAAACCGGCAGGTCTGGAATCAGTATTATGGACATTAATGATATGCCAAGTACGAGTAGAGGAATTTCGAATTCGTCGACCCAAAAACGAAAAGAAACTGCGGATCCTGTTATAAGTTGGCCAAGAATTTTGTCAGCTATTTCAAAGGATAAACCGTTACCGTTAAAGAGGTTGTGTATTATGGACGAAGTGGAAATCACGGCTGGGAAGCCACCTACGATCAACCTTGATGCTACGAGAAACGAACCACTGGATAGGAGGAAACCTAGTATTACTATAGACAGCAATCAGACTATGAAATGTGCTGTATTTATTAAGGATGAGGTTGATATATCGTCCGAGATGGAAGAGGATATCGATATGGATCCACTCGAGGTAGAGGAAGTCGAGAATGAGAGCGCCGAGGACATATTAGCACCCACGCAAACATTTTCTTTTGCAAATGTCAATCAACCTCCTTTTAATAGTGGAACGCTTCCAGAATTTCCTCCTAGGAAAGGTTCTAATGGTTAATGTACAAGCAAAAGTGCTTTCAAACCAGGAATGCTTTGCAAACGCTCATTACTTTACGTCAGTGCTTACACTGGATGAATGAAAAACTGAAATAAAGAATCATTTCACGACGATACATTTTTGTTCAACAGGGTCTGCTTTCCATGAAACTTCGTGAACATTGAACGTGTTCTAACTGCAGTCTGTCATCCTTCTTCGTTCATTACACTTCGTTATTCATTTTGCAATAAATCATTTCAATCTGGACTGTTTCTTCATATTTATCCTGCCAAATGTAGTATAATAATTATCTTACGACGAAATAATTCATTCTGCGCATGATATGCAAGGTGTACTCGTCAAAATATTAATCTGTTATGAAAGTAGCTCTGGTACCTCGTTTACTTTTGGTTAACTTTACGATAACTGACAAGTTATAATAACTTGCTCAATTAATTTCAGATAGACGAGCGTAGAGTCTATTACAAAATAACAGATAGGAATAGCATGTAATTTTAAAACTGCTGATTTTTGATGACCATTTTTTTAAGCTGTTTTTATTTACTTTGATGAATACTACAGGTTCATGAAACTTGGTTGCTTCCTTTTTCCAACACCTTGTATAGAGCTTAACTGTGTTACGCGTCTCTATGGAAACAAAACAGATGGATGCACAAAGCTTTGTTATTTCGATTAAAAGTTGGCCTGAAAATGGATGGAAAGTTAGAAAGTAAGGAATTTCTCGATGAAACAGCCGAAGGGCGTAGAGCCGTAGATAATTTAACAATTGATAATAAAGTAACCGAGGAAGAGTTTCAAAATTTCATGCATCGCGTCACAGAAGTCCGTAAGTATCATTCCCCATCGTGATATACGTGATAGGATAGAAATAATTTATACATTCAAGAAAAAATCGTGACAAAATTGGCATCTTCCGATCCCGAGGAACAAAACTGCGGACAGATTTTAGCAGACGAAATTTTACATAATAAGAATCAAACAGAATTCACGGAAGTTGGCGAATTAAAAGTAAAAACTAATCGTACGGTAATCAACAAATATTCTTCGAATGAAAATGCTTCGGATCCAAGTAAAATGTCGCAAGGTACATGTACAGGCTGTGTCAATTTATTTTCAATTCGATCCACTAATCGAAAATTGCGGGCAGGTGCATTTATGGGAAATCTTGAAAGAGATGCGAAGGAACGGGCGAAAAATCGAAAAATAAGAAACGAACGGGCAGAAACCTACAAACGAATCGGAAACGGTGCTTTCAAAGAGGGAAACAATGAAAAAGCTATGACTTATTACAGTAAAGCAATAGAACAACGAAAAGATTCTTCGGTATTGTGGAATAACCGAGCCTTATCCTTTATTCGCCTTGGATTATTTGAAAAAGCTCTACTCGATTGTGAATGGGCTTTAAAAATCAATGACGGAAACTTGAAAGCTCTTTTAAACAGCGCTAAATGTTACAAATATCTCAGAAATGAGGAGAAGTATCAAGAGTTTGTCCAGTTAGCGAAACAAAAGAATCCCCAGTTCAACAAATTTATTGATGGTATTTGTAATATTTCGACACTCAAAACATTTCCATTACATAAAGATTGTGCGTAATTACTTGTTTCTTCACATAGAATTTGCCGAAAATATTGACGCCTCTTGTACGGAACAAGATTAATCGATCGAATAAAAATCAAACATAGCCGAAGCAGTTTTTCGTGTTAGTATTGAATATCGATATAGCCGTTAATAAAGAAATGAAATATTTCTTGTGAATCGTCCGTATTATTTGCAATCACCTAAGAGGCATTTATTCCGCATCAAGAAGGGTTTATTTTTTCTGCACGGCCTTCTTTGATTTCTGAAAGAGATCTCGGTTCGTGCAGGAACACTGCACATTCGATCCCCTGCAAGAGAAGCAATTCTTATTGAAATCATTTGTACTCTCGTAGTATCTAATAATGTTTACAAATCGTATACCTGCATGCGCGCCGCTCTAACAAATCCCTCATTTGCGGAAACAGTAATACTTTTCATATTTTCACCCGTTGCAAAAACCAATCTAGATCTGTCTTTTATTTTCCCACCAAGACTCAGTTTCTCCATGATCCGTCCAGTAGGTATATCGTCGACAACTTGAATTCGCCTTAGTAGATCTTGCGCTCTAAGAGTCTCTTTTGGTCCACCGATTACATCTATAATGTTCATGAAATTGTCATATGCCGTTTGGCAAACAATTAGCTCCTTGCCTTTAAATAATTTCTCGAGAATTGGATTCACCGGACATTTTCTCTCCATCTCTGCTTGCTGAGTAAGAAGCGGCTCGCGATAATTGAAGTGATCGTAACCGTTGGTCATATTGCTGACGTATGCCAATAAAGTAGACACGTCTAAATTTAGAAGCCTAATTTCAGTTTCCAAAGAACCATTTAACGCATTCAAATTGGAAACGTTAATTTCATTGGGTTCGTCCATTATTTCCGACTTAGAATTTATCCTTTCTCCTTCGATGATCACCCCCATACGCTCTAGACATATCGCTAATGGTATTTCTATGCCATAGGCAAAGTGAAATATGACGTCGGGTGGCCTGTACATGTGTGGATAAGATTTGGCACAGTGCAAGTAACAAGTCGCTTGGTCAAGCACAGATTTTTGTCCGTACTCTGCGTTACCCATCGAGATCAAAGTGAGCGCTTTGGCATTTCTGGCGATAACTTTTATCCACGATCCGCCACCATTGCATACTATGTCCACCTCTAAACGGGACTTTTGATGCTTGAAGGGCTTCATAACGCTAGTCGGTTCTTTGGCAGAGAACAGCCGTGCCACCATGGCATTCAAGTGAATCAAGTTCGTGCTCTGTAGATGTTCTTTCTTTACATTTCCTGTAGATTGTACCTTCATCAGAATATCGTAGTGTTATCATAGGGTATATCATTATTAAGTATTCAAGTAATTTTCCGCGAAAACGTATACATAATGCGGAAACCAGAGTGAATAATCATAGCAAGGTTTTCATTATCAACCTATTGGTTCGTTAAACACAAAGTCGGTTAAAATGCAAGCAACGCAAGATTAAAAATTGCCACGGTCCCGTTAAAAGAACGTACCTTCTCCAAAAATCTAATTTCTTGTTGAATCTTTCGCACAAGCTTCTCAACTCCGTCAACCTTTACCAGGAGTTTCAGTCGATCCACCATGGCCCTGCCACTGTAAATTTTGTCCGCGAGACATTTCAGTAGCTCCGGTTTTTCCATCGCTACCGATTAAACTACCACCGTCGCCTCGGTTATACGAAAACACCGTTTCCCCTTGTATTCGAATAATTTCGAGTATCTCACGATCGACGAGCGTAGTGTCAGTAGCCATCTTGCATCACAGGTCAATATCGCGTAATGTCGTCGGGTCGCTTGTCAAACTCGCCTATTAACCTCACAAACTTTTCAATTTCACCGAATAATTGACAGCCAAAGTTAGTACGCGAATCATGACGATATTATGTTCCGCGGTAGCGTAAAGACTGTTAAAGTGTAAACGGAAAAGCAGTTCGCAAGTGCTGGGGAGAACAAAAAACAAGGCTGGTTATCGCGCCGTAAATTATTCTACGGTGTCCAAGCTTTTTTTATCCTCGAAGGAAGGTGTAGAGATTAGCCACGATATATTTAAGCTACGGAATGTCCAGTGCGAAGATCATCGAGAATCCAGAAGTACCCGGTGAGTTATTGCTCGCGACAAAACGATTTCCCCCTCGACGAACCTATACATTCTCGTAGACCATTGTGCGCTCGTGAATTTTTGGCATGGGAAATGGAGATATTACGAGGCCCGTGATTCTAAGCACAAACCGATCGTTAAGCGTTCCATAAATATCTTTCGTATGGTTCGGAATACTTCCAAAACGAAGTACGTTTCCGATCGAGACCATGTTGTCGTAAACGCGAGAAGTCTCTGCGTATGTATGTAAGGAGAGGGATTCCATTACAAATAGCCGGATGCGTCTTACGGGTACGTCTATATCAGTCAATTATCAAAACAACTACTCAAGGAATGCACATAACACATCCGTACGTCGAGCACGCAAAGCGAGAGGATAAGTTAGGTGCCACGCGTTCCTGCGTTTCCTGTCAAATTTCATTCAATATTCGGCCGTCGGAAACAGCTGATGGCTCGAAATATATGTATGTATGTATAAAATACCAAAAGCGTATCAGCCAAACACGGTGCGACGAAATGTTGCCGAATCTTCCACGAAACTCATTAGCAGTGTCACTTCGAAAATCTCTTCGCGAAATACATAATAATTGGCAGAGGGATCCCCGATATACGTAAAAACAAGTTTGCCTGTATCTACATAGTAGTGTGATACTCGATTCATGTATATATTCACTCAATTACGGGTATTATTATCGGCGGTGGATGTATTTATCTTTCGTTTCGGACGGTATTTGTGTTTATTTATTTTTTAACACAATCCTTCCGGTATACCGATTCTGTTATCTCGATGGTTAAACGCCGATCGCGGGCGCAAAGGTGGCTTATTCATTCTTGAACTGTAGAGGGCTGACGGCAATGCAGTCGATAAGCAAAATGTGCCCGCTGCCGACGGCGGCAGTCGAGAGAATTATCTTCCACGTTATCAATAAAAATGGGGAACATTACACCATTTATATCGGCGAACGTGTACGAAATTAACGTAATTAGTATTTAACATTACGCTTAATTAAATCCCATTCGAGGGTAATTTACATCAATGTGCATCTCTCATTTTGACAATATTGCTTTAATATTTCATTAGCTTGTATACCCCTGATATTCTTAACTGCGCTAATTATTATGCGTATCCTTGGCGACGGTCGAGATTCTACATACTTTTTATCGCCATCATCAGTTCGATGCAGCGATATAAACTTTACTTTTTTCTTGTCGAATAATTTGTATACTTTTCTTCGATATACGCATAGGCGGAGGTTTATGGAGGCATATTTTGAATTTCTATAGTTTTTCGATAAATTTTTCGTATTTTTAGATACTCAATTACTGTTCCTAATATTCTGCGCGGTTGGTGTTCGTTGCTGCAGAGCGATTTTCAAATTCATTTTATTTTAATTACCCAAACGTGAATCTAGATATTGTATTTTGGTATTATAACTCGTGATTAGACGCCGGATGTTTATGGAAAATGCATTATATTTATACTGGTTTTAAAGGAATTTTGTGGAACAATTACGACAAGTATGCGCATAATATGTTGTACTTATCAAATAAAATAATGCATCAAGTTACGCTTTAAATGCATAAAATAATGCACTTTGCATAAACATCCGGTGTTTACCCACAATTTATGATAAACATATGTCTAATCAAGTGTACACTCATCAAACGATATTCAAAAATTTTCATATCCAGACTCATCAACAAATCCAAACGTTTCATAAATCTATTTTCTTTCCCGAATGTTTTGGAATCCAGGTCTCGAATGTTTCTTGCCACCTCCGCCGCCACCACCTCCACCCCCGGTCGCGTCATCGAAGGACAATGTGCCCACAACGACGGCGATACTACCGATAATGACACAGACGATAACGACGTGCGCGACGACCACCGCAACGACATTGAATCCGACGGCCGTTCAAGCGGCGATCACGTCGTTTCCGAACGTTCCACTGGCAACCCCTTATATCTTACATCCGGTGATGCAACCGCAAACTCCTGGACAACCGGCGACACCCTGGTGGGTACCGACGGACGCGGATACGTCGGAGCTTTATGCACAGTGGTACGACTCGACCTACAAGGCGACAGTTGCAGCCGTGACATCGCCGACGGCACAGGCCACTGCTAAAACCAAGAACAAGTATTACAAACGGAAGAACGAGTTCATTGACGCGGCACAAGATGCAGGTAATTTGGGGCTGTTTTCCATCAATCGCGGATAGATTTCGATATTACGTTCGCTTCTTCTTGAGGGATGTCGAAGGAGACTGAATATATATATATATATATATATATATATATATATATATATATATATAGTATATATATGTAAATATGTATATCATTTGGTAGAGCAAGATCGAAGTCCGTACACTGGAGTCAATTAATTAAAGATTGATTTATGTTTCTATTTCATAGAGAAAGTTGCGAGCGCCCAGAGGGAACTGTCAGCACTAATGAAACCGCTGAAATGTGATCTGTGCAATGCAGTTGTAAGACCCGATTACTTTTATCCGAGAAAAGTTATCCAGATCCTGTTGAATATCGCTTAGGCATATCTGTAAACACGGAGTTACTTTGAACAAATGTTGATTGAGATTGAAATTGCGTAATAAGGCTTATCGAGGAGTTCTATCGATGATGCATTTTATTTCAGATGAATTCCACGTTACAAGCGAAGCTACATTACGACGGGAAGCCGCATCAGAAGAAGGTCTCCATGTTTTTGAATCAAAGTGTAAAGAAGTTAAAAACAGAGGATGGCCAAGTAACTAGCACTACGAACGACTGGCAGAATTATTGCGATGTAAGAACTTTAATGATTTTGCCCGACTAATTCAAAGGGGGAAAAGATAAAAAGGAAGCGAATTTATACTCGTTAACCTACTCGGTAATACAAACAAAAAAACAACCTCCATTTCAGATCTGCAAAACGTGGTTCACGTCGCAAACGGACGCGACGCAACACTACGCCGGTAAAAAACACATTAGAGCAGCGAACGGTGGACGTCGTGCGAGGTATAGAGATGTATACTTGTCTCTAATTATTCTTTAGAAAGGTAGCTGTGTCAGCCATGTTCGTCATACCAGAGCGTTGAAATTCTACAGGCCGTCGAAGAAGTCTCAAAGTCAAAATCAGTACAGTCAGGTAGACTCGACCGGTCGTTTTGGAATAGGAGCGGCTTTTCAGCCGGAAGTGCAATCGTCGCCGGTACAGCCGGTAGTAGTACCTGATGGTACCAATACGGTACCAACGCCAGGAACGGGGCCCATATACACACCACCGCCTTATCCGACGCCGTTGCGTTGCGATTTGTGCGGAGTTTCGGCGAATCGGCAGGACCAATTAGAAACGCACAAGCGCGGGGCTAGGCATATGAGAATGCTCAGGCTTAATGGTTTACCCCTTCCCGATGCTGGTAAGGTTTTTTTTTACATCAGATGGCTCGCAAAAGGATTTTGCGTGCGAATAAATTTTATATTAGTTTGGTAATCTTTTACGGATGAAGTATCTGTAGAGGTATTAGGTTGCGAATTTAAGGATGCTGATGTAACACACACACAAAAGGTTCACTCTCTCTGGCATAAACACTTTGCGCACCAAACAAAACGCGATCGTTTCTGTCATACCACAGTACATACATTAATACACACATTCTACAATTCATACACTCTATTGTTCATCCATCCTACATATCTTTATATTAGCAACCTTTAACATGCCGCTAGGTTTTCGATTTCTAGACTGAAATATTTTTGATATCGTATGCACAGTTTCCGAGAGCGAATGCATCCCTACCGTCCCCGGACCTATAGATTATTCTATTTATCGAACGCCATCGGGTGAGGATTTTGTTTAAATCACTCGCATGACATGGGGCGTCAATGAATCGTTGGTTTATACAGTTTTTCTGATTGCAGGACAGTATTATTGTGCGCCGTGCAATTTATCGTTAAATTCGGAGAGTACGTTTGCCCAGCACGTCGAGAGCAAAAAGCATAAAAACCAGTCAAACCCGAAATCTCCGTCTAGCGCCGTGGTGGTGCCGAAGAAAGCCAGGTTCAAGAAGAAATAAATGTGGTGCACGTGTAGAATTACAAGAGTGTTCCCGCTATTTTTTTCTCCCGACGTTGTTTTCATAAAATATTTGTCTAGTTTTACGTTTCTTTCGCAGATGCATCGTCGTTGTATCCAAACAACGCGCACGGGACGATCCTTGCAAACCAATAAACTCTTACTTGTTCCACCGAGTCTTTATCAAAGTTCCCTGACACGTCTCGAATGAAAAAAAAAAAAAAAAACACCGATGAGCGAATTTTCGTTGGCTTAACGACAGACTATCCAAAATTGCGAATTAGCGAGAAGATAAATCCAATCGTCGCGCGACTGATGAGGAAATTAACTGCGTTAGTCCGCAGCCATATTGAAATTAAATACCGATTAACTCTAAATTCGATTTGCCGGTAAGTTGAACGGTTATTTAGACGGGTAGCTCGTTAACAGCGCCGAAGGCAACGCGACTAATCGGCCACATTTATTCAATTACGAAACCATTAACTCGAACCGCGTCGCAACAGTGCTCGATTCGCGAAATCGTACGGCGGCTATACGTACCGCGCGTTTATCGCGTCTACGTGAAATTTATGCGTCGTTCGCTCTCGACCTTCCCCCAGAATTTATGGTCGAACGAACGAGCCATACCGAACCCCTCCTCTATTAATTACCTCGTAAGACACGTATGACGGATCAACGTTTTCAACCTCTTTTTACTGTCACTTCTCCGCGACGAATATATCTCTCGACGACGTTGACCAAATAAAAATGTCAGTATAAAACATGAATCAACGGTTACGGGGACCCCGGGGGCCTAACATTTACGATAACCAAAAATGGCAGGGTCTATATTACGAAAAAGTAAAACGTGTGTGTTTGTCTGTCGGATTTCGAATTCTATCCTCGAATGAATGAGATTCCTTGTAGAATCGGCGGAGCAGCCAGGAATCCCTAAATAGTACGGATTCTTTTGGAAAATTTCTGACGTCGCATTAAGAGCCATTAAAGGGAACGAAAAATTTACGTGGCAATGACTTCGTGTTCCGTGAAAAAAATTCCAACGAGACCGTCTTAGATCCCACCGTAAAAGCAGCATTCCGCTGATTTTCTAACGAACTCTCGCACCGCGGCAATTTAGCGGTCCAACTATTTCCTTCTCTCGCCTCTTTTTGGCTTTCCGTCTACTCCCGCTATTCTCCCGGCTGACTAGAGATTAGGATCGTCCTCGCAACGGACTTGTAGATCGTTGGTTTATACCTGCGCTTCGGATTTTTATGACCCCCGGTTCCACGTTTAACGTGTTCTCCTCTTTTTTATTCCACCCTACGTCCTCCCACTCCACGACATCACCGAAATCCCTTTTCCATCTTCTCGTCTCATACGGATATACCCACGCTATCGTGTTTCTTTTTTCTCTCTCCGCTCCTCTTTTTATCTTCGAGCCCCGAAAAAGTAGGAACGCTCATTTCACCGGCGCTAGGGGTAATCGTAGAAAAGGTTCGCGCAACAGGTAGTGCTCCCCGTATCAGTTGGCCAATATGTATTTCCACTGATACGGTGGGATAGAAGTATATAAAAAAAAATCCGGGAATCGATCTGGAGAGCGATCATAAACGGAGTATGGTCAGCGGAATAGAGACAGAGGAAAAAGGAAATCGATTTGTCACGCGGTCGGATGTAATGCGCGTAAAAACTTATTAATCATCGCGCGTCCGCTCGGAGAATTTAGGTGGAATTCCACGGGATGACTGGAGAGAATTTTTTTTCGTCAACCTTTAGGGGCCAATGCAAGCCGCCTTCACCTGCAGTAGCTACCCATCGACGTGGCCAGACGGTGGAACGAAAAAATCGGTCGGTCGATCCACCTCGATCCCGAGGTTAGTAAAGATCCATGATCGGAAAGTTTCCACCGTATTCCTCTCGAATTAAATACGAAATTTAATCGCAGAGGCAGAGACACAGTCGGCCGAGCAAAGCTTCTTCTGTAGTACAGATGGAGACGTCTTCCTCTCGCTTTTAATCCAGAGATTTTATTCCGGCAGCTTCGGACTTTGCTCGTCGCTTTCATCTACGTAAGGACGCACGATGAATTACTGGACAAGGAAATAAATTATCCACGGGGTTCATGCTCGTACGAGCGCTATGCCCGTACGGCGTTAAACGTTTTCGGACGATCGTTATGAAGTTATTCGCGCAGAAATCCTCTTCCGCGGTCGCGTGGATCGGCACTATTAACGGAATATATCGATCGACGAATCACTCCGTCTCGGATGGTAGCCACCGATACAGACACATTAAGTAGCTAAGCGGGTATAGTCGATTCCCTCCAGGCACATAGGTACGCTTCCAAAGACGGTCAGCGACCGAACCATGGAAATTAATCAACGAGGCACACGAACGCGAGTGGAACTCGCCTCAATTTTAAATCCTCGTTTCTATCTCGCGATATGATCCAAATTTCAAATATCCGACAAAGCATAATTCCAAATGCAAGCGGACCGACAAAACTGATTTGCTATAAATTTCGAATTTAACCCGCGGAATGGCGTAATTGATCGTTTCACGAGTTTCAGGTGCAAACTTTCGATATTTTAACCAAACCGGCGTAACTTCTGAGAGTGACTTTAATACGTACGTAGTTAGGAACGATCGAGCAGAACGAGAGAGTATTCCTTTCCGCGGCGGTGGTTCTTTCCTAATTCCGCTAACGAACGACTAACCGAGTTAGCACGAGAAACGGTACTACGCTACCAAGAGCAGCGTGCCCCCTTTGTCTTGCCGAATCCATTGTTCCACCTGAGAGTATGAATTGGTAAAAAAAAACAGGGAGCGAGTGAGAGAGAGAGAGAGAGAACTCCGAGGAGCAGCGCGAGAACGCCAGGATTTCTTTTCTATACCGTTTGTCGGGCCCCGACAAATTCGTGCAATTATTTCTCGATTAGGGGGATCGTTTCAGCGGCGAAAAGGGAGGCCAGGTCGCCGTACTGTATTAGCGGGAATAAGCGCTCGCGTTCCATTCCGCTAATCGCGAAACGTTAACCGAGGATTCGCGATCGAACGAAACCGTTTATTAGACCCGAAGAAAGAGGAACGCGCGTAGCGTCGGGACGAGAGTACACTGTAACGCGTGTCTTTGCCCGTTTAGCGAAATAATTCCCTGCTTCAATAAACCTGTTAGCTGGCGCTTATGAAAAGTGGATTTATCAAACGATAAGAACCTAATTCCCGATCTAATAAATTTCTTCGGTCGATCTCGGACGAAACGGGGTAACAGTTGGCAAAGACACGGGGAGATAGACGGGAGAAAGACGGTACGGGGATAAAAAGTGATCCGGGCGCATCTTGGTGGGGCTGACCTTGCAGCTCTTCTAGGGCCACCAATGTCGACAGACGAGAAAATAGAAAATCGTGTTGCTCTCCTAAATGCGGGCAGTGTGATGTCATGCGGAAATAGCCGCCACGAGAACGTCCGGAGGGAAGAGGTGGGGGGGGGGTTGCGGCGGGGGTCGTGGCAGGGGGCAGAAGGGAGAGGGGGGTGGGGCGAGGAGAGAATCTTGATCGCTCGAGCGATTACCTTTTCGCTCGGCTTCGAAGGAGCCGATAGCAGTTATGCTTCCACGATGCCAACGAAAGTTTCGTTTAAGTTCGCTAAGCAATTCGAATTGTTATTATTTTCCGCTCGATCGTGTCGCGCGCTCATGAACGGGATTATTTTGCGCTTAGGTAACCGTGGAAGGCTGTTTTTTTGGGATAGATTTGTGATTACTTACAGGGATAAGCGATGAATGCTGGTTTGTAGTTGAAAGAGATGATGGCACGAGCGGTGATTCGTAGGTAAAAAGGGTTGGCTGTCATTTTTTTTTTATCCTTCGACTACGATCTGTCCCCGGGTCGAACGAGACCAGAACGAGACGAGATCCTGGTCCATTAAAAGAAATGTAGAGATAATGGATTCCTTGGCTTAAATATCAAGTATTTTTTCATTTCCCTTGTTTTCCAAGATACTGTCCAACGACACGTCAAATTTCAACTTTGTAGCTCGTTTGGAAATAGATTAAAATATCTCCTACAAACGCAATACGTATAGTTATAGGTAGATTCTCATTATCGTAATACACTTTGTATGGTTCATAAATAAAGCGGTCGAACGGAATATAATTGTCCCTCGACTTTACCGGTATCCGTTTCTATTAGCTTAATTAATTATAGTTTGTCCGATTAACGGCGGTATCGGTTCTGCGGGCACGACCGACAAAATTGCCGGTATCGCTGATAACGGAAATTGGAGTATCGATAGTCATAATCAGCGCCACGATGCCTCCCAAGGGGTGGGGGTTACGAGAGAGCGATGGGAAAAAGCGATAGGATGCATGCGATTCGCTCGCGAGCGAAGATCAAAAGCAAAGTTATTCTGCGAAATTGTACGCTCACCACTGTCCTTGCGGGGCAGCACTCACAAAATAAAAAATAGACAATAGCACCGAATTTCTGATACACCGGTAAGTTAATCACGATCGTCGTGAGAAGTCACCGTTCGCGTTTAATTAGGTTTTGGGCGGGACGAAAATATAATTGCGATTGATCCTCGCGCGAGAACAAATTCATTGCGGTGTACAAACGTGCGCGAGGAACGTTTCCAGGAATGAAAGAGCGAGATACAACAAATTACGGTACCCCCGATGCGCACCCGCAAAAGTTAACGAAGATTACTCTCGGCAGAAAAGTTTGCGAACTCCGCCGTACAACCGCCGAAACAACGCTCGAAAAGAACTTTCGACCACCCGACACGGTGTTTCGTTTTTTAATTGCATTCAACACGATGAAACGACAGTGGCGACTACACGGTAAATATCGGGCCACGGACCATCGTGAAAGTAAGTACTTAGCATTTCGAATTAGACGCGTGAACGTAAAGCGGCAATTTCACGCGATGCTCGTTTTTCAAATGATTCGACGTACGTTCCATCGAGTAATTCGTTAAACGTACACATACGCATAAGCAATAGCTAAATCATCGTCTTCCTTTACAACAGGGTGCAGATTTGTACGATCTGTTATTAAATCACACGCTCAAGGAAACGTCGTTTTTTTTTTCCTACGCGAAAAAGTTTGAAGCGATCCGCAACATGGGCTACGAAAGCGCGAGACGAGACAGCGTAAGGTAAAGAAGTTATCGACCTGCAGCGAGGTGAAACATCAGCTGAATTTCGTGATATCACCGAAGAGACGAGGAGAAGAAGGGGGGCGGGGAGGGAACAAAACTCGAGCAGATTTGAAACAATATTTCGTGGCCGCCGTCGTCGCCGCTGCCGCCGCCGCCGCCGCCGGCGAAAGTCACCAGAAATTCAAGCCTGGGAGTATTCGGTATGAGTACGAGAACGCCCGATGTCACGCCGTTGGCAAGATTGCGCATGCTCGCGGGTTACACTTGACGGGCTCAAAAAATCAATGACCCCGCGCCTCTCGCCGTCATTAACGTTCGTCCACCGAATAACGACGGTGTAATATCATTCTCGTTATCCGCACAGGTACGTTCCTCGACACGACGAATATATTCGTCGTAATCGCTTGGAGCGTCTACGAGGTGAGAGAGAAAGAGAGAGAGGCGAGAAAAACCTGGTAGGAAAATGGACGCGACGAGGGTGCAGCCCCGGTGGCGACGCTAGTGTAAACCGGCCGAATAGCGGTACGGTGGAAACCAGCCGGGCAACCTCGGCAAACTTCGGCTCGGCGCTTCAGTTCGTGTCCTCTCGCTGTACAGGACGGACGTACGGGACTCGGTCGCGTCTCGCGTTATCTGCTCGGTCGAGGAAACGAAGAAAAAAAAGACAGAAAAGAGGAAAAGAAGAGAACCCGAGAACGAACCGTGTTGCCCTCTCGGACGACGAGAGCGAGCGAGAGAGAAAAAGGGAGAGTAGGGAAGAGAGGACGGGTATCGCGAGCGGGAAAAAAAAATCAAAACTGTGTCGAGTTCCGCCAAAGATATCCCCGGTAAGCCGCGAAGAGAGTATCGTCGAATAGAATCTCGCGAGGGAGACGCGTCTCGGGGGGTTTCGGAAGGATATCACGGAGAGAAGGAAGGTAGTGCGTTCCTGCCGGTATGGAAAAGGTTTCCTTGTGACTTGTGTGAAAAGTGGTGAAAACCCAGTGCGAGAATCTCGATTCCGTCTCTGTCTACCTACCGGTTTATAACCTGTCCCCGCGTTCCCAGCGGGATCGTTGGTCGGTAACCGAGTAAGATCGATACCACGGGTAGTCGTCCATCGATAAATCGTGAATCGATCGGGGGTTTAACGGTAGAAACGGTGAATCGCGCCGAAGAGAGATAGAGAGAGAGAGGGAGAGCTCTGTCGGTGGCCGTCGCCACGGTGCACCGTACGTCCACCTTTCGCGTTGCCGCGAGTGCACGGGATAAAATGGCGCTCGCTTTCCTCCGTGTACCTTTATCGACCCTGACGAACAATCCAACCGCGGAATCGTGTTCGCGCGTGTCACGGTGGTTTTAACTCGACGAAAGCGTTCGGTGGTTCCTTTGTCCTCCGATTGGTTTTTTCTTTCTCTCGCGTCGCGGCTCACGTTCCGCCGGCGACTTTTTCTCATCGCGCGTCTCCGGCTGATCACCGGTGAATCCGTCGTTTCGTGAAAATCCGTGTAATCCCCGTCGCCCCGGGGGGTGACACACGAAACTAGGTACACGCGCGAGCCGAACGAGAGGTGATTTTTGTACGGAGAGCGGCTTACCGAAGAATGGAGTTGGAAGAATCCGGGGATGTGCTACCAAGGTGAACTGGGAAGTTGAACGCACCAGGGACGCGTCTAACGTAAGTTCGCTAACACTCTTCTCGCGCGACAGACTTTT
Organism: Pemphredon lugubris; assembly: GCA_933228935.1. NCBI lineage: Eukaryota > Metazoa > Arthropoda > Insecta > Hymenoptera > Crabronidae > Pemphredon > Pemphredon lugubris. The sequence continues at coordinate 23,814,451 of OW121817.1, read as the reverse complement.
TTTTTTCTCTGCTACCTTGCGACGCGTAAAGGTACGGTTTCGTTGCCACTACCGATCGCAATCCTCGTCGTTGTCTCCTTCTTTCCACTCTCGTCCATATTAACTTCTCGCAAGTCTCGCGCTTACGATGAATCGTCGACGACTGGGATCGGTCGTTGTAACGAAGACCGTACCTTAAACGTATGTTTCTTGTTATACGCACGATACCAACGCGCGACAGAGGCACGACGTACCTTCCACACCGAGGTCAAACTCCGATGTTACCCGGTGTACGTAGTATTCTATCGCGACGACGCCGATAAATCTCACCACGCGGTGAGAAGTAGAGAGAAAATATTCGTTTTCCATCAGGTTCGCGTCTTACGACACGGGAGATATTAACGATCAGCATCGCAGTGAAAGGCATTGATTCGCTAACCCCTCGGCAGAATGCTGTGTCAGGAGTGAATTCCGCTCTCGAGCCGGTTCGCCGTTTTACCCGCGTTACTTTCCTCCTCTCGAAGTAGCCAGCTTCGAAGCACGAACGGTCATTCTTGATTCGAGTTTTGCGTAATCACGTTCTCCTGGCGGTGGCTTCTTTTTTTTTTTTTTTGCTTTGTGTAATTTATGCTTTGGCGAAAAATATACGTGGAAGCCGGCGATTCGTCGATTCAGAGTTTTATACTTCTGCGTGAGAGAAACGTTGCCGATAATAATTATCGTTAGCCGGATGAAGGAATTATGCGCCTTGCGAAAGTTAAATTCGTTGTAAAACGCTCGGGTGTTCGTGTAATGCGCGATAAGTAACGGGATTCCAAGATCTAATTACCATTATCGAAAACCAAAAGTAAAGTTGGAACGCGGATAAATAAAGAAAGCTATTCGAAGGAAAATCTCGATGAAAGTAAAGATATCCTACGCGTTGAAATAATTAATTCGATACCGAAGCGTCTAGCGAAGTAAACCGTAATGATATCACGAGACGCGCCAGAACTCTCGCAAAGTCGTAATTCAAGTTTAGCCGAATTTGAAAGCTTCGGCGGATAATAGAAACGTCGTAAAGTTAACGGGGGGGGGGGGGGGGGGGGGAGCTTGCAAAATGTTCGCTTTTCGAAAGACTTTAGTCGATTCTTCGTCACGCTAAACTACCACGGTAGAGTGCGTGCGAGCCGAACGGTGCGTACCGCACGATCGCGGGGCATTAACAATTCCGTAATTATGCAAATGAATTTTCGGTGGACGGGGGGTCGGTCTATTTGAAAGTCGGAGTGACACGCACTCGCGTATAACCTGTCCGATGTGTACATAGGTAACGCGTGTGTGCACAGTCGGCTGAGTACACACGCGCTTTCGCACGCGCCTAAACGTGCCAAACGCGCCTCGTTCCTCTCGTACCACACGGGTTAACATACATGCGTGTACTTACTCGGAAAATGACAGCCTATCGGTGAGCCGGTGTGTTTGAGCTCGGCTCGTCGTACAAATATTTTGCGCGGGCAAACACTTGCCATGACGGATCATGCCCTCCTGGAAGGTGGATGGGAAGAAGGCGGACGTTGCCTCGAGAACGGGATTCGAATTTCCTTCGAAAATTCGCGTAATCCCGTGAATGGATAATCGTCCTCGAGAATATTATCCTTCTAGCTATCGTGACGCGCGCGATCCGGGAATCCGAAAGGTTCGAGCAGCACGTTTGAAACCGCGAGATCGACGTTCCATTTTTCATTTTTTTTTTTTTTTGCGACAGGAAAAACAATTTCGCTTTAGTACACGTTGTTCGGTTCTCGCGTTGTTTCCTCCGTTTTTATGTGCGGCGAGTGCCGAACGAAAATATGTGAAACTGCGTTTCCTAGATTTTTTTCTATGGCGGAACGCTTCGCGAGTATTTCAAGCTTAACGGAATGGTGCCCTGGTTTGTTTGTATAATGAATTGAATAAATGAGTAAATCTGCGGGTTGGAAAATAAACGTTTGTTCCCGAATAAAACAAAACACCTAAAAATAGTACACGTATGTACATTGGACAATTGGACAGAATGGGAGAGATTTTTATGACATTGTTACACCCCATTTTCTCGAAATACCAATCGAACGGAAATTGGTTAAATCATAAACTACTCGACGTATCGAGTTACTCTCGGTTATAGAATTTATATCGTCGGCGTGCGAGCGTAATCCCCCTGCATTACAATTAGATTCCATTGTAGATGGAAACGCGATACCTGTAGGAAATGTTTCCTGGGTGCACCTTTTCCCTCCCGAAAAAAAAGGAAACGCCTGATCGACAGGGAGGGCAAATGAATTTTTCTTGACGTTACGTCGTCGTCACGAATGGCGGTTTGTCGCGCAGCAGATCGCTATCGCGGTCGACACCATCGCGTTCAGGTAGAATCGGTAACTTTATGACGGGTTGTCGGGGGATAAAAAGAATGAGGAGGGAAAGGCTGTGCAACCCCTACGTTTTTCTACCTGTTGGGCACAGGTAGCGTGCACCCTGGCACGAAAGTTTACCCAAGCCCCTGTTTTCCGACCGCGTCACGTTTCGAGACGTGACAAAATTGTCCAATTCCCTACTTCTCTCGGTCAGGAATCCACGCGTGTAGCCGCTGGTGACGCCGAGACACAAACGTTCCAATTAACGATTTTACGCTTTGTCTAAAACACGTCCAGGGTCTCCGGTATGGCGGGGAAACCTATGCGAGCCGCGTTAGCTATTATGGCCAAACGATAATAATATGTAATTGCGCGCCAGCCTTCGTTAATTATTTACGTCAACACTGCCGGCTAAAACCCACATAATTTAATACGCCCGATCGATAGGCCTCGGTCATTAAAACTTAATTTCATTTTCTACCGCTCGGGCAAGAAAATTCATGATAATTAGCCTCAATTCGGAGTTCCGTCTAAAAGCCGCTAATTCGTGGTATGAGCGTCCCTTAACGCTACGCGCCACGACCGGCGGGCGTCTTTCACATGCCGACGACCAAACGGCAGAGCCGTTGTTCGTACTCTCGACGTGAGAACGGATCTCTCTCTCTCTCTCCCCGATGTTTGTCTCCACGCTTGTGGCACTATCCTCTCGTCAGATCTGCCCCGATAATCGTCGAACCGTTAGACGAAAACGATCGCACAGTAGAGAGAAGCGGCCGATCGGTCGAGGTGTACTGTTCCCCGTGTATCCCCTCCTTCCATCTGTTTAGGCATACACGCACGAAGAACCTAGACGTTCTCGCGAAGCAATCTCATCGGAGGATTCGAGCAATTAATTATGATTACTGGTATTATTAGCGGCGCGCGATGCCGAGCTTATCGGCTCGACCCTGCGTAGATACTCTCGATGGACGAGTGTGTGCGTTCGATCATCGACGAAGCGTTTCCTCCGACCCCCCCCCCCCCCCCCACGTGCACCCAGAGCAAAACGTTCCGCGCGTACCCGCCAGTGCGTAATTGCAAACGCGAAAGTGTTACAAAGCGATTCTCGTCGGCCCTGTGGAAACGCGTCGCTCGATCGAGCCCCGCCGCGACGGCGGACCTGTGGAAATAGTGAAAGTAGTGCAGCCACCTGGCTCGTCCTTTGAAAACCACTTGTACCCTACGTACCTTTACCCGTGCGCGATTTATTTAACTCGCTAACCAATTGCTATTCAGCCCCTGACGAGGTGCCCGATAGTCTGCAACTGAATTTCGTTTCGGCATTCGGATCATCTTTTTCCAATATCGCTACTCTAAACTCTCGTCGTTAAACTCGACGAAGGCGTCTAAATAAATTCGTATTTTGGGAAGTGACCGGTAGAACGGGGATGTTAGTGCAAAATGCGTGCAGTATTACGACCCGAGTGCTCTAAAGCTCGTACTTCGGGTAGTTCCAGGTAGTTTCAGGTAGTATCGTGACATCGAGGATACGCTAAAACTAAAACTATTTTTTCAAACGTCTTACAACGATGTTTTTGTACATACTTGCTTCGTTCTTCCCATCGATTCAATTACAGAACACGATAGAGTACAATAACAGCGTCGAAACTGATGGACACCCTAATTTATCGTTACATTAGATAAGACGTTAGAGTAGCTGTCTAGGGTTAAACGCTTTTTTATCACTCCGGATGTCTATGGAAATTCACATTGTCACGAGAGTTCGGTGAAGGAGTGGGACGCGAGTAGATATTTGTTTCGTTATTATAGGGTTTACAGAACGTATCTTACTTTTTTTATCATATCGCAAGGGAAATATATCACGCATTTCGGGCACACTTACCTTCGTTGTGCGAAATCAGCCGAAAATCAGCGTAGAAATGAAAAGCAGGTGTTTCGAATAAACATCCGCAGTCCAGTTTTTATTATCGGGACGGAAGATTCGAACGCGCGTCGAAAATACGTAAAAGGTGAGTCGAAATTGTGGCCAGGATGTCGAAAAATTTCGGGGACGTAATATCCTGTCCGGCGACAGGGCGATTGGAATCTCGTTTTACATTTCCAACAACGGCGACAGGTCTCTCTGCTCCTGGACTAATCTCGAACACTCATCTAGGATCTAGGGTTACCTGGTACCCTGCACCTACACGTATTTACGCGCACGGTGCACACTCCACCGTCTCCCAGGGATATTATTATATTATTCGCAAGGTCACATTTTGACCCGACGCCAGAGATACCAGGAGAGATATATCGGCGATAAGATCGCCATTTCCGCGTGGCTGGCGCATACCGGGAAAATTCAATTTGCAGTTCGAGCCTTGTTTTTCCTGAATCTCGCCGCGCCGGCTAAACCTGCGGATTTTACGCCAATCTCGAATCTCAATTTTTATATTCGACAAGAAGAATATGTTTCTATCTCTTCTTCTTTTTTTTTATCTCGCGCGTGTAAGCATTGGCTACCGGAGTTTTTTACGATTCCAATCGATTTCCATATTTCGTGGCGCACGATTCGAATTCACTGACCCACTGTCTCGTAAAACACGACATTGTCGATTACGTGACTGACCGGTAGAATTGATAATTATTCTTTCGCTCGCGCCGGAGGATTTACGTTGGATCGTGGACAAATGTTATCGACGATAACATCTTTGATTCGCTGAATTCCATTTGAGATATGATCGTCACGATCAGACGAGACAAATTTTCCTTCGAAGAGCGTTTCGTCGCGCGTATCAAATTTCTGTTTAATGGTTGACCAAACGCACCCGTGGGTTGGGCATTAATAATTCCTTGATAAAAAGTAACGCTACGCGAGAGAGAGAGAAAGTTGCGCAATTTGATTTATACCACAGATTTTTTTTTTACATCCACACGTGGCTCGGGCTTTCGAGAAAACCTACGTAAATTTTTATATTCACGATTCGCCTCTCGGTGAGAAAATTCTTTCGGTATCGCCTCGGGTGCGAACGTGAAATTAATTCCGGTGACCGTGCCCGATCGCACGGCGATCGAACGGCTGTAATCGAGATCGGCCGTAACGTACCAATAAGAATACTAATACTAACGCTAAATAATAATAACAATAATGATCGCGGTGCAACGCGCGTGTTGCAAAACTCTTTACCGTGTATCGCTACGCTGCAGGGTGAAAGGTCTTCCGACCCAGTTATCTATAAAACGCTATAACGAGAAGAAAAGTCATCGTTACGTTGTGCTTGTTTAAATTTAGCCGCGGACGACGACACGGGCGTCGCAAAATTTATAGCGTGCTTATCGTCCGAATAAATCATCGTTCGTGAAATATATTCAAAGTCGGCAGCAATCGATAAGTCGAAAGATAACGGGAGAGATCCATTCTCGCCTCCCCAGGCGTGTACGAGGGGAGGCTTTTTTGGCGATAGGAAAAACTTATCGGCGTGTTGACCCGACATAAATTAGGATGTAGATACGCGACGAGTCGTGCCATAGGGAATCTATTACAATGTTCTCGCGCGTATCGATTCCGCGAGCTTCCTTTGTATCCCGCCTTTTCACGGTGATCGATAATCCGATCGATAAGCGGATCCTAATCGCGTTGCCTTAAAAAAATCTACCCGTCATCGTGCCGCACGGTGCAAAGAACATCGGCTAACGCAAAAAGAAGGGGGAGCCATCTCCTTTCTCGACCAACGAATCCTTCCACTAGGGTAAACGACGATTCATTGTGTCCACGTGGCCGTCTAGTTGCGGCTTAACGAACGCCACGCGTCTTTCCTTTTAATAACGATTGTCCCGATCGCGAATAGGTAGGCGTTCCGCCCTACGGAGTAGGCCCAGGGATTATCGAAGTACGAGCGATCAACCGTTGTTCCTTGGAAAGGAAGAATCGGCTTTACGAGGAATCGAGTTAAATCGGTTTTCCGAGGAATGCCGAGAGACGATTGTCGGTTCACGACCGATCGCGCGTTTGCATTAGTATTCCATCGCGGTACGAGAAAGGGCGGAGGAGATCTTAAGGGGGGCAGGTAAAGAATAAAGTTTCGTTGGATATCTTTGCGGTGTCGTTCGCGAAGGATCTTCGTTGCGGTTGAAATAGTTCTCGCGCTGTTCTTGCAGAAATTGTTCGTTCCTCGGGCTAATAATCCCAAGGTCCAGCTGCTAATTCGGAATCTGAAAATACAATGTTCGCGACGCTCATTGTTTCTCCCGGGGTTGGACGCCGTGACGCACACGTCGGCGAATTGTCGGAACAATGGGACAGTAATTACCAGGATTTCGGTCCTGCCAGATTATGTTCGTGCATAAGCAAGTTGCTCGATGAAGTTTATTTTCTCGTTGACAAACGTGCGTGAATGGCGATTCGCCTTATACGCTGCTCGAGTTTCATGGAAATCTCGCCAATGGTACTTCCCCTCCCCTCGCCCCCCCCCCCAGTCCCCCTCGGCCCGTCCTACCAACTTTCTTGCACACCGTGCAGTTAGCGATGTACATATGGCTGCGTTTTTTCGTTTTCATTCGAGGGACCATTTTTTTTGGGAAGTGGGCGTACCTCTTTCCGGTTTTTGGGCCATTGTGTTTCGCCCTGTCTGCTTCTTCTTCTTCTTCTTCTTGCACCCGCCAAGAATGTACCCTGGCTGGTATGCGTACGTATATGCGTGCCCGTGCTAGCAAGTACTCGCCACGCAACAACGCTATGCTCGCATACTTGCTCGCACGCATGTCTACAAATATACGTCCGGGCGTTACTTTCTTGTAAACCAGTATCGAGCCGAAGACAAATTCGTCGCGAGGAATTCGTTGGACGTTATTGTAGCCGTTAGAGGTAATAATTAATATCGTGCTTTTAGAAAACGTGGGTAACATTTTGAAATAGGATTCTGTAGAATGCAAAGAGCGACCGAAAAAATATGTATCGAGCCCTCCATACGTAATGGCATGAAAGTGCTGCATGGATGATTATTTCGTCCGTCACCCGAGGAGACGCGCTCGATAGGAGATTCGTTGACGACGAAACGTAGCCGGTCGGCCAATTTCATTCGAAAAAAGCCGTAAAGTACGGGTTAGGTTGGCCCGGTCGAAAGAAAGGCTCGCTCGCATTGTGGCTCGAGACAAAGGGACATTTTTTGTGCGCGATCAAAGGAACGACGAAAGAGCGAGAGAGAGAGGGAGAGAGAGAGAGAGAGAAAGAGAAAGACCCTTTTACGTGGGTCTGTATCGAGCGGGATTTCGACTTGGCTTCGACACGCTCGAATTAATGATTTCCTCATCCATGAGCATTACTTTTTCCACCCATCGGAATAGAAGCTCCTCTCGCCGCGCTCAACCTAATTATTTTTCCCTTCCACGAAATCCCACGCGAGAGCGCCTCGTGAATTCCTCCGTGGGTACGGAGAGACGCGGCTATTAAGTAACGAGACTAATTTCGAAAAAAAAAATTACACTATCAACGTTATTATCCGCGCGTAGCGTCGCTTTCCGAGTAATTTCCATCGCGAGATAGCGATAAGAACCTCGTAGCGTATCCCGTCAAATTCGTTTCGCCAGGGACCACGTTTCGAGCACAACTCTGCCGTCCTTTTCTCGCGATCGTCGTCGATCGACAATCGTGGATCGTGCGATCTGCCGATTCAAAGAGTTTTTGCGCTTTGATATACGGCAGTGACCTTAATTACTAGCCACACCTCGTATCGATGATGTACCGTTTACGCGATTACGCTGCATAGGTCGATGAACAGTTTCTCGGGTGGGGAAAGTGAGAGATGATTCCAGTAACTCGGCGAACGCGACGGGCAAACGACTTGGCCGCGAAAGACGCGTTTTCACGAAGAATTCTGGTGGTACGACGACGACGGGAGGGCATGGCGAAAGAACCGTTAGAACTGGTGCTTTCCAACCTCTCTTGCCGATTGTGAGATCGCGAACGGTTATCTCGCGGAGAGGATCAAAAGATTCGGGTCGAGGTTAATCTCCGCTTCGTCGACCGAGAGGAGGTACCTCGCGATTAATTTCGTACCGCGTATTCTTTCGATTTTACGATATTCCTCCCTATTCTTTCGTCCGTTCCACGCAAAATATTTTTAATCAAGCCACGACGAAGAGAGAGAGAGAGGAATTTGCTTCGATCTCGATTTGCCGGGGAGCGAAATGAATTTACCCGGACGCTCTCTCGATTCCCCGTTGCAACTTTATTTGCTCTCTTCCGCTATTGACGTTTTGTCGGCTTTTCGATATACGCGGTGTACATTCTCCTTTTCCTTTCTTCGCGCAAACCATCTCGCCGGAGCGCGGCGAAGGAAGTTTGAAAATTCACGGATCGAGCGGCACGCTTAATCGATGCTGAGGGCATCGCCGAAGAAAATCAACCGGGCTTCCGCCTTCGGTCGATTTGTTTGCTCCCGGGTAAACTTCTTTATTCGCTCCTTCTCGTCGTGACGCGGATACGAAGGGAGAGAGAGGGTGCGAGAGAGACGCCTAGGAGGGAGATCGAAAGGCTGCTGCACCTTTGCTCTTCTCCCTTTTTCCTTCTTCTTCTTCTTTTCTTTTCTTTTTTTTTTTATTATAGCGCCGCGCCGTTTGATCGTGTGCTCGGGGACGTGTTTGCTCACCGGACCTTACGTTTCTATCGCACGAGAGAAGAAGCTTCGAATAAATATTTGTCGTTCGGGAGAAGAGCAGCTGCGACTGCATTTTGACCTGCCTAACGTCGCGCGTGATTTCCGTCGATCGTTAACGGGATTCACCTGGTATCTCGTTGGAGGGAATAAAAAGTATGATACGATTAATAGAGATTTAATAAGAATTTTTCATCGCTCGCGGCACAAAAAACGTTTGATATACGAGTGGGACAACGGCGGGGTTACCATTAGGGACATTAGCTCCGGAACGGTACACCGGACGAAAGTTTAATCCCTCTATGATTCACGTTTTCCCTATTTTGTTGGCATTGATTTGTGTCAATATTATGAATCTTCGGATTGGTTCGTTGGACGTTAATCCATTAGCGTCGTAGTCCCTTCTCAGGGACGGTCGTATCTGTTTTCTATTTTTTTGTTTCTTTCGCTATCTACGTCAAACTGAAACTGAAGCAGAAAAAACTGTTACATTTTTCAACTTCACGCGCTAAGGGGTTAATGAGTTTCCTAGACACCCGAGTCTTTTAACCCATACCCCGAGACAACGTGTGATTGCCAAGGATCAATCTTTTTCCCGAATCTCAATTTCCCTCAGACAGATGAAAATTCGAGCACGCGCCGCAGCTTTATGTCCAAAGTTAATTCGAGGTACAATTGACCTGACGAAGAGCGAGTACGCGTACAGCTGGGTGGGAAAGCATCGATCTAGAATAAGTAGCCGACATTGTCCATCCAGCGTGACCGAGAGCCTCGGAGCCCGATATCTTTTCAGACAATCGGTCGGTCGATTTAACCGAAATTTCACGCCGTTTAACGTATCACGTGCATCGTTTTGGTTCGCCGACGAGGTGTGAGGAACGAAGCGGTGTTTTCACCGCGCAAATACACGAACGATCTCTACCGCGCTCTTTGTCGGTCATCTCCTTTCGACCCTGCGGAAATTCCTGAATCGATCCGCGCGTCCTTTCGTGTGTGTTTAGGTGTTTTCCTAGTAGCGTGCTCTCGGACTTTTTGTGCGACATAAACGCTCTGCCATTGCCGCTGCTCCTACCGGCCGGCCGCTGCTGCCGTGGGACACCTGGGGGCTAGAAACGATTTTCTCCAATTGACACCTCTGTGCAACCGGCGTATCGAGGGCCGCGCACCGCTCCTGTTAGAGCCGTCCTAGAAATAAAGAGGGGCGGATCCTCGCGCGCCCCCTGCCTCTTCCGCCAGGTCAATTTCTGCAAACGGTTCGGAGATACGCGTACCCAGGACCGCGCGCACGAGAGAGAGAGAGAGAGAGAGATCCCGTTGTTATGCATCCCGAGAGTAGAAATTTCTGATCGTTCTCTTCTCCTCGCTCTCTTTGTTACTGACGTTTTTGCGTTAATTCGATGTGTACGAGTCACGGGGCGCGCGCGTAACGTTCATGATCGTAATCGGTATTGCTCGTTCCAGTGTTCTCAGAACTGGTGATTGAATTTTTTCGTACTACAAAGAGATACCGTATTAATAATACTGAGAATGCTATTGCGGGACAGAGAGAGCGGGGTCTTATCTATATTCATTATCAACGTCGCGAAGAGATAAGGGATGAAAGAATCTCGTAAGGCACAATTGGATTCACCGGGATCAATCCCATATTCCTTTCGTCTTTGTCTCCGCTTTCCTTCTTTCCCTCCCTCCCCACCCCCTAGGCCGCACATCCCCTCCTCTCTACCCTGCCGCGGAAGTGGGTTAAGTCAATGCTCGAAAGAAGGCGATTTAAAAAGGTCTATTACCGGAGCTTCTTCGACCGTTCAAACTTCTTTCTTTCTTCTCAACTTCTTCTTTTTTTTTTCTTTCTTTCTCTTATTTCTCCCCTTTCCTCTCGAGCAAAACCTGATAAGGTCGAGCGAGCCTTCGATGATTGCGATAGCATCCGCTCATTCGCGAGGAACTCTCGAAAGGTTAATGATTTCAAGCTCCGTCGATCTCTCGACGGAGAGATGAAAGAAAAATATAGCGGGGCATTTATACTCGACGCGTGCCTTTAAATACTATTTATATATGCGCGCATCGAGCTTATCGCCTAACGGCACGGCAAACTCGCCTATTTGTTTATAATTATCCCGCGGGCGAGGTTTTGCATCCGTGGCACGACCGCTACGACGACGGTTCGTTAAACGTGATTTATCGCTCTTTTTACGGTATCGCTCGTTCGCCGAGGAATTTGCGTGTAAGCGTAAAGCCGATGAATAAATTCGAAAACTTACCATCCGTGACAACATACGACGAAAAAAATAAGACCTTCGCCCCGATGATTTATGTAACGCGAAAACGATTCGATCTAACGTTTTCGCGCTAAATAACCCGTGGACGTTAACGTCTACATACGCGACGCAAAAAGAATCATCGAATTTGCCCAAACGTCAAACTCGCGTTTTACGTTTCAATTTGCGAGCGTGCAACGCACGGCGAAGGTAACGCTATTGAAGTGATAGGCCGTTCGCGTAGAATCATGCTCGCGTCGCTTATTCCTGACAGTCGTTTTGCGCGTTCTTGCTCTCCCGTAGAAATGCGACGACGAAAGAGAAAGGGGAAAGAGCACGGTGATCTCGGATAGGCGCGGGGCGGGAGGGACGTCCGTCGGTGTCGTTATCGAAACACATCCGAAAGGTAGATTTTCTTTTTTGAGCTTGTCGCGTGGAAATAAAAGGTCGAACGGGAGCCCCGGGAGCACCGGGGGAACCCTCGTGTGGAGATTGAGAAATCAGAAGCGTGCATACGGGAATGTGTGCCGCGTGCGTGTATCCGCCCCTCCCCTCTCCCCTTCCACTGGTTCTTCTTCTTCTCCTGGTTCACTGGCAGGATATACATGCGTGTACAGGGAGAGGGGCACGTCTACCTTCCTATCGGGCGGCTACATTAGCCTTTGTAGATAGCGCTAAGTGCCCCTGGATATTTCCAAGCCTGCCAATGCCAGCGGATCAACCGGATATCAGCAGGAGTGGTACGTGTGCGAGCGGTTCCTCGTCACGAGCCCCGACCTGGTAATAACCGCTGCCTCCGAAACAACTTCTTCTTAGTACTCGTGCGTTCCTCGGTTCACGAATCGTGTCACGGGGAGTAGTCACGGACGAATCAAGAAATTCCATTTAAAAAGCACTCTCTCAGCCGCCGCCACCCCCCCCCCCCCCCCCCCGACCCCTCCGACCGGTAGGGTGCGGGCGGGGGTCCGGGGGAGGGGGGGACGGGAGATAATTGGTATTCTCCCGCGGAAGTAGATGCAGCATTACATTCGTGGAAAGAATAGTAGACGATGATTGCGAGGAATTTTACCCGTGGACGAGGCAGAATTCCTCTCCTCCCTCCTCCTACTTCTACTCCTCTCCCTCCACCTCCTCCTCCCTCTCCTCCGCGTTCAGCATAATTTTGCATGGCTAAAACAATATCTACGCGCGGGACTTTAATGTGTAAATTTAATCGATACGATATTCGAAGGGGTGTATGTACGCTCGTACCGATGAGATAACTTTTCAAACAGCGCCTGGCCACTCGGTGGTATTATCTCGCGGGGTAAAAGCGGTTAAGCGGAGAGATATTCGCGCGTCGATTATCTCGCACGAAGGTACTAATTATCGTTCCGGGAGGAAACGGGGAGCGTACGTACGTACGTACGTAACGTAAAGTAACGTATGGTCGTCGCGAGAGGGCGATACACATCCGAGGAGATGGAGATTTTTGCGCTATTTCCAATTAGACACGCGACCGCGTTAGACGTCCCGCCGGTCCGATGAAACCGAGGGGGAAGAGGAGCATCGCCCGGCTATCCTCGATCGAAACGAGAGATGCTCCGTAGACGCTTCTACTTTCTCGCGACGTCTGAATGTATCGTCACGGGAACCCCTCCCCCCGGTCCCTTCTTCCTCCCCTGTCGTTCGTGGACGCGCGAAGCAATAATTTGTACGCGCACCGCGTCCGGTAACGAGTGGAACCTAATAAACGTAATGACAATGTCGTGCATAGAGAAATGTACGTGTCACGCGTCGGACTGTAATTTCGTATGTAAAACAGCACCCATTGTGCCCGATGTCCCCGTAGTTATAGGAGTCTACGGAACGGTACGAGAACCCTCTTTCCGCCTCGAGGCGACCGCGATTGTACGACGCCCTGGACGCGATAATGCGCAGCGTCGCGCTCCGAGAGACCGAACGATCCCGTACACTTTTTATACCCCCGAGGTGCCACCTACCCTAACCCCGCGGCTGGCTTTCGTATAATGTGGAACACAACGTGTACCGCTCTAGTAGGAGGCCGTCGCTCGCGAAACCTTCCTGTCATCCTTAACGAGCAAGTTGGGAGCGAGGGACGGAGGAACGAGTCAGACACGCGTTACGTTAGCCGTTGATAAGCTCTACGCGAGAAATATTCATCTGCAATTTTTATCTATGGTAAATAAGAGGCAGTTGGGGAACGAGATGGAGAGAGCGGTTTCGCGATATCTCGCGATGTCTTTATTCGCGAGGGCTGTCGCGACCTTGATAAATAACGCGACGTACGGTGGTGGAACGTCGATTAGCGAAACGAGCTATTGTCCAAAATGCTGACTAGCTGAGAGAGGGAGAGAGAGGTATCGTTGGTGCGCGAGAATAGTGACACAAGTCGGAACAATCAATTTTCCAGGATTGTCATTTCAAAGTTTCTGGATTCCCTCGGGTAACCTTGAAAATGGCAATTTTTTGAGTTGTGTTACTATTCTTGGACGCCAACGATGTGTTCGCGGGTCGTAACGTAAAAAAGTAATACACGATAAAATAATTTACGCTCGTTGGTAAAAAATTGAACGCTACAGGATACCTATCATTCCGATCTACGATTAAAATTTTCTGTCAACCTCGAGCTCTCTAAATCGAAATCTAAATAATTCTAATAAGAAACGTTTGGTTTGGCACTGACGCCGGACTCCATGCGGAGGTTCCTCTAATCGAAAACCAACGAGCGCGGGATCGAGCGAGGTCGTACGTTATTATAATTCTGGTCATGGCGAAACGTTGAAGTAGAACAAAGTATTTTATCGCGGGTCTGTTTACACAAAAATGATTGAATTATACGTAAACGTCGGGATAGCCCCGTTTGAATAAATAACGAAACCGGTCCCCCACCGGGGGTAATATTTTTCTGCGGGCGAAACTGGTCCACGGTTATTCGCAATATTTATGTAACTGGCGCCTACCGAGACACCCCATTGCCCTAATGTCGCCGGATAAACCAACAAACATGCAAATATTATTTCACGCGTGTCCGCGTGCATATATGCTAGATTGCCCCGGAAATTCTCCAAACATTTCGCTTCGGTTGTCCCATTGTCGCGAGAGGATTCGAGGGTGAACGGGGTGGTTTGTCGTTTAAATAAATAAGCCGACAAACAACCTCCCTGTGTAAACGTCATTCGCATTAACGAGTGTACTTGCGTCTATCCGTTTCGCTTCGTCGTCTCTTTTTCTCCTCCCGGACTATGCGCACTCGTTGTATTAATGCACGCGTATACGTTCGCTCAACGTTCGCGATACCCCTAAACCTCGTCTTTGCAAGATTTTAATTCCCGATGCGATACTTTGGCAAAACTAAAAGTTTCCTCCCAATGTCAACGTTTATTGTACAGTTTGCTAGATAAGGCTGCTCGAGTTTTCTACGCCAGTCCACAATTAAATTTCTGTAATGAATTTCTGACGCCGATCGATGCCTGACGTTTCGACCGAGAGAGGGCTTTTTTCTTTTTCTTTTTAAGTCACGCCGCCATGGTAATTTCGATGTCTATTATTAGAGTAAGTCGTAAAGGTACAAACGTCGTGTTCGGTGGACGTATCGCCATTCGAAATAAACGGCAGTAAAGGGGGGGAGAGGCGAATAAATAAATAAAACGCCCACCTTGCAGGATGCGTCGGGATTTTGGATGGCACGGTGACTAAAGATCGCGGAACATTTACAACGAAAACAAACGGCGGGTGGCGCGGGGCGAGAAAAATCGAGGAGGGTACGACTCGTAAAAGTCTTGGTAAAAGTCGTAAAAACTGCACCCGACTGGCGCTAAACCCCGTAACGCGATGCAACGACGAGTTACGGCGAGTTACGACTTCGACGATCCGCGGCCTTTCTGACCAGTTTTCGCTCTTCGCTTTCACTCTCGCTTTAACGAAAGAAACTGAGAGATTTCGTAGAAGCGCGATAGATCCTCTCGCTCGCTCTCCGCTCGTTCCTCCGTTGCCTCCGACGGAACCTCTGACATTTAATCTAAAAGAAATATAAAAAAAAGACACACACACACGCGCAGCCGCTATACTCGGTGGTACCGGAACGCGGTAAATATTTTCGAGACGGCAGACGTCGTCGGTCCGCTTAGCGCGTAAATACTCGTGTATCGACCTGGAATCTGCTCGTATAACGGTCGTTTCTTCCTTTTTGTTTTTTTGTTTTCAGGCGTCACCTTTTGTAACTTGTGCGCTCCCGACGCGACATATGCACCAGCTGCTTCTAGATACGCGTTAAAAGTAACCTTTACGGCACTCTCGGGACGAGCGTGACCGTACAATGCATGTGTATTTGTGACCAGAGGCAATTCAGACCACGTATACGCGATCACTCCCCGGTGACACGGTCTATTTTCGAAATTCCATCCCCTCGGCCAACCCCAAAGTGCACTCTCGTGTAGCGCAACGCGTAGCAATTACTTTCCTTTTTCGTCCGGCGCCTCTTGTTCGTTTCTTCCTTAAACGCGCAAACCGTCGAAATTATCGGGATGAGAAGGAGGAGAAGGTAGAGGGGGGGGGGGGGGGAGACACGACTTGCGGTATGCTCGTCTCTCTCGATTCCTCCTCGACGCTCTCGTTGCGACGCGCGTCGCCGCGCTCTCGGACTCGCCGCGTATTTTTAATTTATCGGCACAGCGCTCGCTTTTAATATCCCGTAGTCGAAAGTATATTCTCGTGTCAAAAAAAATATCTCGATTTATTTCTATCCTCGTACGCATCCCTCCATTTCCCCCCTTATCTCTGTATACTCCTCGAGTCTTCGCGATGGTACCAACCGACGAGATGAAAACGAGTTTTGGCGCTTTACGTGTACGCCAACTCCGTGGGCCTCTCGTAGGAATTTTAAAAGGTCCGATTTGTCATAGTTTCCGGCATCCTGCGCGCCCGGTACACCGTCGTCGTCGTCGTCGGGTCCAGGGTGTCCCTTAATTGGGGACGCTAGATGGCAAGGAGAAGGGGGGGGGGCGAGGCCGCCTTATTTTTCCAGTAATTAAAAAATTCGAACATCTCGCCGGTTGGGCTACTATTCCCAGGCCTCGATTAATTATCGCCCGGAGTGCCTTTCATTGTCAGGATCATTCATTCGTGGAGCCCATTACGCGGCAGGACCGAAAAAGGGAAGGAAAGGCGGCGGGAGGGGGGGAGTGGGAGAAGAGGGGGAGGGAGAGAGGTGGTAGTACCGTGTAAAAAAAGGCGACTCGAAAAAGTCTTCTCTCGCGCCTTCCAGTTCTCGTAAGGCACGGTCGACGTTCGTTCGAACGTGACCGTAGACGCGAATTTGTGCAAAAATAAAAAGCAGAATTAAAAAAAAAGAGAGGAAAAAGTGGAGAGGTACAGCGAGAGGAGCTCTCCGTGTAATTTCCCTCGAAGGCTGTATTCGATTTCTCGTGTAAGGTGTACCGCGGCGTATTGACCGTGTACCGTTAATTCCTTCGATTCGCGCTCGCGCTACGGGGGTAATAATTAATAATTATCGGTAGACCGAAGGTATTCCTCGTTATTCCGCGGCCTTAAGTAAATTCACGGGGTATCGATCGTAAATAAGACGTCGGGACGTGAATTATGAGACCGCGAGAGCGGGTATTCCTCTGTATCGTTTAATCGACGCGTTCCCGTGTCCTTCTCGGCATCATTTTCCCCCGCGACTCGTCTCCCCCGACGCTTCCTTCTTCTTCCTTTCCCCCGTCCGTGTCGGGAGGGAAGAGTCACGCTCGATTTTTCAACCGAAGACAAATTATGAAAAATTTCATTCCACGAACCGTGCGACTTTTCGTGGCGCATTATCGGCTCGTGTCGGCACGAAACGAGAAGAGAGTACGCGAGAGAAAAGCATCGGGCGCGGAAGGAGAGAAGGGTAGAGGAGCGGAGCGGAGAGGAGAGGAGAGGAGAGGAGAGGAGAGGCGAGGCTGGCATATTGTAGTGTCCGTGCATTAGCGGGACTCTGGCACGCTGGAGTATATCATTAAATATGAGAGCCGCTGAGTCGGGAGCAGCTCGATCGTTTCTTTTTTCGTTTCCTCGTCCTCCGAACCCCTCCCAAGTCCTCTCCTTTCTTCTTTATCCTCCCTCCCATGGCCTTCCCTCGCTCTCGCTCCCACCCTCGGCCCCCCTCCCGCCTCTCTCTTCCACGGACTCGGCGTTCCAGCATCTCTTGGAACGGCACACACACTCTCTCTACCTTCTCGTTCCCTCCGCCGTTCTCTCTCTCTCTCTCTCTCTCTCTGCCTCTTTCTTCGTTCTCTCGTTCCCCTTCTAGCCGACTTAGTTGTACCTGAGTTTCCGAGGTCTCTCGGTTGCCTCTGTCTCCCTCTTCTTCTCTCAAAACTACTCGCTCTCTCCCTCTCTACCTTCCTTCCGTCTCCTCTTCTTCTTCTTCTTCTTCTTCTTCGTCGTCGTCCTCTCCTTCCTCCTCTGCCCTTCGATTCCTCCTTCTTCCTCCATTGGCGTCTCTCGTAATTGGCGTGACATGCTCCCTCGGTCCTTCGTTTTGCGGCTGGGCTTCGGAAGAGAAACGGAGCGTGCAGACGATAGACTCTCCCTCCTTCTCTCTCGCTCTCCGCTACGTCCTTCGTCCTCGAGGCCTCCGCGATCTTCTCGCAGCAAGGTTGCCGGTGCCTCTCCGTCGATCTCGAATTATGTCTTTCGGAATGCTTTTCAGTCGCGAAAAGTTTTGGCTCGCCGATCCTACTTCCCCTACCAATGGGAATTATTGGCCCCGATATAAATTTGTCGAGATTCTAACGTTTCTTTCGCACCGTAATTCGGCCCGCTGTCGCGGTATAAGCTACACAGTTATTTCACGTTCGTTACCCTTTGATACGTGCGAAAAGACGATGCCAATACCGCGATGCCGGGGCACGACGAAACGCACAATGCTGCCGCCTCGCTTTTCTTTTCTCGTTAGAAGGCGCATTTTTATGTTAATTTTGCCCAGTTAACCGGAGCCATATCCGACTTTTCCACCGTCCGGTTGTCCCGGCATCCGTCTATTTTAAGTCGTTCGTTAGAGTTTATACGCCACTTCGTAAAAAGTCGTTTATTTTGCATAGAACGCTTATTGCCGATTGTCTCCGGTCTTTCCGACTACTTTTTTTTTCCCCTTCCTCCCCCCCCACTCCGAACGTTGTTTTATCCCTCGGAAACTGCATTCATTGAATTTAAAAGAGTCTTTAGAAACGGGCTCGCTCTCCGGCATCGAGCGCACCGACCTTCTCCGTACGCGTTTCAGCACGAACGTTGTCATTTTCTCTTTCTCCGTCCGCTCTGGAATACGTTGTACTTTCCGCCTTCTTCCCTCCCGCGAGGATACCGACGAAGTTCGTAAATGCCACCGCGCGAAAAACGATCTCTCGCTAAACGATTCGAGAGATCTCGCGGGCGTCGCGTCGTTGGGGTTCGTACTCGATTCCTTCGGTGATCGCTCCGTTATTAATGGGACATTCGGAAGGACTCTCGAAGGAAACCATCAATTATCGAGCGCGTGTATTAACGGCCGCGAACGAGTCGAACCGGACTATCTCGGACGCGTCTTGACCTCGTTTCCGACTGTAAATTATAACTTGTACGAGTTTTGCATTATCTCCGATCCCCCGCGCCGTCGTGTTACCTAGCACGCACGCACGCACGCACGGTACCAAAGCGTCCCGCGGCTCTCGCGGTTTTCAAGTACCGACGGGAAAAACGTAAACGTCCAAATTATTATCCGTCATTTATTCCCAAGACGCGACGAAACTTGCCGAATGCCGCGGTAGGCTCGCGTTCGTACGATCGCGGCGATGCGACGTCGGTGTACGTACACGCGCGCACATACGTATATACACTACATATAACCAGCCGGGCAGGAGCAGCGGCGGCAACGATCGCTGCATTTCCGATAATTGCGTGATCGATCCTCCGGTCCCTCTCCACCTTTTTGGTGCGGGCTCTGCTCCTCGTCCTTTTTTTCGGCTCCTCGACGAGGAAATATCGGAATCGATAGCTCATCCGACGTGAATTACGCCTCGTCGGTCGCTCGACATTATTTAAGCGGCTGAGTTGCGCGGTTATAACCGCACACGCTTTTTTCCTCCCCCTCTCCGACCCCCTCCCCCATTCCCCTATCTCTCCACCCCTATTTCGCCCCATCCTCCCCGCTCCGGTACTCCTTCCGTCTCTTCTTCTTCCTCCTCTCGTTCCGTTCCGCCTCGCTGTACACGTATACGATATACGTATAGTATTTTTTCCGCCCTCTCTTTTTATCGCTCACCGACACCGTACGACCGATGGTCGCGTATATATACGGTCGGACGCAAATCGATGCCAATCGAGGGAAAAAAAAGGAATCAGACGCCTCGATAAACCCGGGAAAACCTCCAACTCTCTCTCCCCCCCTGGAAGCGAGATACTCGCGCTCCGCTCTCTCACCCTCGCTCCCGTTCCCTCCCATCGTTTCGCTCGAAAAATGCTTTCCCAGCCTCCCGTAGACCTTTTAAATTGCACGAGAGACGAATAGATTGTGCACGCGCGTTTTGTTTGAAATTTGTCGTGGGGAGTGGCGTGGGGTTGGGGGGGCGGGGGAGGGAGGTAGGTAGAGTGGCCGAGGGTGGAGAGGGAGGGACGGCGATTGATTACGATACTCGTAGGTATATCAGCTCGTCGCGTTTCTCTCACTCGAGCGTGCGAGAGCACACGCTCCACGTATATTCGCGCGAACGCGCAGATCATTTTGTCCCCGGCGGAGAAAAGGACGAGCGAGGGGAAGGATTACGTGGGAATTCCGTCGGTCTTCGTTATCGTCTTAAGCGGGGGATCGTTCGAGCCTGAAGAACGACACGGGGATAGCCGACCGATGGAGTTGAGATCGGGGCAGAAAGACGTGCGCAAAGTAGGCGGTAATCTCTCTTCCGGTCCCTCAGATTATAACGAATGTCTTCCCCTCCCCCACCCTCTCAAATGACAGGTTTATCCCGATAAAATATCGTCCCATTAGAATTAATGTAGAGTTGTCGTAGTCTCAAATTATACGAGGACGGAGAGGAAAGGAAGGATCTCCTTAGTACCGCGCTAGACCTCTGGGCGTCTTCTTTTTTTTATTTTCTCGAACGAAATGCTCGCGCGGTAGGCGATATAGTTTTTCCCTCGAGGGAGAGATTAACCCTAGGCCAGTAGTTTCGCGTCGACGGTTCCTCCGTTGGTTGGGCTCTCTGGCGTTGTCATATGAAATCGAGCGCTCAACGTCGGACGTTGTCGAGCGGGCCCGTCTCTGTGCCCCCCCCCCCTCGCTCGGAGACGGTAATCGCCATCGTCATCAGTCGCGCGACCGAGGAGAGGTGGTGCATCAGCTGTTGCTTTCCTCCCTAACTCTCTCTCTTTCTCTCTCTCAATCTTCTCGTGTCTGCTCCTCGTCTTCGCGCGCCTCGCCATCGAGGAGGCGCTCCGGGTCATTAAGAATCCATTAAGAGTTTTCCAAACTCGGGAAACTAAATATAAACTAGGCAGCCGCGCGATGCTGGGCAGGTGGCGTCTCGAGCAGATTGTCCGAGATGGGGGAACGCGCCATTCTGCGTTCGGGGCAGGGTTTCGACGCTGATGGAAGAGAAGGACCGTGGATTCCGTGGATCGCGGTATCTTTGGTGATGTCAGCGCGCGTGCAAGGCGGTGAACGAAAACACCGTCTTTTTCGTGAAAACATAATGGTTATGGGACGGGACGAGTATCGGTCGAACGTTGGTATTAATCGTGCGTGGCGTACGGTTAAAAGGAAAAGATGAATGTTCCCGGTCTCTGTGGAGTCCCATTAGGTGCGTCCCGATAGGAGACGTCTAAACGTCCGAATGCCTGACGTCTTGTTCGTGAAAGAGCGAATCGATGACGAGTGAAAGTTCACTTCCATCCTCCTCCCCGTGATCGACGCTGTACGATCACAGGAAGAAACGGGGACTTATCTGGTACGAGAGGTGAAAGTCTTCCCGGGGACACGGTAGGCGGGGACGCGGGGGATCTCGGGTTGGCTGGTTTAATTGAAAACCGTCCGAAAGAGGCCTTCAAAAGTCTTACGCGGCGTACGATCTTTCTACGATCATTTTATGGATGTACCATTCTCGCGAGTGTGTATACGTACACGTGAGCGTTCCTCTTTCTCGTTCCCGGTGGATTAATCATCTATTCACGTACGGCCGCGGCTTTGTCCTTCGACGACAAAGTCCTCACGATATTCTCACATATTCTCGACCTAGAAACGATCCACGGGCATTGCGCGTTTCCGAGATGTTACGGCCCGCCGTTTGTCTCCCACGGGCGACGACCGGCTCTCGCGATGGACATTCCTTTTCGACTTTTCACGCGCGTCCCGGCCTATTTGCCCCCCCCCCCCTCCCCTCCCCGCGCGCTCCGTGTGTGCGTCCCATGTCGATGGTTCTCGTAAGCGGGGGTCGTTAATCGGTTAATCACTGTTATTCGTCGCGTAGACACCGGAAGTCTCGCGATACACGGAGGTCACGGTTAACGAGGAAAGTACACGTCTCGAACGTAATGTTTAATGCGGACTGTGAAAAAAAAGAAGACAAACGTCGATCCGCCGGCGAAAAGGGTTCAGAGGGTTAATAAGAGTCGGCGATACAACGTCGGTGGCATTACGCGCACGCGACAATCGTCGAGGAAATTAATATCCTCGATTTCACCCTCGAAACGTCCGTCCTGTCCGTCCGTCCGTCCGTGCGTACGTACTGTTATGCTGTACGCTTATATATTTTGCTTTTATTATTATTATTTAACCGCCTCGAGGGACCGATCTTCTTTCTCAGTAGCGCAACATATGCACACGCACAAAACCTTATATTTTGTAGTAGCTCGCAGTACGCGAAGATACACGAGAGTATCGAGAGCATTGAGCGTTCTAGTCAGTAGTTCTTTAATTCCTGCGCGCAATACCTAATATAAACTCTATGTTATACCAACGGCGTCGACACCAATACCAAAACTCGCCTCTAGTCCAACGTCCCGGCATAACAGTACGTAACGCTTATTGTCTCATCCCGCGCGAATCCTTGAGTCTTTCGACATTAGAAGCAAAATTGCACGAATTAAACCCCCTGCGCGCGAACTCCGGCTTAACCGCCTTCCCGTTTCCCCTCGAGCGAACGCCGGAAACGCGTCAGTGGAGCGGGATCTTGTTGACGCTAATCAAAGGAAAATCTCCCCGTAAAATGGGCGAATTTGAATCGTAGAAAAAAGAGAAAAAGAAGCGGGAGGAGAGTCGGGGGTGGGGGCCGGAGGCGCACGGAGCGCTACGTTATGTTTTCGAGAGGACAGCGTCAGGTGCGTGGCCACCGAAAACAATGGACGCCAACTTGACCTCTGCGCTAAACCATTACGGGCCAGCGTACGACTAATGAACGGTTACTCGTCAATGGGACGATTCCCCCATTGTGTGATCGCTGGCAGTGGCGCGCATGGGGCTGCGGGCGGAAACCCCATGCTGCCTTTGCTTCCTCTGGGATGAGTTTGACGTACGAGTATCGTTCGTGGGACCCCTTTTTTTCGATTCAACGATCTCTCTCCGTGCATCGTGCGCGTTGTACCCTCCGTCGCTCCCCGTGGACACTTGGGTGTCGTTTGCGGAAAACATCCGAGGCATGATCTCGTTGCTCTCCCGTCTGCTGCTCTCCTCGTGAAAATAGGGAGGGTGGCGTCGTAT
Source organism: Pemphredon lugubris (assembly GCA_933228935.1). Classification (NCBI taxonomy): domain Eukaryota; kingdom Metazoa; phylum Arthropoda; class Insecta; order Hymenoptera; family Crabronidae; genus Pemphredon; species Pemphredon lugubris. The sequence goes on along the minus strand of OW121817.1, from coordinate 23,791,500 downwards.
TGTTATTATCTTCGTTTGCGGTAATGCCACTTTTGCCGTTGGATACGCGTCGGATCGTTGCTCCTTTATTCGTACGTCACCGTGTAATCGGTTATGGTTTTACGTTTAATTCTCGTGCCATCGGTGGTACGACGGTGTCAAATTTCATACTGTAGATTTCTGCGTCGATTACCGGAATATTTGTCTGGTCCGAAACGCGTCGCGTCCTCGTTTCCCATGCGATGCGCGCGCATTTCGACTCGAGGACAGAGATTATCTCTCGACGATCTCGAGATCTATACAAATTTCTGTGTCGCGCGTTCTGTCCTTTCATAATTCTTTCCCCGTGGCGGGTCCGACAGTCGATGTATCTCGCATGGGAAAAACGGTGAGGGATGGAAGAGGGATGAAAATATCTCCCGGATTGGTTGTCGCGGTAAAGAGCTCGAAGGTCGTGCCCCGAGGAATAGGAGCAAAGTATCTGGTCGGTCAGCAAGAAACACCCTGATTCCCATAGGGATCGGAGAGGAAAACATGTCGTTCGGGGACCCTCCATATGTCACGGGATGATGCTACCCTTATGTCAGGACGCTCTCTCCTGCCTTCGTCCGTCCCGCGCAAAAATGCGGGGAGAATTCCGTGGGAGTGTGCGCGTCGGTAATCCAAAGGTTGAAGGAAGAAAGAGGCAGGAGATAATCCGGAAGTGGCGACTAGAATTCCACGAGGACGAATCGGTTCGTCGCTCGCGAGCTTTTTTTTCCCCCATAGAGAGGCTTCGAAACGACAAAGGATCGCGGAAGGTGGGCGACGATGGAGTAGGAGGAGGTGTAATCCAAAAAGACGAGAAATTTTATCGCCTCGGTAAGGAGAAATAATTTCGAGAGTACGTATTCCGTGTAATACGCGCCAGAGGGCTGTTACGAGACGGGGAGAAGCTTGATAATGCGCCGGGGCTACAAAATAGAAACGCAGTCCTTTGAGAAATAATTTCGTTTCGAGGAACTGCCGAGGACGGAGACTGACAAAAGCATTTTACCCGCGCGGAGCTTGAAACTTTTCAGTCGAGAACTTTCGTTCGCCTGTATTTATTGGATAAAGTAAGTACGCGTCGCCCGCGGGAAGAGGTGGAGTGTGGGGGTAGAGAGACATTGGGAGAGAGAGCGAGCTAGAAAGCGAGTGTCTAGTCGACTTGCCTCGTCGTCAGTTGCAATTTAACTTTAAACATTAATATTCGCGGTAATTAAAAAGTACGAGACGACACGCGGTACGTAGTACGACGAGGTCGTTTTTATCGATTGAACGAGGTATAATGAGGATAGGGAAAGAGAAAATATAAAACTCGCTAGCGGTAATTACTCTAGCCCGCGTAGATAGCGGCGCGATTCAGATTTGAAAAGAGCGAGAATCATCGAGTCGCGTCGTATTTTCGTAAAGCCAATATCAATCGAGAGACAAGGTTCTTGTGTCTCGGGCCAAGTACCAGTACACCGAGAACTTTTTAATTACGTCGAATATTTGGTAGGAAAGGGTTTTCCACGGATGCTTGATTTACGTAGGGCTCGGTAAGTCGAAACGTCTCCCTTCCGGGTTACCCTCTACGCCATCACCGATAAATATGGACATGACTAACAGTCGTAATTGTAAATTATCTCAACGTATATAAATTCGAAATTCCGCCTCACCGTTTAAAATACTAAGAGGATTAAAATTCGATCTCTTCCCCTCGGCCACGGATACCCGCGCAACGTTATTAATGCTGGTCGTTAAAAAAACATCCGACCGCAATAAACAGCGGTAATGACGTGCCGAACTCCTCGGGGTGGTCCGCGGGGTCGACGGCACGGTATTCGAGGAAGTTATCCGCTGGTTCCAAATATAGAGCAAAAGATCCGCGAGAGAGGAGAATGCCGCGAGGAAAAAAGGAGGAGGGAGGGGGAGGAGGGGAAAAGAAGAAGCGGCGGAGAGAAACGATAATTCGAACGAGAGGAAACGAGAGCCATATGGCCCACTCTCCGCGCGGAGCGTGTGCCTATGCTAGGAGCAACTACCAGTGGAGCGACTAGGTAGTAGTAGAAGAAGTAGGAGAGGTAGGAGAAAGAAGCGCGAGACGGACAGGAGGGAAGTCGAAAGTTTTGGGCAACCCTCGCGGTGAAATATAGGGCCGGGTGGGTAGGCCTCGCGAGAAAAGTTACGAGGCACGTGAGACTCTCGACGAAACATTATTGCCACGAAAGACACAAGTATATCACCCACGCAACCTCGTCTCCTCTTTCTCGCTCCCTCCATCCTCCCTACCCCGTCGCATCCTATTCCCTCTTTTCCGATGGAAACGCGCGGTTCATGGCGTTTAACATAGCCCCGAGGCGCGAACGACGAGGAGCTTATCGTTCAGATTAGAGACGTATAAATTACGACGAGTGGTACGAGCATGAGTCCCACGCTCCTCTTGCCCCACCTCTCCCTCCCTGGTTCCTTCCTACTTTCCCTCTGCTCCCTCTCCCTCGAAAAGAATCCTCTTTTCTTCCTTTCCACGAATGGGGGAGAGAGAATCCACGATAGCGGGCAAACTCTCTCACCGCGGCAAACCACGCGGGAGACCGCTAATGGTCGAACTATTTTGACGCATGTGATCGGGAGTACAAGACGTTTGTCACGGCGCGGCGGCCCCAGGATAAGGAGGGAAACGTGGATTACCATTAGCCTATCACCTGGCACTACGCGCGCTACGCTTTCTTCGTATTCCTCCCACCTCGTTCTCCTCGTCCCTCCCTCCTTCCTTTCGTCCTCCTCGTGTGCCGGGTGTGGCGAAAACCTGATAAAGGTCCGTTCCGTTCCGTCGGGTCTCGACGAAGCGTAGAAAAGGAAAAGGAAGAAGAGCGTCGAGAACGGGGAAGGGCCACGAGGCTTTCCTCGAGGATCGCGTGACCGATCGCTGATGGACTTGACGGAGGCCGAGAAGGATGCCATTAGCTTTATCATCGGGGTGCACCACTGAGTCGCATACGGAGACGAAATCCGATAACGGTCTCATAATTGGTTCTTACCTTTTTACCTGGATCCCCCGGTGACTCTTGCGCCGTCCTTTCGGGAATCTCTCCCGTTTTCACTTTCTTCCCTTTTTCGTTTTGTTCTCGGAGCCGAGTTCCCGTTGGGAATTTGTTTGTCGTGTCGATTAAACTTAATCGCGTACACTGGTTAGCTTGGCGGGCAGAAAATAATGAAACGGGGTAGAGAGAGGGTGGGAGAGAAATAGATAGGAAAGGATAGCGCGATCGCGGAAGCAAATAGGTGATTACCGAAGAACGCAGATAAGCGGAGAATTTTCCCCTCTTTTTATTTCTTACACGCGTACAACCCATGTACGTACGTACGGTTTCCTAACTATCCGCTTCCTTTGCGTGAATCGGGCGATGTTATAAACGCGCCATACCAGCCGAGACCGGCAATTTTCACAGCCCCGCGTAATCTCTTGGCCAGAAAATCGAACAAGACGCCGCTCCGCTCCGCGCCGCGCCGCCGCGGACGGTATATAGCCGGCAACTATTTAACTTGGCGGTACTTTACCACCGAACCGTGCAAGTTTTACGGACGCCTTAACCCCATAAATCTCGAGCCGTGAAAACGCGCGCGCGAAGGATCAGTTTGACGGGGGAGCTGCGAGGAGATCGATCGATTAAAAACCTTTAACGCTCTGCCTGGCAGCAAATTGAATTTGAATTTAAATCGGTGGAACGCGCTACGCGCCGCGGCATTAACGCTCTGCGTACGTTCTTAATTAACCTCGAAGGAGAATCGATCCATCGTTTCGGCTTCACGCTCGCCCGTCGCGCGGCACACCATTTGCCCGTAGTTCGCGCGACTCACTTTCACCCAATGGTAAAACGACTGCGAGTATACCTGTGAGTTGCGAAATCCCTCGCTGTTCTACGCGACGATATCGCGCGGCTTCTATTTCCACTGTGCCGGGTCGAAGGGGGAGAAAAGGTAGACGTGGGACGGTTGATAGGTAACGATTCGCGCGCACGCGTATCACGAATGCGCGTTTCGCGCGAAATTCCCTTATATTTTGTTTATCAGTACGGCGAAGCATAAATATTTGGTCCGCGCGTTTACAAGCGCACGCGGGGGCCGATCGAACGTATAGATTCGCCCAATGGGCAGGTACAATATAAACACCGATAAACCGTTACACATGTTTTAAAGGTCGCGCGAACAATTGCGCGCGGGGAGGGGGGGGGCTCGTTAATTAAAACGACGAGAGGCCCGACCGTCGTTATGAAGCCTATTCTCCAAAGTTGTTAATCAGCGAGCGTATTTTGCGCATCGCCCCCCGATCTCGCGCGGGTGTGTCTATATTCTTTTTCGCGTTACGGATGAGCCGATATTAAGTCGTTGAAGTACTACGCGTTTCCGTCCCACGGCGAACCTCGATTTCGCCGGGGGAAAACAAAAATACCGAGCGGTGAGGCGGATTGCGGTCCTCGACGGCGCCTACGGGTGGCATTATTATTTTTAATTACACCCCGAGAGGGAGAGAGAACGAAGAGGAGGGGGGAGGAAGCCGCGGAGAAACAACGCGAGTTGCACCTAGTGCCGAGACGCCAAAAAAAAAACAATTGTATTATTCTCTCTCCGCGTCGCTCTTTTCCAGACGGCAAGCGAGATCGCGAGACGGAGTTTAGGAAAAAAAGGAGGAGAGGGAGAGAGGAGGAGAGAGAGAGAGAGAGAGAGAGAGAGAGAGAGAGAGAGAGCGTTGGATGAACGAAAGAGCAAGGAGGAACGTTCTAAATTCAAAGGGCTGTTTTTAAATTCGTACTACCGCAGACCTACCGCGATAAAACCGGTGAAGGAGAGAGAGAGAGAGAGAGAGAGAGAGAGAGGACGGTAGGCAGGATCCTTGGAAAATAAATCTAGCCACCGTGCTCTTCGTAGATCCGTTGGATTCCCCGTCTCTCTCGCTCTTTCACGGACGAGCTCGTACGTACACAGAGGCAGGCACGGTCTCGCTGCCAGTCGTATAGACCGCCTCCTTAAATTCATCGGAAATAGAATTTGTCTCGCAGACGTCTTTTGCGGTCCGTCTCCCGCGACATCGAGCCCACGATAAAAGAAAAAGTTTTGCGGAGAAAAATACCGGGTTCGTTCGGGGCAACGTGGCGCCCGGAGAGTTTCGGAAAAATAAAAGTGAGCGCGTCGTGTTCGGAGCGGCGATCGTCCAAGGTATAATAATTTCGAGGAACTTTCCCACCCGCCCTCTGCCCCCCCCCCTCGCATTTGCTCTATATATTTTTTTCCTTTCTCCTCTCCAGTGTATACGTCTTCCCTTTGTTACGTTTACGAGCCTCCTCGGATCCGAAGTAAAACCCTCGCCCTCTGCCACTCTTCTACACTCCCCCTCCCCTTCCCGTTATTTCTCCCACCCTCTCTCTCTCTCTCTCTCTCTCTTCCTAGTACGTCAGTGAAATAAATCCGTATATTCCGGAGGGTCTTAAATTCAACCGGAAATAGAATTTGTCCCGAGGCAGACACGGGAGCCAATGGCGCGAGGAAAGAGACGAAGAAACTCGAGAAGATGAGAGAAAGCTGAAAGGGGGGAGAGAGAGAGAGAGAGCGAGACGGGGTGAGACTCGCATAGAGAAAAAGAGAGGCGGTGCGCTTATCTGTGAGAGAATTCGCTTCGAACGACGAAAGAGAGGAAGCGAAACTAGGAAGCGAGAAGCAGCTTCCACGTGCCCCGTCCATCCTGCCGTGGCTGATCATCGTTGAGAAAGGAAAACACGGGGGCGAGGGACGGGGGGGGGAGAGGGAGAATTTAATTTTCCCCCCCTCAGGAAAGCGAAAACAAGCTCCGGCTGATTTACGATCGGGATCGAGATGTTAAAATATTCGTGCTGTATTTTACGAGGAAACGGGCGAGAGACGGGTACCGGCGAAATATCGCGGAGATTCGAAGACGAACGAGCGCCGGCTTAATTCGGATTAAAATTTTAAATATCGGCCTCGCGTTTCCTTCTAACGAAACCTCGAAGAGGAACGACAACGAGAACGCGCCCGCCCTGGCTCGTAATAATCGCGATAAAGGCGACGGGAGAAGAAAAAAAAAAGAATAAGAGGAAGAAGGAGAAGAAGAAGTGGTCGTTAGAGGTGTACCATCGAACGTCTCGTAGTCTTAGTTGCACCTGTTCGAGTGGTATCAGAGACGGCTTAAAAATTTCACGAGCCTCTCGAGGCAGGCTCCGCTGGCTCCCGAAATCTGCAATTTGGCGGTATCCACCTCCCTCCCCCCACCCCCCAACCCCACCTTCCCCCCCCCCCCCCCCACCCACAAAGTACTTGGAAAGAAAGTCTACGTCGGAGTAGGATAGAAAAAGGTACGAAGAACGAGGCCTTTGCACGCTGAAGAAGGTGGCCAACCACCTCCTGAGTGGCCGACCCGTTGGCAGACGATCCTCGTCGTGTTTACGTCTGCATCGAAGGAAGGAAAACTAAGAAGAAAAGGGAGGGAAATAAAATGGAAAATCGTGGCTTATCAAAGGAAGACTAGATACTCGTCCCACCCTTCCGCACCCCTCCCACCCCCTTCTCCCTCTCTCCTTCTCTCTCGAGACACGGAGAGCTGTTTTCGGCAATTGCTACCGGGTCTTGTCAAAAAGTTGAAAGAGAACGGCTGGTGAAAAGAGGCACTACGGATTTCTAGCTCGACCGTGCCGCGGAGGATGAGGAAGTCGAGGAGGAGGAGGAGGAGGGAGAAAGAGCGAGATAGGTATAAAGAGAGGAGGTCGCGACGCGACGCGGAGGTGGATGCTGAGAAACGAGGAAGGACGCGAGGGGGGAGAACGAGAACGAGAATGAGAACGTGGAGGAGGAGGAGGAGGAGGAGGACATCTTAAATTTTTTACGAGGCCACTCGTGGGCAATGGCAACGGTAGGAGGCAAGCACCGTAGACCTAGGAGGCGCTGCTGAGCTACCACACCACCGCCAGCAGCAGCAGCAGCAGCATTTCACTGAAGTCTGCAATTTCGCGGATGCATCTTGGCTGGTCTCGGCTAGAGCGAGAGAACGGGATGGCAAGGAGGGGAAGGTCTTTGCCCGCTTTAGAAGAACTCCTAAAGCGCGCCATCCACCTCCGTCCCCCCTCCCCCTTCCCCATACCCCCGTCGGTCCACCTTCCCTCTCTACTGTATTTTGGTACTCTAGAATTTCGTGCTTCCTCCGGTCCTCTGCACCGATCCCTCGTCCTCCTCCTCCTCGTCTTCGAACCCTACACCTTTCGGTACGCGAAGCCCTCTATCTCCTCCTCCCTTCTGGTCCTCCTCCTCCTCTTCTTCTTCTTCTTCTTCTTCATCTCCTCCTCCTCCTCCTCCTCCTCTTCGCCTCTCTTCTCCCTTGTTCCTCTCTTTTCGTCGAAGAATGGCGAGACGCCGGCCAGACCCTGGGGCCTGCCAGAGAGAGCGAGATCGACGCGAGCTTTGGTCAAATGAGGACGGAGGGTGTGCTTTCCGCTCTCCCTCTGTCTTCCTCCTCCTTTCCTCCCACCACCCTCCCCGTTCGCTCTGTCTCGCGCGCGCGGCTCTGTATGTGCACGAGGGGGTGAGCGGCGGAGAGGGGAGAGGGAAGGTGAGAGAGAGAGAGGGAGAGGGAGAGAACGAGAGACGGATAAACGCATGGTATTGATCCTGAAACCCCTTTGCCCCTCAACCCACGCTACCTAGCACCCCTTCCACTACGCCAACGAACCCCAAACTTGCGCTCTCTCTTTCTCTCTCTCTCTCTCTCTCTCTCTCTCTCTCTTCCCCTCTCGACTGTACCATCTTTCTTCCCGCTTTTGGTATTCCTTCCCATCTCCTATTTTAAAAGTCGGCTAGATAAATGGCTGGTTTCAGAGACAAACGCGAATCGTGACTAGCTCGTATGCACACCCTCGTGTGTGAGCGCGCCATGCAAGACGACCTTGAACTTGGAATTAGTTTACGCTCCTGAGCATCCTGCGCGCTCTCGTCGTCACGGTATTTTCCTTTTCGTCTTACCGGCGGCAGCGGGGAAAGCGAGTTCACGCCGAGATTCTCATCGCTTCGCGTATTAATTTTACGATCGCTGGGAAACGAGCGAAAAACCCTTCACAGTTTCGGCTTCTTCGCGAGTCAGTGTCGCGAGGGAGAGAGAGAGAGAGTAAAAGGTGGCGGTGGGGGGGGGGGGGGCGTAGGAGTCGCGCGAATAAAAGGAGAAAATTACTCTCCATTCTTCCATGAGCACTCATCCCTGGAATAAGGAACACGAGCCAAAAGCGGTTAGATATCCTTTCACGCCTGAACGCGTGAAACGGTTGTTCGGTATGACGGGCGTCGAGGGGCCGAGGGGTGAAGGGAGGGGAGGTGTGAAACCATCAAAGGGGGCGGAAAAATGTATTTCCTCGGCACGTACCTATCGCGGGGTGTTGTACCTCCGCCCCGAACGATCGATACCGCGTTCCTGCACGCGGTACAGAGAGAAACTCGGTGGCAGAGGAATGAATAATACAAAAAAAAAGAAGAAAAAAAAGCGGGTGGACGAGCAGAAAGCGACGGAGAAGAGGTTCGCGGGAGCCTTTGGTCGAATTCACGAACCGTCCATCTGGCTTCCAACGCGTCATTTGGCACGCTTCGAGAGATATTCGGAGAAACAATGATCCCTGCATAGTCATCGGAGTTAACAGTACAGGTGCCAAACGGTCGTCGATCAGGCGTTAACGACCATCTCGACTGGTACCGGGGCATCGATACACGTTTGGTAGTCGATTTTCCCGAACCCGTCGAAAACGTTGATTGTACTGGCGAAACGGTGGAGGGGGGGAGGGGGGGGGGGGCGAACGATCGGTCACGTTCGCCACAAAAGAACCTCGTTTCCACTCGATGAATTCGGTATACGAGGTCTTGCCTCTGTTCGAGGGGGTACGAGTTTATTCGACTTTATTCGGCCGTTGCTGGGGTGGAAGACTTCACTTTCAGCGGCTCGATGAAAGTAAACCACTCGGTAAAGCCGGGCGAAAGCGTCTCCGAAGTTCCTTCGACCGTCTCACCAGCGTGGATTAACTCGATCGTATCTGCCTGCAGCCTTCGAATTTTTTCGAACCCGACTGTGCGTCGCGTTGTTGCCACGCGACTCGAAATTCGGCTTAAATCTAGATCGTGCGCGTCTCTGGATATTAGGATATCCAGACCTTTTTTTTTTTACTCTATCAAATGTATTTCGGGTCGCTGATCGGGAAATAATTATAGAATTTCTATTCTACTGAGAAATATTTTACGAGGAATCACGTATGTTTGCTTGCTTTAGAAATAGTTTGGAGATCCAGAGTTTCGAAGATGTGGATGATCTAGATTTGTTCCCAAAATTCTCATTTCTCCAGTCGTGACATTCTGTTTCCGGACTGACGATATCGTGATGCGACACCTGACGTATTTTAATTCTCGGGATTTCGAGATGGAGACTATTCTCTGCTTTAAGAATGCAACGTTGAACGATCGGTCTCGGAGGTTCTCTCACTTTGGTACGCAGCGTATCGAGAACGAAGGGAGCGGGAAGCGTTTTAAAAGGCCGTGCGACAGTATCTCGAAAAAGTTCTTGGACCGCGTCCGTTCGAGGTTTGACACGATCGAATCAACCTGACGTCTCAACGCTCGAAACTCGAATTTTTGAGGCGGTCGGCTTTACTCCGATCCCCGCCAACAATTACCATACCGTTCCGCGGTACGTTATACATATTCATCGTTTCGATTCGAAAGAGTCAAATGTTTTCTTCGGTTAAAAGCTTAATTTCCATCGATCGATCTCGAAGGGTTAATTAAATCACTTGGCAAGCGCAAAATGAGCGAAGAGAGTGAAACGTGTTTTTGTACTCGCCACGTACGTTTCGCGTTATTTCGCGCGCGTCCCCGTGCGAAAAAATTTGTTTCGATGGTCCGAAGAAGGGGACGGGTGGAAGTTAGGTATTCCCATCTAAATGTCACTGGGAGGATCGCACGATCCTACGCGTACAGTACGTCCTAACCGTACTCGGATCTTCGCGAGCACCGTTGCAAACGTAAAAAAAAGTAGTACCGTCGCACTGCCAAAAGCACGCTTCATAAATTCCTTCGCTTTACGAATGATTTTAAGGTCCTCGGAAATCGGAAGATGTAACGCGATGTAAATCGGATACGGGAAATGTATAAATAAATTCGTGTCCCGCAACTTAGGGCAAGCAAGAGTGTACGAGAGAGAGAGAGAGAGAGAGTGAGGGAGGGAGTGAGTGAGAGAGTAATAGAGCTTTGGGGTGGAGGGAGATTGTCGCACCAGAACCACAAAAGACTGCGTCTCGTCGTTTCCATGTAGGGGTATCATTAGAGGAGAGTATACCGGAAAAACAAACGCCCTGCATTCGCGTAAAAAAGCGACAAAAATAGAGTTGTCGAGCTACCTAGCTGGTGCGGATCAGGGAAAAGGGTGTAGGGGTGGGGTGGGTTGGGGGGTGCCTGAAGTTGGTTGCGCCCAAAGGGAAAAAGGATGTTTCCCAGATTTTAATTAATGCGGTTCATCTTTGTTTCTTTCAGACGAGGCAGCCTGCGGAGTCTCACGTCCGCGGGAGGTTCGAGCGACGACGGCGACGGAGCCACGGAGGTGTGGGAGGAGCGGAAAGGGAAGGAGGAGAAGGTGAAAAGGGGGAAAATAGAAACCGAGGATCGTGACGAAAAGACGGGGGAGGAAGCGCGACGAATCTCGCCTCGTCATTAGGGGAAGCGCGCGACCCTTTATAGGTGAAGAGGACCGAGGGAATGAGGAGAGAAATCAAATTTCCTGATATCGAAGTGCGCGCTGAGTAATATCGCGAAATTCAAAGCGGCCTAAGCGTGTATCGCCACAACGATGTTCGAAGGGCCTAAAAGCAACCTAAACCCGATGGCATAGACGATATATTCGAAGATTTCGATCGAGAGAATTAAAAAGTATCTCAAAGCTACGTAAAGCGAAGAAATACCGATTTGCCTTTATCATACAATAATCGTCCCGTCCGAAGAGAGAAGGACCGATAGTTCCATTTACCTCGCGAGGATACTTTTCGGATAGAGCGAGAACCGCCAACTCTCCGGTGTACAGGACGCCTAGGTAAAGGCTCCACGACCTGGAGCAGGAGCAAGAACAGGAGCGTGAGGAAGAGGAAGAGGAAGAGTAAGAGGAAGAGGAAGAGGAAGTGGAAGCGGAAGAAGGACGAGGCGGGTCTCGTTGGCGTCGTTGAAACTGGAGGAGTCCGGAGGCCGTGAGGGGTGGTGGTCGCTGCGCGTCGTCGTCGCGTGACGTGCGGGAAGAGCAGAGGCGAACGCGTGGTGGAGGGATGAGGAGGAGAGAGTGACGACGCTGCCGGTGCTGCAGCCTCGCACAGATCGTGAGAGGACCGGCGGCCCCACGGTGGGGCTGCGATAAGAATGGCCCCCCACAATATGGCGGGCGTAGCAGGCCTCCTAGCCACCTGCGCCGCCGCTGCCGCATCCGCTGCCCACCTTCTGCCGTTGCTGCTGTTGCTGATCTGCCCGCGAGGGACCCACGCGGAACAAGGTAAGCCGCCTACCAACGGGCACACCACCTCTCCTTTACCGCCTCTACGCCGTTCCCCGTCGCTCTATCCCGCGGATCGTCCCGCGGAATGATGATAGTCCCGGGCGACACCCCGGGACACGATATACTCTCGCGATTGCTATTCTCCTTCTGTATACTTAGCCAGATGCGTACGATTAAGCTGTACGCGACCCGTGTTTCCGCTAAACCCGCTTTCCTTCGCCGAATGATGATTCAGGTGGAAAAGAGGGGGCTGGCGGGAGAGAGTCTCCCGACACGCGAGAAGGCTTTTTCAATCGATAGGTAGACCACGTCATTATTAGTAGTACCCGTCGCGAGCTTGTCGCGCAAAACTTGGAACGCGATGCGCTTTTGTCCCTCGACAGCGGGTAGAGTCGAGTGGGGTCACGATCGATAGATTTCGCGGTGGGACATGACTCGACCTCGATCGTTGACACATAAATAAGTTAATTAGCCGTCGGTGGTAGACGGGACTTGGTAGAAATGCCGTTTGCCGGAGATTCGGCTTGTTTGCTTCCTAGATTCTCCGCCGTAGTCCCTCTGGTGGATTCGGTTGCCCCAAGGATATAACGCGTGTGCGGATCCCTCTCGATTGCTGCCCCTCTCTCTACGTTTGCGTATCCGTCTATTCCCGCGTCGAGCTGGATCGAAGTCGATCGAGCTCTCGATATATCCTGTGTATTTTGAAAAATACACACACGCTTCCGATCGATCTAGCCATCATCGCCGTTAATGCGACGATCTTACCGAATTGTTATTCGTCGCGGATGAAGCAGCCGCGTTTCCCACGTATTTACCGATTCCTGACAAAATCGATATGCATTGATATGCACGCTCGGTTCGAGCGAAGATGCGAGGGAGGAGAATCGACTGGGGGCTACCCAGAGAACTTCCTCGATGCTAGCCAAGGATATATGTATAGAGCCCTCGAACGTAGGCGACTTAATCGGTATTCTCGTGGCCCCGGTGCAGCGATATTTGCCAGAGATTCGATCTGTACTCGACGCCCTTACCGAATATTTGCTTGGCCCCGTGAAAACTCACTGGGGAATCTCTCTCGACGATCCGCGGCTACTTAAAAGCAAGACGCTCTAATGCCTCATTTGACAAACTAAAAAAGGAACTTTAGTTAAGACGAATTATCATCAGCGATTTATAACTCTTAGAGTGGTACGCTGAAAAAAATCATACGATCGATACGTACACAGTTACGGAGGATGATACAGATAATGTCGTCTACGGTAGACTCAAGATTACGAAAACAACATATAGCTCCGTTTTCATTCAAATGGAGCACACCGTATAAACGATTCTTCACTGGATTTTGAGAATATTGGTTAAAACGTGCAAGTTTTACGCGAGCAACGAGCAACATTGCGCGGAGCACTACTACCTAGCATCTGGAAACAGAAATTAAAGCCGGAAGTGTTAAAACGTTAAACCAGGCCAGATTTCAATTCGACGGGCAAGCCACCCTTCGGTCTAAAAATACTTAACGTACGATTTATCCTCGTTAAAAAACATCAACTGCAGGGAAAAGGAAAAGAATAGAAATTACCGCAACGTTTAGCTACGGGGCCGTGCCACGCTTGCCGGGACGATCCTAAACTCAACCACGCGGAACTTACGTACGAGCTCACCGCGTCTACCTTGACTCTGTCGGGGCCACGTATTATTTTTATACGACCCGTCTCGTCGACTCTGTCGTAACGACGAGTTCTACCCAAACTGCTCGATCAATCTACGCGTCTCGCATTTCTAAAACGTAGCCACCGCCAAAGCCATTGCGCGGCGCAATAGTTTACCGAGACAATCAAGGCGAATTCGATCGAGCAATTTGGAATTACTTGAGCGACACTGATCAGTATCTGCATATCGGTCCACGATACCCACGCAATTAGAGGCCCGCGTAATTTTGATTGATATCGCGTGTGTACGTTGCCGACCGAATCGTTAGCGCCGAGAGACAAGATGATCAGCGTTTAACGTTATTCCTACCACGAACGGTCGAACGGCAGTTTCTTAAAATTCGTCTGGAATAGAAATTTCCTACTTACTTGGTTATCGGTGGATATTCGTCGGACTAATCGTGGATCTTTGAGATCTAAATATTGCGGTACGTTTGTACACCGAAGAGAGAGAGAGAGAGAGAGAGAGAGAGAGAGAGCGAAGAGAATCAAACGCGCGCTGGCTGGCCGTAAAATCGTACGGACTATAACTTGGTTAAACAGAGTCGAGGTATCCATAAATTTGTTATTCGGCAAAGATTAAAATTCGAGCGCCACTCCGGAATTACCTACGCGCACGACAGTTAGGTTTCCTGGAGATGATCGGGGTGAGCTACCCGAAACGTTTTCCATATTTATGCCGAGAAAAGAGCCTAGCGCCTCGGGGTTCTCGATGCCTCCCCCCCCCCCCCTCTCTCTCTCTTCGACTCCCTCTCGACCGGAATAACGATAATTTCGTAATGTGGGCCAATCTTCCGAATTGCGGGATCGTTCGAGGTGGTGCCGGTAGTTAGTGCTCCGGGATTAAAAGGGGATCATTTCGACGCTCTTCGAGACAGAGGAAAGAGTGGAGGGGGATGAGAGAGAGAGAGAGAGAGAGAGAGGGCGGCAGGAGAGATATACGGGACGCCTCCCCGAAATTGAGCGGCAAACTCAACGGAGCCTGTTTACTCTACGTGAGGTGGATTCTGGATGGACTCGAAAGGGTCTTCTCCGTGGATTGCGCGCGATGCATGCACGAACGATACCGCACACGCGAGTACGAGAACTCGCGCGTCCTTGCATAGATCTCTCGCCACGAACACCGTTAGGATCGTGAAGGAAGAACAAATATTTCGTTGAATTTCCCTCGTGCTTCGCGATCGTGAAAATATTTCGCAGCTTCGATAGCGAGTTCGAGAGATAGCGGTCATCGCGTTTAAGTCGAGTAATCTGGAATTTTTGTTAAATCGTTTTTGACGAGCTATAGCTTCCTTTTTAGTTATGACGACGGAACCGTCGAACGATATTGCTCGAATAATAAATTTGTTCTGCTGAAATTTTGCCCAGGTAAATCTAAAGAAATATTGTGTTTACGCTTACCGCGTATGGGTAGCAACATTTTTCATTACTTTCCTGGTAATTTTAATCACGATTGGAATAAACGTTGCGATCTTTCGACGCAGGTAGAGCGCTACGCGTAACGCGGCAGTATGAGCATTTAATTTGAAAAAGTTGCCATTTTGACTGACATAATTAATAACGGAGAACCGTTACTAGCAGTAAATGCGTTCCGAACGTCCAACGATTTGCACGCGTGAATTAATATTAATTTACTATTTTGGGTTAGTCTACCGCAGCTACACGGTTTAGATGTCACATATGTTACCTCGCGGAATGGCGCAATCTGCCACAGCCATGGCAACTCCGACCATTCTACTTATTTTTTTTTCATGTTGTAAGCCCTCTCCGTCTACACCGTTATACCGCGCGCGCTTATATTCTTGCCTCTAAAGACATTATTATTACAAAATGGAACTAGTATAAATCAGTGGTTGTCAACCACACCAGGCAGGTCGTAACAAATTCCCTGTCTATCCGCGAAAAAGTGAATTCACGTAACTATAGAATTCATTTTATAAAATTGAATTCATTTTATAAAATTGAATTTAAAAAATGAATGTCTAAAATACTCTCGTAAACGGTGCTTTTTTAATTTCTGCCTTAACGATCTGCGAAATATTTCTTCCATTTCAATCGGTTCGCGGGTGTTAACGAGATTAAAAACCGAGATATTAGCGTGTAACTAATCGGCGCGGCGGTGCGTTGTAACGTTATAGACACGCGTATTTATATTCGTCGACACGCTCGCGATTTTCGTCGAAAGACATTTTCGGGATCCTCGGGGTGGAGATCCGCCGACCATCGTTGATTCCATAGAGGACTATCCTCGCGGCAAGTTTCTGCACTGTAGTCCTTTGGGAGTTCCCTCGGTACGTAACGCGTTTAATGGAACTTCCCAAGGATACGTTCCCAGTGGACCGTGTCTGCGCAATGGAGACGGCTAACTTCGTTTCCCTCGACCTGCGCGAAACCCGAGCTTCTCGTTACCCTTGCCTATTCGATACCCTCCGCCTCATACCTTACCTCTTCCTCGGCTTCTCCCGTTATATCTCTGAATTTCATTCTTCGACTCGATTTCTCAGAGGTCGACCACTCGTATTACCAGCTCCTACTCGTCGTCGCGCCACCTGTAAACAGAGGATTCTCTACGGTCAACGGATATACGCGGGTATTTTATCAAATGAGAATCCCTGCATGGAATATACGTATAACACGTACGCGTATATCGTGTACATACTCGAGAGCAATTTTTTTCCCCGGGAGTATACGCGAAGAGCCGTGGAGAGCTTCGTTTCCGAAAAATTTGATTCGTTCTCGCTCGTTTCATCAATGCGGACAGAGAGCTTCCTCGAGAGTCCTCCGGCGATCGAATGCGGTAATGCCATAGTCTAAATTCGATTACCTCTCGTAGCAAGAAGTGCCTGGGTTTGCGCTACGGTACTGGATAGGTGCTCTATTACCGTCTCCACCCTGGACCCTCTCGCTCTCTCCCTTTCTCTTTCTCCGCTTCCTTCCCTTCGACGATTTCCCTCTAACCGTGGGCCCGTAACGGATGCACGCTCGCGGATGCAGAGGGGAGTCGTAGAATTGGCAGATCGTCTAATACGATTTTGACGCACGTGCTCTCTCCGCGTACTCTGTATCCCGTGGGAGTCAACGATTTTCACCAAATAGAAATGGCCTACCGAAGACACCGAAATATAATTCAAAATTTTCCTGCTTCGGGGATATCGCCGCGCCGGTACACGATATCAGCTTCTTCGCGTTATTCTTTCGTATCTAAGTAGCGTGACGCTGATATTCTCTCGTGCGATTTCATCGAACGAGACTGTTAGAGCACATTATAGAATATATTCTGATCACCATAACGAAACCTACTATAGGATTAAATATTTCGAATTAAGGCGCCACAAATTAATATGTATTGACGGCGCGACCTCTGTTTAACTATTCTCTCGTCGTTTGCTCCGACTTCCTCCTTCGATTGTAACCACCTACGAAGCAACGCGTTGCGAGAACTAGTTCGAATAAAAATCTGTGTCTTACATCGCAAAGAGTGATTATCAATTGGAGAATGAAAAGTTCCTTACTCCAAAAGAGACAAGGTCGAACGTTAAACCCCGAAACTCTCTATTCATGTCTCGGTCGTGGCTACAGGAACCATTCCACGGTATCGCGGTATCACCCGGTTAAAGGAGGAAGCCTGGTGGTACCGGTGAACAGCGAGGAACGAAACGAATTCGTTCGACGGATACGGTATCTCGGCGGTGTGGCGGCTACGGGTCTAGCCGATATCCAAGACTGTGCGCGACCGTGGCTCGGGCAGCGGTAAAGGCAGCAGGAGCAGGAGGGAAATCTTCTCGGGAGCAGGTCGAGCCAGGGAGGCAGTCCTCTCGAGCAAACTCGATTGCCTCCACGAAAAGGCAGAAAGACTCGTTCGGGCTCCTCTCGTGGCTTCGAGTCTCCTCGTCGTTTGCTTCTCTCCTTCCTCTTTCGGGATCTCTCTCTCTCTCTCTCTCTCTCTCTCTCTCTCTCTCCCTCTCTCCCTCCTTCCCTCCTCGTGCCCCTCCTTCGAATGCGTCGCCACGGTTCCCTCCTGGCAATTCTCTTTTCCCTCTTATTCTTACACTGAGGCCACGGTGAGTAACAGACGCGGCAACGCCGCAGGAATGCCCGGCCAGCCCACCGCCGTGCATACCTGTACAGCCTACTACTCCGGTCCAGGTAGAGCCGTACCAACCGAGCCTGGGCAGCATCCTATCGGCCTGACAAGGACGGACCGAAACTTGCCCCCTGCCGGCCGAGGGACGAGGAGCCCGTAGGAACGCCGGATAGAGAGAGGAGGACGGAGAAAGCGTGCGTGCCCGCGCCGCGAGTTTGTATGCGAGAGACAGAGAGATTCGTGCGGTGGACGAGAGAGAGATAGAGAGAGGGAGAGAGAGAGCGAGGTTGGTGCGTACCGTGTGGACGCCGCGAGTATGTACCTCCGTCCACTCGTACGTACACGCGTGTATAGTCACGCGCGTGATTGCGTGCGTGCGTGCGCTCGACTGTCTCGGCTCTTCTCACGAGAGCGCGCGTACCGTACGTGTGTCCATGATTCTTCTTCCTCTTCTTCTTCTACTCGTGCTTCTGCTCGTTCTTCCTCCTTCTCATGTTTCTCCTCTTCTTCTTCTTCTTCTTCTCGTGGTGTCCTTTGTACGCGCCTATGGGTGCGCGCTGTCGCGTCCATGCCCCGAGAACGCTGAGTGGGACGAGGAGAGGAAAGAGAGACTGCGAGAGAGAGAGGGAGAGAGAGAGGAGTGGAGAGGACCTTACGGTTTCGCCAGGTGTGTGCGTGCGTCCGCGGAGGAAAAGATCACACGGACGAATGTAGGCTACTCTCATTGACCGAGCCCGAGCAAAGTATGGCTCGCCTCCTACGTAGGAGAAACTGAGACGGAGGAATACGGGAGAGAGAGAGAGACGTGGAATCCTCTTGCCGATCTACCCGATCGAGAGAAGAGACGATCCTCAAACGCAAACGAAACCGACGATTCTCTCCCGGTTTACGGGGCGCGCGCGCGCGCTCCCTCCGCACGACGACGCGATCCTCGATTAACTTTAACGTCCGAAGGAATTTTGCGAAGAGCGGTACCCGCGGCCTCGTACAGTTATCTTAATCCACCGGGGCTGGATTATTTTATTCGCTTCTACTGCCTCTCGAGCGTGCTCGCGTCGTTGCGTACCGGGAACGGCGTAAAATTCCTTTGCTCCAGATCCCACGAATCGATCGTCCAGTCTCCATATCTCTCTCTCTCTCTCACTCCTCACGTTGACGATTAAACTGCGATACATATTTTGACCTCAGACGTCCGCGCCCATCCCTGCCACAGGAGGCCCCGTTTCGCCCTATCGGGCACTGATTTAAATATTCGATATCCTCGCTGAAGCGCAATATCCATCCCCGTCATATCGGGTCACAAAGGTCCGGTATAACGGAGAAGCGGTGGCGAGATTAAAAATCAATAGGTTGTCTAAAAACCTCTCCCATCGCGAGTGCCAGGGGGGGAGGGGGATGTTGATCGGGACAAAACCGCGCGGCGCTCCCTTTACCTTTAACGTCAGTCTTATTCGGTTTTCGCGGTACGGAGAGAAGTCATACCTATCGACGGTGGGTTCGCGCCGCAACCGCCGCAATTTCTCTATCCGGCAAAAGCGTCGCGTCGTCCGCGTTGTGGTCCCTTTGCCGGGCAAAAGCAGTCGGTGACTCCTACCTCCCCCGACGTTCGATTCGCGGCGAATAAAAGACAAATAAACTCGTCGGGATAACACGATGGAAAGCGAAATAAAACGCGTCCGGGATTTTATAAAACAAAAAAGAGAAGCGGTTTAACCGCGACGATTGACGACGAATATCTCCGGGCTATGTATTTGTAACGAATTTCCACAGAATTTTAAAGGGTTGTGTCGTGCGTGCGTGTGTTATATCGTAGCGCGTGGGGCAGAAGGGTTGGGGAGGGGGGTGGTTTGAGGGGGCGTGCAACGCGGAAAAAGACACGCGCGGCGCAGCGCTGGGCGTACGCGTAACCCGGCGCAAAACGAGCATCGCGCTGCGAGACGAAACGCGATATGCACGCACCGGGAACACGAGTGAGCATAAATTTTAATCGCCGAGAAAAATCTCTCGAGCCCAAGGTACGGCGCGAGGGAGTAGGGGCGAAGGAGAGAGAGAGAGCGAGAGAGAGAGCGCGTGTGGCTTGATAAGGAAAGGAGGAGACGGGTATAGAGTTATATGTATAGAGAAGTTAGGTATGCCGAGGAGTAAAACGCTTCGAATAGCGGGGTCCCAAGTAAGTGCGCCAGGGACGAGCATATCCGGGGCCCGGTATTACGTATTTCTCGCTTTCGAGCCTTCCTAGCTTGCCAGACACTGCCATGCTCCGCCGATGATACCCCCTTTGCATCGGGTACTCGGCTTCCGTTGCCATTAACGATACTTTCTTATCCCTGCCTTTTATCCGTCTGCCATGGGGTATCGTCTCGAACCCCCCCGCCCCCCGTGTAAGTGCCTCGCTGACCCGCGAATTATTTACGGGCCGATCTTCCGGGAGCCTAAATACGTAACGAGCTTGATACCGTGCGCGTGGAGGAGGGGGCGGGGAGAGCGTTTCGTGCGACGCGACGTGACGGACAAACTCGTCGTTCCGATGGAAAAATAATACGGAAGAGAGGAGAGAAATGTATACCGAGCGGAGCGTATATCCGAGTGGATATCGGTACAACATTTTATACGTATTCGTATTCTCCGCTCCCCCTTCGACCCCTTCGACCCCTTCGACCCCCTCTTATTCCCATCTCTCTTGCTCTCCCCCATTCCTGCCATACCTCTTTCCCTCTTGCTCGCTTTTCTTCGATTTCCTCCCCCGTAAAGTCTCTCGAGGCGTCGCGACGAGGGCGTGAGCGTCGGCTGGTTACATTTCCTAGCAGACCATTATTTCTCTCTTACACCCACGCCGCAGTAAGGCCTCACGAACGTGGACCCACCACTGACGCGGAGCCGGCACAGACGTACGTACGTATATGTGGCGCGAGCGCGCGCGCGCGCACACACAGGTAGACCGCATTTTCTCCCTTTTTACCCCTGCTACTACATTACCTTTTCCGAGCAGGGAGTTAGGAGGGGTGTCTCGCTGCATATTAATGAAAAATTTGTTACTTCCCTCCGTCATCCAGCACCTGCATCTGCAGAAACGGGCGGATCGAGGGGGACGGAGGGTGGAGGGAGAACCTTCTCCCTCTCTCCCTCGTCCTCTTAACCGCTCTCTCTCTCTCTCTCTCTCTCTCTCTCTCTCTCTCTCTCTCTCTCTCTCCCTCCTTTGTCGCTTCTCCATCTCTTTTGGGTCGCGTCGTTCCGGAGAGACGAAGATCACGCTGTCTCGTCACCCGAGCACCGACCACGAAATAAGTTTCGGGTAGATGACTCTCTACCGTCGCGTACTGTCAATTCGAAGAAAGAAGTAATCTTTTACGCCGGATGGTGTATATAAGGTGTACGCTCGACTCACCTGAATCCCGATAATCCTTATCGCGATACAAAGAGCGTATCGACTTTTTCCTGTCGGCGAGTCACTCGCCAAATCGTCAAATTATCGCCTCGCAACGTTAAACGCCGATCCACGCGTCGCGTTTAGTGCCATTAATTCTTGAAATTGCTTCCGCAGCAAAAACCGTTTCCTGATTTAAACGGCGCTATTTCTAACCTGAGATTTACGCAAAGACTGCCTTACTTCCCACCCGATTTCTCCTCCCTGATTCGCTAATCGCCGGTCATTAGTTGCCGATCAGGAAAAACGAACACCGTAAAGACTGAAAAGCGACGCAAAACCTGAACACGAGTCGTCGTTCACGAATATCGATGTTAATCGTTCTACGCGCGTTCGTCGATAGAACTCGGATCCTTACGCATCTCGAGATGCGTGGACAATTCGAGAACGGGAGTGGAAGAATGGGATTAGATAAGAAAACAGTGGAAAGGACAGACCGATTGGCAGCCACCGTTTCCTCGGTGTACGTAGGAGCCAATAGAATTTTACGAGGCGAGATAACCCAAGGCTGCTTTTCGTCCCGTTGTACCCGAAGGCCACCATTAATAATACAGGTAGTTCGTGGCCGGTGATAATATGGCAGACTGCCGTGTAGAAGAGGAATAAGCTGAAGGGCGGGGGGCGGGGGAGGAGTGGTAAAAGGGAGCCCCTAAATTTTCCCTTTTCCGAGATAAAGCGTACCTTTCTCTCGCTCTCTCTCTCTTTCCTCCGCGTCCTCCCTCTGCCCCTCTATCTCTTTCTTCGTTTCGTAGCCAGGATGGGTATATTAGCTTGGTCGGTGGCTTTTACGACTAGCCAACTACCGTTACTTTTGCTTTTCGGTCGAGTTTGCGTCGACATCGGGACACGAGAGGTATCTTCTACCTAGCACGCGCAAATGACGTTTCGCGCAAAGCTTTTCCCATTTTTGATGCCGCGGAAAAAAAGAAGTTGGAATGTAACGTCGACTACTTTTCGCTCGACTCGCCGAGAAATCGTGAGAGAGCGATTATGGCCACGTCAATATCTTTTGCGTAGGTTATCGGGAAGAGGGAGAACGATGTGTCATAAATAAATTCTCGGATCGCTAACAATGAACCTTTACCGAGAGCTCGAGGTGTTTCGAGATTGCTGTAACGCGCGCACTATCTACGTACGGTAAACAAAAAAAAAAAAAGAGTTGCAGCGTTTCTCAGGAAATCACATTTAACATTGGATATTAAGAACGTACCCGTAACTATACAAGGCTCGGAGAATAAATGGAATGCCCAGATCTGGTGCACGAAGGTCTAACGCCGCGAAACGAGTTTGATATCGTGTTCGCGTAGAATGCAGTCAGGTGCGCGTAAATGCATTTCTAAGACAGTATAATGGATCCGCGTTTAGGAGGCGAGCCGCTCGCGCTCGTTCCCAAGTGCACAGTCGCGAGCTTAAAGGAAACGTATCCATCGTAATCGCTTCAACGTGGGGATCGCAATAAAAGCTGGCTGCGTTTTCGATTTGCGCTAGAGTCCTTGGTTAACTGGCACAACGAGAAGTTTCGATATCAACCGATCGACCGTACCAGTTTTTTTTTTTTTTTTTTTTCATTTTCAGCAGGTAAACGAGTCGCGTACAACGATAGCGATGGGCGATTCTCGAAAGTGAATCGATTTTTTGGTTCGATATGAATCGCAGTGAAAAAATCAATCTTCCGAAAGATCGATAGACAAGAATATCGGAATTCAAGCCGACATAAGAAACTCCGAGATGGGCCGATGAGAGATCTGAATCGATCTTATTTTATTGGATAAAATTGACTCGGATCGCCGTACTGACGTACGCCGCGCAAGTTGTGGCCGGTGGCAAGTGCCAGGTGGTACTTAACAATATAAAAAAATCAGATCGAAGATCCGATCTTTACAAAATTGGATCGTTTCGTAAAAGAGTCGACCTATAGAGTTAGAGTTAAACAATCGATACACGTATTGTACGAAACCCGTACACGGAATTCCATAATCGAACGCGTTACGAGCCACCGGTATAACGGATCGCGTTATAATATCTCTCGAGGAACGCAGAATCCGCGCGTACGCGTTACGCACGTATGGCGCATGGACGGCGACAACGATGGGATCGCGTGGATTATATTTTTCAATTATGATAATATCCGCGGCCGGAATAGAACTTTGTGGCGGGTATCTACGGTTTCCGGTCCTCTCCTCGCGGGGCTTCGCGTCGCCCAGTATCACGATTCGCGAATCGCAAATTGCAAATCTTGGTAATCCGCGTGAGATCGCGTCAGCGGACAATGGAACTCGATTAATCGTACGTCACGGTTACCCCTCCCCCCCCCCGCCATCGCGATAATCATTCGCTGATTTAAACGAAAAACTGCTCGCCACGACGTTGACGAGGTTTCTGGAAAAAGAGCGATTAGGGAAATCGTTGAACGCTCCGCGTCATGAATGGCCCCTGGGTGAGGGGGGAATCGTTCTCGCGTATGGGATTATGGTCGTGACTTTTCTCTGGCCGTACCGAGCGGCGGGGTCACGCAAATTGGAGCCCGAATGGTAACTCGAACGTGAAACGAAACAAGATAACTTATGCGCGCGGATGACTCAGGTTTCTCGTTATTTCGGATCGTGTCGTAAAATCTCGGTCTTAACAACGCGCGCGGGAATATACCCCACCTCGTAGGTTGGAATTAAAAGATTCCTGGGAACGTGGGGTGGAGGGACGGAGAGAGAGAGGGGGGGAGAGGGAGAGCGCAGGAAAAAGAAGAAGAGGCTCGAGGGAAACCGCAAATATTTCCTTCGACCGCGAGACCGAACGCTTCGCTAATGAACCCTCTCGTCGCCCTCGTCGCACCGATTAACGACTTCTCGAACGAATCGCGTAGCCGTCGTACGTAAAAATCGATATATGGGCCTTTCAGAAAATGATTTGTCCGTCGGTTAATACCCGCGAGTGACTCAAGCTTCTTCGAACCCACCGCTTAATCGTCCAATTATTTAACAAAAGCACGCGGCAATTTCCTCCTCGCGAAAGTATTCGTGGATAAGCGACGTCACCGATACGGCGCGAAGATAAGTCGTGGTTCGATTGGGGCGAACGATTAAAAACTACGCGTGAACCAGAAAGATAACGGCCGGCAACGAGAGTCCCGAGATAACGTGAATTCCGGAGAAACAGAAATATATCCACGGTAGGAATTACCGAGCAAAAGTCGGATAACGCGCGATCAGAGAGAGAGAGAAGCTCGTCGAGGATCGTGCGTGCGATCGAGCAAAGCGAAGAGGAGAGAGCGAGTGAGGGAGGGAGACAAAGGAGTCGTTGCATTAACATTTTTAAGACAGGGGGTCGTCGTTACGCATGGGAGACGGGTCGGGGGGAGTGGAGAGAGGGCAACGGCGAGAAGAAGGAAACGGTGGAGGGGAGAAGGGGGGAGAAAAAATAATCGTAATCACTGGCGTGGCCGTAAAAAGGAGAATAATGAGTGATCTGCTAATAAAATAATTATAATATTGGGAGGCCAGTAATAGATTCTCGGAACGCATTAACCGGTCGAGATAAATCGCGATCGTATGGCGTGTATACGAAAGGAGAGAGAAAGCTGGGTATAACGCGCGGGGCTATAAGCTGATATCGGTCGTTGGTATTGGTACGCGTATACGTGTATAGCGCGTTGTTCATGAGGGTCTGCGCGTATGGGTAGAGTCGATCGAGCACGTTGCAGTGGCGTGTGTACCGAGTTGCGCGAGCGCCCTAGCACGGTGGTAGCGGAGGAACGTGTCGATGTCTAATATTCTCGGTATGTGAAATTACCAAGCGGCATAAATTGCCGATCGGACAGGTGGCCGACAAATGGAGTCGAGAGAGAGAGGGGGGGGGGGGGGTGGGGGGGAATATGGATATGGATATACGTATACACCCGGGGACGGCGTGCTTAACCGCATGCGTGGCCATTGCGGCGATCACGAATCGGAATATACCCCCTTTTCAATTCTTTTCCCTCTTTTCTTTTTTTTTCTCCCCTTGAAATATTATTTTATTAATCGAATCGCGTGCTCGCGCCCCCACCCACCATCGAAATAATATAACTAAAGCTGTAACGATCTCCGATAACCTAATAGTATCGGTACGCGGAATTACTGACCCGCATAAATTTCCAATAAAGGTTTCGTGCGCCGAGCGTCGCCCCGACGTCGAGTCTACCAATTTTCCAGTGATTTTCGTTGATCGCTTCGGCGAATCGACGAAGCAGTCACGAGCGGCTAGAACAAAAACTAATAAACCGCGAGCGAGTGAGGGAGTGAGAGAGAGAGAGAGATAAACGGGATGCACCGCCTGATTTCGGTGAGAAATTTGTATTTCGTCCAGCGGCCCGAGACGTAGATTGGTCCGCGAGAGCGGAAAAATAAGAGACTTCCTCCCGTGGGTCAGCTTTCGATGCTCGAGACACGGTGGTTTGGGACGATTAATTTGATTATCGTGGTCAAAGACTAATTTGCATGCTAATACGCGGTTCGAAAATGGGAGGCAGCGTATCGATTTAACATAAGCCGCGACGCAAATTAAAAGAATCGAACGCTACTCGGCCTACTCATTCTTTTTTTTTTTTATCAGCACAGGTAGAAATAACAAATTACTCGCAAAACACGAGAGGGGGGGGGGAGGAGGATAGCGGATCGTTTTTGGTTGTTTTCCTTTTCGTTGGCGCTCTCCGCGATTATTGGTACTAGTCGTAGCGTCTAGACGCGCCTCTCGTCGTTCTCAGCCGGGCCCGGGCTGTTTAAGATAATAAATTTGATTATCGTCGTTTCGCCGCGGAGACGATTCTTTTTCGATGCCCCCGGCTCGGTGATTTACATGCTAATGCGCAAAGTCGGTGACACACGCCGGGCATTGGGAGCGACGAAGAAAAGATGTCGGTTCCTTGGCGCGGGATAAATTAAAAGCCAGCGCTTGTTGCGACGCGAGCAACGCACAGCACAGCACAGCACAGCACCGCACCGCACCTCCGCGTCGCGTCGCCGGATAGTCGCGCTAAACGCCGTCGAGGAAATTTATGAGCGAGAAAAAGATGCCGCGAGAGAGCGAAAGAGGGTGGGACGAGTTTTGTTTATCCAACGCAGCTGGACGTAGGACGCGGATACACCGTGACATTTTGAAACAAATAAATATTTCGATGAGTTGGCGCCGTTCCAAAGGATGATCGATATATCTCGCCCCTCGGGGTCCCTGCACCTTCGACTCCCTGCCCTATATCTTTCTTCTCCTCTCCAACCCTTTTGCTCCTCGTTCCGATTCAAATTTTTATCCATCGTTCTTTTTGCTCTCTCTCCCTCTATCGCGATGACCGCTCGTCATCTACATCATCATCATCATCATCATCATCTTCGTCCTCGTCGCCGTCGTCCCCCTCCCTTGGCTCTCCGGGTCTGTCGCGCGAAACGGAGAGAGAGTCGACCGAGGGCAGCGCGGCAGTAGCAAGGAGGTGGATGAGGAGGAGGAGGAGGAGAGAAGATTAAAAAGGAAAAAGACGGAGAGGAGGAGGCGGAGGTGGAGAATAAAAGTGAGGTTGAAGGGAGTAGCCGAGACGAACGGGGGAAACAAAAGAGAGGGGGCTTGCACTTGAAAAGCACAATTGAAATTCAAGATCCATATGCAAAGAGCTCCGCGAGAGCCGTCGCGAAGGTGGGGGAGGGGGAGGGCAGGAGAGAAGGCGTGCGCGCAAGCGAAAGAGAGAGAGAGAGTCGGGATAGGAACAGAGCCCGAGAAAAAAATATATGTAAAGGGAGAAAGAGAGAGAGAGAAAGAGTAGACCAGGTAATCTAACATCTCGTGGACACGCAGTATCGGAGTCTCTTTTTCCCTCTTCACGTTGCCCCTCCCCATCTCTATCCGCCCCTCTCGCGCCGCCACTGCCCCCCCCCCCTCCCACCCTTCCTGCAACCCCGTCGGCATTGGGACCCATATTGTTTAAATAATTGATTTAACATGTGTACATACATTATGCACAAACATAATAATGCTATGTAAATGGTAATTCCACCCATGCCCTGCGTGCTGGCCCATCGCGGCGTGGGCCGAGCCACGTTCAGAACTTCTTCCACCCCCTTCCACCCTCCCCCCCCCTCTCTCTGCCCCTCTTCAGCCTCTTTCCTCAGGCTCCCCATGCCGCCCAGTTGGACCCAAAGATCGTGCACGGTGCCCACGGGATCCCGCAGAGAAGGGAGACTGGGGTTAAGTTTCCGAGCACCTCATATTTTTTCCTTCTTCTCCGAGACTTCCCATTCCCCCCTCGCTCCCCTTTTCTTCTTCTTCTTCCTCCTTATTCTCCCGCTCCCTCGATTCAACGAGGGTGATTCCTCCCACGATTCCTTCTTCGAAATTCTTTCGCTGGGCACGCGTGTCCGCGTAGATTCCTATGCGTAATGCACGGGAAACTGAAGGTTCCACCGATTTGGGTGGATTCGATGGCAATAACTAGTAACGGTTATCGGTATCGCTGCGGGTTAAGAATCCGTCGTCGAGAATCTCTTCCGAGCTTAATTAAACTGTTAAACGGATCACTCGAACGGCCCGTCGTTAATAAGATTGCGAGCGCGGAGCATTGTTGCGTTCCGCCGTATGTTCGCGCGGAGCAACGAGTGTCGAGGATCGAGAGTAGGCTCTCGCGTTCTCTCACCCGTCCCTTTATCTCGCGCGGGCGATGCACGAATTTGGCAAAATTGATCGGAGCTATCGGCTCCGTGTACTCGGAGAGCGCGCCCGTACGATGGGTCAACGACACCCTGGTGAACGGTTCGAGGTGCGATAGGATACGTCGGTGAAGAGGAGCGAGAGGGAGAGAGAGTCGCGAAGGAACAGGAGAAGAGGAAAGCCGGTAAGGAGGAGAACGAAGGGAAGGAAGAGGAAGACGAGGAGATATGCAGGGAGAGGAAGGGAAAGAGAATGCGTGAAAGGCAAAGAGGCGAAAGAGGAGACGACGGAGAGTATCGAGAAGAGAGAGGCAGATAGGGAGAGAGAGAGAGAGATCCTGACAAATTGGAAGGCCGTTAAGCCAAAGGCACGACGGAGGCGTCGTTCGTTTACAAAGAGAAAAGAGGTTCGATGCTCGGGCAATGGAAGAGGAGAGCAGCATATCTCGGGGTGAGTCGGGGAAAAGACGAGCCGCGCGACACTCGTGTCAGGACGATCCTCGTCCCGGCATTTTTAGAGCCGAAATAAAATCGAGGAACGTATACCGTTGGTTATCCGCTTGCTGGCGGCGCAATGCAAGATCGTAGGTGGTCTTCCCTCGCCGACGCTCTCCTTTTCTCTCACTCTCCTTCTCTCTCTTTCACTCCCTGTATACCCCTTCTCCTCTCTCTCGTCTTCCGATTCACCGCCGTTCTTTGCCGATCCACCGAAACTCGCGCGTTACCTCCGTAGTCTCTGCCGGCGCGAGAGTGCAACTCGGGTACACGAACACACCGATAACCGATCGCGAATGCGGTTTCTCGATTCTTTTTACCCGTGAGATATCCAGGATAACCAGAATTCACCGTCTCGTGCCACGAAAACACCGAAAGACCGACGATTCATCTCGCTCGATTCCTCGCGCTTAACGCGAACGAATCGATAGCGTATCGCTTCGCTAACCTCGCCGTTCTTATTTCCCTCCGACGAGTCGAATACGCACCGATCGAAGCGCTCGTACATCGTAGGTAGTATCGAATTAATATCCGGATTCGGGGTTTGATCTGGGCCGAAAACGACGTTATTACTTAAGAAGCGAGGCTATCGCGGGAGATCGATCTCGGCCGCGGTGTTCCGGGTAGGCAGATAGATCGAAGAGCGGGATAGCACGCAACGCGAATATTTCGGCGGGAGTCTCGGTCTCCTTTACGGAGATAAGATTCGACATCGGGGTGGGGCTGTTCGGTAGAGAGAGGTAATACGCGAAACGTAAATTTCAGGGGTCCTCCCCACCGATAAGATCGTCGTAACCTATTTCCGGGGCCGCGTTCGATTCCGAAGCTCCCGTTTTCACGGGGTGCGTGCACGCGCCTTCTCCTCGTTCGTTACGGAGAATCCGGAGACTGGGGGCGAGGAGGAGAGGCCCCCGGCATCCGGTTGAATTCTCCATCGTGGAAGGCGAACGTTGTCCGGCGGAGCAACGAAAACGTTCGGGGCATTAGCCAAGCTGGCGCGGCGGGTGGGTTTCGGTGAATGGTACCCAGAGGACAGTAACGATATTATATATCGCGTCGGAGAGAGGGAGAGAAGGAGGGAGGGAGGGAGGGAGGGAGGGAGGGAGGGAGAGAGAGAGAGAGAGAGAGAGAGAGAGAGAGAGAGAGAGAGAGAGAAGCGAAGAAGAGCGGTTTGTTGCGGGACCGCGCAGGTGTGCGTGCGTGCAGGAGGCGAAATCGTAATCTTAATCGCCTTCGAGTAGCCGCTCGTCTCTCGGACCGGGCAACAGGTTCCCTCGCGCGCGATTGAATCGTGTCTTCGGTTATATACGTGAGAGCCGACCTCTTACGACCATACGGTAAGAACAGGCTCGTTACGTCACTCATCCATCTCCTTCTGTGACCTCGGCTATTGATTTATCGTCCGGGCGAAGGCATTCTCATTTCTTTCAACCTACTCGTTGTACGTTTATATACGCGCTCGTATATGCGTACGCGATCGCCTTTGATTAGCGGGGAACGCATTGTACTTGAGAAGGGAATCGCTGGAACGTCGGACGTTGCATTGACGGGGGGGGGGGGGGGGGGATCCCCGGCTAGAGAGAAAGATGCTGCGAGTGGGACAGAGACGGAGGGAGGGAGAACGCTTCCTTCTTACGCAAGTCTAATTGGAAAACGACGTTGGTTTTTACGAGGTGAAGAGCCCGGGTCATCGATACATGGTGATCGAGGTCGAGATCGATCTACGTAGAATTTCATGACATTTCTCATTCTCGCGTAATTGTCTGATGGATGGGCGAGAGCGCGGCGAGTTTTTGGTCTTTCGTTTGGATAGTCCATCGAGATGGTGAGACAGAGAGGGAAAAGGCGTGAGAGGCAGAGAGTCGCCGTTGCGGGTTACTCGAGGCCAAAGCTTCCTCGGGTCTCGAAACGCACCGGGGCTTCCATGCCCGAGAGGTTCCCGTCGATTTTTGCCCCCGCTGCATATCGATGCGCGGATATACGTCGCGCGTTTCCTCATTTGAATAATATGAAAAATCGAGGTGGATCGCTCGCTCTCCATCCTCCCATACGAGAAAAGGGAGAGAGAGAGAGGGAGTGGGGGAAGAAGATGGAAGAGATAGATAGATAAATGGAGAGAATACGGGAGATGGACGGATATACCCCGAACGGTCGAACGGAGAAAGAGTGCGAGGGGCGAAGGGGGGAAGAGGAGGGCGGAAGATAGAACCCAGGAGAGAGAGAGTGAGAGAGGACGAAGATGCACGATCGGTGGAGTGAGTTAGGGCCGGCGGGCAACGCTATGCATACCGTCACACCCTGCGACACGCTCCAAATTTGAAATTTAAATTCGGTACGTCTCATGGGACCGCGTCGTGCACCGGTTACCCATACGTACGCGCTATCCTACGTACTCTCGCAACCGCGTACGGGGGTGGGGGGATGAGGAGCTGGGGTTGGGAGAGGAGAAGGAAAGCGCGAGGGCGGTAAGCGGAAGAGGCGAAGAAAAGAAACATCGGCCAACGGATACGTCGTCGGGTCGTTTTCACGTCGACGGACAGGACCCGTTACCGTTAAGTTCTTTCCACTTCTCTCTAAACACCCTCGGGAATAGTAATTCGACGCTGACCCCGGCTCTCTCGTCCATTCCATCTTCTCCGTCTTAACACCCCGGAGGAGAGAAGCAATATTCACCCGGTACCCCGCTATCAGCGGGACAGAGATACAACCATACCATCCTCGGATATCCTACGAAATCTCCGTAGATTTAAATCGTGTACGTCTCGGAGCTTCCGTAGAATCGCACGGGCGCGCGCATTCGTCGCGCCAGTTTCTTTGTCGGCAGTGTCACGCGTGTATTTACATATGTACCGGAACGCGGCCAGCCGCGTCTTCCTTTTCCGGCACCACGAGCACCGACGACTGTGTCCCCCCCCCCCCGCGGTCGGTTCTTCGTCGCAATTCCGTCCGATGCACGCTCGTGCACTCGAGGAATTCCTTGATGGCAGGCCGACTACACGAGTGTCTGCTCGCGTCACGTGACACGTGTCGCACCGAGTGGCATAATGTACGTGTCGCACGCACGATGCGTCCGCGTGCGGGTTGCATCGGTGAGGAGGAAGGAGACACACGCTCGCCCAGGCAACGCTAAAACTCGCCGCCGCCACTTTCTCTTTTCTCGTCGACGTTATCGCCGTGGATGCGATCGCTCTCGTCTTACTCGTGAAATTTTCAATTACCCGCCCCGCGTGCGCGCTTCTCTCGCGGATGGATTCGAAAGTTCGCGTCCGGGGCTCGGTAGTTTAATTAACCGCGACGAGCCAGCATCCCGTTCGTTCCTTTTTCCTCCTTCCCCCCCCCCCCTACATCTTGCGTTTTTTTCTACAGGTACGTAGGTATGCGTAGACATGCTATACGCGTGAAAATGCGATGTACTCGAATCGCCCACCGTTTCCGCTTTCCTCGATCCGCGCTCGCCTCTCGAGTAAATCTTCTTCCGCGGAATAACGGGTCAATCTGGGAGCTTTAGCGTTCTCGAAGTTTATCGACGGCGGCGCGAGGAGGAGGAGGAGGAGGTGGAGGCGTTGGGTGGAGGCGTTGGGTGGAAGTTGGATCTTAGTTCGCGCAGTTTCGTGCGCCAGGACGCGTTCCTATATATCCAAAGTACTTCTCGAGGGTACTCGAATTAGGCCGGCGCGCTGCAAAGCCCATTATACACAATGAGACGGTTAGAGGACGACTGACTCGAGTGGCTTAAGGTCGAGGGTCTATTCGCGAGGATCTACGAATAGCGATATGCCCTCCTTACCAATCGTACCACGAGACAAAGTTTCATCTATGATTCGAGCCCACCAACCGTGAATTCGATTCAACGATATCCGCCCACCGCGTTAATTTCTCGAGACCCCCCCCCCCCCCCCGCCCCGCGGCTCTCCCATTCCATGTGAACCGCTATTGTCCGATTTGCCGTGAATTCGCGAGTACGAACGCGCGGGATCAGAAAGAAATGGCAGAGGGGCTAGGTGCCGACGTGACAATTATTTTAACCGGCATCCTCCCCCCCCCCCCCCCTTCTACCCGGTTTCACGGTGTCTCGATGAGCCCGGATAATCGCGGTACGCGTGAGAGCCCCTGGGATTCTGCGTGGCTCGTCGAAGCAGTCGGTGGTAGTAGATAGGTGGTAGCGACGATGGCAAAGGGACCGGGGAAAGGGATAGGGGCGAAGGGGTGAATGTGGGGGGGGGAGGGGAGTGTAGGGTAGGGTAGAGGATGGATTTTGCAGCGCGCAGTTTTCACCTTTGAGATTCCATCCGGCGCGGCGGCAGCAGGGGTGGGTTGCACCCGCCGCGTCGGCTGGGGTACTTTGGTCTAGGAATTCAAGGACCCGGAGTCTGGGAAGGGATCGACGACGACGACGACGACGACGTCGACGAGGAAGCTCGCGTCGCGGGGGCGGTGAGGCTGATGGCTGCGTGGCAGTGCCGAACACCGAGCAACGAGGACAGGAGATAGGGAGTAATCGAGAAAAACGGAAAGGGCGCGAAAGATGGAGAAAGAGGGATCTTCGCGCGAAACGAGGAAGGACCGACGCATAGAAAAGCGGGGAAGCATTGAAACTGAGGGTGGAGGGGGGGGGGGGAGAGGGTGAGAGAGAGAGGAGAGAGAGAGAGAAAAGGCCGAAAGAAGGAAGGAGAAGGCGAGTGAGAGGGACGGAGGGGGTTGGAGGGAGGAGAGAGAGAAAAGTGGGAGAGAGTGAGAAACGAAGCGAAGAAGGGTGGGCCCGATAGTTGCGCGGCAATGGTATACATGGAGGAAGGACGCGTGGAGAGAGAGAGAGAGAGAGAGAGAGAGAGAGAGAGAGAGAGAGAGCGAAGGAGAGCAAAGGGCGGATAGAGAGAGGTTCCGAAATGGGGTGAAAGGTAGAACCAAAGCGTTAGAGTGAAAGAGAGAGAGAGAGGGAGAGAGAGGCAGAGAGAAAGGGTGGCGTGGCTACGGGGTAAAGGGGAAAGAGAGAGGGAGCGCGTTAGGGTGGGTGGTAGCAGCCGAGAGAGACCCGGTCGATACGGCCACCACTACGAACGTGTCGCAGGACACGAGACGCACAACCTGCTGGCTTTGCTGCGTGTGCGACGATACGCGCGCGGCCCTTCTCCCCCCTCCCTCTTTTTCTCCTCCCTCCTCCTCCATCTCCTCCTTTTCCTCTGCCACCACTGGCAGCCCACCCCCGATCTCTCCTCCTCCTCCCCCCCCCTCCCCCGAGCTGCTTTCTCACCCTTCGTATGAAACGAGAACGAGAGCTGCCGAGAAGCAAGGTGTTTTAGCACGGTCTCGAGGATCCGCCATTTTGAGAGGGAGTCGTTTCCCCCATCCCCCTTGAAACCGTTGACTTTTCACGGTAAAATCTTTGGTAGGGGTTCTCGCGCGTCTCGATACAACGAGAGCGCGGCGAGAATTTCGAGATACCGGAAAACGTTATTCTCCGTTTCCCGATGAATATCTGTGTAGCCGCGAGGAACAGTCGCCGAAAACAATAGTGGAAAACAATGTACACTTTTATCGATCGTTCTCTTTTCTTTCTGATTACAGTTGTTCTCTTGGACACGACGGTGGAGGAGAAACTGGAGTGGACGAAGTATCCGTTTGGTCCGGCAGTTAGCACCCCAGGGGTAAGTGTGACAACGAAAGATGCGATCTAATCGTTCCGAAGATTACAAACTCTTCCTTTTGCCAAAATCTCTATCCGTCGCGGGAGAATTTGTTCGGCGTACGCGTCAGGGTCGTCGGGACGA
Organism: Pemphredon lugubris; assembly: GCA_933228935.1. NCBI lineage: Eukaryota > Metazoa > Arthropoda > Insecta > Hymenoptera > Crabronidae > Pemphredon > Pemphredon lugubris. The sequence goes on along the minus strand of OW121817.1, from coordinate 23,757,807 downwards.
CGCGGTTCCGTCCGCGTGCGAATGCATTAGGAAGTAGCGAAAGCGAACGCGACAAGATAGGTGCGAGCGGACGAGGAAGGTACAAAAAAATTCCGTAGCTTCCCCGACACCTTTTTAGTGAACGGAAAAATCCTTCGGTCCCCATGGTGTCCGAGGGGACACAATGAAGGAGCAAGAACAGCGGGTTCCGGGGGTACCAGAAGCACTTTATGGTCTCGGTGCGCGCGGCATACGTGGGCTCCCGCTGGCCGGTGCGCTCTCCCGGCGCCATGTTTGTTTTTCAGTTGTTAAGCGCGCAGCGGGCCGCCAGACAGGTTTAAATCAGCCACTACCTCCTCCTCCTCCTTCTCTCTCTCTCCGTTACTCTTTTCTCCCTCTCACCTCCACCTCTTTCACCATCAGTGAGGCAGCACCTCCTGCTCGCTCTTTCTCCCCTTTTCACCCCCTCCCCCCACCCTCCCTCCCTCCCTCCCTCACGGTGAACGCGCGTGTACGCGCTCTTTTTCTCCTCTTCCCATCTCCCTTTTTCCCTCTTTCTCTCCTTCCATTCCTCTCGTTCTCCGTCTCCCCCGCTCCGCGCTCTTTCCCTCGCTTTCTCTCTCTCTCTCTCTCTCTCTCTCTCCTACTCTCTTGCGCGCGGGACGCGCACACCGCCGGACCAAGAGTCAGTCCGCTGGGTAACAAATTGCTTTTTGTTTGAACGGACAAATTAGAGAGACGGCCGCGCCGGATAGGGAGGAGAGAGGGAACGAGAGGAGCGAGAGAGTGGAGGATGCGTTTATTTAAACGTCGTAGGACGTATAGTTTCCTGCGCGTGTACGTAATACGTGTACCATCGGGGTACACCGGGTGCCGCTGAAAATTTCACTTCGACGGGATTCTCTCCTACCGCGTTTGACCCCCTAGCTACGTGGGTGTCGACCGACGGATATCTCTCGGGCTTCGGCGCACGATCCCACCGATAAACCGGCCGAACTGTTTTACGGTCGAGGACGACGATCGTTTGGTTTCGTCGAAATCCAACGCCGTCGAGGCGTTTTCGGGTGGATTCGATTTTACCAAATATCGACCCCGGAATTTTCGTACGATTCATATCGGCGATAAGGTAAAATTGAGAACCGCGATCGTGAGAAGTGACTCTTGCGCCACGGCTAATGAACAAACGATTATTTCCCGCGGGTAGCGACGCGGACTTGGTCCGCGCGAAAGCTCGTTATTTCGTATCGAATTAAAAAAAGGAAGAAAGAACAAAACATTAAAGAAACAAGCGAAATTGGGACGCCGGTAGAACGATATCGAATGTACTGGCGTTTAATTCTTTTTTCTCTCCTTGGCTCGGATGGTCGATCGTTAGTACCGTGCCGCTAATCGAGCAGCGTAACGCTCCGTTTGAAAAGGCTCTTTGAGACTGCTGTTGATTTTTCTGGCTGCTAAACGTTCCTCCGCTCTCCCCCTCCCCTGTCCGGGGGGAAACGGTCGGGGGGCTATAACGCAACGGCTCGTGCACGGAAGCTCGATTTTTTTTCTCGAGAATTATCTGAAAAAAAAAAAACGAGGACGGGGTGGAGGAGAGGAGGGGGATGCTCCTCGTCGAGAACTCGAGAGTTCACTTCGCACCTCCCGCGTTCGCTCTGTCCACTTGCGCGCCGTTCGAGAAACGGAAGTGGAACATCCAAATATGTGCTTACGGTTTTTCCAACACGCGTGCTCCCTCTCTCTCTCTCTCTCTCTCTCTCTCGAAGGACGACGAAGAGCCTCCATGACGCGCGTAGAAAATGTTTTTTTCTATTCCTCGAGTATCGCTGTTACTTAGCTTCCCGTAGACAAAAATCCACTCCCTATCCATGAGGAACGAGAAAATAAAAGGATCGATCGCGTCTGGGTAATCGATTCCGAGAGGTATCGTCGATAAACGAGCTACGATTAGAACGGCTAACCCCATGAAATTCTTCGGTGTCTTACCTCATCGCGGATCGAACCAGATGACTGGTACCGAACGTCATCCTGGATGGAATTCTCTATCCCCCGAGCACGCGAAACGAGCTCTCGCGTAAATAATTAACCAACCACCTCGTTTCTTTTTCGCGGTACACGTCGGAGTATATTCCGCGCGAGATTTATTTCGCTATTTACCGAGTCGGCCACGAATGATGTTTAATCGCGCAGGGTATGATTATTCGCGATTATCGGTTTGCCTTTACCGTTCGTCGATTACACGCGCGAAACGAGACCACGCGCGGGGGGAGGGATTCTGAGAACGGCTCTCCCTTTCGGATTCCTCGAATCCTTGCCGCTCATCGTTATATCGATCGAGGGCTAGCATCGCTCAGGCAGGTTTATCCCATGGCACTCCCGGATGACGAAAGACGTCATTCTCGCGACTGCGGAGTTAACCTCCGAAGCGTTTCGTCTTAAGGGGGATCATTCGGGCGAAACGTCGCGTCGCGACGCGTCACGTCTCGTCGAAGCGAGCGCGCGCGCGCTTTCACGCTCCTCTTTCTTCCTCTGTCGTGGCAAATGTCCCACGACAGAGAGGAATCCTCTTAGGGTGGTCCAGTTTCTTGATCCGCTTCTAACCAATGGTTTTCATAGCGAGTCGCGTGGACGGAATATAAGATAGATCGAGAGAGAGAGTCGGGGTGGGGGAGGGTGCTTTCGAGAAGAGAACTTTAAGTCGCCCTAATCACTTTTCTCGGACAGGGATTAACGATCGTAATACTTACGTTTTCCTTTTAACGTCCTGGATTTCTCGGCCGGCACATTATTTCGCGCGTTTCACCCGTCAGTTTATATTTATGCTCCGACGACCCGATAATCCGGAGGATCCTTTATAAAAATAAATATAATCCTACGACGGGGATCAAGGAAAGGCCCCGCGTGTTTCTCGTTTCTCGATGAGCGCGTCGCAGCGTTCTCGACGTTCTTCCTCGCACGATTCGTTCTTTTCCAATTTTTGATCCGTAGCGTCGTTATCTTCGTCGCGGTACGAACAAAGGGACGTGCTCGACATTGATTTTGTAACGACAAGAAATCTCTTGACGACGAGATCCCTCGAGGGTTTACCGTACTCGGTAAAACACCCCCCGGGAATCATAGGATTTTAGAATTAATTAACCGTGGAAAATGGAGGCTCGCGGTGGAAATGAAAAAAGGGGTGGGGGTGTGTGGGCATTCGCGGGTGCCCTTACGTCCTTCTAATCACTTTTCTCGATCGGGGGCTTAAGGTCCTAACGCAATAAGTACCACCGCGATATGCGGGGGGGGGGATTATTAATATACAGGGGACCATAGGGCGAACAGCGTCAGAACAAACAAGCCAAACAGAATTAGCTCGGAGTATTTGAACAACCTGATGGGAAGAAGGGTCGGCGTGCGTGGCGAAGCGAAACGTCGCTTTGATGGCGCTGCTGGGTGAGGTATACCAAACTCGCATAAAGGGATCCCGAAGATTCCCGCTTTCTCCCCCCACCCCCACAGCCCCCCCCCCCGGACTCGACCCATCCCGCCACCTCCCCCCCTGTTTATATACCACTGTGATCCCGCTCGCAAGGACTTCCAGCAAGGGCACCGCGTCTCTCCCTTCGTCCTCGTCATCGAGAGATCGAGAACGTAGTCTTTAAACAAAAAAGGAACGAAGGGAGACTCTCCGTTGGAATTAATTGAGGACGTTTGGGGTCTCCGCGAGTCACTCGAAGGACTATCGCGTTGATCCTTCTCGTCGTCCTTTCGAGTCTATTTCGGGTTCATTTCCATCTTTGACGACGAAGCGTCGGCCCGAAAGGGGGGGTTTACGTTTCTCTACCCCGGTGCGTTTCGAGCGTCACTCGAGAGAGAGGGAGAGCTTCTTAAATCACCCTCGTTTTGCCTAATTAAATTTCTATTCTTCGCGCGCGTCGTGTATTTCCCGCTGTCGCTCACAAATATATCTTCCTAATCAGAAGCGAACATCGGGCCGTTATCTTCGAACGGCGAACGATAATTTAAACCGAGTGATCACGACGGAAGACGTCCGAATCGAACGGCGCGTCGTTTTCCAACGAAAGCGCATCGATAGTTTGGGTAAGAATCTTTACGTCCGTTTTCCTGGAAAAATTTATCACCGACCTACCAGTGTCCCCGACCCCCTTTTCTAACGTCGTTACTGGACGCGTAGGAGAGAGGGACGCGACGCGCCAGGAACGTTTAGAAAGTCCAATAAACAATGATGGGACAATTTTAGGAAACGCGCGTCGTACGTTCCGTGTACTTTATGCTCGATGCCTCGTTAAAAGTAAATTATTGTAGATGCGTTACGAGTCGAAGGGGCGCAATCTCGAGGGGGGATCTACGAGAGAGGACATCGACGAAAAATCTACGATAATAGTCACAAATAGGTGCACGAAGCAATTTATTTCCACGGAGATAAAGTTTCGATACGACGAAACAGGTAATTCCGTATAGAGAAGACACTTGGAGGGAACGTTCGTTACCCGGGCCGTTTAATACCCGATTCGAGGGGAAACGCACTGTAGTTTTCTTTGTTTGAAGAAAGATAATTTCTCTTCATTCGTGTACCCTGTCCCGAATCGACGCGACGAAGAGGTCCCGATTCGCAAGAGATCGCGAATCGCGCGCGGTACAGTTAACGGTGTATTCTCGGGCTTAACAAACCGTGGATGCGAAAGTTGGAAAGAAAAAGGGACCAAAGGGGATAAATTTGGCTTCCGAAAGAGGATCGGGCGCGGTATCGCGGGCGCAGATCGTCGCTCGCAGAAGCCTGGGAGCCAAGTTCATCTCGTAGCCGATGAAACGTGGCGATCGTGTCTGAACTTCTGGCGAAAAGGTCCGCTCGACTCGCACGTGGCACTCGGGGATTCTATCTGACCGTTTCATCTCCTGCTTCCTTCATCTTCATCCTCCTCTCTACCTCCCGGTTCTGCCCGTCTCCGGAGTGAGAATCTTCTTCGTTCTTTTTCCTCTCCCCTCCTCCCCCCTCCCCCTTCTCCTCTCTCTTCGTCGCCCCCGCCGCCTTCCATCCACCGTCTCCTCTTCTCATCGTCGGTTCTCCTCGGCTTGTCTTTTTAACCATGACCGCGGGCGTATCTGCATCTAAATGCGCTCCTCGGATGCGAAATTCTGAGGACGTCACGCGGTGATATGTGGCTCGAGTAACCGCGTCTTCGGGGGCTCTCGCTCGTCAGGAATCGTCTTCCCGGAATGCGAGGTGATGCGAGGCGATGCGACGCGCGAGAAAACACTTCGGTCGCGACCGGCAGTGCCGCGCAGCACCCTCTTCGCTCTCTTTCCCACTCTGTCCCAACGTTTAGCTTCGTCTCTCGTCCCGGGGAAGGAGCACGAGAGGAACGTACGCGAACCACGGTTCGCTCTCTCGCCACGTGTGCGTACCCGGCGCGGCGAGGCTAGAGAACGACGCGCGTGAGACTGATCGACCATCGTCGAGGAAACTCTGATTATAGATTGTGCCTTAGGGGGGCCGAAAAGTAATGTCGTTTAATTCAAAGTAATAGATTTTTAGCGGCTTTTATTTTCAATCAATGATGTAAATCACCCTCGTTGTCGACTACCTTTTGTCATACAGCGTGCAAATTTTCAATACCGGTTCGATAAGTCAATCTGTTTTTGAGATTTATTTGTTTCAATTTAATGTAAAGAAGCGACATTACTTTCCGATCTCCCTAATATTATGTATCGCGAATCTGCGTCTCTGTCACGAAAGTTGGAAACGCCCTATCGTCGTGGCACGGGGAAAAAGTATAGAGTGTTTATTTTAGAGTGTTTAAGAGGCTAGCTTATCCGCGAAAACAAGTCAGCGGAGGAATTTGTACGTTTCTAGCTGCTCCGGCTGCTAGCAACGTGGTGGGCCCCTTTTTCGTCACCCGCGCGGATTGACGAGTACCAGCGACGGCATTAAGGGCCGTCATTCTATTGGAGGGTCATTAGGACCGCAAATACTTAAAAAGTGACAGACTTTCCCGAAAGAGACACATTTGTATTACGCTCGTCCCGGCAACTTGACTGCTATTTCGACCATCTCTATCGCCCACGACGAAAATACAGAACATTGTTATTTCACCGATATCCGACTCTACGTTATTTTAACTAAGTTTTCTTACATTCGATCGGAACGCCCGCGCACCTTCGTTACGACGCTTTAATACGCGTCCATTATTGTATTGGATTAATTACCGCGGGGTAACGAGCTATCGGAAGAGAGTGAGAGATACACGTATACGCGTGTACGTGCACAGACTATTGACGATGCGCGTCGATTCAGCGCTCGTCGAGGCAAAGCAGCAGCTATCTCGCATAATTAATGACGATAGGTACGGGAACGTCGTTGGATCGTTGCTCGAAATATCGTCACGCACTTTATGGTGTGGGGAAATTAGACACTAAATAATAACTCCTAGCTCATAAAAAGACGCGCGTAAACACTATGGGGTGAAGACGCGTGCATGCATCTTTTACTCGGAACACCGCGCACCCGGGTTGCGCTGAGCGCAATAATCATACAGCTGTGAACATTTAGGGGGGCACCGCGCCGGGCGTCGAGTGGGAATAATAAATATCGGGTTACCTTCGGGGGTGTGTCTAGAATAACTAACCCGGCTATTAGCTAAATATTTATTAGCTAGATAAGTGCTTGATTTATTCTCACCCACTTGCTTACACGAAGCGCGTTTACGTCGACCCCGACATTGACCTCCCAGGCACTAAAAAAAAAAAACTCATTTCTTCATCGTTGGTGGCGCACGAACGTTACGAACGTCACTGGGGCCCACGGTTACGATCGATCGCTCGAAAAATCCGTTATCGATAATCGTCGCCGGAAAAAGAGATCGGTGTCTCTGACTTCTAAACTACCGTTTGGGTATCTCGCAACGATTACGAACCGATCGAGCAAACAAACGTCCTTCTTTTTATTCCTACCGCCATAACTTATCGGTTCTACGAGACCGAAATTCGAGAGGCGGCTCGTCACGTTGATCGCCAGTGACCCCGTTTATCGTCGGGTCTCTTTATCTCGTCGAGGATACACGCGCGCATCGGAAGTGGTGTGCGACAGAGAGACGTATGCGTGCATGTGCGTTGCCAGCCTCGATTTTGTCAATAGAAAGACGATCGGATTCGCGGTAACGTAATCGAGTTTCCGCTTCTTCCAGGTACGCGCCCTTGTGTCAGACATTCCTTTCCTCCTTCGTGCCACATCATTGTCCGTTGTTTCTTTATTATACCGCAACGCGGCATTATGCAAAATCGGGTAATCGTACTCCGGCCGAGAATCGCGTTTCGCAAGTCGCTGAAAAAAAAAAAGAAAAGGAGCGAAGTGGGGCGAGTTGGATGGCGAGGGGAGGGAGAGATCGTTTTAAAGAGGAAGAGAGGAAAGCGAAATGTCCCGTGGGTGAAATTAAGGGAACGAGTTATCGGTCGTCGGCGAAATTAATCGCCGCGCGAACGGGGACGAGGCGGCGTGTCCAGGAAATGGTAAAACTCGGCCTCGCGATCGCGCTCTTTACCGAGTTCTCGAATTGCCGAGCGTGCGTTTCGCCTCGTAAAATGTCAGGACGGCCGTCCCGACGGAGGACCACCCCGTATAACGTAAGAATACTCGCATGTGTACGTACGCGGGCCGAACGGTTACGTGCGCACGTCGAACGAAAAGTATCGATTACGGATTTCTCATCGAGCCACCTCGAAACGGAAACAAATCGCGGGCCCCGATCGATAAGGGCACGAGTCCCTTTCCCCGCTTCTCTCGCTCTCTCTCCCTCTCCCTCTCCTCTCCTAAGCTCTTCGAATTACACGGCTCGCCTTCACGCGGGTCTTAACTCAAGCCATGCTTGCGTCGTAAGTCGGACTCGTCTCAAAATCATGCGACCCTACTCTCGATATCGCCGAAACTTTTCTTTTTCTCCCTCCAAAATCTGCTCGATGCCACCACCCGTGCGACTTTGCGGAAACTTGATTCAAGTATGTCGCGTGACCGCGGGAAGAATAATCCGGACGTAAGTATTTATCGCGTGAAAACTGTCGCGGTACTCGAATCGATACTAAAACGACCAATTTTTGCAAGCGTAAGTCTGCGACGTGAGAGACAGGAGAAGAGATCCACGGAAAGAAAGAACGGGGGAAATTATTCCCGAAGAATGCGATTCCTGGAAACGAGCAAGTATAATTAAAGGCGTGGGTAAACATAACGTTTGCTGGGTTTTTTTTTCTTCCCCTCTCTCCTCTCTTAACGCAAACACACGACGGTGATTAAAGCTCGTTCCGGCTTAGCATCGCGCCTCGCGCAAATGCGATTATGTGCGAAGAAACGGCCGGTAAGTCGCGGAGGAGAGAAAGAAAGAACGAGAGGGAAGACGGAGAGAGATGGAGAGAGAGAGGGAAAGAGTGGGAACGAAAAATAGCAGAAGAAAGCAAGAGGAGGGGGGGGGGGAAGAGGGTCGCCCCTATCGCCTCGCCCTTCTCTTTTTTCTCGAATGGGTTATATGCAATTACGAGCGTGCCCTGGGACGCGCAAAGCTCGTCCCGAATCGTCGACATAGCGGTCGTTACCAGAGCTGGATCGATGGTCGTAACCAGGCCCTGACCCATGGAGTCGCGCTTACGCATCTGTTTGCTGATTTGTGGCCCGGCGTCGTTTCGTCGAGGGATTTTTATCACGGCGAGAGCTATCCGGTGATTGCGTCGTTAAGGCCTTCCGCGGCAGCAGGTAGAAGAGGCTTTCTCTCTCCCTCTCTCTCCCTCTCTGCTGTTTCGCTTCTTCCCGCACGACGATCCACCGCGCGTATCGACTCAAAGGACCTCGTGCAACGCACGGGAACCCGAGGACTGTGCCAGAACGGTGAAAGGGGTTGGGGGGAGGGGGGAACGAGGGGAACGAGACAATCGTCTTTGCCCCACGGGCATCGATCGAGCGAGAGGATCGAGGGAGATCGATGCACGCTTAGAATACTCTTCGCGCGCGTTCAGCCCCAGCGATTTAATTGCCTGTAATTCGTCGAGCGTTTTAGAGTTTACGGAGCCTGAGGATCCTGAGACGCGCGTAGACGTTGATTTTTTTTTCTTTCTGCGCGTATATTTTCATAGACGAATAGCCGTGCAGCGAGAGAGATATAGATTTATAGTGGATAGGAATGGTTCGCTAGGAAACGTTTTCCCCGTTCCATTGAATGTCAGCGGCCAAGGACGACCGTGTCCCTATCTTCCTCGCTCCTATTCTTCCAACGGCGGCTTCCTTCGATGCCGATGAGCCGAGACGTTTTATCGAGACCCCTCGATAGATGTACGATCCTCGGATCGTCTTCGCTCAGGACCGGATCGTTGTCGCGTGATCTGCATCGTCGGCCCTTTATTTCATCCTGTCCCTCATGACTATCCGAGCGTGTACCGCTTCTTTCGCGAACGGTGGGGAAAGAGACAGGGACCGCGGGAAGAGAGAAAAAGGCGCGGAGAGAGGAGAGGCCAGTTCGAGCTCTCCCGCGTAGCGTTTTCCTCGCCTTACGATCGCGTGTGATCAACAATTCGCAATTTTCTTGCCGAAAATTGATCGAGGCGGGGACTTAGCTATGGTTTCTACGCGCACGCCGATCGTTACCTCGGACCACCGCCCGGAAGACTATTTTCCGCTCGTTAATTTTTCCGTTTAATTACCGCTCTCGGTGGAGCCTTCGCCGCCCTCCACTCCCCCCCCCCACTCCCCCCTCTCCCTCTATCCTCGATACTCGCTCTTTACTGTACGCGCGCGTGGCTCTCTTCTTCTCGCGGCGATACGACATTTTATCGCTTTGACGTGGATGATCGTAAATTCCAGGAATTTGCGGTGTCGTAAATTTCTTCCCCCTCGAAGCGTAACCGTGAAACCTTTCCGCGATAATTACCAGGAATCCGAAGCGAAGAATAAACCCGGTTCAACGACACGAAGGAGGCAGAGAGCCCAGCCACGAGCTATCTCGCGAGAGCAGTCAAGGTGTGCGCGCGTGCAGCAGTTGAAACGATTTGTTCGCCGGTCTAACGGATCTCCTCGATATATGCCCCCTCCTTCCCCCCTATCTCTCACGCACACACGCACGCTCCCTCTCTCTCTCTCTCTCTCTCTCTCGAGGGGCGAATTTTTCGATCGTGGCAGGTTCGGCAGGAAATCTCTCGAATTCCGTTTTCGCTTTCGACCGAACTCGTATCGTCTCGGCCGTAGCGGCGCGGTAGCGGCTGGAGACACTCTCGACTGACCTCGCCGTGGAACGAAATTAATGCTAATCCCCTGGAATTAATCCCCCGAGCCGAATGAGAGAATAGAGGTGGATTATTCCGAGACACGCCATCGGTCACACGACCGTCAGACCGTTTCCACGGGATTAATCATCCGGGCGCCTCTTTTTTTCCCCCCCGCGTGTCCCTTCTCTAGCAGCCGCGCCAGCCGGAGGCTTTTCTAAATTTTACGACTTCGCAGTGGGTTATCGTTCGTTTGACGAAGAAAAAAAGGAACGAATGAGGGAAAGGGAGAATGGGCGAGACGGAGAGGGAAGAAGAACCTTTAGCTACTTGGCCCCGACGAGTAAACGCGCGCCTCAACGCGGGGAGAATCGATTGCGAGAATCGCCCGAAGCGTGTTTCCTCCGAGCGAAAAGTTACCGAGTTTCTTCGAGCTCTCGAACGATACGTTAGCGGTAACTTTGACTACTTTGTAAGAGGAGGCGGAGGAGGAGGAGGAGGAGCGGTGGAGGGGGGGGGGTGTATTTCGAGTCGCGTTATCCGCGAAGCGAGTTCGATGCACGGAGGCCTCCGTCGCGTTATCTTTTATTGAAAGTGACATCGACTCGAGGCATCGTCATCGCGGCCCCTAGCGTATCTCCGTTGATCTCGACATCTGGATCAGTGGTGTCGATCCCTTTCGTACCCGAGTGACTCTGCAGGTTAAAAAAAGGCAGTGTGCTCTCTCTCTCTCTCTCTCTCTCGCCCTCTGATTCTCCCTCCCTCTTCCCCGCGTCCTCACCTACGGCCTGTTCTTCGGCTTTAACGATACACAGGGGAGGACGAAACAGACGAATGATCGTTTATTAGAACTGATAGCGTTTTAACTGGCTGAGATATTTCAGGCAGACGAGCCTGGAAGACGAAGAAGAGGTAGTGGAAGAAGAAGAAGAAGAAGAAGAAAACAACGAGACGAGAGACGGAGAAAGAAAACAAGGAGAACGATCTACCGCCTATCCGGACCAATCCACATGCGCGTCCGTTTATTACGCTCCGACAGTGTGCGCGAGCGCGCAGACGTGCTCCGCTCTCGTTACAAAGCGTGTGGGCCGAATTCCACTCGATTAAGATTTAATTTTTAAATCACGACCAGTCGCCGCACAAATTTACATCGGTGCCCCGCGACACGTGCTCCTTCTTCCTTCTCAGTTTTTCTACAGCGCTCACGCTGTAACCTTCTCCCAGCGATCGCGAACGCTTTCGCGTTGGGGACTACAATGTTATTCGCTTCCAAAGCCTCGAGGGACGCGGCTCCAGATTTAACGAACAGAGCCGAAACTCTACCACGAACTATAGAAGGAGAACGCAGAAAGTATGTTCGAGAAACGCTAGGTCGTTATCAACGCGGGGCTCCTCTCGATCGAGCGAGCAAATGATTTTTCGATAGGCCCCGACGTCTATCCGTCGATTATCCGCCGATGTAATCGCGGTGATTATGGGAGACGGATCGTCGACCCCTACTCAGGCGCGACAACGAATATTTCGAAAGGACAAAAGCGATCTAGGAACACGGAATATACCGATCTAACGTACCGGCCACCGAGTAATCGAAGCGTACCATTCCCCGTGAGTCGATTAAAGATTCGTCGGTGGTTTATCGATTGCCGTTTTCATAAATTAACGGCAAATAACAGCGGTACGAACGTATTATTAGCGGCGCGTGTAATTAACCGAAAAAAGTTAACCACCGGTGACCCGGCGCGAGTTATTAAAATAGCGAGCGTCTCGCGTTTGTCGTAGCCGAGACCCACGATCGTCCGTGAAGTAATGCGGGTGCGCTAATTAAGGGAAGAAAAAAAAAAAACGTATGGTTCGTTGCTTATTGCAGTTTTCTGCATCAATCGTCTGGCCGAGGTTGTGGCAATGAAAGCGCGAAAGGGCTCTAAAAGACCTTCCCAACCCAGAAGAGGATTCAGTGAAATATACTGCGAGCGTGCATCGTATACAACGAGACAAGGGATTACGATCCGCGCGCACCGTAGCCTGATCCTCCTCTCGCATCTTCGAGTACGGGGTGGGAGGAGGAGGATCGGGTTTGTTTCTCGCGAGCGCGACGAGAACGAGAGCCTTGCTCGCTCTTCATGGAATTTTCCATCATTCTTTTATTATGCCGCTTGTACACCGTGCACCGTCCGCCGTGTGCGCCAGCGTGCGTGCCTGCGCAAAATGAGAGGAAAAAAAAAACAAACAAACAAACACGCACGCACGCACGCACGCACACACAGAACCTACCGTTTCTCTGCGCTCTACGTCATTCTACTTACGAGGGTACTCGTAAGTAGAATGGATAACGACAGGCGTAGATGCGATAATGCGCGATGTTAATCTCTCCCTCCGTGTCACGATTACGAGATGCGCGTAATTTAAAGATTCGTGGTAAATTACTACGGAAGCACGTTTTCTACGGTCTTGGTAACGTTTCAATTGAAATCTGGCAATTGGCGGAGATCAAACGCTCGGATGCGTTGATTCCAGATGGTAATCTCGTTTACATTGCGATTTGGATACACGCGTTAGCGGTGTGCGAGAGTGGGAGTGATTTTGGGATGATTCAGTTAACACGCACGCGTTGCATCGAACGTGGTATCAGGAAAACAGTTACACGAGAGACACACGCACGCTTTTGCGTAAAGACAACCACGTGTTGTCAATCTTACGCGTATACGCCCACTCGCAAACTGTATTCTCCGAATAGCTACCAACTGCCGAGCGCGAAAGTAATAATTTAGTAAAAACTGTCTCAGAATTAAACAACTCGAAATTACGATACAGGCAGAATAAGATGGAGCGTACTGTAAAATCTCATTGCAGCATACGGAAATCAAAAACGATTAACTTACTTTTGATCGGAATATCGCATAAGTGGTTATTGTAAGTTGTTCGATTAATTTCTCACGCGCGATCGTACATGTAAATATCTTTAACGCGCATCCAGTATATTCATCGATTACGAATAATACTCGAAACTGGGACGTGGGAATCGGCGGAGATAACGGGAAGTAGAGTCATATCGGCGTTCTTCGAAATTACTCCTCCCACACCTTCCGCAAAGAAGAAATCTTTTTCGAATCGTTGGTTCCCGCCTCGCCCGGGGTACCGAGATCTCCCGTAGATCGCGGATAAATCCTGACCCGGCTCGACTCGAGGCGGGAGAGAGAGAGAGAGAGAGCCGGGTATTGAAAACAATGTTTATACGCGATGCCTCCGAATAACAACGGTTCCCGAGAATCCCGCTCGAAGGGATAGACGCGCGTGCAAAGCAAAGCGCGTTCTATCCGCGTGTCAATCTCCGCCTCCGATCGTTGCCCCTTTCCCGAGGATTAATGAAAGCTACGTCAAACTCGAATCTTCCACGCGCGACTCAACACAAATCTATCGCACCTCCGTTATTCTAGAAGGCGGGTAAATCGATCCATCGTTGTCTCTCCCCGACGACTGAAATGAATTTCGCTGGCGTATCAAAATACCGATGAGTTTTTCGGATCTCCCGACGCCGACGATTGTCCCTTTGAGATTCATCTGTCCGTCGCGCACAGGTATTTTCGGTTACGTTCGAAGAAGCGTGCGGCGTTTGTATGTACGTCGCTCTCTCGTCCCGCCTCTATTTTCGCTATCCGTTCGACGATGAGAGTGGAAGAGACGGAAAGTTAAACGTTAAACCGCTGGATCTTAGGAAACATCGTTGCAGCGTGTCCTCCTAACGCGTCCTCAAAAGTACAGTGATTTCCAGGAATTGAAATCGTAAAAACTGCGCTAACTCTGAATACTAAATCCGTCATTTGTCTCTCGTACACAGGGAGAAAAAAGAGAGGGGCCCTATAAGTAGCGAGGGACTCACGAACACGCGCGATCCCAATGAGTCCGCTTCCGCGCCATCAGCTGTATAAATTCGAACTTACGAACTCCCCTCCCCCTCTCTCTCTCTCTCTGTTTCGTTTCTTTCACTTTCGTTTCCCACGTCCATTCTCTTTCGTCGGATCCTGGGATTTGCGGTAAATTAATGGGACTGCGCGCGGAATATAAGTTGCGGGGCAAGTTTGACGGAAGACAAGACCCGCGATTCGGTTTCAACGCGCGGGCTACCAGTCGGATGCGTTTCGCAAATTAAAAAGGCGGCACCGGTCTCGCAGTCGTCTTTATTATGTCAGCCGCACGTGCGACAGCAATCTGGTACACGGTACACGTCGCTCTCGCGTCCCGTCGCCCCGAATGACTGTGCGCCCTGACTCGATTCCTATACCAAATATTTCCCCCGGTTTCTTCACCGTCGGCATTTCTGTGTAGACGTTATATTAATCGTAGAACTCCCGTTGTCGCGACGAACAACGGAACGATGGGCATCGTAATTCATTTTTTGTTTTCCCCTACGCTTTATATTCCTCGTACGAAACGGTACCTAAGGTTATAACGCTCGACTCGTGGGTCCTCCCGACGAGAGAGAAGGATCGGATGCGCTCGGAAAGTTAAGAAGGTTCGGTCCTTCTGATCTTCGACCTTCTCTCCGCGGGAACCACTAATTCTATGTACATCACGGAACAGATCGGATCAAGATTTCATTTCGACGCTACTTCAAAGTCGTTTGCCCGCTTACGTTAGTTTCACGTATCTCGGAGCCGATAGAGAATTCACTTATTGCGGTCGAACGTGGGACGCGGCATCGTTGTATCCTTGAAGAGGTAACGACGTTGACGATCTTTGGAAAATTTAGAGTAAAATGTTTCATTCGCGTGTATGCTCGTTGGTGCAAAAACAACTGGTACCCCCCGAGGAGATAAACATTTTTCTAATCGAAATTTTCAAAATTGGATAAAAACTGTGAGGATCCTCGAAAAAAAACTTTTCTTTGAGGAACGTAGTTTGAGCGAGAACACGAGAACGCCACTCGCGAAACGAGCCTGCCCGACGAAACTGATCGCGAACACAAATCGTGCGATAAAAATGAAATTCTCGACAACGCCGATCGGAATCGCAGACAAACGACGATGCAGTATCCGCGAGAGGTTGCAAAGTTTCCACGAGGGACGCGGGGGGGGAGACGAGGGAGGAAGCGCGGAAGCCGTGGCAAAGGGGAGTAACTGGAAAATGGAAGGACAGGGTATGGCAATACCTTTGAACGTACCACCCTGCCAGCCGTCGAGGTATCTAGGATGGCAAAGCCTCTCCTAATGCATCTGTACGTTTCCCATTACGATTCGGCGCGCGTGGGTTAAACTAACGAGACCGGGCGACTGGAAGCGAGAGGGGGTGAGAAGAGAGACACGAGGACCGGGAGGGATGTACCAGGGGGCCAGAAGAAGACGAAACCCGGGGAACCGGCGAGACAGCTTCGAAACGCTATCACGAGAGGGAGAGAAAGAAGCGGAACGTGGCGTGGGTCGAGAGAGAGAGAGAGAGAGAGAGAGAGAGAGAGAGAGAGAGAGAGAGAGAGAGAGAGAGAAAGGGAACGGTGGAAGGGGAAAAGAGGATATAGAGGGTGAGTTTCCATCTCGATTCGGGTGGGTTTCCATGGCGACCGGGACGTGACCACGTTGCCCATGGGGAAGACGAGGGAAAGAAAGATGAGCGTAGACAAGGGGATCGAAAGAAAGAGAGGACGGGAGAAACAGCGTCATGGGTGCGATACTGGTAGGTACACCTTGCCCCCCCCCCCCTAAACCCTCCCCCCTCGCCCCTCTCCCTTGTGTCTCTGTCTGGCTCGTGCGCTCGCGCGCGCGCTTTCCGATCGACCCTACGAAAAAGAAGCGAGATGCGAAGCGAGAGAAGGAAGGGAGTTTGTGGGATAAATGGATACAGAAGCAGAGAAGAGAGAGAGAGGGAGAGTGGTTAAACCAACCGTGAGGTCACGTGGGATCGCAGGGCAAGCCCTTCGAAAAGTTCCGATGCTCCGCAGCAACGAAGGAAAAACTACGAACGTTCGCCGGGGAGTAGCAGGAATTAAATTTCACGGGTCGAGCGTTGGAAGTCCGCGAAAGGGAGGGATGGGCGGTAACAAGATTTCCTTGGAAAGCGGAAAAAGAAAAGGGGGTGGGATGGGATAAAACGCTCTCGCCTAGATGAACAACGGAGAGAAATATCAGGAAAGTCTGTACGGTATAACGCGCAATATCGCGGATCCGACGATGATCGATAAGCCACTTGCGTGGGAACTTTGAAGGCGGCGCGACAGAAATACAAAAGGGAAGCAGCGATCGGTGGCAGGACGATCGAGAGCACTCGAGAGCCTCCTAGTCAGGATTTCCTGCGCTCGTGTGAGCGCGTGTGTGTGTGTTTGAGTTAGAGAGAGAGAGAGAGAGAGGGAGGGAGGGAGGGAGAGGGAGAGGATTGCCAATTTGTCGGAGGGTCGAGCCACCGGTTGGATAGGCACTGCGGCACATTCGATCCCCTCAAAGGATCTCGCACGCCAGCACGAGACGCACCTAAGCATACCCCTGGCACAAATACACGCGTACACCTTAACTACGGGGCCCACGTACTTACTTACTCTGCTCTCCCGGGCCAGATTCGATGATTCATCTCACGGTATTGTTGCTCCAAAATAAGGAAGGACGCGGGATGCGTTTCGTTGGCCTCTCCCTCTCTCTCTCTCTCTCTCTCTCTCTCTCTCTCTCTCTCTCTTCCCGACCCTTTACCGATACGACGAGACTCGCATACCAAACGCTTCGCCTTTACCTTGCAGTCGTTTCGGGGATCGCGAGGGGGGAGAGAGAGCGCGGTAACCCCGATGGGGGTCGGGGCGAAAGTCAATTTGGAAAAGCCACGACTGATGGAAGACGAGGAGGAGGAGGAAGAACCCGAAGGGTGAAAGAAGATGGGTGGAGGAGTGTTGGCGGCAGGCAGACAGAAGGAACGCAATCAACGGCACCCGCGAAACTGGCATTTCCACGCCCGAAAGAGAAAAGACATCCCCTCGTGGCGCGGTGTTCCGACATCGAGGAAAAGATAGAGTAAGGGCAGGGGGAGTGGGAAGGGAAGAGAGACTCGTCTCACCCTCCGAGATTTTGCTTCCGAAAATCCTTGGCATTCCGCTTTCGTTAAACAACGGATCGACGCGGTATTTCCCGCGAAGGAGCGAGAGTTTTCCCTCTTTTCTTTTCAATTCGTAACGGGGAAAATTTGTAACGCGCTAAAAGAATGCGTTTCCTCGCCCGTAGACGAAATGACTCGAACGTCTCGAGAGAGTAGTTTCGGGATAGATCGCGGGAAATGCAGGCAAAATCGAGTTGTATCCTGCGGTGTTGGCGAGGTGGAGAAAGAAAGAGAAAGAAATCCAAGAGATATCCCGATGGTAGAGATAAGCGGAACTTTGTCTTCGCCCAGTGCGGAGTAACCGTAATTTGATCCTGCTCACGGTAAAGGGAGTCTCTTAGTTATCGTTCGCGTCGTTGCGCGAGAACCGCCTGTGTCGTTGCGCGCTTATAATATCCCGCGATTTTATTGCACCAGAAACGATGCAGCGAATATCGTCGTAGTCGTTGTAAAATAATAGGGACGCGTTAAGCACCAGCTTAGAAAATTTAATCGCGGATATTACTCCGCGGAATTGTAGGAATATTAATAAAAACACCGAGGGGTTGGGTGAGCTCGCTCCTGGGTGAATTAATTTCTTTCTTCGTCCGCGCGTTTCATTACCTCCTTCATTCCCCTACGACGATGGGCCGATCGGCGGAAATTAACGATTGGAATTACACTGAAAATTATTAATTCAACGATTCAAAATAAAGCGGCCACACGTCCGGTGAGGGGAGGAGGAGGGGACGATCAATTATTTTCCTTCTTGGGCCCCGGGAGTAATTTATTCCCGCGCGGCGTATAATCGTAGATTCCGGGGGCGAGGTGACAAAAGGAGGACTAGAATTCCGATAGAACCGGTGGACGCTAAAGGGGGCTCTCTCGAAAGTACGCGCTGCGGGCAGCTGTATCCTCTCTCTCTCTCTCTCTCTCTCTCTCTCTCTCTCTCTCCTCCTCCCACCGACTCCGCCCAACCCGCGAGAGAGAAGGTCAGTTCCCACAGAAAAATGTGGCGCTCGTTAAAATTATCTGACGTGCGCCGCACGGGGGCGAAAAAGGAGAGTGAGAGAGGGTGGGGGGTGGGGAGAGCGTAGAGAAATCGGGGTGAAAACTAAAAAGTCAGTGCCGATAACGTCGACCACTGGCGAACAGAGGGAGGGGGAGGGGGCGGAGAAATAAGAGAGAAAAAGGAGAGAAACACGGCTGCAGCGAAAACGAGGAGGAGCCGCGAACCGACAACCGAATTAACTTCTCTAGGTATTTCGACCTTTGCTCGTTTTGTCATTGTCCCCGCGGATAAGGATCTCTGCCCGCGCTCGACTCGCGCGCACACCCTACGTACATATATTTTTAGTCCTTATAAGCGGGGGAGGAGAACGGCACGCACACCGTGCGCCCCTCCGAGTGGTTCTATAAAATATGAGGGACATTAATATTCCGACCCTCCCGGGAGGAGAGAGGAGGAGGTCGTGGTAGATGGAAAGTGGGTAGAGCGGAACCGGCAGCGAGAGAGAGGAGAATCCACCAAGGTGGAGAGAGAGAGAGAGGTGGCGGGGGTGGGGGAGAGTACAACCACTGTCCACTCTCCGTATATTTCGAAGAACCCGTGTGCCCTGCTTTCGCCGCCCCGTAATTGCGTTCTTCGCTTCCTCCTCGGTTCGTTTTTCCTTTTTACCCTCCTCGGCGATGGAACGCGCACGGCCCGGCCAATGATTCTCGCCTCGACGACGCGTTACCCGCGAAACGCGCGTGGACCTGTGGGGAAGTCCCGATGAATCGATCGATCGATCGATCGATCGGGATTATTGGCGTCGATACGGGTACAATATTCCGACGAATCGGCAGGGAATATAAACGTGTATGTAAGTGCCTCGGGGTGAGGATCGCGGGAAAGTATAAAAGATCAAGTTTTCCTCCCGCTTTATCCAGCGGTGCTCCCTCGTTCGCAAGGACATCGTCCAGCTGAAAGATACACGCGCGGAAGGAGCCGTGCTGCGGGGCGAACGTGTGTACCTCGGTTACATTGTATCTCGCGGTGGTCCTCGATCGCGATTGGACGAGGCCCGAGCGAGATTGGATCTGCGAGTATCGATCATGCATCGGCCGGGGCTCCTCCATTCGAGTACTAATGGAAAGACTGGTATTCATGTGAACGGCCTTCGGTGGCTCTGCAGGCCGTTGCCTGCACGTCCGTTCTCTCTCTTTCTCCTCTTCTTCCACCTCTTCTTTCGTCCTCCGCTTTCCTACCCCTCGCCTCGCCCCACCCCTCCCTCGCCTACGTCCTTTTCTTCCTTCTCCTCCTCCACCTCCTCCTCCTCCTCCTCCTTTGCCTCCTTTTCTTCTTCCTTCTGCTTTTCATATCCTCGTCTCTCCACCATATCCCGCTCCTTTTTCTTTCTCTCACCATTTCGCGCGCGCCTTTGGATCCGTATATCTGTCATCCGGGCAGCGTCGTTAGAAGAGATTCTGTTTATTGACACGAGTCGTCGAGTGGCTCCTCGCGTTTTCTCTCTTCCGCCCTTTTACGCGTACGCGCGTGTTCGGCGGAGGGAGAATACGCGTCGGGGGACTTTGAGGAAGGAGAGAGAGAGAGAGAAAGGAGAGAAATAGAGAGAGGGAGAGTGAGAGAGAGGGACACACAGTTAAACTTAAGTAGATGGAGCGCGCGCGCGAGCTCGTGAGCGGCTTAATGCGGTTTCAGCTGAAATCTCGACTGTGCCACGCGCGTCTTTCCACGAGAATTTCCTACCGCGGGATTGGAGATAATGGACTCGAGCGTGGCGCACCGACAAAGAAGCGGGGGGGGGGGGTGGTTGTTGCGGGAATGAGAGAGCAAGAGGGAGGAATGTAGCGCCAGAACCATTCCTGGGTCTTGGGGAAGCCAAAGTTTCGCGAGGGCCGAGTAGTAGGCGTAAAGAGTTGCTTTTACCCGTTCTCTTTCTCCCCGGGACAGCTTTTGGAAATCATGCTCTAGAGGATCGCACGTCGGTCAAGGACCTGAGAGAGTAGAGAGAAGGGGGTGCGAGAGAGTTTCGGGTGAAAGAATAAAAAGCCCGAGGAAAGAATTATTACTCGAGTGTAGCTTTTCGATGGAAAAGTCGCTGGGTTTGCCAATGTTGTTGTTGTTTCGCGAAAACTTTTATCCCATCGACCACACGCTCGTCCGTTTTAAACGCGAGGTCGGTAGCTCCGGTTGGCCTCCGTTCGTGAGCGTTCTCGATGATGATAAATTCCCGAATTAATCCCGTCCCAAAAGTTGCGCGGAACTTTCCTATCCGCGGAAGAACGGAAATTGCAGCTCTCTCGGGGAAACTATCGCGGGTGAGAGTAGCGTGGCGCGCGGCTCGGTGGAATTCATAACATAAACTAAGGTCTCGAAGGGAGGGAAACCCAGTGGAAGCCACTGGATTCACCGAGAGTTCTCTCTTACTCCATTAATATCGACAAAAGTTTCCCCACTCGTGACAAATTATTATGGTAGGCCGCCGCAAAACTACGCTCTACCGGAAGCTACTCAAATATCGGAAACCCTCTGCCCTCGGAATTTACGAGGACTCGAGAGTAAGAGAAGAAAGCGCGTGCGAACCCTTTTTGATTCCACCCACCCGTTCTCTCCGTTATCTCCCTAGGGCTTATCTTATACCAGCCATCGAACTAGGGTGCCGAGACGATATTCTTTCTTTTTTTTTTTTTTTTTGGACGGTACCCTCCTTCGTTTCCTTGGACCAAGGAACCCGGGGGTAACTCGAGCTCTCTTGGAATACCTAATTAAGACTCGGAAGCCGAAACTCGAAGGAGAAGGAGACCCTCTTCTCGCCCACCTCCCCACTTCCTCGATTCATCCTCCTCCTCTTCTCTTTCGCTAGCCGAGAGACTCACCACCGCGGGGCATTGTGACTGTAGCGTACCCTCGGTCGTTACCCACATTGTTCCATTGTTGGATTATCATAAACACAGTTTCATTACCGCGATAAAGGTGCCACGTAGCTTCGCAGTTGCCGTCGAACGGGCCAGGAACATCCCCTCGGGGGAAAGCGAACTCGGAAACTCAATTTCTCTGGCCAGGGGGAAGAGGGATGGTCGATTCCTACCTCTCTTTCGCCTTCCTCTTCTTCGCCACCTCTCCCTCACCGTCCATCGCGTTCTTCTAACTTTGTCAGCTTCTTCTTTTTTTTCTCTCTCCACTTCGCTTTTCATCGCTCTTTGTTTTACCCTACCACTGTAGCGTTTTCTTTCTCCTTCTTTCCTTTTTTTTTTACACGGATTATACCCGACGATATCTTCCCAAGACGAAGCACCATTGTTCGCGGGCTAAGACCGCGGAAAAATATTGGGACGAGCGTGGCACAAAGGCTCGCGAAATACATGGTTATCGTGGAAATTGTATTTTTAATTTAATAATCCCTTCGCTCCGTATTTAATGCATCGCAAATGGGCTCCGAATATGGGGATTTTGACCGAGCTTCTTTTAAATACAATATATTTCGCCGTAAATAATAGAACACCGGGTGGGGAAAAACTCGCACGCGCGCCATTAATATATTTCGCCAAATCGAATCGCCGCGATAGAGCTCGGAGCGTCAAAGGTCGCGGCGAAAGAAAAGGGTACGCGTTCGAACAATGGTCGTAGGAAAGCTGTCGGAGCAGGTGAAGATCGTTTCGCCGCGCACCATCTGGACGTCCATTATGCGGCTTGCGTATAGCGGTGCATCCTAGGAACTCGATTATTATCCAAAATATCGCATCGATGCACGGCCGATGAGGGAGGAGGAGGAGAGACGCGAAAGGGAGGGTGGGGGGGGGCTCTTATCCGGTTCAAATAGTTAACGAGCTTCGATCGGAGCGGGGGTTTCGTTTTGCAACGGCGTGCAACCTGGTGTTCTCGCGATCCTTCCATCGCGTTCTCGACAGGGTTAAAAATCAATTTTGTTTTTCACATTTTCACCTTTCTCTCTCTCTCTCTCTCTCTCTCTCTCTTTCTCTCTAATTTTCTCTCGCAGAATTCTACGCAGAAACGGGAAGAGCGTATGCACGAACGTTCGTCGGTAGATATCGATGCCGGGCGAGAGTGCACTGGAGGGCGTCAGATGCCTCGTCGGTGTGCGTACCCTGTCACGAGGAGTAATTGACTATATAATGGATTCCTGCGACTGCGATACGTCAAACTGACAGGTCCAGGGGCGTGCGTCGAGGGCCCCGGACCGACGGTCAGGTCCTTCGATATTAAACCTGACCCCCCCTCCCTCTTTAACGCTCGACCCTCCGGCACTAATTCGCGACGATTTTATAAAGCCGGTACATCTCCTCCTGCCGCTCGTGCATCGGAGAAACCGTCGAATCGAGAGGAGAAAGAATGCGTGTAAGGGAGGGGTGTATGAGGGGGGGGGAGGGGGGGGGGTTAAAGAATGAACAAAACGAAGCGCGAACTCGCTCGAATTAGCATAAAATCGGTTATACCCCTGCTCGCGTCCCCTATTCCAATCGCGAGGGTGCATAGTGCAGAAGGAGGAGTAGGAGGAAGAAGAGAGAAATTACATCGGTTATGCAGGACGATTCGGCTAACGCGCCACGATCGGCAATTGCACCCCACGATCCGATCGCTTCTCGTTGCAACCGAGGAGAGAGAGCCAGAGAGACGACCCCATAACCGACGTGCCGGCCCGTCTGCCCGACGATCATTGCCCGGCTACGCCCATTACGGGCCGACACTCGCCAACACACCCGCCGAGACACTCTTGCCACGCCGTGCCACGCCGCCGCCGCGCGCTTCATCCCAACTCAGAAATAGCATCGGCACGGGGATATCGCTCGGTGTGTATCTTTGGATCCCAGACTCCTCCATTCACTCTCTCTCGCGAACCTCCGAGGAATCCCCTGCCCGTTCCCCAGGCGTATTTTCGACGTCTCTCGTTTCATTGAACGGTCCTCCTCCTCACCCGTCGACGCTTCTTTTCTACGTCGTCGATGAGATAGTTCTCGAGACTAGAATGGCGCGACTGCGACGCGATTAGAAAAGAGATCGCTTTGAGCGTACGATGACGTACGATTCCGTTGGCCAACGCGGAACGATTTTTCTCCCAATCTCGTCGAGCGCGCTACGTTTTGACGCCTTTGGGGTCAGGTGGGTGAAAAACTGTCCCCACCTTTTGCTTAGCACTCGATGCACGGTAGGATATATTTTAACCCACCTCCCTTAATCCCGGAAAATTGGACTGCGAACTTTCCCCGTCATAGTCATACAGTTTTTCATACAGTTTCTTTTTCTCCTTAACACTAGGTTTACGGGACCCGTCAATTTGACGGATTTCAAATTTTTTAATGTAATATCCCAAAAACCGTAGCATTAATTTGAATCATTTTGCATCGTAAATTGATTCAGACTTAAATCGAATAAATCGATTCTGTAAAGAAAATGCGTATTTTCGTTTAGCCGCCAATTTAACGGGTGCTCGTAGAATTGCTCGTAGAAACGCCGGTAAACCTAGTGTTAAAATCATGTGTCGATTCGTGCGAGTCAATCGTGACGAGAGAGAATCCGAAGCAAAAGAATGTGGTACGGTGGTCGATGGGAAATGTAAAATCCGGAACGCTCAAGTTCACCCCACGCGGTACGGAGAGAGGAGAGAGAAGCGCGCAGCCCTTCTTGTTACGGCGCGTGACGTGCTGTCTCGTCAGGGGCCGACGGTCATTGGCGTGTTCAGCCCTTGTGACACGCGACGCTGACGACACGCGGGGCTAACTCGAAATATTACGACGGCGGTTAGGCTCATTATGGATGGATGACTATCGATAGACACGAGCCGTCGTCGTTGACACCCCACGGCGAGACAAGTAGTAAATTCTCTCGGGGCGAAGCGGCTTAAAAATACAAGTCTTTCCCTTTTCGTTGGACGACGAAAAGAGAAACGACAATAATCCGAAAGCGCGCGCGTCTTTTACTTCGAGGCTGAACGCGCGCTCGGGACAAATTCGCGTCTCCTCGCCCGCTATCGTGAATTTCGAGCACGTCCGAGGAACGTCGAGTGGCGCTTACGCGGCCATCGAAACGAACTCATCTCGAGTTTGTCCTGGCCGATCGAAATGTCCGAGGACCGATTCTCGGACGTGATTTTTCCAACGCTGCAAATGGAAATATCACTGGCGCGCGTCATAATCGAATTTTCGTCGAACCCCCCAACGTTCGGGAGTCGATCTCGAGATCATAAATCTGACGCCTCGAAATTGCTTCCTACCCGTTTCGATCTCTCCCGAGAAAGGGAACGATTTGTCCTATCCCCCGGATGCAAGATTCCCGGCCCCCGTTTGGCTTCCGCGGAGAATAATCCAGAAATAAATTCTCACCCGATCGTCTTCGCCTCCCTCGCGTCTCCGATCTTTTATCCCACTCTCGTATACATTCGTCTGGTGCCGCGCACACCCGTCAAGAGAAAAATCTCGGTTAACGCCCGAAGAGCCGTGGAAATGCTCCTTAAATGGCCTTTTCTACCCACTTTTCCCCATTTGCAGTGTGGCCGTATCGGTGCGGGGGTGCCAAATAAACGGCTACATAAACTTTTCGATTGGCGCGGCGGCGTAACCACCCTTATACCCGTCCGAAGGGTGGCCCAGCTCGTCCGGATACACATATGTGCACTTGCTCGTGCGTGATGCGCACCCTCCTCTATCGACGCACCGAGGTTCCCTACCGGTTTCTTCAAAACAGACGTTTCGTTGCAGGTACACTCCCGTACCGATGCCTCGCGCGTCTCGAATTTCCTTCGCGACGCGATTCATATCGCGAGATAGGATATTTTAATACGGTTTTACCACCTCGAAAAGCCCGCGTTCGTTCTTTCCTGAAAAGATACAAGGTCTAGTTCTCGCGTACTTGTATTAATGGTACCGGAATGAAATCTTTTATTTTGTAGAACAAAATAAAACGGAACAAATCTAGATCATGCACATCTCCGGATCTCCAAACTGTTTCTAAAGCAAGCAAACACATGAGATACCTCGTGAAATAATTTTCAGTAGAATAGAAATTCTATAATTATTTCGTGATCAGCGATCCGAACTACACTTGATAGAGTAAAAAAAAGTTTGGCGATCCGAAGATCCAGAGATGTGCATGATCTAGATTTAAGCCAATAAAACTGTATTTTTCCACAATTTTTTGTAGAGAACATTACAACGTTTTTCTAAATCCTTTACCCCCTTTCCATAAAAACTTACGAATATGGTTTCGGTACCCCTAATACTTGGCTCGAGACAAGACCTTGTCCCTTGATACTCACTTAACCTTAGGATCCCGGAAGATTAACGAACGCGATTACACGGTTCCCTATATCGCAATAATAAACTCCAGTGACAAACTCGAACTTATCGGCGAAAGCATCGATTTCACCGATACGCCGATACATATCGCGCGTTCGCCTCGCCAAGTATAACTCTCCTCCGAGTTAATTTAACTTTTGGGATATCCGAAGAGAGATCAACGTCCTCGCGACGAGGGATAAGAGACGCGGCGCGCTGGTCTGAAACAGCCGGTAGAACGGCGATGCACGTACCGTGTGGAAAGAGACTACGTGAGCCCCGTTGCAGCTAACCCCAAGGGCGCGAGAGGGGTGGTCGGGCACGAGAGCTCAATATATATTAAGATCCGCGAACCCTCCGCTAGACTGAAAGTTCGTCCACCCCACGTAACCCCCTAAGTCTTCCCACGAAGTCCCTCCACCCTCCACGGTCGAGGCTACACCATCGGAATTGCGATTATGGTGGCAATATTACGCCGAACAAGGGAGAAGACCGTTTCATCGCGAATAGTAGAGGAGAGAGACAGGGAGAGAGAGAGGTGGGGGGTGAACGTGGTACGGGTGATAGGGGGGAGAATGAAAGGTAGAGGAGAAGAAGAGTGATAAAGGGAGCTCCTAACTCTTCTTTCGCTCCTCCTCCTCCTCCTTCTTCTTCTTCTTCTTCTTCTTCTTCATCCCGTCTGCGTCGATCCACGACGCTTCTCGTTCCGCCGACCGACGGTACGAGTTTGCTCGCTCGTGGACCTTATTGGCCTTATTTCTAAACCGGCAGTTCATATCTATTTACTGCCGCCGCTCATCCGCGAGGAAATAGAAAACGGCGGGCAGCTTGATCCAGCGAGGGAGACTGGCCCCCCCCCCCGGCACCCGCGACCGGGAGGAAAGGGACAAGGGTGCATGGATGCGCCTCCGTGTTCCGAACAAATCGATAGCTTAATGCTCCGCCCGTGTAACGCGTTACGCTTTATTACTGGACGGTGAATCTCGTCCTTTTTCTACGACCGAGATCCCATCCCATAAGATTCACCGGGTAAACGAGTAACGACGCGACCACGGCATTTTTTTCCCCCCCATCGAACATATTTTAGTCGTACTCGTGCGATTTTTCGTTTTCTTTTCTTTTATTGAAACGCGCTCGTTCTCGGTTGATCTTGCATTTGCCAAACGGGCGACACGTGCAAGGCGAAAGATTGAATAAGCGGCTAGGTATGGAATACTTTGAAAGTGAGAGTAGTGTCCGATAAAGATCGAAGACGATTGTCCTCGACATAAATACCGTGTAAATTACTAATCGCTCGTCGTTGTCTTTCGATTTCAAGGACAGAGTCGCGAATACGTCCCGACGGGACAAGGATTCTTTCTATCGAAGGATCATCCTTCCAACGGTCGCTTAGTTATGAATAATCGAGAAGAGAAACGGAAGCGAGTACGCCGAAAGTAGCGAAATAGAGAATTGCTTGGCCAGAGGGAAAATCGTGATAAACGGTGCAATTAATTTTGTTCGAAGGCAGAACTTTAGCCGCGGGAACCGACTTTGCGACGCATCGATACGCTTATCCTTTCTCGCGCGAATCGAGTAAAGGCACCGCTCGCCGCCTGTTTTTCTATTTTTCCGCTACCGATGAGTAATTTCACGGGAGAGTCGCTCTCCGCGCCGGTGGGAAATCTGGCTCGCCGAAAAATTGACGCGGCGCGTTAAAAGAGGACGTCTCGACGGGATCCAATTAAATTCCGCGGCGTTAACGACGCGCGTACTCTGTCTTTTTTTCGCTTCCCGGCTTGGAAGGCGCTGGCGAAAGAGCGGAATAAAAGTACGTTGGGGAAAGAGAGGGAGAGAGAGAGAGAGAGAAATGGGCGGGGGTGGAATTTGCCACCCTAACGCAATTTCCCGAGCGATAAAGCCTCGAGCCAGAGGCAGCGAAATAACGTCGGCAGGACTTTTCTTCGTTCCGCTAATAGTATTTACGCGCAACAATATTACCGCAAGACTCGCGCGTTATTATCGTTTGAGCATTCGACGTTCGTTTAAATGTAATCCCCGAGTCCGAGGCGTATCGGCGCGATATGATTTCCCACCGACAAAATTTATCATTTCTTTACAACATCGACGAAGGAACACCAGTCACGTCCTTTCCCCGACGATCGGCAAATCCAATACACACCCGTGCGCGCACCACCACCACCCCTTTCTACGCTAATGAAATTTTTTTCCAACATCCTCGTCATCTTCCCTCGTAATAATCTCTTTGTACGACTGCGAGTAACCGTACCGCTGAATTTATTGCGGCCTCCCTGCCGGAAACACGTCCGCGTGGAAATCTTCTGAGTAAGAGAGGCCTGCTCTCCTCCAGCGTCCATTTTTTGTTCTTTCCTTACCTAAGGAGTCTTTCCCCCGCGAGAGTATCGAAAGGGAAAGAGGATAGACGAGGAGAGAGACAGAGAGAGAGAGAGAGAGAGAGAGAGAGAGAGAGAGAGAGAGAGAGAGAGAGAGAGTAGCCTGTCGACGAGGATGACGACAAGGACAACGACGTCGACGTCGACGACGACGACGACGGCGACGACGATGACGACGAATCCTTCTTGCTCGGTCGGAACTTTTTGCGGTCTCTCTCGGGACGAGCCCAAGCCGAGGGGGGCAATAAAACTAATGGTAACGCGCGCCGGTAATTCCTTGCGGTCTGTTTGTCGCAAGTCGACGACCTGGCCTCTCCGCCTCGTCATTTGCCGAGGGAGGATACCACGTCCAACGTCAACGGACAAGTGGTTCCTCGAATCGGACACGGACCAAGGTAGAATCTCTCTCTCTCACTCTCTCTCCCCTCTCCGTCTCTCTTTTGCCAGCCCGCTGTCTCTCTCCTTATCCCCCCCCCCCCCGAATGCTAAATCGAAAGGTAAAAAGGAAAGCGGAATAGATCCCTATCGATCGATGTGCGCATCGCCGCGAATCGAGAGAAATCGCGCGAATCGAGTTTTCCCGGAGGTATATCGTTCGATTTACGCTAATTCGTCCAAGTTGTTTCTCTAAATATCACTCGGGGGACGAAGATCGATGAGAAGGACTTTGAGAGCGGTAGACTCTTGGAGTACTTTGCGAGAAGAGAGGGGTTCGGAGCAAAGCTGATTTCGGGGATACTCGCTGACTCGCTGAAATCTCGCGTAATCCAAAAGCAAACGCCGCCCGAGGATGGCCCTCCTCCTCCTCGAGGTTCCCCCCAGCGGTACACGGAGGGATCTTTAAGAGCGTTGTTTAAACTATCTTTATCCCGTGGAGCGTACTTTGCGAGAGTAAACGGATTTGATTTGGCGTATAGGGATAAATTTATATCGCAAATAAAAAAAAAAGCTATCGTGTGCCGTTCTTAATTGACCGAATCGGTTGAAATTAATTAAGATCGTCCCGTTACTCGCTTGATTGCAGTGGGTGGAAGAGTCGTTCACCAACTTCGACAAGGGCATCAATTGGCGGAGTTACGTTGTCTGCGATGTCGCTTACAACAACGTCAACAATTGGCTGTGGACGCCGTTCATCGAGAGGGGACCGGCGAACCGCATGTATATAGAAATCAAATTCACGACCCGTGACTGCTCGTTATTCCCTGGCAATGCTCTCAGCTGCAAGGAAACCTTCAGTCTGCTGTTCTACGAGTTCGACGCGGCAACGAAGGAACCACCACCGTGGGAGACGGACAGTTACAGGTTAATCGGTAAGACCGTCGTGACCGAGCATCCAACTGATAATGTTATTTTAACAAAATCTCTTATCGATTGAATAAATCAATCGCAAAGTTGTGCGAATAGGCTAAACGAAAATCCTCGCTCTGATTCGCAGGTCGTATCGCCGCTGGCGAGGGACGATTCAACACGAATGCCGAGGTGGTGATAAACACGGAAGTGAAGTCGATACCGGTGACGAAGAAGGGCGTATACTTTGCGTTTCGCGATCAAGGGGCGTGCATATCGATCCTGGCCATTAAAGTTTACTACATAAGCTGTCCGGAGGTCTCGGTAAACTTTGCCCGCTTCCCGGCGACGCCGACCGGTCGCGAAGTAGCTTTGATCGAGCAGACCATCGGCACTTGCGTCGCCAACGCCGTGAAGATCGACCAGCCTACCTTCTTGTGCAAGGGCGACGGCAAGTGGTACCTGCCGACCGGCGGTTGCCACTGTAAACCGGGTTATCAGGCCGACAAGGAGAAGCAGACGTGCACCGTATGTCCTATGGGAAAATTCAAGCACGAGGCTGGACATCATAGTTGCGAGGCCTGTCCGGCGTTCAGTAGGTCTTCCGATTATGGTTTTACCGAGTGCCGATGCGACGCTGGTTATTACAGAGCGGAGAAGGATCCGAAGAAAATGCCCTGTACACGTGAGTGTCTACTATATGGATTCTGACGTATTGTTCCGTATCGATGGAATGTGGAAATGGTGGCCAAATTGTGGTTCGCGAGCCAAACGGGGTTCTTGTAGACATTTAATGTGGCTCTCGAGGAGCGGTGAGGAAAAGCAAGAGAACACGTGAAGCCAGAAGTTAAATTGCAGACGGTATTACGACGTTGAATTATCTATCGAGAAAAATGGAATATAATGCACTTGTCGTTGTCGTGGGTCCTCTTTAATAATGAATTAAAAACATTTGTACATATTAGTTACACACAATACCGATCAAGTAGAAGATATGGCTCCTGGCCTGATAAAGTTTGGCCACCACTGGAACATAGTAACGTCCGCATTGTACCGGATATTACGACGTGACGGGCGTTTCGGTGCTAATCATACTTTCTTTCTTTTTTCTTCCTAGAGCCCCCTTCGGCGCCCCAGAATCTCACAGTGAATTTCGTCGATCAATCCACGGTAATTCTGTCTTGGAACGTACCACACGTGCAGGGTGGTAGAACGGACATTACTTACAGGGTGGTCTGCGATGCGTGTAGCACGGGTGTCAAGTACATTCCTAATACCGTAAGTTTGTCACCGTTGTAGCCAAAACCACGTAGGATTTATTTAGATCTCAAGTCTTTGCAAATATCATTTCTTCTTTCACGTTCCATTTGTAGGACACTTTCAATGACACGAAAATCACGATAACTGGCTTGAACGCCGTGACTACCTATCGATTCCAAGTGTTCGCCGAGAACGGGGTCTCGTCTCTTGCGGGGAAATCCGAGTACGTGGATATCACGGTAACTACGGAAGCGAGCGTGCCCAGTTTAGTAAGCAACGTTAGGATCACGAGCGTTAAGAGTTCGGAGCTTAGTATCAGCTGGGACGCCCCGGTAACCGAGGTCGGTGGAGACAGCGATCTCGTTGAAAGATACGAAGGTGAGCAAAACTTTAAGCTCTCGATTGTTCACCAAGCAGCGTAGCTGCGCTTCTTCGCTCCTATGGGGAGCTAATTGTTTCATATTGGTTTTCAGTGAGATGCTATCCGCGCTACGACGACGCGACTAACGCGACTGTCGTTCAGACGTCGGACCTTTCCGCGACGTTCAAAGGCCTAAAACCCGCGACGGATTACGCGATACAAGTGCGAACGAAGACGACTCGCGGATGGGGCGAATACACGCCAGTGGTTTATAAAAAGACGCCCCACGCAATGGGTCTGGGTAATGATCGGACTCTCTCCTTTCGATCGTTCGATTACAGTTTGAAATCAGAGTATCTAAACGCTTCGCTCGTCTCTTTGTACTTTTAGATTACGTCGGTGAAGACGATAACATGCAAGTGAGGATCATCGCCGGAGCAATCGTCGCAGTTGTCGTTCTTTTAGTGATCATCATCATCATGACCGTGCTGATCCTTCGAAGGTAAACGAATTACTTTTGGTATGGATAGAGAAACGCTGCCGCGTCGCGACTTAACGATCGTCTTCCGACCTTTTTTCTTTTTCAAAACTTAACCTTTAACCGAGAGCGTATATTTGTCCGATCGCGTCTTAACCCTTTGCTCGACTCGACTGATATAATACGATTTCGATGCAGCAGGGCCTCGGACGAGTGCAACAAGAAGCAGCCAAGCGACTGTGATACCCTGGAATACCGAAACGGCGAAGGTACGTTCGTCCGATGCCAAAAGGCTCGATCCTCTTTTCTTTATGAATTTATTATCGCTACCACCCCCCCCCTGTCACTTTCATAGTTGTTTCACTGCCGCCCTCGTGTCTTGTGACTAATATTTTTGAAACCACCGTACCCCGTTAGACCCAGCAAGTATCGAACCCCCCCCCCCCCCTTACACCCCCCAGCCCCCTCACGTATACAATACCCCACGATAATGTCTTGTCGCTGAACACCCAGTACTTTAGAATTTTCTCTCTCTCTGCGAAAGAAAGATAACTAAAGAGGTTTGTCTAAAGAAAGTGCGAACAGAAAGCCGTTGAACTCTGTATCCTCCCGGCCAGGAATGAAAAATGAGAGACGATCGCTTTCGACACAAAATTCAAATACGATCCGGCTCCGCTAGCCTTTAAGTGCCATTGTTCTAACCAAATTCTTTCGATTCTTTCTTTTCATGTGCGATTCCCCTAATCTATCGAACCTGCCTCCATGAAAAAATCCATGAAAAAATCCAATGAAACAATGTACACAATCGCCTGCTACTACAGGACTAGTTGTGACCTACAGTAAGTCTTCTCCAACACCTCAAGTTTTTTTTCCTAGGAACGCGGTTTTAACGTAGATTAATTTCTGCACCCCCTGTACATGCATCTATTTGCGCGTTACCGTACTTTATTATTCCGCGGGCACGCGCACCAATTTTCCTCGTCCGTTGGGACGGGCCTTCCATTTCATGAATTGTGCTTTAATTACATAAGCGATGCGCGTGCTCGCGCTCCGTGCTTGCGTAAGTTTGCATCGTACTCTGTCTCTAGGTCTGCATGTGTATTTGTTGTTAGCGTGTTGATGTTGGCACTGTAACCTTTGCGTATCGGTGTACCTCTTTTATTCTCGTTTTTGTTTCTTAGTTTACGAATAATAATTATACATGTGAGCGCGAACCGTTCGCGGAGAATGAAAACGAAGAGATACACGCGTGTACAACGATCGAGGAAATCGGTCCAACGAGTGCGTTTCCTTCGATCCATCGACGTGCACCGTCGTTTTGCGAGACACAGCTCGCGGGAGAAAGGCGACGCAGATCAAACGCTCCTTCTCTCATTTTACTAACGATTATTTGAAAAATTCTTATCCATCTAACTCTCAAACTTCGTGCACACCCGACAGCGCTTCGAACTGCTACATCATTGCTTCGCGTCATTGAGCTCATCATCGAAACGCCCACTGCTTTCTTTTTTATTTGCTATTTGTCAATTAGTGTGTTGGTTGTTGTGTTGTTCACAGTGCACTGCAAAATGGACAGTTCACCGATTGTGACAACCCACACCAACAACAAGAGCAAGTCCTCGCGTAAGTCCTTAGTCTCCCAGTAAAAAGATTTTGCTCGAATTTTCGAAGGAAGCGCGCGGGACATTAAACAACCTTACACCGACACACTACGCTCGTTACGTTTTCGCGCGTAACGCTATGCTCTTTCTCTCTCTCACACACACACAAAAAAAAACAAAGAAATACACGCACACACATACACTCACTTTCTTTCTACGTGATTTACTCGCAACTTCGCAATTTATCATCGTACCATGCTCGACTACTTTTCTTCTCCATTTCTCTCTATTGTCTTAGACGTTACGTAGATGAGAAGCACGAGAGACAGCATGCAAGCTAATTCCTCTTCTTTTCCTTCGTTTATATTGACGTTATTGTTATCGCATCGTTCTCTTCGTATCTTTTGCACCCGTTTCTTTTTCAGCCAGTCATCGATACCATCCGATGATCGTCTATCTCGTGCGTTGACGTACACGGAAATAACGGGTGCTCCGGTAGAACGCGAATTAATCGAGTTTACGGGGGTGGCAGGCACGCAGATGTGTTCGCGAGCGTAAATTAACGGGGCGAAGTAATTCGATTCGAACGGAGCATCCTCTATACCGTACTACGACTAACGTCATTCGATCTGATGCATCGTAATTGAGATAATTTGGCGTATAGGCATGCGTGAATTTCTGCGCTGGCATGAGAACTGGCTATGCGCGATTCCTTTTTTTTTTTAGTCACTCTTTTTTTCAACGGACTTTAGAGCGAGTGTCGTTTTATCTTAAACGACGAATTTACGGGTAGAGTACCAAGAGACTTTTCGCCTACGTACGATAGCGATTTTTTGCCAAAGCAAAAAGAAAAAATGAAAACGAAAGAGACTGGAAAGAGCTCGAGATATGCTCGATCGGCGTTTAAGCTTTCGTATATTGCGCCTCACCGACAAAAGCGATCTAGAAGTGAGGAAAAGTCTCGTTTAAAGAGGAAGGGTGTGTGAGTGTTTTCACGGGATGACACGGTTGACAGAGAGGCACGGAGGCCCCCGAGACGCATTGCGCGCGTGCTCTCCGAGATTCCGGAAAAAATTTAACACACCGGCCCTCGTGTTAATATAATGAACTCTGTTTTGGTGACGTTACAGTGACCACGCCGCTGTTCACACCTGCAGTGGGGGTCGCCGCCGCAGGTGCCGGAGGTGCTGGTGGCGCAGGTGCAAGGAGTTACGTCGATCCTCACACTTACGAGGATCCTAATCAGGCCGTGCGTGAATTCGCTCGGGAGATCGACGCGGGATACATTACCATTGAGGCCATCATAGGTACACCACCCCCCTTTCTTACTTTCTTTCGTTCGTTCGTTCCTGTTCCTCTCGTTCAAGGCCATGCACGAAGCACAGCATCCGCGCGCACCATTTCGACGGACTCGAGCTAATTCGCTGGACCTTGGCGATTTTTTCTATGGTCAACAGGTGGAGGAGAGTTCGGCGACGTGTGCCGCGGAAAGCTAAAGTTACCGCCGGACGGTCGTACGGAGATCGACGTGGCGATAAAGACCCTGAAGCCAGGCTCAGCGGACAAGGCTCGCAACGACTTCCTGACAGAGGCCTCGATAATGGGACAATTCGAGCACCCCAATGTGATATTCCTCCAAGGCGTCGTGACCAAGAGCAATCCGGTGATGATCATCACCGAGTTCATGGAGAACGGGAGCCTGGACACTTTCCTTCGCGCGAACGACGGCAAGTTTCAGGTTCTACAGCTGGTGGGCATGCTGCGCGGCATCGCCAGCGGTATGCAGTATCTCGCGGAAATGAATTATGTGCACCGTGATCTCGCGGCGAGGAACGTGCTGGTTAACGCAGCGCTCGTCTGCAAGATCGCCGACTTTGGACTCAGCAGGGAGATCGAGAGCGCCACGGAAGGAGCCTACACGACCAGGGTAAGTTCGACGGTGATAATCAAAAACACGTGGTTTATTTTTTCGTTTCCTCGCAGTCATATTTGCGAGATATGGGAATTGAATGGGAATTTCCAAATCCCTCGTTCCCCGTACGACTCAGTTTCATTTAGAATCGTTCGTAATCGTGAAAGTTTAGCTTATAAATTTAATCGGGATACACAGGGTGGCAAGATCCCGGTACGATGGACAGCACCGGAAGCGATAGCGTTCCGAAAGTTCACCAGCGCCTCCGACGTCTGGAGCATGGGCATCGTCTGCTGGGAAGTGATGTCCTACGGTGAAAGACCGTACTGGAATTGGTCTAATCAGGATGTCATAAAGTCAATCGAAAAGGGCTACAGGCTTCCAGCGCCGATGGATTGCCCTGAAGCGATATACCAGCTGATGCTCGATTGCTGGCAGAAAGAGCGAACCCACCGACCGACTTTCGCAAATCTCACTCAGACTTTGGACAAGCTTATACGAAGCCCGGACACGTTGAGGAAAATCGCTCAGAACAGGTAAAATTTGTTCCGTTTCTCGCGGGTGAACATTTATCTGCGTTCATCGCGTCCGTTCGACGCGCACGCGCGGCCGCGCTGATATTCGTTTGCAAATATACGTATACGGATTGCGTATACCTAAATTTTAATTATTTCGATACGGCGACTCACTCGCAGAGTAATTGACATGTACTGGATAATTTATATTACGGATTAACGTAGTACAAACAGTGCGAACCTATAATGTCGTTACCTTCATCGTACGAACGATTCGGTAGACGTTGGAGATCGAAAGCTCAGTTCGATATTCGACGTATCGCAATCAACCTCTTAATTCCGCACACCCGCGACCGGCGCCTTGCAAATTAACTCGTATTCCGCCGAATCGTTTGTTCATCATCTCTTTTAACACGAATCATGCCGCATGCCACGCGAATCACACTTCGTGTCCATAAATTAATTTCTCTCGACAGCCAAAGATTTTTTCCGTTTTCTCGCTGAAATACTAAGAAGCTCACACGCTCTGTGCTCTTCCACGTACGCTGTTAGACTGGGCTTTGATGTTGTTGCTCATTCGTACCAGGATGTTACGCATTACCGATATATATGGTCGTCGAGGAATAATAAAATGTGTGTGTGATTTACCAGTGAGAGATCGAGAGCGAAAGACAAGGACCGAGAGAGAGAGAGGGAGAAAGAAAGAAAGTGAGAGAGGGAGAGAGAGAGAGAGAGAGAGAGAGAGAGAGAGGGTATGAGTCGTGTGTATAACTGTGCTCGAAGCGTCGTGATACCTCAACCTGATTGGCATTACTGGAGCGGGCATATATACTGGACTGATTATTTTGCACCTTTCATTTCGTGTATTTTGATTGATTTATTTATTTTTTTTATTTTTTTTTTTTACAAACGTTGTCTTACGCCGTCACTTCTTTTCACACGTTTGCCGTAGCCCGAGAGTCGTCAAAATTGATTTTTACAGCGCCTCCGCTTCCTCGCTTCTCGTCCTATCGCGCATGAACGTTACGAAACGTAACTCCCGCGATCGCGTAACGTATGAAATTCTCTGGTCGAAAAATTTCTGTTTGAATTTTTCTTATTTGAAGCACATATTAGACGGTAGATCTCGAGGGAAAAAGAAACCTATTAAGCGTAGAATGCCCGACAGCAAAAGAAGAGTCGCTCCAAAGTTTTTTAACGACATAAGTGGCTTTACACACGCAACTTTGCATTTTAAACGCCTTTAAATTCCTTAAGCCGCACAAGAACTGCTACTCTCCGTCGCTTTTCCGTACTCGCTGGGAGGAAAATTAATTTATGGACGAAAGTCTACGTCATTATTTTCGCGGGATATTTTTTCTTTCGCGTTTCAAGAGAACGGTGAAAAAAAAAGTGCGCATCATACTGCGGTGGCTTTCAGAGAGCTTTTATCGCTTTAGCGCTTATCGTTTCTGTAATCCTCGAGCCTTTAAACCCATCCTCTTACCTCCACTTATTTCTACCCTCGAAATCGTAAAAAGGCGAACAAAGGCGAGATTAAACGATATTCAGTAACCAGACAGTTTTCTTTTTCACTTTTTTTTTTCTTGTTTGTCGATCGTAGAAAAGAATGCGCGACCGGCGTTTAAAGTTACAACAACGCAACAATCGCAACGGGCGAAACGCCTCTTCCACCGCTCGTTCGATATTTTCCTCCGCGGAGGCGAAGATCGCGACGATAGTTCGTCCGATATTGTCCGATTTAAGACGCGTCACCGAACGTATCCGTATTAACGTTGAAATTCGCGCTCAACTATTTTACCCGCGAAAAGCATTCTCGATGAAACAGAACGAACGACGCCTTTCCTTTCCAACGTTTTCCGTACACATGACCCGTTGGCGCTTGGCGGGATCGATGGACGTTGACAAAAGAGACAAAGTCAGGTACCGATCAGGTGGATCAACGACAAGTAACTCCTCCTTACCGCCAATGGGTCATAACGCGCGTCCCAATTCCAAGTTTCAGTTTCTCCCGCCGAACGTCCCCTTTTCTGGGCTAATTCTTTGTGGTTTTGGTTTTGTGGTGTCTTTGGTACCTGACTACGAACTGCAACCCAACGCAACTGCGACAACTACCATCTACAACAACTACAACTACAACAACAACAACAGCGTGAGGCCACCTGCACACAATCCGTACTATGTCACAAGCCGTACGGCTGCCGCCCAGGCCGCGGCAGCGGCGGCGGCTTCGATACCAGGCGCCGCGGCGGGCCCGTTCGTAGACGTAGTCGGCCATCAGGCCCATCAAGCCCAGTCAACGATTGCCGTTCCAGTAATGCCACCAGGAGCCGGCCGTAGCTTACACTATCATACACACGCAGCGACACACGCATTGCCACACCAACCACCGCTCACCTATCCCAATTGGGTACCGTTCACCCATTTCGGTTAAATCAGAGATTTCTCGGCATTTTCACGCGATTAGCATCGAATTATATCGCCGGATAGTTTTTTTTTTTTTTTTATACGTTTGCGCGACGATTCAATTAATTTCTTTCTGGTGTAACGTTTAAAGGAACCAAGGCTGGATTCCAACGCCCGGTGTCCACGCTCTTGAAATGTTGTCGTAGCGTTAGGTTTTTACTTTGGACGAAGGATTATACAACGCGTGAGAAGACTGGCTCGGCGTGAACGGGAACTCGCGAGCGGTTTGTGTTTTTTTTTTCCTTTTTTTTTCTTTACGCGATTTTG
This sequence comes from Pemphredon lugubris, assembly GCA_933228935.1. Classification (NCBI taxonomy): domain Eukaryota; kingdom Metazoa; phylum Arthropoda; class Insecta; order Hymenoptera; family Crabronidae; genus Pemphredon; species Pemphredon lugubris. Next base: position 23,719,713 of record OW121817.1, on the reverse strand, counting down.
AATTAGAACGAGATATACGCGCTACGGAAGGAGAGGTCGAGACCTTTCAATTTCTCCCGGTTCGAGTCGTATATCGTCGTGTATATATATATACGTAGAACGGTAGCAAAATAGACGTCGTAGGCAAAGACTTTTTCAATTTCTAGTTGTCGATTCATTATCAAAAGCAAAGAAGTTTATATACTTATTAAAAGGGTAGAGAGACATTTTTATCGGGACGTTCGGCCGAGCTTTAGGCGCGGTAGATCTTTATCGAACTTAGCTGCCACGCGAAATGGCGTTAGAGGATACATATTTATGGTTCTAGGTAGAGGGATCTAAAGGGAGAATTTAAAAAGAGTATATATACCCTCCAGTTTTTAGTAGAGAATAAAAATGAAATTTATAGAGGACGAATTGAACCAACGAATAGCAATATAGGAGATTAACGGGGAGAGCTCAGAAGGAATGGCAGGATTATACGCGCGAGGTGTACGCGAATCCAGGAATAGTCTTTCAGATGTTTTTCTAATTCATAATATACGTAATATACATTATACAAGTATACGTGAGTATATATATATATATATATATAAATATATATAAATATATATTTATCACATAATATTTATTGACACCATCGACTTTACCGTAAACAAAACTGCAAAGACTTATTAGCATTTAATCACGCGAGCGGCCATTCGACCAGTTTAGAATAGTATTTTTCTACTTGAGATTAAAAGTCAGAAATGATACACAGTACGCGCAACGGTGCCAGGATGTATTTCCACGCCGGTGAATCGTTGGAAATAATTTGCAAAACGTTTAGACAGAAGTTTGAAAAGTCGATCGTAGTAAGACGTCGCGACACACCATTTCGGGGAAAAATGATTGATCACTTAGTTCGCGCGCTCTCATGCTCGTCAGATTCGGATCTAGGCGGGATCGAAAAGAGAAGAGGCAAAGACAAATTTCGACGCGGACAATCAATGTAGATGTTACGCCCAATGGATAATAGACGGGATTCACGGGCGTGTAATTAGCTTTAAATCACGTCGACAATCGCGATGAATTAGCGTTGCGGCATCGCCACACGATACACTTACACAGGCACACGAGGATTACTCGGGTAGAATTAATAGAGCGAGAAAGTCAGGCAGAAAGCTAGATAGAAAACGAGAGAGTGAGAGAGAAAGTCAAATTGTGAGAACGAGAAAGAGAGATGAGAGAAGTACACTGTAGGTAGTGACATACACAACAACACACACAATCACTCACACACACATACAAACACACACAAAAGCACACAGAAGTGTGTGACCTCCATCGCACTAACAAATGCTAACAATTGTCAGAATCAGGGAAAGGGGTGCTCCACCCCCACCCCCACCCGCCTCGTCGACATCCTCCAACGTGCATTTGAGGAAAAGGTAAAAAATCAAGAATGGCTTTCAGCCGAAAACGTAAAAAAAAAAAGTACGAAGGAAGCGAAGAGCGACGAAGCACAACCAAAACGATATTTGAAAGACCTTCGAGGTACATTGCCATTCGTTTCGAGATATACTGCGAGCGTGACTCGCGTTGTATTTCTTATTCCTTTTCTCTTTTAGACACCAGGAAGAGAGGGCACTTTTTGATCACATTGGTCGTGCTTTATTGCTTTCTCCGCTTCGTTGGAAACATAACGAATATTTGCTGCCACGTAGACAGCATTTGCAATTGCTTGTTACCCTTTTAGTTCGTATCGCACTGCTTGCTTCATACGCACCATTTATCCATTCACATCTACGTATACGTCCATCTAATCTCCGAACTGTATATCGTGAACATGAGTACACCGTCATAGTACTACCATTATTACCACTAGCAACTTACCACTGTCATCACTATTAATCACTACCGCTATCAACGAATGGGAGAGAGATTCGAGTTTTCAGGATTGCACCTTTATTCCCCCGTACGGTGCATTACCCGCAGCCAACTGAGGATATTCTTGTTTTCCCCCTCTCTATGTTCTATAACTGGGTAACTAAGAGAACGGAATTCGGGCGCAGTCGTTGGAAAACGATCGAGTGTCTCTCGCTCCAATTGTACATAAAGATACAGATCGAACTCCCACATAGGCTAAGACCCCCGTCTCACGCTATTATACCCCTCTATTAGACCCGTAAAAGTCTGTTAAATAAATTATACCAACAAAACAACTTTTCATAGAAAAGCCGTAACGGAATTTCGAAAACTCGTTCCCAGTCCTTTACCACGTAACCTTTGTATACCACCTCACTCGTCAGACCTTTCTATTCCAAATTTTGCTGCTACTCGTAAAATGTCTTTTCGGTATTCGTGGATATTCAAATCAATGATCCTCGAACGTGAAGTGTTTCGAACGTCAATGTCACAATCTTGTCCGAAAGAACTTTTTACGAGCAACGCGTGTCGAGACATCCATTTGTGTTTTTATCATTTTATCGATTGGATATTTGTGTACATATATACATACTACATAGCTCCCCTTTCGTGTGAATTGATCTAGGGTACAGTACGAGTACAGTTAAACGGCGATTACGCTTTACTCGAATCTATGTAAAACGTAATTGCTCCGATGGACCCCCCCCTCCTTGCTAGAAGTACTACAGTAATAGAATTCCGACGTGAACGCGAGATCGTTGTTCAAACCTCCCAAACACGACGAAACGACGGAGTCGCGAGCTAATTCCCCGACTCTCGGGGAGGATTGCACTAAAATTCATTGAACGTACAGATCCACAGAAGAAGGAACGTTGTTTCGTCGTCTTAGTTGCAACCAACGACCTGCGAGAACGAAAAGAATCATTCTAATTTGATCTAAAGAACGAACGAGACACCTAATTCTCTTAACTAAAGTCAGGTCTTTGGTCCCCATAGTTCTCTCAATTTCCGCTCCTCCCCTGTACCCTATACGAACGTAAAGAGTAAAAGAGATGGATTTGATCTAACGTAAGATTCTCGACAGGGGCACTAATCCACTGGCGCCGGACGCGGTGGACTTAACGCAATTGACTTCGGTCAGCGAGTGGCTGGCCTCCATCAAAATGTCGCGATACGCCGAGAGCTTCGAGAGATCGGGAGTTACCACCCTGGAGGCAGCGGCGAGAGTCACCGTTCAAGAATTAACGGCGCTCGGCGTAACGTTGGTGGGACACCAAAAGAAAATCATGAACAGCGTGACGGCGCTCAGAGCACAGATGTCCGCCACCTCGCAAGGATTTCTCGTTTAATTCGTGCCTGATGGGTACGCACCATAAAGGACCTTAAGAACGTAGCGATCCTGCGATCGACGCAGCGAATTCGTATTATTCCATCGATCTCACGGGGGTGATCGTTCTTTCTTCGAGGAGCTCTCGCGTCAATTGCCGGTTTTGGCAGAAAGGTTCTATCGAGGGACAAATGAAACGCGCGTGTCCTGGACCGGTGACATCCTAGTCAGGACGACGGGTGTCCTCGAAACAAAGTATTCCTCGCGTATCGATATTCGGTTGATCTCGACTTACGAGGGGAAGGGTGGTAATCGTGATCATCGCGAGAGAACTCGGACAAGTCGCGATGCAGAATCATCCGGTAGACAAAAGAGTATTTACTCGGACCTTTGTCGCGGAATCGAGGAACCGCTTCGCAGCTCAACCGAAGACATTCCAATACGAGAGAGCCTGAGGACTCCCCGACAATTCGAGCTTCCCTCGAAGGGAGGGGGGCAAACAACGAAGGTTCGGCCGATATTCAGGGGCGATGTACGATAATTTACCAAACGTAAATTAAAGTGTCCAGGGGCGAGACTTTTCCCCGCGATACCTAACCCGTAGAGAGAAGTAATCGTTGTCAGCGAGAGAGACGCGATAAAGCGCGGAGACGTCGTAAACTCGTTGTCGTTCACGAAAGTCGCTTCAAATACAGAAGGAGCTCTCGAGGGGATCAATACATATATAAATATATAAATATATAAATATATATAGAATACGCTGCGCGACGGTCGAGAGTCGATTTTGGGCGAACCGTCGGCTCTGTTTTTCTCTTCCTAAATCATTCCCGTACCGATCCAACGAGATCAGACTGATAACGGAAATGAAAAAAATCCACCGTAATGAATCACTGCCGTAAAACTTTGCGTAAAACTTTTGCGCGAGGACTAATGAGAGCCCTTTATCCCGAACGTACGAAGACCTGTTCACCGTCAAGGCTGTAACGCACCACTGAATCGTTGCTCACTCGAAACGCAGACTTTCCATTTAAACGTGCTCTTTTTACCGATAAAGCGACCAAGCAAACTTGGGCTCGCCGCGAAATGCAAGCTTCTTTACTTTACAGCGTTCCTAATATTTTTTGCTATGCTCTTTATTGGACGGTGATCGGGTCCTTGAAACGAATACACTTAACATGCGTCTACGGTACAGACCATTGAACGAAGAAATATACGGCCTAAGTATCGCTCGTACATGCCCGGCCTCGCTTCTCCGCGAATACGTCGAACGGAATGGAGAGATTGATTATAGAGACACCGAGTAATACACGGTCATTCGAGGACTCCGCAATGGACGAGGAGAGAGACAACGACGAAAAACGGATATACCAAATAAAAGAAAACAAGGGACAAATTGAAGAGAAATCGGAGAAAGCGCCACTATAATAGTGAGCAGCCTAATGCCGCCTTTAAGGCTACGTCAATAGCATAGTCTCGTGCAGCGAATATTTTATAATTGTTACTAATAACGCTTAATTAATGCACACACAGGTTAACGAAGCAAAGTGAGGACGTTATCGCTCCGCGCTGCTTTGGCTAAACGGGGGGTGTGTTTGAGAAACCGAGAAAGAGAGCGAGAGAGAGAGAGAGAGAAAGAAAGATGTGCGAGTGCGAGTGAAAGAATGATTTACAATGCGATTGCACGAAATTACCCTAGATTTTACGAAATTGCGACAAAACGAGAGAAAGAGAATACACAATTCTTGCCTTTGCGTTACCTATAAATATTATATACGCGATCTGTGTAGGTACCTGTCGATTATCGGAAAGAAGAGAATCAATAGTAACGAAATTAAGGAGAAACATGTGCCAACGCGCAAGCAAAACTTTGGCGAGAGTGAGTTGACGAAAGGCAGAGAACCGATTGTGAGTGAATGTCCTCGGGTGAATGAGCAAGAACGAGAAAACAAAACGAACGAGTGACGGTGCGAACGTAATTACATTCGGTGTGCGATTAAACTCCACGGCTTCAAGGGTATACGCGCAACGTGCGGATACATGAAATCTCTCCCTCTTTATGTATATATATATATATATATGTATATGTATATGCACTTGTATATACATATATACATATATTGAAGGATATTATTAAATTTATCCGGGATGACCGAAGCAAAAGGAGATAAAACGAAAGAGAACCGTGGAAAAGTACGACTCGAGGAATCAGTTAACGAAGAAAACGTCCGCAAAAAGAGAGGCTTGCTCATTTCGAGAGGCGAAGAAAAGAAGTAACGTAAAAATTTTCAAAGTGTCCCTCGGCAACGTGAACATATCAAAACGTATTTAAAAGAAAAGAAGTCGCGTACGCGAGGTCAAAATCGAGACACGTGTCGATATATCCCGTTCGGATGATTCGAATGTTCGATAGGCGCATCGCTCAATTCTCGGCCGCACGACAAAGGGTATAACGATAAAGGGAACGAAGCGAAAACGCGATTTTATTGCAAAAGGGCTGTCCGCGACAAAAAAAAAACACAAAGGTATGCCAACACACGCGTGGATAGACGAGCGAAAACGAGGTATATACCACGCGTCGGTAGCCGTATAATTGCTAGTTATCGTAGTACTTTTTTCCTTTCGACCGTTCTAAGACTTTCATTGCAAAAGCAACGTCCATTCCAACGTACAAGCATAGAACTAATGATAGATTTTTTTAGAGAAAAATGAAGGCTTGTTTCATCGCGAAAGATGGTCTGTATCTTGTTAAAACCCGCGTTCGCTGATCTTTAAAGACTGCTTTCCCAGGCATTGCGATTATTTCGGAAAAGAAACCCTCGTTTAACGCCGATCTCTCGTCACAGAGATCAAACCGATCGACGGGCTGTTTTCCGCGCTAAACATTACGACTTCGAAGCAAGTCCGGCGAGCCACGGGAAATTTTTATTCTTAATTTAATGAATTATGCTAGGATTATAGTATGCCGAGGCCGAAGCAACGATGGACGACCGAATTGCAGAGTGGGGCTCGATTCTAAATTAAATTCGCGAGAAATTCGATGCGACAGAGAAATTCCATGGCCGTGCGCGTGATTAAACGAATTTTTTGCGCGATCACAGAGTTTCGTTTGCTGACACGTTCCATCGATGCTTCGAATCCTTCGAATAGGAAACTTTACTCGAGGCCGGTCCCGTTTTGCATTTGAAAAATGCGACGAGAAGTCCTTGGAGTCTTTCGTTCGTCCTGTGACGCGTCGCGTCGAAGCGTCCAGCGATAAACGCGACAAAATGACACGGCGAGCGTCGGATCTCCCTTAGGGAAAAGAAAACAGAAGGCTACTGGAGATATGGCGACGATTAAGAAGCAATAAGTGAATACACGCAAATGCAGATTTTTATATAGAGAATGTTAACAAATTTCAGAAAATATTAATTATCGATAGCGCTATCTTCCTAAATGTTCGTATTAAAAGTTAACGAAAAGTAAGATAAAGTAAGGGTGACGAAGCCGAGTGGAGTCCCAACCGAAATAGCGATTGAAAAAAAAACGAAAAATCGGAATCGAAAATCTACCGCGACAACACGAGAGAGACACCACAAAATCTTCGGCCGGGACTCCGCGAAAAGTTTTATGAACTTTCAGCTGTAACTATTTGTGTCTAGCGACGAACCTGCGAGTGCGACCTGAAGTTTTGAGAATGTCGATAGTTTCAGCAAATTAATATTAGATTTCATAGATCTCTATCGATATTACACGATTGTAGGCACGAAACGAGCAGACGATATTAGTTAGAGCGTAAAAATATCTTCTAGAAACTTTTTCGATTTTCACTTCAGTCTTTCGAGTTTAACGCCTAGGGCTCTCTTTCCCGTAACCGCCTCGGTTTCCTTCTTTCTTTCACCAAAACTCCGGGATACACTTTCAAAGCTTTTGATCGTACTTCGTGTCACGTGTTTTCGTTATCTCTGTCTCGTATGCGTGGAGTGCTTTTTTGTTTAAAAAAAAAAGGAACGAATCTGAGATACGAGAGCGGCGAAAGAAGGAAGAGCGATAGGAAAACATTGCGTAAACTAAATCAAAAGGAAACAAATTCTTTAATTTCGCGCGAACATCCCTTGCCCTTGGTTAACTTTTCCTCCTATCGTTATCCTTTGTTCGTTTCTTTCTTTTTGTTTTTTTTTGTTTTTCTGTCGAGGAAACTCAGCGATGGATAAACGTACGAAAAATCGTTGAAAACCTCAGACACTCCTTACTTAATCATTTTTATCGATTTAACACTTCTGTACTACTATTTATTAAAAGAAAGAAAACCTTATTTATTGTTTAGAGATCTGACTAAATTAAAAAAAGAATGTTTTAATTATCGTAGGTTATCTATTATCGCTAGAAATGTGCGAAAGGGGACGAGAGAAAGAAAAAGAATCATTATTTCCTTTATTTCGGAGTTTTGCAAAAACTCCATCCATGTAAAGAAAAACACGAGCACGGCATCGCAGATACGATCGTCGAGTCTCTAAGCAGCTATATTATTAATTAGTTAAGCGTTTACTAGGCGACATACGTGCGCGTTGTTCATTTCTCTCTCTCTCTTTTCTTTTATGTTTTTTTTATCTTTCCTACTTTTTTATCACAATCTTTTTACAGCGAACTTTGTCAAAGTACCTGCTTCGAAAACGAAAAGCAAAAGAAAGCATATACGAAATCCGCGAAAGACAAAGCACACAGGTACCGTCCCGTATATATTATAAATAGCTCATCTACACGTACACGCATCATAATTTATGTATACTCGTCGAACTGAGTTTTCACACAGAATTGGTTATAATAAGCGAATCGCCACCGTGTGTCCGAAGATATTCATTGTATAAAACGAAGATGAAAAAAAGATTAAACACAACAAAGCGCAACAGATGCAACAAGAGAGTTAATGTCGACAAATTTTTGGAATGTGTCTAAAACATTTTTCCTATGGTGTTGTCAAGACGATGTTGAATGTACATAAGATATAATAAATAATATACCTTATACGATGTAACCCTTTCGACTTTCATTATTCAACCACATTTTTTTTATCTGTACCCGAACCTCGAATAGAAGTATGCACAAGTATTTTAAACTCTAGCAATTTGTTTTTGCAATAATTACGCCAGGATCAGGCGATGAATAATTACACTTCAGCAAAGAGGAAGTGATGGTCGTCATAAAAATGCAGTTAATGAACAAATTGTGCAGTTCGATAGAAACTGTCTAGTAGCACAGAAGCTATGCGATACGCCTGTAGTCTCTCCTGTATCCGCTATTCCTAAGAATATGCCACTCAAAAAAGGCAATCTGCCTTTCACGGAGTTTGCGTTTTCCTGTGAAATCTTAAAATAAAAGAGCTGCAATAATACATATAATAGTTAATGGGCGACATTGACAACTCCGTCATGAATTTTTAGATAATGGAAAGCTTTCGGGTATCACAAAGCACATTGTTCGAAGTGGATGTGCTATTGAGTTTTCTAGAATGTAAATTCTCAAATGGTCAGTACCAAGGTCTGACTGAAAAATCATTGTGAAATGTATTCTATGTAGAAAAGAGTGGTAAGTCCCAAAAATTAGTGTTGTCCTTTATCGGTTTGGTGTTGCAGATCTCAAGGCCTACAGTTTCGACCATGGGACAGTGAAACGATACAACAAATAACCTCTCCAATCCCTTTCGGCCAGTCGTGAATTGAAAGAAAAACTCTGTTATGTGCAAAGTAGCATTCGCAATCGACGATAATAAATAATAAAGCGTGCAATACGATGACACATACTCATTCCGCGTGACTTTGCTATTTACGTGGAGTGGTAAGCAAAGATTTTAATGAGATTGATTCTATTAGCTAGAAAATGCCGAAAGAACTGAATTTGATCTTTGGATTGTCAACATTACACATATGGATACGGTTCGTGACGTTTTGTCAAATGCTGTCGGCACTTGTCGTGCAACCGCAAAACCAAACGCGAGGTGTTCTTACGATCTGAAGATAAGACAGATCTCTGTTATCTAACTAATTCTAAGTTACAGGATATCAAATTTTACCTATACGAAATTCTATTCATTTCTACCACATACGTGGCGCCTTTTTCACGTATCCAGAGATCCGGAAATTTTGCAAATTTTATAATTTTTTGCAGTAAAAACTGTTGACAGTAACCAATTTAGAAAATTGTACGCACTTTGTTCTCCACAGTTTTCTCATGGTGCTAAAACATGCAGGTAGCCTTTTCTCGTTCACACATAGCACTCGTAACTTTAAAATGAGTAAAGAAATTGTTATTTAATTTATCCATTCGCGGACTTGAACCACTTGAAATATCCGTTTGAAATTGGAACCAAACGAAAAATGTAATGGCGAACAACAAGGGAAACCGGAATTAACTACTGCCCTCTGACGATGAAACCGAAGAATTAAACTGCAAACGTTACAACTTTCACCACTAGATGGAGATACTGTAACGCAGGCCAAAATTACGCCGCGCGTTCGTTTCCTTTTCCGTTTGGCTCTGAAAAAGGTTCGTGTGAATTGTACGAGATTTCGTGTAATCCGTGTTATTCTTAAGAATCATTCAAATTCAAGAAATTGTTCGAATGTGCACGGAATCTACGTTGTTTCAGGATGCATTTAACAATAATATATGTGAACTTTTTTCTAACCCAAGCATTTATATTTCAGCCCCAAAATGGTGCAGCGACTAACCTATCGTCGACGGTTGTCATACAACACAAAAAGTAACAGGAGACGCGTGTAAGTACTTATTTTCAAAAAGTTTAACGTAAGAAACATCGTTCGAAACAGAAGCTTCATTTCTTTTTACTGAGCTCGGTCGAATTTTAGCAAAATTGTACGGACTTTTTGGTGGTTGGATAGTTATAGGTTATGTTTTGGTTTACTTGCTGACGCAAAATCCACGTGCACTTGATAATTATCATAAAAGTAGCGTTAGTTATTTATTTGGATGGTACGCGTGTTTGTTATTTTCGTATATAATGGAGGATAATCGTATTTAATACTTGGCGTTGTATATCTAAGCGCGATATTAATCAAATGTTTTATTTCAGGGTACGTACTCCTGGTGGTAAATTAGTTTATCAATACTTGAAAAAACCCAAGAAGATCCCAAGATGCGGACAGTGCAAAGACAAGCTCAGAGGTATCCAGCCTGCTAGGCCTATGGAACGTTCGCGTATGTGCAGGCGTAAGAAGACAGTGAAACGTGTGTACGGCGGAGTACTTTGTCACAAGTGTGTGAAAGAAAGGTGCGTAACTAAACTTCTTCGCAAATCTTTACGGTATACCCATTTATTTGAAACTTAAAACGATATTAATTTGGTCCGTCTGATTTCAGAATCGTTCGTGCTTTCCTCATCGAGGAACAGAAGATCGTAGTTAAGGTGATGAAGGCACAGCAAGTCACTGCAAAGGCAAAGAAAGAGAAATAATTTTTTGCTTTTTATTAATTAAATAAAATAATTATAAAATCAAAAAAACTTATTATGCGTTATTCGTCACTCTGCGTATACTTGTACAACTTCGTCTCACAAGATCAAATATCTGTTCAAAACCTTCCATGTTCATTTAATCAAAAGTTCATTCTAACGTTCCATAAATTTTTCAAAAAATAATTCCAAGTCTGGAGCTATGTTGAACACTTCTGTATCCTTCGTTATACCCTTCACCTTTATACGTATATGGAGAAGCGCGTATTCCATGCCTATAATGAGAATAATGACTTTGAGGGGGAACTATACACCACAAGTCCAGAAAGGAAATAAAATTTTAATTACCAAAGAAACTGTACCGAGTAAATCAGCGCTTCCCATTTACGATGACTCTTATGCGCAACGATATAATACAGGGTGTTCCGAGCACAAGTAGTCCAAGTCAGCTATGTTACATCCAATTAGTTTGCATGAAACACCGATATAAAAGCGGATCCTTTAACTTTAAACTTATAGCGAAGAGAGGGCAAAAGAAATAGATTTGGTATACCTTTGCTCCGAGCCCACCGTATATCCTTCGTGAAAGATCCCCGCGATTCACAGATTTTAATCGGATCTCCACCGCGCGTGATGCAAGATTCGGTTTCTCCGTTTCGTTCCTGATATAGTTATACCGGGGTTCATAGCCGGGATAAGAGAAGCAGGTATTGTGTTCCCATTATGGTCAAGGAGTGCGCAGAACCCGTCCCAGGGTACCGTGCTCGAGTCGCTAGCCTCGGTGCGCTTAACAAGTGCCTTATTTGTTGGGCGCACTTTGCGTACAGATATATGTGGCAAAGTAAACGCTCGCTATAGTTTTCCACGGTGGCGCAGAAATGCCAGCGACCGGTCAGAGCCGTAAAGGCTTGTCACCTGAGAATGCGGACGGCGAGCTGGCATTAAATACTTTCGTTCCGCCAATCTGCCTTTCGTCTACCGGCCCCTGCACTCATGAATATTGCCGAAGAAATTTTTTATTCTTATCCATCGCCCCAGGGTCTTCCAAGAAATTTCAAAACCCGCGTCGAACCATTATTTGTATTATAACGTAAAGCCGTGCGCGGTAGGGTTTCATACTTAAATCACGCCCATTTCTGTTTTACAGCTGAAGCTGAATAAGACGGAGAGGCGCGTGGAATATCGCTCGGCGGTCTTATTTTTTTTTTTTTTTTTGTATGCGTGCACGCGAGTTATTATTTTCAGCTCATGCCGATTCTTGAGAGATGTCGTATCATCGATTAAAGACTATCGGTCATTCGCGCTAATGGCGCCACGGCTTCGATATCTAGTTTTGCTCCCCTCGAGAAGAGCTCCGTGGCCTATCGTTTCACTCGGGTATCATTAAACGCGAACGGATCAGAATACCGCGACGCGTCCTGAGGCTTATCGCTGGTGGCATTAACGCGCGATCGGTGTAGGTTCTTATCGCGTTAGCGCGCTTACCTTTAGAGCGATACCGCGCGCGAATTGCGAAATGAATCGTATCTGAATCGTCTCGAACGTTAGATACGCGATATTATTTACAATTTGCTAAAAATTACGGAAATTTGTATACGTCGGCAGGGGCTCGGCGTCACGTTACCGTTCGATTTTTCTGCGCCTCCCTAAAGGCGATTACATCGGTGTCTCTCGTTCAAAAATAAAAATACTTTTCTCGGAGGCACTAGCTCGAATAAGAAGAACGCGAAAGCAGCGATGGTGGATAGGCAAAAAACGGTGCGACGAACACCTCCTTTGCCGGATGCCACGAAGTCAACGAGATTTCACGGTGCGGCGGGAATGAAAAAAACGATGGAAACCAGCTGATTTCAAATTTTCGAGGGAATGTTTCTTGCTCGCATCGTAGGTACTCTACGTCCCCCGGTATCGGAAATAATCGGTGCGGTTAGCCGCGGCAGCTGCCGAGGCATTGGAATCTTCTCGCGGGGGCATTTCGTCTCGGTTCAATTGCCTCGAAATTATTTCAACAACCACCGATGGAATTAGCAATTCCACAGTGGTGTACCTACATTCTCGCGGGAATACTCTAGGTATTATTAATGTTGATGCTCACAATTCCATCGTGATATTGAACAAAAAGAGCAATAAAAAGTATAAAATAAAATAAAGTCATGGAGCGAATATCGCGTTCCTTGATATTTTATTAAAGTCCTATGGCAGGAGGATCTAATTTGCTCGGAGTCGAGTTTCGTCGGGGCTATCGGTAGCGAAAGGTAGTCAGCGGTATGGTGTTTAATTGACGGGTATAAAATCTGACCAAAACGTGCAATCGAAACTAATTTGACGCTGCAAGTTCGCTAATAAATTCATATAATTTTCACAAATGGTTCTTAACGAAGTAACGAACCGACGCACGATCAATACGAGCATCGTGTAAAAGAAACAGAGAGCGACTTTCAAAAGCTGCAGCGATTAAACTCGTGACTTCAATCGCGTACCAATCGGGACAAATCGATTTTTCTTCGACGCATTTCACTCCATGACCATGAGATCGAAAAATGCGAGCCGATCCATCGATTCGCGGAACCGGTGAAAATAAGTGATTCGAGGTGGAATAAAAAACGTGCGACAATCGTAAAGGTTTCTGTCGTGTCATTTAAAAGCGGCGTGGCGGGTATCAAGTAGCAAACGGCAATTGTCCGGTGTCACGGTTTAATTGACGGGTATAAAATGTAGCAAGAGCATGCAATCGAGAATAATTTGGCGTGAGTGGGCTTCAGGAGAGACGCGGTACAGCATGATTCCTATAATTTTCAGGGCTCGTGTTTGACAAAATAACAAGTGGGTGGGTGTCGGTTTTCACACCCGCGGCTCGGCGGGGCCTCTTCGGGGAATGTAAAAAAGGGCAGAACACGAAACCGGTCCCGATGGATCTTTGTTATACGGGGCCCCCACGTCCTCTCTCGCCTCTCGCGTCTCTGAATAAGGACCAACCGTTCCAGGATCGTAGCTACTCGGCGGTTACACCCTCTCTACAAAGCCCTACGCTTCTAGATAATTTCAACTGGATCTTCCGGTTTAGTCTGACCTTTCGGCTAATGCTTCTTTTTAAACGACCGCGCGCGCAATTACACGCGTTGCGTAATTATTCGTCGTCGGAGTTGCATAAAGGACAGACCGAGCTTAAATAATCTGGCCGTGAGGAAAATTCGAGAAAGAAATTTGTTCATCTCCGATGGATTAAATTTGGTCGTTACGAGGCGCGTTTAAGCGGGGACCAAATACGGGCTCGTTCATTAGCTTAAAAGAGCGATTGCATCACGCACGATTAAAATCGAATGCAAATTGAGTTTCACATCGGTCGAAGACATCGACTGCTCTCTCGCGTAACGGGCTACCATCCTCGAGCGTGGGTAGTTTCGCGTTAATTCCTCGCGATACGTATGATGCCGACGTGTATGTACCCGAGTGCCGTGGAAAGGGCCCGCGGAAACGACGAAGGGAACGATAATCGAGTAACAGGAAAAAGAAAGACAAAATCTGTCGTCGGTTTAATCTCGAATATGTATATTCCAATTTGTCGGTGGGCGTTTCCGATACTCTCCGTTCTCTATTCTCTATACGGCAGCTTCTTTCCGCCGCTCCCTCCCTTCCTTCCTTGCCTTCGAATACTCGTAGTCGGCAGGTCGCTTTGATCGAGCACCAGTGGCCCCAATTCACACCTGACTTTTAGCGATAAAAGCAGGCTCTAAAGATATCGTTATCCCGTTCCTACCTCGGCGCACACGGGTCGCTCGCCCGGAGGAAAGGAAATTGTTATCGCTGCAGGTAGTCCACTCTTACGCGCTTAATCGGGCGAATTCATTTGCCCGTGTCTTTACTCCCCGTCCCTTTTTCCCTCGACGCGTCTCTGTCCTTCTTGCTTCCCTTTTTTTCTTCTGGTTCCTCGCGAGCTACCGATAAAAACTTATCCCTTGACTTCGACACATGCGCCGCCTGCGAAATAATTAATCTAAAGTCTAGGATGTACGAAAATTTGTTCGCGTCGTAACTAGATCCAAAAAAGTCGTCTCGTTACGTGGGTAAAAGCGTTGAAGTCGTATTACGATTATATCCGTCGATATACGAAACTTGCAAACTTACACGCGTTTCGTGTACCCTGTAATATTTTCAATCGGAATTTATAAGAATGTGAGAGAGCGACGGAACGAGGAAACATGAATTATAGTTATATCACGCGCACTACAAAAAGAGCAAAGGTAAAAAGACAGAAGACTGAGAATTTCATATGAAATCCTTGAACGTAGCGAATATTCGACTGAACTATGCGGCCCATACAAGAACCGTATAGTTTCGCCGAATATTTATCTACCCCAACAAAATTCAAGAATAAAGAATCATTGAAAGGGGATTCGGGGGCAGCGTTCGCTCAGTTTTAATGAATTCCGCGCTATACGTCAAATCTGTCAACGCTGAAACGCTTTTTTTATCTAATCGTCAAATGCCCAATGTCTAACAGATATTCAAACCATACGGAAACATCAAAATTGAATGCAACATATTTATACGTAGAGGAAGTTCGGATATTCCTGGAAATTTGAACGAAGCGCATCAAGAATCTACAAGCTTTTAGTGTAAAGGTTAACAAATACTTACACAGAGCTAAGCATACCACTTTGATTTCATCGATGAGGGAAAATGTTGAGAATTGCCTTTGACGACGCCCTGATTCGACGACGTAATTTTTTATAATGCGGGTTTCCGTTCGTCCATCTCGAAATGATCTTTTGACAGCTACCGCATACATATATCGAATGTAAGAAGCGGACGGGCAGCAACGGTTCCCCTACTAAATAGACACAATTACGATCGATTATCCAATGTGCCGTCCTACCGACTAATCTCAACTAACGATAAGAAATGCCGGGGCTGTTAAGAGCGTTGTACCACTTGAGCGGACACAACGTTCTCTCCGACGAAAGATGTATCCCATCCCTCCGTTCAACAACGACCGAGTCCTATACAAAACTGTTTACGATTAGGCATCAAAAATTGTATGAGAATTCTACAGTTGAATCTCGAGCATCGTGCTCCATACTTTTTCAATACTCGCAATTACTCCAGTTTCTACCAGAACAGTTTCGATCCATAGATAAATTTGAGATACTCTTTGGAACTAAGGAATGCTTTTGTTTAAAAACAATCGCATATCCTGGGTTTATAAAATTGATGTAAAGGTTGCAATTCTTAATCTACGTATACAGTCGTGTTGACACTTTTCGTTAAGGTCTAAGGTGGCACAGGTAAGCCGGTCGAGGGTCTTGAAACGACAAGATAAATTAAACTGCGCGAGAAAATAATCTGTCCCTGGAACAAAAGCCTACCATGGGCAAGAGCGTACATACATGCACGATCTTGTAACCAATACGATATTTTCTTTTCCTCGCCCTACCACCGAGAGACGATGAACAGGGTGTCGAGAGGATGTACACACGAGCCTGGACCTCATCTTGCGCCTGAATAGAACTGGGGGTGATGTTGCCGGAGAGGCACTGGCTGACCCAAAGCCCCGAACGCCACGGCACGTTAAGGCCCAGACATGGATTTCGCTCTTTTGTGGCTCCGTTCGTCGGTCCGCACGTCCCGCCGAATGAAATATACTTCCACCTCGTACGGCCCTCGTAACTGGCGCCGAACAGATCGAGCTTTTCGGTCCCGCCAGGGCTGTCTGCACTCCCCTCCCTTCCTCACTCGCTCTCTCTCCCTCGCCCTTCTATATCCCAATATCCCTATCGTTCACTTGCACGCTCCATTGTCGCGTTTATTTTCTCGGTCGTCTCTCTCTCTCTCTCTCCCTCTCTCTCTCTCTCTCTCTCTCACCGCGAGTGTATCCGAGAGTCGGAGGCGAGAAGGCATTCAACGATTCACGGGGGTACCACGAGTCTTAGGTACCTCTAATTCTCCGATACCGCCTCGAAGGATTCGAGCGATCACGATAGTCGGACGACGATCGTTTGGATTAAAATAATCTTCGCCACGGGCAATTAAATAAAATCGGTGGAATTCAGAATATTTTCCGCATCCATTATGACGCGCCTCGGTATTGGTACCGTGGTCATTTTTCATCCATTCTCTACGGCGAGGGTAGCACTAAAAAAGAAAACGAACCGCAAGTATACGGAGAGGCAATCGTGGTAATGGTGTTTCGCATCAAGGCACGAGACGCGGGTCTCGTTCCTTTGTCAGTTCGTTTGCCGTCTGCCAATGAAATATATTCCCCTCCACCCCCCCCCCCCCCCCCCCCCCCACCTCGCACCTCCAGTCTTTTTAAGGCGAAACGAATGGATCATGATTTCGGTCCCAACGCGAGGGGGGCCCCTTCGATCCTACCACCATTGTTACCCATTGTCGCGCTTCTTCGTGCCCGCTCGAGAGTGACGGGGCGAGGTGAGGCGAGGTGAGGCGAGGCGAGATCTCCGTCGCCCTCGACTGCATAAACGAATAAGGGTTTCGCAGAAGAACCGACCGATTCTAATCCCGAAATCCGGTTTGAAGCACCCGGATTGTCCTCGGTATTCCTTCTTTTTCGTTAACACGAAAGATTCGAGAGCCTTCGATGGATCTCCGCACTCGGACCCGCGAATTAAACTATCCCGTCGTCGTTGTCGTTCCTGATCTTTATTAGAGTTCCCTACCCCTCCGAAGATCGTCGAACGTCTATTATTAACCTCATCCGCAATTTCAATCGACGCATGCACGTCCCAATTAATTTACTCGATCCGTTTGGATCGCGATACGTCAGGAAATATCGTTGGTAAATACGGAGTAGTAACGCGTTTATCGGGAGGAAAGATTTAATAAGCCGGTAAAGTTAATAAAGTCGGTCAGTCCGTAAGTAAGTCGGTGGTTCCTCGTCGGTCACTCGGCGACGCACTTCGTGATATACGGTATTACAATAATTATGCGGCTCTTTATCTTATCCCCATAGTTCTCCTTGAGTAAGCACATTTATGGCACCGGGGCCATACTTACATACACGGATAACCGGCCTCGGTTTCTTCCCTTCTCTGCGCTACGTTTCTGCGTCTTGAGTCCGATAATGCCGCGGCGCTCGCGCCGCCGTCAACCCGGCGGCCCGCCTGTAATTGCACGTATGTACACACGATAACGGAAAAACGCGGAGATGAAATGACCACTTTCCACTTTTAGTCCGAGGCGCAATTCTTTTCCCGATAGTAGCGGGGCCGCTATACCGGGCGTCGACGCGTATCTATACTCGGTGAGATGGGGACAGTTGGATAATCAAAAAATTACGAGCTGTTTCGCGCGCGGATGGTCGGGGGAGAGGGGTTATTGTTATTTCGACGTCGCAGAAGTAAATCCGACGATAAAAATGGATATCGTAATGACCTTTCGAGGGACTCGAGGCGGTAGGATTATCCCAAAGTGATATACGAACCGTCCGACTACCTGGGGTCCTCTCGTATACCATTACGCGCCTGAGAGACGAGTTGTTAGGTATGGATCACCTTTACCAATTACACTGCTCCGAGAACGAGACGAGGTTCCGTAAGATAAAAGTATTACGCTCTCTTCCTAGTATCCTTCCCATTCATCCTTACGAGTCTGACCTTTGATCTTTTCCACGTGGATTCCACGAATCATCGTGATTGTCATTGGTGCGCCGTAAACGTGAATCCGCGTACGGTGCATTTTCATCGTGATAACGCGTAAATCAATTCTTCCACCTGTGGAAAAAAAAGTACGATTTCCGCGATCGTCGTTGAATCGCCATTATAAAACGCGAACGCAGACTCGCTTCGATCATCGTTATCGTTATATCTGTACACGCGATAAGAGCTCGTCAATTCGCTCAACTTCGACACTAACGTAGCTTCAATTAAGAAGCCGTTCTTGCCAACTATTTCTAGCAATTAGCAAATCAGTCGTTAGTCAGCAGTGGAAACGAGTACTCCGAACGATGCATATTCATTGTCCTCCTCGCCTTCGCTCATCGGTATTCCAATCCCGCGATCTTTAATAATTCGCAATTAAACTGCAATCGAACCCCGGGACGAGCGGCAGCGTATTCAAAGAACTATTCGCAGCGACGTGGTGTTGCCGATTAACACCCATTTCACGCTCGTTTTCTTGCGCGCGTTATTATATCGGCAAAAATGAATCCGGTCCTAAACGTTTCACGAAACGACCGCCGTCGAGCGTAATCGACCTTTTCCCGATTTCTCACCTCGAGATACGCGCGATCGCGCGTACCAACGTACCGGGACTGGCGTTTACACGCGTTTAAAAGCTGTAGGTTCAATTAGATACGGCAGGAACTAACAAGCATGTGAACGCACGACGCTAAATAGACGGTCGGCGGTCGGCGGCCGGCGTTGGTGTTCGCGAACGATCGAACACGGTGTTCTTTGTACTGTAAAATTAAGTGATTCAGGATACAGAGACAAATTGTAACGGTAATTGGAGAAGTGACTCGCAGGAAATCCCTTCCGCGCGATTATTAAACGCTCGAAACGGCAACTAAATTAGTTAAGAACGTTGTTCTGCAAAATATTCGGAGAAATAATATAATTTTAGCTGACAAATGTTCGTAAAGTACTTTTTGCTAGAATTTAAGCTTTGCACGCGGTGCACTGCGTTTAGCGTTCAAACGCGCGTAATATAATCCTGATCGATTCGTAGAAAGTTGAACGACATAATTTGTCGGGGTCGACTGGCGCTAACGTTATCGCGTCTAATCGATCGCAATGTATAATTCGCGCCATGTGGAAATGAGCCTGCGAGGACGCATACCTCGAGATGTATGGAAGCCGGTAAGCGCGTTGCGCGCAACGTTTCCATAAAAGTACCGAAGATCATCTCTAAAAATATAATGACTGACGCCTTTAAACGCGAGGCGACTAAAACACCCGCGATTCGATCTGGATCGCGATTCCGCGTTCGAACGACATACGCTTAACGCAACAGGTTTCCCGGGAAAATTTATACGCGTCGTTTACCGCATCTTGATGTCGCCTTGCCACGGCGACGATTCGGTGAAACGGAATCGAACACCAAAAAGGCCTTCGTACGATTTCATCGCGGACAATATCCCTTTGTCGATTGAGAATGGAGCGCGGTTAATAAGCATTCGATTATGGTCCACAGTGGTCGCTCTGTCGAGTCACTCTTTAAATTACGAACGCAGCATCCAGCCTACGATTTTTCCATCTTTTTTCCTTCCGAGCCGAGAAAATTTTAATCAAATCGGGAGACGAAGCGTATACCGATCGTAACTCGAGGATAACGGGTTACGCCGTGGTTTCAGCGCGGAAGTAACTCGCGACGTAACGAAAGAGCGTTACGAGTCGCAATGTCGAGAGCAGTAAATTTGCCTGCAGCCAACACGCCACGTTAGTAATTAACCGGTAATTCGATATCGATAGGAGTAAGCGGGGGCCCCCGTAGGACGTGTAGCGGAGCGCGTCGAACCGCTAACCGCGCATACGAGAGCGAGTTACGAACGGTTGCGAGTTCACCGATGGAACCGTGAGTACGTGCGGCGTTAATACTTAAAAGCGCAGCGTGATCCGCGCCCCTGCGGAGTGCAGCGCTTCGTTCGATCGTCTCGATCGCCAAAACGGCGCCGCTCAAGTGCGAATGCACCACTTTCGAGACGCGCTCGGCACCGCCTTTCTCTCCGACTCCTCTTTTTTCCTCTCTCCCCCCCCCCCTCCACCCTGCCCCGTCCCGCTCCCATTCGAGCCACGGTGCTTCTGGCTAATTAATCGGTACATCAACGATACTCGTGGCTTTATCGGATATCGAGAAATATACGGTTAACGCGCGCACACGGTTCGCGTGCGTGCGTGCACGCATGTAAATTGCAAGGCGCGGATAAGTGAACGCGAAACGGGCCCGATATACCCGCCCCGATGAAAATCTTTCCAGCTTGTCTCCGCGTTGTCTCACATACCTCGGTAATCGTTGACTTAACGTTTCGTTAGGTTCACGCTTGATTTGCGATTTCAACTTCTATCGCGGGATCAATTTATTATACTCGTTCGTTGGATTAAGAGAAAGATTGAGAGAGCAGTGTCTGTCCGCAGGTTTGAACGAAATGTGCGAAACGTCGCTCTTTCGCTCGAGCGATTCGGTGTCCCGTATCCCGCGCGGGACCGCTTCTTACCCGAGCGCGCTTTATTCGAACTCCGGACGAAAAAGAGAAACATGTGCGGGAGGAGGGGTGGGAGGGGCCTCGATCGCCGCCGGGCGGAAAAGCGGTGGGGAAATCAAAATCGCTTCGTTCCACGCGATCTCGTATCGATGATTTACGGACGATATTTACGAACCGCTGTTTAGCCGGTTCGACGAAGAAAAAGATTCAAGATTCTAGCCGGGTTCTAGTTTCCAGGGGTGACGCGCCATGCATAGACATTCGCGCCTTTCTAAGGAGCCGCTCTCCTCCTCTCTTGGCTCGCTCCGGAGCATCGGAGCTGCAGGCGTCGAACCTACTCTGACGAACGCCGGGGGAACGAGCGGGAGAAGGAAAGCAGAAAGGAAAGATCTCCGGGTACTCTGCTCGTCGCGGCACAGTGGCGCCCGCAGGGCGCCGTTGCGCACTCGCCGCCAGCAACGCTGACGAGTCAGGGGTGTACCGATTTCGGGCCGATAACCGCGCTTCGATCGGTTGACAATTTTTATTTTCAAATTGTCGCCAATTGTACTGACACCGCGCACCCGGCGCGATCATTTGCGCGCGCGCGACACTCTTCGAAAGATGAATGACGTTCCGTTAACTACTTTCGAGGAAATACTATCGCGGTCCAACCGGAACTATTCTACCGATGATCGCAACGATCGTAGCGATTCTAACGATTCTACTTTCGAAGAAACGATCTCTATGCAAGTAAATGGTGATTTAAATTTCACCCGCGACGCCATTATCTTCAAGCAGTTTAAAAATCCCTCCCTCGTATACGAATTTCCTCTTCGACCTCTGTCTAGTCGTAGGTTCGTCCTTTAAATCGAATTAACCCAGTTAACTCCGTGGTGCCGCGTATCGGAGATACACCGCTGATACGTGCCACTCGTCTCCCTCTCTCCCACGGCAACCATCACCCCCTCTCTCTCGGGAGCCCGAAGTCCGACGAATCGTTTCCCCCGGTCGAGTACCGTCGCCCCACCTCTAACGCCACGGAAACGCACGAAGCGAGAACGGCCTGCGCCTTGCGGCCGACGCTGAGCGCCTCTACGTCACAGTGAAGTATGTGCTCTCGAGTGTAGAAAATGGCAGCGCTATCCGCTATCCCGGGTCAGCGCGGATGTAAATACGGCCTGTGGATCGGCTTTGGAGTGCTAATCGCAAGGTTCGTCGGTGGTGAGTAAAATCGTGTCACGTTCGGTGGGGCCCCTGTGCGCCCAGTTTTACCCCTTTGCATCCACGGGGTGAGAGAGAGGGAGCGAGAGAGAGAAGTGTGTCGCGCAGGAGAGGTGTGCACGAGAAAGAATCGATCGGATGCGGACTCTCGGCGCGAGAACTATCGGTGTCTGCTGCTGTTGCTACTGACTGCCTCTTGCCTTCTGCCACACAGATGTGTACTTCGACACGATCTTTCTTTTTATCCCTTTCTCTCTCTCTCTCTTTCTCTCCGTCACTCTCACTCTCTCTCTCTCTCTCTCTCTCTCCCTAACTACGTGTCTTTCTCGCGGGCATCCTCGTATATCTCTCTCTCTTGTTTTGTTCGAGCTTCTCGCCCGTGTCTCTCGCCATCGGGGAAAACGCGCAAAACGATCGTCGGGCGTTTTCGCGACAAAGATCGACCACGACCTCGATCTTTCGCGTCAGCTTTTTGCTCCGATTTGAAAGATCGCCACCCCGGGAAAGGGCAAAGAGTGCGAGCCGTGCGATCCCTGTGACAGTTTACGGTAGGGACACAGAATTGTTTGCTCGGTATCGCGCGCGTTATCGTTGGTAGTCTCCTCGACGATACACCCATAGAGCTCTATGAGTCTAGGCAACGATGGTCTCCTAGGTATACCCAAAACTCGTGGACCGACGGATCGTTCTACGGTCAGTGCATTCTCGCAAAAGGAATCCCTGTGCTAAAGGCATGCACGTTCTTTTTTACCCTGTAGTCGAATGAGAGTGAGTCGAGGCGCGAGAGAGAGAGAGAGACAGAAAGGGGGAGAGAGGAGTGAGAGCGAGAGGTTAGGCACTAAGGTTAGGGACTGAAATACCAGTGGTGCGAGAATCTCG
Source organism: Pemphredon lugubris (assembly GCA_933228935.1). Taxonomy (NCBI): domain Eukaryota; kingdom Metazoa; phylum Arthropoda; class Insecta; order Hymenoptera; family Crabronidae; genus Pemphredon; species Pemphredon lugubris. Next base: position 23,696,811 of record OW121817.1, on the reverse strand, counting down.
CCGCCTCTCGACTGCTCCGAAAGACACGCTCCCCGGTGCGGTGCCTCGACCTTTTCCACTTTTCTTCCTTTTTTTCCACACGACTCGCGCTACATTCGAGCCGTTTCACGTGCCTACTCTCCCGCGTATCCCTATTCCCCCGAAGCTCGTTTCTCCACGATTTCTGTTAGGATTAATTTTAGCGCCGTCGCTCTCCTCGAAAACGGACGATCTTTTGATCGAGAAACCTCCCTTGCGCGGCTTCTGCTTACCAAATTCAGACATCGATCCAGCAACCTTCTTCCCTATCCCCCGTTCTACGCTCAAATCCATCTAACCGTCCCTCCAACTTCTCTCTTCTCAAGTATCACGCGTTTTCTCGAGGACGAGAGTCCTAACAGAGTCCATTTGAGAAGGAAATATTTCTGACAATCGAGTAACGATTACTTTTATTTCGCGGCAGAGAAAACCCTTTGCTCTCGTCACGGAAGGAAAGCGTTATCCTTGAGAGACGCACGCTTCGTTCGTGTCCTGTTAAGAGATCAACCGGAAATACATGCGTGCCCAAGGAATTCGTTGCACAATTTTCAGTCAAAGAACTTCCCGAGAGAATCACGCCGCGCAATGCCAGGATTGAATTACCGTCGTCTGATTGTTCTTCCGCGAAAACCGTGCCTCGTAATATCGTTAGGCGTACGCGCAAATCCGTCCCGTAGCGCTTTTCTCGGATGCGTTATTCGTCGCGTGGCAAATGCAGCGTGCAATTACGGTTTCGTATCCCCTGGTAAAATATCGCGTAACACGGCCGTCTCCGCCCATCGCCTAGTCCTCGTTGCACCTCAACGGCCAGTCTTCAATTAAATTCGTACTTAACGCTTTACTTCCAATCGAATCGCGATTGGTTAGCGTTCCGTGCTTTCGTAAAGTCTTCCCCGCGTAATACTGTTTTTCTGCCCCAAGTACCACGATCGAACGTTTTATCGCGAGCCATTCAGCGCAGATTTCCGATATCAACGTCAACCTTTAACGGATAGAAACATAATCCGTAGGAAGGTCACGCTCTTTCTCTCATTGGCGAGCAAATATTGGTGATGCGATAACGGGACGAGAAACAGGATCGCCGAATTGCACGTTAAATCAATCGCTACGATTGTTCCCGTCGTATCGACACACCCGGTACATCACGTGTCAACGTGCCCTTACAGGACAAAAAAAAACCACCGCTAAATCCTCCCACTCGATGTTTACGCAACTTACTTCGCTGGTCAATACCTTTCGCCGCACGCAATACCATTTTTTTTGTCTCGCTCGTTTCATTCGCATTCGCGCGAAATCAAAATCACGATCGGCCGCCTCGCGCGTTCGTCAATCCGATTTCTGTGCGTCGGTATATTTGCGCAACGATGCAAACGCGTATTCCCGCTCGGCGATGACATCGTTACGATTTCATTCTTCCCGCCGGGTAAAAATGGCATAGCCACGCGGATCGTTCTATTATTTATTTAACGTATCGCCACGATCTCGTGTCCCGATAAGTTGGCACTCCGCCCGCGAACGTTTGCGAATCGCCCTTGCCCGACGAGTACGGCAAATATTCCACTGACCAAATTACTGGATGAGCCACTCGACAAATGCTCGAACACTTTGGAACAAGTGCTCCGTCACCGTGGCACTTCGAACTCCTCGGTTAATTGGCGCAAATATACCGCCCCGATCGCGAGGGTCCCTATCAATTGCTTCTCGCGCTCCTCTTTTTCGGGTGCGAGATAAAGAACAGGTGTTCCCGTGTCTTATTCCTCCGCGGATCAGATTTACCAGGGTTTGGGAGATTTCGATTAAGTCGATGTTGTTAACGAGGGTGACGACGGTCGATCGACCACGCTAGCAGCCCCGATCGAGATGAAAAATCGACGTGAAAACTGGACGCTAACGACACGGCAAATTACAGTTATTTAGAAGCTGCAATCGTATCTCGCGAACGATAGGGAACGTCAACTCGCGAGGTAAAAGGCAACCTGTATATCGGAAACGCTTAAACTCCGAGATGATGCTCTCCTTTTACCTTGGAATCGGTTATTGAAACCGGACGGAAGAGAAATTTCAAATCGATCCCCTTCGAAAGTCGAGAGACCAGAAACTGCGATTCAAAAGTCGTAGGTGTGGGACTGGGCTATCGTTGATAGTGCTCTTTGCCATGCTGATAAGGTGCTCGAGCGTCTGGTTGTAAGCGCGTCGCGATTCATTGAAACCTTGCGATTACGAGCGGGGCGACTCTTTCGTGAAAGTTGTGTAAAGAGACAGATAACCGGGCATTTCGACGCGATCGACGTATTCGCGCAGCGGGCAATCTTTCAAACACAAAAACTACGACTCGGTTCAACCCTCCGGTGTTTTTGTTCCCTCTCGTCCTTCGAACTCGCCAGAAAGAAATGACGTTGTATCTCACTTTTGCACGATCATATTTTCTCTCCCTCTATTTCTCTCCCCCTCTCTCGTTGAATTTTTATTCTTTCGCTCAAAGTATCGCCGCGTCCTTCGTTGCACGCCAAGTGCAGCTGCAGATTCATATTAACGATTACTGGTGAGCTTCTACGGCGCTGTCTGCGTACGACAATTTAATTCATTGACGGAATATTATCGATGGAAAAGTACGCACCGCGACCGATGTTACGTTCGCGTTTCGCGTTGTCCCGAGATACGCGAGGACAAGAGAGGCAGCGTCGACCATGCTCAGAAGCTGCCACTAAAACCGCGTTTACCTCTCATGGAAGGCTGCAGATAATAATGTACCCTGCGATTTCCTTCTACGGTGCGATCGACGCGACCGGCGCGGTTACATGGCGTTACGTGCCGCGGGGCTAAGAAACTGGTAGGAAACGCACACAACGCACGCTCTCGGAAAAGTTTCGACTCAAGGTCCGACTAATCCATAAAAGTATCCCCAGGATCGTGGATGCTCAGCGTGCAGGAATATTTATTATCGAGCGCGTCGATACGGGTATCTTTTCGCGGAGAGAAATGTATTTTTATCAAGTTAAGGCATAGCACTGGACTACTGGATTCCGTTGACATTTGTTAAAGAATCTTTGCCCGAGAAGACGATTGGCGATATTTATCTGTCACACGCGTATCTTTCTTTATTCCTCGAATACTTTAGTACTTTTGGAACAAATCTAGATCATGCACATCTCCGGATCTCCAAAATATTTCTAAAGCAAGCGAACGCATGTGATTCCTTGTGAAATAATTTTCAGTATAATAGAAATTCTATAATTATTTCGTGATCAGCGATCCGAAATGCACTTGACAGAGTAGAAAGAAGTTTGGATATCCGAAGATCCAGAGATGTGCATGATCTGGATTTAAGCCGTACTTTTGATTACTCAGAAATATTCGAGAGTCATTGGACTCCAATCGAACGGTAGTGCTTTTCCTTTTCACACATCGAGATGTAGATGTAGATTCGAATGTTCCATGGGACTATTTCAACCCATAGTTGAGAAGAGAGAGAGTTGGGAGGTTGAAGAGAGAGGGAGTTAGAGAGAACACGGTGGAACGGACGCAGAACGCATGGAAGATCGATCCGTCATCTAGATATTCCGGGGATATAAATAGGGCGGTCACCGTAAAATAGACGCGAGGGAGTAATTCCGCGACGGAAGATAAGCGGTCCCCCTAGTGATCTCCTCGTATTTTACCTTTCTTCCTGTTTCTCCTTTCATCCCCTTTTTGCCTCCACCACTGAGAAACGATTCAGCGTGCCCTGGAAAAGAAACTGCTTTTACCGTCTTGGATGTTGCTGCTACCATAATCGTACGTTTGTTCGAACTGGTATTTTCAGCGCTTGTACGTCGAAAGCGCAATCTCTTGTTAAGCCGTGCAACTGCCGAACGGAGGTTCCGCGGTTTGCAAAAGTTTTTCTTTTTCTCTCACGGTCGAAGACGATTATTCTCCGGCGCTTATATTCTGAATACATGTTTACGCGGAAGCTACGATACACGGAAGATTTTCTGCTCGAGCTTCTCCTTCTCGGTATAAACTTTGTACTCTTTGTTTACTGTTACGACGCGACATATGTACTTCCTGACAATTTTTGCGTTTTGCCAATGATAACCTTAAGCGAAGTTTGCCCGTCACGTTTATTTTTCTGCACAGATCTCCTGGCATCGTGTATCAGATGTTGCAATTAATTATTTCCTCATCGTTTTGCGCCACCATATGTAACTCGATGATTTGGTAAAATGATTGAAACTGTTGCGCCGAGAAGTTTAAGATACGCATACGTTGATCGATGTACTCAATATATTCTTAGATTTGATTGCAGCTAATTGTAAGATCCATGATTGCGCTAGTTAGGGGGAGCCTAAAAAAATGAGTTATCATCGACCCCGATCGCCTTTACATTCAACTTTGCGATCATGGGGTATCGGTCTATCGATCCTTCCCGCAATAACGTCGATATAATTCATAGTGTTTCGATAAATTCACCTTTCGATTCCACGCCCTTCAGAGATGTTCATACATAAGTCTAAAGTTTGCTTTTTAATTTTTCGAATGGGCTCTCCGTCTAATAAAGTTAGATCGTTCGATAATCGTCTGTCACCTTTTGACCTCGCGTAATTCAAAGATATTCGATAAACTTTCCTCTAAAAAAAAACGCTACCCACGACAATCAACGAGGCGTTGGTTTTCGAATTTTTCAAGAAGATTCGAACGAACGCACCGATACGCGACGCGGTTAGACAAATAACCGAATTAATAGAACGAAGCAAAAACCCGTGGAGCGATACAATAAAATTACCGCCTGTAGATTATCGAGTACACCGTGCACATACATTCGCGGCAAATTTCTGTTCGTCGAAAGGGGCGCACCTTCCTCTCATTTGTTGCAGCGGTTCATGTCGTAGGACGCAATGGCCGTCCGCCTACGCGACACATCGCAACTTGTCAAACAACCTCCTCCCGAATCCGCCCAGCACTATGCTTTTCCCCCCACGGTATCAATTATGATTTAGCTATTTATCTCTTGCGGTTTCGCCTCGCTATCATTTACCTAACCCTTCCACGAAGCGTCGTTTCTCATTCGCGGTACCTCCACAAGTCTTCTTTCTTTTTTTAGCGATCCCGTTTATTTTTACGCAACGTAAAACGTTTTAATATCGATTGCCCGATCAGGCTCGACGTGTCATAAAGAATAGTTTTGTCTGCGATCAATAACCGCTATACTCGACCGTCTCGATGGTTCTTCCGTGACCGATAATTGTTTTGTTGCAGTGTTAAGTATCACCTGCTACTGCGAGGGACACTGTCCGGACGATCGACAGAATGGTACGTGCGAGGGAAGACCCGGTGGTCACTGCTTCAGTGCCGTGGAGGAAGTTTGGGACGCCGAATTGGGAGAATACGTGCCGGAATGGTCGTTCGGTTGTTTGCCACCGGCAGAGCAAGGTTTCATGCAATGCAAGGGATACTTGGTGCCTCACCTGCAAGGGAAGAGCATAATATGCTGTAACAAGAGTGCCCTTTGTAACAAAGACTTGTTCCCCGAATACAAACCTCGGCCTACCGCCGCTCCCGATCCTATAGCCATAGCGTCGGGCGCGCATCTAATAATACTGGCCGCCACATTGTCCGTATGCTTGGTGGTATTTTCGATAGCCATGGTGATCATCTATCATAGATACAGGAGAAAAGAGAGAGGACCTTGCCTCGTACCCTCCCAGGGTACCCTCAAAGACTTTATAGATCAGAGCAGCGGTTCTGGATCGGGCTTGCCACTGTTGGTACAAAGGACTATTGCTAAACAGCTAGCGTTATCTCAGTGTGTCGGTAAGGGCCGTTATGGCGAAGTATGGCTAGCCAGATGGAGGGGAGAGAAAGTCGCGGTCAAAGTGTTCTTCACGCTGGAAGAGGCATCTTGGTTCAGGGAGACCGAGATTTATCAGACGGTGTTGATGAGGCACGACAATATCTTGGGATTCATCGCGGCCGATATCAAAGGGACCGGATCTTGGACTCAAATGTTGCTAATAACGGATTATCACGAGAGGGGCTCGTTGCACGATTACTTGCAAACGGTGGTCTTGGATCATCCTAGTCTCTTGGCGATCTGTTTGTCGATAGCATCGGGAATAGCTCATCTTCATACGGAGATCTTCGGTACACGTGGAAAGCCTGCAATAGCGCACAGAGATATCAAGAGTAGAAACATCCTGGTGAAGCGAAACGGCGAGTGTGCCATCGCTGACTTTGGCTTGGCAGTGAGATACATAAGGTATCGTACGATTAATAGTTATTCCGATTCTTATATAGCATCGTCTATCGGTTTGTTTGTATATCAACGAATGTCGTTCTTTGTATTTAGCGAGAGCGGCGAAATTGACATCGCGCCTAACACGCGAGTTGGAACCCGTCGGTATATGGCCCCGGAGGTGCTTGACGAAAGTTTAAATACAGCCTCTTTCGATGCTTTCAAAATGGCAGACATGTATTCCGTTGGCCTTGTACTTTGGGAAGCATGCCGGAGATGCGTTACGGGCACCAAAAATTCCATGGTGGAACCGTACGCCCTACCGTATCACGACGTTGTTCCGAGCGATCCAGATTTCGAAGACATGAGACTAGCTGTCTGCGTAAAACGATTACGCCCAGTTATACCGACGAGATGGGAAAATGATCAAGTAAGATAGAAACTCATTGCTTACGTTCGATGACTCGGATGATCGGAGTACGTAAATAAATCGTTTCTTCTGTTTTTAGATCCTGTTTGCTCTGAGCAAGCTTATGGCTGAGTGTTGGCACGCGAATCCTGCAGTTCGCTTAACGGCGCTACGCGTCAAAAAGACAATGTCGAAGTTACACATTGACAATGCCATCAAAATTGTGTAGCGATCGACTGCCCCCCCACTCGAAACTGTTATCTTATTTCTCATAGCTGAAAAGTAACTTTTACCCCCCTTTGTAAATATCACCCCACCCTCCCCTTCCAGTGTACATAAACCTATTGACAGACTGCAGACCGAAGACTGAGTACTAAGATTTATAAATACTTGACGATGAATGAATGCGCGAATTCTTATGATTAATGGACGTTTAATTGCGAGTCGTAAAAGTAATTATGAATGAGTCCGTGTTATGTATATTTCTTTTTTTTTTGTTTTTGAGCGAAGCGCGCCAAAACGATACGATCGAGGGTGTCTTTGGCGCGATTCCCTGTGTTGAAGTTTGTTGAGTATATAATCGATGATGGCTACTACTTAGACGAAGATGATTAATATTGTTCGACCAGAAAATAATGATACTGTCCTCGGTTTTAGATGCGTGCGAGGTTAACGCGAAGCATTAAAGTAAATGGAGCTACATGCTGAAACGTGTTTGTTAGTAGAACAAAAAGCCATTTAAACAGGGGGTCATTTCAATAATAGCATTTACATATATCGCACTTGCCCGATATTACAAAGTTTTTTGATATTCATGCGCATTGACATCCCGTTACACGGTGGAAGCCATGCTGATTTACACTTACGCGTCTCCCAAACTTATTACTATTAAAGACTACAATACTATAACGTGCATATTACTTCAGTCGTGAACTAAGACTGCTCGCAGGATATTTACAATTTTACTGATTCATAAATATCGCACTTATTTAATTGCCACCCGGATACCATAAGTGTTTTAAATTTTGCCACGCGAATCCAAATTATAATGTGCAAAAATTATACTCTCTCTGGAATCATTTTCAATTCAATTGGCCCCCAAATATTCCATAATTTATGCGCGCCCCTGTATTATCTGTACAGTACGTAATTTATGTTTTTAATTTGTACAAAGGGATATATTAATCCAGTTTAAGAACGATTTTAAGCACCTGGTCCATTGTCCAGATTAGCGGCGTTAATAAATTTTAAATAACACTTTGTCGGAAGTAATGATTTGGCATATCTTTATGGAATTTGTAGATGACTATGGTAACTCGGCGAATCATACATCTGGGCTCTCGGTCATTGACTCGAAATCGTTATGTTATTATGACTTCTGTGTATTACGCGACAGAAGTCGCTGTTAAATAGTATCTTAGTTCTTCTCTAGGAAGATGAATTGTAATTATATTAAAAATTGTAGTTGATAGCTAGTTGATTGAAAATAATGAAATTTATATTTTTAACAAGTATTAAATATTATCATCTTTTTCCAGATAGAACATTTTATTTATTTAGGTATACGTACTACACGATACAATCCTTATTACTCTAGAGAAGCATTCGCGATCAGCTGCAACAGTTTACTTTTGTTATGACCACAGTTTAAAGAACTGTCTCGTAATGAAAATGATAAACATATGATTGTGTAAATACCAGGCCGTTTATACTAGGAATACATAACAAAATATGTCAAAGTAATAGCAGTTTGCAGGTAAGACGAAAAATGTTTGCCGATTAGCAAAGATCAATGAAACGTTTCACTTCCACGAAATCGGTATTTATTGCTTCTCATTAGAAATATCGTGACCACGATTTCCACCAGTGTTACCTAACCACTCAAAAGTCATATTAACCAAAATACAAATACCTACGTCGTTTTCCAAAAGCTATGTCAGGCTATATTCATTATTTATAAAAGATTCTCATGTAAACGTAAACTGTAATGGACAGTTGTTTGCATCGAAGCCAAATTGTATATACCTAGCAAAACATCTGTACATATAGGTGGTTACCAAACCTACCCGAAATCCAATGAGAGACGTTTATTTTACTTGTGGTATGAACGTTTGCCACGAGGGACGCTGAACGCATAAGGACGCTACATTTGGCGCCAATTAATTAATGAATTATAATTGTTATAAGTCACCATTCCTGTATCTTCATTACTATCAAGGGTAGTGTCCGAACCTAGGACAGTATTCTTTATTATTTAATTCATGGTTGCTACAGTGAAAAATTGATTTTAAACCGGAAGCATCAAGGAGGGTGTGGTGCTTCACGCTCAGAAGTAGAAACAGATATATGTATGGATACGCTGCTTTGACAAATTCAATTTTGAGATTTCATAAGCTTTTAAGAGGCATTTAGTAATACATGAAACAGTGACGATATGGTATTGTCGCAGCATACGGTTTATGTGTATATCATTTGTTCGTTTAAAAAGATACATGGCACTTTCATGTATCCGTATCGTATGATATTCGGTCATGTTGAAATGTGTAAGACACATTGTCCTACAAGAGACGCGTTCCGCATAACGACCGTGGAGTCGAAAGTAGAACTCGCCCAAACAGTATTGACCACTATATACTATAGGACACAGTACTGTTCGTAAAGTTTCTGCGATTATTTAAACTGTGCCACTTTTTTTAATAATACAGATATTTCACAATATTTACATTAATCGACGGCATATGAATATTAATACGACTTTGTTTCGTTAGATTTTAAGATAGGAATTCCTCAAAAAACAGTGCAGTGTCGATTATAGTTTAATATTGTAAAATTCCCAATGGGAACGGTGAACAGGGGATGCAAAATGCCGTCTAATTGCGTGCGTGTAATGCTTGAAGCACTGAGGGGCGCCATCTGCCTTATAGCCGATGATTAATTTCGCATCGTTCACATTACGGAGGGCTGCCAACATACGGAATTGAGTCGTTCCGGGCAGGTTCAGTTTAAATTTAATACACCAGGTAATTTTGTTAAATCTACTGGTGGATAATGGATATCTCGATAGCGGGGCATCGACAAAAGTCTAAGCACCTGACTGCTGTAAGCAATCATCGTTCTTGTCCCAGATATACCCCCACCCCTCATCGTGGAAAATATAGAGAATTTTATATTCAGGAATTGGCGTCCCTGAATACGTCGTCGGAAGGGACGCCGCTTTCCACTTCCCGGTCTGTTCGGTCCGCCATTTTTTACCTCGGGAAGCGTGTGGTTTCGCGTCGTGTCGTATCGCGTCGTTTTACGGAAATACTGACTTGGTAAGTACCAAAACACTTTATAAACACTCTCGGCACGTTCCGTTATCGCTTAGGACATAAATGTGCATGTGAACGCGTAGCTAAGTTATGAAATTAGTCGCGATAACGTAGCGTCGATGTACGGAGCGGTCAGGGCACGCCATTTCGCGTTTCTGAAATTTCTTAGAACGGCGTTTTAACGAGAAGGAGCTTCTTTTCTTTCGGAAGTGCAGATTTGCGGCGTCGTATCATGCACGATACTAATGTACGAATCTGGGTATACGCGATAAGTGTGATCAAGTATATAGGATTTCGATATACTATCGGCAAACAAGATGACGCTTCGAGTCATATATACCTTTCTTCGTCGCACTTTAACGATCCTGCAGGGCTCGGTTTTCACGTATCGTGGTAATTTTCCACGAGTGTTTCGTTCTCCTTGTTTTTAGCGTTTAGACTCTAAACAAAACTACCGTATTCGAAACCTTTTATTAAGCGTCTTTTTACGGTCGTGAGCTTGTAGTATATATTTATGCGGCTCTGTTCAGATTCGCTTTTATCGTTCCGGTGAAGCAGTGTACACTAAAGCACACCTGCCCGTGATAGGCTAACGCCACATAATTTGTCGATGGTTCCATAAACTTCTGATTACTATATTGCTCTTGTTAAATGCTCCAATGTTAACCCCTGCTCTTTTTTTGTATTGCACTTCGACCCCGGAGGCAGACTATCACCTCTAACGAGCAAAGTGTAAATCGATTAAACTTCCGTACCTTTCTGCACAACAAATGATATTTGGTAAAAATCATAAAAATCTGCACTTTGCAACAAACGTTGCTCTAAGAATGGAAAGCTGATATATCCCGTTCTGAGAGTAACATAGTTCAGTTCTAATTCTCACATTTTAGATATCCGTTCGTTCTTACTAAGAAAATTTGTAGTAGTTCAATAGCAAAAAAATAATGCAGAAATCAGCAGTTCCCGCGTTAGATCCGCCGTATTCCACCTACAAAGTGATTTTCCGATGCCCTTTTGGGATAGGTTTCCGGACGCACAGTTCGGTTTCGCTACTCTGCGGTTTGCCGGCAGGAGCCGCTACTTTGCCTCCTTGTAAAAGCGGACGCGGCAAGTAAGACGCCATTGCTAGATTGCGTTCTCTTGTGTAAGGCCGTAGTGGATCGTGTCGGCGTTCGTTGAGATTGTAGAAATTCGTTGAAAGAAATCGTTCGCTGCGGATCTTTTTGGTGAGTGGGAGATAAATGTCTCTGGTGCGCGTAACGTAAGGCCGTTGTGCTGATCGGTAGGGAATATAAGTAATTGGCATTGGGGAAAAAACTTGTGCGCCATTTCGGCAAGGTCGGTACGCTTTCTCGAGTGTGCGTGCTTTAGTGGCCCACGAAATATTCTGCGGCTACGATAAGTGTTTGTTTTATTCGGTTCGCGGGGAAGTGACGAAAGTATTCGCAGATTATCGGAATACGCGGAAGTAAACTATTCATGACGATCCTTTATCGATAATTTTTGGTATTCCGGGTAGAAGAGACGACCTTCGAAATTCGAAAAGATAGATCGTTAGCAAAATGGTGGAAGGGAAGCGTCGGAGGGGAACCTAAACAATCGCGCCGCCATTGAGTCCCCTTCGGACGCTTCGAGTTATATTACGACTTTTTTCAACCTAGCGCATAAAACCCCACATTTACCGGTTTTAAGCAGCGTTACCGATTAATGTATAATAGTTGCATCGTGACGCGGTAATTTCATAATTTTTCAGTCGCACGGGAGTAATTAAGAAAGCGCGGGTTAATTGCACCAGGTGCGGCTTTTCGTTCGCGTAACAATATCTCGTAATCGAACGTCTGAGTGATATGGTATTTAACTGTGACTACAGCAAATGATTCTGTACAATTGTAGATTGTTGGGGCGATCGTGATTAATGAAAGGTGATTTAATTAAAAATGATGACTAATATTCTGATATCACATTAGGCGCTCGCGAGTTATCGATTACAGAATATGTCGTCACAGCTCATTCGTGTGGGAAATATATAAATTTCAGGAAGAAGCACCAAATCGGTGATAAATAATATCGGCAATATTTTTTTTCTTAAAACTAGGTTCTAGAACGAGCCGAAAATGCCGGGTTTTAGTAGTGTTGGCACGTTCAAAATCTTCATCGGCAATTTAGCCGACAAAACATCAAATGCCGATATTAAACCGCTATTTGAGAAATACGGGAAGGTCGTAGAATGCGACGTGGTCAAAAACTATGGATTCGTGGTAAGTTTTTTTTCCCTCTAACAAATATCAATTGATATTGTCATTTCCTAACTAATTTTTTGTTGTTTAAAACATATGACGCGCTACAATTTAACTCTTTGTGGCTCCAATTAAAGCCCAATATAATTTAGATATGAGGTTTTAATCTAATCTAAGATTGTATACAAATATGAAATAAATTTCCAGTAACTATGAAATTAAGGCTAAGTGTGATTTGTTAATTCTACCAGGAAATTGGCATTACAGATATAGGTAATGTTTACGAAAATAAATTCAATAAAGCTATATGTTCGTGCTAACATTTAAAGTGGCTGTAGAGAGTTAAATAGCGATAGGACATAAGTATCCCTAAGTAAAGTATTGATTTAAGGCGGTGAATTATTATTTTTGACAGCATATGGAGAACGAAGAAGCAGGGAGAAACGCGATACAAAACCTGAATGGACATATAGTTCATGGTCAACCGATAAAGTGCGAAGCGGCAAAGAGTCGTAAAGGGCCAAACACGCCCACGACCAAAATCTTTGTCGGCAATCTCACAGATAACACGAAAGCGCCACAAGTGCGCGAACTTTTTGCCAAGTTTGGCACAGTCGTAGAGTGCGATATCGTAAGAAATTACGGATTCGTTCATCTGGAAGCCACAGGTGATGTCAACGATGCCATCAAGGAACTCAACGGGCAGATGGTGGACGGGCAACCGATGAAAGTCCAAATCTCCACGAGCAGAGTACGACAGAGGCCAGGAATGGGAGATCCAGAACAATGCTACCGCTGCGGTCGCGGAGGTCACTGGTCCAAGGAGTGCCCCAAGGGAGGAATGGGAGGAGGACCAGATAGGAATGGATACAGGGACCGAATGTTTGGACGCGACCCGTATCCTCCACCGCCGCCACCACCGTTCCTTCGGGATCGGCTAATGGGTGGTGGCCGCTTTGGAGTAAGTATCTTTCAAAACTCACTTTTGACAGAGCATCGATCGTTTAACGATGCGAGAATGCACGACGTAGAAGCGCGCGAGACCCGTTGTTTTCTATCAATTATACTGACAGAACGTTTCGTTTGTTTGTTTTCGTTAAGCAGGATTACGAGAGCTACTACGACAGGAGGGGCTTCGAGGACACGAGGGACCTCTACGAGAGGCGGTTTACGGGTATGACAGGGCCCTGTGACATGGGAACTTCCATGTGCGGGCTTGACTTTCCACCAATGACAATGCCACCTCTACCCCCAAGACGAGACCCAATGCCTCCTATGCCTCCTCTAGGTATGGGATCCATGCGCGACACTGGCTTCTCCCGTGGTAACGAGTATGGCATGTTCAGCCGCCGATCACCCCCTCCGAGTGGCAACAACGGCCGGTTCAGGTGAGTAGAGACATCGTACCGACTGCCCATTCGTCCGACTTAACATTGTGAACGTTCCAGGCTGGATTAACAGCTCATGCGAATTGGGGTTCGGTGATTCGTCGACAGATTTTTCATTCTCTATCCGTACTCTCTTCCTTTCTCTTGATACACACACATATATCGATCGTTTCCCCTTCTTAGCGATTCTCTTAAATTCCGCCCGTCCCTTCGTGAAGGGGGTTATTGAAATTTGGTCGGGTGCTGGCGCGTTTGAAAGATCTCGAAAAACCGACGACACGGTTAACGTAGAGATTGCTTTTTTTTACGTTTCGTTTACGACAATTACTCTTAACGTTGCTGAGCTGTTTGTTTTTACACTCATCGCTCGTTTTGCTCTCCCGTATATCGACCTAATCAAATTCTTTGGGGGTTATACGCATATGTATACAATAACGCATGAATATATCACGTTGTCTATGCATATTTTCGTTTCTCTTGCTCTCTAACTTGGTCACACGACAGTATACGGTATTTCTAAATACGAAGTCGACCCAATGCCCACATGAGTGCAGAGTCTCTGCGTAGCAAAATGTTATTATATGACGCTTGGACGTTTCTGTACATTCTAAATTTCAGTGCACCTCCGGCTGCGTACCATCTTTGTCCATGAATGCGGACAACCCTAGAGAGACAGTCCCGGGCCAACGTTCAAGTCGTGCAAGAGTAAGTCTTTGACCACTTTTGTTAGCGAGTAGTCATGCCTCGTTCTTGTCGCTGGGCGCGTTGTACAGCAGCCGTGTCGTCTTCCCTGGTGTCAAAATCCGGGTCTCGACTGATCGTACCTTGAACATGTCGACTGCTCTTCTAGGGATGTCCCTGTTCATAGACTCTCTTGATCCATGGCGTTAACTGCGAGATTGGCCTGTATGTCTCTCATAAATCCTTTGTGTTTCAAGCGCTCCCTATTACGTACATCACTCAACCGGGAGTGGCGCGGAGGCCTGGGATGAAGAAACGTTCCTAAGGAATGCGAACTAGATTTCTTGATCGCACTACCGCGAGCCAGGATATGCGATCTACAATTTTAAACGAACTCTCGTACGCTGTAGATAGAAAAGAAAGAAAAGGGCTGGCGCGATTTTCAGGAACGACGCCTGTCGATTATCTTTGAAACGTCTCGTAAGTAGAAACCAGCTCTCCAGACGAATTGGACAGTAAGTTTGTATGGCGGCGTTTCTAATAGTTGTTAAGGCCAGTTTCATCGAACACGCTTTGAACAGCCCATTCCGTATCAATTTCAATATTACTCGACTCAAGACTTTTTTCTGTCGACTCGAATCACTTAAATATTTCACGATACAGCCGAAAGACAACGGTATTTAGGACAAGAGATATTTCGGAGATGCACTGCGAGCAGGTTTAGCGATACTTCCAAGTTACATGTGGAGAAATACTTAGTAGTGGGAGGGAGGGAGAGAGAAAGATAAAGAAATGTTGTCGTTGAATGTCCCGACGGGCACACACACTTACATCGCGTTCAAAGTATCGGTAAAACTGTAACATCTTCGACTGCTATATAATTCGTTCCATTGTCAGATAAGGCAAAAAGATCTATTCTCTTACGTTCATTTCTGTAAGATACAATTTTTCCCCATCTTTTTTTTTTATTAAGTTTCCGTCTGTGTGTGATTGTACCGATTTTGTTTAGCGATCAGAATTCGATATCATTTTGAAAGAGAAATTGCGTTTGTCGAATTAAAGTACGCTTCAAGTTTCAAGATGTTCGATCATCCTAGAATTATCATGAAACCGGCCAGTTTCAAGTATAGGTGCGAGGAATACCGCACAGAAAAATAGAGAGAGAGAGAGAGAGAAAGGATTACGAACGATTGATACTTCGTAACGATCCATAGTTCTTGAAGCTGACTTCTACTCACGAGGTTCAAAGCTTTTCATGTATGTAAATCCATTCGCAAAACTTTCAAATAGAAACAGAGTTGATTGAATTTCTCAATCTTTCTAAATACTTTTTGAATTTGTTGTTGCACGTTACCTTATTATCCTACATGATCCCAGCCTGGGCTACAAGCTGCTCTTATGCTCTCATTATTTGCAAGACTTGTAATTTGAAGGTCGCATGGGTTATAAATCCAGTCTAACGCTGCCTGCCTTATATGACTGGCTAAATCTCATATTCTACAGCTATGTATCTTTGTACGCGTGCATTTATAATTTGATTTCCTCCGAGTAATTGTATTTCGTATTGAATAAAGCGGATAGAAATATTCATTGTTTGCTTTGAAATTTTCTAAGTGTAATCTAGGTGTACGTAGTACGGATGCATAACTATGCAGGATAGGTTAGGCAATAGGTCGTAATTACTTAGAAGCTCTGCTGTTTCTAAGAGCAAAAATTGTCTCACCATCGCATCGTTAGAAATAGTTGTGGCTCATCGTTTCATTGTAAAAACGATTTTTCGTAACGGAATGTCGTCAAAGGCCTCTCGATAAAGGGTTTCGCACTTGCTGATAAAAGCCTAATCTTAGTGGTTCCCCCCTTCACACGTGCGCACATCTCGCCACTTGGTATACAAAAGTACGTCGTTAAGTCTAGGTGCATAAGGGTTGTAGGTATTCTACAATATTCTTCTTCGTGAATGCCCTCGTGCAATTTCATCGTTGTACATATTGGCTCGGTCAGTAGCGTCTTCGTATCGCCAGATACTGCCTATTATATACAGCTTCTTCCTTCATTCCCGATACCACCTTTCTTAACAGTCATATTAGGCAGAATGCGACTATTCTCTTGCACGTGAATATACAGGGACTAATTCACAAAGTTAAGCCTTGGACAAGGGAGCAAGTATGGTATATGTTGATCTGACACTCGTAGATTCGATTATTTATTATACCGCTGTTATAGTAGAGGCATGTACGAGGACTTCAGCCGAGATTCATTTGAAGAGCGTAGGTAAGTAGACGTGCCACTGGGTCACACACCAGCCCAATTCGTTGATACGTCTCGCCGTTCGCGATTATTCGATTGACACTAAGCATTTGCTCTCTTCTTTATGTCACGATAACGTTCAAGTCGGAATGTGTCTTTTTCTTAGAGAAAATCATTCTATTGTTTAGACGCGAAGTATTTTTACTTTTAATGAACGCCGACGCGGCTTTTTTTTATTTTAAATGGACCACGATAGAGATATTTACAATTAATCTTGATCCGTGTAAATAAGTGAATACCTCTTACACTAGCCAGACAAATGATGTATTATCTGTAAAGCACGATTATACTAACATTAATTGTTTTTCTTTTGTATAGCTTGCGTAGAAAAGTAAATTTGTATAATTAAATTCGACATAGCAGACGAGCGATCTTTCATAAAGAAGAGTGCTAATTAATTTTGGGACTTACACCTCTGTTAAATCTTTTTTTTTATCGGCGCGAACTTAGATATTTTCCGGATATTAGCGAGAAAAACGAGGAAGAACGTACTCTCCGTGCTAAAATTGCCCTCTTTCGCCCATCCAATATTCTGCCTTTTCCTTCATCCTTCCATTCTTTTTTTAAAATTCATCTATACACTTTTCTTTCAATCTCTTGCTCTTTCTTTATTTCTTTATTCACCCATTTTTTTGCATCTCACATTACTCCCAACTTTTTGCCCGTGCTATAATCGTTCTGACGAACTCGTGTGACTGACGTGGCTTCATTTTGGTTACCAGACCGGGATTACGAGGGCCATCGCCGTCGCGCCGGTTCGCACCATACTAAATCGTCGCGTCGGGCTCGGATCGGTCTGTCGGTCTGTCTGTCGGGTCTGTCTGTCGCTAGCAGGAAGCCTCGGGACCGAGATACTCTTGGCCGTCTGTCGAACTGCACGCGCGAAGATCTCCGCCGGCCGCTCTATCAGAACAAGTGCTCTCCGCAATGCGCTATTTAAATGAAAACAAAAAAAAACAAACAAATTCAACAACAAACAAACGAATACGATTTATCTCGAATTGCAGGCCCTCCTTCCTTACATCGCACCCCCCCCCCCCCCCAACCCTTTTCTTTCCGGCCCGGTAAAACCCCCTCCCCCCGGTGGACACCGTTTCTCCCATTACCCTTGACTTCTAGTTGTCGTGTAACGTAGACAGACTTTTTGCACCTTTATTAACGAGAACGAATATTAGGTTCATCCTCGACGTATGAAGTCGGCACCCTTTCGCCGAGAGGATTCTTCGACTCGTACCTTTTCCAGCTCACCCTCGTAACAGTGTAAACTTTTATCTTGGTGTACTTACGTACATATCTTTTCGATTCTTTTTCTTCGTACCCGGGCATTGTCCCTTAGAAAGGTTTTATACGAGTGGAAAGGGTAAGCTCGGAGAAAGTCTGGTGGGGATGGTGTTCACGAATGACGAACCGATGACCGTTTCTGTGACGATGACGCACTTTTTCCTCGTTGAATCTCTCATCAAACATTGACATTCTACTCTTTTTTGTGAATTACTTGAGAACTGACGACCACGAATATAAGAGTTGCAGAGATTTCCTAACATTCTTTTTTATACATGTAGACATTTTAACCTGGAAAACTTAAAACGATTTAAGGGTAAATCATATTTTTATTACGATTGCGTTTTGTTCTAAAGGCGTTCCCGTAAAAAAAAAGACGCGTCGTAATCACAAAATCGGGAATCGGACATCGGGCCTGTGCTTCTTATATTATTGGTATCGCATTAAAATTGTGTCGCGATCTTTTTCGTTGTCGTCGCCGCCGGATGATGATTTCGTATATCGGCTCCGTACGTTTCTGTCGAGCACGGATCCTCCCCACCCAACCGTGATGTTGTAAAGCATTGTAAAAAGATAATTTACGTGGCACGTTTGTTGTTCCGCATGTAAGGCGTGTACATTCAGAAGGATGCGAGTGATCAAATCGATCGTAATTTTTCACCGTGATCCTTAATTTCTCGACTCGAGTCACAGGGACGTCAAATCGAACGAAATATATGAAAATTAATTTCGTGAAGCGGGGATTCCGATCGTTATTAGAACGTTCTCCCAGTTATCAAATTATGCGAGAGAAAAGAAGTCGTTGTGCACAAGTCTTCGTGATTTCTTTCGAGAGTGAAAATTTTTAAAAATGCGTGCGGGTTCGACTACCTAAAAATCGTCTTGTATTAACAAACACTTAAATTTACGATTGGACTTAGATTCGTAGGATGCGTCGATTCTGTATGGGAACCTAAGTGGGTCGTGCGAAACACTATATCGCTAGCCTGTAGTAATAACGTTTTATTAACATAGAATTAATTGACATAAAACTCATGCGGTAAAATCGCAGTTGCGCCCCGTTTAGCATGTAATAATAGCCACCTCTCGTTTCGTGCGTATACGTTGGTGTAATTCTTCTCTTGACTCGTTTTCAATTTCTTTTTGTTTATTTTTTTTTTCTCTTAAAACCCGTGTTTTCAATAACGACTATATAATAACCATAATGATGATAATGGATAAAAGTATGTAATAACAATGTACTTGTGAAATTCACAAAAACGGCGTTGCGTGTTCTTTAATTATCACTTTCACCGTTTCTCGCCGCTTATCCAACCCCCTCGCCACTACACCCCCATACCCGTCACCCCCGCCCCCACTCCGTAACCCCTGAAGAAGAAATTTTATTTTATAGTCGGTTCGCGTGATCGGAACGCGCGCTTCGCTGGCTTCCTGCGTGTCGTGCGTAATGGATTCGCGATCGGCAACGATTTTCGATCTAGTTTTGCGCACACTTTCCCTTCCGTTTTATTCGCCACACGAAACATCCGCCGCCCTTCGTCCTAATTTACCCACGAGGGGAGAATTCAACATCCTTCAACGTCCACGTCTACTTTAATTCTATAACTCTCTATACTTAGTCACCATGCTGATTGGCGTCTCATAAGTATAGTAGGTAAATTCGTTAATGTCGTATTGATGCCTGTCGACCTTTTTTTTTTTACACGTACGCTCAGGTCCGTCTCGGCAACTGTCTCCCCCACAGTGACTCCCCCCAACACGTAATCTAGTCTCAATTTCGTTTTTTCTAAGAGATACTCTTCGTTTGGGGGGAATCAAATTTTTACTCTCGTCGGGCGTGTGCGCGTCAAAATGTCGAAGAAAAGCCGTGCCCGACTAAGTCCTGTGATCAAACATGTACATGTATAATATTTTGCTAACGCATAACACCTGTCTCAGTGCTTTGAGTTTCCTTAGGTAATATCTCTGTAAAAGTTTCGAATAGAATTTCGAAGACAGTCTTGCTTATATTGAATACTTTCTATCGCGAAGCACCGCCCCATTCGTTAACGATATTTGCTTCGTACCAAATCTGATACGAATTCGCAGAAAAGCGACACGACATTTTTTTTTTCTTTCTTTTTTCAAATTCGGTGCAGGTTTCTATTTACGCTCTAGGAATCTCTCTCGTAATCGCTTGTTTTAATCCTAGTAATGAAGCTTTTTTCTACCTCTACACTGTGTTAAGGAATTAAGGGCCGTCGGATTTACACAGTGTATACAACAAATATAAACTCGTTTCGTTGTATGAATGGTGTTTTCAGAACAATTGGCACTGCAGATGAGGTGGTTGCGCACGAGCTAGCATACAGTACGAATAAGTCGCTACGCGCATATACGGACGTGGGATACTAGTACATACATATCGTTAAAGAGAGCTCAAAAACCCCAGTTCCGATTTTTTAAAAATAAATTAGTAAAACTTCTCTGTATATCGTACATCGTAATTATGTCTTGCAACTTTTTATTTTAATAAATGTCAACCACGTGCGAACGAGATTTTGTTGGATTATATACAAAAACTCACCCCCGGTTTTCCAGGCTTTCGAACTAGCCTGATTTCTTGTAGCGAGACCAAATGTTTCAGCAGAAAGGTCGGAAATTGACTGGGAAGGAAAAAGGAAACAACATTGTTACTGGGTTTTTTCCTTTTCTTATAATGTTCTCGCAAGATTATCGCTCCTTTGGTTATTCTTGACTGGTCAAATTTCTAAAAGCACGTCGAGTCAAGAGTGTCGAGGTTTAACGATGTAGTTTAATTTGCTAAATAACGAAAGTATCGAGAAATCATTTTCTTTCTTCTTCTCATGTCAGTTTATACATTGCTCCTCCCCTGTCGTGTTAGGAATATACTTAACATAAGGGTCCGTCTTTTTTCGTGTTCGGTACGAACAAGAATTGAGTAACATTTTCTTTTTCCTTGCAGCTTTACCGTATCTCTTACAACTGAACGTAATTTTGTTGTTTTTAAATAGCTCTTTGTAAGTTACGCGTGACAGCCGTGTAGTGGTCAAACTTGCAGACTTGGAAATTGCGGACTACAAATCGGCTTCCACTCTAAATCGATTTGCACGCTACCGCGGAAAAATGCAAGCCCTCGTTCCGTTATCCAAGTGCACTTGGAAACCCGAAGCTCCTTCAAATGTTGCAATGACCTCAATGACAATAAACCTCCATCAGTAATTCTCGGGCACGAACGTAAATCCAGATATTCGAGTTCTCTGCAATACGTGGATATAGCATGTAAAGTTTTATCCGATACAGTTGAATTTTCCAAGGAAATATTCCTCACTTTACTGAAACAAAATTATTAACGTTTGTCGTTAAGATGCGAAAGAATTAAATGCAATTTTGATCAACGCATATATAGTTTCACCGCAATAAAGATTGCCCCTACGTGCAACGACAAAAGCGTGTTAAACTTTAGATACGCGCGAACGGTACATAAGAATAGTTTAATCAATAATATCTATGTACGGCCGGCAATGAAATTCGGATTCGATGGATTTCTATACCGGGAGCATTTTGTATTGCCCGTAACGTTAAAAGCGTGTGCGTTTATATACGTGTCAGCGTTAAATAATTAATTAAAGTACTCGAAGAGAGGAGAAATTCGGTGATGCCCGGGTTGCGCGAATAGCCGACAGAATGTAAAAAAGTTATACACACACACACATATATATATATAATATATATATACGAAATTTGACGATCGATACGCAATAATTACGTACGCCGTGCGAAACTCGAACATGGAAACCACAGCTTCGTCGCATATTCGATGACAATCCGCTAATACCAGTTCTCGAAGATTACGATTGTACCGCAGTAACGTCGATAGGAAATCTGCGGTGACCCATGCACAGCCTCGTAACCTTACGGACATGAGATTACGGCATTTGGTTGTATCGATAAAGTTGCGCCGCATGTCGATGCCGTTGCAACCGGTCAAATCCAAATGCGTCAATTCGGGACGTATAACGAGAAGGTCGACGAGATGAGAACTTCCGAGCCAGTAGCTATTACTGAGATTGAGATGCCTCAGACCCTCGCAGACACGTACCAGTCCCTTGACAAAGTTACGAAAGTATAAAAGTAAAAAAATAAAAAACGGGAAGCGTCGGTCGCTGTGCAAGACGATATACGCGACTTTTGAGAGACGGTCGTGTAAAATAAACATAGGAAGATTTCGGAAAAAAATGTATAGAAACGGAAAAACGGAACGCCGAGAAAGACCGAGACAGGTAGAAAAAATCGGGGACGGCAATATCTGTATACGCGTGTGTGACCACCGAAGTAATATATCTGCAGGATCGGACGTGTTACCCCTCACACGCGCGGCGAAAAAAAAAACGAGTATCGTGCCGGGTCGTCGTCGGTTGCCAATTACCAAAGAGCGATAGAGACGCGCCACAAGGAAATCTAGACACTATGCATATTGTAATGTGATGTATGATATAGGACACGATAGCCACTACCCCAAGACCGGGTGGACATACTTCGAAGGAGCCGGGCTCGATGATGTTCGAGTACGGAGAGAGGTCCAACGTGTCCCATGTGGCGAGGTAATTGTCGACCAGGACTCTATACTCCGTTGACAGGCGTCGCAGCCGACAGAGGTCCCGTAGATCCAGTCGAAAAAAAATATGGGTGTAAACCACGTCGTACCAAGGCAAGTCCACCAGCCTCAGTATCATTCTGATTCGCGTAACAAATCGAACGAAAGCATAAATAAATAATACAAAAATAACATGCAAAACAAAGAGCGTCGTGTTTGGTTCACAGCAAATTAAATTCCCAGTTTTTGTGTATTCCGCCGAACGCTTTGAGAGCCACATGTTTTCTTTCTCAGGAGATGCGGTAGAGCGCACACACGCATGCACATTGAAACCTGCGATGCGAAGAAATCTCGTATACGAATGTAGGTCCAGACTAAACTAACATTGGCAATGGCGACGGTGCGATTTCACACACCTCCTCAACTCTTCTCTATCTCCCTAGATTGGATTTTCTAATGTCTTTACTTCTGCTGTGTGGGAGCACGAAGGTATCGTAAAGAAAACGAATACTTCCCTTCGATGCAGAATAACCGTATTCGCTTCATTTTCCGCGGATTTGAGCGGAACGATAGGTACGCGCAATTCGTCGTTCGCGCGGTGTGTCGTTCTTGCGCTTGCGCCGTAGATCCCGATCGCTCGTGTCGCACGCTGCACTCGTACAAAGTTTTTATTCATTTTTTATTGCGGATCATTCGATACACCGAGACCCTACCATCCACGTTGACATATTTTCACACCTGTACGGAACAGTCGGTGATACTAGTGGCATAATTTCCAGGACGTGTAAATCTTTTTCGTTGCCGGATTTTTGTCGCACTTATCTCTCGTCGTGTTAAGCAAACGTTGACTAAGATATCGCGTTTTTAAACGTGCGTGTTTAGCGGTAAGTAGTTGTATCTATTCAGGTAAGACATCTAAGATCGTTTTACGTGGTTCGATTTTTGATAAAGGTGATTCCTCGAGGAAACGGAAAACAAAAGAATAGTCGTCGTCGCGATGTACTTCATTCGCTGAATATAATTACCGAGCTATAACGGAAACAAATGACATAAACGAGGAAACATCTTCGCGCTTGTGATTCGTGAATGAATGTGGTAACTGAATTCATCTCTATCCTAACTTAGTCCCGTGTTTCAAATAGGAACTATACGAAAACCGAAGAGAAAACTCCGTACTGTATTTTTTTATATATTTTTTTAAAGGATCCAATTTTATTAAAGATGGGCTGTTTCATACGGTCGACAGCAGCGGCAAAAAAAAATAATAGATCAGTCTTGCTATACGCGCGTATGTAAGTCGGTATGTGAAACGTCTAGACGGAAAATTAAGTAGTAAACGTAAGCCGTTTCAAGGACTTGCGTCGACGTTATGGATAAGTTATTCTGGCTGTAGATACTTTTTCCCCACTAATCGCCATCTAATTGCGTAAGCCGGATAACATCGGTTGCGTTTATAGTGGTGAATCTGTGAACAGTTCTTAACGACGCACAAGCAATTCGCGAGTTCTATTTCTAAAGCGCATCTTAACAATTGGATTAATATTAAATCACGTTCGTGTTCTACAAACCCGAAGGGGGCCTTAAATAGAGAATTCACCCTAGGTTAACGCTGATAACAATATTTAATAATGCATGCATATAAGAAATTTCTTGAACTGGTCAATCTTAGTTTTGCGATCGCAAGTTGAAAATACTTCTCATAACGCGAGCTTACATAAATACGTACGTGAGATTTCCTTTTTCCCCGAGATAGCAGCGATGAACTGTAACGATATCATTGTCAAAAGGTGAAGAGGCGTTTTTCCACAGTCGTTTGAAATCCACGTGATGCTATTGGCCCGCTCGTATCGGAAAGTAAGGAATCCGCGGTCTGCCAAAACATCAGTGGCGCGCCATCGCCAGCAGCGCTCAGTGCTGTGAAGTCCCTCGTATTTGGCCAAAAGGAAGATAGCGCAAAAATGGCCCAAGAATTACGGTATGATAATTTTAAATTACGTATACATCACGCTTCGTCGTCTCTCAGTCACGTCAATGAGATTTTAATTCAGCTTTGAGGTTACGGCGGGTGATACTCCGAGAGGGGTTATGTTTTGCACGCGGGCTCGGTCATGTGCTCGCACGAGTCCATCGAGTGCACGCGATCACGCGTCATCCGCGCAATTAGTTCTACGAATAGTTCTCGGATTTTCACTCTTATCAGGCGGATACTAATTAACCACGTAGTTTTAGTAGTGAGATTTTTTCCATTACGTTCAGGCTAATGACCAATCATGTAGCTCCTGTTCTCGTCCAAATTTATAACTGCATCATGGAAGAAAAGATTCTCAGGTTATGCAATCCTCAGGATCGGATTATCAGGGTAGGAATCCCTGCACGAATGTATTTTTAAGATATGAATACGTAGCTTCCCGAATATTTCGATTTATATTTCCGTTCCAATAACAAAACGTTAAAGTTCCTACGTAGAACTTTGATTTTGTATTCTTATTGAGTCAGACGTGTGATAATTGTTTTGAAATATTTCAGGGAGGGCTACCTGTTGGGCTTGGGAAATCCCTTGCTCGATATTTCAGCAACCGTAGATAGTGATTTCTTACAAAAATATGATTTAAAGTCGAACGACGCTATACTTGCTCAAGACAAGCACAAATCCATGTACGACAAATTAATCGAACTTTATAATGCTGATTTTATTGCTGGAGGTTCCGTACAGAATACGATGAGAGTGGCTCAAGTAATTTCAATATACCATAAATTTTGCCCTTTAGAAGACGTAACGTACAAGTAACGCTCATCTCTTATACAGTGGTTCTTGGAGAAACCAAGAATTGCAACTTACATGGGCTGCGTTGGGAAAGATAAGTATTCCAAAATTCTAGAGGATAAAGCACGCGCGGATGGCTTAAACGTTCATTATCAGTACACGGATAAAGAACCAACTGGCACCTGCGCCGTTCTCATCACTGGAAACGAGAGGTCTTTGTGCGCCAATTTAGCTGCAGCCAATTGTTTCCAAACATCCCATATAGAGGAGCCAGAAAATAAACATCTCATAGAAATTGCTCAATACATTTATGTCTCCGTAAGTAACATCATTCAAACTGTTTAAGAACATTTTATTTTTGGTACGTAACTTTACATTCCCTTATTTTTAATTTACAGGGATTCTTCTTAACCGTTAGTCCTGAGACGATCCAAGCAGTGGCCAAACATGCTTTTGAAAGTAATAAAGTATTTATGATGAACCTCAGCGCACCGTTTCTATGCGAATTCTTTAAGAAACCCATGCTTGCCGCTCTACCTTACGTCGATATTCTCTTCGGCAATGAAACGGAAGCAGATACATTTGCAAAAGTGAACGACTTCCAAACCACGGACCGAAAAGAAATTGCGCTAAAATTGTCACAATTGGAAAAGATCAATAACAAGAGAACGAGAATAGTCGTGATAACTCAAGGTGCTGATTCTATACTTGTAGCCAAAGACAATACAGTGATAGAATTTCCTGCCGTGAAACTTCCACAGGAGAAAGTCGTTGATACTAACGGAGCTGGGGATGCATTTGTAGGAGGTACATTTTTAAAATATACTCTCACAATAAAAAACAATGGTGTAATTGATGAAAATTGATTTATTGTTTGTCTTTACAGGTTATTTGGCACAACTTATACAGGACAAAAGTTTGGAAGTCTGTGTAAAATGTGGGATATGGGCTGCGACTGAAATTGTACAAAGATCAGGATGTACTTACGAAGGGAAACCTAATTTTGTAGCCTAATTAGTAATAATTGGTTAGAAATTGTAAATTCTGTACTTAATAAAAGAATCTTGACGATTTTCACCTCGATTGTTTATGTCCATATAACGATAAGCATTTTTGAATTAATATATTGGTTTTGTAAAATGCCATAACAAAAATCAGTTTCCATAGGTCACTAGTCACTACCAACACTAATTTCTATCTGCAGTAGATACAAAAAGTCGAGGAAGTAGTAGTCTTAACTGTATTAACCGCTTTTGTTCGTAATTGGGTTGAGTAAGTATTGATCGCGTTTCGTAAAGTGCAATTATTTGGCAGGAGGGGTGAGGGGGGATTCCAAGTCAATATACTTGCCGCTATACTTGCAATTTGATCGATTAAAAAGATCAGAAGTAATATACTGATTAGTAAATTACACGAGCTCTCTAATTTCTGTCGTTAACGAATTCCTCGCAATCGCTTATTTTACGCGCAGCTTAAAAAAAAAAATCAATAAAGTCACCTGCAATTGCCTGCAGTGTGGGCAAGGTATTGCAGGTATATACGTGCAGGTTGCCAATGGGTGTAAGGGCATTGGTCGGAATAATTTTGGTCGAAAAACAGTTATCGCGATCACGCGGCACGCCTGCGTCGTCCGGCACGTAAATGCTGTAGCGGAGAGCAGAATAGAGATGTAGCGATAAAGACACACATGGACGAGGTAGCGGCGGGGTAAGGGCGGTTCTTAAAAAAATCAATAATCTCATTACGAAATTGCATACGGCATGGTGTGTGTTTTACGTATAGCGCGTCGGAGGTGACGGCACGCCACTCACGCTCTGCAAAACCCGGATAAAGAGCACCGATACGATCATCCGTAATTAATCAACCGTAGAAAACGCGCGACAGTCATTTATCGTGAGGCGCACCAAAAAAACCGTCGAGCCGGCCCCCAATTATACAACGAAAGTTCGGTACGCGCGACCACCGAATGTTTACGGTCTCGAGTAAAAAGATAATCGATTCCCGATTATCGGTATAAAAACATTCGGTCCTTGTTGAAAGGACAAATACTAACCGCCCCGGCGGGACGGAGTGAATAAATCATCGCGCGCGCGCGCGAGCGTACCGGCGGAACGCTATCTGGGCGCAGGATTAATCTGACAACCGGTTCTCTGTGTTTACAGCCACATGGCCCGTGGTGGGAGGTATACAGCCCTGAGAGCTCGTTGACAAAAGTTCCCGGCAGCGTTGACGTAGCAGTCGCGCGCGCTGCCGCGTCGAGAAGCCGATTGGGAACGGTTAGAGCAAAAGCGTGAAGTGGGGCGGCCATAGTGTGTAAGACAGCGTGGTATGTACTAACACGCACACACACGACGCACGCACGTACACACATAGCGATAGCTAGACAGAGAAGCGGTGTATAAACAGTGTGCAACTCGGGTGTTCTCGGCCCCGATATCGGGCTTCCCTCGGTTTTGATCCTGGCACTCATATTTAGCTGTCCCACGGTTGCCCACGGGGTTTAACCCGCTCGCGTCACCATACCACCGTCGTGTGCACACCGCGTCGCCGTCGCGCGAGGTACGACGTAGGCGCGACGCACGTGTGACCGTTTAAATAAGAGTGTGCTCGGTCGTAGGAAAGGATGGTTTGATTGGCGGACGGGGGAACGCGTGCCGTTTAGAATGTTTCGTGATTCCGCCGTGGTAGAGAGCGCGGTGTGCGCAGTTCGCTCCCCACCGCGTGCGCGCAGTGTGTAACCCCCGCGACCGCCATCTTTGTCAAGTGGGTAACCTTTGTTGATTTGTGTGAAATGTGACGCCGTTGTCGCGAGATAATTGGTGATCGTGATTAAGCGTCCTGTGTTGTCGGAACCTAAGTGACCCGTGACTCGCAACGCTCTGGATTTATACATGGAACTACCGTGTTCAGGTAAACCGATAGTTTTGCCCCACGTAAAACCATCGCGAGACGAACCACGCGAATCGTCACCCGACGCATACGGGCCAGCGGTTCTGGCCGCCTGCTCGAGGAGGAAAGAGAGAGAGAGAGAGAGGAGAGAGAAACGGAGGGAGACAGCCTCTACTGTGTGCAGTCTTCCTACACGGATTTTATTAGTGTTTTACATAATTAGACGTTCGTGAGAGAAGTTTACAATGCCACGAGATGTTTTCATGCCTCGGCCGGGAATAAGTACCGGGTTGGAGGTTTTTTAGCGGGTACGAGGGACGTAGCGCGCGAAAAATCGTGCGAAACTGCGGAGAATCGGCCGTCCCTACCCAAGATGGCTGCCCGTCGGGCTTCGAGAACCTTGTATCCGTCGCCGTCTACTACGGCGTAACGGCGTCGCATGCTTCACGCTTGTTGCTACGATTCTTTGCGGTGTTGTTACGCGAACGGGGGGACCGTTCGCGTCCCGATATTTCCCCCGATTCGTCCGCCGATCGCCGAAAATAACATAGCCGACGGTTGTGTGTCGTGGGCGACGGCCGTCGCGATCGCGAGTATCATCCGCGCGTTACGGTAATCCGTTAATCGCCAACGTAACGCGTACGAATTTTTCAACGCTGTGCCTACCGCGGTACGCGACTCGTCAATCTCCTCTCGTCCAGCGGTCCGCGTTATTCGTGTACGTTGATTAAAATGGCTACCGACGGCTGCCACTCGCGGTATCCACGAACGTGAGATTTACCCTAGAGAATTGGTTTTCGCCGCTGTTACGCGCGGCCGACGGAACCGATCGTCGAACGCCTCGTCGCGATCTATTTTTCCTCTTCTCCCTCGGCGTCGGCTGTATCGAGTAAATTGGACGGTGATGTCGGTGTTCTAAAAGCGTGTATAAAAGCGGTAACGCGTTTCGTGGAGCGACGGGCGGCGGCAGTTGTAGGGCAGTTCGGAGCAACCGTTCGTTTTCTCGGGTGGCAGCTGCTCTCTCTCCGCTCCGTCGAGACCTCTCTTTTCCTCCTCGTCGAGTGAGAGGGGCCCCGGCAAACGTCGCCAGCCGGCGGCCTGGCCTCTCTTCGCCCTCGTCCCCGTCGTCTTTAAACCGGACGAACGACGGACAAATAGACGGTCGTGTTCGTTCAGCCGGTATTTCATTTTGCCTAATGAGATAGCGAGCAAGAAGAACGTAGCGTAACGCGGTTGTGGGCGAGCGAGAAACGAAAGCACTCTATTTATTATTTCCACGATTGACGTTCGTCGGGCAGAAAACGTTTTCGAGTGATTCGCTTAATCGTTCGCCGATCGGTGTAAGGTTCATTACTTTCCGATCGTTGGAAGTGCGCCGCTAATTAGCCGATCAACGACTTACGAACCGAGGCTGTGTCGTTTGAGAATTTTTAGCCGTGGAAAACTGATCGCTTTCTACCTACCGCAGCGAATCTCTCGCGATTATAGGCCACGTATGCCTTTCGTGTCGACAGTGCCATATCTTTGCCTCGACGATTTTTCGTGAACACTCGATGTTGCCGGGGAACGAGGCGAGTCGAACCACGAATATTAACTCAATTCGGAGTCCCGATCGCGTGGATGGTGAAAACGAAAATGTACCACCTGTTCCCCCGTGCCTATACTCGGCCCCAATTAACGTTTCGCCCGGTAGATCGCTAGTTCGGTAATTAGCGGAAAGTAGTGGACAGTTAGGTGCGTGCGGTGTCGAAACATCAGTTCAGAGAAACGTACGATGTAGCATTAATCTTTCGTGGTACCTGGTCTATCGACGATATCTTACCATCGAGTTATACTCGCGTTTCCAATGCATCATGTTTTTTGTTTTTTTACGAAGTGTCTTAAGAGTGACAGTATCGGCGTGTTCGCGGTGTTGTTACGTATGTTCCGCGCTCAAACTATCTGTAATTTACTATCTCGAAATGCCCGCGAGGTACATTACAAAAAGCTTGATTTTCC
The DNA here is from genome assembly GCA_933228935.1 of Pemphredon lugubris. Classification (NCBI taxonomy): domain Eukaryota; kingdom Metazoa; phylum Arthropoda; class Insecta; order Hymenoptera; family Crabronidae; genus Pemphredon; species Pemphredon lugubris. Next base: position 23,666,720 of record OW121817.1, on the reverse strand, counting down.
ATTTGTGTTTTACCTGAACGTGTACACTTTATTTTGGAATTAATTTTCATATACTTTCCCCGGACACGGTTACTCACTTGCTTCGAAACGATAACATGCAAGGATTTGAATTTAAAGCCACTGAACGTCGCTTAATATTCTTTCGGCGACGTTGATTCTCGTCGCTCCAAAAGATACCGTAGAAGGCGATTTCGATTCTATTTTCGATCGTTCTTTCTTGCCGAGTGCGACCTTGCACGCGACGGACGCACGGACACGTGTTACGCGAGAAGGGTTTGCATATTGGATGTTTGATCATGAGTCACGATTCGGGTCGAAACTAACCGGATAAAGAACGCCCAGATCGATTTTAGGTCCTTAACGTTCGTTATTGCCAGCAATTACCGAGGTACTTCGCGTTCAAGATGTTTCTCTTCCGCTCGCTCGTAATTACATTCAATTTAGCGAACGTTTATTTAAAATTCATGAATAGAGCCCCCCTTCCCGGGTTCAGTCTCTTCGCTCGGTAAACTTCAAGACGCGAAGATCCCTCCGTAACCTGATAGGATTACATTGCTACGCGCTTTCATTGAATTGACGATAAAACTATAACGATAAGCATCCGTCTCGTTCCATTGATGATGTTTCGCGTAACCACGTGCTGACACGATTCCTCGCTTCGTCGCAACGATGCACCCGCATCACACGCAATTTCCCTTATTAACGTGGCAACCTTCAATCAACCCACGCGTACTCCTCGACCGATAATCACTGGAAAGTATCGGGATGGACGAAGTAGAATGGACTGGAAGAACACCAACGTTGAAAGCGTGTAAAGTTTTGGCGGGAAACCGGCCGCCCGTATCTAGGAGGGTAATAAACGTCACTTTCGAGAATAGAACGTGGCACGTGGTGAGAAAATGGGGTCGTAAGAGGGATCGGTATGCCGTAGTGTCTTCCGCCGGATGAACGGAGCCGGTTTAAGCCAGCGTTTTACGTTTTTTTTTCCCTCCCTTCTTGAACGCGTTAGCGGCTAAACTCCGGGGATATTTATTATCGTGCACCCGCAAGTGAGCCGCCAGCACTGGCCTAGGTCAACTTGTATCACAGCTGCATCTCATCTCACCCGGTGCGAAGTCTCGTTTATTCGCTGTTTAAGCAATCGGTTATACAACCGCTTTTCGCGTGTATCGAGATTTATTGAAGTTGGTTAATTATTTTTTACATCTGTCGGGTGAATTACGATCTTCGATCTCCGAAATGGAAGTATCGATTTGAATGGTTTTCGAAATCGATTCGGGGCATCTTAAATCATCTGCAATTGTATTTCAACTTTCATGAAAATATCATACTTGCGATAGACAACGATTTTGCTTCCCGCTCGGTTTTATTATTTTTTGTTTAACCGATACCTATGATCGTTGAACCAGCAGTGTTCACTTTCCATCGGAGTTTGCGCATCGATGTCAGGAAATTGAAATGGAAGCCAACCAGAGAGCGTGCTGCGATCATTGACGCGTGAAACTTACTTAACACGTAGCGCTACAATTATTGCGTGGCGGTGAAATTTCAGTGGTGGATAATTCAATGAAACTCAAATTATTTTTAAAAAACTATACGCGCCTACCGGCGAAATTTTATTGTTCGACAGTTTGGCATAATTCATTCACCGGTCGTTACGAGAGTGCCAAAACATTTGGGCAATTTAATATTTTTTTCTCATCGCGAAGCTAAATGACGTGAAATGAGTAATTATGGTATACACTCGTGTAATACGACTGTTGCTAATTCCGCATGGCTATATACATTTAAATCAAGCGCATTCCAACGTGATATTTTTACGCCTCATTTGCTTTTGTGTTCCGGATAACAGTAAATTGCATTCATCGATTGGAATCGGTTCGTCCAGCTACGATCATCTTCTCGAAAACGTCAGAAGTAACGGTGTATCATTCCCCTAGTCGTTTTATACCCTTCAGCAAATTGTTTCTCACGCTTCGCCTGCGATGGGACTCTCTCAAAAGTTTCTAACGCGAGCAATGCGTACCAGACGGAGAATTCAATCCGGTCGAATTTTCGTTTTATTCCTCTTTCGGGGCTATAAGTGAAATGTTGAGCGACCAGTCCGCGAGAGAGAGTAAATTCTAACGTATCGTTGTAGACGAGACCACATAGGCGACCGACTTAATAAGCCGCGTGCCTATAGGTCGTTTCAAGTTGCGCAATAAGGCTGGTCGGGTACAGTGATTTTAAATATTTTTCTCTCTTTCATGTGCACGTGCACCTTCTCTCGCGTTTGCTCTCGCGAAGGAGAAAGTTTTACTCGCTTAAAGGAAAACCGGCCCGATCGTTTGCGACGGGGCTGAAAATCGCTTTTGAACGAAACAACATTGTAATACGGCACTGTATACAATTTTATATACATAGTTATCTTAATAAGATTCCATTATTAACATCGCGACCACTGGAATGTCGGAAATTAAGTACCTGACAATATCGAAACGCAATTGTTGACTGACATTGGTAATTGATCTGATTGTGAGTACCAAAGCGTATTTTTATGGAAAAGGGTGCTGGTGGTCTCATAGTATTTAGCAAATCATTTCGATGGAAACAAATGAAATTTTCAAATTATGGTACTTTGATGAAATATCTTTATCCCTCTGCAACTCTAATTTGTGTAGCGTAGAGCGTGGCGTAAAACACACATTACCCAGTGGATATTGTTTTGTATCCCGCTCCTAGTTAGGCTGCTGATTTGATGCAAACGTACAATCTGATAAAAAGCAGACAGAGAAGTGGAATTTAATAAAACATTTGTTTCATCATGAGAGAATTGTTAAAATATATTTCAAATGCATTTAGTACATTTTATTTGTTTGACGTATTCCCTGTTTCCGGTAACAAAATACGTATTTACATAAAATCTGTGGTAGAGTTGCAATTATTCTACAAATAATCACCTCAAATAATTCGACTAGCGAGACCACCATGTCCGCCAGTTTCATTCGAGTGAGCTATTGTCTTCCGGCATGACAGTGGGAAAACCTTAACGGGGTGGCCCAGTAATTTGGAAAACGTCAGTTTCCATATTTTGCGTTTGGCTAACGCCACCGTGGAAATCGGTATCGCGTTCTGCGATCCACGTGTTTGCTTTGGGACGATTTAAAACCGCTGCTTTCCTACAATTTGCTTACCGCGTTATGGCAATTAAAAAGAACAATTGACGTAGCTAGATAACCGAAGAAACTGCACGTTAAATGCAAGTCTTTGGTCAGTTAACATTGATACGTTTCTCGTCTCGCCCGAACTAGTACCTCTCCGTTCTCTGCAGCTCCCAACATGGAGCAAACGTAAACAATCGCAAAAGGTTGGCAAATCTAACGACGGTCTCAATCTTCGTTCTGGTTTCAGGGTCAGGATAATAGACGCGTGCCGAGCGTACCCGTGGGGGAGGTGAAGGAGCCTCTGCGAAGGTCCCGAAGCCGAAGTCGCAGGATGTGAATGTCGTGGCCGTGACACGAACGACCCGGAGGCCGCCCGAGCGTTGTCTACCGGGTATACCCTGGCCAGGTACGTCGTCATCGCCGCCGCCGCCGCCGCCGTCGTCGTCCTCGCCGGCAGACGGCCGACGGAGACGAGATGGACGAGCCCGAGTCCGCCGACACGTGGTCGGCCTGGTTCCTGGACGCGATACGGAAGATACGCAGCCAGAAGCAGAGGCCGAGTGTCGAGCGGATATGTCACGCCATTCGGCAGCATCACAATTACCACGAGGAGGAGATCGCGGAGCATCTGGAGGTTGCCGTCAAGCGCGGCGACGTCCTAAAGATCTTCAACAAGGGACAATCCTCGTACAAGGATCCCGGTGGCCTTCAATCGAAGCCCCTCAGAGTCGGCAAGGCGTCCGATCTCAGCAAGGTCCTCGGCAAGGCCGTGAGGGAACTCGGTGAGAGAGAAGGCTCGACCCTCAAGAACATCGAGAAGTACATCAGGCAAAGTCATACCGTCGAGGAGGAAGCCGAGGGGGATCTGAGGACGGCTTTGAGGCTATCCGCGAAGAGAGCGGTCGATCGAGGACTCGTGCTTCAGGATGGCAGGCTCTTCCGGCAACCGGACAGACCACCCTATCTCAAGAAGCTTTGGGACAGCTCTCTCGCCGCACCACCGGAGCCGCCCGCGCCCAAGGTGAGTCATTATTTCCAACCGATATGCGTGTACTCTTCTTATCGATGCGACCTCCCGACGGCGGGTGACTCACTTACCGTAGTTGTGTCGCTTGTCGCGGCACCACGATTTTCTTCGGTTAGGGAAGAGAGCGACTACCGTGCACGACGGACGGATCGTTAATTTCACCTGCGGAAATAGAACGGTCAGCTTCGCTATGATCCGACAAAATCGTCGATTACTTTCTCCGTGCGGCTAGAGAGCGGTGATTATTTGACGATCTATAGAACGCTCACGCGGAATCGACAATGTCGGCTGCGCATAGTTAACCCGTGTGTACCGTAGTACATAACATGCGACCAAGATCCGCTGTCACGATAACAGTGGCCACGGAGTTACCCCTTTCCGTTTCTTTCACGCTTCATTTCGCATACAACCTCTCTTGCATTTTAATTCAAGTTAATGTCACCGGTACGAGACACGGACGTGCATTGCTCTGTCCCGCGTCGCGATCGAAATAAAAATATCTTTGCTCGATTCCCCGACGATAGATACACGTACAATGTCATTATTTCGGTCCACTTCACCGAAAAATCTATCAAATCGGGAGACAAAAGATACCGAGACTCTCAGGACTTTGAATCCAGTCGTTCTTCTGTCTGACAAAGCGAGGAGCAACTGTTGCGCGAGTATTGCGAGAATTTTCACGGCCTTGAACTCTAGAGAGAGAGCGATAAAGAGAGCACACACTGGCCGCGCCGTTCGCATTACCCCAGAACGCTTTGCTGCAGCCACATGTATACAAGGGTGCTGATCCGTATCTACTATTCGCACTCTGGGTCTATTTAACTTCGTACCGCGTATATACGTCCACCTACGTTTACGCCTACCAGTAAACGATTATCAGGAATTATTTGAGTATCTCGCGAATCGATTCAAGGAGCGAATAACGAACATCGTGTACACACCGCTCCGTTGAAGGAGTGTCGGCGGTTCGCGAGTCAATTCTCGCTTTCCATCGGTACGTCGGTGAGTTCACGCTAGGTCAAACGTCGTTGTAGTGCTCTCACGGCAAAAAGCCGCCCTCAGATTCCCCGTGGCCGCAACGATCCATTAATCTCGTCGAGGCGATCGTTCAGAAGGTACTCTCGCGGTATGCCTCGTCTCTTTTTCCTCGCGAAGGAACTTCGAGTCCCGTTCGCATGGCGCCGAACGATTCTGCGTGGAGAAATTCTTCCTGATCGCTTCGCTCGTCGTGGTCGGCGCTAATCGTGACAAGAAAAGATCCGAAACGACGGTCGGTTAACTTTTCACCGACTCCGCTCGATCTCCGATGACTTTCCCATTATTTTTATCTATTTTGACTCCGTATCTTTACATCCACGGTTTTAATAACCATGGCAAAAATTTAGAACTCGCACGATTTAAGAGTTGTCCTAGAAAAGTGTTCCGTTACGCGATACGGAAAATTTTCATCGTTCGCGCCCGATCTCTTTCATAATGAACCGATCGAGATTAGAAATCGATGCTCCAGCCTTAGCCGAACAAAAAAAAAACGTGGACGCAGTACATTCTCTCGTCGTGACTCACGAATTCATAACGGCGCCAATGGAGAAGATAGACAGAAGGCGTTGGATAGAGTCAAGCGTAATGCAAACACATTGCGGAAAATAACGGGTCGGTTATAGTTTCGATGGCATTATGGAGGTATACCGCGCATCGGCTCGGCTCTTACCAGAGACTCTGGCAAAGATGGGCGGTCATCGCGATATACCTCATGGTCTTGCGCGAATCAAGCAGGAAAATATTACGCGCTCGTTACAGTCCTTTCTTCGTGGCTGGCGAGTCACACCGTATGCCCACGCCTCAAGGAGGCTAGGAGGGACAAGGGGGGGCCGAGTTGTTGGTGAAGGAAGTGGCGGCGAGAGAGAGATAGAGAGAGAGAGGTAGTTCGCGACAAGAGGGGAGAGGCTTTGGACGTTGTGCCATCTCGGCCAACTTCCGGCGACTCGTTTGTATATCGCTTCTCTTATTGATCCTCCGCGCACACGGAATCACTCCAACTTGCCTCTCTTTCTCCCTCTCGCGCCTCTCTTCCCCCCCCACCGGCTCCATCCCTTCCTCTTGATCGCATTCTCTCTCTCTCTCTCTCTCTCTCTCTCTCTCTCTCTCCTTCCACCTTGCGCTCCCGCCGACCGCGTTTTATGCGTGTCAGGCCGCAGAGAGCGCGAAAAGTTATAGAATGGTCGCGCCGACGCAATTCAGCCAATTTGCTATCTCTTTCTCTCGTTCGGGCGGTACGTAGCTTTGCCGCCTCATGTCGCTATCTATCGGCTAGGCTTATTTTCCCGCGCTTTTTAGTTAACCCCATCGTGGGTCTGAATTTCTCTCGATTCATCGGGTTTAGCGATACATCGAAATGCACGTGTCTCGTGTTAGTTTTGAATATCATGGGAGGTATTAAAACATTATAGTTTTGTAGTAAACTTTTCTTTAGGTTTGTCCACTTCCATTTACTAAAATTAATTAATATCTTTCATGGCGGTCTCTACGGGCCAGTTTTATATATTTTGCCTTATTTGTACGTACGGGCAATGATATTAAAAGACTTGAAATTGGAAGGCGTAAGACAGCATTCTTGGATGTTCTAGCAGAAATGTTAAGCGTGGAGGTGTAGTTGAACGAGTTCCTCAATCGCATAACAGTTACTCGAGGATTGGTCGTGTACCTCGGTGTCGAGCAACAGGTCGTTGGTCCGAAGAACGGAGGCTGATCACGTGTGTTCCGTTTGAGGAAATTGTCCCCCGCCTCCGCCTCCGCCCCCTCTTTCTCTTCTCCCTCATTGTCTGTAGTAAAACCACGAAGCGCGCGAAAATTTTAATTCCGCGGTAAATGGCCGGGGATACGGACAACAATTATTGCCATCAAAAATGTATGTTCCGATAAAACATAGACTCCGCCATTAAAAATTTAAAATAGTCATTGATTACGCAATAATACACTCTCTAAAGGAAATAATTAAGTCGTGTGCCATTTGTGTGTTACACAAAGTTGCGTAACGATGATAAGATTTGCGCTGTAGGTATGTGCACGTGCTTGTTCAATAACCTCGCGTTTCTGAAGATTCATAACACGCTCGTACGTGTGCATTAGAATTTCCACGTATCTACGATGCTCCGGTCAGATTTGTTTATCTCTTTTTATTTTATTTAAAACGACAAGCAGAAAACAGCACGGTATCTTTGTGCGACGGGCAATAGTGTCTGCATGCTTTGTAATCACAACGATTCGGAGCTAAAAATGTCCGGTTCGGTGTTGTTATCGTTAATAATATTTTTGGCATAAAATCTCCACCATCGCTCGTCTTTGCCTTTAATTATTTTATTCTTCGCGAATATTGCAACATTTTTCAAATGTACTCGATCGTGTTTCGGAGTACTTCGAGCGGTAAGCGTAAATTGCACGTGTGTCTCCGAGACTGGTGCAGGCGCGGTTTTAATAAGATGCACCCTCCTTGATCTAGAGATATACTAAACCTAGCCTGCATTATTACCGGAATGAATAATTATGTTTTACGTTACGTACACGTTAGTCACACGTATACATCGCGCATAATACTTGCAAGACCTTACCAATACATAGAAATTTACGCAGTCACCGTGAAGTCTGTGGGTACACGATAAAAAATGGTTGATCGACTTGTAATGATAGCCCTCTCAACAACGCGGTTACCGTACGGCTACAACTCCGCGTACTTCTCTGGTCACGCAAATCTTACTTTTAGTTTTAAGCCTATTAGATGGCCAACTATCATGGGATCGATCACTGAAAAAAAAATTAACAGATCTTCAGGAGTCGATTGGAAAATTCCAATTTACATTACAATTGAATCGATTCATTATACTCGAAATTGGATCATGATAGTTACGTAAAATCCTTACCAGTGCGTTTGTTTATCTTGATTGCAGTTGCCAGCTCCGTTGCCGATATGCAAAGAATGTCTCGGGGAAACGATGGCTGGGAACAACAACAACACGAAACGCAACACTACGGAGAAGCTGAGCAGGTGCAGCGTATGCGGAGCAGCTCTGCATAATTCCTGCGCGCCGCCTGAACTCTCGATCCTCGTTGACAGAGGTATAACGTGGTCCTGCGATGACTGTTCGCCGACGTGTGCCGGATGCCAGTTAGAACGAGAGTCACAGAACTATTTGGTAAAGTGCGCCGGCTGCGTTAAATGTTACCACCCCACCTGTCTGGATCCCGCGCTGGACAAAAAGAACAAAGCACCCTGGAGGTGTCGGCACTGTCAGACGGCGCATACACCTGTATCCAAGGATGACAGTAAAAAGAGTAAAACGCAGGACGCAAACTCTCTAGACGACACGCCTACTAGTGCAAGGAAGAGACTTAGCAAATTACGCGAAAATAGAAAGTAAGCGGGCACATTTTCGATATTTTTCGGCACCTGAATAGTGATTTGTTTAAAGGGAAAAGAAAAAAAAATGAGTTAGAGAGATCCTTTCGTTAGAATCAAAGGCAATCGGATTTTCGAGTTGAACCTGAGCTGTGTACGCGTAGAATATAGGATGGGGGGGATTCGAGTGCCTCGGTCGTTAGGTAGAGGTAATTTCTAACGGCTAACGGCCACGCTTTCGATATTTCAGGTCTACTGTATCCAGAAAGAGCTTGACGGTTTCAACTCCGGGCAAGAAAACCGGTGCAGGAGTGGCTCAGGTGGACAGCAGCTCGGACGGTAATGCGGGTGTTGTCTCCCCTCGTCAACCACCTTTAATTTCCTCTCCTTTACCACAACCCCCCACCCCACTCGCAGGCCAGGGTAGGCTACTCGAAGAAAAGAACGACCGGATCTCCAAAGAGAAGCAAAAGTTCTTTAGGCTGAGCGCATTCAACGCGGAGCATAATAAATTAAAGCGGGTGGGGGGCGGTGATAAATCTAAACCCTCGCAGAACGTTAGTCCTAGGTCGACTCGGGGTAGCGCGAATCTGAAGAAACCCGTGCCCGGTAAAAGGGTGCCGCTAGAGTCTAGCAGCAGCAGTAGTAGCGATGCGAGCGACAGCGAGTCTTCAGACGGCAGCGACACTACCGACGATGACGACGAGGACGACGAGGAGGGTAACAGCTCGAGCGAGTCCAGTGACTCGACCTCCTCCTCGGAAGAGGAAGGCCAAGAGGAGCGAATCGAATCTCCCAAGCCGAGAGGTCCGTTCTCTTGCGATCTCAGCGAAGATAAACCCTGGGGTTTCGCCGCCGCTGCAGCAAAGCTGAACGCAGAGTCGCCCTTTTTTAGTAACATTACCAATACCTTCGGTGCGCCGTTACCCAAACTCGATGCGAGCAATACACCGACGTTCGGTTTGCACATACAGCCGGCAGCGAATCCGTTGGACACCAAGAAGAAACCAAAAAATGACCGCAATGTTACCGCCAGTTTCATGAGCGCTGAGAACAAAGTCAAACCCGGTACCGGTCAATTGAAGGGTCTGTTCGACGGTTTGAGTCACTTTTTTTCAGCGCCCACTAACAGTCGAGCAAGATCCGGCGCGACCGCACCAAATTACGCTCCAGATAGAAGAAAAAGGCCTAGTACCGATGACACGAGTAATAAATCGAATAAGCTTTTAAGAGGGAATCAAAAGAACAAACGAGATGATTCGTCGCCCAGTACGGGGAAGTCGAAAGAAAAGAAACAGACCGAAACGGCTGCAGATGTACCGAGGGTACCTAGACCCGGGATTTTTACGCCTTCCGACGATGCTCTGTTCGGTTCGCTTAGTGAAAATTTACCAAAAATGACGCCCTCGAATCTGGTTAAGACAGCGGTAAATAGTAAAAGGCACGAGCATGAGAGAAGAAAACTGATGAAAGATGACAGTTCGTTGGTGAAGTGCGCCTCCATCGATGCGTCATCGTCACCGTCATCGTCGCCATCATCATTGAGGCACGATCAGCACTCGCGAAAGAAAAACACAGTCGCGGAGGCAAATCAGACACGCCACCCTGTGCCCGCCATATCGAAATCCGGCCTGTGTTCCGATTCCGTGAAATCAAATCCTAGCCTAAAGTCCAATCCACGAGCCTGTACTAGCGCCACCACCACCAACACCACCACGACACCCCGCGCGACACCCTGCTCCACCAGGAAGGGTAAGAGTCTACCCCACCCGTTCACGAGTCCTAACCTCAATGATGCACCCAAGTCGCAAAGAAGATTTCCCTCTAATCTAATCCTCGCTCACCACCACGTGGATGTGTTGGCGGTGTGGTGTGGTATGATGTGTGTGTACATGTGCGTCTGAGAGAACTTCTGCCAAGATAACATGGTTGTTCCAATTTAACTTATATTCTCATGCGTCAGAACTTTTTTCTTTATTACGCAACATTGATAGACTGACAATTTAATCGAGTAGTGCTACGTATTTTGGGAACAATCAGGTTCCTTGATCGGATGTTTATCAGTTAGTGGTGTAAAACCGATGGAAATTTATGATCAAGATGCGTTTAAGGAGTTTGACAAATAATCGAAAATATGGAATATTTTTTAATACTGGATATCGAATAGGATCGCAAGTTCCATTTGTTTTACACACCAGAATCTTATGTGGTTTTTGCATGCTACTAATGATGTTATTATTTGGCTCTGGCACACTTTCTTTCCTTTAATCCATGCCATGTATTTATTAGGCTACATAGTTTATGAACGGATAAATGCACTTTACTATCAATACATATAATATCATCAGCACAGTTTTTTTTTTAGTGTCGCAACGTCTAACACTTGTGTAGTTCCCAGCTCAGCGTTCTTTTTTTTAATTTTACGAAATGCAAATTTTGCTTATTTCGAAAATACTAAAGTATACGATGTACATTGAGTTTGTGGACGTTAAACGCGATTGCTAGTATATCAAAATCCACGCGTAATCATAGTTCTTTTCTTTTGTGGAATTGAAGATTCCATGGGCACGCAAATTTTCACTCACCTTGCACCGATAAAATCTCAAATATTTTTTTTTACTGATTATTTGTGTTGAAAGAATATTGAAACTCGTAGACATACTAGCTGCTTTTTAAAATTTCTTGTACGAATCGCAAGTTACTACATCGACGAAGAAAACTGTATCAAATTCATCCGTTCCCTTGCTCCTTTTCCTGACTTAAAAGAGAAAAACAAGTGAAGTAATACGCCCGTGAGTTTCCAGGACGAAGAAATATGGCATTGTGTGGAATATACACGCAGCCGCGTTCTTACATTAGTCACACTGGAGTCTACCTGCTGCTGCTGACATTTAGCAGGCACTGTTGTTGTAACTCACCGCTCTCCACTATATAAAGTGTCCTTGCCATCGAAGAGCCAACTTTGATACTCTGCCAACACATCCCACAAAACCTACCCCACAGCTTTGCTTTCGAACTACTCACAATATTAACAGCAATTCAATGGTTACCGCACCCATGACTACCCCTCATTGCCAAATGCACCAGTTAATATCGCTTGTGGATTGAAGTACCTTCGCTTCTATGATTTATATTTTTATAAAATCTTTAATCGACCGATTTCGTAAATAAAACGCGACCAATGTTGATAGAATTTTTCGCACAATGTGTATATTATTATTATTGCCTACTAATATCAGTGTTTGGTGCTTGGAACATTGCCATTGTAACGATCCATGAAATACTCATTTATCGCTTAATATAATTTAAAGCCTCGAACCGTTTTTTCTACACTCTCTAACTTTTCACGTGTTGATATAAATTGCTCTTTCTCTTTTTGCTACGTTGACTTATTACCACAGTTTATTATGTGGTAAAATTAATTGTAGCGACTCAACAAACTTTTATGCATTTCGTACTTTGACCTTACAGTTGTTTCAAATTAGAACTTTAATGAGTCTGATACCGTCTAAATAGAGATTAGTGGATTTTTCTTTCGCCCTCCACCCCATCGTAAGAAGGACGCGACGACATAGTAAAATTAATGTTATGATTCTTTTTTTACAGAGGAACCCGTTCTGCCCCAAACATTGCCTCCTGGTGTCACGCAAAAGGACGTCGATCTCTTCAAAGAAGCACGAGATAGGGCGGCTCGATTGACCGTTGCCAACGGAGATGGTGAAGAGACTGTGTCCAATAGCCCCGATAACACTACTCCGGGTAACGGTGCAAGAAATCCCGCGGCAATTGTTTTCGGCCGATACGAGGTGGAGACGTGGTATTCCAGTCCGTTTCCACAGGAATACGCCAGGTTGCCGAAACTGTTCTTTTGCGAATTCTGTCTGAAGTACACGAAGAGTCGGGCAGTACTCGACAGGCACATGGACAAGTGCCAGTGGAGGCATCCGCCGGCAACTGAAATATATAGGTGTAATGGACTGTCTGTTTTCGAGGTATGTCGCCCTTTATCCTTTATCTCGTAATTCACACTCGATTTATTTTCACGGTATGTGACCGCTCATTATTTTTACGTCATAAATTCTAATGGTAATATCTCTGCTTTTATCTTTCAGATCGATGGCAACGTCAACAAGATTTACTGTCAAAACCTGTGTCTGTTAGCAAAGTTGTTTTTGGACCATAAAACTCTTTACTACGACGTAGAACCGTTTCTTTTTTACGCGGTAACCAAGAACGATAAGTACGGATGTCATTTGGTTGGTTACTTCAGCAAAGAGAAACATTGTCCCGCGCAAAGGTATAACGTGTCGTGCATCATGACTCTGCCGCAGTATCAGAGGCAAGGATTCGGCAGGTTTCTCATCGAGTTCAGTTATCTCTTGTCCAAGGTCGAAGGTATTCCGGGTACACCGGAGAAACCGCTCTCCGATCTCGGTAGGGTTTCGTATCACTCGTTCTGGAAAAGTGTCGTACTAGAGTATCTCGACGCTCATAGAAACTCCACAGAAATGAGGCTTGGCGACATTACGAAGCAAACTGGTGTATCCGCGCACGATATCGCGACGGCAATGCAATTACTGGGATTCATTAGGTCGGTTCATTTGCTGGTCGAAGCGAACTCCAAAGTCGCCGTAGTGGTAGATTGGAGTAAAGTGGATGTGCACATGGCTAAAGTGCGAAAGAGTTCCCGCATTAAACTCGATCCCGATTGTTTACGATGGATACCGTTACTCACTCAGATACCCAATCCGTATCAAAGTCCGGAGGAAAGTGCTGATACCGGGTCTGAGACGTCGCCCGTGACGGAACCCAAACTCGTACCTACGATCGTCGAAAAAATTCAAAGGGTAAAGATCAAGAAGAAGCCAAGAGGAAGAAGAATGGGGCAACGAAGATCGTCACCGTTGAAACAAAAAGCTATCCAAAAATCCTCGCCGCAGAAGGATACTTCCAAAGAAATAAAAGACACGAAAGAGACGAAGGAATCAAAAGTACCGAAAGAGGCGAAGGAGACCAAGCAGACTAAGGAGTCTGAAAAGGATGGTCGGCACGCCGTTGTATCGGACAATGCAAGGGAATCGGATGTGGAATTAAAGATTTCGTCGACACCGAGAAATTCTCGATCGATTGGCACTTCGAAATACGCAAATCTTGTGAATTTAGGGAAAGGAACACCAGCGTCGACGATGTCTAGAAGAAGGATTAGGACACCGAAGGCCGCCGCGGCTGAATTGGCAATGACAACGCCCCAGAGAAAACGAAAACATTCCGAAAAGACTGAAACTGAGGAGAAAGAAGACAAACCGGAAGTTAACTCTAGAAAGAGAACACGCGAATCTTTGCGAGAGAAAGAAAAGGAAAAAGAACGAGAAAAAGAGAAGGAGAAGGAAAAGTCGAAGGAGAGGGACAGAATAAAAGATAAGGATTCGCCAAGGGATTGTCCGGTCGAAGCGGAAAAGACATCTCCGAAAGTGATAGCTCCAACTCCACCATCCGCGATACAGAAGCCCGCGAAGAAGCAGTGTAAAGTGGACGATATTTTATTGAAAGTGACTAGCCGACAAACCAAATACTTACAGGCGAAGCAAGCTAAAGAGAAGAAGGCGTTGGATGAAAATCTGTGTAACGGAAAGGAAGAGACCAAGGATGTGAAGAGCTCGCCGATGTCTAGACGAGGAAGGGCGAAAGCCGCGGTGGTCGAAGCTCTGAAGATGCCTCAGCTCAAACCTGAGCCTCCAACGAAAGATAGAGCGGAAAGTCCTGTGATACCTCCCCCGTCCTTGTCGCCGTCGCCCGAATCCGTAAAGGCTGCTTCACCGGTAAATAAACAGTCAGATTTGCCAGATCTACTCTCCCCGAAGGAGGGCAGCGTTGAAAATGGTAAAACCGACTGCGCCGAGGATAACGGAGCTACCGTTCCACCGGAAACAGAAGTAGCGTCCGCGAGTCCAGGAGAGTACGAAGGTGGGGACGAAGATGAAGGAGAAGAAGAAATACCCGCGCCAAGACCGAAGTCCGTGACGCAGTCGTCGGGTAACGCGGACACCGATTTGATGGAACAGGCTGAGAAGGCCGACAGCGGTAAAGAGATGGAGAACGAGGAGATTGAGAAACCTTTTCCGCAGAAGGTGGAATCGGAGGCACAGGCCGTGGAAGAGCAGCACGAGGTGTCGAAGGAATGTGATAAAGACTCAGAGACTGAAAAAGCAATTTGTAGTCCGGAAGTGTCAAAATTGGTACCTGAAGTTTCCTCGCCTAAGGAGGAAGAAAGCGAAAAGATAGACACTATTACTCAGGAAAAAGATAGTCCTAAGGAAGAGACAATCTCCGAGAGATTGATGCTTAGGGACACCAAGGAGGTGTTAACACGGCCAAAGATTGAAGCTTCTCCCGCGACTCCTACTGAGAAAAAAGATTTATCCGTTGTGTCGAATATGGCATCGCCTGAAACCGAGCCGCTCACGCCGCAAGAGAAAGTTTTACCCATCGTCGAACACCAGGAGACGATGCAACTACAAATCCAGTCGGAGGAATTGAAACAAAATTCTCCCGAGAGTGGTAAGACGACTCCCCACCTAGATAATCCTGGCTCGGTAAAGAGAACACCTCCGTCTCAACCGGATTTACCATCCATGGGAGTTTACACACCCGACTCGACTACGAATTCTGTGCATTCGTTGCATTACGGTCAGTGTGATTTGGATGTGAGTCAACTGGGTCTCGAGTCACCCACGTCCATTGCTAGTGATTTAGCGTCACAGAATAGCGTTGAGAGGCCACCAAGCGCTCTACCCTCGATGCCACCGTCGGTCACAGTTCCGATCTCGGTTTCGATGCAAATTACAGCACCGGCAACTTCCGTCTCCGTCAATATTCCACCGCAAGTCCAATATGCCGATTGCTCTATGCCCCAACATACACCCCCGGCTCACGTTAGCATTCATCCGATGCATCAGCCTCACACTCCACAACCACTTCAGCAGCCTCGAACGCCACAGTCGCATACACCGCAAAGTATACCAACGCAAAGTCCCCAGCCGCTCCCACAGAGCCATACGCCACAGCCTTTACCGACGTCCCATACTCCACAACCACTCGCGCAATCTCACACGCCGCAAAGCATACCCACGCAAAGTCCTCAGCCAATGCCGCAAAGTCATACACCTCAACCGATGCCCCAATCTCACACGCCACAGCCAATACAATTGTCTCTGGCCCAACAAACCCAGGGCCAAAGTATGGGGCACAGCCAGTCTCAGCAACAGCAACAACAGACGGCGCATCAACAGTCGGCGCATCAACAGCAGCAGCAGCAGCAACAGCAGCAACAACAACAACAGCAACAACCGCAAACCCAATCTCATAGCAATAAGAGAGCCAGCCAAACTACACACAGATCAAGATCTACGCAGCAGAGTAGATCGCATAGAACGACTCCTCCTACGCCTCATACGCAAGCCTCTCAACACACCGTTTCTCATACGAATCATACGACCTCTCACACAAGTCACACAACTGTCGCCCATACGTCACACGTGCCTCCACAGTATCAGCAGTCTTCGTCGATGAGCGTACCGCCTGTGCCGCATCCTCATTCGCACACGCACGCTGCTCACTCGCACAATATGGCAGTGATATCGCAAGGGAACTACATGGCCGTCGCGTCTCAAGGATTCCCTACGCAAAATACATACGTAATTCAACATCGGAGCAGCAGATCGGGCGCACCGACGCCGTGTACCACAGCGACGAACTTTTACATTCAAACGAGCGCGATGCCACCGCACTCGCATACGCCGGCACCGACTCTATCGGCCTCCGGGAATCATCAGACCACCAACTCGTGTAGCTTAGCTAAATTGCAGCAGTTGACCACTAGTTTAGAGATGATACCGCCGACGCCACCACCCGCGATGAATCTCACGCCACCGCCACCAATTCCACACACCATGACACCGCCACAAACTTCGCGACAGTTACCTACCCCCCCGCAAGTACCTCTTGGGTATGCGAAGAATTATTACAACGTGAACCCGGTACCACCAGGTACCCCCGGACCACCTGGTAGATCAACGTCAAGATCCTCGGCGAATGCCAATATGGCGTCCCTCACGCAATCGTATCCAAGCGAGAGTCTGTATCGGCAGACTCTTGATCCCGGAAGTACCTGTCCGCAGATGCAGAGCGCCGCCAGCAGGGTCAGTCCCAACGTGGCGTTGAACACGAATCTCATGGCTGCCGCTCAATACGGCTATCGAGTAACACAGCCCGCCACCGGCTACATGAATCAGGCTGCCCAGCTTGGTGGATTCATGAATCAAGCCAGTCAGCTCCCAGTGGGAGTCGTCAACGTACCTGCGCCGTATCCCCAAGATCCTCATCAACAGAATCCCGCGGCGGTGTACACAACGTACCACGGTTATATAAACGGAGGCCTTATGCAGCCCCTGAACAGTACGATGAGGCCACGTTAGCCCCATTGACACGAACGCACAGGCTCCTCATCCTCGTAACGATAACGTCGCGGGTGAATAGTGTTCTTCGTGGCTCACCTACCAACGAACAAGTCTTGTCGGACAAGTTAACGCTCTCTGCGATACACGAACCTCGCGCGGACATCTTGTGACTCTTTTAACTTTTGCTTCCACGTCTGTTGTCGGAGAGTATACGATGCTACAGTTCACTATGGCCCTTCCTTGGTAACAATTTTTCAGCTAATGTCTTTCGTGCTCGACCTATTCGATTTACTCGATCATTAATAGCCTACAGACTGTTTCCCTCCGAGATGTGTATTCTTTTCGTGCTAAGCGTTAGGTGCATTCGACTAGCATAGTACAGGAATCTGTAATATTTCATCCTGAAGTTTGATCGCACTTCTTAATGGAAACGCTGTTTCAATGCTCGGAGAGCTTGTATTAAAAGGACTTAACTTTCCGACGAAGATTCGTGAGTTACAATCGCGGTTATCGAGTGGTTGTTCACGGAGCATGGGTTCGCAAACTTTTGTGCATTTGAAGGATTAATACTATCTTGGATAGAAAGTTGAAAAAGTACCCCTCCCCTTGCGTCATGATCGACAAAGCGAATACCTATTTTTAGTAGGGCATTCCTTCCCGAAATCGCAACAGTGTTACGTTTTGTGTATCATAGTATATATATATTATATATATATATATAAAAAAATACTTACAAATAATATTCTGTTTGATATTATCGATTGTTGAACGTTGTTGTTTACGTTTTCTTCGAGGCACGCTGTACTTTACTGTATCATAAAATACTTATCGCTATAATAATTCTAATTGTATTATTACGAATTAATTATTGACACTGTCAATGGGATTTATCATGAGCGCACTCGTCATCGACATTTTATCATCGCCATCGACACCACATTCTCGTTATCACCACTCTACGCGCGATCAGCATCCCCCATTATTATTATTATTATTATTATTATTATTATTATTATTATTATTATTATTACCAATATTATAATTATAATTATTATGATTATTATTGCTATTACTACACATCACGCTGATGTACACAGTTATATTTTACTCGTTCCCCAATGTCGATACACAAACAAACAAACAAACAAAAACACACGCGCGCGCGCACGCACACACACACACACACGCATACCCTACCATTCGCCTACTTACTATCGTATGTAACGTTTTTATTACCTAGTATGGAGCGAGAGGGCACACAACACTAGTTTCGAAAAGGTTTATGACTGCGTAATATGCTCTTCCACGGAGCGTCGCGAAATTTATGCTGAAATTATTTTTTGTATCGAATCGCGAGAGAAAGCAAACTTTATCCTTCGACCTCTTTGTGGGAAATTTAATGGTGCTCATTCGTGTACTTTCAATTGTAATTTCCCTCCCTCGTCGGCGACGCTTCGCGGAACGGTCACGGACAAATAATATATTTATGGTACGCGTTACGAATTTAATTTTTTCAGACGAGATGATAAGAGCGAACGGCAGATTGCCTAGACTTTAGTGTAACTCTTAAGCGATAAGTAAGGACATTAATAGTGTAAAAATACATCAATATTTATTGTACATAGATCTAAAAAAAGTACTAACAAATAAAAAAGAAATCAAAAATATCATCCGCTTATGAACACCCCTGCGAACATACGGGAGGCCGTGTTTTATTACAGGTAACTGGCGAACATCCTTTATCTGGGTCTAAATTTAAGAAAATAGAAATTTTTAAGACAAGTCAAATTCAAAATTTTCAAATCCTTAATATTCATACAAAGATATAATTAAACTAAACTTACCTGGACAATACGGTCCTGCGTTTCTTCCTCCTACCTTGCCGTCTCTTTTTCTCAGCATTCGCAAGATCTACGTATTTCTTTTTCTGTTCGGGAGTCATTTGTGCCCATAATTTACCTGCTGCACTCGCAATCGTGGTCACCGGTTCTTTGGGCTTTTTGCTACGCAGTCGCAGGAAAAATATAATAAACGGGTTAGTTGCCCTGGGCGTCGGTACTTCTTTACTGAGAGGACGCGTGTCCTGTGCATTGCCATTCGCAGGTTTCTTATTCTTGCCAATACGGTCATCTACGCTAACCAAAATTAAAGAGTGCAAAGTATTTGCTTTAGCTTCTTGTTCGATTGAAACGAGTCGACATACTATGAGGTAAGAATTTTTTTATGCTGGAGCTTTGATAGCAGGGCAAGTTAGTTATTGTCTTACCTGTCGTCGTTTTTTCTTTTTCGATCTCTTTGCGCCTTCGACCGTTGCGCGGATCCCGTGTTTCCCATTCTCCTCGTAGCTCTTGCACTACGCTTTATCGCAATTCGAACGATCACCGCATTACTCCAAAGACTTTTTCTACGAAAATTTGTAAAAATCGGCTTCGAAATGACATTGTCAAAATCGTCTTCCTCTGTTTTATAGGGAAACAAAAACCAATCGACGAATTTCAAATCTTGGGATAAAATGCAGAAGCAAGAACATTTTCTACTTCCCACATAAAAGATTTTATTATTTACTCCTCTTTAAATACAAAACATCGTCATTGTAATGCCATAACTTGTGACACACGGTGTTGATACGTTCGAATTATTTATCACATATACTTACAACCTTCAATTAGTCGGGAGAGAGGTCGGGAAAATTTACGAAAGACGCTTTCATCAAATTTCTAACACAATTTAGAGCAGGCTTGCCCCGTTCATTAATGGTCGGAACGCCCACGTTATCAGACGAACAAGAGTCATTTATTTAACAAACAGTGTTAAGCTATCGTTGGTAGTCCCGGACCTCTGAGATTCAAAAAAATAGGAGATCTATAATTCACCACCAGCCTGAGCTGCCCTCTTAGGTTTCCTATTTTTACTCCACTTGTCGCCACAATAACAGGCTTGCTTCTGAGCGTCCATGTAACTTTTACATCCCAATGTAGTCGTACCCGTAAATAACATTTTTGCCCCGGCTTTACACGTGTTTACAATTGTAGTCGTTTGATATCCCTCGCAATACTTGTACAAACACCTTTTGAACTCCAGATCGCATTTTTCTTTGTCCATGTTACAGGTGTCGTAGCAGATATCGTGCAAATCGCAGCACTTGGTCATCTCTGCCAGCGGCAGGTACTCTTGATTTATCTACAATAATTGCCATTCTATACTTTACACTGAAATTTAATGTTAATTTCTGGAAAACGTCACCTCGATTCCAAGAGAACCACATCCGTTGCTCTGCGGCGTATGATTCCAATCGGGTTTCGCCGTAACACCTGAAATTTTTAAAATATTTCCGCCATCAGGTATACGCAATATCGACCAATTAGCTTCGTCCAAATCGCAATGCGCGCGCTGTGAGTCATCTAAGTTATTCATCTACACGATTAACTTTCGTTCTATATAGGCATATATGATGAGAATCATGAAGGAAAAAGGTTTATAATAAAAGCAGTTTAACTCCGTTCAACTTTCTTTTGATGATTTTCAGCAAAAGTGTCCAGAAAAAAATTAGTATGGGATTTTAAACTATTGCAAGCAGTAATTTCAAACGGTCGAATACTGCTGAACAAATCTATGTTGCAATCAGATGACTCATCTGCGTGCATGTGAACTTAATTTATTTTATTAACCTTCATATACGCGTTATCTTTGATACTCTTAGACGGTAAAATTCGAAATATATACATTGTACATATATCAGTTATGTAATGCATGTGTCTCGGAGCTTATCGCAATATCTGCCGCGAGATTAATTCAATTCCTGATATAGAAACGTGCCGAGGTATTCTACCAATCGCAGTACGACTGCGCGTTACTGTGAACTGACTTTTATACATAAGATAAGATACGATAAAATGACAAAGACCGTGCATACAAGGTTAAATGCATACCTCCGGGGCACTGAAAAATACAGTTTTCCTCTACGGCGGCATCAAAGACCTCATGTATATCCTTAATTTTCTTCGCCACAGTGATGGCATTCTGAAACAAATCTTCGAAAACTGTCTCCGCCGCCAAAACGGCATCCCGCAAGTTCGTTAGTAACCCAGCCCCGTAGCCTGACCACGCGTAAGCCAGAAACGTCAATGCGTACACCAAAGCTTTTCGATATTGCGAGAAATCCATTTTACACGGGTCTTCGACACAACGACCGACGGCACACCGTTCGTTCCACCGATCTGTGGATATTTTTAGGTGAATCCAGTCACATAGGTATACGCTTTCCGCGGACACGTGGTGACTAGTGACAAGACGATTTCTTGCGAACGCTTTTCGTCACACGGTATATATGCATGTACACGAGTATGCTAATTAAATGACAAATTTCAAATAACGCTCGTTGCGTGGCAAACTGTGATAAACTGACCCTCCAACGGTGAAACACAAATGTCTTTTTTTTTTAATTTTTGAATAGATTTCTAAACTCTGTGAAAATAATGAAACTTATGGCTCTTAGCCATTGAACTATCTACAATGACTTTTTTAGTGTATTTGAATCATGATTTTTATTCCACAGAATACACGTTTAATAATATAGATAATTTATACATCGATTAAGTACAATACACGTTAAAATTTGCTTTGGAGTTCTCCGTTGTCATACAGTTTCTTAATGTCTGTGCCACCGCCCAAGCACACGCCGTTCACATATACTCTAGGCACGGTCCTCGCACCAGTAAGCTCTCCTAGTATGGTTTGAATGTCATCCCCGTCATCCCTCTCGTCCAATTCAACGGCGGTATACTTCTTTTGTATCGTATCGAATATCTAGAAGCATCAAGATGTGTACGAGATACAATGTAAAACCTGTATAATATATAAAATCTAAAAACTTGTGAATATAAAGTATTTCTATTCTGCGTACCTGCTTAGCCATTTTGCAGTAGGGGCACTTTGTTTTGGAGAATATAACCACTGTGTCCGACGCGATCAGCTGATCGACCAGGTCGCGTGTTGCAGGCATGATAGTTTTCCCTGTACTGGAAACTGAACCCATTATATTGAGCTAAAGAGATATACCGCGGATATAACGCGAGACTCGAGTTCCGGCTGTCCCTCCTGGTAATCAGCCCAAACGCGGCATTTAACGGAGCTTAAGTTTGTCGCGGATAAAAACTAGTAGCAATAGAGAACGGACGTCATGGGTATTATCACCTGTTTTCCCATTTCTGTCGCAGCCCTCGTAATCGAAATCATTTTTCAAAGAGAATTTTGCCATGCTGCTGATAAAAATTGATGAAAGTAAACGTAATTCAACGCGCAATTTTTTTCTTAAAAAAGCAAACATCTTCGGCGGCACACCTAACATTGATTTTGTGCTCAGAGGTTGACAAAATGACAAACGACAATCGTAGAATCTAAACTAGATTGCGGATTGACACGAAAGCCAATCGCAAGTTTATCTGTAGTCAACTTTAGTTACAGAAATGCTTATTTGAATATTTGATGTGGATTAGTATATAGGAATATTAGTTCCAAACAAAATACTTCGTGGAACTCCAGCCTCGGGCCGAAACCGAGGATAAATATGACAATTTATAGTACTCACGATTTCTTACAAATCTTATGAAAAGTTGTGAGTGAATACGAGTCTGCTCTCGATGAAGCGACGTGTCAGAACAGCGAGCGATATAATAATTTTATAAAGATTCCAATAGATTCCAAGGTTGGTAAAGCGTGACTCAGAATTCACTGAAATTCACTCTCGAGTATTTCTGTTGGATCCGTGGTTAACCAATAGTACACGTACATTGATTTTGCACGCAACTCAACATCTTGCTAATTGTAAGAAATATTCTCACTTCTAGGCAATAGAAGCGCTTATGAAAATAGATTTGTAAGATATAATGCAGTGAACGGGGCAGTAGAACTTGTATTTTACCACCTAATTATAACTATAGGCATACACAGCTGTATGCATTGATTCACATTAATTGCAATTATTTGGTACTCGGTTGTCAGTAATTGGCAGACTATTCCAACTGTTTACCGGAAAGTAATTTACTTCTAAAAAATAAAAAAATATAAATAGCTTTTAATGTTGTTTAATAGTTTTCCCCTAATGGTAAAATAATTATCCTGTCAGAATTCGTGCAATTGGGTACGTTTCCATGAATAGATGACGTTCCGTTTTTGCGGAGTATGAACAGATAGTTCTTTTACAATTGCAAGGAAAGTATAAAAAATTCGTTTGTGACAAAGTCTGGTAATCACCGTCAAAGGATACCATATTGTTTTGTATCAAAAAATGGATTAAAAATTATTTTTGTTGGGGCTAGCCGGGCTAATCATACGCCACGTTTTAGCCAATTGGTTTTATTTTTTATATACGATCGAATTCACATAAGCTTCTCGGTGTAGACTGTCAGTTACTAACAAATGATCAGCATGATTAAAAAACGATTGCAATTAACGTGAAGTGAAATTGAGTGAAGTGAAGTTTATCGGTTGTTAGAGGGGAGCAGAGGCAAATAGAGGAGAGCTAACTACTAACTATATAGTGCATGGTGGTGACAACGGTACGAGCTTTACCAACCTTTACGTTTATCGGTTTTCATAAAATTAGAAATGTGAGAGTGGATTTCGAAAGAGACCCCTTTTTCCGCTTTTACGTGCATATTTGTGCACATTTTAGGGGTTATAAAATTTCGCCACGTCATTGCGTCCAAATCTAATTTGTTCGAATAGTTTACATGCGCTCAAATAAGTAAACTTAAACGTTCTTTGTTTAGTGCCGTTTCACATGTACTCGTTATCAACTGGTCTGGTTTATCTGTTGCATATTATTTCGCGATAAGAAAATCTGTGAACGGCACAGCCTTAAAGGGAGATCGGTCGTGATAATGTGAATTGTGAATGCGTCGTAACGCGTGCGCCAAAGAAGCCGCCACCGAACGTCGTGCTAAAAAACTTATTAAAAAAACAGAGCTTGCACGTTCGAATAATAAAAATGGAAACGATGTCAAATCCTTACCCGGAAAAAATGCATGACTCTTATGAAGACGAGGAGGAGAGGAAGCATTTTCAACGTATCGTCTCAGCATTCAAATACTACAAGTGAGTACTGCGCGAAGAATTCTCGTTCGCTTGATTACTATTCGCGACACGACAATTTACCTCTATCTTTATTACCTTTACTTTTTTTACTTTCTCCCCTTAATATGGTATCTATGATAATACGGCATGACATCGCACACGATTTTTCGATTGTCGTTCTGAATTTTGTCGGCATTGCTTAACCTTCGAGGACACGGGATTGTACCGTGACGTTTATTTGCATCGTTAATGGTTGCCCTTTAATTATAGAATTTGTTCAAAAATTATGTCATTAGGACGTCACTGTTACGAGAAAAGCGCAATGACGCGTGTTTGTCGGACGATGTTTCTCATATTGCAAATGACTAGAGACAATATAGAAGAGAATTATAGCTAATCGTATAATGATAATTGTCTAATGAAAGAAAAGGTACTTGGGAAAAGAAAATACAGCGAATAACTTGTATTTATCGGACGTCTTTTTGCAGAAGTCATTCTTTGCTAAGGGTGAAGAAAACAGAGTCTTATTTGTTATTGCTTCCGCCTCATCACCAGAAACTTCTATCCAAGTACAGAGAACACCTGCAAGAGGTAAAACGATGTATCGAAAACAACGACGAGATAATAAAGCTAATCATAAAGGATGTAGCGCATATATTTGATAATGTGAGCCCAGCCAGTGCTCAGACAGACAGTGTAAGAGAAGTTTACCTGGTGTGTGGCATGTATATTTTGTTGCAACATTTTTATTCTTTTATCACGTATTAATATATGTTGTACTATTGTATAATTCTTCGTATATGCTTACGAAACTAATTTCGTTTATCGTATTTCTATGTATAATATTAACCATAAAGCAACATAGAAAACTAAGACCATCAATGCCGTGTTGACTATCTGCTAATAGTTGAAAGTAACAATTCCTGTATTTTTGATATTCTAATAATTAATGCTTGCTAAAAAATTTTTGCTTTGTTTTTTTTTACACAAGCTTGGCCGTCTCTTGTTCTTCTTAACAAGCTTATTTTTCACAAATGTATATTCTATTGTACAAAATATAGGTAGGTCTGATTGCAGACACTAAATCCTCGTCCAATAATGGCTGATCAAGAAAAAGTCCAAGCTACTATTAAACAATTGGTCCGTGATTGGAGCGTGGAAGGAACTGAAGAGCGTACGGCGTGTTATCAACCTATTATAGACGAAATCTTGAATCAGTTTCCTTTAGAATATTGGTATGGATATTTTGATACTCGAGTATACAATTTCGTTAATTAGAGATTAAATACTTCAGCCACCTATTTTTCGTAAGGATGAGTCATTTTTTATTTAAAGTGGTGTGGAGACTCGTGACACCACTGTGTTCTTGTAACGTGTAGTTCAGAAAAATATGAAATGATAGGTAAATTTCCAGTACACCGTCGGAAGTGCAAATTCTAGTACCTGGAGCAGGGTTGGGAAGGCTCGCGTATGAAATAGCAAGACGTGGATATACATGCCAAGGAAATGAATTTTCTCTTTTCATGCTCTTTGCGTCACACTTTGTATTAAACAAGTAAGGACATATAGATAATATGAGATAATCTTTTCTCCTTGATTTTGGGTATCAAGCATCTAATCGTACCATTAAATAACTTAAAGATGTAGAGGTGTAAATTCGTATCAAGTACATCCATGGGTGCATCAGTACATGAATAATTTGAAGCCGGAACATCAAACTCAAGCAGTTTTCTTTCCTGATGTAAATCCTAGCGATCGTCCAGAAAACGCACAATTTTCGATGACGGCTGGTGACTTTTTAGAAGTACGTCTTACATAATGGCACTAACAAAAGTGCGATGTTTTGTATACAAAAAGCACAATGAATTACAGGTATACACGGAGGACAATCATTGGGACTGCGTCGCAACGTGTTTTTTCATAGATTGTGCAAATAATGTTGTACAATTTATCGAGACAATCTACAAACTTCTAAAACCGGGTGGAGTATGGATAAATCTCGGACCTTTACTTTATCACTTCAGTGATATGCCGATGGAAGATTCCATAGAACCGAGCTACGAAGTTGTACGTGACGTAATTCAAGGATTTGGATTTCAATTAGAGGTAACTTTATTGATTTTCCTAAACCCCGAAAGGTGTTTAATGCAAGTTTATGCATACGTATTACTTATTTTTCAGAAAGAAGAAACGCATGTGAAAACGCGTTATGCACAGAATATCAATAGCATGTTGCAATGTGAATACAATAGTGTATATTTCGTGTGTCGGAAACCGAAGAGACATATAGATAATATGAGTCACAGAAATGGTTCCGACAGTAACGGTATGCAGGTGCAAGAGAATTAAATATTGACGACCTGATGTGTTTTACTCGTAAGGAAAATTGATATAACTGTACATGCATTACACAATAGAGTCACCGAAAAAACAAATCTGTTATACTTTACGGATGAAAGTCAATATTAGGAGATTGAAATTTGTGAGTAAGCGAAAATCTTTCAGCATAGTTGATAAGTACATTGATATTTTTTATAAAGAATTTTATTTGATTATAGATATGTGCTAAATATATTTGCTCTGTTAAAATGGAATTGGATAGTAAAATAGCATAATTATTTTTTTATACATCGATGCAAGTTGATCAAAGTCCAAAGAAGCTAATCTTATTTGATAATAATATGTAATAGCAGTTTTACAATTTCCCTTCTGAGTTTAACATTTGTGATTTAGCATAATCATTAATGTTTACTGTTTGCATTATTTACCAAATATCGTGATACGAAATAAAAATTAGATTTGGTTACATGTATATACTATGCGAGATCTTGTGTATGTAAAGCTCTCTTCCATTTGCTTTACAGACTAATTTTGTTTACTAACATTACAAAGCGTATGTTTTAGTAATTATGCGTTAGTTACACATCTTTTTGGTGGCCAATGATGCCTTATCCGTTTTGATCGTAAATCTACGGCTATTACCACAAATGTGCAACGTAGGGCTTCTTTAGTTTTGTAATTCGCAGCAGTGTTCTCTCTTTCACCGGTAGTGTTTTACGGTGTTTAAGAAGATGCACAAATTTCGTTATCAATTTCGATATAATTGGTTTCGACTGCTGTATTGTCGCAAAGATAAAAAGATAAAAAATCACAAAGAAAAATTTACTTTATAAAGCGGAATACATGCTGGCCAGGAATGAATATAAAGTAAATTAGGCCTAACAATGTAATTAATATAATTTTTTATTAAAAGATATATGATGTAATTTGTTAAAATATTCATTACCACTTGTCATAGATAAAAATGATGTTGTTAGCGCATATGGTACAAAAATAGAGAGTACAAATTATATACATCGATGTTATCCCCCTTATAAGCTTTTATTTAGATACTGTACAAATAATGCAGCGATTTGATTGACTTCAATTTGTTGCATTTTACTATAGGTTAAAAATTGTCTCTTCAATCTGACTAACTGTGCAGCAGTGCACGGATTCTGCACAGTTAAATTCTGTCCTGGAATCCTAAAGTCGTTTTCGATTCCCAATTGCTTTGCGCTTAGAATTGCCTTTGTAAAAGAGATAGGTACATTGTTTAACACTTTCATTTTCTTACAGCATCATGATACTATGAATTGAAGATTTTGACGGAACTTACATTTATAATTTCTTGTGTTATTCTGTCCAGTTCGTATAAATAATTTGTAGCTGATAGCGGTGGCTGAAATAATATGGAATTTTTGTTAACTTTAAATTGAAGGAATTTGATTTTATCCTCTAATTAGAATGAATACTAACACACTGCGTGCTCATATTTGGTTTTGGTACTTTTACTTCGTACAAGGATTTATAAATCTCCTCGAGTTTTAGTTCATCTTCCGGCAAAACCGAAAATAATGGTGCATCCCAACGGTTTTTATTATCTGGCATTTCGTATCTATATTATTTCATAACAAATATATTATACCACCAGAACTAACCACGATACAATGTATATTGTTCAACCATTCTGGCTTATCAAACTAATTTACCTCATGACCAGTGCATCAAAAATTTCTCTGCTGTATTGCTCGGACGTTGGTCGCTTTTCATTCCACAACCAAGCATGCTCTACTGGTATATCGCAATGTACAGTACATTGAGGCGTCTTATACAACTTTGTCATACAGTAAATTTCATAACGATATCCTTTAATGTAATTACCACCATCTATTATTAATATGTCATTTGGATTCAGCATTCGTTGCGCCGCTGATTTTATATTGCTTCTTACACTTTTCTCCTTTTTAGAATCTGAAATGGATACACTATTGAGGTATGCATTAAGCATATTGCGTGCAATCCGTAAAATACGTGGTAATAACAATAAACAACTATAAACTTAAATTATTGCGCACAAACTGTAAAACATGCCTAGAGATTTGAAGAATACCAAAATATAATTTGTTAGTTAACTAACCGGCGTAAAAAGTATTTTTGTCATAGCCTGCCTTTGTAATGGCATCGATTTCGGTGATAATTTCAACTCTTTTCCCAATTTTATCTCTAAGATATTGTGTCAATTCCAAAGTTCGGGTTGTTTTACCACTACCTGGTATACCAGTTATAATAATTAGTGGCATCGTACTAAAAATAATTCAACGCTACCGTAATACGTAGCATAACAACGACCATAGTATGTACATCTATTTAACCTGATCTAACCTACTCAAGTAAAACCATGGGCGCTGCCATTTTTTAAATTCTAACCTTAGGCCGCGTGTACACAGCAATTTTTGGGTATTCACAAAGTATTGGGGAAACGTTTATCTTGTTGCTAAAAAATTCTACGATAAGGAATGACTTAACCGAAGATACAAGCCGATCGATATTCATTGTATTTGAAATAGCTGAAATCGTGGTTGAAGAATTTCATGTTTAATAAAACTTTGCCTTCGATAAACTAAAGGATAGAGTGCTCCAAACACAAGTATGCTAGATAAAGTGAAGCTAATCAGCGACTCTCAACATTTTGCGTTTTTAAAATTGATATCAATATAATAAACACAATGATGCATAAAGATAAAATAAACGCATCGAAAATCGATGACAATTATTCCTGCTGACAGTACGCGATACCCGACTACAATTCTTATAATTCATGCATTTTTAATCTCTTAGCTTTCAAAATCAAAGAAAAGAAAATTCTAAATATAATATAAATTTATCGAAAAAAGAAATATTATGTTATTAGTCGTTAGTTGCGGAACAGAACATCCAATCGTACTACTTAAGCAAATCCTAACAGAACAAGCGCAAGGTATTCCTTCATTATCCACTTGCAAAATATTTGTTAACGTACGATCGATGAAATGTTAGTTTGTGTAAAGTCTCGAAGCTGCCGAATCTGGTTCGGAAGTCATATTCGGAATAAACTATTCAACTGCAATGATATTGAATGCATTATCGTGTACCATGGTAAAGTGATTTCGATCGTACACAAGTAAGCCCACCGTGTGGTGTTTCACGACAACAGGTTTTATCTCTATCTCCTTCCCGCGCAATACCAGCCACGGGATCTCTCCGTTGCTCAAAGTGAAACACCGTACAGTCCCACTATGCGGCGAGTGAAAGCCATCCGCTAGGACAATAATCCGCCACTCGTGCACTTGGTACTGACGATGAAGCCGTGCAGCTGTCTGCTTTTACTCGCAATTTTATTTCTCAGCGTCAGCCTTGCACCCGGTAAGTTACTTATTGATAACATTATCTTTTGCAGATGTGCGTATACGAGAATGGATCGTAGCTTACGAAAATCGATCTTCTAATTTCGCGGACAGAAATCGGACGAACTCATTTCGTGTTCGGGAAGCAGTGTTGACAATTTTTTTTTTTGAAACGCGAAAAGAAGTGGGGGAAATTGAAAATCGGTAATCGTTTTGCCGAGAATTGCGACATAATCTCTTTCTGGGAAATAACGATTTTTCGCTATTCAACATATTTTTTCCCAGTTCGATCGAACGTTCGCACGCGGAGCATTCTAATGTTAGATGAAAGAAAGATGAACAGTGACATAAAGGAAAGTCTGGAATGTATTTGGCATTTTGTCCGGTAGCTTGCGTAATGCAAATCTGACATTTCGACGAGGCTAGCGTCTAACGTTTCTCAGTGCATCGATAATTAATAGAAATACCAAAACCAGCTAATTTTAATACTGAATATAAATATATAAAGGTTTCAAATTCAACGATTTAACGAACTACATTTCGACTACAAATTTGTATATTTTTAAATATTAACGATAACCGTATTAGAAGAACACAGTCGCGTATGCAGTTGGTCGATTCCACACCAAATCGCACATTAAATTCTTTGAAAAAAAAACTGATTTTGTGATATATTATAAAGGGAGGTGAGATAACACGTATTCAAAAACATTTTTTATTTCGGCGTTCGAGGAGTCAGGAGACTGAAAAATCGTGAAACTTTTTCTTCAAACATTTCTAGCCGCGTCTGCGTTTTGCGTAGAATGATTTGCTTTTTTCACAGTTAGATTAAAAAAAACGAGAACTTTTAGTCTAGGTGAAAAAGTTTATTCTTCAACTAATAATTCACAGAAATAAAAATGAATTGTTCATTTAACGGCAGGATGCTTAATAGTTTGGAACTCTTACACCTGTTCGCGAATATAATTGTCGAAACAGGTCGCCTTCCGACACCCCGTGTCTCAATATTTTTTCGCGAATAAGCGTGAGAGTACCAAACTATTATGCATACAGTCATCCGGACGCATTATTGAAGGACACTTGTGAATTTTTCAGAATTTTCGGCGCACTCCTGCGAGTGTTTTTAACCGATCGGAAATAAGCGTCGTCAATGCGACTCGCGACGACGCAGTTACCTGCGGTATCGCGTAGTTCCTCAGACGTCGGATCTGCATAATGACCCTACCTTCCAAATCAACATTCTCGTTGGCAAGATCAGTAATTCCGCAGCGGTGACACTTCTTCAATTTCTCTGAGGTTACTCAGAATCCCTTCCTGTCCTTTTTTGCATACTGTTCACGTACTGTTCGGGAGTCAAATTAGGGATTCTTTTTTCTTTGGAATTATTGGTTGAAAAATATTTCATCAGCTGGAAATTCTCAGTCACCGATGACTAATGCTATACTTAGTCACCAAACGTTTCTGAAAAATACAGAGTACATATTGCGATAAGAATACAAGAAATCTGAAGTCAAGTAAAGTAGTGAATGAAAGTAGTGACTGAAGTAAAGCATACATGCAGTCTTATCGTAATCGTAGACAAATCTTTGGTCGTCAAATCGCATATCGCGGGCTAAACGGAGAGGAAGCTGAAACAGGTTGTTGTGGGATTTGGGGTGGAAACGACCACTTGAATGTGTTTGACCTCTGCGTATAATTGATTCAAGGAAATTTCTGCAAATATCTTCAATGACTCACCCCCAAAGCATCTTCCTCGCGGAGAAATTTACCTGAAAGAAAAACTCGGGATTATCGGGTAGACTCAGAGTTCATTGAATTATTTGAAAGGATTTATTGAAAGGAATAGCGAGACACAGTAGGAGCTCTGTTATCTGAATTAATTAGCTACCGGACGAACGGTTAATCGAATTTTGCATAATGGAATTACATTACGACGTTTCGTGAGAAAAATTATAATTTATTAATTACGAATTACTACGTATATGCATGTCACATACACGTTGTTCTCGCCTTGTCATTTTTCTGGATTGCCAAAATACAAATTTTCTTCAATGGTAGTACTTTCGCAGGATGATTACCTTCTTTTTGCGCTTTATACCACTTTGATAATTGCTACTATTACTACGAACGCTTCCGAGTGCGCGGGAGTTCATCGCTTCTTGTTAATGTTAAAACTCCCTTTAATTAATTAAATACTTGCCGCGTTACTAACATCTTTATCTTACTTTATATCCATTTCTTAATACTATTTATAAATTCGATTATCGATTCGGTCAACTTTTTCTTTTAAGCACGGATAAGGCGGAAACATGATAAGGTCGTTGCCTGCTACGTCGCTTCGTGGGCTTTTTACAGAAATAACGATGGCAAATTCGATATCAAAGATCTTCGGCCGGACCTGTGCACCCATTTTATTTACGCCTTTGCCGGATTAAATCAAACTTCATGGACCATCAGGAGCCTCGATCCTTGGCGGGATGTAGATACTGGTAATTATACTTATAAAATTTTGTAAGAAAACTCTAATTGCAGTTACCGATATTCGAGAACTACGAAAATAGATATATGACGGCGACAATTCTTAGTAATGCAATTTATTTGTATTGTTACCAGGTAACTACAAAAAAATGACAATACTTCGTCAGGCATATCCCAATTTGAAATTTTCACTCGGAATCGGTGGATGGAACGAAGGTAGCAAAAATTACTCCGAACTTGCTTCTTCTCCCACCAGCAGAAAGACATTCATTGCGAGCGTTCTTGATTTTCTTAAGTACGGAATCGCGCTTTCAATATATCTTCAATGCATCGATCTACTTTGTACTTGGAAAACGCTTGTTACTAATGATAACTCATCTTCCTACAGGGCGTACGAATTCGATGGTTTCGATTTAGATTGGGAGTTTCCGGGATCTCGCGGGGGAGCTCCAAAAGATAAAGAAAATTTTGTTGCTCTTGTAAAGGTAAAATAATCGAGACGGTTGTTGCAAAAATGTTTTGCGCGACAAGTACTAGCGATACGATTCACAAATCTTCACATTGACGAACGCCAAGGATACGAATCTTTTAACAGGAATTAAAAGAAGCATTCAGAAGGCCAGGATATTTCCTAACAGCAGCCATAAGCGCTAATAAGGGGACCATTGACGTGGCATACGATGTTCCGGAAATCTCAAAGTATCTCGATTACATTCATGTAATGGCCTACGATTACCATGGCACTTGGGACATGAAAGTCCTTCCAAATTCGCCTCTCAAAAGCAAAGATGGTTTAAGTTTAGTAAGGATCTGTTCGAAAATTATCAAAATTCTACGTTCACGCATCGATAAGCTGTTTTATCATTTATTTTAGGGTGACCCAATGATAGTGTTCGTATCGTTAAGCTATATATATCCTTTCTTTTAGGACGACACAATTAAGTATTTACTAGGCAAGGGTGCTCCTGCAAGTAAATTGGTGTTAGGCTTGGCTATGTATGGAAGGACTTTTATTTTGGCTTCCAAATTGAATTCCCCGGAAGAAAGCCCAATCAACCAGCGAAGCTTAGAAGAAGGATTCAAAGGTCCCTTTACGGGCGAAAAGGGTTTTATGGGATACAACGAAGTACGAAAAATTTAATTATCGTCAATATTCTAGTTATAACTAATTCCCCCCCTGGCTTATCGTATCGTTGATCTGTCGTAAATTATCACGTTTTCAATAGATTTGTCAAGAATTTGTACTTCATCCACGGAACTGGACAAGGGGATGGGATGCCGAAAGCAGCACTCCTTATGCCGTCAAAGATGAATACGTAATCGTATACGACAATCCAAGAAGCATGAAAGCTAAGGTATCGATACAAAAATCCATCTAATTATTACGCCTAGTTAACTCACGATTTGCAACAAATTTTCCGTCATTTTGCAGATCGAATATATATTGGAACTGAATCTTGCCGGTGTGATGGTGTGGAGCATCGACACGGATGATTTTCAGGGAAAGTGTGCTTCGTTGGACGACTCCCTGGATCCCCTAACAGGGGTCGATTTTCCTCTAATGCGGTCGATCAACATGGTTCTGGCTAACAATTCAATAGACGGAAATGAAATCGTAACTCCGCGTCCGGGTTCCGCTGTTACATCTAGTTTCAGCTGTACACTGATATTCCTAACGCTATTCGCATCTTATTTTTAAGGAAGTCTTGTGATATAAGTTTGAGAAATAATACCAAAAATAGTTACACGAAAATTGGAGATATTTTTTATATACATTTAACGTTGATTCGCGATCTCCTAGCGTTACTTACTGTCGTTTCAAACGTGTTCCTCGATGTTGTCTATTAATTATGATTCAGTAAAAGTAATCACGCGCCAAAAGACCAATGTTGTACGATACGAATTCGTATAATCAGAGCTCGCATAATGGATGTACATAGAAATAAGCATTCTCTTTGTATCAATCTGTCTATTCCTATACAAACAACAAAATTATAGTGTACTT
Organism: Pemphredon lugubris; assembly: GCA_933228935.1. Lineage (NCBI taxonomy): Eukaryota > Metazoa > Arthropoda > Insecta > Hymenoptera > Crabronidae > Pemphredon > Pemphredon lugubris. The sequence continues at coordinate 23,632,439 of OW121817.1, read as the reverse complement.
AATAAATATATTACTTTGCCGTCCACTTGTTCAACATACGCTACGACGATGTTATATTTAATGTAATGTACTACACCCATACAATACTCGATATATGCAATCAAGTGGTTCCTGGATGCTGAAGTAAATAAGTGGGTCGCCCCTGGCTGACCGTGTTCCACATTGCCTTAGGTTAGTGCGATACCTTCGGAACCAGTAGCGATAGAACGACCTTTGAATGTGTCCTTGGAGAATTGAATTATTGCAATCGATTCCAAATAAGCCTCACAATCGGGGATTATTTTGTAATCGATAATAGAGTGCTATTCAAAATCAACTACAATAGGGCAGCTTTCAATCCTGTATTTGCGCAATCGAGTTCCCACGATCGTTTCTACGTAATAGCGATGCCTATGATTCGCGATAAAGCGATTTATAACGACACACAATTTTAATATGATTACACATTTTCGTGAATTTTGATATACAGATTATATCGCTGGAAAAGAAGGCTGTATTTATATTTATATAGTCTCGCCAAATATTTATGCTTCCGAAAATATTTGACTTTTTTTGTATATTTATAACAGTATTATATAAAATATTATTTAGATCGAACGTAAAAATTCTCTTTTCAGTTTGCGACTCGGATTATCCCTTTTCCACTGACTTAAAAAACAATTAATTACAGTTCCGATAATGTTATATTAATAAATAATAACAAATAATTAAAAAGAAAATATAATCAACTTATCTCAATTAACATACTATTTTTCATATTCGCATAGTGATATATATGTATAGTCGCCACATTGCTTATTGTTACTTATTGTTAGATTTTTTTATCCATATAATTGGATGACTTTTCCGAATCTAGATATGATGTAATCCGGTCCAACTTTCGCAAATTAAACTGCAGATTTTTCCCGCGTAGCATCGAATTAGTCGTTTCGTTTGTTCGGATCAAAATCGATCAATAATTTTGGACCTTTCAACAGTACCGATATATCAAACATTTCGTATTACGTTAACGTTTCTCGCGCGTATCGTGGATCCTTGAACGTGAATACTTTTTCTCCGGAATGAAAAAGAAGGAATAAAGCTATGCCCAGGATGTGGGAGGCTGGCGCCAAACTATTGTGCAAGATTATCGGAGACTCGAAAGCGGCCTAAGGACGTTTGGTCGTTCTCCATAAAACATTAAGATTTATTTATGTACCACTGTGAAACCTGTGACCCGATTGATCCACATTTCAATTCTGACAAAAAAATACTGGATGCAATGTTTTTATTGTACTCGCTGATTAGGTTTAAGTTTCGCAGGAATCCAATTTTGAAAGTTCCGTTACTTCTTGTAGCGGGATTAATTGTTGTATTTTTCCATTTCAACGGCGCTTTTGTCTTCTACAATTTTACGATTTGAGATTCATATTCTATTTGTTTAAATAATTGCTGCAAGCTTCGTATCGTGGTAGCGGTTCGTAAAGTCAACGTAAGTTACGGTAATGCGTTCCCGTTAAGAGAAATGCGATTGGCCGATCGGTACATTAAAAATATTTACAAGTTACATAAGTTTGGTACATATACGTATGTATGTATGTAAAGCTCGTGTGGTATATAGATGTAGGCGGTGCCGGAGCGGTAACGCGTTGCTCCAGTTTGGAAGTGAATGTTTGTTATGAAAAAATGTGGGTCAGTAATTTCGGGGTACCATACACGTACAAAGATCGATCGTCAGTGTCAGGTTACAACCAAGGGTTTCGTAAAACCCCCTTTTTGCGTGCAAAATGAACCATGAGTTGCGTTAAAGTTACGTTGCGTTTAGCGTAAATATATTACTTACATCGCCCTAGGGATTATTTGAACATTTATTTGCATTTATAGACACGTTCCCTCAACGCCAGGGAGAACATGATTCGATAAATCGACAAATTGTACATTTGTTCGATTAAACAGGTCTATTGTTTGGAATATAAATACTATTGTTCGCTTGACGTCTACATAAACGACGGCCGAATAATCGGGTGTTGAAATATATAAGTTTCCGTACAAGATATTAATCATTGCAATGCTCATCTGTCAGAAATTAATGTTTCGGAACACAGTAGTCAGGATAAAAAATAAATGAAACTGTGACCGGTTTCAATTATTCTACATGTGTAAGATACGGATCTCTTATTTCGCTCGGCCGTTCGCTAATACGTTTCATTGTAAGTCAAGATATCGAAAGTAAGATAAGCGGTAGATAGGCGCCATGAAAAATCGATATGAAAAAGTCAAAGAAAGCTGTCGATGAGTTAAAGGGTATGCCGAAACTTGACCAAAAAAAATTCCTTCACCTTTCAATGCCGGTCACCGTAAGGCCAGTAAATTATCACGCGAACCTGAACTTACCTCTCGAACGTACATTTATTTTGTAGCCAGTCTCTGGCCAACGTTCGAATCGAGAGGAACCACTAAAATCTTTCAATTCGAAATCCTTTCGATCGAAATTTAGTCTCGCGCGTTCCTTGATAATATTTCGTTACTTCGCGACATTCAATTCGTTTTGCGCATCTTCTCGAGGCTCGGGTCGTTGTTATTAAAACAATAGGCTATATTAGAGCGATACGATAAGATCGTATCAATTATTTTTGTGTAAATAATCAATCTTCGACCGATATCTCGTACGCTTTTCCCATCATATTCGCTGGTAGTTGAAATAAAAAAAAAATGTTCAAGTACTTTGTTCTGCTCCCACGTAAGTAGTACTATCCTTTTGTTTTAAGTTGGGGATAATGTGCGCCGCGCTCAGATTCGATCTAGTGCCCGGATCAAGGATCGATAACAAAAATCAATTTATAAAATTACAGTCATCTGCGGGACCGTGTTCGCTGGTCACTATTTTATGAAGGATGGTACACCGTACGATCCGTATCACGATTTGCATTTACCACACGATCCACCGCTTTATCCAACCTACCATAGGGTACCGTACACAGGTTTTTCCTGCCACGATTTGGAAAATCAATTGTGGGCTGACGTTAGATCGGAATGTCAGGTAAGACCCCCGATTAACGCAATTAAATATTCGTTACTTCATTATGGGCTAATGTTGGATTGAAATGTTAAGCAAGAACAGTTTGAAACGGTGGTCGATAATTTATACGCTTTTATGCACTTTCGTTCCCTGCTTCTGAGTAATACGTTAATTGTGTATTGACTATTCTTTCAAACTGTTCTTATCTGAGATTGTAATCTAACTTTAACCCATTGATAAGTAAAAATATGTGTTAAATTACTACGATTGTTGTTAACTTCAAGAATTTCCTATTAATTGTTTACTGTTAAATGTATCTCGAATTTATTGAACGTTATTATCGCTCTTATTACTGGTATTTATCGCATTACTTATATTTTTCTTGTATATTTATTGTAAAAAAGTAAATATGGTGTTCTGCAATATTTTCAGTTATTAAAATCGATTAATTTTTCAGGCATATCACTTGTGTTATAATGGACGTCTGGTCTCGAGCCATCTTTGCGGCAACGGCACGCTTTTTAATCAGCAGTTTCAAGTTTGCGATCAATTCTATAATGTGCGATGCGGAAGTCCCTATGGGGATTTATAAATGTATAATCGCATCTGTATAAAATTGGAATAATTTTCATTCCACATAAAAGACGATAGTTATCTTGTACAGTGTATAGGACCGCGTGTAAAACACGAAAAGTTACTTTATTCTATTACCGTATGTATCTATATAATATCTTCCCCCTTATGTCAAAACCATGTACATAAGTGCAAATTCACTGATCTTTTTTGTCATTTTGTATCTACTTAAATTTATCTGTACACACGCGTAGTGTATGTATAAATCGAATCTCCGCCGATCCCTGCGGACAAAACAATTTCAGAAAAAACACTTATATCGGACGCATCCGCCGTGCGAGGAACACATTATTATGATTTTTCTTTACGAATTCTTTGTACAATAAAGTATTAATTACTACAAAACTACATGGTAATACTCAGTTATTAACTGCCATCCACGTTAGATTCACCGATAGATTTTTAAACAGGAGTGCGCCATGTGGACTGTCGACAGCGTCATCTGGGTTGCGCTATCGATAGTAAAAAAAACTATCGACGGTGCGATAGGGTAGTGTTGGGTAGCGTGTGGAAACATGGCAGTGTGGAGCAGTTTTGTGCTCACCAAATGTCGAGATGTATTTCGAGCTAAAGGCGTTTTAACTAAAACACTATCAAGGAATGGTAATTATAACTTTCAGAAAGCTAATATTCGAGAGAAGTTGCACAAATTGATCTGTACGCGTGCATCGTCGGCACCGTAACTTCAACGGAGACAGTGTTTTGTTACGCAACGGATTCGCACAGTGGATTAGAATTTTGTGAAATACTTGTTTCCGCGTTCGATTTGTCGCTCGGTTGAATCGTGAAAAGGTTCCTAGCGGTATTGGTATAGGTAGGAGCTAGCCAATAATGTTATTGTTCTCATCGTAACCGTTAAATCGTTTGCGGACAGTTCGTATCCTCTGAACCAAAGTGACATTAGAATATTCGTTTTACAGTGTTTACCGAGTCTATGCGCTAACGGAGTAAATCAAATTCTTACACAGCTAATGTTTCTTTAGTACATTACGCGCACTAAGAATCTATTTTACATACTTTTAATTCAGTTCCAGTGACAACCCCTGCGAGATGCATGTCAGGACTTCGAATGTTTGTAATAAAACCGAGTACTTGGCAGTGGGATAAAACCAAGGACTGGTTGCACTTTTACGTTCTAGTGGGTGCAATACCTCTCGGTGCATTAATTTTCTATGCGAACGTAATTATTGGACCTGCCACCCTTCAACCAATTCCTGAAGGTTACGAACCAAAAAATTGGGAATATTATAGAGTAAATCTAATTTTCTTTGGAAAAGTTGTACTTTCGATGCGTATACGTTAGGTAAAACTATTAACGAACACGTCTTTTTTCAGTCACCAATTACAAGATTCTTCGCTAGATATTTCACGCCGAATCCGCAGCAGGAGTATGAAAAGTTTATGCATCTACTCTTCGAGGAAGACGAAGTACGTAGAATAAGACACTTGGAGAGCAGGGTTAAACAAAATATAGCGAGACATCAGGATTACAAAGCATTTTACTACAGAAGTTTGTTCCACAAGGAATACATTCACAAGCTTAGAGAACGTATGGACAAAGATGATATGTAAGTTAAGATAGTAGGTTTCTTTGTAAAAACATGATTATGTACAGTTGGAAATCACAGCTCTCAAGTCCAATGGCTTAAGACCATTGGCCATTGAGTGATGTTACGGCTGTTAGGTAGAGTTCAATAAAGCAATTGAAAGGGTATCGTGTTCGTTTTAAATGGTCGCTACAATGATTCTTGGCTATATTTTGTAGTTGTAAACAAATACAGTAGTGTCTAGCTAAGTCAGACTTGGTAGAACCATATCGCGTCCTGATCACCAAAGGTCCGGATTAATTGAAATCATCTTTAAAGAATCCGTAATACAAGTTTTCGATGCGTGAAGCTATTATCAATGTTTTAGCATAAAAATAATTTTCTCAGCCTCGATACTACAACGTAGGGCTACTCTTTTGACCTACAAATTGATTTTGAATAAATAACAAAATGTCATCGATTGAAATTTTTTTTTAAGGTATTCCGAATTAAATTTTTTATTGTTTTACGTATTTAGTGCTTCTATTATTTTGTACGGTGGGTTAAACAAGGTTTTAATTTGGTTTCATTATTTTTTTTTACTTTGCCTTTACTTTCTATGATAACATATGTATATTGAATTTCATATACATACATACGGTTCCCGGCATTACACCGTCGTTCTTTTCATTCGTATCGAGTGCGGTTATCATTTACGAGTCACTTCCGCCGTTACCGCCGGCAGCCCAGTGAAAGTTATAAGAAAAGCCCGTTGAATGTCAGCGCTGTAGGTTTAGTAACTCGCTGTAGCAGTTGGAAATATACCGATGCACAGTAAATCCATATCCTATCCTTGGTTTTTACAATGATCGTGTGCCGGCTTAAGGTAAGCTTCGGTACCTGCGGCTGACATTTAAAAATACATGGCATAACAGTCGAACTGGTTGCATATCGGTAGGTCTATTGACTCGTCAGTGTTAAAGTAATGAAGAACGCGAATTATTATTTTTCTACGGCATTTCATAGTTTTTTCCCCACTTATTGTACATTTGATTTTATCCGAGATGTGCCAAAGACAATTATCATCTGTTGCATCTCGCAGAATTGCTACGGTCCGATACCGATTTAAATTACGATAATCATGCATCTTGTGTCTTTATACTTTATACTTGTGTCTTTTGTACTTTACAAAAAACAAGTGAAACGAGGGAAAATAAACGATTCATAGACAAAAGTCGCTGAGCCATTTGTCTCTCTTTTTGGGAAATTTGAACATTTTTTTGCGAATTAGGAAATAGACGAGAAGCAAAATTAACTGGTGCGTGACCCGAGAGGCTCGCGCGGAAAATCCAAGGTCTGCCGTACAAAAGAAAAGAATGAATTAAAACGAATTCGGTGTCTTGTTCGGTAACTTCTCGTAATCATTCGGAGTAGAGCCTTCGGTCGGATCTGGAACGCTATCATTCGCATCTCACTCTTCGTGACAGTCGGTTATAGTTCGCCCGATTAATCTCAGACCTTCGTTGTCGTATTGACGGGTCAATGACTTTCTTAATAATTACCTTCGCGTTTGCTGTCATGTAACGCTGTGACAAGCTGTATTAGGAAGTACGACGTTTCCGCTTCCTCTTATTTTCTGCTTAATTTGACGGCAAACACATTTTTAAGCGAGCTTGTCCCTTACTTTCGCTCAAACGTATTCGCTGTAAACGATATCACTAATAACGAGGAAGCGAACGAATCGTTAGAGCGGTCGAAAGCAAAACGTTGCTAAAAGCCAAAATATATCTCATCGTTAATGGTTTGTCCAATTAAAAAAAAAGAAGAAACCCGTTATTCGATCAGCGCGACACGAAACTAAACGAAACAGGTCGTCCTTCGTTACTACGAGATAGCGGAAAATTTCTTGGCAGTTTAGGTGTAAATGAAATCCAGCGAGCGCGATTGATATAAAAAAAAATGTAGGTCTTTTCCTGAGCTTTTTGCGAGAAACAGTGGAAAACTGTTCGTCACGAAGCATCAACTATTACCATTCAGCTTGGTTACGATCATTCTCCAACCGAGTTAATGACACAGACTGACATACGTCGGTGCCAACGCAACTCATAGTTAGTGGTCATGGCCAAGGTTGTCTTGGGATATCTTGCATAATGTTTCTGCGCTCTTACACTGGGGTCCGTGGATTTGCACGTACGTGAATACCCGTATCCGAGAGTCGCACGTACATAGATACACGTACACGAGGATCTGTACGCACAAGGTAAACACACGTAAGTGATATTTGCACGTCGTCGTTCGAGTTTGATTGAACGATTTCCTTACGCGAATGAATTTTCCCGTATCATTCTTTTCATTTTACCTCTGTTTAATGTCCCACAATCGCGCAGATTCGCGCGAGGATCAAATGTTGTTCATTTTTCCGTTTTTGCAATTAATATAATATTTCTTTTTTACAATTACATCGGGCCCAACGCGGCGCGAATTAATTCGATTCTCCCGAGACTTTCTGGGACGAACGCTTCCATGGAGAACGTAATCGCGGGTCTTAATTGTTTGATTTACGACTAATTTTTAATGTTACAGGGAGATGTTGACGTTTGCAAAGTTATTAACTCCGTTTCGTTTTACGAATGTGTTCTTCGAATTACACCCTGGACGACAGGATTTCCGGTATATTCTGTTGTCGTAGCCGGATAATTTAATCGTCCACTTAGCGTGGATTCTAACAAGTGAGACAATATTATATTCCCTGGCGAATTTGAATAGTTGAATTATTTATTTAGATTCTTTTTAGTCTGATTGATTACCGCCATAAATTAATAAGATTGCGATACGTTATTGCGCGGTTTAAAATTTATGATTCACTCGTAACGATAAACAAAACGATTATAATATTAACATTTACAAGAGCTTCTACGTGACGCAACGTAAAACTCTTCCGTCGATTACGTTTTGTTTCCGATTCGATTCCCCTCACGAATAGTTTCTCGAATCGGTCAATCCTTTCGAGAGTTTTGTTAATCGGTTCATTGCTTCTGAGGGAAAGTATTGCCAGAGTGTCGATATCGCGGAAGGAACTTCGCATCTGTAGATTTCAGTTCGAACGAATTCGCCGAGAAGTTTCGCTCGCGTTTCTTTCGTACCGATACGATGAGTTACTCGGTACAGATTTCAAAGTATACGGAAAACGAACAATTGATCGCGAATGAGTGCGTCGTACGGGCAATCGGTGCGTGAAAACTAATTTCTCGGAATTGCTTCAGGAGTGCGCCCGGTTAAAGCAAATACCGAAAGATTAAGCATACGCAATTAAAGTTTCATTGTCGTCTAATCCGTTGAGAAGTTCGAACGTACACGTACGTTTTGGATCTTACGCCGGAGTAGTATTATCGTTGATTAAACTCACTCCAGATGGCTGACTGACACGATTCACTGTTTAAAGGTTTAATAGCGAGGAAAGAGGTAAAGAACACTAATCGAATCTGTCGCAATGATTATTCGATAATAGCGATAGTCGATAACATTCCAGTTTTATTGCGTCAAATTGATCGATCCGGTAGAGAGGTACGTTAAGAGTGATAAATCCTGATCTCATTTTCGGAATCGATCACCAAATATACATAAGGATCTGCCAAAGTTATCCCTTTAACAGAAACATTATCGATGAGTGTAATTCCTCAATGACTCGGTCTTTCGATACACGCAAAATTAGAATAAGCGTTAGTAGAATCAGAGCAAGTGTGAATAATCATTCTCGCTTATCGCGTATAGTCCTCGGCTCATTTGCAATCGAAAGTGTGCATGTAGATCGATCGCCTTAATTCATAATCACACACAATTCAACCGACACCTGGAAGAATTAATGCGGTGGGTTTAAGTTTAAAGTGACAAAAAGGTACAGAACTCCGGTTAATGGAGCTGTACGTTACATAAGTACGAGGTTTTTCATTCTTTTTCCCATCATTTTTTCAGGCTAAGCAAAGTATTGTTTATCGTTACGTTGCGCCTAACTCGTTTGGCGTTCGATAGTTAAAATGGATCGGATTATAGAAGCGTCTCACGCGTATTAGCGTATTAGCGAATACAAAATATATTGGTTTTTTTCTTTTGAGTCAGTGATAACGATACGGATCGCAACGAAACGTAGTTATTACTTTCGCACAAGAATTATTCACGCGTAACGATTGCGGTGGCTAAAACGATTAAAGAACCGTCACGTGGCTATAAGATACGGCGATCGTGGATCATTTTGAAAAATCTCAGACACTATTACGTATGGTTACGTATTATATTGTTACAAGCGTTGCTATGGCTACTGCGCTGCTATGGTCGTTATATCACGATTGCGCAATAATACCGAGCGAAACGCTATATGCTTTTAGATTTCTTAGACTTCCTCTCATTTTTATTTATACTCTTCATATTTCTCTCGCTTCGATTCCGTACAGGCTCTTCTTTGTTGCCGTTAATTGTCGTCGAGGAAACATTACGATTTAATTTGACCACTTTACGGCCAAGATGTTTTACGATTGTGTCGAAACTTTATTCTTTTTCTGCTAATTTGTCATACGCTATTGACTCGATGATCTTTAACGAGCGGATTATAAAAAATGCATTGCTTCGCGACGATGGCAGAAAGCATGTGCGGGTAATGACAGGCGCGCTATTAAGAAGATTACTTTAATCTTTATTCTCCAGTTTCACGACTTTGATTATTCGATCGTCTCCGTTTGTCCGTTAATTCGTTTAACGTCGAGATTCGCGATTTTTCGACGTTACGGAAACTTAATCGGCGAATTGAATTAACGTTCCCGACGGCACCCAAGTAATTTATCCCTCTCCCGTGTCGAATATCACGGAATTATCGTGTCAGGTTGATTATCCAATTATCCTGCGCGCACAAATTGAAAAGAATTCTAACGCGTACGACTCTTTGACACCCGTTGTACGGTCTTAACATTTTTCCTCGTTCGTCGTCGCCTATGAACAATCATTTTCATTGGTCGATGATCGTTAATATTTGGGGACCCGAGAAATCAGGATACAACTGCGAGGAAAATGATTTGATCAAAATTGAGTTCAAAGATAAACATCGCCGTGAAATAATTTTGAGAAAATGATTATGGTATTTTAGTACTAAGTAATTGTTTATATACCCTTAGCACCCAAACGAAGGGACTTTTTTTCTAACCACCTATTAGCTGAATGAACTTTTGGAAAAACTTGCTAATTACTACTTGACATTTATAGTCCTGATTTGAAACGATGATTCATGATCCGTACCCGACGATACCGATAATCGTTAATACTTGAAACATTGATTTATGCTACTAATTATGTATCCTTTTCATACACGCATCGAGGAGCACTTCAAGTGACAAATGAGGATTTTCATCGTCTACGATTCATTGACACTCGTACGACTTAACATTTTTCATCGATCAACGTCATTCTCGTTCCACGATTAGCATCTATGGGTCATACTTGATGAAATGATATCGGGTTATCACGCATTCTTTTCCATTTCCAACTAGAACCGTCGATACTTTTCGTAGAGCCGAGAATTTATAAAACGAGGACCAAGTGTGCTTAAATTTTAAACTAACGTTCTTTTTCAATATACGACACGATGAATTCGATCTACTTGTGCTCCGAACTCGAACACTGATCCGACTTCCACCACTCGCGATGGACGGCGAACTAAACAAAGTTGGATAATCAAATAAACGACAAATGAATTGATCCGTATACGCGTATATCACTGAATCCCCAATGGGATCTATTGTTTCGAATTGTGTCGTATTACATTGGTATTACGTGATATCGGTACGTATACGAAATGGAGTTTATCTGCGACTTGACGAATCGATTTCTGGATCTCATCTTGGATTTCGCGCTACATATCACTTTGCCTTTAATATCATCGTCTTAATCTCTCAACCGTCACGTGACCGATTATCTCATACCCGCCGAGTTATTTAATCGCCGGGAACTTTAAAGGGTGGTGGTGGTAAACGGCAATAAAAGGAAAAAGAATCGATTTAATCAGCAACTCCATTGCGAATGCAATTCAGAATTTACTTCGGTGTCATTATTGTAGAAAAGCCCGGATGAGTTCGTACGTACCGTCGTTACTATGCAATTTGATGTCCGGCCACTTAGCGAGGGTAATTGCAACGATTTAATGATTCGTGTGTTGCTCGTACAATAAATAATAATGGAAAACACGATGGTTGAGAAAAGTGGTGTATAAATGATACTCGGCGGTAAATTCTGTTCGATTCTCCTGAATTTACTTTTCCCGAAAACAGGGGAATGCCCGCCTTTCGATTGCCATTAAATCTCGCGCAAGTATCTTTCATTGTCGATTCGCAATTCTTCGCGGAGACGAGTCATCGCGTTATCGATTACACGTAATTATATCTACTTCTTGTACGACAACGCGTAAGTACGAGTTTCAACTTGTTGAAAAATTGAAGCACTTGCCGCTAATGAATTAATTGCGACTAGTTTTTCACAGACCGCACAGGCTATTATTTACATATTATTATATTAATTGCCATCGCGAGTTTCTACCATGTACGGCAATGTATTGGCACGTACGTGACTGCGCGAAAAAAAAGATCCGCAGAGGCAAAAAGTCTCAGAATGTTACGCGAACAGGAATTTTTTTTTCTTTCGAACCTGAATATTTTATACACTTTATCATTTATCGTGTCGTCAGGCCACGTAATTCGTTGCATCACGTTCTGGATCTGCTTCTTCCAATTAAAGCGTTATCGTGACGCATTATAAAATAATGGCCGATAACGTACGCTGTACGGCTGGAAGTGGGAAAACTTGATGCGAACGTTAGATAGGAAAAAAAAAAAAAATGAAGAAAAATATGGAAGAGACCGCCGTCATCGATGGAAGGTCAATTTTAATCGGAAACGGAAGGCTTCGGAGTGCCGGTGCCAGAGATTTGCATAAAAGCCATTCGTCACGGAGATAGTTGCTTCCTGAGATCAACGGGTCCTTGGTCTTGTTTCCTGGTCAAGTAGGACTTTCGTTCATTCACATCGTCGTCGATCAATGGCAAGGTCTCTCGTCGGGCGACGCGTGTTCAAAGGAACGAGCATGCCGCTCCTTTCAGCGATTTCATCCGGTAGTGGTAAATGATACTCCCGCGCGATCCGTAGATTCGTGCCACGCGATAACGTTAACCACCCCGCGTTATTATGTAATATTTGAATTTTATTATTGGATTCGGTACAATTCAACTACAGGGGATAAATGTAACGACGATTTTGTAGTTTCTTACAATGGTACAAAATTTTCCCGGTGATATTTTAAAGGCGGCGAATTAATTTTATATCGTAGAATGTACCAAAGAACGTTCCAATGAACGAAAGCATAATTTTGATATCTTGCCGATGGCTGACTATTATAAAATGATGAACCCCGGAAGATGGAACTAAATCTAGCTTTCCGCGTTTTTCCTCAATTACGAATGTTCGCGGCTTTTGTTCCTTATTGAGGAACGAAAGTCTGATCTCAGGTTAAAGGTATTCGGTGCGGATTTTATGGTAAGTCTGCGCACCCGAGGCTCCTGCGGATAAAAAAAAATCGATGATCGATATCTATGAATTTTACATGGAGTCAGGAGAAATAACGCCGGCGCGACTAACATTTTGATTTATTCGGACGCGTGTTCCGCGTTTGCGTTCGACCCTGCCTTAATTTTTTCCGACGCTTCGTAGGAGAAGAAAATTATTCTCGGACATTGCAAAGTGCGAGACGCGTTATATGTAAGGGTGTGCGACCAATGATCGAATCGTACCGAATTGAATGCTTGTCCGATCAGTACTTTGAATATACACGAATAATTTGAGTTTTCTCAAAGTTTGTTATAGTCGCAATTGCATAATTGACTGTCCGTAGAAAAGTCGGGAAATTAAAGTGTAGTATTGCCGTGGTTTTCACGAGTGAGCAACGCTATGCTCGAATTTGCCTATCTTAAGAAATTTTGTATGGTTCTTATGTATTCAAGGGCACCAACGGTTAAACAACTCATTCGATAATTCGTTGTAGAGTGCATCGGCGATAATGCGACGCAATTTATAACCTTGTTTAAAACTATTTCATTATCTTCTTTCGGAGAATAGTGACCTATGATTACTAGTTCGAATACTACGTGGAAAGAAAAGAACGCAACTATTTTAAGCTGCTCCAATTTTTTAAATGCTTCGCTTTAATTACATTGTTAATTTGTTTTACTTTCGCTGACATCATGAATTAGTCATATTTCTGAAAATTCCCACGTCCTTAATTAAGCCTAAGAGTGATTTGCAATTTTTTCGTATTTACCACAAAAGTCGCGGGAAATAGAAAATTGATCAATAAATCACTTACAATTAGAAGATATTACACGAGGAAAAATGATGGATTAATTGAATCGATCGACCTTTAATACGCGCGCATCTGTTCGCGAGGAGAAGAAATTTTCATTGCGTACAAGAAAATTCTAGCTCGGGATTATCAAAATTGCCGGCGCGTAAGACGCTTAAAGATTTATAAATTAGAAAGTTCTCGAAGCACTAATTGTCGCGTATCTGACGAAGAAAAAAAAATAATTAACAGCCAATGATGAAACGATAAATAGCGATGAATAAGTATAATAACATTCCAAAGAAAAGTATGCGACACTCCGCGGAATGCAACGGTAAAAAAAAACGAAGAAAAAGCGATCGCGTTACACGCATTGCAAATGTTTATAAACGGTATCTGTTTTATGAAGAAAGACTGACTAATAATTCAGTAACGCTCACAATTTGTTTCACCTGAGTCGCAACATGGAATCCGAGAAATTGTCATTACGAGGCCTCGGTGAAACACGGGGTATAAATCTCGTATATGAGTTTTACGTTATGCAAAAAAGAAAGGTAAAATAGTTATTTAACGGCCAACGCGTAATTAACATTTAACGAGGAACACTGAAACGCGTACCGTTGTTCCGGAAGAAAAATGGTACAAGTGCGAAAAAACGAAGTTTTAAGGAGATTATAAAATCTAGTAAATATTCATAATCGAAACGACAAAATGAACAAGTGTTCCACGACATTGGAAACAAAGCAGGGAACAAATCTGGATCATGCACATCTCCGAATCTCTGGATCTCCAAACTATTTCTAAAGCAACCAAACACATGTGATTCCTTGTGAAATAATTTTCAGTAGAATAGAAATTCTATAATTATTTCAATGACCCGAAATACACTTGATAGAGTAAAAAAGTTTGGAGATCTGAAGATCCAGAGATGTGCATGATCTAGATTTAAGCCCAAAGCAGTCACGAGTGTTGGTACGATTTAACAGGTCACGTCGAACTGGGTTTAAAACCATCATCTGTTCTACAAATTCACTTTTTAGTCTTCTCGCTATATTCGGACGTACAAAAATTGGTGAAGAAGTCGAGGTTTTCAAAATGACCGTGTCAATCGTGCCATTGTTCTATCGACCAGATTAGGTCATTCTAACGGCAATGACGCGCGGAACTCAAAATATCTCGTTTCTGAACTCGTGCCATTGTTCTCCCGGAACAGGGGGTATGTCCGCGGACATGCATCGGAATGACTCTGTTCAAACAATGAGACGCAAATACCGGCTAACGATGATAAGCGATAATTATTTACCAAGAAAAATGGGCAGACGTCTTCGGTGCGTTAATCTCTCGGATTAGCGTAAAAGAATAAGTGGCGTTAATCGAATCGCAAACGATTAATTGGTACGAGGCTAAATCAAGAGCAATTTTTCAATTGACATTGCATTCGTGACACTCGTTACGCGACGAGCAAGTTCAATTAGCCATGAAATTAATTGGCTCGCTTTTTTTTCCGTTCCCTTTCTAACTCTCCCTCTTTCTCGATCTGTCGTCGATATTCCGTTTCTTCGATCGAGTTCCCTTTTTTTTTTCTCTCCGCTCATCGAAACAAAGTCGCAGGAAACACTTGTATTTACTCAAGCGGGAATACTTTTTGTAATTATCGTTTATGACAGAGATAAAATAACGAAACGAAGTGCAGGAAAATGTCACCGATATTCCCGTAACAATCGACGAAAGTTAGGTTCGACTTTTTTTCGTTTATACGCCGTGGACGCTTTACACAAATCAAATTTGATTGCACGCGGTTTATTACCGCGTGATAGCGTGAAAAAAAGATTGCGGTCCGTAGCCAGTAATTAGACTCGTTCGAGTAATTAGTTCGTGAATTCGTGGTAATCGATACTCATGCAAACTTTGAGACGCAGGATTTATGTAAATGCGTAGAATTCGAATGTCGATTAATGTCGATTAATGATCGATCGTGTCAAATTAATAATCGAAAATAAATTCCTACAAACGATTAATCCAAACGTTAATCGAACGAGAAGTCAAATGTTTCCCCGTTCAAAGGTCCGCCGAATCCGTTGCAAGGTGAATCGAAAGTGCTTTGATTTTGTTCGTAATTCAATGCGCGCAACCGTTGACTCGCGAATATGGGTCGCGTGTGGGTAGACCATGAATTTCATTGTCGGATTAATAGAGAGAAAAAGAAATGATAAGGAAGGACAACGAGCGGGCTACGCTCGTAGTAACTTCGCCATGATCAGACCGACGCGACAAATATTAATTTCGACGAAAATATAATATACTCGATAGGAGACGAATTTGATTGATTTGCCAAAGTTGCGACCGAACGCGTCACGAGCGGGAAGAGAGATTTTCAGGTCAAACGCGTATTCTCCTTGGATCAAGAAATTGATTTCGAAGGTCTCGACGGTCGCGCGATGGCGATCCGAAGAAACGAGGATCGTAAAGGGATAACGAGCGGCGCGGTGAAAAAAAAAAAAAAAAGAGGTAATACTTGCAGTCCTCGGCTACGTAAATTATCCCCGCAGAGTACCTTAGCGGATTGATCGTGCCTCGTGTATTTTTACGCAAAAATTACCGCCGCACGCGATCAGAAAATAATTCGTCGGCGACGTCGATTACATTATCAATCCGACTTCGATCCCGAAGCCATAAATTTCATCGCGGATAGAAGCTAGAGAATTATACGCCTATCTAAACGAAGCCGAGGCTGTGGGTATACGACTAAGCGTCCTTATCGATGGAAATAGTTTTAAGCAGTCGTAAATAAATGTCGGACAATTTCTTTATCTTAACGGTAGAAATGATTGACCTAACGAGGGTATCGAGGAATTTCTACGTTCGTTACGCTCAACGTAATCTCTAATTACCGTTGCGTTTATTCCGCAAACATTTATGCCACCCGCGAAAACTAGCTGAAAGCCGACGACGAAAGTAACGCGCGCCGACGAGAAGGCGCGTGATAAGTAACCGCGCCGCGCCGCTGCGAAGCGAACACGGATATATAAAAAAGACATATAGCATTCAAAATGCAAATGCATGGGCCAAGTACAAGTACGAGTTTGTCTATGAAAATACAATGAACCAGCGAGAAAGGTCGCTATT
Organism: Pemphredon lugubris; assembly: GCA_933228935.1. NCBI lineage: Eukaryota > Metazoa > Arthropoda > Insecta > Hymenoptera > Crabronidae > Pemphredon > Pemphredon lugubris. The sequence continues at coordinate 23,615,786 of OW121817.1, read as the reverse complement.
GTCTCGTGGGGCATTGGTAAATATTATTAACTGCGTTACAGAGAAGACGACGGAGAAGACGAAAACACTGCCATTTTTGAGATCCCACATCTCGTGATTGGCTCGACCAATTTCGATCAAATCATGCACAAATTACTCATCTCGGCGCGGCCTGTGCGAAGTGTATTGCAATTTGAAAAAAAAAATTCATTTTTCAATGCGGTCTGACCATCTCGAAAATCCCCGTTCGTTCTTTCCGGAAAAGATACAAGGTCTAGTCTCGCGTACTTGTACTTGGCCCGAGACAAGACCTTGTCTCTTGATAGTATTTATCGGTATTAAATAATGTGCCATTGAGAAAGAGCGCATCGAGATCCCGTTGCGCGAACGCGAGCGAGGGAAACGTCATTTAAACGCGTATTAACCAATACCGCGCCGCGCCGTCCCGTCGCGGATCGTTGTTAACGTTGCTGTTGTTCTTTTTTTTATCGCGAGCGTGACTTACAATCACTCCGGAGATCGTACCCTTTGTCGTGAATGGTTAACATAATGGCACCTTTTACCGATAAGCGTGGGGGATAGGAAGGAACGGCGCGTTCAGTGCGCGTTTACTAGCGCAGCTTCGCCGCGGCGCGTATATCTGAAAATTGACAAACGGCAACGGAGAGAATTTATTCTCGGTTGATGCGAAGAACCGTTTTTTTTCCATCGAAGAAACGTTAAAATGCAGTTTTGTTTTCCGGAATCCAAAACGGATATCGGTGAGCGGTTAATTGTATCCGATCCGACAATCGAACGCGCAGTGACGAGGAAATTTGCGTGTAAACAATCTTGCGCTACGTACAGCTTCACCATAGGAACAATTCTTCCGGCGTCGTTCTCGGAAGCGTGTGTGCGCGCGAGCGGTTTACAGCTGCAGGTGTAAAGCATTGAGATTTTTCCCATTGTTTTACACGATTTATGTCCGACCACCGACATCTCTCTCGCGCTGACATCGCTAAATCATGTATTACGTGGGAAACGAGGAGGGACATCGGGGCCAAGATTCGATCTTGGACGTTTAACGCGAATCGATTGGATCTCGAGCCACGATTCTCCGTTTATGATAGATTAACGTGTTCGTTAACGAGCTTGATTTATAGATCTGTCCGCGAGGATGACGTTTGCAACTTTTTTTCGTTATATATATATATATATATATATATATATATATGTATCGTTCGTTTAGTTTGTGAAATTTAATTATTAATTACTCGACGCGTGTAATTGACCATTACGCTCGAGCGTTCGGTGTTTTATAAATATTTTTTTAACGATTACCTTACCGGTTACAATATAGATCGAGTCTCTTACCGGGATCAAGGGACAAGCCTCTTGTCACGGGCCAAGTACGCGATAACTAGACCTTGTATCTTTTCAGGAAAGAACGAACGGGGGGTTTTTAAGATTGTCCTAACGCAATTACGATATAAACACGTAAATTGCACGACGCGAGGTAATTTCGCTGAGAGATTTTCATGTCGCGTCGACGCGATGACTGGTAACGAAATCGTCGGGGGCGTATAAAGGCGTGTTTTTAAAGGAAAATAATCTTCGTTGGGATTTCACGACACCTCCGTGTATCCAGCGTCCCGCTGCCGGGTGAGGGCATCCGGAGACCTCGAGACGGCCCTGGAAGGGCGCTTCGCGAAGCGCCGTTTTGAGAGAGGCGCCTTCACGCGACTATAAATGCGAAGGCGCGGGCGAAAATCGTCTCAGTACTGAGAGCGAAAAAACTCGCGACGGACCTGCCGCGTTCCGCTTATTGCCAGTGACGAGAAAGCACGTGTGTGCGACGAGACTCGTATAGCGTTTCGTTATAGCAAAGGACAGTCCGGATTGTAGTCGGATCAAAGAGAGAGAGAGAGAGAAAAAAAATAGCGCATTAGCGAAGCTACCGATTTCGTGTGGGACAGTTTGATGCGCTCCTCCCTCGAACAAACAACCTTTTCACGCGCCTTTTTTCCGAGAACGACAGTGACCGCGAATCCGTAAGAAATCCGACGATAAACTTTAATGCAAACAAATTGCAACGTTTCGACCGAGTGATTTGCCATTTCCTGTGACAGCTCGTTAGCATGAGACGAGCGTGGAGATTCGATTAAACGTGATTAGAGTATTCGGGGATGAAATATGCGAAAGGGATGTTGTAATGTAGGAGGGAAGCTCACCGCTGACGGTACATTTCCGAATTCCGGAGCAAGACTCGTGATTGAGAGGTACGTCCTGTCCATTCGACGGATAAAAATAAATTTAGCTTCTTTCAAGAATTAAAAAAATCTCGGTGTTTTTTTTTTCGAACTCCGTTTGGCCACTCGATCTTATACAGCGATGCCAATTCCGTTGTTGACAAAAATAGCTGCGGTTTGTAAACATGGAGCCACGCAAACAAAACTGTTGCATTCGCGCGTCTCTCAAATTAGAATAGACGATCCGCAGATATATAACGCTCGCGACCAATTGACGCACAACTTACCTACGATGAGTTTGTAAACAGTTTCGATTGGCATTTACGCGGTCACCGCTTGGTGGAACACTTGCATATAGTCGCAAGGTGATTCGATATGCAAACTACATAACCGCCACGAGTACGTGTGTACCCATGAGTATGATGGTGATCATAATCATATCATAATTTATATCGTTTATTTTGCAAGGATTATACAAAATTACAAGTAAAGGGGTAAATACAAATAAAAAAAGAAAATAATTAAATATAAAATCTAATCCAAGAACCGGGTAAATGTTTCGAGTTTGGTTGATCTGACAGGGTCATTAATATGAGAATCTACATTTTCCCATTCGTAATCTATAATGATACCTAGACCAGGAGTGTCTGGCCTTTGCCACATTCACTCATGCCTCCGCGTGGATGATATAGTGACTTTAGCAAATAGATAACATGCGACTGACATGATAATTTCACACTCAATTTACCAAGAAATTATTTCTTATTTAATGGAATTTACTTAAACACCGTAGTAGAATTACGCGATAACGATACAATAATGTAAACTTAATTTTGGATTTACCTGTTACGTGGAATTTGGAAAAACCTTGCGAGATATACATATGTGTACACGCGTATACAGTTGTGATTAGTGTGTAAGCAATCAACCGTGCAATCGTTTTCATTTAATAAGTTTAATTTGTTTCCTCTGTTTCGTTATAAATCCACGGAAACAATAAAAAAAAGGTGTTATCGCGATTTCGATGTTCATTCCGTAATTCTTATTTTACGCAATTCTTGTCGCCGGGTGACAATTATGGGCTACGCGAAGTACTTGGTACTCGGTACAAATAACAATTGTTTTCGCGTTTTTTTTTTCTTTTTTCTAGGACTATCGCAAATCTGTTCGGCGGATTCGTATTATCCGGTTCTTTCTGCTGAATGGCCACGTTCTCTGTAATTGCATTTCTGCACGATAGCGGTCATAACGCGCAACGCGCACTTTGCGCGAGTGCTTTGGTGGTAGTACCGTGCTTACGGTTCGAGTCTTACATGAATTAACGATGGTTCGTGTGTATCGTAAACAAAAACTGATCGTGGAACGTCCGATCGAGCGTCATTAGCCAGACATTTTTCGTTTTACGTAATAACTGTACCGTCCGTGATCGTGAAATTTGCGTTTCGTTATCATCGCGAATCAGTGTTCCTTTTATCGAAGCATCTTCCTGTCAAAAGAAGACGCGTCGTTCAATGGAATCGTGGAGATTCTACTTCCCCGATGAGTCGACATGATTTCTATAGGTGTGTTCGTGGAACGTGATAACGTTGAAATTTAATGGTCGAGCAAATTTTGTTAATGGGTAAATTGCAACTCACGTGCCAAACTGATAGAGAGCGTCGGACTCTCATGTGATAGGAAATCGCAGCGTCTCGTGACTCACGACTCACGAGACGCAATGGGCCACGGGTTCCTCATACATTTCGAGCTATAGGACCGAGTGATTATTTAAACGCAGCTATTACTCAATTTAGAGTGTGTACGAGCAGACCGGATGGAAAACAGAGCGTAAACATTGCACCGCCCGCGTGTGAATAAACTTCGAAATTACGCGTCGCGAAATAACGTCCCGTAATCGGCGATCAGTTTGCTTTTATCGATTTTACCCGTATCGGTTCCGTGAAACGGAAACCTGAGAGCGTGAATTTAGAAATTTTCGTAGGATAAACTTTGGATTCTATTTCTCACGGTAAATTTTGCCGTGACGAGTGAAATTATTTAACGAGAAACTATCGTGAAATTGAATCGGGTGAAAAAGATGATTTTTGGATGACGCGAATTGCAGGTGAATCAACGACACTGTTTGATTGACGAGCGTTTAAGCTATTTTCTGAAATACGTCAAAATGACATTTCTCGACTTGTATCGTTCTTCTCCTCGCATGATACAATTACAATCTCTTTTTTTTGCGTCAGTTAAGGTTTTCCGAAATAAGTTTCGGCACGCGATGCCCGTGATAAAGTTTACGGACTTCTCGCGAAGCCAGTCGCATATACGCGAGAGATCAATTATCAGTGAATCGCATCGAAAATCTATTTATCTCAGGATTATCGTGTAATTAATTTCATTCGATTTGCTTTCATGGGTTACAGGAGTTTGATTGCAATTAGGATCAGGGTGGCATAATGTTGACCAAAACGATGCTCTGGTGGAAACTTCTGCATTCCGGTGATCAGAAAGGTGTAAGTAGATTGAATTCCTTATTCTCGATAATTGAACTCCGGGAATTTTCTGCGATCTCGGTTTCGCGCAAGCAGAATTCTTTTTCCTTCAATTAATCGCCGTGTGAGTTACGGATAATTTATCATGAGCGAGCGAGTAAACGTATCGTTAACGACGTGCTAATAAGACAATAGAAAATATAAAGTCGGAAAGGAAGGTTAGATACCTCGGGGATACGTTTCTTGGCAACAAAAAAATGGAAGAAACGCGAATGGCATCTCGCGCTGTTGCACAATTGTGTACACGCAATAACAATACACGTAAACGATTACGATCTGTCGAGTAATTATTGCGGGCATAGATAACATCTCTGGCTCGGGCATCGTCAATTGAGGCCAAAGAGGGAGAAAATATCCTTCGTAAATAAATGTATAGACCGGGTAGCAATGAACATTGCTCGCTTTGTTTGATTTATTTCCCTTTTTAACGAGCGACGATTGTAAATAATTTTTTCATTCTCACCGTGCGCTACTAGGAATCTTTTAAACTCGCCATCGTTCTCGTTGTCGCATTTCATTCTTTTTTGAACGAGCGGGACTCCGAAGAATTTTCTCAATTCTCCCCGTACGCTGGTGAGAGTTTTTCTAGCCTCTCGTCCATCGTTACTGCCCCGTAGTTTTATTTTTCCCTTTTTTGACTGATTTTTTTTAAATTCCCGTCAGCCGGTGTCGTTGGATCGTCTTTACGAGTTTTACTCTACGATTGCCAATTTCTGCACGCTCCGAGCGAACGTGCACCTTTCCACTGACTTCCGGGAGAACTTGGTTTTTTTTTTACGAAAGATACAATTGCGCGCGGGATGAAACGGCGACGTTGAAAAGAATTCAGACCCATTTGTTCAGGTGATTTATCAATTCGGCACTTCGATGCCACGAGCAAGTATTTAATTTTCCCAAATAATTCGAAAATGATAACGCACGCACCTACGTCATACTTCGTAATCTTATTACGTTGGCATTCTTGTCAGTCCCATTCCGTACATAATCAGGCAGTGTTCGCGTCGCATTCAAATCGGTACGTCACTCGAAAGATAAAGAATTGTTTGTTCATTTTTCAAGTGCACGTACACTCAATTTTCTTGATATCTATCTCGAAGAACTACTTCAGATGTAATTACGGACAATTGTCTTTAAACCAAATATGTTATACAAGTATCTCTTTTTTTTCAAACAATTCGTTGCGCTTCCCACTGTTTCAGTACCGTTTTACATAATTTCTACGTGTTCTATCCACGCAACGGTGCCCTAATCGATAGCTCTCAGTATTTCAATCCACGTTCGAGGAAGTCGCTTGAGATTTCCGAACACGCACCGCGCGTACGGAACATATTCCACTTTTAATTGGTCTATCGGTCAATGTAAAGATGACGAGACGATCGTAAATGTCTGAAATAAATGGAAATTCAATCACGGGATACATTTCAAACGAAAAGGATACTTTTCAGATTTTCGCAGGATTCGCCGCTCACTCCGGACAAATATCGGTCGGTCTCTCGCAAGGATTCAGTGCGATCCTGATACCAAAGCTCCTGGAAACCGAGTTCGCCGATCCCTCGGAGGCTTCATGGATAGCTTCGTTGGGAGTCGTTTCGAATCCTTTGGGCGCGGTAATCGCCGGATTGTGCGCAGAATGGTTCGGAAGGAGATCCGCGATAGCGCTCGCCACTTTACCACACGCGGCAGGATGGTTGTTAATAGCATTATCCAAAAACGTGCCTATGCTGTACGTAGGCAGATTCGTGAGCGGAATTGGTATGGGCATGGCCAACAGTCTTTATCTCTACGTCAGCGAAGTAAGTAAACCCTCGAGTACCATCGCTTACAAAATTTCTAAGCTTAAATCTAGATCGTGCGCATCTCTGGATCTTCGGATCTCCTAACTTTTTTTTACTCTATCAAGTATATTTCGGGTCGCCGATCACGAAATAATTATAGAATTTCTATTCTATTGAAAATTATTTCACAAGGAATCACATGTGTTTGCTTGCTTTAGAAATAGTTTAGAGATCCGGAGATTCGGAGATGTGCATGATCTAGATTTGTTCCAATTTCTATTACTTCTAAAAAAATATTATATTAGCACTCGGAATATTTGGAACGAATTTCAAAATATCATGATATAACGAGAGAGATTAGCCCACGATGAAAATATTCACTTTGAAAAATTTGATCGAAAAGTTTCCTATCGTATAATTGACTCTCGATCGACGATATTCAGTTGCCAATAATTTGTTATATAACAACTTACTTTATATCAGGCGGCGGCACCGAATCAAAGGGCTTGGCTAGGTAGTTGCGGTCCCGTTCTGGTCTCCCTGGGTGTATTAATTGTTTACACGTTAGGAGCCCTTACCACGTGGCAAAGGGCCGCAGCGGTCAGCATCGGACCCGCTATTCTTTCATTGGCATTGGCACGGTAATTAATTAACAAAAATTAAAATTATCCACATCTTTCCCAAAAAATGAAGGGAAAACACAGTTTTATATTGTTATACAAAATAATAGATTTCTTCCCGGTACCTCCAATATTAACATCAGCCTTCACCCGTTACCCTCGTAATACGAATAAGTGAAATGTTATTTATTATGATTCTCGAATAGCATGATTCCCGAGACACCAGCGTGGCTGATCGCTCGAGGACGAAATCAAGAAGCGAAGGACTCGTTGCTGTGGCTGCGGGGTCCTGGATTAAGTACAGACAAAGAGTACCAAGAACTGTGTAACGCGAATGTGAAGCGGGAGGAAGGGAAAGAGAGTCTCTTGAAAGCCCTTCAAATGCCCAGTGTCTGGAAACCCTTCCTGATTCTACTCACCTTTTTCGCGTTGCAACAATTGTCGGGTATCTACATTATACTTTTCTACGCCGTGAACGTGCTCAAGGATATCGGCGTCGAACTCAACGAATACGCCGCCAGCGTCGGAATCGGTGTTATCAGATTAATCGCGTCCATTGTCGGGGCGGCCCTTGCGAACACTTTCGGCAGGAAGAGTTTAGCATTCGCCAGTGGATTCGGAATGGCCATTTCTGCTTTCGGAGTCGCTCTGTCGTTTAGGTTTGTGCATTTCAATATTCAGCGTTCACAGGTCATACGAGCTACAGATCCTAGAATTCTTATAAAAATTTTTATCGCGTACTTTGGCAAAAATTCATTCGGAAAAGACTTGCGCAACGTGGCGCCAAAGATATCGTAATTGTTTCACGCCAGACGCGTCAATTTGACATTGAAAAAGAGAAAAAATAATAACTTCCCGATCCACCTCTGATTTTGAGTAACAATGATTCCCACGAAACAATTTAGTATCGTTGATTGGTCACTCGTAATTCGAATAACTCAGATTTGTTCGAACAATGATTCCCACGAAACGATTATAATATGCTTCACTGGTAATTCTATAATTCCAGTAACGGTTAATTCATTCTTATTAATAATTTTCCAGATTTAAACTCTCGTCCGGAATACCATTGACGTGTATCGGCGGTCACGTGGGATCCTCGATGATAGGATTCCTGACGTTACCGTGGGTCATGACCTCGGAGCTCTATCCCCTCAGGTTTCGCAGCCCTCTGGGCGGAATAACGACGAGTATCGTGCAAGTGCTAACGTTCGCCGCGATCAAAACGTATCCGGATTTGAGCAGGATGGTAGGATTGGAGAGCACCATGTGGATATTCGGAGCAGCCGGATTTTTGGGTGCCGTCTTCGCATTTACGATCTTACCGGAAACTCGGGGTCGTAGTCTCGACGATATCGAGAGCAAATTCTCGAAGCAGATCGACGACAATTCTGGAGTGAATTGTCAGCCAAGCATTTTCTCGCAGTCGCAAAATATTACGCTGAAGAAGTTTGCTTCGATCTCGGAGGAGAAGTATCCGAATATGACGGCGAACGCTTACGCGTACGATAATTTCTGTTTGGACTTGTCCCTCGAGAATGGCGAGAAGGGCGGAAAGGGTACCGCCAAAGATTCGAGTGTCAATCTCGACGTCGTGCACGCTATCTCGCTCGAGCGTATTTGTATTTAAAGGAGAAGCGCGAGAAGGAGCGAAGGTGAAACGTAATTTTGCACTGTGGCTGTCGCGAGATTTGTCGTGCGTGTACCACAAAACCAAAGTTGATATTTTTATGTAAACGAGGACTGCAATAATCGCTAGTACGACGTTAAAGACATTTTGATGAAAATGAGCGTCGTTTAAGTGATTATTCTTTTTTTTTTTTTCGTTATTAAGGTTTTCTCGCTGTTGTGATATTCATGTACTGATGACGCAGACGATCGTCCAGTGTATGTAAAACGAACGTTGATCGATATTTTACATTCGCCAAACGATTCGCCAGTATTATGAACATTCCTATACGTATTTTAAGTGTGTTCTTGCATAACATCGAAAATATTGATACTTTTTAGACGGTAAGTTCTACCAAGAAATTATTTAAGAGTCGCCTTCTACCAAACTCATTATCAGTACAAAATTGATGTCATTAATAACAAGATACTTTCATGAATATGTATGAAATATGTACGTTCAACATATCGATACGGTAATTTGCGAATTACGACAAGCATTTTACACAAAAATTAGTTAGGAATACTCGCGCCTTTATTTGTGCAAAGAAAGATATAATAGATATATAGATTTATACTCGAAGCGATATTTGTATTTTAAGAAATATTTCACGTTAATGCATCCCTGTGCATTTCGAGATACTTACACATACACATCGCGGAACTGCAGAATAATAATTAATAGTGTCGTTTCATGTCGCATAACGTTAAATTAAATATAAGTTAACCGTATTTGTATAAGATTAACAACAAATGAATTATTTTTTGAAGAAAAAGCTGTTTTTATTACGCAATTCGCTTTGCCGAGCATTTTTATCCGCTAATTCGTGCGGTAAGCTATGTACCCGACAGCAGTTTCAACGGTTCGAATTTCCCGCAAGTTTTGTCCGTCGATCACCTCCTTCGCCCCTTGCGCTCCTAATACCAAAGCGCGTTACTGGCAGTCGATCTTTTGGAATTAACTAGCTTATACAATACCGAATGCATCCATTCGTCCACCTCTCACTGTAAATGGTATTTCGATACGCTGACAAACAGCCTCCTGTGCCCCTCTGCGCTCCTCACCCTAGAACGTGAATTTCAAAGCCTTCCCGTTCTCCGTTTGACATGTGATCACGTATAACCCAGTATAACCTATTGATCACTGCCAAGCTATGTTTTCCTGATACAAACGTTTCATATTACTAAGGTACCATCGGAGGCTCTACGTAGAAGAGCAACACGTTCAGCCAATGCACCGCCTGCCTCCGAGATGGCGCCACACTAATCAATCTCAGACCGCTATGGTAAGAAATATATATGTATCGGTATACGTATGTTTAATAATTATGTAAATTTGAAAAACTTATAACTAGTGTTTTCGACACAATGCGAGATTTATTCATAAAACGCTTTTCTGACGCGTGCGAATTATATATATTTTATCTAGTACCTTCGTTACATTGAATACGCGATACCATGGATTTGACTTGTATTGTGGCGCCAAAGCATAAGCATGTCTCAACGACCTCCAATCGTTTCATGTACTCCTAATACCCGAGGTCCCCTAATACCGCTTTCGCACGTTTGAGGAATCGCTGACCATGTGTCTGACATTCGCAAGTGTCATATATTGACCAGCGAAGGTAATACATACGCGTGTTCCTAACGCTTCTTACGATATGTACACTTCTAATACCGTAGCCACCCTAATAGCACGTTCGTAGGTTCAAAGTGACACTGAACGCGCGTAACCTTCTTCCGGTACCTCTTGTCGACTCGTACATCCCTACTACTTTTTGCTCCCTGTTACCGCATTCGCAGATTCGTACAACCGTATAACGCGACGAACGTGCACCTCTGACACAGCTCCTATCCGATCATGTCTCCTTGGTACCCGATCGTCAATTCTCGTGAATTTCCGTCGTTTCGACCGAACGTCAACTAGCTTTGACCACGTCCGCTCCTAATAATAAAACACGAAATTCGACCCTTTTCGTTGGCGGCCGCGAGAATAGAATTTTGTCGAACGGTTCCCTCGTTTACCCGGAGCACGGCTTTCGACCCTTCTTCTGTGGTTATGCTGGAAAATAGCTCGATAAACTGTGCTTTCTCTTCGGGATAATGTCCTGGTCGTAAATCGTGATTTCGACCCTTTCGATCGTCGTGACATTGACGTTATCCCGCCTACTTTCTCTCTATGCACGTTTCTCTACACTGGCCTGTCGAAGTTTGAGCTCGGTTTTCCAGGTGAGATGCCGCTTACCCTTTCCAGAGGTACCAAGCGACACGAGTACGCTCACGATTGCTGCTTCGGTGTCTGGTCTTTTCAATACTACTCTGTTCCGTTTCTTTTCATTCGATTTATGCAGGTTTTCGCGACGGGAAACGAGCACAGCGGCTCGAACTTGGACAGGTATGAATGACCCTACACTACTTTCAAGTATACGGCAATGAAAGAATTACAATTTATTACAGCAAGCACAATGGGAAAATCATTCAACACGTATATAAAAATAAAACGTAACGACGTATATTGATTATAAATGATTGTAATACATGTGTACGATATTGGCAGCAGCCCTTAAATAATAGTGTAACTTTGATGTAATACGGTCTTACGTTTGCGGAACTTATGTGAGTACCAGGTATTGAAAAATATTTATCGATATATACAGCGCGTATGATTCTATATTTTTTTTTTCGTAAGAGAAAAATAATGTATCTGAATTTTACGTGATCCGCGAGATGTATAAATCGAAGATTGCGAGTCTGTCCTATCGACAGTTCCATTATTCCATTATTTTATTTGCAATATCGCATAGTTCTATGTTTCTTTGCTTAATCGATTATTGCGATAAATATGTACAATAAAAAATACTTGTTCGCGCACGATTGAAATCTGCATCGATTATTAAAGTTATGGGAGTTCGTAAGTACAAAAATTAATAACCGCAATGGACGCGTTGAATATATATGTATCGCGTCAGTTATTATGCTTAAAATTAATGTGTAACTAGAAAATCGGTTCTTCTGTGACGCTTTCGACTTTACGCGACGATACGACAAATCAGAATGTTGTTATTATGTTAGAATGTCAGGTGTGTCTTTAATTTTTAATTATAACTACGTGTCATTTACAAGCTCTACTTTCACAATGTTATTAAATTTTTAGGCAGTATAGGCTTCGCTACAAAAGTCTACGAAAATAGCTAAAGTATCATTCAGTTCCTGACTAACCTGCCTTTATACCTTACGCAAAGTTCTCAGAGGCAAAGTAGGCCAGTTTTTACATTTGTCAGTAGGACGTTGCGACAGTAATAAAACATTACTTCCGTTATCCTTTTCCTAAGCCTAACTTTATATTTTGTAGGACAAATAAAATTTGATTTAGTAGACTTCCCGGTGATTCGCATTCCATGCAAAATATTCGATAACCATAATATTAGCGTACTACTCCAGATCGAACGAGAAAACGCAACTCTTCCGATGTTTAGCGCACGGCGTCTTAAACGAACGTATTACGAATGGAAGACGTCAGTTAAACTTATTAGAATCAACTTAAAAGTAATAAATGCTAGTAGTCTGAGCATCCTGTATGCTGATGGATATCTACTTCGATATCCGATCCTACGTTTCGAGATATAGACCATTCTTTTTATTGGTAATACTATCTCGCTATAGACAGTAAAATTATATATTATACGCGCTTATATGACTAATCAATCGACTATGCATTCATTGGTTACATTTCTTCATGGCCCGCTCAGGGCTCGTATTTGCAGATCGTGAGAACTTGATAAAATTATTTCTTAGAAAATTGCAAGCAAAATATATATCATTTGCGATAGAGAAGATATATGTATATTTAGGTACAGTATATCTAAATGAGTCGTCGAAACTATACACCCTGCCGTGTTAATTGTCCTAGTAATATGTCGTTACATGCCATAGGGAAAAAGGAAAAAGTATAGCAACTAAACCGTCACCCCTTGTTGCAGTTTTACATGAAAATAAATGCACCTCAACAAGGATACCGTGATGTCCAAGAGGAATACAGGTGAGTACTCCCATTGAATTTGTACTCTCTCTCTCTCTCTAATCGATAGACAATGTCGCTACATCGCGAAGATACTGTGGATGCTTTATCATTAAGATCTAAATATTTGCAATTTTGAAAAATAAGCAAGTGACCACAAAACTTGACGTACATTATACGAATTGAATTAAATAGTTCGTGGGAATCCGACCCTCGTTCACGGTACGCCCATTGTAACTCAACGGAAGAACGTAAAATTCTTATTTGTCGATTACTATTCTGCCGCTATTGATAAGGTAGCCATTACATTAACAATTAACTTTAGGAATATCTAAAGTGCGTCTAAAAAATAATTTTATATAAAATGCATTTATCTACCGATCGTAGGCAGTAGAATACATATTCATGCAATCACATTGTAATCTCAAAGCAAAAGACAACAGTATTTTTGATCGAAGTTTAAGATGTTTAATGTAATTTCACTCGCTGCACGGTGTGAATTTGTTTAAGCCTAACTTTATTGCTTTCTTAAGAAATGCTCTTGTACGCGTACATCCGTACCCCTCTTGGCAGTTAGTAACTCTATCAAAAAGTATTGATAGTAGAAACACAGGTATTGTCATTATTACTATTGACGAGGCTAACAGCTGTAAAAGGACCGTTGTGGTAAGCACTAATCTCGCTTAGTTGACAAATGTATATCATATTCAAAGAACATTACGCCAGAATCGAGAAAAGCCAGCAGCTCGTCCAGATTAGTCTCGCGGCATCGATATTTCCGCGCATCGAGTCGACATTTAGATTTTGAAACGCTTGATGATCTAAGCGTGTCACCTGCTGTCAGTAAAACTCAGAGTCCGAACTGTGTTGCGAGTCACCACTCCTACCATTCAAATAAACCTCCGATGTCTGTTGAATAGACGGCGAGTGCTGGGCAGATTCCCAATTTTGACCTACGAATATAAAAACAATTGTTACGGAGAGTTTTATATTTTAAACGATGACCCGGAAAGAAGTTTTGGAAGAAAAAAAAAATGTATTAATGCATACCGTGAGCAGCAAGAATTGTTGCCAAACACCGTGCGACTGCCGGATTCGGTGCACAAGCAAGTGCAGGAGTAAGTCCCTCCGCGTCAACCGCTACTACACTCGCGCCTAATTGTAACAATCGACGCGTGACCTGTGAAACAGACCGTCCCCGATTAATGACTTTCAACGCTAATAGTACAAGTGTATAAATTCCACAGTATTGGCCGCTCACCGTTACGAGACCATTCCTTGCCGCCAAATGTAACGGTGTTCTTTGTTGCTTGTTAGTCATATTAATAACAGCTATGCGTTGCTGCTGCGACTGGGACGCGTTTTCGCCGTTAGAATTCAGCGAATCGATCCAATTTAATAAAAGCGATGCCGCAGCCGAGTGCCGTCTCTGACAAGCCAAATGAAGGGCTGTGTTCTTACTAGAGTCAGTCGCACGAACGTCGGCTTTCCATTCCAATAGCAACTCTACGATGAAATCCGATTGTTAGATTTGTCTATAAACACGTGTATGTGTCGCAGGAAATAATCGGTTTTATCAGCGAGTTAGAATTACCGATCGCGCTACATTGTCCCGTGACAGCCGCGCAAAGCAGAGGTGTTCGTCCTGAATAATCTGGCGCTTCCAGTCCAGCTAATTCGGGACCAACTGAGCTCAAAATAAGCCGCGCGCATTCGACCGACCCTGCACTAGCTGCAACGTGTAATGGTAGTCGACCACCCGGAATATCTTTCGGAGCAGCTACAGTTTTTCCGCCGAACTTATTTATCAGTAACTCCAAACAATGCGCGGATCCTTGATGCACCGCGCAATGAACGGCGGAGAATGGATTACCTGAACGTGTCAAGAATAATCGAGAATTATTTTCTCATTGTGACTTGTCGAAAAACACGTGATAAAAGGCATACCTTCTAACGAATCGATAACATTTTGCTCCAAGAGATATTCCACACAATTGGAGTTCCCATTGTAGCAAGCCCAATGGAGAACCGTACAACCTTGATCGTCTTTTAGAGTAGCAGCCACTGGATCTGCTTTAACAAGCGCTGCTAGTGCATTTACCCTGTCGCCAAAATAAATATAATTTATTAAGGGAGCGAGGCCCTAAATTTTTTGTTCCATAATATAGGACCAACCTCCCGCACGCTGCGGCTAAGTGGAGCGGCGTTTTGCCATTCGTATCTTGCACTGCCACATGCGCACCGTGCGTCAACAGTAATTCCACTAATTGATGATCCCGTTCATTAACTACTGCTCGAAATAATGGAGTGTGTTTGTTTACATCCGGCAAGTTACAATCGGCTTTATATTTCAATAGTAAAACTGCGCACTCTGGATTACTGTTCGCCACTGCCAAAGTTAGAGCCGTGCGCTGCTTTGCATCGTACCGGTCAACAACGCTAGGATCCTCTGTATTCTCCAATAGAAGAAGTAAGCAATCAGAGTGGCCGGTAGCAGCTGCACAGTGTACCGGTGTGCGCCTTGTGATAGAATCCTAAAATCAAACATTTATTCATGTCTACGCCAACGCACGGATTATTAATAACAAATTGAACAGTATTATTATGAAATCTCACTTGAACAGACACCAACGCTCCGTATCTTAACAATAGCTGTACACATTGTTGATGACCCTTGTAAGAGGCCAAATCTAAAGGTGTTTTGCCACTGTCTTCTTTAATGTTAGTACTTGAAAATAATGGAAGCAACAACCTCAGTATTTCACTGTGTCCATGATAGGCCTATGAGTACAGATACATATAAATAAATTTCTATGCACGTTCGCTCAACACGATAATTTGTAAATAACTGAATCGTACGGCAAGATGTAGAGGAGTCAATGCTGGTAACGGAGGCTCTTGCTTTGTTATGGAGGAATTGGGTGCCACGGTTAAATCCCCCGATGGCGAAGCTTCCAAGAGAGCTTCCAAAGCAGGCTGATTTCCTCCAGCCACAGCATAGTGAATCGCAGTAAAGCCACGTTTATCGCGTAAACGCGGATCCGCTCTATGCTTCAACAGGTACTGTACACATCTAGAATGGTAATGGCAACCATGTGTAAAGAACGATGTTTTTCATAGCTACAATATAATAAGAAACTTACTGAGCACCGGAATCCATGGGATTGGATGCCGCAGCTAGATGCAGAGGGGTTGCACCATCTACATCTTGCGCGTTAGCATCACTTCCAAATCCGACTAAAGTAAAAACGCAAAGATAGTGACCTTCGCTAGCAGCGTGATGAAGCGCCAATCTACTGTCGCTATCGGTCAATCGAAAATTAGCCCCGCTGGATAACAACAAGTCCAAGCAATCTACGGATCCCTGTGGAAATATCGCAGATGCGATTATTTATACATTCGATACGTGTTCAAAAGTTCGTAAGTACTTATTATCACCTTGAATGCTGCTAAATGTAACGGTGTTCTGCCGCCAATGTCTTTTGTATCTATGCGCCGACTATCAACTTGCAGCAACTTTCTACAGACCTGCGACATATTAATTGTCAATTAATGTCGGCCTTAAAAACCAGTAGTAATCAACGTATTTATATTTTACTTCAATATGTCCTGCGAGACAGCTAAGATGTAACGCGGTTCGTTGTTCCGCATTACGTGCCGCGGGGGATGCACCGTATTCTAGCAAAGTTGTTGTTAGACACTCGTGACCGAACCTATATTTAATGCAAATTGAAATGGTATAAAAAGATGAAACGTTGAATAACAGTAATCATTTTTAACAACTTACCAAGCTGCGACATGTAGAGCAGTGTTCCCATTCTTGTCCTTGGTATCCGGTAGCGCACCAGCATCGAGTAAACTTTTCGACCGGGTAAATCTTCCGTGAATTGCGGTCATGTGTAACGGCGTACGGCCGTCTTCCGATTGAACATTTATGCTCAATTGAGCTTGTAAAAGTACTTCTAAACAATGAACACCGTGAGTGCTAGCAGCAGCAACGTGCAGAGGGGTCTGCCCACGATAGTTAACAGCCTCTGTGCGAATATAATTAATAGATCATTATACTTAATAATTGTTGTGTGTCAAAAGTGATACGACCAGTAGTTTTGTATCACAATCTTACCAACGTTCGCGCCACTAACAATTAATTCCGTAACACCCTCGGCATGACCGTTTAAGCAAGCAATGTGCAGAGGTGTATTTCCATAAACATTTTTAGATTCGATATCGGCCCCAGCTTTGATTAAAGTATGCATACACTCAACATTGCCAGAAGCGGCGGCCGCGTGCAAAGGGGTGTATAAATCGCGATCCTTAATATAAAAATGTATTGTTAAACAATGTTGTGCTATTATTACACGTGCACGAGATTTGAACAACAAATGCGTTACCTTGACGTCCACGTCAGCTCCTTTTGCTATCAGTGCATTCACAATTGCTTCGTGTCCCATGTACGCTGCTAAATGTAGGGCACGGCGGTCTTTTTTATCCGATGCATTTATTACACAGCCAAGCTGAATTAGATATTCAGTCATTTCGAGATGCCCATTATAAGCGGCATGATGTAAACTTGTTCTACCACCCCTAAAACAATGAGTGAATTTGTAAAAGTAAATGGAGAACGTTGTACAGGTAGCAAGACACGATGATCATTAATAAGATTTATAAACTACAAACCTATCCGTTACATTGATGTTCACTAGATGCGGAGTTAACAGTTCGACGCATTGTACAGCATTATTAGAAGCCGCTACATGGAGAGGCGTTTGCCAACTACGATCCCTAATATTCACATCTGCTTTATGTCTTAACAAAACGTCTACTACACTGTAATTCCCAGAGCAACACGCTCGATGTAACGGAGTCAACCATTTTTTGTCTTTTGCATTAATCGCCGCTCCATGTAATAAGAGGGTTTCTACGATTGCTGGGTCTCCCCTACAAGTCGAATAATATATTAAGCATCTTTAGGCATTTATGAGCTTACGTGACTACTTTTAATTAATACCCATACCGATATGCAGATGCATGCAAAAGGGACCGTTGTTCTTTATCTTGCCAATTCGCATCTTCCTGTTTCGATAATAATGCACGAACTTCATCCACATCTCCAAAGAATATGGCTTGCAGTAAAGCAGACTAAAAAGAAATGAGATTGAAAAGTCATTAGTTGTATTACACATTGTGTGAATTTAACAATCCGATTCACAATGCATGACATCACGGATCGTCAGACAAACCTGCATTATAACGAATAAAATTGTATACTGTAAAATATACAAATATTTTAGCACGGAGCATAGTAGACTTTCAGATTATACGAAAAATAATTAACAATACAGTTAGTAAGAAAAATCACACTTTTGTATCAGTCATCGTTACACGATTATACCCATTTAAATCTTTAACGTTTAAAATTACAATGTAACACGTGGGAGTAAAAGAAAGTCAAACAGTTAATATTCCAGGGGATATTTTTAACAAAACTGAAAATTGACATATCAGTATAACCTCTGTTTTTCGGTATACTTGAGATTTTTTAAATTCTTTCACGAAATTAGTATACTCGAGGGAAAAAAATAACGTACCCCATCTCGCAATTGCTGCACGTTCATGATTAACCAGTCCTCTCAATTTATACAAATATGGGAGTATTTATAAAAACATGGTTACAGAACCGTAAAAAACTGACATAGTATAGTGTGAGTCATACTCCGACACCTATCTCCGGACATATTACTTTCTTTTTTGCGGCCGATAAATTGTTACAATGGTATCATGGGATCAGCTATTGCTTCGTTTGAGCAGTATGACTTGTTTAAAGGGAAGTCTCTTCCAAAATACGCATAGTAATTGTACATTGAAGTCTAAACAGTTCGAGCTATCTCGCAATGGTAAACTCCATCTTTATTTCAGTCGGATTATCAGGCGCCTTGTAAACAGACGAAAATTACAAATGAGCCGTCGCGCGAATATTTAAATTTTACAATAGAATCACGCGAAATGATAAATGCGTTTGCAATTTCAGATGTTTCATTATATCGAAACTTGGATGGTAAAGCCTCCACTTCCTGTGGCTTAGCGCTGATGAGATCACGCCAGTTGAGTTAAAAAACATAAACGTTCTAATTAAATTTCCATAAAGCTACTACTTATTTTACCAGATATAACGTGTTAGTTATTATTTTCCAATGGATTTTGACGTGACCGACCAGCGTCAATACTTTATTAACCTCGAAGACAGGTCAAATAATTTTAAAGGAAGCTCCAAGAATGCTTTTCTGAAAATAACGCCACAAGAATTAAAATTCACTTTTAGCTCAAAGAAGTTGAAGGAGCAGGAGAAGATAATCGAGATAACCAACTATTTTTCTAAACCCTGTCCAATCGAAATTGTACCTCCAGTGACTCATTATTTTAAAATTAAAAATCCATCCCGCGTGAGTAGAGGTTCACATTGTAAACAAATAGCAGATCTCACTTTCTTTTAATTACAGTATTACACTTTCTTTTAATTACAGTGGATAGATTAAAAACTAAACGGTCGATTATCCCAACTTCGAATATTCAACTCCTAATTGTCCGATCACTTATTAAGTACGAAATTTGCCATACCGTGAATAATCAAAGTGGACAGTTCAACAGTTATTTTTCATTTACTCAACTCACTAATTAACAAAATAGTCCGAATAGAAATTAAATACTTAATAAATTTCTACATGCTACTGTGGACACGTTTTTTAATATTGAACTGCATTCCAATGAAACTAATAAAGAGAATAAAAAGATAATCGTTTAAAACAAATGTTGAAATTAAAAAGCGCATGCTTTTCAGAGAAAGTGGCTGAGTCCGGGATCGGTTTATAAAGTAATTATCATTTTTATTCCGGACGAAGCGAGGAATTATAACGACGTCTTGAAGTTACGCTATTTCGAAGACGAAGTATTATCAATCAAAATTACAGCGGGATTCACGACCAACTTTTCTTTTCCTACCGATGTAGATTTTGGACACGTTCCATTAGGTCGAGCGTAAGCTTATCATAATATATTTTATCGCCGATCCGAGGAGGATAATTAAGAAAATGATTTATACTTAAGGGCTTCTTACAAAATACCAATACAGCCTTGTTTGGATAAGGAGTTCTCCTTCGCTATTTTACTGTTCAAAGAGGATCCTTGCATCGACGTTTATCCTCGTTGTGGTAAATTATATAAATATAATTATGGAAAATGTATTTTCATCGTATAACGAATTTTTTATTTAGTATTCGATTAATTCGACGGTTTAATCAGGTCGGGTGAGGCCAAACCAAGAGGCTTTGATAGTCATGGTAATTTATAGGCCTCTTCGATATATAAGTATGAACTTTCAAGTTCAAATCTTTATATCTGACCTTTGCAAAACGCCTTACATAATAAATTTTCACGGACATACACGACCGGGGCTTCTACGGTGAGAAACGAATGTTTATAAAAATACGTTGTATTAATAAGAATTAATCGAAGGCCTAATATTATGTTCTCTCATTAATGTGTGTAGAGAAACGCTCGAATTTGAAGACGAAAACATGAAGATTAATTTACGACCAAGAAAAATTGAGACAATTTCCCGAAAGAAGGCAGTTCTGCCTGAAATCGATGAAACGAAATTGCATGTGGATGAATCTCCTACGGATAATCTAATAAACAAACGGGAGGAATTACAACAATTCGAACGTTTACCTTTATACACCCTCCACGCAGTTAATTGTATTTTACATCCAAAAATTCAAAATGCGCACAATGAACTCGAATTAAGGGGTGATTGATTTTTCTTGACAAAATTTTCCGAATTTGTGTTTTATCGAAATCTCGTTGAAAAGAAAAATTGATATTACCAAATAAAGATGACTTTGTCCATTGGACAGGTCCCTTAAGCGTTTACATGTTTCACGTTTTCCAACAAAAATTGACGCAACAAAAGCAATTTGTAATGAGAGCAAAAAATTATCGTCGCGAAAACGAGAGAACGAAAATTCATCACAAACCGAAAGTTAATTATGGAATGCGAGACACGAGCGGGGATAAAATTATGGAGATAAAAATGCAACGCGAGCAGGATTGGGTAGATTACAAAGATTCTATGATCACGACTTTGCCCGAAGAATTATTCGACAGACAAGAGGTTATGAAATTAAGACAGAGAATCTTGAGATTTTCTTCAAAGGTAATGATTTTATAATTAAAAATTAACATCACGTATATTTAAATATCCTACTACTTAGACTTGGAGGATATTGGTGTCGTATTTGCGTTTCTGTATGTAGTGCTAAATATATCTAAATATACATATACAGTGATAACTTTTAGTAATAAGATCATACTTTTACAGATCTTAAGATTCTCCGTCCTTTTCTCTTTGATTTATTTTTAGCATCTGGATGCGACGTATAAAGCTCCCCAAAAAGTGGAAGCGTTTTTACGTTATTGCAAAATAGCACTTTTCGTGCAAGCAGCACGGAGAATCGTGCTAAAAAACCGATTACTTAAAATACTTGAGCGATTAAAAACCCCGATTCTTGAAAACGTTCCCGAGTTCAGCGCGGTACCAATCCAATTTTGAGGACTGTTAATTTTACCCCCTCATATAATCCAAATGAAAACATTGTTGCCAAAACTTTAAGTATACATACCTGAATTGTTTCTTCAATGTATTATACTGTTACAATAAACTATTAACACAAATCCAACGTAAATCGAATGCTTACTTACTCGACTTCTAACTTCTTTTAAAACACGCCACTCAATGCACACGCAGATGGCAGCAGTGTAATGACCGCCAAAACTGAGGAAAAAGCGTCTGCTTTTACCAATGACACACATTTCTATTTTGCTCCGAAAAAGAAGTTTTATATTTTTAAAGAAACACGACCAAATTACCACCGATTTAATGTACGCTAGTCTCTGTACACTCTTACCAGGTACACGATAAATATTCAGGATAAGTTCGCGTTTGGTTGTCGACCTACTAAAGAATTTTAAATGTTTCAAATCGACGCTTGAAATGTTGTTGCAGATGGATCTCTCCTTTACTTTCAATTGCAATGGAAAAGTGAATTGCAATGATTGGCAATTAAACAAGGACAGTTTATTCCAAAATGGGGAAGTAGAGAACGTCTTTTATCCTCAGGCTGAAAATTCTCTATCTTCGGTGGAAGTACAACTGTTTCATCGCAAAGTGCCTGCTGCAACTGTCCTATTAAATTTAAAGCATTATGTTAAGTGCATGGAGTAAGAGGAAATATGCTGTTTATGTATTCTTTTGTTTTATTAGTTAGCGTAAACTTTGTACGAGTATTACATTTCGGAAAATATATTTGATGCGGTCGCTAAAGCGAGTTATGCTTAATAACGTTGATTCGTGAAGTAATGCTATTTCTAATGACCATTGGCTTTCCAGCATGCAATTGAAGGTACTCAACAGGCACGAGAAAAATGTACATTTTTTAAACGATACAACAGATAACGATATTGATTTTCATTATGTAAGACGAATGGTTTGTGAGTTCCTTTTATATGTTCGAAGATATTTGAACAGGTAAGACATTGATAGTCAATTACAATTATTTTATGTGATCAGCTCATTTACTCTGTGTTTACAGTATTAAGTGGGATCTTCGTTCATTAACAGCCATAAATCCAGATTTGGAGGAAGACTTCAATGTGTTATTCGCCACTATAAAACGATTTTGTAATAGATTGCGAAACATCTCAGATTCTACGTTCTTTTATGCACCTTCTACTTTGGGCAATAAGGTAATGGTTTAACGATGTTTGCAACTATGTAAAGTTTGCATAGAAGAAATTGGGCCACCCTGTATTTGCATAATCATAATATGCTTTCGCTATTATAACATAACTGTAATATGTTTCAGTCTGAGCAGCCGGCACATCACATGTATCATATGCACATAGAATTACGCTGGCTCTATATTACATTAGTGTACACGTACAATACATATTATCAGGATTCAATGGAACATGTATTTGCAGACTTTGAGAATATTCAAGGAATGATCGTTAATGATCTCATATACATCTCATTTAAAATATTTGAAACGGTAATGGAGGGTGGTTGTTCATTTTCAGAGAAATTGCCATGAGATATGTACTTAAATTTGGTAGTCCTTTTTTAATATGTTTTAGACACCTTTAACAGAATTACACCAGAAGACCCCGTATAATTGTACTTGTATCCGTGAATTATGGCTCATGCTTCAAGTATTCGTAGATACATTATCGGAAAGAATGAAATCAAAAGTATAATATCATAATTCATCCTTTTTTTAATTTATAGCATGTATTTTCAAAACAAGTATTATTGTTCCAGCCCCTCTGGGACTACATCAATAACAATCTCAATGAAATATTAGGCAAAAATACATCTACTAGCATGTCCTTAATATTTTGTAAGAATCCTGAATTATTCTCCCTTTGGATGATACACCATCTATCTCTCTTGTATGGATACAATGCTGATGGTATATATCTGGGATGTAGTTGTTCAAGGGTAATTTCAGAGCCCTTTCAAATCTTTCTATTTCGAATTTACATTATTTGATCTATCGATTAAATTAATACCACGTGTGTGTTTGTATCTTTAAAGATCAGGTCTAATTATGAGCAAGTTGAAAAGATTTTGAAAACATATGTCTCCAAAGGTGGGAAGGATGGTGAACGGGTTGAAATTGATGAAGAATTAAGTACGATGATACCATTGTTAAACATTCTCACCAACGATTGGTGGCAGCCACGATCTTCGGTCATCTCCTTGCTCTGGGATTGCTTTCACAAAAGATTAGATGAACCGTTCTTATTGCAGACCTCTGGTCCTTGGACTTTATCGGTTGAAAAGTATGTCAATAATATATGTCTACGGTCGCATCTTCACATTTATGAGTTACAGTATTTGTTCTTCACAGGAAATCTCCAATGGACATTCTTAAGCAAGTCAAAGATAGAATTAATAACTTGGAATCCATCAAGGAATCTAGTTATGGAATGTTTCTACGTGTACTGGGTAATAATTGTTTTCCTGCAATAAATATTAATTCTTTTGCTTTAATAATGCGTATATTCTTTCAGGGTTTTTCTTAAGAAAAAATTATAGTAGCACAGATCCGAAACATTGGAATCAAATTAAAGGACGTATCTATTCGAAATTTTCCAAGAGCAAAGTACAGGAATTTTCTGTGACTGGTTTATATAATTTTATTTCACTATTTATCACTTTAGCAGTTACAGCGGATACTGCTAATGTTGTAAGTTATAAATCCTATCGTCTATTGTATGAAATATTTTTTGTTTATGTGTAATATTAAATCAATTCGTTTGTCCACAGTGTACAGTAATGTTGGATCTTTTACCACAGATAACGGAATATAACGCTGAAACCAGCAAAAAGTATCATTTAATATGGAAGGGAAAACTAATCGTTCTTCTCTTGTACAATGATTTTAGTCTAAATTTTAGTCATATAGCAACCACATTTGTGGATACGGTATTCTATTATTACTTATACCTAGTAAATGCCACCCTGTAAGAGGTGTTACATATGTATCTCAAATTATATCGGTTCTAGGTGAGTACCATAAGCTGTCGTAAGGATGATACGTCCCGCTCGATGATGGCAAACTTTGTCGATGTATTCAATATTATATTATCGTCTACCAAAAAGGTGGAACTAGGGGAGCATTTATTTGTCGGCGGTTGGATAGATCGGTATTTGTTAGAGTGTCCAAATAAGATGGTCGGTATTTTAATCAGAGCGTTGTTGGAAGTTTTTGAGAAATGTGTTTCCCTCAACGTTACTTTCCCTAATTTGGGTACATTATTTTCTTTTCTCCCATACGAGATCTAAATTTCAACGTTTCTGGTTCTTAAATTCCATTTTGATCTTTGAATTGCAGAAGGTCCGGGAAGAATGATAGATGCCCTGTGGTGTCACGTTGCTTGTAGAGTGCGGCAACTCGTTTTCGATCCAATTCTAATCAGTGATCATCATAAAGATGTCTCCAAACTGGCGGTTGCATTTACATTGGAGGCACTCAGGGATCCAGCAACCGCGAAAAAACATAGACACTCAGCTGTGTCTTTATTTCAGCACTTTGCATCGTCAGTAATCGTGAAAGATATCAGGTGTGGCTATCAACCACTTCATTTGCTTATAAATTATTTTTGACATTATAACTAACACTACACAGTAATTACATTTTTAGAATCACACGACATTACGTGGTATTGACACTTAAGCAGAGACAGGCAGTTGAGGACCTAAAGGAAAAGATTAAAAACTTCGACACTATACTTATTCAGGTCGGTATAAAATTAAATTGCGCAAATGGAAAATAAACAAAAAGAAAGTGTTAATGTCCATTTCTATCGGCTTCCGCGGATTTCAGGCGTGGATAAAATGTTCCATCTTAGGGTATGATGAGAATAGACATGAGATCAAGATTATACAAAATTATATATTGGAATTGAATGAAATAAGACAAATTTTTCTGACAACCCACGATCTTCAAGAATTTCAAGAGAGTAATGAGTCTATTTTAGTGTTGATAATGTGCTGTATGATGAAGCGAAATACTTTGAAGGTACAATGTAAAAAAATCCCATTAAATTATGATGCAAAAGAAAGTTGCTTCCATTGCTATGCTGAATGCTTATAATTTTGTATAGAGTGAGCAAGAAAGAATGCAATACGATACGAGATTGAGACAATACTTTAATCACATAGAAAAGTGGATTATTGCCCCGATCACAGAAGAATCTAAAGATTCGGATATAGCTTTTTGGATATATAGATGTGTAGGAACATTAATTCTCTGCGCATCTCCGATGTTACATACAAAAGTATAATTGAATTTGTTTTTATATAGTGCAATTGGTGAGAGACTGTTTATCGTAATTTTTCTTATTTTTAGAATCAACCCAACAATATTTTCAGAGCATTGTTAAACAAGACTGTACTTCCATCGGAACCATCGTTTATACAAAATTTGGGAAAAAAGATATTTTCTATGGTACTGCTGGGAATAGAAACTCTAAACCCTAAGAGTGATTTAGCATTGCAATCGCTAATACGAGATCTCTTAAATCAATATCTGCCACTTTTAATAACGACAATTAACAGCAGCAGTAACTTTAAAGTCTCCGACGTACTATTGAAATGTTTCAGAGATGCAAAACTAGACTTTTTGCGTTTAATACTTGAAATACTGATGTCCAATTTTTTTGTGATGTCCACTGACAATACAATACATAAACATTCTTATTTGGTGCGTATTACAATGTTCTGCATTCCTGTATGATAATAAAATCATTCACGAAAGAAACTTTTTTTTTTAAATGCAGATAATGATACTTCTGCAAAATTTGCTTAAGAGTGAAAAAGGTTACGCACATTACGTCACGGAACTCATTATTGCGATTTGCACGCCTCATATCGTTGGGTCTTATATGAAAGTTCATGAGCATCATCCACATAAGGAACACACTATTAGCTTCATAAATAATGTCGTTACAAACCCACATTATAAAGAACATAATTTAACGAGGCGAGTAACAATTTTTGTATTATGCTTATCTTCACACGTGTATTTCACGATAATCATTACAGGGCAAGCTTTAACAGTGCTATAGCCAGCGTCGTGCAAAGATTTCTAACGACAAATCAGCAAAGTGCTTTTGAATTCATGCATTCAGTTGCTTCGATAAGAATTGATATAATACAGTTTTTGGCACCACAAGTCGAACGTACCTTGACTGAGCTGGAAAGATATCGACGTCCCAATGCAGCATCTCTAAGGTGGGTATGATGCGAAAACTGCTACGATTTCGTAATTACCGAAGTATTTCTGTTTAATTTTCAGATATTCTTGGAATCAGCTTCAAAGCTTTATGCGAAATTTGGGGAGAAATCTGTAGTAAGTTTAAAAAATTTATTAATAAATAGCAAGTAGTACCACAATCATATAACTTCAATACTATACTACTCTTAAAGATTGATTATTATGTGTATTTTAAATTGTGTAAACGGCTAGCTGCATTTGTGTACACCGTTACGAGAAATCGTGCCGCCTTATTACCACGAAACATACACTATCGAACAAAAGCAAATCCGCCTTGCTAAGAAATGCATAACTTAAAACAAAAGGTGGATTATTGGTACGTGTAGCACAAATACTTTGTGATTGATAAGCTATAATGCACACATAAATTTTGTTTAAACGAGACACAAAGGGACGATTATTCTCACTGAACAAAACATTGAGTGTTGCAAATAACAAACGAAAAACAATAGTCAGTTTTTCCCTATTTTCGATGTGAATGTCTTGACCGATGATGTTTCAGTGATGTTGTACTAGTTGTACTACCGGGAGGCGAACGTCATCCAATTAATTCGAGACGGGATACGGCGCTACGTACGGCGTTTCGTAACGTCTGTTCAGCATTACCATTTAATAATGATTCGAGTCTCTCGACATAATTATCGATATTTTGTAACGTGGCTCCTTCGTTTGTTCCTGAAAATGAAACATCAACAAATTTTATTTCTAATCCAAGGTCGTCGAGTTAATTGAATTTCATTTATTTAAAGGCAACCTGGGAGAGGTACTGTGGCAAAACAACCAGTTAATTGCGAGCGAAGGGAGTCCAAGTGACGTTGCAGGGCCTGATTCGTCGTACGTTGCTGATTGGTTTCAGACTCCAAACGATTTACAGCTGCATATAAACTATCTACATGGCGTTGGAGAACAGCATTTTGAGCTTCGTAATCGGACGTAGCCTTTCTTAATTGTCTTAACTCCACTTCACATGCTGTACGAGCAAAAGCAAGTTATATATATATGCATATAACAAGCTACAATGTAAATAGTTTTCATACAAAAACATCATTTTTACATAATGGAACAAATGTCTTTCTACCTTTATTATGATCCAAAAATTCCTCTGTAAAGATGGGAATATCAAAACCTGTAAAATCATTATCTTTCTCTTGCTGAATGTCCTGAACAAAAAATAGTTGTTAAATTTGGTAATATAACCGAAGTTTGATGAAAATAATTAAAATGGTTAATCATACATTTTGATCAGAATTTATATCAGTCCTATTCCTTTCTTTCTTATTTTCGTGTTGCTTTTCTAAAGAGTGTTTCTCGCTGAATAAGCGGTATGCTTCGGTTTGTTTATAATCGCTAAATTCACGATTGTAACGTTCCTTATCTTGCTCCGCGGCATCTAGATATTGCTGTAAAATATACATGATGTTGTTATCTTACTTCTAGGCATTACGATTTATTTTCAGCAATTAAAATAAGCACCCCACCTGCTTCTGGTCTGGAGGTAGTGTGCTCCATTCTGAAGCAAGAAGTTTTGTGATTTCAGCAAATGATAATGTTGGATTTTCATTTCGTACTTTCTCTCTTCGATCATTTAAAAACCTATGAACCACATTTGATTAAGAACGATCTTTTAGAGTTGAGAACTCCTGAACTATCATTGATTTTGCAAATAAAGCCACACCTAAAGTAACCTGTGAGAGGCTGTTTTGGAGCTGTGGCGTCTCTGGGAGCTTTCTTACGCTTTTTTGCTCTGTTAGTGTTAACATTACTGTTTCCAATACCAGGAACTGCAATACTCTTTTTAACTCCATTGTCGCACACTGAATCAGGGGTTTTGTCTTCTCCGCTTCCGGGTGATTTGTCTAATAAAGTGTGGAATGTAATATCCAAAGTATTAAATATTTGAAAGTAATGCTATGTACTTCAGAATTAGAAGCATTTCATTACTGGCATGATCTTCTGCCTCTCCATTGTAACTCGATGGTTCCTGCCCTCCGTTGCTCTCAGATATATCATGAGCTGGTGTATTTTCGCTCATTTTTTACAGAACAACGTTGCTCGTGCTATTGTTAAAATATTTACACATTCGTCTTTATCTCAAACAACATTCATGAGTTCCCTTTAACTCAAACTGGTATGTACTATATTCCCTGAAACTTACATTATTGAAGTGAAAATTCTATTAACCGTACATGCAAACTGAAATAGCCACGCAACGGAGTACTTACTGTAATTAATATATTTCCAACGCGAATCTAACTCGTAGATTCAAGAAATTATACTTTATTAGGTTATACGCGAGTAGTATTTATTAGCGACAACTTATGTTGAGGTTGAATCAGGTTGAATGCAAATGAAGCTTTGCACTGAATTGCAATCATTCCTACATTACGCGTGTTTCACAAGACGAAGTAATTTCTCACTGTGCAAATATCACGTCGGCAAAAATATGCAATAGTAAAGTTCAGTTGGTATAAACACTAAAGCTGACTAAAGCCGACTTCTCATGCGCGCACAGCGACGCTAATTCAAAAAGGATTACTTTACCGCTGGACCAAAATCTCAGATTTCCGGGGGAAAGAAATACATTCTTTATCAAATACAAACGAAGCTGGTTCAAGCTGCACCAGAACGTAAATAACGTGTGATTTGAGGAAACATCGTTGAACTGGACCGAAAACTGCCGCAAACTGACCACGACGTTTAGCGGAATATTTGACGATTGTTCCATTCCTACTTTTCAAAATATATACATATATACTTTACGTTATTTTGGATATTCCGTTTAATATATGAGAATTGATGATGTACGATGGAAGTGCATGACACTTCGATTACCATTTCTCAAAACAGTACCCAAAGCAGGTAAATTATTTTGCTGAAGCGTATGCGATACTTAATATTTCGTAATATTATTAAAATCTTGCGCAGTTACAAGCGTTTTTCCGCAGTACTTGCTATCTCGTACATACTTTTCTTGTTAAACATATCCCGGCGAATTTTACGTACGATTGTAAATAAAAAATATATGATCGGTTCCTGTACAGTAATACTGTGGTGGATTCGGTATGGAAATTCATCAACAGCCCTGTGATTGCAATTTTTTCTGATTTGAGAAATGCGACAGCAGAACAGATGCTCTGTTCTCTTTTGGAGTCTATACTGAAAGGCTCTGCTACTTTAACAACAGTTTTAGTTCCCCCGTTCAGTAATGGGGTACAAAACGATTCTTTGCAATCTCAATATGCGGGTGAGATAATGAGATAATAAATATAAATTTTAAAATAAATGCATCTCTCCTATATATTATATTTTTTTCTATAGCGTTTACAACATGGTTGTTCGGTACAATGTTTTATATAGTAGGCGATCCATTAAGTAATGAAACTTTACTAAATAGTATAGAAATACAAGCTTGTATGCTCAGAATATTGTCCAGGCATCATATCACTATGTTTGAAACAGTCAGTATAGAATACGTGCATATACTTCAAGGTTTGTATTTTCAATATAAATAAATATCAATACTTATTTTAATGAGATTAAATGGATTTCAGAAATATCAGAGTTTCATAAGGATGCCAAAGATGAAGAAGAAATTGTAATGGCTAAGTTCCATGCAGAACGGAACATCATAGAAAATTTGGATCTTAAAGCATTTCCTGTTGCAATAAAGTATTGTAATATACCATCGGTGCAAACATCTATATTAGAAGTAATGGTCTAAGAAAATAAGGCATTTGAATTTTACATAATTCCGGGAGTAATGTCTGATTAAATAATTATGTTTACATTATTAGATTATAGAAAAAACTGGAGTCTCGGTCTGGAATCAGGAAGTACTGTCATCTATGCTACTCACAGTAATTATTGATTCTGTTCCTAATATCAAATTTTTGGCACTTGATCTTTACACACAGTTAACAGAGGTTTCCTTACTCAATGACCGGGTAAGCACAAAAAAAATAAAATATGAAATACTAGGGCAATTTATTTACTTTTGAATTTCAATTTTAAGGAACATGAATATTTAATTTCATACGTCATTGAGATCGTTAAAACCATCCCAGTGTGGATACGTTTAAACAATTTATCAGAAGAGCAATTATGCCGTTTTCTACAATCGCTGACAAAGTTTATTCGGTCGGCGAATATATCTTCGAATGTTATTGAATTATGTTTTCAAATCATTGGCCTCACAGTTTCAGAATTAATACGTGAGTTTCACTTGTGCTTTTATATTTTTCTATTATTCTATATGAAACATGATAAAATTACTCTTTATACTTAGCATACAAACAAGATAATAGTCTTGTTGGGACCATAAAAATACTGCAAGAGGTAGGATGCGAAAAAATTAGACAGTACTTAACGATGGAACCAAGGGTCTGCACTGCTCCAGACGCAAGCAAATATCTATCGTATTTAAAACATTGCACGGTTTGTAAAAATTGATATCGTATAATTGCATAAATATTTTCCAACATTTATTTTATCACGTGGTAACATTACAGGGTTTCATTAATATTATCATCCATTTCGTTTTTATTGACATTACGCGTGTTGCCACTGTGGGTAATACAATTGATGCAGCGACTGTCAGTAACCTTTGGAAATTACTGAGGCAGGACTTAATGCATACAACACAAATGGAAGAATTTGAGAAAACTATGCGTATTTTAAAAGCCTCCCGTCTTTTAGAGACATGGTTGAAAGATCAGGGATTACAAGTCAATTTATATGAAACTGACCTACACGTTATTCTGAGATTGCTCCTGGAAAGTTTAAATTCTAGCAAATGTCAACAGGAAAAGACTATTTTCGAAAGCTTTGTTCATATGATGGCTAATAATGAATCAGATAAAGTTCTTATTCAGACAATATTGTCGTTACCATTTACTCGGGACAGTGATGCTTCTACGGAAATAATCACTCAAAATGTTATCAGGAAAGCTAAGGCTCTTGATTCTGCTACAATGCTAAAGTGTGTCGAAGCCCTCTGTGAATTCGGCAGTGGTACAGCACGTTTAAAATTATTATCTACGTGCATAAAAATGTTCGAAACTGAAGTAGCAGTAGTCGCAGTGTCGTAAGTACTTTATATTATACATCAACGTTCAGAGTAATGCCGATATAACATTAATATAAACATAGGAACTGCGTTTTACTCCTGAAAAATGAAGAAATAAAGTTGAAAGACATCTCACAGTATATCTTACAACCAGCATTATACACGGAAAAAGAAGAAATTCAACAAGCGCTCGTGAATTCTTTGGGAAAAATAGCGTGTTATTTATCAGGGCATGGAAAAATTAGGTAAGATTTGTTTTAATATTTCGACCTCATAATGGACAAAACACTTAGCGAGACATATTTTGGCAGATCATCGAAGGAAGCAAAATGGATAATGAAATGTAAATGCTGTCACGAAAACGTTGAAGCTAATGTAGATTCTCAAATTTTCCATTTACCACAAAAATATGATTTATTGCTCAATATACACTTCTCTTTACTGTCTTCTAACTTCACTTCGGTGTCCTTAAGGGCTTCCGAAAACTTTCTTTCTTTTTCGAATCATATTGTATCATTTAATAACAATGAGACAGCAAAGCTATGGCTCTTGTACTTAAAACACGAAAATTTCGACATCCGCTCCAATGTCGCTGCAGTAATAGGACGAATATTAACTAACATCGTCAACATTACCAAATCGTGCGCAGAAAGTTATACAACCATTTCATTGAACGAATTTGTCGATACACTGATAAAAACTATGGCAAGCGCACTTGGGGAAGCATTAGAAACGGCAAATAATTCTCTGCACGATACCATACTTCTCACAGCAAGAAATTGTGCACGGTATGACGAATATAATAATTCTGAGAAGGATATCGGTAAGATCAAAATGAGTATACGTTTTTAAAATTTGTATAATTGCAGCGTTCCCCTGCCTGTAATGGAAAGTCGAATCTTAAAAATACTTCTAATTTCTATACTGCATCCAACCTCGTCTCCGGCAGCAGTGGCATATGCTACTGCCGAGTATCAGGAAATCGCTAAATTTTTAAAAGTCACCCCGAAAATGTTGTATGTTCGATATAAACAAGAATTCCTTAAGGTACTGAAATGATATAAAATGGACAATATTTACTGTGGGTATTTGTAAAAAATTACTTTGAAATTTAGGTCATCGTGCAACGTGCAGTCTACAATTTTATACATTATTCGTATAACATGGCCACTTCTATACATCGTGTTGCTAAGTGCATTGGATACGAAGGATCACGGCAGTTATTGCGAAAAGATGGTCATTACGCAGTCTGCTTTTTGTTTCCTTTTATTGTCGATTCGTCAAGCACAATAGCTCTTTTACACGACGTAGCCGAATTAGTAAGCATGGATGAGAAACAAATGTTAATGGAATATTTTCCCGTACGTATAATAATACAATACGAGTTTGTAGAAACTTTGTCTACTGTTGCTGTTCCCATTCGACAATAATGGTTTTTTTTATCTAGTATATTTCCAGTTATGCATATTTGAACATGCATCTGGTTACTGCAGTAGATTGTTTGAAACTGGTATCAAAAATTACGCAAACTCATATATCGGCCCTTACGAGACGATCGTTCATGGTAGTATAAATAAATATTAAAGGTACTTTCAAATTTATATGTTTTCAACGTTTTTGATTTTTTATACTGTTATTATTTTAGGGTATATTTGAAGAGTTGATGCTAAATTTTCACGAATCTCCGGAGAAAGTTGTTGGACTGCTGAAGATTATATCAGAGTACGATAGCAATTCAGAAATAACTTTCAGTGTACAGACACACATTGTAAGTGTATTTTACTACCCTCACTTTCGTTTTATAAACTATAAGTGTAAAATCTAAGTAAAGTATATGAAACTTTGTAACGTTGTTAGGGCTCGTATTTAAATTTACGTTTGCACGGAATACTGGTAAACTTTGACAACAAACTTGGGTCGAAATCTGACGAACGTACCCAACAATCTGCACTCGCATCGCTAGCTGCGTTAATGAGATATATGGGCGCACAGTATCTCACACCATTAAGATATAAGATACTTGCAACTTTACGAACTTCACTTGGTTTTAAGAGGCCAGGCTTTGGACCCCTTGTATGCGATGTATGGGATGCATTTATTCATAAGTATGTAGCACGATTAACGAGTTACAATGGACATTGAATTGTAAATTCTTGTAGCCTGTTTCGTTTGTTTTATAATAATATTATTATATTTTTCAGCATAGCTGCTAACGATCTTGGCCCACTTTTACCAACGATATGTGTATCGTTACTATCGTTGTTAAAGATGTATCCGGAGAAAGTAAATGCGATGTTGTGGTATCTTATTATAGAGTGCAGCGAAGAAAATTCCGGTCATATCTCAGAATTGTTTTTCATAGACGACATAGAAGTTCCTACTGAGATTTCAAGTATAGTTAAGTCACGCATATTGCAGAACAGGTAATCAAAGCGTGTATGATCTTGCAATTATAAATTAGATTTGTTATAACTGATTATTCTTCAATGTCAGACCTCCAGGATTCGAAGCCAATTTAACATTATGGCTTAGACGAATTACTCATGAGACGGATGAAGTGCGAGTAAGAGCATTAACATACTTACAAAGGTTCCTGGCAGAACATCGTAGTCAGCTCAATGAAATGATTTTAAGTGAGACAGACATTCATCCTCTGATCGTTGATGTACGTTTTGCATTAGGTAATTGTATATAGTATCATTATTTTTAATAATATACGCGTTTTGTGTTTTAGCTATTAGATACATTATTAATTGGATGTCAAGACAAAGATGAATCAATACGTTTATTGTACGGAGAATGTTTGGGAGAATTGGGTGCTATCGAGCCAAGTCTACTTCCTCGTAGAATTATATCCAGAGGTATACAAATTGTAGTTTCATCATACCTATTATTGGAAAATTGACAACTGCTATACTAATGTTTGCATTACAGATGATAGTAAGTTCATTTGCGATATGAACGAAGAATTTGCGTGCGCTATGCTTCTCGAACATGTACGAGCTTTTCAAATGCAAAAGAGCAGTCAGAGTATGGATTGTTTTTCACTCGCTATTCAAGTGAGCAACATTAGCGCAGATCGATAATCGCAATTCGTGCATCGTAATATTTGTCTTAAAAACACCTCTTCTTTTTCAGGAAATATTGAAAGCATATGATATTTCTCCCGATGGCCAAAATAGGACGCTGTGGGAAAATCTGCCTTCAACTATGCGGCAAATCATTACACCGTTTTTAACTTCGCATTATAAGATTGCGGCTGTGAGTGACAATAAAAAATTTCCTCATCCAATCTATGGGTACATGTTTCACTGTGTATAAATCAGCTTTCACGTTTCATAAGTCGAGCATAATTATTAATATATTGTTCACATGTGCACAGCTCTGAAGCGGGTTCTTCGGTTGAAAATTGGGCCTACAATTGGCTCTGCAGTATGTTCAGCAATATAAACGACGAAAGACTTAACACTGTATTACGGGCGTGTAAACTAGCACTCAAGCGAGATATTAAAATACTTACATTTTGTTTACCCCATGTCGTATGTGAGTAGCATTGTTCAAAAGATTCTGGTAATGTATACATACATGCATATATGTATCTGTTAATTTTTGCTTAACAGCGTTCATAGTAACAAATTGTTCGGAACAAGAACACACGAAAATAAGAGAAGAGATATTAGCAATAATCGACGTGAGGAAAAGGCCTGTACTAGATCCTGAACTATTGCGTCATCAACCGCTTAGGCATGGACATAGCGTGAAAGCGGATAATACAAGAATATCGGAAGAAACCAGACGTACACGTTGCGCACAGGTATACGAATGAGCCAATGTTTTCTTCACTTCTATTATTAATCAAGTTTAAACTGAATATCGTCATTTTCTTTTCTAAATAGATTGTTTTTTCAATATTGGATCATTTGCAAAGATGGCTTTGGGAGCAAAGATTAAATCGCAATTCTAAGTATCAGTCGGTGAAAAGTAAGGTTTCCACAGATCGACTGTTACTAGTTAATTGTCAATGAAATTTAATACGAATTTTTTGATACTGACATATTAGGCTTCTGCGAGAAGTTGAACAATTTGATGGTGGCTGAAGGGTGTTACCAGTCCCGAGAGTATCACAGAGCTTTGATGTATTTGGAACAACACATGGATTCCTCTAATAAGGGATTATCGGAGTCAACGGAGGGTGGGCTACTTGCCGTAAGTTAGCAATGATAATCAAATAGAGTCGAGCAGACTATCGTACTCTGTTATTCTATTTCACAGAAAATCTATGCCCAGTTGGATGAACCAGACGGAGTATCTGGTATTTTAGCTACTCAGGATCATACCCCTACTCTTCAACAACTAGTTTTAGCTCATGAAGTTAGCGGGCAGCTTCAGGTAATAACGAAATTGACTATTGCGAGCACTGATTGACGTTACGAATGTTCAAAATTTCACGTCCAAACTGTGTAGGATGCTGCCACGTGTTACGAGAGGCTGGCACAAAAAAAAGTATTAAAACATACGTATTTACAAGGTATGGTCCAATGCTATCTTGGTCTTGATCAGCCCTTCACAGCAAAGCACATTACCGAAGGTGTTCTAAGCAACAGGTAGTTCACATTTTTTTTTTTTATCATTTTCCTTTTGTTACGTTCGTTTCCAAACAATTTCCTTCACAGCCCAGAATTGGAACCACTAATGGCTGAGCATGAACCTTTCTGGAGATTGGCCCATTTTACTCGACTCGATGACGTGTCGCAAAAAAATGTGAAGCATGTATTACTCGAAGACCTTAAAGGAGGCGTTAAACCTGATTTGCTGTCGTTAAAAAGAAATCTAGTATCGTTATTAGAAGATGCTTCGAGACCAGGAGCATATCAACAAAGTTATTCGTACATAATGAAGTAAGACCCCTCATATTTATAATAATGCGCGGACAAGAAATATTTCGTCTGACGTAATTTACATCTTACGTGCAGGCTGCATATATTGAATGAATTTGACAAGGCAGTGTCTACGATGCAAACCGACATTGGCCAGTTCCCCAAAATATATGAAGAATGGGAAAAACGCGGTCAACTTATTCGAGCATCGCGCGGAGTGGAATTTGTTTTGAGTATGCGTAGAGCCACGCTGGACTTGGCCATGCAGTTGCAGAAAGAGACGAATAATTCAGACAATTCTGTACTGAAGGAAGAGATCGGAAAAATTTGGCTTAAGAGCGCTAAAATTGCTAGAAAGTACGTATTTGTTAATTGTCAAGATGCAACTATTTTTTCTCGTCATACGATTAAAATGATTCTTTTGACAGGAGTGGATTACATCAGCAAGCCTACATGTATATTTTATCGGCTAGCGATTTCTGTCCACCGCAGCAGCTCTACATAGAACAAGCTCAATTATATTGGCAAAAGGGTTGCCAAGAAGATGCCTTTACAACTCTAAAACGATGTTTTTCAAATTGTTTCCAGCCCTCCACATATTACAAAACTTTACCCACGGGGGAATGTACAGCGGAAAGACGGCAATGCGCAAAGGTATGTTTGAAGGAGGGGTACGATAATTACAAGCGTGAGGTTCCATAATCGAGCACTTTTCAGGCCAAACTACTATACGCAAAATACAACGATGAAACGGTTAACGTAGATACGGATGCCAACATTGTGAATTACAAGGACGCGATCGAGGTTTGGAAAGCATGGGAGAAAAGTTTGCTTTACTGTGCGCAATATTACGAGTCCGTAATAGATAGGATGACCGACGAGGAGAAGGACAGAAAAGGACGGTGAGTTTAAATCCGTAGAAAAGTTCTGGTAAATGCAATGACATTCTTTTATATAAAATTTTCTTAGAGATTTGCAAGTGCACACCATGAACTATTATGGAAAGTCGCTTCAATTTGGCTGCAAATATATTCATCAATCTATGCCAAGAATGTTAACCGTGTGGCTGGACTTCGCTTCTCGTACCGCGACCCGCAGTTCAAATTCTGGACTGGAACTGGATAGATTGCGGCAAGACGCGTTATTAAAAATGACGAAAATTATGGGTAATTATTTAACGATGAACGTACAGTTCTAATTAAGCATTTACGAGTTACACTGTTCGTTATCCTTACTGGTTTTCCATTTTGCAGAAGTATACCAAGAAAGATTGCCGACATTTATGTGGCTCACAGCATTCAGCCAACTTGTATCCAGAATCTGTCATCCTTCCATTGAAGTGCAAAATACCCTTCGTACTATACTAGTAAAGTTAATTCATGCGTATCCTCAACATTGCTTGTGGATGATGGCGTCGGTATTTAATGTAAGTCTTTCGAGTGTTAATAATTGGAATCAAACCTAATCCCTTGCTTCTTTCAGTCCTCGTATCCTGCCCGCCAGAACAGGTGCCAGGAAATATTGAATCACCCGAAACTAAAGACACCTGAGATGTCTAAGCTCATTAAAGATTTTAATAGATTGTGGGAGAGACTAATCGAATTATCTAATAAAGCAATTCCTGACGTAAGTCCTAACAGATATCTCTTTAAAGGAAGTGTCATAATTATTTTCATTTTAATGACAGGGTATTCAGAATACTACAGTAAATCAACTATCGCGGAATTTACCGCGACTGCTTTCAAGTAGGGAGTTCAGCGACATTATGATGCCGACGACCAAGTTCACGCAACTGCATCTTCCTTCTAAGGGTGCATCGTTAGAAAATCATACGCCCTTTTCTGCGTACGTTTAGTAGATATTACTCCAACGACTTTTGTTATTTACAAAATAATGTTCATTCGATGTATTACACAAAACACAGGAACTGGGTGCGCATATCAGGAATAGAAGACAACGTAGCTGTTATGCCCTCTCTTCAGAGGCCACGGCGTATAACGTTAAAAGGATCTGATGGCAAGCAGTACCTTTTTATGTGTAAGCCGAAGGACGATTTACGAAGAGATTTTAGGTTGATGGAGTTTAACGAGATCGTAAACAAGTATCTTCAGAACGATCCTGAATCGCGACAAAGACGATTGTACATACGGACATATGTGAGTTCTTTGATGAATGCACGCGATATGGTGCCATCAGCGAAGAAAGTATTATTTTTTATATTGCAGGGTGTCGTGCCGTTGAACGAAGAATGCGGCTTAATAGAATGGGTACCAAATTTGGTTGGCTTGAGGCCGATTATAGTAAAATTGTACAAAGAGAGAAATATAGCTCTAACGAATAGAGAGCTCAGAACCATGCTATGTTGTAAGTAGGATACAACGGTGTACGCTATCAAATATTAATTTAGAGTCTTATTTCTGACCTTTTAGTCCATTTTCAGCATTGAAGGACCCACTAGAGAAGAAGCGACAGGTATTCGTGCAAAAACTATTAGCACATCATCCTTCAGTTCTCGGTGATTGGTTTCGTCTCACTTTTCCTGATCCATACGGGTGGTATGTTGCACGCCTATTACAGCACATACAATTACGAATTTTTTATATTGACCGACTACGGTATGTGTAAAAAATCTGTGAAATAGGTATGAAGCACGTACCGCGTATATCAGAACTACTGCGGTGATGTCTATGGTGGGATACATCCTAGGACTTGGAGATCGTCACGGAGAGAACATTTTATTCGATTCTAAATGTGGCGACTGCGTGCACGTTGATTTCAACTGTTTATTTAACAGGGTACTTGAAGAGCTATACGTAAACTTTGTATTAAACATCGAGCAGAATTGATCGAAGAGATAACTTACTTTATTTAGTAGCGCTTACGATATTTATCTTCGTTATCGATTAGTCGATTATTTAAATAATAGATTTTCGACAACATGTTTAATACCCTTTTATTCTTAGGGCGAGCTGTTCGACTGGCCGGAGCGCGTGCCGTTTCGTTTAACACATAACATGGTAGATGCTATGGGACCGCTCAACGTCGAGGGACCGTTCAGGCGGGCCTGCCAAATAACCATGAGAGTACTTAGGCAGCAGTCCAGCACATTGTTAAGCATACTAACGCCGTTCGTATACGATCCACTTGTTGGTTGGAATAAGAATCAAACTGGCGAGAGTAGCGAGAAAACGAATGAGAAAGTAAGCTGCGGTATTTCAGTTAAACCAATTTATGAGACATAGTATATTAGAATTGAAATATTTTTCAGGCTGTAGAACATATAAAGAATATAGAACAACGGCTTAAAGGTTTAATTCGATCGCAAGGAAAAAAATTAGAAAATATTGCTCTCAATCTTAGCGTGGAGGGGCAAACTAATCACTTGATTCTGGAAGCAACAAACATTGATAATCTTTGCCAAATGTATTTCGGATGGGGTGCGTACATGTGAAAAGTACGTATGTAACGGATGAGGTACATTTCGATTTTTGAAGATTTTATACTGCATTTTCCACGTTCGTTTCTCCATTTATGCTTCGGAGCATCGTCAAATACGAAAGTGCACTACTCAGTACCTGCAAATGTACGTGGGTCCGTGAAACTTAATTATCCAATATACTGTACCAAGTAGCTACATTTTTATACACATTTCTACGTAGATGAATAATGAAGGTTTACCGCGCTAAAGTTCTCCAAGTGCATCACGTACAATTTTCCCGCTGTAATATAACTAGGTTTCTGACTGCGCAATAAAACCATGCATACTTCCATTTTAATTGGTACTGATAATTCGTACCATTTTATAGAGTATATAGCGTCGCTCACGTTAGAACTCTGCCATAATAAAGAATATTTTATAAATAAATACATTTTTTACGATACAATAACTTTGAGAAGTTTTTTTGTTACCTGTTGTATTAAGATGTCTCCAGGATAGCAGAACACTAACAGTTGAAAGAGTGCCATAATTAAATAGGAGATGTACTGTATTAATTTTGATCGATCTGTCGATGTCTACGAAAAAGGTGGGGACACACATTACCGTATCATGCCCGATTCGTGTGTCTGTGGAGTGTTGGTCGTCACTCGTTAAAAAAATTGCGCAATGCTTTTTAAATGCAATAGTTCACACATCACCGTATCAATTTGAGCACTAAATGTACAATTTCTGCCGCAGCTAATATCCGACCGACACACGAATCGGGCATGATACGGTAATGTGTGTCTCCAGCTTTAGAGAAAATACGACAAACGTTAAATTGAAATAGATTGAGTTACATTTTGTGGTGCTTACTTACAGTAGAAACTTGAAGACCGACGAGACAAATTATAAAACTGCTAGCCAACGTTTGCAAAAGAAGGATCGGGTTGAAATTTTTTTCCATGTTATCGCAAAACCTAAATTTTATTACCGATTAGAATAATTGTGGAAAGAACGGAATATAAAGTAAATTCTATTACCAAAGAAGTATTTGATGATGCTGTATGATATATTTAATTTGCATCCTTAATTGTCGTAAGTCTGGTTTAATACTTTTTGAATTGTTTTGCTGAAATGAACACAGAACGATTTCAAATATATTCTTTCGATACGAGACAGCATTATGTATAGATAATGCAATACGGACAGGACAAATATCTACGTCGAGTTGTTTTAAATTTTCTTGGAGTATTTTGAAATGTCCACACGTGTGAAATAAAGCGGTTGCTATTAGAGTGTCGGTCGCAAGGATTATAGCGCCGCAAACACTAGTTGCCACAATTTGGGAAATATAGATAATCTGTAGAAGAGTATATAAATGAAAGAATCGTACGTAATTGTCATTACGTTATTCAAAATTATAAATTATACCTCGTAAAATGGAAAATGATAAAAAGCTGTTGGATATAGAGCGATAAAAGGAAAATGTCTTGTATCGTTACCACTTGTATCTTCAGAAGTGGTAATAAATATGTCAATAACGGGTAGACTGAAGAAAAACAATAATGCATTACATATTAAAAGCAGATAGCCCTTCGTAATCTTTTTTGCGTATCTGCAACATAAATATATTTTATTCATCAGGAACGATGAATAATTATTTTTGAAATAACAATAACTTTACGTTGCGTATATTTGTAGATATTTGGAAGTATCAGTTTTAACGAGGTTCCAATAATCTGTTAACATGAAATCTATCAAGGGTTGTAAAGTTGCTTTATTGAATATCCATACGAACGATTTTAATACCGCGAGTAAAATCGTAAACAAAACTGAACTGCAAGGAAGTACATAAATGAGAATTGTAAATAACTGTTATAATACTAATAGTCCTTTTAAAGTACACTCAAACCATGTCTCTAAA
Source organism: Pemphredon lugubris (assembly GCA_933228935.1). Taxonomy (NCBI): domain Eukaryota; kingdom Metazoa; phylum Arthropoda; class Insecta; order Hymenoptera; family Crabronidae; genus Pemphredon; species Pemphredon lugubris. The sequence goes on along the minus strand of OW121817.1, from coordinate 23,573,776 downwards.
ACAGTAGGTCGATCCTGCCACTCTTGAAAAATTTTCAGTATTTGTGGTATAACGATAAGTGTCATGCACCCGGTGCATACAAGAAATCTGGTCACGCGTATGGGATAAAGTCCAGAAAACTTTAGAACTATACGATTTATCAATATATACTCGTTGATGCTCATCGCACTTGCTCCATAAAAATACTTTATCGTTCCAGGAAATCGTATAATTTTCTGAATGGTTTTATACTTATTTTTCCTCATTTAACGCGATGTCAATTTCTACCAATTTATCAAATCGATGCTCTAAATTACTAGGAATGTGGAGATTTATTGTGTTTTGAATTTCGTTTATACCTACAGTCCAGACCATCGCCGTATAATCATCCAAATTACCATTCAGATAATGATCGCCATAGCGGAGCAGGGTAAATTATCGTGGGGATAAAGATATATTACCTTTGTAAAATATTTTGCACTTTGATCTTGAGGGTGAATAATTGAAAACAGATATACGGTTGGTATATGTACCACTTATTAAATCAATACATCAGGCCATTAAATGTGTTTAAACTAATGAAAGGCTACTTTTGAATTTCTACTTCCCGATCGTGTATTATTTACACCGTACGGCTTTCACGGAAAGTACTCTAGAAAATGAATGGGGAAGGGAAATACCCAGGTAGACGGAAGAAGGACGATCCAGCGAGGGCATACCGCAGATAGATTTTGTCGCACAGAGCATCGGATAAAAGGACAATAGTAAATCCAAAAGTTGATCTCAAAGACACAGCCTTTTACGGTAAGTCTTTATAAAAAATCTTAATACATTTTGTATACACCAACTCTTATAAAACTTTATTGCGTCCTGTGTGGTGCATCGGTAATAAATAAAATTCTCAGTTTTCGACTGCATATTTTACAAGCCGTTGTCCAATACCATGTATAAGTAAAATCTACTTATTCATGCATCAACTCAGTGCCCGGAGTATAGTGGAAATCTTTTGCTTCGAACATACCGTGTGTATAAGTTTATAATACAACGTTATACAAAGTTGAGTTTCATAAAAAATGTTAAATGTTATTCGATGAACAATGATATCAGTAAGCGCATCTAATTTGCAATCTCTATGAAAATGTGTTGATATTTTGTAGAAAATATTCCCGGGGAACAATTATCATCTGTACAATTACTGACATTAACGTTACTCTGACATTAAGACGAAGTATAACATATCATTTTAATTTACGGGCATTTCCGTTCTACTTGACTCTTGCCACTTTCCTCGTATTCTTGACTCGAAATCCACATTTGTTGGAAAGTACCGATCGATGCCAAAATCGAACCACCGATCCAAGCTCCAAATCGTCGTTCCGCGCACCCATTTGCACTAATTAATTTAAGTCTCATACTGGATGGTATTCTCATTGAGAGATCTCTATTCAAACGCTCCGGGAAGCCCTAAGAAACGTGATGTATCAAAGTCACATATATTTTAAAAATTGTTATAAACATGCATCATTTTAATCTGTTTATCGTTTGTTTCATTAAGATTTCACTAGTATATTACTACTACGTGGATTTGTACCTGTATAAACGAATTTCCGCCTGTAACAACGACGCTACCGTAAAGCGCTGGCCTTACGTCGACGTCGCACATGCCAACGCTTGTTGTTACAATATGTCCTACTCCTAGCATAGTATTCCCAACCATGCCGCCACGCATTTGGACCATGCTAGGATCAAAAAGTGCTTCCGGCATACGAAATCTTTCGCTTCCAAAGTCCTTAAATAATCGATATTTATCAGATACAATATTCCCTGTTACACGACAAATGTTTTATCTTTAATAACTACCTGGTGATATCCAGTGGGAAATTCATACTGAACTGCTGGAACCGTGGATACTATTTTCTCGTCGAACGGACTTTCCGAGACTTGTAAGACAGTCGCTTGAAAATCCTGGATGAGTTTCTTCACCATATAATTGTGCCAGGATTTAGTCACTTCTGGTAACCCCTTCTTTTTCACCCACCTTGGTTTGTCATGATCTTTAACAACTTCTTTGCTACCCACCATATAAGAAGGAGACAAATCTATGTCATTGTCCTATCGCAATTTGAAAATCCTAATTACTTTGCTTGCCCGTTATTACAGAGTTCTGTTTGCAAAATTATTCGTACCTGTAGCAATTGTCTACACTGCATGCTTATATAGTCCCCGCCAAGGGGTGACTTAACTATGGCCTGAGTTAATACAAAACCATCTTGGACAGGTACGGCAGAAGTATGCGTCGCTCCGCTATCAACAACAATACCAGTCGCCCTGCCATTCGCGAATGCAGCGAGTACTGCGTTTTTCACGAGAAAATAAGCTGGCACGTTATACTTCTCGAACATCAATTCAGTCAACTTTTCCCTTTTACTACGTACGTTCCACGGAGATTCGGAAAATAATACTGGATGATATTCGGCATCCGATTGTATTACTTTTGAATAGGTATAATCCAAGACCTATGAGGCATCATACCAACGGAGCTTAAGTCTTTAACGTTAGCATTAAATTCTACAAGTTATTCGTCAGGATCTGGTTCTTACGCTACCTTCTCAAAGTGATCCCAATCCTCGATCATGCCATCTTTCATATAACTGACCACTTCCATATTCTTTCGTGGAACGTGGAGTATGGTAGTATCGATATAATATTTGGTCCCGGATTGAGTGACGTTACTATCTGGCTTTTTGTCATCGATGTCCATTGGTTCCGGTTTCGTCGCCGTACCGTTGCCATCTTCTCCTATACCTACTACCGCTGGGATTTCAGCTTTTGGAGTGTCCTCCTGCGCGTAACCCACTCTCAGAGAATGGTGACCCAAGTCGAACACCAAAGCTCCTATTTCGTCTCCACCATATAACATCCCGCCTGACATTTTGATAGGTTCGGAAATATCTGTGACGGGAAGACAAATAATTTCCAACTAAAAACCTTTTCGCGCTGACGGTCAATACAGCGCGTACTAATCTTCAGGGTGAATTCTGGCTCCTTGGTAACATAGAAGTTGCACTTTTAAACGCGAGCATCAAAGCGGACGAGATACGATGATTATGCTACTTTTATTGTATATAACACAGGCGGATGATCAAACATTAAATTTGTACGCAACCGTGAGTAGACGGCGATCACTGATTCAAACGCAGAAGATCGAAAATACCATCTGATTATTTTCAGTCTGACTCACCGTAACTTCTTTACAAAAATAACTCAATGAAACAGCAAAAATATATCTGTTTGACGGCTGCATGAACGTTTATTTACGTATCTTGCCGAATACGAGAGAAAACATAACCATAACTTAGAACGACGCTTAGTGCCGCCACCATGAGTACGATATCACCCGCCAACCGGCCGACCCGGGAAACCTTGTTTCATCTACATTACCAGCGTGTTCCCACTTGATTCCCACTAAATGAGAGAAACATAAAGCGGATACTCGGACGATTCGATTTAAATGCACGTTGCGCTTCAATTAGCAGAACTGATCAGAACACACCAAATTCTAAAATTATCTAACGCGTATTTATCGATTCGACGCAACGCAAAACCAGTGCATGTGTCTGTATATTACTTACCCTGAATACTGGGCAACCGAACATAACCGCAGGGAGTGTAATTCCCGCGAAATCGATACTATTAATTTTGTCATTGATACGATAAAGCATTACCGCAAATTGTGTCCTATTAACCACGATCCGTGACTACGATCTAGTATCTCAAAAACCCCCAATAATCGAGAATGCCGGGAGCATTTATTTGAACCACCTGTTAATTTCACGATTTCCCGCGCACGGCGCTGTGATCGCAGGACGTCCCACAAAATGGCGGCGCGGGTCAGATTGTCGGGCGACTCGAGACAATGCGGAGGTGTATAGCCGTTCCTTAGCCATGTTACATCGTCGTGTACGCGAGGTAATCGTACGAAAATGAGGTTCGCGTCTGACGGTAGACTCGATCTGTCGTACCGCGTGCGACGGTGAGTCCAAGGATATTGGCATGTGTTCGATCGGCAGGACATTCTGTGCTCGTGTAGCGATTGTGTGAAGAAATTTTTGGTGGGTTTTTTGTACGCGTCGGAGTCTGTGACAACCGCTGGCCCAATGGAGCCGCGTACTCTCGCTATCCCGTTGGCTTTGTTGACATTCGTCGTGCAGGGTAAGCTGGACCATGTTTTTTTCTCGTCTCCGATGTAAAATACGCGATTAGATTTTCGCTGGAAAGGGATGAATCGCGACGATACCCTCGGGGGACGTTAGCGGTAGTTTAGCGGAAGATGATTTAAATCGCAGGTGTATAATATCTAAAGCTTCGTAGAAGAAATCGTTAAGATTGTTGCCGCATGACTCTATCGTATGCTACGAGTAATTATTAGTTTGTGATAATTGAAATTAATTGAATGAATTTTGAAAGAACACGGATTGGCATCGTAAAAATTAAATCGCCGTGGACCCTCCTCGAGGGAAGGTTCGTTGATCGCGAGAATGATAAAATTGCATTTAGAAAGTGAAGCTTGATAGTTTCGCATGAATATTGATTTCACAAATCTGAGGAAAGTGAACGATATCGCACTTACTGACATTGTTCAGTCTCGATGCTTACCGATTGCATTTGCAATTATGTTTAACAGATCATTTACAATACATATGTGTGTATACGTAGAACCGTTAGGTGTGATATCTCGCTTCCGGACGAAGGATTGTCAATTGTCACACACGGATAGATTGAAAATACGTAGCGTATACGTCAGCGGGTATTGCTTATTAAACAAACCTGGTATTCGATTGTCTGAAATAATAATTTTCCCGGTGTTTCCGATGAATTAAAGAAAAGACATGAGCAAAAATCCCTGCAGCATCGTTTTACGTTTTGGACTTGTTTGCACTCATCTCATCGTAGTAGCGAGCAAATATTTACTGGACCATTCTGCAATTTTCTGTTTGCTAATCTCTTAACGCCGGAGATTACGCGATGGGATACGATGGACTGGGCATGCAAAACATTGTAACCATTGCGGTGCGAAATGCTAATCGATTTTTCGGCATAACTTTGTAAAGAAATGCATCGTGGCAACCATGAGCGAACGATTAAAAAATTTCGCGAGCTACGTAGAAAGTATAGCGCGTGTAACAGAAATAATTGTCGGAACAGGAATCTTTCCTGTTTCCATTACACACGATATAATCTCATAACGTGCATTCATTATGTAAGTGGTTGTTTCATTAAATCATTTATCACCGGGCATGACTTCAAATTAAATAACGAGCAGTTTAGCAATCGGATCTCTTTATGGCGAACTAGATGGAATCTTGCGTTCAGTTGCTTTGCTTAAATTAAATTAGCCGGTACGCGTACAATGGACAGCGACATTTAATGTAAAATTCAACTGGGACGGTGCGAGTCCTATTAATTCAACGAACGTGAAAAATGTTTTATCATTCAAAGTAAACGCATCGCCGGCAGATGTAACGCGATAAATCTAATTATCACTCGAAGACTCTTCGATCGAAATATTTCTTCCCGATAAAGTTGAGAAACACTGCGTTTCGGATGGCTATTATTGATGCAGAGAAGGTTATGCTGTACGAGGGGGTGGAATCGGGGTGTATTTCCGATTACAACGAGCTGGGCGCAAGCTACATCCCTTGCTACTGTCGCCAGTAACGATGGCAGCGTTAGTCCCCTCGATAAAGTATCAACGATTTGGGAGAGGTTTGAGGTAGGGCTTCGGGGCCATTGTACTGCAGCACAGTCGTACGAATATAGCCTCTGTCTTTCATATTAAAGATTCATTAAAGACGTTGCGTCGGCCAGAAGCATTTCAGCTGGAAACCGAAGTAACCTATTCTCGTAATACGTCAAGCCTTACCCGTTTTTCCGGGTATATCATCCACGGAGACGACTCGTCGCACGGATGTGCGATTTATAAAAATCCCGAGATTCTGTTTGAATTATTTTCATCCGTCTGCCGTCTGTATTTATACGACCCCGGAGGTTCTATTTGAATTATCTTCATCGTCCACCGCCTTCCCCTTTCGTCATTTCCATTTTAATGGTTGGGACAAAATTGGTGTTTACACAGATCGACTTTCTTAACTGTGCACCTTCCACCCGGGTGTCGTTTACATTATTATTTGTCCCTTTTACTTGCTTTTCATTATTATACACGTTCGTCTGGTTAGGTATAAAGGTCCGTTTCCGGCTCATCGTTGTGTGGTACAGCGTTCAAACAATGAAAGGGGTCTTAAAAGGGTGCGTTCCTCAAATAAACCAGTTAGCTTTGTCTCGGATGCGGTCCTGCCGACATGCAGCAAACTGCAGAACAATTACGGGACCGCGCAAACGGAATATGATAAGTTCAACAACGGCGCCAAGTCCCCTTCTGTTCCCCATTTCGTGGTCATCGATCTTTCGTGCTCTCTGCGCCCCCCCTCCCCCCCTGCCACCCACCTCTCTTTCTCTCAGTCCTTAAAAAAAAAAAAAGATTTTCTCATAATATGTTTACGAGATCGTCCCGATGAGAATGCCGGTCACATCAATGGAACATTCGATTCTTTTCTATTTCACTATAAAGGCTGCCTATCGGTTTACAGGCGATTTGAAAATCGATCGCGCTTTATCGTTGTTCGAGGTTCGTGAATAAAGAGCGGAGTGGTCCACGAGGGTACTGTTCGACGGGCGCGAAGATCTACTCTAAACGCCTGGTAGCCCAAATACGGAACGATCGTGTACACGCACACGTTAAAACGTGGTCCATGTAAAGCGGTATTTTACGAAGGTGTGTAGTCTGGGACCGATGTCGTAACAACACCTTACTGGTCAGGCGCCCACGCGGCATACGTGCACGCGGACCGATACATATCGGGTGATTTACCCGCGATGTTATCCTTATCAACGGGACAGGAGGATCGCCGGGCATAATTTTTCACTCGGTACTCGTCAGATTATTCATTCTGCGTGCCGGCGAGAGGAATTAGGATTGGCGAGATTCGTATCGCGATAATCGTATCGGGTGGTATTCTCATTCCCCCTCATGAATTATCCTTTAAAGGTGTCATTCCCTCCTCCATCCCCCTCGAGTCTTTCTTTCGTAATTTCTAGGAAAGCATCGCGGAGGCGAGTACCTCCCCCAGCGGAAGTAACGGTCACGGTACAAGGGAAATAGGAGAGGGAGAGAGAGACGAGAGACTCCATTCGAGGAATTCATTTATCGATCGCAAAAGTCAAGCCTCGATTGCTGAAGGTTCGCGTCCGTCTGTACGGTGCTCCCTTATGATACCACCCTCAGCTTCGACGGCGATTAATTGATTTCCTCCGAAGGGAGAGAGAGAAAAATATCGCAATATCTTCCACCCCTCGGTTGCCGATTTATCAATATTTATGGGACACCCCGTAGGCCCGTCCGTGGCGCGATGTGTGTGCACGTACCTTGCCTTCCTTCACGGTCTGTTCGTCACATGTCGAGTACTTTTACCGGCGTTTTTCAACATTCTCCCTCCATTCCCCCCCCCCCCCCCCCCTCCTTTTACGGCATCCACGGGTATGCAAACCACCGCGGCGTTCCCGTAGTTCGCGGGTATTAATCCACGCCACGAAAAAAATCCCGAGGATTTATCGTCGCGAGGAAATTTCGCACGGGACGGCGGGGTACACGGCTCTCCCGCGCGTTCGATGCTACTACTACAGCTCGGAATTAAAACGTACTCCAATTCCACGAAAGTCGGATACTTCGCCTCGCTTTTCCTCCCTCCCTTTTGATCTTGTTTCTTTTGGCCTCACGGCAGCGCGTCGCGAAAGAAAGGAGAACAAAAAGTCGCCCGCACGAAGAGCACGGAAGAAAAACAGGATGGGTAGTGGTAGCCTCTTTCGCGTGAGTCTCTCCGCGAGCTGTAATCATAAAAAACGTCGATACGAGGCACGAGGAAATACTTCATAAAGGCCGATAGAATTCTGCCATCCTGATATGGACGGCTGTGGCATCGTAAACTGCGCAATGCGAAATGATTCTTGCGGCAATCGAGCGAATAACAAATATTGCCGTTGATAAGGAATCTTGTCTACAAGGAACTGTCCTGTGTGCTTTAGGCATCGGTGGCAGCATGTCCCGATATATACTTTTTAATCGTTAACAGCTGAATACTCGTATGATTTTTCTTCTTTTATTTCCGCCTGGCCATTAATACCGCGCTAACATTTTTGCTTGGTACAAAATCAAAAAAATGTCGCCCGTGTCTGTGTCGTAAGGTGTTTCGCCAGGGTTTCATGAGTTTAATCCTGGAGTGGTAAAACAATGTTTGTATACAAATAGTACGGCTGTTCGGTTCTGCGAACATCCGTCGTTTACCGGCTCCATTAATCTGATCGTAATTATTTTTTAATCGACGAATAGAGAAATCGGTATCTCAACTTTAAGTAGCTCGACGATCGAAAGAAACCGAAGGTTTAAGTTTCAATTCCACAGCGATTAGATGATTCGGCTTATTTGAAAGATGCAGTCAAGCGCGACGTTGTTGTGATCTTTTAGGATTAATTATGTGTTCGCGAGACCGCGGTTCTCCCATTATTAACCTTTCACAAATTAGTAAATAAGATGTATAGATTGGTGTCTTCGGAAACACCCTGTACGCAACAAGGTGCAGTGGTTGTTCCAGAGGCAGATATACCTCACGTATACAGTGCAATGGTTCTCCTCTTGATCTATTTCGGTATGCCGTGCGGTAGGTTGTCGCCCGCACTCGTAAATCAAATAGTCAGACTGGGAACGGTTTATTTTCCTTAAGAATGTGGCGTCGTGGCGCTATCGGGCGCCGAATTTTGCACGTTCCTTAACCCCCCTTGTTCCTTCACGTTTACTTCCTTTTTGCCATTCGAACCTCTGCCCACCGTTCCCTCCCGCCGTCCGGCGAAACGTGTATCTGATCCGCGATGTTTCAGCGCGAAGAGCGCAGAACGAATCCGATTAATCGAGAGAAAGAGAGATTGAACGTTCACCGGAATTACGGTATCGAGGAACGAACGTCGGGATTTTGTCGGGAGAAAGCGAATTAGATACACTGGAAAGGTAATCTATTATTTTCTCCATTAACCGAGAAACATTGATTTCCTCGGAAGATATTCTACTCGATTATCGCCGCTTTAATCTGCGATAATAACTTTTCTCCGTTCCCTCTGATCCCCCCATAAAGAGATCAATATCTCGGTTTTTTTTTTCTTTTACAATAAAGTTCATTTACGAGGCTTCGGAGGGAGCGGTATCCAAAGCCTTACATGTACCACCTGACACTTATCGTCGCTTATTTTGGTCCCGATATAAAGAGTAACGTGTATTGTCGGAGCACGCAATGCGAGTATCAATACCATCGAAGCCTTGTCAAAATTTCTGAAAAATCGTGCCGTCGACGATCGAGCGCTCGAAGCTAAAGTTCATTGTACTTATAAAATTGATCACTTTGCGGTAACCCTGAAGCTTCGCGGCGAGTACTACTTCTGTCGATTGTCCGAGACGCGGCTCCCTCGCGAAGGCTTATGCGGGAAGGTGACAGACCACCGTGAGCGTGAAACTGTAACCCAATAACCGTAGCCAGTGTTTCTCAATTTCTGAGAAGCGTCGATTATGCCAATTAATCATCCCAGCCGTTACCACCGATCGATAACGTTAGATCGTTAGATTATCTTTTTCTTCCATTTCCTACGATTCAATTTGCATTTTCGTTTATCTGAAATATTTCCCCTTCGTCATACGCGCGTTCGTATCATGAATTTCATTGCAATCAGCAAAACGGAATTTCGGTTCGTTCAAGTCGGGTTTGTAATTGATACGTACTCCTGAATTAAGCGTCGCTCGATAGTCGCTGGCCTTGGTTAACTTTCATTATCTATCGACAATATTCGTATCTCGGATTCTAGATATCTCCTCTTCGATATCTAGCGAGTAAAGATACTCGTGCAGTTTACAGTAGTAATTACATTTGATACTCTTGCGTTGGATGTGTGTCGCGTTTAAGATAAAGTTTCAATACGCTCACACCTGCGGATGCATTTTTCTTTTTTTTTTATGTACATGCATGTATATACAGACATATATATATATATATTAAGTTTCTCAGCACTTTCGCAACGGTTTTCGTAGCCCGTTTCGTATTCCAGCGACAAGTTATTTCTTCTCGAAAGATACTGTTCGGAGCGCGAAACTATTCGACACGTTTATAATTGACTGCGTTTAATGTGTATGCTTCGGTCATGAAGTGCTTCAAGAATTCCCTGAAAAGAACGTATCGGGCCAGATGGAATTTCTTGAGCCGACATGACGTAGAATGCCGGACAATTTGCCACGGTACTCGAGTATTATGCCACAGACAAGAATCGGGGATCTTCTATCGCGATTAGATCGCCATTATGATTTGAAAAAAAATAAATAAAAGCAATAATACTCTCGCGCGTCTATATCTAAAATTAGCCGCGGACGGCTAATTATAGCCGACAAGTGCATTATTACTCGCGGAGCGAATATACTTTCGTTTGAGAGTTCACGGACGGTGTTTCTCGGATGCAAAGGGAACTCGTAAAAATCAATTACGTAGGAATATTCATTTTTTTTTCCTTCGCGCGGGTTCAAAGATCGTAGACTCCGATACCGCGCGTCGACGTTATTTCTATAACAATGCGCAACATTCTAAGTATGCTCGTCCGTCCCGCTCACGCAATTTATTGCCGTGCAAAGCTACCAAGGTAACAAATAAAATTCCATCGATACCCATTGCTTATTCCTGCGAGAAAGAAATGCCTCATGACGTATCGATTACGTGGTGCGCTTTAAAGCCGCGAGAGAATTATGCTCGCCAGGCCGATGCCTTCGCAACGCGTCCCATAAAACTGTCCTGTCGGAACACTCTTGTTTCTTTTGTTCCCCGCGAAAGGGGGCTATTCAGAAACGACGTTAAATCGTCGTCCTGAATCGCGCGGCGCGTACCTCTCGTATCGTACGATCGCGGGGTCGAAAGAAAGACGAGAGAGACAGACAGAGAGAGAGAGAGAGAGAGAGAGGAGAAGAAAAGAGAGGAAGGAAAAGAGAATTTAGGCACTCGGCTCGGGTGTCTCGCCGAAAGGGCCAAGGGGTGCCCCTGTAGGGTTGCCGGCTCTTCATCCCCCTTCTTCCTTTTCCACGGCCGCGACGCTTCTTCCGTATCTTTCCTTCCTCAGCTCGCACCACCGCCAACGCCACAGTTTACAGCTCCTACCCGTCGTGTCGGTGCTCCCCCTTGTATTCAGACGCCTGCATGTGTGTCGCGAAACAAGCGAAATTCGATATACATCGTTAGCCCTTGCCCTAGCCGGGAGACTGGGGTCCCTGGAAATACGAATGTACATGTATTTTTACGGCCTTTGCGAGCTTCCTCGATTAAATAATTCTGTAATGAAAGGGAAACAGGGACCGAGTAATGAATGCGCGTCGGATCTCGGAAAAATATGAACAAAGGAACCTTCGGGATGGAAGGGAATTTATATTCATCGAAATTAAAGTAGAAATTTGCCTGCTATCTGCCGCGCGACGCACATACGGAATAAATAAAGTGACACGTGCAATGAAAAATTATTTTGATTATCTTTTACAAAGATCAAGAGCAATATTATCATTTATTTTATGCAATGCCCTTCGCAAACACCTGCAACTGTTGAATATTTTATACTTAAAATTGCCACCTATCGCGCGTCACTGTGGTTCATCGATCTAAAACTTGTCCTCCGGGAAATTGCTCCATGTCCAGATTAGCCAATTCGTCGTTGAAGAGGAACGATATAATTTCCAAGAACCTTGGAATTTTGTTACAACGGGATCTCGGGTGTACTTTATCGCGGCATTTAAATGCACTGTAAAATGATAACTATTGCAAATCGTGTTCCCTCTCTTTGGCAGCAAGCGCAGGTGGATTACATTTTACCATCGAGCCGCAGGATGTGGTGGTCGAGCAAGGGGGTCCGGCTAGATTGGACTGCGAGGCAAAAAGTGTCTTCGGGGAGCCTAGTATACAGTGGCGAACCGACGATGGTCAACCGATTACGTTTATCGGGGACAGTTATCGGTGAGAATTACCCGTTCCCTTTCGTCGACAGGTTACACGGAATTATGCGCATCACTGACATTTCCCAACATTTTCTCATTTCTTTGGGTTCTTGTAGATCTCAGCTAGCGAATGGATCCTTGTACATAAATAGCGTTTACAGCAGTAGTACAGAGCTAACTGGGAGCTATCAATGTCTAGCATCGATAGATAATGTCGGGGCTATTGTCTCGCGACCAGCTACGATTAAACTTGCAAGTTAGTACTTAGATCTAGCGATTAGTTTTACGTCCCAAAAAATGTGAGATTCCGGTTAGATATAAGAGCGACGTTGGGGGCTTTCAATACTATCGGGAGATTCGTTTCGAAGGTTTGCCAGGATTTGAAAGGGAACCTCAAGACACGATGGTTTATCCAGGACAAATCGCATACTTGAGCTGCACACTTCCCACATCTTCCAGTTTGTTAGAGATACAATGGTTAAAGGACGAGCATCCATTGATACTGGACGACAGTCGAATGACAATTTTACCATCAGGTATGACACCTTCGAGCGATACTTAATAATCGTAGTATCGCGGTGAATTTCGCTAATTATTATTTTTTACGTCCGGATGTAGGTGCGTTGGAAATCGATGACGTTAACGTACAGGATATAGGGTCGTACAGGTGTAATGCCACTGGTTACGGACAATACAGGCTCAGTAACAAAGCACAATTAGCGTTATTGACGAGCGATATTGGTTGGTACCCCATTTCTCTCGATCGAAGTTAATTGAGTTGCGGATCAAAGCACCCCGCCGCTAGAAGCACTTGTTCTAACCTCGTAATCTTGTGTATTAGATCAAGAAAATACGGCACCAGTTTTCATTGCAAGGCCCTCGCAACAAGTGGCTGTCGAAGGAGCCACGGTTACCCTTGAATGCGCTGCCAATGGCTATCCAAAACCAGCGATACTTTGGCTGAAGGATGGGGTTGCCATTGATTTGGCATCTCTTGACTCTAGGTGCGCAGAAGTACATCTATCTTCGAATAGGAAGATCTTTCCAACTTGAGTGTACCACAGTCAGTAAAATACTGAGCCTAAATTATTCCTCTTTCTTTTTTTATTACCTAGGTACCACCAAGTTGCCGCGTCCAGTCTTGTAATTACTAACGTTCAAGAAGTGGATGATGGTTCTTACCAATGTCGCGCGGAGAACGAGGTCGAAACTTTGGATGCGGTCGTTGAATTAATTGTCCAAGGTATTTCGTCGTTGCTATCCGCGAACGATGATTCTTATTGTCGTATATTTTGTGCCATACATCCCGGCATGGACCAACGTGTCTTTGTACTACATTTTTAGTTCCACCGAGATTTATAAAAATGCCGGAAGATAAAGTAGCTAGCGAGAATCAGGATCTTGAGTTTGAGTGTGAGATCTACGGAAAGCCCGAGCCAAAAGTAACGTGGTTAAAAAATGGCGAACGTATTACGTTAAGTGCATATTGGCAAATCGTTAATGGGTACGCTTATTAGATATAAAATTGTTACACAAACTAAGTGGTAATGCGTATAATTTTTGGGTGATAAATCTCTTATTTGATTATTTCCAGCTATAATCTTAGAATCAACGGCTTATTACCTATAGACGCTGGCATATTTCAATGCATAGGAATTAATCCCGCTGGAAGTATACAAGCGGCAGCTCGCCTAACGATTAATCAGCCTAGTGAGTTTCTATTATTCTAGTAACAGATGTTTGTATGAAACTTTTATGTGTCCCAGTATATTTATGTTTAGTACGTTAAAATGTTTATTTCTCGCATACGATTCTTATTTTACTACGTTACTGTACTTAGCTATAATTTAAATAATTTTGTTTCCCTAATCGTACACATATCCCATTTCGCAATTTGTTTTCGTTTGCAAGTTTAATTTTATCTTCATTTCTTTTTCTTTCTCCACTTACGTTTCCTCCTCGTTAACTGTGATGCATGCTAACAATTACGTCCAGGAAAAGCGAATCTCCACAAGACAACTACCCCGAAAACTGCCCCGAAAAAAAAGCTGCTGTTGCACCGTCAGTTGTATAATAAGACTTGGCAGCATCCGAGTACCCTTTTAGGTCATACGCTATCCGCATTAACGCCGAATCCTCCGCTTTCCATTAGTCCTTCCGACGATCCCGCGGATTTCCCCGGTGTAGTTAGGCTTCCCAATTCCCTTTACGATCCGGAGTCCCATTTTGTAGATGACACGGACAGTCTGGAGTCGATAGAGGGAAGCGTACCGTCAGCACCAAGGAATTTGAGTCTCGTTATTAATACGGCGAGATTCGTGACTTTACGATGGGAAGAGCCTGAAAATACAAATGGAGATATTCTAAATTATTATTTTTACTACAAGCAGGAAGGTGTTCAAAGGTGATGAATCTCTTTGTAACCAACGACGCGCAACCTTGTGTATTCTCATTGTAAACTCATTTGATATTACAGGGAAAGAGTCGTTAATACGCAGCAAAAATTAGAGGCAATGATAAGTGGCTTGCAACCGAGTATGACCTACCAGTTTCGAGTGGTTGCTGTAAACGCAAGAGGTCCTGGCATTTCTAGCGAAGTGTTAGAAGTCACCACGCTCACGGAGGTCTGTTGCGAAATTTTGCGAATGAAATATTGCCTCCGTTAATCCATCCCGATATAAAATGTCATTATTCTGGATTTTCTGATAGGCCAATGTTCCCGGTCCTCCGATGAACTTGGAAGGCCACGCTACGAGCAGCGTTAGCATTGCTTTGTCATGGGAGAAACCACAAGTTGTCAACGGGAAAATTTCTAAATATATAATTACCTTTGTAGAGGTATGCGATACCCCATATAATATCAAATATTTATCTAACGTTCGTTACGCATCGACGATCACGCCTAATGCCTTATTTACTGGTTACAGGGCGACAACGAGGAATTAACGCGCGAAACCCCTTATACCATGCACGAATTGGTAGACCTCGTGCCTTATACGGAATACAGTATTAGAATTCAAGCTGTAAATGAGAATGGCCCAGGTGCATTTACTAGAGATATCGTCGTACGGACGCATAGCGCACAACCCACCCAACCGCCGCATAATGTTACGTTAGAAGCAGCTAGTTCAACGGTTCGTGTCTCTCCGATGTTCTTTGTTACGATCCACTAAATATCACGAGTTACCTATTTTTTTGTATTCGTTAGAGTATTATAATAAGATGGGAACCACCGCTGGAAGGGCAGAACGGAATTATTACGGGATACAAAATCCGTTATCGCCGACACGATAGAAGTTTACCACCGATTACTATAACTACCGAAGGAAATCAACGCTTATATGTGCTCACTGGGCTTGAGAAGCATGTTGTTTATCAAGTCCGCATATGTGCCTTTAACGTGAACGGAACTGGACCCTGGACAGAATGGATAACGATAGAGACGTACGAGAATGATTTAGACGAGACGAGGGTGCCAAATGCGCCCAGTAACTTGAGAAGTTAGTTTCTTTCGTGTCCTTGATTCTACTCCAGGGAAATATAATGGTCTTCGCCAGAAGGTAATGTTGACTTTTAACTTTTCAGCGAAGGCAATGTCGGATTCCATATCAGTTTGGTGGAACCCACCAAAAGATCAAAGTATTAAAGTAAGAGGCTATAAGCTTGGATGGGGTAAAGGATACCCCGACGCAGAGATCCGTATTCTCGATGGAAAGCAACGTTATTTTTCGATAGAACAATTAGGTGAGTATATTGATCTTATTATTCCCCGTATCTCGTAAATGATTAACATTGCATTTCTGTACGATGTCCTTAGAGCCAACAATGGAGTACGTTATAACTCTGAGAGCAATGAACAATCAAGGTGATGGTCAGCCAGCATATGCGAACGTAAGGACCACTGAACGATCTGTCTCCGAATTTGCCGTGCCTTTGATACCACCGGTTGGTCTCAAAGCTGCCGTTCTCTCAGATACCACCGTTGTATTATACTGGACTGACACAACTTTATCAAAAACACAAGTACGCGCATCTTAGAAAATTTCTGCACGGTGCACTTTATTAATAAATGGCCATACGTAACGGATAATATTTTTTCAGTTTGTGACGGACAATCGGTATTACGTAGTGCGTTACACGTCGCATCATCACAGCAGTAGTCCTCGATATAAATATCACAACGCCACTGATCTTAATTGCATGATAAACGACTTAAAACCGAACACGCTCTACGAATTCACAGTTAAACTTGTCAAGGTAGTAGATAGCGACTTACCAAAGAATGCTGATCGAATATAGTGTCAGTTTAAAAGTTCATCGTTTATTATAAATTCTCCAGGGAAGGCGCGAATCACCGTGGAGTATGGTAGTCTTGAATCAAACTCAGGAGGCTGCTCCGAGTTCCGCCCCAAGGGATTTGATTATTCAAACTGTCGAAGATCGACCGACATCTGTTTTATTGCGATGGCAACCCCCCAAGCAGCCCAATGGACCAATTACAGGTTTCTACAGTGACATATTGTTGGACAGTACGTTTAAAGCTAAGGCCAATGGTTAATAAAGTTTCTTTCAGGGTATATTATATTTTACTCTACCGATAACACAAAGTGGGATCGTGATTGGTTAATTGAAGCTGTTATCGGCGATAAAACGGAGTATATAGTGAAAACTCTTCAACCAAGCACAACTTACTATTTCAAGATTCAAGCCCGTAACTCAAAAGGATACGGTCCTTTCTCGACGACCGTTCCGTTTAAAACACCCCAGAGTAAATATCCAATTTTTATGTATGAAAGAAAGACAATTGCACGCCCTTAATGTTGGTTTTTTGAAAATGTTTAGTACGTTGTCAAGTAAATAAGTACTATCCACGTCGACTAATTCTTCCGTTTACCTCTCTACATTGTCTGTACCATATCGGTGTGTTAATTGTTATGTTTATTTTTTTATTTCTGTGCTAGGCAATGGCATGGATGTCTATGATGAATTGCATGGTCGAGGTAAGATACTTTCTTCTCTAGCTTTATTCCTCACTATCCCGGCCAAGCATGTTCCTTAGAATAGCGAATGGTAATGTAACGTGACATACGTATCAAATTCGTATATAGGTTCATTGTTTATTGTTATGCGAGTAGCCTGAGTGTGTGGAAAATATCCAAAAAATGCTCGAGCGATTGAACCATTTTACAGATGGACGTGGTCTTTCTAATATACTGATCTACATCATCGTGGGTTGCTCCATCGTTGTAATTACCGGCGTGGCAGTCGTTGTCGTTGTAATGTGCTGTAAGCGAAGTCCAGACACGCCTGATCGAAAGAAAGGGTATGCTCTATTAAAATATTTCCGTACTTTATTGATTTTCCCACAAAATTCGTTTTATTCCGAAATTTTATCGAATTCATAACTTGTAGCTACATGAAAGATGCAAGTCAAAAGACGAATATCAAGCCGCCAGACTTGTGGATACATCACGATCAAATGGAGCTTAAAGCTCTCGAAAAGTCGTCGATAAACGGCGAGGCATCAACGAGCGGTGTAGCTAGCAACACATTACCCAGATCGGGTAATCAGGAGTACAATCAGGAGACTGTACATGGAAATTCCAGCTCCCTGGACAAGCGTACTTACGTGCCAAGTTACATGGGTAAATATAGCGAATATGCGGAAAATCAGTACACTTAAACATAACAAACACAACTTCACAAACTTTCGTTGGCATAATTCTATTCTTTGTATCGTATTTCGTTTAATTGTACGAGCCCGAATAACGTTACTTGTTCTTCATCGCTAGCAATACAGTTTTAATGATTTCGTATCTCTTTCTTTTATTTCGTTTGGTGTTATCCTGATTTCTGGTATTCGGTTTTTGTTCGTTCGTTCGATACTAGGTAACACTGATGAGAAGTGCTCGACCCTGAGCAGGCAGCATAGTCGAGGGAGCCACAAACCTAAACTCATTACACTACCCGTTGACAGTGCACCTTTACATCAACGTAAGTAACAACACGATCGTCATCTACAAAGGAATGGAAAAATTTCACCCTTTACGTATCCGTAGCGACTTTTTGTTCTGGCGCAACAAGTGCTAATTAAAAAAGACACAACATAATTCACGAGTTATTTAGCGGTAGTTTCGTAAGCTGGTGAGAAAGTACTTACTTTATTACAGCTATAGCCACCGCTACCCCAATCGTAAATACCAGTATGTCGCAGCCAACGATTCATAGTTCGTGCAGCGATACACCATCCGTGAGACAAAACTACCCTCGGACAGTGGCGCAATATAGTTTAAGTCGAGCACACATTACATTAGAACCAACGCCGGAATCGAGTCCAGACTCTTGTAATATTTCGAGCTCTTACGACCCATTGCAGAATCAAGTAAGATTTGCCTAACGCTACCAATTTACATTTCGAGTTACGAACGGTATCGCGCCTTAACAAATAATATTTCTTTTCAGCAATTATCATATGGCGCGAGCGGGCAACCGTACAGCGGAAGTGCTCAATATGCCCCGGGCCATTATGGTAATAGTAATCAGCCGTCGAGTAGCGGTGGCGGGTTGGAAGCCAGTGGTAGTAAAAGATTGCAAGGGCACCCGCTAAAAAGTTTTAGCGTGCCAGCACCACCGCCGCAATCTGCACCTTCGACACCAGCTCAACAAAAACACGGTAGTTAGCCTTATTTCACTCTTTTTTGTTTGCTGTTGTTCATCATGTAGTGTAATTTAAGTAATATTTTTTCTTTTTCTTACGCAGTGTCGCAAGTAACCGTCAGACCGACAATATCCGGTAGCCCGTACAAGAAGCCCCAGGGCTCTGCGTCGCAATTATCAAAGAACCGTTTGGCCTCGGTTTCAAATCCGGCGCACACTTCAGAAGAGATCGAACGGTTGAAGGTAATTCGGGTCCATCTACATATACTTGATGTTTTTGATGATACTAAACACATTAGAACACTTTTTGCCTGCCATGGTTTTACGTTAATGCGTATTATCCTAAATATCCAAACTTAACAATACTCGAATTAATAACATTCTGAATATAAAGTTCTAAGATGTTCTTAACTTTTCCACAGCCATCCTACAGTACGGAAGAATTGAACCAGGAGATGGCCAATTTGGAAGGTCTTATGAAAGATCTAAACGCCATAACAGCATCGGAGTTTGAGTGCTAGAGCAGGTTCCTAAATCTTGTGCCATCTCAATTCAATAGACTGCAGCTATACATTGCAGCTATACGTTCGACTGCAGCTATACATTCTCAATGTTAGTACCCGAGAGATAAAAGTTATTTACCGATCGCGCTATGCATCGAATCGTTTTCTTTTCTTTTTATTTACGAAGTGCATTTCTCGGTACTCGAAAACAAATCTAAAATCGGCTGCGCATCATCGAATAAGCGCCGATGAACGGCGTAAGATGACGAACGATCGATGTAATCGATTCGAGATTTAGATATTATTGTCCCGGTGATACGATTAATTGGACTAAAACATTTCTCCTAGTCAATGTGCTTTTCCTCCGGTACTAACGTTGCTTTCTTCGGGTAAAAACTCAAAGTATACTGTCAATATATTTTGACACTGCCACGCCCACGTAGTGAACTTATATTTCTCAAGTACGCAAGTGTTGTATCATGGTTTTGGAAGTGTCGAAGGGAAGGGACTAATGGACGTCTAAATAGGAACCGATATACGGTGTACTTGTGTGTGAAGTTGCACGCGGCGTGTGCACAACGCCAAGCGAACACTGATAAGTCTGAATTCTATCGCAGCTCCTCCTCTACATTTAAGGACACGTAAAAGTAGTAACTTTGTGATGCCACGACAAAGGGAAACGATTTTACCGTTTCTCGAGCATTCACGGGAAAGTTAAAGATAATCGCATCTTTGGACTTCGCTCGTGTATTTGTTCGAAATCACGATCTTGCCTAATGAAACAAGAAATGATACCATGTGTAAACGAAAAGCTCGCACGCTCTTTGCTACGGTTCTGTAGTTCGTATTCGAACGACTACGTACACGCACCGATGCTGACGAATTCCATACTTTCGTTCGGGATGGCGAGAGCGCGTGGGTGTTTTAATCGAAGAATTTACGGTCTGAAGTATAAGACGGACAATGTAACTATTTTTTATACTTTTCTATCCGTCGAAATCTTTTTGATAACACTTTTTACTCCGACACAGTACAGGTTTTATATTATACACCATTTGGACAACATATTCGGTTTGGTACACGCGGTAGTTGATTCGGTATCGATCCATTTCGCATAAAAACAAATCATCGATGCTTTTCGTTAATGTGCACAAGCCATTTTTGCAATTATACTGCGAATTTCCTATGATTTTATGGATTCCATTCGATAGACTGTAATTTTCCCTTTTGCGCTGCAAGGACCGTAAGGTATTTGATACTGTTTTCGACGGCCTTAAGACGTACGTATTAAGTTGCCTTGTGTACTCAATGGCTTCGGTAGCTTGCTAAGGAATTCCGTTGCATTTACGAGACGACCTATACACTTATAGTCATCTCGATGCGACAACGTAGTATTACGATCTCGTCGAGAAATATTATTTTAGAATTAACGACAACATCGAGTGTGGATATTGCGATGGGCTGTATAGTATACGAAAGACAGTGTTTGGAAATTGAACGCGGGTTGTCGTAAACATGTGTATCGATACGTGGTCAAATCCTATGGAAAACAACGATGATAATTTCGCTCTCGCGTTTATATATATATATATATATATATATATATATATATATATATATATATATATATATATATATATCGTTTCGGCACTTGATTTCAGCGTCCAATTAATAGCATAGATTGAATTCAGGGGTCGCTTTTGCAGAATATCTTTTAAGGAGTATAAACGAGTATGAAATGTTTCAGAATATTAAGAACAAGTTTGAAGTACAATTTTATTTAATGATAGTAATGAGCAGTAATACATCTTTTCCATGTTTGTCGTCATATACATTTCCCTTCAGTGCTAAGGATTTGCTACGTAATTTTTACACGCTTTTCGCTGCTATCTGGAAGTCTCTATGATATCGATAAAAGGGATTCTAATGAGCGAAGTAGTATAACTACAAAAAGAACACAGCAAAGCAATGACGCTTGTAGAATTCCTCAATGTCCCGCATCCAACGTAACCAGTTTTGTATTTTCATAATACTTGGGTATATCGTACAAAAGCCTCACATTCAAGGGACAACGCACCAAGAATATTCCCGATGTGGCAGAGATCGAATATGAACATAGTACAAAAAGCAATATGTGATACTCCTTTTAAAAATAACATCGGTGAAGGTTGACGAAGATCATCAGCTTTATAATATCGGGATTGAGGGAGAACGGGAAAGAGAAAGAGAGTATCGCATATTACTCGTTGGAGTATTCAGTGCTACACGGGAAGATACACGACTTAGTTTGAGCCACAGGAAAACCTAACGAGTTAGTTTGTCGTTGGCTTAGTTCGGTTAATATAACGCGATTAATATATAAGGACACTGACATTCGACCAGGTACGAATTACATTTATTCCCTCGATTTCATTTTTTCGTACGTAGTCTCACGCGATAACGATCGATATGCAATTTCAACAATATGTATTTCTTAAAACAATGAAAGAGAAAATTTTCGAAACGCTTTGCGAACATTTAGATTCGTTTGAAAGTCTGAAATATTTTATATACTTTTACCATCGGCGAGGGGGAAAACAGGATAGTGCGAGCTATACCGATAAAAGGAACGGCTTGTACAATAAAGTACATATGTATATGTAATATATATATATATTTGAAATTTGTAACTATTGCGCTGTTACGAAAAGGCGATATAAGGCACTCTTAATTGAAAACGGTCCTACGAAAGGGCCTGCAAAAATATTTTACCACAAAAGTATAGTAGCATAGTTATATATAGTATATATTTATCTATATACGAGTAATATTATTTATTGATTTTTACGTATGCTGGGAATATCGAGTATAAACGAATGTTCACGTGACGCTAGAGGCTGGTTGCTTTTTAATCATTTTTCACACCGGTACCGTCGTAATCATCGCTGTCATTATCACCGTCATTATCATCCAACTAACCGCCATCGTTATCGCCTATCACCTTCATCATCATTATTCTTATTCTCTTTGATCAACGATCCATCGTTTACTAGGATTAATATCGACATTCGACGATAATCAAGACTAAAATTACAGGCAACTGATGTACATAATGAAAAAAAATGAATACTGCCCCTTTATAAAATAATTAAGTATTTATATATACATATGTGTATATATATATATATATATATAAATAAATATATATATATATATATATATATATACATATACATACATACATACATATATATAGCCATTATCGAATATCATTATTATATTTGTACGATACATATAAGACAGCCATCTCCAATGAAAACATTCATAACAAGTGTGTGATAATATTTGTAAAACTTGATATTCAATAAACAATCTTATGTTCTTTACAAATCACGCTTGACTCTACTCGCCAACAGTTTTTAAATCCGGACCTGTGAGCGATAGCCACTTTATTTGTTCAATAATCAGTTCCAAGTGATAGTAGATTTTTCTTTGCGAACGATTTCAAGCGCGTCCAAATCATAACTGACAATGAGTGAAATAATTAACTACAAATCAGTTGCATCAAATTTCGTGGCATATGAACAATTGATAAAAATTGATAACATTTGTTCAGCGAAGACGCGTGAAAAACAGTGGTAAAGCCATACTGGTGTAAGTCAAGTTTCTATTTTTACTCACACACGCCACTACTCTGATCTTCAAACTCTGAAAGTATCGTCCACCTTTTACAGTGATCCCTCCGAGAGGCTGAGAGTCAAAGAGGCGCGCGTCAAGAAAAATACAAACTCGACTCGCACCACTATCAATTACTCTCGATTTAGTGGATTCAAACGTTCGCGCCATCGCGCGGATAGCTCCACCACGCGGCGAAAACTGGAAGCGCGGCAGGTTGGTGGGGGCGGCGGTTAGTATCGAAACCGTAGTACAGATAGCGTCACCGGTCACTTCGTGCACGTTCAAAAAAAAGGCAAAGGACAACAATACGCGTCGAGTGCGGTGAAAAATTTCGGTGAAATGGTGGAGTTGTGTCGTGGGTATATTTAGAATCAGGTGAGCAGTTTAATCGTTAATTAACGCACCGTTAACCTCGCCGCGGCGCGGATCGATGTTGTGCAGCGGCGGCAGCGATTTCGATGCGATCTCGTTTTCCCCACCGTCGCGATCGTCGTTCCTCGCACACCTCGATTCGGTGAGAAATATTTTCCTAATACCACTAGGTGTCTCTCGGTTTAATAAGCCCCGTCAAATCCTCGTGGATTTCGGGAATGTCGGGTTCGTCGTTCCCCCCCCCCCCCCCGCGCACGAATCTCCGATAAAATCATCCTCTTTTCGCTACGACGAGGTACTCCATGTTCTTTCGTTCGTCACGATTTAATCTCGGCGAATCATAACCTCTCTGTGCGCGCTCCACGCATCGTTAGCACTCGTCAATTATTTTCAACCAGCGGCAAACACGATCGTCGGACAGGTACATACAAAGCCCGTGCACAAGCAATACCGACGCCAGGGGAGCCTGTAGTCGTGCACGGAGGTGAAACCCTTAATTCGTCCTCGCTTTATATTTAAAAAGGAAAGAGAAGGGCCGCGGATAGCGTGCAAAGTTTATTATAGTACACGACTAAAAATGCACCGTGTAACGAAACGGTATCGTTGCCTCGGTCGTCTAGCGTTTAATCGGCCGTACCTTATCTTTTTGTTTCACCCCTCGTGACAGAGGAGATTGGCTGAGATTTCTGTAATTAGTACCGAAGGATCGGTGCTTATGAGTAAACGAGCCTGTATCGTCCCCTCGCCCCCCCCCCCCCCCCCCCCTTCTATCCCATCCCCCGTCTTCATTGACGTCCGTGCACGCTTTTTTTAATCTCAACTTTTAATTATACCGTGAGCGAGGATGACGCTCGGTACGATGCTTAATATAATTTTACGAATATTCTAACCTGGGGATCGATACGCACCCGGGATGTCTACGTAAAATGTTTACCCTGGTTTTTTTTTCTACTGGATTTCGCGGCAAGTATGTAACACGTGGTTTCCTATGCTACTGTCTGACAAGTCAGAGACAGTCGCCGCGTGCTGTTTAATAGAAAATGTGCGTATAATAGGCAAGATTCTTCGCGCAAATGTAATTACTCTTTTCTCGTATTCCATTGGAGATGACGGGAGGATCTCGTTATTATTTCTACTCTAACACCACTTATCACATACGGTATATCGAAGTGCGTTATTATCATTATCCTAGGCTTTTTTTTCAGACCTACGTAAATACATTTTGCGGCGTAAATAAATCTTTCTCGTAATCTGTTGCGATCTCTTCTCCAAACATTCATTCGGTTTGTGCTTGAACTAAAATCTGTCGAATACCCGGAAGCTGAAACTCGATACAATTTCGTTTCCTTAAAGTCCGAAAGACGTTCCCTCCCACTCGAAGCCAAATTTTCACGGTGGCTTTATGCCCCCGCTCCCCTCCTCCCCCGCCCACCATGATCCAGCCTCTATTGATTGCTCTACCGCACTACTGCCCTACTTTTATGGCTTTACCCCACCCCTTCTATGCCCCCCCCCCACCCCTCACCCCCGCAAGCCGCTACGTACGACCCCTTCTACTTCACCCCTCCGACGTGTATCAAAGCCGTAGAACGCGTTCTGCCTACCGAAAGTGCTCTTTCCGCTGCAACTGGCATGCGGAAACGTATCCTTGCCAGGATTTCAGCTGTTCCCCGAATCCGCGCGATTCAACGAATCGAGAACTCCGAAATTCTGGTGCGAATCAGGTTGCGGTTTTACGGGGCTGAAGGGAGATCCGTTGATCGTTTTGCAGTTCCGTAGCATCCTCGACGGGCTTTAATTTTGATATACAAAAGGATTTAATATACCGAACGATTTCAATGGGAGAAATTTCAATATTATTTCTACCATGGTTTTGTGTATATCGATTTCGACCGCAACGTATTTTAGACCCAGAATGAGATCGGAGGAAAAGATAACACATAATTAATTTAACAACGATTACAGGGGAGGTAAACAAATTTAATTGAGGAAATACGATTAAACTAATGTTAACTTTAGCGAAAAATTCAAAAATAGTGTTGATATCAATATTAAGTATAATTCGAAGAAGGGTGCGATGATTATTAAATCCGCTTGAACTCTGGCGCATATTAATAATTCCCAGAGAGCGTTGAATGTATTGACTCACTGCTGTGTTAATTAATGAAATTGAACTTCCAAAAGTATTTCGTTAGTTAGACTCTTACTGTACCGATAAGACGTAAGTAAGTGATATTGGATCAAATGCTTGATGGATCTTCCTCATTATCGTTTCTCATTGAAATGTACAAATATTCAATAGCCCAATAGATATTTACGGTATAATTGAAGAGTTCGCGTCGCGATGATTAATTTTCTATCGCATACACGTTTAGCACCTAACACCCGACATACCGGCGATATCCCTCGGGTTACGATAAAAAAGACATTAGATCGGGACAACTCGCGGCGGAAGGCACGTGAATTTCGTAAAACGGGTCCGTGCATTCGAGAGCCACAAATCGCGGAGTCGGTCATAAATTGCGAAACCTTCCCCGCGTCCATAAATCGCCCCCGTAATATTATGCACTGCCGGTATGCGGATCGGGGGTAGAAGTGTGTTCACGTGCGTGTGCGCGTTTATGCCCGCTTGTCACATGTGTATGCACTGTTGCGTGCACGAGGATCAAGGCTGCACGTGGTGCAAGTTTATTTTTGAAGACCCCGTAAAGCAACGGTAGTTTCAAAGGAACAAGGCTCTTTTTTTTCTATCGTCTTGCGTGCAGCCTCGAGGGATATTTATACGTTTTTTTCCGTTTCCCACCTTGCGAAAGCTGAAAACGTCACGTGGCAATGGACAAGTACGTTAGGATAGCGAGCATACCCCCCTTTTTTTTTCTTTTTTAGGTCGAGTGATTGCTAATTAGTCGGCTTTCCGACTGGTTGGTTACTCGACGAAGTAAAAATGATTTCCTCGTTCCAAATACGGTGCGAGCGACAAAAACCATCCCCATAGAACGTTCACCGTGTCTCCGGGGATCGGTATCGGCTGGGCGGTGGACTCGAGAGAATATACTGATCTTTTTTTAGTTTATCGAACTTGGACAGCTTCGACTCGCCAGACGTTTCTCCTCTTTGTTTATTCAACCGTTCGAGGCGCGCGATGGTTCTTCCGGCTTAAATTATTATCGAGCCACGTAGATGGTAGCCGTTTATTCAAAGTTTCGGAGAGAATTGCTTGATTCTGATTCTCGTCGGGAACCTCTTTTTGATACGCTCCGTTTTTTTTTGCATCTCCGAGGGAAGTGGCTCGATTCCGCCCTAATGGCTCGTAAAACTGTTTTACGTCCCTTCGTGTCTCGTTAAAACTTCTGTTCGACTCTGCTCCTCGTGGTTCTGGGTCGCGAGGATCGTTTTGAGGGAGGATATTTTTTTTGCTCGTTCGGGAAGGTAATAATTTCTGCAGTGAGGTAGGTCGGCGCGAAGTCAGACGACCGTTTGGCAGCGAGGAAAGTTGTGTAACAAGTAATAACCGGTCACACGCGTTTATCCTCCTCGAGTAGTAACGAGCAGTCTTAATCGGACAAAGCGACAATTGCGCTTCTAGTATCACCTTTTATCAATTTTATTCCCAAGCAATTTTCAACTGTACCAATAAAAAATCGGTACAGCAAGCTTTTATCAATTACACGGAGTGCGCGCGAAAGACCTTTATAATTTCAAACGTTCGCGGGAAATTTATTAAAAAAACTTGCGTTGCTCGTGATTTTCGTGTACTAGAAACAAAAAAAAACGGACAGTGCGTTCCGCGATACATCTGGTTTAAAACTTTCATCTCGTTCTGCCTACATCGTAACCCGAAGTTGGTTAGTAAAGTTCCTATAATCGATAAAGGTTGTAAAAGTCTCGGGTACACTCTGCACTCGGACAAAGTCCGTGGAATTCAGTATTTCTCCAATGTGTACGAAGACCCATTGGAGATTGAGTCGAACAGCTATGTCGTCGCAAATGAAATTATAAAAATAAATATCCCTAAACTACTCGTGGGTAGACTTATTTAATTCAAACACAAGTACGTTTCAAAGTTCAAAATTCCAGTTCAGCCGTATTAACTTTATACAACGAAGTCTTGCGCGAAATAATGAATATTAATAATCGAGATACTCCACCCCCATATCAAAAGCCAATCGCACGGTCGTCCGAGTGACCTCAATTCCGAACTTCGTCTCCCGGTGAATCAACTTCCACGAACCAGGTTTTGTTCCCCCGCCTCCGTCGACATCTAAACGATGATGCATAACAACCGCGATCAGGATTAAACGTCGATCAAAATCAACCATTACCGCCACGCTTCCACGCCGGGCAATCGTCGGTAGTCGGGTGTACGAGTCCTTTATCCCTCAAGGTCATCGGGAATGCGAGCAAACGAGATGACTCATGCGGGATTCGCCGAATGGTCTCACGGGCGAATCGTGGTGAAATCGATCCGTTCGTCCAGGGGTGGCTAACGACAAGACGAATTACGGTATCGCGGGGTTGCTGGAAGCGGGGAAGGGAGGGGGGCAGGGTGGGAGGGTAGGGTGGAAGGGAGGAAGGAAGGAGGAGGGGGGTCGAGAGGGCAGGTGGATCGAGGGTAGGCGTAGGTACAGGCCGATTTTTGGCCCCGCACGCGAATCGCTCTTCATCCTTCGCGAGAATCCCAGGTCGAACGGGTCACGCCAACGGATGCACGCTTTTAATGCGGCATCGTACACGTGCGCCCCTGAAGAAGGTACCGTTAACCTTCTTTCGGTGAATCCACCCCCCGCCCCTCCGCGAGCATGGAGATTCGATCGAAGTTACCCCGATTCGAGGTGAAGGTCAAGTTCGCTACTTGTGCCCGGCCTATCTCGATGATTCCGCGCGTCGTTTCTAACTCTCTCGGGGGACAGGGAGAACAATTGAATCGGCGAGGATAAGAGGAACGCTGTAAGTCCAAAAATATCATTTTGAAATATTTGAGATTTGAGGGGATACCTAGTTTTAGTTTTCGTGGATCATCGATGCCCTTGTACTAATACCTGAAACATGGACTTACCGTCGGGCCACTTTAACTTTCGTCCGACGGCATAATTTGAGAAAGGTAACAGGTGGCTCACGTATAATTATACCTATGTATATAATTTTGTATCATAATTCTGAATGCAGGATTGCTTTATGTACGATAAACGGATAATATTTATATCTGCATATTACTCGAATATAAATAATGTCGATGTGCAAATAATTGAAAAGGCAAAAGTTACAATTTACTTATGCCGTCCGGCAAAGGTTAATCGTAACGTAAATATACGCATTTCCCTTTGAGCGTTTACCGTTACCATAAAATGGCTGATTTTGGACTTTTACCGTTCCTCTTCTCACCGACTCTATTTCTACCACGAACTCTCGTATTTCCGTGTAATCGTCCAACGTTATCGCTTCTTTTTTATTTCGTTTCTACTTGTTTCGATGTTAAACCATCAAGGCCGTAAGGGACGAAGCGAAGAAGCGAAACGAAATAGCGGGATGTTCATTACTTTGGCTGAAAGCAACTATATACGTACAGTTAATCGTTTGTCGAACACAATTTTATTATACGTCGTACCAGAGCGAAATCGAGGATTATATTGGGACGATAAATCCGTGTTAACGGTAATTAAGAACGGCGCGGCGGCACGATGGTAGGGTGTAATAGCAATAAACAAAAAAAAAGCGGTCTTTGGCGGACGATGGAGACTCTATATACCAGATAACGTCGCGTGGGAGGCTCATCGAGGTCCGTAAAGATAAAAACTGCCTGCAGTGGCCCCCAATCCGACGTCGGTAGCGTGTTAGAGTCCTATAAGAAACGGAATTGCTCCTGGAAGGATCCTAACTGCCATTCCCCTAATGAGCTGTTGGCTTTGCATCCTCGTACACCCACAAGCATTCCACGAATGTGCGCCGTTCCTCTATAAGCGCGACGATGTCACGTAGCATATCTTGCGCCGAACTTTATAATCCCATTTTTGATAAATTGCCGATAGAATTCTGAAAGAAGTATCCCACGAAAAATGAAGTTACCGTTTGTCCATGCAAGTTTTCGTAACGATCTCTCGTCCGTTTCGTCTAGAATCCAGAGACAAAGTCTTGTTTCGGGCCGAGTACGAGTAAGCGAAAACTAGACGTTGCATTTTTTCAGGAAAGAACGAACAGGGTTTTTTTTCTTGTCATTTTGACGTAACACGAGAAAGACTGTCTCGAGACTCGGCGCGATACTCGGATTTCATTGTCTCTGCTAATTTTGTTGACTTCGTAACTTTGCGCATCCGCTCAGAAATGGATGGATAAATGCAACGATATAGCGAAAAACATTTTCCAATCGTTCTCACGAACCATTCAATTTTTATGAGCAGTGAGGATAATTCCGGGATAAATATCGTAGGAAACAGTTGTTCCGAGGTTCTCCGACTCATTTAAAATTCTCATTGCTGTGTCACGTGACAAACAGAACGTCTCGGAAGTCCGTGTAATACGCGAGTTCCGTTGTACATGCTAATCACGTGAGGAGTACACGTGTCTATGGAACGCGGCACTGTATATCGCTGTGTCCGTGTAGTTGTACGGGAGTACATCGTTCGCTGGGTATAAATTCTGAGTCATCCTGCGGGTAAATAGGGTCACGTTACATCGTTAATTTCCTCTGTAATATCTGACATTTCGTCAGATTTACCTTGACTGTGTTTTCACGGGATTCGAAACAACGGGATCGATTTTTTTTTTTTATTAGACATCGTCGTGATTCGAAATTCGCCACGCGGTTACAGGTTTTCTTTTCTTTTTCGCTCATTGCGAGACCGGTGGGAATAATTTAGCGCGGAGGGCTCTCTGATTTTCATACCTTCCTCCAAAACCATTCGATAAATTCGCAATGATCGATGGAGGGCGATTGTGTCTTTCCATCCAGCAGCGGTGTCGGGGCCAGTCCCGCTCGGCAATTTACCGTTGTTAGACTTCGCCTGGACCGCGGTGAACGTTAAACCAATAATTATTTTATTAATTCTTTTATCGGTGGAAATAATAATCATCCAGGCAACTCTACTTTCACGATGGTTTTCAATAACTCGTTATTTACGTTTAGATTAAAAAGTTTCATGAAAGTCGGAATACCATTGCCATTACGTTTCTCGTCGTGATATTATCTCCCTCGACGTTTCGCGTTTAATTAACAGTTTTCCGTTTTTGATTCGACAACGAGGAGCGTCTTGAAAACAGGTTGTTATCCTTTAGCATCTTATTGGCTAAAGTAGCAACACCGACCGCTAATTTTGATAAGAACGGCGGGTTGACATTTCAGGGAATTGATGACAATCAGCGAAATGTCATTGGTTTGTTGGATCAGGGTCGGCGGGGAGCTAAACGGAAGAGCAAGTTGAAATACGTTCCCAAGAAATTAATAAAAGTAAAGGGCAGTCGCGCGTCATGGAATCGCGATAAGTCGCGTGTGGTTGCATTCGTCATGTTGTACGTTTTATCGTTCGCGTGCACCGGAAGTAGGGGTAAAGTTTTGATCGGTTATCGGTTAGTTGGAATTGCACGACTGTACAAAGTTATGCGCAAGGTGAAAGCTTGTAATTCTAGATACTACGTTGAATCGAGCAGCTGACGAGCGAACGAAAATTTCATCTGCTAGTAAACGAATGCGTAACATGGTTACTAATTATAATATGATTACTACACGATGGACTTGATCTCGTCTTCTTGCAATTTCAATGTTGGAAATGTTATTTTACTACAGTGATTGTTAAAATATTTAATTTTTCACAAACGAAAGAGCTGTTGTGGTACCACGGCAGTGGTCCGACAGTGGTCGGTCAGTGGTCAGACAGTGGTCTGCGTAGAAGTTTAATTAGAGTACACTCTATTGATTTTATCACGAGCGTGAGTCAAGTTCGCCAACGACGTGTAAATACTAAAAGTTTCAATAGAACACGTATACCCGTGTCACGGGAATTCCGTGATGACACTCGTGTGAATTTACAAAATACGTGAATTCCGGATTGCACGGTCTCCGACAGAAAAATTTGAATTTCACGCGTACACGTGTAATAAGCGGCTTCAGTAAATACCGAGCGACCCTCTACATTCTACGCGACGCGAAATTTAACGCAGATTCAGCCGATTAAAGGAAGCTCGATAAACAATGGAAAGTGCAGGGTCGGCGACCTTTACGGGGTGTAAAGCCACTTTTTTCGCACACTCACGTGTGTTATCTTACTTCGGTCTCGACGGTGTCTTTGCTCTAAGATCCCACGACTGTACACGGTACGCTTACAGGCTCCATGCATTTTTTAAACGATAATTGGCGTTTGTCTATGCGAATATTATAGAGCAATGTGCATTTTGAATGAGCCACATCAATGCGATACCACTGCTCGCTTCCTTCCGAGACGCCGCATTATAGTTTAAGCTCCGTACACAATTGAGCGTTATCCGAGGGTAGTGAAATACATCGGAAAAATTGTATACCATTACCGAGTTTTGGGAGACCCGTAAACAATATTATAGTTAATCGCTTAATGGATTGATGACTTACTTATATCCTCGTAACGTTATTTCGCGGTACACGCCTCTTTCCAACGAATGTTTACCATTGCAGATTTTTTTTCTGGCATCTGTGGATAGGAAGTTTCTAAATATGTACATCCAATGTAAGAATTATTTTCCCGTTAATCGAGCCCGCTCGTAAATTTCCATCGAATTCGATTGTGAGCGTAGCCTGTGGTCTGATTCGAACGAAACGCGGGTGCAATCCGCTCGTTTTCTTTCACGCATACTTCGCGAAGCTTCGGTCAACGTGAAATGCAGTAGAAAGGCTGAATAATGCAACGGCTGGTAGCAAGACGCGAAGGCTCACCGGCATCTTCTATATAAACGTAACTCGCGAACAATTTTCAACGTCAGTAAACGTCCGGCGAAGCAGCGGATTATATCACTTGTATCGCACGAGAGATCCTATTCCCCTGCGATCGTGAAGCCCGGGCGCGTGGTAAGTTCCTGCTTTCCGTCAGCTTAAATTAATGCGAGACGCGTCGCAAGTAAGTACCCGCGATTAATATAATATTAATTTGCGGCTGATAATAGGTGTAAAGGTAAGTTGCGCTAGCAGAGTGTCGGAGGTTATAAACTTTAATCCCCGAGGGTTGGGTTGATTAGCGCTCCGCTTTAACCGTGGCGAATGTATCCTCGGTATAAATGTGTACAAGTGAACGAAAGAATCTCTTCTGTATTTAATTTCATTTCTTTTATCAAATCTATAGAATAGGAATTATACCGTAATCGGTAATTATGCCACGCGATCATTTTCTCGTAGGTGAAATAATTGTTCGTTCGCTTCCTTATCCGTGTCCACTCGACACTCACTCGTATCAATGGCGCATCTATAACTGGTCCTGCGATTAATATATTTGATTATTCTATAGTCGGCAATAAGTGCACAGATATAGTAGGGAAATCGTCACGTTATAAAACATTATCCAAGAGTGTCGCGATGACTACCGTTCCAGTACAGGCGAATTTCTATTCGCCGCAAACTCAAATTAATACCAAACTCGTTGGAAACCCCGAGTTAACGTAATATATTAGCTCGTAGGGGCTAATGGGTGCGACGCGGCACCTGATCCAGGGGCGTTTGGATCACTATAGACATCCCTGAGCAATAGATATAGATTATACCGAGGACGGCACGGCCAAGGAGCCTCGGAGTGAAAATCGCTCCGGCTCGGCGTTAAAACACCCGCGTTATTTTTGGTCCAGAGGCCTACAGAGAGATATAACCTGTCAACCGCCCGAGTTTCTCTCCTTCTCCCTTCCTCTCGTACCGTTCTTTCATTGATGCTGGCGTCAGAGACTGTCCTGACGTAGACCCTGGACGCGAGCCAGAATTGACCAGGCCTCGTCGAGAACGTAGAACTCGGTGCCGGTTTTTCGTTTAAACGCGTCTCGCGTCACGTCGCACGAGGAAGTCCGGTGGAATCGACGGAGCCGTCTTTGCCGTCGCGCTGCCGTCTCTCGCGATAAAAATTACTCCTTTCTTAAATTTCCTTTCTACGCTACCGCACGATTAATCTTCGAGCCGCGTCCCATCAGTTCTTCGGGCACCCGGGCAACGAATTTAATTATGGCACGCTAAATGAATTTTCCTTTCGTGGGAATTTAACGAAACAGGGATTAAATAACGATTATTAATAATTCCCGCTCGTGCCCACGTACGTTTATTCCAAGATACGCTCTCGCGCGAGTAAAGGGAATCTCGTACGAATTCGCCGTTTACCCGGCGCGGGCAAATCAAAATAATATCCGTCGGTGTTTGGCCGCGACCGAAAGTCACGGCGAATTTTGAATTCGCTACTCGCCCCGGCGATTTCCCTCGCCGTCGCGTCGCCGGTATCTTCGGCACGCGT
The DNA here is from genome assembly GCA_933228935.1 of Pemphredon lugubris. Lineage (NCBI taxonomy): Eukaryota > Metazoa > Arthropoda > Insecta > Hymenoptera > Crabronidae > Pemphredon > Pemphredon lugubris. The sequence goes on along the minus strand of OW121817.1, from coordinate 23,540,051 downwards.
GCAAATTATGCCTCTCGTTTAATGGACTCTCCGCTGGCAAACCTGTCATGCGGCGAACGCGGAAAGGACGCGAGATGCAACTGTCGGCGGAGAGGAAGCGAAATACGAACGGTATTGATCCGAGCACGAGCCAAAACCGCTTCTCCCTATAGCTCCTTTCAATTTCAGAGCATTCTTCACGATCGCCCATCCGCGAATTTACGTCCAAATGCCGGTTATCCGGACGGAAGCACGTGTTGCTTCACCGACGTGTCTTCGCCTCTGTCGTCCGTTTGACCCATTAGTGCGTGAAGTTAAAAAGATTTCGAATTTTGTTATTTTTCCGCTTCGGTTCGACTCGGATTGACAAAAGGCGCATAATAGGTTTTCCTGTAACGGGTGTACGTTTTTGTATGAAATTGTTCGGAGCATAACTTTGGATACAGTCCACAATCGGGTTTTATAATGGTCTGGATTCAGAATTAATTACCACCAAAGTATCAGTAATAAGAAAAATTTGCAGTATTCACCGATCAGTTGAACAGTTCCGAAGGGAATGAAAAATATTATGCAACCTGCTCGAAATCCGCAACGGCGCCAAAAATGTAAATATCCGCGTTTCTTATAAGGATCGCTGTGTAGTAATGGGTTAAACGATTCCACTCGGGGAGAGGAAATAAAATCGTCTGTCGTTCAATGCTTCGACACGTTCGTAATTATCGGGACTAATTGGTCCCCTGGTTCCCCGCTTTCAGTCGTCGTTGTCGTTCGGTTCAAAGAAACAAGAACGGGGCGAGGCAAAAGGACGACGATAAATATCGTACCTTTCGCGCGAAACGTGTTCGATGAATCAAGCGCGATGAATCGTATTCGACGTGTGTCGAGAAAAATAACAAAAATTGAGTTATCGCGACGCTAAGTAAATAGCGTTCACGGGGAATCGTGGTGTAACGCTATTATTTATTTTTGTTGAATACACCACTGTGATTCTCGGCCCCTCGAACTTTACTCGCGTTCCTACCATGCACGCGATATCATAGATAAAGCCCGCTTGTGATTGAACCAAAGTTACAAGGACGACGATATACAGGGTGTCCCGCCAAAAACGGCCCACTCAATTGTCTACTCTACTCGTGACGATGCGAACACAAGTTTCATATGTATGTATCTCGAATGGTGTTGGATAAAACGAATTTCATATTTCGCCGTAAATTTTCGAACCGCACTTATGGCATACGGGGAGAATAATATCTATCGTGTTTCTATAGTATTTGAATCAAGTGTATACAAATAATTGGCGTTATTATCTGGTCATATGACGACGGGAATTATTTTTATATACTTGATTCAAATACTATGAACGGTCGATGATTAAATTCATGATTTACTAAGTGTTTCTATAGTGTAAAGAAAATCGTGGCCAACTTTGAGATTTCTGTCAAAAAAATAACAAACGAATGTTTCTTGAGGCGCGTTCGTTCTTTGCAAATCGAGCTATGTATAAAATATTTTTCGTCAAAAATAATTAGTTAGCCCGTTTTAAGTGGGGCAACCTGTATAACGTAAACCGATACCGATAATATATTTCCCCGGCAACCATTTTAGGTCGCCGTCATGCGATCAGGAATTTCTGATCGGCGGCTTCGAATCAAAATTCCGCGCGGAAATCTTTGAAATTGGGTACCGATGGCATAGACAGCGGAAATTCTGTGGGAAATTGAAATCCAATCATTTAATACTCCCAACTGTACGATGATTTACAATGGAATAAACGTAAATACCATTGTTAAAGAACGATCTGACCCGGTTCGTTTATTTCAATGAAAATACCCACCGAATTAAACGAACCAAGTAAGTAATTCTTTCGCAATAACGTTTACGCGTATTATACTATAAATACCGTGGTTGCGGGGAATATTTTTAAACGCATAAATGAGAATATTAAACGATAAGTTTCCAATTCCCCACGGAATTTCCGTTGCACGTGCGACCGGGACCCAATTTCGAAAATTTCTGTTCGGAATTTCGATCGGAAACCTCTGAACGGAAATTCCTGTCGGCACTCCGCTGGCCTTGGATCGTGCCGTCCGGTATCTTGGAATAAAGTCACGGGTCACGGTAATTGTTCATCGGTGGTGGCGTTGTAAATAGGGGCCCGGTGGAAAAGTAAGAGAGAAATTCGAGGCGAGAGATCGACGGACGTCCGCGTAAAGGGCTTATCCACGAACACGTGGCTTTGACCGCGGTTTTAACGGGGGCATCTAATTTATCGGTTCAAAAAAATTGATTTCTTTAACCCTAGAACTACTTCTGTAACACGCGACACTTCTGGGGTCCGTGGGGATCACGCAATGATTAAAATTTTTTATTTAAATGATTTAAATGATTCAAATTAAAGCAGATTGAAAATACGTTTCTACAAACTGAAGTATGCTCAGTCACGTAGAAGTTCGCGTAGAATAATATTTATTAGAAATAAATGAAACGCACAGAAAATATAATTGAAAAATGAAAAAACAACCGTTGGGCGGTCCATCGCGCGAGCGGTTCAAATATCGCCGTACGGGGAAGATGGCAAATTTTCCTGAAGCAAGTATCCAAATGACAATAAAATATATTTGAAAATATATTTAAAGGCAGGAAACACCAGAGTTACAGGGTTGCAAAGAAGATAATTATTTTGTAGTCCGTACTGACCCCATAAGTAGTACTAGGGTTAAACGTGGGTCTAAATCGAAAGTAGAATTTCCAGAGAATCCGGTAAATGCGCGATTGAGATGTACGCGCGTACATACATACGTACGTATGCACGTCCGTCGATGGATACGTGGGCAGTCCTCGGGGCGTTCGTAGTCTTGAAAATATTTTCATTATAAATAGTCGATCGTGCGGCGCGGAAGCCGTTGTCGGTGGTTTCACGGCACCTGAACGAGCGTTCCTCGAGACAAGCGCCTCCGCGTCTAGCGCGTTTGTCGTTGAGAAAATCTTCGTGGGCGAGAGCACCCTGATGAGATTACTGCCCGGTATTTTTCTCGGCCCTTTCCCTCGACGTTTATTGCCAGCCACGAGGCAACTCAGGACGACTTTGCTTTATCTTGTTTCCCGGCGCGATAGTCCGCGGGGACGAGAAATATATTGACACCTCACGCCTTCCGTGTTATCGTCCGTTACGGTTACGCGGGTCTAACCCGTTATGGGGCGGTCTCGCCGCGTAAGCCCTTTCTTTTGCAACGCGATTTTTCGAACCATTTGAATCGATACTTTAAAATAAATATTACGATGCACGTTTTGGGTCCAATTTTTGTTCCTAGATGATCGATCGTCGAGACCGATTATAAATGAATATAAATTATTAAATTTCATGGAATTTTGACAGCTTGGTAATCGAATTGACAACCGAGAGTGATATTATCGCGAAGGTCAGAAAGTTTGTTCGGATTATGAATTTGTTGCTCGATCTGTCGTAGTATATTGTAACAATGATTCGATCAATTTCCGTGGTCAGTGGTGTTAACGAAAGGGGATTCAATTACGTTCGATCGATTGTTGTAGCGTTAATTAACTACAATCCCTGTTTTCCACTCAAAATAATCTTAACCGGCCTTCAAATTTTTGAAATAACTCCGTTATTTCTGAAGGAACTCGTTCGAACGCGTTCTCTTTTTCATCTCACAGCTCGGAACAGATATTGGCAATTCTTGGGGAATAATAGAAATCCGCTAGCGGTCGTTTTATTTTCCGCGAAATACCTCGATGATAACGAGGACCCAGTACGTAAGTAAATTGAAATATTGATCAAGATTCGAGTTACACGATTTCTGTGCCGCGTAGATTTACTTCCTACAACGTTCGAGAATTTTTCCCCGCGAGAATGTGCGAAGAGGAAAACGCTGCTTCCTGAAAAATGAATTCTTTTCTAATCGCGTTCATCTATCCCCAGGCTGACTATACAAAGCTATCATCTTTGCGTCGATCTTCCGCCGATGCGAATGCATAATCGATGTCTCGACCAGCTGATTCACGCTTCACGCGAATCCGAGATACGTAGTTGAGAAAAATTGTGGTTCCTGGGAGAAAATCGCGACGAGATCGCAAGGCATCGCGAGGGTAGAGGGTGGAAGCACCTTTAGGCGAGAGATGAGCTCGATCTGTCTTCGTCGTTTCTTCTCTGACCTATTTGCGGATATATGGGTCACGGAGTTCAGCAACCCTCCGCACCCAGGTCGGCCGCTGTAGGGGGTGACCCGAATAAAATTTGTCCGACGCTCGTTCACCATGAATTCCGTGCAACTTTCACGGTTCACTTTTATTGGCCCCTGACGTTTAATTTGCCCGGGCAGCTACGTTTTATTATTTCGATTGGTTACTCAACGCAGCCTATCGATTATCGAGAGATTTATTGAACCTTCCTCGCGTTAAATCGAATTCTTTCGAGTAATATCGATATTACGCATGAATCAGAATTTTGATTCCTCTCAAACCCTGTCTCAATATCAAAGACGACAAATCACTGGTACACCGTCGCGTTGCTATTAATTAGAAATATAAAGAAAAAAACACAACTGTGCGTGTATCGTTGAGAAACTGGAATATAATTCATGCCGTTACAGGGTGTACCCGCCATTCTGGCACAACCGGGGCAAGGGCGGTGTTTCCTCGTGGAAAACTAAGTCGAAGGTGCTGAACAAACATTTCTTACGTACGAGCCTTCGTTTTCGAGATAAACGCAATCTCGCCACGACAAATGGTGTATTCCGCGCATTCGATTTATTTTTTCACGCGTAATCATCCCCCCTGTAGGATTCTACCGCGATACTCGCGACACCCTGTATTTATAATATTTATAGTACAAAAGAGGGAGGGTTCGGGCTGGAAGATGGAAACGTATAATAAAATTCCAACAAAGCTCTCGATAATCGACGAGGCGGATAACTCTAGCGATCGAGATATCGCGAGTATCGCTTAATTCAGGAACAATGGTTAATTACACTTTATCATTCCGCGAATATCGCCACTTTACCTATCGCGGTGTTCACTTTCCGCAGGGTCGACTCTCTCGCGAGCGTCAACTCTATCGTATCGCGCGAATCTCGGTGATCTATTTTAACCCGGGTTGGGCGTCGTACATTACACGAGGTAGAGATAATCAAAATTACGGAGCAACGAACGTCGGCGATCGTCGTAATGTCGTAATAGGCGATCGACACGTCGAGTTATGTCGGCGGATATACGACTAATAATATAGCTTGGAATCGCGCCAAGAGCGGCTCTCCATTGTCTTTTTAGCTGGCAAATGTTAACGCAAGGGTAAGATTGTGTTCGTTCGTTGCTTGGCCGGCATGGCGGTTCATGCTGCGTATCCAGAAGAGAAATTCGTGTTATTTTTCATTGTACTCTCTCATTGTACATTGCACTCTCTCTTAACCAGACTTTTGCACGTTCGGGTAACAGTCCGCCGCTCGCGAACTAATTTCAATTACGCGCAAAACGGCGCGGCGGTTCGCAAATGAAATATCTGTTATTCCGGAAAAACAGAAAAAGCGCGATCGATAATTTAAGTTCGCTAGTCCGGACGTTTACAACGAGCGAGCTTAATCTCAGAATCGGTCTCGACTCCAGCATATACATATTTTAGCGTCGCGCTTAAAATATCAAAGGTTACATATTTTAATTCGCGCGTAACACGGAATGCTCAGCCTTTTTACTTTATTCGGAAGGAAACGTATGTAATAATAATAATCATAATAATCCTGTGCTTATTGACCTCAACGATAAGAGGCATTAATCAGATTAGTCGGACGAGATAAAAATGGTGGTGAAAGGTATCGGTAGAAGTACCTATCACCTGATATTTTTGATACTATCACCTGGACACTCTTAAAAGTACGAAGGTACCTAAATGCTGCTTTAATTCTTTCCGACTCAGGACACCTCATAGCGTATCTTTTCCATCTTGTAAAATTACATTTTACGTGGTTTATACATATTATTCCCAAGATATTTTTATCACTTTTCCAGCATTTCGCGTACTAATTTTCCTCCACGGGTGTACAAAATAAATTTTGAATGCCGGAAATGGCATATTATCGGTGATTCTTTTATGATTCCGCGAAACCTTCGGTTTTGGAGTGAATTTTACGCTACGTAAAAAGAGGTGAAAAATGATTAAAGTTGTGATTTTATTCAACGAAGCGGATACTCTGACTTTGAGTATGTTAACAATACATGCGATATTTGCAATTTTAGAGTTGAATTTGTATAAAATCGTTCCCGCGTGCCAATTGAGTCGAGTGGCATTGCGATTGGAAAGTTCTACTTCGTTTAACTAAGTTCCAATTTATCCGTTTTTCACGTTTCCCCTAATAAAAGATCGTATCTGAAAATCGTAATTTCCATACTTTTTCAGACATTCTACTCCGACTGATATGAATCACCGGTCGATTAAAATGTATGACTCCGATGTTTGACTCCGAAAGGGTTTGAGACCAAACCTTGAACACGCGCGAGTACTCATTACATCCTACGCAAATTCACCTCTCGCACGTTTCACGACAAACCCCGATGTTATCGTATTCGAATCGAGGTGAAATTATATCGGCGAAGGAGTTGGCTCGGGATATACGTGTACAAGGAGTCAGCGATATCTGCGAACGGTGATAAGAGATACGTATTATGGTAACTCGGGGAGCGCAGCGTAGCAATTGCTATTATCGAGTATAAAGCTCCAGTCGATAATCCACGAGTTATTGTACATTCAACCGCATAAATGAATAATCGTTCCAGTCCCATCCGCGACTGTTGAACTTTAACGTTACCTTTATTCTCCCAAATATATCGGTTCGAAGGTGCACAGGGGAAACGCGTCGGGTCTAAAATTGGAGTATATCGGTTAATGTCGTATGTAAGTACCTACAGATTCATAAAACTAGTCCGACTACGTACGGCTGAAAGAATTTAAATCGTACGACCATTGTCCATCGCGAAACGAATTTTCAAAATTGTACGCGAATTGAATTAAGTTGATTATTTTTCCATTCTTAATATCATTATTAATGTTTCATTATTCAGGCTTTAATAAAATTGTGATGTTGCAAGTTTATTGGAAGAAGAGTGACCCAAGTTAGAAATATGAAACACTTTTTTTGTTTGTAATCTGTAATTTAAACTTTAATTTTTGTATCCATTAAAATTGTCATTTTCATGATTAGCGCGTCTCTTCCCCGAGCACCATCGAATTCTCTCGTTTTTCATCGCGACAGCGATTCCGAGCTCGGCGCGGCACAGACAACGAAGAAATAATCAGAATTCCGGGATTTCGCGTGTTTAGCGAGACTCGCGTATACACGAGCGCAACGCGACACACATCGAGGGGTTGTAAAGCGTGCCAAACGGAGTTTGGCAGCGTGACACCGTAATTGAGGGACCGTGAATAAGCTGTGTATTAGCGGAGAAAGTTTACCGGGTTCACTCTGAAATTCTGAGGGAAAAAAAGGAAATCAATACGCTTGTCGCGTAGAATCGCGACGAGCTTACAGAAATATTTCTTTTTCCTCCGGGGGCTGAGGGATAGGGAGGCGGAATGATCGCGATTGGTCAGCGATTATTCGCGTTCGTCGAATAGGCGCGTGTATCGACGGAACTCTCGACTAGTCGTGACTCGGAATTCGATGAAAAATCATTTTGGCACGGGCCTGTAAATTTTTGACGAAGCTTTGCCATGTGAATCACCGGTTACCGCAGTGTGGGTAGGTATTCGCAGGATGATACTCGGAGCATTCAAAATTTCTGGCACTCGTAGCCTCGTCGAAGGATCCTGCAATTCCTTCTTCGTGCCCACGGCACTTTTTTTACTCTCCGGAAGTGAAATCTTCCCGTGACACGAGGCACGCATTAAAGCGAATGTAAAATGATTTGCTGACGACCTACAAAATCGTTAGTCGGCGAACAATTAGATCGGCGATTGTTTTTGGCAGTAGGCTCTTTTACGCTCGCCTAATCGGAGCAGCTTAAAAGGATCGTAATTTCTATACTCGAAATCATTAACGTTATTAATTCGTAATCGTAGACGGATGCTTCACGTCACGATCTCGTACATGAATTCTACACCATACCGACCCCTACAAATATAATTCCAGGGATTACGAATTTAACTGTTGACCAGTTAATAGTATTTCTGTCTAAAGAGTTCGCACACACTATTTCTCTGTCTATCTTATCAAGAGACAAGGTCTTGCCTCGGGTCAAGTACAAGTTCGCGAGAACTAGACCTTGCATCTTTTCAGTAAATAGCAGTTCATACGAGCAAAAGCACTAGGAAACGAATGGAGAACACATCGCAAATTCTCCCTTATTCCCGTTACGTCGAGCAATCCGATAAAAAAAAGGAAAAGAACAATTAATAACACAAAACCGGGCGAAACGATGGGATTTTTGCGAGGGTAGTACGATCCCGTTTCTATCGGTGCAACGTGATTCGGAGTCGATCTCTCGTCGCGCAGAGTTTATTCTATCAGAAGTGGTGGGATCGCTGGATAGAGACTGGTTTTGATTCGAAAGAGTCCGGGGGTTGGGGGGGTGGAGTGGCGGTGGAGAGGGGTTTAGGGGAAGAGGGAGAGGGGGTGGTGGTGGGGGCGGAGGAGCGTAGGTTCAAAGAGCACCCAGATATCCTTATTCGAATGTTTAACACGCGGAGGGTGGCCGATGCGTCTGTCCAGGGAGAGTAGGTCGTTTCCATGGCGACAAGGGGTGCATCGGACTGGCACGTATTGCTAAACTGAACGTACCCCCCTTGGCGGCCTCTAACCCTCCCCCATATATCCCGCCTCCTGCGGAATATCCTGCCCGTACTCTCCGGCTGCTCCTCGTGCCTGGGTCATCCCTCCCGCAGGAATTAGGTTATTTCCCCGGAATTAGGTTTCCCCCGAGGTGTCTACACTCGTGTCCCGCGCAAAAATTTCTTTCTCGTCCCTCGCGACTACGGTTAAGTGTCGCCTAATTTCACTGCGCTCCAAGTAATCGCGCGGTTACCCTCGCTTCTGTAATCCCGGATATAACGAGGAAAATGAAAAAGGATTTATTCAAAGATTGGGCGTTTACGATGTTTCGATCTTACGTCAGGAGAGATCCCGTCGCGAACTACTTTTTTCGCTCAAGGCAATCGGTGAGGCGCGGCAACGGGGCCCTACGTCAGGACGGCAACGCACGCAAGACGTCGTTTTGCTCGACGACAAAGTAGTGCGTCGTTTATCTTAAATTCTCCTACACTTCGTATTTGGATCGACGCTCGGTAGCTCGAGGTCAGTGAAAATTCAGAATTTTAAATGGCGAACCTTTCTATGGCTAAGAGGACGCCGAACGTTGAAAGGTTAAACGTTAGAGTTAACCATCCTAGCGGGTATACCGCGCTTAATCGCGCCGCAACGATTATTATTCGGGGTAAGACCCGTACGGCTGATCCTAAGAAGCCAAATATTCATGATCTTCGTTAACGAGCCACCGTACGCGTTTCCCTAACGCGCTCTCTCTCTCTCTCTCTCTCTCTCTCTCTCTCTCTCTCTCTCTCTCTCTCTCTCTCTCTCTCTCTCTCTCTCCTCCCTGGATACACGTTTCTGGAGCACGGAGATTTCGGTAGGATCGATACGCCCCACCCTCCCTCCGGGAATGAATTTTAATAGCCTTAATAAATAATCGTTCGTCCCCGTTGAGTGCGTTCGATTAGAATCGCGGTAATTAATTAATTTCGCCCTGTCGACCGCGCGTCTCGATTAAAGCGCGGCCCAGAATTAATTTCATCGAATCGAAATGATCCGCGTTACTACCCCTCACCGCCGCTTTTGCTCCTCCACGCGGCATCGCTCATTATCGATCGCGGGTGCCACCATTAACGGTGTTTTTAGGGATGTAGAGAAAATATTTGCACGAGGGTAGCGCGGGATATTGGTAAACCGAACGCACCCTCTGCCCTTTTTAGTCCCTCGCGCCCGTCCAAGCACCGATCGGAGTATAACCCGCTATCGTCGTATGTTCTACCTGATTCAGGATGCGTCATCGACGGCCACGGAAAGTACGATAAAGACGTCGATTGCGTCGCGCGTCGATAGCAACGGGCAAAAGTTTGTACCGTGGATTAACAGTGGTTTCGGTCCTTCGTTTAAAATACGATTTTTAGCCACGGTAGAGAGACATTTTTTCCATCGGTATTTCATTCGGCGTCGATAGCGCTCGTTCAATTGACCGGCTTTTGTTAATCAACCGGGCAGGCAGGTAACGTCGCGCGTCGGTGACAAAAAGAAGGGGGCTGCTGCTGTCGGAACGTCGAGTGGGGGTTTTTTTTCAGAAGGACACCCAGTATTATTCCAGGGGATACAGAGGTGCACGACCTAGTTACGCTTGAGCGTGTTATATGGGTCATAGACACCATTCGCAGCCGGTCGTACGCGCACGCACACATCCGCGCCCGAGATTATAGTAGTTTCCACGGAAACACTGGGCTCTCGAATATAGGACAGTAAAAGTTTTACGGCTAATATATACGGTCGCTTTACAATTATCAACCTGCGATCAAATAAATTCACGGTGAAAGAGGGGAAAGTAATCTCGTTTGGCAGATATTTGCCGTTGCCTATTCGCGGGGCTGAGAATCGCAATCGTTGTGGCGTGCCTTAGAAAAATGAGAAACCGAGTTACTACGATACTAAACGAAGCGGTAGTATTCTCGGGGACGCGGAATTACGATGCAATTCGGTATTTCTATTACATTTTTTTTTTGTTCGCGCGCACCCCCTACGCCCCCTCGGTACTTTGTTCGTTAAATAACAATCGTGATTCTAAGTAAGCTTTACGTTATAAAGTTATCAATTGGCCGGATGGAAGGGTCGAGCGGTATGATTGACGTAATGAAAAATACGTATCAATTACGTTACTTCGAGTTGTCCGCTTTGTAGCTCGGAGAGGGAAACGCGATCTTGGGAAAACCTTGGAAAAAGTAGGATTACGAGTGTAAACGGCTCTAGAAATATCTCTTCCCTCCGATCTTCCGTTCTCTCGACGTTCCTCGGCTCGAATGAAGCCACCGACGCAAAAAGAGTAACAATGGTGGCCGTCACTCTTTTCTTTTTCTGCGCCGCTCAAAACTCTTTTGACCGAAGCCGCCGCGCCGGGGGACGCGATTGTAACGCGGCTCTCTCGAACAATTTTTTTTTCCGCCGTTTCGATGGCAAGAGAGGAGCCGAGGAAAGAGAGGAAGAGGAGACCAGGGCCGCGGCGTCGTAGAAACTACGATGGCGCTCGGCGAAATTTATGTTTCGGGCCGAACTGTGCGCGCGCGGATTACGAAACGATCTGTACTCGGGAGATTAGCTCGTAATCTCTGGATCGTCCCACGCTCGTGAATTTCCATGATCCGTGTCCGAACGAGTGTCCCTCGATTACGTATTAACGTTAATTTCTATCGACGAACGCTCGCGCTATTCGTTACGAGTAACACAATTACGGGAACAGATCTAGATCATGCACATCTCCGAAACTCCGGATCCCAAAACTATTTCTAAAGCAAGCAAACGCACGTGATTCCTCGTGAAATAATTTTCAGTAGAATAGAAATTCTATAATTATTTCGTGATCGGCGACCCGAAATACACTTGATAGATTAAAAAAAAATTTGGATATCCGCAGATCCAAAGATGCGCGTGATGTAGATTTAAGCCCAATTTCGCCACCAATTCTTCGTCTTATTATTTTACTATTTTTATTTTCGGGGATACCTTCGCGACGGAGGGAGGCGAATCGCGGGACAAAGGTTTACAGCGGTCGAGGTTGATTTCACTTATTTCCATACAACGTTACGCTTTTCAGCGGTTACTCGAGACCTGCATTCCCGCGCGATTTTAATTTAAGGACTCTGGGAGAATCGCGTTGGGGATGGTAAAATTACTCATCCCCGAGGGCGGCAGAATAACTTCTGTCCCGGGGGGCTAAAATCCTAAATACTCCTATGGGTGCAAGTGCCCTTAAAACACCGCGTCAAATCCAGCCTCGTATACGGTGGCACATTTTGAACGCTGAGCGCAGCGCTTTAGTCTGAATATTTTTGCGGTTGAATCAAGAGAGGTCCAGGTTTATGGAAGTTGTGATTTTTTTTAAACCGAGTGGGTACTCGACGTTTCAATTTTTTCAAAATCGCCCTTCGAAGCTTAAATGTTTGCAAACTCACGCAAAAAATCCGCTCGGAGTACTGCGCCTAATAAACACAAAATTGACGTTGAATAGTTACAGAGTTGAGTACTACGGTGATTTGAGTAATACCAGTTCGCTCAAAGTAATTGTTATTACGATATCTTTTCGCTTACTTACAATACAACTCATTGGGTTTTAAAGGTATGAGTTCCCAGACTCATAAAAGGGTCAACGAGAAAGTGAAGTTGCCAATACCAGATTTGCAGCCACGTAAATCTCAACTGCGCGAAACGTTCTACTTGGCGGCACGGTTGCAATAACAAACCGACCGATTCGGACTCGTAATATTAAAATACAAAATCTCGTCACGCTCTCTTGAACTTTAATGATCCGTATAGGAGACTCGTTCGATTCTCACGGTGGATAATACATCGCGAATGTGTCGGGTGTTACTCGTTACAATTAATATTTTATACAGGGTAACTTAATAATACAACTTAACAAAAACAACCTAATTTTGTTTACGTATTATCAATTTTATCAAAAACACGATGATCAACGAGATAATGTGAATGAAAGATCACCCAACTAAGAAAATCAAATTCAACAAAATTTACAAAAGTTCAGTTAAAAATTAAAAAGGCAATAATCTCTTAACTACAGTATCGAGGGTGCTTTGAATCAAGGACGGACTTTACCTCTAAAAATATTTCAATCGATTGACCGCGTGGTATTCCAAATTTTCGCGACTCGAGTGTCTCGTTATTCGAGGACCACCCCTATTTCGGTACTGTCAATGAGCGTTTCGTACTCAATTATCGCCACACAAAACTCGGCACAACTCGAAGACATGGTCAGACGGGACATAGGTGTACACAATCCTATTTACTATTTTCAAACACTAATCCTCTTCCGTTGGTAATTGTTTTCACAGTTCCCCAAGTCACACTGGACACAGCAACGCCAAAGCTCTAACTCTCTGTATCCAAAGTTGTCACCGCGCGTTAGGGACACCCTGTGTAGCGGAGAATCAATTTACGATGCGTTTCCTACAATAAAATGACCCATTAAGATGCGCAACATCGAGATCCCAAAACTTCGCAGAGACGCTCCGGCAATTAAACGAAAGTTTAGCATACCACGAACGGTTTTCCCTGTGTCAGCTACGAAGCGTTTGCCAGCGGAAAATCCGTGGAAGGTGCGCAACGCTGGAGGATGGTAGAGCGAGGGAGGGGGGAGTCCCGATGATAAAACGTGCGCTCGAGCGTCGTTAATGCAACGAGGAATACAATGGAGAGCGTGTACAAAATTTCTGTCCGTACCACGACAAAATTCGCGACAAAGTTTCCTCCCCGGCGTCTCCACGTTGAAGCGGGTTACCGGGATTAAGGCTTACGTTCGCTTCCACTTGGAAATTTCATTCGCGAACACAACACCGGTGGGAGTTTGTGTATTCAACGGTGATCAGATCAGCCAGCGTATGTTTGCGCGGAACGCGTAAACCTCTTCGTCGGCCACTTTGCACGGTAAAACTCTTTTCGCTTTATTTTTCGCGCGCCTTGACCATCGCGCTCGTCGAAACGACGCGACGCGCGTTACCGCGAAACGTCGCATTTGCGCGTTCGTAGGAGTATTCGCTTTCGATAGAAATTTACAATTCGTTCGAATCTCAACGAGAGGTCTGGCTTCGTCGGTCATACTCGAGAGCGTTCAGCGTTTTACAATAGTAAAGCGGTGATTATACTTTAGATCAAACGTACGTCTCCTTACCAGTTGAGCTCGTTCGACGTTCTTTGTCGTTTGATTTCATTTTAATTTCTGTCGATGACAGTGCGATCGGAAGTCGCGAACGGATTAAAGTATTCGTAATTAAGCCGGAGTTACGATCAATCGGTTTCGTTGTAACGGAAGCGATCGGAAATCGATGCGGGACATACAACCGTTGATATTTGTCAACCGGTTACCTTATCCGACGTTAACGCGACTTTTCCTCAAAGCCACCCACCGACCAATACCGTTTTGCGTTTTACTATGCTCTCCCTTAATCACCTGACGCGTCATACCGCTCTCCGACAAGAACCTCGATCTTAGGGCGTCGAGTTACAAAGGGCGCACCCCCCGATTACGGTCCCCGGTAGGGAAGAGGGATGAAACTCGAGTAAAAAAAGTCTTCGAGATCACCGAGCGCTCCGTAAAAATACATTGTGGCTCAAACATCCTACTCTCGGTATGGTAAACGCGCGTCGCTGGTAATTAAAAGCGTTGAAAAACAGTGATTCGTTCGACACCCGGTACACTCGAGACACGCGCAAGCGTGCACTTGCTCGACATACGGACACACTCCCCCCCTCCCCCATCCCTCCTCCTCCCTCTCCCTCCTTCGTATCCTCTTCCCGTGCTTCCAGCTTTTCCACGTTTAGTTTTCCACCGGAAATTTTGTTCGCGATCCTTCCCTCCAGTACAATTTTTTTTTTCCATTTTTCGCTTAAAATTTCCTTCGTCCCGCCTCATTCCTTTCCTTACCCCCTCGTTCATCCCCTTTCTGTTTTCTTCCCCCCCCCCTCTTCTGTTCTCTCTCTCTCTCTCTCTGGCTCTCCCTTCTACCGAGTTCCATCCTCTCCTTTCCTCCCAGGGGGTAGCGGTCCGTCCCGTGCGCTCTCGATACCGTTCTCCTCCTCGACTACGACGATCGTCAGGGGGGGAAACTCTCGGCGCGCTTCTCTCTCAGTCTCTCGCGCAAAGCGGTTTCGCGGCGACGTACCCGTTGCACTCCGTAGAATTGTGGCTGGTCCAGGTTTCTTTATACGAGCTTCGCCTCCGGTCGCTCTTCCTCTCGCTCGTACGTTCTCGCCCTTCCGCTCTTTCTCTCCCTCTCTTGACTCGACGTTCCTCGAGACTACTTCTCTTACTCTCTCTCTCTCTCTCTCTCTCTCTCTCTCTCTCTCTCTCGCGATCCGCGCTCTCCGGTCACGGAACCGTTCTCCCCAATTCGCAACGGGGTAGAAGGAAAAAGAGAAAAAAAAAAGAAGAAGAAGCGCAGTGGAGCGCCGTTCGTAGATGTACGGCTGACATAGCGACGAGGAAGAAGGCATCGTCGAGAGCCGAAAGAGAGAGAGAGAGAGAGAGAGAGAGAAAGAGTATATTGCTATTTTCGAGACGCCGTGGAGCGCAGCCAAGGCGTGCGTCCGGTTTTCGGTAGGGAAAATAAAAAAAACCAAGAGAGCGAGAGAGGGTGTGGGGGGAGAGATCGCGGATGGAAGGTCGTGGAAAGCTATGATCCATGATAGATCTCGCGCGAGTGGATCCAACGGTGTCGAGTACGCGTTACCCGTCGGCCCTCGGAACCGATCGATCATTCTTTGGCCGTCAAAATTTTTCGCGATCGTCATTTTTCGATCGACGAACGGAGTTCACGATCGATTCTTTTTTCCCGTGTTCCTCCGTGCAGAATCAGTTTGAGTTTGTGACTAATGAAATCTGAAGTGCGACGATCGTGAGCCCACGTCGACAAGCGTCGATCAATTTTGAAGAGAAATCTCGTTCGAGCGCACGCCGTGATTCTCGTCGGTTTTTACGCGAGTGATCTTGCTCGGATCGATCGACCCCTTACGATCGGTTCGTCAGTCGTTAACCTGCGTTAACCTTTGACCGGGGGGGCGTAAAAACTAGTTCCTATCGATTGCTCGCCGCGTTCAATTAGGCGAACGTTGTCGAAATTTTAAAGGACCGAAGAACCGTCAGCCGGCGCTCGATCGTTCGTCGCGTATTATCGTCGTTTCTCCTTTTCTCCGCTCGATAACTCGACCCGGTCGCGAACAATATCGTGTCGAGTCGATGACTTCCTGTAGATCCGAATACTCGCGTCACATTTCTATTTCCACGAAGATCCCATCGGCCGCGGTGTTTTTACGAGCGGTTTTACGACCCGGTGCTCGTTATTGAAACGCGTTCAAACTGACCTACCCGAATTCTTATCTGAGCGAGTCCCAGTTGTGCGATTCGCGAGAATCGCATAAAGACGAAATCTAATCCCCGCAAAATCTCGTTTTCACGACCGACGATGGTTCTCTAAGGGATTTGACGCGGTTGGGGATAGCGCTTCGCGAATTAAACGAATCTTCAACGTCGAGAGATTTAATATCCTTTATCGTCGTTTCTTCCTTTAGAACGCGTCAAAGGGACGCGGCGAAAGTTCGTTCGACTAAAGACACGCGAGAACAAACGCTTCGTACGCCGCAAGAGACAATTGTATAAACATGCGAAAGGAAGAGAGGTGAGCGGCAGTGATTAACAAGCGAAAATGCGGATGGCGAATCGTGCAGAGACTGCCGTTCGTCGTGCGAGCGAGGAGGGAAAGTAAGGCTCGTGGTGTTGTCAAGAGAGAAGAGATAAAAACAAGCAAAAAATAAAGAGAACGACGATGCCCTCGAAGACTTAATCGAATTTTCGAATCACTTTAGCGCGATGGTTCCGGCTCTTTGTCAGTCGCGCGTCATGGAGATTGACCTCTGGAGGTTCGTTGTGATTTTACGATTGAAATCGATCGGGAGGTGAAACGTCGATCGATCCTATCGTTGACATCTTCCTCTCGTTCTCCGGATACGACTAAGATCGCGAATCAGAATCTTGCACGTCGAGCGAAACGATAAGAACTGTCGTTAGGCGTCGATGATATTCACGAATGATTCGAATGCGTCGCAACTAACGTTCGTTGCTTTTAGAAACGTTCCTTGACATTGAGAGCGCGCGGGCGATTAGTCGTTAATCCTGACGATTAGTTAATTACTATCGAATTAATCGAGCTGCTCGGGACAAAGGTGTCCAGTAATGTCAACGAATATTTCTTTCGCGAACACGCGTCTAATTGCAAGCCGAACGTTTTCTTTAGTTTTTTCATTGGAATGGTTTTACGTTTTTGCAAATGACTCACCCGCATTAATACCGAAACGCGCGATGCAGCTTGCACGCATGAAAACAATAACACGATTTGTGTCTTGCATATCCGAACATAAAAAAAAAGTCCGGCCGTACCTAAATCGTGTATGAGTCATACGTTGCACCGCGAATGGAATTACTCGCGCGTTACATTCCGCGCGTCACAGACCTTGCGTTCATAATAATTTCCGAAACCGGCATCGTCTTTATCGCGCGGTAATTATTCCTCGGTTCCTCGACGGTTTCATCGATGAGTAACACCTCCAACAATAATAACTACCTTTTAACGAGTACTCCGAAATCGACTTCAATTCAATTACGAATTTCTCGCGCTCTCCTGTAATTATTTTCGCACGAACTATCAACGATTCATTTTCTACTATCTCTGGAAATCTTTTGTACTTTTTCGTTACAAACTTTCATTTCTTTTTTCGATCACAAGTATCTTGAATTCGACTTTACTTATCAATCGTTCAAGTTTCTTCTACTGTTCGTTGAGAAGCGTTAATATTCTTCCGCGGAAATATCGCGGAATTCTTTCTGTTCTTTTTTTTACAAAATTCGTGACGGCCGTGTTGTGTCTGCTTCCAGAGTGTACGATGTTGGAAGGTGGACGTGCAGCGGTCCGGCTCCTTGTATCAGCCCCACGAGCTGCACGCCATCCAAAAGATTCACGTACTAACCCAGTTGCACCTGTTTGAACCCACCAGTTGCAGAGCCCTGCACCGTAACCCCATGACGCATTTAACACATGGCCCGCCTGGAGAGTAAGTGTATTCGCGCTCTGGATTTTTCGTCCCCCTCCCCCCACCCTCCCCCTCTACCTCACATCTATACACCCCTTACCGCCCCACGTAATTTATATTTCGCCTCGACCACTCATACGCACTCACTCGGCTGCTTCGAAAGCTGCGCCATTCGCGTATATCGCGCGTACCGACATTAAACGGCTGAATGGCGAGAGTGCTTTACCGAGAAAGCATTCTCTGTCGTTTTCACGCGCTAAAGCAAAAAAAAAGAGAAAATGTGATACGTCGAATAACAGAAATGTAATGCTTTTCCCCTGCCATCCCCCCCCCCCCCCCGACGCTGTGGGTATAACGCGAGTTTTTTTGATATTTCATCCGTATCTCGATAGGAATCGTTGAGCGATGGTTTGCTCCCTTTTCCGGGGCAAGTGATCGAAAAAAGCGAGCTCCTCGAACGCAACGATAATAGAAAATGACACACACGCACACACATACACGGAGAGAGCATCGGGGTAGAAAAAAGTGCGGGTGTTTGGTTGTTGCAGTACCAAGCATAGTGGTGCATAAAGGCAGCAGGTCGCACAGTCGACCTGATAGTCCCACGGTGGTGGTGGTGCGCGGAGGAATGCCCTCGCTGCCGTCCTCCAGGCAAGGCCTCGTCGTAGGTGGCATCAGTACATCATACCAAAGCACCACGGATTCGGATATGATAGACGGGAATGCCAACCCCAATGTCGGCTCATCAACCGTACCGAACAACTCGCTCCATCGCACCTCACCCTCCTGTCCCCCTGATAAATCGGATACCGAGAACAAAAACTTTCGTAATAGGGTGCGTGTTGTACGTCTCTCTCTCTCTCTCTCTCTCTCTCTCTCTCTCTCTCTCTCTCTTTATCTCTATCTCTTCTCTTTTCCTATCTCACACAGATACTCTACTCTCACCCACTCTTTCTCTTTCTCTTTCTCTTTCTCTCTCTCTCTCTCCCTCTCGCGTGATTGATTGCGTATATTATAGCACGCTATCCGCAATCATTCCATGTTGCGCGTATCAGAATTAGAACGGCTGGGTAAAATCTTTCAGACAAGCACGAAAGTGAAGTTACTGGTCAGGAGTCATGCCATGAGAGAATCGACGTCTCCCCCGAGGGAGCCGCAGAACGGTGGTGGCGGCGGCGGCGGCGGTGGTTCGTCCTCTCCGCACAGTCCGCAGTCGGAGGACGGTGAGAAGAAGTACGCGAGCAACCTCACTCCAAACTCTACCGGCTCGAAGCTCAATAACAACGAGTCAATGTTCAACAGCAACCTTTGCCCGGCTCAATCCCCGAAGCAAATGCGCAATACGGCTACTTCTCCCACCTGTCGAGCTCCGTCACGAAATGGTAAATTCGAGTGTGGTAGAGTTTCTCTCTTCTCTCTCTCTCTCTCTCTCTTTCTCTCAATACCCCGCACCCCTGCCCTCTCCGCGCCGTCCTCCCCCCCCTCTCTCTCTGTCTTTCTATCTGTCTGTATCTGTGTCCGTTTGAACGTCGATTTATTTAAACTCGCTATTGGCGGTGCCACTGAAAGGAGCACTCGTGTCTCTCGGTCGTAGGTCAATCTAGTCCCTCTCAAGTTCACTCGCCAAAGAATATTACCTCTCCAACGAACGGCAATAAGTCGGAGAGTCAGCGCTCCAAGATGACAGTCAACACGAGTATTATACAGAAATGCAATAATTGCGTGAAGAACAATCAAAACGAACGACCAGGCCTGTTGCAAACGCCCGTCTCACCAGCAAAGTCAGGCCAGGCTTTACAGCATTCGCCGAAGAGCACGAACTTGGCCCAAAATTCGCAGAACAATCAGCAGAGGTCGGAGCAACGTAGACCGAACACATTGAACATCTGCAACAATCAGTGCTCAACGCAGTGCGGTAATACGCTGTCGGTCAGCAGGCCAGGCTCGCGTCACAAGCTGAGACATCAGAATTCTTCCCAGGGTAGCTTCGACAGCGCGTCACCCTGCCTCTCGCGAGGTTCGTCCTTTATCAATCAATCTCTCTCTCTCTCTCTCTCTTTCTTTCTCTCTATCGTATCGAATTCCTTTAAGATTTCGGCGGACCGACGTCCGTAAAGTCGAGAAGCAAAACAAATGAAAAACAATGACATCACGAACACACATATACACATATACACGCACGCACGCACGCACACGCACAATTGCCAATAAATTTCTTCGTTCGCAGATAGCAGTACGGAATTGTATACGGACAGTACAGGGATAGATTTGGAACAGTTTATAGCAGAGACCATTAATCGCAATCAGAAAGATCGCACGGTGCTATTTAAGATCGAAAAGGATCTTATAGAGTTCGCTAAGGACAAGCAAAAGGTCTGTCACAAGTTTCCAAATATGTCCTCGTACAATCGAATGCTGGTTCATCGCGTTGCCGCTTACTTCGGCATGGAGCATAACGTCGATCAGTCGGGTTTGAGCGTGATCGTGACGCGCACGAAAAACATGCGAATACCCGACACGCGTTTCAAAGAGCACATTAGGGACGATCTGATACTGTCGGAGGAGCCGCGCAGAAGTATCCTGAAAAGGGACTCGAGTTCGTTCGAGGACAGCTTCAATTTCAAGTCACCCGACAGACTGTCGGGCGATTACTGTCGTCACAGTAAGAGCTTCGAGGAGAGGGAGGAGGAGTATGAGCGGGCTAGGCGAAGGATATTCAAGGACAGTAGCGGTGAGAGCGGCGAGGTTGCGTCTTGGCCCTACTGGTCCTCTTCCGAGAGCTCCGATGCCTCAGCGAGATACCGTTTACTCCATCCCACGGAACGCGCAACGAGGTGAACGATAATTTGCCCATCCTCTAGATAAATTGTAGAAACTAAACGAAACGAATAGACGCATGGCGAACGGAGAATTTCACTTACGTTCGTTCGATTACTGTCCCGATAAAACGGAATGGAGGATAACGTTAATCGTGTTGCGTGACAGGCAAACGAGGCTCTTGAAAGGGGAATCCTTCGACGGAAGAGAATCTTGCCGTGGTGCGGTCTTGAGGCCATCCGTTTCTAAGTCATTCAGCTTTGGTGGGTACACCAGAGGCATGCTTTCGAGAGGGGACAGCGTTACGTCCACCCACAGTGCTGGAGCTCGCCTCATGAAGCAAGGTTCGCCTCAAATTCTTTGCTTCTTTCGATCTGAATTATTGGCAAGTTTGTGTGCTTTGCATTGTCGCGGATCAGGTAATGTCCGACGCCAGGCGGTCACGATCGTTTTGATTACGTAGAAGGAAGCTTTTGATCCTTTTAGGTTACTCGACGATTATTAAACATGACAAACGAAATAAACGTTAATGAGAATCGGTCCGTCCCAGACGCGTTTTCGCAACGTATGTACCTCGATCCGATCCGGACCTACGCTACGTCGTCGCGCTAATTACGTACAGATATGATTTACAGAAATGAAAAAAAAAAAAAGCTTTCGTTGTGCGCGATTTGTTTTTGTGTCGGCGCGGCCTGTGCCTCGACTATACATTGTTTTTTTTTTATTCGATCTCTGTTACAGACTCGGGAGCTAGTATGAGTTCACGATTAAGCCCCTCGAGCAGCGGCTACAAGTCCCAAAGTCAGCGCAGCGACGCCACGATATCGCCGTCCCCGTCGCCATCACCCGTGGCAGCGATGCCGTGCGGCCATACACAAATATCTAGTCAGGATCTCGCTTCCCCGGAATCGAATAATCAAACGGTGATGTGGGCGGTAACTAGTATATCCAGCGTGCCCGCCGGCAGCATAATCATTAATCCGCAAACCAATCAGCCGTACACGAATCCGGACGGTTCGATATATCGTTTCGATCCGGACAATCCGCCAAAGTTTTACGCCGTCAACAACGACGCCTGCAACGCTCCATCCGCGAAGCACATAGAAACGTCCGAGCCAACCGCGCTAACGAACATCGCGAAAAACGATGGGAAAAAGAGATCCCAGTCTAAGAATAACGCTGTTAATGCAACCACGATCGCGCATACACACGTGACGAATTCGGCGACGTCGCCGAGTTTGCCCTACACGCCGCCGCCGCCGCCGTCTCAACAGAACTCTGGTATCACCCAGCAGCAACAGCAGCAGCATCATCATCATCACCATCATCACCAGCAGCAGCAGCAACAACAACAGCAGCATCAACATCAGCATCAGCTACAACAACAAACTCTAGTCAAATCGTCGTCGACGATGCAATCCTGTAATCATAATCAAACGGCTCAACCGTACACGACCTACGTACCTACCTCAGAACCGTACAACCAGGGTGGTATCTACCCGCCGCCCTCGGTGGGGCAGCAAACCGTGATGATGGCTCCGCATCAGACTCAGGGTCAAGCGAGTTTACACAATACCGGTCAAGCGGACATCGTATTTAATCAGAATCAGGTTTACACGAATTATGGTGTACCTGTGCAACAAGGACCAGTCTCACAGTCAACGGTACAAATCGTTTATATATAATTTATGGAAATGAAACTAAAGAAGTCGTGTTCTCCTCGATCTTTGTGATTCTAGTTTGATGTTCTTTGATTTAGGACGTATCCGAGTTGTCCGGCTACTTTATGAGTATGAACATGTACGAGCAACGTAACGCCGGCGACAGTCACTCGAGTCCACCGCATTCTTACCCGCAGCCACCGCCGTCCTCGAATCAGACGCTGCAGAATGTGCAAACGGTGCAGCAAAATTACTGGCAACCGCCACCTAATTCAATGCCGGTAGGACAGTACGAGATACTCGATGATTGTTCGCGTCAATGTTATACTCGGCGCGCGAATATCATCGATTCGATTAATTTCAGCCTCAGCAGACGATGTACTTTGTACCTCCGCCTGGAGCCGCGCTGTCCGTCAGTCAGAATCCAGGCGACAGGCAACAGTTGCATCAGCAGCAACGTTTCACGACGAATTATTCTTTTAACGCGCAAACTATGACTCCTCCGAGCCAATCTAATAGTAAGTCCAAGTTTCGGTATTGTCGTCAGGGACCTGTTTACGCGTCGCGATGCCACCTGATCGATTTACTTAATTATATCGTTTCTATTTCAGCCAACTACGTGGGTAGCTATCCGGTCCCTTACAATTCGATGCCCACCGTCACTCCGACACCGGGCGATTACACGTATCAGCCGCCAGTTCATATGGTGCCTACGTATTATCCGCCGGGACAGCCGACGATACAACCACCGCCTGTCATGTACAGAGTGCCTACACCACCAAACACTCCGACTTCCACTCAGGTAATTATCGCAGCCGAGAAATTGTTTTCCATTAGAAACTTGTTCGTAGAGACCATCCTACTATATTTTTTATTCATTCTTGTAACAGAATATTATAAAATATCATTTACTTCGATCTCTACAGTTGTATCCCAACGTTTTTCCATGTCTTTTATGACCCTTTCGTAAAAACTTTACTTTAATTCACGCAGATGCCTGGAGTGCCGTTGATGTACGTTAACTCTGGCAGTTATCCCCCACCAACGATGGTGTCCAGCGGGACATTTGGACACCAAGTTGGACATAATGGCACGTCTCCCGCTCCACCCGGCACGTACATGACACCCGCGTTGGTTCCCAATCTGGTCTTCAGGCAGAACGTAAGGGAACTACTGTACTCGATATACTCGTTTGTGAGGCGAGATTATTTGTTAGCGAATTGTTTTTGATATTTGTACGCAGGTCGTCGCTGGTGTACGAGCTTCGACGCCAGGTAATTCTCAAAGGACAAGCAGGTCACCGACTCCGGCACACGAGCTGTTCGGAGGTGGGAGCTTGGACAGAAGCGCACAACCCCAACCACGCTACCCACTGCCAATGTATCAGGGTGTCCATATCGTGCAAGGTATATTGCATTCTTGGTATCGTGAATATCTCGATGTCTCGTCGATCGCTCGATTAATCGTATAACGTAGTGTCTTGTACGAATACAGGGGATATGAGATTGATGCATCCCGGAGTACCAGCCAATCCGCGATTGCAGTACGCACCAGTACCATCACCACCTGTTGTTCAAGGTTGCCCAAGACCGTATCGACCGCCTTCTTATTCATCGAACACCTCGGGCGGCGGTACTCCGACTTCGTTCGATGGGAGAAATCAGAAAATACGTAAACAGAGGTAATATCCCCGAAATGTTACGATTGAATTCCCGTTTGCCGGGAAGCGTGGCAGTATCGCAGAGAAAAAGGTTTACAAAGAATAATAATTAAATTGAACAGGGAGCGGTAATTTTGTTTGTTCGCCAGGTCCAAAGTAGCACCGTTGCCACCGACCGGCGCGCGGCCCAATCTTTATCAGACTCCTTCCATGCCATCGCTCTCGTCGAACGTGCCGAAAGATATCAGAGAAGGTAAAGATCGATGTAAATTTATTGACAATTAGATGTTCGCTCGGTACGTTGCTTGAGACTTTAGTTACTTTCTATTTTCGTTCCGCTTATGGAGGAAAAGAGTTTTGACACGATGTTTTACAAGTTCTTGTATCTTCTTAAAAGCGAAACCTGTGGAAGACAATATGATATAAGGTACAAAACTTAAGTATAAAGTACTACAAAGAACCACGGTGTCTACGTCATAATGTAGGGGCTTCTTCACGCGCGTTGATTTCGCTTTATCGGTATCTGTTGTTTATCAGTTTGTGAAACGATGTGACTGGAAAATACTTCCTGCTTCGAGGTGCGCACGATACGTGTAATTCGTGTCCTCGCGCGCTCAAGAAAGTCCGTCCGAAATGCTGCGTTTTCGGAAGATTCAAACCTGCTCCCGTTGATCTCGTCTCGTATTCGAGATCTATGTGTCTCGGGGGTTCAAGCGAAAGTGGGAAGCATACATTTTCAGTACACATTCGTATTTAACGCACTGTACGCTTACACACATCCGCGTGCACGGGTTTACTCAACATTTCTTTGATTCATTCATCACGTACGCGTGTTGCGTAAAATTAACAATTGCACAATAATAACTTTCGGCACTCGTTGTACGTACAATTAATTATGTACGAATAACACCACTAGGGCCTCTGTTGCGCAATTTGCTCGTGTATAGGGCCTATTGCGTTGAGATACGCGTTGATTCCGTCGTTCTCTTTTTTTTCCCTTCGAGACTTATTTTGTTCATTTCCGATTAAGATATCCCGAAACACATGTTTTCCTTAATCCTCATTTGCACCGCAGCTATTCATCTAACACCGAGGATCGATGGAGGGAGCCATGCTCCGCCCTCAGAAATAATCTTTTACTTCCAGGGACCGTGAAGGTGACAATCACCCGTCGAAATCAACTGGTACAACAATATTAGGTAACCGGGGCCGACAGAAGGACAACGCTAAAACAAAAGACAGTTACGATTACAGGCAGCGAATGGGAACCGGATGGCAGCCCACCCCCCTATCGATAGACACACGATTCTTATTATTAACATTAACTGTACTTTTAATTCTTTAAGAGAAACAAAAAAAACAGAAGAAGGGTAAAACACGCTATTAGAATATAAATACATGTGCGAGTCGAGAGAAAAAAAAACGAAGAAGAACGAAACGCTCTACGATATAAAGAAAATACAGACACTTCTCTTTTGATAACGCAGAGAACAAAGACAACCCATCGTCCGCTCACGAAATTCAATTGTATCGAACTAATCCGATCGTACCGCGATAAATCGACGAGAGAAGGAAACAACACGAGGGATATATGTGTGTATAAATAATGAGAATGTGCGCGTTCTTTTAACCTTGGGACGAACGACGGAACCCAGTGGTACACCGAACAGAGAGTTACTCAACAGAATTTTAACTATTACAATTATTATATATTATATATACAGTATATTATATTATATCTGGAGATATTTTAATCGCGGTTTTACAAATACTATATGAATGTGAGATTTACTTTTAAGGAGAAGTACTTTTAAGATAAACACAGATATATACGCAGGGATTACCTGGGCCGGCCCTCACACCAGTCCCGGCCGACGAGGGAGTTCGTATAAAAATAATTTAAAAGAAATAAAAAACTAATGTACGAATATTACGATATACAGCTGCTGAATACGTTTACACGGCAACTCAATGATCTGTCGGGGTCGGGGTCGTCATCACCACCGATGTTCCGATAAAACGTTATTTTAAAAAGAAATTACTGCCCGTTGCAATACGAATCACGGATAAATTGTTTGCAACCTCCGCTTTGTATCGTGAGAACTTGAGAAACCATTGGTACTTCGTGGAACGTGCAAACACCTCGTTTAAATGAAATCTTTTATAATTCGCTTTTTCTCCGAAAACACAAGCGGTCGAAGCTTTTGTGTCAGTTTCATACTTTTTATTCCATATCAACGATTTTTGTATCGGGATTTATTACAAACAAAGATATCGAGAAATATTTGGCTTTCATGATCTCATGCTCGATTATCCATCCGAATTTGAGTCCAGTCAGACCCCAGTACCGTTGAGCTTTTAACGCGACATATTTTACTAAAAATTTCACTACAATCTCGAGCAAATAAAACGTATGTAAACGTATTCAGTACACGATCTATATGTCTAGTACGACACAGTAGTTGAGTAGCGCGAAACCATCACAGCTTAGTGTCACGAGAAACCTGCCACGCATGCACCTGCGAATTTTCTTTTCGCCCGTACGTATCATCTCTCTGGCAGAGTGAACAAGAGAATTGGCGTTGTAATTAAACTCGTCTTATATGTTCTGTTTCGCAAAATCGCAACGTGATCGATCCCCTCCCGGGGAAGGTAACGCAGCGAATATCAAGCAAACAAACGCGACAGCGTTCACGGTAACTACGATTCGTCTTCCAAAGCTTTCAACGGCACGCTTCGAAATCCGACATTGAATGTCCCCGAGGTACATACTTTTCATGCTCTATCAAAAAGCAATATATATATATATGTATACATAATATCAGTTTGGCAGCGGTGATGGTGACGCGTGATCGTGGTAAATTAAAGAATGTCTCCGTCTGTGAACAAATAAAAAATTGCGGATCAACGTAGACGGTTCTCGTGGTCAAGTTGCAAAAATTATTTTCTCGCGTCAAGAGTGTTCCTGATTGGACTGTGGATCATTAGCGAAACGGAAAATGCCTCGAATTTATCAGTTGTCAATTCGTATCATCGTTCATGCCGCGAGAAGTGCTCGTTGGTCTACGTTGTTCCGCGAGAGAAAAACCAAGTGGAATCCATCCAGAAGCTTCGCTTACGGTGATTGTACTTCAGGACGTAGGTGAAGGTGTGCCTATCTTTTTATGAGAATTTAAATAACCAAGAACGCACGTGCGCGCTCCCGCGCGCGACCTTTTACCTACCTATGCCAAGTGACAAAAGAGAGGCACTACTTTCTTTTTAAGAAAGCGTGATAAATTTAATCGTTATAGGTTTAAAGTTGAACAAAAAAAAGTGAAAAAAAAAATAAACGAGAGAGACCTGAGCAGATACTAAGCAAATAGATATCCAACGTTTCAATTATAAAGAGATGGGCGCACAACCGTAGTGTTTAACTGTACCTAAAAGTCGTCGTAGTGATTAATGAAGATAATTGTACCTAATAAAAACAGTTCACGAATCTCTCTAAGATATAATAAAACGAAAACAGGATTATCGGCTATCGAAGAGAAAATGAAAATACCGCCAACAAGTATCGTCCGGCATTCACCTCTGGCTTCACCCTAACGTTTCTAGGGCGATTCGTTTAATGTGATTTTTAGTATTTCTACGAAAACCTTGGCGAAGGTTAAATGCAAAACGACAAAAACGTGCGTAACGGTGTAACAATCGGTTCTTGCGACGGACGTTATTTGTAGGCTGTCGCGATTACGTCGTGCAACTGGAACAGCTGAACCAAAGTCACACACAATTGCACGGTCACTGTTTATTTATTCTTCGTTTTATTCGTATGTTTTTATCGAATTATTCGCTCACCTGCCGCACGCGCGATCCATTCCGCGGCGTAGCGAAGCAGAATCTGAAAACTGGTAACTCGTGTTTATTTTAATTAAAGTGAGGAAGATACTTCGGTTTAATTGCAATTTCGTTTCATAGTATTTGTCGCGAGAATACGAGAGGGTGTGCGGCAGGTGTAGCCAGTATTCAATTGCCATAAGTGATTTCGTAACTTTTGCCTGGGTATTCTAAAAAACGAGAGACAAGAGAGCGAGAGAGAGAGAGAGAGAGAGAAGAAGAATGGAAGAAAGGATAGGAGAGCGTCGCAGGAGTGACCCGCGCGATGGGTGATCCGTATGGGACATACTAAACTATGCACGATCGAGAAGAACGGGTGATAAAGTCGTTGTAAGTTCGTAAGACCTCACGTTCGTTTCCTACTATTTTTGTATGCAACATAAATGGAGATTGGTGGTAGTGAGAGTGAGAGTGAGAGAGAGAGAGAGAGAGAGAGAGGGAGAGAAAACGTAATAAGTTCGTCAAATAAGAGAAAGAAAGAGAACGAAATAAAAGTATGAGAAGAGATGAAAAAAGAAATAAAGAGAAGAATGTGTACGCGTTAAACGTAACTTCGCAGCTTTTCTTTCGAACGTCGCATCTTCCCGATCACCTTCCGTTGATTCTATCACGCCGAAGACCGTTTAGCGTTAATTGTAATCATCCGTTAAATTGTCGCGTGCTGTCATCAGATTTTCAGCGAATACGTCTTTTGTTTTGATTTTAAACTCTCGGATATATTGTTTACGATTAGATAAATCTACCGATTCAAAATTTGAATCTCAACATCATTTTTCTATGTCGTACAGTAATTCAATATCTTTGAATCCTGATAATCGGTCGTTAGTCACCTTCGACGTGAAACATGTTTCGTTTTTCACTTCAACATAACGGTAATCATAATCTGCTTCGAGCTATTTCTCGGATCACTCGAATTTATCTCACGGATCAAGGAAACACGATACAAACCTGTCGATTGGCAATCTCTATCACAGCCATGAACTACCTTGAACCCGGCCGCGTAATAAACGAAACCTATCGCAGCGCAATATCATCGCGAACCACTCTTCCACGATCCAGAGCTCACGCTTAAAGTTTAAAGGCCAACGCACGCGATGGAATACGTTTGACGTTAACATCCCCGGACCGCAGGGAGCACCGTCCGGCCGCATCACCGTCGAGTAAGAATTAAACGACGATGACAAGTTTCGAGGTAGTTGCATCGCCCACTTGTTTTTTTCCCAGCGAGCGAAGCGAACGACGAGTACGATTAACGCTGCGAGGTTCAGAATGATCGAATGTTTGCTACACGTCGATCCGTCAAGTTCGTTTAATCTACTGGCCGGTGGACGATACCGAGTATTAAAGTAGAGTCACGCGAAGGTATTCGGAGGATGCGTTTGCCAAGTAAGACGCGTTATTTTCGTCGGAAAATAAGACACGGTGTTTCGGTAAAATATGGTTGAGCGTATTCTTCGCGGTAGAACGATGCAACGTTTAACTTTTTGAGGTATGAAATTAACGATCCATTAAACGGCGGATACATGTCGAGTTGTATTGCTGTGCAATTGGGAGGTGGATTAATGTGCCCTAATGGCATGTGATTTGCAAAAGTGGACCATTCTGCGAGCAGTGATTTGAGCGATTTTTCTCGAAGAGTTAAACGAGCAGAAGCGCGAGGAAGGAAGAAGGTGTGCGTGGGAAAAGAGAGCAAAAGGGGAGAGGAGGAGAGAAAAGGGGGGTAGAGTAGAAATTGGTTTGCAAATGAATCGCAAAGGTGACCGAGAAGGGAGAAGCGATCAAGAATCGTACGGCGAAAAGAATGAGATGTAATAGCAAACCGTAAGATGCACAACATCATAGAGAGCCGGAAAATTTGATAGAACTCGTGTCAGTCTAATTATATTTCTTGTTATATTATATACATATATATATATCATATTTTCCAAAAACGAATTATATATAATTCAATAAAAAAAAAGACACTCTCGTTTGATACTTTGCGGGACCTGTAATTTATTCCTGTGATCGGTAATATCGTCGAACGCACGCATTTATCCTTATTTCTTCTTATTTTCTTAATTCATGACTGCACGCGTTAAATTAGCGATCGTATAGCAATTGTTTGTCTTTCGTATGATTGCGCGAACTTTCGGCTTCGGCATGAAATTTTCCATGTTAAAACAACCATTATCTTGATGCGCCTAAGTAGATATTGAATTCGAAGGATCACGCAATCACGAGTAAAATTAATAATAATACGTTACAGCTAATGAGAAACCTATACCCACCTGCTGCAGGTTGAAAATTTCTTTAAAAATCTTCGTTAACACAAACCTATCTTCTTAAAGGCGTTTGCGCTAATGAATTACCTGGCACAGCTCTCGGGCAATTTTTGGGATAAAAACAAGACGAACGCGTGTCTATGGTTACAAGATTTATTATGTTTTCATTATTTACACAAGTTCGTTGAAAGTTCTTTTGACAAAGGTCCAGAGAAACATTGCGGGACCTAAAGAGAATCGCGCATCCTTAAAAAAAAGACTCTATACAGGCATTGTTATCCCCAATGTCGCTATGAACCAATGCCAGTGCGCGACGAAAGATAACATCGCGTGTTATCCCATCGTCGGGCGAAACCAATCCGCGACTGAAATTCCCCGGATTGCCGATCACTCGAAGATATTGCACTTGCTGGAAAATTCGTAAAGCATCGCGATTCAGGTTTTACGCGCGCAATAAATGTTCCGTTGCATAAACTTTCGGACGTACGAATTTTTTCAAAATTAAAAATAGTCGAACGTTTTGGCACGATCGAGGCGTAAGAACGATTCGACGATGTTTACCGTAAAACTAAGATTCTCAGTAAACGACAATCCACGGGGACCAACAGTCGCCTGCGTAATCGCTTCGATCAATCGAATCACTTCGTTTCTTCCTTCTTTTTTTTTTTTATTTCCACGCACTAGCGTATTAGCGCTTTTAATGAGTTACGAGTTACTTTGTTGGGCGTTTCATCCTTCGTTTTAAATGATAAATTTTACGATCTGTACCCACCACCACGTTGGACCCAGTTACGCGACTGCATTGGCAGCATTGCTCGTCGTATCGGCAATTAAAACTAAACGCTCCACACGCTGGTTGAAATGTCAGTACTCAGCTACCGCAAAAATCTTTTCTCGTTTATTCGTCTCATTTTTTCGTCTCATTTTTTCGTCTCGTAACTCGTCTGTAACGATCAGTAGCGAAAAGACAATCGCGTTCGTTGGAACCCTGAAAAACGCGGCCGTCTTTTCATCGCCGAGACCGGGAAAGAGTACCGACATTGGAGCAGCACCTCGTTTTCAATTAAACTAATTAAAATTAACTTTTAAGCGTTACAGTGGATTACAATCTGATTATAGACTGGAAGAATAGCGTTCGCTTATTGCCACACGTTGTCCGCGAATGTCCGAGAATCGCTCTCCGCGAATCTTTCGATTCTCTAGTTTATCCTCGAGCTCATTTCCGTAATTGGAAGTGATGTAATCTGATATCACGGTACGCTTCTCTCAACCTTGCGCAATAATCGATGTATCGATTAAAAAACTATGACTTTCTTTAAACGCAGGGACTCGTCTCCAAGGACGCGTTACATATGCGTTTGTTTCGCGTTTTTCGACAACTATTTCTCTTTGCCTTACCAAGAAACTCCCGAGTTACGACGATCCTATTTGCGGCCCGTTACTCAAGACAAATCGCCCACGCTCTCATCCTTCGTTAACGAAACCCACCTCCCGTGTAAGCGTCGATTCCAATGAGCAGAGTAATTCCAGTATTCAAGGTAATCAACATTCGCGTTCGTAAATTGAGTTTCCACGCGTCGCAAAGTTATTACAAATAATTGCCAAAGAAACAACGAGACTGGTCAGCGTTTAACGTATCTCCGTATATCAGACAACATTTCTTCGATTTAAGGGCGTATCAAAAGTGGCAACTATAAATAGTCGAGAGATATAAAAAGAAATGCCGTGAACGCGGAAGAGAGATACACGATGCCCTCTACGAGTCGGAAGCAAAGGTACTCTTGGACGCTTAAAATCACCGAAGTATTTGATTTAATTAAGGGCTCGCGTAATTGACTTTATCTTAAACATTAGAGTGAGTTCTGCGCGGACGATTAAGTTAAATTATCGAGATGATCGTGGATGGACAGAATAATTCGTGTATGTACTTGTGCCTTTTTAGCGGCGACAGGTATTTTACGTAGGACAGCGTATACCGGACTAGTATACAGTATTTATAATAATATATATATATTAAAGTTACGAAACCCAAAGGATTCATCTTCGTTTCGTTAAACGCGTATGATCTAGCTACGAAGGTTTTGCTAATGTGAACAGGTTGTGACACGCGCCCTCTGGAAGAATCATTTTTTTTGTATGTAGGCAACAATAATTTTGACGATGACACGTTCGAAAATTGTGCTCGAAAATGTTCTCGATTACATTTTCATTAACACTAAAACGACTTTAAGTCTTTACTGGTAGGACGAACACTTGGCAGTAAATTTGTTTTCATATCGTATCGATGGTGGGCAATGGACGCAAAATTGTTCTAACGTAGTACGGTAGGTTTAGCAAAAAAAATCACTGCAATACTTATTCTCGCATACGTATGTACATAAATACGAAAAACTTTAGCGCGAACATAGCTTTATTCGCCACTTTGGTCGTTCCAGTGTTGGCAGTAATCACCGTAACGTTGAGTAATGTTCATATAACAAAAACTAAAATCGCATACTTCGGCGCGTGTCAAAACGACCTAGGGCGCTCTCCGTCATTGTGCATTATCTTCTTTCATAAAAAAAAAAAAACAAAGAACAGAGCGAATGAAAACAACAGAGAAACAGAAAAGTAGAGCGGGCAGTAGCATCGGCAGTTGAGCAAAATATTCGTATCTCGTTTAATCCACCTAAGTATCTTCTGCACCTCGTAGTTCGCAACGAGGATATACGAACGGAAAATCGAAAACCTTCCGCGAGTGATCGATTTTCAACGTAGTTCGGCGTACTTCGTCGATTCGTTCGAATTACGCGATCTCGTTGCACCTCGGCGAAGATCAGAAATTCTTCCGTCGATCGCTCGAAGATTTTCCATATACGCAAAGGGTTCTTTGAGATTTCGGGAGAACTTAACTGCTGTGGCTGTACGCAGTGTTCGTGTAGGGTCCACTGTAAATGGAGGAGCCTGTCGTCGAGACGCTCTTGTGCCTCCTCTTGGCGAGTAGTACCAAAATGGCAGCGACCACTGCCAGCATGAGTATCAGCCCAGCGATAGCGATTCCAATGGCAAAGCTTCTTTGCGATATGCAAATACTGTTGGGATCGTCGATGGTCTGAAAAAAAAGAGGAAACACCTGGAGTTAGATAAAAGCGAATGTAAGAATCTACGATCGTGAGTCGTTAAACTTTTGGAGAACGCGTTCGAGTGCCACGGTAGACGCTATTCGCGTAATTGAATAGATTTTCACTTTGCACCAATATTTAACTTTGAAATTGTATCTTTCATCGGTTAATCGACGTAACGAGCTATCGTCGTGAATTCAAGTCTTTTGATCGTGTATTGATCAATAAAACTACATGGATTTACGTGGATTATCAGTAACTTCCATGGATCGACATTAAACGGTATATAATTACAATCAACTCAAATTGATAAACGTTTATTTTTAATTAGCGGAATTATCCACCGCTAAGACTTAAATGTAAACAAAATCGTTCACTGATGAGTCATCAAGCTTTCATAAACTCGAATACGTATTTTTATTTTATCCAAATATTCAACTACAATTCGTAACGAGCAAAACAAAATGCAACATTCGAGTTGCGAGAAAAATGGAGAAAGTCTCCGGAACAAAATGACATCTATACGATCCAACAACCGTACATCCAAAATTTAAACGAGCTGCGTTTGAATATTTCCATAAAAATCTTCATGAACTTGCCGGACCACCGAATATAAAAAGCGAATCGGATCGATCGAACGGTTTTGGCGTTCAAAATATGTTTGGTATGCTTAAAAATATACAGAGGTCGTTCGAAATCACGGTAACGGATATCACGGGTACTCGAGAGAAGTATGAAAAATCTGCCTCACCCTTTCTCTGAAGACGTCGTCGGTAAACTCTGACTTCGAACCAACGTCCGAGGCCTCGTTCACGTATAGGCCACTGTAAACCTCGATCGTGGCCGGTGTTCCACCGTCCAGTCCCTCGACCCCCTTCACCGCGTTGTCGTTCCTGGTGTCTCTGCGTCGTCGTCTCGTTATCGAATTACACGACGGTGGCTGCAAGTACGGAATATTAATGCTCTCTTTTGGAAGCTTTCCAAATCGCGCGTAACTCTTTCTTCCCCGGGATCGAGCGGTTACGTAACGCTCGCCGAGCCGTCGTAAAACATTTCTTCGTTTCAACTTTTCCCATCGGTTTTTCGTGGTACGATCTTCTTTTACGTAAGTAGTCGTCGCGGACTGTAATTTTCTTCCTTTTCTTCATTATTATTCTTAACGTACCAGAATGGCTCGTCGGTCCTGTTATGTTTCTTTGTTTTTTTAATGATATCGTATTGATCGCGCTTACGATTACGCGTAATTAAATAATTCTTGTTTAGGACAGAGATATTAATAATTCGAACGAGATGCGATATTTAAGACGATTATATCGGATATACTTCGATCATCGAATACACTATCCTTTTCCGATTTAAAGTTAAACAGAGGAATGAATATGGTGTTTTTACCGTGGTCACGCATCCGCCACCGTGTTTCATGCACAGTCTAACGTTGCACTGATAATAGACGCTCGCCGTGTACGGGAACTTGTGAGCCTGGAAGTTGACCTTTGCCTCCGTTTTGTCATCGCTGTACGTGAACTGTCCCATGATCTCGCCATCCACCGGACAACTGAAAACGTGTAACGTGGCGTTAAAGGCAATCGAGAGGGAAAGTTTCCTGCGGGTCATTGTCGAATCAGTCGATTTGCTTATGAAAAAGAGTCACTGAACCGTCTTTCGCTTTGTATCCCAAAAATTCCGTTCCTTGAATAATTCAACGTACGCCACGAGACGTCTAGCAATTCCTACGGACCGAAAGAGCGAAAGACCATTTCGAACATTCCCTCGTCCTTTATTACTCGATCGCGTTCGGAATACGCTCCGAGGATCGACATCTTTAACGACTGCACTCCACGGACAGTCTCGTTAGCGTGCACCTCGCGCGTCTCGAAATTAGAATGAATTAATTAGCCAATGTGATTTACCCCTCGTCGTTTATTAGCCTCTGTTCTCCCCACCCCAGACCATCGCGCACCAGGCAATCCGAGATCTTCAAGCCGAACATTTCCTGCTCGTCGATGCTAATGACCAGTGTCAAAGGGTCGCCGATCTTCACGTTTTCCGCCACTTGATGTCGCGTCGGATCACCGCTGAAGATCTTCATCGTGCATCCCGGCATCGGTGCGGTTGCCTGCCGTGGATCAGTTTAACGTTTAGCGCTATTTGATTACGTACCTTTAAAATCTTCCCTACGATCGCCGAACACTTTAAAGCGCAACGCTATTGGGCGCGTTATGTGTATGTATTTGGGTATGTGGTACGTGTACCTGCAATGGTAAGGACTGCAGCATAGCCACGTGGGTCTGATCGTTCGTTACTACTTTGTCTCGCGTCTGGTATCGGCATCTCACGTGAAATCCCCTGCCCTGGTTCGTGACCAGCTTCAGGTGTGGCTGCACCACTATCGTATTGAAGTATTCTATACCACCGTCATCCTGAAACAGAATTCAGAGAGTTAGTAAATTGCAGGTAAGTAACGAATTGGAGTGATCGGAGAATTCTTACGGAGGGTGAAATTCTATGGAATTTGACCGGAGTTCTTTTTCTGATTTTTTAAAATAAGCGCGCGCGATATAAAATGGAGTAGAAAGCAAAAGATCGAGGGGAAAGACAATGGTCATAGGATTTTGGGCTTAAATCTAGATCATGCACATCTCTGGATCTTCGGATCCCCAAACTTTTTTTTACTCTATCAAGTGTATTTCGGCTCGCAGATCACGAAATAATAATAGAATTTCTATTCTACTGAAAATTATTTCACAAGGAATCACATGTATTTGCTTGCTTTAGAAATAATTTGGAGATCCGGAGCATGATCTAGATTTGTACCGGATTTTTACCAAAACTGAGAATTTTTCCGAGACAAGTGCCTGTCTCTTGATTTTTTGAGTCGTGTCACTAGTGTCGCGAACCAACGATATTTTCGCTTCACAAAAGGCGTACGCAAATTCCCCCCGTTCTTTCTCCCCTTTCCGCGCAACTGGTATCGCAATTGTTTCGGCCATTGTTTGTCCAGTCGAGTGTCGCATATCGGTGTCGACTGTCGCAATCCACCGACCCGTTTACGATCGTTTCGGGCGTAGCTCTCCGATATCTTGTTTCCCCGGGCCTTTAGTTCTCGCGAGCTGAGAGTCGGTCCCCCGTCTGTCCTTGCACCCTACTAGCAAAAACCGGCCCACTCGCTCCTCGCATTCTCTCCCTCGCTCGAGACTCGCTCTCCTCCACGTTCCCGAGAAAGGAGCGACTCCGTAATTCTCTTTCTTCGTGCTTCCTTCTCTCGTAGGAATTACACGCTCGACCCTCCCCGTTTTGCTCAACGTCGCGCGAAACCAGGAAAATTGATCGGGCTTTAATGCAGCCGCGATTATTCCACTTTTCGTTCCTCGTCAAAACTCCCACTCCCGTGTCTACGCTCGTGCGTCGAATAGTAAATACGAAAAGTCGCTATTGTCTCGTGGGGCATTGGTAAATATTATTAACCGAGTCAACAGAGAAGACGACATTTCTTACGAAAAACTGCCATTTTTGAGATCCCATATCTCGTGATTGGCTGGACCGATTTTTATCAAATTGTACTCAAATTACTCATTTCGCCGCGGCCTTTCCGATGGATATTGCAGTTTTTTTTTAAATTAATTGTTTAATACAATTTGACCACCTCGAAAGCCCCTGTTCGTTATTTCCGGAAAAGATACAAGTTCTAGTCTCGCGTACTTGTACTTGGCACGAGGCAAGACCTCGTCTCTTCATTGAATCTTTCAAAGGAATTCGACATTGACGTACGTATATTCATACATGCCGGGTTTTTGGCTTTGCGACGACTACTTTTTCTTTTCATTCACTCATTATTAGTCACGCTTTAATGCTCGCGAATATTTGAGTCTCTTCGACGCAGAAATTCTTTCGGCGCGCACCTCGCCGGAGGTCCGTAAAGCCGGATGCCCGAAGGACGATTAGGTACCATTTAATGCGGACGTTGATCGTCGCTAATGAGGGTAATTCGCAATCAAAGTTTCCTGCGAGTACCGCGAACAATGAACGTAATCAGGCGATAACGATCATTCGTGGAGGACGCGAATGATTATTCTCGGTGATTCTGCGAAGACGGTGCGTTATCTCCCGAATGTGTATTTACTCTATTTACGGAATACTTTTTGCGAAGGAAGTTGATTACATCTAAAAACGATTTTCATCGAGAACACTCGGGAGGAATGACTCGCTTTTCATCGTCGCTCGGTCGTCAGAAGTACCGGTAACGTACCGCGAGGTAATTACAATCGTAACTTTGTTGCTTTTAATTACACCTCGAAGTTTGTTTGTTGATCACTCGATCGAAAGTACGCTATTGAAACCTAAGTAATTGAAATGTATTCCGAGGTGTTTAAGAGCGAGCGAAATGTTCCAATGAAGTTATTAAAGGCGCTCTTATATCACGTGACATTGTAAAGCGAGAACTACGACCTTACCGCGGCCTTCCCGGAGGTTTTAAACTCGTCGCGCGACCATTATCGTAATTATCATCTAGATGTAACGCGAATTAATTACGTTCCATCCGATCCGTCTTGCCTTCTACGGACCATTAACTTGGCAACAAAGTGTAATAAAACGGTAACTAGAATCTTTCTACCGCAAAGGTAACGTACGTCACGAGATACGTGCACGATTGTCGTCTCATTATTAAAATCAAGAACTACTAAAAAGGAAACTCATATTCAGAAGTATAACAAAATCATGGCTTGAAAGTTCGAAAAATCTTCAAAAACGCGCAACAAGACGGTAATTCTAATCGTTTAAATTCATCGAACGCTATCGATGATCTTTGATCGTTAAATCGAAGAATCCTCATAACAGTCTTGTCTCGGGCCAAGTACAAGTACGCGAGACTAGATCTTATATCTTTTGCGGAAAGAACGAACGGGGGTTTTCGATGTGGTCGAACCGCATTAAACAATGAATTTTTTTTTAAAGAAAAATTTCCCAAAATATTGTTCGAACCTTCAACGTCGATCTCTACCTGGAGTCGTCATCGAATGGTCTCTCTCTCTCTCTATCACCATCTCTACCTCTCTCGAATGCTCGCGGATGCTGCGCGAAGATTCCACGCAGTACACCGTGTATATCGAGCAGCCAACGACCTTCGGAGAAGCCTCCCGTCCGACCTCAGCAAGGATACTCGCAATCTACGGTGCATCGGCCTGCGCCTCGTCAGATCGCTGACTTTACGTTTCACACCTACCTAGCAACGAGGGGAGAGAGCAACCTCCTCCATTATAAACAGGAGGACGGTAAGCCGGTAAGGCCCTTCCTACCTTTCTATTTATCAGGGCTGTGTCCGTGTACGCTCTTCCCTTCGTGGCGTCTCAACGCCGCAACCCCGTAACTACACCCTTGTCACACGATCCTCGACCGGGGGGTATCCTCGTCGGGTTGCAAAACGAGAGGCTCACTTCGAACGTTTTTCAGTATTATGTATCCCCGCGACGATGCGCGTTACGAGAGACCACCCTGGACGAACCTTATCTCGGGGGAGTAGTTTTGTTTTACGACTCTGCGTTCCACGCGACGCTACTCGTCTGCGGTTTTTCGACATTCGCGGGAGACATTTTCTTGCGCGCGGTTGCGCGACGTACGTTCGATCGCGATACTCGGCCTCTGGGGTAATCGGATCCGACGAAGATCGAATGCGACAAAATCGAGTAGGAGAGTAGAATTGTATGTTCTTTCGGGCTTAGATCTAGATCGTGCGCATCTCTGGATCTTTGGATCTCTAAACTTTTTTTTACTCTGTCGAGTGTATTTCGTATCGCTGATCACGAAATAATTAGAGAATTTCTATTTTACTGAAAATTATTTCACACGGAATCACATGTGTTTGCTTGCTTTAGAAATAGTTTGGAGATCCGAAGATTCGGAGATGCGAAATGATCTAGACTAGTTCCTTCGTTCGAAATCTAGTTTTTCTCGATTTATTTTCTTTCAAGTCTGTTTCCATCTATCGTGGATCCTGAGCACTCGAACCATTCTCGATCACTGTGTTCAAATACGTTTGGAAGCCGAGGATCCCCGAGTTAATTAATTGGAGACGATTAAAGAATTATGATAAAAAGATCTCTTCGGTGGACTTAACGACCCTTCATTAATTTTACTGAAAAATCGAGACGTTGAAACGTAAGGTTGAAGAAAAACGGACCTCCGGAGGTTCATTCGATCGAATTGCCGTAATTTGTGATCGTTGGCCGAGCTCGGTGTCCATCCGAATCCGTGCACACCGCAAATTGCGAGGCGTCGTTACCGAAGGTCGTTCGGTGAGCAATAAACGTGCTTACTGCACCGTGGTGTATCACCGGGTACTCGTTGCACGGATGAGGTCATACGAGGTCCTCGATTAATCCAATCTTGCGTTACGTTACGTAATCGTCCGTTGCTCGTCGATGCGCGTCTTGGATTATGCTAACGGTTTCATTGAATTCTATCGAATTATTATACTCTTCCTGGTACGATCGAAATGTTATCGATACTTTTAACGCGTTAACCGAGCTGTTAATACAGGTCAGGGGTCCCCAATTATTTTTGACGTAGGTTTGAAAACTTGCCAGACTTCCGCGGTCCGACAAACTTCATCGGTGGCTCAAGGTCAAGTATGCTCCGGGCATGCGGGCCCACGCTAATTAAAAAAAACGTGATTTTCCTGTTCATCCTTACCACGTCGTAGAAAATCATTAATTACATTTAGTTGAACCTGCGCAAAAATTGCGTGCAAAATATTCTGGTATCGCAAACTTTAACTCCCCCACGAATTACTCTCGTGATTTACGAATCAGGAATCGCTCGAATCAATTACAAATTCCTCAGGCTCATTAGCGATCTCTCGGTAGAGAATCCCGGAAACCTTATCCTCTAAAGACACAAGGTTCTCCGACGGAACTAAAGAATAAAAAAAAAACGAAAAAAAAAAACACACACACACAAACACACACGCGCGCGTATCGAATGCACGTGAGATACTACGTTCGGCTTGGCCTTTGGTCTCCGGGCGATTCGTCTTGGAAACCCGGCATATCCTGGAAGAGGTTGGAAGTTTTCGAGGTCGCCAATATGAGAATCCCACCTACGCGAGCGTCCCGATCCGGGCTTCGAGAATCGTGCGTTTACGGATGTCTCGCTCGAGCATACACGCGCGTACCGTTCGTACTGTTATGCTGTCTGCTTATATATTTTGCTTTTATTATTATTATTTAACCGTCTAGAGGATTCGCTGTGTCGAGATGCTCTTCTTTCTCAGTAGCGCAACATATGCACATACACACAAACCTTATATTTAGCTATCTCTGATTAACTCAACGAGCCTACGCGGCCCTCGGGAGCTGGCAGTGCGCGAATATACACGAGAGTATCGAGAGCATTGAACGTTATAGTCAGTAGTTCTT
The DNA here is from genome assembly GCA_933228935.1 of Pemphredon lugubris. NCBI lineage: Eukaryota > Metazoa > Arthropoda > Insecta > Hymenoptera > Crabronidae > Pemphredon > Pemphredon lugubris. The sequence continues at coordinate 23,499,426 of OW121817.1, read as the reverse complement.
TAATTTTTGTACGCAATACCTAATATAAAAACTTTGTATTATACCAAACGGCGTTGACACCAAAACCAAAACCAGCTTCTAGTCCAACGTCCCGGCATAACAGTATGTAAGATAGGGGCTAAAGGAGACTGAGGCGAGATGATGGGACGAATGGAAGATGGATGAACAGGGAGGGAGGAGAGGGAAGAAAAGGATGTAGTCGAGGAAATATTAGAAATGAACGTGAGTACGGAGTGCCGATACTTCTTCGCAAACCAAGTATGACAGCCGTGTAGAGTTTCACTCACACGCGCGCGCGCACGTACGCGAACACATCGACGCTCATGCCGAAGATTACTCGTCGACCATTGTGCGCGAGCTCGTGGTGCGATTACTTCACAGCACCGTTTTAGGCCTCCGTTTCGGATGTCGTGGATTCGCGTGCTAACGCAGATATACCTCGACAGATTACCCACCGGTAGCCTATTAATCGGCTTTTTGTCGCCAACGCCTACCGACCGGTAGCCTGGTAATCGGCTTTTTCTCGCCAACGCTTAGCGAACTAGAACTAGACTACTCACCCTTTTAAATATCAGTGTCATTTCAGTTTGATCCCTTACTGACGGAGAGGGAAAAAAAGGAAAAAAATACAAAGCAGTCGACATTATGTTTTATTTATTTTTTTCTAGTTCTTACCGGTAGGGAGAATCCGTGGCTGAGAGTAAAGTGTTCGTATCCCGATCGTTACGCCTGGACGAGTTTCGCGATAGCGCAGTTAATCCTGATCGCGCGACGCCCCTTTAACGCGGAATTAAGCCTCTAGATCTGGATCGATTAAATTACGATTTGGTTTGCGGGTGTACCGTTGTGCCCGGACGTTGCGTTACACACCGCCTCCATTCGCGAAGGTAGCATTGTTCCGCTGTACGTGATCTAACGGTGTAAAAATTCTTCAAAAGTATCCCTCCATATCGTTGCGTCCCGTGGTTTAACGGTGGACCTTGCTCGCTGGTTAGTGACGAGACAACAAGAGTGACAGGAATTGAAATTCCATCGTCGGCGGGATGAGAAGTTATCGGACCGCAAGGCATTCGTTGTAGGTATTTCGTTCTTGCAGACTCACGTGTTCGTAGGATATTGCATTTGTTTCTACGTGGTTTTTTTTTTCTCACCTCCACACGCTACGTCGAGTTACGTCGCGAGAAAAAGATGGGAATGATTTTCTCGAAAGAACTATGCTCGTAGTACGATGTGGAAACATGACGAACGGTTGATTGAAAATTGAAACCTTGAAAAAGGCAAAATTCGTCCGTCCATGGAGACAATCGATCCGCGAAGTGGATTCTCGAAACGCTACTACCAGAATAAACGAATCGACCGGTCGTCGTCGACGCTAATCAAATTATCGTCGATTAAGCGGGGTCGGAGTTTAATCGAGATATTATACTTCGTCTCCCGCATTATCGACCACCCAACGCGATCCTCGTGCTTCTGAAAAAGATTTCCATCCTCGGCCCACGCGACTCTTGGAAGGATTCTCGTCCTGGGACGACCAGAGTCGTCCGAGCATGAATTCTCGGGATATTTCCGAACGATTTTCCGGGCTATTACTCTTTTATAGTTTCCTCGAAGTCTTCTTTCCCCCCTCCGTCGTTTAATTATCTCGTTCTTTTCAGAAACGAGTCTCTTCTCTCTCGAGAATGTATCTCTCGCGTCGGCGAAAAGTTAAACCCCCCCTCCCGGGTAACATTCCACGATCGTCTTTGTAACTCCGAACGTGGAATTTTGAGTATTCTAAAACCCGCGCACCATCGTAACCGTCCGTCTCGCGCGGCCAATTTAAGGAATCTATAACGAACAGTCCTTTTATTACGCGAAACGTTATAAACGAAGATAGTTGTCATTATCTTGCTCGCGAACCTTGGGCCGTAACGCGTACCGGGGTACGTTTATTACGGGCATTCACTCTTCGGGATGTATACTTTCTGCCCCGAAGCAGAAGCAGGGTTACGGTAGCTATACGGGTCTCATGCAAATGAAACATTAGCCGACTCATCCTTACCCGCCCCTTAATTATCGTTATCAACGTTCCTATGGCTTTCTCACCTACGGTACTTTCAATCTTCGACGTCGATTCTCAACGCCAATTATAAATTAGTGTAATTTTAATAATGACCGGACTGGGGATTCTCGCTCGTACGGAGGAGCAAAATTTCTATTTTCCCCAGGGTAGATTCCACCGCGAAACTTTATCAGCGTGTAACCCACCCGCGATGACGCGTGGTTACCTGGCGTGCCGTGCGAAGGGATTTACTATATTAGCCGCGATCGCGATATTAATTCCAACGTTAGCCGGGAAACTGCGAGGGGATCTTATTAGCCGGAATTTACGTAACGTGTCCGCGAGAAGTCGTGGATCGGTGTATCGTTTCCGTGGCAGGTTCGTTAGGCGAGCCGGGAATACAGGAAGCTTTTTCAGCGTCCCTCGGTGGAATGTACGTGGGTGCGACCACTGAGCGCTGTGGTAAAATCTCGTTGAACCGAGATTCAGTGGAAAATAAAAAATGATGGTATGATATAACGAGTATGATTGATCAAGTTAACGAGTTTCTCGATAATCGACGTTCGAAGAATAATAAGTCCAATTGTTCGGCGTTTTAATCGAGAGACAAGGTCTTGTCTCTGGTCAAGTAAAAGTTAATTAACGCTAGGTTTACGTGATTCGTCAATTTGACGGATTTCAAATTTTTTAACGAAATATCCCAAAAACCAATAGCATTAATTTGAACCATTTTGCATAGTAAACTAATTCAGACTTAAATTGAAAAAACGATTCTGTAAAGAAAATGCGTGTTTTCGTTTATCCGTCAATTTGACGGGTGCTCGTAGAAATGCTCGTAGAAATGCCCGGTAAACCTAGTGTTAATCAATATCCCGAATAACGAACGATCGGGAAGTCGAATAATCGAGACTCCATCGTACTCAGTTTCGTTATTCTCCGTACGTCGGTGCAATCGCCGATAGACCGGATATCGCTCGAATAGGAAGTTCCTCAGGATTTATGGGGGGGATCTATGTAAATCCAACGGCTCTCCTCCGTTGCATCCTCCGGGGATTTGCCCTGCCCGCGGGATACTTTGTGTACTTATTACGATACATCTAGTAGGCTGGAGCATTTCTCGGGTTCGACGTCCGGTCAGTTCAGGCGGCAACTTGCAGCTGCAGCTGCACGCGGGGCAGCTAGCGGCGTTGCTCCATCTTACGCCAAGCGGCAGGAACTTTAATCCCGGTTGAACGCGATACATCCAGGATTTTCCAACCGACGCGACGCGACGTCCAACCGTCATTCGCGTGGAGAGGGTTCGTTGATCCCCGGTGAACTTATCACCTCGCTATCGAATTAGTTTTTCGACCGGACGCCACGCTATTGTACGCGATTTTCTTTTCTTTACGGATCCACCCGAAACACAGTTGACAGGAATATGATGATTATAAAGCGTCATGCTTGCTCCGTCGTTTCATGGGTACTGCCGTTGAGTCCTGCCTAGTCGTTGACAGTTATTCACTTCCGTTAGTATTATTAATCGTTATCTTGAGATAGGATTGTCAAGGCCTACAGGGCGAGGATAATTAACGTTAACCAAATGCTCGTAAATTCGAGTATTAACTTTATCCGAACATAGAGGCAAGACTAACGAGGAAACCTTTCGAATCTGAAAATTTCGATTTGAATGAAATTTACAGGATTTGTAGAGGGGTCTGAGGTATGAATTAAGCCATTTTTTGTTTGGGCCCAAAAACGTTTTGAAGGGGTGAAAATGGCCCTTGAAATGAAGGGTAAAAAATATATTTTTGTAGATATCTCGAAAATTATTGGAGAGATTAAAAACTGTTCAATGGGGCGTTTATACTGTTTTTTACGCTCTGTAAGATAGCGGAGAGAAAAATGTTTAAAAATAATTTTTTTATAAAAATCCCCCTTCACTTCAAGTGCCATTTTCACCCCTTCAAAACGATTTTGGGTCCAAACAAAAAATGGCTAAACTCATACCCCAGACCCATCTACGAATCCTGTAAATTTCATTCAAATCGGAATTCTCGGGTTTCGAAAGGTTTCCTTGTAAGTTTAATCCTGGTCCATCGGACCCCGTTGCGGCCATCCAGGATTATATTACGGGGTTACGGAGTTTAAACCATAAAAGTACAGTTACAATTTCGTTCAGGTGAGAATCGCTATAAATAATTCTGACGAGTGTCGGAGTTCACGGAGTTTCCGTCTTTAAGAGAGCGAGGCGGAGAGGACGTACGGGATGAAGAGAGAGGGAGAGAGACGAGCGGGAACGATGATGTCACGCAGCGCGAACAACCAGCCACACATTTGCGAATGATAAAGAACTACGCGTACGGCGCGTGAAAAAATGTGGAAGACCGCTCGTCAATATTTATTATTCGTTGCCTATGCAAACCTTTTGCCGTATCCCAGAACCGTATGGATATTCCGGGAATACCTTTCGTAACGTTCCCCGGTATTACTTGGAGTGAGTTTTTTTTTTTAACCGCGCGTTGGGAGTTAACGAGAAGATTGCAGATTTTCTGCAAATATGACTTTTCCACATCTGGCAGAGAGTATCTCGATAATAGAAATATGCATATGAAATGCATTCAAAATGTATTTTTAATACTTCGCGAGTAATAACGGAACGGATTTCTATTTCAGTCCCACTCCGCTGTCTGCATTCCGTGAGAATGCATACCTGCATAAAATCTGCAGTCTGCTAATGAGGGTACCTGACGGTGAACGGGAATTGTTAAAAATAGCCGCGCGTTCGGGACGGGAATGCACTACTCGTGATTAGGTAGTTAACGTAAGGCCGTTTTATTTGTACGGTAGTAGGCCGCGTGCGTTGGTAAGTTGCGCTTGATTGCTATGCATGATCAATATTAGCGAGTGAAAAGAGCATCAGCAATGAAGGATCTAGCGATAGGGGATGTTAGATGCTCAGATAGGCCGTGGAGTTTCAAGGAGTATCAAAATCGTAACGTGTACCGATCATTCGCCACTGATTGTGACAGTGATACTTAAAATTAACCCTTTTGAACACAGAGGGTGCTATAGCGTATTTTTTCCCCGAGAAGTTCTATTTTGAGTGGGGTGTATCTTACATGGGATAGGGATTTGTATCATTCATTGCATCTCTCGTACTTCCTTCCTTTCGTTTGTAAGGGGCGAGGACTGCGATTTCGTACAACGGGATAAAAAAAACGGCGGACCGTGCAACGACCCACGTTACAGCGCGAAAATGCAATCCGTTCGCAGTTACGCGTTACGTATCGCGAATCGCAACTCGCAACTTTTCCCAAGTATGTCAATGAAATTCAAAAGTAGCGCGTCGAGCGTAACAATGAGGAAGGAACGTAACGCGCCGCGTACGTGACATCTGCGGTGACGTAAAAGCATGCCAAGAAAACGGGGAAAACGTGCGTGGCAATATTTTATAATTTCTTGCGCAACGTTACTGCGTTCGAACAACCAATATAAAGTATTCAAATATGCGTATTAACGATTTCGCATCGAATACGGGTAATCAAATTGACTCTCGGCGTATCCTAAAGTTATTTTAACTCCGTACGATTCAATACTTTTGTGGAAGCGATTTTTTTTATACCGTAGGCAGTGTATCGTTGCGTTTACCGATTTACGTACGCGTCCATGTACGCACACTCGATATGAGTCAGAGTCGTCGACGCGATACGCGAATGTGGGCACAAGGATACGCACATCCTTGACGGGAGGGGCGACAAAAGAGAATTAATTCTAATCTCCCAAGCGAAAGTCGAAATCCTGCTCGCCGTGGGCGATGACGTACCCCCAAAACAGGTATTCGCGTGGGTGGTTTTATTTCGTGGTAGACGAGATTCTGACCTCCCCCGTGTCCTTGGAGACATCGCCTTTCGAGAGAGAAATCGAGTTTTGCAGTCGGAACGAGAAACCGATTCTTCGTAGGCACTTTTCGAATCGAATTGTTTCTTTTTTCCTCCCACGCATCTTCTCTCTCTCTCTCTCTCTCTCTCTCTCTTTGTCCTCCGCGGCTATGCCTTTCTGTTTGTTTTTTATACACCATGAGACTGAGAATCATAATGTCGTGTGTCAGGCACGCGGCGTTTCGTGTTTAGAGTTGGCGTTCGGAAAAGACTTTACATTTTTGGTGTTCCTCATTTTCCGCGGTTCCTCAATGGCTGAAATGTTGTCTCACAATTTAAGCCTGTTGGGCGAACAGGATTCATCCGAAAACATGGAATAAATCGTTTTCCTCTTTCCTCCTTTTTACATTCTTGCCAGGTTACGTCGTACCGATCGCGAGTTTCAATAATATTTGTACAGGTACGAGCGGGTAAACAGCCCACGTTCTCAGACCCGTTTGGGATTACCGGGAAGTATTTAAGTCATCGCTAAAAGTTTTCCTTCGATGTTGTAATATGTTTGCTCCTGTACAACACCCCCGCGAAATTACTTGCGCAACTAACAAATGTTGCAATTCTTTTTCCCCAGTTTAGAATCGTTGACAGAGTACTACATTTCTTTAAAAAAATCGAAGGTGCTAAACAGGTTTTACCGAACAGTCGCGGTAGAAAAACTCGCTCGGTGTCGGTTGCACGATGCAATCCTTTTTTACTTCGCGACGTCTTTAAATTAAATCGAGCTGTGCTCCTAGAACAGAATCGAGCGAGGTACAATCGATACAGAAGGAAAATAGAGGAAGTCGACGAAGGAGAAGAAAGCAATCGTAGCGACAACGTTAAAATCACTTATCCGCGAATCGGAAAGTCTTGAATCCTTGTTCGCCTAAAATGTAGCTCGACCGTCGCAACCGCGAGAAAAAAAATTTGAAAGGCGTAAGCGAAGGATAAATGCAGGCTGAACGAAAAAGAAAAAAAAATAAACTCGACTCAGTGGCAAGAAACGGGTTAACGTTCGACAAAAAAGCGCAAGGAAAGGAAGAAGAAGATTCTGCCAGAGAGCGAGTTAATGACGCGAGAACCCAGAGAAGTGATTTCAACGTTGTCGCTAGGGTTGCTTTCTTCTCCTTCGTCGAGTCCTTTCATTTTGCTCCTTTACCAATTCTACCTCGCTCGTTTCTGTTCCCGGAGCATACCTCCTCGATTTATTTTATACCGACATTGCTCCGTTCGCTAATCACATTCTTTACGCGAGAAACATTCCAGAGCCGCCATTAGCTTCTCGACTTTCGAAATTAGTTTCGGTCGGATACCTCGCGTTTGGGATGCACTTAGCGATATTCGCTCCATTCGGCGATGTTCTTGCTCTCGGCATTTTAATACGGAGTAATATAACGAACGGTAGATTCGAATACTTAATGCTACTAAATTATTCCAGTGTACGTAAGGTGAGTCTAGTAAACGAGACTGACTATAACTCTGTTCTTAGAAAAAGTGACAATGTCGCTTTACGATTGCGTGTTTTTCTGTGTACAATACGAACAGTTATAGTCTGGCCAATTTACTGGATTCACTCCATATATTTATTACCCCAAACATTTTTATATGTATCGATTCAATCTTACATTCATCCTTCTTCAGGAGATCTCTCGATCCTTGGATAACATTAATATCACTAGCTTCGAAATTTATACCGGTTCGATTATTGGCATTTGGAAACTATTCTACAAACCCAAATCTTATATTCATCCTTCTTTACGCGGTTTTCTTAATCCATGTATAACATTAATACCACTTGCTTCGAAATTAATACCGTTTCGATCGTGCATATTTTAAATCCACTCGACCAATACAGAGCTACCTTTCAACTTCCCTTCCCCGAGACATTAACGTTAACAAACCCAACGAACGCTCGTACTCTCCGTCTCCCTCGAATCCGAGCGACCAAAGTTGTTGTTCACGACGTGTTCACCGAGTTCCTAGCTGCCATTTATGGGATCGCAAACGCGGTGGCTCCTTCTTTACGCGCGGATTATTCTTGGCCGGGATTTGCTTACGATACCGAACGACCATATCTACGGTTGTTTATAGGGACTAACTGGCCGAACCATGAGACGTCGACTCCCTTCGGCGTTTAAGTATCGAATAATCGTGGGAGAGATTCTGTCGGGACTCGCGTACATCCTCTTCCTCTCTCTCTCTCTCTCTCTCTCTCTCTCTCTCTCTCTCTCTCTCTCTCTCTCTCTCTCTCTCCCTCTCTCTCTCTCTCCGTCTCCCTTCCCTCCATACATTTTCCGCGGATAGAATCGAACATAAATCCTCCGGCAGGGCGGTCGCTATACCGTGGTATAACTTAATCGCAATGCCGCCGTTCGTCCTTTGTTGGCGCGCCAAGTGATCCTTAATCATAGGACTCGGGGGGGGGTGGGGGTGGGCCTCGATCCTCCGCGATTTTGCGATCCACGTAAAGGATTTATGGGGAGGCAAGGACGAAGGAAGCGAATTCGATCCTCCCGTTCCCCCCAAGATCCGGCTCGAGCGCAAGATTACGGATAATTTAAATGTTACAATGTTACGAGTACTGCTATACCCATTTATTATACCTTAATATCATTTCACGTTTTTATCGATTAGTTACTGTCTGGAATGATCTCTGACGAATTCCGTCACCCTCCCCCCCCCCCCCCAAACGCTCATTTTAACATTCCATATCGATTAGTTAATCCCCGCTCGATCGAAGCATTCCGTTTATGATCGAAGGGGGGGGGGGGGGGGGGGAATGAGTTTCAGTTCAATACTCGACTAAAAATTCGAGAGGAAGCGACGAGATTACTTCCAGGTAGTCGATTGAGATCTGGATCGGCGATAACCACGATTCCTTAATGTTCCGATTTACGATAATGCCAAACGATAAAGAGCTCAATGACGATGTAGGAAAGATCGGTGGATCGTAATTACCCGACGCCGTTCTTCCTTTTATACAATCATCGTCGTCCGTACTCTTCGTTTCGTCCATCGACTATACTAATAATCGCTCGCAAAATTCTTCTGGTTCGCTCAACAAGATCAATACGATTAATTGACGCGTGGAGACTAAATCACGCTGGATCGCGATGTCATTGCGAGGTTTGGAACCTCGCGATCGAGAAACCGCATACCGGAAGATCTAAAATTTCAAATTAACCCTCTAATTCCGTAACGCGCAGTATCGCAGGTTGTATCGATTAGTATCGATCTACGGACTCCGCTGCGTATAGAGAGATACACGAGGTAGCAACGAATCAGAAGCTTCGGAAGAAAATTCGGTAGCGTGGAAGATATTGACTATTCCAGGTTGTTACTAACTTACGATTAGAAAAGTGGGAGTTTTTCGGGTTTAGCGAGCGTACGATACACGAAGACCTAGTGCGACGACCTCCGAGTGTTCGGGGTCGTCGATACCTCGGCGCCAGCATTGTCCAGCAGGATCTGGCTGGCGTCTACGGCGGAACGAGAAGAAAAGACAGGAGAGCGTTCCACGTTGAGACGGTGGGGACTGGTGGGACGGAGATGGGGAATCTCTTCAGCAAAAGAGGAGACGAGGAGAGACCGGTCTCCCGGACGATGTTGTGCCGTATCCTTGCGAGTGTTGCAAAGCGTCCTCAGCTCTGAAAAACCAGCCGGCAGAGATGGCTGCTCGCCCCTCAGTCAGAGGTCAACGAGGTTGGAAGGACCTGTACGTCGATCCAATACAATCTCAGGGGTTTCCATGTATTTGGCAGTGGTTCTCACGGCCGGCACCTTGATCTTGTTTCAGGTAATCCGATGGGTATTTAAATGTCCGCAATGGAGAGTTTGAGAGTCGTGTTTAGAGGTTTTGGTTTTTAAATTTAAGATAGGTCGAGGCGCAAATAATTTCCGGATTAAACTTTGCTTCGATACAGTTCGGTACGCGTACCCGAAGTATCAAATTTCGTTAACATACCGAAGTATCAATTTCGATAACAAGCAGCGGTATCAATTTCAGTAATGTTTTGAAGTATGAGTTTCAGTAACATACCGAAGTATCGGGACAGACGATTAACTTCGTAGAGGACAGAGACACAGGATTGTTAGAATCGTTGACGAGTGCGCGTAACCGGTTTTCTTAAAACATTTTAAAAGTTGCTCAAATATCGTTTTCCCGGATAAAATGATTTCTGACTCTACGCAACGTTAGCGATCAACAAATTTCTTTTGTCCGAGAGTAAACTGTATTTCCGACACAGGGGTGGTTCGATCGTAAACCATGAAAACCGATCCTCGCGTACCTCGATCGTGCAAATTGCGAGATCGAAGATCGAGAGGATAGAATCGCCAAGTTCGATCCGCACAAAATGGCGAACAATGGGCCATTTGACGAGGGAGCCCTTGCCTGGACATTGTGTGTACCATTGTGGCCCTGATCCACTGCAAGAAATATGCAGCTTCTTCTCCTTCTTCTTCTTCTTCTCCTTCGACCCTAGAAGGCATGCAGCCTCCACGTATGTACCAGTGGTTCTCACTTCCCCTTTCCATCGGATCATCCAGTTCGTTGATTCACTCGAAAATCTAAACGGACAAGTGAGGTGAGGAACACGAAATGAAAATCATTGGAAAATCTGTAAATCTTCCTCGCAACGCTAATCGGTTCCAAAAGAAATGCGGAAAATCGTTCGATCCCGACCGGCCATTTTTTCCCCCCTCGCGCAAATTATTTGCCACAAAGCGAATAGCTGGATCTCGCGTCGACGCGTCGCGTACGCGATTATCGAGAAAATATAACGGCTGACGTAACGGCTGTTGCCGTTAGACGGGGAATACAGCGTGACAGGAGAAGCTCTGGCGAGCACTAAAATTCACCGTGTTTCTTTTTACTGCCGGAGCTGGTGACCGCCATTATGGCACTTAACTGCATGACTGCGAGACGGGAGCGACCTTGAGGCGTTCGAAATTGAGCGATTCGCCACGAAACCTCGATTCGTACCCGTTCGATGGGACTTAACGCCACACTGTTTTCGCCTTATCCTTGGCGCCTCGACGCCAACGTCAGTATCGCGACGACGCGTCGACTCGCGATCCACGGGCAATTCTCGCGCCAAGGGGATTGAGAGAGGCGTTATAAAAGTCGTCTTTGCATTTCGAAACGAGCAATTTCCGTACCGGAGATCGACAAACTTGATCGTCTAGACGGTCGATAATAAGCTGTGCGATCGAAGGGAGAGAGCATCCTGGTAGACTGTCGTCTTATTTAGAAGGGACAGAGAGAGAGAGAGAGGGGGGGAGAGAGACTGAGATACAAAAGGTATTGCCTTTCGGGAGACGACTAGAGATGAAAGTTTGATGATACGTTCACGCGAATAAATCTGCGGAGATCGCGCGAATTGTAATTTTAGAGCCGAGCAGAAAGTACTCGAAGATGTTTAAAAATTCTTCGTTCCGCGTTCGAAGGACGACAACGAAGTGTAGAGGATTAAAGGATTGGCGACTGCGTCCACGTTATTTGCGTAGGAGTTTTTTCGGTAACGTCGAGACGCCGACCGTACCATGTCTGGCGTTATTCGAATAAATTAACGTGTCGATCGTTGCGCTAAAACTCCAATGCTACGAACAAACTTCGAATACCTGAATATTATTACTCCAACATTTATACTGTACGATTTATAAATGTAAAGTTAGGAACAAATCTATATCATGCACATCTCCGGATCTCTATACTATTTCTAAAGCAAGCAAACACGTGTGATTCCTCGTGAAATAATTTTCAGTAGAATAGAAATTCTATAATTATTTCGTGATCAGCGAACCGAAATATACTTGATAGAGTAAAAAAGAAGTTTGGATATCCAAAGATCCAGAGATGTGCACGATCTAGATTTGAGCCTAAAGTTAAGCGACGCTTAATGTCGGAATTACTATCCGATGAAAATCTGGAATACCAAATTCTTTGAACATGCTAATGTATGAAATGGAGTTCCACTGGATTTGTGATAATGGTTCGCAAGGAGCGAATGAGGGAGCGAGAGATTGTTGAGCGTAGAAGAGTCAACGAAAGAGAGAGAGAGAGAGAGGGAGAGAGAAAAGTCGTGAGTCGTCCCAGTGGAAACGAAAGAGGTGAAAGTCGACCATTAATCCTTACGTACGACCAAAGCCACCGAAGGAGGATGGATAATCACGGGATGACCACCTTGGACAACGTGGAATCCTTTCTTTCTCACGATAATTCCACGGGCGACCGATTACAGGATTTGCGAACGAGTAAAAATTTATTCCTCGCACGAAATCATCCATCGTCGTTTCGCCGTCGATGCAAAGTATACCGAACCATCGCGAATGACAACTACCTATAGCAATTTAATGATTACGGTCTAACGCGGCGCTGATTGGATATTAATAACGCGCGTCGGCGGCAGTCTCGGTTAAAATTGACACTTCCGCCGGCACGCGTAATTACAATTTTAGATATAAAAATCTCCGTTACGCGCGTATAAATAATTGTGCATTAGTCTCGCCAGAGTAATTTCGTGCCAAATCGATCGTAATTTTCGAAGAGTTTCTCAGACGGTTATAAATTTCACTCGTCTCAGAGTTCGACGAACGTAATTATTTCGTTATTCGAAAAATATTAAAAAATCGACAGAGTACAATCCCTCGAAATCATCGTTCAAATTGGAGCAACGGCTATTTAAAAAAAAACAACTCACATCTCACAAACGGTAGATCGTAGGCAGAAGGTTATATCTCTCGATGTTAGCTTTTCCATTTAGAAAAGATACTTCTCCACGTGAATTTTGAATTCGTCCCGCTGCCGATCGCAAACTTCATCCATTCGCCGTTCGCGCGATAACAATGTAACCCCCGTATACACGGTAGCACTTTTCGTAATGGACAAATGGACAATATTTTGACGCGAATTACAATCTTCTTGAAACGCCGTAGGAACGTAACCCCCTCCGGAGCGATAAATCTAGCAAAAAGGTCCGTCGCTTAGCGAGAGTAGTAGGGTAAAACTCGCGTGTAATTTGCAGGGCCGCAGGGGCTACGGATTTTACGATATAATTGGGCCTTGAGTAGAGGAATGGTACCCTTCGCGTAACCGACGGTTTGCCTCGCTACTAGGAAGATATTATCCGTTCTTTCCATACCCTGTACCGGGCAAGGGCAACATTTGCCCGGCTAATAGCGGTACGAGAACGACGCGCCACCTGCTGCGTAAACCGAATCAAACGGGATAACGTAGCCGAGAGCTTTTATTCGGAAACGATGTGCACTCGTTTTTCGTCGCCGCGCGAGCCTTCGGTTTATGCAGGTGTTTAGGTTTAGGGTAAATCAAGGGACAAGGTCTTGTACTCGGGCCAAGTATAAGTACGCGAGACTACACCTTGTCTCTTGAATTTTTATAGACATACTCGTACTTGTACTTGGCCCATGTATTTGTATTTTTAATACTTTTTTTATTTTTCTTACAATGCTAGCGTTAATTGTTCTTTATTATCGCGTCCGACTAATTTGGCGGATGTTCGTCGAAAGTCGATTATTTGGCCATCGAGGATCGGTGTATCGAATATTCGAAAAATCCGATATTGCGCAGGTTTATGAGCGCGAAGCGTAAAAGTTGTGAATGAAATTACAGTAATTCCTCGAATGATTTATTTTAGCCAGTTTCTCTTTACGTTTGCGCGCAGCGAATGGTCATCGGCGGGCGCAACGTAGTTCGAAACCGACTTGATTTCTATATTTAGTAACCCAAGCGTCTCGCGGAATGCGATTTTCTGCCGATTTAATGTAACACCGCTAACTGCACGCATCGCGCACGCATACGATGATGTTGCAGGCGCGCGTCTGCAACCGTGTATTCGCAAGGCCACCGTCAAGGACACTACGCGCAGCAAGGTACTTCGAACTGGATACCGTGGAAGTTAGCCGCGAGCTTCCACCTTTTGCCAGACGGGTACATGATTTATCGCGTCTGCCGAAATCATTTTTATCATTCCCAATTAACGTCAGCGCGATATCGCGGAATTAATTCGTTAAGAATCCGTACGATTTGTGCCTAATCAATTATCTCGGTACGCACTTTTCGCACACTTCAGTCGGCTCGGTACAAAGAACTTACGCGCATTGATTTATCAAGCGCGTACGCGCGTACTTTTAACCAGTTAACTGCGTTCGACGTGTATACACGTCGGACCGAATCTCTATTGCAGTGCGGTCGACGTGTATACGCGTCGTGTAAAATAAAAAATTATCATTTACTATTAAAACTAGGAAATTTAATAAGACGTAATAAAATTGTCATTTGTTGGCATGTTTTCTTTATATTACCGATAATACCGCTATGTAAGTTCTTCCGGCATCCCGTGAGGAATTTTTAAAACCAAATTCCGCAGTTAACTGGTTAACGCGAAGAAGTAATGCTCTCTGCACCGAGACGCATCTGGAAAGTCATAAGATACGCGTGACGCGGAATAAAGCGACGAACGCTTCTTCGAACTTTTACGCGCGCTTTATGTACGGTTCGCGGGGACATACAATTAGGAGCGGGAAGCGTATAATTGTACGTTATACACCGTGGACCGATATCGTGAAACTGACGGAGTAAGAGGCAGTGAAATTTCGTTCATTATAATTTCATCGCCCGACGGTCTCTTGACATTGCGTAAAATTACTCGCGCCAGTGAGACAAGTTTCTTTTTATTCGTAGGCTTTTGTAACCGAGTATAGGCGGGAGGGTTTAGAATGCTGGTATAATATTCTGTGTTCGTCGTTAATAGCGTCTGAAATGGTTAGCGATAGATCGCTACGGGAATAGAGATTGATAAATCGATGAAACACGTATCGGAAGACGTAGCTCCGCAGAGAACATACGAGACCTTTATAGTGCGCGAGGCAATATACACAACTTGCAATTACGATATTGGTAGAAAGAGATGGAGCATACTCATTTCCAAGTGTCCTCCAATCGAACACACGAATCGATATTTATGATTTCGAACAAATTGGGAGGAAGAACTTCCAATCGTGCTCTATATTATTCTTGCACGCATAATGATCGTAAGTGGTTTACCACGTTCAATCGTGATCGTAAAGATGTTTTGCGTACATCGTCCGTGGCAGTGCGTTTAATGCTCGTAAACTGCAAACACGGGCGGGGCTTCGAAGTATTCCAGCGGACAGCCGGAAGGTAAAAAAGGAACCGTGCGAGAATTAACTCGGCAGATGTTGCACAAACAATCGCCTTGGATGGGATGTTGCAGTAGATGCGCCGTTGAAACGTGTCGAACTCGTCTGTCCGGTTCAGGTACATTCTCCTGACGGGGGTCTGAATCTACCGCGACTCTCAAAACTCTCCGTCATTTTTCGTTATTCAAAATACCACGAGCGAGTTGCCGGGGCGTTGGTTAAAGAAATCGAGATTGAAATTTCATCGAATCGCGAGACGTTTACGTAACTCGGTCGACATCTGCACACGTGGGTGTAATATTTTGGACGCGGAGGGAAAGTTTCTCGTTTCGACAGGCTGACCGAGCCAAATTATTCCCCTCTCCTCTGGTTGGATATTTAGGCAAAAGAAATTTTTCTGCGACGAATATGGATGAGCCCGATTGATATTCGCGAAATCCTAAATTCAACCTCGATAATGTCAGTCCCGAGCAATCGTTTTTAATGAAATCGAGTAATCGAATTTCATAAATCTCGAGTCGCACGAGAAATTCGTTCGAATGGTGTGCTCGTTGTCGTATCAGGATCTAATTCGATGGTCGGTGGGAGGATTTATTAAAAGTTGTTCAAGAGAGAGAGATAGAGAGAGTAAATGTTTTGAATGGTCCTGTATTATAGCGCGTTTAGCGCTAATACGGAGATGCGTGTAGAAACGCGTATATACGGATATTTAGTAATATAGATATGGATGCAAATATACGTGGAATCGAATGGCAGAGCAATCGCCCGCGGACTTTTACTTTTACGATTCAGGCGTGGGCAATGCTCACGTCACTGCCCACGAGACACCGTCCCACTCGACATTCGACTTAAGGCTCTTTCATGCCGGTAAATTTCATCGGGAGAGAAAAACCGATAACTCGCTTCCATATACGCGACTGGTTTTGCCAAATGGGATTCAAATGCGCATCATCGAATCTATACACTTTCTTTTTTGAGATAGGGTATACATACGGATGCCAAATATTTGAATGGAAAAAAACACATATCCGATATTAAAGAAAAAATCGATTAGGTATTAGTGAGAATTGTATGAAACTTTGGATTCTTTCATTCTATTAAATTTTACCGTGATACGGCAACACGATACACGATTTCAAGTTGATTTCAACAAATACTTATGTATACTCAAGTTTTCGATTATTTTCAAAATCTCCATTCCTAATTTTCAGTTCTTTTTCAAAAGCCCTTACGACGTCCGATAATCTCAATTCCTCGATTTTCATGGGTCTCGCCGTCGATTATAAATCACCCATCGAGTCGAAACGTAATCTCGGTGAAAGCGAACGTGTACGCGATATTCCACGTCCACCTCGGCAACAATGAAACACGCGAGAATAGGATTTTAACGTCCGGTAGCTGCAGTTGATAAAACCGATTCGTCTCGAGGTGTGTTCGCGCGCGTGAGGTAAAAATTTCACTCCCTTCGGAATTAATTTCCCTTCCGATCGCACGAGACGAATCCCTTTGCCCTTCGGAAGGTGGATATTCGTGGCGCGGATTCTCTCACGAGCTGCGAACGATTAGCGAGGAACGATTTTGTTATACGCTCCCCCCTTCTCTCCTCTTCTCTCCCCCTCTCTCTCACCCTCTCTCTCTCTCGCCCCAGCCGAACGTAAGTCTCGAGGTTGCAAGCTGCTAATACGTGCTGCACGAAGAGATACAAATGGAGGAGAGAGGCTGGTGCAAATAGAGACACGATACCATTAATGAGTAACGCAAGCAAAACCACCGCGCTGCTATTTGCTCGGTTAAACGAACATCCCGTATGGTGAATTTTAGTTGCCAACGAATAGTGGCAACGCCTTGCGAAACTTTCGCGGTTGCCAGATGATTCCGAGTTATATGCCTCGAAGGATTTTTTTTTTCTTTCGTGGAGGCATTTAGCTCGCGAAGGTGGAAAAGTGTTCTCGAATAATTAACTCTTGGGAGCGGAGTATTAAACGTACTAATGTTTCCTCGGTAATATGGTAGGCAATTTGTTGCATGGTGTAAGAATACGTTTATGAAAGAAATGATGTAAGTAACCGTGAGTTCTCGTGGGGCAACGAGAAATTTCTGAATTACCGATTGTCAATCAGGATGGTAAATTCCAGTTGGAGCTTTGATAATGTATATCAAATTTGAAATATTTTTTGCAGTTTGTAGCTACAGAATTATCGCTCGACTAAGATATTAATGGGAGAATCGAGGACAGTGGTCTTCGGGCTGATTTATTGAAATATTGAAAAGTTGATTATAGCTGGTGGCTATGATTCCCCAATGACTCAACGCCACGTTACAATCTCACGAACGTAATAAGAGAAAGGTAACGAGAACTGGAAATTGT
The DNA here is from genome assembly GCA_933228935.1 of Pemphredon lugubris. Classification (NCBI taxonomy): domain Eukaryota; kingdom Metazoa; phylum Arthropoda; class Insecta; order Hymenoptera; family Crabronidae; genus Pemphredon; species Pemphredon lugubris. The sequence continues at coordinate 23,481,941 of OW121817.1, read as the reverse complement.
CATTGGTACAGGTTCACCGTTGTTCAATGCGATGAGTACCCTATTGCGTAACGCACTGCTGGACCACATGCGTGGAAATCGAGACTCGAAACGGTATTGCATAACGAGCCAAAAAGTTTGGTCCGGCTTCTCCATATTAGGCCACAGTTTCGTCCGCTTCCTTACGTTCCGACGTAATGTCCCGTTACGTTGCGAGTGAAATTGTCAAATAAAGAGATCGCATTTTGCGAGGGTAGCTACCGTAATTTAATTCGCTCAATTTTATAATAAAACGATCGAGCTTTATCTCGGAAGAAACTGGAATAATCGCGGAGTTCATCTTTCTGCAAACCTGTTCGAATTTTTCAATCAAACTCCCTCGCAGTTTTTCCGAAATGAACCGTACAAATCTTTTTTATATAAATCCGAGTAAAACAGGTCCAAAGATCAACAGCTTATTTGAGAATAGTTTTAGATCGTTAATTAGCGATAAAAGTATTTGGTAATAACTTTCGAATTATTGGTAATCCGTTCCACTGATTTATTTATATCAATTTTAAATAACGGACGTCAACCTCGATCGCGTTAAATCTTTTTCTTTTGCAACGCGTTCAATTTATCGTGGCGTCAACTGCGAATAAAATTATTCCCCTCTTAATTATCCGGCGAGGTTACTCGGAATTGTTGTAAAACTCTTCGATTTACGGTCCAGATACGCTCGCGAAGAAAAGATCGGTAGAATCGTCGACGTTAAAACTGCCCACGGTCCGACGAACGCCCACTACGATATCCCGAAGGATTACTCGTACGTGGAGGTCAAAGACTCTCCTCGGCTTATCCGACCCCGTCTCGCAACCAGCGTCTTCCCTCGGGTACAAATTGTTCCTTTCGGTATACCAGCCCTTAAATTATGCAATCCGACGCGTCGGCAGAAGTATTGCCATTAGTCACCAAGGCGGCGTTTTTTTAAATCTCTCTCTCTCTCTCTCTATCTCTTGAAGTGGACATACACCGTACGCTATCGCGATACGTAAACGGCAGGTGTGCCGGAATAGTTCGCCTCTACTTCGTGTTTTGCGAATAAACGTCGGGACGCGTCTGCAATCTGCATTGACTTGGTCACGCGTAATTGCGTACACGACAGTGGATAAGATTCGCGTGATGCGTCTATTAATCCTTCGAGGCTGTAATTTAATTCACCGGTTTTGCATCCGTCAGCTTCAACTGATCGTAAATGGTTTGCCGTCGAGCATTCGTTTTTCTCCCGACCTTTTGGCCAATAATAATCGCGTTACGCGTGTACCGACACGACTCTCCGCTTGATAATGGAATTCGACGAACGCGATTGGATGAGAACTTCTGCGGTATTTCTCGCGCGATCGACGATGCAAATTCACCCTTTTTTCCAAACGGATGCATTAATGGTGGATTTTTATTGACCTAACATCGATCCAGTTTTGATTCACTCTTGCAAGCATTGCGGGAACAAATCTAGATCATGCGCATCTCCGGATCTCCAAACTATTTCTAAAGCAAGCAAATACATGTGATGCCTTGAGAAATAATTTTCAGTAGAATACAAATTCTATAATTATTTCGTGATCAGCAAACCGAAATATACTTGATAGAGTAAAAAAAGAGTTTGGAGATCCAAAAATCCAGAGATGTGCATGATCCAGATTTAAGCCACATTGCGCCAACATGGCGAATGTTGCACTTCAATTGGCACAATATCGCGAAGCAACATCGAACTAACTCCAAGGATTGATAAAATATTGGTGAGCCACCTGGGGCGCTTCTACGTTCGACGATGCAAATTCGCCTCGTTTTTAATACCCGTGCATTCTCCAAGATCGTATTTCTTCGCAGATGTCAGATTTAAATACCACGCGCGCAGATTTTTCCGCTCGATCTCCGGGGTTCGTGGAGATACGAGAGCACGATTGCAATTATCACTGATCAGGTGTACGCTTCTATCATCAATATGCCAAGCCACCTCGCGTTGCCCGGGGATCACTCGAGTGATTATCTCGCAATTCAAGGTACCGGCCGATCTATTAAAGATTCCGGGCCCAATGTGTGCCTACCAACGTGCACACTATCGTGTATTATCGTAGACGAAGGCAAATCGGTTTTTTATCGATCCTCGAACCTTAAATCATCAACGGGGGCGGATTTGTTAATCCGCACGCGAAAAAATCTCGCGATGAAATTCCTGTTAGCGCCTCACCCACCTCGGAAATTATTAGTTTGATTCTTGGACAAATGGCCACGCTGACCATCTCACCTTAAAGTCTAAATATTAATACATAATACGCAGACAAATACCGCGTTTATAGTAAATTTACGTAATTATGTTAAACAGGAATTACATACGCGTAAGGTTGTTGCATTCACAAAATTCAAACTCGTTCGTAGTCACGAGAACAATTCGATAGTGTTTGTAAATACTATCCCAAGAAAATGAGGAGAGATGCGAAGCTCTCGAACGACGACGACATACTGCACAATTTTTTACGAACTGCCGCGCATGTGCAGCTAAAAAACACGAGATATCGCAAATCATAATATATTTATACTTACATAAGTGGAATACAGTGGCTCAAAATAAAAGAGTTGAATTTCTCCCCTCTCATAAACATATAATTTCCGCAATTGTGATACGTCTCACCGCCGTAATAATATCGATCGACGCGTGTACTTCCGCGGAGACAATTCCTAAATTACAGTTCATGCCAATCATACTACACCTCGCGATATTTTCTTTTACGCTTTTACGCTTGCAACTCGCAAAATATAGGAAATTCGAATTAAAAATAAAACTTTCCGGGTCAGACGTACTTCGACCTTTGCCGAGGATGGATGGAGGCTCAAAACAGTATTACAAACTGACGATGTACTTGTTTTTGTCGATTGGTCTGTGGCCGTACACGAGTAAGAAAATCAGGCAGATTCAGAATATCGTGGTTTCCATTATTCTGTGCTGCGGTGTCGCTCTTCAGGTAAACACAAGTTTTTCACTTTACAACCGAGTATTTATTTTCACGGTGGATCCAATTCTTTCTAAATACTACTTGTTTGCAAATAAGTATTTTTAACGTATAGATAACGTTTCTCGCAACGATGATTCGCGTACACAGATTCATTATACGCTCGCTTTGAGAAATTATGCTGCGCTTTCAGTTCGGGACATTCGTAACGGTTAAGTATACGACGAAACTCTTCCTAAGGAACTTATCGCCCATAATCATGTCGATTGTTTTCGCATTCAAGTACGGTCTCCTGTGGTATCAAATCGAAAACGTAAGTTAAAGGGATATTCAAACTCGCTTAAAAACATATAACGATGACAGTGTATCTGCTACATTAGTCCGATGGAAGTAGATTAAAACCCTGATGGAGCAAATCAAAAGGGATTGGAGCGCTTTAAAGACCGAAGAAGAGCTGGCTATCATTAAATACCATACTGAATTGGGAAGATATTACTCGCAAGTGTTTGCACGTGAGAAATACGCCCTAAAGGAATTTTTCACGAAAGCCTGTCCTCCTATAGACATAATTAAGATCTTTTGCAGTATTGATTTATCCGTCAGCGCTTGCCATTTCACTTTTTCATTTCGGGTCTGATTTTCTGGACCTTGTGCAACCTTTAAACGAGTCTCGTCCGCACAGACATCCGGTCATGATGGAACCCGTAATTGATCAAGAGGAGTATTTTTACTCCATTGCTTTATTTGCGAGCGTTATATTTTTCACCGGAGCGACGATTGTCGTTGCTTCCGAAGCTTTATTCTTCATGTGGATGCAACACGCTGCCGGTCTGTTTGAAATTGTCAGGTAAGAGGGTGATATCTTTTATTATTTTTGTTCATTATTGTTCGTTATTTTTTATCTATTTTTCTTTTTCTTTTCGTACATTTTCATATTTACCGCGGTATCCTATTACTACGATCATAATATACAGCTACCGCATTAAGGGATCGGACGTCATTCCCGGTTCGGTAAAGAAGGGCCTTCGTAGCAGCAGATCCGACGTGGCGGCTGTTACAAGCGCAATGAGCATGCATCAAAGAGCATTGAAGTTAGTATTTATTCGGCTGTACCGTTTACGATAGAATTTCTGCAATTACAATCTTCCGTCCGTCTTCCTACGTCTAATCGCGATGAAAAAGATTTCGATGAGCTATTTATTTACCACGGTATTGGCTGTTCAAGGTTTACCGATTATTTGAAACGTTTTTTTATTCCACCGTATTTAATCATGCTGTCGTTGGGAATTCTCTTCTCGACCGTAAATCTCTACCGCGTGAGTAACGCTCGCTAGTAAATAAGATACATCCAAATTTTAAATGAACTTTAGCGTAATTGATCGCATGTTATCTAAATATCCTTTATCGCACCGTTTATCCGGAGAACAAATATTCGTTAAACTGTTTCAGCTGTCTGTGTTATTCGACTCCTCCTTCGACATCGATGAATTATTAACTTCGAGTATATTTGTCATTACCAACGCGGCATACTTGTATTTCCTCAATTACATGGTTCAACAGGTGTTAGATATTTCCGACGACATTTTTAAAGAGTCGTAAGTAAAGAAATAAATTCGGGTGCTTACACGTATCTTTCAAAGCGAAGGGTAGTACGAGAGACAAATCTCAAAAATTTGTATCAAGTCTTTCTCTTTTTGGCAATTATTTTAGGAGATACTTTGTCAATTACGCAATATTTAAATAATTATGCGTAATTGGGTATACGCTTACATTTTTTAGATACAACGTCAGATGGTACGAAACTCCCGTAGCCACCCAAAAGTTGATATTATTCATAATGTTGCGAAACTTGAAGCCCTTTGAAATCAACGTTTGCGGATTGTTCAATGCATCGATCCAAGGTTTCGCAACGGTACATTGGGATATCTTGAAATCGGTAGTAAAATCCGCGCGGTTTTGAACGAGATGCGACAAAACTCGTGTTTGTGTTTCAGCTTTCCAGATTATCGGTCTCTTATTTCATGGTACTACATTCCGTCCAATGAAAGTTCAAAAACGATTAACGTCGCAACGAACACCAGTTAACAATTAGAATCACCACAGACAACCTGTACCTGGATTAGGATTTAGTACGGATATCCTCCGATTCTGTTATATGCCAGATTAACTTCGATTTACTTAGAAATAAATTATTAATAACAAACATACGCCCACGTACGTTCGCATAATTATTATCCAGCATTCTGATCACGATGTTTTCGTGTATATTCTGTGAATATGCTCGCTGTACCTCGTCAACTAAAACGCTTAAGGGGCCATCTCCCTGTGAATGGGTAAAAAAGAATCTCAAAAACTATGCGACGGACAGCTCTAAAATTTTAACAGGATATTCCAACTCCTACTGGCTCGCCTTCCTGCCAGAAATCTGTTTTTAAAATAACAATATCGTACTTTATTATAACAAAATTAACCTAAAACAACGTGCGATTTCATAGTTTGAAGTGTAGAGGTCCGCCATTTTCAAAATTTTAAATAAAAATTATTAATTCTGCCAACAAAGTTGTATATAGAAACTGGAATAATCGCGGAGTTCATCAATCTACAAATCTGTTCGAATTTTCAATCAAATTCCTTCGCAGTTTTTCCGAAATGAACCGTACAAATCTTTTTTATATAAATCCGAGAGAAACAGGTCCAAAGATCAGCAGGTTATTTGAGAATAGGTTTAGATTATTAATTAGCGATAAAAGCGTTTTGTAATAACTTTCGAATTGTTGGTAACCCATTCCACTGATTCATTTGTATTGATTTTAAATAACGGACCTCAACCTCGATCGCTTTAAATCTTTTTCTTTTCTAACGCGTTCAATTTATAATGGCGTCAACGGCAAATCAAATTGTTCCTCTCTTAATTATCGGACGAAGTTACTGCGAATTGTCGTAAAACTCTTCGATTTACGGTCCAGACGGTCACCCACCTCGAAAACTATTAATCTGGTTCTTGCACAAATGACCACGCTGGCCATTTCACCTTAACGTCTGAATATTAATACACAATACGCAGACAAATGACGCGTTTATAGTAAATTTACGTAATTATATTAAACAGGAATTACATACGCGTAAGGTTGTTGCACTCACAAAATTCAAACTCGTTCGTAGTCACGAGAACAATTCGATAGTGTTTGTAAAGACTATTCCAAGGAAATGGGGAGAGATGCGAAGCACTCGAACGACGACGACGTACTGCACAATTTTTTAAGAACTGCCGCGCATGTGCGGCTAAAAAACACGAGATATCGCGAATCATAATATATTTATACTTACATATGTGGAATACAGTGGAACAAAGTAAAAGAGTTGCATTTCTTCCCTTTCACAAACATATAATTTCCGTAATTGTGATACGTCTCTCCGCCGTAGTAATATCGATCGACGCGTGTACTTCCGCGGAGACAATTCCTAAATTATAGTTCATGCCAATTATACTAAACCTCGCGATATTTTCTTCACATTTTACGCTTGCACCTCGCAAAATAAAGGAAATTCAAATTCAAAATAAAACTTTCCGAGTCAGACGTACTTCGACCTTTGCCGAGGATGGATGGAAGCTCAAAACAGTATTACAAACTGACAATGTACTTTCTTTTGCTGATTGGTCTGTGGCCGTACACGAGTAAAAAAATCAGGCAGATTCAGAATATCGTGGTTTCTATTATTCTGTGCAGCGCTCTCGCCCTTCAGGTAAACACAAATTTTTTCACTTTACAACCGAGTATTTATTTTCACGGTGGATCCAATTCTTTCTAAATATTACTCGTTTGCAAATAAGTATTTTTAACCCGCACCGGCAACTTTTGATAACGCTCCTCGCAACGATGATTCGCGTACACAGATTCATTATACGCTCGCTTTGAGAAATTATGCTGTGGTTTCAGTTCGCGACACTCGTAACGGTTAAGTATACGACGAAACTCTTCCTAAAGGACTTATCGCCCATAATCATAATGATTATTTTCGCCTTCAAGTACGGTGTCCTATGGTATCAAATCGAAAACGTAAGTTGAAGAGATATTCAAACTCGCTTAAAAATATACAACGATGACAGTGTATCTGCTACATTAGTTCCATGGAAGTAGATTAAAGACATAATGGAGCAAATCAAAACGGATTGGAGCGGTTTAAAGACCGAAGAAGAGCTGGCTATCATTAAATACCATACTCAATTGGGAAGATATTACTCGCAAGTGTTTGCACGTGAGAAATACGCTCCAAAAGAATTTTTCACGAAAGCCTGTCCTCGCAGAGACATAATTAAGATCTTTTGCAGTATTGATTTATCCGTCAACGTTTGCCTTTTCACTTTCTCATTTCGGGTCTGATTTTCTGGACCTTGTGCAACCTTTAAACGAGTCTCGCCCGCACAGACATCCGGTGATGATACTACCCGCAATTGATCGAGAAGAGTATTTTTATACCGTTGCTTTATATTCGAGCGTTACAGCTTTCACCGGATCGACGATTGTCCTTGCTTCCGAAGCTATATCCTTCATGTGGCTGCAACACGCTGCCGGTCTGTTTGAAATTGTCATGTAAGAGGGTGATATGTTTCCTTGTACAATTTATCGAGGCTCTGGCAAATGACTTTGCTCATGTCCGAATTACTATGTTGCGCTCTGTCGGTGATCGATCGATTTATTTCTCTTTTCGTACATTTTCATATTTACCGCGATATCCTATTATTACGATCATAATATACAGCTACCGCATTAAGGGAGCGGACGTCATTCCCGGCTCGGTAAAGAAGGGCCTTCGTAGCAGCAGATCCGACGTGGCGGCTGTTACAAGCGCAATGAGCATGCATCAAAGAGCATTGAAGTTAGTATTTATTCGACTGTACTGTTTAGAATAGAATTTCTTCAATTACAATCTTCCGTCCATATTCCTACGTCTAATAGCGATGAAAAAGATTTCGATGAGCTATTTATTTACCACGGTATTGGCTGTTCAAGGTTTACCGATTATTTGAAACGTCTTTTTGTTCCACCGTATTTAATCATGCTGTTGTTGGGAATTCTCTTCTCGACCGTAAATCTCTACCGCGTGAGTAACGCTCTCTAGTAAATAACACTCTTAAATAAGATTCATCCAAAATTTAAATGAACTTTTGTGTAATTGACCGAATGTTATCTAAATATCCTTTATCGCACCGTTTATCCGGAGAACAAACATTGGTTAAACTGTTTCAGCTGTCTGCGGTATTAGACTCCTCCCTCGACATCGAGGAATTATTAACTTCGAGTATACTTGCCATTACCAACGCGGCATACTTGTATTTCCTCAATTACATGATTCAACTGGTGTTAGATATTGCCGACGACATTTTTAAAGAGTTGTAAGTAAAGAAATAAATTCGGGTGCTTACACGTATCTTTCAAAGCGAAGGGTAGTACGAGAGACAAATCTCAAAAATTTGTATCAAGTCTCTCTTTTTGGCAATTATTTTAGGAGATAAGTACTTTGTCCATTACGCAATATTTAAATAATTATGCGTAATTGGGTATACGCTTACATTTTTTAGATACAACGTCAGATGGTACGAAACTCCCGTAGCCACGCAAAAGTTGATATTATTCATAATGTTGCGAAACTTGAAGCCCTTCGAATTCAACGTTTGCGGATTGTTCAATGCATCGATCCAAGGTTTCGCAACGGTACATTGGTATATCTTGAAATCGGTAGTAAAATTCGCGCGGTTTTGAACGAGTTACGACAAAACTCGTTGTTTGTGTTTCAGTTTTCCAAACTGTCGGTCTCTTATTTCATGGCACTACATTCCATCCAATGAAAGTTCAAAAACGGTTAACGTCGCAACGAGCACCAGTTAACAATTAGAATCACCACAGACAACCTGTACCTGGATTAGGATTTAGTACGGATATCCTCCGATTCTGTTATATGCCAGATTATCTTCGATTTACTTAGAAATAAATGATTAATAACTAACATACGCCCACGTACGCTCGCATAATTATTATCCAGCACTCTGATCACGATGTTTTCGTGTATAAATGAGAAAGCTGTTTGGAATTATCTCGGGTATAACACCTTCAACGCAGTACCCCCATTTACGGTACACCCTGTACATTTTCCTGTAGCGTACACGTGCTTGCGAAGAAGAATCGCGAACTCGCGTACACATCGACTTACTCGCGCGCGCTTAAAATAAACTGCGCAGCCGCGTAAGCGCGAGCACATCGGGTACTAAATATTTATTTCAGATTTGTATTTTAGAAAACCCCCATCGAGGAAAGGTGCACCCGCGCCTACTATTCCCTCGATCGCCACGCGAATCGTGATCGTCGTTTCATTATCGGCAAGCGGAAAAGGAACCAACTGGTCCGTTAAGAACACCGGTACACCTTTGCGAGCCACGCGTACACGCGTACATGCAATAAGTATGTATATCGCTGACATGAGGCGGTAGTGGTGGCTCTACTCTCCTGCTGCCGGCACACTACATATCTCTCTCGTAATGCTCGTACGAAGAAGGCCGTAAGTCCGGTCACATAACGGTCCAGTTATGGTATGGCGAGGAAGCGATCCTCTCGCCTCGACACACGATTCCCTCGTTACAAGAACGTGCCCTCCACCACCGTATTTTCCTCCTTACCTTCCTTTTTTACTTCTTACTCCTTCGCCCTCCTCTTCCTCCTCCACCACCACCTCCTTCCACCATTTCATCCTCTTCGTTTTCTTCTTCCTCCTCTTTGCGCTGCTCCTCGTTCCTTCGACGACCAAGCTGCCGGCGATTCTCCTTCTTGTTCCTCTTTGTCCCTTCCTAGCGTGTACTCACGCGTGTATTCACGCCTCCGCGAGATTCTTTTTTTTTGTCTCTCTCTCTCTCTCTTGGTAGGCACTCGGGCACATACGTCGAGCCGCATGAGCGACTATGATCGTGATCCTGCGAACGTGCCTTCGCGTGCTTTAACGTCGACGAAATTATTCTGTCTCGTATTTATTGTGCAACGCTCTTTCCCCGTCGCGATTGGCATTTCGATGATTCGCGGTGATTCGTTGTAATAATTTTTGAGTTGGCTTTGGCGGTAGGAGGAGTGTCGAAAATGTTTGGTGACTGGTTCTCCAAAAATATTTTACCCTTCGTTATCAACGAGAGGCTCATCAACCGAGGGTAGTTCAACTCGAAGACATCAATCGCCATTTCAAGAAATGGGAACATCTACTCCGGGGGCACGTGACTATCGCAAGAAAATTATTATACTCGAGGGTGTAACGTCGATCCGTCGTTGAGTCGCTAATAAAGATTCTTAGAGACTAATCAGTTTCGTTACTGTTTACACACACACACACCTGGCACGAAGGGCGAAGGATCGTGGCAATGATTGGACCATAATGACCTCGATTTAATCGCACGTGGGTTATAATTATCGCGTATCGACGACGATCCTGGAATTAAGGGACAAAGTGCCGGGTTATATCTCCGTGGGGATAAATCAATTTGAACCGCAATTGATGCAAGGATATTACTCCCCAATCGAAGTAGTAATTTCGTGACGCGAGTCACTCTAATAACTAAGAAGATAATGATCTACGGAGGGTAACAGGGTACCCATCGATACCAATAAAATGACGATCGTGAAATTGCACGTTAGCCATTCTTTCGACGCTTACGCCTCGGCGTTTGCGGGGGGACGTTGAAGTTTGTTCTTTTGTTTATTTATAATAAGTAGGACTTACCAGCTCGGTGGGCATAGTGTTGCACGACCTGAGGGGCAGGTTGTACGTTATGGGGGTGGGTTGGCTTCTGTACTCCTGCAGGCAGGAGCTGTTTTTCGACAAACCCCGTGGATAGACCAGACCGTGGAAATCCGTGTTTCCCTCCGTCGAGATGTGAACGATTATCGATTCGCTCGCGCATTCGATTTGCACGGTGCTCGCTATCGCCGCGGTTGCTGAAGCATACAAAAAAAACAGCGAAACGTTATTAAACATCGTCGGCTTGCAAGTTATGCTGTCAAGATTTAAACAAATTTAGATCTTTATTCGAGATCGACATTTTGCATACCACGCAACATCGCTTAAACGACATAAAAATTAGGTATGCATTATTTTATGTAATAGAACCTTGGTTTCGAGGAATTATTTACACTGCTTAATTTCACCGACTACCCTACTTGATTACTGCAACAGATAAACAGCGGTGTGCCCTTCCGTTAATATCCCCAGCGCATAAAATTTACATACATGCATTACGATTCTATGATTAACAGCGCATATTTCATTTCCCTTGTATCTTTGTCCCGACGTTCAATTACGATCCCGTCGTATCGGACTCTGTACAGATCTCTCGTAAAAGTTGTAGTACGGCCCATCGTTTTAATCCACTGTTTATTCTACAGAGATCAATAAGGTTCAAGATGGACGTGCCTCGTACATTAAAAGAGAGATTAGCCACTCGTGTACAAGAAAAGACACGTCAGCAATTTGAAATTATTCCAACGACTGCGAGCTTCATCATTTAAACCTACCGCGGCGTGCGTTGAAGCGCAAGGTGGATATTTCAAGCATGTCGTTTAACGTCCTGCACTCAGAAACTATGGTACGTACCATTCGTGTTTATATAACATTTTTCACTAGCTTATGCGTGTTGATTTACCCGTCAGTCAATACACGTGGAATATTGACATTCGTGTACGAATAACTCTGTACGACTGCGAGGCCAGGAAACGGTGAGAAAAAAATAGTAGTTTGAACTTTGATTAGTTCGGTGTCCGGAGTTCTAACAATAAGTGCGAAGGATGTAACGGGACGCGATTATAATCGGTGCGATCAATTATAAGCTCCTCGTGCTTTTATTCGCGCTCCGACGTAACTGAATAAACGAGACAGTTCGATGTAATCGTTTCCTATTGAACGATGGTCTTTCATTCGGAATGCGGTGTACGGTAATATATTATTAGCAACGCTGTTCACGTTTGGTCGGTCATCGAGGCAGCCGCTAACATTGAGTTTAATAACCCTCGCCGATCGTGAAAAAAAAATTGTCGACTTGAGCCATATTAAATTTAATCGAGAAACTTTTAATAATCTCTTTCCTCTCGGTTGGCGTCTAAAGGAATCTCTCTCAAAATTCTCGATATTATCGCTCAGCGCTGCAGGTCTTCGACCCGCGTAATGGTAAATAAATTATTACGATTCGCGAGCGTGTACTATTATTGTCTCGTTGGTTCACGGTTCATCGGAAACAGGTCAAAGGACGAGAAGTCTGTGTTTCTAAACAGAGACCATACTAATGACAGTGACTCGCAACGGCGGGACGAAAGTTATCGCAGGAAGCGCGATGACGACAAATTTTGAGCAAAACAAGCCGACGAACCAAATAGACTTTGATTTCTAATCCCAGTTTTTTAAAAATACATCCACTTCTCTTTCATACTCCTGAAAACTTTGGTATTTTTGAATTTTTCCAGAGACGAGGCCTCGTCATTTTATTGTACCGCCAAAACGTTTCGCACAAAGCACGAGACGAATCGAAAAATAATCGCGAAACAAGAAATTTTCGAATCGCGTCGATTCCGAAAACCGGAATTAACCGTAAAACGTTGATGTCGCGTGGATGAAAGAAAAGCGAGGAAAGTACCGACCGCACTTTTCTCTCCGCCGTTTCCTCCGGTGCGTCCGTCGACCTATGCCCAATTAGTCGTCGAAGATCGTTCACCCCGAAATAATAGCTCAGGTGCAAACTCTATAATCGAGCTCCACGTAACGAAATGACTTCATTCATCAGCGTGGATTAAATTCATGCCACGTAATCAGTGCGCCGCTTTATAATAAGAGCGCCGGTGTACCTTCCACACACACGCGCGTTCCATACGTCGCGTAATAATACGAGGAAGAACTTGAAAAAAAATTACGCGATCACCTCGTAACCACTGTGTACAATTATCTCGCGCTTATTTAGCGGCGACGCTTCATTACAATTTAGGGAGAGAGAGAGACAGAGGGGGGGGGGAGAGGAGGATGGCCAGGATAAATGAGGGTCTGAAACGACAATAATCATCGGTGCTTTAGCATTATCCCTGAAGACAGGGAGAGACAATGATGAGATAGTCGTGAACTTGACTCGTCGCGACAGCCAGCCACTTTTTAGCGTCGCCGAAGTAATTTGTTAAAATGTCAATCGAGCGTAGCGCCGTTCCGCGAGATCAATTAATTAATTGACGCGACGACGCGTACATATCGAAATGTGACTGACATGCATTTGGATGCCCTATGGATCCACCGAATTTAACAAACTTCCGATTGTCTCTGTTTGGTTAAGCAAAGTCTGGCGAATGTATGATAAAAATTATTTTAATCTTCACGATTAAAGATCTGGACGTTACTCTTGAGATAAGATGTAATTCCTCTGTTCGGAGTGAAATTTATTCGACGAAGAAGGGTACTTTAAATAGATAAAGATAGTACAATTGAATGAATTTGAAGACAAAGGAATGTATCAAGAATTTCAATGACTTTTTTTCAAGTTTTACTCGCATCGTCGAATAATTATTAAATTAAATCTTCTCACTTCGGTGGTCTTTTAACCTACCTTCACGTAATTCATTCAAACAATTACGAAACATTAATGTCTACTTTCTTTTTTACAGAGATCGTCTATAAAAAAAAAAGTCCGATATCATGGAATTATCCAGAATTCCATCGACGTATTACAAACCGCGCCCATCCTCGTCGACTAAACTAAAAATTCCTCCGCCACCTCCCCCGATGGTCCTTTGAATCGACAAAAGAGGAGACACGGTAATTAAGGAAGTCTTAATGGGCACATTCCCAGAGACGGTTAAGGTTGACAACCTCTTCCCCAGGTGCAATCAAGGTATCGCTTCTTACTGAATTCACGAACGTTGCCCAGGTCCCGTCGTGATAGCCAATTAGCGGCACGCGAAAATCTTAAGGCTCCCTCGCCTCTCCCGCAATCTCGTCCCGCCTCGCACACAATTGCGGGGCCCGATCGGTACGGTCAATTGTTGTCGGAATTATCGGACGGGACGACCGAAAAGAGTATCCGCAACGCAAGAATTCCGCGGGGGTCGTCGACCGGCCACGTTCACGCTTCCGTGCGATTTATTTCGGTTTTTTTCTCTCTCTCTCCGTCTCTCTCTGCGCACTGCCTCCATAGTCGGCCGAGGAGACAGGAGAGAGAGAGAGAGAGAGACAGAAGGTGAGGAAAAAAGCGGATAATTCCGCACGCACGACGGTGCCTTCACCTCCTTTCAGATAAAATCGTTGTTTCGACCAACAAGTGTTCCTCGATTCGAACGCAAGAAATAGGCACTAATCTCCTTTTGCGCGTATTATTTCTAAACGACGGATTAGGAGAATACCTGTTTTGAATTTAAAAAAAACGTGAATTTAGAAAAATTTAAGAATAATAGAATCTCTTGCTTTGCGAGGGACGGTCAATGTACCCTCGAGAGTTTCATTATTTCACGCGTAAGCATCGCGTGTGTGAAAAACGCTCGGCAATTAAAGTCCGACGATAGAATTATGGAGCTGCAGAAGTAACTTATTTTCTCCGCGTATAAAGAAAACGACGATGGAATCTCCTCTCGCTAGCAGAGTGCATTCGTAGGTTAAACCGAAGACACGTGCGGCACGATACCGCCGCACGCGGGGTACGACGTAAGTCACGCCGGAAGTCGAAGGGTACTTGACCTTAAGGTCCGTCTCCGCGAGCGCGCGCGCTTCTCTCTTTTATCTCCACCTCGCTCTCTCTCTCTCTCTCGCGGTCTCGGACTCTCAAAAGTACATTTCGTCGAAAACGTGGAACGGCCCATAAAAATGGTAATGAATCTCGGTTCAGGTGTCTACGCTATTCGATTTCCCTTTCCTTCGGCCGAACGTTTCTCTCGTACGCCGCGTTGTCGTTTCCGTTTCTTCCACTGACAATGAGTCATCCCGAGGTCTCGAGGGGTGAAACAAAGGCGTGTCCGAAGCGCAATTTGCAAACGACACGCGAGCGGCGGTTTCCGGTACAAGGCTGCCTCTTCTTTTTTTTCTGTTTTTTCTTTTTTTCTCTCTACGTTCGTCGAAACCTCCCGTCGCGTGAGAGCCACGAAATCCTTTCGCGACCTTAATTCTCTGCCCGCGCTCTCTTATCTCGAATTAAAAGGCTTCCTCCGCTTCGTTATTTTTTCCACGGTCATTGTTCCGAGTTTCCACCCCTCCCTTCGCGCACCGTTGCGAATTTGTACCATCGGTTTTTCCCTCTCCCGCGTATATCTGCGAAATGGACTAGACACGGTCTATTGGTAAGGTGGAAATAAAATTTGAAGATTTACTCGGTAGGTGGTATTCGGTTGTGGGTGTTTTACGCTTTAAAAGAGAACTATGATAGAGTAGAAAAATGATCAATTTTAAGAAGTCATTTAAACTCTCTAGTGATCGTTAGTGCGAATTTGCGTCAGAGCGTATAGATAAGGCCTCGTTGCGAATATCGGAAAAAATGTCGTTCAATAATAATCGCGGGACTTCCTAGGAGACCCAATAGCCGACGCACCGGTACGCACAGTTATGCAAGAGCTCCGTGTCTTCCGTGCGTGAGATATTAATGCAACGCGATGAACGCGAGCAGCATAATTCGTCGGCAACGTAACCGATCGTCGCACGCGTCACGAAACTTCCTGTCGAAACGACGAGTTCGCTTCGTCGACGAGAGAGATTCGAGTATGGCGAATCGTTCAAGCGATTTAGAAAATTGTCGTCGTTTAATGGTTAACTTTGATCGATACTAAATACGGAAATCGTGATTCTTACGGGCAGCGTCGGACGTTATTAACGATTTCGATAAATGACGAGAACAATTATTCCGTCCAATGTTCGACTGGAAGCAGGTTAACGAGCCGAAATTCAGTTTAACATTGATTAACATAATCGTCGAACCGTCTCATCGCGGGATCTCTCAAAGAGGGTCGTTGCGAAAGCAGATAGAAAATTAGGAAAGGAAGTGCTCTTTAAGCGAGCATTTACATATCGCATTCCGATCGTTACGGTCGTTAAAGTTTTTCCGAAAATCTACCGATGAATCTGCAATTACGAAATTCCGTTGCCTAGCGCGAAGATCGTACGGATTCATGAATTTTAATCGGTTTTCACCGCGAATCTTCGCTTCACCCGCGTTCTCTTAAAACCACTAAATTTCGCAGTTAAAGAGCCACCCCCCCCCCCCCGTGGGAAACTAAACTTGGCTTAAATCTGGATCATGCACATCTCTGGATCTTTGGATCTCCAAACTATTTTTTACACTATCAAGTGTATTTCGGGTCGCTGATCACGAAATAATTATAGAATTTCTATTCTACTGAAAATGATTTCACAAGGAATCACACCTGTTTGCTTGCTTTAGAAATAGTTTGGGTATCCGGAGATGTGCATGATCTACATTTGTTCCCTAAATTTTTACGAATCTTAAGAGCAGGAACAATTTCAAATTCAAGAGTCAAAACAGATAAATCTCGTCGCGGTCGCTTACGGGACGAGACTGCAACGGTGATCGCCGGCAGAAATTCCGTTATGCCCGCAAAATGAAAAAAAGAAGCGCTTTTCCACTGACTCGGTCCCCGCATTTCTAACTGTCATAACGCACGCGATCCGCTTCTGCATCCTCCACATCGTGATCCCGCTAACGACCGGAAACCCGCCGGAACGTTATTCAACGATCGAACCGAAGACCAACGCATCTTTTTCTCCTCGGTATCTTGGGCTTATAAATCTTCGAACGATATATCATTACACGCGCCGCGAACGGAATAATCGACCCTGCCGATTCTTTATTCCCTCTGTTCGTCTTTCGTTCACGCGATCCCACGAAACGATTATCGCGCGACGCCGACGGACATTATTGGCGCGAAACGCGAACGAGTACGAGTATATCCTCGAATATAATTCCCGACGGTGATGGGACACGCTTCGGGAGAGACGCGCTCAAGTTCGCACGTAAGTGTACTCTTCCGGTTCGGTACGAGCGTTTTCCGTTAAGTCTGACGTTACACGCGGCAGCTCTTTGCTCCTCTCTCTCTCTCTCTCGGGGATAATCGCGGCAATTATTCCTAATTCCGTCGCGTAATATTCGTCCGTGAGGTGTACGGTCGTAACACCTGGAAAGATCGTCCTCCGGTGGGGGATAATTGAGCGCTGATAAATCTTTCCGTTATTCTTCGCTCGTTATTATCTTGCGGTATCGAGCTTTGGAATTGAATTTTACTCATACGGGAATTATCGTTGTAACATACGCGCGTCAACGTTTACGCAATGAATTTGCAAACCGCGAATCGAACGCGAGGAGAGATTACCACCACGACCCGTGGATCGAGATCATACGAGGTAATTGATCTATGAATCTGAAATATGTTGGTGTCCAGGTCGGTTGTAAGATTACGATTTCCACTTGGCAGAGGTGGACGTGCTCCGGGTACCGAGGACAGAGAACCAGTCCTCGAGAATATTCGAGTCTACGATTCCGAAACCCTCGTAAACCTCTCCGAGCGACCGTACGTATGAATAAAAAAAGAAACTCGACGAGATCTGGATCGTCTGGCGTCTGGATCGTTCCTACGGTTAGAATTTATCTCGTCGAATGGAACTGGCCAACTTCCTGGAAACGGTTCCAAGAGAGGCACGCAAAAATGCGCACACGACGATCTAAGGTGCTTCGCTATCCTTTGAGGTAGAATGATTCGATAAATCGATCGGAATATCGCGGAAGCAATTTCCGTAAATCCGCGCGATTCACGATTTACGGCTTTATCGGAAAAATCGTATCTTTTCCAGTGACTTTGACCGGGGATACCAGATTCTCGGAACGATCCAGCGAACCGAATTGAATATCGTAGAAACAATTTTCCGTAGGTTCGCGCGATCCACGATTTACAGGCTTATCGGAAAAATCGTATCTTTTCCAGTAAATTTGATCGAGAATGGCGAGATTCTCGGAACGATCCAGCGAACCGAACGGAACATCGCGGAAGCAATTTTCGTAGATCAGCGCGATCCAGGATTTACAGTTTCATAGAATGAGATCCGAACGTTCCATGCGAGATTCGTCCAAAGGAATAGCGATTTTATAGAAGCATTCCTGCCGGACCGTCAAAAGGGCTTAGCCTTGAAGAAAATTGTCGGACCGTCGGAACGATCTAATAAACCGAACGGAATATCGTGGAAGCGATTACCGTAGATCCACGATTCACAGTTACATCGAACGTGATCCAAGTGTTACGGCAATATCCATCGAGGAAAATATCAATTTCGCAGAAACATATCTGCATCCAGCGTAGGCAGGATGCAATCGTGGCCCGGCCTTGAAGAAAATTGGTAAATCAGTCCGAGCGTTCGTAGGTTTCTAGCACGATCGGCGATCGTACGCGGCTTTTACGATCGTGGAAAGAGGAGAACGATTCGTTGCATTGAGGTGCGGAATAGTAACGACGATTACCGGTAAGACTACCGTAAGAGGCTAGTACTAACACGAAGAACAGCGGTCGTCGCTCTAAGAGCAGAAACTACGAACCGTTATGATTCGCAATTATTTTCGTTGAGAAATTTGGAGAATTTGTCTCGCGAACTGTCTATTCCAAATTCCTTGCCACGTGACCGAGCGATATTGCGCAACACGAAAGAGATTTGGGATTTTAATCAAATTTCGTGTCACCGTAGTTTACGCCGAGAGAGAAAAGAAGAATTACAGAATTCATATTTATACGCTAGGTTGCATGAAAATTTGTTTCTTAGTTAGAGACTTTTATAAACGTGTTTTTTATATCGGACATTTTGCGTCACGCGCAATGTATATTTCGCTTAAACGACGCGTTAAGATATTCGTCTCATAAAATCAATTCGAAATAAAATGCGAATACGCCGGAATGTTCAGGTCTCGAGAGATTAAACCCGCACCCTCTTAGTTATTAATCAATTTTTGTCTGTTAATTCTCCGCAGCATCGGTACGAATCTCCTTGAATAACGAAATAAAGGATGCTATATACAAGTCGGTAATTAGATACGAATGTTTGTTCACCGGTTTAAAGATACGATTTACAAGACGGCAAGAATATTCTTGTCCCCCCCTCACCCTCCCTATATTATGCGTATCGCGTGTAATCGAGAATTTGCATCGGTGTACGGGAAGCGCGAATATATGAATACATAAGTACGCGAGAGGCACGTCGATTTTAAAATTGCGCCAGGTACGTTGTATAATTAACGGAGACCGTATAAGGCGAACCGTTAACATTCGATGCGATTTTAATGGTCCATGGAAAGACATACACAATTCTTCTTTTCTCTCGTTCTATTCCGAACTATGCGAGCGCACCTCTTTGAAAACTGGCCTGGCGAATTTTAATTGGCACGAATCGGATCCCAGAAACGAATCGGGGTTTCGCGTGTCTGATCGCATACGGTTAATACTACTCGCCGTTATAATTGTTTCCGTTTAATCGTCTAATCGCGAAGCAGAACATAAACAACCAAGTCTGGAACAACGCTGATTGTAAGCTGGTAGGAAACCTTTTGCAAACTAGTCTGAACGCAGCGACGAATTAATACATACCGATGAATGAATTATAATATAATATAATATATAATAATACTAAAACTCAAAATATTGATTGCTACGTGCCACGACTGTGCTCAAAATCACAGACAGCGTCGCTAATTCGAAAATAAAATAACGGTCCTAGCGATTATCCGATACGACGGACGAACTACATATAATAGAAACCCGCTGGGCAAACTCGATGCCCGAAATCGTAAAATCGGACCGCAAGAAGTTTTTTTTTTATCTCGCCCGCCACGATCGACGCTAGACCTCTCGATGGGAGTTCGAGAAATAATTAGAGGCCGCGATGGTTATCCTTTAATTGAGGATAAGCAGCTGTTGCCACAGCTGTACGCAATCCACCTTCGACCAACAACAATGGCCAAGCAAGCAACAAACCGGGCGTTAGTGTAAGGTAAAGATGAAAAACGTTCGACCCACTTTCGACGGTGGGCAACTTCGGCCTTATCTGCGCCTCAACTTTTTTTTTTTCTTTTTTTTCCCGCGCACAAAGGCACCGATTGCTCGCACCGTTCACGATCGCGATGCTTATCCCGCCGAATCGATGCATAGGTACGGCCCTGGGCCGGGGCCCCCGTCGTTATCTTTCCACGGCGATGACGGCAACCCGGAGGGGAACACGCTTAAAAACTGCCTGCTTTTTCCAGGCTAGCAGATTCTCGCAGCCTTGGCTCGCCGCGCTTCGTTGAATCTTCGTATTTACGATTCGAGGCCCACGCCGCGTTTATATCCGCTTCTAGAACTTCCGCCGATGATGTTTTCCTCGCCTCTATTTCTTTCGGTTAACGCCGCTCGTTGGAATTACGCTCTTAACATCATTCCAGTGACATTCGATACGCACGCTGTTTAAATCATAATCACCGATTCGAGCTGTTGTTAATCCTAGAACTACTTCTGCAACGCGTGACACTTCTGGGGTCCGTGGGGACCCCAAATTGATTTAAATTTTCTAAGCACATTTAAAACACGTTTCTATAAAGCGAAATGTACTCAGTTACGTACAAGTTCGTGCAGAACGAAATTTATTAGAAATAAATTAAACAGAAACAAAATATAATTGAAGAATGAAAAAACACAACCGTTAGGCGATCGACCGCGCGAGCGGTCAAATATCGCCGTACGGGGAAAGTGGAAAATTGTCCTGAAGCAAGTAACCAAACGACATTAAAATGTATTTGAAAATATATTTAATGACAGGAAACACCAGAGTTGCAGGGTTGTAAAAAAGATAATAATTTTGGAGTTTGTACTGACCCCAGAAGTAGTCCTAGAGTTAAAAGAACCGAGGTACGTTCTAGTTTCATTTGTTTTAATGGCACCCAGCCGTAGAGTTTGTCAATGTCACGCGTATACGGGGACGTCGTTACATTGTTCCTCGCGGCGTTGGTAATTATTATTCCTTTATTTCTAACGCGCGCCGTGATTAACTTTAATCTCCACTCTCGCTGCTACAATGTCGTACAGGAACTTTCGCGTTAAAGAAAATATTAGAGTAATCCAATCAAAATTTCTTCTCGATCGTGCGGTATCATGCATGGCCAGTTACAGATTATTAAAGTAATATACTTGAAGCAGAACTGACGTCCTACGAGCCGAGGTACCGTTTATAGTTTTATTTCTCGCACGATACACGTCCAGTTTATCAATTTAACGGTCTTACGGTGAGTAATTTAACGTCGTTATAAAAATCCCCCCCCTTTTGCCCCAGTGAAGTTGGAAAGTAATCCGATGATGGCGTTTGCCGATTATAATAATCACGATGCGCTTCCCGTTGCAGATACGATAGCATCGCTCGCGGCCTTCGTTGACGTAACTCGTTGCGGCTAATCAAGAGACACGGTAGTGGATAGTCGTCGAGTACATTACGCGTGGCCTGTCCGCGAACTGGTATACAGGGTGAGTTTTTTTTTTAAGTCGCGACAACGCAACGCCTCGAGGTAAATTATTTTCGAGAAAAAAAAAGAACGCGTCAAACGCATTTATAACCGTGGCATCTTTACGTAATAATTGATCGCGTAAGAATGGTACTGCCAATTTTCACGACTTCGGACAAATTTTCGCGGAAGTGAAATTTGGTATCGGGAGAAGATAATATCGGTGGAGGTGGCACGATTTCGCGGATTCTTGGAAATTGGCGGGAAATTTATCGGATTAAGATTCGTTCGGAGGCAAATCTCTTTTTATTTATGATTGATTTACACAAGCTCACGTAGAAAGTTTAATAACGTTATCATTTATATAGGCTCTGTAAATAATTATTTCGCTAATATATTATTTAGCAACATCTGCTACGAAGTTAACAAAATTATGAATTCGTCTAATCCAACGTGTCATTAGAATATCTATTGACTCTGAATCTTGTATCTTGCGGTTAAGCAGCGTACGGATTAAGACAGACCTCTCGTTGGTCGACCGATCGTACATTTAAGATCGCAAAAATATTCTCCGCATAATCTCCGCCAGCCGTGGAATGTTTTCGATCGTTACGTAAGAAAATTACCCGATCCGCGAAGCGTGATAAAAATTGAAAAATGTCTGACCCGCTTAACGAAACGACCCGCCGATATCCGTGCAAGATAACGGCCACGCCGGAATAGTGTCTCAGGTAACTATATGGTCAAGCGTGCTTACCCTTGCGCACATTTCTAACGGCTCGGCACGGCCAAATTGATTCTTACGCAAAGTACGTGTTCGGCCGAGGAAACGGCACGGATGAATTGTCGTGGATTCTATATGAGGTGTACCGTTATTGGTTCGGAGACGTCGGGCTACGAGACGAACGGTATTTCTGGGCCCCGATAACCCCGCGCTTGCGGTTTTTCTGCCCGACGATTCTCTTGTTCTCTCGTTTCGTCGTTAAGTCCCTTTTAGGGTTGCTGAATGTAGCTTATAATAAGCCAGTACTTCCGTCTCGAAGTAAAAACTTATATTTCTTTTGCAACATTACGTCGGTCCGTTAATTGAAAAGCGAGATAATGCAGAAATAAGTATTTTTGAAACAGTGACAAAAAATCGACCCCATAGTAATATAATATTATACACGTTAGCGTGACTCTAAAAAGAATCCTCGAAAAAACTTTAACTTCGTTGAAAATATAATCCTTACTCCGAAAAGTGATCGTTTCCGCTCGGCGTATCCCTTTAATCTTAACATCCGTTCCACGATAAAAATAATCCTTCGTCGAAAAATCGTGATTAAACGAAACAATTTCGATAAAACAATTCCGCGGATATGCGCCGAAGGGAAATCAATTATTCCAAGAAATCCGATAAATACTCTTATCGATAACGAAGCCTCCGTCCAATCGTCTTAATCTTCCCGCAATCGCGTAACGTGCCGAGCAACGATGACGATGCTAACGCATTCCCCCTAACTCCTTCGTCTTCATTGTCTCCTTCCGTCCCCACACCGGTCGCACACCGTGCCATTTGTCCACGTCGAACAAAGAGCTTTATCGCGGGCACGGGACGAGTGTAAAGACGGCGATATAAGTCATGGGTAACCCGCTTGGAGGACAATGAATCACTTAAGAAGTGATCTTCCGTGCGATCGGGGCCCGGGTGATCGATGGCCTCGCTCCAAAGGATACGCTGCATCGATCTACTCGATCGTTACGAGCCATTGCGCCCCCTTCTGCGGAAGCTCTTGGCATCGTCCATGAATGATCCTCGTCCTGCCGTAAACTCCTTCCCATGGGAGGGGGGATATGGTTTTTATCCTCCGCGTACCGTGTTCTCGAAAACACGACGGTTTTTCTGTACAGTTCTTTCGTCGAGACGAACGAGCATCTCTTAGGAGGGAAAATTGATTTACAAATTGGCCCCTCGTCGGTAGAGGGCCTCGTTAGTGAGCATCATCCAGCGATCGTGCGATGATTTATGATACGCGCAACGAAAACACCGTCTTTACGATCTAATTACAGTTCAGGCCCAATTATCCGGACCCCCAAATTATACCTACGCCCATTATTCAAATATTTGCTTTCTAAGACATTCTTGTGGCGGATGATATAAATGTTCCTCGCGCTTTCTGCCGCGGTTTTGTTACTTGTCGTGGATAAAATTCTATGAATACAGAGTGAATTCATTAAGGAATCAATCAGTTGATTTTTTTCGCGCGAGATAAAAGTAGGTGCTGCTTTGTCAAAACAATCGCCCCGGCGCTCATAATTCAAGAAAATTAATATAGATAACGGTGATATCAATACTTCTTTCACCCCTGTCTCGCTAATAAATTGGGAGATAATTTAATTCCTCGTCCCCGGTTGAATTTCAAGAGATGCTGAACGGTTCGTTCGCTGGTCAGTTAAACCAACTCGGTATTAAATTACGCGAACTTGTGGTGTTTTCGCAACGTGCACGCTAAAATCATTCGGTATAAATTCACGTGTAACGGAACCCCGTGGAAGGAAACGTCGTTGACCGCTTAATGATCCTGCAATCTTCATTAGCCAGGACCATTTATAATCCCTACTCGTTTCCTATTTATGGTCCACCTGACCGTAAGTTTGGGAGAGAGGGGAAAACGGAGGAGAGGGGATAATTACAGATTTGCAAACGTACAGTTACGCGTGTATGCTATTACGTCGAGGCGGAAACACGGGGGATCTACGTATCGATCCACGAACTCGCGTGTAACCTACTCCCGCGAAGGTCACCGACGATAACGGTTATCCGTTGGATTTATGGTCGGAAAAGGATCGTGGCGCCCGTTCTTTCTCGCGAATCTCCGAAATATCGCATGAGATTCGCTGTCCGGCGAGACGATCGTGCGAATCCTCGAATACCGCGAGGAACGTCCCGTTCGTTGACCAGGTAAACAAAAAAAAAAAAATCACGCGTGGGAAGTAAACGGTCATCGTTTAAACTTAATGATCAATTTGTTACCGCCGTCGGGAGTCGCTGTCGGGAAGATGGATGGACCGTACCTTCCTTTTTTTTCTTTTTTACAAAGTCCCTGAGTCATTTGGGAGGTACGTCGATCTCGAGCCTCGTCCCGGTTCGAACGATCCACGAGCCTCGATCCCGATTGAAAGATAACCGAGTACCGTATCAATGACGTGCGCTTGTCAAAATTGATGTAAAGTGGACGGAGGACTGCTCGTATACCGACCGACCGACGCGTAATAGAGTAAACGAATAATTAATTTGATTTTTTTTTCTCGTGCCCCGCCGAGAGAACCCCCCTGTTAAGGCAGGTCGCGACGGTCTCGATGTTTCTTTTCAAACGAACATCGATCACGATTTCTATTAACGATTACCGGTGATCGCGCGCGCTTGGAAATTAATAAGTCGCTCCTGTTTAAGTCAAAAGTCTTGTATGGTATGTCGCTACGTTCAATTTCTTTCGCAAATCCTTGTTAGGTCAAAAAGATATCGGATATTCGCTCGAAATCATACGCCGAGTTTCAAGATAGATGCGAGTAGTTCCACAAATTGGAAAAATTCGTGTACCTCATCGTTTTCGTATAATCGGCGGATTAAATTGTAATTGAATCTCTTTTACCGCGCACTCGTTGAAAGTTAACATTTTTTACCGACTAACTGGGAATCTCGACAACTCCAAATGGGGATAACTAGTAATATTCCAGTGTTTCTAGGATTTTCTGAGAATTTCAACCTACGCGATATCCGATCGTTCCTTCGTTTCTACCGTGAATGATTATAGGTACACATAATGCAACGGCGCCGAAGGCGGGGAACGATAGTCCCGCGCAATATTTAAGCGTCGTTATCTGTATTCGAATCGAAAATTACCGTGACCTCCGATCGCATTACGCGCGCAATCAAATTTATTCCTAACCACCGCACACGCACGCTAACGTTATTATTTATTACGCTGCGTGTTCGCGCGTGGGCGTGTTCACCACCGCAGGAAACGAACGCGAATGGATATTTCGCGTATATAAATTTCCGTAAGGTGATTCAGCGTGACACAGATGCAGTCCATGGGTTCCGCGAGAGAGCATGTAAACGTGAATTACAAGTACGATTACATCTGCCGAGCGGGGGCCAGGGGCGCGCTATCATCCTCCTATTGCGTACAACGATACAATGTTGATTTATAGTTTATATTCCATGGCATCGATATGTACGCACTTCCATTTCAAAGCGGTGAAACAATACCGTCGGAATAATTCATCGTTCTCGGTGCAGACGCATTCGCGTCACAGTTTTTGCGCGCGAATCGTAATAACGCAATACGTTGGGATTGGTTCGCGTACGGAGCGTGCGCAGATCGGAATGGCCTTGAGCCGTGCGCTTGAAAAGCGACGAGAGCAACAAATGAAAAGGGAATGTTCGCTTAGAAGCGCAAATTGATCGTTAGTAACTGTTACGCTGAGTCCTCGACTTACGCGATTAATACGTTCCAGCGTTTCCACGCAAGTTGAAAAAGTATTTATGTGTATACAACAAGTATTTGTGCCTGTACACACAACTCACGAGATATAACTTTTCCACATATATGTACCGACGAAGATTCCGTTCTGCCAATCAAAAAATCAATTTCACAATTCGGAATCTATTTTCTGATCCGCTTCTAAGAATCCGCGTATCGATGAATTCGCATAAGTCGAGGATATATAGTTTGACAAGCGAGATTTCGCGTCTCTTGGCGGTTAATTGTTTTCTGTTATTATTACGTTTATCATCGTACCTCGTGGGAATGGGTAGTACAGTAGTTACGCGATGCGTACGGAGTCGCAATTTGCGAGCCGAGTGAATTAAAACTGCGTTGATACTATAAACACAGCGCGTAATGCTCCCGCTCGTCGGGACCACTGATAAATATGGAAATGCGTTGCCACTGCAACAAACGCGAGAATAATAGTTCGCGAAGAGAACGAGGTACGTTCGCGTGCGAAGGCGGAGATGAAAAAAAAACAACTTTCTTTCGAGGCGCGGTTTCTCTTGGAAAGTGAAGAAGCTTGGACGATGAGAGACAATGCGTACAAAATATATTCGATAGACGGCGGACCCCCTCGAACTCGAATTAATTTAAATAAATTGTAAAAAAGGAAATTGATAAATGTATAGAATTTTAGGCTTCAAGGATTCGGAATGAACGTTTCATGGTATATAGAATGTTTCGCTTAGATCGAACATTTTTTATATTTAAGTTTGTTTTTGTCTTCCTCAAAAATTGATTAATCAAGCCGTAACATTGTGCGGGTAACGCAAAGCTGTGGAAGTGTTAATTTCTTTACTTGCTGACAGGCAGGATTAGCAGGTGTCTTTACTTGTACGATTTTATTAAACACGACTGCTTCACGCGAAGCGTATATAAATATCTGTGACTCGTGACTTTTACACGATCATTATGACGTGAACGAAGACTTCGATAATATAAAATTCTTCAATGTTTCTCGTTACATTACGCGCATTCCGATCCGTTACTGGCTCGAAGGAATTTTTTGCCACTTGGAGTATTCAACTTTTAAGGTCTCGTACTTTTGGAATCGAGAAATGATTTTCCCACGCGTCGTGCGATCTTTCTCGTTGCATTATCGCGAACCTTGGTAATGAAACTCCTCGTTTTAATTATCTAACAAACACTTCGTTACCCGCGAGCCTACGTTTAGCGACAGATCAACAATTACAGTCAGAAAATTTCAGAACGACTCGCGCTTTACTTTTCAGGGCGGAACACACTTATTCTTTTTCCTTCGCGGGCTCGATCCTCCAGCGGAACAAACGACAAAAAGTAAGAGTCGAATAATAATCCGCGAGAGATTAACTTTCGACTCGTCATCCAGGAATAAAAAAAAATCGCCTTGCGTAATAATCGAAACCATTACATAAATTCGCGAACTTCGTTTCTATTAGAATTTGCGAAATGCTCACGAGTCGGTTTAGCGCTTATCTTTTTTTTTTTACCGATATCATACTGAAACCGAGACATCAATGTATAATGTACAATGACCCTATATGTATCAAATCGAACATCGAGATGACGGAACCGGTAAGCCTAATTTCCTCGTTAAACGTACCGCTCGTCGAACGGCAGGTTCTTAGATTTATATTAACTTTTTTTTCCCCGCCTCGAATCGCCACTTACGTGCGTAACAGAAATTTCAAGTTCTCGCTGTTGTTTTTCTTTTTACACGAATTCGCGTAACCCGACGTCACGCGTTGCAGTGCCGGGTGAAATTCCATCGGAACTCTCCTGCAAAAGGTAAAAGGCTGAAAGTGTTTGCCGCCGGTTACAGAGGGGGACTTTCGATTCGCATCGATGTCGAGGAAGGAAATCGTGGGTCTCGTCTCGGTTATAATCGTCATCTCGTTTCGTCCTTCTCGCAATCTCGTCTCATCCTCTCCCTCCCTCCCCCTTTCTCTCCATCCCCCCACCCTCCCCCATCCCTCTTTCTTTCTCTCAATCTATCTCTTTCCCTCTTTCCCCTCGGCCACATGAGAATCTAGGTCGCACGGTTGCGTTCACCTTCCAGCAAAGCAATGTCTTCCAAGGAAGGTCGCCGCTCGTCTGGAAAGAGGCTCTCTTTCCAAGCGATTCTTTTCCCTTTCCTTCGATTATTCCAACTTCAAGGAATCCAGTGATATCGATTCGTTCCGCGTGGACACCGACTTCCCCAGCGCGCTTTTAGATATCGATTCGGAGAGAAATTAAAGGCCGATCGTTGTATCGGCGATCGGTTCGCATCGACTCTTGTACGCGAGAGAGACCAATGCCGATACGAACACGGTGAAATCGACAGGACGAGAATTCGCGATCGCGCTATCCCTTCCCGTCGACGAGAATATACGTCACTCCTAATTAAGCGAAGCGCGCGCGCGCGCACACGCGAACAATTGATCCGAGTACACTCCGGGCAATTAGCCCGACCGTAATTAATTGTACGCCTCGATCAATCAAGAGACGCCGCGGTCGGACGATTGCTCTCTACTAATTAGGCTCAGTATGATAAGTACTGGCCCGTCATTGTTTTCGCGAATCATTGTCATCGCCCCCACGACGCGTACGTCGCATTGTTACTGTACGTAGAAAGCGCGCGTACCCGTGGAAAGCGTCCACTTTTATCTGATTATATATCCGTGTTCTTCCCTCGTCTTGTCCTGTCCCCCCCGGAACACGGGCTTTTCCATGGGAGAAAATTCATCGTCGCTCCGTACCCACAACGTAGCACAAAGTACACGCGTTCCCTGAATTTCCTTCGGCATCGCTCTTAATTGACCCTCTAATTATTTATCGCTAGTGCTGACAATTAGAAAGCGCTCTACTCACACGTCGGCAATTGCTGGGGTAGTTGGGCTGCGTGCGCAGTGCTGTACCTCGCTATTGTGATCTGAAAAAAGAAGAAACAAGGCAACGTTAGTTAGTTTTTGTACCCATCTCTTTTTTTTTTTATCGATAAGCGCGTCGCGATGATCTTCGCGATATCAACGAAAACGTAAATCACTTTGCGAACAATGGAAATTAATGTTAGCCGATCACTCCAAGTTCTTGATAGCCGTACAAAAAATTCCCCGCGTGCCCAAGCTTAAAGAAAGACTCGAACCGATCGGTACGATCGTGGTATCGTAGATCTCGGCGATCGATTAGCGACGATCAAAGTCACGTCGATGAAAAATCGTTTCACGCGCGTCAGACACCGCGGGATGTCCCGAAACGAATCGCATGATTCATGCATGCCAGACGCGAGAATGGCGAGAGTGCCGATCGAATCGACTCGAGCATCATGACATTTTCGCAAGGACTTTTCCATCGATGACGCGTGTACCTCGATCGGGTGATCGATCCGGGATTTCACGCTAAGCGATGATTTGCTATCCATCGTGAAGAATTTTATACGATTCAACGTGTACCTACTAATTACGCGGTGCAGAATAATAAAGGTTCTCGTAAACTCTCTCGGAATTGTATATCAAATTCAAATTATTTTAAAGTGTCGTATTTCGATCTTTGGATAGGAGAGGGCACACATTGATCTCTAGATTTAAGTAACGGCGGGTCAAACTGTCGCGAGAAAAAATGTTTTCGCTCAACGGTAAAAACTAGGAAGAGAAAAATGTGTTTACGCGATCGCCAATTACTTTCATTGGCGAAACCTCATCGATGAACTCACCGGCCGTCCCTCGTTTTACAAGGTTGTAAATGAGACTCAAAGACGACTACTTGTATATGGCGAGACACGAGGCTGATTGGATAATGGAAAGGACGAGCATCGCGCTAAACGTGTTTTAAAGTAAGATCGCTCCTAATTACCCTATCCGGTAAAACACGCAACTCAACGAGCCTATTTCGAGAATCAAAGTGACGAGATACACGCGTAACGCAATTACGTACCGCCCCGATACTTCTTATCGTACCGCCGGAGTTATCTGTTCGATCCGGGAAACAGACGAGGAAGTAATCGAGCAAAAATACTCGTGATATAAGACTCCGGAGAAGTGATTAAGGAGCTCTGTACATCTAGGACAAGGAAAACGCAGGGTGAACGTTGAGCATTCGTTTTGCGAAAGATTTTCTTCGATTGAATCATCGTCACGCGTTTCGCAACTATATCTACACTCTTTGCGTATTATTCCCGTAAGTTTAATTAAAAAATTTTTAAAGCCAAGAATGCGGCCATTTCCGAAAAGGCGAGAAAACTAGAATATCTTCTAGATAAATGTCGGTTTGTTCCTGAAGTTTCGAATTTCGATTTTGAGTGACAGAAGTGTAGAACCATGTCGGTTAATGCAACGGGCACTCTAGAATTACACGAGTTATTATGTAATGGCCTGGTTACACCGCGTGCATTGTAAAGTCGTCGCGACACGACGTTGCACAATTTTAATTTATTCATTTCCGAGTCTAAGTGGGCGCGAAGAGGTAATCGGAATGTCACAAAACGACAGATTCGTAGATTTGTCAGGATGGAGGCAACGGTCCGATTTATCGAAGTTACACGAAACTCGTGTGTCCTAGAGATCGATTTATCGCGACACTCTTACGAACGTTCTTTTCGTACCGAGAGACGGTAAACGTGGCAAGGGCACTCGACGCACCTCTTACTCCCTCGGCACACTTTTATTTTCCGATCGACGCCGATTTAGGTATCGATAGTTCGGCGAGCGTGCGATCGTCCAGCGTTGGCGTATAGGTACAAAAGATCCAATCGTTAAACCGCACGATTGACGATGAGATTCAATTTGTTAAAATGTTTAATGACGTTGCTCCTTCGCGAAAATAATGTTATTAAAGACTAGAAATATCTCGACTAATTATACCGTTAGATCGGCGAACGACCGGATAGAGATCTCATCGGCTAGAAAATGGACTCGTAACGTACCGCTAATTAAAACCTCGAGAAGAAAAAAAAACCGTTCCCCCTGAATCCATCGGGTGCAGAGACAAGATAATTATTTCCATCGAACGACTGGCGTTTCATTCCACGCATAATGTATAATTCTGATTACCGATGATTTACCGTGGAAAGTGAAATTTCGCGATACATTTCGCAGATCGCCGGAGTACCGGGCTCGAAAACTGCGCTTTAGAGAAATTTGTATAATAAATACTGTGACGTCAGTGTTGTCGATGCGTATCGGTGGACGCGATGAAAGTGGTTTAACGAGTCGGCGGCCATTTAGGTCCACGCGTACGCAACGCGTATTTCTAGATACACGTTGGGTCCTTGGTACGATTGCGCACGAATTAATTATTCGCGCTAGGCGCGACGAGTCTCGCGTTGCGCCGAAAAGTTCAATACTATGATTATTTGTACGAATAGTAATTGATATATCCGATCTTGGCCCCTGTTCTCCACCTCCACCTCAACCGTAGATCTCACGATCAGCGGGTTACTATACAGCAACTATGTCAACTATGTTGGTCCAGATCAGCGAAAGGATTTAGAAACTTACGGCGAACGTATAGACAGACGCACGTTTTATTCGATAGATACATGTACGATAGATTAACAAGAACATTGGTCAGTTTCTTTAGTCCACAAAAGAACGACGTTGAATACACTCGCGCTGTATGGTTTCTCTTGGTTCGACTGACTCTAAGTAAATTCCTCACAATTTCTATTTTTATTTTCCCGTTGCAATGCCCACTTTACCACCGAATCATACTTTCCTTCGATAAAACAAAAAACAATACAAGTCTGTAGTTTCAATTCGCGTTTCAGTTTTTATTCGAATCTCGAGTGGGTACAGGATTAAGTACAACGGAATTCAATTGGAGAAATTCTCACCTGAGATGCTCGTTAGAGCAGAGTAAAGCGATAAGACAACAAGGGGGATATCGGGGTATAGAGGGAAGTTACAATGAACGCGTTACAATGTACCTACGTGTCGTGGAAGGTCACTCCCCGATGGATTTCATCGACTTCGGTCCATATATGGTCGGAGCCCGAGTATGCTACTCCCTGGAGTATCACGCGCGAGAGAGACCTCCTTTTATCGATATCGCGGGGAACGTTTCTACTCACGTTCGCGTTCGTCGGTCCAATTATACGTAATCGCGAGGACGCGAGAGAGTAATCCAAACGCGCTCGCTAAGCGTTAGACCTACTTTTTGCAACACAACGACAACAACAAAAAGAAACGCGTGCCTTGTTCAAGGATGAAGAGACGATCGACCAGGCGAATCGTGCGAGGTGCGCGAGTCACCGAAGGTTTATCTTGGTTACGACTCAAGGGTGAGACTCTTGCGCAAAAGATTCGAACGATGGGACGGTGGTTATTCGACGTAAAAGCTATTTTTGCACAAACGCGTGTTTACTTCGAGGACGAAGACGGCAGCCGATCAATTACGTCGTTTGAAGTGCAAAACGATGGATCGTATCCGATTTAACGAGTATCCGCGCTTTTATACATTCGAGAATAGGACCGTTCGGGAAAGAATGGAACGACTGAACGATGGGGGCTGAACGTAATTAGTAATTACACCGTGCACGGTGCAGGTCCGCTCTCGCGTCAATCGTGAATAAATGTCATTAGCATACGAAACACGTTTACGCGAAAACGGGAGAGTCGTTGGTTTACCAAAAATGAGTAAATCGATGGGTAATTGAAAATGTAGCGGCGATTTGAATTTAATCGAAGGTCTCCGTTGATATTCCCCTGATATACTGATATCCCGTTTGTTCGTCGTAAGCGCGGATAAAGCTGCGGTCACGCGTTGAAACTGAGTAGATAATTTTGCGGGTAACGTGGGGCGTGCGGCAAATTAATCGAATCGTATCGCCCCCTACTAATTTTCCCGCATTAGCAATATCCACCGTCGTTATCGAGTGGATCAAATAAGTAATCGGAGCGTCGTTCGCCGTGATCGCGGATCCAGCGTGGGCTGAGATCTCCTTGAATACGACGCCCATCGCTCGATCTTGCAGCCATAACGCGAGTTACGTTGGTCACTCGCCTCCCAGCGATTATTATATCCGTGACGCCGTTATTATAAAGCTCGGAGTAGTGCGTAAATTTGACGTGGAATAATCCAATGGGAATGCAACTTTTTGTTTTGCGAATGATCAAACTTTTCTGTAATAGCATGATACAGGATCTCGCAGATTTATTGATAGAAAAAATTATGCCTTGCCTGGGATATCGTGAGATATGGTGAGTCAAACTAATATGTTAATGTCCTGAGTGATATTTAATTTAAAATCGGGAGATACTTGTTAAACTAATTTACCGAAGGGCTACCGTATATTAATAAGTGAATATTTGATATAAAACTATATACAAGGTTTATTATGGTGAATTCGTCGATTTAAAAAATCATGGGTCTACTGAAGTATTGGATGGTGGGACAAGTTACTATCCTATCTTAATATCCTGAGTGGTATTTAATTAAAAACGAGGCCGAGAGAAACTTGTTGGACGGGTTTACGGAAAAACCGTTTTACATTAATATGAGCATATTTTATATAAATATTCCTGCGACTTCGTGTGAATTTTCCGCACAAAAAATCGTCCGCCGACTTGCAAATTGGATGGTCGAATGAAACGAATGGTTTAATACACCGGTGTGAAATTGAGTTCAAAATCGAAAACTGGAGAAAGTCTGCAAACCGATATTTCATCGAGAAACTGCCTTCTACCGATAAACGAATATTTTCTATAAAAATTTGCATACGAAGCGAAACGTCGAACATCCTCGGACGTGCTCGTACAAAAAAGTTTGAAAGTCGTATTACGTGGGCGGAGATAGAGATTGCAAAGCTGAATTCTATAGTTTAGAGCAACGCCCACGCTCTTGCTTCGATACAGTCACGCTAGTCATCGAAACAATTTAATTCGATATCGCCGTGTCCAAATTTGGATTTCAAGATTAATTCCGGGCACCCAAACTTTTCCACCAATTACTCGCAGCTCGTCGAGCATAGCTAATACAGTATGTATATGTATGTATACGTGACGCGCGATCAAATATAATGTGTTAGCTTCTAAGAAAAAATTTCATGAGCCTGAAAAGTTTTGAACACTACGATCGAAGGTAAAAAATTTCAAATTTTATTTTTGGTTAATTTGATGTCGTTCCTTTCTCAAGTTACTTTTAGACGCTATCAAATTTTAATTACTCTGTCTGTCAATCTCCAAGATGAAAGGGGTGCTTTGCGTCGCTCCATGAGACGTTGTATTTTTTATAAAGGTAACTGGAAGAATGCAGTTTTGATAATTCTAACCTCAAGACGATATCTGACGAAGCGAGAAAAAAAACTTCATTGATTCAATATGTATTTTAGACCTCATCGCGTCATGCCACACTGCCGACTTTCTCTCAACTTAAACAAACGTGATTTTCTATTGACTATTATTATCGAACACGCGAATGTTTAACAACTCGTTTTAAAATTTAGACAACCCAGAAATAATTTTCTCTCGGATGACAGCAGTGTCATTTCGCATTGACCGCCAATCAGCTTATTTTTTCCGCGCATAAACGTTCGTGTTAGCCATTTTTGTGAAAACGTGTACGCTCCCAACAAACTTTCCACGAAAAAGAGCGAATTTATTCCACGTTTACCCGCTCACCGATTAATTTTTTCCACGCATTACAACGTTTCACTTAAACGAGTCGAAAGAAATACCTTTAAATAAATCGTGACGTTTTAAAATTTATCCTCGACGTGAAAGAGACGCGCGAAGAAATTACAGAAATCCGCGAATAATTTTCCCAAGCGTGGAAACGTATCTTAAGAAAAATTCCGAGACCTCAGGGCCGATATCCTTGTGAAAAACCATTTTCTTGATCCCTGAGTTATTTTTTCCGCGTACTACCGCGGCGCGTAGTTAATTCTCCCTCGTCCGGGTACGTGTGAACCACTCGTAAGAGAGCATTTAGTATCGTACTTCCGGTATCGAGTTTGCACCGGCATCACAGTGAAACGTCTGTGAAAACGAGCTTGGGCTCCAGGCTCTACCAAGATCCCGCGCCGATATTTAAAAGAACACGAAGTAAAAGTGGGCGTGGCTGTACCGAATGGATTGTCTTTCCCTCTCGCGTGTGTGCGGGAAATTGTTCCGTAAACGCGTTTGCGGTTACGTGAAAACTCAGTTTTTCTTCTCGATCGACCGTGTAACAGTTCCGTTTCAAGATAAACCCGAGAATGTATTCTCTACTTTTTTTAGATATCGTAATTCCGTGGATAATTTTTATCGCGTCCGTTACTTCTCCGCACGTTAACGAATCGTATTGAAATGCAATTTTTCTTACCAATAGGCTTTACGATTTTCCCGATCGGTAGGCGAACCTCAAAATATATATAATCGTCATTTAAAAAATACAACAATTCCGTGGATGTTTTTAATCCGCTCATTGATCGTTTGTATTTACGTCGGTGACTCTTTCATTGTCTGACAATGAGTCGGTGTAAACGCCAAGTTTAAACGTAATTGTCAATTATTAAGCGTTACGCAATCTGGAGATTGCCGCCTTCCAAATGAGTTAACGACGTTAAATCCGCGAGACAATCCCCGTCATCCGACGTACAATGTTTAATAAAATTATTTCCCGAGAGTCAAGTGGCCCGCGAATCAGGGTAACCTTCCTTTCGACACAACTTGAAATTACAAAGAGAAGTGCACGAAACGACTCGTGTCCCCCGCGAATTAATCAACCGATTATCGCTCGTGCGATAAGTGTGAACGACCGTTCAGGAAGGAAACGTAAATTTCCTATGGGCAAGGAAATCACCTTGAAAATTATTCGAAAGCTGCGGGTCGACTTTCTCGAATGGCTTTTTTTCGCGTATCAAATGTCAATTCCGTTCCCTTGATCTTGTAAGAATACCACAATATTGCGGTGAGTAAATCATTTCCCATTCTTTTTTTTCATCAAATAAACGTGATGTAATAATTCTCAATATTCAAAACGATATTACGTACGAACAATTTTAATTCAATAATTTATCACACCATTTTGTATCAAAATAAATTCGTGCTATTCTTTAAATTGGCAACAGCATTAGCAATATATTTATCCGTGCAAAGTATCGCGCGTAACGCGACTAAAGAAAAGTTGCCAGGGAACGAGACAAATAAATATTACGGCCCCGCGACGTCATTTTCCTGGCGGACAATTTTACGGGATGTTGTGGTAACAAAGGATTACATAATTCCTCGCATTCCTGGCCGACATACTAGACTTACCGGGCACGCTTGTTTCTGGCAGGACACGATACGAGAGAAAGTATATATTCACGCACACGCAAACCCGTCCGGTGGCAATCGAAATCGAAACCGAAATCCAGTGAAAACGAACGTGTCTCGGCGAATTACTTATTCAGATTTTCGTCGCGGTAACTCGAATTATCGGGTGAAAAAATATGAATTAACCGGGTAGCTACGAGTGGTTGAAACTTTGGAAACCGGCAAGTAATATTTTTTCTACAAATAATATCGCAGGGTACATTAGACAGAGTCATTTGTTTTGAATAAGTACTACCTATAATTATAACTCGTTAATTAAACACAACTAATTACGCGTCCCTTTCGAACACCTAGCACGAGTTACGTAACCGAATGTATAATCAAAAAATTGTAATATTCGGTTACAAGTGCCCGTTTTTTATGTAGAATTGTACACAAATCATCGCTTGTTCGAGATTTGCGCGAGTAAAACGAGAAATCGTTTTATTTTGCGCGAGTAAAACGAGGGTGAATGGACTAGACAATCGAAATCACAATTAACAATTGATCGTCAACGGGAGGGGTTGAAATAATTTTTTTTCATTCACTTACCAACAGAAACGCCAGTGCGACCCCCCGCCAGTCCATGGCTAAAATAAAAGAGAAAGTCTTTATTAATAACTGGGTCGAACTCCCATGAGTACGATCGACCGCGCAAACGTCGTTCGCGCGAGGAACACTTGTACGGGAGGATAAATGCGGGAAAATCAGCGAGAAACGCGTGTACTTCTCACCGTGTACGTTCGCCCGAAGCTTCTCTCGCGTTTCATTAAAGTCCCCGGCGCGATCGAACGTCCTCGACATAACGCACTGATATCCAAAACAGGATCCCTCGATCCTTGTCTCCCCTCGGATAGCCTCTCAGGCAATAATTAATTGATCGCAAGTCACACGATAAACCCGAACCTCAATTACACTCGCCGCGCACAAACGTGCTACGTTCATCGCGCAGTTTCTTTATGCGCGCACAGTTCAATTTTCTTCGAAATCGTGGGAGAATGAATTTTTGGTATCGTACCGAACAAGAGAGTTTCGTAACGACGATCAAACGACTTCACGCGACAATCGTTTCGTCGGGTTTCCGGTCACTCGGTTCTCCAAAACAAGTTCACGCGTCGGTGACACTCTGTCCCCCCACCACACCTCCCGCCCCACAGAATTTCCTCCACGTCCAAGGGCCAATTTTCGAGGGTGGACGTTTTCGAGCGGGTTAGTAGAGTTCTCCAGGGCACCTCGAGAAAGCGACACGGTCTTTCGCGAAGGCAGCCGAACATAACGCAACGTTCACTTTTTCGAGCATGAGGATAGGCCGGTACAACACGGGTGTAGCGGAACAGGAACGACCTCGGCCGCAGTGGACCACCGTGGTTGACCGTAGCCCTTCTCCCCGGACGCCATTTTCGCTCCACCTATGCCCTTTTTTTTCGACAAACTGGCGCCGTCGAGCAAACGACGATACGGAGCACGAATCACGAGACTGAGATTTACGAGGCTGGTGGATCGACATCCCGCGAGGTTCTGCCTTCTCCGCCTTCCTTCTACCTTTTCTTTGCGGTAGGCCGGATAGCCAGGTTCGTGCCGCGAGTTGGTATTACGTGCGTCAGGGGCGTACGAACCTTTGGAACTCCCCCCCCCCTCCCCCGCTCCACGATGAAATTCATTTTGTAATTTATCGATGGACGGGGGAAATTGATCGATTGTTATCGATACGATAATTTTGATTGATTGGTAATTCAATATTCGTAAACCGATTAGAAAATGAAAAATTTAGTGGATATTGATCTGCTGGAAATCAATGTTAAAGGTGTTGTTAGTGTTTCTTTCGCAAATATCTTTTTGGTAAATGGTTCGTCCAACGATACTTAATAGAGAATTCAATTTTAATCAATTATTGATAAACTAGTTCAAAATCAAAAATTCACAATATTTAATGCGAATCGATACGCTGGAAAGCAACGAAGATAATCTATGATTATTGGTAAAGTGGTTTTAACTTTATTTTTCCCTTAACGTGGTTTCTTTTTTCAGAGTGTTTTGTTTTCATTGTGAGTTTATTAATCGATTGTCAACGATCGGTTCGAGCATTAAACGAAAATCCGTATCCTAGAAAGTGTGACATTATTGCGAGGTGTGTTGGAAGTCGCGTGGGAATTGGAAGACGAGTAGTTGTCACGGGCTATTGCAGAGTTCATGGCATACCGAGCGTCGAAGTCACCGACGACTTCGGCGTGCGTAAGTCGGATGTCACCGCTCATCGGTGCATACGTGCGTTTACGATCGTTGCGGGATTCGAATTTCATTGGACAGAATTTTTCAAACGAACAGTCGGTGCGATCTTCTTTTTTTTAATTCTAGGGTACATGGGAAAATTTTTTTAAACAAATTTGTTACAAGTCCAAATGATCTTTTATATTAGAAAATGATGGGAATGGCGATACTAAATATTGAAAGTATTCAGTTTCGACATAAAACTGAGTCGTACATTTGTACATACACGGAAATATATCATAATAAATCGTCACCGTTCCTTGATAAATTACGAGACTTCGGTTGTAATTTAATCAAACTTTTCAAACAAGTTTTCCTCGGCTGATATCACCGCCAGTATTAAACGACGATAAAGCATCTTTCAAGAGACGACGTTTAAATCGAACAAAGCTGTTGTCGGAGTGCAATTGATCTTGGTAAACAA
Source organism: Pemphredon lugubris (assembly GCA_933228935.1). Taxonomy (NCBI): domain Eukaryota; kingdom Metazoa; phylum Arthropoda; class Insecta; order Hymenoptera; family Crabronidae; genus Pemphredon; species Pemphredon lugubris. The sequence goes on along the minus strand of OW121817.1, from coordinate 23,443,005 downwards.
TAGACGCATTTTCTCTTCCATACAAAATTTCTTATATATCCTCTCTCTCTCTCTCCCGGAATTTAAAATCAATCCATAGAACGACACGCATGTGGGCGTGGGGCAAACCTTGGCGCCTGCATATTTGGTCACGTGCCACCTACGAATCACACGGCGACGCCGGCCGAGGATGAGCCGAACGGGCTATCCGAAGCCTTGTACTCGTTTTCGCGGTTTTTCCGTTGCATAACGTCGTTATTAAAGCCGTCTATTAAGTCCACATTATCCATTCAGCTGTTCGTTATTCAGGTCCCCTCCCCCTTGTCTCTCTTTCTCACTCCCTGTTCCTCGTGCGTGTCCCCCGTACGATCGGCAAAGGAAACGGTTACTTCCACGCTGCTCGCACAGCTGTTGGCTACTCTCGCGTTCCACCCCTCTCCTACGCGCCTTTTCATACCGTTCGTATCCTGCGTCGCACTGTACGCGCGATTCGGAATAAAACAATTGTCGGCGACTCGAATTTGGCAGGGATTATTTAAAGGTAACGCTTCAAAGTTATTCAAACTTTCTTGTATCCGATTTAGCGAATCTCACGTATCTGTCATTCGTACCTCAACTTGTCATCTTTGGTGTCGAATTTTTGATAGGTTAGAGTACAATTCCGTGATGGTGTCTTTGGTATTGGACGACCAGTGAAAATCGTGTGGGGCGGTGGGTTTCGCTTTCGATGACCTTGAGACGCGGAGAGCGATTTAGAACGCAAATGTACGTGCAACGCTGGTGACGTAACAAAAGGATTTTTACACCCGTTCTGCGCGTTTCAGTCGGATCGAGTATAAGTTTGCCGCGGACTCGTTCTAGGCGCCTTACGCGCCCTTGAACGCCCGCCAACGTGATCGTCGGAGTCTCTCCGCGCGAGAAGAAATTACGCCATCTTGGTAGCAGGATGATGAAAAAAAGGAAGGAAAAGCCCGGCAGGCGTTCAAATCATTTTCGTTATCGTAACGCGAAGCTTTGGATTTGTTCGTTCCCCAGATATTTCTCGCTGAACGCGATTAAAATTACTTCCAACGTGGTATCGGGCGAACGTATACGAACACTGAAATACTTGGGGTATAGTATAGTACTTGGAATACCTTCTTAAACAATAATAATAATACATTTTGCATAGCACTTTTAATGCCTTTATTGGTTGTTTATTATCGGGAAAAAGGATCTATCGAGTTTCGATCAGGAGCGATATCAAAACTAAGTTTAATAAACCATTGAATCGATGAGAAGAACAGTGGCAGTCGGAAAATATCGTTTTAAAATATTCAAGGACATAATTTTTATTTTCGTACCTCATCGATAAGGGGACTGTTTACTCAAAACTGGCCAAAACTACCAGAACGTGCTCAGAGCACGTGTTATCGAAAAACGGCTGATTTTGAGCATTGTACTCTTCTTCTCATTGATACGGTACTTTGAATATAATGCAAAATAAATACCTGTCTCGATAGCCAAAACTCCAAAAAAGCCGCAAAGCAACGATTCCGCGGTACCCAAGGTACAAAACCGTTTTCACTGTCACTTTGAAACGTGGAACAAAGAGGAAAACAGTCGAGCACAAATAATCACTTTTGTAAAAGAAAATAAAAAACAAAGTATTCGTTCGTCGAATCGAAGATTGAATTTAATTTCGTAGATCTCGTTCGTTCGGCGTCTGCATTTCCGGTATCGGCCGGATATTTTCGCGGATTCTCGAGAACGTGTCCTCGCCGACCATAAAATCCCTCGCGCGCGTCGACATCCCAGATCCTTGGATTTGTTTTGTTCCCTTCGTTTCGTGGCGTCCTTCGCGAATTCGACCGTAGCTCCTGTTCGTCGGCCACCGCTTTTCGAAAGCCTCACGTCAGTGTGTGCTGCCAATTCTTGAATTCGCCCATTCCGCGAATCCAACGTGTTATCCTCGAGCAGGACTCGATCATTTACGCTCGATACTCCCACGAGGAACGTGGTCGAAATTTCTTCGCGGACGTCAAATTCACCCCCTACGCTCGTTTCTCGTGGAATGTTTAAACATTGCCAATCGTACCAGCGATGTTTTCCCCAAACTTCTCGACAATGCTATTATTGACTATGAAAGTCGAAGGATCTTTCGACAATTTAGCGACACGTTTGACGCGGCAGCGTATCGAATTATTGCTCGATTAATGATTTATATTTCTCGGCAACCCTTAGTTCCAAGGATCTTTCTTCGGTCCTTCAGTTTCCTAGATATACGTTGATCGCGAATTTAAGAATGGGATTGTCGCGTCATTGATGCCGCGTGCTAGAATTCCCCGCCGACGCGAATCCTCTCCACGATGGTCGAATCTATACCCGGCTTCGTTACCAACGCGAATTTTCCTCCTCGCGTTTCAGTTTCACCGCCCTTTCCTCGTCGGCGTTACTTCTTTCTTTCGGACACACTACCGCACTACACCTGCCGTCTACCTTGGTCTCACCGGAGGACCAGTCATGCATGGAGAGGGCCCGCGGAAAAGAAATCCGTTGCGGTCGACACGGGGCTCGAGACTGGACTGCTTTTCGTCCTCTCTTCGCGGTCTCCTCGCTGTCCGTATCCCTGCGATAGAGAGGGAGAGGGAAGTCGGGGGAGGGAGCACACGCGCGCGAGAGAGAAAGAGAGAGAGAGACGGAGAAGGAGAAACGGTGGTACACGCAACTGGTTGAAGGAAGAACGAGAAGGACGGTATATCTAAAACACAACCAACAGTTTCCCATTCCCGAGAGAGAGAGAGAGAGAGACGAGGCGACCGTCGTACGAAAGATCTACGACCGTACCTCGCGAATACTGGACCGATCTTTGGATTAAGAGGATCCATTAATGCGTGGAGAGGAGGATAAAGAGGAAGCGAGATGCGAGGATCGAGGAGATAGAGATAGAGAGAGAGAGATCTGTAGGAACGTAGCGAGAGTTTCTTATGAGCGAGAGCGAGAGCGACGATTCGTCGAGATAAACGAGGATGCGAGTTACGAGGACGTAGGAGGAACGGGGAAAGGGCACGTAATAAGGATCTGAGGGATAGTTGGACGATCTACCGGTAGGGCGAGACACTCTACCCGTTCGGCTTTTTCTTTCCGACTCGATTCGCGGTAGGAGACGCGCGAAAAAGGGGTAGAAGGAATGAAATGAGAGAAAGAAGAAGCCCGTGGGTGTTGAGAAGAAAGGGATAGACCAAGCGAAGGCTCGCGTCATCGCCCAGGTTAGACACGCTAACGTCATTCCCTCGCGATCAGGCTCGGGGGATGGGAAAAATTGACCAACAGTTTTTTTAATTAATTGGGGAAAAGTGACGCGGGAGATTGGGGTTTTCCTTGCGATTTAATTGTTCCCGATTTTAAGTTTTTTTTTTTTTTTAAGAGATACGATATCTGTATAGTGAATATTACGTTGGATTCTGAATAAAACATATAGTGTTTTGCAACTAATAAGAACATATTGTTTACAATCATGCACAATCTTCCTCCGGAAGAAAGCAAAAATGATTTCTTTCTGTATGAAACGTATCTCTGTTCGAGAGGGTTAATAAAATGTACCTGCATGACGATGTTCAATCAAAATAGCACAAAATTAATGATCCAAATGTATTACACGGTCAGGAAATAATTGGAAAGATACCAAAATATATTACCAAGGTAAACAAAGTATGAAAGATAATCTGATTTAATAAAGAAGTGTGTTCAGGGCCGGCTCAAGGCACGATGAAAGCGATGTACAGCGTCTGGGCGCCCCGGCAAGGAGATGCCTTACAAGATTATTTTTTGAATAAAATGTATGATGTTTCTGTTTTATTTCTAATTAATTACGTTGCACCTATAGTGTATTTTGTAATTAAAGTGAAGCAGTATGATCAATTGTGAATCATCCAGACCAGAGAACCAGAGATCGATAATTGGGAATCGAATAAAAGCCGACTTTTAATCGGTTTTATTGCATTCCTCATATTCCGGGAACTAATATTATGTATACTGAACAGAGTATAATTTGTAGGCACTATCATTTAAAATAAGAATTATTCGATTACGACTTTAATTATGGAGTACTTCTGTTTCGTAACCAGAAATTCTATTTAATGTGTCTCATATTAAAATTCGAAGCTTTGTTAAAATAATATTTGAATGCCACCAGCTGTCAAGTTATCAAATGATAACTGTTCAACGTGTGCCATCTTCTGGAAAATACTCCACACGTATAAGCGCAACTAGCGGTAAAGTAAAATTCATATGTAAGTGTTACCACGTGCTTTGCACGCGAGTAGCAACATTTAAAAATGGCCCTTTTCTGCCGTACTAATTCGGCACTATGTCCAGTGTTAAATCATTCTTATTGTAAATTCAGTAACAGTATGGCGAGGTTTCAAATACAAAGTATGAGCTCCGCGACAAATATCATTCAACGTGGGGCAAAGGCAACCTATAAACAAACAAATACAGGTAAACGATCCATAACCTTATTTGATATGCCCGATAATACTTGTTTTTCGTCGTGTCTCGCCTAAATTATCACCCCGTATTTGGTAGGAATGCTCATTGTGTACGTCGCTTTCGTATTTTCTCATTGTTAAATTAGCATTTAAAGATCTTTCTGTTATAAAGGAAACTAAATCGTATCGATTTTCAAAATGTTTTTATACTAATCACAAACTATGGTATGAGTGCAGAGTAAATTTAAAAATTGATTATAAGTCTGAGTATATTATATTCAAGAATGCGACAAACTAATGTTAATAATGGATACAGTCAGCCTTCGTGCAAGTTAAATAACCTAACTTTAATGGTACAACATATATAAATTATCATTATTTTAATTCATGTTAGATTGATTCCTGCGGGGATGTAACGAGAACATATCTATTTTAGATCCTAATTCAAAGATTAACACGTCGACTGGCACAACATTTGAATCTATGCTTGGTCAAAGAAAAATGCAAGCACGTAGAAGTATCCTAGTGCAAGTTAACTCTGTCCATTCGCAGGAACCGCTTCAACAACTTTGTTCTCAATATGGAAATATATTGAGCATGCATCATTATAAAACAAAGTATACGGAAGTACGTAAGCTCGGATCATTGTGAAGTTCTAACGGCGCGACGTTTGTATATTTGTGGGAATTAATTACAAAACTTAGTATTATCCGTAGAATTTTATACTCATCGAATTTGACTCGCACTATGCTGTGAACGATATCGTATCTTCCGCTTCGTTTATGGACATCAATTCGGTAGCTCCCATGAGAACGTCCACATTGTGGTTTCATAGTACAAAGAAAACAAACATGGTTTTATCGCTTAAAGAGGCTGTACCACTGTCCGTGACCAATGGCTGTTGTATTCCTAGCGAGATAGAAATTGCACAAGATATTCTAAAGACACAGTCTGTAATGTATCATACGTGTACTACGGTAAATTGGGAACTGTTTTTAAGCAGATTGTAATGTAGCATTGCATTCTTTTAGGTATCCAAACAAATGGTAACTCTCCATAACGCATTAAAACTTACAGACTTGGAAATAAGATTAAGGTTTTATACTGCATGCCAGGTAGAGCAGTGTTTCTCTGGAATTTTTCCACAAGTATCTGTTCTACCATTTGGGTCGTCTGTGAATGGTTTTGGGAAACGAGGTTGCGACCTGGATTTAGTACTATTACTGAACAATCAAAAACGGAAAAGACCTGTACGAAATAAGTACAATTTTTTTTACAATCATTGGTAGCGCTACAAATTAATTGAAGCTTATTTTCATTTTAGAACGATGCAAACACATTAATTTTTCATGCGAAACAAGTTCAATTTGACAAGAAGTATGAAAAGAAAGAGTTCATGTCGACAATGGCCGACATGTTACAATTCTTCGTGCCTGGTATTCAGAAAGTGCATAAGGTCTTGGAGGCTCGTGTTCCTATAATTAAATGTCATCATCAGTACACAAATATGGAATGTGATTTATGTGTGGGGAATAGGTACGTATCGGTAGATAAAAGTAATAACAAATCTATCTATAGAGTTACCATGCGAGAAAAAGAAAATTTTTGTATTCTTCTTAAAAAAGAAATTGTTTCAACAGGGCAGGTGTATATATGTCTGAGCTGTTGTGTATATTCGGAGAAGTAGATGAACGTGTCAGACCACTGATCTTTGTCATTAGACAGTGGGCGGAAAGCCACAAAGTGACTAATGCAAATCCAGGAAAATGGATAACAAATTTCTCTCTCACCCTCTTAGTTTTATTTTATTTGCAGTCAAAGAAAATCTTGCCTACTATAAATGAATTAAAATTGTGTGCGTGTAAGTAATTCAATGAAAGTTCCATTTAGATTTCCGTGGATAGGTTTGCATTCCCGAAACCTGAAAAACTATGTTTCTTTCAGCGCACGACGATATTCGTACAGATACAGGCGTCGACTGTACATTTCTACGTGACATAAAACAATTACGCCGTAAATTCTCAACCGTTTCGAACGCAGAGTCTCTGGAATCACTTTTGCACGGATTCTTCGTGTATTACTCGAACTTCGACTACGAGACACACGCAATTTGTCTCCGTAACGGTTGCACAACTAAAAAGCACGACAATGCGCCGCTTTTCATTAACAATCCGTTCGACCCGTTGCTAAACGTCAGCAAGAACGTCAATCTTCCGGAACTCCAACACATTTTAACTGCAATACGACAGGCATTAGTTCTATTCAGTTTTGACCAAAAAGGTATCCTGCCGTTATTAGGACTGAAGGGCCCGGTTGGTAAATTAAAAACAAGCGACGCCGTGGTAAACATCTCGAAATTATTTGACAAAACTATGAAGAAGCGGAATCCCAACAGTACTGAGAATCTATTCTCTGACAATTCTAGTGGCAATAATTCTGTGACAAAGAAAAATACAATCAAGCAGGGCTGAATATAAGAAGATATGTTATGTCTAAACTTGTACATAAATTAAATTTTTTTTACTAAGTATTTGTACTTATAAGTACAGTAATCATCCTTCCTTCTTTATCACGGGCACGAAAACCGAACGTGTCTGTATGTCATGAAATACTTTCAATGAAGCATTTTCATGCGATGTCGGTGAATAATGTTGTTGACATGAAGCCTTATTGCTCCAATGTGGTAACATCAGTGTATTTTTTATTATTCGTTTAATTCCCCCACCATCATTCATTCGGTCACATTTTATTGTATTGTGTCCTTTGAAATTTTATTTATTCTCTAGAGTATTTGCGAGCCAATACTGTTTCACGAAAACTTTTGTACAAATAACAAAATTGCCAAAAACTAAAACATGGAGATACGACGTCTTTACAATAAAAACAAAATAATTTAACAACAGTTGAATTTACTAAAAAAACGACTTGTTTCGATTTTCTGTAACTACCAGAGGAAATTATTTTATTTTTATGAACACTTGATCATAACAAAAAATCATTGCAGCTGTTTCGGAACAGATACAAAAGAGTATACCCAATCACATTACCTCTCTTCCTTGCGTAGTCGTGTAAAAGAAACAGAACATAAACTGGTATGTATTGGTTAAGTCGTAGGAATTGAAAACTAGGATCGACAAATTGAGGAAATCCTTCAATTCTGGTATTTCGTAACTCGTATATTTTGCTATGTCCAGCGATTCGACAGTTTCATACATGTTTATTGTGTACGTTCGCTATGACTAGAACATCCTTCTAATCCGTACAACGACCATATTTCTTAATTATCGGAACTTAATGTTCGTGTTAACGTTCACAAAGAAACATGACTTCCTTGGAAAAGCCATTACGTACGTATTAGTGTACTTTCTTTAAAGTAACCACAAGTATTATTTTTATTATGACATTTTGTAATATATAATCGTCAAACGCCTATCACAACAATACGCCCATCGCATATATTGTATTCCAAACGATGAATTCCTGTGCAGATTGGCGATTACGAATATGTTTGGATTAGGCTATTCTTTCGTGGGTATCATCCAATAAATTCGTAATGTACTGTGGCTGGCAGTGTTTAGTTTACTAGCTAAATTATTTGATCTGTTTCTCTCTCGACCAAAGGTGCCGCGTTATACGTTTCGCGTCAACTGTATCGCACTTTGAGTCGGACGTACATGCCATACGAAGCATTTCGAAGGGTGGTATATAAATCCTAATCACGTTCGCTCAATTAACTACCTTTTTTTCTGCCACTCAAAAGAGAGTCGCTGAAAAAACATTCTCAGTTCTCAAGGAAATGGAAACGCGTATTTTGAGCAGCATGGGAAAGTGTTACGTGTACAATAATTGAATCGTAGCCATTCCCTCGAACGTTTTTTCGTTAACGCACGCGCGATTTATCGAAAATCCATGTCCTACTGATTCTAATAAAGGCTCTAAGTTCATCGACTTATGGGTTGCGTCGACAACGAGAGTAGCGAGCAACGTGCGCTCACCTCTTTCCCTGTTACGTATTATTCTCTATTGGCAGCGATACTGACCTTCGGCGCTTCGAAGTGCAATTGAAAACGCTATTATAAAAAATTATGAGGTTTCCCTCACGTCTCAAAGCGATAAAGAGCCTGGTGAGATAATTCCGGCAGGACGCAATGTGATACAAACATCAATCAAATTTTTGAATAATACGATACAAACATCAAAAACTTGGTCCGGATGAAAAAGGAATGTGAAATCTTGGCAGTCTTGACAAAAACAAAGATAATAAGGATGCACTTTTTGAAGATGCCATACAGTGAAGATTTCTAATCTTGATCGGATTCGTAGTTTCATATAATAATATATCGCACGAAATGCCCTTTATCGTTATATCTCTAATGAAACGTCAAAAATGTTTGATACGAAAAGAAAAAAAAAGAAAATAAAACACGGCAGTACCCTTCCACGCAATAATTTTCCGTCACTAATGATAACAATTACTAATAATCGAAAGATATATTTCTTTCGATAATACTTTCCCAAATATTTTAGGCTTTTTCTCAGAGGATTCTTGATATCCTGAACGTCCCCTCCAAAAGAACGAGAGAATACGTTTTAACTTTTACCGACGTCTTCTTCTCGAGCCGATTGGATCTTAATTCGTCTTGCTCTTACGGTGATGCCGATGCTGGTGCTGGTGCTGATGATGATGGCGGAGATGGGATCGCGTTTCCTGCACGGCTGCTACCAACGTGCGCACCGTTTCCTCGTGACCCTCGAAACTGTCCGCTTTCTTCAGCTGTCCCAGAGACGATGTTCCCCCCTCACTCCCGGCAGCGCGCTTGCTCTTTAGTCGCGGAAAGGTTTCCCAGGAACGCTGCTTCTGCACGAGAGACGACGACTTCGATGTAGGTCCGATCAAAAGAACGAAAGTTTTCCTGGAATCCTGCCCGGATTGACCTACCGTCCCATCGGCGATGCTCGACCTTCTGCTCCCGGAGCCAGTTGTGCTAAGACTGTCGCAACTGGCGCGCCTTCGTCTTCTAGCTTCCGCCGCAGTTTTGTTGTCCGCGTAGAAGACATCCTCGGAATCGCTTGCAGGATACACCTTTGTACCCTTCACGTTGGAAATCGGATGATCGTCCGGTCCAGCGTGAACCTGTGCTTGCACTCGTTTCTTAGCCTCGCCCATGGTAGAAGCTTCCGAGATCCGTTGATACTCGCCCTCTTCCCCTGCTGGAACCATATAAACATTTTGAAACTTGACTTTCGTATCGCGTGCTCTCCGTACGCGGCGAAAGTCCAATCGGAAGTCTGGAAGCGTAAAAATAGTCTTGAAATACATCGGAGCGTATAAAAGTAAATCTTTTGTGCGTTTGTCAGGACTTTTTATTAGCAACGATTCCTGTGTAATGTATAATACATTGTCAAGTGGAAAGGACAACGAGGAACTGTATGTGTATTCAACAGTCGAAGGACCATAGTCGCACCGCTGAAGGTGCTGATGTGTAAACCTGGAATTGCTTTCCTGATTGTGTTACGGTGTTCCTGTCCTCGCTGCAGGTGTTACTATTTCTTTCTACGCGGAATCGTGACGAATCTGCTCTTACCAGTCGTGTGTGACTGTTGTTGCTGAGAATCTATGCACCTCTCCGGTTGATCCAACCCTTCGGCGGAAGTATCACCACTCCCACCCTTAAGGGATCGATAGAGAGAGCGTATATTACTGCTGGACGTGTGACTCGGTGGTGTTTTCGGATTAGCATTGTCAGGAGACTTTCTCGAACGACGACTCTGACTGCGATCCCGACCATCCTCCCTGCCCGGTGATTTTTTACGATCTTCCTTCGTCCGAGCTTTCTCCATCAGTTGACTGAGGATTCCCCTCTTTGACTCGGAGGATTTCGTGGTTCCATATAACAATATGTTACCGCTCGAATCCACGACGGCGTCGACACCACCGCCGGACGGAGTGCGACAGCGTGTTGGCACTTCCTTCGTTTCTGCATTAAATTATATGTATAATGCCGCGATCTGGGCGTGACGACTAGATAGACAGATACACTGCATCGATCAACTTTCATGACATTCTCACCCTTAATATACAGTGCATTGTCTGCGCTCGTGGGAGTGGTGCGCGGATGGCGATGTTCCTTTGTCGGAGCTTGAGTTTGTGGCTGCGGTGGATCCTGCATTTGCAAACGTGCTAAATGATCCAGCAATACCTGCAGATGTTGATTGCCGGTTACATCAGCGACTGCCATATTTATTTCTCCGGCGGCGAGTCCTGTTGAGAAGGACTTCACAAACGGTTCTAGCTCCTTCTCCAATGTCTGCTGTAGTTCCTTCACCTGGCTTCTCAGCGACAAAATGTCGTTCATCTGCGTAACGGTAACGATGGCAAATGTCAAGAAGGACAACATTAATAACATTCCGTAGTTAACAAAAGATACCTGAGAATGAAAGAAATCCTTTTCCACGTGTATTCTGCACAACTGTCGTTGCCATACAGCATCGAATACGTTCTTGAGACGATCCAATTCCATTTTATGATGCTCCAACTGTTGTTCCAACACACGGCAGTCTCTCGCCACATTCTCGTAGCGCGTACCTATCGGCGGCGTGTTCGCTCTTCGCAAAAGGGCTACGTCCCGATGAAGCTCTCTCAAACGTTCCTTCACCGTCATCAATTGTTGGTTCAATTCCTTCAGCTGTGTGTCGAATGCTCGACAATGATTGGAGAATGGACCGTCGCTCTCAGATCCGCCCTTCATCAGAATCCTCTGGGCTGCCTTGCTGCTCTGTTAGAAAGCAAAAGAAAATTACTCGCGTAATCGTGGATTATTGTAGGATACGATCGCGCATATTGGACTCAATAAGCTTTCTGATACTGACTACAACATCCGGCTAATATAACTAATAGGGAACGAAAGTCTTTGCTGTCCTGTGCAGCCAATGTGCTACAAGAATGACTCTCTAATCTTACTACCAGCTACCACCATACGATTAATACAAGCCACATCATATCGAATAAAGATCCTGTAAACAACAAAAGTACTTACACAGAAGTGTGTGCGAGAAATGCAGTGAAAAAGAAACTTGTAATATGAACATAAAGATGGATTGTAATCGAGAAAATCGTAATGGCGAGGTAAATCATTGTAGATACCTGCATGACTTGCGGCTCCTGCTGATCGATCGTGTGTGTCTGATCGTACAAAGATTCTTTCGGTGTCTGCACTTGTCCTACGTACGGGTGCAGGGCACGAGCAAAATCGTTCCTATAGTTGGTTTTAAGATGGGCCGTTAATAACGACGGTCTTGAGAGATGACCCACTTGAGCCACCCGATTCAAACGCTCCAACATCGGATGGGCCAACTCGAGAAATTGATACTTCGTAGCGCCCGTGGTAAATGCGGTGCACAACATCAGATGCATCTGTAGCACGGGTAACGCGCTAACTAACGAGAGCAGCTGAGTACGGACCATTCTCTCTTTCGTCTCGAATTGCCGTTGCAGATCCGACAAGACGGTGCCGTGAGTCATCGTTATCGCTTCCTGCATCTCTTGGCAGTAAGAGTTTAGCGCCCTTTTCTCGGACTCGAGACTGTGGCGTAGCTCGTCCAACTGCGATTTTAAAGCTGTCACTCCGTCCCTCACACCAGCCTGTAGCTCGCAAATCGAGTTGACAGCTCGTTCCATCTTCTTCGAGGCCTGCTGCCAAGCAAGTTCGATATCGACGCAGTGCATTTTCGCTTCGAGCGGAGTATCGCGGAGACAAGTGGCGCAGAGCATACATTTAGCAATTTGGCTGAACATGATGTATTGTTCTCCGTGGATAGGGCAACGACGCTGGGTATCCTTCGCGCATTTACTCATATGCAGCACCTCGTGAGTGGAAAACATTTTGGCACGATGGGTGTGCTCCCTACAGTGGGTGCAAAGGGCTTGTCCTGTTGAGCCAACATCACTTTATGAACATTGTACATTTAGAAATACTTAAGCATTTATATAACTTTGTTACACCCAATTAACTATGGTAACAGTTAAGTACTTACCACATGTTGTGCAGAAATACATGGTAGATTTATCACGTTTATCACAATTTGCACAGGGTGGATTTTCAGAATTCGCCAGCTCGACTAGCTGACGTATCAACTGATCGGGCGGTGGTAGTTGGGCGCCATCCTTTAGCTGTGTCGGCTGCCTGCATACATTATTCCATTTTAGATTTATAAGAGTAAGTACATAAGACTAAACCCGGATTCAGTATGTTTAAGTACAAAGTAGATCAAGAGAGACCGTGGAAAACTATTGATCGTGAAAGAAAATTATGCGCTAGTCGTAGAAAGAAACAGAGTCAAGTAGAGAAAGATGATAATGTAACAAAATTGGGGTAAAGGTTTTCAAGAAACCGTCACAATAGGATGGAACTCGTAGAAGCAGAAAGAATAAAAAAAACTGTCCCGGACAATGATTGCAAACGTGCAAACAGATCAATGAATGCGACTGTGCATGCTGAATGGATCCCAATCAAACGGTAGACAATGAGGACCACAAACAATGAAATAGGCACATCTGGTAGTTGCTATGCCACGTATTCCTCTGTCATTGAACAGTATATATCCATAACTAAACAGGTATCCGTTAACTGTGTCGTACGACTATGCTTAGACAATGAAATCTTCCAAACGTCGTATGCTACAGAACTTTAAAAGGAAGAAGCATAGCGGTACGTTAAAACAAACTGAAACGACGACATATTTCCCGCGATCAACGAAAGTCTGACGATAGAATGGGAAAGGAGCGTCGTACTAAGATACGCAAACGTTTTCTACGTGCGGATAGTAGGCAAACCTAAACCAGACCTGGGATCGTCACCCACCCTAAGGACGCCATGCAATAACAGTCGTTGTTATCTACCCGCAGCTGGGACAGGAGACCTTTCCGTCATGTTGGGACCCACGAATACAGTGGGCACAAAATGTGTGGAAGCAGGATAACAAGCAAGGCTCGTTGAAGTAATCGTGACAGACGCCGCAGATCAGAGGATTCCTTGGACCGCTGCCGACTATCCCCGTCGTTCCATCGTTCTCGCCGACTCCGTCGCCCGTCGTCCCCGAGCTCGCCATCGTGGGTCAAACCGACGACGGCCACCTGGAAACCAGAAGACAAGCGGAAAAACACATCGTTCTCACCGATTACACCCTCGGTACCGGCTACACAGTTTCAAATTCTTCGGGTAAAAAAAACATCGGAATACCAAACGTACCCTTAAAATACAAAACTACTGTAAAGCAATTCACTACGAATGTTTACCCCCTAAGACCGATGGCCCGCCCGCTGCAGAAAACCCTGATGGGCAGTTTATCGGCTCGTCATTCTGACGTAGTATGGCAGGCAACCCCGTTTGCGCCTGACGATCTGGTCTGACGTCACCGAGGTACCGCCAACTCTCACCCCTTCCATGAAGGGGTGGGTACGTACACAGAGAAAAATGGACGGGGCTGCTGCACGCGCTTACGTGTGTCGGGGTGCCTACGGTTGAAATGTGTTAGGGTCACTGCTCGTACGTGCAAAGAGTCTGCAGCGATTTGATGCGCAGTGGGAATCTCGAGGCGAATCTATGTGCGTGAGCAGCAGCGCGTATCCCTCACCCCCTCACCGTCTCCGCCCGCCACCCTTTTTTGCACTCCTGCAGAAGGGATCTATATACCCAACTGGTACATATACATACATATATATATATATTCGACCCACCATCGTGTACATATGCGAGCGAGGGGCGGGACGGAGAAGAGGAGTTTGCTATACGATCTGTAAAGTACTATGCATATATATGTATGCGTATAAAACGCACGGGGAAGGAAGAGGTTTATGCATATCCCTTTGTATTACCGAGCTTTTCATTTCGCGGATTTTATCTACTCGTCGCGAGTAATATTGTGAAAACTTAATTGTGGATTTATTTCTCTACGCCGGGGGTTTGGGCAGTTTGCCCTTTTAACCTACAAAGGTGGTATATGCCAGGGGTGGATGTCTGTTTTTAGGTGTGCTAAACCATCAGCCATGAATTAGTTTCATGGGTACCACCGTGTGTCTACACGAGGCATCCGATATGGATACTGTGTTTCTACGATGCACCCCCTGCGACGTAGAAGGGGAACAGCGCGTACCATGGATTGATTCTTCGCGTCTCGGCGGAAAAGATCGATAAATTGACTTGGCTCGTAGCGTGGAGGATTTTATTACAGTTCAGGTATCATGTATTATGATCGAACGAAAACCACAACTCGTATGATGAGAGCAAAATATTCTACTGCAGGGGTCGGTTAGGAAAACCCTCGAACGGGTCACTGGACGCCAAATCCACGACCCGCCTCCTTTTGCCCAGTAACCGCGATATACTTTCTTCGGCCTGCGAATCGATCCAAAAATTCATCGCGGCAAAAGCCGCCGCGAAAATTACGATGTTTATATGCGCTATATGTAACATATGTGTGTATGTATGAGCCGTTTATTTTGAAAGTGACCTAAGTGCATTTTTTGTTTTTATGGCAAGAAGCTTCAAGTTGTAAGTACACGTTAGTACTGTCAACAATAAAAAAAATAGACTTAAGTCACTTTTAAAATAAACGGTTCAATTTTATATTTCTGATCTTGTAGAATCCTGTTTTGGGTAAACGCGATTTTTATCCGAGTATCGTATTTCATCGTGCGGTTGCAATAAACCAAATACTCAGTCGAAGCAATGTATAGTTTGATCCGGATTAATTAATCGTGTCCATAATATTTGGTTCAGTGTAAATGAGTATAACGTATACATTTTTGATTCGTAAAACCAATTAAATCGGTGGTGCTTGAAAAATAAACACCCTAAATCTAAAGTGGAAACTTGACCAATTTCGTCTCTTAATTAATTTGTTTTACGAAATGTACTATTTTTTAATTTGTATAGCTATGGATATACATACACTTGTTACATGCTTCAGAATCCGTTACGTAGGGTTGTAAGGTTTTAACGTTTTAATGGTTGTAACCTTTTAACGTAAGGTATTAATAAACAAATTATAGACTCAGAACATTCTTCACGGACACCATCGAGATATTCTACCGCTGCGATCGTCAATGAATTTAATACAAGCTTGTTCCCGTTTTGTTCCTATGATTCTCCAAACATTTGTTTTCGTCCAATCGTACATATTCAATAGCATGTATGCACATTTGCAATTTTACAACACATACATATTCAATACGATTTTCATGCTTTTATTTTTCCAGACGCTTTGTTGCGCCTCGTCTCGTTTCGATTTCTCCGCCGGCCCCACGGAATGTAATCAAATTAATTAATTTTCATTCGTCCGAGATATTAATGCTCGTTTAATTTCGATGATTGCAGTTATCGATAGCTGGCTGGCGCATATCGCGGGCGTTAATGGTTATCCATTCAGCTTGACGCGCGAGCTTATTGCATTCGTCATTTTATACGGCAAATCTCTATGGAATCGCGATTCCATTCTTTGGAAGTTAGTTAACCGGAGGCGTCTGCGGCTCTTTTCTTCTATCGCGCATATAACTCCTCCCCGGCAGTCAGGTTGCAGACACTGCATATTGCTGCACATTTGCATACAATATTAATGATATACGTGCCGTATATACTTGAAATCTCCGAGGCTTACCGCCCGTATTCCTGTGCGCATTACATAACGCACAACTGTGCAAAATTCCCATATTTCGCGTTATAGAAAATTGCCGTGACTTTTATTCTAATGAATTTTAACAAATCGACAGCTGATAACTCTGCTATCGTGAAACATTTTTTTAATTTAAAATTCCGACGCAAACATAATTAAATAAACGAGCAATAGCAAATAACTCAATAATATTTCATAATTTTTATTTCTGGCTTTGTATTCCTCTGGACATCTAGTGTTTGCAATTGACATGGAGAACGCTGTTACTATATTATAATGTTTTTTTATGCTGCGCACCGACTGCTAATGCTAAAACATCAACATTTAGGAAGAATAAATTTTAAATACTAAATCGAATTTTGTTGAACGTTGAGTAACTGTAATTGTAATGTTCAGGCTTGTTATTTTTACCGAGTGAGTGGATGTTACTACTGAAGATTCGCAAAATACATATACACATGTTTGTAATACCTAACAAAAAATGCATTGAAGGAATCGATAAATTTGTACGAGTAAAATATCGGCCGGTTTCTTTATTACCATACAGTGGTGGAAAATTATTTTTCACTGTGTTTTTTTTTTCATAAATGTCAAACGAAAACAACAGTTTACCATGGAGCAGTTTTTGACCGTAAATATGCGTTGAAACAGATGTCTGGTTACAGAGAAAACTCAAAATTTATCTTCTTCCGATCATTTTCAATAACTTACGTACATTTTCGATAGAGACGATGAACATTTACATTCCTCTGGAGCAATGAAAGAGGAATTTGTTAAGCTATTATAAGTATATGTTTCGTAAAATTTTGGTGCTCAAATCTTTCCACCATCTAAATTTCTTTAACGACTAATTTGAAAAGACGTATAACCGCACCTGGTTCATTTCGGTGATGGCACCACGCGATCATGGTAGATGGCGCTTTTAAAAGCGTTTGTAGTGCAGTGTCAGTAGTCAGTGGTGATAGCTGCAGTAAATTGTGGACAGGCCAAGTCAGGTTAAATACGAACCGGTGCAATATAGGTTAACTGATTTCACGTAAAATTCAGAATGTAAAGAATATCGTTCCGTAAAAGTAAGATGACAATATATAGTGGTAAGTGGATAACACGGCCGACTACGTAGCTGTTATTACATATTGTTTGGAGCAACATGACTTCGTTCTTGACTGACGTGCTGATCACAGCAGGTAACGTACACAAGTTTGTATCGTATATATGAACGGGATCTACTCTGCGTTCAGGCTTAGAGTATCCTCGTTTTGCGCTTCTCAATTGAGTTCGGGACAGTTAGGGGCGATGCAATATAATGCAAATACAGTGGAAAGATGTCCAGAACGGACGCAAGTTTCTTCAAATCTAGCGTTACACTTAGTCTGAACGGAGAGTACGACTGTTGCTGACAGTGTATAAAATTACCCGCGAAAATTTTCGAGTTTAATGAAACTTTAATCAGCTCAGCATTTTATAATGACATTTTCGATAATACCATATGAATTTCGCTTGACGATTGTTAATTTAGTATTTTGTTCGCTAAAGAGATTTCAAACAGGCATAATAATGTTTCGTGCAGGCAAACTCGAGAAAGTGAATTTGCACGAGAAAGTCGCAGAAATACAAAATGAGATAACGAAATTGAAGTACGACGTGAAAGATTTTATGGACGATAATTATGATGAATTTATGTCAAACCTTACGGGAGTTCAACATCTAGTCGGAAAAACGGAAAAATTGCTCGAGGAAATGGATTTGTTGCAAGCAAGAATAGATGATCAGGTATAAAATTTAACGCGAGCATTCGGAGTTCGAGATTCAATAACCGTCATTACCGATCTTATTATTTCAGGTGAAAATAGAATTGTCGGGTTCGACAAAAGAATTAAAGACTCTATCGCAAGCGCTAAAAGAATCGAACATTAGTCTACAGTTATCCAATCAACTGCTAACTTTAAACGAGTGTGTAAAGTCAACGAAAAACTATCAGGAACAAAAGCGATACGTCGACGCAGCCAAAACTTTGGGAAACATGGATACCATATTAAATGATCCTCAAAGTGATTTACGCGATCTTGATATATTTCCCGCGATCAAGGAGGAATATTCAAAACTTCATACTAAATTTCTCTCCGATACGTCTTCTCTGTTACGCGAACGCATTTGTTGGGCCGGAACGGACGACAAAGCCGCCACGGTCGTAAAATTGACCATCAAAGACGAGTTCGGAGATCTGCAAGACTTAATTCGCGGATTGCATTATATTGATAATCTTTCGCAGCATTTGTACAAATTTGCGACGACTCTGATGGACTTCGTGATCAATCCCATTATTAACGACGATTGTTCCGTCTATGTCGTTGACGAGAAAGTTTATGTCGTTGAGATACTCCACAGAAAGAAGTCGCCGAGTTACAAGAGCGTGCTGCACAATTTAAAACTGCTGTTTAAACTCCTTCATCAGCACTTGAATCTAACGGTAGTCGACGATGAAACATTCCTGAATCTGATACAGCCACTCTTGTTGGATCGATTAGCGGAATCGCTAACATCAGATTGCATCTCCCGTACCATACCGTGTTCCAGTGCAGACTTAAAAAATTTTGCACCAGTTACCGAAGCGATTAATGACTTCCAATACTTCTTAGTTAAGATCGGTATAGTACATGCACATATGCTTCGTTGATTTTCCAAATTATATCATTCGGAGTTGAAGGTACGATTAATGCGCAATTTCTAGGATTTATTACGAGCGATCAACTATTTTTAACGGAGTATACAAAAAATATTGATAAGCTTTTCATTGAAAGAATTTGCCAGGATTTCTTGGCAAAAGCTCGAACTATAATGAAGAAAGATTTGTACGACGCTGTGATGTTCGAGCCACAGGCAAGTCATGACCAAATCATGGCATTTCGATGGAATAGGCATTATTCGATAGACTAGTTGATATGATTTTTTTTCGTAGAAATCTCCCGAACTTTCCGAAGATACGTCTATCAATAACGATACGATAGATGACAAATTAAGCGACGCTTCATTTCAACTTCCAAAGTGTCAAATAAGGTATGAAAAAGCTTTTCAGAAACTCCGGTGATAATAAAAAGAGATTAACATTAAATAACTAACGCGAAATATATTTCAGTAAGAGCGCAAAAGAGATATTAGATCTTGCGCGTAATATTTTGGACGAAGCGTGTCGCAATTCCGATGCGTGTGCAATTCGGCTATTTTATACGTGCAGAAACGTTTTCGAAATGTATGCAGGCATAGTGCCTGAACATCACAGAAAGCATTTAGAAACAATACCGCAACAAGTTGGTGAGAAATAAGAACTTCCATCCGCAAAATAAGGAAATACGTATAATTTCAACGTTAATTGTTCTTTTCAATTATATTTAGCTCTGTTCCATAATAATTGCATGTATCTCGCGCACCATCTTCTCACGCTGGCACACGAATACAGGGACAGATTACCAGAGTCCATGCAAAACCTTAATTTAACTTTCGTCGACCAAACCCAGGTATTACGAGACGTCGGTTCCGAATGGTTTTTGGAGCACATGAGACATCAAAGAAATACCATTCTCGATATTCTCAAGGAATCTGGTGAGAGGTCGACGATTACACTTATCGCTATCAATTATAATAATACTGATACTTAATCGAGATTCTTTAAATTGCAAACAGGTTTATCGGCATTAGGACAAACTCCCGAGTTGCATCCTAGTACCAACAGCGCATTGTGTCAGTGCATTGGGCAGCTGCGATTGCTCAAAGTCGTTTGGATGGATGTTTTACCTATTAATATTTACTGCAAAGCCGTAGGTCAGTTTTGATTTTTTTCTAACCGCGTACACGACTGCTGTTGTTCGAATCGATTAATGATTGATTAAATACCAATTTAGGATGCATAACAAATTCTATGATCGAACATTTGATACTCAGAGTAATATCAGTCGAAGACATTCCTGCCGATGTAGCTACCGAGCTCGTGACACTGTTCAACATGATAGTAACACGTGCTCCGAGTATATTTCCCGTAAGTACATGCCGAGAAGAGACTTATTAGAGATTCAATCTTCTGAAAGTATTTATTTCAGTCTTATACTAAAGAACTACATTAAAAACATGTCACGTGTAAGCCGCCCCAGCGAATGCCGGTCTTGGGCGAGAACTCCAAGAGTAGTTTTCTGTAAAAGTTAAACTGTAGTAACATTATTTCCTCCATTGGTGTTTTGAAAGTATTTCTAAAAAACATGTTTCGGATTTTCAGGATCCTACTTTGATTCATCAACATGTCAGAAAGTGGAACAAGTTTTTGGAACTTATTAAAGTACTCGGTGCATCGCTGAAAGAAATTGAAATTAGATGGGGAAACGGCGAAGGACTATTAGCGCGTAATTTTACCGCATCGCAAGTGAAGCAATTAATTAGAGCACTGTTTCAAAACACCGAACGAAGATCCAATCTCTTAGCATCTATAAACTAAACTTCTGCACAAAATGTAAAAAAAAGCACATAAAAAAAATAAACTTTTTTGCATCCTCTCTATCTCATGCAGTAGATAATGTATATTACAACCAATATTAACAGTATAATCGAAATGAAAATTGAAGGTTTTATAAGAAAAGCATAACTAAATGTTATTCGAAACTATTACAAGGTAGTTCGATTATACTGTTAAAGATCCACATACCTTGTAATTATGATTTTTGTTGCGTTAGATTAGAAATATATTGTTATACTTACACCGAATTTGTCTTATTTTTGAAACCATGTTAAGGATTGATTACCCCCGTTTGAAGTACCTATCGGTAGACTTATAGCGACTGTTTCTTTAATTATGTATGTGCACGATATCGCGCGTTACTATTATCACTTGTCTGAATAGAAAATGGAAGTACAAAGATTATTGATGATTTAAAAAATTTGTCGATCATTGTAGAAAGGACTGTTCGAACAGCGTAGTTTAAACTCTTTTAGTTGTTTCGTAAGAGAATTTCATTGGAATCAAAGAAAAGGAAAACAAGGCAAAAGACCGTTTGACTACTGGTAACTATCATAGACTTTTGAGAAAATAGGCAGGCGGGCAGGCAGGCAGGGTGGCGGGCAGTAGTGAGCGCAAATCATTTAATAGACTTCCAATTCCATATCATTTACAGTGGTGGTAAAATATTATTACCATATTTTCATTGCTTGTTCATGCTCGAGCATGAAACTGATATTAATAGATGCTGCTCTAAAGTCTCCAAATGCAATACTGTTTCTGCACATATATTGCAAGGCCAAAATTCGGAGCATATTGTGTGGATATGATCTTGGGATTTTTGTAACCTTAATTTCATACTATTCATGTATAAAAATTTTTAAGGCAAAGCTGCTTTTTTATTGCGACTGCACAATCGGCTATATACGAGCAGTAGTGTGCATTTGGCTAAATTGCGCAAATCTTTCTTTTTTCTCTTCTCCTTTTTCTCATATAAAATCGTTGCTATTCATAGAATAATAAGCAAGCCCATAATTGTTGATACTCATAAGATGGACTATCATCGTACTAGACTTTCAGAACATATAAAAAAAATTGGAAAAAATGGAAAGACTACAAATCTCGACCGCGACGACGGCCCTATCTCATAATTTTTTTTTTTTAAGCTATGTCAAGCTTCCTTTAGCTACATTCTTCGCATTAGCCTTGACGAAAAGTGTCCACGCCTTAAAAGGATATGTATAAAAAAAAGTCTGGTTTTAAATAGCAAAGTATGGAATATCTCAAGCACGCGGAAAATGGAATTTGCAAACAATATTATGATGCCAACGGGCTGAAATTTGCAATTAGCCTGTTGATTCAAATTATTTCTGTGGTTTGTTTCATCTTTCATTTATCACTTTTTATAAAGCTTTTAACAAAACTTATTTTTGTGAATTATGAATAATGTCCTGTCAATGACCACAGGCTGCGAGACCAAATCATATGATACGAATGGCATTGCACAGCTTAAACTGCAATGGTAGTTCTTGTTTATATACAGGTCGCTGCGTAGATTGGATAGAAATGTAGTCGTCGAGGCGGGTAGCTGATTGGCCCGCAGTTCAGATTGGCAATGCAGCGTAGTTCTTTTATGTGCATTCACGAAGATGACGATGACTGTGAACATGGAAGTGCAAAATACGATGTCACATTACTTTCGCCCTCACCTGGCGGTTGACTCCCACTGACTGAGAGTCTGTTTGTAATTGCACGATATATCTGCGCATGCAATAACTATACTTTTCAGCATCAACGATTGACTCTGAGTCTCATGCATCGAAAGATTCTCTTTTGCGTATATTTGTATTTTATATACTCGGCGATCGAAGATTAAAAAGTTTTTGATAATGTATCTAAGATTTGAAGGAATAAAAATAATATTTAATGTCTAATGGATAAGATCCGTTACTGTATAGCGGACTTTCTGTTCGCATTTTTGAAGAAATAAAGCAATTATTCATGCGGACTCATACTTTCGGATGTTGCTCCTGGTTATGTCGTTTAAAAAGTGTGACCACCAGTTTTTCTTTTTCTACATTACATTTCTCATTCTCGATGTCTTACGAAATTTATAGGTTTTTCCGAAGAGATTTGTCAATCATAAACATGGTCTCAGAAAATACGTTACTCCTTATTCATAACTTATCGTCGTATCCGACAGAACATTGCTATTGATATTGTAAAATCATGTTGATTTATGTCACGTATCAATAATATAAACTAATCAGCTTCCACCATGTACCTTTGAGACCCGCTCAATCAACGATCTAATATCATCTAGCTCGTGCAGACAATCGTAATGCAAGTTAAAAATCGTTTTACGAAGACGTGGTATCATTAATACCTGCCACGGCCAGCCGGAGAGCGGCTTCGATAC
The DNA here is from genome assembly GCA_933228935.1 of Pemphredon lugubris. Taxonomy (NCBI): domain Eukaryota; kingdom Metazoa; phylum Arthropoda; class Insecta; order Hymenoptera; family Crabronidae; genus Pemphredon; species Pemphredon lugubris. The sequence continues at coordinate 23,419,988 of OW121817.1, read as the reverse complement.
CTCGATGTGCCAGTGTCCTTGCTGGTGTAATAATCGGTGCCGGAGTCCCCGCCACTACCATAGGCATCTTGTGTATATCCATCTCGAGTAACATACCCACCGGTACGGTTGGACATATAATCTTCTCCGTAGCGGCCTCTGCCCCTACTTCCACCACCCCTGCCTGCATAATAGCCGCCATAATCTCCATAAGAATTGCTTCCTCTGTAACCCATACTAGCGGCACCCCCAGACCCGAATCCCCTACTAGATGCACCTCGACCTCCTCTGAATCCTCCCGCGCCACCCCTGCCTCCGCCGCGACCTCTACCTCGTGAAATTTCCACTCTTATCTTGGAACCCATAATTTCTGTGCCGTTCATACTACTGCACGCCAATTCTGCTTCATTCATATTTAGAAATTCGATGAAGGCAAAACCCGGGGGATTGAAGGCAACCCAAACCTTGTTCAGTTTGCCATACTTTTCAAACTCTATCTGCAGGTCTTCCTTTTTGATGCTCTCATTTAGTCCGCCGACGTAAACGCGCGTATAACCTTCCGGTGTCATTTTCTTTCTAAAATTATAATCCGTAATTCAGTATAAACTTTTAGCAATAATTAGTACATATATACACTATCGATTGAAGTATAATTCTTCTTTGTATCAAGAGAAATCGTTGAGAAATCGACTCGGCAAACAAACCGAAAGTGAAGCGAGAGATCTAGCTGCGTCCCAATTTCGTCGTAGTATACAACAATATTGTAAAAAATCGAGTTAAAACTCTACTCTCGACCAACTGCCCATTTATCGAATACCTTACACTCTTATGAAGACGACAGCTTTAGTAAGAGTCTCTCGACAAACTGCAAAACGCATCCAAACAAACAAAGCGGTACAAGATCGAGTTTTGCGCGCCAATGGCCCCGAAAAGTAATATTATCGATCTTACGTAAAGTCACTTACCCTTTTCGTTTTCCCTGAAATATTCTTCTTAACAGGCACTTAAGGACGAAACTGCAGTCCGCACAGAGAAATGCAGAAGAAAAAAGATATACAGTACGCCGTTAGAACGATGCAATCAATAGGAGCGGATCAACCGGGGTTCACAGTGCACAGAAACCACATCCGACGTCTTGGCGTCTCCAACCCAGACGCCAAAAGTTCGTACCTGCGAGGAATTTTTTTTTTGCACCGTATGTTAGTTTCATCGAAATCGAAAACTAGCCGTTGCAACTGAATTAGAAAGAATCATGAAATTGATATCTAAATATGCATCACATTTTTATTCACAGAATATAGGATACTAGCTGCTTTTTTATCAAGGGAATATTTCAATATTTTGCGAGTGATATGAAAATCATGTCTGGGGAATAGTACGCACGAGGTCTTCGTAGCACTTTATATCATATTTATTAATCAAGTTCTACCGTATGACGCACTTTTCAGGTCGTTGATTTAAATGCGTTTCAATTTATATTCTACTGTGTGCTTTGATTGTATTTTGAATAGGGATTAAATTTCCCTGTTCTCTATTGTAATGTACATATGTACTATAGACTATAATACCATTAAAGGCACAGACACACTACACTGACGCGTCGAATCTCGTCAGATGCTGCGTGGGAACACGTAAGCTGACGGCAGCTTACGGTGATGTGCATACCAACAACACGTCAGCTTATATTATCGTGTGCAGTACCATCTGCAGTGACATAAATGGCGCCATCGCCACCGTTGCCATTGCCTTCACGGTGGAAGCAGCGACCATACTCGTGCCCCCTTGTACCCCGATTCCCACGGGGTACAAAACGGAGTACAACAAGACTACAGTTCTTGCAGTCTCATGGAAAGGAGGAAAGCGTTTGCTGACAAGGGTTTGATTCCACCACGAAGGCGACGGTGGCGCCACATCACTCCACACGATCGAACGAAAATCTAAAAGTTTTTATCTGTTGCTGACGAGTGTTATTGCGTGTGACGCGTGATTACGTCAGCATGCGTGTGCACACGCCACAACAGCGCAATGTGCACGAATACATGCATTTCCTATAGCGGAAAATTATGCCACACGTAGACTACCGCATTAATGCGACGCGTCAGCTTAATGTGGATACATGAATATTATTTCGAGAACCAAAAGGTTTTATTAAAAGTTCTACAAGTTTTATTAAAGGTTCTACAAGTTTTATTAAAAGTTCAACACAGGAATAGAAATTTTCATTGCTCGGAAGATCTATAAAATACTTTGTCTATGGCGTGGGTCCAATGACGTAGGAAAGATGGAATATCGAAGATTATACCTGTAGAATATAGCTTCCACGATAATCCCCTGCTTCACGGCTCACCCCACTTCCCCTCATAGTTGCGGACGTCATCAGTCAACTCTACCGACATCGTAGATACCGTATCTCACGGGATGTTCGATTAAACCTAAGAAGCTCCTTTCAAATCATTTCAGGGGCATTTTCACCATGTCTCAGTTTAGCCCGCATAGTATCGTGTTGTGCATTTGTGTTTTCGTTGGTGTTATAAATGGTCTCGCGATAACTTCTGTGGACAAGTTACAAGAAGACTTTGTTACTCCACATTATACCCATTATGAAGAACTCAAACAGTTGTTGGCGTCTTTGGTTAACACGTACCCTAATCTGGCAAAAGTGTTTTCTATAGGAAAGTCAGTGGAAGGTAGAGACCTGTTAGTCCTTGAAATTTCGGAAAATGTCAGAGAGCGAAAGCTTGGTGAACCAATGGTCAAATATGTTGCCAATATGCATGGAGACGAAGCTGTGGGTAGAGAGTTGTTGGTTTACTTAGCTCAATATCTTTTGCATAATTACGGGAAGGATGAGAGAATCACAAAATTGGTCAATAACACTGATATATTCCTTATGCCTTCCATGAATCCGGATGGATTTGAAAATTCCCAGGTAACGTGATTGCTTTCTTATCTACCCTTATAGGGATCACTCTTTGGATCGTTATCGGAGATTAAATAGGTGCTTTGTGTTGTAGGAAGGGAAATGCGAGTCGAAGAAAGACTTTTCTGGACGCGAAAATGCTAATCACATTGACTTGAATAGAGATTTCCCAGATCAATTTAGTAGAACATTTAGTCAACTCCGAAAAGATGGTAGCATACTAGATGGACGTCAAGATGAAACGATTGCTATGATGACATGGATCGCTACAGAACCATTTGTATTATCTGGAAATCTTCATGGAGGCGCTGTTGTAGCTAGCTACCCATATGATTCTGGGTAATACTCTAAAATTGTTAAGAATGTTTGATTTATTTTATATGATTTACATGTTATTGCTAAAAAAAATTATGTGACTCCATTTTTATCTCAAACGATTAAAATCTTGCACTCTGGTGGAGAATTATGGAACGCATATTGGCGCATAAGGAAAAAGGTGTCTGAGCACGCAATTGCCCATGCAATGTAGATTTAAGTTGAGAAAACATACAGCTACCCAAGTTTGGTTCTTTTCAAACAATTATTTTATTTAAGTGGAAATGCGCTGTTGTCAATTTCTACTGGAATTTAGTGACACAATATAGTTTAACAATTTGCAGAATCTCTAAATCTTGCTGCATAGAGAGTAAAAGTCCAGATGACGAATTGTTTAAATATCTTGCTCACACATATGCAGATAACCACCCACATATGCACGCGGGTAATGCATGTACCCCAGAAATCTTCCAAAGCGGTGTCACCAATGGAGCATATTGGTGAATATGATAATTTTGTACATGATAAAATACTGGACTGTACTAGTATCATTGTGTTTTAATACGGTTTATATCTTTTAGGTACGAGGTAATTGGTGGTATGCAAGATTTTAATTATGCTCGTTCTAATGCATTTGAAATAACGTTTGAGCTCAGTTGTTGCAAATATCCACCTGCTTCGACAATGCCGACCCATTGGCAGTTAAACAAAGAGCCACTCATAAAATATCTTGAGCAGGCACATATTGGTGTAAAAGGTCTTTGATACGATATTAAATAATTCTAGTATCATTTATTAATACGGAGAACACAGTTACCAATACTTCAATTGCAGGAATTGTAAAGGACAGAAATGGCCAACCGATAGAACAAGCTAGTATCATTGTGGACGGAATTGATCATAATATTTCAACTACGGATCATGGTGAATTTTGGCGTCTGTTGCTTCCCGGGACATATTCTATTCATGTGGAAGCATGGGGGTGAGCAGACTTAAATAAATATGTATATTTAAATTTATGTAAATATGGTATTGTTTTTATGGGTTGTCTTATATTACATTGATTACACATTTTAGTTACGAACCGAGCGAGAGAGTAGAAGTTCACGTAGAACAAGGAGAACCAACGATTATTAATTTTATACTAAAACAGGATTCCTTTAATGAGCAAGGTAAACATAATATAAATTTTCGTCGAATACATCCACTTATTAATGAATTACGTCCACTCGTGACGATGATTCTCAATTACGACAGGGAGGACTATTAATATATTTCAGATGTTGCATGTATCTTTATTTGTTTTTATTTATTTTGATTATACGTGGTAAGAATTTTCCCATGAGTTTCGGAGGTTATTCTATTTTGCGTTTCTTATTTTCTCATGATTATAACGTATTAAGTTTCGATTTCTTTGTATCTCGTATAATTTTTTGCAAATGCATTCTCAATATTATAATTATTTTATTACTTTTTTTATTATTTTCACTTTTACAGCACAGAAGCGATAATATCACATTCGACTCTCGGTGTACTTGGTTTTTGATTATTCGCAGCACCAGATTATTTTAAAGGAACTGACATATCTACACCTTTTGTTATAATTCATGTCTTTGTTTGCACAAATATGTGTGAAAAAAGAACACACAAGGTATGGAGAAATGAATATCAAAGTTGATGATAAAATTACAAGGAAATGCCTAACTTGAATTGTAAATCCTATATTGTTAAAAAAAGATGGAGAGCAAGTATCTGATCCATTACCGATTTATCAAACAGATTTACAATACGTTCGATTTTTTTCGCACTATTATTTTCCTTTTTACACTTTGCATTTACTTATTTTACGTTTACCTATAGATCTTTGACTGACTTTTTATATTCTGTATGCCCAACATTAAAGAACAAGACTTACAAATGTGGAAACATCTGAAAGGAGATTATAATAATTTTTAAAAATGGGTGCACGTGTTGAACATGCAAATTGAGGCATGGCTTTCCATAAAGCAGTACAAACGTTATTAGATGACTGAATATATATTTCTGTAACAGTGATTATGATCTATTAGTTATTTACAGTATATTCCAACTATTTTATTCCAATGTCGATCAAATCATAATATTGCCTTTTACTGTGATTTATTTTGTACTGGATTGCTTCATTTTATAGATTGTATACTTTTTCGTGTGCGTAATAATATAATAGAACGAACAAAATAGTTGATATTGATTTGTTTTCGAAAAGAGATAGAGGAATAGTTGTTTTAATGTAGTCCATTCCCGATTTTTAAGGGTTTGTAATACATCTTCGAAAAATAATAGACATTGTATGACAGACGACTACATTTTACAGAAAACTTTAGTTACGCGCTTACAGATTCTGTGTTTACATGGGAAATGTTAAGTTAGAATATCGAGGATGTCGGTTTTCTACTCGAATCATATAATTTGAACAAAATAGTATATGTTTATGTATAATGTATAAAAAATCTATCACATTGTTAAGTACACAATATATTCCATGGATATTGATTGTACAACGTTATGGACCGTGACAGAAGGGTACACGACACTGAGCGATGTTTCTGATTACATTTGTAACTTGGTGTATAGTCTAACATGTTCTGACCAAATGTATAATATTTGGAACTAGAAATAAAATACTGTATTTGCCCAGAACAATGAGTCACTTTTTCTAAGTACATACCAGCCTTTTCCTATAATTATTCACCCCACGAATATGTAAATTGCTATGATGTATATTTGATTGCTTTTCAATTTATTTTCTCTGTACCTTGTGTTGTTTCGAATGTTTCGTGCATTTTATGATATATACTCTTGATAATGTGTTTCTAGTCTTCCTCCGAATTACATGGAAAACTTAAAATGTAAACTTGACAAATAAATTTGCAAATATGATTTATTTCAATTGTTAACTTTCTTACTTTCTTTATACAGTGTTGTACCTTTATAGTATCAATAGATTTTGTTGAACTATTTCATGGCACTATGTTTTCTCGTATTTAGGAAGAAGAAATTCAGACAAATTCGAAGAAGTTTTGAGGTCTATTGACAAATACGGCTTCTTTCACGATACAGAGTTCAAGCACCATAACTATGTTGCAATGAAAAAGTATTTGGAGGACCTACATTTAAATTATCCTAATATTACAAGGCTCTACAATGTAGGAGTGTCCGTGCTAGGACGCCAGCTGTATGTTATGGAGATAACGGAAAATCCTGGAAAGCACAGTCAAGATAAACCAGAAGTTAAATACATAGGAAACATGCATGGGAATGAAGTAGTTGGCAGAGAGATGTTGTTATTGTTGTTGAAGTATCTTTGTGAAAATTATGGAAGAGATGAAAGAGTTACAAAAATACTGAAGAACGTTCGATTACATGTATTACCAAGTATGAATCCTGATGGCTATGAAATCTCAAAGGAAGGCGACATTTACGGGGCTCGCGGAAGATCAAATGCAAAGAGTGTTGATCTTAACAGAAACTTCCCTGATCAATACGAAACTACTGATGTAGGAATTCCAATTTTTCAATTACTTTCTTTCTTACAACATACTCTTCCTTGTAGACTGATTTTATTGTACATTCTCTGTATTACAATATGTTGCAGCTCAATAGAGAACAGCAGCCTGAAACAAAAGCAATTATGGACTGGATTGCACGAATTCCATTTGTACTATCCGCTAATTTTCATGGAGGAGCGCTAGTTGCTAATTATCCATACGATAATGGTCCGCAACATTCATTTAACAGTGCAAATATAAGTCCAGACGATCAAGTCTTCAAAGCATTGGCATTAACGTATTCGAATGCTCATCCTCGTATGCATCTTGGGGAGCCATGTCCACCAGCGACAAACAACCCCGTAATTGCAAAGACTCTGCTCGAAGAACGATTTCCCAATGGTATAACTAATGGCGCTGAATGGTATTCTGTCAGTGGAGGGATGCAAGATTATAACTATGTTCATAGTAATGATTTTGAAATAACAGTGGAAATAGGGTGTACAAAATTTCCAAATGCAACAGAATTGCCAAATTTCTGGTTAGAAAATAGGGAACCTCTCTTACGACTCATCGAAATGGTACTATTTTATAACGATGGAAATATTTGATTATTTTTGTATTTGCATTGTGATTAAGGAATTTGTTTCCAGTCGCGTAAAGGTTTACATGGAGTAATACATTCATCCATTGGAAATTCCATACCTCGAGCCAAAGTGTCTGTGGCTGGAATTGATCATGACATATATTCCGCTGAGGGTGGAGATTACTGGCGTCTTTTAACACCAGGAAATTATAATATTACGATCAGTGCAGTAGGATACGAGTCTCTTACACAAAGCGTGACTATACCATCGGGTCAGGGTATTGGAGAAGGAGAAGTAACACTGGATTTTACATTAATGCGAGACGATCCTCAACACTGGTATAATTATATGTTATCTCACATTTTTTATACTTCAAAATCTTAAAATACTTCAGTAAAAGTTTTGAAAATACTCCAATTTCCAGTATATATATAATTATATTTCGTTGCATTTCTAAAGGATCTCATTTTACGAAGAATGATAGTAATTTGTTTCATGAAGAAACTTAAGAGCTGCGCAAAATTAAGTAAATATTCTAATATTCTTCCACTATTTCCGCAATATTACAGTGTGGGCCGCAAATTGTGATGAGGTCTTAATGTATGTTGTTTTAATCCTATGACTGATCCGTTTATCCTTTTCTGCTTTGAAAAAATTTAACTGTATGTTCCCTGAATAATCATGCTGGGTGTGTAATACAGGAGAAGAATATTACTTATATTTTTCTCTCTATTATAACTTACTTCAAATGCAATATATGTTACTTTCTTAGTATTAGAAGATGCAGTCTAACAAAGAGCAAATTTATACATTTCAGGTCATCGGCCTATGATTTCCGATTGACAGCAAATATGCTGAACGGTTACTTAAAAAATGCAGAACTAAGTGCTAGGTTCAGTCAATTAGAAAATCATCAGCCAAACGTTGCAGAATTTGAAGCTGGTGAATCGCTAGTTAGTATGGCCATTCATTCCCTGAAGATCACTCATAATGTAAGTTTGCCGTTGAGAAAGATTGAGCTATTATAATATATTTTGCATATCTACAGCTTGACGATTATTTTTGTAGATGGGAGCACCAGAAGAAACTAAATTTCATATTGGTTTAGTCGGTGGATTATTTGCATCTCAGCCTGTTGGTAGAGAAATTCTTTTACGATTAGCAACACATATTCTCAAGGGAAACCAAATTGGACATCCTCCCATTGATAGGATGTTGGACAATGTTGTCTTACACTTTCTCCCCGGTGTAGATCCAGGATTTGATAATATATTAAATATTCAAGATTGTAATCCCATAGTGAAAGATGAAATAGGTGTAAAGTTATTGGCAAGACACAACAATCAATCTAACGAAATGGATATAATCTCTGAAGCATTTAAGAGAATATTATCAACTGAAGGATACAATGTAATTGTTATATTAGGAGGTGGAGCACTCTGTGTCAGGTAATTAATTCTCCGAGGTCTATTTTTCGATTTATATATTAGAGTAAATGTCTTTGGATTGTATTACATACAGCAACCATTTTTTTTAATTTATGAACTCTACGCATTAATGATAAAATTTACTGCAATTAAAGGCTCCCTGTATTTTTACTTCAGTCACACAGATGATGATTTCAACGTATATAAAACTCTTGCTGAGAACTATGAACATTCACTGCGTAAGGGAACCTGCAGTTTCCCCAATACTGAAGTCAAAGATATTCAAGATTACATTCAAAGTACTTATGGCATACCAGTTGTAAGTATACTAAATTTTGGCAATATCAGAATCGAGTTTTATTCTGTTCTACAACTGCTAATATGTTATTTTTAGATAAGCATCGATCTATCTCATTGCAAATATCCACCTGCAGAATCTATTCCACTTATTTGGCGCGAGAACCTACAACCCTTAATGCAGCTTCTTCAAAGTCTTGCTAGTGGTATTCGCGCACAAGTAACAGATAACAACAATGTTCCCCTCAGAGGGACCATCGTCAAGATTGGACCAAAGAGTTATCATTTGTCAAAGAATATGGCTTACTTCAAAATGATACTTCTCCCTGGCGAATACACTGTAACATTCTTTTGCGAAGGGTACACTGCACAATCATTGCACGTTCGTGTAAACGAACAAAGTATAACAGATCTTAATATTAAAATGGAAAAAAAGAGCTCAGACAAAGCAGATCATCAAAAATTTAAACAAGATCGAGAACCGAATGTTGTAAATCAGGTTTTGACTGATCTATATGATAAATATCCACAATTATCTACACTACAGACTATTGGGGAATCCCAGAAAGGAATTCGAATAATGTACCTAGAAATTGGCGCTGCCAATAATAACAAACAAGTCGGAAGACCTTCGATAGCTTTTGTGGCTGGTGTTATGAATGGTGTACCAGTGACTTCCAAAGTACTATTAAACTTTGCCTCTTTTCTTCTGGAGTATTATAGAAAAGATAGTAAAATTACAAATTACATCGACAAATATACCATATATATAGCTCCAGATTTATCCCAAATATCTAACGGCAATCAAACTTGCTTACCGTTAACAACCAGCACGTTGCAATTTCCTATCAATGGCGTGCTAACTGATGAAGCAAATATGATAGCCAATTGGTTTAAGGAAATTAATGCCATTTTGGCAATAAATTTAGTTAGCGGTTCGCAACATGTTGAAATTCCTTTTGCGGGCAAGTATGGCAAAACGTACCAGCATCTTTATGAAATTAACGAAGAGAGTACATTAAAAAATATAGCATCCTCGTACGCTATGCAAAATATTCATATGAGCTTAAAAAGTAAAGACTGCCAGCATAATTTGAAGATTAACAATCATGGTACTGATACTGATGGTATTCGTGCCAACTTGGGTATTGGTGGGAAGATAGAACATTCCTTGATGGACTATTTATATTTTAATACAAGTACTTTCATGATAGATGCATATATTACTTGCTGTAATACAGATGATGCGAGAGATGCGTGGGAAGATAATAAGGCTAGTTTATTAGGTGTTATGGAAAAGATTAATAAGGGTGTGAAGGGGTACATCCTAAATGAGAATAACGCACCAATCGAAAATGCACTATTATCATATGATAAGTCAGTGCACCATGTTAAAAATGGAAAAACAGGTGCTTATTGGCTTTTATTACAAAACGGTAGTCATGTGATCACTGCTAAAGCTCATGGATATATTCAACTCACCCAAATCGTGTCTACGCCGGATGTAAATAATTTTACAAATTTAATGTTTAAACTGAGGCGTGATGATAGTTTCTTTGGAATGCCAAGAATTGTTTTTATTATAATCATTGGTAAGATACTAAATTCTTGTGTGCCAAACCACGTATATTTTAAATAAAAATAATTGATTACAATTTACATTTTTGTAGGTACGATATGTTTGGGAGTTATTGCATGTTGCATTTTTATTTGGGCCAAATTCCTGTCTTCTAAAGATTCACAAAAGAACAACAGAAACGGATATGCGTTCAGTTTACTCAAAGATGGGACAAGCTTCTTTGACGACGACGAGAAGGAAATTGAAATATTTAGGCGTCCACTGAATGGTACGTGCCTATGTACTATAAAAATGCTTTTAACATACATTATTATATTATTCAATTGAAAAGCGTATATTGAAGCTATACTAATTTCTGATGGGCTTTTTACTTTTATTTGTTATTTTGACTTATGGCTGATAATTTCCATATTTTAGAACACTCGGAAACTACAGAAGTTACTAAACCATATTTTGATGATGACAATATGTCAAGTTCTGATGGTGGTAGTGATCTAGAATTCATCAAACCAGATCAAGAGTGGAATGAAAGAATATCAGATGAGAAAAGATAATGCATTTTATAAATGATAAGGATTCAAACATTGATGTTTGACAAATTGATTTTAAATTCGATCTGCCATTGTCGAATTTTGTGATAGGAATCAACGGCTTTCAGATATAGCATTTAACTTTGAAAACATATCAACGAGGTAAAGGTCTTGGGTTCAAAGTGATATCGTGAAATGGCAATGATCCAAAATTATTCCAAGAAATATTACCTTTCCCGGAGAATATGTTTTTCAACAATTAATTTTGGACAGTTAAATAAATGACAAGTGTGAAGTTAAAAACAAATGGAGATCGGATAAAGAAATAGAAAAGAGAGCAAGATAAACGTAAACTAAAAATACTGTTCGCACACTGCGAAATAAATCTTACTCCATTGCAAGAAAGATATGTTTTGCAGAAATTTGTATTATTACATAACTATTTTTCTACATAAAAGGAATTAACGTTGCACATACAAAGCATATACATTCCAAAGATATTTGTATTTTATGCTTGATTTATGATCTTTCGTGTTGAAGGTCAAACGCACTGAAGTTACACATTTTTATAATGCTATAAAGTGTTTGTTATAATGGTTATTGATATTTGAGAAAAGTCCTTCTTGAGCATTTATATATAAACTTTTGATGCACATTATTAAAAACTGAAATAAATTATTTATAGATATTTTTGCTAATTATGCTTTGTATCGTCCATGTGGTTTTAAATAGAGGCGTAAATCATATCCTGGTTTATTATACATTATAACAGATAAAAGGTGTCTTTATTTACGCTTCGTTGTAAGGGTATATTTATTCTTCGTCTAGATTATTAATCTGTCTTTCTTTGTGTAAATTAGATGTAGATTGGTAACGTAATTTTATAGTTTCTATAAAAAATTGTAGATTAGAATCACGCTTCCATGTAAATGTAATTTTTATATATGTTTCCAAGTAACTTGTAGGTTAACAAATATTCCGCTCACGAAGACTTACAATGCAAATTAAATTTTATACTGAATACAATGTACTGACAGCGCTGATACGATTGCGATTTAAATTAGCATCGTGTATATAATTTATAATAATCTACTTAAACTCAAGAGACCGTCTAAGAAATCTATGAATTCCTATAAGATAAACGTAAGAAAATGAATGATCCTGCCATGCTGATTGTTATGAAATCTTAAAAGAAAATTGTTCAATTGATATTTATTCGAACACTTTGTCTATTTCATTCCTCACCACCTCCATTCAAAATTGATGATATGCTACTTTCACGGACGTTTGGTTTAATTCTAGTTTTTTTTATACATAAGTATTTCAATTTTCATTCTAATTTTCAAAAGTTTCCAATAGTTTCCAATTTTATGCAGGTACAAAAATGTACATAATTTCAACCTCTAACAATAAGTTCTCGTCAGTGCTCGTCAGAGACCGAAAGTTTCGAGTATTGTAACGCTGTAACGTTACTTGTACATACAAATTGATACATAATAGCCATGTGTGCAAAAATCTTTTTGGGGTAAAAACCCATTTTCATTTTACTGATGCAACTTTCAGTAGTATTCAGTAGTATTAGACCAGTGGTTTCCAACCCAACATTACATAGGCGCGGACTACTACTTACTATTTAATTATACCCCCCCCCCCCCCTCCTCTTCCTCTTCACTTCTTTCTTTATAATTTATAGGTATAAATAAAATCAACAATACCATAAATGGTGTGAAAAAATATTTTATCCACTGCGGACCACTTCAGAAGAGTCAACAGACCACAAGTTGGGAACCACTGTATTAAACAGTCGAACGTTTTTCACGTGTAATGTGCGCGGAAATAAGTAGAAATGTACAGCACAAAACTCGACACGTGATTAGATTTTGACAATTCGTATCAACTTCCTTTAGGTAGCTCTGTACTCCGAAAACATATTGTACGGTTAAAAGAACCGTCGTATGAAAAAGGTGTTTATTCTAGCTTTCAAGAAGGTTAGTATTTTTATTCTTTTTATTAACGCGTATACCGCAATGTACACATTTTATTTATTAAGGCAAATTGTTTGATTATATTTCGGTAATTACAGATATCAAAGTCTAAAAATGGCAAGGAGAACACAGCCTTCTTGGAGCCCGCCAGATAGTAATGCAACTTCTACTCTTAAGCTGTTTAATAGTTTAACTAGGGAAAAAGAAGTATTTGTACCACAGTGTGGGAATCGTATATTGTGGTACAGTTGTGGTCCTACTGTTTATGATGCGTCGCACATGGGTCATGCCAGGTAATTGTAATATTACTAGTACAGTATATCCGAATTATATATGGTGCGCTTAAATATTCCCATATATGCATTTCATAATTTTATATTTTATGTGCCCGTTCTTAACAATACTTTAATATTCCAGATCATATATATCCTTTGATATATTACGACGAGTATTATCCGATTACTTTGGATACGATGTTTTGTACGTGATGAATATTACTGATATAGATGATAAAATTATAAAGAGAGCTAGGCAGAATTATTTGTATGAAAAATATATTGAGCAAAATCATAGCCTCGACGAAGTATTAGATGATGCAAAAAGCGTAATGTCTACTTTTGAAAACACAGTTAAGACTACAAATGATGTGGACAAAAAATGCATGTTAGAAAAAATGTTAAGCAAAGTAAAAAAGGCTATTGAAGATCTCGAAGGTGCCGTGAAACTTAAGGACGAGAATAAAATAGCAGAATTTCAAAATGTATGTAACGGCAGCTTGTTTCTAATGGTTGGTGTATTAGTTTCATGGCTATATTAATTAAAGAAAAATGTCATTTCTCTAAATACAGTTGCTACTGAAAGAAGCTAAAGATCCTTTAGCGGGTTGGCTGGATCAGAAAAAAGGTGCTACTGTCACGGAGCATTCAATATTTACAAAATTATCTCAGCATTGGGAATCGGAATACCACAAAGATATGGATGCTTTAAATGTAAGTTTATCAGCTAAATTTTAATCAACTATAATAGTTTAGTAGTTTAAGATGTTTGTTTTTTTATAAAATGACCAAAAAAGGTTTGCGGTACTTTATAGTTTTGTACAAATTTTCTAGGTGTTAAGACCTAATGTATTAACGAGAGTTAGCGAATATATTCCCGAAATTGTAGCATATATCGAAAAAATCATCGAAAATGGACTTGCATACGAGAGTAACGGTTCTGTATACTTTGATGTCGCAACTTTTGATAAGAAAGATAAACATTATTATGCTAAGCTAGTTCCCGAAGCATATGGCGATACGTCTAGTCTGGAAGAAGGGGAAGGTAATTATTGGTTTCCCAATTCCTCTATACGAGAGAATCAATTTCTCTTTATCAATAATACTGCAATCATAAAATATCATTTCCATAGGAGATTTAAGTACTACAGTAGAGAAATTATCCGAGAAGAAGTCACCAACAGATTTTGCACTATGGAAGTGTTCAAAAGAAGGAGAACCATGGTGGGAAAGTCCTTGGGGTAAAGGAAGGCCAGGATGGCACATAGAATGTTCAGTTATGGCGTCTGCGATCTGTGGAGAGAGTTTAGATATTCATACCGGAGGAGTAGATTTAAAGTTTCCGCATCATGATAATGAACTCGCACAAGCAGAAGCATATTTTGATAATTCACATTGGGTCAGATATTTCCTTCATTCCGGTCATTTGACTATAGCTGGTTGCAAAATGTCAAAGTCTCTTAAAAACTTTGTTACTATACAAGACTCACTGAAGAAACATACAGCGAGACAGCTTAGATTTGCATTTCTCTTACATGCGTGGAAAGATACTTTAGATTATAGTGACAACACTATGAACATGGCTCTCCAGTATGAGAAATTCCTCAACGTAAGTTTTTTAATCGTTGTTAATACATAAATGATTAAAATTGTTTAATTGAGTCCATCTCTTTTACAGGAATTTTTTTTAAATGTTAAATGTAGAATAAGAGCTTTGAGCACGGTAACCGACATTAACACTTTCAGTAAATGGAGAAATTCTGAGATAGAGTTAAACGAGAAATTTCAAAATGCCAAGGATGCCGTGCATAATTCATTATGTGGTAAGCGTTCTGTTAGTCCGTGAATAATTGATCTATGTAATGTATGCTATATCTCAGGAACATTAAAAAACTTAATATTCAATTGGTTTCTATAGATAATATTGATACAAGAAGTGCGCTTGACGCAATTAGAGATCTTGTTACGCATTGCAATATTTATTTGAAGCAAAACAAACAACAGAATATTTTGTTGCTCAGAGACATTGCAGTCTATATAACAAAAATGTTTACTATATTTGGTGCAATATCACCGTTGCACGATGCCATTGGTTTTCCAGTAGATGACAACTCTACAAATTTAAACGTACGTGTCTCGTGCACATTTATGTTCTCTGCTACTATCATATTCATAATTGCGAGATCGATACGTGTATATGCATTTTATTTAATCAGGTAGAAAATGTTGTTTTGCCATACCTCGAGATTCTGGGAAACTTCAGAGAAAAAGTGAGAAATCAAGCTAAAGAATTGAAAGCAAATAACATCCTCGAGGAATGCGATAAACTGCGCGATGATATCTTGCCGAACGTCGGAGTACGTTTGGAGGATAGTACCGACGAGTGTTGCAAAGTCAAACTAGTGAACAGAGAAGAACTTTTAAAAGAAAGGGAAGCCAAGAAGAAACTCGAACTAGAAAAAGCACAGGAGAAAGAAAAAAGGAAGGCAGAGGCAGCCGCTGCAGCTGCAGCAAAGGAAATGCAGAGGAAAGTTCTCCCTTGCGATATGTTTAAACATGAAATAGATAAATATTCTCAATTTGATAGCAGCGTAAGTAATGTTGTCCACTAATCTGTGTCTGTATGGTATTTTTCTGTGATATCTAAAATTGTCTTTGCATTTAGGGTTTACCGACCCACGATGCCAAAGGTAAAGAGATCAGCAAAGGACAAATAAAGAAGTTGCAAAAATTGCAACAGGCCCAAGAGAAAAGGTACAACGAATACCTCGCTTCCCTTCAAAATGGCGTATAATATTTTCTCGCGAATGGTATTAATAATTTGTACCGCGGGTGTAACTGTATCGCAGTATACCGATCATTCGCCCCGCGATTATTTATTTTCACTTTATTTTTATATCATTATTGTAATATTTATTAATTCATTGTCATCTACGAATATGTCAGCATTATACGGCACTTAATTGTGACCATTATGTACCTATTACGCAAAATTGTACTATTGTACTAATTAAAAACAATAATGGTGTAAGTTGAATAAATTTATTCGTAAAAAAATGGAAAGTCATGATTGTGTTTTATACGCCTAAACCGCGCAAAAACGTGATAAAGTGTCCCAGTATTTACAAAATTATAATTTACAAACTTATCGGTAACATGGATGACATTCCTCGTTCCGTTGCAACTGGATTCTCGAGTCGCCTGAAACAAAATACTCTTTACGCGTTTGCGTCCTACCGGATGAAGCTGTCGCGCGATGGTGTCCATTATTAAAGCATAATACCCCTTTCACAATGACGCGCGAAGCGACAGTGACAGCTTTATAAATGTAAAAGCGATATAACGCTCGACTTGCGGCGAAGCGTGATATTCATCCCGCGTTCGGGGTTGGGGGGGAGAGCTGTGAAAACCTGAAGCAAACGAACCGGTCGTGTATCACACGCTTTTCAAACTATAGAAAACACACACTGTCCCGATAAGGTCTTGTTCCAAAAACATGACAGAATAATCAGAAAGCACCCGCCGAATTTAGCCTAGGAATTTGTATTCGCAAATTGTGCACCGAAACGCGATGAGTTTTTGAAGGTACTTTTAAAGTATTATTAAGTAATTTCAATTCAAAGTTTAATATTTATGCTTCGGATAAATCAATATTACGATATTTCGAGTTATTAGGAAAGAATTGCATAACTGCATTGCAGAACTTCTATAAAATGCATCGTTACCTTGCCACTCGGACATTTTGTTTAGATATTAAGGAAGTTAAATGAAAATAATTTTCCAACGTACGGTGATTCGCCGATTGCCAATCCGTTGGAACTTGGAACCATGTAATTTGGGATGTATTCAACGGGCACATAATGTACCAAGCGGTGAAACCACCGAATTCACGTTGTCGCGGATGCACTTTATCCGACGATCGTTTTTTTTTTCCTTTCGATCGTGACGTGGCAGCGACATGTAAAAAAAAAGTAAGTTGACGTTAACAATGCGTGACGGTTGGCGCAAAAAATATGCTCTCAAATATGAAGTCAAGAGAGGTGAAAAAAGCAAACAGAGTTCTCGTTCGGGACCTCTCTCTCTCTCTCTCTCCTTCGCTCCTCGCCGACTCGCGTGAATGAATACGTAAATTTTTTCGAAAAAAGTTCGATTTCCGCACCCCAAAGTCGAAAGGTCTCGATCCTTGATTGACACCTCAATGTTCTCGTATGCATATAAAGCCACCCTCTCTCTTTCTCCCCCTCGGTCTCTCTCCGTCTCCTTTTCTCTCCCAGATCTCGACCTCGTTTCGTTTACCGCCTCGCCTTTATCCGGAAGCAGAGCTCTGTAACTGTTGTAATTTAACGAGCAGGACTTTTTTTTCTCGTATTACCGCGAGTCAGGAGCGCATGTAAGCATCGCCTCTTTTTTCTCTCCGATTCTTTCATTCTTGTATTTTCGTTCTCGTTTCGCGTTGCCGCTGATCAACGTTTCTGAGAAAAACCAAACGAGAGGGATAAAAAAAATTGCGAAAGGTGAAACGCCAGCAGAGCGCGCCGAAGAAGTGAATCTATTCCAACGGTGAGACGAAAGGTGCGATCGTTGGGAAATTAGAATAGCACCCCAAATTCTGTAATATGAACGTTGAGTACGCGTAACGTGGGTTCAGTTGTATCGGTCGCAACGGTTTTCTCTCGATTCCGTAGAATTTATCCGAGTTTCATCCGAGTTTCATTCGGCACAAGATTGGCGGCAAAATACGTAGTACTTTATTGCCTGAACGTAAGCTCAAGAAAAATTGTAATTAATTAAAGTTCTCAAACTTTACATCGTGGAGAAAGTTTCCCTGTCTCTCGACTAGAACCTATTTGAACTATCACTCGAAGCATTCCAGAGATGTGATTAGAGTATATTAAACGTATATGGAGAAATTAAAACCACCCGGTGGTCTCTTGGAATCCAGTATACGGTTGTCGATTTAAAAAGGACTTCGTTCGTCTAGTAAATCGAGAGTAAATAAGTTCCATCGATATCCTTCGATATCGAGTATCGCATTAAAAGTAGCGACTGTCAATCGGTTCCAGACGAAGCGATGATTCGTCTGTATCACAAAGAAAACTCGCATGCCAGCACGATACCAATGAGCTAGACATAAATAATGTATTGTTCGCAATTCGAGGGCAACCATCCCCGTGTCTGTTTTGTGGCATGGGGTGAGTTTCGAGGGGTGGCAGGAGGCCACGGAGCCCACTTTTATAACTCCATCGACAATTTTCTACCCTCTCCTCGGTTTTCGATTTACACCGCAGACTCTACCGCGCTCTCATCCTCCCGTTTGATTTATTTTCTCTCGCGAAGGAGTGATTTTTCCCAACTTTTCCGCTGAGCGATTATTGCTATTGTTACGTACCGCTCGATTCGGAGGATGCGTCGAAACGCTCGAATGTCGATGAAAAATGACCGATCGATTTATCGACGTGCTATTCAACTTTTAAAATATTCAAACAGTTTTACTCTTCGCCAAGAGTGACGACAAGGGGGAGAATAGTTTGATATTCTAATGAACCAAATTAACGTATACATACAGCATGCAGTAATTTTACTTAAATTTCTGTTATTCACATTCACACTTTTATATCATCAGGAAACATATATATCATTTTTACCATGAATCAACAAATTTCCTACATTAATTATTACAAGTGAGTTAACTCAACAATTTTCATCTTTAGCAATTCAATACGTTGGCATTGCTATCCCACGAAATTGAGGCACGCGTATTACCTTGCTAGATATTTTACCTAGGCAATTAATCCAGTACGTCTACCCCCACCCCCTCCCAAAAAAATGATCGCGCGTAGTTTCTCTTGGGGGTGGCGAGGTACCGCCCGTTTGTGTTTTTCTAACATAAAAAAAAGTGCAAAAGTACGGCTTATTACCCACCGACCCGACTGGCTCGAATCCGATTGCATCTCGCGCCATGTAATCGTGCCCTTTTATGCTAATCGGTAACCCTTCCGCGTTTAACCAGCTGCGCTTACCCATTGTTTCGCTCAGTTTTTTCTTTCCCTCGAAACTTTTTCTTCTCGCGGGGTTTCACGAGCTTGTTTTGTTACCCTTCCGTGGCGCAAAACAAAGCGCACGCGCCTAGCCTCGACCCACGTGTCGATTCGAATCGACACGGGGATCGGTTTTTGTTATTCCCCGCGATTAGAAAAAACGAGTTTGCCATGCGGAGGAAGCGCGGTAGAGGGTTAAGGATCTCGTTGCAAAAAAAGAAAAAGTGGACTTAATGGAACGTAAGGGGTTCCGACCAGCGGTTGCAAATCGGTATAACGCGCTTTCCGGAGCAACCATTGGGTCTCACCCTTCGGGATCTTTATTACGGCACCATTGAGGCGTTCTTATGTTTCTGTAGTCACTTTATCCGATTAATCGTTAACGGGATTATGGTGCGCGCGTTCTTGTTTTGCGTTCAAATAGTTGTGATATCGGGGGAGTGAAAATTAAGAAAACTCGCGATTACAAAGGGGCACGGACAAGATGAAACGTCGTATTTACGTATAATGCGTAATTGCATTCAGTTTAAAAGAAACAAAAATATTTTTTTATTGAGAACGACTAATTCAATTGCAAACTAGTTGTAAAATAGTGTTACCGTGATTATAAGTCTCGGTTATTTGGCGTAAGCGACGAATGAGCAAAGGCGAAATTACAGATCGCGAAGACCAGCCTTTCCGGTTAAGGGTGGGTAGTCTTTAACCCTTTCACCCTCGAGGACATGCGCACAGCGAGGCCCGCAATGCAACCTCGGTAATTACTGCACCCGAGACAAAATGGTAGACCTTCCAGCGATGGCGGAATTCGCCGTTCGACCAAAAGCACTCCCGCGATATTTCTTTCGCGATCAATTTAATTTGCGTCTTCGTCGATTCCCCGAGTATCACTTTTGATTTTAGGAGCGAACTATAGTCGAGTAGCCAACGGTGCCTATAGTTACGGAATTCGCGTAAAGTCATGCTCGGGTGAAAGGAAGCAATTACCAGGAGGATTTGAGGAGGGCAAAGAGGATCATGGCATCTTACCTTCCTCTCCCTCCCTCACTTTATTTCTCCCACCTCCCCCCTCTCTCGATCTCCCTCTCTCTCTCTCTTGTCACTCGTTCTATCCTCTTCCCTCCTTCGGTCCAGTCTTCTTCGAGCTTGATGGCGAGGCTTGCTCCGTAGTTAGCGGGGCGTGTCTTCAGTTTCTTTGAATTAAACATCATACCCGCTTCAATCAGCCCATCCCTCCGCTTCTCTCGCTTTTTCCCCCCATTCCTTCCCTCGTTGCTTCGGGAGTAAACTTTGCTTCCTCCATCTCTCCTTCTCCCTGATATTCGCTACTACCGGTGCAGACCGTTTGATGGCTCGTCGTTCGAGGACGTTTCCCGCGATAGGGTGAGCCGGAAGGTGAATCTAAAGGGCAGAGACCCCCCCCCCCCTCTCGCGAAGACACGCATCGTCAAATATATTTCTTTATAAATTCGTAATCAGTTCTCAGCGCTGCGCTTTCAATCTCCTCTCCTCGCTGTGTTTACCTCGTGTACGTAAGTTCACCTCCGTCTCTCAGCTTGGGTCCTTCGCAGCACATCGTCCTCCTCCATTTTATACGTACACGTCGCTCGAGATCGATATTAAACAAACGGTCCCGTAATGATATGCGGTTAAATTATATAACACCCTCGCGTCGAGCGCCGTTTGTCGGATTCTCGGCAGAAGCATCAGGTGGAAGAGTTCGCGGAGTTATCGATTATTTTTATACTGATATTCGTAACCATACCTTAGAATTCAAGCGCAGAAAAAAAAATAAGATTGGCGCCGTTGCAACGTCCTCGCGAACAATGCAAGCACCGGTATGTACGTAAATCCAGCGTTAGAGCCGGGAACGTCCTCCTACGAACTAACATAAGTCTTGGACTCAGGTGCTCCGTGCTCGACAGGATGTTCATACCCGAAGCCCCGTGGCACTTTGCTTTTACCGAAATTTATTTTCCTTTGCATTTTACGGCTCCCTCTAAAGAGGAGCGGATGGAGAGGAGGATGTTGGTCGTGTCAAAGAACATAATAGAGTGTGCGTATTATTACTTTACGCGGGCCGAGTATGATTTAGAATGTCGCAATCGTTCGGTGGAAGTCTCTCGCGATGCATCGCGGGCGTACGTTCGTTTATTCGGGACACGCATTCTAACTCTAACGAAATAATCGAAACGACTGCCGCGCGCGATTAGCCGGCTCGACACGCGTTATGGAGATGAAGCGTCGGGAAAAATGATTTCAGGGTGGCTCTCGAGTAGGTGTACGCTTTCACAGGATATCAGGCTTTTTGTGTCAAATCGATCCGCACTCGATTGAGCGAGGGTGTCACGGCGTCGTACGGATACATAACACTTGGGGCGTTCCAAAAAAAATCGTGTTAAAGGGTGTCCGTTCGTGTTCGTATAAATTCGGTTAAAATGTCCCGCGTAAATATTGAAATGACGTGGCTCTTGCGCTGACTGTCGTTGTCACGATTAAACGTGGAAACGCTGCGAGAAGAGTGAACGGAAACTTTCTGATAGCGCATCGACTAGTTAACGAGTTTTTCGATATCATTGGCGTCGATGCGCTACGACGAATGGCGTTCCGCGTTGCAACGGCAAAATAATCATAAAAATATTCGAAAAGAGAAGGGAGAACGTGGAAATCTTGTCTGCATCGAATCTTCGGCTTTTGCTTCTTATAAAACTGCGTTTCTCCTCTGCCTATCAATCTGGTCGACTATCTCTCCTTCCTTCCTCCTTCTCTCTCTCTCTCTCTCTCTAGCCAGTTCGCTCGCTCTTACTCCCACAACCCCCCCCCTCTCTCTCTCTCCCTCTCTTCACCCTTCTTTTTTCCTTATCCTTTCAACTTCTTTACAGCGGCGAAGATGTACGGCTCGATACCCTACGGCCAAGTTGCTCCGGAGCACTCGAGAAGTCCACCCCAAAGATTTGATCAGGGAGAAAAAAAAAAGAAGAGATACGCGGGCAAGGTGGAGCGAGGGGCGAGGGGTGGGACCCTAGTTTCTACGACGAGGGTACCCCTCGCGAAACGCCCGGCCCGCACCCCACGCTACGAAAAAAACTTTGCTACCCCTAACGATTTTTTTTTCTTTCCTCAACCCCATCTCAACGCACACTAATTACGTTTTTAAGCGAAATTACTTGCGAGCCACCGCCGGCAGTCGGTGCCGAGTTCGGCGCTGATGGTAACGGTCCTGGGTGGCTCAGACCCGTCAGGACGGGGGTGGCGAATGAAATACAGCAGTGTGGGGTGGGTGCACTTTTTATGCTGAGAATAGGAGATGGGGAAAAGTACAGGGAGCAGGGGGGGGGGGTTACCTCTCTCGCGCTCTACCCTCTCCCGCGATATTTCTGATTATAAAATGTTAAATGGCATCGTCGGCCTCGTTATTCATCGAAATTTTATTCGTTCTGGCAATTGGCCCGCGAGAAGGTCGCGTAGGAATCTGCTCGGTCAGCGGGGAAGTAGCAATTTCACCGTGGGGCTCCTCCTCTAATCTTCTTTATTTCATCTTCTCGCGATCGCTGCTAGAAAAATTTTCCTTTCGTTAATATAATTTACCTCGCCCGGATTGTTTCTCGCATCTCTTTCAGGATCCTCCCTCGATCGTACTGTTATGCCGGGACGTTGGACTAGTGGAGGGCTTTGGTATTGGTGTCAACGCCGTTGGTATGATATAGAGTTTACATTAGGTATTGCGTACAAGAATTAAAGAACTACTGACTAAAACGCTCAATGCTATCGATACTCTCGTGTATCTTACCGCACCGCGAGCTCCTGAGGGCCGCGTAGCCTCACTGACTTAACCAGAGATAGCAAAACACACGGTATGCGCGTGTGCATATGTTCCCCTACTGAGAAAGAAGAGCATCTCGACACAGCAAGACCTCTAGGCGGTTAAATAATAATAAAAGCAAAGATGTAAACATACAGCATAACAGTACGATTATCGCGGAGCAATTGTCTTGGACTCTTCGTATTTAGGATTCATCGGACAGCACGGGCAATCGGTGGGGAAAAAAAAGTAGTTCCCGAAACAAATTTTGGTTTCGTCAACCCCTTCCTAATATAATATGTAGGAACCCGATCGAGATGCGTACAAAAGTTACGCGCATCTCATGAATAATTTCGCTTTCTCTCTGTGGGTCGATTCGTATGGGTTGCAGGGTTAGATATAAGGGTGCAACCGGACCAAGGCCCGGCTGCAAATCCCTGTAGATAAAAAGTCTGCACTCACCCCAAGGCGCTATCACCCCAGCCGATAGTAGTGACTCACCCACGATCACCCAACCCATTTTTTTTTCAACCCCTCCGTTGCCACAGATCCGCGTGTGGGTCCGCGGATGGAAAGGGATGAATCCTTTTCGCCCTGCGCCGTTCCTCGTACCTTGCCGCTCATATCGAAAAGGGTTCGTCGACCCTGATATAAAATTCGCTTCCGTTACCCGACGTCTATCGAAATGTATCTTGGATACGACCGAGACGTACTTTACGATATGAATTTTTGTCTACCACGATCGGATGGAGATTGGAGGTAGATTTGCATGATTATCGGTATGCGCGTGCATCGAATCACGTTTTCGGTGTATTATCATAATCGGCGATGTTTTACTGGCGGTAGGTTTTGGGTCATTTCAAATTTTGAAGAGCGCGTGGAATTTTAGAATTGTTAATTACTCGTATGCGATTAAGAATAAAACTGGATTCAAATCGATCGTGTGGTTTTTAAAAACAGCATTTCGAACACTCTTGGCGTGAGTTTGAAGCCGAATTTATTTTCGGTATACGACGGTGATGTCCGGATGGGGAAACGTTTCAGCCGCTCACCTGGGGAAACGTGGAACGCTAATAGCTCGACAGGAGCTACTCGAAGGAACGCATCGAATTTTGGGAAATTCTTCCTTTCCAATTAAAATGGTCATTCTCGTATCCTCGAGGAACTGTCGCGAGATTCGTTAATGGTCCCTTTATTTGCACCTTACTCGTGTTTGGCACTTTTCCTCGGCTTTATTATTCATGCTCCGTTACTTAACCGTGAATTTCTCCGCTCTCGGCATCCTTTTCTTTTTTTTCCTTAGTCCAAAGCGACCGCCGCCTTTTTACGCTGGCATTATTTTTTATGTTTCGCGCCGAGCACTCTCTTTACCCCTGTTCTGTCGCCATCAACCCCCTTCCGCCTCACCTTTCTTTTAACCGCCTTCCTTTCTCGTTTGTCTCTCGCGCTCACTGTTTTTCTCTGCCGGGTTCTCTCCGCTCGCGGGGGCAGGAGACACCGCTGAAGGGAAATTGTGATTTTAATTTTTAATTTTTTTTCGCCCAGTCCCGCGTTTACGAGGTTGCAGGAACGTCGAGGGGGCGAAAAAGGATGTAACGGAATGGGAATAACGTTTTAATAGTTGATAAGATATGGATTTTTTTTCAGCGGGTGCCCGATTAATATGGATTTTGAAAAACGTCTGTCAGTTTCTCAAACCTTATCGAGTCAAAAACTATAGATGCGTACGACGATTACCGGTAATTAGGGATGACGCGCAAGGTGAGATTACATCCACGAGGTTGCTTACGCGTCTATCTTTCGAAAGTACACCATTCTATTTTGATTAAGCACGATCTTCCTTGAAGGAGGCGGAAAGTGAAGCAATGGAACATAAAAATTGGCAAAGTATTAAATATCTCCAAGTTCAAAAACAGCATCTTCTTCTCTCATAACTATCCCTGCTCAATAATAGATTAATTGAATTTCCATTCGACCTTCCGTGCGACCTCTCGATCCCATTTTTCCCTACCGGAGGATCTTACCTCCGGTGATTAGGGAGAGTAAAAATGGGGATAGAAGGTAAAGGGAAAAGAAGCGAGGAAAACGGAGAAATATTTTGACCCCCCCCCCCAACCCCGTCGTACTCTCCACCCCCCGCCAGGCGCCCTTCTCCGAGAGGGAGGATGGACGGTAAGAACGCGCGACTCCCCCATCGAAGAAGTATCTTGCGTAATTAAGCAACGCAGCCGTAATGTATCCAGCGTGCAGAGGCGGCCATATTGCCCCAAGTGTGGGGTGGCTGTAGGAGGGGGAGGCCGGAGCTCGCGCGAATCGAAGTACGGAGGGTTGCTACCGGTGAAGATGGAAGGGTGAAGAGAGCGGAGGAAGGAGAGCGAGACGGAAACGAAGAGAGATAGGTGGCACGGGTGGGCGAGAGGGGGGGGGGGAGAGAGAAGAGCGGTTGGGAGGGTTGAAAGAGAGGGTTGGAGGGCAGAGCGAGGGTAATGATATGCCGGGGTAGTCGGCGCACCGACGACTCCGACCCTTCATCGGGGAGGTGGGGGGTGGGAGGGGGTGGCTCGCAAGACCAGGAGGGGTAAAGTCGCAGGCTCGTTTCAGCAGCTTCTTCTCCTTTTCTTTCATTTTCTTCCGCCTCGTCTTATTTCGTACTTCTTTTTATTTAATTCAGGAACAGCAATTACAGCCACGAGACACCCGTACCGCCGATACCTATCCCCGATACGCTAGAATTTTTTTTTTTCATTGTCTTCTTTCGGGGTTATCGTTCACGATCGGCGCTATAAATGTAACGTGTAATTCGACGTGGGTGTGGCGTTCGTTATTTTGCTTATTTATTCTTTCTTCGTACGCTACATACCAAGCAATACATTTTTGTATGTTTCAACTATAGTTTCCTTTTTTACAAATACCAGCGAAGATTTTCGAATGGGAAAAACTATTTGCGACATTCCCAACGACGATCGTTTAGATCCAGTAACGCGTTATCTTCACTTTGCTTCCGATAATATCGAAGTAATCGATACCCATCGAGTACCCTCTTAAGGTCCGTGGCCAATTAATGTAAGCGCGTAACGATGGCACTAAACTCGAACGGTGAGAAAATTCGTATGCCGCGTTCGTACGTCAGTTTCATTTGCCCTTTTGCGAAGCTGCCGTTTTACCAGCTGCAAAAAAAAAATTGAACTAATTTATCGGCACCATTAAGGGAGAATATTTTAACTAGGCTGCCAGCTATTTGCTCGCTCATGTTCACCGAATTAATCTCGAAATCATTGGGCGTGAGCGTAGCCATCAAATCAAGTTACATCTGCTCGTCGTGGGACGTTCGCGCGAATAAATCATGCCCTTGATTCGTTTAAGTCGTTTGCATGTCATTAATTATTCCGAAATAATGATCGATCTCTTTCGGGGTTTTCTCCTACTCCGTCTAATCGCGCCCCACGAACGCCAGTGAAAGATGGCGAGAGGGAGAGCCCGAGACACGGACGCGAGATCTCTTCCCTTCGCGTCTTTTTATCAGCAGAGAAAGTGAGAGAGAACGGCAGAAACTTTGGTCCGCGTTACACGCGTTCACTATGGAATACCGCTAACCGCGCATAAATCACGATGAGCCGCGGTTTTGTGTGTTATACCTATAGGTGTGTGTCGCATGCCTCGGTACCGGCTACTATTATGTAAATCAACCCATGGCACACCATGGTACCCACCCATGAGCGATAAAATATCCGCTATACAAGCCTCCCATTGTGAGGAATTCATTCTGAGCTTCGAAGCTCGGCTCTAAAGGGCAAGACGCGGGAAGGGTGTGTCCAACCGCCGATCGTTTGCAAATAATATTGAGAACCTGGTTAAAAAAACAGGCAAGGAAAGCAAGAATTTTTAATCGCGACTACGGATGAAAATCTTTCCCGATCGAACCGAGAGCAGAAGGATTCTATAATTCATCGGTAGATTAAGAAATAAGATATGTAGTTTGGTTGATTATAAAACTTACCTTCCCGATGGCCTATCGCGTGATTAGAATTTATGTTCGGAAAACACGTACAATAGTTATTGTAATTAGACATTGATATAACTATCAACTTTTGTTTTTTACTTGTCGTATTAGTTTGAAAACAGAAAATTGTATACGAGAACTAGAGTCATTCGAATTCTTTTTTATCCGCCCTGCAGAGAGGCCGGTTTCAATACGAGTGTTGACCTTGGACTTGAATATATTCGTGCGTGTCAATAGGATCGGTGCCATTGATTTTTTTCTACCACGCCGCCGCCGCTAGAAACTTAGAGTGCACACGAACGTAATTCCGAAATACGATTGGCCCAGTCTCATCATGAAAATCTAAAAAAAATCGTTCGACGCATTCGAAATTATCGCGATTCGCAAAGTTTCCCGACACTCGTTTATTTATTAAACTATAAATGACCTCAGGTTCATTATCATCGACCGCGGGTTCCACGTAACAAGTACCATTACAAACAAATACGACAATGTCTCGCACAACGCCAACACCGACCTTTACCTTTAAACCAAACTTTTATTAACCGCTAGCAACGATTTACCGATCGACACGAATACACCGCGACGTACCGTCGGAATTTCCCGACTCACTCTTCTCTCGCACTCGTATAAAACACTGGATAGGAAACTTCGCCATCGTTGCATCCGTTCTAACCGGTAAATTCTGCACTCCCCCAGCGAGCGGGGGTGCGTGGAGTCAAATTCGTATCCCCCCCCCAACCGTGTATCGCGAGGCGGTTATCGATAACCGCGCTACGGTCGCATCCCCATAAATGTAATCCATAAAAAAAAAAAAAAAAGAGAAAAGGATGCTCGGCAGGGAGCGGTAAGGAAATAGATCAAAACTAGGCCATGCGTGATCGCGCGAATTTACTGCATATTGCCTCGCCTCCCGTGCCGGCCCTCTCTCGTTGAGCGACTGCTCACCGCGTATTCGCGTTCGATTTCGAGAACCCCTGACCGATTTGCCTACGGGTGCTCGTTCTTCAAGGTGGAAACTCAAAGGCCTGGATAGTTAGTCGTTGGTCAACCCCGGGTAATTGCGCGTAACCATGGAAATGCCTGTTTGTTTGGGGTTCTTTTGGTCACAGAGGCGAGGAACGCGGAGGGTGAAAGGGTACGCTTTCGAGGCCACTGAATGCAAAGAAGGGTTGTAAAAGGGTCGGCCGGAAGTCAAGGACGCGCACTCACTGACTTCGAGAAACTCGGCCAGCGCGCAGCGTTGTATTCACTCTTTTTTTTTTTTTTTTTCCTGCGTCGAGGCTGACACGCGTGTACGTACAATATACCGCGCGTGGAACGATTCGAGCAGTTTAGGGACGAACATTTGTGTCGAAGAAGGCGCATCTTCGTTTCCACGATTTCGTAGAAATCTCGTTCGTTATCTCGTATTGGAACGCTTGATTACGCGTACCTAATTACCAATTACGCGTGTAATTACGATGTATCTTCTTCTTTCAGTATTTCCGTCTCACGCGATCTGTATCGATCTTTATCTATACGTTTCTATTTTCGATCACGTCGTGGACAACAAATTGTATTTTATCGTTCTATACACCGATGGGCCCTTTGTGTCGCGGTCCCTCAAGTACGGGACATTGTACCGGCGATACATCAATCTTTATCGAGTATTTTCGACCACGGCACCCCATTAAATCCTGATTCTTTACCGCTTAAGTACGTACCGTGGAAAGCACGTGGATAAATAAAATCTTCACGCGGCATTACTAGCTGTCATGGGCGCGTGCGAATTCGCTAAGCTAGGATTTTCTATCCACGACGAGTATCGAGATTCTCTTATCGCTCCATCCTCCGTTTATAACGATATTCCACAGCTGATCACCCTACGGACATCGATGAAACAAGAAATAGTTCGAATATTCTACCTTCTCGTTGTCGATCGGAAAACAGTTTTACCTTCGCCAGGAACAATAATTTCGAGCAACTGAACGCAAGTACAGCGATCGCGTTCGGTACTTACGAAAAAAAAAAGAATTTCCTCGTGCTCTTCGCGAGGACGAAACCTAATTTTGTATTCGTCCTGGAAGCTCGCTCGCGGGAGAGGAATAAGGAACAGGATGAGGGTGGTGAAGAGAGAGAGAGAGAGAGAGAGAGAGAGAGAGAGAGCGAAAAAGGGAGACCCATTGGAAGGGTGAAAAAAAAAAGGGTCGAAAAAGTAGTCGGCCCGACGGAGAGGGAGAGAGAGTGGAAGAGCGCTAAAGGTAAGGAGGAAGAGCGGCGCGACGCGGAGCGGAGAGGGGGGGGGGTGACCGAGGCATCCCCCACTCGGTGGGCCATCCGCCCCTGAAAAAAGAGTTAATATTGATCCGTTTTTTTATTTGAGTCACCCCCAGGTTTTTCACCCTCGCTATTTTTTCTTCCCCCGGTCGCAGGGATCGCCGCGGCGCGCCGCTGGTACGACAGAGACGGAATTAGTGTTTCTATAGCAACTCTCTAACCCCGTCCGTTTCCACGTCCGTCCGTCAGTCCGTTGCTCCGTGGACGTCCGCTGGTCCAAATTATCCCTCCCGATTCCGTGGGCTCGCCTCGCCTTCTATTGCATTCGGCAAGGATACGGCGAAAGGGATCTTATCTGGGTGGAAAAGTCGTGATATATTTCGTATCCAGTCGTTCGTTAAACTTAATGTCTACACGCGCGAGGGATCGTACGTTGTTTCTTTTTTTACAGTAGAGCCGCAAGGATACGTCAAATACGCGCGACAAGGATGCGTATTTCGTCCTCCGATTGGTCGGCGACAAGACGACTTTGGTCGTCGAAATCGTCGATTCGGGTAGCTAAATCGAGGATCGTGCACTCGACGGTACGTTCTGTTAACGGTTCGTCGTTATCAAGGATAATTATGTGACGCTTCGATTCAAAATTCGAGGTGGCTCGGAAACACTATGGTTTAAATCTAGATCATGCACGTCTCTGGATCTTCGGATCTCCAAACTTTTTTTGACTCTATCATAATGTATTTCGGGTCGCTGATCACGAAATAATTATAGAATTTTTATTCTACTGAAAAATATTTGACAAGGAATCACGTGTGTTTGCTTGCTTTAGATATAGTTTGGAGATCCGGAGATTCGAAGATGTGCACGATCTAGAGTTGTTCCAAACACTATTCCTACCAAAGGCGTCGAAAAACGTGATTCTCCGCGTGTCTCAAAGAATTATAATCTACCGCTACGCGAAGCAACAACTTCTACGCCGTTCGCATTGGCGCGCAAAAGGTCTTAGCGTGTGCCGGCGCACGCTCGCCGGTTTCGTTTCGATTAGGATGCAGCCGATATGGTGCGGGTAGAGTTAAATTCACTACGAATCAGGAAAAAATGAAGCTCCGATCGTGCCATCGTATATATTCTCGCAAGAGGGGTTGCTTCCGCGGAATATCTTCCAGCCCGTAAATCGATGCATATTTCAGAGACTCAGCCACGCTTTGTTCAGGAATATGCTCTGGGCGAACGTTCTTGTTCTTCCTCGTTCTTTTGCATTCTCTTTGACCAGTTCCCTCCAGCCTAATAACACCCTTTTACTACTCCCGTACCCTGGAATCTGTTTAATGCTCGCGATATCGGTTCTTCCGCGATGAAAGCGGGTTCGTGTTTTCAGGACCGTAGTCCACGAAATTTAATTTACAAAGGGGGTACCCTCTTAAGTAACGCGCTGGATTGAATATTCCCTGGGTACGCCGGTTTGTGTATAGTTGAGATCGAATTTATTTCGATTTAGTTTAAGAACGACTATGATTACTTCGCGGAAGATCTTAGCACTACATTTGTTAACGAAACAACGGACTCGTTTCCATTTGGAATATTGTGCCGCCATTTGGTGGTAGAAATTATGAATTGCGACTTAATTCACTTTGCCTTTAAATGAATTCATTGTTTGAGAATTGCATATCGCACTTACGTAAATTTGTTCCAGAAGTGGCCTTACACGACTTTGCCTTTAACCCCCTCAAATGTGCCCATGATTATGAAAGTGGTCCATGTCATATTTTTGCCTTGCCTTTTTTCACCGCATTATTTGATTCTAAAGAATGCGACGCAAATAACTAGTAAACTACTGTTCTTCTTATTTTTTAACTCGGACCACATGCATAATCATGGGCACAAGTAACAAATTCGCTCGGGAGTTGGTTCGAATAAATTTTCCAACGAATGGAACAACGGCACGAGGACTCGGTTCCGTTTGCGCGAAAGGAATCATTTGCGTCTACAAATTTGGTGAGCGTAAGACGATAAAAGAAATACAGCGGTCCATTCGGTCTGATTCTTACGAGGCCGGACTGCCTCCCCGTACGGTCTCGGCTCGCGGGAACAGCAAAGTGTACGGTGTTGCAGGCTGCAGGGGTTACTTTTACGGGGGTGTGTCTCGAGGGGTTTGGCAACCCCTTGCGCGACGGTGTCACCTAAGCATGGAAACCCCTTGGATCGTTTCATGTTCGAATCCTCCTTTTTACGAGGCCCGGGCTTACTTTTACGTCGAACTTGTGGAAAACCCGTGGCATTTTCCGCAGATACGTGATTGCCTACCAAAACTGTGTTGTAACGCGTACAGTAGTCTTTAAACTACTCGTCTTTACGACATCATCCTTGGGTCCACTTCGTCTGATTTCGTTGCTGTACTCTCGATCGCTGGACGTGAGAAAATTCCGTCGGTAGGATCGGAAAAAGATGGTTTGCGATGAATTTTGAAAATCTGAATAAACTCGGAGAGACGTGATCAATTTGTGCCTTTGAAAACGGAAGCACGGAGCGACGCTTTGTAGTCGCGTAATTGTAATTTGACGGTACGAATCGTAGGTACCGTTTAAGATCGGTGGAAGTGCAAAATAAAAATGCATTTGTTATGCGTTGTCTGACGCAAAT
Source organism: Pemphredon lugubris (assembly GCA_933228935.1). Lineage (NCBI taxonomy): Eukaryota > Metazoa > Arthropoda > Insecta > Hymenoptera > Crabronidae > Pemphredon > Pemphredon lugubris. The sequence goes on along the minus strand of OW121817.1, from coordinate 23,387,831 downwards.
CAATTTACTCCCGATAGTTCCGTCGCGACGCGTATTTCGGGCTATTCTAAAGCGATTTTACGTAGAGCGTGGCACCTGTCACACGAAAAGGTGGACTTTCAGTGGGCATTAGCGGGATAAGATGACAGGCGATAAATGCACGTACTCGTGAAGATAGGAAAGCAGGTGAAAACTTGGAAATGCGGTAACAGGACGTTCCCTCGATTTTATCATGGAATTTTCTCCGTGACCAAAAGCCGTTGGCTTTAGGCGCGTCGGGGACGAACTCGATCATACAAAAAGCATTTTTACCTTTTTATTCGTTTTTGACCACGTTATCTCGCGCTACTATTTTTCTGATCCTTAGTTCCGTATTCTTCTTAATTCGAGAGAACTAGCGAACGTGGATCTGACAGCGTCGAAAGTCAGGAAATCTTTAACTCTAGAACCACTTCAGGGGTCAGTACGGACCCCAAAATTATCTTTGTCGCAACCCTGTAACTCTGGCGTTTCCAGCCATTAAATATATTTTTTAAATACATTTTATTGTCGTTTGAATACTTGCGTCAGGAAAATTATCCACCTTCCTCGTACTTCGGTATTTGACCACTCGCACGATCGACAGCCTAGCGATTGTGTTTTTTTATTTTACTATTATATTATATTTTATTTGCGTGTAATTTGTTTCTAATAAATATCGTTCTACACGAGCTTGCACGTAACTAAGCATATTTCACTTTGTATAAACGTATTTTAAATGTGCTTAGAAAATTTAAATCATTGCGGGATCCCCACGGATCCCAGAAGTGACGCGCGTTACAGACGCAGTTCTAGGGTTAATATGCAATTTCGCGATTTACTCGCGACAACTCGTTAAAGAATCATTCAACAACGAGACAACCGAATTTCAATAAAGCTATATTTAAAAGAATCATGACAGAGACACGCCGCGTTTTAAAACACTTCCACGTCCTACGAAGTGCCACGCGAACCTCGTGTTAACGCGTTGCGTATCACGAGACGTGATCTACGAAACCTATCTTATTGTCAAAGGGGCGGCGAATATTCTTCACGTAAACAGACGCTTACCGAGCTACTCTTCTGAATTAATAATTCATACAAAAACGTGTTTGAGTTCGAAAGACTAAATCCATGAAAATAAGAACGACGTTCGAAAGTTATCGGCAACTTCGCGGACGAAGGACGCTCAACTTGTTCCTAGCGATTTTAACTAGTGGCAAAAAGGATTCGCCATATGGTCCTCTACTTATCGTTAGATGTGCCACGAGAACTAAGCATTCGACTCTCGAGGGCCAACGGTGGTTCGAGGAACGAGGCCCATTTATTTGGCGTGTGCTGTATAATTAGGACTCGAGGAGCTGGCCTCACCGGAGAGCTTATTGTCCTTTTTTTTTTCTCTCTCTCTCTCTCTCTCCCTCCCTGGTCGGTGGAAAACGAGTTTCGAAAATATATTGCGGGGTCTCTAGCACGGTCGGCCGAAATTCGGATCCGCTCGCTCCTTCGTCCAGTCGAGAATTGTAACTTCCGGAAATACCTGGTCATCGGGGAAAACGCAACTGGCACGGGGGTAAAGGCTTCTCGATCGAAATAATCGAGAACCGGTGACTCGGTGATAAATTTCCGCGTTCCGACCGTCAGGTTCTACTCGTTTCACCATTTATATGGAAATACTTCTTAATATAAAACAAAAGTTCTGCTCGTCGGCGATCGGCGTTTCACGCCGCGTCGGCGTAGCTCGACGAGGGGTTGTTGATTTTTTGTTTTTTGTTTCCATCGTTTCACCATATGCTCGGAATAGCTGACTTCCGTAAAACGGGGAACCTCATTTAAATTTAGGCTGTTTACGGAATTTAAGAGCGTGTACAAAAAGAACGGCGTGGAAAAACTAGGTAGAGGTAGAAGGGTGGGGGAGGGGGGAGGGAAACTTTTATACTCGTTGTTATGTCGTTTGTTCCGTCGATCGATGCAGCTCGAAAATGTCGACGCCGTCGACTCGATTCGCGATTGCAAACCGCGTGAAACAACTACCCTCCGTACTTGCGGTAAAAAAAAAATATAAGATTTTTCATGCCGGCCCATTGTTTTCATTGTGTTTAAACGAGAATTCACGTTGGAAAATGTGTGCGTACAGCGCGGGCTCCACCTCCGAAATAGGTAACCCGGTAAACAAAAATACGTTCTATGCGTTCCTGGATTTCATGTAATTTTGGGTTTCTCTCGTAAATGGTATCGCGTTTCTTGGGACGCTGCAGCGGATTGGTGCATTGTCAATGGTTGGCCCACCTAAGGGGCCTAGGGTGGCAGTCAGGATCCCTTTCATCCCTCTTTCTTCGTGGCAGCACGCGCGCTTTGCCGCTATAAAGGAGCTTTTTTTTACCAGAAAGACAAAAAACAAGGAACGTAGAGGTAAAAGCGGAAAAAAGAGAGAGAGAGAGAGGGAGGGGGGGGGGAGAGTTCCTCCTTCTGCCTCCTGTCCCCGTTTGCTTTTAAAGACGCGTGGCGCGCACACGACGTCATTATTTCTCGTATTTGCCCCCCAAAACGCCGCGACGTTAAATTTATGGCGAACCGGTTGTACTGCGTTTCGAAAAATTCGTTGCCATGCCGCGCCTATCGCGAGTCGGTATTTAACGATCGTTCTTATACTCCCGGAAGGGTATTCCGGGGGAAATGTCTCTTGGCGCTCCATTAGACGGTAAAGTGGTAATTGACTACCCTTTTTCCTAGATTTACGTACTCCGCCGTTGTCTCTTTAATTATGTACGCGAGACGCGCGACGTAAACACAATACTTTGAACAAATCTAGATCATGCACATCTCCGGATCTCCAAACTATTTCTAAAGCAAGCAAACATATGTAATTCCTCGCAAAATAATTTTAAGTACCATAAAAATTCTATAATTATTTCGTGATCAGCGACCCGAAATACACTTGGTAGAGTAAAAAAAAGTTTGAAGATTCGAGGATCCAGAGATGTGCATGATCTAGATTTAAGCACAATCTTTTGACGCAAACACGGTATTGCGTAGGCGAGGGTGTAGCGTAACGCTTTCCTATTTGTACCGCTACTTCAGGTAGTAACGTAGCGGTTCGAAGACCTTCGAGTTTTCCCGGAGTCTGACCTCGAAAAATGGTCCTCCTCCTCCTCCCCTCGTGTGCCTCCACGGACACGCTCGGCTTTTACCTCGAGCTCACGGATTTTCTCGATTCGTTGGCAGAAGTTTTCACAAAAGACTCATCCTGGTAAGACTAACGAGCAGTCGGGGATCGTTAAGCGATACGCGTCGGGTTGCTCGACGTTCTATTGTAATGTAAATTCTCGCCAGTTGCGATTAAGTGAACCCGAGGGCAAATTAGTGTTTTACCGCGAAACCGAACGAAGACGCGTAATGTCTCGATAGTGTTTATTAATTTACGTGAGTTACGTGATATCGATTTGATACTCGTGTATTCAGTGTTTTGGTCAATCTGATTTCAATGGGACTTTGAATCTTTTTAGGATCGCATTGAAATGAATTGATTCCCCTGAAGAGGTCTCCAAACATGAGACGAAACGTTGGGATTATTCCAAGAATTTAACGTCGGCTTTGTAGAATGTGTTTTTATATTTTCAAGCGCAAACTCTAGTATCAATTTTATCTTTAAAAACGACCAGACATTTGCGCCAAGATTTCTCTCATTTTTATATTTATACACTTAAGAGGGATTCGATATTCGAAACAGCAGTTTCGAATCGTACGGCATTGGCGCGAAGAAAAAACTATGGAAAGTGAGTCTCGTGACGGACAGAAATTTGAAAGAGCCTACCGTCCATAGATTTCAACGATCCAACCAGACTCGATCCGTTGCATCTGCCACGTGCCCCCACATTACGGCATAATGTGTCACTGTGCCACGGGCAAAGTCCTACCCCTCTTAAACGATTTAGCAATGCCGGCAGCCTCTCTCTCTCTCTCTCTCTCTCTAGTCGCACGCACACGCGCTCTCATAGATGCGAGCATCGGCCGTGTGTGGAAATCCTAGATTTTGGAAACTCGACGGATTGAATGGGCGCAGCTGAATGCAGGTCGTGCTAGCCGTCGAACGAGCGAAGAGACAGAAGGAGGGGGAGAGAGAGTGGGGCAGTTTTTCACCGTCCACCCCTTTTCACCTCTCTTGCTCTTCACGGCACTCTCACCCTCCCCCTACCCTCCTCTCTCTCTCTCGCTCTCTCTGTTCTTTTTTTTTTTTTTTTCGTTTTCCTGCAATACCGAACGTTGGCGACGGCAAGATGCAACCTCGGATGAGTCGTGAAAATATTGACGCTTTGTGACCCCGCGAGAGTTTATTCGAGTTTTCGTATCGCGGTCCTTCAGGGAATAATAGACATCCAGTCCCTTATTGATGGTCTCGGGGTAAATCCATTCGACGATTCGTCCGTACTCGATACGGTCGAAACGTTGGCGCTCATCGATTGCGTCGTTTATTGTAGCGCGTTAATTACCGTGCGTCGTAATTGGCTTTTCGGAATGTACGCGCGATAAAAGGTAAGTGGGATGGACGTTTGGGATGGTGAGAGTAAAAAAAGCACGAGAACGATTAAACAGTGAGTTTTAATAATAAAAATATTTTTGACAGACCAGTCAACTCGATGGAACATTTATTAAATGAGTCGTGTGTGATTGCAAAAAATTGAGGGCGTCAAGTTTACAAGATAAACACGTATAATACAAAGGATCGTTCTCTTCGTCACTTACCGAAGGTAGGAAATTCGACGTTGGCAGCGACTTAGTGTTGCGATAATAATAATTACGTTTAGTACTATTATTAATTAAATTACTTAGAAAACGGTCTATATCGTATTTGTACGCATAATATCTCTTTATAATACCCCGTTTTTATTACTTTTCTCTCTCCATTCCCCGATCTCTTTCTCATTCTCCTCCCTCTCTTATCTATAGGAATACTATTTAAAATCAGTCTTGTGGTTGAGATATATTAGGTGTCTGGTGAGGTAGTGTCAGTTTCATAGTATACATTCAGTGCCACTTGATTTGCTGCTCGCGCTGTGCATCGCACATTAAAATCACAAATCCTGCTTTGCGACGCGGTTAAAGGTTACGCAACGGGTCTCGATTATAACTTTCCACGCGTCGTCGACGATATTTTCGTATATCCGTTATCGAATGGAAATGATAATCGATATTCTGAGAGGTGCAGCGGATGACGAGTCTCGTGTGTGGCCTTAATTTTTCGATTAGAGTAGCGAGAATATCATCTATTATTTCCGTGGAACAGTGTTTCAATATTTTAATAATAGGCATAGAATTTGAATTTGTACCGTGAATCGTCGCGTTTGCCAGAATTTGAACAGTACCCAGCGTCGTCGCGCGCAAGAAACGTCTGTTTATGCCGTTAATGAAAAATTAATTTTATTCGGGCGCACGTGTTCAAATTCGAGCGAACGTTTAAACGTCGTGCATACAATTAGCTTTTGCGTTGACTGTACAAAATTATAACTATACATAGTTCTAGTTACATAGATACAGAGAAGTATACACCATAGGTACATATGCAATCGACCGTTATGCCAGTGATTGGGATTTTTGAGTATACGCGAATTTGCCGGGTCTTGTTATAACCTCGTAACGAGTCATTACGCGTATTCGCGATCCCAGTTTACCGGTTATACCCGTCGAGTCGATACAACTTTATAATTTGACACAAACATATATATTAGTATATGTATACATAGTTCTTGCACGTTAAGAGTAAGAGGACAACAACGATAATGATTACGACGGTACGTAGGATAAGCGATAATTCTATTAATACAATAGGTACTTGATACGAAATTTCCATTTCATTGCTATATCTCAGCATTTATCAGTGTTTCTGGTCTGCTTGACAAAGAAACATAGAAAACAATTGGCCCGCATCATGGATTCGGGCCTACAGGAACGTAATTTACCAGCATCATTTTCGGAACTAACAACCATTAATTAGGAATCGATCTCTTTCAAGGTACGTTGAAGTTCATCGTCGAGTAGAGCCAGCGACCGTCAAATAGGTAATCGTACCGTAGGTACGTACGACGATTTTCTTTTCTTTATATCATGTTTCCCTCGTGATCCTTTGTTTACGTTTACCCCATTTGATCGATGTAGGCTTTAGTCGACTCCGAGGAGTGTTTAAAAAAAAAAAACTAGGATACCATATCTTTCTCTTCTCGTCACGACGCTGAGCTTCGATTAACATCGATTACCTAAGCAACCGGTTCGACATCGAACAAACCAAATTTAAGAACGTAACGTGATGGCCTTTGTGCGGAGAATTAAACATTCTTTCCACGCGCATAACGCTTACGGAACTGATTGTAATGTATGGAATAATTAATTATCGAAGGAATACCTTTTGTCGCGGCACGCGTTGATTTAAACGTCGAATGAAAATTGCAAAAGTGCCAGAGTATCGTCGTAGGTTTTTGCAAATTGAATTACAAAATAATCCATTCCACTTTCGTGGAATGATATTCGATCCACGGTCAGACCATCAACGTTACGTGAATATTAATCGAATCAAAGTTTCGTTCGCGGAATCCACGGTACTCTGGCGTACCGTAACAAAAAGCTACGCGTTTCTTTCCCTTACATTTCATCTTCTTTTTTATATCATCTTATATCGGGATTCAGGATATTTCTATGTACAATAAACCTTGAATTCGGGGTGGGTTTTGCTTTTTTTCCGGGGTACGAGGTCGAGGCCTGCTGACCTCTGTCGCAACGCTCGATAGCGGTCAATTTTCGAAAATGAACAACTATCGAAAGACAAAACTTAAAAACGAAAGTAAAGAAAAGCATATCCGAAAGTCCTGCGTACTTTCTTTTTTCGAAAGTACTACAAAGGAACTGGCGTTTCGTAACCAGAATAGGCGTGAACGAGAAATCGCAACGTTTCGGTCGAAACCGAGCTCGAGATGTCGTGTAACGCGCGTAAGAGGGTGGAAGCGTTCCGAGAGAAAGGAGGGGAGGAAGTGGGGTGTAAAATGGTTTTCGAAAGCTCGAACGCGAATGACGAAAGAAAACTGCGAATCCGTTCGGGTTATTTGAAAAGTCTGTTGGTGAAAGTGCAATTCGAGAAATCAAATTCATTATCCATTGTAACTATTAGTCTATTGCTTACAAATATTTGTTCAGTATGCTAACTTCTGGCGTTGTAGCCTTCGGAGGTAATAATAATTATTACTACTAATTATTCGATCAGGATCGCAACGTTGACGATGATAAAATTGTGAGTGATATTATTACTACCTCGGAGGCTCTACAACGCCAGAAGTAACATACCGAACAAATATCAAATTCATTTCTTCAACTCTCTCTTCGTCACCGCTCGTCAAATACTTTGTACGCGATCGTAACAAACGTCGTCACGCAACTAAAATAAAAATCTCTACTTCTCGCGTAGCGTAAACTCGGAGCTTAGAAATAACTCTGATTTCAGAATCGTCCGAACTCGTCGCTCGCGTGTACGGTAACGTAAACCGTGATCGCGTATACCGATCGGTGAATCTATTCAGCCCGTTAAATGAAACGAAACGTCGCTACGCGGAGCAACCGCGAAGAAAAGACGCTCCGCGTCAAGAACCAGGGCGGAAGACCGCCAATGTCTTGACGGGCGGACACGGACAAGAGAGCCGAGAAAGAAATGGCTCTTCGGAACGGCGCTCAGCCGGGCTACGGGCCATCGTCGTTTCTTTCCTTTTCTTGCGAAAACGGTCGCGCGGAACGGATAGAAGAGAAACGAGGGCAATTTGGTGGGGGCGGGACAGGCCCCTAGAACTGGGAACGATATTTGCACAAAATGCATAGGAGAAAACCTCTTTCTCTCTCTCTCGCTCCCTCCCGCCCCTTTTGTAACCCCGAGGAACCCGAAGGCGCGTCGGGTTATATTTCTAGATCTTCCCTCTTCGTCGTTCGGGCGTGGAATGGCAAATGGGACCGGACCCCGGAAGAGGGAGTGAATGACGCCGGGGGCCCCCCCCGTTCTCTCTCTCCTTGCTCTCGAAAAGTGTCCCCGGACTGACCCGTGGAACAATGTGGACGACTCGAGGTTGGCCTCGACTCGGCGGTTTCAACGAGAAAATTTGCATGGCCAGGACGAGGACACCAGACATAAATCAGAGGGACCCATTGAGCGAAACGGGAGAGAACGGAACGCGCGACGCAGATGGAGAACGAACGTGGAAGGCGGAGGAGAAGAGGAAGGTGGTGGAAGAAGATCTCTCGACCACCGGCTGCGAAATTTCGGCACGCGGGTATCATTGCGAAAACTGGTTCGCGCGAAAGATGCCTGCCGGCTGAGTGAGCTAGGACAAAAGATTCCAAAAGGTGGGATCTCTCTCATACCGAACCCGCCACACCGGCTGCTAGCTAGAAAAAAGACGGAAATCGGAGAAGAGCCGAAGATGATACCCGATTATACGCGCGAATGTCGGTGGAGCGGGATCCTTCGTTTAGGTCGACGCGAATTCATGACGGGTATGGCTCTCGACGGTTAATTGTCACGATTGACGCAAATCGCGTCCAGCGGTTCGACATCGTTCGCGTCGATTGTCGTTTCGCGGCGAGACTCTTTACACGAGCGATGAATGCTCGTTGATTCTTTTTTTTGGCCTGCGAATATCGTGGACATTCGATACAGAGGGTGTATATCGGGAGTACGGTGGATTATTTTCAATAGCCAACGTGGAAAGGAGAGAGACGAATGTTCGTGGATTCGAACGAGGAGACGAAGAGAGACGCGAAGAAGGAGGTAAAACGTCAGTGGGATTATCGGAATATGCTCTACGATACTCTACCGTCTACGGATAAATAAAACAAAACGAGATAAACGTAGCTCTAATAAAAACAAAAAGATGTATTGAAGCCTTATGGAATAAAGAGTTAAACGTAAAACATACAGTAAATAAAGTCGGACATCTCGAGCTCGTTTTATCGACGAGCAAAAACGAGTCAATTGTATACGCGTCAGTCTCATCGGAATACGCGCGTCTGGGTTTCGAGTAAGCTCGCACGTACGTACGCGCACTTGACAGAATCTCTTTACCAGACACGGCTATACGGTGGGTGTAAATAACAACACGGGCACGCAGTTGCCACGAGGTAGTGTAAAATAAATATGAAAAGAGAACGAACTAATAAATCGCAAATAATAACGCGTAGTCGACAGTTGGCAAATTTGCGAATGCGCGAGAGCGACAGAGGATCGACGAATCGATGTCACTCCTCCCCGCTACTTTTACTGTCAGAGGAACTTGTATACCAGTACATTCATTCCATAGCTTCTCTCTCTCTCTCTCTCTCTATTTATCTCGATTCCCGCTCGTCTCATTCACGCACAGAGCATCGTAAGACGCGTACGCGCGCACGAGGGCGCGCAAGCCCGCAAGCACACACACGCGCGCGCACGCATTTTTTTTTTGCTCAATCTTCTTTTTTCGAATACCTATCTAATTAATAACTATCTAGAGAGTTCATCCATTCACGGTTTTCTCGAACGAAACACGCTAACTACAACGACTAACTAAATACACAATCTTTCTCCATCGGTGCGAAACTATGTACACGAGAAAAACCTGCCCGGAAAAGAAAAATTCGGGAGGATCGTTCTATCATTACGAAACGTGCCTAAACTCCTATCTATCTATATATTTATATATGTATATACAAATAATATATATATGTATACATATATATTAATTATATATACGCAACATTAATTTTTCGATCAAAACGCGTCCCTGAATTTGTCTCTCATTAAATTACACGTCTTACAGGATGCTTATAGACTCGTCGTTCACTTTCTTCGACACGTATCTTTTATAGGTACAATAATAATCTATATAATATAATATATATATATATATATATATATAAAAAAGCATCTTAACAGTAGTGACTGTGAACCGGTGCGTGGAGGTTTAGTGAGGATTCAAAATGTGAGCCTTGTGTCGGTTCGGCTCGCTTGGCCAAACGAACGAAGAAGAAGAAAAGAGAAAACATCGATTTTCCCTCGACGTTCTTTCTCTTTCCCTTCCGATTTCCGTCACTCTCTCGTAGTTTTTGATTTCGTCGCAGCGTTTTGTCTATTTTTATTTTTTGGGAGCGACGCCGAACCGTGTTGTAAAATGGACAGGGTGGTCTTTTACGTAGCTGTGTGGTCTACGTACCCCTGGAGAGACATCCACTAGGACGCGTGTCCAACGTTAGTACCCGCGGGATGATTCACGTGCGTGGTGAGATGACGCGTGTACTTGGTGCCGTGATGCCGAAGGAACAGACTGCTCGGACTTGCCTCGGAGACGTCGAGTTCCTCCTCCTCGTCGTCGTGAATGGTGTCGCTGCTCGGACTACGACTCATCGGCGAGTCGCCGCTGCTGTGCGAATGGGAGTGTGGCCTGTGCATACCGGTGGACATTGAGAGGTCTTCGGGTTCCGTTTGCTCGGGTAGATCGACGGGTATGCCGGATAGATTGAGGGGCATCGGCATCGCGGCGCCAACCACGGGACTCGGTAGCTGTCGATGTACCGGTCGTCTGACGGGTGTCATGGCTTTCCTGCCGACGAGGAGGGTCGTCGCTTCCGGTTCCTCCATCTCCACGTCGATATCGATGTCGATGTCCTCCTCGAGATCGTCGCTTGCCAACGACGGCGAGGCGACCTGCGATCTCGGTAATTGGCCAACGCCTGTACCACCACCACCACCACCACCACCACCGCCGCCGCCGATAATACCGCACTTGTGATGCATCAGATGATGCCTCCTACGGAAACGCATCTGACAGTGCTCGCACTCGAAGGGCTTCTCGCCCTTGTGAATCAGGAGATGAGCCTTCAGCTGATTAGAGTCGCTGAACTTCGCCGAACACAATTCGCAGGCGTACGGACGCTCGCCGGTGTGAACGCGCAAATGACGACGGAGATTCGCGACCTGAACGAACTGACGATCGCAGTGGCTGCAGTGATATGGTTTTTCGCCGGTGTGCAGTCGCATGTGGGTTTTCAGATGATGATCCCTGGTGAATCTGGAAGAATGAAGGGAAAGAGAGTTTGAGAACGATTCTTCGGACGATTTATATCGAACGTCAAGTAATGCGTATATGCGTAAATCAAGGCAAAAAACTAAGGGCACGAAAATTTGTGAACAATTCACAATTGCAAAGTACGTGGGAGTTTTTTTTACTTTTAATTATACCGCCATGAATAGATTTTGAAGCGAAAAGGAGTTTGAGGAACGATTCTCCTGGCGATTTATATCGAACGTCAGCGACACGTATACGCACAAATCAAGGATAAAAACTAAGAACTCGAAAATTTGCAAACAATTGGAAAATACGTGGAAATTTGTTCGACTCTCAATCATACCGCGACGAATAGATTTAGACTTAATCACGCGAGATCACGAATGCTACTCCGAAATAAATACGCGTGGTTCTCACCTTTTGTGACACTCCGGACACTCGAATGGCTTCTCACCGGTATGAGTGCGTTCGTGATTCTGCAGCACATGCTTGTAACCGAAGGATCTCGAGCACACGCCACAGGTGAAGACCTTATCCCTCCCGTCCTTACCCGCCTCGGGGCTGACCGAGGTAGGCGGGCTGAGTGGCGCCGTCGTACCTTCGATCGTCGATTGCGCGGTACTCTCGGTCTTCGATCTCGGTGCTCTTCTCTTCGTCGCCTGACCCTTCTTCGAGATTCTGTCGGCGCTACTGCTCACCACGTTGTTATTGTTATTGTTGTTGTTGTTGTTGGCGGCGACGTTGCTCGATCGTCGGGACGTCGATTTCGTGCTCAGTGCCGGTGACACGGGACCCGGCGATAGATGGAGAGGCGACGGTGGCGAGGATGCCGCGGGCGGTGCCCAACCACCGAACAAATTTTGATGTTGCATGTAGAAAGATGGATTTGCCGCGAGGGTCGCGTGAAGGGAGACGGGAATACCGGCGGCCATCAGTGCCGCTGTTCTACTGGCAGCCAAAAGTTGTTGCGGCGTCAGCATCGACAGTCCGGCAGCGGCGGCACCCATTCCCGGATACATTGCCTGCGACGTATTGTTGTTCAGCGGAGGTGAGAGTGGCTGCTTCTCGGCGTCCTGCTTCATATCGAGATGCTGACCGGTTAAGAGTCCTGTGAATCGACGGAAGGGAAAAAAAAAACACTTAGAAATCGAATCACGTATCTTGTGTGGAAATTAAACGAAACTGAGGCTTAAATGTAGATCGTGCGCATCTCTGGATCTTTGGATCTTCAAACTTTTTTTTTACTCTATCGAGTGTATTTCGAGTCGCTAATCACGAAATAATTAGAGAATTTCTATTCTACTGAAAAGTATTTCACGAGGAATCACGTGTGTTCGCTCGCTTTAGAAATAGTTTGGAGATGTGCATGATCTAGATTTGTTCCGAAACTGATTCCTCGATACTCTCGATCTACAGCTACCGCGGATCGTAATTCAAAAAAGCTCGCGATGCATGGTTTTCAGCGTTAAAGGAACCGAACGATCGAATCGAAGGTTACGCGTGCCAAAGCATGATAAAAGAATCAATGTATGCCCATATGTACGTACGCGCGCGTTTGTGCGAATCCGTACTCGATCTTTTCTCGCGTGTCTCTCTCGGTCTCTCTCAGTCACTCTTACCCTTACCCCGTACACGCTCTCTCCTCCTCATCTCTCCGTATCTACCCTCCCACACACGTCGCTCACACGTGAGGTTCGCTCGATCCTCCTCCATTCACTCACACTCTAGCGCGCGGCAGTTCATTCATAAGGCTCGACTTCCCACCCACGCCACCGCTGTGTACCGCCTCCTCTTCTTCGACTCGAGGCCAACGACTCTATGAAAGTGCAAGCCACCGCTACGCGTATTGCACGAACGTACGGAATTGTTTTCAGCGCTGAGAGACTAAACTTTCCGCCGGACACGCGAGTCGCTATCGATCAAGATCTTTGAGCGCGATTATAAAACGGTACAGGGAATTCATTTCAATGAAGACGAGTGACGCGACGCGAATGTCTTTTAATATAGATATTAATATTCAAACAAATTAAACGGGCAGAAATTTACACGAATTTCGCATACGCGTAATACTTGCATCGTATGCATTTATACAGATACAGAGAGGAGTTACTTGAATTCGCGCTAGTATTGTTTTTTGTAACGATAGATCCAAATCTTTCGTCGAGCTTTTTATTCGAGAATACGCTATTATTAAATATTTAGCTGGACGGTACATTTAACGTAATTCTCACGAACAAAATATATAGGAACATATTATTTTGAAAAGAACACAGTGTTTCGAGAGAAATTTAGAAATACGCGCGTTGCGTCGTGACCCAACAAATTCGCGCAAAATGTCATGTGCAGGAGAATGTGAATAATCGCGAAGCTTTTTTGAAAATTGCCGAGATATCGGGGGTTGCGCCTTCCGAGGGTTTGCCGTGCATTCACATCATGCGGAAACTTAACGGCTTAATCAAATTTACCACTGACGCGCTCAAAGGATTAAATAATAAAACGTTACAAAGTCATCCGACAAGTTTCCGTAAATATCACGATTTCTCGTCGCGAACGGTGGAAAATACGCCGCTCCTCTTGCAACGAGGATTTCAATTATGATAAATTCCCAGAAAGAAGTAACACAGGACAAACGAATAGACAGCGCTCGAACGTAAACGCGATTAGCTTTAATTTAAGAGAACGATTGAATCGAACCGCCAATATTCGCCCGGCACTTACTAATTAATGTACCGTTTAGAGAGGGAGGGGGGTTGTAACGAGTCCCGTTGAATCAATAAGGGTGCGTAAGGGCCTCCTCTCTTTTCTCGTTCTTCTCGAGCCCCCCAAAAAAACTCCCTCAACGACGCGGGCTAGAATTCTTACGGCCTACGATCGCCGCGTTTCCCGGCAACACGACCAACGAAAGTACCGCCCCCGCCTGCATCTCTCTCCCCTAATTGGTCGCAACCCCGATATTTTCACTCGGGATCCCTTTTCCTGGAAGCCGGGCGTTTAAGACGATAGCGTTTTCTTCCCCGAAAATCGTTAATAGCGAACCGAGTACGCGCGAACGATGCCGATAAACTCGATGTAACGCGTTTCAGCGATCGATTCGATCTCGCGGAAAGAACCTTTTCGCCTTTAATCGCGAACAGGCGATCACGTTATCCGTTAAAGCGCGCTGCTACGTTTTGTTTATAACCTACGAGAAACGCTTCTACGAACCACCCGGGAGACGTCAGAGAGTGCACTTTACGGTTATAAGCATTCCCGAGCAATCACCGGGATATATTTAGACGAGAGTTGCTGCAAGCGCGAATACCCGCCGACTTTCATTTTCCTGGGTACCTCCTCGTTTGCCCTCTGTCAAGTAATTTCACGTCTTCCTGGGCTTATCGGTGTTTACAATGTGTCACAACACGCTCGTGTCGCCGCGAGCGCTTTTAGACTTTGGCGCCTGGCCAAACCGAGGTACGAGCAGTCTCCGAAGAAATTCGAAAATCTTTCCTCCGTCTTTCGCGAAACGTTCAACGCCGTCGTTCCTCCTCTCGGTGAACCGCGATTGACCGTGCGCGAGAGTAACGACACTGGACTTTAGAGAGATAACGCGAAACACGGGACCACCTTCGCCATCGCGAAACATGCGCGAGACGCGAGCTCGCGATACAGTTTTGTTTTCAAACTAACGCGTGCGAGGATGCTGGTGGTTCGCTTCGCGACGTATCCGGGAAAACTTTTTGAAGAGAGTTTTCGTTACAGTTTGACCGGGACCGAGGACACATTGTATACGATACATTTGTACATTGTATACGATAATCCAACGAGCACCGATATTCTTCCCTATCGTTACGAGACCGTCGGTGAAATTGACGAGCAACAAAACGAAACTTACCTGCGTTAATCTGCGCCTCTTGAAGATAAGAGAGTGCCATTCTACGATCCGTGGTGCGTGTTTTCACTTTGACACTCCATCCACTTCTCAGCACAATGATTATCACTTGTGACGTAGGAAAGGGGACAAAGAACGAGAGAATATATTCGTATCTACGACACAGCACAAAAACAGCGCGCGATCGAGAGAGAGACAAGAGCGTATATCCCGAATCTCCTCGACTCTCCTTTATTTTCTCTCTAACGTGGGGAAAATAATCACGCGGGAATATCACCGGAATTACTCTTGAGCAGCGTCGTTCAAGGATTATAAACTCGCGGATACGAGAGAGAGCAGCTGTCTCTCATCCACGTCTCGTGGGACCTTCCAAGTCGAACCAACGAAAACAAAATGATACGCAAAACGTATTACTACTCTACTAATAAACAACAAACGTCGCCGTTCGACTACGAGGAACGACGACGATCAACGACGTTACTCTGGGCTGACCTAACCCAATACTAACTGACAGTCGAGGCGCGCTCGCTGTAGTCAAACATCCCCCACCCTTCGGCTCTGTCCGCCCCACCAGTGTACCCGGCATCCCCACCCTTACCTACTTCTATCCTACCCTCTCGAATCGCAACCCCGGATGCGCGAGTCGCAGAAACGTGCCTCGCCGGGGGATGGAGGGAGGCGGTGGCGACGAGCGAGCGAGCGAGCGAGCGAGCGAGCGAGAGAGAGAGCGAGAGAGAGAGAGAGAGAGAGCGAGAGAGAGAGAGAGAGAGAGACGGCGCGATAAGAAGACATTAAGGGTGCACGAGAGGGAAGGGGGTGTGGGACGGACGGGGAAAGGGAACGCGGTGAAAGAGAAGTACGCGCGAGTAAGAGAGAAAGTGAAAAAAGAGCGGCGAGACAGGGTGAACCTGCGACCGTGATCTTTAAGGGTGGGGGGTGGGGGGTTGGCGACCATAGGGACGACGGTTTTCTCTTCCGTTCGTCGGGGGGGGGGGGGGTGGACGACGAGGATGGGTGTCGAAGGCGGGTAATCAGTGAAACCTGTGAGAGGGAATAGAGATAGGGAGAGAAAGAGAGAGAGAGAGGATGAGGGAGGAGAAGGGAGGACGGAAGGAGATTACAATAGGTGTATCTCGCGACTGTATAAACCGTTACGCGCGTCGTCTCTACTCTTTCTCGGTTCGTGAAAAATCAGAGCGACGAGGAGGCAATGGCGTACACGAAGCGAAAGTCTACAATGAAATGTCACTGTTCGGAATGGCACTTTAATTCTTTCCCTTTTCCTTTGGTTCTTCGACGAGGAGATATTATCGTAGCAAACGAACGGCGTTTATTGTACAATTTTTCTTGTTTTTTTTTTTTTTTTGTGAATCATCCGTTACTTTTCCCTCGTTACCAATTCCACCCGATTACCCTCGAGAGTCCGCACCTCATTTGTCATTCAGCACTTTTATTGTGCGCCCGCGTACACGTTACGCAAAACTTTAGTGTCACGATTAATATTTCACTATCGGTCGATGAAAATTGTGCTGCGTAGTGAGCGCGCGGGCTCTGGAAAGTCTTCCACCTCTCAAGAACTTCACTGTCGGAGCTCGTACGACGTTGCATTAAATATGCGACGCTCGGTGCATCTGCTGATTACCCGCTTATCGTGATATATGCGTTACACTCGGAGAAAGCCAGCGGGGAAAATGTTTTTTTTTTCTTTTTTCCCGATGACAGCGCGTCAGGTGGAAAACACGATCATCGTACGCATATCCGACGATAATAATTTCGTTACAAATATATATTTTACGATCATGGTTTCCCCGATCGAACAACCACCCCCGGGAGTAGCCCGAGAGAAGTGGAGGCTGGAAAAAAAAGAATCGAACGTTTATCGAGCGCAACGTATCACTTTTTTTGAACAAACGGGCCAAAATTCGTCTGCCGTTCGGGATAGAAATTAAACGGATAGAGAACAATGCGATCGGCGCTGAACGCCCGATACGTATCGCCAACGTCAACGTGAAATTCGACGTTCGCGACTTCCCGGTTACGATAACGCGCGATACAATGCTCCCGACAACGCGTTCCACTGTTTTTAGTAAGCGAGTTTTCATCGAATCGTTGCCCCTCTCCCAAACGATACCGTAAACCCCCCCGGGGTTAGTTTTTTTTACAGCGAGAGAGAGAGAGAGAGAGAGAGAGAGAGGTGGGGTGGGGTGGTGAAAAGTATGACGACGGGACACTCACGTGCGTGCACGCGTGTAACCCTGGCCCTCTCTTTCTCTCACCTGCCCGCGATCGGGCGTGCGCAGCGCGTGCCTGTAGCCAAAAACTTTACGGTACCACTGTACCCGGTCGACGATAAAAAAAAAAGAAGAAAAAAAAAGTGGAAGAATGCCTCTCTCTCGCCGGTCCTGGTTGGCGTACGCACACTCGTTCACCTTTGTGGTCGACGAGTGATACACGCACGCGTGCCACGCGTCCACACGTACACCACCTTGAGCACCCATGCGTTCCGCGGGAGCACGTACACTCTCACCACCCTGTCAGCCTGTTGTCGTTCCGGAGATAGAGACAGAGATCCGACCAGATAGGCGGGAATGGAAGGGAGACGGAAGTAGGCGAATACAGTACCGCCGAAAAAATCGGAATCTCGATGGTCGTCGAATTGGTAGATCTATGGATATACCAACATATTTTTTTTATCCTTCTTTTTTGAATTCTGGGTCCTCGGTCGTGATTAACGTTGCTCGAGATACCTATTCGAGGGGTGGTTTATTTTAAAATGATCGTCGATTGAACGTTGTTCGGTTAAAAAAATAAAAAGAAACTGTCTGCTCGTTGCTTACTCGTTAGATAATATTTCGGGGAAAAGATATTAATCTGTGCGGTCCGAGAGTTAACGTTGAGCGATTTAATGAAGTGGGGGACTCTGAACTATATCTTACCCCTGGGGGTGAGAAAGGGGCGGGATATTGGAAAAGATCGAATACGACGGAAAAGTAGTTCCGTGTATAAACCTGACACAATATTGTGAAAAAAGTGCCCAGGTATAGGGTCGGCTTTTATATAAAACGCGAGGAAAATATGGGACCGCTATAAAAAGCGATCCGCCCGATATAAATTACAATGAAGCCCACTCGAAATCTTGAACCGTAATTTTTCTTCGAATCCTCGCGCGTTCAGCGCGATTCGTCGGATTTCACGACGCGCCCTAAAGATTCGATGCTTCGTCGCGATTTTAATTATATGTACGTACATCGATATACATCGAATATATCGAAGTAACAAAATCGTAAGTAAGAGCGCGTTGGGGAAATTTTTCCATTCCCTAATGCCATCGTTTCACGGGCGCGAGGAAAAACTGTTTACAATGGCCAGATTATTGGCAATTATTACGACACTTAACCCTTGGACGTCCGACGTGGAAGCGTAAGCTTCTACCTGGCGGTAGAGCCATTGTGTCGCGAACGAGGTGTAACCCTTTTCGATACCTGCCACGCACATGGCTCGGTGAAGCGAGTAAGGTACCGCGCCGTCTCTATCGCTCCGTGGGGGGCCGTCTCTCGTGTAAATAAATTTAAACAAACATTAAATTATAACAAACAATCTCATAACTTTAGTCGATCCTGCGCGCTACGTGTAAAATAATTTTGCGCGTCAGTTCATTGTTCGTTGCGAGTTTTTGAAACGTTCTTTGGTATTTTTCGGAAATCTTGCCCCTACGGAGGTAGACGGCAAGCAATAATAACGCTCAAACGAAGTGAACGAAAAGCAGATGGCAAGAAAATCGGGAACGACGAGGTTTAAAAATATGCTCCAAAATAGTCTAACGACTGGACAATATTCCAGTGGCAGTAAAACGGACCGTAGGGTTGTTGAACCGTGGGGTATATATGATCGGTTAAATGTCACCAGGGCCACGCTGTTAGGTACTACAACATCGACGGAGGCCTCTAACCGTGAAACGTTTTACTCTCGTAACGTTTCTATTAAGGTTATATACGAAGGAGCCTCGAGTGGTAGAAGAAAGCGCAAAGGTAAAGGTAAAGCAGCGAGCGAGGCGAGTGGGTACCGGCAATTAAAATTATGATTGCTCCAGTTTCGCACAAAAGGGAACCACCGTAAACTTTGGACCTTTCCTCGTCGCAGCCCTCCTACCCCCCAACGTAGCCGCGCAAGGGCCTGCGTCGGGGTTGTCTCTCACTTTTATAATTTTATTGCACAAATTATCAGGTATGAAAATACTGGAGGGTATACGGGGTCGTCCTTTCGTGCCAACGGTTTCACCGGAACCGTACCTCCGTACTCGTCATGGCACACGTACACGAAAATTGGATTTCCGCTAAGTCGCCATTGTATTTCATTATATTGCATAGTTTTATGCGCTTTCCACGAACAAAAATAATTTGTCCCACAATGGGGACTTTATGGCTTCGCAAATTGGAACACTGTGACCGGCCAAATTTGATTTGTCCGGGGGGGGTTCGATTTTCTCGGGAGTCCTAGTTTTTATTTTTCTTATTAGATTAACAAAAATTTGCCACGAAACTGGCGTACGTACCGAAAGGGTCGAGGAGGACGGAGGGGTTTCGTCCGGAGTATCAATAATCACCGCGAAAACCCATCGGATGTTTGCGTTGTAAAATTTGTAAGAAGCTTAACGTTTAATCCTTCATTAAAAAACCGCAGGATAGTTTATTGCTTCTCTTTAAGCGGATTCCTCGGCCGTGGCTTAGTAGTACCGAACGATTCATCTCCGATTCGTGTTGCATAATCGGCAAGGTAAATAGTATTAAGATTCTTGAAATTTATATTATCGTTCGTACGCACGTGTATCCAAGAATCGTTGATTAATATAAATAATTTAACGCGTGCCCGCTTCAACGTTCGCCTACGAGTTTAACCCACGCTAGCGAAGGAACGTGCTCGAAGCGCTGTTAACGCTTTTTCGGATGTTCTCCGAAAATATCTGTTCTATTCGTACGAGCAAGGTGTAAACATGCTAGTCCTCGATAATCCCGATAATCCAACGTGCCGTGCGAAAGTATCATAGAGTTTGTTTCCAGTGAACCCATACGAAATAAGATAGCGCGTAAGAAATCTCCCTTTATTCTATTTCACTTCTTTCGCTTTTCCACGTATTCGACGACTTTATATTTCACAGATTACGAGATTGAAATGCGTACAACCATAAGAATAATTCTAATTCACAGTCGATGGTATAAATATCTCTGTCATTCTTGGTATGGCGATATTGACGAATAATTAAAGGTCGTTGTCGTTAATCGAAGATAACGTAAAATTATTCTTTTAAATAATGTCGGATAATATTAAATTAAGAGACAAGGTCTTGTCTAGGGCCAAGTACAAGTACGGGAGACTAGACCTTGTATCTTTTCCGGAAAGAACGAACAGGGTGGTTTTCGAGGTGGTCAAACTATATTAAAAAAAAATTTGTTTTTGAAAACAAACTGCAACAGCTTTTCTCACTTTTGGGAAAATTTTACTTACAGGCCACGTTAATCGAACGATACAACGGAATTTTTTTACGTACCACGAACTTGCCCAACGTATGCAAACCAATCTACCCCGAAATCTGTCCATTGTAAGTTAAAGCCGTTTTACATAGGAAGCCCTGCTACAGATTAAATCGATATCTTGATCTGCGGCGGACGGGCGACGGTTGGTCACGGTTTTTCCGCAAAGAAGTGCGAGCAGTTCGGAGGTTCTCGTTGTTGAACTCTCGAGTGGAACTTTTTCTTCGGCCAGTGGCCGTTACGATAGATACGAATCTTCAACGTGAATCTCTTCCGCGCATTTAAATATCCCTCCTTCCACGATAATTGAAATTCTCTATTTGCTCTCCCGGCCACGATTCTACCGATCGGAGTACGATCGAAATCCTTCGGTCTCGCTGTCATCTGTCCGCTTGAAAAATTCGTTACCATACTTTTTTTTTCAGAATTTCTAGTAACGGCCGGAATACCCCTGCTTTTTTTCATAACGTCAACGAACAACTTCGAGTTAAAAAGAAGCACGCATGTATGTACGAATTCAATTTTTTTCTACGTAAGATGTATACAGGATCTTTCATTTCTTTACACCCTGTACGGAACGAGATTCGTCGAACCGAACTGATAAAGTCAAAGGTTTCCGTACCATTAAAACTCGGCCTGCCAACAGTGTCAAAGTCCGTATCAACCGGGATCCGTAACTGACAAGACGAGACAATCGGGTTTTTCTTTTAAGAACGGGAGTTTCGATTAGCGTATTTGCTCGAACCACGGGGTTACGCGATAATAACGTTTACGCGTCTCGAGAAACGCGTGGCGCCAGATTTTCTATCGATGGCTCCACGATTGACCGATCGAGTAGAATTTCGCGCAAGCTTATTACAGAGTCGTCTAATTATCCGATTCCAATAGCGCTTAATGATCTAGGCTAATAATACTGGCTCCTAATATCGTGCTCGCCCACTGGCTAACATGTGGTGTGCGAATAGACTCGAGATGCAGCCCGACGCACCAGCTGGTCTAGGAGAAACGGCGTCTTTTTATCTTTTTTATTTTTTTTTCCCCAGCCCCATCGTCCTTGTATCGCATCGTTCTAGAATTTTGCTAGGTGGTCGCCGCCGTTTCGCGAAAGAGTTGAGAATTCAGACCTCTTCTAATTTGCGTCCGGTTATTATCTTTCTACGGTTAACGGAACAATTGGAATTGCAAAATCCAAATTGGAATATCGTTGGATCACGTTTCCCTTTTATTATGAGTGGACTGCGGATGTTTATGCAAAATGCATTATTTTTATACTGACTTTAAACGGATTTGGGAAACAAATGCGATCAATATGCGTGAAATATACGTACAATATATTGTATGTATAAGATAAAATAAAATAATGCAGTAAATCATTCATTAAGCGCATAAAATAAGGCACAAAATAATGCATTTTCCATAAACATCCGCAGTTTAATTATGAGATAAGATCATTGCAGAATTATTCGACTATGTAGTAACAATCGCATCCAAGATAGTAACTTTAATTCCAAGCTGTTCGAGTTGGTCCGAAAAACGGAAATGGACGTTGAAAGGAGGATTTTTTTCTCTCTCTCTCAAAACCGATAGCTTCGAAAGAGTCCGGTGAAAAAAAATTACCCATCGAATCGTTACGTTACGTCGCAGGTACGATCGTGCATCTTTGCTCGTACTCGTGCGCCGCACAAGGCGCACAAAGGAATCGTTTTCGTGCCGGTTTTGCACGACGTCGTTCTCTAAGCGGATAGACTCACCCCAAAATTTTTTTTTCTCTCCCTTCATCCCCTCAAAGATCCCTTCGCTCTCCTCCGCGTCCACTCGCGACTTCCGATTAAACGAGGATCCTTTTGCGTCAAACTTCGGGAACAGGAGGGTGAAAGTAAACGCGAATCGGACGGTACGCGCAACCTCTCCTCGAGAACAGTTTGACCGGAGCACACCTGGCCGGTCGAGCGATCCATCTATCTCGGATCGTACCGTCCGTCGACCGTTGGTCAGCCAACAAACGTTCGATAAATAATGCGACTTCGATTCGCCGGAAAGGGGCACGAGAGACGTCGTAGTCGCGGCTATTCGGAATACCCGTTAAGAAACGATCGGTCTATTCCAAACAATGCGAGGTAAACATCTCTGCTTCTCGGAAAATGACGTGCCGACGACGTGTACGATGCGTCACTGTCCGATTAACGTGAACCTCGTGCTCGTGTGACTTGAGTCCTAATTAAACATCGTCCGGAATCAGTTGTACTATGATCGTTCGCGTCGGTGTGCGTCGCGCGACTAACGACCTCGCGCATTTTCGGTGGAAAAGTTCGATGAGGTTAATGGGCGCCAGAAAGATAGATAAATTTTGCTTTTTTTGAAGTTAGTTAAGTTAATGCGCTTCGGAAAGATAGATATACATATTTTGCTTTTTTGATCGTAAGTTTGTTCTTGTCTACTCCGGAATGAATACATTATACAGTGGGGAAAAAAATGTAATTAACCAACTTCATTGTTCGCTTTAATTGAACGTTAAAGGAAAATTACTCCCTATTAGATATCACGTCTGCATTATTTCTAATACTTTGATAACCCAGAAAAAATTGTATCGCGCGAGGTAGTCCCAGCATATACGCGCACAGTATATTCTCTCAGAGCACCGATATACATACGAAAACTGGCCTTTGTCAAAGAACCGTCCACCGAGAACGGGCGATTTCTATCCGGAAACGTATGCAAGACGGAAAAAGAAGTACGATTAGATCGTGTGTCCCGCTTTCTCTCCCTCTCCCTCTCCCGCTGCCTCCTCCCTTCTCTCTCCTTCTATCTTCCTTCACGAGTAACGTGCTCCCGCGTAACAAGGGCCTAACAGAGCTGTCAATCCGTCGATAAATTGAATGGAGGACCTAAAACCACCCTACATTTTCTGCCGTCCTTCACCCCCTTTCATCTCAATACCGCTGCGTACTCTTACACCCCATAGGAGGCGGCGGCGGCGTCCCGAGCCTCGCACGATATATATATATATATATATATATATATATATATATATTTTTTTTCGTAACAAAAACGTCCGTCTCCTGCATTTGACGCGTGATTCGGCTACCCTCGCGAGGAGATTTAAAGAAGCGGAGAACTGACCGTGCGTGGACCAGCGACGCTCACCTCTCGTCGATTTGCTCTCGAGTATTGTCGATCGACGCTTAACTTCGACGCGTATGCGTTCGTCGAATAATTTGATATTAAACGGTCGACGCGTCTACCGGACGAGTAAAGAGAAACGTGTGATTATCGGACGCTCGTCCCGATAGCCGCAGCGATCGTCAAGAGAATATTTATGACGTGAAAATTGCTCGCTTCCTTTTATACTCTAGAACGCTTTACGTATAAATCATTTAGCGTGCGTCGCGCAACGATATCGTAAACGATATCATTACGGAACGTGAGCGTGACGAAGGACCATTAAATTTTCGTATTCCACGAATCCTATTCCACGACGGCGTGATTACGCCGGTATACATAGTCGTCGTGAACGAGATCTGTATATTCGAGGTAAGTTTGCCACGAGAGAAAGAGCTTTGGCGAGAGAGAAATTCGGTTCGCGAAGGGGGTTTACGGTGAGCGCGGGAGCAAAGGGCGGCGGGGAAAAGCGACGGTAGTCGACCCCACGTAACGCGCGTCTCTGGCTTCCGCACACACGAGCAAATCCCCTCGTTTTTGGATTTTTCGGGTAAAACGGAATAGCGAAAGGGGGGTAGAGGCTGGTGAGTAATTCGAGGCGGGGTGCGGGCTCGTGTACCGGGGGGGTGGGGGGGTTGCCCTTTCGGATCACCGACCGCCCCTCACCGTCCCGCTTCCACCCCCGTCGAGCGCGATCACCCTCCTCACCCGATGGGGCAGGTTTGACCAATATTTCCGAAGGGTAAGGTAAAGGAAGAACAGAGGGAAAGGGGGGAGGAGAGAGAGAGAGAAAGATCGCTCTATTCGTACCACGCTACCGAACTAATTCGAACGCGTGACGTTACAGCTGCGATGGCGTCCGAAGCGAGAGCGATCGCAAACGGGGAATTAAAAGAGTTTCCGATCGTGTAGAAAACGTTATTTTGACTTAAATCTGGATCATGCACATCTCTGGATCCTTCGGATCTCCAAACTTTTTTTTTACTCTATCGAATGTATTTCGGGTCGCTGATCAACGAAATAATTGGAGAATTTCTATTCTACCAAAAGATATTTTACGAGGAATCACACGTGTTTGCTTGCTTTGGAAATAATTTAGAGATCTCGAGATTCGAAGATGTGCATGACATAAATCTGTTCCATTATTTTTCCCCGAAATCAACGACGTTACGAGTTAACATCAAAAACCCCATCGCTTTCCATTATCTTGGAATATCACAGGAACAATGAAATTATTAGGGAAACGCTGTCGCGTTTAAACTTTCGATAGAATACCTTCGTTCGTTTAACGAAGAATGTGGCAACATGTCGTATAAATTCGAAGATGATAATAGCGTCCAATACTTTCCACTTTCCAGCACAACGCGTCGTCTAGGTATGACGGCGAACTCTTTCCGTTGGGTATTATTCCTCTCATTGTATTTTAGCCCTAAGCAATATTTCCGAAATACTTGTTCGTCGTCGATAGAAATTCTTCGCATACCAACGAACCTTTTCCTACCTCGGAATCGTTCTCGAAACGAGACGGTAATTACTGGAAAAAAATATATCCCATCGAATTTTTCCAAATCGTTTCCACGGTGAAATTATTCCTCGCGTTTCCTTCTCGAATTTAACAAACGCGCCACGCGAGTTGTTTGTCGTGTAGTTCGCGTTAAAAGTTTCTGTCCTTCGGTCGAGAGACTTTCCCTGCTTTCGCTGAGGGAACGTTGAAATAACGGACATCGATTTCGTTTCTTCGACAAAAGTTGCCCGAGGGTGAAGAGGTCACCGGCGTCGAACTCGTTTTGCCAGTTACAAGAGCCGCATCCGTTCGTGTACCAACTTATTCAAATTCTTCTCCCTCTCCCTCCCCCCCCCCCGTGCTCCGAGTCACCGATTCTACGAGCGTTCGGTAAATTCGCTGACAGTGACGACTCGTCCGGCAAAAGTTCACGCGTGTCGTCAATGGGAATGGCGAATAATAGAACTTTACCTTGAGATTCAAACATCGCGTATAATTTTTTGCATCGATAAGTTCGGTGTATTCTATTTTGTAGTCATCGTCGAGGGCCTGTCGAAAATAAAAAAAAAGGCAGGGGCACTAGGAACCGGACTTCATACGTAGTTCTCTCAATTTCTTTTGGTTCCACTCGGTATGACATTTTTTTTTTTTTTTAGAAGCATTGGGAATACGTTTACCGTTTGTCATCAACTTGGATTGATATATTTTATTACACAGCGATAAGCGGATACGTAAACGCGGGTGATCACTCGATACACCCATCCCCAGCCGCTACCTTAATACATAATTGATAATTGAAACGGAACGCAAACGCATCCGGCGACACCTGGCCGACTCCATTCGTTATCCTTTAAACGCTTTAATCCTCGTACATTCGGATCTGATTGTAGAGCGTTATCCACTCGCGTAGAATCCAAAGGCACTACGTTACGTACCTGTTTCCAATTTCGAGTTCTCCCGGCATACGCCTACGGCGCAATAAATTAGGATTCGTAGTGGTTTCGGTACCGCGGCTCAGTTGGATTTATGTGCCATTAACATAAGACAGGTGTGCGTCTCTCTCGCTGCAATGCCTCGCCCCACCTCTGATTAGGACCGCATCGTTTTCGAATTAATAATACGTCTCGAAACATCTCGATTTAGTATCCGTGTCTACCGACAAGGTGTAATTGTTTTTGCAGTGGGTTTTACGAGTTAATCGATGGTAGCCCGGCATGATCGATACTCTTACCCGCAGCGCACGGACTTTACTCGCGTGTGGTCCCCGCGCTTTTATCCTGCCCCCCCTTTTATTCGTCGCTTCCTTACCTCCTTTGCCACGTTTCTTTCAGATTTGCCCCGTTCTCGCATTGTCGCAGTTCCATTCGGAGGATTCGAACCCGCCGGCGAAACTGGCACGCTCGATTTAATTTCTCGCTGATTTGGATCTTCGAAAGGCCCTACGTGACTGTCCCTAGGATCGTGGGTCTTATTCTCCATCGATTCCGGCCGCTAGAATCGTTCGACGTCGGTTTGACGTTCGCTAGTCTGTCGGAGGTAGAATTCACTTTTCTCTCGCTATAATTGAGGACTGGCAAAAATTTGATTCCGATTTATTCAATGTTTTCTGTTTTGTGCACTTAGCCCATTACTGATGTCCAGTCCTCAATTTTCGATCCATTTTAAATGGATCTCGTCAAGTTTGGCGTCTCACCTTGTATTTAATATTATCGATCCGAGAGCACAATAAATAAACTTAATATTCTTTGTCTACAAATGAGATTTTCTTTCTATTTAAAAGCGTCGAGGTTGCGTTCGATTTTCCAAAACCCCGTTACCTCAGAATTTTCCTTACAAACCGGGACTTAACCCCGGAGGAAAGGATACTTTCCGAGGATCATCGAGGTCGTTCTTCGTTTCATTCGAATAATTTCAATAAACACTCTACACACCCCCCATCTTTGCGCGACAAGAATATCCGAGAGTATTCGAGCGACGGGAGGTTACCCGTGCGCTACACAAGAAGTTAGTTTTATTTATACACCGACGAGAAGTATGCCTTGTCACCTTGCCTCTCGTCCCTTCCACTTTGTACCGTCCGTCCTTACAGTTTTCTCGCATGGGCACACCTCAAGAGGGGTTCCCTCTTCGCGCGACAGCGAGAACGCAGCTGCACAATCGTCGCCCACGGCGCAAGGTTCATTTAACATTCGCAAATACACAACTCTTTAACATTGTGTCGCGTTTAAACGTCCCCCTGCCAACTCCACTAATGGACACTGACAAATGATCCCGAAGGACTCTGTAATCCCGATGGCACCACTCCTTCGCCATTATACTTTCGTGAATTACGGCCGCCGCGTATCGGTTAACTGCGCGAGCTCGACGCGATGCTCGCCGAGTTCGTAGACGTTTACGTACCGAGAATCCCGTTGCGTACTCGTATATCGCTCGGATACGATTTCTATCCCACGCGCGTGCTCGCTAAAAATCTCGCGAATAAATGATAAATAAAACATCGATTAAAGAGAACGAACCATTAGAAAGAAAACTGAATCGTACTAGCTAACGTGGGGGGGGGGGGGGGGGAAGCGAGGCCTGGTAGCCGGTCGAAGAAAAAAAAGAAATGAAGAAGAGAATACAGAAGGGAAGGGCGTTCCTCGAACGAAGAGATCCTCCGAGTGACTACACGTTGTCGGCCCTCCCTTAGCCTCCGCTTTCACCGACTCATCCTCCTTTGACGTTCCTTCCTCCGCGCCCTCCCGCACACGCTTCTCACACATGCCAACGATCCACGCGACCAGCAACAGGCTGCCGCTTCTTTACCCCCACCCCCCTCCCCCCGCGCCGGGGGATCCAACGCGAACCCAAGAGGCAACGCGCACCTTCCTCTCGTGCCGATGGATCATTTTATTGCGTTCGTGCTCCCGGAAGCAGAAGAGACCAGCCAGCGAACTCTGGATATGTGGCCGTTCCGCCCGGCGGTTATTACGTCCTCTCCCTTCCCCTCTTTTCCCTCCTCTCTCTCTCTCTCTCTCTCTTCCACCCACGAGAAACTGGCGTCGCGCCCTCCATCGTTCCCGCTCGTCGTCGACGGTACGCGGGAAAGGGACACTCGGCGGAAAGGACGGTCGTCTGGATTGGAACGACTGGCGATGGAGACAACTTCAAAAGAGCCGGTGGCTCGCCTCGCTCTCGGGAGTGCAACGGGAGGAAGAAGTCGAGTGGTCGTATGGGTCTCATCGGCGCGGTAGAATTTTTCGAGAGAGACAGGCCGAGAAGAGATCTGCCGCGGCGCTACTCTTTCGTGCTCGGCGAATGCCGCGAAAGGGGGGTTTCGGGTTCGGTGTATCACGGTCGAAGGAGATATTCGAGAGGACGCGTTTCGAGTACTCTTATTTGAGTCGAGGGATTTTTGCCTCCGCGCGGGCGACAGTTTTGGAGTAAGTTTTTCGTTCTGCGAATGATAAGCACTGTTTGTAATGGGAGAAACGGATTTTTAGTCGTACTAATTCTCGGCGCGTGTTCCTTCGTAGGTAGGTACAATCAAAGTAGGAAGTAAGTACAAGCGACGAGAGAACAGTTAAACAGAGGTCGCGCCGTCGATACGAGTTTCCGTTGTGGCGAATTAATTCGAAATATTTAATCCTATAGTAGGTTTTGGTATGGTGATTATCAAGAGACAAGGCCTTGTCTCGGGCCAAGTACAAGTACGCGAGACTAGAACTTGTAACTTTTCCGGAAAGAAGGAAACAGGGGTTTTCGAGGTGGTCAAACTGTATTAAACAATTAATTTTTAAAAAAACCTGCAATATAACGAATTCTATAAAGTGCTGTAACAGATTTCGTCGCGATACGCTTATCAATGTCGCTTTCGAAATCATACGCTCGGAAGAGAGAGAGAGAGAGAGAGAGAGAGAGAGAGAGAGAGAGAGAGAGTTTTTCGAACGTCGTAGCGTGTGTTGGAAACTTCCAGTCTAACGCTCGAAAAGATTTCGTTGAGTCGAACGTGTCGACGCGTTCCTTCTTTTTCCCCTCGCGAGTCCTAGCACGCGCTCGTTAATATTTGTTTCTTGATTCGCACCCGAGCAGGTGTCGAGCACAAGGGTACCTTTGTACCGGATTTAGAATCGCCCACGCGCCCCAAATCTACGATCTGGAGCCGCTTCGTGTTTCCGCATCCTATCGGCGGCTCGGCATAATTTTACGTAACATTATAACGTCGCGTTAGATCCTTTTGCGACTCGCCGCGTTCTTAACGCGTGTCGACAAACGATTACAACTATATTTAGGAACGAATGAAGCCGTGGATGTTCGGGTAGAGGATCTAGAAACTAATGGACGCGTCGAAAATTCCACTCCGTCCGCTTCGCGATACAGGATTCTAATTTTTTTTATTTAATTCTATTGCCAAATAAATCACCGTATTAAACCGTATACAGTGCGACCCACAATTTTGCGATTAAAAATACATACGCCGAAAAGAATGCGAAGATACGTACGATACAGATTTAAGTCTTTAAGGTTACAAGTATTGGAATATAACCCGAATGTGACTTTCACTCGACTTCAAAGGTACATATTGTAGCTACAATTTAATAATTCAAATGAGCACCTTGCGAATCCATCCGCGCGCACTCCAGTTTCGATTTCACGGAAACGTTTCGGTCACCGGATTCAAGATTCAACGCCCGAAGATCCTCGACCAACAATGAAATCTATTTGTGGCACGCGCCTTGGATCGTGCCGTATCGCCAAGCAAAAAAAGAAACGCGGCACAAAAGGAGCATCCCCGAATCTGTCAAATTTATATCCGATCGGAAGATTTAAAAATCGTTTGCTCCTTCTGTTCTCTCCGATCGGAGGCAGATGCCGACACGCTTCGACGATCAAACTTAATAATATTTATGCAACGCGCGTGCAATGTATTCGCTCCTCTTGTACCTTCGTACCGTCCCAGATTTTAAGGGTCTCTCGCATTGTATAATTTTTTTTCGAGGGCAGAAGTCCTTCGTGGATTAAGACACGAATGAAATAGGATTCGAGGCGAGGGCTGAAACAATGATAAAATTAATTGATAACGATGGATTCGAGACTCATTGAAATTCGCGATTACCTCGCGATTACCTCGACGGTGCAGGATAGAAAGGTTGAGTTTAAGATGGCCGATAAAATCGCGTTAATTCGACGCGAACCCTTTCCTCGTACCCCCCTTTTACCGACCCTACCTAGATCGACCAATCAAAACGCCCTGATTTATTTAACCCTTCCGACTGCGTCGAGGCCGGTCTCGCCTCCACTTACCAACCCTTTGCAGCATCTGCCCAGCGCACTTTTTATGTAATTATATATGCCAGACAAACCCCCTACCTCTGGATTGGCTAAAACTTGGAAAATGGGCGTGTACCCTTTACCCTTTCCCCCGGGCGAAAGAGCGCCTTGCGTTTCATCGCGCGAGAGCGGAAAAAGTATCAAAAGAGAGTTATATACATATTTACTTGGTAAATATACAACTTGGAACTCCCGATACTCGGAAAATGTTTTCCAAGAAGAAAATACGCATGGAAGATCCTAGCGTTAACGTTCACCGTGTATTCGCAAATCAAATAATTCTAACGATCTATCGGTAATTAATTACCAGTGTCCAAGTGACGTGCAATTTATTCGACGGATCGATTACTTTTTTACGGTGATGCACGATCGCTTACCTCAATTCTTAATCAACGTCGTTATCCTCACGGCCAACAAAAATTGTTACGCGCGTTCGCAACGTTAACGCCGGGAGGAGCGCGTTATTAGTACAAAAGGTTCGCGGAGATCGAGTAAATGGCGCTTCAAAAGTTTTCGGTGTAGCTCGCTACAAAGTTTAAACCGGGGCGCATGATTAATGATGTCTAAGATAATCGCGGCTGAGCCAGTGGATCCGAGAAAGCCTTTAAAATAATCCCCATAAAATTACGCCCTAATGCCGTGCCCATTAATCCTCCATCTTATCTCCGGAGAGGTAGGCACCTCTCGCAAAACTCGACCGAACATTAAAGCCGCGTAAGTGTGAAAAAGAAACTGAGATTAGTGATTTTTCCTTCAACCAAATTCCCCTCCTATTGTTCCCTCACGTAGGAAGCGTTACAAAGTGAGCGCGGTATCCTCGAATTCGTATCCCACGGAGCAATTACAGGACGGCCGGAAAAAAAAAATACAGTTTCGTTAAATTCGACGGGGAAATTTTATTACCACCTCTTGTTACTCTCCCCGTAACCGCTATCTAGGAAATTAATATCTTTGCCATCCCTTCGCGTAATAAGCGAGATACGCGCGTAAATCGAAAATGAGTAGGTACTTACCGAGTTCAACCGCACCACTGTTTTGAAATGATATCCGACGTTATCCTGTAGCAATCGATTTCACATGGTGCCTCGAGGGGGTTGCTGAGGTCGGTGGAGGGATGGCAGGGGGGAGAGGGAGGGGTGGGGACGAATCTCTAGACACGTTCCTGGCATCGAAGTTTTCTTCCCTACCTCCGGTGCGTTTAAGCCGGCGGCAGTGCCGGAATTAATTATTTAGGGGACAGAAATGGCACCCCTGTCCACCCCCTCGATTCTTTCTTACACCCCTCCCTCCCCCACCACCCCACCCACCCCCACTCCGTCCCGCTCCCCTGTCTCAACGTTTTCAACCCCCCCAGACCCCGTGGATCGAGCCTAACCCGAGGGCGAAGATATAATTATGGGCGGTGGGTGGGCTTCAAGTATTCATGTTTTCATTACGGCATGGGTCTTCTCGGTAGCGTACCCAAGAAGAGAACGAAGAAGTAGAAAGGGATGCCCGCCCTAAAACTGTACTTTTGAGTCGTTTACCACTCGGGGGCTGAATTCGTTCTCTTTGCTCTCTCACTTTTCCCGATTGAACTCCTTTTTAAGGGGGGGGGGGGGGGGGGAGTGGACGAACGCTTTCGTTTGTACACTCTTTACGGGTCTTTTGTCCGTGAAAGAAAAAACTGTGTCGCGATCTTTCGCTGCTCGGTGATCACGTGCCATTAATTTTGCGATAATTATCGCCGAGGAGACGCTCGTATGATCGTGGGTGAAATTTTTATCGCGAAGTTGGAAGCAAGCGTCGGAGCTTATAAAATATTGTTGTCGACGGAAGTGGCTCCGCTTCTTGGCAGCCAATTTTTCTCGCCAGAGACGAATGCTTTGACCAAAGATGCGCGAGATGGGCAAGGGATCTTCGTTCCTTCCCCTCGGTGCTCCCAGTGTTTTTGCCCCGGTCCGTTATCTACTCTTTGTTCCAGCGTTCTCGCACCCTTTGTCCGGTATCCTCCCTTTTGTAACTTTCAAGATCTTTTGGGGCATTGTCTTCGCCGAGAAAGAACTTTTTCTTTTTTTTTTTTTGCAAAAATGTCGTCGCTGCTAAATTAATCGACGGCCTTTTCCCCCCGGTAAGAATGTCGAGGGGGGTTCGGCCATTAAAAATTCCTGAATCAGTACCTTCTTATTTCTGATTAACGGCCTATCTTGCCCCATGGACGATTCTTCATCGGGGGATGCTCCGAATGCCGAAGAATTTTTCCACGATTTACGACCGTCGACCGAGGCACTCGAATTATTCGGTAGAAAAAAAAATATCCTGTACTTCGCGCGCGATAACTGCGCAAATTACGTAATTTCTTTTCATCCGGACAATTCTCGCGAGCAGAATTTTTTTTTTTAAGTCAGCAGATCAATCTTGTACACTTTTGTTACGCGAATCGCCGTATCCTTTGAATACGTCTCGATTTTCGGCTTAAATCTAGATCGTGCACATCTCTGGATCTTCGGATCTCCAAACTTTTGTTTTTACTCTATCGAGTGTATTTCGGGCCGCTGATCACGAGGTAATTATAGAATTTCTATTCTACTGAAAATTATTTCACAAGGAATCACATGTGTTTGCTCGCATTAGAAATAGTTTGGGGATCCGGAGATGTGCATGATCTAGACTTGTTCCCGATTTTCTACGATTCCTGAAATTGGCTCGAACGCGCCGTCAGTGTATTTTTCCTGACAATACTAATTATACCCGAACTCCTTATTTCCTATCGCCGGTAACCTTGCTCGAGGCCGGGAAATTTTAATAGGAAACTTCCTCCGGTGATCTCATGAAAGCGAACGAAAGTGCAACGGTGCAAAATGAATATCACTTTGAGGGAGCTTGCTCCTTTTTAACCTTAAATCATCTCGGTCGGTTAATTGGAAAACTTTGCCGTCTATATTATTAGTTTCTCCAAGTATCGACGATAAACAAAATCTTAATTACGATAGCATCGATGCCGAGATGCCACTCGACGGTGGTTTATCGTTATTCGAAAGGTACTCAAAGGTAGTGAAGGTAATTATAAAATTCTCGATCTAAACTAAGATCGTGCAATGCTCTCCGTTTGTACGAAATTCTTACGACGTACGACCTTTTGTTTCGTTGGGAAAAACCACTCACAACCGCGGATAGCGAGCACTATTGACAATATCAGAAAAGTATCTTCGTATCGTGACTACGAGTTTAGTTTCGCTTTAGCGAAAGTTTGTCGAGTTGAGAACGTATTATTTTGTAGTGGGCTTCGTGCAAAACGAGTGTCTGGGAAAGAGAAAGAGACGAGAGCCGAGGGAAAAAAGAGATGGTTATACTGGAGATTGTAACTATCGATCGTAGAGTTGGGGGGTTATAGGCATACGAAGCGAGGGGTAGCTTATTGGTCAGTTGCACCGTGCACACCCCGTGTATGACCAAAGGGGGTTGGATCGGACGATGGGGGAGATCGCAGAAGGGGGGCTGTAACCCCATGCTCAGGCCTTGTGGGATGTCCCGGGAATGAGACGGACGAAGCTTACCCCATTTTCTGAAATTATGTGATCGGTCGACTCAAAGGTTTTTCCTCTCGCTAGTTCGATGGCGGTTCCTGGCCGTGACGTTACTTTTCGACGAAACGCAGCATTGTCGCGAAGCTCCCTCGTTCGTTCGTGACCGATCGCGATGCATCGATCGAACGCGCACGACGAAAGTAAGGGGAATACGTATGCGACGATTCGATCGTTTTATTTTCCGATAACGCTCTGTTTAGGTTAATGAAAAGCGACGATGATCGTTCGATAAGTTAGTAGGCACTCGGGATATAAATGTCGACTCTCCGCGAGGCAATTTACACGGAACTTTCGATCAGTGTCATAAACCGAGACACACGGAAGTGTTACCCGGTCGACGCGGCATCATTAATTTTAGTCTTTGCCAGGAAAAGAAATCTCCGTTGATCCCCTTACGATCGTCGAATTATGCCATAAATTTCTTTCACCGTTGATCCGAGCATTATCGCTTGATTCGGCCGTTTCTGAGGAAGATAGAAAAAAATGTCTGTATAAAGCTTTGCAAAATATCGCGATTAAGCGGCGAGATGTAAATTTATAATTAAACCGAATCAACGAGGTCGCCTCGTTTCGTTACGAATCCAAAGGTTCCCGATCAAAATTTAATAGGAAAATTTTCTCCTCCCTCGAGCGAACTCTGTACTCCGGCACAAAAGCCGACTCTGAATTCATAGAATATTTGATGTCGGTGGCATCCTCGCGATGGACTTGTCGGCGGTCTGTCGATTCTGTCGGGAACTTCTCTCTCCGAACTTCCCGAAACGCCGAAAAACTTTTGTGACCCTTGATATAAAAGTTCCTGGCAGGATCGTGACCGGTGGATATCATCGGATCAAGGTATATCTCTGTGGCGCGGCGCATTATTCCCCGCGAGGGAATCGCCACGAAAGGGCGAAAAGATCGATAGCGGTGCGGCAAACCGCGGTACGCAAGAACTTTTGTTTCTTGAAGGAACAGATAAAGCACCGGGGGAATAATAGTACTTACAGACGAGGCGTCTCCTCTCCTTCCTGTCGCAGGACCTCCGTCGCCCTTTCTTTTGCGTCCTGAAAGAATTAACTCCCGTCGCGGTCACGGTGGCTTGTAAACTTTTAGTCTCACAGTACGAAGTTTCGGTCGGTGCCATTTTCCTCGAAAGACAGTACCCGATAGCCGTTTCGTTTCCCATTCTCGCCGAATGCCGTTCGATCGATAAAGTTTGACGCGTATCGATTCGCGTCGCGGCATAATAAATAAAGTAACGACAGAGAGCAAAAATGTATGTATATACGATACGTATGATAAGCAGTCGAAGAATCGTGTTACAGACACGAGTGTATTTGGCGTCTATCCGTGTGCCGTGCACTCTCATATTCATTATCCGCGCACTTTCGGAGCAATTGAGGACTGGACATTAATAATGGGCTAAGCGCCAAAGATTTGATTCCGAGTTATTCAATGCTTTCTGTTTTGTGAAAAAACTTTTGACAAAAATATCTGAACCAAATTTTTTTTAGTTATTATCTATAGTAAGCTTCACATTACTATTGCAGCATTTTTATGAATTTTTTTTTTTATCGCACATACCTCGCATGCCATCTATCAGGTCTTGTTTGGGTCACCATAAATGGTTTTGGGGCTTAGCCCGCTTTTTAGGTTGGTGGCGATGGCATTTTCTTACATTTTTTGGATCTAACTAATTGTTTTCATTTCCCTTAGCCCATTATTGATGTCCAGTCCTCAATTGTTTTCCCATTGCTAGGAAAATGGAAGATAGAACAGAGTCTAACGAATTTCTCTAAGAGCGATGATTTAAATAGTATACCGGCAGTGTTTTTCGTGGGACGATCCCGTTCCTTCTCCACCCGAAATTTCAAAGTGTCGGAATGACTCTGCTTCTTTCACACTTTTAAACAACGGGTGGAATATGCGTGAAGTTTGGCAGCCCACTGAGAACGAACGTTTCCTCATTGTCTTCCGTGGTGGCGGAGTATAGTTGCAGCATCACGTTATCCCTTCGAAAGGATCGTGGGCCGTTCCGTTTGGTGTTAGCTAATTTTCCACCGGTGTTTTCCCCGTGATTCCGAGAAACCCGGGAAGATTGATTGATTTTCGGTCGGAATAGGTTGCACAGAGAAAACCTCGTCAAACCGTTCGCGCGCATGAAGAGCGCGAGGGAAGATTAATTAGTTTTAAGTACGCTGCAGCGCTATTGTTTCCTGTTGGCCGCGGCGGCACGGAGATCCCGTACAATTTTTCCTAATATCGAATCGTCGCGTCGCACGAGAAGTACCGTACAGGAAAAGATCGTTAACCCTCTAAAGGCCATACCACCCGCCTTAGGGCAGGATTAAATTAAATTTCACTTACGCTTGCATTCAAAATATTTTAGCATCTAACGGGTAGTCATGCCTTTTGTTATTGACATTACCTTCCACTGATACAGGCGCATTTGCTACTGTTACCCGCGCGCAAGCGATACGATCAGTTTGTTGTCTAATAATTATTGCGCAATTTAAAACAAAATTTAATTCGCCCGTTAGAGGGTTAAACCCGTTTATATTGACCGTACCGTTGATATTTAAAACGGTCCCCAGGCGGAGAGAAACTTCGCCGCTGACATTTGGCTGTAATTAACAAAGGTCACCACGGGTCTGTCCACCTTTATTTCGAACGACACATCGACACGACTGTATCGCGCTTAGGCGGAAATACATGAGAAGGACGCGGGGTGACGCGGTACGCTTCGAGAAACACTCGACGTCGATGGCTAGTAAAGAGCCGAAGACCGCTAGGTGGAAAGTAAAAGAGGAAGTTGGGGAACTCGGGAATGGAAGAAAAAAACCGCACAAGTGTCGAAAAGCTCCTTCGCGCGCGCGTAATCTCGTTCGGGAAGCTTTCTAACTTCAAAGTCTTACGCGTAAGCCTTACCGGACTAGCGAGGAACGACCTCGCGCAAATAAAACTATCCTAAAAGGATCGCCTTATACAGGTCCGTTCGACGAGTTCGCCGCTCTTTGCCTCGAGCTTTAAATTGAATTACAAGGACTTCTCTCGTCTATCGTCGACTAATGTTCATTAAACGCACGCCGAGATAGCGCGTCGACGACGCGATATCCTTTCTTCGGTTATTTCAATTAAACCTTGTATCGAGTATCGATCCCTCTCGCGCAAACGAGTTAACCCACTAACAGGCGAATTAAATTTTTGTTTTAAATTACGCAATAATTATTAGACAACAAACTCGGTCACCGAGCGAGCGAAATTATAAACAAACGGGAGGACTTAGCGCGATCATTAACCCTCTAAAAGCCGAATTAAATTTTTTTTTTTTCATTGCGCAATAATTATTAGCGTTGTACTGCCGGACTTTCCAAAACAAACTGATCGTATCGCTTGCGCGCGGGTTACAGTAGCAAATGCGCCTATATCGGTGGAAGGTAATGTCAATAACAAAAGGCATGACTGCCCGTTAGATGCTAAAATATTTCGGATGCAAGCGTAAATGAAATTTAATTTAACCCTGCCATAAGGCGGACATGCCCTTTAGAGGGTTAATAAGAAAACCTCCGCAACGTTCGAATTTCTTACCGTAACAAATATCTCGAGAGTTGAAAAATATAAAGTCTTCGATCGTAGGTCCGCGAGTGCGTACATACCTCGCCAGATAAACGCATTCACGCGGAATGCCGGATCTTACCGTGGCATCGATTCGGGACCACCGTGATGTCAAAAGTTTTCAAAGAATGGTTTCCAGGAACCTCATTCACTCGCCGCCAGCTTTCCCGGTCTCTCCTGCGGGAGGACTTACGGCTTCTTTCATCCTCGTCCTCCTCCCTCCCCCCCCCTTTTCTCTCGTGCATCCCTCGCTTCTCCGCGCCGGCTAGTTCGAGGGGTAATATCCATCCTCGGGGACGGAGGAGGAACGGAGGAGGAAAGCGACCTCTCATTATCGATACCGACTAATTCACGAGGTCTCCACGTGATCCACCTTAAACGCACTCCACCGATGCCCTCTCTCTGTCCTTTCATCCCCCTTTCGGTGCGGACCCACGGTTAAACGGCAGTTACTTCCGGTCGATGGCAGAACGACGAGGATCGTCGCGTGCAACGATAATTATTGCCTCTTACCTACGTTAGAGTTTTCTAAAACCACGAGGATCGTTCCAACAGAAGTCACGTAGTCGGGGGTCCTAGTTTTCCCCGGGAGGACCGCCCGCGACGTCGAGATTTCGATTGGTATTCATTCGATGCCGCTCCCGGGATCGGCGAAATCGGGAAAATTGTCAGAGAGAATCGCGGAAGACGGCGAGTACGTTGGAGAAAACAATTTTTATTAATGCTCGCCGATACGCGTGTGTCGAACAGCTGATGTTAACTGTTTGAGTGTCGGATCAAAAATGCGATAAAAATTGAGACATACAGTAGCGCGGGCGAAGGATAAATATTATAGTTAATATTCGAGAGGGTTTATTTTGA
This sequence comes from Pemphredon lugubris, assembly GCA_933228935.1. Classification (NCBI taxonomy): domain Eukaryota; kingdom Metazoa; phylum Arthropoda; class Insecta; order Hymenoptera; family Crabronidae; genus Pemphredon; species Pemphredon lugubris. The sequence continues at coordinate 23,349,378 of OW121817.1, read as the reverse complement.
AATATACGCAAGGTTTGACGGTAGTAGTACTAATTATTTAGGGACGTCGAACAATTGCTTTCTGCTGGAAGAAACGCGAGGAATGTTATTCGCGTGTTTGGATCCCATTTGAATATTTCAATCACATTATATTACGTATCCGATAATAGCGTAAAAGTGAATTACGACGAAGATCGATGGTAGACGCTGCAATTGTCATCGATGAAGAAGCGCGCATCTTTTTTTTACGAATCGTGGGCTCGTACAATGAACGAGCAAAACGAGCGATAGATCGTAACGATCGTGAAAACCGAGGGAAAAAAAAAAGAAGACGGAATAAAGGATGGAATTTTCTGGCCCGAAGCTCAACTCCATGACAGGGGGGGTTACGAAGCGATCCCAACCTGTTATACCGAGTTTGGTTTTCCCCTTTCGGTGGGATAACGTTTAGTGACATAATGCTGGGCCCGGAAAAGGGTTGTTCTCCGATGCATTGTAGCCTCGCGCACAAGGTGCTAGTGTGTACGTTATACCTGCGAGTTTACAGAGAGACAGAGAGAGAGTGAGTGAGTGAGTGAGTGGAACCGCGGGAGAAGGGTTGGTTCGCCAAGGTTCCAACCACTTTGGGTCTCACCCTTTCTAACCCTCTCTAAACGCCTGACCCCCCGATCAACGGCAATGCGCGTTACCGTGTCCCGTAACAGGTGCTATGCACGTATACGTGGCGGCGCGTGCACACATCGATCGGAGAGAAAGAGAGGGTTATGAGAAGCGACAGAAGGATTAAAGGCCCCCGCTGCAGGTGAACCTGACCTGAGGTCCGTCGATGGGAGTTTTTCCTGCCCGTCACCCGACGTAAATATAGTACACGTTTACACCGCGACGTAGGAGCGAGGGTAATTGCACCCTACGACGGAACACTGTCATTTTTGGGGGATGTTTCGCTGTCGCCTCTGATCGATATATCGAGCCTCGCATTTTTATCGCTGACGAATTATTAGAAGTACGTATGTAAACTACATCATACTCCTCAAATTATCTCGCGCATTTGCGTAGCGTGGGCATACATAGGGAATTAGAAAAAGTGTAGTGACTAATGAACACGTGCCGATTAATCGTACGTTGATCAAAATTAAATTTGAAGCGTGTAATCGGAGAAATGGCAGAACGAATAATTGACATTTAACGTCGTTTCTCTTTTTACAGGTGAAACCCAATCTTGTCATTATTCTACCCTGATTCAACTATCAATTAATAAACCTTATACGTGTTCCATGTTTTGTCAGTGATACCTGCCAGTACGGTTCGTTTCGCAGCGACGAGTCGAGACAAAAGAATATTCTAGTCCCGGTCAGTGGCGCGCCCCATAAATTCATATATTTTGTTTTTCTTTCTTTCTTTCTCTTTTTTTTTGCGGTGCCATCAACCTGTCCGACGCGCGCGTCGAAGTAACAACGTTTATGGCACGGTTTCGATGCCACTTCATAAAACATCCGTTTTTATCGAGTGGAAGGATATATCGCTTTCCAATTACGCTTTTTCGGGGTGTGAGTGGTAGAGAGAAAAAAAAAAAAAGGGTCGACGGGGGTACAACCCTATCGATCTCAACCCCCTCCTCCTCCCCCCGTCTATCATACGTAGAATGGACCGACGATAGGTCTAAACCCAAAAACCTCCGCTGCTTCTCGTATGGTGCGCCGTCGACCATAAGTGCTCGCTTCCCGCCCGGGGTGAGCCAGGTATAAACGCATCGACGGTGCGGCGACGAAAAAGTGAGAGGGTTGCGACGCGAACGTTTACGTGGGGTAGGTCCCGGCTTAATCCATTACGCAACATATTAATTCGTCTCTATCCGAGCGATTCCAGGTAGCCGAAGAAGCTCCTAAAAAAAAAGAGGAACGCCGACGGAGTAGAGAAACGCGCCACGCACGCGTTCAGGTAGCTCTCACGAACGGGGTCCGACACCCGGGGGCCCCCATAAAAAAAAAAAAACCTCCGCCCGTGGAGGGAAAAAGAGAGAGAACCGGCGCGCCGCAAAAGTGGGAACGCGCCGAAATGGTACGTCGTAAAGTACCTGCGGTGGAAACACTGTTTTTCACGACTCACGGCTCCCCGGGCTGGAGGTAGGAACGAGCATGGGATTCGTGCCAATTGCGGAGTGCTTCGTACATCGTTTTACGTCCCAGTTACATTTAAATGTTTATCGTTAAAGTTCCCATCCGCGTTGTTTAACCCTCTGAAGGGCATGCCCGGTTTAAGGCAGGGTTCAATTAAATTTCATTTACGCTTGCATTTAAAATATTTTAGCATCTAACGGGCAGCCATGCCTTTTGTTATTGTCATTACCTTCTACTGATATATATATATATATATATATATATATATATATATATATACGATCAGTCTGTTGTGGCAAGTCCGCCAGTACAACGCTAATAATTATTGCTCGATTTAAAAAAAAATTTAATTCGCCTGTTAGAGGGTTAATCTTACGCTCGCCTCGAAACCTACTTCTGGTTAGAATAGCGAATAAATTTCGTTTCTCGTAATTGAAATAATCAAGAGACAAACGTCTTGCCTCGTTCGATTATCCAGCAAAATTATATCCTCTAGCTCATTGGATACCATTAATTCTATATCAATTCTAATAATAAATGAGGATGGTCATATTCAACTACTAGATCCACTTGGCCGTCATTATCGTAAAACAAAAACGCTCGTCTACTACTCCTTGAGTATCGAGTGAATTGTTCATAGTTTCGGTCGGTCACTTGGAACTTTTCAAACTTAAAAAACGTATCGCAACTTCGTCGCGACTGAAATTGCAAATATATACGTGGCACGATGGAACCAGGATCGAACGCGGGAAGCTTGATAACAGAAATTGATGTCGCTTAAAAAAAAAAAAAAAATGGCGATAACCGCGGGAGTACGCCGACTTATGTATGCATAATACATAAAACTAGGAAACAAACTTCATCGCGGGGGCGTATTAACATGTACAACAAAAAAACCAATGGAATGGTTGCGCCTTCTGGCAGAAAACTTATGCCCGCACGAAGCAGATAAGAAAGAGAGATAGGCAGAGAGGGGGGAGTAAGAGAAGAGTAGAGGAGATATTTAATGCTGAAACTTTAGAGTACAGAAGAGTGTACAGCTGTTCCGTTTCCGCCATCTCCGCGGCCAACCACCACTCGCCATTGTCGTGCCCCGTTGCTTGTTTTATCTGTTTGCTTGTTAAAGTTGCTTTTATATGACCGGGGACACGATGACGCTATGAATCGCTCCTTTGAATTCCTCACGAATTTTATTTTCGACGTATCATTCGCGGAAAGGCTCGTGTACTCGTACGTACCCAACCGCCGATCTCCGTTACGTCGATCGGTCGAATCAATCTAACATTAAGTTTAGGGGACCCGTCAATTTGACGGATTTCAAATTTTGAAATGAAATATCCCAAAGACCATAGTATTAATTTGAACCATTCTGCATCGTAAATTAATTGAAACTTAAATCGAATAAATCGATTCTGTAAAGAAAATGCGTATTTTCGTTTACACATCAATTTGACGGATTTCAAATTTTGAAATAAAATATCCCAAAAACCACAGCATTAATTTGAACCATTTTCCATCGTAAAATTAATTCAGACTTAAATCGAATAAATCGATGCTGCAAAGAAAAAGCGTATTTTCGTTTACCCGTCAATTTGACGGTTGCTCGTACAAATCTTCGTAGTAAACGCCCGTAAACCTATTATCAATACCTAAACGATAAACGTAAACGATTAGCACGGCGAGCGATCCAAGGGACGAGATCTCTTCTCGAGACCTATCATCGTTACCATTGCCCCGACGGACGTTTGTAAGATCCAACGCCACTCTTTCCACCCTTCTTTAATTTTTTTTCTCCTCTTCCCTACCACCCTGTCCAGGGCAGGTCAGTAGGCAAAGGTAACGAACGGCTGGACACCTTTTCTTCTTCAACCCCTCTATGGTCAGATCGGGCCAGGTTACGTACAGGGCCTTTACGATCGTCGTCGAACGTCCACCCTGTCGGGGTCAAGGGGTTGGCCAGCTGGCGTTGGACGGTTGTGCAATCTGCACACGAACCCCTCCTTTCTCTGGTCGAGGAGACGAGGCCCGACGGAGCAAGGGGCTGCGGAAGAGAGACTGGCAGCCTCTGTGATCGGGGGGTTGGCTTTGGCTACGGCACTAACATTGCTCATTGTCCACGCTCAATGGCCGTCTGTCCAGCGCCATTGTCGGTCATGATTTCGGAGAGGGCCGTGTGTGCGTGCGGGAGAGAGAAAGGGAGAGAGAGCACGCGAGAGTTTACGCGCTACCAGTGCTGTCGCACCAGATAAACTTATCTGTCTCTCGCGTTGTTGTCGGATATGCAAGGAAACGTTTGGAGCGCCGGGTATCGTGACCACGTGCAATTGCTAATCGTGATTTATGTGGGACGACGATATACCTATACCGTAGAACCTCGCGATCGCGTTATCGATATCCCGCACGGAGGCGGGAACGTTAACGAGATGGATTAACGCTATACCGACCGATCGAATTTAGATAAATATATATATTTTTTTTCTAACGCCACTACTGTGGCTAGGTAGCGTGAGAACCGATTAGCGTTACGTTGGTACGGCAAATGTACTCGAGAGTCAATACAAACCAACGATTCTACTGTCCGTAATATTTCATATTCGAGGTTGCCATAGTGGAATTAATTGACGGGCGATCGTGGCAGGGTGCAGGCGTAGTTATAGCGATCCAACGTGCGTACGCGTTTCGAAATCAATATCAAGAGACAAGGTCTTGTCCGGGGCCAAGTACGAGTTCATTTCGCGCTAAGATCGGAAGATAAGAGACCCAAAATTTGAAAAATCACCGTTAAAGATCGGACGGTGTTACGCTTCGACCAGTCCCACCGTGTTCCCTCGAGACCGTTATAACGGAAGCATACGTAAAATAAAATCTGTGGATGTTGCGAAAGACTTCGTTACGAAGAGCATTTTAAATAGCCGGGGGGTACTCATTAGGCAGCCAGGTTCGCACCTTTCCTGTACGGAGATGACGTTTCCGGTGAGTTACCGCGACCGAAGTGCTTATATTTTCTGAGACACGAAATTTATGCTGCGGCCCACCAACGGATATAGATCCTCGACGAGTGGCAGGAAACAAGTTACGAGTCCTCCAGGAATATTCATGCCGAGAAATAGATTGACTTTACTATTGTTCATGAAGCTAGACGCTGGGTAAACAGGAAACAGAGGAACCGTCCGAGAATATCAAAGAGGAACCACGGAAACGTTTCCCTCCTACGTTTTTCTTTTCGCTCGAGGTAAATTCAATCGGGGGGAAAAAAAAAACAATGCCGAAGAAAATGTAATCTTTGCGCGTTTCGTGGGGCGCGAGAGCGTTGGTTACCGCGACAAGATTGGCCGAGTACAGCTGCCACCATTTTGAAAGCTACACCGCCATCGCTTCGATTCAACCCTTGCATAACCCTATCCCTCGAAGGGTCTCGTGTTTAGCCACGTCTACCCACCCTTTCGTTCGTATAAAGGGAGTTAATTCGTGCTCCTGTCACAACACGACCATTCGTGCATCAATCCGATTCCTTCATTGGCTGAAATCAGGATTGCGTTTCGTCGATGGCACGCGGTAATCGAATGTACCTAATTGCGAGCCGAAACAGCTGCCATCGGGCGTTACGTCGGCATATTCGTCGCGCGCAACGAGTAATCTTAACGAATCGAATCGATCGGATTAAAACTCGCGTCCCGTAATTATTTGTCGACGTACTTTTAATTTTTTAATTAAATACACACAAGAAATGAATCGTTACTCGTCGCTGATGTATAAATCAGGAGGGAGACGTATGTATTTTTACAATGATACGCGTACAATGTAATATGATAATTTTATTGGATTCAAAACCGGTGCAAAATTTGTATAGAAGATATATTACCCGAGACTCGTGGTATCTCGTACAACAGTTTCTCACACGCGTCCCCGAGAATTAATTCTTTCGTGGCTCGTGATCCGATTCTAACGCCTGCACCTGAAGACTCTTCCACGCACCTTTTCCTTTCTACCTGTTCGCCGGGGCGATAATATCTTAATATCTAACGCGTTACGTTAACGCTCGAAGGCGGACAACAAAACATCGTTGTGTTTACGATTTATAGAGATAACTGATCGTGGAGAGGCAGAACCGGTGATTACAGCGAGAGCATTTGGAATATTCAGGGGCAAGAGCGATCGAAAATAGAAAAATATTGAACTTAATTTTCTCCCGTTATTCCTACCACTGGTTTCACATATAGGAGATCACGTTTCACTTACATTTTCACTGTATTATAGAAAAATAAAAAAAGCATCAAAAATGCAAATACACGGGCCAAGTACAAGTACCAGTATGTCTATAAAAATTCAAGAGACAAGGTCTAGTCTCGCGTACTTGTACTTGACTTGATGCTTGAAAAATAACATAATATTAGAGAGGCCTGATTATTAAAATTCCGACCCCGAAATGTTTCGATCGATGGTTTCCCATACCCGCTGCTCAGCGAAAATACGCGATTCGATCGAAATAAATTGGAGTTTCGTTCACGCACACGCACGAGGGATCGAGCGCATCCACACTCGTCTCCTCCCGTGCGCGCGTACTACATACGTTCACGTAACTACATACACGAAACACCGGAGAGGTATTGTCCCCGACGAAGCTGCGGCAATTCTTATTTTACGGCACATAAAGTCGTTCGGGGCTTGCTCACGGATGCTTGATTGGCCACCCGAATAACGTCATAGCACCGTTACGACAATGGCGCCAGGATTAACACTGCTCCGCGTTAATACCCCCCCCCCCCCCCGACGTTAACTCCGTACAGTCCTCCGTTCGTGGTAGTTTATCTCCCGGAGTGTCGACAAAAGTTTCTCCTCCTCGATCGTGTACTCCTTTCGATAACCGCTTTTATCGTAATTCGTATTATCGAGGGACTTTCACCGTCATCGCAAACAGATCAGTATTCCGGTGACCAACGAAAAATCTATTTCTAGCGCACAATGATCTCCGTCCTCGTGAAAACGATAATCGCTGCTGAGCGATCGAACGGGCGGAACGAAGAAGCGGAAACGCTCGGAATCGTTCGTCGACGTATTATCGTCTCGTGCCTCGATAAAAGTTTCTCCACGTCGATCGTGTATGTACGAGATACCGCGGTACGGCATTTGTCTTAGAAATTCGCGTTAAGGCGTTAAGTGGTAACTTCTAGTCGCGATAGCCTTCGAATTTACGTCCATCAGGGCCGATCGATATTCGTCGAAGGGAAAACAATCGTTTCGGAGCGATTGTACACGACAGCGTGAAAGATATATCACGAATTTTGAACGCCTGTAACGTACGGTTAAAGAATTTGAAATTCGTCCCTTTTGTTCAGCCTCGCGCGGCGCGTATAATAATGGCAGCGAGCCCGGTTTTCCCCTTTTAGGCCTCGCGTACTCCGTTCTCGTGAAATTTTCACTTTTTGAGATAGACTCGCTCATCCCCCTTCCTGCCGTTACCCCGGTCCATCTCGTCCATCGCTTCCTCCGTCGAGCCACGTATTCACGCAGATGCGTGCTTTTCGCTTTCCCTTCCCAACTTTCGATCTTTTACACACGTTTCTCTCTCCGCTCTGTTTCTCTCTCTCTCTCTCTCTCTCCCTCTCGTCCCGTTTCCCCGCTTTCGGTACTTTTCCATTTGCACGCATGGAGGAACGACCCTAGCGTGTGTAACGAATCCGCGCTTTTTTCGCCCTTTTTTCCCTACCAAAAATATCCAGTTTTTGGGGTGAAACGCGCACGCGTGGCGGAGGGAGAGAGAGAGAGAGAGAAAGAGGAATCGAAATAGAGGAAACCGCAATGAAAAGCTGCACGAGCTCCAAGTCGCGTCGTCGCAGGAGAGGAGAGCGACGGATATGCCGGATTCGAAAAAAGTGGTTAAAAATATGTAAACCGACGCGGTACGTCCAGAGGATAGGTAGCACGTGGAGGACAGGGAAATGGGGGAGACAATGTGTCATCGGCACGCGCTCCTCTCCTGTCCCCTTTCCCTTTTCCTTTCGGCTTTCCACGATCGGGGGATGCTTTTTATGGGTTACGATCGCGAGGACTACGTTACTCGGAACTCGAGCGAATCTTTTCGGTGAAAAGCTGACGGCGATACTATGTTTACCGCGGAACTCGAATAAACACGGAGACAAGATTTCTCTCGGCGTACACGTAGCGCTGGGTAATCATTAATTATACGCGGTTCATGTAAAATAATGCAAATACGCCGAGGTTAGTATTGCGAGAAGGTATGTACCTTCTTATTTACCAAGGCACGAATATATATATTTTTTTTTTCATACGACAGAACGATCATTAAAGTATACGAGGTTGCGGGTAAACAAGTTTAATCGAAGAGACTCGATTTTTCTTGAAATAAGCGACAAAGTTCGAGGTCGATAAGAATTCTGTCGCTGACGATAACACACCGCGGGCTTTATTTATTTATACGCGGCTGGTTTAATACTTTGTCGACGAGCGAGAGTTGTCGCGGATAGAAGTCTCCACTAATTATTGGAATTAGTCTCTCTTATTTGTTACGTGAAATACACGGGGAGAGAGATTAGGGGGCTTTTAGGATGTTTTGAGGCTGAAGGTGTATGGGAGCGAGACTTTATAGCGGGCGTGGTCGCTCTTCATGGGGGCGTTTGAGTATTTTTAGTCGTTTGATGCCGGCACGCGCTCTCTCTCCGCTTTTTTAACGCCGTCGAAGCATCTGCCCTTAGTTAATGTCTCCCCGTTCGCACGCACGCACACACACGCGACACGCTCCGGATGAAACACGCGCGCGCAACCGTTCGATGTGCGCGCTGGTTTATTGTCTCCGTTTGGAAAATGGGATTAAGTTACTCATTCAAGAAAGCATGCTTCGTGACGGGAGAACAACGCGGTTTTACCCCTCACTGCTTTTCAACTGGTTCGGATATGCGGCAAAAAAATTTGGATCCCTCCTTGTTTGTTAATTTGTTGAATGCCACGGGAACGACTTTCTTTCTTTTTCACAGATTCCGCTAATAGTTTCGACGATTACGCGATGAAAGAAATTGGTCGAGGGGCGATACTATCGTGTTTTAATCATGTTAACCATTTTGTAAAAGTACCTCTTGTTGAACTTTCTAATTTGATTACAGTCACTGCTCTTGGATGTGTACGTACAATAGCGCACGCATTCTGCATGTGTACATTTCTGATTGAGAAGGTTTCCGGATAAATATTATTCGTTTCCACATACAAATTCGTCATTTATAATTAATAAAAAATCTATAAAGCTAACAACGTAATAATCAAGCATCATAAAATTCACAACGTAAACGAACAGTGTATATTTTTTGTATCGACTAACTCATGAACGCGATTACGTATAATTAACAATTATCGTCACGAGAGCCTTTCTCGCTTCACGAAGGGAAAAAGAAACGTTCTAAAAAAAAAATCGCCCTCACCTTAATGGACGATCCTTTAAGATACGCTCGCTCGCTTCTAGCGCAAAACTCTTATCTGCCGACGAGGCTTAGTCAGAGGCGTAGCTACCTGGACGCCGAGATACCGACGTAATAAAGCAGTCTCGTCGCGGTCTGCTTCTTTTTTTTTCTCTCTCTCTCTCCTCTCGTTTTATAATCTGTTGCCCGCCGCTGGATCGCGGGTCCCTTCGAAACATTGCCAAACAGATCGAAACGAAGAAGGTACGGCGAGCCACGCGCGGAACATGGAGAGGAGAGGAGAGGTTTAGATAAAACGAGGGGCGGTCGGTCCTCTTGTTCCTAGATCCCCGCTACAAGAAGAATGGGGAGAGGCCGATAAAAAAAAACAAGAAAAAAACACGCAGCGAGTTCGTAGCTCGTGCTCAGCACGCGTAGATGGTGCCGTGGAGACAAGATGATGACGATCATCGGGGTGTTCGAGGCTACACCTTGGTTACACGAGGGTGAGGAGCTGCTGAAAGTCTCCGGTAAAAAAAAAGTACGGGTGTAATATATGCCTGCCGCTACCACGTCGGGGTTAGAATCTCCTCCTCTTCTTCTTCTTTTTTTCCTTCGCACCTAGCGCGCCTTCCTCCTTTCGCGCGTAAATGGACCTTTTCGAAGATAAATTTGTGAATAGAGACAGTGGAGGGTGATCAGTGGCGAATGTCGTTTGGAAAACGAGGGCTCGTTTCTGTATTAAACTATCGGAGGAAGATTGCCGGGATCGAGTAATCGTCGCCCACAATGTCGCGCGTGACTTGATACATCGTAGGGTGATTCAACGACAATTACAATGTGAAATAAATTTCTTTGTCGATGTCGGGAAGCAACGTTTTGTACGAGATCCGTCGTGATATTAATCGCACGTTATTATAACGATCGAGATTAACTGCGTATGAGCCGTTTATTTTGAAAGTGACCTAAGTCCATTTTTTGTCTGTTGACTGTAGTAACCTGTACAATTTGAAGATTCCTGGCAATACAAAAATCTGGTTAAAAATTAAGAGATGGACTTAGGTCACTTTCAAACCAAACGGTTCATATATTCTCCTGTTATCGTAATGCACAATAATAATAAAGCAAACGCTAACTCCCACCATCCGGTTAAAATTCGAATAACGATTACGAACATTTAGAATTTAGAATTTAGACATTTAGATTAAAACCTTTGGAACCGCACATTCGCTCGGTTTCCACGAAGGCGAGGGACGACGCGCCATGCAAACGGGGTACAACGCGTTCCAAGTGCATCTCGCCATGCATCCGGAGCAGACGCGGGAGAAACATAAATGGCCGACTCGCATATGCGGTCCATAAAGAGACGGCAGCCATGCCGACGGTTTTTCCCCGATATTTTTATTACCGTACCCCGAGCTGGATTGGTCGACGCCCCCCCCCCCCTCCTTTGCGACCCCCGCGAATCGCCCTCGAACGATCGCACCCTTCTCCCGATAATATCGAGCCGAGGCGAGTAGCGGCGAGAAGCGAAATCGCATTCGCGCCAGGCGCGCAATAAATTCCGGCCGGCTATCATAGATTTATCATAGTCACGCACTCGCGCCCGCCGCGGATAATTGTCGGATCGTGGCGGTGGTTTTTCGGCTGACCGTTGCGTTTGGTCGATGCTCAGAGGTGATGGGGGGGGACACTCGAGGGCGAACGATCGGGGAGGGTGAGAGAAATAATGATTCCGGACATTTTTCAATGCGTTCGAGGGCGTGAAAAAGGGCAGAAGCCGGTTTTCCTCGCAAGGAATTCGATTTACGAAGCGACGCGTTATTCTCCCATCGGGAGATCTCTCTTTGTGATCGCACGTACACGTCCGAGACGGCGCGCTATCATCGCACCTGCCAGGTGGATGAAACGTTTGGCGGGGAGAGATCGGGGTGACAAATGCCGGGGAATATTATTTCTCTAAATGTTTTTCTCGTGCGAGTCTCTGTTTCTTAAAACTGTAGGCGTATTAAAAAGCAACAGAATTATCATTATAAATCTTTTATCATATTTTATATCGGAATATACCGTTCGATAAAAAATTTTCTATATCAAACAAAGGAATATATGTATATTCGTTAGAACGAGGGTTCGCGAACGTCCAACTCGATTGAACCGATATGTTTTAATCAACGCAGGGAGTATTAACGCGATCCGTGCATCGTGTTTACTTAGGAATAATTCTTCCTCCGTCGAATTAAGTTGGTAGACTAATCGTCTTTGAAAATAGACCGTGGGCCGTAGATCTTCTTAAATGATCTCGGTGTACCTAGAACCCTCGTGGTTCTTGCTGCAATTGTAATGGTTACACCCCCGGTGTAATCAATCGCCCAATGTTTCCTGGGGGTGGTCGGAAAACCGTCGTCTTTATTTCCGCGTGATTCACGTGGACCACGACGAACGAAGCGTGAGATTAAACATCGAAGGTCACAAATGAAGATACCAGAGATTTATTAGCTTCCGTCAACAATACCTTATTACGAACAACGAGTCACGCGTTAGTCTCCCGGGCAAACGCGTCGTACGTAAGTAGAGAAAACGAGAGAACATCGTGCAATTATTCGTACATTCTTCGTATATCAGAATTATTAAATTCGCATTCAGTTTTGAGTATATACCTATACCTCGCTATACGGCCGCTCGTTATATGGCATTTCGCTATAACGGCCTTTTTAATTATTGCACTTGTTCAATATACGGAAAAAAATGCTGGGGCTACTGTAAGCATTTTTATAGGAAATAAAAAGAAAGAAATGCTTCACGAACTAAAAACTATATTATTTTATAAAAAAAAATTGAAACAGTTCCAATTGAATTTCTACGGTTTTGCATAAAAATAATTGATATTTTGTTATACGGCTTCTCGCTTTACGGCCAACTTTTTCGGAACGTATCTAGGCCGTAGATCGAGGTATGGGTTTTACGTTTTACGTTTTACTCCATCCCTATGAATACGCACGGACGTGATTCGTTCCAAAAAAAAATTGTCAAATTTTCTATCCTAGATCGTCAAGGTCGAGGTGATTGACGTTTGGACGCAGGGATAGGCGTAAGTCGCGTCTCCTTACGAAAGTGGATTTTGGCGAGGAGGTGAGGGAATCTCACCGTCGAATGACGTATCGAATTCTGAGCCAACAAAACTTCCGGTCATACTTTTGTCCCCGACTTCACGGTACTTCGCTTGCTTCGACCTTGACGCTCGGTAGCCGCAAATGCATCAAAGACTGGCGAAAAGCTCGTGATCCTCACCGGTGGCAGCCCTTTTGTCGCTGACAATGGAGTTGACAAAACATGACAATCATAACAGCCATAATTCTCATAACTGACGTGGGTGGAACGACCCCCCCGCCGCCGTCGTAGGAGCGACAAAGGTTCTTGTCGCAGCTAGACAAACATTATTTTGACGCGTTTCGGGAGAGAGAGAAGTGCGACGCGCCCCCTCTCCGTCGCAGTTTATTGCGGAATTACGAAAGAATTATCCGCCGAAGTTTATTAGTTCGGGGATTCCTTGGAGTCGTGCGTCGACGTTAATACGACGGAATGAAAGCGGAGGAGAGGGTTTCGAGGACACTCGGAATTTCGATGTGAGAGCCGAGACGCGTGACGAAACGAGGAGTACGCTTCGCAAAACGAATCGAAGGCACACGATTGACGGTCAACGATAACGCGTAAGTACGAGGTTTCGACTAGTCGCTACTTACGATCTCGATTTATCCTATCGCGATTCGATCTTCCATTTCGGTTTAACATATTTTTCAAAAATCTAGCTCAACCGCAGGAATAATCAGCCCCGTTTTTTTTTGTATTGATTATTATATTTCATTATTATTCTCATAATTTAAACGACATAATATCAGAGATTTTATTTGAATAATTAAAGATCAATTTTTACTTTGATTCAAGTATGTAGTTTCGAGTAATACATGTATGTATAAAGTACAACGAAATGAATTTCCGTTTCGATTACTCGTCTTCGCGCTTCTCGTAGCTAAACTATGAATTTCCCTAAACGTTAAATACCCTCGGTCCACTTATTAAATCTGTCACCTCCTCGCGTATCAAAAGATTCTTTTCGCTGCCAATCGGCAGACGCTATATTGGAATGCGCCACGCACGATTCTCGGTTAAGTTCACCGCTATCGTTCATCGTTGCCCCCCCCCCCCCCCCGTACCGTGCCTTTGTACGTACGAGATAAATACGCGAGTTACGTCGCCGCGGAGCTCCGAGTAAACCTTAGGTTCAAATGAAAGCGCGAGGTGGACACGTTAAAAGGTTTCTTTACGAGGTCGTAACGAGGATCATACCGCTCGTTGCAGGGCGGTGGTGTTCCCGATGCCGTGATCATAAACCGCATAACGTTGCCGTAGAAAAGTGGCGGCCACGCGTTGTTTCCCCTCGTTCCTCCCTTTTTTTTGTCGCCCGCCACCGCTCCTACATAAAACATTTTTGATATACACGACGGGGTAGATTCTCCGGACGCAAAATGGGATCTTCGAGTTCTTAGAGACGGCGGCCATTATTTTTCGAAAGAGTAACGAGATTCGCCCGGGAACGGTTTGATATTTTTCGATGAGGCGAAAGTTAATGCCGAGCGCCCTCGTCCGCTATCCTCGTGTCGCGCTTTTACGATCGGAAGAATGCCGAATACGTTTCTGCGTTTATAACGATCTACGTGGAAAGATAGAGAGAGGGAGGGAGGGACTAACTATGGTGCTCGATGTTTTTCGCAAATGCACCATCGACGTCGTCTGGTCTAGTTATTTAATTCCGCAATTTTACTTTCACGATTGGCATAAAGGAAACATAAACTTTATAGTTCCGATCGATGGGAAGAATTCGTTTAATTTTTCGATGCGATGGATATTAGTTTTTGTCGCCTTGTCGTTCTGATAAATAGAGTCGATAATTTTTGAATTCACAGCCTTTAGAATATTATCGAAGAGGACTTTTCGTGTCTTATTCCTTTTCGCACGAAAACTCCGCTACCGAGGCACATGCCTAAGCCGTGACGTTAAAAGTTAACCATTTTACCAGTCTAAGACCCCATTTACGGTCTGAATTATATATTTTCCAATGGCCGTCCCTTGGCGATTCGGTGGATTTGCATGCTCCTCTTTGGGGTCGACCGACGGCGAGGCCCGAAGGTACTAGCAAAAACGTTAAAATGCGGTTTATGACTTTATGCTCTCGTATTTTAGCGATATTTGGAACAATAAGGCTAGGGCTGACCTAACTGTGTCCTAGGAACCGGGCTTTCACTCCGTAGAATGCTCTTTCTTGCGACGGAGGCGTTTCCTCGAATCATTGTGCGCATAAAATTTCCCACCGTAACCGTACAAATTTACGTTCCTCAAATTATTATTCCTCGAACTTCAAAATAACCTCGACGCCGAACGCTATCGCTCGTTTAACCTGCTCTTCCATTCCGTCTTTATTATTATTTCTACATTAAATAGTTCTCTCGAATAATCGAACGTTACTCCCGTGAACTCGATTAAAAGCAAATCGAGAGCGCAAAACGGTAGGGAAGTGTAGCTCTCATAATTGATCTCTATCTCGTGACCTCGAGAAACGTCGGTTTGTCTTCCGCAACAAAATATGCAAAACACAAGTGTCACGATAGTGGGTGGTATTCGTCGTCGTACCTACCCATTCCGCCCTTAACGTCGACTGACTCGCAAAAGACCACAAATCACTGGGAGTTTTTGGTGGACGGGCGGAAGGTAGCGGTCGACAGTAAGAAAGGAAAGAAGAACAAGAAGAGGAGGAAGAAGAAGAAGGAGAGAAAAAAGAACGGTACTGCTCCAGATTTTCACGCCTGTTAGAGGGAACACAAAAAGGTCCTCGATGAATCAAGTCCGAGCGGCGGCGGTACGTGTCCAGCAAATTGTAGCATGCTTTAACATTCACCGGGGGTAAGGAGGGACGACCTTGTCGAGAATCGTCGCGCGAATGCGGATTTTCCGACGACGCGACGCCGAGCGTCGAGGCTTCTCCGGTAGACGGAGGAACGCCATTGCCGGAACGAGAGGAACGTGAAGGTCGTGCGTTCGTCGATTCGCAACTTAGATATCTCGGTCCTCGGTACGGGTTTTCGCGCGAGTACAGCGTAAGACGTTTAAGATCGTCGTCCTGGTTTTTCACGAGTTTTCCTCATGATCCTATATAAGCAACGCGCGTTCCTCGAGGCGCGGGATATCTAGGTAAGCCGAAAGCCAAACAGGACTAGCCGGTAAACCACTCGGGTCGCGTTATCTGTTTGCGAGCTTACGGGACGACCCCTGACACAAAGCAGCGTCGGTGTGAGGACCTGGCTGGTGCGTGCGCCTTTCGAAATGATAATATTGCGACAACGCTGCACAATATTTGCCTGTTTGCTCTCGTCACTCGGCTTTTCCTTTCTACCGAAGGTCACGCGTAGAACGCGAGACACTTCTTCGAAATCTCGACAGAACTCGACTCTAATCCAAAGTGCTCGATTATAACCGAAGGGTGCAACGATAGGTTATCTCTTGAGTTCGGTGTGCGTGCACGCACTCTTCCTCGAAGCAAACTCAGAAGGATTACCGTAATAGTTTAGGATCGATGGTGGAACAAATCTATATCATGCACATCTCCGAATCTTCGGATCCCCAAACTATTTCTAAAGCAAGCAAACACAAGTGATTCATTGTGAAATAATATTCAGTAGAATTGAACTTCTATAATTATTTTGTTATAATTAACCCGAAATGCACTTGATAGAGTAAACAAAAAGTTTGGAGATCCGAAGATCCAGAGATGTACATGATCTAGATTTAAGCCTCGATGGTACTCTACGACATTCGCGCGTCGTGATTCGGATTAATCGGCATTTAGTTTAGTCAATTCGGTGAAATAATCGATGCGAATCGACGGAAGGGAGATAAATAAAATGAAGAAAATTTGATTTTCCATGGAAAACCGCGTAACGTTGTGTGTTCGCATTACAGGATACCTGGAAACCGATGTAATTCGACCGTTCCTGGAAGCGTAATCGAACAACAATGCCCACGGCAATTCGGTGCCAGATTTTTACGACGCGGTCCTCGGGCCGGACAAAGTCAACTCGAGGAAATTAAAAATGGAGCGGTTTTTACCCCAATCCCTCTTAATGCTATTAGAATTGAATGGGACCGGAGTTAGGTACCTTTTTTATTGTCGGGGCGCGTATCATAAAGGTGAGAAAAAAAAATTTATTGGCTAAGTGACACGTCTCCGCGTCGGCTGAAAGCATCGGCGGCCAGCTCTTAGGCCAGGGCGGGAAGGGTGAGACGTCGGGCGGGAGGGCATTCAATTGCATCCTACTGTAACGCTCGCTTCACATTTTTACGATCACTTACTTCGGGTGGTTTTTCTGTCGTGGGGGGGTAATTAAGCCAATGAATAATGAATTGAAATCCAATTCCGAGAACAGGCAACTCGGCCCTAATCCTATTTCGCTTCTCTTTGTTACCGATACTCGCGTTTGCCGGAAAGACCCCGGGGTAACCACGCGCGCGCGGTACATCCAAAAGCGATTGGCTGGTTTTGACCCACTGTCGTACAATGTACAATGGATCGAATCTTTATCCTGGGTAATGGGTTCCACCTTCTCGGAAGCGCAAGGGTTATTCCGGGAATGAAAAGACGCCGTAAACGAATAAAACTGAAATTGGTAGGGTACGACGTTCCGACCGGGTGTCCGTAAAAGTCATCCCTCATAAAACTCCCATACCTCTGTACTCCTAACTCTATCCCGCTCTCTCTCTCTCTCTCTCTCTTTCGGGAAAGGAACGTTCGTTTCTGGAGCATGAAAAAGAGTTGACCGAAATTTTGAGTGAGAAACGTTTGGGGAGTACCCAGAATAGAGCTTGTATTCGCCTTGCGAGTACTGTAGCGACGAGGTGGTTTTAAACAATTTCGTCGATTAACGATAAACGGAATCGGGAACGAATCTAGATCATGCGCATCTCCGAATCTACGGATCTCCCAAACTATTTCTAAAGCTAGCAAACACACGTGAATACTTGTGAAATAATTTTAAGTAGAATAGAAATTCTATAATTATTTCGTGATCAGCGACTCGAAATACACTTGATAGAGTAAAAAAAAAGTTTGGAGATCCGAAGATCCAGAGATGCGCATGATCTAGATTTAAACCCCGAATCGTAACGAGAACGCGTATCGGGGTTCGCTTTGATCAGGAGTTTAGAGACGTTCGATCGATTTTGTATCGGAGCGACGTTCGAGGGACAGATCTATCCGAACAAAGATCTCGAAATTTGAATTCACGAATTTTTGACGCGTCATAGGGAAAAAAACCCGTCTAAAGAGAGGAATGCGTTTTAGCGCGTCGAACGAATCCGTACCTCCAACTCTTTAAGCCTCTCCCACGAGACCACGTCAGGTCCCATGGGACAGCGAACAAAACCGGGACATGACTCGGGAAATGTTAAAGGATTATTGGCCATTTCGGTTTCGTTTAGAAAAATCTGTCGGAGAAGCCAATCTGACGGAGGGATCGCCAAGGGGTCGTCGTTACATCGTCGAACGGTTTTGGGTATTCTGTAACTATCGAGAAATTCCAAAATGTTATGACAGAGGCGCACAATACGATCTTTCGGCAAAAGTTCCGTTTTGCGAGGCCACTCCGGAAAAATTGAGTCAATTTATATTTTTATATCACCGACAGCGGCTATATATTTTAATGGGCACGATTTATAATTTATTTTAAGTGCACCGCATTTCGTAATAAATCGTGAACCGTTGCGTTCCACTTTCTCCTTTCTTTTTTCTCTCTCTCTCTCTTTTTTTTTTATTTGCTTGCGGTACGCGACAATGATTTACGCTTTCTAATAAAAGTGCGTGCCTTCGTTTCGAGGGGTTAGCGAAACGGAGACGAGCAAAATCCAATTTGAAAGTTGCATACGACGAGAATTGGATGAGGGCTGCGCGAACAGGTACGTTTCTCCCACTAATTGGGAGAAAGAAGGCTCGTGAAACCGGGACCGTGAACACATTTTCGAGGACACGGGTCCTCATTCAAGGGGTACTAATAAATAAATAAACTAATATATATATAGGGCTAAATTGGAACACGCAAACGGTGCGCTCGACTGAGCTCCGAGGGTCGCCTTCGTTTTATAATTCCGGCTAATAAACCTGGGCGGGACTGCGCAAAACGGGTCGTCTAATTATTGTGAGTTTTTAGGGTGGGGTCTTCGGGGCAACTGGGACGGCCGAACAACGGGAGTAAAACGGTGCCAGGGAGGCAAGAAAAGGGTCAGGGCGCTATTCGAGGTACCCAACACTGCGTCGCTCATTATGTCGTATGATCACTGTAGCAACCCTTTACCTGTGACCGCTCCTCGGAGTACCGAGCAGCCCACATACCTGAGCGTACCGGGTGTTTCGGGTGAACTGGACGTACGGCTAACACGAGTTCAAACCAAAAGACGAAAATTGCGTTTGAATGGAAGCTTTAAACAATTGCGGAAAATATGTCGGGATAATTAAATAAATTAAACTGTAGTTTCTACTACCGACGACGGTAGAGCGAGGCGCTTAGGAACGTCTCGACTGTGTCTAAATCTCGGGATTAAGAGAAATGGGACAGTTTCGTGGAACAGGGAAGCGCGATATTCGACAATCTCGTCAAATTAGGTCACTTTAATGCTCTTATGAAGATAATATCTTGGTAAACCGAGACCCACTGTACCCATTAACATTTGTATATCCGGCTTATCGGACGATTAACCGTAACGCGTTTAAAAATTATAAGCCTTCCCTCGAACATGCGTTTACCCCTCGATCTTCGTACACCGCAAATCTCTTTCTCTCCACGGAACGGGGAACGATTTACAAAATTCAATCGCAAATCTATTTTCGCGCCTAACTCGATAAAAATATGATATCGTTGAAAGAATTCGTGTACCATTCGCGCATCTATTCGCGCGAATAAAAATGGCGCCCTGAACTCTGTTAAATCGAAAAAATTAGAAACTCGATACCGGGGGCTACCTTTTGAAAAGAACACGACCGGTTTTCCCGTATTTACGCAATCGATGCCCTCTACCTCGTTGAAAAGGGAACGAGAATACCCCGGAAAAGGAAAAAAGTTTGCCCGGCGATGTCCAAAACGTCTCTCGATTCATTTCCCTCGTGGGGAAATGGTCAAGCGGGCGAGACGTGGGTTGAGTAATATTATATTTGTTAATTGTGAAATACAATCCTGCGGTCCGGTTCGATTCTACCTGTGCGGCGTGGGAAGTCGGTTCGATCCACGGCAAAGGGGATCCACAGCTTCGCCAGATTTCCACTATTCCTACGAAGCTGTCAAGATTTTAGATACCGTCACGTTGAGTCGTGGAGAAAATAATTTAATGCATAGCATTCTATGTATATGACGGGCAAAAATGGAGCGTCGCGAGACCCGATGATATCGTTGGGACGCGAGGCGTCGATTTTTCTGATCGAATCTGAAGAAGCTGGAAAAGAAATATAATAATTCGATAAAATATGGAAACAGATTATAGTTGCAGCGTTGGGCAACGTACAGACATACATACGAGACTCATCCTGAGTGAAGATTCTCCGAAGATTTGTAATTGTTGAAAATTTGTCACGCAACGTGATAGATGGTTGACTATAATCCTTTTAGTGCCGGAGGCCGATACGTCGGCCCTCGCTGCACAGGCGAAAAGTGCCAGAGCCGATATATCGGCCCGCACCTTGTAGCGCTTTACTACTCTAACTTTACCATTCTATACTATTGACTATTA
Source organism: Pemphredon lugubris (assembly GCA_933228935.1). NCBI lineage: Eukaryota > Metazoa > Arthropoda > Insecta > Hymenoptera > Crabronidae > Pemphredon > Pemphredon lugubris. The sequence continues at coordinate 23,329,055 of OW121817.1, read as the reverse complement.
TAAATTTATAATACGTTACAAATGGTCCTTAATACACTGCTTTTTTAATTATGTAAATATTGCTCTTCGTTTGGTTTTTATGACACTTTTCCCAAATCCTAGTAAAATCGTAAAATTCGGCCGGTTAACTTCGCGCGAGCACCTCTTTTTCGCCCGGCACTGAAAGGGTTAACGAGTAATCACGCGTATCCACCGCGATTAGATCAGCGATGGATGCACCTCGCGTACAGATAAAGATCCTCTTACCCCTCGTACGCGTACGCGTCGAACGGAATACAATACGATCCGTTCGGATATACCCTTTACGAGGCAGACGGAGTGCCGCGTCCGAGTAGCAGAAAGGAGAATTACGTTTTGAAAATGATTGGAAAGTGCCTGGAAGACCCCTGTCCATTCTGAATGCTAAGCTGCCTAATTTTCATCCCCCGGTATCTAGATAGTATTTCATCTTCGGCAAATCCCTCGAACAGGTAAGAATGGGGGTTGAAGCGCAGTGGTAGATGTTCCCACGCTTCGGGTTGCAAAACATCGATGAGGCATGAGTGATGCGCCCTGGACATGTTATTTTCGGGGAAACTGTTGCGTGCGGTAGCCACTCGTATCCGGCCGTGGACCACTGTATTAACCACCCACCGCATGAAACATATCCGAAACTCTATTACTCGCCGGTTTATGGCCTTTCCGACGCGTGTTTTTCATGAAAAACATTACTATGGGGGAAATGTTCATTAATAACGTCCATCGGACCCGATCGCCGGTGTCATTAAGGCCGCGCGTTTAGTATTTACGATATAAATTGAAAACACGCGTGAAGCAGATTCAAGCTGGAGACACAATGGTGTATTTTTTTTTTTAACGAATCACGGATGACTTTGACGCGATAGGTAATGTTTGAATAAAAAAGATTTAAACGAGATTTGTCGAAACGCCCACGGAAAATCGCTAGACAATTCTCTATACATATAAGAAATCTATAACGGCTGCCTATTGGAATTTTAGATAATTTCACTTGGTGCATTTATATTATATCTATCAAAAATCTGACAAAAGTCCCTGCAATTTCTATCATATCTCAAGCGCGAAATTATTCGATTCCAACAATAAGTGAGAATACCGGGTCATCGCATTAAGGATCTCGAGATCGATTCCTCACGGTCATCTTCCATTCTATCGTAGAAGGTAATGTAAGTTTAGCGTAACCCTTTTCAGGTAAAGGTCCAAAAGCGTCACTCGCAACGGAGGCTCGCAGCCTCTTATGTAAACGACTATTCAAACATCGAGGCCCGTCGTGTACCTGCGTCGCTTGGGAACTCGTGAAATTCCTATTGAAAAAGTGCAATTTTTAGGGAAAGGGATAGGGCCGATGATCGGACGCTCGGCTGGAATTTTTCCTTATGCCAACACCGTGGGATCGATTCACGCTCACTCCTTTCGGACTTTCACGTCAATCTTGCATTTTTCCAGATCTGCCCCGACCGATTGAATGGGATCGAACCGTGGGAGTCTCGTATGGGTTATCGTTCGAAAATTTCGTAATGTCGTCCTCAAATATTCGCAACCGTACCGCAGATCACCTGCGTCACCAGGTAACAGCAAGATGACACGGTGGATATATGTATTTATACGGAGTGTGGGAACTCGTAGCCGTTCGATGCATCGGCGATTTTCTTTTATATTCCGCCCATAATGGAAATCATTTTGATATAAATGGCCAAATTTTTGCCAATGTAATCTTTTGTAGTGGAAGAATTTCTTGCTTTTAAATTACTCTTCTTAAATTATCTTGTTTTTGTTTTTAACGTAGTAATGCGTATTTTAACAGTTTAGTTTTAATTAATGTACCTGACAAAATGTTTTCAATGAAATATACAAATTATTTTGTTATTAGAATATGCTGGTCAGTGGGTGTTTTAAAAATGAAAAGACACTCCACGATTAACAAGTACTTTTACTTACACAGTATATCGCGATATTTACGATAGCGCGAGACAATACGGTTATATTTGCGAAGGTAATTATCATAGTAATACGATAGCGTAACCATGTTTATTTTTTCTCGAGTATCGTCTTCCGTGAAAGATTTAGGAAAGTTTTCCCGAAACTTAACACCGTTTACCAGTGTCCACCTTAACGGGTAGAGTTAAGCGACGCTTCCAAAGATCGAATCAAAAACACTGGACGGTGGAAACGTGTTTTCGATTTTAAAAATAGAATATTCGACCACACCGGTTCGTAACAGTGCAAAGTTTCACACGCCGTGTCATGTGGCGCTGGACATGCTTGCACCCTCTCACGTCCATCCGGTCATTTTCAACCCCGGACGTGTCTAACTGCGTATTTTCTCAGGAAAGGGATGTATTTCGAATCCTCCCCAGAGATTATAATATAGGAAACGGATACTCGAATGATATGGTTTTTACGACAAATCTCCCCAAACGATGCTTTTATCGAAAAATTGTCATCTAATATATTCGCCGAGCCTTTAACGTATTAACGATTCACGGGCGATAACAAATATTTGATTTTCTCTAACGCGTCGAACATCCCGATTAACTGGTGTTTAAGTAAAAAAATAATATCGAACCACCCCCCTAGTCTCTCGCTTTTTTTTATATCACCTCATTATCGCCGCGTCCATTTTTTTAAACGCGACGATCGCAAGCATCGAAAGTATCTTTACAACCAGAGGTATAATGATCGTAAGATTTTACGCAGAGGCTCGATCCTCGTGAGATAGCCGAGCGCGTAGGTTGTCACGAAAGGAACAAACCACATTTGGCCCTAAGTAAACATCAATAGGACCCAGGGCTCGCGTTATGCAACCTGATGTGACCGGACTATGGATATTTCCTTTCGCTCGTCGAGTACCAATATACTCTTTTTCCTTCCACTCCCTTGTCTTTCCCTCTTTCCCTTTCGTTTCCAGAAAATTGCGGATGTCTTCCCTCGCGTTGGACACGTATTTGCTCGATTCCTTCCGTACGTGAAAGAGAAACAGGCGCGGTACGATCTTTTCTACCGCTAGGATATCCTAATCGATTTTTATACTCCACGAGCGATATTGAGAATTAATCGATTCTCACTTACAAGGAAACCTTTGGAACCCGAAAATTCCGATTTGAATGAAATTTACAGGATTTGTAGATGGGTCTGAGGTATGAATTTAGCCATTTTTTGTTTGGGCCCAAAAATGTTTTGAAGGTTTGAAAATAGCCCTTGAAGTGAAGGGTCGAGAATATATTTTCGCCAATATCTCAGAAACTGTTAGAGATATTCAAAACTGATCAATGGGGCGTTTTTGCTGTTTTTACGCTCTATAAAATACCGGAGAGAAAATTTTTTTGAAATTTTTTTTTTATAAAAATTCCCCTTCACTTCAAGGGCCATTTTCACCCCTTCAAAATGTTTTTCGGCCCAAACAAAAAATGGCTATATTCATACCTCAGACCCATCTACAAATCCTGTAAATTTCATTCAAATCGGAATTTTCCGGTTCGAAAGGTTTCCTTGTTAGATCGTTAGACACCGTGTACAATAATACTTTCCGTGGTTCGTTTATAGGCGTGTGAGAATTTTTATTACAATCTTGTGTATCGTGATGGGTTAAAAAAAATGTGTACCTGTCACAAGCAGCTTGGCAGACGAATACGCAGTTCCTCGCTGTAGGTCGCGATATTAAATACACCTTCAGCCTCGCCACTAGATCTCTCGCACCTACGTGTACGTACACCTATCGCGTAGGAAGTGCCGTATAGTGGTCGAAGCCTCGTCGGAGGGTGCGGCAATATTTACTTCCGCGAACGAACGAGCCTATATGTCCTTTTCTTTTTTAATAACACGCGTCGCGCAAAACGTGAAATTATTACCCATCGTCGTATGAATATTGATGGTTAATTGCGTCCACGGGTGGACGTCGTATGTACAGTCACGACGAAACAATCCAAATGATTAAGAATTCAATTCGTTCGGAAATGGTTAATTTGCGATAAATCGAGCGAATTATTGTAAATATCAGTGATTGCGATGTAAAATTGAAGGGGGTTGGAAATAATATGATCGGCGCGATGGCGGTACGTTAGAATTATCGGGCCGCTCCTTTCGGACAATAGGAATTAATTTAATTCACGAGCGAATGAAAGGGCGTTTCTGATGGATGGCGCTCGACGAAACGGTGGGCTATTAACTAAATCCTTTCCTGGCATTCTCGATAGGTGAGCAGGTTTCCTATCGGGACGCCTCGGACTTAATTAAAATGTATACGGCAACGAAACGAAAGGGTACAACGATTATCATAGCGGCATACTTAACGACTGGAAGTACAAGTTGGACAGGATAACGCAGCGCTTTAAACGGATATTAAGTCCGTCATTAGACAGGTCGGACTGATCGATCGTGTTGTTGGTAACATAACGAATCTCAACATCAATATTAGGCGATAGGATCTCGCGAGAGCTTAATATACGTGTATGTACATTTGTTTCGTAGTTCGATACAAGATAAATCATTTTTATCGTCAGGAATTCGAACGAGAGGATTACAATGTTATTCTAAATTCTAAACTCAGTGGGACGAATTAGTTAACGCTTCGAATCGTTGATTCATTTTTTCCTTTGCGTCAATTAATGTTTAGTTCGCAAAGGAGGCTATTTATCTGATTGTGGTTAATTATAATTATAAATATATTTTTTCAATAATATGAACGCCGCTGCTTTTAATAGTTTAAATAATATAAGAGCTTGAAAGGATCCGAGTGATAAATACATATGTATAAATAACATATTCCATATTTAACGTTGCCGATAAAAAATATACATGCATTTAAAATTAGTTACGGATACCGTACCTATTATTCACGCGAATGACTGAAGAATCTTTGTCGAAAGAATTTTCACTTTCCTCGATCACCCTTCTACTTTATGACCACCGTGTACGTAAAAATGGCTCGAACACTTTTTTGTTCCAAATACCTTCGTAGGTTCAAAAGCGATAGCGAACCGACGACGATAATGTTTATCACGCGCATACCCCGCACCGGCGGTGGTACAGTTACTACATGCGAGCAACGCTCAGTTACTCACGGGCCCTCGTAAAGTAGACAGATAACGGAGAACTTTAGTCGCGACTGCAGAGGTGATTTAAATGGCCACTTTGCCTAATTGCGTTATGTTTACGATCCTCGGTAATCGTATTCCGCGTCGATAACAGGGGCGACGCTTCGCGGAGCGTTTTTAACCCGAAAATGCGTTACGGTGCAATTTAAAAAACTCGATCATTGCCGGACAAACGAGGTAATATTAATTCGAGGATAATTTTATCGTCGAGGTTTCGCGGCAGGGTAAAGAAGTTGTTACGCGCTCGCCGTTTCGCTTTAACCGATTAACATCATTATATCCTTCCGCTCGATTCGCTCGAGGCATGATTTTAAAGTATCGCGGCGGGATATTCGATGGAAGGGTACGTTTTAATTATCTCGGGCGGCCTACGTTTTAATTTTGCTTCTCGAGGTACATTGAAATTCCAATGAGGACGCAGGTGCCGTTTCTCGAAAGCTTAAAACACTCAATCGACCATCGGTCCATTATCCCGAACAGGTTATTTTGAATCGACGACAGTAATCCTCTTCTCGTTCTATTCTTGCATTTCGATCGAACGGAAATATTGACGATTAACGTAAGACTCGCGCGGAATCGTTTAATTGACTTTTTACCGTGCAACCGCTTTTAAACGTGACGCGTCGACGTTATAAAGGGGATGACGTCGAGGTGTCCGATAAGAGTTGAAAAATTGAAAGATCGTAAGGGTGTGGGGATAAAAAAAAAATAGGTAATTACAAGGGTTTAGATGAACACGATGGCAGCTGTGCTCACCCTCACCTGCCCCTCGCTGGGTCTCGCTTCGGACGTCATCCCCAGTCCGGAGATATCGAAAGGAACCAATAACTTGGAGCCTGCCCGAAGAAGATACCCCCGAAAAACACACAAATACTTAGCGGTGAGATAATTCTCTCAGGTTATTGTTTGTACTGCTTTATCGGCGTGCACTCTCCTACGTATATTTTTGATAAGACGAACATTTACTACGAATCTTCGTTGTCCATTCCTCGCCTGTAGATAAAGATATTGTGTTAAATAAATTTATTGTTAACAAAAAATTATATTTCCGTGCATCATCGAAAACGTACTTTTGTTTATCATTTCTATGAATTCTAACTTTATTCGCCAAAGTTTAAAATCGTATGCGAATGTTTATATTATTGGATTTGTTTAAACTAATTTCACGTCGTATGTAGTTCACGAAACGATATCGCGCTGACAGGAAAGCTACGTAAATCCATGGCGAGTGCTTAAAATTTTATCGTTGCAACAGACGGCGCTGATGCACATCTATCGCCTAATTAGCTGGGTTATCCGAATGACACGTGCCGGTGTTTTGGAGCCGTTGCACATCTGCGAAACTAAAACAATAGATAGGTCGATGCAGCTGTTTGAAAAAGAGGTGCATAGTTCACCGAATGTTCGAGAGGGAAAGAGCGTTGGACGATGAAGCCATTTCGTTAGACCGCTTCACCCGTAGAGTAATTAAACTAAAGCTTAAATTATCGACACGCGCGTACTATAGATTTTTGACCGTTCGGTAAGAGTGTTTTATGAGTCGTAAATAAATCTCGACGCAGATATATCGAGCTACGTATAATTACGATACATTTCCACCGACATAATTCTTCGACATTGGAATTTCCACTAGCGCTTAACAGAATCAACTGTGCTGTCGCGATTACGCGAATCATCGTCTTCGAGGATGATCGTAATGGCATAAAAATCCCAGCCCTCTAGAGGAAGATTTTGATGAGTTGCATTCGCTATAAACGTAACTGTCTCAGCTATAAGTACGCGAGTGCTCTCTAACGGTTTCCAAACGAGTTATAGTGGCGACCATTTCCACGCACATTAAAAGAAAAACTCTCACTCGAAGCATTTTCCTTGAAACATCTTCGTAAACGACGATTTTCGAGTCGCGGGCTTCTTTGGGGGATGACGGAATCCGCCGGGACAACCTAACCACCCGTACGCGATACTTAATCAATCCGATCGTCGGATACCTTTATACGCGTTTTATTCCGTTGAATTATATTCCATTGAAATCGTCGATCGTTATCCCGGCGCGATACCGCTTCCATGGCAAATTACACGGTTAAACGCGTACGCGGAGCGAGAAGGAAACGATCGGCGCGCCTTTAAAGATTCCAATCTCTTGTCCGTAACGAGTTGTGACATGCACCGTTGCCTCCCTTCGCCACTCTCTCTCACTCTCTCTCTCTCTCTCTCCAATCCTTTGCTCCCGATCCCTGGAAGACACGAGAGGATTCCCCGTTCGCCCACTCGATCAATCCTTGGCTTTTGGAACTCGTTCGATCGTGCAATCGAGGCCTAAGGGGTAACGTTTCGCCCACCGTGTGTATTTTAATGCCGCCATTCGGCCCTTTCAAAACAGGATAATTACAGGTTTTGTGCGAATCGATTACGTACGGCCGCGCGGCGATTCGGCTGGATTAAGACGATCCGGGACTCCCCCCCGTTCGGCGAGAGATGATGGATAAAAAAATATCAGAGGAGTTTCACGCATCGCGTATACTAATTATATTTGACTTACCCCTCGCAACTCGAAATATTTGTGCAAAGCGTAGGGTTCGATCGCGTCGATGGGTGGCACATTCAAAGTCTTTGTTTTTTTCGGATAGGATTTATTTTTGAAATATCGTTGCACCCGTTTATATAAGTATTAATAAAAATATATATATTTTTTAAAAATATTATTAGTTTATATAAAGTATTAATTTTTTTTAATGTTGCTTGTTGTTAGTTGTTAGACATTTAATTCGCAAATTATTTTTATTTGGCTTTACAGGTATTTCGTGGACAGTTGTTAGACATTTAATTCGCAAAATATTTTTATTTGGCGCACCTGAACCGGATAAGAGTTGATACACCTCCGAGATTTTTGATTCCTGTAGATCCTTGACCGTGATTACGAGAGTACAGAAATCCTGGATATTTTTGTACCCCTGTGGAATGTATAGTTTACGTGGCAGGTGGGTCACCTCGTCGGGTACAACGTTTCATTCTTGGGCAATTCGCGTAAAGGATATAGTCCTAATTCCACCGGGGATGGATTTTTCCGTAGATACGAATCGGTTCGAGCAGCGAATAGGAAGGATTTTTGCAGGTAAAGAGAATCGTACATTGTATTGCGTCACCGGCATCAGGTTTTCGTCGGTGCGTCTCTGCGCGCATTCTTCCGATCGTGATCGTATCTCCTCTTTGAGATCTCATCGTACTTTACGTAAGTTATTTCAATAGATAAACCTTAAAGTAGACGTCTCGCGAGGCAAGTAGAATAGTCTATTATGCAATCGACGTGGCCGTATTATATCGTATGATACGCGAGATTTATATCGATCGGGATATCTCTACGATTCGCCGATCTCTACTAGCTGGTACTTTTGAAATCATTAAATGCGATTATCATAAAACTCTTCTCTCGTCGCTCGTTCGATCCTCGTTCGATCCCCGTTCGATCGGTGCAAATAATTCCGTTCGCTCGACGCGAAGAGAATCAACGATTTTCTAACTTTTCGAACGCGTTTCGTATTCACGATTCCGTCTGGTCTAAAATTCGGAATTAGAATTTTGAGAGAGACCGCGGTAATATTCGCACATAACTTTCGTTTAATATCGTCCAATTAATATCATACCAGGTTTTCCGTTTCAAATATTTCAGCGTGACCAATATCGTTAACATTCGCGTTATCGAGTGCCACTTCCTTATCGGTTCTTCCAGTTCCCCGTGAATTAAAACGTAGGTACGCCTTTTACGCAGGCGTTACTTTGCGGTAACGACGGCACCGGGCTCCATAACTTACGTGAATCCTTGACTTACCGAAGTAATCTAAAGAGCTGTAACGATGCAGCATCCGTGAACTAACGGTCCCTCGGCCTGTAAAGAGTTTAACTGGTGGGACGCAATAATTCAGGGCAGTCTATGGTCAGTACGGGGCCAGCCTGAAAGGGCTAAGATATTTATGGGTTGCAGCTGATCTCCCGACTACGTAGCGTTTTTCCACTCGGAAATTCTGGGTGAAACTCGCTTCGGTCTCTCCAATAATCGATGTCTTTCTATTGTAACGCGAACGACGCCTCCGCTTTTATAACATTTAGTTCCAGTGAAACATCAGCCGCGGCACGTTGATAAACCGCGCGAGTCGCGTTCCTATCGCGCGGCATCCCCGGCTGTCCGTAAAATTTGTACCCGAGAATTTCTACACACCTCGTATACACGCGACACTGACGATATATTCGACGGTTGGTTCGCAGTTTTGCAGTATTCTCCGGTAGAAAATGAAATTCTTCTTACGCGTAATTCAAATGTTTGAGCAAGCGACTGTCGTGTGAATAACGTTAACAAAAACGGTATGGACGTGTATTTGTTATATTCCATTCGCTCGAGACGCTAAAAATTGTTGACGGATAAATCGCACGGGGAAGGTATTCTTCTACGAGTGTTTTGTCACCTCACGAGTCTATCCTTGTATTGTATTTAAACAATACAGTATTATTTTCTTAAAAAATTCGATCAAAATCAGCATCGACGTGTCCGAATCTTTTATGAAGGGACAAGGTCTTGTCTCGGGCCAAATACAAGTACGCGAGACTAGACCTTGTCCCTTGAATTTTTATAGACATACTCGTACTTGTACCTGGCCCATGTATTTGCATTTTTAATACTTTTTTATTTTATCTTTACCTACCTTCCTGTAAACTTTACTACCGATTTTAGTTGCGTTCTAACCCATCGCTATATTTATACAGAAACATCTTTAACGTCGTATGATCGCATCGTCGCGTTTGAATAAAAACACCTACAACCCCCTAATCCTGCCCTCGGATATAGTCGTTGATTCCTGTTGCGATACTGCGCGCCCCGCAAGGAACCCTTTCACGGGGAATGGAACTCTTTCTTCGTAAAACTCCAAGAATTGCTTGCCACGTTAAAATGTGGTCGGAGGTCCGCACACCTCTGTAAACCGAATCGCGGATCTTTTATGACGTAATCGCATTGGAAAAAAACAGCTCACCGAAACCCCTTTGAATGGTCGCAACGCGAAGGCGAGGGGGGGGGGGGGGGTGAAAGAGGGGAGCAGTACAGGGGGGGGGGGGGTGAAAAGGAATCGTGTTTTGGCAGGGCACGACGGTGTCGGTACAGAAAGTTTTCTTTGACGGGATGTAGCGTAGGTAGCGCTAATGGAACTTGGCGCAACATTCGAAGGTGGTAGCTCGTGAAACGCGATCAGGATTTAACCCTCCGCGACCCCCTTCCGCCCTCTCTCTCTCGCCACTAGCTTTGCTCCGGTAATCCGCCTACATCGAGTGGACATTGCTACCAGAGTACAATATCGAAGAAATCCTTGTCGCCCCGGCACTCGCTCGTTACTCGCGCCATATGCGGTTAGGTCCAATAGGAGGTGAGTCGCGAAGATATTATTATTTTCGTCGTGTGTCGTTACCGGATCCCGGATCGCGTTACCCGATTGCTCGTCGAGCGCGAACGGAGTCAGCTCTCGCCCGTGAATCATTCTCCGATCGAATCGACGGATCGAACGTCGCGTCTCGTTGAATTATGCGCGCTGTTTTGATTGCGATAACGCGAGAGATCGACTCACGAATTTATAATAGATTCTCTGATGTCGTTTCTTGTCACGATTGTGCACTAACTGTCGGCAGATTAATATCCCGTAATCGAATGTGCGAGTAAATTAATATGTAATGCCTGTTTGCGGGTAACTGGTGAACAATTGTAATGCCACGGTAAACAATATTGCTCAAAAGTAAAATAATCTCATGAAAATCACTTTACTGGCTGTAAAGTACACTGTAATTTATTATTAGCATCGGTATCCAAAATGTTTTGGTTACCCAAAATTGCGGAAATGTAGGACGCGTTCCTTCGGGATTCGACACATTTGAATCACGTGTCGAGAGGGAGGAACCACCGGTTCCGCCACCGCAAGATAGACTTCCTGTATTCTCGCGGCATACGGTATCTCGTACATTATCCCCTGACCGGTTGCACTCTGTTTATACGATTGACGTATCGCTTCCTCTTTCGCGACGATTGATCATGGCAATCTCTAAATTAATTTTCACTTTCTCCATTTCTCTCTCTCTCTATCTCTCGTTTTAACAAGATACGGAGTATTCCGAAGAGCATTACCCATAATTACTTACATACGCGTAACATAAAATGGCGAGGGAAAACTCGAACGGATGTATAACATCCCGTTCGAAAAGATCGTTTCGAATTTAGGAAAATCAGTTTCCTTTCGCACGCTGCGTTCAAAGGGCCTTTGGCGTCCACGAAAGGACGACAGACGGTAGCGACTGGACCGTCGTGTCGCGTCCGATGGTACAAGCATTCTGACCTAACGCGAGCCTGATTTATCGGTTGCGGGGCAGCAAAAAGTTGCTGCAGGGCCGTCTTCGTAACCCTTACTTAACCCGAAGACGACTAGGCCTGGGTCGTCTCCAGTCCCAACGTCCGACCCAGGACCACCGCAAGCAATAACGAGAACCATTTGGTCAGTCCATTGTTGTACGGTGCGTTTGTGCTGTAACGAGTTCCCCGCAGCTCCAGTTTCGGGAAAGGAAACCATCAGTTTTAACCCAGCACGAGAGAATTCGGTTTTTCTCTTTTGTTGGGTTAGCGCATGTGGTACCGAATTGCATAGATGCGGCGCACGTTGCCCGTTTTTACGTACTTTCAAAGAAAAACCCTGGGACCGAGGCTCTCTCTCTCTCTCTCTCTCTCTCTCTCTCTCTCTTTCCCTCGCTCCTCGATGAATTCCAACGCGACGAATGTTTTGCGTTTTTACGAGTGTTACGAGGAGCCGAATATTTTTCAAGCTTCCATTTTCCGAATCACACGGAATGACAATTACTTGCAAAGAATTTTAAAAAAATGATATACCAGTCACAAATATGTCGCGAGAAACCTGGGTTTTATTATTAGTTCAAAATTTTGTAAATAAATATTAGTTAACAAAAATCGTAAAAATCATCCCGTATGCCAAATGTAATAAAAATAGAGAGTAATTGATCGACAACGCGATTCCAACTTTCGCATTAATTACAACCACAAATCGATCCCAATTAGCGCGGTTAAGCGTTATAATAACAAACTTTACCATCGCTCGGTGGTTTGCGGAAGACACCGCTAAGAAAACACGCATCGGTGGCGGGACAGAATAACAAAAAAAGGCACGCGTGGAACTCCGGTAGGAACATCGTGAGCGGAAAAGGCCGAGGGAAAGTGTTCTTTCCGGTGACCTTAGAATTTTTCCTTCCCAGCCAGACGAATCTAACGAATGCATGGGCGTGAAATATAAGCTGGAAGCACTGCACTGACCGAAAGAGAGGGAGTGAGTGAGAGAGAGAGAGAGAGAGAGAGAGAGGAAGAGAGAGAGCGTGCGTATAGCCAGCATTGCAACATCTGCCAGCAACCACTAACAGACTGACAGGCCGAGCACGCATTTGCGCAACTGTCGCGTCGTCGCTCGGGACACGAAACGACCAATGCATTTCATCGTCGGATATCGATGATAATGATACTTTTAAGCTTTCGAGGAGGTGTCACCCAGATGTTCGTTACTGTCCTCGTCATCGAATTTATCAGAGCTATATCTGAAAGAGACGAAATTTATTTTATTAAACCTATGATTCACTTTTGTTTCTGCGACTTTTCCCTTCATTTTCCGTCTCGCGGCGTCGATGACGCAACACGTCGTAACCGTCGAGTACGAATGTTGTATATTGAAAAATATATTTTCCTCAACCGGCGAGGGAAAACTGCAACGCGTCGCATTGAAACTCGAAACTCGATACAACCCTTCGTTACACTCGCAACGAATTCTGGACACCTACGCGGTCGATCGTACAGGTGAATATAACTCGTTGCCCGTCTGACCGGTACCTTGCGGTAACCGGACTGAATACTTGGGAAAATACGGGGACGCCGAGGAAAAGTTGATTCGCCAAAGGATAAAGGGGAGGTGGAGATGTATGATTCGTAGGGGGAGAATAGATCGCGGTGAGACGCAAAGATGTCTAATGGTGTCACCTGAGATCATAATGGATGGTGGCGAGGGGAATGAAAGCTCATTTTTATCAGCAGGGACGACGTCTTCGCGCGTCTCTCTCGCGGAACAAGAACGCAATAAGGATCATTAAAAGATACGCGCGTTAATCACGAAATTTTTATTCCGAGTACTGTTCGCGTCGTAACGTAACTTCCTACTCGAGCGTTAAGCGGACCTTCACGAAATGTGTTTTTCTTCATTGCAAAACGATCCTTGCACGGTTTAATCCTGACTTACGTTTCCTGTTCCCCTTTCTTCCACCTCCGAATTTTCGTAGTCAAGGACCCCGGGTCTCTTCCACGCATCTTTGAACTTTTCTTCCTTTCCCTTTTTTTTTTGTCTTTTTCCAAAGACTGTCGTCGAAGAAATTAGACCTGTCTCGTGTTTCGACCATGCGAACATCCGGTCTGCTCGAAGAGTTACGCCTCTCTGACCTGCGAAGGACCTGGAGTACTCGAACGAAGAAACGGATAAAAAAAAAGCCACTTGGCTCCAATGGTTGACTTCTGCGCAAAATTACGCAACATTTTGGAGTAAATAATTCAATTTTTTTGCCCACTTTTTACCATTCTAGTCGACGAATTATTTTACGTACGATCATCAATGTTTTATCGCGACTCTAACATTCGACTTGGAAATAATACATATCGTGCGATTTTAATAACTTACTTAATAACTCGATGAGACATACCGACCATGTAATTTCCAAACGAGACGTTCGAAATTACTGAATCGCGCGACCAACGTGGCATCTCACGAGATTCCTCGATTTCTTTCATCCCAGCGGGAAGAAGCTTGCTTTACGATTTTTCGCGTTAAAGCGATGATATTTCACTGCGTCACTGAATAGAGGAGTCTCGTATCGTAAATGTAAAGATCAAGTGAGCCGGATTGTCCCCTTTTGCCTTCACCTCGCAAATTCTTGCTCTAATCTGTGAGTAATTGTCCCGGCACAAAAGGAAAAACGGAGCGAACCTCGGGGACCTGCCCCGGACCTGCCAACGTGCCTTTTCCTTTCAGTGCATTTTTTTTACTTTGGCGATCAGACTTGACACCCACGCCGACGATTAATCTTCAATTATGGCGCCGTTGACAGCCGTACTCGTAACACTTTTATAGCCGCCCTGGAATACGTTCGGTTGACTCTACGGAAATTTATCTGCGCCGGATACAACCGGAGTAGGATTCTGTGCAACGTGTTCCATGCGTTACGTGAATCCTTCCAGGAAGCGATTCGTTCTATTCTACCGTGTTCGGCTCGTAGGTTAGAAAAATACTTTAGCGCGCTGCAAGTGTTTCGTTTAATTGTACGATTATTCTCGAGCGAATACCAGGTGGAGTGCAATTTACACTCGATTTATCAACGATCTTTATTAACACTAGGTTTACGAGCGTTTTTACGAACATTTCTACGAGCACCCGTCAAATTGACAGTTAAACGAAAATACGCATGTTCTTTACAGAATCGATTTATTCAATTTAAGGCTGATCAATTTACGATGCAAAATGATTCAAATTAATGCTATGGTTTTTGGGATATTTCATTTCAAAATTTGAAATCCAGATCATGCACATCTCTGGATCTTCGAAACTCCAAAAATCCGTCAAATTGACGGGTCCCGTAAACCTAGTGTTAATAATATTCTTATGTCACAAATGAATTGTACTATTTTAGTGGAACAAATCTAGATCATGCACATCTCCGGATCTCCAAACTATTTCTAAAGCAGGCAAACGCACGTGATTCCTTGTGAAATAATTTCGCAGTAGAATAGAAATTCTCTAATTATTTCCTGATCAGCGACCCGAATTACACTAGATAAAGTGAAAAAAAGTTTAGAGATCAGAAGATCCAGAGATGCGCATGATCTAGATTTAAGCCCTTTTAGTTAATAAGAGAGCAATACAATTTCTTAATAAACCCGATAAAACTTTTGATGCGAGCATCTATCGCATGGACCATTCGAAATTAATTTCCAATCTCTATCGATGATCGAGTTGAATTACTTACATCTCATAGCCAATTACTCGCAACAAATTGTTCGAACAATTCAAGGGAACCCATCGACATTGATCCTTTACGTTTTCGTTCCTAGTCCTCGGTATCTCGTCGATACCGCCCTTAATCATTTGTTGACGTTGCGCGACAAAAAAAAAAAAAGAACTATCGTCCCCACGGTTAAAGGAAGGGTATTATTTCGTATATTGAAAAAAAAGTCCTCGGGCTGCGGAGGCGATCGGGGGTCACGGGGTGATCGAAGCACTGCGGCGCAGGTATTGGTTCTCGAAGGTGGCGTCATTTGTATCGGACGAAAAATATGTGGCATCCGACGCCGGGGATATTGATGCGCATCAGGAGGGGTTGTCATTGTTGTGCGTGCCACCCCCTCGAAGCGCGTTTACCCGAAGTCTCCGTTTCTCCGCGAGGGGCGAAAAGGAACTGCACTTGATATATTGGAACTTTTGTACCTTCCTCGAACACAGCTTTGCGCAACAGCCGGCACATCCCTTTATGCGCAGCTTCGAGGATGCGAGGTCATTCGCGATCGACGGATAACTCACCTGCCCGTCTCGGTTACTCGAGGAAGTTAACGCGGTATCGGTGGGATCGATGGGACGCGGGTAAATTCGTACGAGACAAACCGCGAATTGTTTTGTGATCGCGGTGCGTGTTATACGTGGTGTCTTCGAACAAGATAGGCCTGGTCCAGCGTTTCTAAAGGTTTTTCTTTTATCAGTGGAATCTTTTTTAATGTATACTTTTAGTGTGGAACACCTACTTTATTTCGATACGTTTAATGCAATATTCCGTATAACGATTGTTTAGAACAAAAATTACAATTATTTCGAATAATAAGAATATTTATTTAATTAAAACATATTTTGTATATATTAAAAATATTAGCCAAAAGTTCTTAAGATAACTTTAATTCTCTTACATGTTTTCAAAAAATCATTTAAGTTTCGCGGCACCCTTGGGTGCTCTTTACTGAACCCCAGGGTTCCGCGGAACACAGTTTAAGAAATTCTTAATTATCGCGTTTCGAACACTGTGTCTAACGGTGTCGGAGAACCGAACGATCAATTGTCTCATTAACTTTTTATGCGGTATCGGAGGGTTGGTTTACAGGAGCTTTTCAAACTCGCCGGACAAGGTATCGATCCAATTTAGGTGAAAAGTCAGAGAAACGATTTGGCCGGACCACCTTGCCGGCTAGCGTGAACAAAATCTGGACACATTTTCTCACAGAAATTCCATTTCTATCTCTTCGATGCGTGTCTCTCGTCTTCGTTATAGTATCGGGTATAGTATCAAGTTTGTAGTAGTCGGTGAAGAGACGTATAGACAATGGGCAAAAGTATTACCGCGTGACTGGTAAAAGCTTCTGGCCACGTGGAAAAAAAAGGGCATGCCGACAACCAGCGGGACTGTAAATCATTTTCTGAGATCATTACGTTTCCTGTCTTTCTTCTTCCGCGTGCCGTTGTATTCTCTTCGGTCGATGCCGGGGCCTCGATGAAACGGGAGGAAGCCACGGCGTTTTTGCGAAAAGCGTTTTAACGCCGACATAAAACGCATCGTTAAGCGGGAGCAAAAGGGACGGCGAGGGGTGGCCGACGAATACGCTCTTCCCCCCCACCCCCCCCCCCAGCCAAAGTTTTACGCACCGCTCACCCACGCGTCTCCTGGACGTTGGCCTAATATTTCCAACGTAAAATGATGGATGTTTGTTGCGGTGGCCGCGTCGGGGCGTCATTATGAGGCGGTTTTTCGCGAGTACGGGGGAAAAGCGTGAAGTCATTCGCGGAGCTCACAGAAGTCGCGTTCGAAATTTTACGGTTAACATATGGCGCGTGCGGTTTTTCCAATATAGAAAATAAATTTAGTTCTCGAGGAATTGGGAGGCACGGTCGGAAGTTCTTGTTCCACGCTGAGAAAATATCTTTCGATTTTAGCTGTGTTTCGTTCTTTCTCCCGAGCCGTGAAACATCGCGAGATTGCATTATTACTATGGCTTTAAATCTAAATCTAGATCATGCACATCTCTGGATCTCCAAACTTTTTTTGTACTCTGTCAAGTGTATTTCGGGTCGCTGATCACGAAATAATTATAGAACTTCTATTGTACTGAAAATTATTTGACGAGGAATTACGTGTGTTTGCCTGCTTTAGAAATAGTTTGGAGATCCGGAGATGTGCATGATCTAGATTTGTTCCATTACTATTCTTATTTTTACACCAAGTTTGTAATATTAACAATTTATGTCACATGATAACTTATACCTTTGGTCGTATCCCCGTGATACATTCGAAGGTATACGAAAGGTACTCTTTTCATCCAACTTTCGGAATCGATTAACGATACATCGGCGCGCCGTTCTAAAGCGAATCGCAAGTCAGCTCCTCGAGTCCCTCGAGTATCGACCGATTCGTCACCAAGGGGCATAGATCGGCGTCGATATTTTTCGAGGATCCAAGGAAGGGATCGCGGCGTATAAAGATTTCGAGAGATCCAACAATGCGCGAGGCGCAGCTGCCTTTAAGATCGCGCGGGTGCGTGCAGATTGAAGTGAGGCGACGTACGTGGCGGGACGGAATAAATAAGAGCGCGTGTCTTCGAGATCCTCGATTGCGTGGGGGGAGGAGGGGGAGAGACATTGTGGCTCGTGGCGGCATTCACATATTCTTACCGGTTTATCGTATACCTTTCCCTAAAACCTAGGAAAAGTTTTCTTCTCGCTTGCCGCCGATACACCGCGGAATTTCAATGTGGGATTATTCCAACTCGGGTGTAACGGTGTAATATTTCGGCCATACGTGACGAGCGATTTAACGCTAGGTTTTACGGTCGTTTCTACGAGCACCCGTCAAATTGACGGGTAAACGAAAATACGCATTTTCTTTGCAGTATCGATTTATTCGATTTAAGTCTGAATTAATTTACTATGCAAAATGGTTCAAATTAATGCTATGGTTTTTGTGATATTTCATTTCAAAATTTGAAATCCAGATCATGCACATCTCTGGATCTTCGAAACTCCAAACTTTTGTTGACTCTATCAAGTGTATTTCGGGTCGCTGATCACGAAATAATTATAGAATTTCTATTCTACTGAAAATTATTTCACAAGGAATCACACGCGTTTGCTTGCTTCAGAAATAGTTTGGAGATCCGGAGATGTGCATGATCTAGATTTGTTCTAAGAACACTCTCGAAAGTTCACCAACGTCGATGATTCTGCGTATGGAAAAATTAACGAGATAGAAGAGCACGTAATAGGCTACGTACACGAGCGGCAAAATTGCGCAACAGTGGCACGCGTAAGGCCCTTCTTTTTCGTCAGTTTGCGCGATTCGTTCGCCTTTGTACGGTGGCCGTAAGAAATTTTTGCGCGCAAAAGCGTTTGTTGGCGAGCGGCCCCTCGAGGATGTCCGTTCGACGTTGAAAAAGGAAAACCTTGAGTAACCAAAGCATATTAATAAAAGGCGCGCCGAAGGAAGCAAAGCGGCGAGAGAAAGAAAAGACTCCGAGGAAGCTCGAGCCAGACGGCTCGAGAGGGTCGTAACCCGGCAATTATATCATCTGTTCGCAACGTGGAAATTCGGTATATACTTACGGTGCATTCCACGCAGGATAATAACTGATTTTCCTCCGTCCCCACCCGGATGACTCTCGACCTGGCTAGTCAGCTAGTCAGTCGGTCAGTCAGGTAGCAAAATACTACCCGTAGAAGCCAATCTACGGATTAGTTTAAAAGTCTTCCGTCTTTCGCATGGAAGGAGTTAGAAACGAGACAGTGGGACGTTTAGGAAGATGGCTCGCGTTGGTACTGGGACGCGCGGCAGGGAACAAAAGGGCCTAAACGCGGCTCATTGTAAACAGCGTATAGGGTTATTCATTTTGCACTAATATCCGTGAAGTGATTTTCCGAACTTTTCCCAGCCTCTCCGGTCGGACGAGAGCGCTGCCTTTCAATGAGAACAGTGTGACGTCGATCGTGCTTAGAACTTCGGCATGAGTTGCGACGAAACGTGCAACAATAACATTGGTACTGTCCGGTAGGAGAGAAAAAGTATTTTCTATACGTACGTTTTGCACGTAAAGGAAAAATGATCGGAGTTATCATATTCGTGGTAGATCAAAATATTTTGCAAAGTAACGCATGAATTATATTAACTAACGAGACATATTAACCACCGCCGTAAATCAAGATGGTTACATTTTTAACGACACGCTGGAAATTTTAGATTCGTATTGGTAATCGTTGACGTTGCAAATCTCAACTCGCGTAGCATTTGTTTATTTTACGAAAGCATTTTACGAATGCACGATCCCGTATTATCGTTTCCTCTCTTCTGACCAACACTTACGTAACCTCTACCTGTTCAACCCTCATTTTTTCAATTTCTTCCCTCTTTGAAATCTTTTTTTCTGGGTTGCCACATCTTTCAGAAACCATTTGTTAGGACGGAGGCCAACTCAAGCGGGTATAATGCGGAACCTACCCAGCTCGCTTCGCGGAAACCACCCCGTTATACGATTCCTTCTCTCATTCAACATCGGCAAGAGGTTTCTCGGTATTTTGCATTCGATCGCAACTAATTTTATCCAACGAGCGCAATATAATACTTTATTCGGTGGAACTAGCGCGTTTCCCATCACCTATTATTATCGCTTATCTTTACGCTGCCGCTTTTTCCAAAAAATCTCCATTATAATTTTACCTTTCCACAAACCGCAATTTTTCGATCGGATAAAGTAAAGCGACATCTCGCGTCTTGCATTGTTTTTTTCTTCATCTCCGATGCATCTCCGGTGCACGGGCATCGTTACACGCGTCCGCATACTCGTTGAACTTATTCGAAGGTAAGAACCCTTTACGCGAAGTGGCAAAGTCATAGCTGTCGTTCGCGCATGAAATCTCTCTGGGCGCATCCTCCAATGAGAAACGAATTTAATCCCACCCCATTCGAGAAGGGACGGGGGGGGACTCTCGAGAGCAGATGCGTGTCCCGGAAAGATTCGAGATTCGAGATATCCCGCCAATTTCTCCTGCGGGTTGTCAATATCTGTAAGGACCGGGACAATGGTTGAGGGGTAGGCAAGGTCTCTAAGATATTCACTCAAGCCGAACAATAACATATTGCAGAACTCGGAAGGTACCAATACAGCGATGAGGCGTCGTCTGTGCGTGCCACGCAGACGCGCGTAGCGTGCTACGAAACCGTCGGGCGTCGGCGTCGGGTGGACGAGAATGCCGAGCGGGGGGTTGTTTTCTTAGGTACCTTCTCTATGTACCTGTTTCCACTCAAATCGTAATTGTCGTGAGTATCGGGAGAAGTATGATGTGAGATACGCTTTCAGTTTTGCGATACGTGTAATTGATTACCCTTTAACGCTACTGTCAACAACCGGGTACCCATTTTAATTTTATGCAAGATTGTAAAAATTGGTTACAATGATATACTACAATAAATAAAACAAACATACTTTCGACAGATTTACAAACATCTATATCGTGCACATTTAAGCGGAAATTCAATAATATATAAACAAATCGTGAAAATAATGTGGTGGGTACCCGGTTGTTGACAGTAGGGTTAACTTGCGATACTTTCTAGAATACTGTGTCAACGTCATCACAAGTTTGCAACATACTAACTAAACGTCCTTGAATATACTTCAAAACAGATTTCCAGTACCAAATACGAAGCAACGCCGACACAACGAAGCGCAGATTCTGTATAAGATAGCGTCGCAAAGTTGGCGTAACAGTTTACAAATTATGCGGCCTCGCAATGGTCAGGGACGCGAGGACGGCCGTAGCGTTTAAACGCATCGAACTCGCAACGTCGGTGCTCCATAAAGCTATTGAAAATGTTGCTCCAGTTTTAGCTAACCTGTAGATTTACGACGTAGATGTGTTAGGGGTCCCTTGGTTCCTGAACCGAACGGAAAGGTCCTTGCGCGAAATTGCACGTCGAGGCTTGTATTCAAAGTACGCCGGTCCCACTCCTGTAAATCACGTCACGAGAATTTACAGCATTGCTCCAGTTTTGGTCACAGAATTAGCTACGGTTACCTTGCCTCGCTCGCCATTGGATTTTCACGGCGCGGTATGTTGGCGCAAAAATATTCATGCAAACAAATACTCTTCGTTATCCCGTGTTCGGATCAAGAGACAAGGTCTAGTCTCGGGCCAAGTACAAGCGAGACTAGACCTTGTTTCTTTTCCGAAAAGAACGAACAGGGGTTCTTATGTGTTTCAAGAATTATTAATTACATTAATCCCGTCGAACTTACGTTGCAACGATTAATAATGGAATTGTATGTACGCGTGAAAATTTCGAAGCGAATATCTCGCGAAGATATTGCAAAGTCTCGCCCCCTCCCCCCCAACCCTTACCCGCCCGAGACGCTCCACGGTAATACAAAGATGAAAGCTGTTTCGCAAGGACAGCGTTGTATACGGTGCGTTTTCTTTTTCGAGGAAGTTGTCGGCAACAGACATCATCCGAATGGTACAGACGCGAAGTAGAAGCCTTCGACGAATCGTTAAGATTGCGTTCTCGACTTTTTCTTCGCCCTTTTATTTTTATGCACGCGGGAGAGTAACGAGGGGCTTGTCAGAGAGTTCGAAGGGGTGAAGGGTGAAAAGGAAAAAAGTGGAGGCAGAAGGAAGACTCTTGCGAAGGAGGAAGCCGAGAGTTTAATGATATTCCTGATTACGGCGGCACGTGGAGAGAGAAAAGAGGGGCTCGTGGACGGGGGGTGGGGGTGGGTGGACGGAGATACTGCTGGGTAGGGGGTAGGGGGTACGGGTGGGGGGCTGAGACTACTCCACCTTGCCGTGCCAACCCCGTACTCATCTGAACCAACCACCCCCAGCCCCCCCCCCCACCCTCCTACTCCGATTCAACCTCCTCGCCCCGTGGTTCTCGCATAAAAAGTATTGATCTGAGCTCCTTCTTGGCCCGTGAGCCCCACGAGCCGAGAGGGTTGAATCCACCCTAACTGCTTGCCCTGCCTTTATATTCATCATCCCTCTAGCGCCCCGAGAGCAGCGGCCCTGTCTTCCGAGGGTGGTCGGTCTTCCTCCCTTTTTTTCTTCTCGCCCACCCTGCGGCTTCCTTCTCGTCACCCCCTTCGACCATCGCGAGAAATCCAAGTTACGTTTCGGGGGTGGAGGGGGGGGGGGGGGGTCAGGGGGGTAAGGCTATTTTTTATACGCTCTTTCGTGGAATGCCAATGAGTTTTTCTTTTCTTTTGCTTTCATCGTTCCTTCGCGGTACGACTGCCATTTGTATATACGATGTATATATGCGCTAGCGATCGCTGATCGTTTCTGTGAACGGGACCAGTGATTCGCTGGGCTATACTCGATCGCGGGTGTGGAACAAAGCTGGTGAATTAAAATAAAAATTATTAAACAAAGGAATGACGGAGGAAACTTAATTTAACCGTGAAAGATTCCTGTTATTTTCTAAATTCCAAAAGGGGTGGCAATACAAACAATAATTAGCATTTAAAAAGGACGGATTTACATATTTTCTTTTAGCGCCCTGTTTAACTTATGCCGGGAACATCAGAGTAGAATCTATTTGTATAACTCAAAGAAGAATCGCTCGTTACTCTATACGTTATTTTCTAAATAAATTTCAACACACTAACGAGGCTCGCGCATACTATTACGCTAACATTTCACATTACCGTGTCGATATATAAATTATAAAGTTTCATAAAGAAGAAAAGAACAATCGAACCGTCGCATAGTGTGTTCCCGCAATCTTCCCACCGCGCAAACATCTCCGAGACCTTTTCTCTGGGCCACTGACAATTATCAACACACTCTTTCCTTTCTAACCAAGGATTACACGACGTACCTATAAGTGGCATTCGACCCTGTACCCTTTTCGGTAAAGATTAACGGGAAACCCTTTTTGCCCGCGAAAGCGCATCGCCCCACCAAATCTGCCGGGCATCCGGTAGGCGCCTATGCTATCTTTCAAAACATCGAAGATCCACTTAAATATTTCCAAAACCCGAATCGTTCAACTGATTCCCGAATCCTTTCCGAAGGGTTCTCATCGCCAGAACTCTGTTGTGACAGGTCATCTTTGTCGTTCGCTCTATCAGATCCTTATTATTTATTTAAATCGTGTCGAACGCATCCGAACGACCATTGTGCGTTTAATGCATTCAACGTGGAACGGACAATTGTGCCTCACGATTTCACCAGATCGTTGAGATTAGTCAGTGGAGGAGTGGAAAAAAAAATGCGTTTCCTAGAATTTCTATTGACGAGAGTTCGCTATATTTCAAATAACTCGTGTCCCGTATTATCGTGAACCCGCGACGAGTATACGTCGGGTTTAGTCGAACGACCGTATACGAAACCGCTCGTGAGTCAATTGTTTTCGTCGTTACACGCCTATCGAAATATTATATTCGCAAATTTCAGAACAATACATCGCCATCCACGGATTCGCAGTAGTAAAGAAACCACGGTACGAAGTACGTGGGCTGGGTCGCGATGGTTTATCGTCTTAGGGTCGTAGCGACGTCGTCGGGAGGAGGGAAAGAGAGAGAGGGAGAGAAAGTGAGAAGAGGGAGAGAGAGTGAGAGAAGGAGAGGGAAATAAGGAAGGAACGCGAAGGGGTGGAAAAAGAACGAGGGTTTCAACGAAAGTAATGTCACCTTTTATTAAAGTTCCGCTGAATGCAAAATGTGTTTCGGGTTGTTTCGACTTTAGGGTCCATTTCTTATTAACTTTTACCGTGCTTCGCGAGTTAGCGCCGAGAAAAGCTTTTTCTATCGCGACTCTTAATTTCTGCACTCACACGCCCACTCCCTGGCTCTCCATAAATTCCGAGAATTGATTAACTTAATTAAGTAAACTTCTCGTTCGAAACGGGATTGAATTTCTCGGGTTGGATTAACCGCGTTCTCCCTACGGCTTCCGCTTTATCGAATATGGACACGGAATCGCAATAGATATTTACTACTACCCAACATCTCCATGGTAAATCTTGAATTCGGTACGGAAGCTTTTTAATCTTCATCTCAATTTTCTTGGCAAGTGTAGCGTTATAAGAGTCAAGCGCGGTACACCTTACACCGGCATCAAGCGTAGCAGGTGAGGCTGTTGCCATTGGACACTGGGGTGGAGAGATGAGAGAAGGGTTGGTTACTATGGTTACGAGGAAGGGTTAGCATTCCGACCCCTTTCTGAATTCCGGGTAGCGAAGGGTTAATGAGATTGGACGAACGGCGTAAAGTTCCCCCTCGTTACATTCTTCTTCTTCTTTTTTTTTTTATTATCCCTAATATGGCCGCCACCAGCGATGGTGTACGCGCCATAAAACTCTTATATACCTACCGATATCATTTATTAAGAAATCCGCGAGCTACGCAATGTACGCAGGAAACGTACGAACTTCCGTTCGTGGCCGTTGACGCGTGCGATATACAATGCGAAAGGAACAAATATAGATCATGCACATATATGAATCTACGGATCTCCAAACTATTTCTAAAGCAAGCAAACGCGTGTGATTCCTTCTGAAATAATTTTTAGTAGAATAGAAATTCTATAATTATTCCGTGATCAGCGAGCCGAAATACACTTGATAGAGAAAAAAAAAAGTTCGGAGATCCGAAGATCTAGAGATGTGCATGATCTATATTTAAGCCATTTTAATTAATGAGAGAGCAATACAATTTCTTAATAAACCCGATTAAACGTTTGATGCGAGCATCTATCGCATGGACCGTTCCAAATTAATTTCTAATTTGTTATTAATTTGTAATCTCTATCGTAGATCCGAAGATCCAGAGATGTGCATGATTTAGATTCAAGCCGTACGAAATTCTACCGTCCTTATCGCAGGAACGATTAAAAACCTTTGTGAAACGGAGTCATTCCCCAACGAATGTGCGTATCTCGCTGGAACGTTACGATCGTAAGCGTAGGCGAAACGCGATTGCCCCCGGCGGGTAGCTCTCTTCGCTCCACGTCCTTTTTACGCGCGGTTCCTTCCGCCCGAAAAAATATTTTCCTACCGGCCGATTCGAATCGTACCTGAGGAGCCCGGTTTTTCTCTTTCCGTTCGGCGAACCTTGCTTACCTCCCTTTTGAAGTTTCGCATACGAATTCTCTGTATACGTATCGTGGTTCCGTGGTGCGACGCCGTCGCGTCGGCCGCGGCGAGCCTGTGTGTGCCTGTGTACGCGTGTACGCGTGGGTGTGCGCTTTAGCGCAGGGAGCATTCTTATTTCCATACAAAGCCGTACGATTTCACTGGCTTCGACCTTTGAAGAACGGGAACGAGGGTTCCCGGCGGCTGGCCCCGCCAGACCGCCCCCGATGCTTCTCGCAGGTTGGCCAAGTGTTGCGATTTTTGAATATTCGAGGAAGGCGATGGGAAAAAATTATGTAAACCGTGGCAACTACCACAATGTGTCGGGAAATGGGATAGGAAAGGGTGGAACGGGAGGCATGTGAAAATCTCGGGAAAGGATCGTCGACCTAATGTGACTATACGGAATCCTTGCACGGCGTGAGTGGAGAATTTCTACCTGTACGAAGTGTGGGAAATGAATGTATTTTCGTAACGCCCGATCGCGTTGGTTATCCAAATTATTTTAATGTGGAAAATGATTTTCGCAAAGGAAGAAGGTTAACGTTAAGAAAATCGAAATATTCGATTTACGTGCGATCGCGTCGGTTATCCAAATTATTTTAATATGGAAAATAATTTTTGCGACGGAAGAAGGTTGACGTTAAGAAAATCTAAATATTCAATTTACGCGCGATCTTATGAGAAGTTAATTATTTGAGAAAATCCGGCCAACTAAAACGATTATCGGGCACAAATTATACATTGTATTTCAAAATTAATCCAATTTATTCCCGGTTTTTCATATTTCACGACTCTTCTGTGCGGCTCCTTTACCCTCATGGCGATGAGAATACGTATCCTTTGTCGAGGCCACGATATAAAATCGGGTGAAAGGATTTACGTATGCGGGTTCCTAAATTACGTAACGAGAATACGAACGATCTCACGGGGATTAAGAGTTGATATGGCAAAAACGCGTTATAAAATAATCTATAATTCGTGCAACGCGTCATCGGTTTAGGATCTTAGTAAAATTTCCAGCGATCTATGCAGATCGATTACCGCTGCCGTTTAACGATTATTAATGCCTCTCGAGTCGAAGGAAAATCGAGGCTATTTTGTTAACTTCTTCGTTCGTCCAATCTTTGAGAGTGGCCGGAGAAGAGTTCCGTCTCTTGACATTCCACAGGACACGCTTCTGGCAAAAAGAAAAAGAAAAAAAAAGAAGCTGGAAGGCTCCAAGGGCGTGGCGAGTATTTAGCGAGGGACTCGTCGGCGTCCACGGGAATGTCCTTCTCGGGCAGAATGCGATGTTAACGCCTCTGGATTCCATTTTCATGTAACAAAGACCAACTGCCGGCCGGAATTGTTCCACTCTTCCGGCCGGACGTGCATTCGTTCTTCTACCGAGATCTGGTTTTTCTCCACTTTCGGGTATTCTCGTCTCGACGAGATGGTCAGTCCACCGATCAATCGAGAATTGTAAGACCACGAGGGGGACGTCCGAGGGAAAAGAGTAAGTAAACGAACCGCGCCTCGAACGGTCCCAGTTACGACGGTAGCTTTGCGATGTTCCATTATGAAATCGAGAAATAATGTTTCTTAAAAGGATTCCAAGTTTAAAAGGCGGCTCCTCTATTACGGAAGTCGGTAATATGCAGAACTAAGATCGATAGGAATTCGTGAAAGGGATTGTTAACAATTCGTAAAGGTAGGTAATGTTAACGGGTGACATGACTCTCTTCCCTAAAGGCTCGTAAAATTCTCGTTTGTTAACAATGCGAGTCGTTTAAAACGAACAAGTATTCGGAGAATCGAATACACGGTACCCGAAAGGGTTGTACGATTGGCATTTTATGATTTTGACCGCCGTTGACCAGGCCCGGCTCACGGATACGTGCTACGAGACTCCAATACTTTGTATTTATAAACGATTGAATATTTACGTTTTTTTTTATCCCACCCTGGCTAAAGAAAACTTTCTAATCCGAGTCATGGCTCGATAATGATATTTACGGCTGCTATCTGCTTCGATATCTGATCTGACACGGAATTCAATATTTCTGGAAAAGAAAGCAAGATTTTCCTGGTATTCGTCAAATTTCTGACATGTGTGTGCTCGTTATTGAGAAATCAATTACTTTCTCCTATATCTTACCCATCACGGCTACATTCCATCATGGCGCGACGTCATATTTTTATTATCGCCCCAGTTCGTAAACACATTACAGGTTTCTCACATTAGATGGTAGAGAGAAGAGAGAGTCGGCGAGGGGGGAGGGGGAGAAACGGAAAAGCCGCGAAAACCGAAGAACAGTAGTTCCGTGCAAAGAAACTCAAACACGCAGGAGTTTTCCTTCGCGCATCTGTCTTCCCTGGCAATTCGACCCTCTCGATCATCCATTAAGAAAATCTCTCAACGATGCGCGGAGATTCCTTTCCCGTCGTAACCGAACGTCGAACGCCGCCGAGTCGACGGTAAAGACGACATGGCAGAGAAAATATGACGAGGCGACGAAATTGGTAGGAGATATTCGGCCGAGGTAACGTTGTGGCAAGAGTATCGGGTATTACGGAGTCTTGCCGTTGGTCCGTGATAATACGTGCCACTCACTTATTTGCTTTGCTCTTGTCTCTCCATCTCGACCGTTGTTTGCTTCATCAATGGAGAGATCTTATCTAGAAATAACGAAAGTATCGTCGTTATAGAAATAAATTATTGTACGATGTGGCGGCGCAGCTATTACGGTCCTTTGTGAGGTTCGTTTAGTGGATTTTTTTGGTATCCAGTTCCTGATATAAATAAGAACAGTGATACTACGGACGATAAAACAGCTGAGAACACGAGAGCGATATTTATGTTCTATTCTTTTTGTTTTTCATATTTATGTTACGGGTAATATAAATAATTGGGCATTATTTATAATGCCCAATGCCAACCTATAGCACTGTATAGCAATGCCTTTGGGCACTTTTTAAATTTCACGGGTATTATAAATAATGCCCAATTATTTACAGTGCCCGTAACATTTATACGATTGCTGAAACGTTGCTCCGTACGTCGATTCAATCGACACACAGTCATTATTTGTTTCGCGTCCTGATGTATAAATAATTATTGTTTTAATATTTATCGCGGAAGCTTGGACGCTCGCTCTCGTCGCCGGAAACGCATTATAATTCCGAGATCGACACGATTTCAGTTTTTGGGGTGCGAAACTTCGTGCGACCGTGGCCCGTCCCACCGGCAATCCTGACGAAGTTATGTAAAACGAAAATGTCCGGGGATCGAGCCCCACCTTCTCCGCACCATTGAGGTCCAACAATGAAGTTTTCTGCATAATACGGTGGAGCGAACGGAGGACCAAGATTTGACGAGCACGGATGGAAAAAGGGGGTCGCACATATGCCGCGGTCTCAATACCCGTTTACTCAATACACCCCGAAACGTTCGATGGGTTTTGGGGGTAGTCAAATCAAAATCATCGATGCGTTTGGCGTGGCCGCGCCATGTCTGTGTGAATTTTTCGTCGGAACCGCGTCAACGTAGATGAGCGAATTTTTGAGTCTCTTGAATCATATCGCCGTCGCATCAAGACGATGTACGAGTACAAGTACGAGAGAAACAGACCTTTAACTTTGCGACCATTGTACGAAACTAATTCCATCTTAATGCCAATGAGATCATATTTAAATATTTACGTTCTGTTTACGTTACGAGCGTGGGTTCGAAAACCCGTCTCGTTTGTAACCACGCGGATCGTTACGTTGTTTTCCCTGTCCTAAAAAATTACATAACCGCGTTAGTCCTTTCTCGCTCGCGAACGAGTAAGCGTAAACGCGCGAATGGCGATCAAGAGGCGAAGGAAGATAAAAAAAAGGGCATGTACTGCCTGTTGCTACCAGCGGCGCTCGCGGTGCGATGAAAACGACGAGACAAGACCGTCGCGTCGGAGAAACAAGCGTAGGGGTGAGAAGATGTTTACGAGAGCGTAGTTTTGTTCCTCGGGGTGGTAGTTTATCACGAATGGTTGGTTTTCTGAGAACTGTTACGAACGTGGCCGCGAGCGTACGTTTTATTTTCCTTTCCTATTTCCAATGTTCCTTCCTATTTGTACTAGAATTTTGAAACCTATTCACCACTTACAAATTTCGCTAATTGTAAATAAGTAAATTCATTTGCTTAAAATTGTGTTCTTTGATATTTGCGATTATCGACGAATAAAGTACGACCATCCGTTTGACGATGCGTTCGATGGCAGACATTTCATCGAACGTTTCATCGTCGGCGGCACGATACTTTGGTTAATGATTCCAGGAACTATTAACTTCTTTCTTCTGACAGATCGGCGCTCTCAGTTCTACCAGACACTGGTAATGAACTTAGCACGCGTAAAACTATTAAAGAGTTTTTCCTTTTTGCCACCGAGTATTCCGGAGGCCCACCCACGCGGACGAATACGTATAAATCAGTCGAGCGCATATGATTTCTGTGGGAGGAGTACACATCTGCTCAAAAAACTTCCTTTTTCTTCGAGTAACTGTCGCCAAAGAGACCTTATTACGGCCCTCCGCCTAGTTAACATGATTTATAGTTTCACTTACGCCGCCGGCGGGTATATTCGTGGATACTAATTCATATTTTAACGAGACAAATCGGTAAGTACCGACGCGTTAACATATCGTTAATAACGTACTTTCGTGCATTCGAATTACGCACCACGTAACGTAATTCTCGTTAGCGTAAACCTCTCGCGATAAAATGTCAAATATGAAGAAGGGCGAGAACAGTTATCGAAGAAAAAAAAAAAAAAATGCAGATGTTCGGAATATCCGTGGCACTCGGTTGGCACGCGTTAAAGAAAAAAAACGGGCTGCCCCGCGGAAAAGGCACTGAGGAAAATTTAAATCGACTTAACTGAGATTTCGTTTTTTTGCCGAAAGGCCAAGCAGATGCGATGCTGACCACGCTCCGATGAGCATCTTACTCGCATTCACGGTGGACACGTGCTGTTTTGGATTAATTTTTTTCTACCTTCCTTATACACCGTAGAAAAATGGCAGACGTCCTCCAGGATTCGAGGGAAGTCACGCGACGCTTTTTATCGTACGAATAACGCGCGAAAAAACTAGGTGAAATTCGTACACGTTTCCCCCACTTTTACGCAAGCGAAATTATAAACAAACGAGAGGACACAGCGTGATCATTAGACTGCGGATGTTTATACAAAATGCATTATTTTCTGCCGTATTTTATGCAGTTAATGAATGATTTAATGCATTATTTCATTTTCTTTCATTCGTACAATATATTATACGTATATTTCACGCATATTGATCGCATTTGTTTCCCAAATCCGTTTAAAGTCAGTATAAAAATAATGCAGTTTGCATAAACATCCACAGTCTAGTGATCATTGATTAAATCAAATTGCTCCGCCTTGCGGTTAAAATAAATTAAGACCACAACTTTACTCGTAACAAAATTTATTTCCATCATCTGAAAAGAATATTTCGTAAGAGTTACAAAGATATATTCAACGTAACGGGATGTTCCGTATTAATTGGTACTTCCTCCGCCGAACGAGCGAAGTTCGGAGCTGATCAAGTTTCTCCGCGATGACATCGTCTCATCGCCGACCCTCTCGCATCCCTTACGAGGGGGCTAATGAAAGAATAAATACTTGATGCCGGTGGACCTAATTACATCGCGGCTGTTGAGTCGAAACGAAAGTAACTACGAGAGATGAATCACAAAAGTGAAGCGGGAGAGAAATTTGGGAAAGAGAGCGCGAGAGGGAAGGAGAGGATGTTGATTCTCACACTTTAGGAGGGATCTAAAAAGGTTCCAGCGTTTCGCCGGTGAATAATTGATAAAGGTTTCGCGCGTGGCTTTAACCATAAAAGCGTTCGAGCTCTCCATTTTCTTCCCATAAAGAACGTCGACGCGTCTCGGGAACGCAAAGCTTCGCGAATTTCGCCATTGACCCGTTAAAAGAATAATAAGTTTCACGATTAAGGTGTTAATCGAGGAAAAAATAATCTACCTGCTTAGAAACGCTGCTGACGGTCGATTCCGCGGAAAAGCGGATGCTCTTTCCATAAGAAGCGTTCGCGCTTTCCATTCTCCTCCCATAAAGAACGTCGTTGCGTTTCGGGAATACAAAATTTCGCCATTGACCCGTCAAAATAAATAAATAAGTTTGTCGATTAAGGTGTTAATTAAGAGAGAAATAATCCACCCATTCCAGGAACGTAACACCGGACGCACCGTTCCCGCGTATAAGAGAGGCTCTCGTTCCTTTGACTCCGCGCGAGAACTAATTTCCAGGTTCTCCACTCGGTTTCTGCGGTATGATCAAAAGGAATATTAGATTTTCGTCGACGGCTCAAAGGCCGAGAGCAATGGCCGCCAGAGGCACACACAGAGCCGCAAACGCACACCCTTCATCGTTCCACCATAATTTCCGAGAATGAGATAAGCTACATCTCCCTGAACCCCTCGGACGATGGTTACGGGGGTTGCAACCCTCTCCCTGACGCAACCCCCTTGGTTCTTTGCCGCTGGGGTTGTATCTGGGAAGCTTTCGTGCAACTGACCAATGCGCCATTGGCTGGCCGTACTAATCAATAAATCGTTCTTTGCAGCGACCAAGCCAACGCGCGTTTAGACACCCTTCGTTCCGAGAGCGTCCTTCCGGTTCACCATTATCGCGAATGGGGGACGGGGAGTACGCGCGCCATTCTATTTTACGCTATGTTGATTTCGCTATTTCTTTATCCTTGAACGTCCGTTCGTTTCGCGCGCCTCTGATAACCGCGAGCTTAAGCCGAGCGGGGACGAAGAGTTACGCTTTCCCGTGGAAACGTTTTTTTTTTTTTTTGGAGTAAAGAACTTTTTATTCTCCAAATGATAATCACTCTTTACGATGTAAGACACAGATTTTTATTTAAACTAGTTCGCGCCACGTGTTGCTTCAAAGGTCGTTACAATAGAAGTAGGAAGTAAGTACAAGCGACGAGAGAACAGTTAAGCAGAGGTCGCGCCGTCAAAACATATTTCCGATGTGGCGCCTTAATTCAAAATATTTAATCCTTCAGTAGGTCTCGACATGGCGATTAGAATATATTCTGTAACGTGCTCTAACGCGTTTAATTACGTTTACCAATTCCCACCTACGCGTGAAGGACACGATCGAGATGAATAGATAACTTTCGGTTGAAACTGCCGTCAGTCGTGGGCGGATAGATAAGGAGCGAATCGAAAATGTTTACGGACGAGAGAAAATATTCGACTCCGGTGGAGGCATATCGTACCTTTTTTTTCCCATCGTTTCTTCCGTCTTTGCGAAAACCTCGCGACCATTGATCGATGGTGATGGAGATGCGAATAAACAAAAGTTCTCGGCAGGAAGAGGGTGGCGGGCATCATCAGTCATCGGGTTTTGTCATGTGTGCGTCTGATGCCGACAGTATATGTACGGTACATCCTTCGGATCGTGGCTTCCTCGAAGCCGCGATGGAGGGTAACGCGAAGGATCTACTTTATGCCGCAGGAATCCAAGGATAAAGTGGACGTACGACGAGTACGAAACTTTTCCTCGTCTCTTTATTACGATTGTCGCGAATCTTTTCCGTCTGTTTTTTTTAGCAATCATCGATGTTTAAATTGAAACCTCTGAAAGTCAGAGCAGAACGACAACTCGCGGTTACGTTACGTGAGATCCTTAAAAAACGATATCAAAATCCTTTACGCTCGAAGATCGCGACGATCGAGGATACGCGACGCGGGTGTAAGATTTTTCAAGAGCACGGCTTTTCGCGTGGCCCCGTAAAGGGAAGAAAACATAAGGGATGATTTCACTGCCTATCCTCTCTCACACAGTTGCACGTGAGCTCGGTTTGCACAATCGGCTGCGTTTTCCTGGAAAGTGGAGGGTCAACAATAGACTCCTGGCTGTATCCTGCCAGGTAAGGCCATTTTTGAATACGCATAACGATCGTTCATTGTGATCCCGGGGTACGGTCCTACGGCGCTCCTTTTGAGGCTTCGAGAAAATTGCGGGAACATTACGTGATTCGAACGTTTCTGCGATCGTTCCTGGCGAAGAGAAAAAGAAAACATCATCGAAGGAGTAACCGTAGAATTCGTAAAGTATGTAGCCGTTACTTTCTCGCGATCCGAGGGAGTTCTTAATGTACACGGAAGTGCCTTTCTTCCATCGAAATGTTACCGGCAATGTAAATAATTGGGCATTATTTTTAATTATTCGATATGTCACATTTGGCGTTGTAGGCCTCGGAGGTAGGAGTTAATTCACTCTCAATGTTTCTTAGTCAACGTTTCGATCCTGATCAGCATTCTCTTCAGAACATAGCTTCTTATTATTAGGATATACACATTAGCAATTGTTTGCAAACATATTTTATACAGTGTATATAATGAATCGGAGGCTTATGTATGGCTTACCTTACTAGTAATTAAACATAACTATATTTGAATGCAATTTAAAAAAGTGCCCAAAGGGATATTCAAGCCAGGATCGTGTTGGCGTGTTATACAGTGTTCGGGCATTATAAATAATGCACGAAATTTTTCCCACAGATTCGTCGCACGATCGTTATACAAAATTATCGCACTCGCGAGCTATCGAGAGTTCAATTAATTACCCATAGCTTAATAATAGCGAACGATCCGAGACGAAAGAGAGTAACGTTAAGTTGCCAGGCGTCGAGAATAGCTTCGAGCGAAGCAGTAATCCCTCGTTGTAAGTAAATTTCTCTTTTCCTGTGTTTTTTTTTCTTTTTTTTTCGCCGGTCCTCCCGCTTCCCTCTGGGCATTACACGTTGTTCTACCGAGTCGAAGTTTGTTCCGGCAACTTAAGAAGACATCTAGAAACGCTCTCAGGACTGCGGAGGATGAGATAGGGTCCGGTTGCCCTGGATACGAAGTCGAATCCTCTTTCGCCGTTTACTTACCCGTTTACTTCCTGCCGAATATGAAAACTCTCGGTATTATTGATACGTAGCTGGACGCTAATTCGTCCCGCTCCAACGTAACTGTAATAGATTATTTATTTATTTTTTTTTCAATTTTCCCTTTTCGAAATCGAACCCGACGCCTTGCGATGCGAGGAAAAGAGCCTGCTCCTTCTTGCAAGATTGCAATCCTTTTTCGCGTAACGATGTTCATTTAACAAGGGAGAACCAGAGGCCATTTTCATTATTTTCTCTACGAGCGTTTCGAGGTTTTACGAAAAGCTTACGTCTTCGGGAGTTACTTCAAAGACGGACGCCGGAGTTTTTACTCGATGAACTTTACGCCAGAGGGCAACCGGTCGTGTATGTTATATCAGAAGTGCATTAGCCGCTTTAGAATCGAATGAAACGAACGAGAGTACGTATCGTTTCTTTCCCGCGTCAGCGTTGAATTCGAACGTGAAATCTTTTTTCACGCTGTAATTCACTTGCGTTCGATTTATCATAAGAAAATTATAATTACGACCCATTGGCATTGATTGTATAATTCGTATCACGGGAAACGCGCGAGTTTCGTAAATCGAATAAAAGCAAGATCGAAGCCCGTGTCCTACTTATGCCGAGCTGTCCGAATATCGTGTAACGTAAATCGCGATAGCGATCGTAATAAGTAGTTAAAAGCACTTTTAAGGATTGCACTGAGCTTAGATCGTGTTACCTTTGTTGGAAAGTCACCGGTGTTAGAAATGACCTACTTAATTGTAGGAAAAGTCACTGTTAGAGGTCGTTGCCAATGTTCGTTAAGGAGTGATATTCCGCAGATATATTTCAAACATAAGTACCAATCGTTCGGTTAAATATTATTTGCGCAATCGCTATATCGCATTAACAATTTCAAAAGTCCAAGAATATATTTTTTTTCAAGACTACGGTGACGTTTTACCATGCGACTCTTTTTTTACCTTATCCGGATCGTATTTCTTACGCCCTTTGGATTAAAACATCGCCGTGGCGCTTTCATTGGGATAGAATAATTAAAAATCTTCATTAAGATAACGTCGTAGAAATTAAAAATAAATTACGAGCTCACCTTTCTGAAAACAAGGGTGAGAGTAACGATTCCTCGGTCCCTCCGCCAAATATAATTATATCGCTGAGCACGGAACGCTTCTCCTTAAGAGGGAGGGCGGAATGAACTTGATAGAACTTTAATGAAAAAATAACAAAGATAATTACAACGGTGTAACTACAGAGGTAAACAGTCACACCCCGGCGGGTGACAATCTAATGCTACAGCGCTGTGAGCTTTTTTAAGTACTCGACGTTCCCTCTATAAATGTACGCTTCCGACGCCACTCGCGACCTCATTATATTATAACATTGTTTAAAATTCTATGCAATCTCTGGGCGGAGGAGTATACGCGAGGTGTCAAGCCCACGATCCGCAAAACTGAACAAAATTTATTTAATCGTTGCGTTAAATTCGACAAAGGTTCCGGAGTAGTACGAAACGATTAATTACGTTTTTTTCTAATCTCGCGAATTACTCCGACTCGAAATCCTTCCCATAAATTCACAGAGAATTCGGAGCACCCCGCAAATCGGGCGCCATCATTTTTCAATATCAATTCCTTTAGAGAGGAGTCCGTACACGCGGCGACGTTTAACGTTAAATGTTAAAACGTGTAACTTCCGATTAATCCGAGATTAGAAAAATTTGTACCTGATACGATTTCACGAGTTTCCCTCGAGCCTCGCATCTGCCCGATTTTCGCTCTGATTCACTTTTCAAAGCGCATACCTAATCGGTCATCCCGTAACCGTGGTCCACTCGGTCAGTGGGCAACGCAGCTATTCTTCTATCTCCGGCATGGCGGTCAACTTCGAAATTTTTCATTGGCCGCGCTACCCCCTCCTTTGTACCCGATTTGGGTGTGTGTGTGTGCGACTGCAGAGGTCAAGGGTTTAACAGCTGCAAGAGGGAAAAAGCTTTTACACCGAGCTAACCGGCCATGGGCTATTGCAAAGGAGTGGCGGAGACGACTGAGAAGCAACCCCTGTGCGAGCGTATAAACGGGGGTGAGTTACGCGAAGGGTAACGCATCGCGGGGTTATTGTACCTGCAATGGCGGAGCCATTCGTCCGCCATTTCAATTGTCCGGACATGTCGGACCCCGAGATCATTTATTTCTGAGTTTAATGACGCGAGTAGGTTTCCCCTATACGAATCGTGCGACGCTGATAATTGACTTTATTATCATACTTAATGATAGGTGGAAAATGAATGTCGCGTAGCAGCCTTACGGGAGACTGCGATTATTATTCATTCCACTCGCATCGAGC
The DNA here is from genome assembly GCA_933228935.1 of Pemphredon lugubris. Classification (NCBI taxonomy): domain Eukaryota; kingdom Metazoa; phylum Arthropoda; class Insecta; order Hymenoptera; family Crabronidae; genus Pemphredon; species Pemphredon lugubris. Next base: position 23,292,420 of record OW121817.1, on the reverse strand, counting down.
GTGTTCCCTCGCGTCCAACGCGAACTATATCGCAAGAATCGTCGTAACCTCGATATTATTTTCGCTAGACGTTGAATTAAAAACGTTAGTCGGGATCGACGGTGAAACGGGCTGAGGATTCTCAAAAATCTCAAAGATAAACGCTCTGCCTCGTTTCACCGTCGCGCTGGTAATTAGTAACGATAATCATTTCCGATTTTCTACGATGTTCGCACCCTCGTCTTTTATTTTCACTTGGCCTTCAATCTCGGTGAGTAAAAAAAGAACTCTCCCCTCGGAGGCGGCGCGACGACAAGCGGGGTATCGCGGTGAAAATACCGAGAACGGCTGCGTTAGCGCGGCCAGCAATTGTTTCCCCCGTGGCATCCACGCGACATCAATCCGACAAAAGCCACGAGAAACATCCCTCTCGATTTTTTTCGCCCCCTCTTGGCGCGCTTATTCTACATATTTTTAACCGACTCTTTTTTTTTTTTTTCCTCGTCGACTTCCACTTTTACTTTCAGCAGCACGCGTCGGTTTCGACAAACACGGAAACCTCGACGGAAGAGCGTTTGGACAAAAAGATCGTCGGGTTTTCGTCGGCGGAGTAAAAATAAACGCGTACGAACCGTCGAGCGTCGAATCGTCCCGCGAACGAATCGAAAACGAACGAGCGCGAACGATTGTTCGTCGAGCCGATTCCTCTATCGCACGCGCGCCGGGGCATTGAGATAAAACGTTATCTAGCGGGGATCCTCGATTGACCGAGCCAACGACGAATTAGTTTCATTAATTTATCGAGAAGCTGATAGAATTCCTGGCTATCAAAAGTTTCGCCGTATCGCAGCGATAGTTTTATCTCCGCGCGCCCAACGGGGAAAAGTAACGTCCCCGCGGGGAAGTGTGGGAAATTGATTTCCTTGGCGTTAACGGCGGAGCACATTTAAATGTGTGGATCTTGGATGGTGGTTGGGGTCTCTACATTGACCACTTGATCCCTCGGCTACCGGACATCCGCCTACATCGCGTCATAGTAATTTCGGAGGGTGAGTATTCAGCCCCGAAGCGAGAGTGGAGTCGAATTACTTGGATCGCCCTTTTCTCTCGAGATTTTGGGTACAGTTTCCGTGCTTTTTCGAGGAAAAGTCGTGAGAAATTTGCCTCGAAGGGAATACCTCGGCGATCGAATTTTTAATATCCGAATATCGAGGGATATAAAGTTGTTCTCGATTGAACTTTGACGACGTAGGAAGCTGGAAACGTATTCGAGAGTTAACTTCCGCCCATGACGAGCGTTTTTTCTCTCGGTCATGTCCGTTTTCAATTCCATCCAGGAAGTCCATCGCCTCGGAGGAATGATTGACGATCGAAGGGTTGGTCCTCGCGACACTTGTGGTCCGAGACGCACACACCCCGACACATGAGATTCTGCTCCTTCCACGCAACCACCTGCGTTACGAAAATAGAACAAAGTCGCATGGGGTAGCGAGTAACCGTGAGTTCCGTTCGCGCTAAACAACGTTTCCAGCGAAAACCACCGATCATCGATCCGATGAATCTTATAACCGAAGATAATATTTCTAGCTCCGGAAAATGATGAAAAAAGTAAACTTAAAAAAATTAAAAAATAATATCTGTGCGGCATTAGTACCGCACTTTTTGAAAAACGCGATAACTTTCTGGAATCTCGGTATACTTCCTTGGGGCGCACAGTACCTTTAAGTTATTCGTTAAGACACAAAATGGCGCAAGTTTCAGTTTGTTTGATCAGAATTCTTTTTTTTGAATTTACGTGATTAGGATTATCGAAATAAATTTTACAATCATTTTATAGGTTCTATTATAGGGCTTAAATCTAGATCATTGACATCTCTCGATCTTCGGATCTCCAAACTTTTGTTTTACTCTATCAAGTGTATCTCGGGTCTCTGATAACGAAATAATTATAGAATTTCTATTCTACTCAAAAATATTTTACAAGGAATCAGTTGTGTTTGCTTGCTTTAGAAAGAGTTTGGAGATCCGGAAAATTCGGAGATGTACCCGATCTAGATTTGTTCCTATTATAGTGCATACCATCGATTAAAAAACAATAAAAAATACATACTATTAAAAATGCGGCAATAATGCCTCCGGACGCGTTACTATGTAATTTTTAAGGGCGCGCACAGGGTTAACTGGCGCGCCCGATCATTAGCGAGCGAACTAGCGATATTACGGTCAGCGTGGAGTTTAACGGGAACGAACCAAAGTGCACGCGAAACCCGAGGAAGCGGCAGCGCTCGCCGACAAAATCCCATTTTACACTCCAGTATCGTCACGACAAAGGGGTTTCTCCGCATCGCGGTGGGCCGCAAAAATTACACCGAGCGGAATGGCTACCTCGCGTCGGTGTCGGGCTTGTTGTCATTAGACGGGTATTACGGTGACAGTAAGAAGCATTAAGGACAGCGACACAATCCCTTCTCCATTGGCTACTGGAGCGTGGACGCGGGACATTAGATTTTCACTGAGGGCTCGAAGGCGTGGGCGCGGGAAGTGGAGAGCGCTGCTGCCCGGACTTTTCCTCCCTCGAGGATATTCTTGTTTTTGGTGAAACATGGCGAGGCCTCGAAAGCAAGACGAGGCCCCTCTTACCGCTGGGCGTACTTATTGTTCTTCCATTATTGACAGCAACCCAGGCGTGTACTCCTTACACCTAATCCTTTAATCTTCTGGAAATGGAGCTGTTTGTAGCAAACAGATCGTAAGGCCGTTATTGTCCACTTTCTCGTAACGGATGTAAAAGACCTGCTCGGACTAAGACACCCGGTCCTTCGTCGGGATCTCTTTTGGTACGGGCGCTGTCGATGTCGTCCCCGGTGAACGTCGAAGAGGTTGTTCTTTCTCTCTCAGAGTACCAACAAAATTAGAAGAACGACGGAAATCGTTTGTCGAAGAATTGACCGGTGTTATCTCGCCGGTTACTTATTAACTTTGGATATTGTCATTTCCGTATTGGGTAATAATTAACGCGGTGAGTGGTTAATATAATTTCTGACGGAGCGATTTTAGAAATTTATGAACTTTCGTGGTTTATCACGGCCGTTCTGGTTACTTCTATTTCCCGCGTCGCGACTGCTTATCTTTATGGCCGTCAGGTGTGATAAAAAAGTATACTTTAATTCGTACATTCGTGGATAATAAATAATACGCGCGCGTCATGGAACTTTTTTTTCTCACCAATGTACATGGGAGTCTCAACGTATTTCGCGTTGCGCTCAGATTTGAGTTTCTCGGAACTGTCAAAGCCCTTTTACGTAAGCCCGGGGACCAGAAGAAGAAACGCGGTACGGGTAAAAATTGCAGATACCCAATCGAGATAAACGAACCGTACGCATTGTGGGCGGAAGGAGTTTTCTCGACTTACCCAAAGGGAGCAATCGCCATTGTTACGTCATGGATTCGAGTTTCCGCGAGTCCAGAAGACACCGATTGGCCATCGATTGCTACCGATTTTAAAAAAAAGTAAGACGAGAAGGGTCGCCGAACCGTCAGGTACGCGTAGTGTTCTGGTTTTCTCGAAAAATTTCGTAACCACCTGGCCGAAGCTAGATCGCGATACGCATCGTCCGTCGAACCACGTCTTCGAGGAACCGAAACGTCCAAAGGAAAGAGAAAAAAAAAAAGTTCCGAGGGCCTCAAACTGGTTTCAGTGTTAAAAACGTAGATACGGATGTCGGAAAAGTATTCTGCAGTCTTATGCAACCCTACCTACAGTTCCAACGTAACGCGATACGCGTCGAAAATGCGCGTAACGTTACCGCGTGCGAACCACAATGAGGGAGGAAAAGCAGAAATATGGTGCAACCAATTTGAATTGAACCGGTACATCGCGTCCCTTCGTGCGTGTTTTTTTTCCACCGTTTCCCTGGAAAGCCCAGTTTTTATCAGCGAAAAAAAAAAATCTCCAATACCGAGCCACACCCTTGACGTTGATTACGTTTGACAGCTTCCGCGTACGTTTCCTCGCGTATTCTTTTTTTTTTATTAGACTCGCACGAAACACTCGTCAAATTCGCTCGAATTTTTTCTAACTCGTTTGTCGCGGATAAAAAAAAAAAGATTGATTCTTTAAAAATGAAGGACTTTCGCGTAGAAGCTGTCCGCTGGTTTACGATTTCCATTCGTCCCCTGTGAGCGTGTGGAATTAATTAATAAAACCAAGGGTACGATTAGAATTCATTTAGGTCGGTTTAAGTGTACGTACGGTCTCAACGTGCAGGTGTATTACGCGACTCGTCGACGAAGTTTTAACAATATCGTCGGGGGAATCGACTCCTATTTTCTCGTCAAAATTATAACCCTGAAAGACCGATCGAATTGGTCGAGAAGAGAGTCGAAAAGTCGTTACCGAGAGTGGTTTCGCAAATTATCGTGGCCGCGTAATCATCGGCAGGCATATGGCGCGCGTGCCTCGGAAGCGTGTCGAAGACTAGTGGCGTGTGCCATAGATCGCGTAAGGCGCCTCAGAATGTTGCGCGATGCGTGAATGATAGAAGCTGAAAGAAAAATACCTAATTCGTAACCTATGGGGTCTTCCTCCCGCGGACGGATAAAAATATCGATTTTTGTTATTGCATTTTTATAGAGTATAACATCTATGGTCAACTTAAGATCAACATTGCAAAAATTTGGTTGTAAGGTTACCACGGTGCGCGCGTACAACTGTGTAAAGTTTTCATCGTGTCGTCAATTTTAAAAAAATGACAGAAATGGAAAGAACTCGTCACACAAAAATTGCCCAACAGTGTATACCAGTTCCTTAACGTGGCAATCTTTTCTTCAATTTCTGTGAACGATGGAAACTGAAGAACCTCGTCTCTCAACTTGTTATTCATAACCGAGAAATCTGAGGAAATTTCTGACTCGTGATTTAATATCTATTGTGAAAAACATTGCCGAACGATAGGATCCCTGCTACTGTCCCGTCTTTGGAATCCTTTCGTCAGTTTCCATGACTCGCTGTTTCCTAACGCGAATACAATGCCCAACGACGTTCCAATGTAAAAATACGAGAAACCGTGAGGGGTGTTTTTTTTTTTTTGTATACTCGTGTTTGCACGGGATTCATTGTGCATTGGATTAACGGAAACGAACGATCGCCGTTGACGGGGGACCGTATAGTGCGCGATCGCGAAAGAAAAGTAAAGTACAGTCGGTTGACTAAACGCATTGGACACTCGACGAGATAAACGGCTATTTATTTGTGCCTAAAGGGAAAGAAGAAAGTCCAAGCCTTCTCCTTCGCGTGTCCAAACATCGGCATTATGCGCCGTAGGAAGGACGAGTGCCGGCGAAGCGTGAGGTGATTCGAGTCTCGGTTAGTTTTCCCATTTCCCTTGGAAAATCACTACTCGTTGCCCACGGTTCCTAAAGCCCTGCTCTCGACTCCTCGCGACTATCCTTTCGTATCCCCTCGGCAAACGTGGAAGGTGGTCGGACTCGCGCGATCAAATGAAATTACCGGTTGATCCGTCGGCCGGCGACATCAATGGGATTTCGGAGGAGATATCTGCAAGCTCGTCTTATTCCAATTCGATTTACTCACTATAGCGACGCGCTTCTTCGAAGCATGTCCGACTTCGCAAAGATCACGAAATAGGCTTCGATCTTTACTAGCCCAGCAAACAGTTGTCGTGAAGCATTCGTCGGCTGAGCACGATTTTGAGTAAAATTCTTTGCTCGGAGTCAATCGAACGAAATCGTGTTCAAAAGTTGTACGACGCGTTTGACGCAAATATGAATCGAATAAAAAAAATCTTGAGCGATAGGGGCATCGATAGAACCGTTGTGTCGGGTGTCGAGTTACCAGCGACACGTTGACTCGAAAAAAAAAATTTAAAAGAAACTACCAGTAGCGGTTTGCGCGGAATAGAGAAAAATATACGAGCCCTTTCGTAGCGCGGTAAAGCTAGTCCCTCTCGTCGTTTGGCCAGTGTTCTGCTTCTTTTTTTTCGTCAATAGGCGTCCCGTCAAAATATCGTAAACCTCGCACTTTGGGGTTAAAAAGTCATTTCCCTCGTAAACCCATCATAGGTTGCGGCTACCGGGGATCGTTAAAGAATTCAAACCAACGGCAAAGGGCCTAAGAAAGGGTACTAAAAGTTTAAGAGCGATAATGCGCGCCACCTACAAATTTGCGTTTTTTTTTAATTACGACAAACTGCTTTATTCATTTATTTAACGATACATAAATTTTATAAAAATCAATTTATGCACGCGGTGCGGAGACAACGGGTCGATAGATTGAAAATATTTATACACAAGTTGCAAAATTATGCAACTCACGGGAAAACAATGCGCCGAGAGAGGAGGCGGAGGTACTTAAATGAGTGGTTAAACGTAAACGTAGACTACCGCAATTTTATTCTTTGACCCATCCTTGCGCTTTGGCGCAGTGCATTTTCCTTCGTAAAGTGCAGTCCGCCCTTTGTCTAAAGCATTCGGACGTGCTCCTCGGAGGGAGGAGGGCAAAAAAAAAAAAAGGGAAAACCGTTCGGCAACAAAAGGACTGAAGGCAGAAAAGGGAAATTTATGTATGTACCGTGGCGCAACACCGCCATCTGCGTGGAATTTCATTCGGTCCGTCAGTTTTTCGGTTTCCTAAGATTTGGGTCAACCGGACAGTTGCGAGAAAGCGTCGCTTTTTGGGGTTGAACCCGACCGTTCACCTAATGATCCCCGATTTCTCGGTGAGTTAAGGCTCGAGGCTTTCAAGACCTGCCGAAAAGTCGTCTCGGACTGCAAACTCCCTCTTAACGCGTAGAATTATATATTAATTTTTCAAACTCGCAATCGCGTATGTTTCGCGTAAAGAAAATGTATCTTAAGTAACGCGATACGAGAGATAATAGAAGCCAGATCTTTGTTAGTAGATTGGACAAAAATGTTCGTTCAACACGGTTTTCATTCATCGATACCGATCGATGAATGAAATCGACCGATATCGATCGGTTCCGTTCGACGTAACTTCCGCGGAAGCTTACCGCGACGAAAAATACTTGTTGATCTCCAAGAGACCTGGAAACGCAAAGCGTCTTACTTTAAAGCTTAGCAAATCGGGGGCAGGAAAAATTGCAATAAATTCTCAAAGACACTCGTCGCCACGTCAGAACGATTCATCTCGCGATTACGCGCGTTAGATATATTTCTCATCCCATCCGACTGCCGCGACGACAGAGACGTAGCCCTCCTCCGTCATTCCACGGACACGTGGAAAATTTGCGCGAAAACGTATTCAGCGATCTCGGAAATGTGGCGAATGCGCGAACCGCTAACAATTTATGGTGGACAATCCTAAGGAAAGAAAGAGGAGACAGTTTCTTGGTCTCTAACACCGGCAGGACATTTATCTCGAGTGTCACTTCACCCAACTTTCACCCGGCACAATGTCACTCCGTTCTTTCCCTCCTCGCTACCCCCGCCCCCCTCTCCTCTCTCTTCTTGCCCACGTCGAAGGGTGTCCTTCAAAATCGCCGTAATGGAGCTTCATTCGAGCGACACGGAGTGTACGTCCTCTCGTCATTTGCATTCCTCACGATTTATCTTCGTCCTGCTCCGATCCACCATCGCGAGAAGTACCCACGCTTCCGCTCGGGCCGTCATAATAGATTGTACCGATCGAACGAAGAATCGTGCGAGGCGACGGGACTCGGCGAGAGAAAAAAAAAAAGAAACTGAAACGCGGTAACGAGCAAAATCAAACCTTTGCGCGGCGAAATGATGAAAAGAGTCTCAGCGGTAACAGTATCGGATGTCACTCGAGAATCCACTTATCGAGATTCACTTCGACGCGAATGTTCCTTTAAATTCTTTCGACCGCGACGCGATACTCTCTCCCCGGTATGCCTAATCGTGAAACTCTCGACGCCGCGGAGAGTTATCTTCGTCTCCATCGATGTCGGCATGCGACAAAAAGGGTTGTGCTTCATTGAGAACGACGAACGACTCCTGTCATACTCACGGAACGAATTGTCTAACGCGTAACTAACGCGGTGCTACCTCGCTCGTCATGACTTTACAGGAGCTCAACAATACCCCCCGGTCCCGTTTACCTCTTCATGAAGCGGTCGATACATCATTGCAAAGTGCCCGCGACTAAACGACGCCGACCATGCTCGGAAGACACTGTCGCATTCCTGACCTCTCCATTTGCCAAAAAAAGGAGAAGAGACATCTTGGGCCGGGTAGAATTTCACGTTCGAGAGAATCCTTTCGGTCGCGATCGTTATCGAGACGAATCTTTAAACGCACGGGATTGGCCGCTCTTTCTTCGGGTGCATCGCGTATCTACGGGAGTCAGTCGGAACGCGTCACGGATTTCAGCGTTGCGTCGGAAATTTGTTTTCTTTTTTGGTGAAACGTCTGCGCTCGTCGAGCAATTGTCCAACGATGATTTAACGCGATCTCTTTTCCTCCGTGTGTAAGTAACGAGATTCGCTATCGACTTTCGGAGTTACTTTAATACTCCGAGGGGTTGATTTTCATCGCGTTTGCTTTTCGAACGTAGCGTCGGGAAACGCGATGTATCCGGTATCAATGAAAAATCCCTGCTCGTACCCGCGCGGGACACCTTTACATTTTTCGATCGTGCAAGAATTTGGGCGATTTGCATAATTCTCATGCAAAATAAAGGATACGGAGCGACGCGATACAACGTATGTACGGGGGTGAGAGAGAGAGAGAGAGAGAGAGAGAGAGAGAGAGAACGGGGGGAGAACGGGCGGGAATCGTAGAGACGCGAGAAGGACGAAGGGTACGGCAAAGGACCCCTCGGTTCTGGAAAATATCAAAGGCTCGGTAGGGAAATTGAAAGGCTTTGTATAGAAATAAGAATGTATCGACTGCCCTCGACAACCACTCACCACAGACAAGATTTTCGAATCTTACGTTTAAATGTGTCGCCGAGGAGGGAGCGAGAAAGAGAGGAGAAAGTCGGAATACATTTTCGAATAGCAGGAAAGTACTCTAACGTTTCCCAGGGTTGAATAAATATTCCGTATGACGTTCTACCCCTTACGCGTCTACGAGCATGTAAAGAATTATAAACGTAACACCTTGTAGCTACGACAAATAGAAATTTATCTGATACACTCGACCGAATATTTCAGGTACTCTAATTGTTCTTCGTTTTTCCGAGTACCGTCGTGCAACGTCGTTAAACGCATAGTTCGCGATCGTTTGCGCGTCATACGTGTATGTAGTACGTGTACGTCGTATGTATTACGGGGTTAAGCGAGTTCTCGCTTTCATCGAATCATTCCTGATAATGAAAATATGACGGCAATAGCGCGCCCTAGCGGAGTAACTCGGACGTGCATCGTAGGGTGGGTTACCGTGGAGCCACCCATCCCTCGTTTTACCCTCAGCCCTTAGATACCATCGTTCGATATACAGCGCCGCGAGGGTAACTCTCTAAACGCACGGTGTGGAAACCGGGAAACATCGAAAACGACGTCTCGTATGCGATGGTATTACAACAGCGCGTAAGATTGGGTGGTAAGCCTCAGCAATGTTGCGTTTATTGTATTTAATTAAATTTAATGTATTTAATAACTAGACTGCGGATTTTTATGCAAAAATAAATTATTTTTAACGATCCGGAAGACGATAATAATATTATACGCCTAATAATGTACCTATAAGTACGCGCAGTGGCGCTTCTCTCGTTGTTCAGCCGAACTCTTCAATTATTAAAGTAACATCAAAACCTGCGCTGTCGGACTCGTAACGAGTATTTCGGAAATCAAAGAGACTTTAACCTTTAAGCCTTACTTTAACGCGAGCATTTGTACACGTTGAAATAATTTTACTTACTTGGATTATTGTAACGAGGGTAGTAAGGGTTTTTTTTTATTATAGCCATCAAGAATACAACTCCTTTAAGCGTATTTACAAAGCGTAGAGAAATAAATGAATTCTAGATATAAAAACCTGCAATGGTGCAACACTCGATATGTACGCAAATTCAACATTTTTTCGCGTTCCGAACAACGCGTGACATACATATGGTATTTGAACGTAAATAGGCGCGAAGACGGGAAATATGGAAAATAGATTGGACAAAGTCAATCGCTCGTTATCGTACTAAATAACTCAATGTAACTTCGTAATTCACCGACAATCAATTTCAAAATCATCTACAAGCGCGACAAGTCTATTTCACCATATCATGTCCGCCCCTGATTTGTTGTGCGCCAAAGGATTCAGGCACAAGCTTTTCAAAACTTGTACAGCATCCTCCCCCTCGTCTCTCGCGTACAACGTCCTTCTCTTCGTACTTCCAATTTTCACCGATTTCCTGCCGAAACTATTCGCCGACGAATTTTCCTTATTCGTTCCGATCTCAGACCTAACCGCGCGTTTCAAAGAATTTCTCGAGGAGTAAGTTCCAACTTTCGTCGCTTTGAACGACGGCCGACGGGCCTTCCTCTTCGCGACTTCGCCCGACGCCCCTTCCGGAGGAATCAAAGGCCTTATCGTCCCTCCGTGTAATTTCGTAGAATCGACGGAACGATTCTTTTTGGAAAACATTTGATTCGGCTGCGGTGCTTTTCTCTTCGGATGCGTCTTACGACGAACCTCCGCGATACCCCGGGAGGCTTTAAAGATTGGCCTCAAAGTCCCTACCACTCTAGTTCTAATTCGCAACGGTTCGAGTAATTCGTGTTCGTGCCAAGTAGCCACGACGGGTAAACCGCAGGCATTATGCATTCCCACCAATGGCACGCCGATAGTTCGATGCTTTCTCATCTCCGAAGCTAATTCGCATCTGGCCTCCCAATCGCGGCCGCTACATCGTGCGTTTTCCTCGTACGCGGATATTTTTTGACAAACGTGACCACGCTCCAGATCAACGGTACTCCATGTCCTCTGTCCGCGTGTTTCCTCGTCCCTCGAATGCTTCTGCTCTGAATTTTCAGTGTTTTCATTGTTCGATTCGTTCCTATGACTCGTGTTACTCGATTTGCGGTAATTTTCGTTTAATCCTCGCGAAGGAGATTTGTGCGAGTAATCGTCGAAATTGCTGAACTCTTCTGTCCCATTTCGGGTAGAAATGTTCTGCTCGCTCTTCGCTATTCGCTTATCGATTGTTCTCAGTTTAGAATTAGCGTGGCAAACCTCACCTTGAACGTCGCGTTGATAACAAGAATGACAGGATTTCCGGAATGGTTTTGCAGTTTCATTAATGCGAAATCTGGAGATGCGCGTTGTTCGCGGTGTCCAAGTGATATCCTGTTCCCTCTCACCGCGAGCATCGTTGGTGGAAGTGGATTTATGTTTTGTCGTGTCAAAATGCTTTTCGGGCTCGGAAACCGATGATTCGAATTGCAGGTGGGGTGCTTGGAACTTTCGAAGCGTACCGACATTATGTATTATCGACGCTCGATAATTTTTAATCGGAATACTTCTCACGGTACCGTTATTTTCAGTTTCGGCTTTCACCGCGTTCTTTCCACTCTCTTTAGCGTCGGCGATGTCGTTACTCCTTTTTAAAATATTTTGATGCGAATGATAGTTCGGAACGACGTCGATCGCACGTTCCTCGTATAACTCGTCGTTGCGTAAGACATCGGTGAAAGATTTCGAGGAATTTTTCCATTCCTCGATGATACTTTTACCGTTCTGCGTTACCTCGTTACATCTAGATTTACTGGAAACGATATTAGCATCTGTATTCTTGACTTCGACTGGCATTGTACCCTCACTGCCCTCGTGCCACCTTCATGATTTGGCACCAAACGTCGTTCCAGATACGTGCATCCTATTTTCAATTCCCAGACCTAAGAATGCAATTAAAAGGTTAATATGAAGATCGTAAGGACAGTGGAGAGATATATCCAACGATTTCACAAATGTAGAGGAAAGTAAGTAGCCTCACCAAAATCATGTTCGCTCTCGCTGAAGGGACTGAGAGTTTGGGTGGACGTAAAAGTTGACGCTTGAGCTTTATTTCTGTGATTGACTCTCGAGCAAGCGAAGAACGTGCTTAAAAGCGCGCCGACTTCCACGAACATAACTGATAATCCAATTATCAGTAAAATCAGGGCCTGATCTTGAGTCCATTTTTCAATCATTTCCAAACAACCCTTGAAAGAAAACGATAAATCGTTAAGGCATCGAAATAAATTAAAAAATCTCTTCATTCGTTTTTCCAAAGCGAGAATTACGATAAAACCTTTGAAAAAGCACTCGACACCTCTTACTCTTAGGTGATAACGGTATCGCGTGGTATAAAGCATCGGTCTACCTTTTAATTTCTGCTCGGCGAACATGCGTAATTTAAAACGCCACGCACAAAAGACGAGAAGCATTTCCGCGTATGAAACGCGTCTAACTTTACTCGCTCCGCCTTTTTACAATAATGGATACGCCAACGCACACGCCACGAGCTTGTCACGCTCGCACACAATACGCGTGGAAGATAAAACGATAAGCCTGGCGTTTTACCATTTTACGCAACCCGCATTTCAATGAATTTCTCTTACCCGGCGATAATTTGCATGCGGGTCGGTATTGGATATATGTGGCAGAAGGGCATTGTGATCGCCGCTCTCATTGTTTCTGTTCGCTGCAAGGACGTCGAAACGGCACCATAACGTAAACGCACGTAACGAAACCCGAGTAAAAGTGATAGCGACAATTACGTCGGAATCGAGCGTAAACACTTATCAATTGCAACGTTTAAATAACAGCAAAGATCGCGAATGATCTCTAAACGACGTGCACGTTCCTCGCGACGATCGGCGCGTGAAACATTCCATCGTTTAAACTCGTAACGACGAACGATGGACAAATTTGACGCGGCGCGACGTTATCACTTGGCGCGCTACTTATGTGCAAGTCTTTCTCGCTCCTGTAATGACTTCCTTATTACGATACGTACCGCCGTATGCCGGGCGTACTGATGCTCGGCGGGGTTCAAAGCCTGACAGAGAGTAAGATTGGCAGGTTCGGGGTTGAGGAAGGAATCCGTTTCATTAGCGTTATTCAGGGTGCAGCAACTGAGAGGTACCACTAATTCGCGTCGTCCGACTTCCTGCAGCCGCCACCACGACGTGCCGTAATTGCTGCTTCCGTTTATGCCGCAGCAAGCGAACTGAAAAAAAGGTCGATACAATTTGTTGGGCATTTGTTGTCAGCAGGGTGCGCGCGTGTAATTACTGGTAGCGTACGATACGTTAATTCGTCGCTGCAGATTTTGGCTCGATATATCGGCGCTCGTATTCGCTCGTCGCCGGTCGAGCGTATCGACTCGCGTTGTATATCATTTTTCGCGTAACGATCGAATTACGGGTATTTTTCTACACCGTGGCACGGTCGAGAGCACTAGGGGCGGTGTCATTGATTATACGCGTTACGGTGAATTTTTATTTTAATTCTTGATTTCGCATACCGTGGATTGTGCGAGATCGAGGGCTGCGGTGAACTGTTCTCGGCCGGGTACAGCGTAACTTCGTTGTAAAGCGCGCACCAATCGCGCTGGCCTAACGTCGATTCCAAGGATGTGAGGCCAGAAGACAGCGAGGACGCAGACGGTACATTCGCCGAGTAGTAGCAGAATTATTGTAACGAGATACTGGAAAATTAATGGAACGGAATGTTATATGTACCTACATGTGTATATGGTACTTGATTGATGGAAAATTGAAATATCGTTAGAGAACAATTCTAACCACCGTTCGTTAATTTTTTTAACAAACTTAACGTACCTATATCTTTTCAACGAAAATGATCGTTATTTACTGTTGTATTCTAACAATATTTTAATTTTCTATCACGCATCTTCGTTTACGGGCATTCACTCTTCGTCTTTTTTTTCCACCGAGTATCGTTAAGAGGAATTTACATGCGTTTCTTCGGCTAACGAGCGGTGCTCGTATAATTACTGTTTTTAAATGGTACTCGAACGCGCCCTCCTTTCGTAGGCACGCGTGTCTGGATGCGTGTAGATCCGTTTCCGGGCAACGACGCGTGACCGCGTCCGCAGTCCGGGTAAAGTGGGAAATCTGGTTTCGGTTAAGCCTGGCGAAGTAAACTCGCACGTAGAAGTCCGAGCGAGAATTATGCAGATCGAGCGGACCTTGACTTCCACTGACAAGTGCGCGAATAGGTTGTACGAAACACCTGAGGTGAAACATGATTCGCCGGAAGAGCGAAACACAGAACAAGACACCCGGCGCGTGGTGCATTGAATTTTCATTTCGTCGTAGTCACGTTACCACCGCTTTGAGTTTATCGCTGTTTCGATTCGAAGAAATGCACGCGAAGGGCGTATCGACGCGTCAAATTATTTAACCCTAGAACAACTTCTGGGGTCAGTACGAACCCCAAAATTATTATCTTTTTTGCAACCCCTGCAACTCTGGTGTTTCCTGCCATTAAATATATTTTCAAATTTTGACCGCTCGCGCGGTCTACAACCTAACGGTTGTGTTTTTCATTGTTCAATTATATTTTATTGGTGTTTACTTTATTTCTAGTAAATATTGTCCTACACGAACTTGTACGTAACTGAGCAAATTTCACTTTGTAGAAATATATTTTAAACGTGCTTAGAAAATTTAAATTGTTTTGGGGTCCCCACGGACCCAAGAAGTGTGGCGCGTTACAGAAGTAGTTGTAGGGTTAATATAAGATCTAGTTCTCGCGTACTCGTACTTGGCTCGAGACAAGACCTTGTCACTTGATAAAGAAATACACAATCTTCGTTGCGAGTAAAAAAAAATCTTACGGAAGCCGTAACGCATCGATTATAAAGACAAGTTGCCCAGCATCCCAGCAGACCCGTCAAGGTAATTAGAAAACCCAATCCGACAAAGCCAAAGGCCAAGTAATAAAAGAGCGGTTGATCTGGATGAATATCTCCGGGTCCCAATAAACGGGACAACAGAATCCGTTGATCGTCGGCTAATAGTAATGCTCCCAGTGACATCAATGCGAAACCTGTTATCTGAAAGCGGAGCGTATCGTTTATAACGTAAATTCGCGGAATAATTTCTTTGGACTATTTTGTGTATAATGTTTAGAAAATTCGTTTTGTTCCGTTCCGGCAAGAATGTGGAACGAAACCATTGGAAAGTTACGTATCGCTAATGGTACAAATCTTAATACGTGTTTGCGAAAAATGGACAAAATTGGCGTTGAAACGTTGAATCAGTTTTATATCACATATTGTGTACAGAAATTTCCTCATTTTTATAATTCACAGCCACGACTCACCAGAAAAATCACATTGGAGCAACACACGAAAACTCGCGATATCGTCAACTTTCTGGTCTCCATTTTACCGTACGGGCATTAATATTTTACGTTGACTCGTTATCAAAATACCAGTGACGAGCCCGTCACGTTAACCCTTCGCGATGACACTCCATAAGCGTCGCGACGTACCAAATTATGAAAGAAACCGCATTCGCGTTCGACGGATTTTTTGAATTTCGTAGCTCACTCGTTCGCGTATCCTCGAAGACTAAAAACCTCGTGCGTGATAGATGGTTCCACGCTGCTGTACGAATACTGGCATCTGTAGGTGCGCTTGCGTTACGAGCCCCCATGCGTGACCGACCGGATGGAACCGGAAGGAAATAGAAAGGCACGGAAGAAAATAAAAGAGGGGGTGGATAGTCCAGATGTATGTGCGATTGTTACAGATACGACTGGCGTTCCTCAAAATTTACACAGGGGGTTGGTGCGCTCGATTAATTGTACACTGTTACTCGTTGCGGATAAGTGAACCGTAACGATTTCCATCCCTTCGGTTATTTACACAATTTTAACAATTAATTCCTAATTACTTCTTGGCACTAAAAGATAATGCTGAATATTGTTAGGCAAATAATTCGAGGCTATTTTTAAGAATCGTTCTCCACCAAAATCGTACACCCACCTATCTTGAAATTGTGTCTTTTGTATCGCGCAACGAGGCAGCTTGATATTTTATGCGTATTATTGTGAGTGTGCACGAAGCCTATCTCCTGCCGCCTACATTAATTCACCCGCCACAATACGCATTTCTCATTAAATAGCATGGGCGCAGCTTACAAACCTACGACTATTTACTGGTCAGCATCATAGGGAAGAAGTGGAACACCTATAAACGTGAACGCAAAAAATCTACAATATTCTGTTTTTTATTAGTATAAGTATGCCTAAAAAAATAGAACTTATTCTTTTTCGCGATGTTGCCAATATCAATATTAATATTAGTATATTAACAATTAGCCGTTCGACAACTGTGTATTCGATACACGTATGATAATTATTCAGTGTACGGATAGTGGTTCTTAAAAATCTAGGAGATTTTTATATGAACCACTACCACATCCAGCTGCGTGTGGTGCTACTTCGTCTTGTTCCCGTTGAGTCGTATCTCCTAACTCTGGTGGCAAATGTAGAACCTAAAACCAAACGTGGACAGTTAGCTACGTAAGTGGACAAAGTCACAAAAGTCGTATTATTATTCGCTTACTTCGATCAGGAACTTCTTCCGGCGTAATTTAAATACAAGGTCTCTCGAATCTGGATTATGTGGTGCCAGAGTGCTTAAAGCAGGCAATTTCTTAACGTGTAACAGACCATGATAGTCTTTAAATAATGGATTTGTCTCTTTCGCAGAACCTGCGAATGATTCTAATCTAATTGATATATCGGATATATGTTCCATTCGTTCCACGATGGCATCCTAAAATTAAATTTAATATAAGCATCGCACATTATGCAAACAAAGATGTAAGACTTACCGAGTTATCAAAATTATCTACAGGAACCGTTATTACTCCAACCGCATACGAATTTCTTAGAAGGGTTCTAAAATAGTAAAGGAATTTTAACAAGTCACGATGCGTACCATCCTCGGAATCGCAGAGCCACGATTTAGATCCTAAGGAATGAATCGCGAGTCTTAACATTTGTCTCTTCGATGGAGTTTCCAGAATTGAATATTCTCCCTCTTTTAAAGTTTCTTGAATAGTCTTCAATAAATTTAGGTAAGCCGAATTTTCGAATAAACTGCTCTTCGTAGGACAACTTTGGTCGTGCCATTGGGTTATATTTGCCTTTTCGATAACTTCTTTTTCCATTGGTTTTGTAAGATCGTAGTAGTGACCAAAAGTTTGTCCTCCGCCAGGAGACGAATCGATTATCTTCATATTTTGATATCTCCATGCTATTTTCATCTGTTCGTCGGCGTTCGGCGATTGAGTAACCGACGCCGAATCCGTCACCACCGATGGCATTTCTGATATAAGCTGAGATGGGTCGACGTCTCGAGATGCAACCAATAGTGGCTGACTCGTAGTCACTCCTTCCGCCATAAAGTACTTTAACATTACTTTTGCATATGTGCCATACGTGTCTTCCTCTGAAATTATAAATACAATCGTACGTCAGCTCGTTACGATACTTTTACAGTTTGCTAAATCGATATATACGCCCTAGAGTTTGTTGTACGTACCAATTATAAATAGAGAACCAATAGGTAATCCTCCACCTGAAAAGGAAAATAACTTATGAGTCTCGTAGACAAATTAAAATATACAAATTATTACAAACCTATCGTATAATCCAAAGATGGAATTCCTGTTGAAACAAGAAGTTGGGAATTCTTGATCGATGGTTTTGTGCCTGGTATGAACGGAATTCTGCTGCTACCTTTCGTGGTATTCAGAGCCATTTTGTATGTTTATTTTGAATCTCGGCAACAATTATTTTCAATATCTGAAAAGTACGAGTACAGTTTTATGTATAATTTTCCTCAAACGACACATTTTAGCAAGCAGTAATAAATCTTTTACAAATGTAACTTCCACCTTACCAATATACGTATATGTAGTACATACACGCACAAATCTCTAGAATATTGCACCCATGAACTAATAATACACTCCCAATTGTATTACGCACTTTAAACTTGATATAAAATAAACATACAACTCATTGTCACAATGATAAACGATATATCATTCATTGTTTACATCAGAATTGCTCACGTGCCAAAAATACGGATATAGGTATAGGTTAAGTTCTCACTGCACATTGCGTGCATAAAATTAAATTCACTAAATAGTGCTACAGGACGATATGTACCAATATAGAGCACGAAACGTAAACGCTAAGAATACAAATAATTCATTTTTCAAACGCATTAGAACGTACTGTATCTATTCAACAAACGTGTAACCGAATAGTCAGAGATGGTAGTTACCCCTGTTACCGACGAACGAATCGCCTCGGTGCACGAGTAAAGATGGCAGCAGTCGTGGCTGGTCCGGTCGACGGTCGACGCTTCTCATAGTTTGTCATCGTTCTACCAGGATGCACCCGCGTCAGTCTCGGTAATTATGGTTCGCCGTTTGAACGATACATGCTCCCGTACCCACGCGCAGTTCTGTTAATGGCACCGCGCGCTCACGAGGAGCCATCTAAACGGTCGTTTACGTCGGTTTCGTTGTTAAGGCGACCGTGCGCCTTTCGCGAACCCGTGACTACGTGACGCCGCTTCGTGAACATCGTGACAGTTGCAAAGTGAGGTTATGTAATTGTTTGGTAGATCGTTCGCGCGTCGTTCGATGCCAATACTCGATGACATGTGATCGCCAGAAGCGACGTGGTCGGCAAGCTAATATATAACACGCGCATTACCAAAGGGAGAGTATTTAATCTCGAACATTGCGCGGGACGAAACGTCGCGACCGTCGCGAGACTGAAAGTTATTTTACGAAAGTGTTCTCTCTCGCGGGGAGGAGTACGCACTGGCGTGAGCGTTAAGCGCGACGTACGCGAAGTAGAGTGCCAGTGAAATTAATGTATCCCGCAAATTGAACGTACGGGAATTATGCGTTCGAGCCGACACATCGATCACACGACAGATCTATCCCCGCCGCTGGTAAACCACGGAAAGGCACTCGTGTACCAGTGATTGCGATAAATCGGAAGAAGGGGTAACCGACCAGACCGAGGTGTGCGTACGAGTGCGAAAGAGATGGGACGCGCGAGTAACCCGTCTCGTGCGTGTTAGACTCGAAGCTGTAGCACGGGCAGTTGTGGCGAAGGCATGGCGCGGAGGTACTCGGCGAAACACTGAAACCGCTCTTTCGTCTCCCCCACCTCGCCCCCCCTCTCCCTTCCCCTCGCCGCGATATCCCATCTTTCTCCTTTCCTAGCATACTCGCTCCGCTATCCTTCCTCTCCCCCCCCCCCTTCCCACTTATTATATCCTTTCTCCGTTCGGCGAATACTCGTGCCGTTTGTCGACCTCTCACTCCCTCACCCCCGCGCTCGCTCCTCTCCTCTCCTCACCTCCCCTCGCTCAACTTCGGACAAGCGGGAGCACGCTGCCCTCGCTCAACTACCTGTTGTGACGTCCAGCGTACTCGACGACGCACTGAGGACAATCGGGTAGATCGAGCAACGCGCGTCGCGTGTGCTCGCTGTTCTCCGTTCGTACCCTCCTTCACGGTCGGCAGGAACGTCGGCGCCCCTGCTCCGTGCACAACACCGTCTCTTCCCGTCAACGCTCAAGAAAAACCTTCCGTTGGCGAGGCAGGCGTGCGCCCGATACGCCAGGCAGATACGATATTAAGCCGCGAAAGGCTTGTCGTGGACTCCCACTACCACCGCTTCGTGTCGCTCTCGCAGCGGCAGCGTGGCGATAGAGAGAGCGAGAGAGAGAGAGAGAGAGTGATAGAGGGAGGGAGGGAGTTAGGCGGGCTCTTATTGAGAACTTAGTCGCGCGCGGTGAACGTTCCGTCCTACCATCGAATCTTCGCGTGCTGCGAGTGTCTCGACGAGAAACAGTGTGTGACAGTTGAAGATTTTCGTCGTCTACGCGGGAGAGAAATGTCGTCGATCCGATCGAGGGACTTAGACGAATTATCGGGGTAAGGATAAACGCTGGACTTTGAGAAAGTATACTCCCCGTCGATCGTGACCCCTCGCGGTGAGTGTATTCGCGCGTAGATCGAACCGCCGACTCTACGTTCCGTAGAAACGACACGGACTTTACGACATCCCGTTCGGTCACGTGGCATTCGTAACAAAACGAACAGGATCGCAACGTCAACGGACAGAACCGATCGAGCGCCTAAACACGATGACGCTGCGCGCGTAGAGTACAAAGGACCGTAGTAGGGGAATAGAAAGAAACTCTCGATTATCATTTCTCGCGTTTCGATTTCCGTCGAGATGCCCGTCGCGACGACAGTCGTAAACATCTCGCGCTGAGGTGGGAGTGCTTTTGTTTTTTTTTGTTTACCGCGAATCGACACTAGTATAGGCGGTCTATAGTTATACGAGTGTTAGGTATACGGAGTCGTATTCCGAGCGAAGCTACGATCGACTCTAGTCGTGCCGAGAAAGTAAGCCGGCGTACGGTGAGGGGGGCCAGGCGGTCGACCGTCGACTGCAGGGGCCGGCTTGCACGGGGAAGGCGACATATTCCAAATGCGTCTTGACCGGAAGTTGAGGATCGTCGCATTGGCAGGGTGGCAGAGGATGCACGGCTCGAGGGCAGCGACGGGAGACGAGGTCGCGGCAGTAGCGGTAGCGTGCGTCAGGCGCTTCGGTAGCAGGGGTTCTCACTGAGCTGGCTTACCCTGCGGTGGATTTAGGGGGCTGTATGGAGGCCGGGGGGCTTCTGCCCCGCCAGCAGCCCCAGCAAGGCCCCCCCGGCAACGCGCCTGGCCCCATCTCGGTCTGCGTGGGCCAGGGCCCCAACAATACCAACAACAATAACATAAACAACGCCGGCAACAACGTCATACACGATCTGAATGCCAGCGGCCAGTTGAACGTGACCGGTCAGCAGCAGCTTCAGCTACAGCAACAAATGGGTCAGGCACCGGGTATGGGTGAGGTACTCACCCCCAAGAGGCAGGCGGTAGTCGATCGTCTGCGAAGGAGGATCGAGAGTTATCGACGCAGGCAGACCGACTGTATACCGAGATTCGATCAGAGCTTCAACGGTATCTGCGAGCAGAATATTCAGGACACTCTGGTGCTGAAGCAACGTTACCTCGAGACCAAGGCGAAGAGGCAGGCCAAGAAGACCGATAAGAAGCAAAGCGACCCGGTCGGTCTATCCAGCGTTCACGTGGTGAGTCACTTTACTCTACTCGCTGGCTTTCCTTCGTCGCTCTAACCTAGGTTACGTTGTTACCCGCGCACCGCGGGGGTCATCAACCCTCGCGCGAAAACTTCTTATCGTTCCCTTTTTATACTTGGGTAAGGAGTGCGAGTCGCGGGTGGTTTCATGAGAAGTTACGTGAAGTCGTTAGCAACGAATATAATAATAGATTTTATCGCCGAAACTGATGATGTACGGAGAGCGGAAGACGTTGAGCGTGTTACGCGTCTACGCGTCAAGATTAGGGACCATTGTAATGTAACGATGAGTCAGCTTTTATTTGTGTTTACGGTTCGATTTTCCTCGAAAACTCTCGAGGGACACCGAGATTCTTTTGGTATAGAAGTCGGGCGGAGGTCACGCGATTGAGAACATCTAAACCGTAGTATGCACGGAGTAAAGTCGGCACTCGGCAAGTTGCCGGTTCAGGATTCTACTACACAGGTTCGGAATCGAAGCGCGGGCGTAATGAAATACCTGCGATCCTTTACACCTATCCAACTTTATTTGATAAAACTATAGATATATATCGTTGCGTGGCGCGAACAACGTTTACTCAAATTTCTTTGAACGAACCGCTTTGACATACAGCCAAGACGGGTTTTATAATAATTCGTAATATACAACGTCGTAAGGTTGGAGAAAAATTATCGATACCAGTCGATTCGCAGGGAATTTAGAAAAATTTGTTCGTACGCTATCGCAAATTGGTATTTGCGCGATGTAATTATTTTTGTCCGTTGAAAATCCCACTTTGTACGTTCGTTTTGTAAATAGAGTAAATGGAATATATCGGAGAAACTTAACGTTCCGTGTATCGCCGCGTCGTTCGAAGCGCCTGGTATTTCTTTTTCTTTTAACGTTGTAAACATTTTTTTGCGCAAACTAGTAAATTTCCCTTCTAATAGCCTCTCTTTAGCCGTGTCGTGTAACATTCTTTATATCATCTGGAAAGCAAGGTGAAACAGGTGGATGGGCGATGTACAGGCGGGGGCATCGTTAGGTCGTAGGTTGTACCTACGTCGGTTACCTGTAGGCGTTCGATTCGAGACGACGTCTCGTATTAACCTTGGATTTACGTCAATGCAGGGGCGTCCTTACCGCTCGGTTGTGTACGTGTACGTAACGTCATTGTCACAGAGATACTCGTGCGCGATGCGTTTATTTTGACCTTCGAGAAACTTGCGTCTCCGCCGACAGCCTTTACAGCAGTGGAGTGAATATTTTTTTAATCCGTAGTTATTTAAACGGTCCCCGATAAAGTTATATTTCACGCTTTCTGCTTAACGAAATCCTTGCCAGCATAATTTTGATTCAACTGACGTCGGAGAGTCGCACGGATCGGCATGACGAAGCTTTTAATTGTATGCACGGTTCGAAATCGTGTTTCTTTTTTGAAAAATTTATCATAATCAAGAGACAAGATCTCGTTTACACCGAGATCCAGCCGAAATAAATTCGTATGTCGCTGGTTAATTAGTTCTCTCGTACGCGACATTTTTTTCTCCGATAACGATTTAGAATGATTTATACGAACGATTGCTAATTTTGTTGAAACTACTTTCGCGAAGTCTTGTGTACACACCTCTTAAGTGCTTGAAAATAACGAAGGTCGAATGGTATAAAAAAAAAAATATGTCGTAAATTTTAAAGCACTTATGCAAATTTCCTCGGATTCTAAATTAGATTGCTTAGAATTATCGCTATGCGTCGCGCATATAGTACACGCTACGTGACGCGAGTTACGTCCCCGTCCCACGGATAATGTCGCGCGGCAAAAGGTGACGAGTAAAATTGGCGTCGTACGAAACTTTTACTAGGTGGATATAATCGGTTGATTTTCTGGTTGATTAAATAATAAGCGTGATACGTAAAAGCCAGGAAATGGGCGTGTTATATTGATTAAACGACGACTCGATATTCAGACGGGGAAAGACGGTATTTCGCGCGAGTCCATAAGTGCGCAGTTTCGATCGATACGTTTACTCGTTCTCATCAGAAATTTTACGCGCAGCATTTATTTTGACTAGCCTCTCGTACTCCGCGACTCTGCCTTACTCGAAATGTTGATAATTCGCTGCGGTCGTAGATTAGAGCGAAGTCTCGCGTTATCGGACGAGTTCGTGATTTTCAGAAGAAAGTAATCGCAGCCTTATCTCTCGATTATTATTGCGTAGTCGTTCGCTTCTTAATAATTTCTGCCTGCACAATGTCCATCCTTTTCTCTTTTCGAACATTCTCTCGGTTCACGTTATTTTTATCCACCGTTGAGTTTACTTGAATTGATTTATTTAACAAGGTCAATCCAAAAGTCCTATCTACTTCGATCTTTATATTAATTCTACAGGTACCTATATAGAGAGTACCTATATATAGAGTGTACATAAATTGTAGGTGCAAGCTTTACAAGCCGATGGAACTCATTGATAGACACGGAAACGGGACCAATAAAGACGCGTTAAGAACTTAACGTTTTCAGAGATACTCAACCCTTATCGATAATGTTGAGCGATTCGATCGACGCGTAGAGGATACTCGTTAAAAATTAAAGTACCGCCATGCTTTCAATTCTGTACGAAATTTACCGAATACACGCGTAAAAGCGTAATTTGAAGCAATTTTTATGAAAACCATTGTGTCACGCATAATCGTGCAAAGATTGACTCACAATGAGAAACAACTGAATGTCTTTTAAACGGTTTAAAAAAAAAATACTTTTGTCTCTTTCAATGACTCGTATCACCCACCGAAGCACGTATCTTCGGCGTATAAACATCACGCGTATAAGAAAAACAAAAGTTACTGCATCGAGGAATCGTTTCGCGACGAGTACCAACCGATAATATAAGGGAGAAAGAAAGAAACGCGAACGAAGCGTGGTGGAAAAACGGGAAGGATGTAATAGATCCCTCCGTAATGATACGTACTCTCTGTTATACTCGCATTCAACGCGCATGCACATTCGCACACGTACGAATCCACGTACGCGCGTGCATCGGCCAGATTATATGTCTACGTACTGTTTCGCTCATTCATAATCATGGCGACGCCGCTCGCTACGAACAATGAGAAGCACGAACGGACCATACTCGTAGACCACGACGCGGGGAAAGCTGTGGGAATCGCTATTTCCGCTGGGAAGCTAACAGCGTTGAGCCAGATTCTTCTCGAACTTCCACGCATTTTTCAACGTTCGCTGCCTATACCGCGACAAAGCGCGCCGTCGATTTATTCGTCAAATTTAATTTAGAACGAGGCGCGAATCGGTGCCCTCCAATGCGTGCACAGGCGCCAAGTTTATCGCGTCGCGAAGCGTCGATCGAAGAACGTTGTCCCTCCTGAACGACTTCTATACGTGTATTTCTAAGCACCGTGCGATGCAATCCGCTTAACGCTAGGTTTACGGATATTTCTCGTATATCTTCACGGATTACGGGTCAATTTGACCACATAGAATACACCAGGTACAGAATTTCAAAATTGTCGAGATAAAGAATTTTGAGACGCGTCGCTTAAAAATCATTTACGCATTTCCAACAGAACGATAGACTTTATCCTGAAAACTATTTCTTTTCCCGCTGGTGACGGGGGAGAGATATTTTTTTTTGTCAATCGCGCGACAGTCGCGCCGTTTAGCGTGAAAACGGCCTAACTTGTCATTCGTCGGGAACAATTTGAGCGACGGTGATTCTCATTATTGAGCTAGCGACGCATAACTAGCTGCGCTCTTACCCTGTTGCTAGTATCATTTCTCTTTACGTTAACCCTCTTCGGGATCACTTTGTCGTTATTTGTCTGCGTTCATCCTTATTCAAAGACGTCCACCGACGAGGATGACACGTGTCAGAACAGAGATCGCGCGACACGAGGAATGAATTTGGTTGGATCGTCGTCCGCCGTCAGCGGTGCTCAATCGTCTCGCGGCGGTACGCCATCCCCACTTCTCTGTCGCGGCGCGTTCACGGGTGCCGGTATACGCGGCGAGAGGGTTTCGAGGTTATTTGTTCGCGTTCATTCTTATCCGACGCTACCTCGGGAGTGACTCATTTGCTTGAATGTTGAACGGCGAAACGGACGGGATCAATCGCAGTGGTACTCGATTTGCCGTGTCTATTTTCTTTGGGTGAAAAGCTTGTCTCCAATGGCGGGGTGGGAGTAATTAGTAAACGCGGATCAACTGTTTTACAGGCGGTCGCGTCGCGTCCACGGGGGTAAAGTAATTTGATGATGATTCGTGCGATTAAAATACGTATATTCGAAGAATCTTCGAAACGCGTTTTTACAAAATCGTGATTACTGGTCTGGCCTTGTGCATAGGATGGGGCTTAATTCTAGATCATGCACACCTCTGGATCTTCGGATCTCTAAACTTTTTTTTTACTCTATCAAGTGTATTTCGGGTCGCTGATCGCGAAATAATTATAGAATTTCTATTCCACTGAAAATTAATACACAAGGAATCACACGTGTTTGCTTGCTTTAGAAATAGTTTGGAGATTCGGAGATGTACATGATCTAGATTTTGTTCCTAGATTGTTCTCGCTTTACGTTTTTGGGCATCATACTTCGAACGATCGCACCAAAAGAATTTTACGTCCAACACGTTACGCTACACGCTCGGCAATGAGATTATACCAAACAAATAAATACTAATCGTGCAGATATGTACAAGTACGTTTTCGTCAGGCTGTAGCTGACTCTCTTCCCTCGCAGCCAATCAGGAATAAACATTCGTTACAGCGTTGTCATTACGGTGGCTCGACAACTCTTATTGCAATCCATTAGGCATACGCCCACCGACAATTTAGGATGTCGTATCGACTGTCTGCATCGTTCCTCTCATTTTGTTTCTGCGAGAGCAAACAGAAAATAACGACTCTTCGGGTACGATCTTAATTTCGTCGACTGCCGACAATCGGTAACTTTTAAACCTCTCGACGAGCTTAACAAATCCTTAACAAGGATGCCCCTTAAATTTCACTCCGACTTTGTATCTTCTTAAAATGCGATTCTTTCGGAGAGAGTTAATTGATCCGTCGCCAATCGAATTCCGCGGAATTCCGTTACGCGATTTACTTACCTCGCGATATTTGTATAGCTATTGTTATCATCGTATTCTAAGTATGGAATCGGGCACGCGTTCTCCGACAGAATTTTTTCTCGATAAAAAGCTGAGGGGGGATACGCCGCGCCTACCGGTTGAAATTTTCTCTTTCTCGATCCTCGATTATTTTGCACGGAACTCTCGGCTTCAACCTGGGGCAAAACGATCGATTTCGTTGCTCGGCGAGAACGACAGCGAAACGAGTCTCGTGCCCTCTGCACATCGATGCGACGGCCAACAATAAAGAAGAAACAGTAGAAAGGCCCGCAGAGGGGAGAAAGAGGCCAGGTCTGGGTTCCGTTCCACCTACGAGCCCGTCTGGTCGTGACCGAAGCACCTCCGCCAAATAGGTCTGCTCACCTTGGACGACAAGTTGACAGGATACCGAGAGAAAAGGCAGAAGGATACTGGACCATGGGAGGAGAGGGAGTAAGAGGTTGACGCGTCTTTCTATGTGCATGATTTGCATCACGTGTCACGCACCAGGTTCGCCGATTGGCCGGATCGTGCAGGGATTCTCATACTCGAATGCCAGCGTCGCGTCTCGTTTCCACGATAGGACCACTCGCCGTCGATCCTTTCGAGACGCGGGACGGCAAATGTCTGCGATATCGATTTAATGAAATCGCCCAGTCGCTACTGGATTTTTAATCGATACGCACCAGCGTAGATACATTTTTAATATGAAAAGACGACGTTCTGGGACGCGTGTCAAGAATGTCGAAGAGTCGTACGTTTTTTTTTTTTTTAGATTCGCGTACAATTATGCGAGATTCCCCACATAGTTTTTGTACGCTGAAACGCAGCTTATCGGAGCGGTGTGATTAATGTTCGGCCACGTCATTTCGAATACAGCCTTGATGGCTTACGCGCGAAATGTATCGAAGACAAACAACTTTGTCGTCGAACATTGTCGAAATTTCGTGTAAGATCCATTAAATTGCGACGCCATTCGTAGCTACTTAAAGCGTTATCTTTATGAAATGCAGATTGCCTTGTGTTCAATTCGCAGAATCTCAAGGCTGCATCAGCCGGCGTGATGCCTGCGCGGATTGTCCGATCTATATGTATGTATTATGAGTCTGCCATAACGGTACGGACCAAAAAATAATTTTACACGACTATTCGGCATTATCGCCGTAACTGTCTCTGTTCAATTTCGAAAGTAAAATTGCAATGTCCTTTGGCACGTTTGTCCGCAATTTTTAGATACAAAACGTTAATAATATTGTATCCGTTTGCACGACACTTTGCGCGTAAAAAATGTAATTCGCAAAATCGGAAAAAATCTAGATCATGCGCATCTCCGAATCTCCTTATCTTTAAACTATTTCTGAAGCAAGCAAACATGTGTGATTCCTTGTGAGATGATTTTTGGTAGAATAGAAATTCTATAATTATTTCGTGATCAGTGACCCGAAATACACTTGATAGAGTAAACAAAAAGTTTGGAGATCCGAAGTTCCAGAGATGTGCATGATCTAGATTTAAGCCGCAAAATTTAGCACGATCATAAAGGTTAATGGATCCAGAACTGATAATTCGGTGGAAATTTTGATCGCTCCAGCCGTGATAGCCGCGGTCACCAGCTTCACGTTTCTACAATAATTCCTCGGAGAATATACGGCGTCGCGAGAATCGTCTGCCGATTTTCAAGCGAAACGGCAAGCATGTATCGATACGGCGTTACGTAGCGATATACGTAACGGTCCTTCTCGGAATTCCGAAGGGTTGGAATTTGCTATGTCCTGACCACCCAAGGAGTTTTGCCGGGTGTGCCGCGTACGTCTCGGAACGAGGTTGTGCGTTTAAATCGTTGCGCGCCTCTCCGACTTGATTATGTTTATGAGCAGTTCGCGAGTACGTTTATAGGAAAGTTTATTGTGCTGGCTCGTCATAAACGAAAGAAGGCGCTTAAAAGGAAGATAATGTCGAAGATGCGATGCGATAGCGGAAGACCAGTATACCGCAAAGGGTCAATATAAAATTGAATGCTCCCTACTACTGGAATTACTATCGATCCGCGTCTTGTTAAATGGATCGTTAGAACGTTTTAATCCAATTCGTACCGTTGAATCGCTCGGTGTCCGTAATAACTTCCTAGTGATCTCGCGCGTTCGCCTAATTATGGTAAAATCAATGCCGTAACTATAGACGTGAACAAGTTAAATCGAATAAGAATACTCTCTCGAAGTTTGATTCGAAACGATATTGCTCATGCAACGATTCGACAAAATATTATTACGAATGACTATGTATCTCATTGCCTTCTTGGCGTCCGGCATTACCGATAGGCAGTTGTTGGTTGCCGCGCGCCGAGATTCAAATTATAAATAAGTCAGTTGTTGTATTCGAGTTCTGATAAGGAACGGTGGTGTTCTCTATATTCTAGCAATAAACGTTACTTTATTAATATGCCTATTTTGCGATCGCGTTCTCGCACGATTCATAACAATATATTTCGGAGAACTTTTTTGATCTTCTTACGCATAAATCCCCGTAACGTTGTAAATTGATATCCGAACGACGAATGATTTAAGAAATCCCATCGGAACAAGGATACGTGTAACATCCACGAACTATTCGACTCGTCTCTGTCTCGTATCGAAGGACGCCCCCGTGTGATCTTGAAAAGTCGCCAGGACTCTCGTTCCCCCCGTTCCTCTGGTTTTCGGCCTACCGTCTCCCAGTGGTCGGAGGCGAACCGCGCCAACAAAAGCCTCGAAATGCACCCACCGTTCCAGGAATCGTCCATCTCCCCGGCAGAGTCCTAGTCGTTTTAAGATCCCAATAAACGCTCGCTCGCGCGCGCGCGGTTTTCTACTCGCATCGTCCGTGCCCCGATGCGCGCGACGCGCGTGGAGGTGAAGCCGGGTGTTTACGTGGGTGAAAGAGAGGGCCGGGTACGTACGTGGACGAATTCGTGCGTTTCGGAGCGAGCGGACGATCGTCGTCGGTGACGGCGAACGACCTTCGCTGGGTGGGCTCTTCGGCGTGTAATAAAAGCGAGAACAAATCTGGGGAACACGAATACGCTACTACATCTCGATCCCCAAGGACGGGCGGAAACAAGTATAATAAATCGAGAGTTCTTCCGATTATTCGTCAAATTATTGGACGCACGATTAGCGCGAGGTTCTTCAGCTACGAAGCTCTTTATACCGAGGCACCAACTTTCCCTCGGTTCTATACAGCGACAAAGAGAGTCACTCGAACGCTCGGGAGAGAGAGAGCATAATTATTTTTTCCTTCGGAAAGTGTCAATAACACTGTCCAGTCTCCATTCTCGTTCCGAATCGAGGCATCTGGCAGTCGAGGGTCCGTCGCCGGTTCCATAAATTTTTCGGACCGAGCAAAAACAAACAGCATTCGTCCCGAATACGTTCCACGATCCCTTAGAACGTGACAAATCTCTCTGGCGTCTCTCGACGTCGAGATTTAAATGGCAAAAGTACGAGCGATCGGCGACGAGCGACGGCTCTCGAGCGCCCTTCCCCCCCCCCCCCCGTACCGGGGGGAGCGCGTAGGGTCGCGCGCAGGGATATCTTCGTGTACGCCTCGGTTCTTTCGTTCCGTACCGCGCTCGTAGTACGAGCCTCGTTTCAAAGCACCCTAGACGTTGTCCCCTTTGCGGTTGCACTCCGACGAGACGCAGGGTGTTACATTCCGGACGTATGACGCATGCCACGAACGCTCGCCGAGCTCCCTTTTCCCTGGTACACCTCGTCCACGGTGCCTTCGCGTCCGACTATCGAGAGTATTTGAGAAAAAAACCGCCCACGCCGTTTTGTTTATCCCGCCTCCCCGGCCGATCTAATCGATAATTAACGCGTATCGGACCCCGGAAGCCTATTAATAGGCGTTCGAGTGCAACGACCTGGCTCGAATTTCGAGAACTTTTAGGCACTCTGCGCTTCGAGCAGCTCTAGTCGGCTTTTCGTCGGCTCGAGAAATCCTTGCCGAGGATTTTATTTCTTTAAACGTATCTTGAAAGACGAACGGGGGTTTTCGATCGAGAGACAAGGTCTTGTCTCGGGCCAAGTAACAAGGTACGCGAGACTAGACCTTGTATCTTTTCCGAAAAGAACGAACAGGGATTTTCGTGGTGGTCAAACTGTTCAAAAATTTCGACTACGAAACGTATGCCGACGGATGCAATAATAAATCGTCGCGAGAGTAAAATTTAAATCGCGAAAATACTTTCTATTGTACATCCGAGGCATGTGACGCTAGGCGGGCCAGGTATAAATGTAAATGTGTCTCGTGTGCTTGGTGGCCGATCGTTGCCGTGAGAATTTGTCTCCCGACGAGGTCTCGTTTGTCGGGGCCAAGAGTACCTGTACATCACATTTTCTCGAAATCCGCGTCAAAAGCAAGTTGCGCTCGACGTCGCGCTAACAACCCATTGTCGTGTCGTTGACGCGGCACAAACCAGAGCAGTCGCCGCTTTTAATGGGAGTAACTCGGAAAGATTACGTACCGTGAAAGCTCTCTGCGATTACGATCGGAGGTCCTTTCTTCTCGGTATGTGGTTCCTCGAACGGACGATTATCCATATCTCTCTCTCTCTCTCTCTCTCTCTCTCTCTCTCTCTCTCTCTCTCTCTCTCTCTCTCTCTCTCTCTCTCTCTCTCTCTCTCCCTCTCGGGGTCCCGGTCGCTACGGAGGAGATCGCATCGTGTTTGCGTACCCGCTCATGGACACGTATGACTCGGTTTTGGAGATGTACGTAATGAGAGACACTTTAGTCACCGGTCACGTCTCGGTTAGATGGCCCGTACGCCAGTGAATACGCCATATTCCCCCGGAAAACTTGCTTCTCTCTTCTTCCACGCTTATTGTTTGAAATATACGAACTCGCTCTTGGAGAATTCCACGTTAGGTCTACGTTACCCCCGATCCCCGTCGAGTCGAGGCTACGAAGTATCATATTCGGAGGAAATTATTATGATAACGCGCGGTGTTATCGGGAATGGTAAATTAGTGCCGGTCGGAGAATCGGTAGAAATCCTTGATGAAGAATATTTGGGTGATTTGTTTAAGCGGCGTAAGCAACGAAGAAAAATTAACGTTCGCAATAAAGAACGACGTTGCTACCGACGCGACGATTTATTACCGTAGATGCGGTATGTTACGTCGCGCGACTTTCATTACCGTGGAAGTGACATGGGTTTTAATGGAAAAAAGTACGAAATACTGCATCGAGACGTAGAAATGTTTAGTGGAGAGCGTAACGAGAGTACGACGCGCCCGGGGCATTGGAACGTCAAATTTATTCCACCTAATTTCTTATTCGGATACCACCGAGATTCTGACGTTTATGCTTTTCGAGGATTCTAAGCGGCGAGTGATCAGACAAAAATCCAAATCCAGTGCTGTGGAACGACGTTGACGACGTCTAACAAACGGCTAATCAGAACTGTTTTGGCCGAGGTTAGGTTTTACTTACCGATCGTCGCTACTTCGGACAAATGTCGGTTTAATGAACAGGAAAAAGTGGTTTCGGTTCGAGTGACTCCGCGTGAGTTCTTTGTCGCTCGTAGCCGTGGTGAACCGATGGCTGGATCGAAGAAAGGAAGGAAGAGTATCGCCATTGTACGGCCTACCGTCGGAATAATAATGCAATTGTTGTCACGAATGCGGAATCCAGTCTTTCCTCGTCCGTCATTTATGGCTGCAGGCTTTACGCTTTACGGCATTTATTAAGATTCTAATAAATAGTACCGTGTAACGCAAAATTGAGCATACCGTTGGATTCCGCGGCCTGGCTTTATACCTCGTTACGCAAAATTGATCATTATCGCGCAACAAACTGGATGTCTCAAATATAAAATTTAATCTCCCCCGGATCCGAAACGCCTAAAGAATAACTAAGTAGGTATAAATTTTGTTTTGCATCCGCGAGAGCTAAAAAACGTACCGACAATCTCAATATTATAAAGGGTGTCCGTTTATTGCGATAAATAACGGATCTGTACGAATATTCGTGTCTTCGCGGTTACAAACTCGTTACGCGGTATTTAATGAATTTTTTCGTACACCTCTCTTGTTCGCGCGTTGACGCTTGACACATTGCGCAATATTGGCGTAACGCGGAATACGTTCATTACGACAATGGGCTATTCATTTCTGTTTAGATGCTCTGATCACCCCCGGACCGCACGGAAATTAGTATCGCGCTCAGCATACTCGCAACTCACGTTTACGACGAACATTTATCAACGGTGTTAATAATTTCGCTGCGCGCGTCGAGAGACGTACGAATACCGCCGGCTTACAAACCTAACCCCGGTTGAATAATAAATAACGTCCACCATTTCGCTTATTGGTATACGCCGGACACTCGCGCCTCCAAAATAATTCATATCGTTGATCCGCGTTGTCCCCGTTCTAGGTTAATCGACTGGCATCGATTAATTATCCCGTACGTACGTCTGCAGCGACGTATGCATCGCGTCGCGTAAAGTGACGATTTATCGAACGGAAATGAGAGAAGATAACGAACTCGTGGAACCGCGATACGATTCGAGGTGATTTCGCGTCCGTTCGATAAGGTTGCTTGCTTTCTTATTTATATTATTGTTCTTGTAATATTTATCGCGTCACTCCCGTGCGAGAGGCCGATGTTGGTCTTGAATCTAAATCATGCACATCTCTGGATCTTCAGACCTCCAATACTTATTTTTACTCTATCAAGTGTATTTCGGGTCGCTGTTCACGAAATAATTATAGAATTTCTATTCTATTGAAAATTATGTCACAAGGAATCACACGCGTTTGCTTGCTTTAGAAATAGTTTGGAGATCCGAAGATTCGGAGATGCGCACGATCTAGATTTGTTCCCGACGTTGTTATCTCGGCGAATTTGTTGCTATTTCCCTGGCACACCGATGAGAGCGGTCGCGTACTTTGCCGGTAACGATATCGATGAACTCGATGGTCGTAATTATTGCTCTTTTGACAATGGACAAGTTCCACAAAACGGATATTGCGCAACGTGCCATTTACAAGCGAACACGCGCGTCGTCTTTAATGACTCCCACTAGTTTCCGTATGACACGCTCGAGAAACTTTCTCCGTTCGCGACACAATTTGGTTGTACGGCAAACTCGACGCGCGTATACAAATGTCATTTGGGACACAACGAAATTTCCGTCCTACGCATTACAAATTTCTACTCGCCCCGTGACTCATTAAAACTCCGTTTATGAATGAAAATTTCCAAGTATAATTGGCGAGAAAAAGTTTCTAAAAGATCGATATATCGAATCGCGAATCGGACAGTTTTTAACCCCTTCGGATACGATACACATTACACTCGCGTACGATAAAAAGCAAGGAAAACAATTTTCATAACTTTTTCTCGATTCATACTAATCGAAATTTTCAGTACCCTACCAGTGTAAAAATAATCAAATGGGGGCAATATTCACCCGTTGATTCAACCGCGAACCAATCAATCCAGAAATCTGAATGACGAATTATTCGAATCCTAAATCGAACGTACTTGCCGCGCTCGAGCGTTTAAATTTATTCAAGCGAATTCAAATCCGAAGATACGAACGAAAGTTTGACTTTCGCGTCGAAGACTCGAGACGGTATAACGCGAAGGTGCGTAATTCGCTCAAAATGCTCGACATTGTTTCCTCCCGTTATTCAAATCCGATTCGACGTCACCTTCCCCCGTAACGCGTTAATTACCCATTCATAGCGAAAGCTTTGAAATCACCCCGAGTCCCGTCGATCCGGCGCCAAGTTGCAACGTGTTGGCAGCGAGCTATACGGGGTGGGTCGTAAAAGCGGCTCGATTTCTCAGGCCAGATGCGACTCGTAGGTGTCGTTGAATGGTTTACCAATTGGTACAGAGTCTTCGCGTGTGCGTAAAGAGACAGGGGGTGGAGGTAGGGGGGGAGGAGGGGGAGAAGAGAGCGCGCTCGCATTCGCGTACATGGACGCGTGCGTGCCGCGGAGCGCGATGCATTTCACGCGATGCACACTCGCGAGTCTCGTGCACGTACGGACGCACGCACGTCCCCCCCCCGCCGGTTTACTGCGTTTCCCTCGTCTCTCTTGCGCGCCCTCTTCTCTCGCCTAACAGACTCATTCTTCCTCTCTCGCTCGCTCGCTCTCCCTCCTCCGCTCCCCCCCCCCCCCTCCTCCAGCGTACGACGCGCTTGCGCCTATGTACGAACCAGTGCCACCCGTCCGTCGAGCGTCGCGCTGTTGCCACCTCTTCGTCCCTCTTCTCCCTCACCCTCTATACCTCGCGCCGGAGCTCCAGCTGAGCGTTCCCCAGGGACTCTCAACCTCCACAATTCGTGCGAACCAATCGAACGGAGAGCCACGTTGTAGGCCGGTTTCCTCGGCTAGAACGGATTTTGCCATACGGAAATTATTCGATCGCCATTGCGATTTTAATGCGTTGTCTTTCGACGGTCTCTCGTAATCTTCGATTTCAAGGACTTCTGGTTCGAAAGCTACTCGGTTTGTGTCGCAACGTGGGTAGGGGTGAACTGATAAAAGATTTTACAAACGCGTCGACGAAGTACGGCGCCGAGGAATGCTATAATAGCTGGAGTTTTGTGCGGTAATGTAATTTCGGAATTATAACTGCTCGTTTTGTTTTCCATGGCCCGTGAATCGTGGGGACAGTTTTGAGTGTCTTATCGGTATTTCCTTCTGCCGTGGTCGAAGCATTTCGAGATACAAATAGAAACCAGTCGCTTACATTATACAGCGGGCGAAGTAAGAAAGTGATTTGCTAAATCAAGTACGAGGCTCGCTGAAAACTATAATAAATGATTTCTCCAAGTTTCTTTATAGTACGTGTATTCAATTTGCATGACCCACTGACTGGTTGCTTAATCCTCTCTGATCGTTGCGTCGTCGCACGTCGTGAGAATTTCGTAAAAAAAGATTGCGGCACTTTGACTGAAGTTTGCAGTTGCATTTCCTCTCTAGAAAAGAAAAAATGCTTTCTTTTACCTGGCAGCGGTACAAATCGTACATTTCATTTTTACATATGTACATATACATTTTGATAAGAGAATTCTTTTTTTATCTACCCTTGAAAATAATTTTGATTCACCCCCAAAAGATAGAAAACATTGTTTAGGATAATCGTTAATTGCGAGGTGGCCGCGTTCTCATTTCTCTCTTAAGAAATTTCAATTTCAAGTTCACCGTCAAAGTCATCGGCCAAACGGGGTTAAACTACCGTGCAAAGCTATATTCATAACCATATGGTGTCTGTGGTAATGTTGTATACCGGTGAAGGGTTGTACTTGGACGTATACGTATGGTCCACATGGCAGTGAGCGCTGCTTCGACCCCATAGCATCCTGTCCATGGAAAAGGTAGCGAGCGACGAGGGGATGGTTGGCAGGGGGAGAGGGAGAAAGAGGGAGAAAGAGAAAGAGAGAGAGAGAGAGAGAGAGTGGCAGCGAGGCTTCGATGCACGAGGATGGAAGCTCGTCAGCGACGCTCAAATTTTTTACTTTCACTCGGCTAATTGATTTTTCGTTTCGTCGCGTCGCAGTGACGTTATTGTTAATAGAAAAGGACAGCTGGCGAAAGACGATACGCGTTACGCGACAACAAAATATCGGTGTCAATCGTAATTAAGTCTTCTCGAGATTTATAAACCTAACGTGCGTACCAAAATAAGGTTGACGCAAATGCGTAGATATGCCACTTTGTTGGGGATTCAAATCAGCTTAGGATAACGTGACTCATTCCTATCGGTCGGTTTCCCGCGAGGGAATTAATTTAATAGCAATGAGCTTGAGAGCTTAGATAGGATTGCAAAACGATTGACATTAATTAACTACGACGTTAATGCCAGGAATTAGATATCGTAGAATTGGTTGCTCGATTAGCCGCGATTCTAGTATATTGACTAATAGAAATCCAAGAATCTATAAATTCGCATGATCTTTTCACTCGCTTCCTTTTCGACCTTTCTTTTTCTTTCCCGATCATAGATTCTGCTTATTAAATTTTTGATGCGACACGAATGGAATTTTGAACCCCTCGGTTGCAGGTTAAAGTTGCATTGAGTGTATTATCCTCCGATGAGGCTCCAAAAATTGCGAACCAAACGTTAGATTGTGTAATACGATGTAACTTCGGTAATCTTCATAATTTTTCTCGATCCTTTTTCTAACTACCAAACTGTAACGTCGAGTGATTAAATACTATCCTTTATAGAAATCCGATAATTAAGCAATTACAATGACACGAAGTTGTATAAAACTGATTCCTTATCTTCTCGGTTTTCGAGCGAAAGCTTACAACGTTGTTACTCTTATCATCGAGGCATTTCCGTAAAAGACTGTTTGACTTCATTGTCAGACAGAATTTTGCGGGAATCTCGTTGAGCGATACACCTTTGGGTATTCGAAGGACCGAGTATAGTTACCGAGTGTCCTTAACGTGGCCAGGTAGGTATTTATTGATTCAATGGTAGCGGTATGCCTATAGTTAGGTACTGTGATGTAACTTTAGAACCTAGTAGAGGGCCGGGCTAGCGCTAGAAAAGGCGATAGGAATCGATGCGTCTAGGATGTTTATACCAACGACATAGTCGAGGAGTTTGCATAGTCGTGTCGTAAATTCGCGGTGATATTATTTCGACTCTTTCGTCGATGAAAGTAATCAGGACTTTTTTTTGTCGTATACGATTAAGTATCTATTTAAGGAATCGTACGGAAAACGTTGTTGGTAATAAATTTATGGAAAGTCGATCGAAAGTAAAGTTCACGCGAGGTGAGTAACTTTGAAATTTAATTTATGAGCATTAAATTTGGATTAAATTTGGCCAAGAATGGTTTAACCGACGGTTCTGTTTGCTTCGTCGGGCGCCTTCAGCGTCATACGCGCGTGGTTCGCGTCTTTGGCAAACGCAGTTCGTTCTTAACGTCGAAAACATAGTTGGATATCGTCGAGTCTCGCTTTTAACCCTCTAACAGGCGAATTAAATTTTTTTAAATAGCGCAATAATTATTAGCGTTGCGCTGGCGGACTTCCCACAACAAACTGATCGTATATATATCAGTAATGTCAATAACAAAAGGCATGACTAGATGCTAAATTATTTTGAATACAAGCGTAAATGTATTTTAATTTAACCCTGCCTTAAGGCGGGCATGCCCTTTAGAATATTAAAGGCAAGAACGTATTTAGCTCCAAAAATCACTAGTCTCCTACAATTTCAATATCGAGTTGCGCGTCCATCGTGTTTTTGAATTTTCGTAATATTCTTCTGTACCGCAACGTTTCATTTCCGCGACGAAGAAGCACAACGGATAACGCTTTCGTTGCGTAAACTGGAATAATACACGCTCGAGGATGCGCACAGGTGGGTGGCGCGCGTTGCGCGTACGCGTACAAGAGGAAATTGCTAAATGGATCTCGATCTTTCGTGGGCATCAACCTCCACGAAACGATCGCCCGTAGACGGTAACAAATTCCTCCGAAGCAGACGACCGTGCTAACATAATAAGCCATTGTTCCCTAGCCGATAAACAGGTAGTAAATAATCAATTAACGCTTATCTATAATTGGACCACCCATTGCAAACTCGATCCCCGGCTTGTATTCTCAGTGCCTCGCACGTGCCATGGTAACGCTGCAGGTTTCCAGGCTTAGGTGCTGAATCTATTTGTATTATCCAAGAGAATACGTTCGAAGGGAAGAGCAACCTGTCCTCACGATTGACGTTAACAAAAACCATTATCAATTTTTTTTTGCGCGCGCGTTAACGCCTCTTCGATCCAACGTTTCTCTCGTTCATTCTCGCGAAACGTGGCGGGTATGGTAACCCGACGAGTTGACGATAACGCGAGACACGTGCGCGACGTGCGAATTACAATACATAAATAATTACATAAACTCAGTGCTCTGGGCTCGTGCACGCGTTACAAGGATATTAAAAACAGGGAAATCATTTCCACGCTAAAAGCACTGTGTAATGTGTCTTCGCGTGCTTCGTACATACGTCGTGATCATTAACGGTCAAGGATAATTAATCGCGACTCTTTTATGGGAACGGGGCGGGAAGAAAAACGTGCGTGTCGCGCGCCGTTTAGTAGTTCATGCCTCGACCATAATATTTTGGCAAAGGCTATTTTCAGTGGGCACGCGTCATTCGCAAACAATTAGCGCTCGTGCTATTTACCCGAAGGTGACGGTGGGGGAACGCGTCTCCGCTCAAGGTAGAATACCGCGATTCATGACGTTAATTCTTGAAAAACGTTACTTTTACAATTGCGTCACTCTCGTCCAGAAAATGCGTTCTCGTAG
This sequence comes from Pemphredon lugubris, assembly GCA_933228935.1. Taxonomy (NCBI): domain Eukaryota; kingdom Metazoa; phylum Arthropoda; class Insecta; order Hymenoptera; family Crabronidae; genus Pemphredon; species Pemphredon lugubris. Next base: position 23,253,866 of record OW121817.1, on the reverse strand, counting down.
CTGCAACGATCCGATAATTGAATCTCGCTTCGAATATGAATCACGCGTAAAACGTTTTTACACTCCATTTCCAACCATCGTCCTCTTTCGGAATTATTGCCACTTTATCAACGGTCCCCGACGCTCGTAGTGTTAACGGAAAAATAATTGTTGCAATTAATTGTGTATTACATCGATATATCCCGGAGGCGAAAACCAGCTTTATCAATTTCATTTCGTATTTTCGTACGCGCGCCAAATCCCTTCGGATGCGTAATTTCAAAATTTGTTTCCTCGGTTTTCGCACCGTTTGGTTAAATCAACCGCGCTCGACTCATCGGTATCGGGCAAATCATAATCCCTTACTTTATCGCGTAACGGGCGAAATGATGACTTTCTTTCAAGATTTGCCCTACCAACAATTTCGAGAGGGTAAAAAGTGGTTTACCGTTCGTTTGAGAAAATTACAAAGCTGCGAGGCTGGGGTTTCTTTCGAGTATTTATCGGAAAGTTACAATGAGCTTGTTGTTCGGTACCCTCGTCCGTTGTTCTGTTTACTCGAAAGGCCACATTTCTTACGGGGCCTAATTTATGCTGTTCTCTCGTATAAACGGGAGATAAGGATAAAGAACATTGGTGGTGGAGAGTGATTACAAGGTGCTGGGATAGGGCGACGGAGGTGGCCGAGGGGGTGGCGGAGAACGAGAGGTGGGTTGAGAAGCGAGGAAGGGAGTCAGGGGTGGTGCATCGGAGCAGGTCGCTCGATACTGACCACCTCACACCTACGAATCTCTCTCTCTCTCACTCTCTCTCACTCTTTCTCCCTCTTTGTCTTTCTATCTATTTCAGACCGTTCTTGCCCCTGCATCCTGTTCCGCGTTAATCTCACCTCTTCTTTATCCAAATAAGGGAATTACCATTTCCCGAATATTTGGCAGTCTATAGGACGAAATAATATACAAGGGGAACTATAGAAAGTATCAAGTATCTTACGTAACGATATCTGGTTATTTAACAGAAACGCGATACGTGGTACGAGTTGAAGTCACGCGCGAATTAAGTCATCGTGATTCCTGAAAGAATTGAAACTCAAGAATTAATACGAATCCAAATGTCGTCCCGTAGGTGCACACGCGGTCCGACAGTCCATGCGTGGCTCCGGTAACTCGTTCTCTTCCATCGTTAATAAATCGAATCGATACGAAACTCTACATAATTTTTGAGGCTTAAATCTGGATCATGCACATCTCTGGATCTTCGGATCTCCAAACTTTTTTTTACTCTATCGAGTGTATCTCGGGTCGTTGATCACGAAATAATTATAGAATTTCTATTCTACTGAAAATTATTTCACAAGAAATCACGTGTGTTTGCTTGCTTTAGAAATAGTTTGGAGATCCGATGTGCATGATCTAGATTTGTTCCAATTTTGATGCCTGATAATATCAACGCCATTACTTCGACGCAAAAGAGATACTTGGTCGCATCGAGATTCGTAATGACGAGAAGGTAGGGATTGGTAGGCGACGAGACGCAGGAAACACTGATTTCTTAATGAGTGTCAAAAGAAATCCGATTGAGAACCGCGGGCGAGCAGCAGGCAGCTGAGCGGACAAAGAGCGAACGGTTATTGCAGGACGACAGTGTAGACTCGAGCAGCGGCACGCCGCACAGTGTGCTCTTTTTGGACAAAAATCGCTCTCCAGCGTAAAAATCAACCAATTTTAATGATTTTTTTTTCTAAATTCGTAGAAAAATTCAAGCAATAACGTGGTACTGCGGATAATTGGATATTTATAAATCTAACCTATAAAAAACGTCATTAATCCATATGGGACAGAAACATTTAATTAGAAACTTTAGTTAGAAACTTTAGTTAGAAAATTCCATTGTTGCATTTCATTATTCACTCTATTAACGAAAGTTAAGTCCCTTAAGGGGGTACACCACAGTAAAATGTTCAAAAAACCGATTTTTTTTTTTCGCATTTTCAGATAGTTTATAATGTCAAGAACGTATTGGGCATATTATAGACCAAAATACCTATTGTTGCAGAAATTATACACCAATTCAACTGCGTTTTTCTCGAAACGTGATTTTCAAAGTCGGTGGCAAGGATATCTCGAAAACGGCTCGATGGATTTTTTTGAAATTTGTACGCAATATTATTGAAAGATTGATTTTGACAATAGAATTTTCTAACTAAAGTTTCTAACTAAAGTTTCTAATTAAATGTTTCTGTCCCATATGGATTAATGACGTTTTTTATAGGTTAGATTTATAAATATCCAATTATCCGCAGTGCCACGTTATTGCTGGAATTTTTCTACGAATTTAAAAAAAAAAATCATTAAAATTGGTTGATTTTTACGCTGGAGAGCGATTTTTGTCCAAAAAGAGCACACTGTGCGCCGGTGGTGGGCCTTCCACTCTCCTCTCTTTCTCTCTTTTCCGCTCTCGTCGTGCTCCTTGCATCTAAATCTATAAGCTACCTGCACCTACACTTCCTGCCACTCGACAATGAAACCTTCTACCGATCGTTCCTAGAGTGGGCTCGACGAGTCTCGTATCTCGCTTCCTAAAACTTTTTTTAATCTATTCTAAAAATTTGTTAACTAAATAATCCCCTGAAAATTCGGATGATACAGGCAGAACGTGAGAGGAAGAGCGAGAGAGAGAGAGAGTGAGAGATTCCATTAACTCTATCCCAATGTTGTGACAGTTAAAGTACATTTACGCACGCATTGTTTTTGTTGGTGGAATTAGGGATGATTGAGAATACGTGTAATTGAAAATACGACGCGAATGTTAATATTCCTCGTAACTGATTAGTCTATTCGACAACCACGACCTGATTGTAAAGAGAAAAATGTACATATACACGCCAGCTTACGCAGCTGTTTTTTTTTTCTTAATCGTTGCTCAATTAGACACTTATTTTAGGAGAGAATTACTTTCGATCACAGAAGTAATGGATTTTGTGCATTACGTCGCAAAACTGATGTAACCGTAAAGGTGATGACGGGTGTGAATTTAGACTTTCGCCCGAGTCGCGTAGACCTTTACTCCCGTCCGTGGAGGTAGATGGGATTGGTCAGTGGTTACCTGTTATTGAATCACAGGTGCAGTAATTACCGTCGCCATCGTCGCCATCGTCGACGTACATACGTCCTCGTCGGCGAAACTAGCATTCTCGCTTCGGAACTACGCAATCGAGGAGCAGACTCGTAACCTTGTATCTGGACGAACTGGCAGAGAGAGAGAGAGAGAGAGAGAGAGAAAGAGAGGCAGAGAGAGAATGAGAGAAAAAGAGAAGGAGACCCGCCGATCGGGTAGAAAGTAACCGAGTTACCTACGAATTACGTAACTCGAGTCCTCGTATTAATATGCAGGAGCCGCTGCTCGATGATTATTGTGAGCGAAACTGTCGAGTCCAATGCGAAGTCCCGAATTTCATCTTCCAAAGTCGAAATTCGTAAAGCTAATAGAAATCTTGTATAGAAAATGCGAAACTGTCTCGATTATCCAAATTATGATTAACCGATAGTTCGGATTATCCAACATGGGCCGGAGATGAACGGCTTATATCGAGAAAAGTGTTTCGTTAAATTCTGAGTCGAGTCCTAAACCAACTCGAATACGCGTACGGTAACACGATTCAAAAATGACGCTTCTATCGTCAACCCCTCCCACCACTCCCTCACCGCTCTAGACAGAAACATGTCCGAAAATATAAAAAGATGGCCAATCTGCCATCCTAGCAGATAGATAAAGGGTAATAATTCTCTAGGCGGCCCCGTTCAACTATTGAGATTATAACCGGTAGGATTGGTTTATTCGCGGCAATGTCTGAAAATCCATTGTTTCGTATCCACTCGTAACCATCGATGGTCTATTTCTCCATCTACGGTGAAAGTGTCGGTTGTCCGCGAAGGGAGCGCCAATTTCTCCTCGAAGAGTTCGCGAACGACCCGGGTCACTTTCGTCCCCAGGTGTTATCGGGAGGATCAACTCGTGCGCCCTGCTTTCACGAGTGACGACGGTAACTCGCGTCCTTTTTCTTTGTCTCTCTCCCATCGGCGTCGCGACGCTCCGCTAACGTCGTAATCCAGCAGCGTGCTCGTTATTATTAATAATAATTCGATGCATTTCCTTCATCGTTACGTAAAGACGAATGAATTTCCGATCGATATCGTATCGATCGACGCGGTCTTCCTTAGAATCCATTAACATTAATTCCGCTACGTCCACCGACTCGACGATTGCGCGTACGATGCAAACTTCTGCATTATTAATAACGTACGCGATTCTTGGAATAGTTTCTAAAGTTCGTCGCGTTCTCCTTGGTGCCGTCCGAGATCCGTGTTAAGCCGTCGAACTTCCTTTGCCGTTTTTCGGCCGAGACGAGTAATTAAATCCGCGTACTTCGTCGATCGTTTCTCGTAAATTTCCCCTATCGCGAATGTCGCGTTACGAATTACCAGGCACGCACGACGATGGTCATCTCGTTTCGTTTTGCTCATCTCTATCCTCGCTTCTCTTCCTACCTACCCTTTCTCGTTGCCGCAAAGAAGTCGGCGAGAGAGCGTTCGCCGGCGAGACACGGCTAATTCAAGGTGACGGACGGTCAATGAAGACACGGGTTATCCTTGGAGTAGACTGAAATTAGGTGTTATCCCATCGATAGACCTCTCCTCCGGGCACTTCCTGTCTGCGTATGTTTTTCTTTCGTATCTATCGCGATTAGCCATAGCCATTCTCGATTCTTCGCTTCGCCGGGACTAACCTTCTGACGCAAGTACGTTCTGCCAATAACGCATTGTTTCGTTAGCGCGGCCGACGCGAGTTAGCCACAAAAGTAATCTTTGACGCTATGTTTACGGGCGTTTCTAAGAGAACCCGTCAAATTTACGGGTAAACGAAAATATGCGTTTTCTTTACAGTATCGATTTAATCAATTTAAGTCTGAATTAATTTAATATGCAAAATGGTTCAAATTAATGCTATGGTTTTTGGGATATTTCATTTCAAAATTTGAAACCCGTCAAATTGACGGGTCCCTTAAACCTAGTGTTAAGATTTCACCGTCGGAACAACTTTTAAATCTTGAACAAAGAACGGTTACAGTTAATGTTTAAACTTAACGTTTATTCCAAATTTGACGTGATAACGGATCACTTCTAAATTATGGAATGCGTAGAAGAGAGCTGCCGATTGTGTACCCGAGGAGGGGACGGGGGGCTGGAAACGTAAATACGCCACTGGGTTCGGCGACGCTTTCCAAAACTCGGGAACGTAAATTTGCGCGTCTACCTGACCCATGAAAATAAACGAATGGTCCAACTTTACGAGACGATAGCGCGCGCAAACGACGAACTCTGATAAGGTAGTCTCTACGCTTCGTAATAATATATTGTTAAGAATTGCAGGGAACTTCTGGTTTCGAAAATTGTTCCACGCACAGTACTCTTAATTCGATTTACCGTGTTTGACTTTGGTCGGGGGAAGTTAAACATTGTAAGAACGTTGTCCATTTTCGCGCCATGGCTGAAGTTATTCGTAACGAGTTAAACGTTACGACGCTCGTTGCGTCGCGACTGTAAAGCTCCGCTCGCGCGGTTACTTAAACGCGATCGTTTAATGGCTTTAAGAATATCGCCGTCAAAGCGTTTCGTTTTATCGTCCCGACGTGTCGGTGAGGCCTCGTTATACGTTTTATCTCGACGCCTATGCGACTCTAGGCCCCCGAAAATCTCGTTCGGACGTGACCGGAATATGCCGTGACAGGAGTCAAACGTTGTACCGTGTTTCACACGAATTTTGAGAAACTTTCCGGGCATTTATTCGTCGTCTTGAGATTATAAGAATAACGAAAGGAGAAGCGCGTTTGCGGTATGCCGAAAAGAGAAATAGAATAAATTCTTTCCGTCTTAACTTGTCTCGATCCTGAAGAAAATAAGAAATATCCTCTATACACGAATGTAATAATTAATAGTTCATTAATATAACGTTAAAAGACCCACCTTTTTATATCACCGGTGTAATAATTAATAATTCATTAATATAACCTTTAAAAGACCCACTTTTTTATATCACCGATGTTATCGGTGTTAGTTCACAAGAAGAACATTGTATCGCGTACGAATTGCGGAAAGTTTCTAAACAATTGTGCCGTATCTTAAATTAAAGGAACGAGAGACGAACTACGAATCCTGTTCTTTTTTTTTCAACGTTCAGTCATCCCAACCGGGAAGACGCACGCCACGGATACGGTTAGACGCTAAGGACTCGTCTTTTTGTCGCCCGACGTGTCGTTGAAATGACTTATATTACCGGTTTTGTAAGTTATATCAATTACCAAGCGATGTCCTGTCGTTGGTACGTCTATTACCGGCCACGCGTCGTTCAGCCTCTTCGAGTGACACGTTAAATTGAATTCTTTTTTCTTTTTCTCTCGTCGGGAGACGAATTCAGACGCGCGAATAGAAATCGGAGGGACAGAGCGAGTTCGCCGTTTGAGCGAAAAAACGTAAGATCGACAAACGAGCCCCCCCCCCCCCCCCCCCTTCTTCGCGCGCTAATATATTTACGCGACTAAACGAGGCAGAACGAGTCGAACGCAATGCTTTCTATTCGCTCTACCCCCGATCGTTAACGCGATCAAATTGAAAGAATGATTAGATACCGCGGCAATTAACCCAAATTACTTTAGATTACATTGATTAAATTACGTGGACTCGATTAAGCGAATCCCGAGCAGTAATTGCATTTGTAAAGCGGAGTCAACGACGGGGTTCAGGAAAGACTCTCGAAAATGGCAACGCATGTGTTATCAATACCGCAACGCCTGGGTGACATACCGCGAGGAAGCGTTACGGCATTAATTAGTCGGTTGGAGCGAAGACAACTGGTCGGCAAGGTCGCCGGTTACTCGTCGATGCTCTGGATGGACCCTCTTCACCGACAGCTGACAGCGAACGTACGCGATCGAGGTAGTACACGCCTCTCCGTACTAATCGCGCTACAAACGTTTCCTGTGAACAGTGACTCTCATTCCAGGGATTCGAGATGGGATCCATTGTAACTATCAGGCTTCTGTGTATAAATATTTGTTCTGGACGTTACATTTGGCGTTGTAGGCCTCGGAGGTAGGAATTGTATCGCTCATAAATTTTTCTTTTGTCAACGTTTCGATCCTGATCGGGATCCTCTTCAGGACATACCTTTTTATTATTAGGATGTACTCGTTATCAATTGTTCGCAAACATATTTTATACAGTATATATTTTATGCAGTATTATACTAGTAATTAAACATAACGAATATATATTCGAAATGGATTTTTTAGTCTCGCCGAATAATCGCCCCTGGAATTAGGGGATTTTTTTTACCGAGGATCGAACAGAGGGGGGACAAACGTTCCGTAGGAATACGCTATACGATTTTGACTCACGGTCGATCCTACTCGAACAGGAATTTTCCCGACAGTCGATGTTCGATCGGATTGTTGTGCTGTTTCGATAAAATCGTGGCTCGCACGATTAACTCGATCCCCGATACCGAATCTTCTCGTGCAATTAGATTCGACGGTTACGCTGTGTCCCCCGTATCGGCTCGATGTTTAAAAGTCTCGCCCGTGGGTCTCCGTCGCTGCGCGGATGCAAAGTTTAGAGACTGACATTTTCTACTCTGCGGAGTGTGTAACAGGTAATTAGCTCTTGTACGTAGCGCTCGCGAAGAAGGAAAGGAGAGGAACGTCGTGGGGAAACGGAGAGAGAGAAAGAGAGAGAGAGGGCCGGAGGGGGGGGGGGGGGAGGGGAGAGATCGTTATTAAGTGAATTACACGTTCGCAGGTACATCGCATCCTACGGTAAGCAGACTCGCGCGTCCCGATGCTTATACATACGCGCGTAACGTAAAACTAGTATTACCCTTAAAGAGGGACTCTTCCTTCCTTCGCGAAAGCCTGCGAAAGGGCCATAGCCGATGCAGGGCCGTCGCCAGGCAGAATTAAAAAATTATATGGCACCGCGCTCCCAACAATCGTACCGTGCCGCTCGGACAAATTGTTTAATCTGCGAATTATGTCTGGCTGGCCCGACAGGAATCGTATAATTTTGGGCGAAGAAACTTTCATTACTGTCTCCGTATTACGCGTAACGGCGAGTGTACGCGATTCATTCGTAGACGCTCCCTCGCGTGTACGATATGCCTGCGTGGATTAAACTTTTCGTATGTAATTTTTAGCGGATGTGCAGGCGTAATCGTTACTTTGATATTTCAGTCTTTGTCGAGCGGTAATGTCGCAAATGCACAATTTCCTCCCATGAATGAGAAAATACAATTAACTACAGAAGCTACTTATTATGGCGGACGATTACGCCGAACAAAAGAAACATCGTTTCCAAATTGAACGCGCGAGTACGTATCGCGTAATGTACAAAAGAAACGTAAGGGTATAGGGTGAACGTTATAGTAAATATATTTAGAACTCCAGGATTGGTAATCGTACGTGTTTCTATTTATAACGTTACGTTTCTTACACGTATGTGCCTGTGGGAAGTACATTTTCAAATCTTACCCTCCGTGATTTACACGACGGTCTAATTCTCCCTAAATTAACTTCTTCCAGAAACGATAGATCGTGAATTTGATTCGTTCCAAACTCTAACACTCGCGAAAGGCGATCTTACATCGCAACACAGTATAGCGTGGTATGAATGTGGTATAGTGTGGTATGATGTTAAAAATCAATCAGTTGTTAAAAATCAATCAACAGATTCATAGTAGAAACGAACGCGATTAAGCGGCCATTATTATATTGTAATCCATATACGATTCATGATCTCGAAATAAATCCCACAATAGGAATTGTTTGAAAATTAGAATCATAACCGAAAAAAGGGCCCTCAGTGTCACTGCCGTGGCAGTTATGGTTATCCATCGGATAGGAAGTTTGAATCGTGTATCTTCGTGCTTTCTCTGTTTGGGGGCTAGGGATTCAGGGGGGGTTCAGGATTTGCGTCTACGCAGGGAAGGGTCGATGGTACGCGCGATGAAATAGAAGGGGACAGATCGTGGCGAGGGATGAAAATCGGACGAAGGACCGAGAGAGAAAGATTCGAAACAGCTGTGCTGGTTCCGTGGAGACGAGTCCATGGTATACCGAACCCATACGGACACGCCGTGTAATACCCGTGCCGATGTTATGCACCCTTCGTCCGCAGAGGTTCTCAACGCTAACGTTACGCGTATTAGATGAGAGAAAACGCGCGCGCTTTCGCGGCTCGAGTTACGATCGACCCCTACTTGGTTCGATCAACGGTTTTTCTACGGGTATACTCTGTACACGCGGTTCCTACTAATTAACGGTCGGCAAACAAGTCTGAATGTGTCGCGAGTGATATTTTAATTATTTCCGATAACTTCGTGCACCGACGTGCACGACGGAGACAAGTTTCCCTCGAATTAATTATGATGCTCGATTTGTATCGAAAACACGGGTACTTTTGTACGGTATCCGTTGTCGGGTAAGTACGTTTACCTGAAATTACATCGCTCCGTTTCTTCGCGCGTTCGCTCTCCACGGGACTGACTTTCACGGTGAACATTGCGGTTCTAATATTAGTCCGTGAATAATACTTCGGTTTCGCGGTATGTACGGCTCGGTAACGCCATGAAAGAAAACGAAACGCTTGTGAAAAACGATGATTTCTCTCGCTGCATGCTCGTTAATAATGTCAAAATCAACCATCCGAGAGAATGGTGTACCATATGTATGTACGTTCGATATTTATCGTTAATTAAGAGATCGCTCGTAGAAACGATTTGAGCCTCCCTTTCCTACCGACGACCACGCGATTCGCTCGAATCACGTTGCATTTGCTCGCGTCATCGTTCCCTATGCAAACGCTCTAGTACGATGCGCGTACAAGATCGCGAAAATGGAAGAAGGCTTAAATCTAGATCATGCACATCTCTGGATAGTCGGATCTCCAAACTTTTCTATACTCTATCAAGTGTATTTCGGGTCGCTGATGACGAAATAATTATAGAATTTCTATTCTACTGAAAATTATTTCACAAGGAATCACATGTGTTCGCTCGCTTTAGAAATAGTTTAGTGATCCGGATATTCGGAGATGTGCATGATCTAGATTTGTTCCTATTTTTCAAGCATAATATAGTGAAAATATATATGTCAAACATAATCTCCTATATGCGAAACCAGTGGTAGGAATAACGGGAGAAAATCAAGTTCAATATTTTTCCATTTCTAATCGCTCTTGCGCCTCAATATTCCAAATGCTTTGTTCCTCCAAGAAAACGAGTATTAATTAGCTACCAACCAATCCGACCGATTATACAAAATCGGCAGCAACGTCGCGCATTAGCAGCACGCGCGTGCCTCGCGCGATCCAATTTGAAATCGACTCCTCGAGGGAAATCGCGTCTATCTCGAGACAGTGTTCGACCTTACTATCGACGGCAACGAAAGATCCAGAAACGACGGATTATCAACCGATTTCTCGGTGGTTCGCTGTTCGCCTTCTCGAGTTGGGTGTGGTCGATAACTAGGATTCGAGTTCCCTCCCGATGCTCCTCTCAGTGGCATTGACCTTGACGTACCTCTCGCGGCTTCGTTCGCAGAGAATATCTGCGTAGCTACGCGTTAACAGGTACGCCGGCAATCACCGCAATAATGGCTGAAGTTTCTTGCGACCGTTAGGTATGGAAGGTTGGTGGATACGTGTGCCCCATGGGTAGCGTAGCAGCAAACGCGGAGAGGCGCGGATAGATCTGCCGTTGTCAGCATAGCTCATTGGTTTCGCCGGAGGAAGATTCTACCTTCGATGGAGAGGAGTGCCCGCAGGTTGTTGATCCTTTCTTCTTCTTCTTCTTCTTCTTCTTCTTCTTCATCCTCCTCCTCTTCTTCCTCCTCTTCTTCTTCTTTGTCATGCACTTCTTCGTTATCCTCCTTCCCTTCTTCTCCTTCACCGGTTTCTTCTACAGAGCTTCTCCTCCCTGCTCCCATAACCCATCCGCGGTGCAGCGTACCTTTACAAGATTATTACTCACGGATGACAGGTAAAAGGCACACGATCCTCTCGTACACAAACCGTGGGTGTGGTAACCCTTCCGATCGTACATTCGACCGGGATGGAATACGAATTTATTCCAGCATGGCGATTACGGTAAAACGTGCGCGAATTAACGCGAGCCTCGCTGACGAATCGTTAATTATACTTATCCTCGGGACGGAGGATTCTTCGAGTTAGAAATCTCCGATTTGCGCACGGTTAAGGTTTCGGTTCGTGAAAACAGTGCTTTCGCGTGATATTCTAAAAATCTGTAATACGTATGTTGAAATCACTCCGCGTCGTTAGAGTTCGTGTCAATCGACGTTTAAAATTGTTCTAGCCCTTCGCGAGAATTCGTAAAGGCATGCGCTCCACGATAATTTGACCCTTCCGATATTCTTCAAACTCGAATCGCCATTGCAGCTTAAGGAACAAATCTAGATCATGCACATCTCTAAATCTCCAAACTATTTATAAAGCAAGCAAACGCATGCGATTTCTCGTGAAATAATTTTCAGTAGAACAGAAATTCTATAATTATTTCGTGATCAGCGACCCGAAGTACACTCGATAGAGTAAAAAAAGTTTTGGAGATCCGAAGATCCAGAGATGTGCAAGATCTAGATTTAAGCCCAGCTCAATTACGAACCACCAGTTTATAAATACAATTACTGCGAGTAAGGTAACTATCGGCACTCCTCTTATTTCCAATGCGCGTCTATTCGCAATGATTCAAAAAAATCAGTACTAGTATTCGTTCTACTCGGCGCGCGTAGTTGGAAAAGCGTGTCGTCGAACGACCGGAGGGAATCGATCGGTACGAGGATGAAAACGTGGCCCACTAAATGACTCATCCGCGTCAGCGGTGAGCGTTGTTAATCCAACTATTCTTTTTTTTTTTTATCACGTCTTATACACGATTCACGGTTAAGTGGCAATTATCCGTGTTCTCCCTCTCGGGCGAGGAGGGGCCGCGTTAACCGGCGGATACCTGTTGGTAATGCAGCTTGCTTTTCCCGCGTTCTGGGTAATCGTAGACGCGGTCGGCCGTGGCCCGTCGTAATGGCACTTAATTCCAACGCGTGTACCGAAAGTATCGGCCGAGTGGAATCTCTTTGCGTACGCGAGGTACATAGGTGCGCGTGTACTAGCCGATCATTGGTGACCGGCCGTAACGCTTTTGAGGAGCCGGCGCTATTACTTTTCTATGTGTAGGAGACGCATGTCTAGGATGATCGTGACGGTAAATGAATGCCACTGGGTGAATGAACGTTTATATTTATTAAATTAACACTTAATAATACGGAACGAGAAACTCTAAATGGCCAGCGCGGAGGAACTCTGTTCCTCGCGAAATCCCATGGCGGACGCGCGCTTCATTTGTCGATCTTCCCCGCATAGCCGATCGCAACGCGACACAGCCATAAACGCATAATTCAAATTCGAAAATTTTACGCAATTCTATATATGCGTCCGCGATTATTGGAAATGCGAGGCGGAGGGGTGGGAATGATATACTCGGTAACGCGCGGGTTATCCTGCTCGGCTCCGCGACGCCGATGACTGCAGCGCGGTAATCGTTCCTCGCTTCTGCACCGAGAAACTTGGAGGACAGTGGCAAATTACAGGCGCGGGGGACCGTACCGTTTGATTTCCCCGAAAGCACGTAGGCGTATTTGCCGCGCGGAGAAAGCCGTGAATTGATTTGACTCGCGGGACGCGTTCGAGTGAGTAACGCGCGGATGGCCGAGGCGATACCAAACGAGGGATAGAATTAGAATTTCATACCTAAATGGAAAATCCGAATAATCACCGGGCAACGGTCGAAGATTTATATTCGGACGAATGTAAGAGGTAGAAAGATGTTTTAAAGAAGAAACGACGGAGGTCTCGGTTCCATCGACTAGTTCCTTCGAATTCGTCGATTACCTCCGTTTATTTTCGAACAAATAAAGTCAATGTACTTCGCGAGTAAGACCCAACGTCGCTTCGACTAAACTTCGAGATACCGTTTATCCGCGTCGTTGCGTACAGATAAGTGAGCTTTTCGTTTCCACGCGACACGTTACACGCCGTACGTACGTAACGTACGTTGGGTACGACGGCACGAATGGAAAATCGTGTCGCGATATTACATCGCATTGTACATTGCGCATATGTGTGTCCATTAAGGCGAATACCGGATGCACTTCGACATGACAGGTCGCAGTTCGTATACAAGGGGTAATCTAAGCGTTACGAGAGCAGCACGAGTACCATTTGTCGCTGGGACTTCTGCTCCGATCTGCTCCAATTAACTTTATTAATCCTTCCGCTTTCGCGGCATAGACTGCCTTACGTCTATCTCATTACCCCGGGTGGGCAGTTATCTATCGCGGAAAATGTTCGATTCGTCGCGAAAAAGACACCTCGTTACGCGCGATTCTCGGCGAGTGACACCGCTCTCGTCGATCGCGGTTTCTCTCTTAAAATAGCTCCGTTTCGCTAATGCACAGCGTTACCGTTGTATCGCGTACGAACGAATATTACGCGTTCAACGGCGGCTACGACACCGGTGTCGCTTCTATATCGCCCTCCGATTAAACCGTCCGAATGCGAGCGAGCGGGGCCCCGGTGGTGTATCGGCAATTACTCCTTTTACTTAATTGAAAGTTGGACCGCAGTTCCTCGGAAAGCATCGTTTAGATCGGCACTTAAAACGCGTGTCGAACAGTCCGGTGACTCAAGGTCGAATTCCTCGAAGGTCGCGTAGAATCACGGTAGGTGTGTGGAACCGGGCGGGGGGGAAGAGCCGAAGAAAGAGAAACGAGAGAGGAGGCCGAGGAGAGGGCTCTCGTTCGAAATGGACGGTAATTGCGCGCGCTCGCACTCGCGCACTCCGCTCCGTTCTATATGACCGATCTCGAATGATTTAACGAATATGGCGTACGGCATTCCCATCTGCGGATTCGAGCCGCGAGAGTCGCATCTCCCGCCTCTCTCTCTCTCTCTCTCTCTCTCTCTCTCTCTCTCTTCCTCTCCCGAACGAGCGTCAGAGTCCCCAGGAGTATAATTGACCACCGCGTAATACTAATGGTACGAGCCGACCATTGAGGACCAGTCGATAAATACGTCCCAACTGCGTAAATCCACTTTGTCCTCGGTGGCATGCCCAAGACGCCGTTGCGCTGAGTTAAAGGGAGAACGTCTGAGTTACGATCCTTATTTAAAGTCAAGCTACGGGACGCGTGGGGTGGCGTGGCAATAAAGATTCTTAGGGAGTAAAAATGATACGCTTTAATGGTCGCCTCGCCTCTTTTTCGTCGTTTTATCGCGTACGCGCTAAACTACATTTAAAGCAAGTTCGCTGATTCATCGAATTCGTTCTCGACGTTACGTCGCGTTAGGTTTCCCAATGGGGAGGAAGAATTGCCTCCGAGTTTGAGAATGGAATCAATTTTAATAACTCGCCGAGCAACGCAAGAGTATTCTCGATTGGCGGCGTTAAACGCGGAGAGCGTCTGGTCGTTAATTCTGTCCGAGAGGAGTTCGTACGCGCGGGTCCGTATAGAAGAAAACGTGGACGATAGCTCGGCAGGATTTGATAAGGGACAGCGATCGGTCGAAAATTGTTATCGTAGTTGTAAGCGAAGGACTGGTGGCGCGGTTGTCCGAAGAACGTTATTGCTGAACGTTAAGAATAGGGAATGAGCTACCGGTAAAAACTGATAAACGGGAATTGCTAAACAGAGATGTGACGAAAACAAGATAAAACGGTGTGTCGTCATCTGACAAAATTTATATTTCGTCGACGCTTCGGAATATTATCTTTTTTTTTCTTCCAATTGTCTTGTCTAAAATATCTTTACAATCCCAGGAACCTCGTGAGCATTTGTCGTTGTATAACTTTTGCAGTGTCGCTCGCATTACCGAGCTGTCGTTGAGTCACGATTTATTGCGTGTCTAAAAGCAGCCGATCAATTACGGGTGATCACAGTCCACGGTTTACTTAAGGGTTACCTTTAGACTTAATTTGTTCGGGCTGCATCCAATTGATAGTCGCATCGGCTTTGAAGATGCAGTTCAACGACGTGTAGGTTCGTCAGTGTGACTGATCGTTATCTTATGTGCCACATTTCGAATCTATCGCTACCTCTCAATTTGGTCCTTTTCATTCGATTTTTGTCTCGATCTCAGAAAAAAGCAAATGTTCCTATATCTGAATTATATTTGTCAACGTACGAACGTTGCGCGACCATTGCTCGTTCATGGGACAATCGCGAACTTTGACTTCATCCAAATACAGTTCACGCGTAAATAATATTTATCGACGCCGTATTTCTATACGCGTTTTTAACCTATCGCTGAGTGAGAAAACATTGGATTCCGGTCGAAGCCTAAACGATCACGCGCACGTGAATCATAACGATAAGATCTTTGTAATTGAGGGATATTAATGTGAAAAGAATTCGCGAGGGAAATTGATAAAACTCACTTAGCGGAGAAAATAATTGCAAATACGCAGGCGTTAACGGAGGAAGTTACTATCGAAAGGAAGATCTTTCGAACGCGACAAACTAATCGAAATACTGTCGAGCTATTATCGAACCAGTGAATAATAATTCACATGCATACGTCAATGATATACGGGGTCCAACGAACGTGCGCGTGTGCGCGATTGCGAGCGCAGAAAAACGCCACGATAATGTTCGGTAGAGACGAATAACAAGATACAAAGGAAAATTACAGCACGTAATCAAGAAAGAGGAAGCGCATCTCTTGATCGTCTAGAATCTACCAAGGAAGATTTATGACACGCACAAAACGTCTCCATACCAACAACCGTACTCCTCATAAGTGCGCGTAGGAAACGAATTAGAAATGGTTTAAGAACCCACGCGTGTCCACGGACCATATTGGCGAGAGTACCTGTACCTTACCATTGACAAGAGCGTACGAAAAGATTATTACGTATCATGGTACAGGATTCTTACATCGTGTGTCGAAACATACGAATAAAATCCCAACACCGCGTCACTATTGTCATATTACCAACGAACGTTCGAAGCGAGTGGCAAAACGTTATCCCAAATTTTTCATTCGCGCGGAAAACCGTATTATCTGCCACTTCCGCGACGATCGAGGAGCGCGGAGCAAAAAAAAAAAACTCATCTGTCTCCAGTCGGAGGCGAAGGAAAGTTACGCACGCGGAATCGCTTAGATACGCTAAAAACGACGACAACGAGCATACACATAATATCCCGATCATAACGGTCGCTCTGACACGTAGCTGTCAGTGGCGCCCGACAAGTAGGAATAATGATAATGGTAATCCGTGGTAAGACGAGTAAGTGCGGCAACCTCTTTGCCACCCCTCGCTCGCTCGCCACGTTATATCCCCCTCCACCGTTATCCCTCCCACCAAGTTATCTCGGCGTTGTGATTTCCCCCCTCCTACTGCGAAGCTTCGTCGGCATCGCTCCATCCCTCTTCCTCGCGGGCAGGTTCGGTCAGCATGATGCCTCGCGCGCGATTCAACCTGTTTTCCTCCCCACCACGCGGTAAGCGAGGGGGCTACTTCCCCTCCGACGTATTTTCTGCCCCCACCCTCGTCGCGTTCCCTGCCCCCCCCCCCTCCCCCCTCCTCCCCCTCCATTCGTGTGCTGGCGCATGCGTCGAACGGATGCGTGCGTGCGAGCGCGGGCCGTGTGCGCTGGTGCGCGCGCGTTCGTGTAATAATAATAAGAAGAGAGCAACTCTATGAGGAACCAACGGCCTCCGACCCGTTCACCCTATGCTAGGTGGAGCCGGTCTGATACTGTACCCTCAGTGCCTCTCAACTCGCGGCGTTGTTGCGCTGCGCGAGAAAATTTTTGCCAATGCACGGATTAACGAGCAGGTATCGGGATGATATTCTCGCTTCTGTCGATAGTAGCTTGAAACGCGTTGTTTTCAACTTTTTGTTAAGGGTACTCGCTTTTTCGTTAAGGGTACCGATTTTAATTTTCAAAGTAACCTCGATGAAAAAAAATTGAAAATAGAATATTTAAGATTTCCTTGCAACATAACTTTTGTTACTAAACGGACAAATATTACGTTCACCGACTGTACTCTGCGAACACTTTTCGAAATAATCGTTCTACCCGTGACGTCATAAGTTTGCCACAATTCATTTCCATTGAATTCTATCGCTACTCGCGGGAAAGTCTCGCGACGCGGTCTAGCTCCGTTCATTCTCTCGATAACGGCAATCCGCGCAAAAGCCTGGCGGTCTCGTAGGAAACATAATTATCGCGTGCGCTGCTCTCGCGAATTCCCATACATCGTATGCGTTGAGAACCGCTGCGGGTGTGACCGTGAACGAAGAGGCAGGAAAGCAAGCCAGCGCGTTGTGGAGCAGTATCTCTGTCCTCGCCCTCTGCCTCCTCCCATACCCCGGCGTGCTTCCCCCGTACTTACCCCACCCATAGTTCCCACCGAGAGCGAAGTGGACACTAGGCGAAGCGGCGATGGTGGGGTGGCCGCGGCACGGCGCAGAGGGATGGGGAGGGGAGGTCGACGGTACCGTAGGTAGTGGTTACGCCGATGGGAAAAGATAGGGGAAGGGACAAGCACGGCGAGGTTAGGTTAGTTAGACGTGCCTCTGTAGAAGAACGGAACTGGTCTGGTGGGGTGAGGCGAGGGGGGCGGGGGGAGGGAAGGGAGGTCACTCTGGAGATCGCCGAGAGATGACACCACCGCGCCCACACGATCCAATATAGCGGTGACTGCATTCGTGCAGGTGTAACGTACCGCGCACTACCACCCTCTCTGCCTGCCCTCCATTACCTTTCTCTCGATCTTCGCTGACTCCCCCTCGGTGCTGCTGCTGCTGTCTCTCTTTACCCAACCATCACCCATCTCGTTCCACCTTTACTATCTCGCGCTATCCTCCCCTCCCCCTTCCCTACCTCTTCGGCGCTACCAGTCGGCGCTGCGAGATTCTGCGGCCTCGTGTTTGCTCTAGGAATACGAGCGAGACTACGAATACAAATACGAATACGATTACGATTACATTGCACCGGCTCTCGACGCCGCCACTGTGCGCATGCCGGCAACGTCGCAAATCCACGATACCCCATTCTTCCCCCCCCCCCCCTCATTCGTCCCCGCCAACTCCCCCCCTCCCCGCGTTCCGTCTAACCCTCTTCCTCGCGCTCATTCACTCCCCGTCTCTCTCCGTCCTCGTCGTGCGATACTTGCGCTAGGCCGGCGTCGGTCTGGTACAATACCCGTCGCGCCATTGCGAACGCGCGTTGCACTGTCGTCGCCACCACCTTCGTTCGCGATGTGAGGTCACGCACCGTGCACAGGGAGAGAGAGAGAGAGAGAGAGACTGTAGAGAGCCTAGGGTTGAGGTATCTTTTTCTTTTTCCTCCTTTTTTTTTATTTTCCCTCCCCCTTCTCTCCCTTGAAATTCAGGAGCCGCACGGGTGTCTCATGACTGACGCGCGCGCGATAAGAGAGGTTTGCGATGGGAAACGACGTCTCGATGGTTTATTGAGATAAATCTCCGTGTCAACGGAGAGACGCAATTAATTCTCGCGTGGTATATCGTAACGACGAAATCTGCCGTGCGTCGAGTATAATACAGTAGATTAGCGTCGACGAATGTTTCATTCGTGCAAAAAGTGTCTGGAAATATAAATTGTATCCGGACGGTGTGGATGTAATTGTTCGGCTTTTTTTTTTTCTCTCGCTTTTTATATTGCGTTTCGTTGTCGCGTTTGTTTCAATTTACAATGCGTTTATTATATTAAAAAAGGTATTGTGCTCGCAAGACACCTGTTGGCGCAACGATATTATTTCATACGAGAACCTTGCGCTAATTGTAAGATTCCTGTTTCCCGCTGTGAATCGACGCGCACCTGTGAGGCAACGAGGAGCTTTTGACTTTACGTGTACGTTTGTATCGCACGAACCACCGCGAGTATCGATCGAACGTACACGAAATCTTATCAAAGGCTGGCTTACCTAAGTACGTTATTCGATGCAGTAATCCTTTATTAAAACTGCGTATTTGGACATTTTCCCCTTTCCAACTGCTGCCACGCGCTTAGTTTTAATAGCATTAAAGTTCGCGATCGCTAACGGAAGCGAGAAGTTTGCGATGATTTTAGTAATGCGTGTAAAGGGCACTGAGCGCGATAGAGAAATTGAAATATCATCTTTTAATCGTCGAATTAATCGACGCGCTCGACGGTCCTGGCACTTGGTCTTGTTATTGGTAGGAAAATATTCGCCGGTTTTTAAAAACATTTTCTCGGAAAACCAAACAGTTTCGATATACTCAAACAAACGAATAATTAAGAGGGCCTAAAGGTATACGCGTAAAGTGCCTTTTATAATTCAATCTTCGTTGTATTACGTCGTACAGCGATTCTGAGTTTGCAAGCTTTAGAACGCTTCGGTTGTTCGTCCTTAATCGGATTGTTCGTTAGTCTAGCACGTTTCATTTACCCGCTTTCGCGATACAGTTTCCTAATCTAAATAAGTCGGCGAGCATCAATTAAACTGTAACGCCCATCATTAATAGGTACACTTTGCACGTTCTACTTTTCCGTTTCGATCAATCGAACTGATCGACGTTCCTTTGTAAATAGTTTACCGGTAGAAACGTGCATGCAAATAATAGACAATCGACATCGACCCTGAGCGTGCCAGCGGTCAAGGTGCGTGGAATCTTTTAACATTTAAATCGTGCAAAATCGCGTACCGAGAGCGCGAGAATATTTACGATCGTTTCCCGTTTCCCGAGGAGTTAAATATTTTCGTTACGACCTCTTTTGCGTAACGTCCGATGGATAATGTACAGGTAAAACGTTTAGAATTTTTTTATAAACTATTTTCGATACAAGTGAAAACTGAAAATAGGATGAAAAATCAGTTATCGAAACACGCCTCGTTTCGATGATCACCGAAAAAAAGATTTCCGAGTGGGGTTACTCGTCACCCCTGTTACTAACCGAATGTTAACGCTAGGTTTACGGGACCCGTCAATTTGACGGATTTCAAATTTTGAAATTAAATATCCCAAACACCGTAGCATTAATTCGAACCATTTTGCACCGTACATTAATTCAGACTTAAATAAAATAAATCGATTCTATAAAGAAAATCCCTAATTTCCGTTTACCCGTCAATTTGACGGGTGCTCGTAGAAATGCTCGTAGAAACCCCCTTAAACCTGGTGTTAAATACAATGTTTGCTTCTCTATTCGAAACATAACGTTCATCGTAGATTCCGCGTATAGGTTCGATGCATTCTCAAAATGCCTTCTCATGGCGGGTTCCCAATATAGAGCGCGGCAGTCGGATCGTGAACCCGCCCGCAGACCACTATCCGATTCATGGGACCTACCCCGTGGCTCGATATCATCGCTCGTAGGGTGTTAGCATAAGCAAACATGGGGGTTGAGACGTTACCGTCGGTGTATAGATTGCTAATCCGAACGAAGGGGTTAGCGACGGAAACCGTACGCGCAATCGCGTCGTTACGAAGACAAAAATCACTCTTTCGAATTTCTTCCTCACCGTCGCGAGTAATTGCATTCGATTTCACTCGGAATCGATGAAAACTTGCCAGCCTTCGCAATATCGATATCGGACCACGGCGAGACATTCGATATTCAAGAATTCGTTTAATTTCGTTTTATCGCTCGTCTTCCGTGGAAAGGTTGTCGCGCAAGGTAAACATTGTCATTCCGTCGAAAGTTCCTCCGCTCGGCGAGACGCGTCGAAATGACTCTCGATAAAAGATAACGATCGGGAACGGAATTTTAATTCGTTTCAAATAAGAGCACTCAGCGTCGGAGTGGCGAAGGGGGGGGGGGGGTGTATTGTGTTGGGTGAAATTAAACCGGATTTCACAGGGGATTAAATGGTATTTCACGACCCACGAGGATACTCCGCGAAGCCCCTCCCACCGCTCTGTTTTGAATTTGGGCGTGAACGTGACAGTTGGTTTATGCGATTTTCGGATTGATGGGCTTCGCCGCGTGGAATGCCAGGAAATGACGAAAATAATTATTATCCGCGTAGTACTCGCGCTCTCCTCGTCTATGTGCGCATCTACCCGCGTAGTAGGCGTTGTGTGCGTTCGCGCGTATGTCGATGCACGGTATTTTCGATCGTGGATATTAACTGGCCGCGGGAATCATTGCCCCCCCCCCCCCCCCTACCCGCGCCGCATCGGCCGCGGCCGGCGAGTTGGCAAAATCCGAATTCACTTGTTTCGACTATAAAAATTTCGCCGAGGTAGAGGAACGTCATTCCGGCGATATATCGAGTGTTGCGCGTGTCAGTGACCGCGACCCCCAAATAATTTTTCGACGTTGATTCGATGTATCGCGTATGTACGAATTCGTGCGTTGCACCTTTCGGTGATGCGTAATCCGATTGAATATCGCGTAACGCAATCAGGCTGATGGTTCGAGAGATAAATAACGATATGATACACTTTCTATTATTCGCCGTTACCCGAATGATCGTAGTCGTGGTTACTCGCGGAACTTGTTTTTTTTTTTAAACCCATTTTACGGAACTTTGTTAATCGTGTCCTATCTACATATTTGACGATACCTCCCGGAGTACTTTGTACCTTCGACGAGCTTAAAAAATCCTACGCGAAATTGCTCCGAAGCGTTTCTTACCGAGCGACCGTACGTATCCGGTTAATAATTTCGCGTATCCGGCGTTAATAATTTCGCCCGGTGGAGCGGCGAAACGAATATTTAATCAGCTTAGAAACGTTAGAAACCCGGTTCCTCTCGCGCGCCTAACAAAGGTTATGCGTGCGTGTTGCCGAGACACGTACGCCTGCGATACGAGCAACAACAATATCGCGCCTACCGACAAACGTGCATCGCCGTAAGCAATGCATCAGCTCCGGCTGACCAATCCCAATAATTTACGATTATCGATCCAACCGTGGTGCTCAAATTTGCTAATTATGCAATAATTATTACGGCCCACATTAGATCCCCCCCTCTCCCCTCGACTGCAACGCCGTCCCTGGCGTCCGGGAAAATTGTTGTCCGTCGTATTCTACGGTACACGGCGTTCGACGTGGGTCAATAATAATTCGCGTTAGGCGTGTCAATAGTTCATAGTCACGTTGCGCCGCTCATGTATTGACTGTTCCGACGCGGCACCTGTGGGATGATCAAACGCATCCGGCGCGCCTATAGTTTCGCGACTGGCGAGAGCACTGGGAACGCGGAATGTGTGTAACTCGGTTCGGCCGTGTGTGCGCGCCTTGTGCGCAGGGGAGAAATAGGGAGAGAGAGAGGGGGGGCAGAGAGAGGGAGAGGGAGAGTGACTGAGTGCACGCTCGGTCGTTCATGGTACTCGATGCAATGGACGACGTTGAGTGGCTGTACGTACCGAATCTTGGCCTAAGGTACATTAGGCGCTCCGTTTACGCGCTGTTTAATAACTTCGTAATAACGTTGACTCGAGTTTTGCGGGCGGGAAGTATGGTTCGTTCGAGAGTCCGCGCGCGGTTGTTACGTTCTTAAAAACGGGGCAGCGGGATTCTCGTTGAAATTAGCTTCGCGCGGGGGAACGCAACGATTATTTCGAATGCGCGCATGAAACGTATTTTGGTAGAGGCGTTTCCCGTCTACCTACTTTGTTTTCTTAATATCAGCGGCGTAATCTCACTTTGGCAGGTGTTTCGGGGCTTATCTGTCCACTTTGAATACAGAAGCGATATTGTTATGAGGTTTCCGCGCGTGTCTTCATTTAGACTACCGATAATCATGCGGCAGTTATCACGACCGTGCGTGCATGTGAACGCGTCACGCGGCAATACGCGCCGCGCGGTATCAGTCCCTGCGTCGTTTACCGTGCGATATGGGGCTCGTAATGGGATTACTTAATCGTATGGCACCGTACAGCGAATTTTCGATCAGAGATCTCGTATTTCAGCATCGCGGGATATTATAAATTACTGCTTGACGCGGATCGCTTTTTTTTTAAATCGTTTAACGGAGTAGTTGAGATTTGTTTCGATTCGCCGCACTCCGTTCGACGCTCGAGCGAATTGCGTTTCATTTATAATAAAGCTTATATTCCGTATGTACTAATAGACCAAAAGAGAGATACGTAACGATTTGCTGATGTTTTGTTTCCTTTTTGTTTCAGGTAAGTCTAAACGTAACGGTACACCGTCGCTGGGTAACCGATTATAGTGAGTACACCTCGCATAGCGAACTCGTTGCACAATATACGTTGTAGGCATAGCTTCCTGAACGTCGGAACCATAGATGTATGTAAATGAACTTTGCGATTTTTCAACACCGCCAGGTGTGTCCGGATGAAACATTACGCAGCCTTTGGTTCGTCTTTGGATCGTTTTATACGCGTCGAACTGTTTCTATCATTGTTCGATAATACGTTCGGCTTTCTCTCTTAAATTGTAACGGAACGATTCGTCGTTTTAGTCTCGGCCCGTTTAACCCTTTGCGGTCGTATGTCTGCTCTCGGTCATCGATGCAAATAATTGGTTTGATCGCGTAACCAACGAACTCGATACACGTTTTGTATTAAAATTAACTTCTTGAAAAATGAAGAACAACAAAATACGACCGCAAAGATTTAATCTCGAGTGTCTTTAACGCTAGGTTTACGGGATCCGTCAATTTGACGGATTTCAAATTTTGAAATAAAATATCCCAGACACCATGGCATTAATTTCAACCATTTTGCATCGTAAATTAATTAATTTTCGTTTACCCGTAAATTTGACGGCTGCTCGTAGAAATGCTCGTAGAAACGCCCGTAAACCCAGTGTTAAACACAACGATCCGAAACAATAAAAAAAAACAAAACGTAGACTACCAAAGCAATGCATCGAAAGACCAACCATCGCGCCTGCAACTTTCTCGCTTACAAAGTTTATTGATGCTAATCGTGAGACGCAACGAAAGCAATCCCGATCTAGGTTTTATAATCGAATACCGGTGGCAGGTACCAAGGTACCGAGTTATCTACAAAGCATCGGCCACTCTGTTCGTCGGAGCACAGAGGTCTCGACAAATATTCCACGGTAGTCGAATCGGACGCGTGGAAGCGCAACCAAACTCTTCTTCTCCCGTTGGTCTCTTCGAGAACGTATTCGTAGTCGGCACACCCTGTAAAATAGGCTTCCTCCGTCTCGTTCCTTCTCATCGGGACACAGTGGCGGCGCCTCTTTGCGTCCTCGTCGATCTTGTATCCCGTCGCGTTGCGACGGAGAAGGACGGAAAGCGAGGAGAAGACGGTAAGACGCGGCTGCAAAGAGGTGAACTAACAGGATCGCAACAAGTGACCGACCGCCGCGCCCTCCTTCTATTATTTTCTCTCCCTCTTCGCTTTGTATCTCCGATAATTCTCTCTCGCTCTCTCTCTCTCTCAGTCTCCTTCCCCTCCCCATCAATTTCTCTCTCTTTCTGACCCCTTCTCGTACTCCTCCATCCTAGCAATTTCTGTCTTACTTTCCCTCTCTCTCTCTCTCTCTCTCTCTCTCTCTCTCTCTCTCTCTCCCCCCTCCTCCTCCGGTTTCTCCTTCCTTCGTCTTAACCTAGCTTTTTCTTTTTACGACCCTTTCCTCCGACACCATTTTCTGCGGCGTCTCGCCCTCCCCTTATTACCGTACGCGTTTCTACCTTTTCTTGGTATGACAATAAAGAACGGTCAACTGTGATCGTACTTGGTAAGTCTCGGTGGTTTACCAGAGGATTGGAAAACCTCGATGTACGTTAAAGACTTCCGCTCGGTTCGGTTCTTCGCGGCGGTTATAGAGGGTGTCGGTATATTCAAAAGTTACCTTCGACTATCCAGAAGTTGTCGTCTCGATCTCCCGCATTCGAGAATCCAGCATTAACGGACTCCGAGGATCGACCAGTTTGTACTGAAATAAAAATACAAGGGTTTGTTCTTTTTCCCCGGTATACGGCCATACTCAAAATTCGAATAAAAACGCTCGGCACAACTTGAACGTCGGCGCTTGCGCTTGGTTCGCGAAACCTCGAAATTGGAATTGTTCGATATACGGGCGGAAAATAGAACGTTCGTCGGTTACCACGCCGCCGGACAAAATTGAACGGTTTCGATCCGGCGTACGGCAAGCTACACGGCTCCGCGAACGACGGTGGCGAGCCGTTGCGTAACGGTGTCACGTAATAACAACGAATCGACCTTCTCCTGCAGCCTGTAGCCACCCACCTTCTCTTACCTTCCACTTTGTAGCGCTCCCCGTAAGTAGGTACGTTCTAGAAAGCTGAAACGTTTCTCCTCGAGCGTATAAATACGTCCCGACGATAGGAGGCATTACGTCTCCGTCGTCTGTTGCTTACGAGCGCATCCCCCGTGCCGATCAAACCGCTGACAAATTATACGAGTTTTATTGATCAAGGACATTGGAGACGGCTGCGAGTTGACGGTCCGTTCGTATTGATGCGTCTCGGGGACATACGTAATTGCCAGACAATTTTCTAATTATCGCTGCGTCGCGAAAGTGAACGTGGTCTGACTCGAGGAACCACAAAATGAATTTGCCATCGTAATTATATGATACGATAAAGTCACATGTTTTTCGACCTGTTTCGTTTGATGTTTCAACGATCGTTGTATTTATTTCACGCGATCAAGATACATTGTTCGCGGTTCTTTGCCCTCCTTAAAATTTTTAAGACGAGATCGCTAATGTTTTAATATTTTTCTTTACGCGGAACGAGTTATTTTAACAATTTCGAAAGTCGAATGAGCGGCGCGGTATAATGCTTTTTCTGGTACCCGCGAGGAGAAATAGGAAAAGCGGAGATAATGGTTGGCTACCACGCCATCACCTAGTTTTTCGCTCTTCTCCCTCTCCTCACCGATTTCTGTAATCCTAGCTAATCACCGTTCTCAACAATTGCACGAACTTTCATGTAAATAGCGTAATACCCGAGTGGAGTATCTCGGAATGCTTCTCGAGAGATGAAAAAAGAAACGATGCCCGTGTCAGTGACTGCGAGGCTCCAGTTTACGAAAATCAGTATAAAAGACAGTATCTTTGAGACTGTCCCTAAAGTTCTCGCGAAAATATTAATCTACCAGCCAGGGAAAAAATCGAGTTACGTCCTAGAAATTCGCCAAATATCGTATGGACTTTATTCCGATCGGGAGCGATCAAACATCGGGCGATGGGAAAACTATGGCATACAACTATGTTTCCCGAATGTTTTGGCGCGCACGGAACTTCTATCAGTCTCCACCCGATCAAAGTACGGAACAATCGATTTTTGCGAGTTGGCCGTTCCCCTCATTATCGAAGCTCGACGCGAATTTATCAAATCGCACTCCGTTATCGCTCTTTCTTACCAGCTTAACTCGTCTCCTCGGAGTACCTGTAAATCCACATTCAGTTTCCCAAAAATCTGCGAATAAACGAAGCAACGTTTTACAGCAAAGTCCGATATTATTTCTCGCTTAGAGAAGAACTCGGCCGACGATTTCCGTCGTCGTCCAAACGTTCCCTCGAAACAGCCGGGGGTACGATCGAAGCCGAGCGAAGCGAAGCCAGGCCAAGCCGAGGCGAGGAATGCCTCGAGGCTTTTGCTCAGGACAGTACTCGCGTTCTCTCCTGCCGGCAGCACCGTAACAACGCGATAAGTACAGCGAGCCTAGTCGAGTGGGTACTCTACAAGATAGGCCCGGCAGGTTTCCTCCCCGGTAAATCGGCGTGGACTGTACGCGGTGCACGGAGAAAGGATATGCGGAAAGGTAGCGGTGAGGCTCTCTAACACAGACTCTGCATATCCTGCTCTCGCGCCACTCGCACCGTCCTTCTCTCTCCCTCTCCCCCTCTGTCTCTCTCCCTCCCGCTCTATTCCACTCTGGCTACGAGATTGTCCTGTCCTTCTCTCTCTCCTCCGTCGCCGCCCTTCGTCCGCATCCCTCTTTCCATCCTTCTTTCTTTCTCGCTCGACGAACTCGCGAGTTCATAGACAAGGACCCGGTGTTGTTCACCGCAGGTGGGACAGTCGAAGGAGAAAGGGAAAGAGAGAGCGAGAAGGGAGGAGAGGCAAGAATGAGGGAGGGGAGAACGGGAGGGAGAGAGAGAGAGAAGCAGGAGGCTGCGATGGTGGGACGGATGAGAAAGAGAGTGGTGAGAGGGGTGGAAAGGCCGATGGAGGTGGCGGTCGCATAGTTAGAGGGGGTTGCAGTGACGCTGGTGGGGTCGCAGAGGGGGTTGCAGCGTAAGGTAGCGGCGGAGGTGGGGGGGGGAGAACGTTGGGCGAGGGGAAAAGGGGGGGGGGGGGGAGATTGGGGAAGCTCGAGCCGAGAGGGGAACTCTCGGGAGAACGTGTAAATGCGTGTGCAATACCGTCGAAGCGTATGACTCGACGTTGTGTGCACCCGCATACACTACGCGCCCGAGTCCTCTGCCGTGTGAGTCAGCTTCCTGTATCATCGGTCGAGCCATTCCGTGCATATTGATATTTTCGGTATGGCGTTGTCGACCGGTACAACCGTCACGCTCGAGCACGGAACTGAAAGATCATCGAGAATCGCCCGCTCGTCGTCGTCGTCGCCGATAGACGCAGTGCTGCCGGTAGATTCGCGTTCGATAAATTTGCGAGGTACGAGCCGCGCGATATTGTGCGATCGCGGTATTGTTCGCCGCGGCCTTTGATCGAACGCCTCGTTATCGAGATATGCAAATTTTCGAATCTTGTTTCGACGCGCACGCGCGCTCGAACGCTTTGCGTCGTCGGGCTCTCGTCGCCGGAACTTATGAACTGGCAGATCCCGCGAATTCGACGCAATGCGACCCGAGTCGTCGCGATTTCGGCGCGTAAAACTGGGTGACGGAACTTTCCGGGACCAGCGGGACTGTTGACGGGGGTTGACTGTACGTAGATCGATCGCGTCTCGATGATTGGCCGGAACGGAGGTTGGACGATTATTATATGCGCACGTTACGCGATTATGCGAGCGCGACTGTGCATTTACTTAACAAGAGACAAGGTCTTGTTTCGGGCCAAGTACAAGTACGCGAGACTGGACCTTGTATATTACTTTCCGGAATGGACGAACAGGGGTTTTCGAGGTGGTCAGACTGTATTAAAGAATTAATTTTAAAAAATTCAAACTTCAGAAATTTTGTTTACGAGAACCGAGGTGAATGAAACACAAATTGACCGCGGCGCGATAATCTGAAGTCTGACAGAGGTACGTGGAAGAACGTGGTTATAAAATAAATTTGAATTACAAGCGGAAGCGCACGCGAGATAATAACTCAAAGCTTTTCCAATTCACGAAATTAAAAGTTCGGACGAGCCGACGTAATTCCGGAGAGAGAGAGAGAGAGAGAGGGATACGCGCTCTTATTGGAAGCACACTTTACGGTAGTCGCTCATTCATGGGGGCAGGCGAATTTTCGCGCGACTTCGCGTCGCGGTCGGAGTTAATTTTCCCAAAGAATAGAGCTTAATTATGGCTCGGTATCCGGTATATTGGGAGTGTGCCCAATAACGTTGTTTTACCCCCCCCCCCCCATAGGGCGAACGATGAAAATTTATGCTTTACGTATTTTACAAACTGCCGCTTTCACGCCCGCTACACGTTCGCGCGTTGCACGCGCGTACGCGCCGCACGCTAATTGGTCGGCTACGCGCCCTGGATCGGTCGATTAATCGCGACAAAGACAATGCAAAATCCAGCGGTCTACCGACTAACTAGCTCCGCGTTAAACGAAATTTAATTCGACGAATATAATTTTTTGGTGAATCCACCCCTGAAGCGCGCGATTTAAAATACCCGCTTAATCCTAGGACTACTTCCGGGGTCAGTACGGAGCCCCAAAATTATTATCTTTTTTGCATCACTACGACTCTGGTGGTTCCTGACATTAAATATATTTTCAAATACATTTTATTGTCGTTTGGACACTTGCTTCGGGAAAATTTGACACTTTCCTCGTACGACGGTATTTGATCATTTTTCATTTTTCAATTATATTTTGTTTTGTGTTTAATTTATCTCTAATAGATATCGTTCTACACGAACTTACACGTAACTGAGCACATTCCACTTTGTAGAAATTTATATTAAATGTACTTAGAAAATTTAAATCATCGTGTGGTCCCCACGAACACCAGATGTGTCGCGCGTTACAGATGTAGTTTTAGGGTCAACTAAAGGGACGACTCGAGACGAGATATTTGACGAAACAACGTCATCGTTTGCCTCGCCCATCGTCCCTGAACCCGAACGTATCGCGCGGGCGCCGGTAAAATTCATCTAGGCAAAAACAAAATGCCTCGAAAAGCGCGTTCGTTACTCTCCGCGTCCACTCCTATCTAACCCCCCGTTGTTCTCGTTCTCTCTCTCTCTCTCTCTCTCTCTCTCTCTCTCTCTCTCTCCTCGCTGACGGAGGATTCGGGATCGGGTTACCCGTTGCGCTTCTCGCTCGGCACCGGTGCACGGTAACGATGGCTTCCATCCCGACGCGTAGTGGTGACGCCCAGATACGTCCGGACACATTAGAAATAGCGAACGTACATAGAGAGACAGAGAGATAGAGAGAGAGAGAGAGAGAGAGAGAGAGAGAGAGAGAGACTCGAGTGTACCCGTGATCCACGTCCTGCGCTTCGCTTCCCTCACCCATCGGTAGACTCGAGTAGTACCAACGTTGTGGGCTTTCGCGTTGCTCCTCTTTTTCCCAGCGAGTGAATGAGAGATGGAAAAAGTTGTCGTCTGGATGACGGAGCAACGGGTGGGGGGTAAGGTTGGAGGGGTAGGGGGGTTTAAATCCACACACTCGTACGCGTATTATTCCTTGAAACCTACCGCGAGAGTACCAATTACTTCACCTTCCATAGGCGAACGAAACGTGGTAACCAGCGAAGGGAGGCCAGTGGCCAAATTCAAATTCGGACAAGAAGCTCGGGTAAATTCGTACGATCGAGAATTACGAAGCGATCCGTGGAAGAGCGTGCCTCGCCTCCGCGCTGTCCGAGTCCGAACAGTCGTCGAGCTTTCTACTTGACAGCGAAACTGAATCGTCGCGTGGTTTCGTTTGAGTAATTAGCGTGGCTGGCGACGAGACGGAGGCGTTAATTTCGGTCGAACGGCGGTAGTTACGTTTCGACGTACGTTGTGCGGCAAATTTGCGGTGGGAAAAGGGGGGGGGGCAGGGTGGGAGCTATGGGTTTTACGATGATTCGAACGTTAGAGGACGAGTCTGTGGTAACGATACCGTTGCGTCGGACGGGACGGCGAGGAGGAATCGTGGTAGTTAGGAAACGCATCTTCGATCACGCTAAATTTGCATTCTAATGAGTAGAGTGTGGTAAGTGAGACATTAAGCGCGTCTCCAGTTCTGCGGACGGTGAGCGTTAACGAACGTGTGTAAGCGTATTTACGCTCGCGGATCCTCGTTGCGGTAAACATTGACCTCGTTTGCAACTGGCGACACGGAGAAAAGCCTCTTGAGAAAGAAGCCACCGACTTGGCCATTTTGTCGTAATATCCTGGCCATTGTGGAGCAATCCGGCATACTGGAACGTCGTCGCACGCAACCGTATAAGCGATCAAACCTGCTTTCGAGGATAATCGCTCCTACGTGCCGTGGCATGCGCGCCGACACGCCAAAGTTAATTTTGTCCCTGCACAGTCCCAAAGTTGAAATTCACGCCCGGTCCGGATACATAATCTCTCTCTCTCTCTCTCTCTCTCTCTCGCGTTGATACGACGGGATAGCGCATGATAGCTAGGGAACTCGATCTTTTACACGGGGGTTCTTTTTCTTTTTTTCCTCGGATCGGTGGGTTATTCTCGGAAATTGTTATTCCGGTGCGCTATTATGGTGGATTTGTACTTCGTTTTAGGGAAAGATTGTCGCGTTAAAGGGATATTTCACGAAAACAAAGTATTAAAAAATCGAGTGACTTGGGCGGCCAGATGTTTTATTGCCAATACCGTTGAGTGCTGTGAAAAGGTCGCTATTGTCTCGTGGGGCATTAGTGCATATTATTAATTGCGTTTCAGAGAAGACGACGTTTCATATGAAAAACTGCCATTTTTGAGATCCCATATCTTGCGATTGGCTGGACCAATTTCGATCAAATCATGCACAAATTACTCATCTCGGCACGGCCTATCCGAGGGCTATCGCATTTTTTTAAAAAATTCATTTTTTAATGCCGCTTGACCACCTCGAAAAACCCCGTTCGTTCTTTCCGCAAAAGATACAAAGTCTAGTCTCGCGTACTTGTACTTGGCCCGAGACAAGACCTTGCCTCTTGATAAGGGTAAAGTGTGCTTCACGATTTAGGGAGACGATACCTGTCCAATAAAGTACGTAATTTGATGAGTATTGTTCGCGCGACCGTTTCGGATCTATTGGAGGACAGAGTGCATAAAGTACAATTTGATCTGCACGGTAATGATCGGTAGAGCTAAAAGGTTGTGAGAATTTACCAGCATTTTTGATTCCAGGCCATCCGGGTCACGAAATTCACGTTACGTCCATAGGCAACTCCGATCGACAACATCAACCTCGTATCGATATTTTGCGGGATAGTGTATGCCGAAATGGGTTTACTATATCTTTTTTAAAAGGTGAAGTTATACTTTAGACATTTATACCCCGGCAGGTATCTCGGTTAGATATTCGTTTTAGCAACTCTTTCATTGCGATATTCCTCAATTTATATTTGTATGTTTTGCCCTATTTTATCATTTTAATCCGCAGAGGAGTACAATGTTTGCACTTCGTTCCAGTAGACATTGTTTCCCTCGAGCTTGTCAGTAAAATTTTAAAGCAGAAGCGACGATCGAAAGATCGTTTTTGCGCGTACCCAACGTGGAACCTGTATAGTCTCGGTTAGGCGAATTTCTAGATTGACGCGGACCTCGATCTGCAAGTTTCGAATCTGCCCGAGTATCGCAAAATAGAGCGATCGATGCGACGACACTTTCGGTGGGAAGTGGGGAATCCGTTTCTCGACTAGACTCCGTCGAAATCGCCGGAGAGAGAAGTTAAATTTCTACGACGCTCAAAAACATTTGTATTTTTTTTTTTTTTTAGATTTTTGAGATTTGAGATTTTGTCGATACTAAAAAGTTCTTTACAATTATCAACGATTATAAATAGGTATGTCAATTAATAGCCCGTATTCTATATGCAAGAACAATATCATTATTCTTCACAATTATTATTCGGTCTTTCGTATCACCGTGGTTTAACGTGCAGCATAACACTCGACAAACGACAAATCTGTCTTTAAATTCATGGAGAATAAATTATGTCGAATTACGGAGAATGAATTATTTCAAATACTTGGGGGTTTCGGATCGAAATTATTTAAACGCGACGGGAATAGCTCTGATTAATTTTTTAATGGCCCCGCGATTCTCCGAAGCAATTATCAATCTAATCGTCCCAAAGATACCGTTTCCCTAATTAAAAAACAAAAATCGTAACGTGCCGCGTAGGAAGTTTCGAAACGTCGCGCGGAACATTGTTTCGCGAAATACTCCAGAGAGCCTGTATCCTGACGCTGCCGTCCATGGCGGTTGGTTTATGGTTGATCGTAAGTCCCGCCATCTCCGGAGTTACGGTATCATTCATGAAATATCAGACTTGACGGATGCATTTTCATAATGCGGCTTCGGCTGGTCTCGTCACCAGAGTAGAGTAGTGGCTACAATGCACGCGATCCAATAGATATTTTATGCAGAGTCCTACAGGTTTTGAGTCGACTGTCGCATTTTACTGAACTCCAATTTCGCGCTGCAGCTTCCGTGACCTGGAAAAAGGTTGGTTCGGTGTGTCCGGGGTCATTGCATCGGGATAGAGATGTTTTTGGTACGTTCGAAAAATTACGCCAGCCGAAGTAAAGCGTTCTCCTTAACGCGCAAGACAATCGTATCGCGTTTGCGGTGTCAACGATCGTTACGCGATCCATGGTTTAAAAGAACGCAACGTAACACGGCTTGCACGCTCAAATTTCTTCATTAAATTTCTATTGTTTTCGTGACCTGGAAAAGAAGGGGTGCGCGTGGCACCCTGAGAATCGTGCGCAGGTGGAATCGTTGTATCTCGCTTGAAACGTGTCTTAGGAATCAAAGTATTCGGTTCGACGCGTCAATCGTCGCGTCATCCGCATACGGGTGACACGCTCGACGCATCGATGACTCGGATATTAATATTAATAAAATCCATGCTCCGTAAGCGTATTACCGAAACTCACGTGTCACCCGAACGTGGGTGACGTAGCTATCGACCCGTTAATTCTCTTAATGACGCGTTTGTCGCGTCAATGAACTCGCGAACCACGCGTAAACGGCATGAAATTCGATTTAGATTTCAACGTTCCTCGTATAATATAACGCGACGCGGAAACAAGTTTCGTTCTTTTCGCCGCCCGATTCATGGCAACCATAAATCAACCTGTAAAAGCATTATCCGGGGTATCTTCGTATCTGCATATAGATACAGGTGGCATTGTCTGCGCCACCCATCGCATTTTCGTGCTCGATGGAGCTCGTCATGGCACTCGACCGCGAAACAATTTATTCGCACCTCGACACCGCGGTATACGCGAATTCGAAAGTTTCTCGTATCTTAGATATAAATTTAGTGGAAGCGCCGGTCACGGTGCGTCGCGCATAAACCGCTCGTAAAGTGTAGCGCGATCCCGGGGCCAGCTGCACGTGTAACTTGATAATGCAGGTGCAACGAGCCGACGACGTTCGGTGACGATATTAATATACCGAAATTATTGTAAGCGACGGCGGACTGGCGTCGATTCATTGCCTTTCGGGGTTGCTCTACGCGCGATCTCTAATAACGTCTTCTAATTATTCGAGAGATATGACGTACGCGCGTTATGGAAATGCAAATTCCGGTAGACGAGAGCGCGGGAAGGCCCTTAACGGACAGAAATCTTCTTTGGGCCGAAGAAACTTTTATCTCGCCGTTTGTAGATTAGTTTTGGAGATAAACTCGCTACGCGGACGAAAGGTCGGTAAATTTAAATGTGTCCTCCGTCGTGCGTGTCTCGGCTTTCTTTATTCGAGCTATTTTTGGCTAATTAGTAGCTTCGCGGTGAGCGGGCGCGACATCGCATTCTCGCGAATACGCGAAGAGCGCGGAGATTCTAAATGAGCCGTGTGCCGTAAGTTTATCTAAAAAATTTCACAGTTGTACTCTCCCTGAATTTCCCGGTGTACCCACCGACAGTGATATTACACCGTAAAACGATTTGCGTTTCACCGCACGCGAGCGCGCGTTAATTATTCGCAATGCGGACAATCGTTCGGTACGCCGACCATCGTGGACGTTACCCGGAAGTGACGCGTCGCGTTAAAGGGGGAAGTAAACTCGGTAAACCCGTCAAGGGCATCCTCGAAACACGGTTCAAAGGTCAAGCAAACAACGATACGTTCCATCGGCTCACCTGCCGGTGCACCTTAATTGCATCATTAGAAGTTCTCGTTAGTATCGGACAACCTTTTGCACGAGCGAATGTTTTAACGACCGTCAGGGTTTACGATAACGATTTCAGGGGGTACGATCGTTTCTCCCCGGCGATTTCGTTGATTCCAACAGCGCGAAATCGCGCAAGATGACCGTTTCCCCGAGTGCTTAATAGATTGGCCATCGTGCGCATAACATTTCCGAATTGATCGCCATCGATGTTCATAATCCCCCACCCTCCACGACCGTGGTTCCCCTATATCCGCATTTTGGCGAAACGATTTCAATGGAATTAGAAACCATTGCGCGTCTCGTTTACATACAAACATTCCTATATCGAGCCATGGGCACGGGATGAGATTTACGGATAAAGGTATTAATTTAATAAAGGATTTAGTTTTACAAAATTGTATCATAAATTCGATAAATACCATCGCTCGTTTCACGCGTTTTTTTAATTATTTTTCTAAAACGGATCAGAAATGAATTTTGAGCAATATCATTGTGAATAATAATAATAATATTACTTGTGCATCAATGCAATGTGAAGTAATTGAAAATCAATTAGTTTCGAGGCTACTTCCAAAGAAAACCATACCTTAAATCATCCGATCAATCGCGAGCACATCCGAGCGTGCGTCGAGCGCCGCGAAAATCTGCGAGCTTGCGGCCCTCTCCGTCGATTTGACGAAAAAAGCAGACCACGCGAGCAGAAGGGCCGTAATGAAACGGGAGTGGGAGAATAGCGGGAAAAGGACAGCTTCGAAGCTCAGAGAGTACGGAAGAATGGCGGTGTGGCGCGTATGCAAAAAAAAAAAAAAAACACATCGTGCCCGATTTCGCAGTGGAATTGCGACGAAGCTCCGCCGTTTGTCCCGTTAGCGTCGTGTAATCTGCCGTTCAATTTTCATTACCACGGTTTGTTTGAAGCGTTCCCTGGCATTCGCGCGTAAGAGGTTTGGGCCGCGGTTTAAGTTACGCTGCGTGCAAATTCCGACTTTACTGAATTTCGAACTTTGAACTCCGAGCGTCACGGTGTCATTGCGGGGCTGATCTTTCTGTAAATCAATATTTTACAGAGTATCAAGCATATTTGTTTTCCGACCGTTTTATCGTAATTGATTTAAACTTATTTAAACTTTATTTAGACTTATTTATACTTATTTAAAATTACGAGGAAAGAATTCGTCTCGTTTGTGGTTCTTTTTTTCTCTCACTGTGTTCAACTCTAACCTTCCGCTAGAAGCGAGTGATAGGAATAGTTTCGTTTCCGTGGAATTCTCCACGGATACCTCATATTTTCCTCGGGGGGTATCGGAGCAGCGTATTCTCAGCTTCAAGTTTAAATATCCCTTTGCCATTAGTATGAATTAACGATGAGAGAACACTATCAAAAGGTTCTCGATTATTCGAGAAACTTGGCACTTAGATCGTCTCAGGCAACGCCTTTTGCGCTCCCATTTCTTCGATGCACTTTCTTCGCTGATCTTCGTGAAAGTCGAGAGCAAATTACGACGAGGCAAAACCTCGCTTCGAAGTGGAAAAGCCAAGAATTTTACACGGCTCACGAATTTTTCCGCGACTACGTTCGAAACATACGCGCACGATCGAGACAAACATGTCGAACGGCAAAGTATAAAATTCTACGCGGCAGTTAATAAGCGTTGATACTGATCGATTATACATTTTTACGATTTACGTGAAACGTTTGTCACGGTGCACTCATCAGAAATTCTCAATCTACCTCGATGCGTCGATTTTTACAATAATCCCAAAGATATATCGCGAAGGGTGGAAAAATTTGCAAAATTTCCCACGAACACTCTGCCCGAATTGTCGTACCCGAGACAAATATCCCTTTATCATGAATTTCTTCGAATCGATTTACGCTTAACATTATAAAACATAAAACGTCCATTGGACGGCACGGGGTTAACGAAGTTATTGCGTACGGTTAGGACGCGAAGGTCGATTAAATCTCGCCGTTTAACGTTATTACGTTAAAGTGCATAATCATTTTATCATATGACGCAATGTTCGTACGCAACGGCCGCGCGGTTCGATCGTATAATGGCAAGAGCGCAAACGATCGAGTTTTCCGGAGGATCCTGAATTTTCAATGTAGGGCAGCGAAAGACCTTCCGTGTGGTACGTACACGTTCATATGGATCGCCAGGTATGTACCTAGCGGGGTTCGAGGCGCGCCGCCAAGTTGAGAATAGTGGAAGTCCTCGTTCGGAGTACCTATTGCACACGGTACATGGATGCACGCGTATGTACCCGCGCACGTATATAAGCGACCATGTGCGCCGCGCAATATACGTGTGTACAGATATATCTACCTTCCGACCAACCTACCTTCGCCGAGGCCACCGTGTACAGAGTGGAAATTATTCCGGTGAATAAGGAAAGCCGAAAGGAGCGTCGAATTTGCTGCTTGACGCGTGCAGCGGGAGACAGGGGACGGGACGTGGAAGTAGCTACCATCCAAGATTTAGCGAGCGCGTAGATTAACGATGAATCCTCTAACAGGCGAATTAAATTTTTTTCTAAATTGCGCGATAATTATTAGCGTTGTACTGGCGGACTTCTCACAACAAACTGATCGTATTATATCAGTGGAAGGTAATGTCAATAAGAAAAGGCATGGCTGCCCGTTAGATGCTAAAATATTTTGAATGCAAGTGTAAATGAAATTTAATTTATTCCTGCCTTAAGGCGGGCATGCCCTTTAGTGGGTTAAAGAGTGAACGATGGCAAAAAGTGCATTTTTTACACTCTAGAAACATAGAAAAACTATTTCCTCAATCATACCATTCTAACGACGCGTACGAAGAATACGTTTGCGATACACCGATAAAACGCGTATCATATTAAAGAAAACAACATAGAAATTCTCAATTCGAAGGAGCTGTCCGATGGAAAGGGAAGAGAGACAGAGAGACAGAGAGAGAGAGAGAGTGTGAGGTAGACAACGCGCATGCCCCGATCCAGAGGGCGGGTTTGGAGCGGCCGTCATCTGCAATTAGGTGAACCGTCGCCACACAACGACGCGACGCCACACAAGGCAGCCAACCTGCGCGTCGACGCTGCCCTCCTTAGGGCTGCTCGCTTGAGTGCAGGCAATTTCGGCTTTGTCATGGTAATTTTCCGTTTGCCCGAAATAATACGACGACGACGACGTGGATAGCGCCTGCGAGATATTTTTGGTTACGATCTCTCGACGTCGATAGATTCTATCGGTTTCGAGTAATTACACCGACGCGAAGTAATAACTCGATCTTAAAAAAAAAGAACCGCCAAACCAGATACCGCGGGACGTCAACAAATTTTGCTGACCGTCATTCATCGTTGTTCGTAATTCGCGATGCCGACGCAAAGCGCGTCGATTACCGAACGTGTAAAGACCCGTCGCGCATTACGACGACACACGCGCGTCGGTAGAATGCAACGCTAATTAAGGTAAAGGGGGAAGATATTAATGTATGGTAAACGATGGATCAGCGCGGATATAATGGACAAGAGATGCCCGCTGGTATTGATTAAGTGGGGGAACTCCGATCGACATCTTGCCTCGTTAATTAATTGCTCGGCAGCATGTAATTTAGCGCTTCCGCATTCTAGATCACGACTGTATCCTATACCCGACGACATTCTTAGCGAGTACCACCGAGTGCCGCGGATACTTATCGCATAGTCTTGGATTTCTTCTGAAATTCAATCGTATCGAGGAAATTAGAAGCATCGCGAGCGTCGACGTCTCGAACCGTTTAATAATAAATTGACATCGATGTCGGATTACTTTCAAAATACGTTTCCTAAGAGATTAAACATCAACGACTCTCGCTACTTTCTCCGCGCGTTTCTTCGCGAAAAATAAAATAGAAAATACAATAATCTTCACGACTCACCGACACGCCGAATCAATCGTTGGTACCAGTAACGAAGGGTAGGCGAGAAAATATCCAAAGACCACGGGTGTCCATGGTTCGTCCGATGGTCACGGACGATATCGAACGAAATGCAA
This sequence comes from Pemphredon lugubris, assembly GCA_933228935.1. NCBI lineage: Eukaryota > Metazoa > Arthropoda > Insecta > Hymenoptera > Crabronidae > Pemphredon > Pemphredon lugubris. Next base: position 23,215,303 of record OW121817.1, on the reverse strand, counting down.
AACAGTGTTGGCTGATGCTTTCCGGATTGGCACGTGAGAATGGGTGGGGGGAGGAGAGCGTAGCGGTCGTTGATTTTTTCTTTATTTTTTTTTTTTTCGTGTACACACCCATATGCGTACTCGCCCCAATATACGTACGTACAGTATAGGCATCCGCTATAGCGTCGAGCGCGAAAATGTATTCGGCGTGGCCGTCGACGTCGCCAAAGCTTCGGCGATAGGATCGATAGATGCTAGAAACGCAGCCAGCCAACCAGCCAGCCAGCCAGCCAGCCAGCCAGCCAGAGGCAGAGCCTCTGCATCTCTGGGTCGCCTGGAAACTGCCTCTGCAATTCTATGCCAGAATCTCTCCTCCGAGCGCGTGCATGCACAACCAACAACCCCTCCCCGGTGCATGTGTGGCGGTGAGGAGAAGCAGCGCGAGGAGGTAGACGCGCGCGTACTTTCGCGCCGCGAAAAGGAAGGGAATTCGACGTAACGTACTTGACGGGGAGAAACCCTTTACTTTCCCGATGCACCAGCGATTCGTCGCCGATCGTACCGCTTGCTACTCTGATGGCATGGCGTAACGAACGAATGATTTTTGACGAGTTCGTTCGCCACTTTCGAGGAGTCGAGTGTTCAAGTCGCGACTTGTCGCACGTGACAATTTTTAAGTTGGGACTGTGCCGTTGTATCGGGTCAACGTAACGTGATATCTTAGTCGAGGGTGTTTATCAAAAATACACGATTGTTGGTTAAACGTATACTAGCGGATCAACGAATCCAATATTTTTTTACCGTAGAATCTCTCTCTACATGTGTTATGTACATGTATATGTATAGTCGTGTGTTTAACTCCATGCAATAAAATGACAGTTTGTTCGCCTCGCTAGATCGATCACGTGGTAAACACGTTTTAATCGGTAACTATATCACACGCTCGTTCGCCAAGTTATCCGTTATATTCCAGTTTGACATATTATAATTTCTGACAGTTTTGTAAATAGGAAATTTTCTATCAGAAGGTAATAGTCACGCGAGAACTATTTTTCTTTCTTAACGATGGTCCTTTGTAATTCTTCTTCTTTTCTTCGCGCTTAGATCCGCCTTATGCAGAGTGTTTACCTTATCTGTACTCGACGACAATGAATCGACCAACGATATTACAGTTCATCCGTGATTTTCCCTCGACGAAGAGATTGATTTCGATCAGAGTCTCGTCGAATCGGACGCGAAAGCAGCGAAGTCAGGAGCAAAAGTCTATGGAAGGGGGGGTTGTCGTCGATTTTATCCCCCCGGAACGTTCTTTTCCCTGCCGATCCCGAGCGATGTAATCCGCGCGCATTACCGTCCCGAAGTGTGTTCCCTAATCGACTTATCGTCTTAGCGTAATCGTTCCTTGCGTTCGCCCCGAGTCGGCGGCCGTCCACGTTTCACGGAGCAGTGCAACGGTCGTTCGGAGAACACGAAAGGAGGTATCAGTCCGTTATTCATGCCGGTTTGGTAATGTAATCGTTCGATCGATGCTAAGTAAGTAGGTAGAGGCGAACGAGGAAGCTGACGAAACTCATGGAAATGAGAAGCCTACCTACTTTGCGAGCAAACAATACCGTCTACCGAGTCTCGATCGCAACCGGCCAGGCCAAAATCAAGATCGTTTCCCTTTTTGGGGTCATTCGTACCGTTATCTCGGAACAGCGGTTCCCAAAGTTTCTTCTTTTTTTTTATACATATAATCGTCTATCTCGAAATGTACGTCGAGAAACCGTGATACGCAGGGTTAAAAATATGGATTTTCTCGAAATGAACCATAACTGGGTCGAGTCGGTTGGAGGGTTATTCCAATACAGGGGATCAGAAGTATAGGAATAATTAATTTGACGTCTCGCGAAGGATGTCTAGACATCCGTGCATGAACCTTTCAGGAGATAGAGGCGAATGAACAAGCTTGAATTGTTCGCGGATGACAGTTTGGGAATCGTTGCTCCGTACGTTAAGTGTATTTCGTTCGTCGAGAAAAAAAGCCACGGAACCTGATTAGTATCGTTATTAATTCAACGACGTTCGTTTCCGTTCTTCGCATTGGTCCTCCTCGGTTCGTCTTACTTTAGGAGTCGTTCATAAAAATCAACCAAGATTCCGATACTCGAAAGTATCATCGTAGAAATGAAAATAAACATGGATGATCTTAAAAAGACCAAAAATAATGTCTCGTCCCTCTTCCGACTGCTGTAGCTTATCTGTATTTATTTTCTCCTCGTCTTTTAAAAAAGATCCGACGACGCGTTCGCGTCCTCGTTCGAGCCACGGATCCATCGTAAAGTTAACGTTAAATTTTCATCCGTGATCTCTCGCGCAGCTGCGTTAACGGCACAATGGCCGTTTGTTAATCGTCGGACGCGTTAGAAATTGCATTGTACACCGGCGGGGCCCCGGGCCTCGAAGAGCAGCTACGCAACGGTGACACGAAGCGAGACTCGTACTGTTACATTGAGACCAAAGGTGCGTGCAATGGCACACGCCTCTCACTATTGCGAAACCTTGCTCGGTGTAAAAGCAATTCCCAGATATATATGCAACGTACCCGTCGAAAGAGAGATGACTCTCGAAACCCAGAGACGCGCATAACTCGCCGATCTACATTTTTTTAACGTTTCCATCGAATTCTTCTCGTGGAATTGTCGCGGAATTCCTGCGAATCTACGAAAGAACTCTCGCGAAATAATTAGCGGCCGCGCGTGCGTACGAGATTAAGAGAAGTACCGTTGACGGGAGAAACGATTACTTGCCGCGCGCGGTTAAAAAAAAAAATGTTACTCCATTATTCATAATATGTCTGCATTATCGGGAAAGAGTTACTGCCTGCCTCGGCTTATTGTTAGCTCGACTTCATCCTTTTCTACTTGTTCCATTGTCCGTTTACGACACTTTCACCCTCTCGCTTTCCTACCGTGCCAATCTTATATCCAGAATTTTCTTCCGCCTTCGCTCGTAATACCGGAGTACCGATAGGATTGAAAGTTTCCAGGATAATATTAAAAATGTAACCGCGCGAGTGCTCCTGAGGTAGACGGCTGTATCTCGCATAAAAGTAAAGGATAAAGGTACGGGCGAGCCTATTCCGACGTGAAAACAGATTTGATGGCCAGGACAGAAATGTATAAGATACGATTCGAAAAGAAATATATTTCAAGAAAAGGGTTAAAGCGAGTAGAGGTACGCAAAATAGTCGGTCAACAAAACTGTCGCCGATCGGCGGAGGGGGAGAGCCGGGTTATTAAAGCAAATAAAAGGCATCCTATCCGCGTCTCTTTAACCGTGACTCCGGTGATCTTTCACTTCCGGTTGTAACGAAAGAAAGTGACGGGCCGTTGACAAGACCTCTTGCAAAATGAGCCGAGAACAAACGAACGGTTTCCCGCCTCGCCTCGGTGCCACGCAGCGCTTGAAAGTGAAACGAAGCGTGTTCTCCGTTCTCATCGAAAGGAAGAAATTTCGATTGTAAAACGTGGACCGCTCCTCTCCTCCTCCTCCTACTCCCCCCCCCCCTCCTCCTCCCTCTCTCTCTCTCTCTCTCTCTCTCCCTCTGCCGGTATGCCTCGCCTTTCATCTCGCCCGTCTCCACGAGTTCGCGGCAATTTTTCGATGATGCGCATCCCTGAAGAGTAGACCGTCGTACACTCGCGCATTCGCGATGCAGCTCCTCGCTGATAAATACTTTCCATTTATTAAAGGCGCGGGAAAGTCGATGTACATCGTAACCGTTAACGCGCGTACAATATCCTTCGACTTAAGCGATGCTATTTATTTCTGCTCTAGACGAGAGCGACCGTTACGTTCGATTGCTTGGTAACTTTGCTGCTAATAAAAAACGATGCGTTATGCCGATTCGACGAAGTGGACGTGTAGCGTCGGTAACGCCGCGTAACGATACTTATCGTTGGATACGTTATAATAGCATCTGGAAAGTTTTTTTTTGTCTCCGATTTAGTCGGTGTTGTTTACGCGGTAGAGATATTGTATAGCACGCGAATCGTGTGCTCTCTTACACGGAACGAATTCTCTCTCCCTCGATTTTCTTCGAGCTGCAGATTATTCGTAGAGTTTTCACGTCAGATACGTGCGTTTGCACATTTTATAATTAAACGACTGACGTATGTATGTATTTCGACTGGACAGATCGTAACGTATCGCACGAGCTTAATGCAAAGTTATTACACTTGCAATCAGTTGCACCAGGCGTAGAAAGATTCGTGTACGTCGTAGGGCGTTCACGTGTCGATCGGTCCGCACCCTTTTGTCAGGAATTCCATGTGGAATTCGTCCGCTTACTTCGGAGAAAGTGAAATGTCGTCTTGCCACGACACAAAATAAACAGACAAAAAATACCGACAATGGCAACGGGGACGCGAGATACTGCTTCGCGCGAGACATGCCTTTGGAAAACAGAAGATAAGCGCTGAATCATTCGTATATTTGGAGTAACGGAAATAAGAGACGAATAACTGATACGGATTCCAATGTTTTTTTTTTAAGTCCCTGCCCTTATATTGTCGCAGCAAAGTACACTGAGATTAACTTGGGTAACAATTGCGAGAGAATGGAATAATAACTCGGTCCCTTTGTATTTTCGTAAACTTTGATTCTTGCTTGACCGTATCATCTCGCAAAGTAAGAAGTTATTTTATCTTTTCCTAGCCTGACTCTTTATCGAACGTAACGTTGGATTTTGTAGAGTTAATCGCGCAGGTGTATGAAATTTAATATGGAATTTGAAAGATAAATTAACACGGTATTACGACTCGAAATTTCAACTATAGATATTTGTGGTAGATTCGAGGTTCGATACGTTAAATTTCGAGTTTTTGCAAGGGAAATCTATCTTTGAATAACTCGTACAGGGCGCAACGAAACGGGTGGTACGCTCGTAGCGGGCAGATCGCGCGAGGGTTGTATGGGCCGCCAATCGATGGGTTAGAGTATTCACGAAATCCATTTCAGGAATGGCGGATGGTGTCTGCCGATATTTTCATATCCTCCGTGTGGACGTGTCAACCATTGGCGTCGGCCTCGAAAAATCAACTCGGAGAATCCGCCGGGACGAAATTGCATTTGTCTCTCGGTTCGCTCGTTCCATTTCTTTTCGGAAAATAATATTTGCTTTGTACCAGGAACAATGATTTGACGCCGGTGTTCGTAATTGTGTGTCCACGGTGTACGTTTGGACTCTTTGAAATTAAAATTACACTCGATGAAAAGAAACAATTTTAAATGTGGCGATCAATTATTCGCTTTAAAATCGGTCAACGATAGAAAGTAAATTTTTTTTCAAATCAGAGTAACAAAAATGAATAAGAGATTCGTCCCCGAAGGGTTTGATATCTGGAATGCTGCTAAAAGTCACGTTCGTTCGGATAATAACCCCTCGTCCTACACGATAGTTGCCGATCGCGCGAACCATAGTAAACAAGAAGTTCGGTCACGCGCGATGCCACTCAACTGTTCAGCCGTGTGCCCGAACTGGCGCAAGATTGAGAAAAAAGAAGAAAAAAAAAAACAATTTATTATTTCAAAGTGGATAATGAATAACTAGCAATTTGTAAATGAATACTTAGCTAAACATACTTGATGTGAAATAACTCCTATCGCTGATTCAAATAATAATACCCGGCATTTAATGCATCAATTCCTCGCCACGAGTCAGACTCGTGGTTTTCGCTCATGGCACGAATTCTTTACCACGAGTCAGACTCGTGGTTATATGACAAGGAGTTAACAAGAATCACTGTAAGTAAACAAAGATTCGGCAGGCTCGCAACTCGATCGACGTCGAATAATTTAAAATTCCCTAAACCGACGGAAACTCCACTCGCAACGTTGAGAAAAGGCGAGGCGATCGCCTCGACTCCTCCGCGCTGCTTCCGGGAGAACCGCGTACCTATACCTATCGTGGTTATAGTAATACTAAGCTGAGATAGATCGATCCATGCATCCTGAAATATTCACGCCCGTATCATATATGTATGCTGTATAGCCTACGGTAATCTTGCCAATACGGATACGTACTCGTTGCAAAGCCCCCTCCCGCGCGCAGAGAGCTTTCACGGTGGACGATTAACTGGAACGGGACTTAATTGAAAACTGTCGAATAGTACGTTTTTACCGGGTCGACGTTGACCCTTTCCCTGGTAACAATGATGCACGCTGCCGGACGATGCGTCGTGACGCCGTCGGGCCAGGAAACGCGTCGACGATATTCTCCTCCTGGTAAAAAAAAAAAGAATCGCGAGCGTCGTTCGCTAGCGGCATCGAACCGTACCGACGGTTTCCCTGTCGCGACTTTTCCACGCTGTCCGAACGTAATCGCGCAAGAGTCGTTCGTCCGGCGTCCTCGTTTGTTCGATAAACATGCGGCCGATCGACGCGTCGCCTAGTGCTTCCCGGCCATTATACTTGCCGATCGAGGTGTTAGAATAAACGTAGAAACGATTGCGAACGGACGTCGATGAGTTCAGGCCTCTCTTACGCAATGTCAAACGACAAGAAACCTGAATACAGGTTTCAGCGATCGAGTCAATCAGGTTGCTCGGCAATCGGGGCTATCGTGAGTACTAGTTGTGTAAATCATGGATTTTATCGCCATTTGTGAGATATTCGTCCGATAGCACGATATTTTGTATCGGATACATCTGCTGTTTATGCGGTACACGGATTCCGGAGACGCTTTAACGAGGGACAACGTGAAAAAAAAACACCGGTCGCGGAATTTCTATTAATTTGGCGACGACAACTTGCAAATCAATTCTCTCCCCTCTCCCTGTGTCTTGCTCTTGATACGATTGGTTCTCGAGATACCTTAGCCTTTCGATGCGTAAAAATCAAAGTTTATTTGCAAATTAAGAGCGGTACGCGAGGATCTCGGGAAATAAATGTATATTAATAATTGGCATACGAGAATGATCGACGAACGGTAAATAAAAATTCAATGAGCCAGTTATGTTACGTTAACGTCTGCGGTCCACTGAATTTGACTTACCTACTTCTTTATATACATATATTCTTTAAAAAAAATTGTCAGAGTATTTATAGACCACCTAACTATTGCAGAAGGTTAACATCAAAATATACGCGTAAGAATTTCTACTAATATGGCGACGACAAATTGCAAATCGCAAAGCCCAATTCGTTTTATTGCAAAACCCGAAGATGCATTATTCGTGTATTATTATTACAGTTATTAAGTTTATTGGTAGCTTCCTCGGTGAGCTTTGGGGCTCGCGCTGTCTGATTAAAAAGTCGAATTGATCGTAAGGCTGTGATTAGGGTTTTAGACGGACAGGGATGGGTAATTACCAGCTTATTAAATCGCCACCCACGTGCTCCGCTATATTCGTGCGTAATGACTCGTGCGTCCTACACGCGTGTTCGGATCCCATGAGCCGTAGAGACCAGTCTTCGTCTGATAAATTTCGCGTCTGCGCGTATCGTTTTTTTCTTATTGAAGTTTAGTAACAACGCTGCTATACGAACAGTACTCGCAATGAAACTCGCGCCGACAGAGGTAAATCGTGGTGTTTTCGTTACCGCAAATGTTAAACAACGTAGAAGACAAGGCCCATTGCTAACCCTACTGTCAACAACCGGGTACCGACCGCATTATTTTCACGACTTATTTATATATTATTGAATTTCCGTTTAAATGGTGAACGATATAGATGTTTGTAAATCTGTCCAAAGTATGTTCGTTTTATTTATTGCAGTACATTATTGTAGTACGATTTTTACAATCTTGTATAAAATTAAAATGGTTACCCGGGTATCCGGTATCCGGTTGTTGACAGTAGGGTTAAACGCGTGTATAAAATATTTTTCGCGGCGCAATAAACTTCGCTAGTTAATTGGACAAACGAGTGCAAAGGTATTTCCCGGTATTATCGCCTTAACAAAACAGTCGCGTTAATTTTTTCGCTCGCTCCGACGCACGCCTTTTGCGGTTGATGGATACGTCGACCATATGGCCGGGACACGCTGAATTTTCATGAAAGTTCAAATGCTCGTTTTTCTCTGTGAATTCTTCAGCGTGCCGGTGGAAGCTTTTCTACGACAAATAGAATATATACCGGTACACACTTTTTTTTTTCCCCACGAAAAATACGCGACGCAACGTTGGTCGCGTACGAGCTGAAGTTGTAGCTTAAATAAGTGAAAAATACTTACCATTATCGCGCGTAAGTACTTTTATTTTTGTTCGTCGAATAAACCAGCTTTGAGCATTATTGTTACGAGCGACGCATTATAAATTGCAATATCAAAGTATTTCTATCGTCGTTTATGTTTTTTCCCGTGCACGGCATACCGGGGTAATAGTTGTTCCTCTTTACGATTAAGAGACGATTGAATGATAATTACGCGTCTCTAAGGATTTCGAGTTATTTATCGCGAACGTTTAATAGAATTGAGCCAGGGGGCGGACGGACGATTATCGAAATCGATTTGAGTTCTTTCGAGGTAAATCATTTTGATGGTAGTCAGCGGCCGTTATAGGAGAACGAGCAACATTGTACGTTGCATGTCATCGACTTATTACGCGTGTACAACATCGGGGATCACGTGAGCGTACAACATCTGAGATCACATGCGTGTAACATCACCCACGCGACTTGGTCCGATGACAAGGTTTCCGATATATCGATACAAAGACGTATCTTCGTATTAACCCACCCACGCGAGAAATCGTTTCCATTGTTCGGCAGAGTATCGCATTAATTCCCGAAGGCATATAATAATCGATCTACCCACGATGAATTGCGGGTTCGTCTTGACTTAATTACGCGCTACAATGTAATCCGCGGATTTTGTACGGTCATGGGTGCTCGGCGAGCATCCGATTTTTCACAAACGACGCTCCAAAGTACACCGATCCCGCGATTTACTCCGAAGATAGGTTCGTCGTAAAACGGTATAAATCGAAATCGTGTATTTTAATACCGATTGTTATTTTAATCCATTTTACATATAGAAACAAGAAATATAAGATTCATAACAAAATTAACCGAAAGTTTAATTACCTACTGAAAATAAGTGACTAAAGATATGTATGCAGCCAAAACGTTCATTTTTACCAGTTTTCTTTTAATTCGTTATTTTAAGAATCGTGTAAATCGAGGAGTAGCTGCGGTCTACGAGGTTCAGGCTAATAAGTAGACAAAATCATTCCCAAGAATGACGATGCGTCGTTGCGTTTGTTGCATAAACGAACGTTTCGGTATCTGGAATTGTGTCTCGTAATTATCGGTCTGCTCGCGAATATCACGTATCATTAGCGTATTCCCTATTTGCGCGCAGTCGTGACATTCCATAAGCCTCCGATTCTACTACTAAATCATCTTCTAGTATAAAATACTCAAGATTCGGGTAAATACCATTTGTCTACCAACTACTTAAAAATTGAATACGCTCGTTTCGACGTCTTACGCGAGAATAGGACAATCGTCGAGAAGAATCGAAATTCGTTCCGCCACGATCGACGTTCAAACGAATCCTCCGCGAGTACCTCTCGCGTTACGTCGCGTAATCGTCGACCCCGACGGTATTACATATCGCTGGCGCAATTATGCAGACGCTACGTGAGAGGCGTACGCGATCGCACTTGCACTCGCGGAAGACGATCAAAGTTTCGCGAAATCTCGAACACTTATGCCGGGAAACGATCGTCGGCCCGGTGCGCATCGACAATTCGTATGCGCGTCGCGTGTACCCGAAAGGGAAAGTCACGTTATTTTCGGATCGTCGTAGTCGCGTGGCCCCCATTTCGCGAAAGTTCGAAAACGTCTTAATATTTAGTTTTGCGGTTTAGTCGCGCCATACCGCTCGGCTCCTCGAAACATTTGAATCACCGCGTTCCGCGAAAACTTTCGCGCCGAAATTTTTGCGCCAGGAAACATCGAAGACCTCACCGCCGAGGATCGAATCGTACGCCGGCGCCGCGTCGTGGCTAACGCGCGAAAGTTTTTCAGCCTCGTATACATTATCGATGAAAACAATCGCTCGAGTATTCGCTGCACGAACGTCGTTTATCGTTTTACCACACCTACCGGCCAATGCCCGAAATTGACGACAATTACAGCACTGGTAAAGATACGCAACGTGGATGAATCATCGTCCCCCGGAGTTCTTTCCTTCATCGGACTGACCTCTTTGTCTTTCCTCGGTCCAATGACTCGTTCCTGTACTAGAATTAACCACGATTTCTCCGGAAGACCAGCCGAAAATATCTGCCACCTCGTTAGTTCAATTACGCTCTCCTCGTTGATAGGAGTCCGATTTGCTGGGACTGGGAATATTTGTAAAATCTCTCAACGGACCAAATATATATTTTTTCTTCAATCTCGTGATCCTTTTGGCGATTCTGCATGTTTTCGCTATTTATATATATTGGATCGCTTTAAGAGAGTGCTCCGCGACGCGAAAGAATCTAACATTTCATCGATACATAATGGAAGTGCGTTTCGCGGAATTCAGATGAAAATAATAGGCAAAAGCGAGTTCGACGGCTCGTTATACCTAATTGGACGGATACAAGCGTTGCCGAGGACCTCGCGTGTTTATGTATATCGCTGTTATACCAAAGTATATGGTATACGTCCAAAGACGCATTAATGGGTACGATAATATACCTCTCCCGAGGTACGCGGAAACCCCGTTGATTTACAATCGCCGTCCTAAGAGATGCATTGTACCGAATGATCCATGAACCGAACTCGCGGACAGCTATATTCCATACGTGAGTGTGATTTATGAAGAACCGAAAGAAACGCGCTCGCGGGTTTCCGGTGCTTTTACGGAATTCTCTGCATTCGGATAGTACATATGTGATTCTCGATCACCGCGAGGTTGAATAAAAAAAAATAGTTTTTCGACTTCGTATTTCCGCGATCGCTATAAAAAAATCCATGCGCGGATAACCGCGACGTAGTTTCGGCCTTTCGCGACGAAACTTTCCCGTGTACGGTATCTCAACGGTGCTTATCGGAAGTAAGAAAATGGAGCTTTCACCTTTCACGGGGCGGGGGCCACTCGCGTTCCCCGTATACCGCAACGTCTTTGTAACTCGGGGCAATCAAGGAAGCGAAGACGAGTAGGTTAAAGTGAGCGAGAGAGGGGAAGAGAGAGAGAGAGAGAGAGAGATCGCGATAGCTCGGTAGGATGATACAATCTCTCATCAGGAACGTAAAGCTAACAAAGCTCGACTCTGCTCCTCGGTAACCGATAACGCGAACCATCGAGCGTCGGACCTTTGCTACTTTTCACCGTGCAACTCTACCTTTACCGCCGTCAAAGAGAGCGATCTCATGACGTTTTGCTCCGTTTGGGCGTATCGGCTTTACAACGATATCCCCTGGAAACCGTTCGGACCCTTAAACGATCGGTGCATAGCGATATTTATATTGAACGGATTGTATTTTAATTTTTGGCGCGATCGCAGATGTCGATCAGGTTGCCGAATATTGCTCGTTAGCTTCGAAAATTTTCAAGCATTTAGTGGAAATACCACGTTTTTTATTACCATTGATATTTCGGGGGTAATTATCACTTTGTTGTCGGTCTGATTCTCGCGCGTTTTACACCTGTAGCGCGTAAGCTCGATAAGTAAGTCATTGAAATTTGACAGTGTTCTCGATTAAAAAAATTGCATTTCCCCCACCACCGTTAAATATTCTATCGGGGATTAAATGAAAAATCGTGTTGGTCATCCGCATTGTCTAATCTACGGTCCTTGTGCAATTTCCGTTGTTCCTCTCGATTCCTCTCCGTCAGTATTCCCCCCCTCTTTGTCTATCGGCAATTCCCGAAGTCCTTTAATAACGGCAGTCGTGATTTATCGACAGGCGCGTGAAGAGGAGTCCGGCGCAGTTCCAGATTTCTAGATAGATGGATATGCCCGGAACAGGTATAAGTACATCGACCTCCTATCGATTCATTTTTCGTTTTTCTTTCACCTTTTCCCTTACGTTTTTCATTTTCCCGTCGACGAAGCGAAATATTTCATTCGTCGTACTTACCATAGTTGACGCCACTATATCCAACTCCTTGTCCACTGCGCGAGGAGTTTCAATGTTTTTCTGCACTTTTCGTTCGATCATCGAAGGACGAGCAATGTCCGCGTTATCGATAACCGATGGAGGGAAAGCAATGTTGAGTAAAACGTCTATACTTCTAAAACATAGAAACACATTTTCTCCCTCACTATCGCCATTACCTAGATCATTATCATCCGGATATCCGAGATCATCGGGAATTTCAAAACTCTCGGATCTTTTCGAACAGTCTCACGCTTAACCCCCTAACAGGCGAATTGAATTTGTTTTTAAATTGCGCAATAATTATTAGCGTTGTACTGGCGGACTTCCCACATCAAACCGATCAGGAGCAAATGCGCCTATATCAGTGGAAGGTAATGTCAATAACAAAAAAGCATGGCTGCCCGTTAGATGCTAAAATATTTTGAATTCAAGCGTAAATAAAATTTAATTTAACCCTGCCTTAAGGCGTGCGTGCCCTTTAGAGGGTTAATAGGAAGATCGTCGGTGGTTCCGTGACCATACCGAAATCGAAACAATATCGTGAAATTGTGGAGGTCGGCCGCGTAACGACACTTCGAGGGAACGAGAAGAAATTCCTTTCCTCTCGTACCCGGAAACCGGTCGAGGGAGTCCCAACATCGGCGGTATCAGTGATCTTCGCGTGGAATTCTCGTTTGTCAGCCGTCAGCCAGGTACTCGACTGACCGTGACGATCGCACGAGGGCACCCACGAAGGGAACGAACGATCGGAAATCCAAACGTTTCGTACGAGCCACCGGCCTATCTGTCCCTATTAATCCAACTCGCTCATACGCTCGATAACATCGTCGTGTCACCGTTATAAACGATTTATCGCCGATCGTGAGCTTTCGCGGATTCGAATCTTGAGGGGGGACTCGATTGCTTCTTGTACGGTTACGTACGTACCTGTACGTACGATAACCGTGCGCTCTCTACGCTATTGTTTCGAAACGATTCGTCGCGTCGGTTGCGAGCGTGTTTCCAACGGTGCGCCCGTATCGATCGGTTAGCGCCGTCGGTGACGTTTCGCGATAAAAGGGAATTTTTAGTTTATCTTTGCTTCGTTCCTTATAGTCGCACGACCAACGACGTTACTTTCCTTCCGCGATTTTACTTTCTGGGAATCATCCAAGACTCTACGGCTATCCGTGTGCCGTAATTAAATCGTTTTATGAGGCTGAAATAATATCACCGATTTGGATTTCTGTACGCGCGTAGTATTTTTTTTGTAAGGAAGTTAAGAGAAAGCGCGCGATTTTCCTTTCCTTACGCGAAACGGAAGCTGACCGTATATACCGGCGAATGCCAATAATTATGATTAACCGCTTCGGTTTGTCGGTCCTGCCGAAACAATGGAAATTTTGTATCCAGAAGTGAAAGCGTCCAAGTTGGATCATTCTAACCGACTCTATGTCAGACGCCAGTTTGCACGGTTAAGCTTTCCTCTTCCAATTTCAAAGATCGTAAACGTCCGTTACGTTCCGCTCCACCGGTTATACACCATAAACAACGTCGATTACCAGATAAGCTCCCGAAAGTCTCCCTCGATCAAATAGTTCGCCACCTGCTATTTAATTTAAAAACTCAACTCATCTAGAATCGGTTTCCGTTCGGCGTGCCGCGTTGCCCAAAAATTTTCCCCGCCGTATGCCCACTACCGAACATTATAACCAGGGCCGTCGATTAATCTCGTATCCGACGCAAATTCGATCAACGAAAGAGTCGCGCTGAGATCGTCGGCCCATAAATCGCGCGGCTAGCGCGCACCTGCGCGCAAAAAGAAACGGGGCGAAGCTTATGTCGCGTAATTTCCAAAGAGTCAAGTCAGGGTTACGCGATGGCGGCGCACGGCGGTAACGCGCATAACTGCTCGTGGGTGGCATGGACCGTTTGACTGTACAATGTAAATGCAGCCAACGATAATATACGCGGCGATAAAGTGCGCCCTAGGATTCCAACCGGCAACTGGAGGAAACAGGTTACGCGTATAGCTCGGAGTATAGCGTTTGGTGTGACGGTACCCGGTATACGCGGGTATATATACGGGACGACGGGGGTATACATTTTCGCGCGGATTCCGCCAGTAGTCGGCGATGGTGGCAAGGTAATAAGAGGCGGCTTAGCCGACAGATTGCCTCCTCATCCCTATGCCCGCGTAATAGAGGCTTCTTTTCCTAACGTAGCACGGCTTCCTCGGGATCCTTGCCTCCTCTCCCCGTAGCCTTCGTCTTCTCTATTTTTTTCCCCCCTTTCTTCGGGGATCTAACCCGTCGCCTAGCTGGCGTGCGACCCCGTATCGATGCCCGAGACAATATTTAACCGCGACGAGTCATCGGCGAGTCTCGTGCGCTGCACGCACGGATTATCGATTCGAATCGAGAGACAAGGCCTTGTCTCGGGACGGGCACAAGTACGCGAGGCTAGAGGTTGTATCTTTTGCGGAAAGAACGAACGAGGGTTTTCGAGATGCTCAAACTGCATTTAAAAATGAATTTTTTTAGAAATTGCAATATACTTCGGACAGGCAGCGCCGAGATGAGTAATTTGCGCATGATTTGATCAAAATTGGTCGAGCCAATCACGAGATATGGAATCTCAAAAATGACAGTCTTTCGTAAGAAACGCCGTCTTCTCTGTAACGCGCTTAATAATATTTCTCTTTATCGAGAAGACGCGGATCGTATCTGCAACTTTTGTCCGGCGCGTCTAACCAGCGCAAACGACGATGCGTCGATGCGCTTGATCGAGGGACTCTCGTTCCTCGAAACTCGCGTGTCCCTAGCAGAAATTTTGCATGGGTCCAAGCGGCCACTTGGTTTCCAATTGGGCCCCGAAAGAAACGTCTACTCGGTCGTATCGACTTTGCGCGCTACCCACGTTCGAGGAAACAAATTCACCCAGTTATTTTAACCAGCGAGTTAAGCGCGCTCACGGACAAAGTTTCTCGTACGCGCGTAAACGACGAAGGAAGGCACCGTTCGTAGATCCGAGGTAGGCAGGCCGTCCTCTTAACGAATCGTTCGTACAGCCGCGGGCGGCTCTTTACCGCAACGGTAGCAAAAATTTCAAAACGCAGTCGCGTACCGTTCTCTCGCGGCTCGTTTTGCCTTTTCCTCTTCTCCCCATTTTTTTAGCCCCATCCCCCTCCTCCCCACCCCCCTCTCTACTACCGTACACTTCGGTCGCGTCTCTTCGGCGGTCGACGCGCGTCCTGGCTCTCCCCGTAAGCGCGCACCAGTGTGCGCTCGTATTTATGCTAAACGCAACGAATCCCCCGTGCCGCGCGTACACACATACGCGCGCATAATTCGAGCGGCGCGCACAGAGAGCAACCCGGGCTTTCTCATTACGAAACGAGACTACGCGAGCGAGCCGAAGAAGCAGAGGGAAGCTCGAGTGGCAGCCCACGTCGCTTTAATGCGTACCACCGTGATATACGCGGGTGTATATGAATAATAAATGAGGCTCCGCGAGCGCGCAGTGCAGTCATCGCGATATCACGTGATAGAGCGCGCGCGCGCGAGAGAGAGAGAGAGAGAGAGAGAGAGAGAGAGAGAGAAAGAGTGAGAGAGAGAGAAAGAGTGAGAGCAACTGCGCGCACACACGCGGCCTAATGCGCATTTGTCTCCCGGTGCTACGCAAATCGCCGGCTATGAGCTTTCGCTTCGAGCCTCCGGCGACGTCTCGTCTCCTCGTTTCTTTTCGTTTTATTTTTTATCATCTCTCTTTTGTTTTTGATACGTGCTTTCGTCGACGTTCATCGGATAGAGACGTTCCTCCCCGCCAACGAGGAATCAACCTCGGCAGGATATGGAACGCACAACCGAATGCACCTAATTATCGTCGCGTACGACACTCTGTTTTCACGAGATTCGCGTGCGCGTCGTACTGACCCAGTTCTCGAGTGACTGACACGCCTCGCATGAAGGTTTGTAAATGAGAAAAGAGTGCGCGCAACTGCCGAACGAGATTGATTAGGCTCGCCCGTGATCGCGACGCGTTACTTGTTATTACGGTGGACGAATGTACCGATGATGTAATACCCTTGGGCGTATCGAGAGAACCTCGGAACAGCGAGAATGGTAATTTCAAACCGCGACCCGATCGAATCGTTGGTATACAAAATTAAATTTGATCAATCGCAAAGGGGTGAATATTTGTTTTATTCGCGTATCCTATCGTATAGCGATGACGCTTCGTTAATATTTCTAGCGTCGCAGTATTTTGGAGAAAAGTTTAAGAAGGCGTCGTTGCGTGCACGTAACAGGGTCGTCGACTTCTATTTTATAGGTGGCTCCGTCGGGAACGGCAGAATTTAAGCGAAAGAATAATAAGTTTTATTTATTATTATTAACGGTTATCGACGACGCGACGTGTCGCGTATGATCGAAATGGCGAGAGACGAGACCAATTCTCTCTCTCGGACCGTGCCTGTCAGTACGCATGTACACGTTTTTGCACACAGCTCGCAATATAACGGAAAAAACAATCGACGATCGCTCGTATATCGCTAGGCAGCGCCGTAGGGCCGATCGCGTGTCATTGAAAAATACTAGAATTTTATTGCGCAACGATTTCGAAAGGGTTGCCCGGCCCCTTTCGGGAATAATTCAACGATGCGTTGGTTGATACGCGAGGCGAGGTAGCGAGGAGATCGGCATGGATCGAGGGACGAAAGATTGCATCACGGATAGCGCGTGTTCGACATGCCGCTGAACACGTGTTCCGGTGCAAGTCGACGCGTACGTTCGCTTATGGCACTATGCTTTTACGAGTCGCACAGACCTCGTTTCGAGAAACCAAAGATTTTATTCAAAGTTCTGGGGAACAAATCTAGATCATGCACATCACCGGATCCCCAAACTATTTCTAAAGCAAGCAAAGACACGTGATTCCTTGTGAAATAATTTTCAGTAGAATAGAAATTCTATAATTATTTCGTGATAGGCGACTCGAAATATGTAAAAAAAATTAAGAGATCCGTAGATCCAGAGATGTGCATGATCTAGATTTAAGCCAGTTCTAGAATAAATTCCAGAGTGAGATAATCATCGCATGGGTGATCGAATCAATGATTTTAAGAAGATACGATCCTAATGTAGTGAAGAACATTTAAAAGATATTTATTATGGAAAGTGATGAATCGCGACGTGTCTCTTCAAAATTAAAATTCGTCTCTTCGGTAGAAGCCGGTCGTTGGGCCACTTCCCTACGAAAAAGAAAAAAAGAAACAAGAAGAAAAGACGGGTCCTCTCGTACCACGAACGACGTCAATGGAGAGTATCGTTTCTCCGTTCCGCAAAGACATTCGTTTAAGAGTATAATGATACCGGATCGCCTCCGCGTCGTGGATATTTCAAAAATTTCGCACGTCCGGAAATTGCGAGGCTGCCGAAAGTTATAGATGCGACGGTACAATAACTCCCGGCATCGAATAGAATCGAAAGTAGGACGGCTTAATCCCACCGAAAATCCATTCGCGGCAAGATTCATTCTTCGACCCCTCGGCGGCACAACAATGGCCGCGCGTACTTCCGTTTCTGAACATCATCCACTACGTTCCGCGAAAGCACCGATAAATGGTCGCCGCTGTCCCGTTCCCCGCTGATTACGAGGTTTAATTAACGACTTCATAATTTACGCGCAGCGATCCCGCCAGCCTCCTACCTATATCGCCGTGGCGTAGGTGAAAATGTGACGAGAGACGGGATAGTTGTCAGTTTTGCGCGCGTGGAATTATTCTAAGTCGTGGGAACCGAAAGCATTATTAACCCTCTAAAGGGCATGTCCGCCTTAAGGCAGGGTTAAATTAAATTTTATTTAAGCTTGCATTCAAAATATTTTAGCATCCAACGGGCAGCCATGCCTTTTGTCATTGACATTACCTTCCACCGATATAGACGCATTTGCTCCTGTTATCCGCGCGCAAGCGATACGAACAGTTTTTTGTCTAATAATTATCGCGCGATTTAAAAAAGAAACATTAATTCGTCCGTTAAGAGGGTTAACAAAAAAACTATAAGATTTGACATGCAAATCGATCGACGTGTCAAGTAACCCCGCCGTTCACGAATTCACGAAAATCCGTCCACGATTGCTCGACGAGTAACCGTATCACCAATTAAAGGCGGAGGTTGCCACTCCGTCGAAGTCAATTTTCTTTGAGCACCGTCGTGTCCAAGGGTTGAAAGTAGTGTCGGATTCGTGCCGTATCAACAAGGTCGGTTGCCAACCGCCTACGGGGGCGAAAACCCAGTGTGCCGATCTCAGTTGGCCCTAGGTTGGCGGTTCTTACGCCACTGGGATCGATATCCCGGGAGGCCAAACAGTAAACAGCCGGTTGGTCAGGATAGAGTCGGTGGTGGGGCTGCATAACATGGAGGCACCTACTGCCTTCAACCCGCCTACTACCTACTACCTACTACCTACTACCTACCACCGACGCGACGAACCGAAGGAGAGAATACCGAGGAACGGAAGAAGGGTAACCCTCGGCGAAGTAGGCGCGACGCTTTGAGATTAACGAACGAACACCGCACAGTCGAGCGCTACCCGAATATACGACTTCTTTTAGGCAAACCTGTACAGCCTGTTCTCGTGGATAAGTAAGAGCGTTACGGGATACACCTCCAGTTTCTTTATCGATTTCTATATCGAGATGCGCGTGTGTCCTTTGTTGTTCGAAATTTGCTTGTTATCACATTTGTGTGATACGCTCCTGCCGTCCCTGCAAACATTTCGCGAATAACTGTCGCGCTCGATATATTCGGGCCCATCCGTCGCAAAAAGCAATGTGCGATCTGTGGACGAGACACGTCTCGCCCAGATTACGCGAGAAGATCGAAACGTACGACGCTGAACGCGTCATAAAAAATCGTTCAGTTAAGTTGTCTGTATCTACGATATATTAAACAGCGGCGAGTGCCACGTTTGGTGCCAGAATTGGAAAGCCATTATTACGAACATTCCAAACACCTGTAATCGAAGGATACAGTTTTATCGATGCACGTTACCTTAATCCGTATCGTTGCGAGTGTACTCGTAAAATAGCGTATACCTGAGATGGCAAGGATTTTTACGTCGGGTGGGTTAAAGAAAATAGCATACAGGTGTAGCTATGTAGAGTAAGACGTCAGGGGAGAATAAGAAAATATATATCGTTCGAGATGTCACTATTTGGATATCGATTTTCGAAGAGGATTGGTACGAAAGGTTCTCGACGTGGTCGGTGGGATTTATTTATGGGTATACGTTACGCGGGCAAGAGATGGATACGCGATTACGGTATCGTGCGAGGAATGAATATAATAAAATAATAAAGGGTAGATGGAGTGAGATGTCACGGTAGAGGATACGCAACTGCGGGACGGGAGGATGAAGACGTTCTTTGCCTCTGCTTTATTATCGACGTGTGCTCGCGGCGAGGAAAGTAGGAAAGAAAGTAATGATCATTAGTATATGGTCGTCGTTAAGTTCTCCCGCGTTCGGAGGATAATTTACGACGCAATCGCATTGGAATCGTTATCCCAATTGCAGCCGTGAAAATGAAAGTCGCGTTCGCGATTCTCCAGGTATACGATGTATCTCGGCCGTTAGATGAATTTGTGGGTAGTTTAAATATTCCTTTTTGATCACCACTGAATACCCACCCCCACCGGTTATCTCGTTTTCGAATTACCAACCATATACGTATTTTTATGCCTCGGAAATATTTTTGAACGTCGAACCTTCAAATGCTTTTTCATAAATCCTGGACCTCCTACCTCATCGGCAGATTCGCTCGAACCTCGAAACGGCGAACTACTCGAACCGTTAAGCGGAACGCTTCTTCCGCGAGTACTCCAAGCTTCTTTCGAAGAAAGTTCAATATTTTTGTATCACCGTACTTCGACGAAGTACAGTTATTCGCGTAACGATGGTTGGTTTTGATAAAAATATTTATCACTAACCTCGAGATTGCTGCTCGTCGGCCTAAAATTCATCGTTACTGACAAATTCGAAAATTTAATTAGAAGTCCCGATACGGATTCAGCGTGATTCGAAGACGAGTAGAAAACCTCTCCTCTGAGATAACGTACGACGCGAATCGCGAAGGTGAGACAAGGCAGTCTGCCGAGTGTGTAGAGGTTCTATAAATCAGACACGGCTATTAAGCGAATTGGGAAAACGCATCCCCCGAGAAATACGTGGAGCGGCGGCGGTGGTATGGATTTCCTACGTAGAGGGCGGAGTAGAAACGCCGGAAACGAGTCGATGGTGTCGAAGGAAAAAAGCGAAAAGCTGCTCTGAAATGTATTCCCTTTCTTCCCTCGCCTGCCGTTACGGGGTGAGTCTCGTGAAAGAGTTTGACGGGGGGGGGGGGGGGGGGGATTTCTCGTCGCCGAGCGGTAACTGCCAGAGGTTTCGGGAGGGGGGATGGTTGATCTCGACGGGTGAACGCGATCGGGAGAAAGAGATAATTTCAACCTTGACGTTCTGGCAAAATATCAAGTAACCTGGAAGAACTTTTGTTCGTTGTTTCGACTTTTCGCGCTTGTTCGGTGTATTCTGTTCGTGCGATTCTAACGTTAGGGTTCTTGGCTTAAAATGCGCAGGTAAACGCGAAACATTATTTTAATCTGTTTATTAAAAACAATTAAAAGACCGTTGCCGGTCGCGTGGAAAATTTAAATCGTACGATACTTTCAGCTGTTTCGCGTATCCGACACATTTTTTCGCCCCGATATACCTTTTGTCTCGGATAATGCTTTCGGTTCCCCGGATCGCTAGGGAAATCGAAGATCCGGGCATAAATCAAAGGACTCATGATCGAGTATGGAAAACGGATTCGTTTCGCGAAAACGAGAAAAACCGATCCAGTAGGAATAATACAAAAAAAAAAAAAGAGCAAGGTAGTAACGCGGTGGAAAATATTCGATGTAGATTGTAGCTATCGCGCAAAGCGTGAAAGCGTGCGAACAAAGGGTGGAATAGTCAAAGTGTAACGAATAAGGCGAGACGAGCTCGACACTCGTAGAAATTGGAATAGCTATTTTTTTGTCACCGATTCTACCTAATTTTTTTTTTTACCACGATGCACGTTAAATAAAAAGGTTCGAAAGAAGATTCAAAATAAATACAACGCTATCGCTGAGGAGGCCGGAAGCATGTAGGAAGACGCCTCGAAGTACGTTCCGTGCTGCCACGGAAAAGGTTATACTATATGGATGTAGTTAGGGTCCCGGTAAAGGCAAGCCGAGCAACTCGAATGCTTGAGCGTTCAAGAGAGCGAAGGAAAATGTGAGGTCGATTGCGTGTAGAGGCGCGCAGTCTTTTTTTTCCAACTGGCGCAACGGAGACCTATTGCCCCGAGCCCTTTGAGGGGGGGGGGGGGGGGGAGTTACCGAAGGAAGAGCCAACGGGCAAGCGGCGAACGAGTTATACGAAGAGGAAGAACGAAGGAAAAGTCGAACGAGGAGCGTTATCGAGCTTTATCGAGGAAAAAACGAGGAAAAGTCGATGACAGAGCGTCGGAGTCTCTCGCGATTGCTCCACTGGCACGCATTTTGCAGCGTCCGTTGCCTGCCGCCACGCGGAGCAATAACCGTCCATTGTTAAACAAAAGACCCCCCCTCCCCCCCCCACCCTCCCCAGTTGTGCAATGGCATAGAGAATTTTAGGTTTACACCGACGTAAGTATGTAGAACAAATTTCTAATTTAACTTTTATCGAACTGTCCATTCCGCGTATAAGCCATGCAGAGAACTGCACTGCTAACTAGACCGTGTTCAGCGGTCGACGCGAGTATGGGCGCGATGCTCACTTTTTGTCTCCTCGCGCCACTAAATTGGAACTGGTATATCTCTCGTGTTACGACGTATACCCGTACCCGATGCGGCACGTGTGTACATATGTACATACGTGGCATTCGTTTCTTTAGTTCGCCACGTCGGACCTCCGGCCGAATCCCGATAGGGTGCTAAAAGTCATTACCCGCATTACTTTACCACCGAAATTCCCCAACAATATTCGTCACTCGTCGCCGGTTAATATCCGCGTACTGCGCGTCGTTCCTCGAGATGCCTCGCGCCACCTCCCTTTTCTCGCTCGGGTTTTTATTACGCTTGTTCCATATTTTCTGCTCGCCCTCTTTCGTTCAGACTCTCCCCATCCCGTTCTCTCTTTGCCCCCCCCCCATCCTCCCCTCGTCTCGCTCTGTCACTTTTCTCTCGACCCCCCCTCCCCCCTTCTCTCTCAGTCGTATACTCGATCTCTGTCTATCCTTCGTCGCGTCGTTCTCCCGCCCGCTATCGCTCCTCTCTCGTCTATCGTCACTCCGCCCGTAACCTCTCTGTCTTCCTCTCTCGTCTCTTTCGTCTCTCCTCCCTGGCTCCACACCTCCGCTTAATAATACACACCAGGCAGCCACCCGCTACTACAACAGCACACCAGCGGGCACCGACAGTATGGCATACCACTTTATTGATCTTCTTTCCCCGCTTTCACAGGTTTCAACCCGAATTTTCCACCACTTTATGCAAGCGTCGCCCTCCTGGCCGTTTACGCGCCCCTACGCTCCGATTCATCCCTTCATCGTCGATAAATCGAACCGACCTCCGGGGCTACCAAAGAGCCCCGTGTCCGCCGTCTGAGAGTTCCCGTCGCTACCGCTCTCTCTCTCTTTCTATCTCTCGCTCTCCCTCCCTCCGCCACCCCTCTCTCTCCCCCCCCCCCCTCTCTCTCTCTATCTCGCGATGATACCTCCGAGTCCAACAGATGTTCTACAAGCGAGCCCCCGATTTCTGACTTCGATATCGTTGATCCGAATATAGCAATTCGCCGGGACCCGTCGCGATCGATGATAAACCTTGAGCGTTCCTACAAGATTCTGGGAACTTTATTCGAATGCGGCATACTTATCTTTCCGCGTCAACGTGGCTGCCACGGTAAGAATTTCGATTTTTATCTTCAGCGCGGCTCTTACGGAGGTTAAAATACAATTAAAGTCTTCAAACTTGAGCACGGTATAATCCACGCGTGCGTGGAAAAGTTAAAATCTACAAGCATTATGGCTAGAAAAAGGTATGATGATACAGAGAGTGGTTAGTCTAACCTTATCGCCAAATAGCATAATAATATAAAGAGTACAAAAGCAGCTGTGATAATCCCATGGAAATATTTAGAAATAGATAAAAAGTCGTGCATCGTTACGCGAGCTTCCGAAAAAGTAGTAGCTCGACTAGAAAGTTCTCTCGTCGAAAGTGCGTCAAAAATATTCCAACTGTAACGTTAGGCGTACATTTTTAATAATTTTCCCTCCCGAGTTACGCGAAACATTTTCTCCAGTATCGACTGTACCTCGAGAAGCTGACCCTGCTAAATTATTCCCGCAGCTTATTTATATTGTTTCTTCGACCGAGTCAATTAGCGCCAGTGATCCGACCTTACCGGGCGTAATCCACTTGCATTCGAAAGGGGAAGTGTATACGTCGACGGAGAAAGATGGAAAGTAAAGGGAAGGGTCGGTGGAGGGATGGGAAAGATATTCGTGATCTGGTTTCTCTGCATCATGGATGACGTTCTTCGTTCGCCAAGTGTAAACACTGTTGCTCGCGTCGACCCTTCTTTATCCTCTTCCGAGGTTACTCCTTCTATTGCCTCCTCTTCCTTCATCCTCTTTCCCTCTCCGTCGCTGCGTCCACGTCTCTTCTTACTTTCGACCGCGCGAAGAAATAATTCTGCAGCACGTATGTTATTCGTACTCACGTATCATTGCCACTAATGTTTTTTGGGTTTAATTAATCTTCTGTTGGTAACACAATTCCGACACCAATTCTTATTATCGCTATTCCAACATCTTTATTACGATTAAACTATTTTTGGATACAAGTGAAAACTACGAAACCGAAAAAAAAATTCCGTAGTTTAATTAGAAAAAGAAAGTAAACTCTTAAAGTATTAATAAAGCCATTGCCATTACGTTTTAATAAGATTTCACCTTTCTACGTGTAATTGTGCCGCTATTCTTGGCGACACTGGGCTGACGTATCTCTACAGCTTTCTTATCAAACGTTGAAGCATAAAAAACGCAGATAACGCGAAAACTGTCGTCATTTCGCTGCCACTGGTCTCGCTTTATTATTCGCGTTTCGGTGCACGTAATCCAATGAAACTTTCTTTTTGTTGCAGGTAAGTTGGATCGCAGACTTTCCGAGGCGGAGCAAACGCTGTTTCGTGGGTAAGATTAAATTGTCGACGCTCGATTCCATAGACGCCAATGCATTAATTCCTCCTTTCGATACGAATCTCTGACGGATCCAAGGTTTGAATCCGATCGCCATCGGCGTTAAGCCCCGACTGTTTTTTCGTTTTTGGTTCGGACGACGTCGCTCATTTCCATGGAATCTCATTTCCTAGGAACAGATACGTTTAGCGAGCAGCGAACGTGATTCAGTTACGTAGACGTACGATACCGAGAAGCTCGTGTTTGCGTAAACATACCGCCGTTCCTGCACACTTATAAGAGACTAAATGAAAACAAGTAGGTAGTAGATGTCATTCCAAAGCAGTGACTCTCATTAACATCCGACTCGGGCGCGTAATTAACCAGCTTCGGGATAAATAATAGCGCGTAAGACAATCGGTATATTTGACGGAGATTGTAAACTAAATCCCACAATTATACTTCCAAGTGGAACGGGACAACCGATAGCGCTCGTAATAATATAATGGGTACAGTCGGCATTCAAAGTCTCTCGCTTTATTAATTTATCCCCATGATTCTACCAAGATGTTTCGTGCGTAGTCGACAAAATTTATCGTCCGTACGGAGGAAATGCAATCAAAACGCCTCGACGCGTTCGCTCAAACGCATCGCGGTGATCCACATGAAAGCGGTTGCCGCGCTAATCTTTTCGAAATCGTAAGCCGTATTATACATTCGGCGTTACGAGGGAACGGCGTCACACGGTGAAAGAGAGAGAGAGAGAGGGAGTGAGAGGGGGGGAGAGCGAGAAAGAGGGAGACGTTGACTGCGCATCGAGCGTAATCTTTTTTTTTCCCTCCAGTGTTCCTTGGCTTCTTTATTATTCGTACGCGAGCCGCGAGACGCTCCGCGTCGCTGGCGTTTTTATTTCTACGAGCGTTTTCTTCGAGATTGCTAGCTCGCGCACCTCTTTGCGCGTAACTTGCATCGCCGCATTTAAATAAACGCAACTTTAGAATTTATGCGTGTCTGAGACATCAACGGCTCGAATCTTTTGATGCGCGGTGCTTTCCTTTTTTTTTTCGTTGCCCACCTCGCCCCTCCCCCCCTCCTCTCCCCCTCCCTCCCACCTACGTACTCTCCAGACTCTGGTTCTGCAGTGATTTTATGCATATTTTTTTTTCCACTCATCTTCTCGTCCCAGAAATCTTTCCCCGTCGTCGTTTAAACAGCAACTTCGCTCTTTGTTCGCCAAAGGAATTCGCTGACGACAGGTTTCGCTGAAATCGCGCGATTACGCGCACGCCTCGAGAGATAAATCGGAGCGCAACGGTTACGTCGGGATACAGGATACGTATTTCAGACAACACAATCGTATGTAATTGAAATTTGTCATCCTTAAGAGGCAAATAGTTTTTTTATGACACGACGCATGGAGGAGCACGCTATTTGGTAGTCATCATGCCCGCGTGGGAAAGAGTTTGTCGAAACAATCCTACAAAGGTAAATGTTGAAAAGCAGCTTTTGAATGACACTTGTTTACAACAACGTATTAAAACGCATCGTAAACGGGTCGCTAATTTAAAAATAGAAAGCTACCGATTATTTAGATCAGTAGAAAGCTACTGATTATTTAGATTACTAAATAATCAGCTGTTTTAATTCTCTATATCTTGCTTTTAAATGTTTTACGTTCCTTTGTAAAAAAAAACAATATAATCTGAAAAATTCTGTCAAAACTATTGAATCTTGTCTCCGCCGCGTTCAAAGTTCTTCCGTTTGGGTTTCTTTTACGAAACGTCGCGCTCTGGTATCGTTTCGTATAGTTTGCGAGAAGGGGAGAAGGATTAAGTTTACGCGTGGGGAGCAGGAGGACCGAGAGAGCATCCCTACCGTTTGCTTTCCCTCTTCCGCTGAAACTCTCACCGGTTTACCCTTCTTTCGAGTATGAAATAGCGGCACAACGCCCTGAACGCGGAACCTCTCCGGTCGCAATCCTGTTCTCCTTGCACGGTCTGATTCGTGCTGACAAAACTATTCAGTCTATTCGTACATCCGAATGAGATTGAACGGTGTGCGTGATAAATCCTTTGTCTCGATAATCGAGTTCACTTTGTACCGTCGACACCGTATTTCAGATACAATTTTTTTTTTATCCAAGCGCCGATCGAAAACAAAGCTCAGAAATAACGCTTAAGTATACGTACGTCAGAAACGTTTCTGAAACGCGCGAGGCGAATCGTGGAAAGTATATTTCGTAGAAGCAACGGCCGACGTAATTTTTGTCGTACATTAATAATAAATAGGTGCCTCTTTGTATTCTTTATACGTGTATCGCTTATCCTAACGATGGTACGAGAGATCGAATCTGCGCGCCGATCGTAGCCGCGAGTATCGGAACGTTACACGTATACGCTTGTTATCTCGTATCGGTGAATAGCGCCGGAGTAATAATTGTAACGATAAATATAGTTGGGCACCGCGAGGCAACGGGACGGAAAATCAGGCGCGCGCGCGCGCGCTTCTCTCGCTATCGTCAAGGAGGTCGGTAGAGTACTCTTGCATTCCGATGAACAGCGAACCCAGAAACAGGAGGGACTGGCAGGGTGACAAGTTGCGAGGAGAGAAAAAGCCGGGAGAAGGTGGATTGCGAGGAAAGAGGGAAAAGGAGAGAGAGTGATCTCGCAAATCAGTAGGAGACGGCATCGACCTCGGCTATCTTTTTCTCTCTTGCCCCTTTTTCGCCGCCCTCCTATACCCACCTCTCTCTCTCTCTCTCTCTCCCTTCCTTCCTCCCCTCCTCCCGCCCCACCCCCTCTCTCCCTCCTCATTCCTCTCGCAGAATCCTTTCTTCTGTGTGTGCATTGTGCGGATAATACCGGTGCTGCCTTCTTTTACGCGCGGCTGTGGGCGAAAAAGAGCCAGAAGATATACCGCGAAAGAAAAAGAGGGAAAAAAAAAGAAAAAAAAGGAAGAGCGAGCGGTATTCTCCCCCGCTCTCCGTCGCGCTTCTCTCTCACTTTCATGCTTTTTCGAAAATAGTCCAATCTAAAAATATGCACGGACAGGAGAACACGATCGTCGACCAATGAAGAACTTTGTCTGCCGCGAAAATTGCATTTGTCTCCACGAACTCTGATACGATCGTCGTCGACAAAACAAATCTCGGCCGGGTTTAATAATTTTTCGAATGCCTCGCGGAATATGTATGAGGTTGGATTAAGTTTACGATGTTTCGATCGGCGTCGTTGCAGGGAATTTTTATACGAATTTTATTTCACGATTATCTCGCAAATAATCCTTTTACGCGCCGAATTGATTAACTCGGGAGAAAATGTGGATTTTGTATTAGCGATGCAGCGACTGAGGCCCAGGGCTTTTCTTAAATTTTATTCCGATTGATCTTAATTGCAGGTAGAATTCCATCTCAAAATGAACCCGCGGTTAATGAAAATATCGATTCGCGCGCATCGTTTCGTCACGACACTAGAATCTTCTTTTTCAATCTCACGGGTTCACATTTCGGTTTATCATTTCTTATCTTTATTACGGTTTCAAACCTGCTCGTAATTTTGAGCGTTTGTTTCCGATCGTTGACAGATCGTGTACCGTGCGCGCCGATACAAAAACGTCATCGTTATAAACATTTACAGTTGGTCCAATCGGTTGGCACGTTGCGACAAAGTTAAATCTTCACGTACAAATCGCTTAACGATTCGACGAAAGAGCATAACATGGATGGAAAGATGTACGGGGAAAAAGTACTCGCACGGGGAGATTATCCTTCACAGAAATTACATCGCCACAGCTATTTTTGTTTTCTACAAAAGTTTCTATTTCCTCGAGATCTACGATAGAAACGGTATCTAGCGAACAATCGATGTTGATAATATCCTTCTTACAAATTGTTTTTATGCAACCGTGTTGCGGTTTTAATTAAAAACACATTCTCTTGCCTTATCACGATATTAAAGCAGTACTCTCACGTGGCATTAACGCTGCTCCTCGATATTACTTACACTTTTTGAGATACACATTTCACTCGCTACCACGATTAATTAAATAACTAATTGCTAGATTTTCGAAGTAACTACAATAAGTCGATCAAATACGAATATACTCCTGTAGTCATCCGTATATCGATTCCTAACGCCTCCCAAGAATCGTTCGACAGATGTAGTAACAAGGTTCGACAATCGCGTTAGGTTAATGCCAGAATGGAATTGGGTTGAGTATCACTGGGCGGATTTGTAATAAGTGTAAGCGGAGCGGTACAGATGCGTCGCTCGCACTGGTCCCGTTTGCGCGCGCGCGCGCGAACGAGCGAGCGAGCGCGCGGGCGTGCTCTCCTCTCCGAATCCCTGCGCGCACCGTGAAACCGTGATGACGCAACGGCAAAGTGTTGGTGGAGGTTGGGAGTGCGGGCGACGTGTCGCGAATGCGCCTGTGTAAAAGGTTCGCTGCCAGCTGCAGGGCAGGCCTTTAAGTCGCGCTCAAGACTTTGATGCCGAGGGGTGTAAACATTTCCTGTAAGTTTCAAAGAACGTTTCGTTCTTTCGTTAATTCCACAAACGTTGCAGCGTTTTCGCTTTGAACAACTTTTGTTCGGGATAACCAGTTTACGGTTTAAAACGATACGCTAGAGCTCTTAACGTTAATTTACTACATTCTCGAGATAATTAATTGTTTAAACTCCGACCGTACGGCGATAATACTAAGATCCGTTGGATTTCCCGGTTAACGGGGAACCTATTTATTCAACGTCGCGTCGGCCGGTGTAACGTGGGACTGTAGAGACTATATACGACGGTTGCGTGCGTTACGGTGTATAGTCACCGTTTGGGGAGAGGTTTCGGTTCGGTCTCGAAGCTTTAGTCGGTGGCACGTGACACGCGACGAGGCAGGCTAGGCCGAGCAACGACGCACCGATCGGGACGAGTTGAGAGCGCGAATCGGAATCGCTGGTAGTCGCGACGAGTCGGCTCGGCTCGCCTCGGGTTTTAGGGCCGAGCGTAGCCGAACGTGTGCGCCTACGGGCGCGCTTCACCCGCTGTGTGGTGAAACGAAACGAATACGAGAGACACGAGACGAGACGAGACGAGGCGAGGCGAGGCCAGTCGAAGGGAGCCGAGTCGGGTCGAGCTACGAGGAGTCAGTGGCTGACGACTCCTCGGGGCGTCAGGTTCTGTATGTTGGGGTTTGTTGTCGTCTCGCGCTTCCCGCAGACCACGTGCGCCGCGTGACAGCTCCTCTAACGACGAATGTTCGCGGTTATTACGGTGGAACGCGACTTCTCTTTCGTCGTAATAAAACATTCGTCTCGGGATGGTGAAATTGCCGGAAAGCCCGGTAATGGACGGAAATCGCTAGGAGAATACTGTTCACGGTACATTTCGAATTAGAATGACTTTGAGACTTGGAGACGTAATCGTTAAGACCGTTTAACGTGCTTCGATCGGCTGAGATGTTATGGTACGGGATATTTATATCGGATATAAATATATACCAGAAAAGATATATCCCCTTTGGTGAAAGCCATTAAGTACATTCGAGGCGTTCCTGCGTTGTACGAAGTGCTGCTGCCAGCAGTGCGATCGATGTTTCACTTTCGAATAAAGTTTTTACCGAGTCCCTCAAATTTGGGAATTTTATCGTGCAGAAAATACGATTACTGAATTGCGATAAAAAGTGCTACTCGTTAAACGTACGAAAACACCGATAAGGAGCAGTAGCGTATTTTTGAATGCGCAGCGATCCGTGGATGTTACAACTGTAAATTTGTCGCGATGACTTGGCTACATGCCCTCGACGGTTATCGCAACCGAGACTTTCGTTAGCAACTCTTATCGGACTACGAGAATAACCTAACCGGGCAGCGTAAATATTATGAATGCAGAAATCTTGGGATCGTGCGACGCGTTTAACGTTACGATGTCCCTCACTCGTGTCCAAGGTATCGCTCTGTGCACCAGATATATCGAAAGCAGCTACCCCAGGCTCGTGGGAACTCTAAAAAATTCATGGTCTTCGTGAAACATTAGTTCTAAAAAAATAGGGTCATCTCTACTCGAAAAAAATAAAATTCCACTCGTAAAGAGAGTCGGGGCCCCCACGACGAAGAGCCAACGAGCAAAGTAAGTGGACCGCGCCGAGCAAGAACGTAACGCGAGTAAATTAGTCGCGGAACGGGCAGGTCTCTGCGACAAGAAGCGGAATAATAACGACCGCAACCGGAAGAACGAAGAAACGAGAGAAGGAGGAAGGTACTCTCGTATTTGCGAATACGGACGAAGGACATAGGCGACCGCCGCGAAGAGATAAACGAAGGTGGAGGGAGTCGCGGGGGGAAGGAGAGACGGCAAGAGGGAGAGAGAGAGAGAGAGAGAGAGAGAGAAGGATAAAGATAGGCAGTTGGAGGGAGAGAGACAGGCGGAAGGAAGTAGGGAGAGCGAGACAAGGAAGGAGAGAAGGATCTAGGGGAGAGGGAAGAGAGCGGAGAGAAGATTTCTGGGCACGCGCACTCCACCTGCTAACGTGTAGTGGCACGCGCCATATCCACCCCCTCCCCCGTAGCTGTGCGTCCTCCCCTCTCCCCGCCAGCCCCTCTTTGGCGTTACCTCCTCGTCCTACCGCGGCCGCCGTCGCCGTCGCCGCCACCGCCACCGCCACCACCGCCACCGATTCTTCTCTCTCTCCCACCCCCACCCCCCTCCGTCACCGACTCCGCTCGATCTCCCCTCATTCCGTGGAGAACCTCTCCTCCCGCGGGAATCCCCCTCCCGTATACCCCTCACGCGTGCCACGGTTCCGAGACCGGGACGCGCGCGCGGGAGTCAATCGCTCGCGGACTTCGATAGGACGAGCACACAGGTCCTTCCTCTTCACTCTCCTCTCTTCGTGCACGTCTCTCGGCCGAGAATTCGCGCCTCATTTCGCTGCCTCGCGTGTCGTCGTCGTCGTTGTTGCCGCCACCACCACCACCACCGTCGCTGTGTTGCCCCTGTGTGCTGTTCGTTCGTCCTTCCCACAAGGACTCGTTTTGTTTCGTCACGCTCCTTTTGCATCGTTCGGTACACTTTTCTTTCAGCCTCCTCCCGTTCTCTCTCTCTCTCTCTCTCTCTCTCACTCTCTTTCTCATCTGTATATCTGTCCTTCGAATCACGACAGATATCGATCGGAGATACGCGCTTTAGCATCGCTGCATTCTCGTTTCCTCGAATTCATCAACGGCCACGAAAGTCTGCGAGGCAGAGCGAGAAGAAGGAAGGAAAGTAAGAAGACGAGTGAGAGGAAGGAATACTCTTGATCTCTCGACGAGAGGAGGGGAGCGGACGTCGCGTAACTTGCCTCGGGACGGCGTGCGGCCCGTCGATCTAGTATCTAGAGCTAGAGCAATAGAGCGCCTAGAGTCTTAGCCTGGCAGTTGCGATTGGGCTGGATCGAAATTACGGGAGAGCCGCGAATGCCATGGTCGATCGTCGTTAATATATCGGTGTCGTAGAGGCGAGGGAGAGACGCCGGGGGAAAGAAAAAGGCGAGACGTACGGGAAGAGTTGCTGGCCGATGTTCGCGTATGAAAAAACCCGGTCGTCCTCTTCCACCTCTTCCTCCTCTTCTCTCTGCCGTCCGTCTGCTGCCAGGGGGGCAACGTGCCGGCCGATCCGTGCATTGTAAACAAAGAGAACAAAGGGCCAACGGCGGCGACAACGAGGACGACGAGGAGGACGACGACGACGACGACGACGACAACGACGGCGACGGGAAAGACGAGGAGAAGGAAACTTGGAAAGGGAAGAAGTTAAGAAGGAGGAAGGAAGGAGCGAGGGAAGATAAAGAAGGTGGGGAGTTTACGCGTGCTAGTACCATCGCCGTTACTTCCATCGTGCGACGAAAATAGTCGTCGCTGCCATTGGAAGGAAAGAGAAAGAGGGAAGCGAGGAAGGAGAAGGGAGATAGCGTTGCCAGAAACAGAAAGAGGAAGAGTATATAAAGTCATAATATATACACGCACACGTGTGATCGCGCGTACGGTGAGGTCACGCACAATACGTAGTTAGTACAACTCGTGTTTCGTACTGTGGCGTGTGGTAAACGCGCGGTGGTCCGTCCGTGAAGACCCCAACGGGGGGGATTATCGCAGTGAAAACAAATTCAGGATAAATTTGGGACAGAAATCGTGAACCTGTGTGTGAGAAAAATAGAAGTGGGAGAGTGAGACGACGACTGGGAAACTTTACTTTGGACAAAATAGGAATTTGGCTTCCAGTTTTGTACGGTATCACCGGCGCGGCGGGCGAAAGGTCTAAACGTCGATCAGCTGTTTTGCCCAGGAAGACGCGAACACGGACGTCGGGTCTTCCACGATCGCTGTCATCGGTGGGGAATTCCTGAGGTGCGCTTTCCTAACACTCGAGAGTCACCCTGGTCGCGGTGAAGATCGTTCTTCTTGTCCTCGCACGCGTATTTGGAGTCGACGTTCCCAAACCACCTGTTGACGATTTACGAGGGAAAATCGACCTTTTCGTCCACGACTTGTTATTTCGGTCGGTTCGGCCTGACCTGTGCAATTATTGGAAGTAACGATGGCTCTCCGACTGTCAATTCGGCGAAGTGGTTCAACATCTTGATCGTTTTCCACGCGCAACGATATCTCCTCGCGGTGAAATTCCACGCGAGTATAGAAGAGTGTCAGTGCCACTACGAATATCCGAATCTTCTTTGTCCCCGATGACAAAGTATTCCGAGTGTCGAAGAAACCATTTCTTCTTTTTCGTTATAATGAGTTCGGTCGCGTTCAACGGGAACGGCTTCGAGAACCGACGCTTATGCCGCGTCGCGCATTGAAATGCAAATCGAAGGCACGTGTTATAGCCAGTGCGAAAGTCAGTGAAGGAAATCCGAATTAAATATGCGACGGGTGAGACTTTCGGTATCGGAGAGGCGAGCCGAGTGTTTTTCGAAGTGAGCGCTAACCGAGACGTTAACGCGCTTTATCTGTAGCTCGCATCGACCAGTGACAGAAAAACCCCGAAAGTTCGGAGGTCACGAAACCGCTGGACGGGCCCGATATGCAGCACGCAAACTCGTTTCGACAATATTTGGCCCCACGGATGCAAGAGACAACCGCGATTGGGAAGGAAATAATACTAACGAGAACGAGCGATACGCTCTCGCGGCACGAGAGCGCTGATTCTATTCCCGGCATCCTATTCGGTGACGTTAACTAGAGTGAAAATTCGACGCGTCCGAGCAAAAGGAAGTGAAAACGACGCGTATGCTCGTTTTTCGATGTTAACGAGTTAACACGGTGATAGCTAGTCAAGTGATCGGAAGGGCATTAAGTTTTACGGGCATCGAAGGTTATTCGATCGGTGTACATTAGAAGGGACAAGATTTAAGGGAAACCCAAAGTAGACTTAACTCTCGCGTGTACAGTAAAATAAGGACGTACGTTTAATCGAAACTCCGCGACTCGTCGTCACACCGTATCCTTCGACGTAACGTTTCGAACGCGAGTGGTAACGGTACAATAGAGCGAAACGCGTTCCACGAAGTGCGCGTCGGCGATTTGGAGAACAATCGAAAAGAAAAGGAAAGAAAGAAAAGAGAAAAAAAAACACTATTCGATGTTTATGGATTTCTTAGCGTCACGTGCGTCCCAGCGGAACGAAGATGTCGACGATGCGCGATGATACGCCGTAGCTTTTGATAATACATGACAATCGTCGTGAACGCATATTCGTACGAGTGCGCGGAACGAACGCGGGAAAGGCGAGGAGAGCGGCGAGACTGTTGTTTCCTTTTGCGAGAAGATGACCTTTAAGTTTCGTTAACATTTTCGACTGGAAATGTATCTTTAATTCGTTTACCGTAGCGGATCGAAATTAGTACAGTGTGTTAGTGCGGATATTATAGTGATAAAAGGAAGTGATCGAAGAGGGGCATGGTGGGCCCCCACCAGCCAGGGCCACAGGCCCGGGTGGCCCCCCTGTAAAAAGGAAATTTCTTACTATCGCGCCACTCGTGCCACATTAGACTCCCTGGAATGATGGTACGTTCTTCAAAATTATTATTCGCGTACACGCGACATATTTTATATCGTTCTAGCGACGCACGAAAATTTAACTCTTCACACCCGGATGTGTTTCTTTTTTAATTATACGCTAGAGAATATTTTGTGTATCGATTATGAACGTAAACTCAAACTTACCCTCAAAGCCTGGTTAATTGTATGTATTCGAAAAGTATCGTGGCTCGGCAGAAAAAATATAAAAGAGTGTCATAATAATCTAAAAATAAGTATGTGCAAGCTTGTACCAGATGAGTAACGAAGGGTTAACATTTCTCGTTACGTAACGGAAATTTTGAGTCATAGTGTTCCAGCCGAGGTGAAAAATCTTTTGTCTCTATTGTCTGCCAATGACTTCGTAACGATCGATATAGTATGAAGCACGTACGCTTAAGAGGCTTCGCAAATTCTCGAACTATGACTAATTTTGATAGCGTGCCAATGAATCAATGCTAAGTCTATCTCCCTTTACGAAATTTCAAAGAGGCCAGTCAAAGTCATCACTGGATATTTATATCCTGTTTTGCGGATAACAAATAGTAGGTACGGAAATGGAATTGTCGTGACGGGGAAAATTCTTCCCAAGGCTTTCTTCCCTCGCTAGTACCAAGATTGACTTTTGTTTCGCGTCTTACCCACGCATTGGTCTCTCGAAGATTCAAAGAAACCGGAAACGGCTGACCGTCGTAACTGTATTACACCATACACACACCCGTTGTTTGTATTGAAATCGTGATGCGTGTCTCTTGGAGCATAACACTCGCGTATTTAAACCGTGGCTTTGCGTACAGGTGTAACGTTTGCCGGTAATCGAGTGAAAAGGTGGACGCGTTTCATTTAAAACCTTACGAAACTCTGAATCGTCGTCCTTACGTTACGGAAAATAAACCTTATCCGCGAAAGATAACAGAGATCGCGTAATTTACCTTCCATAAGCTTATCTATCAATAGTTACAAGGTTTTGTCTGAGTCAAAATACAGGTACGCGAGACTAGGTCTTGTATCTTTTCCGGATCATATTTTGATATCATCGAGTTGAGAAGAAAAGTCCTGTACGAACAATCCATACCTCCAATGGTTTTCGAGATTTCGAATTTTTTAATAAAATTTTTTTTAAATTTTATTATATTTATAAAGCAAGCACTTGTAATTGTTTATAGAATAATTTATACTAGCGTGTAAACTTTTTCTAAAGCAAGCAGTGCTGCAGCTACACGATGACGGGTCTCTAACCTGTCATTTTTTGTTTTTTCGACGGGCTTACCAAGACATTACAATTTTTAGTCGTAAAAATTATCAGAATTGAGTAAATAGAATAAAAATGTAATAAAATCAAATTGAAATAATAAAGAAGAAATTTTTTTAATTTAAGAATTCGATATCTCGGAAACTATTCGAGATACAGATTTTTCGTGCAGAACTTTCCTTCTCAACTCGACGAGCTTTATCTAAAGACATCGTCGTTCTTTGGCGCCAAAGTTATCGGAATCCAAACGTCGTAAGAATTGAAAAAAAACCGCCAGAGAGAATCGTCCAAAAGTTATTAACTCGACGGTACAACGTTATTAACAGCGACCGGACGCTGTTCAAACGATACACACTACTCGCTACTCGAAAATATCGAAATGAAAAGCAAAAAGTCTGTCCTACGATCAAAAGCTTGCCCGCATTTCGCGATCGTGCGCTCTCCCGTCGTATACCCGTGAGAAAAAAGAAATCCGAATCTCGGGCGGTGTTATTGATTTCGTCCCAGTTAGGCCGTTGCCTTCGCTCTCCGAGCATCTGGGGAGCGTCAAGATTGCATGCACACACGTAGAACAATAGATTGACCGTCGTCTAACGGCATTCTAGCGGTCGGACGACCGATAATAGGGGCATCCAGTGTGCTCTGCGGCTCGCGGACATTCCGCGCTCTCTGTCCCAGGCGCACCGGTTCCGTTGCACTAATGACCGGTTCGCGATCCGGGGCGTCAGTCGGGAATCGGCCAATCGCGGGACGGTACACGTACGCCGCGTGCCTCTGTCGTCGCTCAAAACTCTTTTCTAGTACCAACCAAAACAATCGCGATCATCGTACGTGCTCTCCTATCGTTTCTACGTTTCATTCGTCGGAGAGGTATCGGCTGGTTTCCGTTTAATCTACCCCCTCCGTCGAGCCTCGCGACTCTGCGATTAATTAACGAATAAACTTTACGTCTCTCTCCTACTTTCGTCTTGGCGGAACGTTTGGCTTAAATCTAGATCATGCTCATCTCTGGATCTTTGGATCTCCAAACTTTTTTTTACTCTATCGAGTGTATTTCGGGTCGCTGATCACGAAATAATTATAGAATTTCTATGCTACTGAAAATTATTTCACGAGGAATCACGTGTGTTTCCTTGCTTTAGAAATAGTTTGGAGATCCGAAGATTCGGGGATGCGCACGATTCTAGATTCGTTCCGAACGTTTCCAACGACAAGATCCAGCGAGCCTCGCGCCGCCTCGAAAGTTAATGTTTTCTACATGGATTCTACATTCCAGTCTCTCTCGCGCGCATCCCGTGTTTGCGTTTCTACCGGGACAGATTTTTAATTAGTTTAAGACCGACGCGTTTCTCGCGGCGAACGCTTAAACCTGCGCCGCGTGACGCACGACGCGTAAGTTTCTGTTCGTCGTCGAGAGCGATTCGAGTTTGATGGAAACAATAATAAATTTTGTTCTCGAAAGACGGAATAAGCCGTAAGTCGGTACCGTTAAAACGACGTATCCCCCCGAGACACGATGCGTTTCTCTATCCCCGTTTGTGCGTGGAAAGGGGGGGTTTGTTTCGAGATTGTTGTGTCGGGTGCTAGGCGTCCCGATTCCGGCGTGTCATAACAGGGGAATGAGTTTCGTTCGGGCGGGTCGGCTCATGGCTGCGCGTCGGAATTATTTATACCACTTGATTACACGCGTTGTGCCGAGCATCGCCGAGGCGACCGGCGGAAACGCCCGAGTGCCGGCCTCGAGACTGAAGTAGACTCATGAGAATATCACGGACGCATCGTTCTATCGGCCATCGATGCGAAGAATCCGGCATACTTTGGTACTTCCGCGATATATCGAGCGGTACGTGTGTTTTAATCGAGGACGAGAGAGAAAATCTTTTTCCCCTCTGCGGATGGAGCTGTATTGTTTCGCCTCGTGTGCGTCTCTTGCTCTCCGATAAGTTTGAGTCGCGGGTAATGCCCGTCCGATCGCGGTAATAGAAATTCTTTTCGCACGGTTAATCACACTTTTTCTGAATCCACGTCGTTAAAGATCGTCGAGCGAGGCGCGGACGATTATAATGATACGCTCGGGAGGTAGCGGCAAGAATCTTAATTGCAATTTGAGATTCTGTGATTTATCCGTACCCCCGAAAGCTACTCGTGTCGATAACGATCGGGTGAATCGATGCGAGTCAAGGTTTTGGAATTACACCGTTTAGGCGCTTAGAACAGGTTCGCCACGTTTGTGAAAATAAACACGCGCTTTTGCGTTTCGTCGGGAAACAGTTTCTGGCTAAATACAGCTTAAGGACATTTTAATATTTATGGACGCGGAGAACTGTTTCGGTCGCTCCAGTTTGAAATGCACAACCAGTAATAAACCTGTTTGCCCGCCGCGCTATAATTTATTTTAGAAACACGTGGGTGGTCATCGAGGGAACAAATTTATTCCGTTGGAGCGCAAAGATGATAACTTCAAAATCCCTTGTAATTTATAGAGGCGCGCGATGCGCATTCGCTTTTCCGTTAACGCGATAATTATCGCGGGGGCGAGGGGTTATTCTCGCGGGACGAGACTGACGTTAATACAGCGAATCTCGAAAGCTTTGCGCTCACCGTTCCCCTTTCGAGGCGAACCGAATACAGACGGAAAAATTCAATTCCACGATTAGCTTGGACTTCACGCGCGGCCATTTAATCTCGGAATTAAATTTATTATCAACTTATTTGTTACGAGTATCCCTCTCGCGCTCATAATACACGCACATTCGCGTAATTCTCTATTCGTAGCACCGAAATATCTTCGACGACCTTGCCGCGTTATTAGGCTACGCTTTAAACGAGATTTCAACGTCTTGCCGTTCTGTCGATAGCCACCGTGTCTGTGGAGATATATTTAGCCTCGTGGCAGAGTATCACGGATCGTTCGTAAAGAGGGGCGATCCAATGGAGAGAGAGAGAGAGAGACAGACGAGGGGATAGATGGACCGAGAAGAGAGGAGAAAGAGAGAGAGAGAGAGAGAGTGAGAAAGGGAGAAAGAGGGGAACTACCAGAAATAATCGTGATTCCCTGAGTATTAACGTACATATTCCACCGCGTGCAGGCTTCGTATACGCGCGATACGAATTTTCTCTCTCGGTATAGCACGCTAGCTAGCGCCATTCAAGCTTCAATCTCTCCCCCCCTCCCTCCCTCCCTCCCTCCCTCTCTCGCTCGTTTCTCCTACTCTCATAGTTGCCACTGTCCGTTTGGCTGTTCGCGCACGCTATTCCTCCGCGAGGCGACACTGTACTTTACGACGCGATAAACCACTGCGTTTCTCAACTAATTTCCAGCGCGACGAAAAGTCGTTCCGGCCATGAATTTCTCGCGCTCTCGCACCACAGAAATATCGCGCGGAAATTTTAAGTCTGCTTCGCGAACTTCGGTACGGTTCGTTCGCGAACGGTTATCTGCCAACGACGCTCCATGTCTGCCAATCGAAGCCCTAGAAATGATACGACGTACCGAACAAAAGTGTCATCGTTATCCACGTAAAAAATTGTTCCCTAACGCGAGACGAGCGAGATAAATGAAAATATTACACCAACGTTCCTGCGATGCGACCAACGAAAATATTTCTTCGTACACGGAGCGTGAGCTCTCTCCACGCTGACTTTAATTAAATACATGTATCCCGCCGTTTTTAGCGACTCGCGACGAAAGCTCGGCTTTAAATCAAACAAAGAAAAACCGCGGCGCGTAACAACGTAGGCGTTTCGAATAGCGCCGGGTCCGTAAACGCATTATTGCCCCCGAACGCCTCTCCCCTTTATACCTCCGATCTAGTTCCCCTGGCTGGTCGGGAGTCCCTTGCCTCGCGCTTTCTTTCTTTCTCTGAACTAGCGAACGAGAAGAAAGAGTTGGCGGCGGGAGAGGGTAAAAGAGAGGGAAGTAGAGAGAGAGAGAGCGGGGGGGGGGGTGGGTGGAGTAAGAGGGGAGAGACACGAGGAACGCAAGCGATAGGGAAAGGTGGCCGAGAAACGTTCGCGCGAAAGCCTTCGACTCGCTTGCGTTTTCTCCTCGCGAGGACTCCGAGTGTAGAGCGAGAGGAGGAGGAGGAGGGTGGTGGAGGGTCGGTGAGCTTGCGGAGGGTGGAGGACGCGTAAAACCTCCGGCCGCAGATCGATAGGAAGGTCGGAGGTGTGTCGTGTCTGTTAGACTTTGGCCCCGAACCTCTCGCGGTTACGTACCCTGGCTTGATTTGCTCGTCGCGTTGCGTAAACTAACCGTTTCCTTCGAAGATCGACAAAACGGCGGGGGGGAGGGAGGGGGGGGGGTGGAAGTTTGAGAAAGTAAGCTTTGGTACGTTAACCGCATCGCCGCGTCCTCCCCCTTTTCTTCTCGCGACCGTCAGAAATGATTTCGGATCGCGGCTATTAACGAGGTGTACGGCAGGAGTTTGATGTTTCGTTGATCACCATCGATCATACTCCCGTCAAAGTGCTCGTTTCGAGGGCGATCCTATTGATCGGAGGAAAGAGGGGTTAAGTAAGAGCGGTTCCGGTGGATCTTTTCTCATAAATGTTATCGATACTCTCGTCGAATCACGGGCACGCGATTGTAATCATTAATTATCTCGATTAATTGGGATTTTTTGCACGATCGTCGTTGTTTAACCCTACTGTCAACAACCGGGTCCCCACCACATTATTTTCACGATTTATTTATATATTATTGAATCTCCGTTTAAATGTGAACGATATAGATGTTTGTAATCAGTTAAAACTATGTTCGTTTTATTTATTGCAGTATATTATTGTAGTTGATTTTTACAATCTTGTATAAAATTAAAATGGGTACCCGGTTGTTGACAGTGGGGTTAAAAGATTTGATGTTTTCTTTATATTCGTGCACCCCGGTCGATACGAAACTTTATTGTAACAATACGTGGATCATGGGTAGCTACGTCATTAATTTGCAATTGTAAATTGTTTATTTTCGTACCGTGCGTTACTTAGTTCGTAAATGAAAGTAAGGAGCGCGATGATACGAAACTTATCGTAAAGTGTGCTGGATACCGTATTATCGATCAAGTATTACGGAAGCCATACCCGTGCCTATAACTCGCTGGAGTCGCCAGGCATAGTACCTACATATCCGTAATGATCGTCGTCGTACAGAGACGAGAAATATCTTGGGTGAAATCGTACCGATTACCAACGACAACGGATAATAAAAATTATCCGCGAACGGTAGAGGATCGCGAAATCGGCATTTCGCGGCATTGGTTAAACCGCGCCGGAAGTAAACGTGTAGTCCGACATTGCCGGTAAATTACTGCGCGTGCTTTAATTACCACGCAGAAGCGCAACGGTCCTTTGGGTGAGCAGAAATTATTTTCCGAAAGCGGACAACGAACCTTCCCTTGGTATATAAATTGAAATTGGTGTTTCCCCCGATCGCTAAAATTGCGAATTAATAATCGATCGTCGTTCAACGCTAAGCGATAAGATAAGCGTGCGAAAATACGGATAATCGATCTTGAATTCCCCCCCCCCCCCTCCTCCCCCCTCCTCCGCCTCCTTGTTTCCGAAATCCAGTACGATAAAAAAAAAAAAACGCATTTTGATCCGGAAGAGTCGTTCAACCGGTCAATTACTTTCGTTTCGAATGGCGCGAGGTCGTCCAGCGAAGTTTCGATTTACCCCTTTTTTTTCCTACAATCGCACGGTGCACAGTTGCATTACGTTTCGCGGAGTCCCAGGTATACGTATATATTACAGGGGTGGTAACGGAAGATTTGTAACGAGCCGTATCGGGAACGACGCCATAACGGAACAGTTGTAAATCATCCGTCGTACTCTTTTGCAATTAAATTGTGGCCCGCGTGCTCATTTTGAAGGGAAACGTATCACCCGCGAGGGTCGCTGTAAATCACGAAGAGTTAATAAAGCTCGGAGGGGCACCTTCGTGGCCGTCGTGCTTCCTCGTTCGCGAGGGCTTCTGACAGCAAAGAAATTCGAGAGGATTGGAAACTGCCTTTAACCGAGCAGCGTTCCTGGCCGCTGCTTTGGGCCTTTAAGGGGTCTTTCTCCCGTGGATGGGTCTGAAAATCGATTCTTCTTTTTTTATTGCATTTTTATAAAATGTAACATCCAAGGAATGTGTTTTCGAAATTTTATTTATCATTGTGGGCCGAATAAAACCAACGAGCTATCAACCAAAACTGTTTTAACACTAGGTTTACGAGCATTTCTACGAGCACCCGTCAAATTAACGGCTAAACGAAAATACGTATTTTCTTTAAAGGATCGATTTATTCGATTTAAGTCTCAATTAATTTATGATGCAAAATGGTTCGAATTAATGCTACGGTTGTTGGGATATTTCATTTCAAAATTTGAAATCCGTCAAATTGACGGGTCCCGTAAACCTAGTGTTAAAAATGCCCATGTACAACCAAGATGTAGCTAAACGAATTGCACATAAGAATTCTAGCGTTAGACGTACCGGAATGTTTGCAACAAATTCATGAAATCCGAACAATCGTGGGCCAATCGCAGGAGGAATACCCGTTAATAAAATTCCAGTTAAAATTCACGCTTCTCGAAATATACTCCCCTCACGTTTTGAGAGGCGTTTTCCGCGACAACCGTGAACCCCCGACCTCGTAACGAAGCACGCGGAAAGATTCCCCGGTTCGGTAAGACGCTACAGAAGACGAGGAGGCAGTCAAAACATTGCCACTCCTTCGATCCTTCGCCGCAAAACTTTTCGCGACGCCGGCGAAGACTTAAAGACAACTCGCGGCCCGGAAGTTGGCTCTCGTGGGGTAAAGTTCACGAGACCGTGCCGACACTTTCCACCCCCTTCCTTCCTTCATTCCCTCCCCTTCGTCTTCCCTCTCGCTCTCGCTCGTTTGCTCTCTCCCTCCTACCTACCCACCCCGTTACTTATTCTCTCTTTTTTTCCGTCCCACCCCCTCGGTCAATCCCTCTACCCCCGTCTCCCCTATCTTTACTCGCGCTCGCGCGCGACGACTTTCATGCAAACCGAGAACCCTCCCCGTGCCAATGTGCCGAGCGTAAACGCTTTCGTGGCGGCCGAAGAAGGTTGGAGGGTGAAAGAGGTCGAAGCGAATCGATATCTGGTGGCGGAGAGCGTCGCGAAAATCGGACCACCGGTGCCCTATTCGCTTAACCCCGCGTCGGGGAGTCGAGGTAGTAAAACCTACATCCGCGCGTAACTTTGTGCGGTACGCGTTGGTTTCGCGACGCGCGTTAGTTGCCATTTCGAATTCACCGTGTCTTTCCCGCCACTTCGTTCGCGATTCAGCGCCGCCTGAGGTCTTGATATGTCGCGAAGCTCGTAGCGTAGTTTTATCGTCCAAAATTATCAAGCGACAATCGATAATCAATTTTTTTTATTTCCGTTCTCATCCTTGTTTATATTGATGCGATACGACGAAACTGGACGGTTCGATCGAGAATGGTAACGCGTAAATAATTGTCGAAGCATTTTGGTCTGGGTATTTTTATTCTTCGGTAAACTCGGTACTAGTTTTTCATCGTATTTCATGATCGGAATAGCAAGAGACAAAGTCTTGTTTGGGGTTAGGTAGAAGTACGCGAAAAATATTAGTTTTCGCGTACTTGTACTTAGCCTCAGACAAGACCTTGTCTCTAGATATTTCAATCATTAAATACGATGAAAAACTAGTACGGAGTTTAGTAAAGAATAAAAATATTAGTTTTCGGGTACTACCATGAATCGCGAAAGACAAATTAGTAAAGTTTACGCGGGGCACGCGTTACGCTTATCGACGACCGATCGAATGATATCTGGTAAGCTAAACTTCGGTGTTACGAGATAAGGTAGACGGCGCGGGGACAGAAGTTCGAATACTCGCAGGTATTCCTCCGAGCAAATTAGCGTAGTTTGCCGGCTAGTCGCTGGAATAATAATGTTCCTGCCGAGCGAATGCGCGCCGAGTTAGGCCGCGTTGAACGTTAAATCATCCTGGTTCCCCTCCCGCGCGCCCAGGGAAGAAATGCACATTTAGTTCGCGGCAGGGACTGGTATCTTTTTTAATTAAACCTCCTCTGTCTCACCGCCCACCGATGACATAGATGAATAAATGATAACTACGTATAATCCGGCTAACCGTGTAGACTGCGCGTCACGATGAATATTTATTCAACGAACGGAACGTGTCGGCCGCACCGCAAAATTAAACATTCCCCTCGGAAAGTATCGGGCCGAGCCGTACTTCGTATCCGCGAAAAAGCAATTGTACGCGCCGCGATTCGTTGCCCACCGTTTTCCACCGAAATTCGTATAATAACGATTATTATTTGACGCATTTTGCCGTCGCGAATATACGCCGGTTTCGAAATAGCCAAAGAATATTATTAATTTGTCGATCGTCGGTATTTCACGTTTACCGCGGTATTCGCATTTAGGATTTACTACCGTGTCGTTTTCCCACGTGGAATTCTAAAGGTATAATAATTATCATCACCGGGGGGGCTGGGGCCAGGGATATAAATTCAGGATTAAATAGTTTTCAAACGCGTTCGAAATTATTGCGGATTACGTATTATTCTACCGTGTGGATGGCGGAGCAGGCCAGAAAAAAAAAATATTAAATAACGATTCTCATTCTCGCGAAGCGCAGAGCGAAAGCGTAACCGTCGTTTTGAAGAACGAATTTCCAGTAATAAGATAAACCTGTAAATTGAGCGTACACATATTCCCACGGGTCACGAAGCCCTCGTCTCCCCCTGCTCGGTTGTAACTTTCCGTAAAGAACGGTCACTTTACGTACCGCGATGCGCGCCTATCGTAAAACGGCACCGGTTCCTTCCAGGAACAGTCGCGACGTCGACGTAAGTCAGGTATCACGCTGTTTGTTCAATAATCAATTCGACGCCCCGATGGGAGGTGTGCCAAGGTGCTGAAATATTTTGCACGAAAGCTCGCACGGCTGCAACGGCCGTCTACATACATACATATACGCCGGGGTAACCCCCCGAGCTTGCA
Organism: Pemphredon lugubris; assembly: GCA_933228935.1. NCBI lineage: Eukaryota > Metazoa > Arthropoda > Insecta > Hymenoptera > Crabronidae > Pemphredon > Pemphredon lugubris. The sequence goes on along the minus strand of OW121817.1, from coordinate 23,170,708 downwards.
AGTTCCAGAATTTATCGCCACGGTGAAAAGCGCTCCTGCTGCAGCCCGATCGATCTGCGCTTTCTCCTGCATTTCCTTCCCGACGATTCCTCCAAAAATTACGTCGAGCTCTTTCGTGCTACGCGCCCGAAACCGCTCATCGATCGCCACGGCCAAACGATTGTTTGAACGGTGACGGAGAATGAAAAGTGCAATTTAGAAAATAACTCGAAAGCATTTGCGAGGAACGAGGTGTGAATTGGTCGATGCGAATTAAAAGTACTTCGGAGTAATTAGGCAGGACTATTTTGTTTCCTTAGGTACATACATCAATAGGGATTTTCTTTTTGTACGGTGTTCTTAAAATTCAAAACATACTTTCGTTAAACCGTTAATATCGATTACCTACGCTGAGGAAAATTATTTTTGCGCAAACTGCACTGTCAGGAATTCGGTTTGGCAATAGCGCGCCGATCGAAAAGAAATCGAAAGTCGATCGTTCAGGTTTGAATTTTGTGATTTTTGTATCCAACATTATTAGCGACCAGACCTTGCGTCTTTCGTATTGTCGACGTTAATCTTTCATCTTTCAGTCAATCCAAGTTTATCACCGAACATATTTATGATCATTTACGTCGCTCAAAAGTTTTAAGGTTCTTTTTGAGTCGAGCAATGTTCTTTTTAAGCCTTCCGGTGCTACCTCCTTGTCGCGATAAAAACAGTCGAGCGTACGCAACTGTCGGAACTTAATATAAAAATTTCCATACGTATTGTAATACGAATGCAACGCATTGTACGCTGCGTTTTTTTTTATCCCTCGTTCCGGGTGCTCGAGGTCAAGGCAGTTGTCGATAATACACTGTTACCGCAGACCTAGTAAACGCTTTTCCTAATGGTACGAATTCAGACAAAACATTCCCACGGAAATCGAATTGTTCTCGAGAGTAACGCGCCTCATTTTTTCTACGCTACGTATTCCTTCCGCGAACGCGGCATTCGACGCGTTTTAAGGATAGCTCGTCAAACGCAGACCCGTTTTTCACATTTCTGGACGACGTAACAAACGGTATCGGTACACTCAGATTTCTACTGCTCTTGGAGTATGCGACGAACGTATCCCGAAGAGTAGGTACAATGCAATTTGGTACCGAACATTTATATTGTTTTCAAAGTAATTGTCATTACACCCGGTTCCAGAAGTCTCGCTAATATTACCGTACCGCGACCGAACGATTACTATATCGTATACATATAAACGTTCCTGTACACGAGCTACGCAGAAACGTTTCGGAAGTTGAAAGCGGTTAAGAACATGCGAGTGGCGCGTTTCACGATGCACACGCAATAGACGGGGTGATACCGTATGTACGAGTTACATTGTAACTTGTCGCGTGCGTATACTTTCCTTTTGCAAATGGAATCTCCCACGCTTATAGTGAATAATTTCACGCACGTGTCTCAAATTATATGGCTGTACCAACCATGGCGCACCTTCCACTCCCCGCGATAGTTGAAATTGATCGATGCGAAATTAATACGGCGTGTCGCGGAAGGGTTATCGTACCCGTCCGGGAAGAAGGATCGATCCGCTTCCTTTTGTCCTCCGTTATTGTTTTTTTTCGCGGCTTCGTTACGCGATTTTCGGAGAATTTCAAGTATATAACCGTATCGGTAGATTGTAAACGCTTGCGCGACGCTGCCCTTGTTTAGTCTATTATTAAAATCGTATGTCCACCGAACACGTAGTTACGCAGAATGAAAGATAACATCGATAATGAATGACAAATTGCTACTGGCAGGAGAATACGTTAACCGCTAAGTGTGCAACCACTGTAACGAAATGGATAATCTTAAGTGTCTCTCGAGTGACACGTGTTTCGTTTTAAGGATTAATTGACTCGTTTATTTTGAAAAGGGTTCGCGTCTGATTTTTTCCCCAAAAAGTTCACTCTGCCGAATTCACGGCCCTTGGTCGCTGATTCCATCTGTCACGTGTGAAAACAGACTGACGCACTTCAAGCTTTTCCACAATCTTTTGGTAAAAAAGTTTTTCTTTATCTACGCAGATCTCCGAGAAGCGTCACGATCATTTTACAAAAATTATCTCTTTCTACTTCTCCATTCACTTTTACGTTCCGTAGACACCGAAAATTGTTTGACATTATTTTCTCCGTGGATTTAACAAACGGAGAAGAGGTTCTTCGTCTCTCCTGTAGAATTTGGAATACCATCGTTGACCGCTTTCCAAAATGAACGATTCGGCTGTATCGACGCGTTCCGGTAATCCAGTTCCAGTCTCACTCTGAACTTGATGGAAACGATAAGTTTGGCGCGAGGAAGTCTGAGCGACATCGAAAAGGATAACATCCTTGACAACGATATAGGAGAAAAAGACGGAGCACGCATGACAGGGCAATAAATAAGCAATTACCGACAAGTATGACGACAAGATTGCATAACGCGTCGCCTCTCTCCTCGCTCTCCTCCCTCCCGTCTCCTCTCTCTCCCTCTCTCTCTCTCTCTCCCCTCTCCGTGACTCTCTCTTGTACTCTCGATAGAAGCGACGCGCGCGCGTTTGACAATGGTGGAGGCTAAACGCGGATGTGTAGTTTCTCGCGGTGGTAACGGCGCGGGTTACGTTCTCGTGTTCCATTGTTTTCGCGAAAGGCGCGAGAGGATTTTATCGCGCGCGCGCGCGCGCGCGCGAGAGAGAGAGAGAGAGAGAGAGAGAGAGAGAGAGAGAGAGAGAGAGAGTGAGACGATAGGGGAACGTACCGGCGCGGCGCGGCGGGTCTATGTCGTTCGAGGAGTGACGAACGGAGATTCCTTGCGTTTTCTCTTTTGCGTACTTATTTACCAGTGTACACCGGTGACGACGATTTTCATTTTTCGCGTCTGCAACGATAAACGACATTACGAGGGAAAATTGGTTTAATTAACGCTTCGTTTTTGTCAACGGTACGTACGTCGAGGCAACATAAATTTGTTCTTAATGCTGTTTACGAGAGATTTCGTTGAGGGGTCAAACATATCTTTCTAGATTTTGATGGATCAAGAACTTCCTTTTAGTTTTTGAGGTCTGTTTACAATCGTAGCGCGGTTATATCGAATGATCAATTTTAAGTATATTTCGGAAATAGTTTTTAACTAAGCACGGATATTCCTTCAGAAATATAGCTGTCGCCTGTACGAACGTCGATAAAACGTTGAGCGCGCACGTAATTACAAATAGCTTCGGTAAAGCGAGGAAAACCGAACGCGTACCGATAAACGCGAAGACGTCAGCTCCACTAATCGTAAGCTTTCGTCAAGACGTTGGTTTTATTAGAATTTTGAACGTGTAATGATGTGTGTCTCTCGTGTACGAAAGCGAGAACGCGCTTCACTGTTTTGCGTATCACGTATGTGACGGCTACCACACGTTACAATCACGTGATTCCATTATGCCTGTCTCTCCGTGGCGATTTGTTATTGTAATTACTGGAATCTGCATGTCAAGCGACGAAAGTCTACGATTACGGGTGGTGGTTCGTGCTTCGTACAACGATACGCGAGTCCTATCATGCGTTCTAATACACGGCGTACGATATCATCTGGCGTCACGATACGAATGGGATTCGCAAGGAAGCTAAATGTACGTTAATTCTATTTGCCCGGCTGAAACATTTTTTTTTTTATTTCGCATTATTTCGCCTGCGGCCGAACGCTCGAGGCAAGCGGTACGTCAAACTGCATAAATGTCAGACGCGCGTGTAGGTAGGTTCTCTATGAGAGATAACCAACCGTCGTGTAATTCAACGTGGAAATTGATACGTTAAAAGTACCAATGTTCGCGTTTAGAGCTAACGTTTCGACATAACACGGATCATAATCCTTTCTAACGCTTCTTTCGTTCGCGCGCTAACGAGGTGTTACGCGCGACAGAGACAAACGCTTGCCTTTTGCCATAATGAGACAAGATTTTGCGTAAGGTAAACGCAACGCCTACGCTTATCGTTAGCACGATCCAACTCGTCTAAAAGTAACCGAAACCGTCCAAATATGGATTTGCGGTGTTACGCGCGTTTTTGTATTCGTTCAAAGTTCATTCGTGTCGGCGCCTATGCGCGTTCCTCGCGCACGCTGTCCAAGCTTATCTCTGCATCTGTTGCCGGTTACCAGGAAAATATGTTTGACGCGAAAGAATCACTGAAATTAAGTTAACACTTTACCGACCGGCTCGGCTCGGACAAAAGCCTATTAATAGGCTACCGGTCGGTAAAGTGTTAATACCGCGTTACGATGGGAAGCTTCGCGATTGGGTGGAAGTTGACACGTTTATCCGTCCGAATAGCGTCCAGTCATTTGATTATTCTTATTGTTATTAGCGTTTGCGCGCATTACCGCGTAACATCGCAACGAGCGAGCATTAGAGAGGAATCTTCTTCCTAAAGTCGATGAAGACGTTATTCAGGGGTGGAAGAAAATTGGGTCAAAAAGTTGGAAGCCTACTTCCGCGATTCTTTTCCCCGTTTCAAGATGGGCCACTGTTTCTCCGATCTCTGCTCGACTCTTCTTCACCCCTCTTTCTTGCGCCGTACCTTCATAGTTCATTGAGTAGCTCGTTATGGTTCGTTGGCCACGTAGAATTTAAACGGAACGAATCGGCAGGGCGGTAACGCTGATCCCTTGTGTCGTAATTCCTTAAAATCGTCAATTACGCGCGACGATTTTTCAACCGCGGCACTGTCACTCGTATTTTTCAAAATCGCTCTTGAAATAGATTTTTGTGAAGCAACGTATCGACGACGATTATCGAAGATGCGAGAAGTCGTCGCACCGTAATGATAGAAATCGCGTCGCGCCGTTTCTTCGCAAATGCAAGAGATACGCTTCGCTCTTTCTACTACGATTTTTATAAACAAATTAAGGTCGAATTTTTTGGTCAAAACGGAACACTTTTTTTCAAAACAGTGCCAAAATTTTGAAAATAAATATTGTTTAATAATCGTGTGTACTTGACTAGCAAAACTCATATAGATAATGAACATTTTTTTTAAATTCCTCTAAATCAAGATGAACGGCACTTGTACTTCCTGCCGCAAAAGCATATAAAAAAGCGGATGACTCGAATCGCAGCGCCTGCAGCCGCCATTTTGTTATTAAATAAAAATAAAAATGTTTTTTCGTGTATTTGAAAGTGTCATTAATAGATATCCAAAAGGCATTTTAGATTGCATTTTTCGTTTAGTCAGAAAAAATCCAAAAAATAGACGTTTTTTTTCAGGCTTCAAACAGATGTTCCTTAAATTCACTTTCTGTACAATTGACGCGTAACGGTCGCATTACGCACAGAGACGTCCAAGTTCGGTGGTGACGTCTCGACGACGCGGCGTTACGAGTAAAATTGCAATCGAGAGGCTGGTAAAAAGACGATCGTCTCGAAAGCGACGACTCTCTTACGACGTCGTATCTGGCCCTCTCCAAGGACTCTCGTAATGGAGTTGTATCAATAATATAGGGGCGTAATAACTTCGGGACCAGGGGGCTGCCACACCCTATTAACCGCATCGCTTCCACCGCAATTACAGTACGCCTTCGTTCACTCGTGGCTTGACGCGATATTAGTAGGTACTGATAATAAAGTTATATAAATAGACTGGGACGTTCGCAGCCCTCCCGTCGGAATTAAAAACTGCACCGGTTAATAAGGAAGCGTGATACACGTTCGGATTGATTTATCGCAAAGTCGGACGGGTGCGAAGTGGTAAACAAAGTAGTTTGTCAAATTTGTCGGACGACGATAGTCGGCGAGTCTCTTTTCGAAAATGCGTTTCAAAGCGCTTCGCGACACGAATTTCCGACGAATGCAGTTTCGGGAATCGCGCGTATAACAGTGGTATAATATCGATAGTAACGTCGATAATGATTATCGGTAAGCTCATTAGCCATGCGTGCGCGAACAACGAGAGATCCATTTTTCTTCTCCCGAGCGCGATGCGTCGAATCGTATTGCGCCCCGTTACTGGCGCGCGCTCTCGCTGCATTTGCATTTGCACGAATGAATATCGTAATTGCATCTGTAACCACAACATGCAGCGCGCCACGTGTCTCGTCGCACCGCGTATTCATGGCGCGGAGAAAAATTATTTCACGTCGGGATTGAAATACCGTGCTCCGTTAAACCGTCGAGTAATTTTTGTCGTGTTTCCAACCGCCTGGATTTTCACAAAAATTAAATTACCGCGCGGCTCGCCGGCGTGGACAAAATACCGTTGATCGACCCATACACCGTACTAAATTTTCCCACCGAAAACACCGAGCGTACTTTCTAATAATAGGATATCTCGTCGTACGATTTCGTAGTTACGCGAACGCGTCGCGGTGTCATAGATTTTTTCCTTTTTTTTTTGTTTTCCAAATGCAAAACGCCTACGATACTGGTTTTCAATTACGAGGGAAATTGCGAGTGGACGGTGGGCGGGAGCAGCAGGTCGGGAATGGAAGCGATGCGTTTACCAGATTCGAACGAGAGGAATGAGATCTGAATATATTCTCCACGTAGATTGTCCTGAAAACAACGATGACGTAAACACGCGTTCTTACACAAGAAGCAACGAGTTGCTTGTCGGCGGGCAGATTACGATTCTCGTGTGCCACCTTTTGTCGGGGAGAACTAACGATTTCGTACCGAATACATACATACGTATGTACAGCTAACGTCGATGTTAATCTCGTTGCGTAAGACCGAAGACCCAATTTGATATCGTACCGTATCGAACTCGCGAACAACGGCTGTAAAGCTGCGAAATTACTTCTTCTCACGGTGTGTTCCAGTTTCTTTTCTTTTTTTCCGCGCGCAGAGGAAATTAGAAACCATCGACGAGAGAGTGGGAGGGGAATCGAAAATGAGTTACTTAAAATCTTACCGCCTCTCGTCGAATACATTAACGCGCTTGCGTCCTATTTCGCCGAATAACGAATTCCATTAGACGCGTAATTAACGGCACGCGTAATTACGTTCCCACGAAATATTATCATAAATAGGCAACGAAGCGCGTAACGCGTGACTACTATCTTAATTGGAGTTACCGACGATCCTCCGTATCTCGTGGATTAAAAGCAGCGAGACGGTAGACCAAGTCGGTTGATATTTAGGTCGTGTTAACAGACGCGTCGCTAGCTGCGAGCGTTTGTTAACGAAACGGTAACGCTCGATAGACCAGCGTATCCTCCCACGTGGGGAACTCGCGCACACGTCAAGGTTACCCGACACGCTCCTTATCTCGACGACACCGGCCCAAGCTCTGTCAAGATTCGCCGAGGCGGTCGATTTACCATTGGCGACAGGTCACCCGTCCCAGGACGCCATGGCGGCGAAGGATGGAATAAGGGCCATCGCGCGGCGACACGCGACAGGGAATCGCCTAGTGCGCGATGGCCCTAAGACTCCCTCGAATGAAAGGGGGATATTCGCGCGACTTTCTCGAAGCGAGTCTTCCGATAGTATCGAACGAAAGTCGAAGGGAGGGGCGTTAGGTGTAACGGCATGGATTCGCGCTTCCATTTGCGCGTCGACTTCGTTCGTTTCGTTCAGTACCACGCGCAGCAAATAGTCAACGCGACAACTTATCACGCCGAAAAGTTGTGGAACGCTCGCTCCGGTGCTGGTTTCGCGTTCGCGTAGCATTCAATTTAGTGATTGGTATCGCGCGAGAACTGAATTTTAGTTTCGCCCTCGATAACACGCACCCCGGGGATGGAATCTCGAGATTCGCAACGCGTTGTCCGTGCGATTGCGAGAGGGAAGATGCGCGTTTCGATATTTTTTCTCGCCCGAACGAAGCTTCACCGTTTCGAGAAACAGGTCCGACTCGAAATTATCTTTCAAGGAGCGAAACGAACGGGAGACCCACGGATCGTAAATCTATTTAACATCTCTGTTTTCTATATTGACGATGTAAAAAGAAACGTCCCGATACACCGTGTTCCAGGCGGAACCAGCGTTTTGCCGTGCGCCGCTTGCATTACACGGGGGCTCGTACAAAGTATGCGCGTGTGGGTCCCACGTAGAGTCACAGTGGCGCATACCGGCATAGGGAAACGATAGAGTATTACTTCCGGGCGAAGTAGCATAATGTTGGCCCCCAAGTTTGGTAAACTCGCTCTCGGGGCGATATAGCCGATGTAGTCGTTAACCGATTTTGGATAGCGGGGGTTAAATCAGCTCCCTGTAAACCCGTGGTGGAGTAGCGACTACCCTGAAGCCACTCGTGCGGCTCTGGCCAACCCCCACCCCCAAACTGTTGGTTTTCTCCACCCGTGTACGTAGCCTCGCCCTGTGGCCACCTATTAATTCGCGATCGCTAAGCGCCCCGAATTAATCGATCGGGCGAATTCTTGGAGCGTAATAAAGAGCTGGCCGCGATGAACGGGAGGTTGAGGAGATGGAGAGAGGGAGGGTTGGGAGGGGGTGGGTAGCGAGAAATTAGGTAGGTTAAACCAGTACGCACGGGGAACGGAAGTCGGTTAGGATTTACGTCTCTATTAACAGTTACGTTGTAGTTTATCGTGCTTGCGGCGGTAGTTTCGATAATGTTTAATAAGCCTGAGAGGTAGCGGTTAATATAATTGGTTTCAGGGTTACGTCGCGGGAAATTATATATGTGGGGTAACGGGTAGTAACTTTGGAGTTTGTTTCTACGTTCGTTCGCGTTCGCGCGTAGAAAGTTGTTATCCCGAAACTACGCGGATCGCCGGAGGAATTTGTCATTGCTGGATTTTCGGTGCCGTGGATTGCGAGTTCGGTGACGATAATAAACGTCGACGCGGCAAGAAATAAATTTCTATGACTATTCGGGAAATAATTATTAGGTCGTGTGTTCCCGTGTGGTTCGTTTCCTGAAAACGCGAGCGATACGCGATTTATGGGTTATCTCGTGTACGCGTAGATAAGATATTTTATGCGGATAGATAAGCACGATTAAATAAAGGATACGATTTATGCGCCCGCACATGCGGGCAGGGAAACAGTGGATATTAAGGGCGCAATCGCGTATCGAGTTCTATTAGTCCCACGGATAATGTCGACGCAGTTCTAAAAAAAAAGAAAAACGTTTAGATTAAAATTTGGAATACGTTGAACCGGTAAAGGTGATCGACGAATTGAACGAATTCCACAGATTCTTCGTACGCGGTTTAAAGAATTGCTTTCCTCCTGGAAGTTCGAAACGATAGTCGAAACTCGAAAGTCCATTCCCCGTTCCAGCAAACTTCGTGGAACTTCGGCGGAGATGCTTCGTATCTAATACCTACACATCGGAGGACCAATAATGGACTCTGAAGTTTTCAAAATTCGTCCACGTTCTTCAACTTCGACCTTCAGCTTCGAACCTTGGCCGAGAGGCACGATCAAAATTAGAAAATCAAATAGAATCACAATTATCGAAAGTAATTTTCCTTTCGGGTAGGATTTTACTCGCTCGTTATCCCATCGATACGCGTTTAATTAATCTCAAAGAGCACCGAACATCTCAGATTTCCGTGTGCCCGTAAATGGCGAAACTCCGGGGGGTGGGGTGTGGGGGGAAAGTAATTAGTTCGACGAACCCGAAGCGTGGTTCAAAGTATTTTTTTTGTCCGTTCGCTGTACGCGTCGAAGGTGGGAGAGGGTGAGTGGGTGTTGGGATTGGGGAGCAATATTGACGCGGGCAAAGCCTCTCCGTTATCTGGCAACTCCCGTACACCTTTCGCCCTGTGAAATTGCTTCGCTAAAGGCAGTAGAAACGAGCCCAAGCGAAACCTCTCTCACGGGATCCTGTCTCGCATCCATTACGGCTTATGTATACACGAGATCCGAGATCCGCGCCGCGTTCCTGCTCCCTTCCGCCTGGCGAAAAATACGAACATTCGTGGTCCTACTCGCCGCGACGGAAATGTCTGTGTCGCACTGCGCTTTCCCCCGCAATTTCCTTCCCGGCGATCACTCGGGCTGCTCCTGAAAACTGAAAGGCGAAGGTGGACGACGTCGCTCCGCGAAAGGCGTGTACCACGCTTATTCTTGAGCTACGGTTTCGCTACAGCGCAGCGTCTAGACGCGGCGTCTGGCCCGATTTCGGTAGAAGCGTGTAGACCCGATTGATTTCAGTGTTTCGTCCCATTCTTGGTTTGATTTAACAAAATTGTATCAACCACTGCTTTATTATTTTTATTTTTATTCTTCTAAAATGGATCAAAAAGTAATTTTCAACAATATCATTGTGGATAATAATAACAGCATTGTTTGTGTATTGCTACAGAATGAAGAAATTGAAAATCAATTATTTTTGAGCCTACTCCCAAAGAAAGGAAATTATTCCAAAGTTTATTTACCATTTATTTATTTATTAAGTTTATTTACCGCAAGAAAACTCTGATGGATTTTTTGTAGAACTTCTAAATTAACAGCGATAACAAATTTCCCAACTTTTCTATTTAATCACCTCGCAAGCGGAAAGTGAATTTCATTCGGACACAGAAATGTCACTGTCTACTGTCCGCGAAGATGCTCATCTTGCGTATTTCGGTAGGGTACCGTCAATCGAGTAGACTAATGGAATATTGTATTACATCTGCGAGAGACACGGACTTATTTGGCTTGAAACGTGAGGTGGGGAGAGACGCACGAAATGGTAGCGGAAACGTAAAGCGCCCGATTCGCTATTAGAGGGTAATACGTATTATCGATTTTGGAACGAGGCGGAGGTTATCCCAGTTCAAATCATGACAAATGTATAGATATATACCGATGCGCCCCGGCTGTCCGCGGGCATGCAGAGGGCGAATCTGTGTGCGTGTCGCGGGAGGTCGACCGCACCCCGGAAAAACTTTTTCCAATCTCTTTTTCCTCTATCGATATCACGAATTCGTTTTGCCTGCCCGAAAACCGCTCTCGCACGATTATTCCTGGCCGAGGAGGAAGCTTTCGTCCAACATAGTTTTCTCGCTGTATTTAAAATCCGAATGTTTTGTATTTAAATTAGGCACGCGGACCAGTTTTCTTGTAACGCCGCTCTCCGTACGGCACGATTGGTTCAACTAACAGCGTTTAGAGAACGATGATGGATTAATCGTGCCCAGGAAGTTTGACGAGAAATTATCAGGAAATTATCGGTAATCGTTTCGGTACTCGCGAAATTTATCCAATTTTGTATTGGAAGGGCCGTTTGGGTGTTGAACCGTCCGATCTACATTGCCCCGATGATCGTCGTAATAAATTGGGGCTTAAATCTAGATCATGCGCTTCTCTGGATCTTTGGATCTCCAATCTTTTTTTTTACTCTATCAAGTGTATTTCGGGTCGCTGATCACGAAATAATTATAGAATTTATATTCTACTGAAAATTATTTCACCAGGAATCACATGTGTTTACTTGCTTTAGAAATAGTTTGGAGATCCGAAGATTCGGAGATATGCATGATCTAGATTTGTTTCCAAATTGGTGGTTCGATACCTCCATGGCTAGCGCTGATCAAAGATCGTAGGAAATGTTGAACGAAACGCGAGCCGCGTATACTCGCGTGCCTCGATACGTCCGATTTGTAAGGGGAGATTTATGCGTCGTGTCGGTACACGAGCCTCCGCGAAAATAAAGCAGGATACCGTGGCGAGCCGACGTCGTTTAGACGCCCGTTGGATGGTCGGCATCCGGCAGAAAAGCATGTCCGAGAAAAAGAGCGTCGCCAGTATTGACAGGTGCGGTGAGAAATTGCCGGGTTAATTGCGAAAGAAGCGAAGAACGGAGCGTGGCATCTCGGTCCGGCGTGTTAAAATATCTTGCGCTACCGGTTGAGAGTTGTGATTCGCAGAAAAAGTGGCGAGCTTAAAGGACTCGGCGTTTATGGTCTCGACCGACGAAACGAGGAGGTTTGTAGTCCCCCTTTTCGTTAAAACTTTTCGATAAGGCAGTTTGGCATCGGAGATATTCGTTACGTCGTAGTATCGAAATTAGTTGTCTCAAGTTACACGACTCACCGAGACTTGTCCAGCAAAGTTTAGTAAAAGATATCGATCGATCGCGAGAATACGACGATACTATCATTTTTTAAACCATTTTTGATTAGCGCTTGGCGATCGACGTACAATTTATCAGCTATGTCCTCTTTCTCGTTTCAGCAGCAAAAATTCCTGAAGAGGACGGCCGAGGAGTTGGAGCCAACCGGCGGTGGCGGAGGCGACGGTGGCTTCGGTGAGCCTCCGGTGAAGCTGCAATGCACCCAGCAACAGCATCAACATCAACAGGGCCCCGGTGGCGGTGGCGGAGGCGGACCCCATCACGGTCACGGTCAGCATCCACCTGGTAACGGTGCTAATTCGACGGGCCCGACGCCGGGCGGTGGTGGCGGCGGTGGCGGTGGCGGCGGCGGTGGCGGTGGAAACAACGAGGGCCTGACGAAATTCTCCGTGGAGATCGTTCAACAGCTGGAGTTCACGACCTCGGCGGCGAACTCGCAGGCTCAACAGATCTCGACAAACGTCACCGTCAAGGCGCTGACGAACACCTCGGTGAAGAGCGACCTACTGAACGCTTCCTCGTCGCCGAAGTCAGGGCCGGACACACCGGCGTCCGCAACGTCCAGGTCTCAGCCGGGTAATGGCGGCGGCGGCGGTGGTGGTCCGGGGAACGGCGGCGGTGGTAACGGCGGACCAGGAGGAGGCGGTGGTGGCATCGGATGCGTCGATATCGGTAACTTGGTCGAGTGCAAGCAGGAGCCGGATAACGAGTTCGTTGACCTGGAACAGTGCGCCGCCGCCCTGGAAAAGGACGCCGCGGCGAACGGCGCTGGTTTTCCGGGATTCTCCGATTTCATGGGAGACGACACCGGCGACGAGATCATCACCTCCGACGCGTTCAAGGATCTCATCTCCGAGATCTCCGACTTTCATCCGGAGTTCATGAAGGACTTTGACTTCGAGGACAAGATACCGGTGGACACGCTCGCCAATAATGCTGCCGCGGCGGCGGCAGCCGCCAACAATAACAACAACAACAACAACATCGCGACCAACAACGGGCAAATTAAGATCGAGGACGACAAGGACGCGATACATCAGCAGCACGGGAATCCCAATAACAATAACGTCAACAACGGCGCCGCGACCAACAACGGCAATGCCGTGCCTGCCAATTCGAGTCCCGGTGGCCTCGGTTCAGCACAGTATTCACCCGCCCGACTACCTTACTCCGGCTTGGACTTCAAGTCCGAGATGAGTCCCGCCGCTCAGACTCTGAAGCAAATGGCCGAGCAGCATCAGCACAAGAGCCAGCAGCTCGGTTTAGGTGGTTTCAATCCGAACGCCGCGGCCGCCGCGGCAGCGGCGCGAGGGCCGACGGCAAGGTCGCCATACGCCGAATTCTCACAGTTCGGCGGTACCTCGGATTACCTCGGTAGTCCTGGGAGTGCGGGTCCGCCGGGCGGACAGTCCCAGACGGGTTCGGGTACCGGCTCCTATCACAAGAACAATGGCACCTCCGGATTCCAAAGTCAACAGACCAACGATATGTTTGTCAACTCTCAAACCCAATTTGCGGCGGGTCTGGCGGACATGAAGAGGCCGCAGCCCGCTACTGGCGGTAAACCGAGTATGCTCGGACCGAGCGGAGGTTACAAGCAGCAGTATTCGCCGTACGGTAGTCCGGGATCGATGCCGAACCACGGTAGTCCGGGTTATCCTCTTCCACCTCGAGGCTCTCAGGGTGCCGGACCCAATCAAACCGGCGCTCAGGGACCCTTCACCAGCTCCACGCCACCGAGACCTCCCTCGGGACCCGGCACCTCGACCCTGCAGATCAACCAAGCCCAGCAGCTGCACATCAGCAATCCCGGACATCAGATTCAGGTCAGTGGATATCAAGCGTTGTTGCGCCATTTTTCTTTGAGTCTCGGTATATGCGCGTATTTAACCCTAGAGCTACAACAGGAACTCGTACGTAACTGAACATATTTCACTTTGTAGAAAAATATTTTAAATGTGTTTGGAAAATTTAAATCATTTTGGGGTCCCCACGGACCCCAGAAGCGTGTGGCGCGTTACAGAAGTGGTTCTAGGTTTAAAAAAAGGGTGGGTGGCGGGTGCGTAGGGATGGTGTTTTCGTTAAATAGTTTCCACGCGTAATAAATTCTATGAATTCCGTCCGGTACGACGAGAGGAGTAATTCTATTCGACGATGCGTACCATCGAAACGGAGCAATCTTTCTACGTCCCTCGAAATCGTTAACGATAAGCGTAGTTCGAGTGGATCGTGAGAACAGGGCGGCGAAGCGTCAGAATTCCCTACTCTAGGCGAGGCCAAATGATATCTGTTGCGTCGCGACGTCACGTCTATTTTTGTCGACGGCATCACGAGTCTACGTCGGCGGCGGCGGAGGCGGCGGCGGCGGCGGCGGTGGTGGCGTCGTCGACGAAGGGGCGGCTGAGGTCGCACACTCGTAGTAGTGTAATAGTACTAGTGGCGGTAGTAGTAAACCGAAGAGATCGCGAAGAGAGAAAACGAAGCGCGCGCGGGGGGGTTGGGGGGGGGTGTTCTGGCGTCACGGGGGCGCCGCGACGCGCAACAAGTAGTCTACCCCCTCCAGGGCTCTCTTTATAAATTTTCCCTCTCACTGTTTGTCCCCCACCCTGAGAGCGTGGGGCCGGAGGGGTTACCGGTCGTCGGGTGGAAGAACGACGGTGATATCGGTGGGGGGGGGGGGGGAGGGCTGAAGAAGGCAAGGAGGGGTGGTTGCATTGCCGCGCGCACCCGGCGTCGCGACGCCGCCACCGTCTGCTCGATTTAACCTGCGCTCAGCAATCCGCGTCAATACGCTTCGACCGCTAGTCGCGAGGCTGCACTCGCGACAATCCGCACGCGACGAGTCTCCGTCGTCGGCGATTCCCGTAGCGGTTTATTTAAATCCGCGTACTGTTGCCGTTCTCCGTGTCTTGCCTTATTTATACCATCCTCCCGAAATGGTAACATAGGTAACGGCATTTGACATAAATACTGCAATATCTAGCGCGCTTTACGAGAAACTGCTTACATTTATTTCAAAACTGTTAACGTACGTTATTCCGCTCAAATCAAAGTTTCCGCTCGAAACCCTCGACCAACGTTTCAAGTTTTCAATATTTCACTCGTACGAGTTTTATAATAACGTCGTCCGTTCAGAACCGTGAGAGAGAGAGAATCGATCGCGAGAGTCAAATTAAAAGCTTTCTAACGTCGCGTTGATGCACCGCCGTGGCCGGAGCGATTTAACGATAATGCAAATAAATCCCCGGCTTCCAATTTAATACGAAAATGGAAAAATCCTCGGTGGCTTTGCGAAGGGGGAGAGAAAAGTTGCTGACCGAGAGAAAAACCGTAGCACCAGCGACGAATACTTGAGAATCGTATAAAATCCCCTCGTCTATTGTGACCGTTTTAAGCAGATCTTATCTGTTGGGTCCCTCGAACGCCTTCGAGCTTGAAAACGTTCCCTCTGTCCCAATCGCGTATGGACACGTCTGTCCCTCGTAAATCACGCTAGCTACCGCGTATTTGCATCTCAATGCGCCGAGGCGAATGACGCCCCTGTACCTCCTTCCTCCCCCTTCCACCCTCCCCTTTATCCTTGTTCTTTCCGCCTTCCTTTTCCTTCTCATCATCCTCATCTCTCTTCGGAGGTCAGTTTTATCTTTTCACGTGGCTTCTTTTTCTTTCTCGGCCCTATCTATTTTTTTTCTCCTCTTCTTTCACTCCCAACGCAGATTTATCTCGATTTTAATACGTATAGATTTATACGAAATTGGATCGTATATTTCTCCGTGTATACGTCCCTGTCCTCCGTGGAGATGAAAATGTATCGAGTACATTTACATGCCGTAGTTTCTCATTTCGCCAACGGCCCCGATCGTTGTATTTTAGGCAATCTTTTTATCACGGGATTATAAAGCACCGTTAAAACGTATCTCCCACCCCCCTACGACGAAGGCCTCGGCCAAGTTTCTTAATCAAGGAAATTTATGATTCATATCGGGTTAATAAAGCTTGGAACTTTCTTTACGCGGCTGACTATAAAAAAATAAAAGTTGACTCGTACGAGCCCGTGCGGTGTGCCGAGTATATCCAGGAGGCGGTACGAACGCGTGAAAAATTTTAAACAACGATATATCTGTGCACGAAATAATGTTATCTCGCGTTGAATTTACATATCATTTCACGAGAACGTGACAAGCTGAACGCTCATCGAGACTTGACTTTCCCACGTTGTTTTTTTTTTCTTTTTCCGTCGCGTATCGTCTACCGCGCATTCGAATCGGTTAGTCAGCATCGTTATCGCGGCGGAAGTCGAAAGGTGCCGAAACGAGGTTCATAATATGCGTCGTTTACCCCGAAAGTTGGCGTCTCCGTGCCGAAACGTGATTACAGTCGGAATAGTAATTACGACAGATAGTTACAAAGTTTTGGTGAGAGCGTGTAATTCGAAGCGTAAACGTGCTACTTATTCCGATTATCATTCCGATCCTGTCTTTGATAAACGCGAATTAAACACTTTCGGTCTAGCGATGTAAATAGTAAATACATAGATTTCAGTAGAAAACAGTGAAATTCGCAGCGTTCAAAGTTTATTTCGCGGATAACTTTTTCATACCGGCGTTAACGCGAAATGTTACAAAATTGTCGTATGTTTCGCCGACTCATGATTTCTTCATCTCTTGGATTGTTTCCAACTCAAAAAGATCTCGCATTTCCGGATACGAATGTTTTCCCTGAAACTTTGATAAATGCACACGCACGCACGTATCACCGGAAATTGACTTTGTACGCAGGCGTGTACCGTTCGGGGTTCAAAGGTTACGTAAACCTTCGATCGTGCGCATTTCCAGTACACAAGATACACGCGCGTACGTATAACCGGTGTCATTGATACGGATTATAAATACAGTATCTTTCTGCGTATTTTCGTTTATCTCCGAGGTCTCGTCGTCTCTACGACGAGTTGCAAAATTTGTACAAGCAATCGATTCTAACGTTTGTCCCCTTCGTTTCGCGTTGTACTCGCGTTCGCTCGAAAAAAAATTAATAAGCGTGCATCGACATTCCGATCAATTATAATTTAATACTTTAATTATCACCGTCGCGACAGAAACATTACTCTCGCGATAATTAATAAACGTCGCGGAATTATTTATTCGCGATTAGATAATCGAATTGTCTCGCGCGAAGGTGATACGCGAAAGCGCGAAACGCAACTTCGAAATCAGTGCAAAACAAACGCGCTGACTGCGCGTACCCCCGAAATAACTCGGTGACCGAAATGCAACGTAAATCATACACGGTGCGATATAATTTGTGAAATTCATTCTGTAAATACATATATACTATCCGCTCCCGCTGTACGAATCGTACAGCGGAGTCATCGTTTCGCAAAAGAGAGGATGTTTATCGGCGCTAAGCGCGTTTTCGAAATTGCCACGGCGCTCGTATATCGGCAAAACGTATATTAATTTGGCGCTAATTACGAGCGCCGAATATTAACGCGGCAACGAGCAATAAACGCTCGTACCGGCAATAAGAATTTATTACAGATTTTCGACCGCATTATCCTCTGCATAATTGAGCCCTAGTAGATAACGTTGCAACCAGCTCGTAAAAAGTCCGCTCTCGCCTCGATTGGCGGCCTAATATATTGGACGGACGATTTTATGAAAATTCGATCTTGATTTGGGAATTCTACCACGGAATACTAGACATTAGGCCGAACAGCGTTAGCGATGAAATACCGTTCCCGTTCGCGGGAACGGGATGAAGAATGACGAGGACTCTTTGGAATTTTATTCGTGTCGCTAGACACGCCAACAATTCCGCCTCGAGAGGGATCGGTCCCATTCCCCTCGAATTTTCTTTCCCACCCCCACCCCTCCCCCACTTTTTTTTCTCCCACAAAGCAATTTCCATGGTCGAGGAAAAGAGGTGGGTCGAGGCAAAAACGCGAGGCCTTCGTTTCGGGGGGGGGGGGGGGGGGGGGAGGAGGAGGACAGTGGTGTATAGCGTCGTAACGGATCCTATCTCCGTTCGATAATCAGGATCATCGATCGGGCCGTGCTACGCATGAAAATAAATCGCTACCGACCGAACGGTTGGTGACCCCCTGTCTCACCTATGCAAATCACCTATCGGCTTAATTGACGAAATATTCAAATCGTCAGAAGCTCGGAGGCACATTCAAATGATAATGGGTGCACGCGCGCGAGCTTCCTCCTCCTCCTCCTCCTCCTACTTTGAAAGGTGGTAACCTTTTTCTTCTTGTTTGGTGGTTCGACTCGCCCCGGTGTATAGATCCCTCAGATATGCACGGTCAAACGGCGGTCGTTTGTAAGGTACGCGTTCCCGTTGAAGGGTTATCGATCGAACGGCTGGCGATCTACATAACCGTAACCGCGCGTAAAAAGGACGCATTTCCTTTTCAAGTGACCTTCATCTTGACCCTCTGCGAACTCTCAGCTCATTCTTTTTGCCGCGACCGGTATACGGTGCGCGCGTCTCGGACGCCGGCATAAATATTCGAATTATCTATTATATTCTATTTTCGGCCGGGTCAAATGCATTTCCACTCGATTCTTGTTTTTTCTTTTTTTTTTTAACTCATCTCGCATCCGTGATTTCCTTTGCCGAACGTTAAAACACCCATGCTCGTGAAATGATTTCGTTGGGCACAGCGATCATATTTCCGGGAATTATTAACTCGAGTGCGCGCACGATGGTGAAACGCGATATTGGAAATGAATGCGGGTGAGTGCAAAAGCGGCAGCGAGGAACGCTAAATATAAATTAATGACAAAGAAATTCAATTGAAAGTCGTCGCACGGATAATCTCCGTCCATCGTGTCTGATTTTTGGACGGCGAGCGTTCATTTGCAGCGCCGCGAAAATGTCATATCGATTCCACGAGTGGGTATTTATTATTTATTTATTTATTTATTTATTTTCTTTCCAACAGTCTCGCTTGAACAAGAATCTATTCGCACGCACGCGCCACGATCTGGTCACTACGGGCTTTGCGGGGCATAGCGCGAATGTTGGCGATATTCGAGCGCTGTTCTTAATTTGTTTCTACGGCGCGTATACACCACTTGAAACGTGATTCGATAATGAAATAGCACTCGTACGCCGTACCGCGGCGCAGAGCTGACTTTCGCGCGCGAACTGTCTCGTATTATTCGGACGCTGCGGAATGGACCAGATATTAACGCGAGTGTTTGTGACAGGCTGCGCATCAACGTACACGTTGTTTTCTATTAATTAGCGGTCGCGTTATGCGGTATACGCGGTGGAAATCAGTCATCCACGGTAACCGGACGCGTATTGACTTCTATGCGCATTCCCCAGTTTTATGTGGACCGAAACTGCGCTAAAAACACATCCGGCGTCGCTCGTCAATTTCATGTAAAATTCCGGTTCCAATGATACAGCGACGTACGTATCTCTCTCGTGGCATAGTATCTCGACAGCATCGCTGAAACGTACTTTAGATCGATGTGGGAATTGTTTTTTATTTTTCCCAAGTGCCTCGAACTCGTTACTGGACTCGCGAAAGTCATTCTCGTATCTCCTCGCAATCGAAGATTGCGCGCATGTCACAAAATTGACGTTACGCGCGGTTAATTTTTTTTTAAACATTCAATGAGATTTAACTTACGATTCTCAACTTTTCCGATCGGCACACTAGAAACACACTTTCAAGATTCTCTAGCTTTTCGAAAAGGATGATCTACAAATCATCGATACTCCCATAGTTCCTCGCGATCCGAGATAATCCTCGCCAGCAAAGATTTATCGAACAAAGATATACCTCGGCCCCTTTGAGCGTTAACGGGCGTTGTAGAGCGACGATTATTAAATTTCGCTTACCGAGGCGGCGTTGGAACCCGCCGGATGTAGCGGTGCTTTTACCGCGCTCGCGTAAGCCGCGCGAATCCTGATACGCTCCGAACAACCGCGATCGGTTTGACGCGCGCGCGCGCTCGAAGTTTCTACAAACACCGTTGAGTCGCGCGCACACGTACACGCGCACGGAAACAAACCTCCCCTTCCCCCCACCCCCCCTCCCCGCCCGTCATACGCCGCGCCGGCATAATGTATAAGGTACATTCCACAATGCTCGTGCATACCGCGCTGAAATCGATACCCATGTCCCTCTGTTTGTAACCTACATCGTGTCGGCTCTGGGCACTGCGCGTACAGTCGCCGACAAAACGCATTGTTTCCTATCTATCCGCGAATCTGTCTGGCTTTCGACGATTGTACCGAACGCGCGGCCATTGGGAGAGCTCGACGGACCAATGTATGGATCCGATATTCGATTTTAGTTTTTTTTCTTCTTTGTCGCTCGCCTTTTGATATCGTCGTTAGCCACGCGACGCGGCGTCGCGTCGCGTCGCCAATGCGACGTTAATTCGACGCTACGCGTCACTTTCGGGCCGATTTCATTTGCGTATATTCTCAATTTTTGTCATTGGTCTTTGTCGCTACGTATCGCCTGCGTTGCCGTTACAGCTTATACGACCTCCGGTGTAACGCGACGCTATGTTTCCTGCAACGCGTGACGAGAGCTTGGTAATTATACACGGACGGAGGATGAAATTTATAAACGTTGTTTACGGTGCGCGCGAATTTGTGCTGTTGCAACCAGCTCGAAGCGTCGACTTAAACGACGAATCGATTGCAGAGATTTTCGCCAACTGTCACGCGTACACGCGGAACTGTTTGTTACACCTTTGCGATACGCGATATAAATTAGGATTTGTGAATATTAACCAAAATCAGACTACGTGTATCCGATATACTGAACTACGTGTCCGAAGAATTACACGCGTATCGTTGCTAGGTTTACGGGAAACGTCAATTTGACGGATTTCAATTTTTGAAATGAAATATCAGAAACCATAGCATTAGTGTGAATCCATTTTGCATCGTAAATTAATTCAGACTTAAATCGAATAAATCGATTCTGTAAAGAAAATGCGTATCTTCGTTTACCCGTCAATTTGACGGTTGTTCGTAGAAACGTCCGTAAACCTAGCGTTAATCGAAAACAGAATCTCATCGACAGAACCGCGGGCCGATGCGTCGATCTCGTACTTCGACTTGACAGATATCGCGCAAAAGTCCACGGGCGACGACACGTGGTACCCACGCGACGCGGAATGTGCACATGCATCGACGACCATCATTGTTTCGCCGCGCTGAATTTGCCGTTGAGGCGCCTCTACCTCTCGTCGCACGGAGAATCCGGTTGACTTGCTAATTTTAGCTCGACCATGACACCGCACAAGTGCACTATACCGCGGTTTCGTACGATTGTCTCGCACCTCCTCGGATTCTACGATAAAAAAAAATTACCCTTGACCGCGCGACGCCGCGTATCTGGGCGAATCTCTCATGGAAGAACGTCGCTCGTATCGAACGAATCGATAATTCGCGAGATACTTCGGGAAATTCTTCGATAATTCGTCGCGATACACCGTCGATATTCATTTCGATCTCCCGCCGTTCGGCGAGGAATCTGAGCTGACGCGCTCCGATCGAATAAATTGGCAACGAAGGATCGCAGTTAATCGGCTTTGGAAATTTGTCGCTTCGATTCCGATCGCGGTAGAGAAATCGAATTTTGATCGCGGATCGAACTTTGAGCTCCACGGATGAGGCCGTAGGAATAAATCGAACGGTCGACGGTCGGGTTTGCCGGCGCAAGGAGAAGCCCGAGGAGCGTTTTCCCCGTGGGCAAAATCCAACGACGCCGAAATCGGCAGCGCGATTTCTTCTATTTGTCAGCGAGAGCGAAGATCCTTTTTTTTTCTTTCTGGCACGCCGCCGAATTTCGCGGATTCCAAACTCCCGTCGACAAGTAGCACGCGTAACTCGCGTATTTTTGGTCGGTCCTCCGCGGTAAGCACGGCTAATAATGACTCCTTCGAGGAACTATCGGCTGCCTTCTGGAACTCATGACTATATATTTGATCCGGGCCAGATAAACATTGCTCAAAAATAGTAACCGCTGCGATACTCGTGCCGTTAAGCCGCTATACGTCTTCGTAAGGTCTCCCTCCTTTTTCTGTTTTTCTTTCTTTCTTTCTTCCCTTTTTTTTTTTTTGGACACGGAGTACGAGCCATATTCTCGCGAGCGCGAAGTCTCTCGCGCAGATGTGCGCGTTCGCGCGCTCGAGATCTCTCGTCTGCTCGTTCGATCTCGCGCGTTTCTTTCGTTAGCCCCCGAGGATAGCTCGTCTCTAAAGATAGGTTGCTTGTTCTACACGCGTTTCGTATTATGCCGCCATTATCGATAAACCGAGAGCAGCGCCGGGTATATTTTTGGGCTTTTAAAAGGTTTGGCTTCTTTAAAGCGATGCATTCTCGAAGGGACGAAGAGAACGGCCGTCTCGCGACGAGGTTAAACAGAGTTGTCGGTATACTCGTACGGGGAAACGACGAGTCGCGCTCCTAATCGCGCGAAACGACGTTCAGTTAGGCGTTATCGTTCTCGCGGTTGGGATTCATCGTCGTGCGGTGAGCAAATATTTGAAACCCGCGCGCGCGGTGCGTTTGGAATGAATCGCGAGGATGTTTTAATCTCGTTATTGAACAAGGAGTGCGTAATATCGAGCATAAATGATGCGATAAGCTTGTAACCTCGGAGAGCGTTGCGCTTAACTATGGTTCTGGTCTCTCTCCTCCCGTTGGCGCAAAAACAGGCCGCGATCCGGGTGCAATCGCACGACTGCAAATAACTCGGTCTCTGGTCCGACGTCGGATGCTACGCGTTGTAAACACGCGTCTCGCGATCGAACGGAAGCTCCTTTCGTTTCTTGCAGAGGCGCAAAAATATTTTAATAACATTTTTCCATTCGCGAACGACGACGCGCGACCATAAACCGAGAACTCGGACCGGACGCGTAATTGTTCGTTTGTCGTAATAACGTGCGCGCGTACTCGAAACATTCCTGGCACGTACGCTCGATAATGTAACGTATTTGCGATATTGCGCAGTCAAATGCATCGTAACGAGTTCCGACCGACGACGGACGGTCAATGTAGTTTCAGGATGATTTCTTGGCGGTTGTGTCGGACCAATTGTGCGATAATTCAATTATCGGCGGTTTATTCGGTATTTATTTGAAACTCATTTTAAGAATCGTTGAGATGATTATTTTTTAATTAATTGGTCCGATTACACCGTCTGGCCGATCGATCGACAATATTCTTCCGACGCGACGTTACGATAGGAGTTTTATAATATCTGTAATAGTTTTCTAGGGTAAAACACTGTTGAAGAATTTCGAAAATTTGACAACGGTCGGTTTAATAAGTTTAGAAAAACATTTTTGAACCCAGCAATCGTTGAATTGCACGTACCGCTGCGCCGATACTAACTGTGGGAGGCCCGGCGCTCAGCGCTCTATTTTCCACCGCGGCAGGCTCCTGGCTACTTGTTTGCGCAACCATGCGACAATAAAATTCGTTTACGAGTGCATTAGGTCTGTACCATGGCTTTGTGCGATAGCCACTTCCGCTCCACTTGTAAATCACGAATTTAGCACAGTCCCATTTTTCTTCTGCCTTATTTCGCGTAAAATCACTGTTACTGTTTTATTCCAAATATTATTCGACCGTTCGTTCGCAAACGATTATTTCTTACTTGCCATTCGTAATAGTTTAATTAACAATTAAAAACCAGCGTATAGGCGACGCGTTATATCAGCGTGACTACGACGAATTCCTTTCGTCTTGGATTTCTCTGTGTCGCGCGCTCTTTCGCCGATACCGAATTTGCGATAAATCATTATACGAATTTACTATACGGAAATAACATTCTGACCGAGTAGCGTTAAAAATGTCGTCGAACAAAGATGCCGTATTTGCAATCGTACTTTTATATTTTTATAACTCTGAGTTGTAGGTTTCGCGACCTTATTATTTGTCGCGAGCTGCGACGCAAAATTGTATTGACATTGGCCACCAAAAACCGCGCGGTCCCCAAATGACTCAGGGGTGTGGCTAAAATTGGCAAACTCGATGGTCAATGGCAAGATTTCGTACTCATCGATCAACCGTTCCGAACAATGAGAGTACGTACCGCTCGAAGGGTCAACGTACGTACTAACAAAATCTGTTAAATCGAATCAGCAGTTAAAAGCGGTAGTCTCAATATTTCGTACTCGCATAACCGCGCGTGATTTTCTGAAATTCCTGTCGCGTCCTCGAACCCAGAGGCGGCAAGGAAGAGTGAAAAAAAAAAAAATGTCACGACATACCGGCGAGCGTACGAGTGTCGCGCGTGCACGCAATTGCGTTCGTACTCTCATTGCGCAATGGCAACGATACGTGCTCGTTGGCGGGTAGCCGGCGGTGAAAACATGGACAACGGTAGGAGATTGGTAGGTAAGGAAGGAGGTCGCATAAGTTGGAAGAGAGAACAGTGCGTTACTGAGTTTAAGCGAGTCGCACTTACACGCTCTTACGCGTGATGCGTACCGTGGACGATAATTAGGCGTGGCGAGCAACGACGAGATGCTCCCAATGATATCGGGGGACCAGCTTTCCGTATAAAGAGTGATGTAAGCGCGATTCAATGCTGATCTTCTTCGCGCGACCCTCCTCGCACACACCAACGTGCGTTTCAAATAATTGTTGTGACAAATATTTGTCGCTTCGTCTCCCTGTCTCGGGTAACCGCGTGTATTTCGGAAAGCTTTCGCGATTATCTCGTAAAGAAACTTGGTGGGATTCCGCCGTTACGATGTTTTACCAAACGCTGCTGGGTTTCTGCGTTTTAGTCTGACAATTGGATACGCGATACGCCGAAGTTCGTTCACGATCTTCGGGTATGAAATTACAAGTGAAACGGAACTGTGTACGTACCAAACGCGAGTTAACGAAGCTTTAATTCATCGATACGCCAATCGTTTACTTTTAGAGCTAATC
This sequence comes from Pemphredon lugubris, assembly GCA_933228935.1. Taxonomy (NCBI): domain Eukaryota; kingdom Metazoa; phylum Arthropoda; class Insecta; order Hymenoptera; family Crabronidae; genus Pemphredon; species Pemphredon lugubris. The sequence continues at coordinate 23,145,767 of OW121817.1, read as the reverse complement.
GAAAGATCCTTAAATCGGAGAATAGAAGAAAACTCGACAGTTTGGTAGCGATTGAGGCGTACGGTCAAGGTTAGTCGCGCGTTATTGAATAAAGTACACTTCGGATGTTGCGTAATTGTTTCCGACTAAGCGATTGGCTTATCTCCAATCGTTTTATGTTTTATGCATTACGGTAAATTGGAAATTACAAATAACACCGAGGAATACTCGATCGTTGGGACGGTAATAGTGTCGTTAAATCTGTTTCGTTAAAATAATACCCGTACTTTTATCGTTGTATGCAAATGCTTTAAATTGCCGCAATACCCGTTGCTTTGACTCCCTGCTGCGCGAAACTGATAAAAGTGAAAGCGACAGATTAAATCCGTCTACTTCGTAAAGCAGTTTTAACCTGATAGCAGTTTCCGTTAAGTGTTAAAGCATTGTACGAATCCTCGATAATTTGACGATTCAAATTTACAATAGTATGAAGAAAATGCCTCTTTATTAGATTTCCAAGAGTCCCATCGTACTCGAATTTATTATTTCCTTCCGAAGGATCGTCGAGATATTAGTTTCCGCGCAAGTGATTTTCGTTAACGCTAGATTAACGGTATGCTTCATTTTGAGCCATTTGAATCTCATGAGGAAAATTACAGAAACTGTTTACACTCTTCTTCCGCCACTCGTACCGACTTTTATCCATTTAACGAGATAAGATAATCTAATTTTGAAATTCTCTATATGGTATACCAAGTTTGTGCGGTCAAACGTGTATCCGTGGAGATAGGTATATACGTATAAGAAACGTTCGCTAACCAAGTGTAAAATCAGAGCCGATTCGGATTTATTCGAGACAACACCGATCCGTGAAATCAGCGAGATCGCACCAAAAGTGAATGTTCGATTCGTATCGTTTCGTTCTCGTTCGCGTATCTTCTTCGTCCGACCGAATTCGCCCGTTACTACTGAAACGAAAGAAACGCGTAGCCGTAATTCCGTTATCGGAACAAAGTTCGCCGGAGCACGCTGAATCCTCGTGTTTAACAAACGCTCGTCGCGCACGCGTGTTCCGACGTCGGTTATTCGAAACTGGAAGGCGGAAGACGGAAGACGGCGGCGGCCGTTGTTACTGAATTATCGTTTTTTTCCCCCGATTAACGTATCGCGGCATCGTGTTTACCATCGGTCTCTACGACTGACGAACGTTTCGTGCGTGGACGGCGCGTCTGCTTCGTTTTGCAAATGCGTTAGCATAAACATCCGTGGGAAAAGTGAGTTCGAAAAGGGGGACAATGGGAGCGTTTCACGATGACGAGACGTTAACGATCAATGCTTTCGCGACCGTCAAATTTGCAATACCAGGCGGTGACATAAATGTGTTCACAACGTCTCCGAATCAATTTTTTGCCCCCCCCCCCCCCCCCCCCGCCGTTTCTCGCCGATTATTTCGCTTTATTTGCGTCGCGCTTTAATTATATCGCCGTCCTTGAGATTATCTCGACGTTCCCCTCCCCCGCGTCTCCCCCCCCCCCGCGGTACGTTACGTCAACGAGAAAGGTAATTAATAGCGAAATCGTGTATCCCGATTTGCGAAGAACTCATGGATTAATGAAACGTTATTTATTAATTAATCGTACGTTCGCGATGACCCGCGTTGGGCAGGTATACCGGTACTTTAATCGCGCTTCGCGATATTACGAAAGAGGTTATTAAACCGAGAGAGAGCGGGCGGGAAAAGACCTCATCGACGTCTGTATAGTCTGGGGGGTGGTAGCTAGGGGTTGGATCTCTCTCTCCCCGAGAAGCTGTGCCGCATCAAACGGAGCTTGGGGCCCCCGGAGCGAGATCGATGCGTCGCTCAGCTCATCACTTATTTACGCCTTCATTACTGTAAACAATGCGTCTCCCTTTACGTCCGGTCCTCTCTCGTTCGTTCGTTCGTTCTCCCCTCCGCTTGTCTGCCCGCCAACGAGGCCCCTCTATTTCGTCTCATCGTCTACCTTCGCGCTCGTATAAAGCGAAAAGTTATATCGCGAGTGGAGGACGTCCATTTCTGAGAGTACCATCTCCCAGATGTATTTTAAAACCCTCGTCGTCTCTCGCTCTCGCTTGTAACCGGGTTTCCATTGGGACTAAATTCGCAAACGATACGATCGACGATCTATCGATACACGCGGCCGTTAACGACTCGTATCTGTACACCGCGATATATTCGCGTCATGTGTCGGAGTAGGGTACAATAAAAGCTGGAATTTATTCTTATAAGTATGAGAGTTCGCACGATTGGTTTATCGTTTATTAAAATACCTCTGAGGCGGGCGTTGGCGTTGAGGTCCGAGAATGTTGGGTAGCTGATCGCGAAGAAAACTGAAATGTAGAGACAGGATATGGAACGGCGTTGAATAATTTAGGAACGCAATTAAAAGACACGGCGCTTGCGCTCCTACGACATTAACGTTCATTAATAAACCACGAATGGATGAACGAAGACGCGAGAAGTGGTTACCGTGAGAGAGAAAGAGAGAGAGCTGTGACGGTATCGCGAGAGGAGGCAGGGTTTTCAATTAAAATGCCGACATCGCCGCATTGCAGCAGTCGCCGTCCGCGTTATGTGCACAACCCTGGCTCCGAACGAGGGGACGTTTATCCGCTTTTGGTCTTTTCTTCGTCTTCTTTATCTCTCTGTCTTTTTATCCCGCCACCGCTCTCTATTTTCCATATCTGCCTTTTCTTCGCGGGGGTTACTTTGCACTCCGCTCTTTATTACCGGTAAGGAACAATGTCCGCGCGTATCTCCTGTCCTCGCGTTTTCGAGGCGTTAGGAGTCTTTGCGCGGTATTTCTCTCGGTTCCTCGCGACTGTCGCGAAAGTACCGCGCTACGCCGGTGCTTTTCTTTACTTATCGTTATAAGTCTGAAAATGACACTATCGAGAGACGAGTTCTTGTCTCGGGCCAAGTACAAGTACGCGAGACTAGACCTTGTCTCTTGAATTTTGATAGACTTACTGGTACTCGTACTTGGCCCATGTATTTGCATTTTTGATGCTTTTTTTATTTTTCTATTTCACTGCTTTCGTATAATTGATTTCGCAAAAGAAAAAAAATTAATAAAACAACATTTTTTTTGTAAAAAAAATTGAAATATTGAGTGACTCGGGCGGCCAGATGTTTTATTGCCTATAACGTTGAGTGCTGCGAAAAGGTCGCTACTGTCTCGTGGCGCATTGGTAAATATTATTATTTGCGTTACAGAGAAGACGACTGATCAAGAGACAAGGTCTTGTCTCGGGCCAAGTACAAGTACGCGAGACTAGACCTTGTATCTTTTCCGGAAAGAACGAACAGGGGTTCTCGAGGTGGTCAAATTGTATTAAACAATTAATTTGATACACTTTTTCTTCCTGGATTCTCGAGATTTCGTCCTTTCCGTACGCGCCCCTATTAAATCTGCAGCGTTTTTCGATAAGGTGTTGACTCCTCCGAGATGAGCAAAACTTCGCGCCGTAGAGCGATTCGTCGTTCTCGTCCCCAACGGCGAATAGAACTTTTTGATCGCACGGAACGATGTATGCGTAAGGTCGATTTAGTTTAGAGTTCGTCGAAAGTATTCTCATTTAGGTAATGCTCCCGAGATCGCGGAAATTACTTTTCGATAGAGTCACAATCGTCCCGCGGGAGCGGTGAACAGTCGCGAGGTGGGATCGCGTCGGATGAAAGATCGATTCCGAATAACCTTTATATCCGTCCGTCCTTCGCCCAATTCTTTAATCCCCGCGATCGGTATTCAAAAGCCAAGTATAGCGAAATATATGTCTTTTGCGCGCTTCACAACATTTTACGTCGAAAAAGCCGGTAATTCGTTTGGTTCTTTTCATTCGGCCTTCTCGCATCCGTGGCCTCGTGAATTCAATTATTTAAGTGAAAAGTGGACATCATCCGCTCGAATGGTAGTAACTTTGCCACATGGGAAATCATGGGATGTACGAGTATCATCTTTAAACCTCACATTTCCTGCATGATTGTCTCGTGTTACCGGGCGTACGTATTTGCGAATGCGAATGCAGTTAAACGCCAAATTCGTCGCTTTACCCTCGATTCCCGTCGCAGACGATCTTTTTTAATATCTGTCATTATCGTGGATTATTATCGTGTTAAATCAGCGAGTTAAACATTGAATTTAGGAAGGCGAAAATTCTATATTGGATGTAGCGCGTAACTCGTGATTCGTTTGCAGCGAAAAGTGCAGGGTGGTAAAAATCGGAAAAACATGTCAGTTTTGGCTCTCGCTTAAAAGCGCAAAATTCCCATTGACGTTATTTTCCCGCGGTGTATTGGAAAGCGTATTTTACATTCGCGAAATCGCGTCGAAAAAAATATTATTGACGCTTAAACGCTTCACCGCCGCTAACGACCGACAAATAATCGATACCGGCAGTATCGCGAATACCTTTTCCGAAAAGATCATTCATTATCGCATGGATTACTTAAAAAAATAGTCTATTTTTTTTATCGTGAGTCTACGATTCAAAATTATAGGTACGCAGATTATACCTGAAATTGCATATTTTTTACACACGAATGGTTAAGTACGCTTTTACACACACGCGAAAACAAAGTTTACCTCGTCCACCGAGATACCTAAGAGGCTAATCGAATTTTCCGTGGAATCGTTTTTTGATACTAACTCGCGGTCGGAGGGGGGAGGGTAAAATCGGAGCGGCGAAACGATACGCCGACTGAACTGGTCGCGCGATCGATGGTACTCTATTCACCTATCGACGAAAGTTTCGATTTAAAAAGTTCTCCGGAGCCAAGGGGTAACTTGCGATCGCGGGAAATCGTTTGCACAGGCTCCCGTGGTTCCAACGATAGTTCGTTACGGCGAAGTTGAACTTTCGTCGTAGGTGGCCTTATTAAGTTATCGACTCCTATATGATTTCACCTCGTGCCATCGCGAGTGCTTTTTTCGATCGTACGCGCGAAGGGGAAGAGTGCAACTACTCGCGATGTTCAACGCTTGAAAATTTTACTTCGGAACTTTGACATTTTTACCACGGCTTATTTAACGACGACGCGAAAGGTTACGAGGGAACGAGAAAATCGTGTGGGATTACGCGGATAAGCGTGGTTGATAGGAATTTCGAAGTTTAGCCGTGAATTTGGGGGAAACCTTGACTTTCGAGGGCGTCTTCTAAATACGCGCATTGAAGATATTTAAAAATGATTTTATTATCTTTCGCGATAATTATAATAGGTTTTATTAAATACGTATTACAGGATTTTGCGTTTTGAATATTACAAAGCTGCTTTTACATCCTCAAAAAATGAAAGACACACAAGCTTGTACGGTCCTGCGAGTGACACGAAAAGAATCAGTAATTATTCCGAAAAATCGAAAGGCCCATTATATTCGCTTTTCAATAAAATCAAAACCCCAAGTAACGTTTCAAATAATCCACTTAAGCGGTTAGCCCGGTATACGTAATAAGATTATTTTCTTCCGATCAGCGTAAAAATTATTCATTCAAATCATTTGTAACGCTGCCTCGCGTAATACACGTATCTAGCCCTTCTTTTTAACCATTATTCTCTTCGTTGTTTGACTCAACTTCGCTGTACAGCTTTTTCCATTACTTTCGCGAATGCACCATATACCAAATGTAAACTTTAATCTCACGAATGCACCATACCCACACACTAGCTTCAATCCCTCCATTCTGCCTAATAGTTTCGTGCTTTCGTACATGCGGTATCCTATCGTTCGTGCGTTCCTCATTGCCGCGTTCAGAAATATATATTATCTTCGGTCGTCATTGTCATTCACGTTGCACGTATTCCTTCCGCACTGCGGTAATTTCCTATTGCCGCGGGTTATCGTATCCTTACTCGTGACATTAAACGTTGCTGCTGTTTACGGGAAAGATTGTAAAAATTCTCCTACGTCCGTGGAAGTGTGTTTCAGAGTTTCAGTTTGATATTACGTTCTTAGGAAAAGTTTACGGTTACAAATGCAAGTTGAGAATACGACATAGGCGCAAATACCGTTTCCATATTTTTGCATAGTCGCAGATACGCGGATCGTGTTGTTATCTAATAAGCGAATGTAAATCTCGATCATTTAACGAGAAATATTAAACGATTCTGAATTTTGTCGCGAGAACGGATCGCTTTTCGATCTCGTTTACCGACACGTATCGTACGCTCAACTTTTCGCGCGGTGCACTTGGAATTCGGCGCCGATGTTGGCGCCGACGCTGGCGCCGGAGCCATTCACGAACCATCCACCCCAAAATACCCGGCCTGGATGTATTTCCAGAAGTTTAATTAAGATTTCTTACGGCCTACTTGCCCAAAATATTTTCTCCTCGGCTCAGCGGATCCTACGGAGATTCTTTCGTATTTTTCTCTCCCCTCAGCGCGAGATGGAATTTGATTTTGAATATGAGAAATATATTTCCGAAGCGAGCGACCCGAATGTCGAATTCTTCTTCGGCGAGGTACACGGATAAAGTTTTCGCAACGCTTTCTTAAGATTCGCCTAAAGGTTGTCGGTGTCGAGAAAACGGTGTTCCTTTGTTACTTGACATTTGTCTCGTCTTAATTTAAAAACAAAGGCCCGAAAGGTTAAGGAAAGTACGACGCGTCAATATTTGCTTCCGGTACCTGACACGAATCTTGAAGTTCTCGTTCTAAAAAGAGGTCGGGGGTATAAGCGGATAGTTCTTGGATTTTGTTGTAACACTTTGCGAGTACGACGGTACACAGTGCAGAATTTCATTTTAACCCGCATCCGTGGTTACGCGTCCCGTTTCGCGTTCTTTGTCGCGCAAAGATGGGATAAATTGAATACACAAAATTTTGCATAATCGTAAAGTCATAAGAAATTGTATTTCTCAATTGATTTAACGTTGAACGTGGAACGATACCTTCGCAACAAACTCTCCGCAGGCTTTGTCAAACAGGTGGTACAATTTTCAAGCCGTGTCGAATGAATCGTCATTGTTTCAGACAATTTTGGCCAGTTTTCCAAGGCGCAGTTAAAAAATAATTGAAAAAAGATTTAACTTGTCAAATCATCCTCGAACGGTCTGACGTTTCAACGAAACCTACAAGCCAGTATTGCAGCGTATCCAAAAGACAGCAGCCATTAAAACCTACAAGCCAGTATTGCAGTGGTATCCAAAAGACAGCAGCCGTTAACAGGTTCGACGAAAGCTCCCCAACGACAAGAGTGGTGGGCATCACCCCTAACGCCGAGCATGGTTCGCTTCTACGGTTGTTCCATAAACCACCCCCAGGACTTGACACTCGGGGCACGTAGTATAATTCTTTACTCTTCCATCCCTCCGCTCTCTCTCCCCCGACCCCCTCTCCTGCTTCCCTCTCCCGGTGTTCTCGGAGAATGCAGGGTTCTACTCTTCGATATAACCACCGACGCCACCACCGTCGCCGCCACCACCACCACCACCACCACCACCACTACCGCCAGCTCTAATACCATCGCCATCATCGTCGACACCAGCGACGCTACCACCCACCACTCTGGCGTTAAGGTTCTCGGTTTATCCTCTCCTGTTTCTCTTCCGTCTTCCTGTCCTCCGTGGCAGCGGAGCGTAACGCGGGTTGCTACTCGCGGACAAACATTTATCCACGATTCGAAATGATACGTTTCGTTCCACGATCCACCAATTGGTCTCGATATCATCGACGAACGAGAGCTAAATCACTGAGAGGCAATATGTTCGCGTTTGTCGGGAAATCGGTGATACCCCGAGCAGAGTGTAAATCCAAGCCCGTTTTATCGCGCGTAAATTGAATATGAAACGCGGATTCGATTACGGTAAAATCAAACGACGGTGGTACTAATCGAATTCTTGAGGGGTTTCGATCCGCGTATCGGGAGACCCCGAGACCTTCGAAAGAAACGGAGCGAAAGGGCGGTGTTACGGGAGTTAGAGCGAAGGACGTGTATCGAGCCAGGGACGAGGCGTGAGCGAGAGAGAGAGAGATAGGAATTCGAAGGCTGATAGACGCTAGAAAACGCAGTGTGGTGGTGGGTACTGGGGATGGCAGGATATGGGATGGAAGAGAAGCCCCGAGGACGGCGGGGCATCCCGACGCCGCGCTTAATGCGAGTAGACTTATATATTCACCTAGGGGCTGAAAAATGAGAAAAAGAGCGCGAGTGCCGACCATCCAACCACCCCCCCCCCCCCCCCCCCCCCCCGACTGTCCGGAATGTTTCACCAATCAGGAAGCACCGCAAGGCGCGCCGTTAATAAACGAGGCTGCGCCAGCGCGCATAATTCAGCACATCTCCTCGGTTAATATAGCCGGCTACGCTTCTCCCCGAGCAAATTGGCATCTCTCTCTCTCTCTCTCTCTCTCTCTCTCTCTCTCTCTCTCACTCACTCACTCACTCTCGTTTACGTTAAAGATGATTTTCCCTCGACCGGTGCCGTGCATTTCGGTTTAATAGGAACGTTGGTTTCAGGAATATCGCGCTCTCGATTGTCCGAGAGTCGCTCGAGAGCAGTTGGGGTGCCACGGTTCGCATTATTAGAGGGTCTGACGGATTACAATTTGGAATGCGTTGCAACGGTCCTAGAGCACGATGGTTGTAATCGCAATTGAACTGCTAGCCCACATTAGTTGCGAATGCAGAGGCGGTAGCGTGTATCGCGTTAGTTACGTAACGCCGTGCCATTTTTGCGTTGGCTACAGGTCGAACGCGTACCTATCGTCGAGCACCGCTGCGGTTCGCGTAACGACGTTAAAATTCGGCCGTAGGTGAATTTACTCTGGCCTCCTTGCCGATAGTATTAATCCCATTAAACGTGAATAATACGATCCAGTACGATTCGACGATGCGCCGGTTCCCTTGCGCGGCACCGTCGCGGTAAGGGTAAATAATCGTCGATCGAAAACTTGGCGTTAAACGCTATCCGTCGGGTGAATAAAACATTGGTCTACCCATTAAATAACCAGAGTCACTTTTGGGAAAAGGGTTTCGTAATCTGAATTTTTATTCACCGCTATTGCCGCGCTAGAGAAGCCGTGGAGACCGAATCGTAGGGAGACCGGCAGACTGAGAAAGCGGATGGACGAGAGAAAAAAAAAGGAAAGAAAGAAAGAAGAAGGAACTCGACGGTGAAAAGTAGGCACTCCGAAGGTGCGATCTTGGCCGAAGGTATTGACTTTCCCCAGGCTTGGCCCTCTTTCTTGCTGCTAGCGCGATGATGAGATCTCTTGGGGAGCGGACTCTGCCTACTCCACCCTACTCTCCAGTCTTGCCACCCTGCCGGGTGGTGGGCTGGGGGTGGGGGGTTGGGGTGACGCGTAGGTGTGAACGTGGCGGTTTAAGTGTGCAGGATCCCAGGACGTAGAGACGTCGGGGAGTGGTTTCGCGTGTAGGTGGATGGTACGTACACGTAGGTACCGAAGCGGGTGGTTTTCGAGCCCCAGATACTAGCGCGCGGGAACCCCTGCCTGCTACTGGCTGCTGCCTGACACAAATCTCCGCGGAAAAAAAAAACGATCGTTCCTGTCGGCTCGACCTATTCTCGACTCTACCTCCTCTCGCGTAATTCAGAGGGACTCGGAGGACCAATATTTCGCTCTCCCCGTTGGTCCAACGGGTAACGTACTTTGGTTTCGACTTTGTTTTTCCGCGTCTGACTCGATTAAACGTTTAGGGATATCGAGAGACGCGCTAAGTAACGTTTGGTTATCGTTGATTAGTTTGTTACGCTTTGGGATATTAAGGAACTTTTTTCGTTACGTCGTACCGCGAGACGCGTCTCGTTAGTTGCAAGATTCCACGGAATTCTACTATGATATCCAACTTTCGCTCTTGAACCCTCGAAATTTTGCGATTTATTTGCTTAACCCCCTAACAGGCGAATTAAATTTTTTTTTAAATTGCGCAGTAATTATTGGCGTTGTACTGGCGGACCTCCCACAACAAACTGATCGTATATATATCGGTGGAAGGTAATGTCAATAACAAAAGGCATGGCTGCCCGTTAGATGCTAAAATATTTTGAATGCAAGCTTAAATGAAATTTAATTGAACCCTGCCTTAAGGCGGGCATGCTCTCTAGAGGTTTAAATCGTATCCTATCCCCAAGCATAGCCGAATCAAAACATCGGTGACGGACTTAAAGCTCCCAATGCCTCGAGTTCAACGCGCTCGACGTTCAACGGCCTCGCCACGTCGCGTCAAAAGCTCGCGTACAAGACACAGACTCCGGTGACTCGGCGTCCGACAGCGAAATAGTATGTTAACCGATCGCGAGCATTAACATATTTCGCCGCGGTTTCACTTCGCGAATACGTTAATAACGATTCCCTCCCGAAATCGCGCCGAGGGATTCAACGTTCGCGCGCTTCTTTCCCGGTGATCCGTAATATTTGCCAAATACCAACCCCTGGGCGGGCACGGACCATCAGATTTGTCGGTACAAGCAGTTTAGCAGCGGGCGCCGAGGAAATGTTACGCGACGCGGGAGTACACTCCTCCAAGACAAGTGGTTTTGCAACGAGGAGTCGGGTAATGGCGGGTACATACCCTGCCATTAACCGCGGTGCCTCTCGGGTAATGAAGGTAGCGGCGATGTCGACGACGAGAGGACGACGACGGTGGCGTCGACGTAGGGCGCAGCGGTGCAAAGTAACGGCGTGATCAATGCCGCAACGCTAATTAATTAACATTCCCTCGCGGAAGAGGTCTCTGGTAGACACACCTATACGGGGGGAGGAGAGAGCACCCGTTCTCTTTCACCCTCTTCTACCCTTCGTCTCTCTACTCCTTCCCCCGCTCTCTCCCTCTTTCCAAAGTTAACCTCTCTCTCTCTCTCTCTCTCTCTCTCTCTATCCTCGTTCTCTCTCATTCTCTTTCTCAATGTCTCTCCCTCTTCCCTTCCCTCCCTCCCCGACTCTCGCTCTCCCTCACAGCCCTCTCTCTTTCTATCCTTTTCACTCTAGTGACTTTAACGCCAACGATCGTTACCGCACCGCGATAACGACGACGTCGGCAACGACTACCAGCCGGTAGGAATATTCCTGAGAGGATTATTCCTCGTCGACCGTCCGTAGTCGAACTTTTGCGTGGAGGCGGCGCGTAGCAGGCATAGGGAAGCACCAGGAATGGAGAAAAGCTCCGATGTAACGATTGGGTTTTATTTCGCGAAAACGTTTCGCCGCCGAGATTAATGGTAGGCGGGGTGGGGGGGGGGTGGGGTTGTTAACGTATTACTGAAATTTCCAGCAACTTTTCAAGCTTCCGTACGGTAAACGCGGGGGGAAACGCTCTTTTGTGCAAAGGATTCGTTGTTTGGGAAGAATGGTAATTACGGTAACGTTTGAACTACCCGCGTGGACGAGATAAAAGGTTTTGGCGCGAATCAAGTTTACCGGGAACCGATATACTCGAGATTGGAATAAAATTAATAAATTAGCGCAAAGGGGTAACTATTATTCTCCGCTCTGACTGGAAACTTAGTCGGTCGTTGTAATGTCGTTTGTACCCACGTCCCGCGATCGAGCCTCTTAATTACCGTTAATATCGTTGCACCGTACGCGCGGCAAGTTTGACGTTTAACTTTCAAATTCCCGCCGAGAAACGCGTCGCGCGGATATCGACGCAAGCTTTCTTTAGAAAGCAAAAAAAATATTTCCCATTCGGTTAAAAACTCGATCTTCAGCTTTTTCACTCTTGGCGGCAGTATTTTACGAAGCAATCCGCTTTCACGCGAACTGATATCAGCGGCCTCTCGACGTTCCTCTTCTTTCGCCTCTTTCCACGTTCATCCGTTCTGGCAGCCTTGCCTCTTTACCCTGACCCCCCCCCCTTCCCTCCCCACCCCCTACCCCCAGGAGGATTAAATCGCGTCTCATCCTCTGGCCCCGGTCGATATCCAACTCGGCTACCGATGGAAGAACGTTGACCAGGAGGACGAAACTTTGCAAGGATACGCTTTTCACATATCTGTCCCGGTGCGCGCGCATCCTCCGGTTTGGTACGTAGGTGTACCTTAAGTAGGACACGGCAACGATACGCGCGCGGAGGGAGGAAGGAGATGCTGCGCATTCTTCCGCGTCAAACGCGTCTTTTCGGTCTTCGTTAAAATTTCCCTATCGAATTGCTCTTACGAATACGTCGGTGAGAATTTTTTTCCGTCGCCCGCGGACTCTGGTTTTCCTGTGCGATCGTTGCGTAACGATGAACCGGTGTCGCGTACTCGGGAGATAAATTAAATCACGTTGACACCTGATTACCCTTAGCGTCGCGGGTGCCGAGATTTATGTCGCTCGTTAGATTGATAATTTACGTATGTATTATAACCTTACGATAAAGTATTAACGTTATCGGAAATTTCTGTAGTTTGTATCGTTGCTGCGCGTATCTTGGTATCGCCGTAGGTGTTGTTAGTCGGTCGACGACATTTTTCGCGATACCGTTTCGTAATTTCTTAATCCCTTTCGGTTCGTAAAATTGTGTACGAGAGTCGCAGAGATCGTGGCAGGATCAGCTCTCTCGCGGAGCGAAGGAGTTTCAGAAAATCGATCGCTCTCTCTTTCTCCCTCTCTCTCTCTCTCTCTCTCTCTCCCCCTCTCTCCGTTCTACCGTGCGTTGCTCCGTGAACCGGTTTAAAACAGTTCGACGCAGGGTGGTTTTACTAATTGGTGCTGAGCATCGATTACCGACCACCCCTCCCCCCTGACCACCTCCTCCCCGCCCCTCAACCGATGCACTACGTTCCCCCATTTCCCCTTCGATTGGTCCACCATATTTGAATCGCTCGATCTCGCTATTGTCGCGGAGTTTCGGTGCTTCTCGTCGCGGAGTTTCGTTAAAAGTATTTCGATTAATGCGCAACGTTGAACTTACTTCAAACGCGCTGAGAAAATAGGAGAATAAAATCACACGATGCTACTCGACCTTCGTTCTGTAGTCGACGGTGTCGAGACGTTTTGAAAGAAACAAAAAAAAAACGCGAATGCTCGTTAACTGCGTTTAGAAAACCCTGACGCGCGACGCGGCAGAAATACGCTATGCGTTGGTCCGATTGTTGTATCGTAGGTGACGGGCATCAGAACTGGGACAAATTCACCCACCCATCGTGTCGGGAGACTCTTACGAGCAAAGCGGAGAAGGTGAGAGAGAGTCAGAAATAGAGAGAGAGAGAGGGAACGAGCGAGCGAGCGAAAGAGAGAAAGAGAGGGATCGATCGTTTAGGGAACGAGCGGGTCGATGGTTTCGTATTCGTAATCGTGATCAGCTTGAAAACGAAGAGGACTCGGTGCCATGATACTCCTACGTCAATTATACCTTCACGGATGATCGATGCATCAAAAAGGAAAGGTAACGTCCGAAGTTCTCGTTGCCCAGTTTGTTTTTTTTTGTCAGTCTGCCCCTGGAACGGAACTAAGTCAACGCGCCGAAGGGGGGGGGGGGGGAGGGGGGTGGATAGCGATAAACAAAGGGCCACCGCTGGCAATAATTAATACGCGCCTCCCGGCCTCATGGGAAGCGGGAGGGATGGCCTTCTCGTGGAAATGGAGAAGGATTTGATTAATGAGGAGTTTACCGGCTTCTTCGCCATTGTGCCGACTAATTATGCCCTGGTTGCGCGGCAAACCTACTCGACGATGCGAGAGATCATCATCCTTCTTGGCGTGGAAAGTCAAAGCACGGTTGTAAACGCGTCTAAACTGTAATTTCGCGCCTCGAAGAAGCGTCGCGTGTAACGTACAGTCCCCGCGTAATTGATTCTTCAATGTATTCGCGCGAAACCTTTAAGTTGATTTAATTCAAAGAGACCCGTTTAACCCGTCGCGAACCAACCGAAACACGCTTTGCGGCAGTTTCCATTTCTTTCGGTGGGAAAGATATGCATTTCGATTCGTTACATCGTAATTACGCTCTTTTTAAGATTCAACGAATTCAACGGGCGAGGACGAATAAGAAAAAATGCCGGTTGACGAACCGGATGTTTATAATCTTCCTTCGAAAGGTTGAAAGTATAGTCGGTTGTGAAATGTACCGAGTTGATTCGCGAACGTTCGTAGGGAGTTTTTTTTTTGAAACGCCGCAGCGATGCGGAACGCGCGAATATTTACTCGAATTAAAAATTGAACAATCGACGTAAACGAACGGTACGATTTGTGTTTCTCGTGTGCTCTCTCGCCCATTGATTACGCGGCGCGGCGCGTCGCATCGGTACTCTTTAAAAGCAATAATTATTTCACCAAAGGCACTCTCTCTCTCCCGGCCATCGAACGACATGCCAAAATTCGATCAAAACGGTCGCGCATTCTCTTTGCGCCACCTTGTACATCGCTTGACTGCAATTTGCAGTACCTAGAAGCCGCCCTCCTCCTCCTCCTCCTCCTCCCCATACCTCTCGCCGACGCGCACCCCTCGTGTATCATAGTGCCGCTCATCACGGATACCTATACGTCCCCATATCAGCCACGTATGGGAGTAGACAGAATATACAGAGCACTAAATGCCGCTATCGGAAATCGATATTGGGGAGCCACAGCCAGCAGCCACTCTTCGTACCCCCCCTTTCCCGCCTCCCTCCGCTCCCTCCTTCCATTCCCCCCTCCCCCCTCCCCCCTTTCACTTTCCTTCTCTCTCTTTCTCTCACCCACGCACACTCACGTCGAGACCATATCCCACTTTTTGTTTCTCGCAGTTCCATTTCGTCTCTATCTTTGCTGGCCGAGTCTCTATGTTTGTTTCCTACATTCTCCTCCTCCTCATCCCCCCTCACTCCTCACCCTACCTCGCGAAGAATTTTCGAAAGGGTTACCTCCTCCGCATAAACCACCAGTAAATTCTTTTCCCATCGTCTCGTACCGTCCCTCGTTACGCTTCGCTATCGTCGAGCGCAGCCGAGATTCTCTTCTCAACGAACATATCGATCGGGTTTTCGATAACGATGGACGTTATCGCCGGGACACTCGGGAAACGGTAGGCAAGATCGTACCTTTAAAATATTATAATTGACGGCGTTGCGGCGGGAAAGCGCATTTTCCGGTTGCGATAGCTTCGCCGGGATTACTTATCGCCAGGTAAAACGGATTCTTGTGTCGGTCGAGAGCGCACAAAGATCGAGAGACGAGAGTTAACGCGACCGGCAACTAATTCCGATCTTTTAGCATTACTTCAATTCCATCCTTTCGCGGGGATCTAGAAAATTGGACGATGGAACGAGGTACTTTCGTAGCGTTCAGTTATCGTCGTCCTCGACGGAATGGACGTCCAACGACGCCGATATCGTTACTTCTTGACCGCGTGTTCCGGCAAATTGGCGTACATATGTACGAGCTTATGTAAAACCAGGCGCGCGCATTGTTAACCGGCTCCACAAATTCCGACTAGTTAACTGTATCGATCAACGGCGGTGCTATCGTCCACCACCACCCCCCTATAAACACTTATTTGTGTGTGCGCGGCTGTGAAAGGGACTCGGAGAGGGATTGGTAGAGAGGGAGAGATTTAGCGTACGAACGATTTTTTTAAATGTCCTTTGTAAGAGAATCGATATTCGTAATTAGAGCTTCTGCTAATTTTTCGCATTTTTATCAAATACGGTAATTTAATCGGAACGCGGAGGAAAGCGGGCAATTTTCTTTGTGAAAATAGCGAGAAAGTTGCAGACGGAGATAGCTCGACGTAACTGGAATTTGTTTGTAAATATTTCGCCATAAGTAAAGAGGGACGCGTAAAAATGAGAATTCATGGCGATTAAGATTCTCGCTGAAACAAAAATAACGTACAACGCGAGGGTAGAAATGGTTAGATCTATTCGTTACTTTGCTCCGCGTTGTAAATGTAGAACAGCAGATCTTAAAGTTGTTTCTCATTTTCTATCGTGTCGCCCCTCTCACTTTCTCAACTCTCGAGTCTTCCAATAATATTCATTTGTTCCGTGCCGGAAAGAGAGGCGTCGATCTCATCTCGCGTATCCATTCCGTTGACTAATAGTGTTTCAAAGCTTACCGATTACGGTCCGGCAGAAGGCAGTCTTTTGTGACTCGAACAGCGTACACTAAAGGGGATGGTCCTCGCGCAATAATCTCGGACGCCAAACTACGAAAACTATATCGCCGCAAACTTTTCGCCTCGACATTTCGAGAATAGAAAACTTCTCGTCTCTTCGATCAAATCACCGTAAACTCCAATAAAATGATTAATCCCACCTCCTATTTCCGGTCCTTCGCGGGAATTAATTTCTAAAATGCATAAGTCGGCGGATCAGTTGATTTGCCCAGTGCCATACATCCGAGAACTGGGTCATGAATATTAAAATTTCATCGGCGCTAATTTCAAACTACACTGTCGAATCTCTATCCTCGCGCCGAACTTAATATTGGACGCGTTAATTATGCGCGCGGCGTTACTTTGAAATTCGAATGGCGGAAGGTGGAAGAGCGGGTATGAAGCGGGAACGATCGATCCCCCCCGCGCGTGTGTGTCCCCGCGTGTGTCCCGCGTGTGTCCCGCGTGTGTGCTCGTCGTGTCCCCGGGTCAGAAGCGCGGAGACGGGTCCTTTGGCACGTCAGGGTGGAGGGGGTGGTTACCGGTTTGTCGGTGCTGCTAATCATCGGGTTACACGATATCTGTACATCGGCTCCGTACGTACGGACAGTAACTGTACATAGAGGACGACGGTGAGCGTACATAACCGTGCGCCACGCTAATATCGACCAGGAAGCCCCCCCCGTGCACCGTCGACTGCCAGTGTCCCTTACGGAGAGAATATTACGCTTGTCACCCCCTTGACTGCTCTCCTCTGCGCGTAGGTTGCGCACCCCCGCTTAAACCGTATTCAAGCGTTTCCCTTTCACGGTGTAACCCAACCTCTTCGCTTCGCTACGTCCCTGCTCACCCCTTTCTACGAGTCATTAACCACGCGTTAAATTGCACGCCGAACGACGCCCCGTGGACGTGAGCGCGCGCGCGCGACCTCCGAAAACTTTTCCTCCTTCGAAATTCTTCGACGGCTCCACCTGTGTGTCGGCCGTCTTTCGTTTCGGGAGAGAGAGAGAGAGAGGGACGCGCAGCGGCTCGATAGCGTTGGATCACGTGGATTGGGCGGAAACCCGCGGTGCGATCTGTCGGAAGCGGAAGTTACGATCGAATCGGATTCCCTTGGAGAAATGTTGGTATTTGGAGGGTAGCTTTTTAACGAGTGCCCGCGTGACCCGCTTGGACTTTCTCCCATCGTGGTATTAGAAAAATCATTCCCGGTACTCGAGATACACTCGCGACGAATCGTGCTTGTGAGATGGCGAGGGAAATGACTAACGGATCTGGGAGGCGGTGATAATAACCAGGAGCACTGTAGCTTTTGATTGAATCACAGTCGGTTTATTAAAATCAAATGTAATGTTCGAGATGTCTCTTAACGTTCACAAAGTGAAATGTCCGAAATTAAGTGCGTTGCCACGGGAGACTCGCCACCGATCGAGGAACACGTGGACCTTGCAACCGCTATAATTATTACGTTAATAAATTATAGCACGATTATATTCCAACTAGTTGCAAGGCTGAGATGACTCTACGCAATAATGTCTATTTAAAGGAGTATTACATTTTCACCAAAACTACTATGACTGTTGAAACTCACTCGACCGAAGGAAGCGTCGATATTGTAAAGACTGTAACGATATTGTCTATTTGTCACGAATGTAAACGCGCTTTGTCTCTAATTACCGTATACAACGCGCATGCGCTAAAACTAGTGACTTAGCGCGCATGCAGGAGGGAAGATGCCCAGGAGCTGCTGCCACCGCGTGTCTCTTATCCTTATTTATTCGCAAACAAATACTTTCAACGATTTTCTAATTACCCGCGCGTTTTGGCTCTGTCTATCGCTCGACGCTCCCTCGATTTTAAAAGTCAGGGACTTCCGGGCAGGCGCCCAGCATCGCGCGAAACGCGTATCGCTTGCGTCTCGTATGCGCGTACGTTGGAGCGTGGCCTGAATGGGCGGAACGCGTCGGCTTCGAGAGCGCGCGGCGGGTACGCGAAAGATTCTTGCCCGGTAATCAGCTTAATTACCTTCCGCTCGAGAGTACCGGACAACGTGAGTCGGTTAATGCACGGCGACTAATTGACCGCTGGTAAGGGTTCACGAGTGTTCAGCCATTTAGCACCGGCGATCGTGCACGGCGTGAATCATAATAATAGAACTCGAGGTATGGGTCGCGTTAGAAGCTTTACGGGAGTACAACGCTTAAGCGTTTCCAGAGACCCCCTCCCCCCCGTCGAACGATTTCGCTGTCATAATCCTTCCGATCGTTTTATCCTCCTCTCCCTGCTCGGAGGACGAAATAGAATCACTTTGCTAGATTAGAGATTTTCCATCTTATCGCGTCACGCTAATTGCCACGCGCTAATTGTAGAGTGCATAGAAGCGGGATATTAATTGCTCTTTTGAAAATTTATCATCGACCGCTCTCGCTCATTTCAACGAGGTCACTTCGATCAATTTGACGCGTTGCCGTTACTACTCGCTCCGCTTTCTCTCTCTCTCTCTCTCTCTCTCCCGCACCATGCTCCCTTTTTTTCAATTAAAGTATACCGCGCGCGCGCGCGCGCGTGTGCGTGACAATTAGCTACTTATAGCACCACCGCTCGTTGGGGCCTGTACTTCTTGTAAGTCGGTGGCGCCTCCGTACGCTCGATGAATCTCGCGTTCTTGCTGGCATGTAAACGCATAATACACTTCTCTGTCTCTCTCCCTCCCTCATTCCTTGCCTCTCTCTCTCTCTCCCTCTCTTATGCTGCCTTTCTCTCTTCGCCAGAAAGCACTGACGTCGCCACCGACGAAATGCGCTGGAATTAAAATCATTACCTCCAACGGTAGTAGGAAACGCTTTTTTTTCTTTTTTGTACCCCGTCCTTTTCGCGATACGCAAAAAGTGCGTCGCGCAGTTTCGCCCGCGAGTACTGCCGATGGAAACGAATCCAGGAGCAACAACTCGCAAATTGAAATTATCGTTGCGCGGATATTAGCGGGTAGCGATTTAAATACTCGCTATTAAAATACGATGATTATCGTGGGAGAATATTAGCCTACGGTTCACGGTTATATTAACGTGAAGAGCGCCATTCGCGTTCCTATCGCATTCGTGAAATAATCAGCTTCCCCGTGATTTCCTCGACATGCTCTCGAGTGCCTATATCGGGAACGTCGATGCGTTCCACTTGGTACACGGCACTTATGCGAGTGTTTCTCGGCAATTCCTCGAATCGACCGGGCAATCCTAACGTTGCTCGAGTGTCGACGAGAACGCAGGGAGTAGCGTAGTCGCGGCGACGACGGGTGAGAGAGGAGGGGGGGGGGGGGGGGGGAAAGATGGGTGTGGAACATTGGACAAGAAAAAATGGTGGACCGAGGAGGGGGTAAAGGAGCGTGATGTGTGTGTGTGAGAGAGAGAGAGAGAGAGAGAGAGAGAGAGAGAGAGTGTGTAGCGAAGGTGAATGATATAGATTCATGCGTACGATAGAGAGAGACGTAATGAGTTACGGCGCGTAAGAAATACGAGTTACCTACACACGTAGGTGCTGGTCGCGTGCGGCCTTCGAATTCTTCACGGAACTTTACTCGCAACCCTCTTCGTTTCGTACGGCCCTGTCACCGTCGCAGTCACGTAACCGTGCCCCCTTACGTGCACCGGAAAATATCCCGCGGTATCTCGGATTATAATCCCCGCGGTTTAGCCGAACTTGTAACAATCGCTTCTCGATTCCCGCGGACAAATTTTGCGCAGGAGTGCACTTTAATGCGAGCAGGAATTTCGCGAGTTATACTCCTGAAGCTTTGCAGCGTGACGGATAGGTGTTGAGATCGCCATATTCGAGTTACTCTTACCTGAATTATTCGAGGATGTTGACGAATCTTTCGATCGCTCGTAGTATCGAAAGATTTACGTCCAAGGAGCTCGCGTTTAGGAAAGGACAGAGAAAGGTAAATTACGTGATCGATAAAATTTTTTATTCACCGATGAGTCCCGTTCAACGAGATACACGATTCGCCAGAGTTTTGGAAAGAAAGGGGGATTGATTCCCTCTTCGGATTGATTTCCCTTTGATTTGGAATGAAAATGGTGTTGACAAAGCCCGCAGTTTTCTTAACCGTGTTAATACTTTGATCGTCGTTCTTTATCCTGTCCATCGCGGGGTAGCGTAGACACCGTTCCGCGAGTGAATTCGATCGGTTAGCCGTTTATCCGATTCGGCTTATCGAACACCTCGATCGGGAGAAAGGCTATCGTGTCCGACAATAGCCACGGCTGTACTACTGGAAAGCAGGTCTTCTTGCGCTTGACTACTCCACTGCAGTGGTGTGTTCCGCAGCTCGCTTCGAAGGGTGGCTACGGAGAATGGAAAATAGAACGAATCCGAAGAGAGGAGGGGGGTGAAGCGAGACGGGCGTATCGGTCGATCGATTGGAAATCGACGCAATTCGAAAATTAGTTGTTTGAGATAGCGATGGGAGATCGGCACTTAAGACTGACGTAATATTACATTAGTAACGTAATGCGTAAGTGTAAAATGGAAAGAAATCAAAGTTACGCGTATTCGCTGTCTCCCAATTCAAACGTTGTTCCGACAGTGGATTTTAGAATCGCTCATTTTAAATATGTTCGTGTCGGACACGTTTAGATTTTCCGTGATCCTTGAGTATACCTCGAATAGGTATAACATCGTCGGAATATCGGAGGGAAACTTATCGTTACGTAAACATCCGTATTTAAAAAATTATTCTGCGACGAAGAGAGAGCGGGGAAAGAAAAAAAGATTTATATAATTTCTTTAAAAAAAGAAAAAAAATGAAAGGACTGCACCGTAAGCGTAAATCCCGATGACGAGTTGAGAATTCAATGTGGCTCATAATTTGATTCGTGGAAGGAAAGTACACGGTGAACGTGTTCGCGGAGTAAGACGAGGGGAAAGAAGAATAGAAAACCTCTTTGAGCGGCGAGAGGTAAAACCAAGAAACCTGCTCGCGCGTTCCATTGTTTTCTCATTACTCGTCGTCTTAATGGCGGTTTGACCTTACACGCATTGCAGCGTATCCTTCGTTTATGCAATAAGCGTTTCTGCGAGTCCCTGGGAAAAAAAATTCTCGCAGAACTCTCCTGCGACGTCGTTTATCGATGCGAATTCCGTGCGTTGAGATCATTCGGTTCGGTGCATCGGCGATGATTAGTGCAATTTAGCGGTGACAATTACGAACGATCTGGAATACTTACTTTTCTCGATCGATCGCTCACCCGATCTCTCGTTCATAATTTTAACGGCGAAACTCCCAAAGCGTAGAATTACGGTGGGAAATTAATTATAGATATAAAAAAAAAGATCATCCCGTCATCTCTATGTCCGAGAACAATGCCGCGGTGAAGTCAATTACGGCGAACCCAAAGCATCGGAGTTGTTGTACGCGTGAGTACTGTAAAGAGAATGTGGATGACCGGTTAGGTGCGAGAAATAACGATTCCACGGTTCTCCGACGAGTTGCAGCTCACCGCGTCCACGTTCCTCTGTTTACTCCTTTTTTCCCCCTCGTTTTATTCTCGCTGGTATCCCACAATATACGCTGCATACTTCGCGTTCGATCTTTAACGAGTCTCCTTCGATTGTTCCAACCGATGCCATCCGATTTCGATGGGATGTAACGCGTTGCGTACCTTGAGTTTGAAATGAAGTCCGAAAGTACCGTAATTAGCAAACAGTTCCAAGGCTTGTTTCCAAAGTAATAATTAAGAGTCGAGTGGCAAGCCCTCTTTAAATATTTAATCGCAGTCGTACTAGAAGGCCTTTGCGGATATTCAAACAAAAAAAAAATGAAAACAAAGCGCGTCTTTTGTATTACTATTCTTTTATTATTTAAAAACTCCGAAACTCTTAAAACTGCAGTCTCGCGGGAAGCGAGAAATGGGTGCGCGACGCGCAAAAAAATTCCTCGTCGAGCGTTTCGCGCGAAATATTTTATTTGCCGGTAACAGAATTTTTAATGTGCAGCAACTTTTAAACCGCCATGGCTGTGTTACCATAGAATTTACTATTTTTTGCCTCTATATCGAATTCAAACGTTAAGTTCTCCGGCGTTTTGGTATCGTTTAAATTTGATCGAAATACGCGGAGAGTCGGGCGTATACCTAACGACCGCCGTAGAATACTCTAGTCCTCGATTATGGAACATTTATAACCTGCTTCGTGGACAGTTCGCGCGATCCGCTATCGCGAAAAGTCCCCGGGTACCGTAAAGTAACCCGAGGCGCGCGCGATACCTAATTCAAATCTTTTTCGTGGGCGAGGAGCCGTAAATTCACCGCGGAAACCTCGCATTTGCTTCGGGGGGCGGTATTCGAATACGAAACGCGAGAGTGGAAGAAATAAAAGGTGCAACGGGGAACGGATATTTTTCCTTACCTCGCCGCCGTCGTTCGACCGTAGTCCCCTCGGACGCCGAGTGCCAGGGATTCTCTCATCGTCTTTTGCTCCCGGTACTCCCCGCGGAGAGAGAGAGATTACTACTTACGGACACACGGTAGCGCGGGACTGTAACCGCCTGTCCTATCGCGTTAACTTTTCAAATTGAATTAGTCTGTGGGAAAGTATACCGCGTTGTACGTTTCGTGGTCAGAGGTGTTGAGCGTGCATTTTCAACGGGGGAGCGCGAAACTTAATCGGAAGAACTGTGCTCTCGCCCTTTTTCTTTTGCGATGAACGAAACGAAATCGGCAAACGAACGTTACGTCTTTTTTTTTCTTTTTCTTTTACTATAAAGCCGGGGACACACATTAGCGTACCATGCCCGATTCGTGTGTCGGTCGGATGTTGGCTGTAGCAGAAATTGTACATTTAGCGCTCGAATCAATACGGTGAAGTGTGAACTGTTGCATTTAAAAAGCATTGCGCAATTTTTTTAACGTTTGACGACCAACACACGAATCGGGCATGGTACGATAATGTGTATCCCCGGCTTTGTACGCCGGCGATACGAGTCTAAATGCCCCTTCACGCGGAGGTTTCCTTCTGACTTCAAACGAGAGGAATAATTACGAAGTGTCGGGGAGATCGAACATACTTTCCTTTCACTTTCATTAGCATTTTGACTGTGTTGTTTCGCCAGGAACAGGAATCGTGTACACGGGCGTCTTAACCGAGTTATCCGCGGCACGTTTCGAAACAAAATGATTCGGTACAACGCCGGCCGGTATTGTTCGCATTCGTATCGCCGCGATACGAGAAAAACAAAACGTGCGTCGAGGCACTTAACATAGTTCACGTTACGTCGCACAATTAGGCTCTTCTCATTGTCAGTTGCGAGGTATCAAGGTTTCTCTTATCCCGGCTCCCCCTCCACCTCTCTCTTCCCTCCCCCCCCTCTTCTGCCCGTAATATCTGCAGAGAAGGATTACAGAGTACGGGCAGTAGCACGAAGTACGCCATTGTTCCACGGTGTTAACTTTTCAACCGGATTATTCTGCTACGAGCACAATGTTCATAGTTTCCCGTTCGTTATCCAGCAGACATTTCGGGAGTCCCGACCGGGGGTACACTCGAGGATAAAGATACCGATGGCCGAGTACCATTTTCTTGGTAACACCGACGATATAAGTGACGCTTACGCCGATTTTTGAACGAAAGTTGCGTGGTAACGTTTGTAATTATATACGTCGAAGCCAAAGGGCGAAAATAACGCGATGACCGTCAGTCCCTCCCGTCGCAACGGCACAAAAATATATCGATTAACGCGTTATCCGTAGGTCAGGATATAATATCCCGTATTTTCATTCCAGTTTAATCCGCGAAGTAGTTAAAAACCTGGCCTGGCCGGTCGACGATGAATGCATCCGCGAAGCGGCCCGATGATTAAGTGTTAATACAGCGACGATGCGGTAGTAATAATAGGAAACTAAAATTGAAAATATTGCAAGCGCGGTTACTCAACGTTCACGGTGCCCCCCCCCCCCATAATATCTACTTCCACCTCCATGCCCCCCCTCGGGGGAGGTAGCAATTATCCCGTTCACAATCACGCGCGCGTCTGTCCCAGATATCACTCTTCTCTTCTCGATACGCTCGACGCGACGCGACGTATCGTTTCGCGTTAATTTCTGCCGCGCGTCGTCGTGCGTAGATCGAAGGGCCGACGGTGTATCGTTGGGCGGTTTTCCACAGGGCGCGCGATTCGCAATTGCGTCGGGCTGACGATTGATTGAAAAAGGGGGGTGGGGAATACCTGGCGCAGCGCGTAGAACAGGGGGCGAGGTCAACGTGCAGAAGGACGAAGGGCGAGAGGCGAGAGAGAGAGAGAGAGAGAGAGAGAGAGAGAGAGAGAGAGAGAGAGAGAGAGAGAGCGAGTTAGTTAGTTGGGAGTTGGGTCGTTGGACAACCGCGTGGAAGCGCTACCGACGGTGGTTGGAGTTGCCGAACTCGATTGTGGTAGTGACGTCGACGGTGGCGTGGCTCGATGCTGCTGCTACTGCTGCTGCTGCTGTTGATGGTGGTGGTGGTGGTGGTGGAGGTGGTGGTAGCGGCGTCACACACTGGATGTATACGGAGAACCGTGCACGCGGGGGTGGGGGCGGAGGTCACCGGCCGCGGAGACTCGTGCGACTTGCCTGCAGAGTCGTCCTCCTCCTCCACCTCCACCTTCGACTCCTTTCCTTCGTTTCTCTCTTCCTTTTACACCCCTCCCCCTCCCCTTCTCCTCCTTCTCTCTGTTCCGCGTCTCACCTCGCTCCTTCGTCTTCGTCTATTCTTTCTCGCGCCCCCCTCCCCCTCCCTTCCTTCTTCTTTCTCTCGGACACGGCGTGCACCTCTTTCTGCCACGCAATTGCGCACAATTCTCTCGGACATCGGCGTACGCGGAGGATTACCTCCGTAAGAATACGCGCGCGATACACTCTGGATTTCTCTTTCCATCGCGGCAAGATTCTCCGTCGCGAGGTGTCCATCTCAAGGTCACCCGTTGAGATGCCATTCCTATCTCTCTTTCTCTCTCTCTCTCGCTCTCTCTCTCTTTCTCATTTGTTGCAGTATTTCCGAACCTCGGTACGTTGCTCCGAGCGAAACGTTTCAGTGGTTTTCTGATTCGATCGTTGGTATCTATTTTTAATCGTTAAATTTTTAAGCGACGGTGCTCGTTAATAAACCGATTTTTAAGACGCGCGAAACAGTTTCCCAAGAAAATCTGTTTAATAGATATCTATCGCGTTGCCTTGCCATAGTCTCGTTCTGTTTCCTATGCGATTGTAGTGACTTTCTTCGCTGGAAGTTTACATTGCTATGAAACTTGCGGACGTCATCCTTTTCCTGTTTGCTTTCGCGTTCGGCTCAAAGATCATCCGTCGAGAGTATCCTCGAATGACATAGAAAAACAGTATTTCTTTCTCGATACGATGTACGAGCACAAAGAAGTTTATCGTTCGCGGCTTACATTTCTATTGCTAAAAGTAACATCCATCGGAAGGTGTATATTCTCAAACGAGACGCGTTCCTTAGAATACATTTCCGTGTATTTTTATTATACACACTCGACGAACCAGATATCAAATTAACAATAAAATTAATTACAATTTAGTATAAAACTAAATCTCTGCATCCGAGATTCAAAATTCTATCCTCTCGAGGATAAAACGACGACGAAAAACTCGAGTAAAAAGTTTCTCGTCGGTCGATCCGTTTATTGTTCCGCCGGCGATTATCCTGAAATCACCGGGGTACCGCGGGATGAGCGCCACTAGCGAGTGCGCTATGATTAGCGATTACCACATCGCGATATTAGCCACAGCGCGATTCCTCGGGAGTGTGTGAGTCACGCGGGCCCGGTCACGTACACGTCGCTCGTATCGTTCCGAGTGCGTCCGCCTCGCACTCGGACGCTTCTGTGCAATATGCTAATAACGATGGATTTATACTTACATTAGCTGCGCTTCCATCTGTGCCGTATTGCGCCACACGGTTGTAGCCCCGATTCAGGCGTTAGCTTACCCGGGGAATAGGGTTGCCAGCAGCCCTGGCCATCGCTTAGGCTTGTAATTCGCGTTCCGCCATGACGGCGATTAATGCCTGGGATTGGCTATTCCGGCGATGTTATCGCATCAAACGAATCCGATCGATTCACTTGGCGTGATCCAAACAGTTTCGGGAACACCACTCGTACGATTACTTTTATCATGAGAGTAAGAACGAGCGGAAAGCTTTTTGGCGCGCAGTATACATGGTCGGCGGGGCGAGCTTGAGTTATTCGACGTTTGGAAAATAATTACGAGAAATGGAATAATGAGAGCAACAGTGTAACGAAGATTATTTCATTTTAAGATCGTTGCCGTTTCAGCGAGCAATGCCTTCGCGTTACTCGCATAAATCCCCGGGCGTGATGAAAAAACAGATACGTGGCGGTCATTATATGTTTTCGAATATTTCTATGCGAATCCGGAACATATTTCGCCGTTGATAATCTGCTAATCACTTTTAGATACACCGTTGGGCGTATATTAATTAAGAGCCGACGTTAAATGCTCGATTAATCGATGATTTATATCTGTCATGGCTTTTAATTTGATACACACGCGATATCTATCGTCGATATAGTCGAACAGGTTCAATAACCTGTTCGGCGCAGGTATCCGTGCATAGTTGACGGTGACTCCCAACTGCAATGCACGCTCCATGATACGCGTTTATGGCTGCTATGGGCGCGTCGATCGATAGATTGTTCGTACGAGCGCGATAGAATTGTTCGAAAAACACAACGATCGCTAATGGCGGCTGCCGTCATTAACGGTGCTTAATTGCACGGTATCGAGATCGCAAAATTCCTTCAATATGGTTTGGGCGAAATTCAGGTTTCCGTGAAAACTCTAAATTTGCGGCGAATACTGCTTTTTGGTCTCACGGTCCGTTTTTATTATTCTTTTGGTCGAATTATCTCCCGAAGGTTGTCCACAGTTTTGGTTTTTACTTGATATACATATCAAGTTACTCATCTTGGCGCGGAATTTCCGATGGCTATCACACTTTTCTTTTTAATTAATTGTTTAATACAGATTGACCACCTCGAAAACCCCTGTTCGTTCTTTCCGGAAAAGATACAAAGTCTAGTCTCCCGTACTTGTATTTAGCCTGATACAAGACCTTGTCTCTTGATTACTCGGGGCTTACACAGTATTTTTTAATTACATATTTTCGAGAAGTAAGTTCGGAAGACTTTGAAACTCGCGGCCGGCAAAAGGAAAATGGGGAGAAAATTATGAAGAATCTTTGAAAATATCAGATTAGGAGCGTAACTTGAAACTGTAACTTCATAAGAAAATGATATATGGTAAGACGAGCGACAATTCGAGTAATTTTCAATCGAAAGCAAGTAAATTTAATGGATTTTCATGAAAGTCTGCATTATTCTCGTGACTGCAAAGCACGAATGCGTTAAAAAAAAGGAACTAAAAAGAACGCTATTATGTCGGTAAAAAAAAAAAAGAAGAAATTCCCTTCCGTGGACACTATTAAGCCACCAACGCGTGTGCCACGCGTTAAATCCATTATTCGTTACTTTGCGTTGCCTTTGACATCGACGAAACACGAAATTATCGCGATATCGAATTAACGCGCTACAATTAGAGTGCATCGCCACGCGCAATCTTTCATAACCGTAAATTCCAACAAACGCCCGTCCACGCGTTTGATCTGTCCATCGTCGCCCAGCCCTTCGGATCTCCCTTCGCCTCCCTTTCGATCACCCCGGGGGTAACCGTTTCACGGAGCCGTGAATAAGCACATCGAACGCAGCGAATGCATTAACCATTGCGATCTTCCCACGCTAACGGCGAGAGGAAGAAAAAGACCGGGGAAAAGGAATAAAATTAACGTCAGCCGACGGTATCTTACGTACCTTGCGAGCGTTAGGTCCTCTCCATGCGCCCCATAGAAGGTTACACTACGACGTTCCTCGCCTCACCATATTAGTATTCCCGTCCAAATGCCTCCTTCCAGGATTTCTCTCTCTCTCTCTCTCTCTCTCTCTCTCTCTCTCTCTGTCTCATTCATTTCACTCACCCTCTTTACCTCACGATCCGCGAAAGCTCGGAGCTCACGGTGGCTCGCAGTTTCGCCGAAACTCGGCAGTCCTTCTAAGCAGGAGATAACAAGACACGTGCTATGCAGATGTCGCGACCAGGAGTTCCCGGCGGGACGCCACCGTGATTTAGGCTAATTATGCGCGACCGGTCGACTAGGTTTCAGCTACGACGTCATAACTAAAAGCCCCGCGCCGTGCTACCGTGGTGGACCCTTGCAAATACGTAATTCGCTTGCGTTTCCCGGGGTTTTCGCCTGATACACGGGGAAGAGGGAAGAAGAGAGAATACGTATATACGCGCGTTACACGCTTCAGGGTCGTAACGGATGCACGCGTGTGTCCGTGGATTAACGATTGCTCGCGCCGCGTATATTAGAGCAAAGATATACGCTTGTGCTTTTGCGGGGTGGATAAAACTGGTCTATTATAGCTGGGTGTATAATGTTTGGAAAAAAAATAAGAAGAAGAAAAGCGTAAACGAGTAAGAGCAATCATGGGATAGCGGGTAATGGAAGCTCGGGATGTAAATCGATCTGGGTACCTCTTTGATTGTTTCGCGAATGATATTTGCGAGGCGCGTCGGTGTTTAAAATACACGTGGTTTTATTGTTAAATGAGCCGAACGTTGCGTAGCGCGCGAGCGGACGATTCGCGAAGGACGTTGCCACGTCGATTAGACACACGGATACGTAAGCGTGTCATTTCTTTTAATATTAAGTACCAACGACCTCTTGGCAGATGCGAATTAAAACGACATTCCACGTTTCG
This sequence comes from Pemphredon lugubris, assembly GCA_933228935.1. Lineage (NCBI taxonomy): Eukaryota > Metazoa > Arthropoda > Insecta > Hymenoptera > Crabronidae > Pemphredon > Pemphredon lugubris. The sequence continues at coordinate 23,116,901 of OW121817.1, read as the reverse complement.
GTACGTCGACGTTCAAAATTTTCGTATGTCTCTCGTCGCGCGTTTAGACTCGCATCGTGTAGATACAGTAACGCGCTGGGCGTTGTATCTTGATGTAACTAATGCACGATGCATGATTTGCATAACGCCGTTGTTGTACTGTAATATTCTATACATTTCCTAGTGTCCCATTATTACGTGTATATTGACGTAATAACGCGATGCCGTGACACGTATCATTCGTGCATTAATTCGCGTGGGCGGGTAGAAGCGTACCCGCGAAATATTTCCCGCGCCTGACGGGAGATGAAAAATTAGAAGTCACCGTTCAATAGTTTGGATAATTAAATATAATTTTTTTTATTGCGTTCCTTCGATTCGCGACGGTTTAATTAATTTCTCGTCTCTAATAAACCACCTCTGCTCGTAAAGGAGAACGACAGAAAAAAAGATTTTAAACATAAATTAACCGGTTAACTCTCTTCGCTAATATTCAATCGGTTCTTATAGAAATACATTTTTCATCATTTAATTACGGCAAAGTATATGGATGTAAAAATAGACGAAATGCGATTTTCTGAAGAAAAAAAAACCAGTGGATTCGACCGAGTTAGTCCGAGGTATCAAGATTAGCGTACGAGCGTTCATTCGTGAGACTAACGCATCGCGGAACAAAAGTTCGTGGCACCTTCGCCGACCCACGTATCTGGCTAGTACGGATAACGACTCGTACGAGAGCTGAAACGACGCCGAAACGACGCCGAAACGGAAGGTCCGCGAGCGTCGGGGGTCGCAGGCAACGCTAATTGCCGTAATGAAGATTATTCGCGGTGTTCTCTGTGAACGCGAAAGGGCACACAGTTGTCTATGAAATACTGGTATAACTGTGGAAAATTCTCCGACGGTCAGCAACCTCCAAAATGAGTCAGCGTTCCCTTGGTACCTAAATATTTTCCCATCCGGCGAGTATCGTCGTAAAGCGAACTGCGTGGTTGTCCGGAGGTACATCTGTTTTCACGTAGAAAATGTGAATACGAAGGAGGAAAAATCGCGAAGTAATCGACTGGAAATTATTGGAAAACGCGTTGCGTTTAGAACGGGGGCGAGTGGTGTTCGTTTATTTGACGTTCGACTCGAATTGAAGGTAACGCGAAATTTGTCCGCGGAATGAACTCTCCCTCGTTTGCACTCTGATTGTACTTGAAACATTAAAGAAACAGAACTTGAAAATGTTCGACATTTTAACGTCCCATAATTGCATTTGTTTGCGTTTATCGGTAAAAAATTAGGAACAAATCCAGATCATGCAGATCTTCGAATCTCCGGATCTCCAAACTATTTCTAAAGCAAGCAAACACATGTGATTTCTCGTGAAATAATTTTCAGTAGAATAGAAATTCTATAATTATTTGGTGATGATCAGTGACCCGAAATACACTTGACAGAGTAAAAAAAAGTTTGGAGATCCAAAGATCCAGAGATGTGTATGATCTAGATTTAAGCCAAAAATTAATATCGCGGCGAAAGCGTCAGCGTTCGATGTCTGACAATAAGTGGAAGAAGACGATCGAGGCACGGCACCCATTATGCACAGTCCTCGGTGCACGCGCTTAGACCTTGTGACACTTAAAGGCGACCACGTCCGCCGTAAGTTGTTCGCTATAATAAGTAGTACTGACGAGGTACCAGATCGTCAATCTCCATACGATGCGTACCACGAACAAAGGAATAACGGAGACGAACGATAAGTGGTCCGAGGCCAAAGAAGAACGTCGCACGCTCTCATTATTCGATGGTCTGTGCCAGGAATTTACATTGCGGCTGCACTGTTTTTTTTCGTTCATTAAGGTTCCCCCCCCCCCCCCCCTTTGTTTACGGTACTTCGCGTACACGGATATGTTTTCTAAAATCTGACCGACGAAGGTCTCGAGCATCTATCGAAAGCAAAACAAACAAGAGTCACGAGTATTATCGTCGTTTCTACTTGTGTATAGAGGATAATGCAAAACTTGATGTTACTCGCGTGTGAAATGGAGCAAAGTTGTATGACCAGCGAAGAAAAGTAATGCGTTCCCGCTATAAATCGGAGCGAACCGCAGTTAATTATTTGTAATTGTAAGGCAAATTCGTATTACGCCATTACGCATTCAAGAGTCGTAACAAAACTCAATTTCACTGTCGCTCTTTCTCAGCAATTTTAATTATTTATCGAGGAGAGATTAAAACTCGGGCTAGATCGCGGAGACTCGATTATCGAGGTCAAGAGTCATCTACAGGACACAGACCGTATCGTACCTCGCTCACTCTCTACCCTGTACCTTCTTCCCCTTTACCTGCCCGCTGGATGAGATATCGAAGAACGGTAGCCATTTTGTATCATTGCCTACGATAACGTCGACGACAGGACAATAGTCGCCACTTGTCCGTTGCTTTTTTTCTAGAAACAAAATTCCAGCCCGCCCGTGGCGTGGCGTTGTTGGTCACCGTACCTCCGGTGAAAAGTACCGCTCGATCCGATCTAACTTCGACCGTTGGATCATACGTAACGCGGTGGACTCATACGTATATCGCTCATACGTATTTAAAACTGACAGGGTATTCGATTACGATAGAGCTTAATTCAAGTTAAATAATTGCAGTATATTACGTCTCGATTTGAACGTACGCGAAAGAATGACCTCAGTACTGTGATCCATCATATTTTTGTAGCTTATTTACGTGTACCGTTCAACATTTAGTAAATTTCTTACAAACCTGCGAACTTATTAAAACGAAAAAAAACCTCTCCGGGATATCCCATAGTCGGTAGTGAATGGGTTAATCATAAATATCGTAGAAAATATATGCGATTATTATCGTGGGAGTACGATCATTAATACCAAAACCTTATTTTCTCCGTAGGTGTCGGCAGGTCAGCACATGCAACTGACGGGAGAGCTGAAGCCAGGTGTATCGGTAGCAGCTCAACAGGGCATGTACTTCAATCAGCAACAAACCCAAAATCAGCCCGGACCTGGGGGTCAAACCGATACCTACTGTTCGGTGTCGCAGTCTCAGACTATCAACTTCACCCAGCAGAGTCTGAGACAAAGGGCCGCCGCGGCCGCGGCGGGCGGCGTCCCCCAACCGGCGGGCGCTGCCGGTGCTCGTAATCATCCTCAGCAGGTACCACCGAATCAAGTGGATCAACATCAGCACGCCAAGATGCTTCAGCAACAACAACAGCTTATGCGCGCTCAGCAGGTTCGTTCTCGCACACGATTTCTTTGATTTACGTTTATGCCCGTGGCTAAAGGTGTTTCGCGTTGATTTTGATACAAGGGTGAAGGAGAGAAGCAATCTTTCTGACGGGGAAACGTAACGTGGACGCGGTCGATGTACAGTAACGTTTGTAAAGGTGTGATTAAATTGATATTCAATGGTATTTATTCACTCCTGATACAACACTTAAATTAATCGGTAACGTACGAAAACGGTGGTACGGGTTAGTTGTCAATGTGACGTAGGCGACTCCGATGAAACTGTTAATAACTCTGGCTTAAATCTAGATCATGCACATCTCTGGATGTTCTGATCTCCAAACTTTTGTTTACTCTTTCGAGTGTATTTCGGGTCGCTGATCACGAAATAATTATAGAATTTCCATTCTATTGAAAGCGATTTCACAAGGAATCACATGTGTTTGCTTGCTTTAGAAATAATTTCGAGATCCGGAGTTTCGGAGATGTGCATGATCTAGATTCGTTCCATAACTCTGCGTTCGAAGGTTGTTTCTCACGTTGATCCTTGCATGTATCCACGAGCATTATTTTATATAGAATACGTTGTCAAGTTGTTAATTTCAACGACAGTTCCGCATTCCCTGGAATCGGTTAACATACACATTAGCACGCAGGTTCTTGAATATTCCTCACCAACCTTCCAAGGGTGGGTCGCGACGCGTAAAAGAAAATTGACCGGAATTTCTTTGTCGGTTGATCTCGATCGCAGTTCGGCGGACGCCTTTTTCCCCGCCTATTCCTCTCGCCAAACGATGCCGTTTCCCCGGAAAGTTCTTCGGCGATGATCGTTTCGATTACCAAATCGTGGAAAAGATCACGGGCAGGATATTGTCGCCGGCGCATTATCCAAAACATTAAGTCCGTATCCGGCGGTTGAATCGCTCCCGTGATGCTCGTATGCAACAGGTATCGCAGCTCCTTTCCAACTTCTGTTCCATCGCGCTGAAAGAAGCGACGCAAATAGGACGAGCTTCTTAGAGACGCGGAGGGAGAAGCGTAGCCGCCGAACAATGAATGGAAACTTTTTGTGAAACCGGAAAATCTGCGCTCACGTGCACTTCCTGCGGAAAAACGTGACGTCGGGATACTACCGCGCCGTTACTTTCTGTCACCTTTCTTCGAATCGTTTCTGTTTTTCTTTCGTCGCGCTTGTAACCGAGTCTTCGAGTAATCAAATATTCTTTCGCGATACGTTCGATCGCGTAACTACTCTGGATTCGTTTAACGCTCATCCATTAACGGCGTTAAGAAAAGAAAACGTTACTCTACAAACAATTTTGATCGCGACTCGACGCACGGTTCTATCGGTCCAAAATACCGCGCGGTACGCATTACGCATGCCGATCTCGCTCGCGCGATTAAGCGAATCGCTTGAAATTTCATTTAACGATGTAAAATTGTGCGACGCGCGTGCTAGCCGCAAATCTTTGAGACGCTTACGTCTAGTTGCATTCGGTGATGCGCCATGCAATTTCCTAACGAACGAGTCACTCGTAATATACCGATTATCTTAATAACATTAAGGTATCAAAGCCGGGTCTTTGCTCGTGCTCCAGTTACTAATTGTACGTTCATTTAGTAGGATTGGTTAGTCATACTTCGTCGGTAGAGGTTGCCATTCTTTTTCATATTCGCTCTCTTTTTCTCTTCTGCGCGCACTACCGCTCGGACATATGCGACAGTGTATAATATGCATACGCGCACATATATTCCGTTGATAAGCGCTTACTCAGAGAAGTACGAGGATACTGGAATTGACGCAACGATCAGGTATATGCGAGGCTCATATTCATTTCGATCTATTAGGATAGTTAACGCGTACCGCGTTTAGAAGGCTTGTCACAATTCTACTCCATTTCTTCTTACAGTAGTTCAATAACTCTGAAATATCGCCATTCCGAGTCTGTGTTTATTATCAGAAAACGATGGTAAGAAGTAATGGATATTCGAAATGGGCTATGAATTTAATCGAGAGCCAGTCTTTTTAAATTCTCAAAAACGTGTCGCTGATTTAATTGTACAACTAGTTCCGCAATTCGTAACACGATGTATCAAGAAAATAATCCCCCGTCGTTAAACAAACGAGCAATGTTTGAACGGGCAAGCTGAGAACTGCTCGATCGTGGGGCGTTTTGTATCCCGAGGTAGCGGCTAGAGGATTCCAGCTTCAGTTTATAAGTACGTGACCCGTGGAATCGCGTCGGTGTGCGCTCTCTTACGCGAGTCAATTGGAAAGCACGCGCAAAATTGCTACGTGCCGATTTTAAGGATGGCTTCCTCCGTTCTCCACGAGCGGATACTTACGCGAGAGAGCAACAGGGCGTTGTTCGCCTAATCGCAGGTTGTTGCTCGTTCTAGAATGGAAAAACGCTGCACCCGCCGAGGAGAGAGAGAGCGGAGAGCGATATTCACCTTTCTGCCTCTGTGTGTCCGGCTACCTGTACGTGTCAATGAGTGGGAGAGGGGGGGGGGGGAGTAGTGAGCAAGGAAGTAAACAGAAAATGGGAGAGAAAGGGCGAAGGTATCCGTGGGTTACCGGACCTATGAGGAAAACACAGCCAGGTGTCTCTGTTCGCTCTCTCGGGGGCCGCGTCGTTGTCATTCGTTCTCATCGTCGTCGTCGTCGAGTTCGACGTCGTCTCCTTCGCGGGCATTCGTCGCGCCCGCGTAACACCAGGAAGTGGAAATGCAATCCACGAGGACTTGTGCAACGACACCAATCGTCGAAACTTCCGTGGTTTGCCGGCGCCCGACGACAATGCAAACGCGTAATAATCGTCGATGCGTGTCGCGCCGGCCTAAATGCCCCGCGAATAGTTCGATAAAAGCTGCGATTATACCTTCGCGGTCTCTCAATCGCATTTGCAATTCCTACCTGTTTGTGCATTGTGACATCTTCGCCTTCTCCAAGTAGGAAGGGAACCGTTATACAGGAATTCGTAATCGGATTTAGAATCTTTTATGTGTACGTACGCCGTTCGACGAACTTTTATTCGGGATAGTTTAAATTGATTTTTTTTTGTTGCGTGTATTTCAGGTAATGCAACAGCAACAACATATGGCAGGAGGAATGGGAGGTGTGCGACCACCGCCGCCGGAATACAAAGCAGCGGCTCAGGCGCAAATGATGCACGCTGGTATTGGAATGGGTCAGCAGGCAAGGTTTCCCAATACTGGGCCTATGCGCAGAGTCACGCAACAACCCATGCCCCCTTCGGGTGAGTGTTCGAAAATATCGAGTACAACGTATGGTTGTTTGATCGCACTTTCCTTAGCCGACCGAGCAGTTGTGATAGAAACAAGATTTCGTGACCGAGAATCGCGTTGCGTAAATTTATCGCGCTTTCGATTCTTTTGGGCCGAAATACCAATCGTCGTTGCGCTCGTTTCAATGTTAAAAATAGAATTATCATAGTAAATCAATATTTGAAAATACAGTACAGAATTCGAATTAGAATGGCGGAACATAAAAGTAGGATGGGTAGATTTGCAAACGTTACGATCGAGCATTTTTACGAGAAATCTGAGATAAGCCAAGCGCCGCGTACTTTTGGAAAAGTGAAAATCAACCGCGGCACCGTTCGCCCGGTCCACTCTTCTATTTCAGTTTTTACGCTGTAACGTAAGTGCCGACGGTACGTCACTTTCATGTGCACCGGCACCAGAGTTGGGAGGCACTCAAGATAATGAGAACGCGCGTCCCTATCGATTCTTTCATCTTTACGTCGAAGCACGGATGCTCTTTCGGTGACTGCCGTTAATACTAGCTTTGATTTTCCTGCTTTTGGCGAGCCGTAAGCGGTTTCCTCTGCTTCTATTTATCAACTGGCAAAACACCGTCATTCGGAACGATCTTTTAAGGCCGAATCACCGATCAACTGCCCTTTTGCCAAAATTTCGCGAACCCTTCATGGAACGTTTGGGAAATTTTTCAAGCGAATCACCTCAAATTGTTTTTAATACAGCGGCGGAATACGAACCGTGAAAAGATCGCCTTTTAATTAGTACGGCTGTACAGTTTTGAGTTTCGAGCAACGTTCGCGCAATTTTTAAGCGCCGGCGAAAGAGTTATTCAACGAAAATGTATTTGACCCGGTCGGATCGGCTTCGGACCGGAAGAAAGAGAGGCGAACGAGATAAGGGTGAGGAGGGGGTCGTAAATATATCCTCATAGACCGTACCCTTACATCTACAAGACTCTTATCGATCTGCCCGAAGTTAGTTTCATCGGATTCTATCCGAACTTAAATCTACACGGCATTACATTTTTCGTCCGATACGTATCTTCTTACGCGTCCCATGAATCCTGAACGGGGCGACGTTGCTGCACGATTGATAACCATTCTTTTCAATAACACTCCACATTTTGCTCGTTACCCGGTGCAATTGCATTGAAATGTCGAAATGAACGCGAAAAGACGAAAGAGAAATTCTTCGTCGTCCGGCGAAAATGGAGAACAATTCTTTATCTCCTAACAGAGATGAAGAAAAATAGTGTATTTTCTGATAAAGATGAAAAATTCTTCATTTCTTAATGAAGATGGGAGGCTTAGACGCGGCGCGAGAGGGGAGGGAGGTGGATCTGTCCTCGCTCGGAGGAAATGAAAAAAGACAGGTCCTACTCGGTCGTTTACTTTTTTCAATATGTCGGAAAGAGCTATGCTCGCGGAATGATCGTTAGAAATCTGACTACGTTCGCGAAACCTATTATCAAATATCTGCTCTAACCTCTGTATAATTAATCGATAGCATACTTCGTATACAAAATCGAACAGTCTACATACGTAAAGAAAAAAAATCAGTGGATAAGCGGTAATAGACCCCGCGCGAAGATAAACGCTCTATTCGTCTCGCGTGACCAGCCGACGTAAGAACGAAAATGCAAAAAGGACGTATGTTAAGGTTTTGCGGGCCGTTTTCAATTTTAGGTCCGATGATGAGGCCGCAAATGGGGCAGCAGCAACAGCAAGCGTTACACGCAGCCGGTGGTAACATGTATATGAGCGGCGGCGGTATGGCCGCCATTGGCGGAATGCACCAAATGCATCAGCGTCTCGGATATCCCAGGACCAACAATCAGCGGCCGCCGAACGTCAGCGTGGGTCCTCCCGACGGCCTTGGAAATAGTATTGCCGGTCGCGGTGCTCAGCAGGAGTGGCGACACGTTCTGATGCAGCAACAGGGCTTTCAAGCTCAGATGCGATCGCAATTCAACCAGCCGGGTCACCAAGGTGAGCGTTCGGTGTATATTAATTGTATCCTCGTAATTGTATCCGCCAGATAATTCGTGCGCGTAACGAAGGTTGTTACCGCTTGGCGTTAATGTAGTTCGAGGTATCAGCGGCGCTACAGCGAGTATAACGATTCGCTTTAGCAAAGGATGAGAAATCGGTAGGTATTCGTGACCGAACAGCGATCGCACAGTGTGATCTTCTGTAATTGAAATGACAGAGATGCTGAGATTTGTTATTAAGTATAATTATCCTTGCGGGCGTAAAAGGGATACTACGTGACGCGTTCAATGGAGCGCGTGAGAAAATTACTTTATCGCATATACAAAGTTTGTTTTTCTTCAGGTGGCTTTGGTATGGGCGGTACGGGCGGCATGCAGATGAATGCCGCGCAAATGCAGCATCAACAGTTGATACGTTCACAGAGCGGCGGTATCGCCGGTTCGGGGATGGCTAACAGCACTCAGATGCAACAGCTATTGTCGCAGCAACACCAGCAGCAGACGCTAGCAATGCAGCAGAGTAACAATCAGATGTCGCTGCAGATGCAGATGTCGCAGTCGGCGTCCGTCAACTCGGTCAGCAGTACTGGTACGGGTAAGTTTTTTTTTTTTGCTCTTAATCAATTATATCCTTGCACAATCCCGACACGAAGATTACGAGATACGTGTCCCGAGGGTACCCACGCAAAAATCTTTGTACCAAACGTTATAAATCCCAATTAGCCGAGAGCTTTAACTTCAAAACGCGACATTCGCGCAGCTCTTTTCTCAGAACGAAATAACTGGTCCCCTCGCGTGTCAAACAGAAGTTGATATTAACAGAAATAGAAATAAAATATCGTACATGTGATTAACGGTTGACTGTTCGCTGGGCATTTCCAGTTATTAATCGCCCCCTTTCAGGTTCCCCTCTGCATCCCCATCAACAGTACGGTGCAGGTAGCCCCGGAGTGCGCAGTCTACCCCAGCAACACGCCCAACCGCAACCTACAGCGACGGATCCCTCTGTAGCGGCCGCAGATTTTAGTCTCGAATTTCTGGAGAATCTTCCTACGGGAGATACGTCGAACTTCAGCGCTCAGGAGCTCTTGAACTCCCTCGACCCCACTGCGGGCTTCAACCTCGATATTCTGTAAGGCCACGCCTCGCGGGTTTATTCGGAAGTCGGATTTTAGCGCGCTGGTTTAGAACGACGCGGAAATGGGATTCTCATCGCCTCAATACGGAGCGCGTTACGGATGCAGCGAATATCGCAGAAATTATCGGTGGTTTTCTCCAACGTCCATTGACCCTGCTTCCCATCCATGCTTTCCGCCGTTATATATCGTGCGTCGATTCACAGAGAGAGTTCCTCAAAATCCACGAAACTCTCGTCGAACGTAATCGGCATTGTGTAAGCGTGTAAGGAACGGACGCGATAATTTCGGCGCATCTGGGGCGTTCTGGTCGAGCGAGAAGAGCATGGTCGACCATTAGACCATAATTACCGCGACTATTCGCATCGGTGTTTGTAACTATTATATTTTGACCGTGGCAACGGGCTGTGAGGGATACGAAGTGTTTCTTCGAGATAGATATCGCGCGCGAAGAAAGATTACAGATTTTGTACGTTACAATGTTGGCGCGTAGGATTTCAAGATTATGATCGCCCGAAAACGTTCGCGTTTATGTTCACCGATTCTCTCTCCCGAGAGCGCGGGGTTGTTTGATCGAATCGAACCGGATAAAGTTATCGAATATAACATAGATCATAACCGCATGTACAATGTAAATTAGTGCGAATAGTAAAATTCCCTTTGGTCATATTTAATCGTCCTCTCTTCGAACGAAGCGTGCGGCAAAGAACGACCTACAGGATATATCGCGTCCGACTCGAGTACTCGTTCGTCGCGCAGTACCCGAATGGACGAGTGTTACCTACCGGTTCGATCGCGTCTCGTTGTGACCGGTCGTAGTGCATTTTCGGCAGCTACTTTTGGCTGACGACTATTCTTCTAGGCAATCACGTTTTAGTAAAATTTAATTTCCTAATCGTAACGAATACAAGAATGAACCGAGATAGATGAGCACACGGTCGACAGCGTGGGAAATCAAGAGGCACGGCTAAATATGTCCTTATCGTTTAACGATTTTTATACGAATTATCGTACGATCCTCGACGAGGCGTCGGGGAGCCGTTAAGTTTCGCGATAAGTCAATGGTTTCGACTTTTATTCCTCCGAATTATCATCACCGTTGTTTGAGCGTCGAGGAATGATGATATTCCGAGTGCACGCGTCGACGACAATACGTGACTTCGACGTGTACTCCGCGAAACTGTAATATTCTCTTGATTTTTCACGCGAGAATCCACGAAGAGACGGGCAATGGTGAGATCCATCACGATTACACCGAGCCGAACTTAAGGGCGTTGGATACCCCCCCGTTTTGGAAGGGTTTACGCCGTCGAATGCACAGGCCACAATTGTTGACCGATTTTGATGAACAATAGCTCGTTTGAAAGATAAAGGATGATCCATGCGTTGTCGAGAAGCCGAATTTTGATAAAACCTTTTTTTTATCAACAAATAGTGATTCAAAAAATTGCTAAAGTTCAAGACAATTTTACGCATGGAAAGAAATTTTTTATCAAAATTCGGCTTCTCGACAACGCATGGATCATCCTTTATCTTTCAAACGAGCTATTGTTCATCAAAATCGGTCGAGAATTACGACCTGTGCATCCGACGAGCTAATGCGTGTTTTCGCCCATTTTCGTGAAAAATCCTGAAAAATATTCTGCATCTGCTAGCGACCCCAATTTTAGCGGCAGAAGAGCCGAAACTCCTTCCCCCACTACGAACCTAACGCACAAGCATGAGCTGGTGTGCGTGTAAGTTGGCTAGGCGTGCGATCAATGTATAGGTGTTTACCGTTACAGCGGACAATCACACCGACGGCACACAACTCTGATCCATTCTAAACTCATGCGAATAAGCCAACTCGAGCCGCTCGGGCCTTTTTGACTTTCCGTCCCGTCTCCACCACGCAATGTATCGTAATGGTATAACGCTCTGCGTTTCCCATAGAATGCTTCTTGACCAATTTCGATGATCAAGGACTCATTTGAAAGATAAAACATGAAGGAATGCGCATGATATTTTAGAATTTTGGAAAAATGTAATCTTCGTGGAGAAAAGAGCGTTAAAAAGTTTAAAAACATTTTCCGGAACAGAAAAAAGCCATTTACAGAAATTCTGAACGATAACGATTGTATATTCATCTTTTATCTATCAAAAGAGCCATTAATTATCCAAATCGGATATCTAACACGGGTTGGAGAATTTATAACGTAAATCCATGCACTGCCTTCAGCGGCGCGCCGCCGTGAAGTCACAGCGAGGGGTAATTATATCTGGTTTGCAGATATAATCCACGGTCAGATTGATCGTCAAATAAACATTCAATTTTTATTCTGTCAATCTTTCCTATTACGGGAAAAAAAATGAAACCAAAATTTTTTTAAGAAAGTTAGACATACATACATAAGTTCTCACGAAACACGTGAATAATTAAAGAATAATACTGTTAAAATAATATTGTAACAATATGTGAAACAAGTACGTCCCAGATTTCACGTTACTCTTGTGTTTGTCATTGTTGAGAAGTCTAAAATCCTAGGTTTTCCCAACGTAGTGACAAAATCCCGGTGACTTACATTCAGATAAAAGGGGTAATCGAACAGGTATACGTTACTTTACGCCGTAACAATGTCATATCGTGCATTCGATGACCGTAGCATTCTATAACCGGGAAAGGTAGCACGTACATTTCGTACATTTCGGCAGGCCTCACTTATACCTGCTTATACCGGGGACCGCTAGACGTTGGACGAACCCCGATTTTCGCCACATAAAAGACCTTCTCTCTTCCTCCCTCGCTCCGTCGCGGTCACTCCTTCTCGTGCAGTGAAAATTCAAAGAACTCCAACGTCTAGCAGTGCCTAGCCGTTGCGGGTATAAACAAGGCCTACCGAAATCCACAGGGTCCCGGCACTTCTCAAGGGGCCTTGAACAAGTGCGAAGGAAAACACACCGACGGGTGTATTTCGCGCTAGTTCTGACTTTGGATTTCAAAAATAGCGACCTCCACATGGTGAAATCTGGGCAGTGTTTGACAATTCGGAAAATGTCACCAACTTGCAAAGAGCTACTATCGCTTTATTCGATACCTCTTTGATTCTAATTTGTTCTATTATGTCAGAGTTCTTGAGTTTCGTATGCAATACAATGACAGTTGATCCATATACATACCTACCATTATATTATATGGATTCACATTTTTACGTGATTTTTCAGTCATGGTCAAATTGTATAAATTATACCATTTTGATACTAGTTATCGAATTGTAATCCTATATTGTTAGTCACAACAGAAATGATTACCAAAATCAAAACGGTGCTTATTCGTAACTGAAATGGATCAGAGAATGACAGCTGGTAACACGTGTTTCATTGACATGAAATGCACCGGAGTAGCGAATGGTTTCTGTAGGTGTGCGTGCGTATCTGACTCTGTCGGTGGGCCCGAGCGGGACGTAAGGGGTACAGCGGGCCGGGGGGACTTCGACGCGTAAGAGCAAAGTGGGGACACTACTCCCCTCAAGCGCCTGTAGTTCGCATATTGTCCGCCACCCGTCGCTGAAGTCACGCACGGGTTTTGCTCAGGGTATCCAACGCCCTTAATCGATCGCGAGATCGGTTACGTTCATCGTGCTCGCTCATAGTAATGTACCAACCAAGAATTGCTCTTGCTTTCGAACGGATGCGTTTGACCGGTGCGCCATGTCACGAAGGTTTGATTTACGGCTAATAATGTTATAATAATGGCTAGAATGTAGCGTATTTAATTATGCCGCGATGGCGTATTTACAATTAACAGAAAGTCAATTATGAAATATATATTCGATTCGATGAATTTGTGGCCGGTGACGTAGGTCAAGTGCGCCCAATCGATCGAATGACGTCGTAGGGTTCGCGTCTTTGGTGGTAAGAATGAGTAAAAACCCTTCCTAAAAACACAGTGTTGGTGTTGCTACGGGATAAGTTAAATCTTCACTGTACATAAGTATACAACTTAGAAGAAATTCAAGAGGATAAGTTCGCAAAGTTTAGCCGAGTAAAAGTTTAAGAACCCTATGATATAGGCAAATATTATATAATGATAATAGTAATTGATGATAATGATTATGCGAGAGGGATGAGAGCGTTTGAAGAAATATGCAAGAATGAGAAAGGAAGAAAGAGAAAGAGAGCGACAGCGAGAAAGAGAGAGGGAGAGAGAGAGAGAGAGAGAGAGAATGTGTGAGCAAGAATGGCGCGTGAAGCGAATGTATTTGGCGATAAAGCACAATTCTCGATCGAGTGTATTTATTGAGTTTAGTTCCGAATGTGCTATGTCGCCATGTCGAAGTTGCACACAAATAATCACGGTGAGGTGAAGTCCGTTCTTGGTACGATGAACTATTCTCAGTTTATGTGTCGAACCAACGGTTTTCAAGTTGTGCGCGTTAGAGCGACATGAGAATGTCGTAATCCTTCATTCGTTTACTCGAAAGTCACTCGGAAATGTTGCTAATTTTTCTTATCATCGATCTCAGATTAGACACACCTTATGTCGCCTTTAGAAATATTAAGTCGCAATGGAGTTCCGATCTGTAGTTCATCGTTACCACATGGCGGATCCGCGGCTAATCTTCCAAATAGTGATACATTCCATAGATAACAAAAAAAAGGAGTAGGAATCCACGATTCGTCTAATCAAAACTATTGTTTCTAAAAGAAGAGTCAGGACAAAAAAAAGATTGATAAGATAAATATAAGAAAAAGCTGAGTGAATGCCATGCGTAAACATGCAGAAAAAGAAAAATCCTCGACCGTTCGCCGAAAGTGTGCACAATGACTTCTAATCGGAGTTTCGCTTGTCACGAAATTCGACTCGAGAGGTAAATCGAGAGTCCTACGTCGAGCGAATTAGAAAATAATCATTTTTTAAATTTTCATCGGGCGGAGCGACGTTATTGTCTTGTAAAATATTGGGGCCACGAAACATAATCTAAAAAGGGAACGAAGGAGACAGGTGCTCTAATTCTCACGTCAATATAAACGTATGTAAATCGAGAATCGGGGATGGAAAGTGTCGCCACATGTAAATGTTGTTTTGTTCATGTTTTTTTTTTTTTTGTCGACGTTTCACACGAGCGAAACGGAGGTGAGGTAAACACGGAGAAACGCATTGTTATAGGAAGAGCATTAGGGACCAACCAAAAGAGCAAGCGTGCTGGTGTCGATTGTCACGGTGGATCGTTGTTGTTCTCATTTGTATCAGGACGAATAGCAAACTGGAGAAAGTAATAGCAGTGCCTCGAGTTACGACCGATTACTAACGTAGTTGATAGCGAACGTATTACGTGGAAAACGTGTTCGGTCCTCGCAAGCACGCGATTCGATCTTCCGCGCGAAAGTGGAAAGTGGTAAAACGACCAGTGTCTTTTTTTTTGCAACTGTCGATAGTCGACCGTTAGCTAGCAACGGATGATTCGACAAAGGGCAGAGGCGTTTTAATTCATCAAGGAGTCTTGAATCGGACAAATACATCTAATTATTTATAATATTTATAACTTTATAATACGGGCATTTCGCATAGAATAAAGTTCATGTTGAATCTCGAACTGTTATTAATAAAAGCGTTGAGTTCCTAAAATTATCTGTTTACTTGGTTTTGGATTCATCCGAAGTTTACGTTTCATTAATCACTTTCGTAAAGACTCGTTGAGAATTTAATGAACCATTTTGATCGAATATCAGTGGCGATGCGGCTAAACTACACCTGCAGTGGCACTAACATATTAATAACGAATATCGTAACAGCGCGATATAAATATCGAGTCTGCCACGCTATTCGCTGAGTCCACGACTTTACAAATTGTCGAGTTGTATTAAATTTGCAATAAACAAGGGGATTAATTGCAGTCGATCGCAACGATGGATATTTTCGGGGCAAAATAATTTTAATCAAGTTTAACTTTCATCAAGCTACGAGCGAAACAAATATTTCCTCTATCGATCCAAGTGCCAAGAGTTTTCGTTTCCATTTTCCAGTTGTGATAACAGTTTTTATTTCGCAATGACGCACAAATCGTGTCTGCGGATCAAATACTCCCAGCGATTTAATAGAACAAACCGTTTCCATACCCCTCAGACATTTTGTTCCGGGTAACGTTAGATTTTCTTCGGGAACTATGTCCTTCATCGATTTGTTCCAGCGGCGACAAATATTTCGTCGCGTAATACTCGTCTCGCAACCGGTTATCTAAGAATATCAAAGTTGCACCGATATATTAAAATCCTCGTTGAAAAAAGACGTTCATCTTACTAATCTCCCTTATTGCGAAGCGTAGTTTGAATTAGAAGATATGGTCCTACTGAAACTTGGCTCATTATCGATTCCTTCGAACGTTGTTGCTAAGCGGATTCCACGGTTTAAATTAATCCTCGTTTCATCCAACGTTATCGTCGAATTTGACCTTTCGCGTTACGCGGAGAGCAATCTTTGACCCTCGTCTAATGACGTCGTTCGGCCCACGTTAGGTGGGTATCCCATTGTTTTCCAAGGCGTTTAACGTGTCTTCATCTGCGCGACGGACCAGCACTAGGTCGAATGCCAGCCTAACGTTAGTTGCGACGCAGCGGGGCTAAGAGAGGAGGATCAATATCACGGTTAGGGAGAGACCAGACTGAAAATAGGAGCAAGAGTAGGAGCGGCGATGAGGGATAAGGATTACAAGAAGGGAGAGGAAAAGAGAGAGAGCGAGAGAGAGGGGGGGGGGAGAAACCCACCCCGAAAATGTCAATTCGCCGTCCCGGCTCCTCGTGAAATTACGATCGTGATAAGGGTGTGGGTCGTGCCGGTCGTGCCAGATTTAGCAAGACTTTTACCGTCCTCCGGTTTACGATCTCAGTCCTGACGAAAGAATAGTGTCTTAGGGCGTTAGGCGATGCGTCCCAATTTTCGTTACCGCGTCAGCAGCTTTTTGTACCTAATTTTGGTATAACGTTAATGCCTTCGCGATTATCGGTGGAACGACCGACAGGCGTCGTTAATTGAAACGCGTCCTATTTTCGATCCAGAGTGGGGATTCCTTGACTGGTGTTTGATGAATTCTACGTTTATGTTATATCGTGATATCAAAAGTTTCTCGATTTATTCTTTGCATAAAAATAATTCCTAATTATTTTTTTAGGGACACCTATCTAGAACTGAGTATTTAGGAAAATTCGCGCAGGTATCGACTTTATTCTTACCGAATCCTTGGAAGAGAGATTGAAAGAAGAAGCGTTGAGATTGTTTCGCGGGATCGGCAGGCATGCTGCTCGAAGTACAGTTTCATTGATCCAATGCGCAAGCACAACGATCCACTGGCCGACATCGACGCGCGACGCAACGGTGCTCCGATATATACACGATGACCGACGAGTGGCTCATGAAAGTCCGTTGTGAAACGCGGTATCAATTAGCTGACTTTTACGATAACGAGGAAGGTGGGAGAGAGGGAGGGAGAGAGAGAGAGAGTGAGAGAGAGAGAGAGAGAGAGAGAAGCGTGCGACAATGACGAATCTCACTTTCAGTACGTTTCTCGGAGACCAGGCCCGTGATTGGTGAATCTGACGTAAGATCGAATCGAGTCTGTGTATTGTTTAGACAGTAAATTACTTTTCGTTAATATTTGTATCGATATGTATGCACTGAGCGACACGCCTACAGACAGAATGTTATTTTATGAATAATTTTTTGAAAGTGAATGTAGACAAGGACTCGCATTATTTTGATTATACAACAAAGAGGCGTCGTCAAATTAATAGCAAGAAATAATAAGTTAATGGCTCGTTGACATATCTGCTTTAAATCTTCACGTTTCTCTGTGATATCTGAATGTCCACGCACGACACAAAACATTATCGTTCATCGTAAAGGTCAGCGAGATCGACTGAGATCTCTTCCAAGTTCTTGTTAACGATCTCCCTTCCCCCTCAAAAAATGAGAAAAATTTGATAGGATGAACTATCATCGTAAAGTTATACTAAAAATTACTGTTCTTGTATCCAGTTTATTTTATACTCGCTTGCCCTGTTTAGAGCGTCGACTAGATCATTTTCTACTGACCCTCTCTTTACACAAGTACGCTAAAAAGGTCGAGATCGTCGCAAGAACCAGAAAGAAACATCCCCAAGCATCTCAATTTAGTAGCTTTACTACGAAAGTTTTACCCTGTAAAGGCAGTTACTCCGACGCGTACTAAAAATTTTACCGTAAATCATAATCAGTAATAATATCGCGTCACTGACTATTGCGATTATTATGTAAAATTGTGATCATCTTTATCTTTATCGCGTCTGTTCGGTAATCTGTCACAAATGCAGAATTCGACGGTTACAATAGCGCATCGTGTCTTTTCACGTCGAACAAAGTATCTCTCCAAAAAAGTAAATGCAAAGAAGAAAACATGATGACGCGTTCCATCGTCCAGCGTCTGGCTAATTAACGATTGGCCGATGTCATGCTTTCTTCTTTCAAACTTTCGCGCATTCCCTTTTGCCTCCGTACTCGGAAACAACAATGGCACCTACATCATCGAAATTAATAATTTAATAAATCGCTACGAAGAACACTTGTGGGATTAGTATTTCTATGCGACGCGGCTTTAATAATGGAGAATAACTTAGGAGACGACTCACGATCACGGCGACGAAGTATAGCGACGCATCAGTTTCTTTTCCCTTCATTATTGTAAATAGTGTAGCCAGAAGACGATGGGAAAGGAGATAGATAGAGACAAAGAGAAAGCGAGTGGCACGTGACTGTAATTTTTGCGGCTCACGGA
Source organism: Pemphredon lugubris (assembly GCA_933228935.1). Lineage (NCBI taxonomy): Eukaryota > Metazoa > Arthropoda > Insecta > Hymenoptera > Crabronidae > Pemphredon > Pemphredon lugubris. Next base: position 23,098,489 of record OW121817.1, on the reverse strand, counting down.
TAATCGACGAGGAGCCGAGTTCTTGGCGTTTCTTCTTCGACGGATTGCGAGAGGGGATTGAGAATGCAATGAAAGCCGTTTCTCTCCCTTCTCGGCGAGAAATCGCTTTACAGAGTCACGGTATACATATACCTTCCGCGACGACACACAGAGGGACAATCTCGAAACAAGACAATTGAGGGTCAATCAAGTCAATTCGAAATTGATGCCGAAAACCACCTTCGCCGCGTCCCCCTTTCCCTCCTCTCCCAGCATTTGAGACTATCGAAGGAAGGAAAAGTAAAATTAGTGCCGAACGAGCGACGATCGCTCGTTAAACTCCAGGTCGTAGTAATTAAGAGAGGAAAAGTGAATGATAGGGAGCGAGCGTGTCTGCGTGTGCGTGAGTGTGAGAGAGAAAGAGCGAGAGAGAGAGAGAGAGAGAGATTTGGGAGGTGGCGGAAGAAAGAGAAAAAAAGAACGATGCCGGGATAACGCGTGCTGACACTTTTGCCGATTAATCGATGCAGAATCAACACTTACATTATTGTTCTCAACGATTGTGATATATTGTTAATGCTAATGGTAATGCTAGAACTTCCTCGTTAATACTGGATACGTACATAGAGACACACACGTATTCGCAGGCGACTTAACGAGCGCAGCACGCGAGATCCTGGGCACGCGATTAACCCCGTGAAAGGCTTTCGATAATCCGTGCCGCGAAATTTACGCCTCGCCGTTCCTTTCGGAAATTCGGCGCGTCGTTTTGTCGCGATACGCAAAACCATTTCGGTACGGGAGATTAAACGAGGCAGCAATAAGAGACCGTTGGATAGGATGCGAGTATAAGTCTGTAAATAACACAGTGTTGCGTTATGATTATTTATGTTGCTGATCGAAGCGAATAATAGTGACTTATTGTAATAATTCGTAATTTAAAGGATGGCGCAAGAGAACGAGAATCATATACACAGATTATGTACATAAGCTATGGGTATATCTCCCTTGGTAAAGGATAGTTTACGGATAGTTATTTTTATTACTATTATAATTAAGTGACTATTATTATTATTATATTATTGTCATATTATTATTATTACTTATTACTATTGTCATTATTAATATTATAATTATCGTTGTTATCCGTCGGCCAATGATCTCAAAAGAAGATAGTAAATTGCGTTCGGATGAGAGTGTTGCTAAAATCTGAGCCGATTTCAATTTTGTCAAAGGCCACGCGGGAAAAGAACCATCCTTCGTTCGACTTTAAAACGAATCTTTTTATTTCTGGCCTATGTACTCTCTAAACATGTTTATGATGCACTCGAAGCGAATCCACGTCTACGATTGCTTCCCTTCTAATTATTAAGTTTTTACGCTTCTCATACAGCGCATTCCAAAAAAGAGAAAAACAAGAAGAAAAACGTTAAGATTCTTTTTTCTTTCGATTCGTCTCGGATCATGAACATTTCTGGCTTAGAGACGTTAAGTACGCAGTAGAGAAATAACGTTCCTTTTCTGTATCAGGCCATGCATTCTTTCATTGCATAAGAAAGAACATAAACGATAGTCGTTCGTATCGCTATAAGTCTCTTATAAATATTGATTAAGATTAGAGGATTATTTATAAACGGCATTATTAATTGATAAATGGAAAGCGCTCGATTTTGGAATCTGGGATTGGAGCACATTGTGTAGTTTATTTCTAACAGCTGTTTGCGACATCGTAATGCATTCATTTCGTCCCAGATTCGACACTTGCAAATCGGTAATCACCGTTGAATATCACGTTTGTGTTTCGCTGAAAACGCAACGCGGAACGCCGCGACTTTAAAGTAAATTATTAAACCGATTGGATTCAGTTAGAACTGATAGCGGTGCAACGCTGATCAATTATTCATGAACATGTTTTATCAAACGAGAGTCAAGACATTTTTTCATGTCTTTGTATATTTTTATGCAATGTTGTAGAATGATATTGTTTCAAATATATTATACAGATAATAATAATAAACAAATTTATATGCCATAACTCCTGTGTCGATTGATATTCCAAACACCCCGACCAAAATAATTAATGTTTGAAAATAATGACTGAAAACCTTTTTGACTTTAGGTGTCGCCTAAAAGCTATTAACTCTAAATTATTGAAATTAATTCTTTAATTCCAATTTTCATACCTCAAACCATCATATATTATTCAGTGCCGCAAACTTACCATTTCTGGATCACTCTCTGCATTACCGACAGGTAACATAAGACAATTCAAGATGACACTATAAGGTAAGGCAATATAACAAATTATTTATCTCATTTTTTTTATTTATCTCACAATCATCGAGAAATAATTCGGCAAATTCTGATAATAAACTAATAAACTAAACAACTAAAGCTTTGCTATGATTAATAGTGTCATAATATCTTGGCGTAGCGTTGCTGGCAATACAGAAAACTGTCGACAGTTTTTGTCAAAAACATCGAGAAGTACTACCGCACCATCGATAATGCTATCGATAGTCGTCCCAACTATCGACAGTCTAGATGGCGTGCACAACCCGGGAAATATGGACGTAAGCCGAGTACAAACCGACCGTGCTGCGCTGTCTGGGAATATATTTGTTGTCGTTTTGTCGCCAGTTTCGTTTGCAGCTTTGTTAGTATTTCTGTTTGTCAGATTAGTTTGCTACTTTGTTGCCATTTTGTCGTCAGTTTCGTTTGCAACTTTTTGATATTTCTGTTGTTAGATTTGTTTGCATCTTTGTTGCTATTTTGTCGCCGGTTTCGTTTGCAACTTTGTTGTTAGATATAGAAATGGCAACAAAGTTGCAAAAAGTGGACGCAAAAATGGCAACAAAGTTGCAAAAATTGAAGCGAAAATGGCAACAAAGTTGCAAGCGAAATTGGCGTCAAAGTGGCAACCAAGTTGCAAAAAGTATGACTACAAAATGGCAACAAAGTTGCGAATAGTATGACTACAAAATGGCAACAAAGTTGCAAGCGAAATTGGCGCCAAAGTGGCAACCAAGTTGCAAAAAGTATGACTACAAAATGGCAACAAAGTTGCGAATAGTATGACTACAAAATGGCAACAAAGTTGCAACCGAAACTAGCGACAAAATGGCAACAAAGTTGCATGAAAATTGACGCGAAAATGGCAACAAAGTTGCAAGCGAAATTGGCGCCAAAGTGGTAACAAAGTTGCAAAAAGTATGACTACAAAATGGCAACAAAGTTGCAACCGAAACTAGGGACAAAATGGCAACAAAGTTGAAACAAATCTGATACTAAAAATCACAGCAAAGTTGCAAAAGGCTGACAACAGAAATGCCAACAAAGTTGCAAATAAATCTGGCAATAAATATGACGACAAAGTTGCAAATAGATCTAGCAACAAAAATGACAGCAAAGTTGCAAAGAAGTGCTTGCTTTCGTCGTTCTTCCTGTAGAACTCTAATTTGCGTTATTTTAAGGGTGTATTTAAAATATTATGGTCTGAATCGACCGATACTGTCTGAATTTTCGGCCAATAGGTCCGTCTTTCTCTTTCCTTCAGATCGTCACTCCCGCCCTCACAACAGCCTCACGAACGAGCTCTATATGCATGGCTTCGTACATCGTGCGCCCTCTCCTCGTCCGTGTGCCTGAATGGTGCAAACGAGACGGTCCGTTCGAAGAAAAGAGAGGAAACATGTACCGCGACGTTGTCAACGTGCGGCGTGTGACTGAGAGAAAAACGAGAATAACAAACGAGAGGGCAGATAGATCACACCGATAGGCTAGCGTACTGGCGGTAGTACAAATTTCGAACCTCCACTTTAGGTGGATATTGTCCAAAAACGTGTGATTCCAAAATTTCACAATAGCATTGGCCGATCAATAGAAGCGATCCTGGCAAAGTATTGGCCTAATCTTAAGCACGAAAAAGGAACAGGTTACTCCTCTCGCTTATAACATTGCGAGCTATGGTGTTGCCACCTAGTACTAGGACGAGGATTGATCTTCAAAAATCGAGGAACAGGTCGGTGAGAGATAATGAATTCACGCGGCCGACAAACATTCTCAAATTGCTAATTTTATTTATAGGTTTCTTTATGACACAAATCACTTTTAGCATCTACATGAGTAGGAGTACAGGCTATACGAGAATGAATTTGATACAGATCACTTATTAGTGTAAATACAATGTATCTTCAATTACACGCTATAAACTAGATACTTAGAAAACACTGTACAACGCAGCTGAGAACTGTCGGTGATACTTTACAATATGTTACAACCACTCTTTGAAGCGAGGCAAGCTCAATCGCCAGAGTCGTTCGTTTCTCGAGAGTTAGCGTTTGCCACGGGAGGCTTCCTCGAATAACGAGTCATTTTGTTGACGTATCACGCGGACTGTAGGCCATGTTAAGCGAGTTTGTCCGTTTGGAAGCTATTCTACGTGCAGACCTGCCTGCAGACGATAAACGCTTCGTCGGCGATGCGATAAAATGTATTTTCACAAAACGCGAAAATAGCTTCCTTGTTCTTGACCAACCCGTGGAGCCCTCGTCGACCCTCGTGGCGTCGTCTCGTTCCTCGCAAAGTGAACTAACGCCGAGTTCCACGAGCAGAGTCTCGCGGAGAAGGATTGCAGTTGTGTTTCGTTTTGTTCCCTGTTTTCGTTACACAGGATCGTATGCCGTGCGTCTTTATTTCGCGAATGTTGTTGCCGGTAATGATTATCGCCACGAATGAACATACGGCAAAACATATAATAGAAGCGATTCTCAAAATTGTTTGACTCGCGAAAGAAACTGATCTAAAATCTCGTACAGTAAAATATCTTACTCGTGGTAACAAGGAATATGACGCACTAATTTCTATATAAAAATGTCTATTATAAAAAGAAACCATGTAATTCTGTAAGATCATCCTACAGACGCAGACAAAATACATTTCCCGGAAGTTCATTATAATATTCTTGTGTTAATTCGCGCTAAAAAAGCATGTTGAACAATTATGTTCACTCTATAGAGCGAGAGATACAATATCGAATAAACGAATCGATTAAACACACTTAGCGCACCAATCATTCCCTACGATTCTGCCCCTGGAACCAGCTCGTACAGCAGTCATCGTCTCATACACATACAGAATAATACATCGCACGACTTTACGAGTCTTTTCTCCGCGGCTAACGTCTGTCAGTACAATGGGTAGTCCTCCTCCTTCTCCATTTATCTCGCGCTCATCTCGTAAACCGCTGGTCGTCCTTGCCCGTACTTACGCATTTGGTACTTCAATTCCTCGATCGAACTTTCGCTCTACTGTCCTTTCATTCTTTGGAATGGTTTTCTCATTTTTTTTCTGGTGTTTCCATTAGCGATTTGCGGACTTCATCGGACTAATTTCCAATTAATTTAATTTTCTAAACAATGACGCTGGTGTTTAGATACCATAATTGTAAATCCTAAATTCGTTGGTTCGTGTAAACGTGAGTGTCACTCTCGACGGACAGTGATGCTACAGTTAATTTGGATACAAAATTGCAGGAATCGCTTTTATGCATCGGGGTTCGATATTTTGGCATCGGGGTTCGATCGAGAAACGAAGCAAGGAAGGGTGAGAAAACACGGTGGACGAAGTGAAACGTGGCGAAAACCAAGAGATGCGGAACCGCGTCGATAAGCGCACGCTCTACGACTGACAGAACGAAGTTGAAACAGATCGTAATGTAAAAAATATGTATTATCAATAATATTGGCATGATGTTGTTATGGCACGTTTAGTTTACTGTTCAGTGACGCTTTTACAGGTTTATCTTACGTTCTCGCTATACAGACATCGTGATTATTTCAGTCGGGGAGTGGGTGGGTGTGGGGGCGGGGAGGGGGGTGGGGCGGGGAGTTAAACGTAGAAAAGAAATCGGAAAAACGCATCGTTAGTGTTCCTTTTTCCTTTGCTCTCTGTACTCTCTCACTCTGTCTTATATTTTTTCTTTAACGCGCTCGAGTGATTTTCGCTACCACTTTGCGACGCAGCACATTAAATTTCTCTCTTTTTCGTCAAAGTCCTCCATTGCACTTTCCCATTCGTCACAACAAATGCACCTTAAAACATATTTATTTTATGTACAAAAGCTGCTCCCTAATGAAAACGCACGAAAACAATCTCGATAAGATTTCTATTGCGCTTTGTTTTTGGTCGGTATTATGGTAAGAAGGATCAGATTGCACCGAGAGTTCATGCAACAGAACAAAAAATTAACCACTAATGATTACGGTAAGAGATTTTTAACATATTTAACAGTCAGAATTACGTATACTGAGTGTACAAGCACAGGCTTCCCGAGAAATAATTTTCCAACTGTTCTGTCAATTTTTTTCAATCAATACCAACGATTAATTTACTTCTCCAGTTTTCAAATTGAAAAATTGTTAGATCGTTGAAACAAGTAGCCATTAAAGACTATGGTTTAGTAATATCATCGAAAAGAAGATAATAGTTGAAAAATACTTCACGATCAACCTGCCGCTGTACAATTAAAGACTTTCATTGTTTCATCCGTAAACACATACGTGATGCAAGAAATGCGATATGTCGCAATTATTCTTTTTCATTGGTAAAAAGAAAGAGAAATCGTAATGAAAAGAACGGTCATATGGAAGGCTATTATCGCAATGTCAGAGACTTATATTTCCGAAATCTTTCGGTGTAAACGATGTAACAAATTGTAAAAATCGAAGTACAAATGAGCATAATAGAAACATTCATAATGTTGCTCTATGCAACTAACAATAAAGATATGTGACGCTCTTTAACTTTCAAAATCTGGCAATAATTAAAAGATTACTAAAATAATCGGAGGTATAAGTATCAGTGATATGAATTAATTCATAAAATGATCAAATGATTTCAACTGACGACTTGTTTTATTAGCATTTAACGCGAAAACGTCCTAGATTGCATATCAATTGCAAATACAAATTACCGTCGATATATACTAATGCACTTACTTTTCTGATTAAGTGCTCGGGTTGAAACATATTTCTCTGACACCCGACATATACGCAATTTGTATTGCAAGCCGATAGTTTTAAGCTAAAGAACACTTAACACTTTGTGGGTCGCAATTTTCTTCCGTCCGTTACACAGCGGCATTGGTCTACGAAAATAACTAACCGAGCAGATCGCTACCTCGAATTATACAAAATACTATTTAGTCGTATACACGTTTTCCCAAACATTTTATTACAAAGATTTATGAAACCTTAGCCGACGCGTTGACGATTTGTAACGGACGCAATAAAAAAGAGAGGAACCGCAAAGAGTTAAGGAGACGTTCCTACATTCCTAGAAATTCAAGAGGAAGGTTAGAGGAAGGAAAATTGGCGAGATGAGGAATGGATCCGGTAAAGTGAAATTAAAGTATAAAAAAAACCAAACGCCTGTAATACATAGACGATTGCGGACTTCGATAAATAATGCAACGTTTCACGTGGCATCGATCGTGAACGATTAAGCGTGGTTCGATTGAACGACCTTGGACGATCTAATGGAAGCTCTCGATCGTACTTTCGACGCTACAACAGTCTCATCACCGCAGTTATTGTCTCCGATAGCTCGAAAGTACGAATGTTCGTTAATCGCGGGTCTCTTGATCTCCGACGTCGATTTGGATTTACCAAAACAAAAAAGGGGATTGTGGTACAAGGGAAATATCGAAATCCATGGTGATCGTTCACGAAAGAACCGACTCTCTCTCCAATTCGGACAAGTTCCTGAGATTTCACCTAAATAGCTCGTTTATATTATGCAATGGAGATCCACGGAAAGGACTGTTCGGTAAGTCCCGTAAATAAAAAGTTCTATGATTACGTACCTGCCAATCGCGTTAAGCTAGTCTTATCGGCAGTAGGAAAAGGGCTATAAGAGTACCGGTGTAACAGTCAAGGTCGGATAAGGGGCAGAGGAATGGGAACTTCATCGAGAGGATAATTGGGGACGGGGGAGGCCTAAAAGTAAGGGTTTCGCACTAAAAAGAGATCTTACACGCTAATTAATCGCACTGTGTATAGACTTTTAAAAAAATAACAAATTACATACAGAAGATAGGTATTTTGACACCTTGAGGTCGAATAAATGAATGATAATAAACGTCTCGCTCGCTCGACTCATCTTCTTGCCCTTACCTCTTTTTCTCCTTTTTTTACCTTTAGCTACGTCTGCGGTATAATTACTTTATAGAATATAGTACCTGGCACAGGAACATGACCTCTCAGTCATTGGCATCACAACGTAACAAGGACTACAAGCTGTGTCACGCGCACTTGTACTGGCACCCTCGATCTTGCACACGTACTTACTTATCCCCTTTCGACCCATACTCTTTTACACATATCAGACACGCTCGCGCGCATGCGTCCCGTTCTTTCATTCTCGCTATCTTGTTCGTGCTCGCTCGCTCTCGCTCTCTCTCTCTCTCGCTCTCTCCCTCTCGCCCGCACATCAATTCATTCGAACTCGCTTCCTTTCTCTCTCGAGTGGGTGACTACAGCCAGACACTTGGTCCTGAGTATTTCTGCATCATATTTTCAGTTTTTGTTCGTTACACGCCTTAAACGTCTGCTTCTACCTTTATCTCTTTCGCTCTGCGTCTTCCTCTATTTCTTTCTTCACTTTGGACACTGGGTCTACCGGCGAACGAATCTAGCGAGGCTGGATACGATTACCCCGAGGATCGGCCTATCTCCTCGTCTCTGAGCGCAGATACCAACGAAACGATAAGTATCGGTGATTCGGTTCGCGTGGTACGACGATTAAAATTGACGGGTCCGGTGTCAGAGTCACTGCGCACCCAGTTTCGAGTCGTCGACGACCCCACACCAATCACCGCCTTACAGACTACGTCGCGCGGCCCAAGTTCAAGATAATTGCAACTAGAAACCGCAGCTTTGAGACCTTCCAGCTAATCCGGAAATTGTACGGACCGCAATATCGGACCGTTTGTCGGATCGGCTCTTGGACCCCTAGATACCTTCGGATATCTTCAACCCGAAGTTCCGTACCCTACGTCTCTCCCCTGAAACCATAGGGAAAAACGAAAATCTCGATAACGACGGCGATCCTCCTCGAACGTTCCATTGCCCGTGCCGTTCCGGCAACTAGTTCCCCCGATGCTCCATCCCGATTCTCTCTGCGCGACGAATCCGACGAAGAGGAGCCTGCTCTCCGCCGCCTTGTCCATCATCGTCGACCCCGCAATAGTAATCGTTCTCAATGTCCAGCCTCTCGTCTGTATACGTAGATGGACCCTGCAGATGACACCGTGTGTTGCAACAGTCTTGTCACGTGGGTCCGCCCGGGGCTACGTAACACTGATCGCCGGATTGGACGTGCCCGATGGCGCGGGTACCACTTCACTTTTTATACACTGTCCGGTAAGTTGGTTCACGCTAAGAGGATTATTGATGTCGTGGGGATTCGTGCCGACCGGATTTCGATGCGGAGGTGGTTGTTGCACAGGTTGATTGTGCGACTGACTGTTTAGATTGGACAAGGGCGGAGGCGGCACCGGAGGCGTCAGGGGGCACGGACACGGGCTGGCCAGGCTCGAGGGCGACGGTAACACCAGCGACGGACTAGCCAGACTAGACAACGCGGACAAACCCCCGGGACTGCTCAGGGACTCGTCCTCCTCGGGAGTACCTGCCTCCCCAACGCTGCCCAGGTTGTCCTCCGAATGATCGTCCTCGCCTTCGACGTCGGCTTCGCCGTCGCCGTCTCCTCCCTCCCCCATGTATCTGATACATTTCTTCTTACGTCTGCGAACAAGTGTACAATAATTAGTCGATGGTCCTGTGGATCGTTGTTCTCGATATTACGTGAGGTCTAACGTCAATTCTACGTATCGCTAGTGAAGAGATTTCAGATTAGTCAAGATTCTTGTTTCTAAAAAGTAAGTTACTCCGTACATTCTCTCGTCGACAAAGAAATCTTCACTATTGGGAACGCGTAGTGACGTTGACCTCGAAATAGGTTACATTCAAAATTATTATCAACTAAAAGAACATGCGATCACTCGTGGTCGTTGCGAGGCCGATCGCACAAAAATCTGTCGCGTAACTTTTTCTATTTAACGGTGCTCGTACCTTATCTGGCACCTGAATCACTCCCATATTGCAAAAGTTACGGGTGAGACGTTTGTGCGTTCGGCGTTGTGTTTTATTGTACGACACGGATCACTCGCTGCAAATGCCATGCTCAAAAAGTTCAGACGTAACAAGCATAACGTGTAATAAAGGTATACGTGAAAAACGATAGTCTCAAAATAAAAAAAAAAAATAAAAAAGAAAACAGTGTTGAAATTTCGGGGCACAAAAGGAGCGATCTTCATCCGCAGGCGAGAACTACGTGTCCCGAGAAATTATCGCGCAACAAGTCGATCTCACATCGCCAAGCTTACATTCGCGTATTAGCAAAACGCGGTAAAGTGCTTAGACTCGAACTATGTTACGTGGAACTTGGAACTTTACGACTAAAGTGGAATATGCTTTGACCGACGTGAAGCTTTTCTTTAAGCGCGTTATCCATTCAGGTGGATTTATAAAACATTCTTTTAAATATCGTTTTTTTCTTTCGTTTTGGTGCTTTCTCGTTCTTACGAATTTTCTATGGTTGTATATCCGATAGAAAAGATGTACATATTTATACATGTTTCCAACTTCGCAACCGGAACAAAAAGGAAAAAGGCATTTACTACTGCAAATTTTGGAAAGTGAGCCCGACCGACCTCATTTAATAACTGCATAGCAGTCGAGACATTCATCGCTCTGCCATTGGCTCTCATTATTTATCTCTTAGCCAGTAAAAGTTAGTTAACGTATATTCGTATTCCATGAAATACGCTCTAGGAATATTAACTGTTCGCAGGCACATCTGGATTCAAGCGTTACATGTATTTCTGCTTGCGGGAGTGAATTCTCCGTTCAGCGGCGCAATTACTTCAAACGGACGAACAAATGTGTCAGACTCTGAGCCTCTACGAAGCAAAGACGTCGGATCGCGCAATTATGGCAACTAATGGACTCACGCTGAAAACGAAAGATCCAAATTTCATTCAACTGCAGAGCTTTGTCGACCGAAGATTTTCAAAAGAAACTCGACGCGTATTCCGCAACAAATGCCTCGCAGTGCCTCGAATTCTTTACGCATACTATTACGTAATGCATTACTGTATTACGAAAAAAATCCATATATATGTATATATACTAAAGATAACACATCCGTACAACACATAATCGTCGTAACCGTACGAACTGCCATGCCAGAAATTAGAATATATAATAAGTACTTTCTATGCCAAACGTTCGGAACCGAAAACAAAATCTGTTACACGTAGAGAACATATGTATATGTATATACGTATATATACGTGTATTATATATATATATTGCATATGCATATAAACATATATATTAATATGTATTACAGACCAGCCATGCTAAGGGCAACACTGAGTAAAGTCCAACTAAACGAGGGTAAATAAATAACAATAATAAGCTGCAAAGAGCCACAACAATGAGAAACAATGCGAGCATTAGGGCCTCGCTGTGCCGCTCACTATTCCACCTCGCTCATGATCCTCGTACATCGCTTTTACTTTGTCTTTCTCTTTCTCTTTCTTTCTCTCTTTCTTTCTTTTGCTCCCCCACTTTTTCTTTCTCTCTTTCTCGGTCTTTTTTTTTTTCTTCCCGGTAACCAACAGCAACTCATAATCCCAGAAGCGATCGTTTCAAACATTTCCTCCGTGATTCAACGATACGTACGAGGCCGACTCGTCAACCCCGCGATTAGCTCGGAAACATGGACAGAGCATGTATCAATGGTATGCGGCTAACGAGCGCAGAGTTGGTCGAGGATAGCGAGAGCCAGCGAGTAGCCCGTAGGTTTAAGTCGGGACTGACCACTGTTTAAGAAGAAGTGTTGCAGTAGAAGGGAGGCGATAGGCTTGACTAGAGATTAACATAAGTGGGTTCTTGCTGAGGCGAGGAGGCATTGGAGGCAGTGTTGGTGTTCGGAGGGGCAGTGGCTGCCCCTACTGTCCCTCCACCACCTCCAGTCACGACCCCTGCCCCCGCGCTACTTCCCACACCGTGATGGATTATGCTCGCGTGGATGCCCATCCCCGCTCCATGCTCCACTGGGCTGCCAAAACCAACCACCAGCCATTAAAGGGGCGCTCGCTTCGACGTTATCACTTTAATCCCACCTTAATCTCACACCGTATCGTCGTCACCCACACGCATCGACCGAATATTATCAACGCACACGTTTCCTGTTTTAAGTACTCTCTCTCTCTCTCTCACTCTCTCCCCTCCTCCTTCTCACGCTATTCTAGTTAAGTTCATTTCTATCGAATATTGCGTTTCCATTTCGTTTCTTTTTCTTTTGTCTCTTCTTCTGTTTGTTTCGTGCCGCTATACACGCTGGGGTCGGCAATCGCCGCGACCTAGGCGCCAGGTGTCTGTTTTGTTACAAGTACGAAGATATGACTTATGATTTATGTCAGCTCGAAAAGTCATGAGGAATAAAGATAAGTAGAATGTGGATGGTTAAAGAAAGTCATATTGAGGAAAACACGTGCTCAATATTTAAAGCGATAGAACCCGATTAGTCCATCCTGGCGCCTTCTATCATAGTCTGGAGATGCCGGCCCCCGCTGTAACAAACTTTTATCGGTTTAAAGGAAACTACAGCGTAGCAACTCGATTCGACCGAATGAATCAGTGATCGCAATTATGCTGTTTGATCAGAAAATATGTCTCCCAAATATGTCCCGCGTTTATGAGAGCCGCACGGTCTGTCAGTTTTAACACCATCCGATGCAGGTAATCAAAAATTCATGCCGTTACCGAAACAAATTATTTTAGTATGCATTCTTCAACGACCAATTCATTTTCTATCGCTAGGTCATTCCTCGGATACAATATCATTAAAGATAAACAGTAACCATTGCATGGAATGCCGTGACAAATGAGAGTATTTATTAATCACGTTAATTCAACGATGTAATTGTTATTTCTGTTTACCGGCCGAGCTTGAAAAATGTATCTATGCATGTCTTTCGAATTTTTTAATTGATTAACCCTTGCTGTTCCAATTAGTGATTATCAGTGCCGCAAATAAGATTTGGTTGTTTGTCTACCGTAAAGAGAACCGTGGATGGGATTCGTCTTCGCCCCTTTAATGAGGTCCATGAGATTCACAAACCCAGCCGGGAGTTGGGGCGTTTGGGCGCGCTATACGATAGCGTATAGCGAACGGAAGTTAGTGGCGCTAAAAACGGGTGGCTCGTGGTACCGCAATAAACTACAGTGTGGTTCTAAAAGAGATATTTACAAGCAAAGTACAGTGGATGCCGTTGAATCGAATCCAGCGTTTAATGGAGAGAAAAAATCCATTCGCTGTTTTTGGAAGACACATTTTCTGACGATGCGCAGATAGGTTACGCTTTCTGCATTCCCTTCTCCTTCTTTAGTTTAATTTAATAAGCTTGCCGTGGCAACATTCAGGATCGTCGACCGAGACATTCTAGAGATTCCTTCGGGAACTACCGACACTAAACCCGTGTGTACGCGACACTGAAAGACGTTCGTGCCGCGTTGCACCAATCTCGGTGTCGAAGCTAATCGTAACAATCTAGGCGGTAATGTTTCTTATCTTTCAAGTTCCACGATAACATGTGGATGACGAAACGGAGTAGAAGACGATAATAATAAGAAGTGGTGATAATTGAGAATACTATTGTCGTGCCCGGGTTGCAAAATTCGTAATCGAAACGTGGCTGAATTTACCACTGAATCATTCAAGAATGATATATTTTACATTTTTATCCGGTTCCTTTGGAGTACGCGTTCAAGCATCTTCGTGGATCACGAAAGTGTATACAACAAACGATCGACTTGATTCGCGAAGCGTTCGTGGCTTTAGAATACACATCGAAAATGGAAATTCGATCCTATACAAACGTTGAAATGTTCGATTTTGTAAGACTGTACTATCTTTGTGAAAATCGAACTATTTCAACATTTGTCTTGCAATTGCCTCCAATGTTACGATCGAGCGACAAAGGTTCCACGTTAATAGAAGAGAAAAGATGTTTAAACAACAATTTACTAGGACGACCGAACATACTTGATTCTCGTACTCCATAGTTATTGTTCATCATCATTCAGCGTATAAAATAACTTGTTCTAGTGGAACTACGTGACTGACGTGAGACTTCTAGGTCATCTTAAAGATTTCAAGATCGAATACGTATGTACACGCGACCGAAATAGCGTGCGCAGCTCGACAGACGATATTTTCCTCTTTAAAGCATTGAATCAAACGCTATGCACGATGCATACATACCTGCAGGGCTTGCACCACTGGCTTTGTTGGTCTAATCCGTACCTGGCGCGACACTTCTTCATGTTATTGCCTAGAAAATCGAAAGAATTGAGATTAGCGATGGAAATCGATTTTTGCACACACAATGGAAAACAAACACACTGTCTAATACATCTCGATTTGTCAAACGAATGACGGTAATTGACATCAACGTTCAAGCCGTGTCCAAGTATGTAACTCTGAATAGTTTTGGAATTATGCGAGGTAAAAGCGTATTACACAAGGATAAGATAGTAACAAAAAAAAAACAGCGAGAAACAGAAGTTTTCTCGACGGCATAAAATTGTTCGAAAAACATATCGATAAAACCTGTGCAGAACATGTTTCGCAAACATCGACAGATAATACATATGGTGAAATGAGATAAACGGATTACGAAGAGCACAGTAATAGCACTTTTGCACCACTTAAATAACAATATATATTTATTCTAATATTGAGAATATGAAACGAACTTAACGTATGTCAACTAGTCATGCGTGTAACAGAACGATTTAACCCCTTGAGCTCAAACTTCTAACGACGCTCAAATCAGTCTCGATGCCTGATTTATCACAAAAACCTGTTGGGTTTATTGAGTTTGTGTCAGTCCCAATATCAAGCTCAAAGGATCAAGTAATTTAATAAATATATTTCTGAAGCAGGACCTTCCTGGAAGACAGATGTCGGTATTTTTAATAACTACTGTATTTAATAATTACATAGAGCTCCTTAGAAGAAATAGTTCTCTGTATACAAAGTATGCTAACCGCGAGAACAGTTCGTCGCGTAAATGAAACAGATCATCTGTATGCTTGTCTAACGTTTTTCTAAGATGTTTATCTAGAATCGCGGTCTTCGGGGAAGGACCCGGTTGATCGACAAAAAAAAAAAAGAGATTTCGTCAAGCTTAGTAAAACAGCATGCAGCGTAAAACGTTAAACGGCGTAAAAACACGATCAAAGATCATCTACTCATTAATGTCGTGATCTGTATAAATCGCAAGCTCTAGATATAAATATTAATATGAATGTAAAAAAAGCGCCCGAGCGCGCAGGCGTCGTGAACAAAAACAACTCGTATGTAAGGGTCGAGAATAATTGAGTGATTGATTAGAGGTGACAAGAGAATGAAGAAAAAAAAAAAATTAATCGAAAATAAAATCAAGGGGTACAGGCAACGTTGAAACGATCAAAGGAAGAACTTATAAAATAGAAAAGTTTGTAGAAACAAAGAGAATAGTGAAAGTATGAGGCAAAAGAAAAACAGATGAGACGGAGAGAGAGAGAGAG
Source organism: Pemphredon lugubris (assembly GCA_933228935.1). Lineage (NCBI taxonomy): Eukaryota > Metazoa > Arthropoda > Insecta > Hymenoptera > Crabronidae > Pemphredon > Pemphredon lugubris. The sequence continues at coordinate 23,082,803 of OW121817.1, read as the reverse complement.
AGAGACAGTGAGAAAATCAAATAGAATAGAGATAGAGAGAAACTGAGAGTAAGAGAGAGAGAGACTAAGTGAAAATAAACGCTCAGGATTGTCTGATTGCGGAGTAGGTCCCTGTAAAAATGCAAGATGGCCAGCGTCCCCAAAGTTGTATACGTAATTAATAATTAATAATGCTTGTGTCTGTGCGTGTACGTGTACCGAATGCGCTCGTGTCCAATGTTTCCATGTATATTTATATGTCAATATATATATAAATATATATAATATGATGACACGCACGTGCACATGCCGTACGTGCACGCCCGCTCACGCGAGTGTATCAACAAAAAAAAAGAAAGACCATATTATAATAAGTAGTTACATATATGTATGTATATATGTATGAACGTATATGCGTGTGCACGTAAAGTAACAATAATAATCATATGTATATATATATAGTATATATATATATCGACCCAAAACCCCAAGAAGGGGGGAAAACATGCAACATAATGTAGTGTAGCAATAAGATTGTATAATAATATAACAGTATATGTAATAATGGGGGTGGGGGGGGGGGGGTGGGGGGAGGGCTGCCGAGGCGTGGTTTCTTTCTTTAAAGGGCAGGGAGATTGTAAGAATGTGTGGAGTGAGGCATGTGGGTACCTCCAGGATCACTGTTTGTGTCTTGTTTGCGCTTCCTCTTCTTAGTTCGGTTGGTATTTGCGCGGGAAGACCAGTCAGGGTACAGCTGCATGTGCAACTGTCTCTCCCGTCGCGCCAACTCATAATACTTGGCTTGTTCCTCTCGCCCTAGCGCGTGCCACTACCGAGAGAGAACCAAACACTTTTTGTAATTGTGCATGAACCGTGGGCTAAACAATATTTTAATCAAGAAGAAAAAAAAGAGATACACTAATTCTACTGCCGCCACCCTAATCGCATCTTTCTTTTTGTTAATGTTTTTTTTTGTTTTGTTTCTACATCTGTTGCCTTGACTCAGAGCCTAGACCGCTGTCTTGTATCGTTACTCTGTATCTTTTGTTTTCTATCTAAGAATCGTTTTTCTCGTTCTTTTTCCTTTCATCTATTATCGTTCGACGCATCACTGCCGGTATAGCATATATTTCAGTAACACTGGGGTCCCTACTTTCCGTTTAAAGTGCTAGAAGAACAGCCTAGATTCTCCCCTCCCCCTCGGTTGCACCGCTATTCGTCGTATCGCCGGTTTATTAATAACTTAGAGCATACAGGGTGTCTGATAGAGGACGGTCTCGAGAGTGCCGGGTAAACCGGTGGATTGAAATTTTTTGTCGGAGGCACACGTGCGCATCCAGCAGAACGAGGTTTCTCAGCATGTGTATACACTGAAAAAAATATATCGTTTAGGTTTTCTATGTCTAGAGATATATTTGGCACATTTAGATGAAAATCAAACGTAGACATAAAACAACCCATTCTTCGTAATGTATCGTCGATTCTTTTCCTCTTTACTTCAGAGCCGTTGAAAAAACTTAACAAAAAGACCACCGAACTTGATCAAAATCGCGAGGACATTTTTTTTTCAGTGTATCCTTGTCTGCCGTGGCATTCGTTAGCGCTTATTCTCGCGACGAAAATAAAAGAGGACTGTGCGACGAAATGCGTATCTTAGCCAACGAACGTGGTAATTCGTTGTACGCGGGAGGGATGTTAAAGAGGACGGAAGGACATTTGAAGGGACGCGGGCGTCTTGGCACATCTAGCGCGAACTATCCCAAGACGGTGGTGCCACCCTCTTCGATATTCTTTTCTAGAGGTATGCCAGGAAAGCGCGCTGGTCTCATTCGCAAAAGATGCGAGGCCGCCCTGGCTCTACCAGACATCCCGTACCCTAAGGTTTTTCGTCTTCACTCTCGCTCTCGTAATCGTATTAATCGGTACATTTTCTTTTTTTCTCCACGAACGGATACCGCTTTAGGGAGTTTGGCCAGATAAAAAAAAAGATTGCGTGTCGCATGCTGCGAGAGTCCGTTTTTTCTCTGCTTGCGCCGCATTCCACAATCCCCACAGACAATCCAATCCAATTCAGTCGAAAAAAACGGAAACAATATAGATATATGCGTATGTAGGATATACGTACATATACATATACATATATTCAAGAGCTGTCGTTAATAGTCCGCACGTCAAAGAGTGAATGCCAGAAAAAAAAATATATAAATGACAAAAAACCAAAAAAGAAACGCACAGAGACTTTGATCGTTTCAATCAACCAGTAGGTACTATTAATTATTATAATGAATTATTAAGGGCCTGCTGTTCTAGCACTGGAAAGTGGTACCTCCGGTGGGATCTGCGGAGCGCTCTTTCTTCCTCTTCTTCTTCTTGCTGCCGTATCCGTAGTTATCCCTGGCACTCCAGCCGGGATATCGTTGCTGATGCAGATGGCGCTCCTGCCTGGCCGCCTCATAATACCGCGCCTGCTCCTCCCGGCTTAGCGAGTGCCACTGCGTGTCATACCCCCAAAATTCAGATTCACAGATTCACAGTCTCACAGTATTATCCGTGCACCGTGTCCCTTCCACGTTTTCTTTTTTTTCCGTTACTTATTTACCCTTATTCAAAGTGGACAACACCGAAGCGTTCGTCGTTCATCCCACCCTTGCTCCGACATCGCGCGAACCCAACCCCGGATAATTCGTTACCCGTCGACATTTCCTTAGATCCCACCTACGATGCTCTCTATATTCGCATTGAGATACTAGCAGGTACTGGTTAGTATTTTTTTTCGACTGATCAGCGGATCAACGAAAGCGTTAAAACGCATGCAGTATACATCGAGATCCGTCGAGACTCTTGTGAGGTTGGTAGGGGTGTGGGGGGGTGCCTTTACGGATGAAGTCTCGATCGCCAAGTCAACATTTTGCTTCATTCTGAACGGTACACACACCGGGACGAGAAAGCTACGACTCACGTTTTGAGTGATCGGAGATAGAGAGTAACATCTTACCGCCTGTTGTATTTCATATCGAACAACATAGTAGGAGGATAATCTGGACTCTAATATTCAATACGCATCGTATTATCGATGATGGTGGATATCTACGACACTTCCGTTATTACTTTGGAAAACGATTAAGGTAGCGACAGTGATTTTTTTTTTGCATGGAACAGAAGAAAATCTTGACTTTGGCACGTATCTGTTACTTTTACATCAGGGTCGCAGTGTATTTGATTTACGCTGACATTTATCTCTTAACGTAACGTAAGATGTGCGTAGCAAGACAATAATGGCAAAAAACGATCAAAGTAAACGTACTAATATATCCAAGACATAATTAGCATAAAACTATTATATCGCATCCGCCTATTACTATTAAAACCCTGATGTAAGAGTTTCCGGAAGAAAAGTTAAAAATTATCAGTAGACAAGAATTACTCACTCGTCTTCCCAATATTTGGTTGATCGCAGCACTCTCTTTTAAGGTACACTCTGCCACGACCTTTGCCCTCATCTCCTTCATGTACAGCATAAATGCATTCAAAGGCTTTTTTATATGGGGTTTCTTTTTATCTGTCAAACATCATCGACGAGTATGAGAGGTCGTTCTCTATAGCGAAAATCAACGGTAAACTAATCGCGTAGCGTAGTCCACCGTAAACGAGGCTTACCTTGACTATTCTGTTGCCCTGTATCCTGAGCTTTTGTGTTGTCCGAAGGTAACGACGTAGAGTTTTTTTGTTCTACCGTAGACCTGCGAAGAAACATATTCTCGTGATTATCAATGCTTGCCGGAAGGCTGCACGCGATTCATCCTTCATGAATTTTTCAAAGTTTTATACCGTTTAAAATAGGTTTGCTTCGTATCGTGATTCAGGGGCTCGGGTTTGGAGCAGGGCAATGGATAAACAGGCGTGGAATTTTGGGAATTACAGAGTTGCTCCGTCAGATTTGAGGTGGGACCGTCGAAGTAAGGCTGAGGAAGAGTCAGGGGATTTCTGAGGAAGTTCTGCGGCACCGGCCAGTTCATTTGTTGCCACATGCGATGTCGCGCCTCAACCATGGCAAGCAGCTGCATGAAGTTGTGTTGACCGCCGTACGGTGGTGGCGTTACGCTCCTCGGCACGGTCATGTTTGACATTTGCATCAGACTGCTCATGTAGAGTGCCGTCAGGATCTTATGATCGGCGGTTGGTAAACCGGATTCGCTAGCTTTAACGGCATCCTGGAGTATCGTCATGTTATCCTCTATCTTCGACTCGGTCTTCTCCTCGTCGATCCTGTTTATCGACGTCACGATGTTCTCCTCGATCACGGTAGGGCCGCTCTCAGTGTCGTCCTTTTTTATCACCAAGTTTAATGGTTCCAGACACTCGGGCTCCATCGCCACGTGATCTGCTCTACACTCGTGGGTCTCTTTATACCCACCGAAGTGATTCAGAACGATCCATGGAGACAGATCGTAGCGTTAATTGTCTCTAACAGGAATTCAACGTAAGCACGGATGCCGCTTATCAATTCTGTCGCGATTAATGGAACGGTCGTGCACTATGATCGGCCCAGCCTCTCCAACCTCATGATGCGAATGGTGTATCTCACTTTTATTGTGACTACTGTGAACGACTCTCGACAATATTCCATTCGAGCGGGTCAGTTTACATCGTTCGTTAACATCCTCGTGCTCGTGGCCCACCATACTGCACATACAATAATCCCCATGAAGCAAGCCTTCGTTGTAAACAGAACGTATGCGCGCACAACATTTACACTCTCGTCACCATCCTCCGTGCAGCGGTCACGTATCGCCGAGAGTATCCAAAACACTCTTCACGCCACGTTCCGTCCACATCAACGTCGCGAATCGTCGTCCTCGTCGATCTTAATGGCTCCATAACACCCATAGATGACATTCAACGTTCATTGCTCGTTGTTGTAAAAATCGCGAGTTTGCATCCCTCGAAACGATCGCAGGATAAAATGTCACCGTGTTCCTTGTCGCGATTCTTCTCTACTCCATCCCTAATCCTCTTTCCATATCTCTCCCACGTTTCCATCCAACCGAAAAAAATCCGTTTCGGCGCTTACTTCCTTGGCACTCCGTTTATCTTACCCAACGATTCCTCCTCTCCTCTGCTTTTTATCTCCTCGATGCGCGGCGTCACATCACCGGACGAGACCCCGAGTCGGTTTTCCATCCGGGTCTTGTATTCTCTCCCTTTCACCACATTCACCGAAAACGCGTCGTTCCCGGTGGTCGCGTCGTCGGTGGAATCACCGAGCGGTGTTACGACGATTGATTATCCGCGAGTGCGGAAGGGGCGGCGGGGGAGGAGGGTTGCACCGTGGGGCCATCATCGCGATTCATGGCTCCGCAGCAACGACACCCTACCATCCACCGATGTATAATTCGCGCGTGGGGGGTGAAGATTGCATTCTCTCCGCTTTCCCTGCGTGATGCCTCTTCCTTCTTTTTTTTTTTTGGCGGGTCGTGTGGCGCTACCATCGGTCGCACTGGCTAGGGGCTGCTCTCGTCACCACTCGCGACATCGCAACCTCGTCGGAAGGGTCGTATCTCGAATCAGCTGCTCGCCGCCGGTTCCCTTTCTATCGCCTTGAATCACTCTGCGCGCCGGTGGATCGTTACTCGAGGGGGAAAACTACGATCGTGGAATCGCGGCGGAGCTTTAAAACGCTAGAGCAGCGGTGGTACCTTATAAACTTTGTATTTTACGCGCGAGATAACCCCCCGCCCCCCTGGGGCGAAAGTAGGTCTATACGGATCTCGTATCGACGATAAACCGAGATACTGTCCGCGCGAACGAATGCGCGAGAATCTTCTTTGTTGCGATTTTACCGTACTCTCTATGCTCCCGTCATTGGCCTCGTGAAGTATGCACCGCCAAAACACGTGGTTCGAGTAAAGAACGAAAAAAAGAGGATCGTCAGGACGGAATATCCTGACGTCTACCGACGATTCTACTGTCGGCGCGTTACGCGTCTACCGCGTTCCGGCTCATGCCGCTGGCTGGCTGCACGTGAAAATTTTGTCGATATTCCCAGAGTCATTGCACCACCGCGAACCTCGTGGTCCTTCAACGCGGGTTCTCGAGGCAGCTGATCTCTTCCATGGTAGATTTACACGCGTGGCCACGAATTATAATATCGCGTGGGCTGCGCGACCATGCGGTTTTGTATACACTGGTCGGGGCAAGCGATCGCCCGGGTACTAATGCAAATTAGAAATCTGTTTAAGAGGGTAATGATCAATACATAACCGGCGGCGGCGTCGGCGTCGGCGGCGGTGGCGGTGGCGGCGTCGGTGTCGGCAGGCGCAGACGCCGTGCGAAGAGAGTCATTCAATAAGTGTTATACGTCCCTCGCCGACGAAGGGGAAACGACTGCACGAGGGGGGGTTGAAGCAGCGCTACGGGATGTGCTACCCCCTATGGTCGTTGCTGAAACTATCCTTTAACTCCAATTGGACGAAGCTTCCTTATCAACGGACGAAATGCGAAGGCAAAGTACTGTGCTCGCCCTTCGCGGTACGCTCGCAAGGTTTCCCTTTATCGATGGTTGGCCGTTTTTTCTTCACTTTCGGTAATTCCCGCAACGTATCCACTGTCAATATACGTGTATTATCGTGATCGCGTGATAACTGTTTATAGCGTAACTTCGTAGAATTCTCCGATACTTTCGTTCGTTTATCCTTTTTAAAATAATTTTCTATCACTTTCAGGAATAACGGCTGCTGGATTCGTGATCGTGTGTCGGTTACGCGTTGACAGGAACCACGCATATCGATGGGAAACGAAATTTTCTTCCGTATCAGCAGTCACATTTCTCGTGACTCACGGTTTTTCTTTTTTTTTTTTTTTGTTTTACCGAGCAAACGGTAGTTTTTCCTTTCGCCCGGTCGGACTAAACGCCTCCAATATATCCGTACACCAAATAAATTATCGACTCGTCACTGCGTCCCTTTGCTGGTCAGTAGATTTCATTTTGTCCAGTCAAGCCGAAGGATTTGTTATCCGTATACGAAGAATCGATCAAAATATAGTTAGGTGGAACTTCGTTTTCGGACTTTGTTGCAGACGAATGAAAACTAGATTGCACGCACGCCATTGTATTATTATCTCGTGGCATTCGTCGTACCGTAACGATACGTATTATCGCTGACTAGCAATGACGATGCATTCTTTTTTTACGGTTACACATTCACCAAACGCTTACCAGTCGTGGCAATAATTCGATAGAATTTTCAGTAACACCAAACCCGAGATCGCGCGCGTTCAGTTCCCATCGAGCGATTACGAGTTTAATTGTCGCACGATTTTCCCCACAGCGTTGCAAACGAAGCGTCTTTCCGTCGATAATGGTCGACCAATCTCCGCGTTTCACTGACGATCTTTACAGGGAATGAAATCATGGAACATCTGTCGGGAGGAGAGAGAACAGCGAGGAAGAGACAAGAGGGATTATTGGGGTGAAGTGAGTTCCGTCGGTGATCGGTTTCCTGAAAATATTCCAGGTGTCGCCCCTCTGACGGTTAAAACCAACCTGTGATTGTGATCCAAGGTGGAATGATCCGTTTTTGGCGCCGAGGATACCAATGCGTGGGACGCTAACGCGTGTGCGTGCGGACTAAGTCCGGGGTGCGGAGGCATGAGACCCGTCGGCGAAAACCGGTAGAGATCACTGTAAAAATTGCGTGCTATGTAGATGATAATGTTAAATACGCGCATGCATATCCGAGAAAGGTTAACGCTAAACAGCATTCGGGAGTTCTCGATTAATTATCGGACACCCTTCGATATTTTCTGCAATTAGATTTTTGTTTATTCATTTACTTAAAAAGATCTTATTCGGGAGTTCTCGATTAATTATCGGACACCTCAATATTGTCTGTAACTAGATTGTTGTTTTTTTTGTTTACTTTAAAAAATCTTTTTACTCGACATATAAGCTACGAATAATCTTTCTTAAATATTTTCTCGCAAGAAATCCAACCAGGTTCTTAAGAAGACGATTAATATACGAATCAAAAGCAGATTGTGCAAAGCTGAGGAAACTTGGACAAATCTGATTTCAATGGCCTACTAACCTTGGTAAACTAGAACTTGTGATGGGTAAACTCGTGGGATACGGACTTCGGAAACCCGCGCTTGCCGGGGAAATGGGGTACATGCTTGGTGTATGCCTGAAATAAATCACTTCTTTTATATCCACAGTACATAACAAAAAACATGGTACAAAACGACCATGTACAAAACAAAAAGGGGAAATAAAGTGATTAGAAAACTTCGCCTATTCGTTTGCTATTTTTCCCTTTTCATCGCGTTACCATTCGCGTTCGATATAAAAGCTTGAATGCAGCGACACCCAAAGCGAGATTCATGGATAAATCTGACGTTAAATCTTTCTATAATTGTCCTTTCACTTTGTAACGAATCAGATAATTTCGAATTCGTCAGGTCGACGTATTATTTGTTTTTGCCAAACTTCGCTCTCTCGACGAGTAGTAGACCAGGGTTCTCCGAAAGAGCTTTCGATAAATCCATGATAGCAAAAAAGCTTTGGGAACCGCTGCTTTAAAAGTATGCTCCCAGTCAATGTGCCTCATCCATCAAGGTATGTTTCCTAGTCGTTGAAATAGCAGAGATGATTAAAAACGGAAAAAAATCACCATATCATCATTTTTCCCTTTCACCGCCACCTCTTTCCTCATCTCCATTTGAAGCGAAAGCTTCGTAACTACGTTTGCCATCAGCGCGCGCGGCCCACGCGTCAGGGTATTTTTTTTTCTTTTTTTTTTTGTTCCTACGCGTTGCGAATTTTCACGGAGAGCACGGTTGGCACGGTCTAATTGGAAAGAAATAGAGTCGCGGTACTTCTTTTAACGTCGAAGAAGCTAAGATAATTAAAAATGGTAGGAGATGATTTCATCGTCATTCTCCCTCTTCGCCGTCATTCTTTTTCCTCATTTCCATGTCAAACGAATACTTGATATGGCCACGCGCGCGGTCAATACGGTGCGCGCGTCGAAATTACTTTCTTTCTTTCTTTCTTTTTTTTCTACGCGTCGAAGGAGTCGTAGGAAAACGCGACGGTCCCTCCTTAATTGAGAAGAACGGGCCTAATCATCCGTGGAAAATCTCAATTTAGGGTGGTTCGGGCAGAAAGCAAATAACAAGGAGAGAATCGGGGCTCCAAGTGAGCCGCAGCGGGGAGGAGGAGGGGTTTAGCTGATCGCTATGTGGTCCGTGACTATGGAACTTGTTGGGCAACGATCGGTGGTAGTGGTGGTGGTGGTGGTATCGCCGGTGATGGTGGTGGTGGCTATATTCGATCTAATAGACCGGAACTGAGAGGATGACCGGCTGACCAAATGGAGATACACTTGGACGTCGAGATTTTCTTGAAAAAAACGAGACCTGAATGCGAATTCAACCGGGGTAAAACGGGGCCCGCCGTGGCTCGTGGCTGTTATTCTCCCGATTACTCGGTTTCGCCATCGAACCGGTTTCAATAGCGTATGCCGGATAAGCGCACTATTTGCTCGGGAAGAGGTTGGAAGATCGGCCGACTGAAAGGATTCGGGCCGAAAGAAGGATTAAGAGTAAATAAAAATCACGTTTATCCTGTTCGAGTGTCGTGCTCTCCGCGTAAGCTCGAGTTGAATCGTTAGTACGAAAGGCAGAATTAACGACCGGGGGGCTCTTCTTGAGCGCGGAAAATCGGACGTTTTTCATGTAAATCCAGCCACTTTGCATCGGAAGCGGATTATAACCGGGACTTTATCGCGATAAAAATGTATTGACATAAAGCTATTCAGTCTGTGACGTTGAGCCCTTCCAGTTTAATATTCATTTCGTTTTACTGCGGAAGGAAATTCGAGATATTTCATTTGCGTAATCTCTATTTACATTAGTACTTTCCGACATATAAATCACGGGTAATTTTACTAATCTGTAAAATAAAAATTGTCGTTTTCAATATTAAACGGAAGGTCGCCCAAAGGGATTCTAGGATGACGAAAATAGTATTAAAAACCGTCCACGTTGACGATTAAAGTACGCGTCGCTGGTTGATTCGTCTCTCCGAACTATTAACCGAAAGTTAACCGGTTCATTCGTTCACGTACAAAGGCACGCGCGACACCTCGACGAATGAATTTACGTTCAAGTCGGGGCACACGTGTTATTATCCATTAACCCGTCGGTTTTTTTGCGGAATGATATCTATCAACTTAGAACGCATATCAACTTACCAAGAAGCGGCGACTTGCGACATCTCTGGGCTAAGCATGGGGTACGGATATTGACCCGTGGAAAAGGGATACATCGGTGCTCGCGTCAGACCTGGAACAAGAATAAGATGCTAATTACATTTCAATCGTTCGACCAGTATGCACAAATAAGTATATTCAAGTTTACGCGTCAATGTCTATTCGATAATGTTAAAACTTCCATAATCTTTCATTTACCACCTATTACTCTTTACAACTATTCGTTGACCAAACTCGAGTATACCACTCGTGTAGTAACGTAGTAATAGTTATGACGATTCGGCATAAACGGAAAGGCACCCGCTAATGAGCAACCCCGGGATTACGGTGTTTCGAAATCACGAGGTAACGTTGCGCGCAACAAAGTTGGCAGAGGAAACAAACCGCAATTTACCTAGAACACTTTTTGATCCGTACAGTTCATTTGGCGTAACGCGCTCGGACCCACCCCCGCGCGCCCGGATGCGTATTAACGGGATACAGAATAAACATTATTACGCTCGGAGATCAAAGAAGAGCGTACCCCGATTGGAGGAAAGGAGGACTATGTATTTAATATCGCGCCAGTTTGCACTACAAACACAAACTGGGATGATCCGACAAGCGGGCATTGATCAGTGGCCGCACCCCTCTCTAACTACCCACCCGACACCCGAGCAGAATGTACATAACCGTTTCGACACACCGTTCGGTAACGATTGTTGAAAACATTTATCGTCGTTACACTCGTAATTCGAGCGGTACGCAGTTTTCGGTCGGAAACCGCGATTCTGTATTTGACTACACCGGACAATCCGCATCGTTAGCTGTGATGATAACGGCGAGACAACAAATACTCCCCCCCCCCTCCCCTCCACCGATGATATAAATAAAATTTCGCCTCTTCGTTCGTTGACCGGGGCGAAATACCAAATTATGTTTGCTTCGAGTCGGGTTTTGGCCAACAACAAAAAAAAGAGGGGAAAAAAACCCCCCGAAATCCCTCGTTACATAACGTATTTACACTGTCCATCGAGACCAGTATCATTATTTTAAACCGTTATCCCACCTACAGTCGATTTTCTCCCCGATCCAAATATCCAACGATGGTTCCACGAGGGACGGATATATCGCGAGCTAAATTACGAAAAAGGGGGATATATAAATACGTACATGCACATAGCTATTACATTGGTATCTAATATAACTGGTACGTGCTACGGAACCGGTTGTGGCTCCAAGAGCCCCGGAATCGTCGGGTGCGGGTATAAGTGGGGTGCCTTTGGCGAAGCGAAGTGTAATTGGCTTCATAAGGGTCGACGAGAAGCGCCCGGAGTATCGGCAAGCCTGAAACCGCTTGACGAGGCCAATACTTCTCTCTCCCTCCCCCCCCCCCCCCTCCTCCTCCTCCTCCTCCCCCCACCCCCACCATTCCACCTCTCTCTCTCTCTCCCGCTTCTCTTCCTCCCTTGCCATTCCTTTTTGCGTTTCGCGGATGAATATGTCCCGAAGGCGTGTTTCAGTACCGGGGGGACACAGACCACCCTTTGCGTCCCTTCGGTCCATGGCCGTGAAATCGGTCAACGCGTGGTTTTCCACGATATGGCCACTCCGGGAGCACAGGATAACGACCGTCTATCGTCGTAAAGAGATTTAAAAATTTGGCTTCTCGGTTGCACTCGCACGACGATGTCGCAAACACATTTAGCGAGACGGTCACGGGTTATCGTTAGCGCGAATCTCTGAGAGAATTTTGTCCCATGTTTGGAATACGTTTTAACGGGCTCTAAGCGCTCCTGAAATCTTTTGTCTCCGGGAACGTCACCTTCTCTGAGACGTGGTAAACTTTACAGGAATCTCATGTTTAAGATTACAATAATCGTGGCTATTTATTTTACGCGTCGGACCACTTGCCCACCCTCCCAAGGTTCCTCTACGCGGCGAAAACGTGAATCGTTTGAACCACGACTAACGACTTCCATTCTTGAAGCGGTTCGTACCGACGTGGCGTTACTAAATTATCCGTTCGAGGACGGAATCTTGAATCACGTATGTCGAACGAGAGTCATTATCGTTCGCGAGAGATCGCGACGCGTTATCTTTCACGCGTGTATCGGCGAACCAAAGGATCGTGGCGCGGAAGAAGAGACGAGAACAGATATTGGAATATTTCCCTTCGGTAGACAGGATACGTGAGACGACGATAGGGGGTGGGGGGGGGGGGGGGGTGGTAGGCAGTTCGGGGAAACGTTCGTAAGGGTCGTTATCCGTCCAATACCCTCTCCGCGGATAAGGTAAGGGATGAGAATTAGAAGCACGATTTGTGGAAAAGCGAATAGGAGGAGGTGGGGGGGGGGGGTGATATAAGGGAACAAGACCGAAAGGGGTGGAAGGTAGGAAGGATGGCGAAGGTGGATTGGAAGGGGTGGCCTCGTAATATCCTGGCGAGTCCGCGGGCTCCGTCATGTGTGCTTAATCACTTTCCAGTCGACTCGGCAGTCTGCAACCCCATTATCGGGGTCTCACCACCCGGAAAATTACTCTTTTATTCTCGAACAACTCGAACTCCCGGTGTTCCGTGTACCGCGGGTATTCTGTCTTTCCCTTCCCGCTTTTCCTACTCTCTCGTACTTCGGCTCTCATCCATTCGCGTTTTTTTTTCTTCCTTTCTCCGTTCGACTACGATGGTTTCGAATTTTTTTTTTTTCGATGGATCCCACCGACTTTCTGCGTTTACGTCGTCTATTTCCCTCTATTAGAGGCTATCGTTAACATTTATTCGTCCGTGGAAACGTTCGAGGAGAAGAATCCTACGTGCTCCGATACATCGGGGATGCGTCAAAGGAAAGAAAAGTCGTACGCCGAAAGGGATGTTCGACGGCGAACGTGCCATTAGAAATATTTGATGTTCCGAGGTTCTGCTGGACGGATCATTGTATTTTAACGTCATCATATTATTAATATGTTCGGCACCTTATATTTTCAATATGAATTTAGTCAAATTTGCGACGGGATTTTGACGATATACGTATACACGTATCATAAATTGTGCAACATTTGTATTAATGCTAAACACAAAACTACTTGTTAAGAAAAAACCACGAAACTTGCATTGGCTTAAATCTAGATCATGCACATCTATGGATCTTCGGATCTCCATACTTTTTTTTTACTCTATCAAGTGTATTTCGGATCGCTGATCGCAAAAGTTGGCGTTTGGTTTTAGTTCCGGAGATATAAGCACTCGAAGTATGGAAAATGACAGGTCAGAGCCCACTGCCTATTCTTCTCGTTGATATAGTTGCGCGCGCATCGCTACGTACGCACATTGTTTAACCTCTTGCTTGCTTTATAAATAATTTCCACACTGACATAAATTATTCCGTACGTAATCACAAGTGTCTGCTTGCTTTAGAAAAAATGTCCACAGTAGCATAATTTATTTCGTAAGCAATCGTAGGTGTTTAGTTTGGAGATGTGCATGATCTACATTTCTTCCCTCGCATTCCTCGTTAATCCGCATAATAAATAGAATAAACCATAATTATAAAGCGAGTAACTCACGAATGCACTGGCACCAATCGACGAAGTAACCAATCATTAGAAGGCCTTTAACACTACACATATCACGACGCGACACTACGACACTCTCAATCGCGCGAAACTACCTGGAAGAATAACCTACGGCGGGAATGTCGGTAACCGTGAACTGTGCTCTCGAGTAGCACTCGGGACCTGCTTACGAGGAGGATACGTTCAAGTGGTATTTTAACACTTGAAACAGATAAAGGTGTATTTACGGTGGTGCCAAGACGATGGGTCGAAAGAAGCTCGACAAAGATGTCAAAGTGACCGCAATGTCACTCCGTAGGGACAGAAAAACTGGAGAACCTACTCATAAAGGATTACGTGCTCGAAGGATCGCAGCTGCTGGGCGAGAGAGGGTGAGCGGCGGTTTCTCGACGACGATGATGACGTGGGTCACAAGTGCGAGCTATACAAGCTGTAAAGTGTTATAGCATTCATTGAGGTTCGGGTTAACGATTATTCCTCTTTGCCGAACGTCTATTATTTTTATCGGTAGACTCGTTCCGACGTATCAATTCGAAACCCTTGCATCTTTCAGCGTAGTTTAAAGCATCGTTTCATTGTCACTTTTGATTAATATTAAATTCGTGCGTTAGAGATAATCTATAAAAACTAAAACGATTTCGATCTCAATTCTTAGGATTAGTTAAAGAGTCATGATGGAAAGGACAGGGGAAACGCGGAGAGGGGAAAAAAGGAAACTGAAAGATCGGTAAAAAGGAAGAAAGACTCATAAGCGTTGAAGAAAAAAGAAGAAATTACGGGTGGGGATGGGGGGTGGGGAGGGTGAGAGAGAAGAGAAAAATTAAGCGGATCAATGGCGGAGCCCCGGCGAACCGAAACTCCGGGACCGGCAGCTCTCTTCCTCACCCAGCCTTTCTCCATCTCCCTCCCTTTCACGCTCCATCTCTTTTCGACCCTCCGCCGGCGTAGGTCCCTCTCTCTCTCTCTCTCTCTCTCTCTCTCTCGTCTGTTCCACCGTGGAATTCTGAAATAAACACGCGGCGGAGATCGAAAAGTGGAGCTAATTAGAAATATATTCGTGGAAGCGAGAGACCAACGCGCGAATGGGGTGGCGATGTAGACGCGGGGGATAGAACCGCGGTGAAGAGAGACAAGGATGCGGAGAGACGTACAGCGGAAGAGGAGAGAGGAAGATAGAACGGGGAAGAGGAAAAGAGGGAGGGGGGGGGGGGGGAGAGAGAGAGAGAGAGAGAGAGAGAGAGAGAGAGAGAGAGAAGCGTAGGAACAAGGAAGAGGAAAACGAGAGGGGAGGGTGGGTGGAGGAGGAGGAGAGTGAGCGAGAGGAAGGGAAGTCAGAGGTGGCGGTACTCGACCGGGTGCTACGTAGCAGGGGAGAACGGGTGAGTGGGTGGGCGGCTGAACAGGGGCGAAGAGAGAAAGAGAGAGAGAACACTGTCGTACCGAAGCGCGGGAAAGGGAAAGGAGGGAAAGGTGGAAGGGTGAACCCGAGCAGCGCTCGTCGGAGGTCCGGAGGAGGAAAGGGGAAGACGAAATGCTCGCTCGTTTGCAAGACAAAGAACCCGAGCCGCCGTACGAACTTGTAGTCGTGCATAAACGCTATCAACCCCATCTACATATTCCAGGGGACTCTGAGGGGACGAAGGAAGAAGGAGGGAGAGAGAGCGGGTGTTCTCGGGGGATAGAGGAGGAAAGGAGAAAGATAGCGCTCGCAGACACGTTTCGGTCCGCCCCGGAGTGTCCCTTCTGTGTTGGTGAAACGATACTGGAAGCCCTCGCGAAACGTAGCCTTGACGATTTACGGTTGAAATTAGAATCGTACTCTTTTGAGGATTTTATTGTGAGGATCTCGAGGGGTCGAGAAAATGTATTCGGGTTAATGGAGCGTAATTAGAGTTATTTACGGTGAAGAGATCGTCTACTTTAAGTGCCCTACGCGGTTGCCCGCGTACAAGTAAGTTACTCGAGTTAGAGTATTATACTTTTCGAGGAGACGGAGAAGCAGGCGAAACGTTGAGAGATACGAATATGCATTTTCACGTTGGACCGTTAAAGAAAAAGAATTTTTTTTTTTGCCACTATGTTTTGCAAGATCTTCGCTGTCACCGAAAACTGAACAAATTTTTAATATTTATCTCCTTCGATTTATATCAGATACCCCTTTGGCATCTACGAAAGTCGTTGGAGTATCGCGCATCGGTCATCGAATGTTAACGTAGACCGGCGGCTGTAGGCCTCGATAGCGAAAGGGACGGTAGGGGAGGCGGTCTTGGGGGCGGGTGCAACGAGGGGTAGGAAGGAGAGAAGCTGTAGAAATAGAGAGGCGGGTTGAAATCCCCTTGACCCGGCGCCAGAGGGAGGCTGCATGTCTGACTGATTAGCCTAATGGTGAGTCCTCCTCTTATTCTCCTACTTGACGCCAGTTCGCGAGCCTCTCTTCTCTCTCTTATCCCACCGCTATACCCAAGCGCCACCCCCCCCCCCTCACCACCCCCATCATCCCTCTATCCTCTCTGGGGACGCTTCGCCCTCTCTACATCCCGGTTTCGAGCCGCGCGGCATCGGCGGACCCTTAACTCGATAAGAAATATTCCTTCAATTAGGATCCCGTAGGAATATCACTGTTTGCACGACTACCGACAACGGTGGGGGGGACATATTTTAACTTGCCTCGAGAGTACCGATCGTGGGTACGGTTTGACGATGACACCGTTATCATTGTAAATCTTAGGGGTAATGAAATGACATCGACGTCGTCGAGACGTTATACTCTCCCGTACGAAACGTGATAACCCGACGCAGTTTTCGTTATACGGGGGATATTACGCTACAAATTATGATATATCGCGTGCCGGGACTCAATATCGTTGGTGAATATAATCGTCGGTATTGTAATTCCCGAAGTAGGGGGTTCGCGCGCGAGTGGTTTGTATTTGACGAAGTCTAGCCGCAGATAAAATGTGTTTATATTGTCCGCGTACGATGGGGATGTTAATATTTGCGAGGATCGATACAATGAAATGATAGGCAAAGAGTTGCGCCGGTGCAGGCCAGTGTTACTCTACGATATGGATGGGAAGTATTCCATCAATTACAATTCGAGAGGGTTGTCAATATTTGCACCGACACTAGCGGGTTAACTTCGCGAAAGAATTATTGATTTAGCGCGGTACCGGCTACAATATTATACGCGCTGCGTAGAAAGTATTAAAGCAATATATCTCTCCGAGGGTTATTACGATAAGGATATTGATTTGAATTAATTGTTTCCTGTTCAACGACCGTTGTGATTAGTAAGATATACCGAATAGCTTGGAATTTGTTTTACTCGTATCGCGTGACGCGGACAGAACAAACCGCTCGTATATCTCGCGTCAAATATTTATATCGTGCTGTCCACTGATTTGAAATTAAAGTGGATCCCGATGTCTACCCAATATTACGCTCGTCAACGAAGTAATCAAAGCTTAACTTAATTTCGCACAGGAAACTTAAGAGCAACCTCCACCTCAGCTACCACCACCATTCGTTGAGCCCAAGCGCAACATCGTTATCAAATTTTTATTTCCAATAAAGATTCCAAATCGCTATTTCCTCAACCAACGTTTCACAATTAATTCCAACAATACTTCTATCCCGAAATAGACATGCCCATCCGGTACAACCATCAGAGAAATCAGCACGCATCGTCCTAATTTAATCGTAAACGGCACAATTAATCGTCAATACTCATCGTCAGACCCGTCACAATTCAAACCAATATCGTTTCAATCGCTGTAAACAAAGATCCTTCGTCTATCGAAAATCGCTCAACGGACAAGGCACGTCTTTCGAGGATTCGAATTATTGTTCCTTTTTGCGCGGCTCAACGGCGAGGGAGGACCTGCGGGATTAGTAGGATCATCGGGATCGAAATCGGGAACGGATGCCAATAATCCTGGCACAGTTTTTCGTGGTGAACCGTGGGGGAGGAGCTGACCTGTGGAGGCTGCTGCAGCAAGAAGACGTTTCCAATGTGCGGGATGTGTGGGTGGTTGTCCAGGGTTGCCTGATGGCCAGTACTCACCGGCCGCTGCGGCCGCTTTGCCCGCGTCCAACGCCCCATACGGTGGTATTCCCATATGGGCGGGCGGTGGTTGAGTAAGGTGGTCCCCGTTAGGGCAAAAGAAGGGCAAACCACTCGGATGTGTCCCCGCCAGGCCCATCTTACTCGCCTGCAAATTAAACGAAAAACGTGGTTAAACATCGATTTGATTTTGCGTCCGCAAACAATTTATACCGAGATCGTGTAGCCTTCGCGCGCGGATCACGATAAACTACGATAATCGTAAAGATCGTTAATAAATAGATCGAATACGCAATTTTGACTTTCGAAAATGCGCATACGTTGAAGAGTGTTCGTTTACAGAGACTATTATGTTAATGCGACGACCTGGAAATAGCGAGTAAGTTTTAGCGCTGATTATGTCACGCATTATCATCTTTTTATTCTTATCGGGGGCGAAGTATTATTTTTGTTAACTCATTCTGGATGATACGCAAGGTAAGGGCAAGGAGAATTAACAGTCTAAAGCTCTCAAAAGAAATATGATACACAATTCAGTAAACCCCGAAAGGGGAGCGCTTATCGAGGACGAGCTCGAGCATTAATTTGCAAAGACGGCGGCAGCGTTGCGCTCCTCGAACGTTCGAGGGGTTCGTTCGGCTTTTCCGTCCGCCGGGGCTCGACGTATCGCCGAATTCAAGTGGCTCTTCAAAGTTCGTGCGACCCATCGTCGCTTTCCTTTTCTTTCCATCGTTCCTTCTCCCTTTTGTTAAGTGACAATCGATGGAATTAGCTCAATCTGCCCCGCGGGAGCTTACAAGGTCGGGGAGGGGGAGGGGGGTGCGGTACACCTGCTCTTCCACTGTTTTTCGCATCGTAGGTTACGGTAGACAGCGTCGAAGTGGTGATGGTGGTGGTGGTTCTCTTATCAGTCGGTGCTTACCATGAGTGCAGCGGTATCGCGCATCGATCTGACGGCGAGTAGGAGTCCTGGATCGAGGGGTTCCCTCTCCATCCAAGTCAGCACCCTCGACAGCAGACCGACAGTCTCTTCCGCTGTAGGCTCGTCCTCCCGATCGTCTTGCTGCTCCTCCTCGCCGTTGTAATCGGCCCACTTCTCGTCCGCCTCGATCTTCACCCGACAATACTCCTCCTCCAGTTCCTTCTTCCTGACCCGCCGAGCCAGTTCGCTTTCCTCGTCGACGATCCACTTACCGAGCTCCTCGTCGGTGACCTCTAAACCCACTTCCCTCGCAAGGTTCTGAAGTTCGACCAGTAGCATCCTATCCTCCTCCTGATCGACCGACGCGTGAATACGCGACGACAGAGCCGCGTTAACGCCGCCGGCACAACCGCCACCGGTCGACGCTTCCTCGCGATCCCGCGGTAGGATCCAGCTACGAGCGAACGTCTCCGATCGGATGCTCAACCAGGCGCGATGAAGGTCCGCGAAGGCTTCCTTCAGCGTGAACTTCCTCAGATACGTGTCCAGCGAATCGGTCTCTTTCGCTGAACTCGAGACCCTGTCGTGATAAATGCCACAGCAAACTCTGGACAGGACACCGCTAGCTAGTCGAATTCTCAATTCCCTAACGACGATCCTCATCTCCAGACAATCTTTGGGCACGACGAACAATCTCACCAAACCGTCGGCTGCGACGCAGTCCGCCTCAGGTGGTAGATAATCGGCGCTCTCCGCTACCAATATAGCACCGTCCGGATGCATCGCCATCGCGGTGACGGCAAACTCGCGATGGAACCACCATAAGAAGAGATCGACGGTGAGGGAACCTCTACCACCGCCGGCATAAACGACCGGTTGGCTCAGCATGTTGACGCGTCTCAAGCAACGAGGTCGCCAGTGACGACCGGCTACCAGCAATCGCGTTCTATGATGCCCCTCGTGATCGGCAGCCCCCACCACCCATACCCTCTCGCCGTCGCCGCAATCAGCTGTGGGGGGTGAGGAGGAGGAGGAAGAGGAGGAGGTGGTGGTGGTGGCTGTGCGCCGTCTACCCGGTAAATCCCGCCAATCAAGGAAGGAGACATGTGCGAGATAAATTCTACTGCGATCGTAGCTCTCCAATGCATTCCTGAGACTCTCGATAGCCGACGAGTGCGAGACGACGACGCCCGGGCAAGTTGTTCTCGAGCTCGATCTTGTGCTCGCGTGCTCGCTGACCTTCTCCGAGACGGACGACGTGGAGACGGAAGAGGAGAACGGCGACGAGGAGGATAACGCCGAGGAAGTGGTTGTAAACGTCGTTGCCGGTGGCGCTGTCGATGGAATCGAAGTCAATCGCTTGCTCTCTTCCGCCGCCTCCTCCTCTCTCGTGCCGCGTGCTGATCTGCTCGGGCAATGTCTCTCTTGCTTCCGCTTCCTGATCCTCTCCTGCTCGTTACCGTATCGCGTGGTATCCAAGGTCTTTCTCTCGACGATCGGCCGGCGAGCGCTCTCCACCACCACCTGCTCGGCTCTCTCTCTCGAGGGAACGGAGGTGGATGCCGCCGACGAGGTCGAGTGGGCCGGCGACGAGGCGGTCGACAGGGGGGAGGTGGAGCGACGTGACGAAGCGCTCGAGGACGGCGACGATAATGCCGGCGACGATAGGGACGTCGGCGAGAATGACGGTGCGTCGCGATTAACGACGTCTAACGTTGGACTAACGGCGTTCCTCTTCGACGCGACGTTCCGGTCCCGTCGACGCTGCCTCGCCGGCCATCGTTGTACCGGGTTACCGTTTTCACGGGGCTCGATGCCGCTGCTCTCCAGGGATTGGCGCATGCGCCCCGACCACGACGATCGACCCTCGCACGCCGCTGCCACCACCGACTTGCTCGTTCTCGTAATCGTCGTCGTCGTCGTCGTCATCGTCGTTGTTGTCGTCGTCGTCGTCGTAGTCATCGTCGTTGTTGTCGTCGTCGTCATCATCGTCGTAGTCGTCGCGTTCGTCGTCGTTCTCGTATTCGTATCCATATTCGTGCTCGTTCTCGCTGCCGTGCTCGCCGTCGTACTCTCCTCCTCGACGCCCTCCGCAGTTTCCACCGCCGTTTGCCGAAGTTGGGCGCGCACTTGCCGCCCTTTCCCGGCCACTTTGTTGACACGCGCGCACTTGCTGCCACGGGGCGACATTATTCCTAAGCGAGGCGTTATGTCGACCTCTGCCCGCTAACCGTTAATATCCCTCGCCTCGAACGTGGCAATACCTGAGGCTGGGCCACTTCGAGCTGCCGAATCCCACGGATTCGGGGACGTTTCGCGCGCGCGCGAGCGCTCATCTACGGCGTGCCGGCTTCGCCTACCGAGCGATGACTGAGCGAGCGGCCGCGACGCAACCGTCAAAGGCCGGAGCGGGAACTAGAAGGCTTTGATGTACCGCCGCCCCGGCGCGCACAAAGCGAAAGCGGCCCCGGCTCGTTGGTTGGCATGCCACGGGAACGGGGGCGAAAGGGGGGTGGAGGCGGATAGAATGAGACAGGGAGAGAGAGAGCGAGAGAGAAAGAGAGAGAGAGGACCGGGAAGAGCAACGAGAGTGAAAGAGACGGATAGACCTCGCGAACGACGAGGACAGGAGACGACACGGTGTATCTACGCTCTCGAGGACGAGATGTACAGTCACCTCGTTTCAAACGTCCGCGTATTCTGCGCGTTCGCGGTCATCTCCGTCAAACTCGGGATCTAACGCAGACTCGATGTGCGCGGTACGAAGAGGAAGATCGTTAGAATTAACGGCGAGTATGTGAGTCCCTGTACGTATATTTGCGGAGTAAACGCGATACGAATGATAAATTTAGTAGTAGGTTAATTAACTGAGCGCAAGACAATGGAAAATATTTCGATAAAAGTATAGTCACCTCGTCGAAGTTTCCCACGTTCTCGGTCGCGACGACCGTTCGCGACGAGGGACTGTACGGGGAGAAAGGTACGGCTCTATCTCGCGGAACGTGGTTACCGGAATAGACGTCGCCCCCTTCGCACGAGGGTGTGATCGAGCAAGGTACGCTCATCCGTGCTCCAATTTACACGGGAGAGATATGTTTCCCGTTAGAGCAGTTTTTTTTGCAACCGGAGGGACGAGGGTCGTGAGCGATCCCGACGCCGATATATTTCCTCAAACATTTTCACGCAACGTTTCGAAAAAGATGAGGAATATTAAGTGCAGCGAAAGGGAAAACTGATGATAGAAACGCAACGATCCGTGAAACGTGCAACGCGCACGTTCAACTAAATCGCAATACCAGCTTGTACAGCCCGTCCCCTCCCTCGCCCACTCTCCCTCTCTTCCTTCCCCCACTCTATTTTTCTCTCTCTCTCTCTCTCTCACTAACGATAACATTGGCTGTACCCAAAGGTGAGGAATGAGGATCTTTATCTCATAAAATGTTATTAGACTCGTAATAGAAGTTAAACGCGGGAGGACTCGATTGAGCGAGTATGTGGATCACGGCTTCACTTCGCGCCGAGAGAAAGGGTTCGCCGTACACGTATTTACCCTTTGTCCGACAAAGTATACGTTAAGCCGTTTTCCATGTCGCTAAAGCTGTTTACAACGTATTGCGACACGAGTTCGAGAAGCACGACACACACCGCCTTGGCTGGCAATTTACGCGCGTCGAAAATCACGCTGAGAAAATGTCTGATACGGGTTGATTCGTCTCGATACAGCGATACTAGGTAGGAAGCAAGGCAATCAAGCAAACTCTAATTAGGCGGACGAAAAATGTCGTCTCGCTTACAAACCCCACCATGGGGGTAAAGGGGCTTAATATTGCAAATCGGATTTAGCCTTGGGGCGCTGGTCGCGCATGATTATCGGCGTGTCGGCATTTCATAAACGCGTCCACATCAAACGCAGCTGGTCGGTCGATCGCGATAATATTTGTCACGTAGTTGCGGTGCGCGGCGGTAGGTGCGTAGGTACCGCGGATATACGTTAATCGATCGGCCTATGTAGCCAGTACTATGCGTGATTACTTTCGGATACACGCTCAAATCCTCCGTACCCAACGATTTTAGTTGTAAGCCTACAGCGTTGGCTATGCGATCCGTGCGTTTATGATTCGACGTTAACGTCGCGCGTATTCATAGTCGCGTCGCTCGGGACGCCGGTGAACTCGGACTCGCGCGCGATTGGACGGTCACCCGTATCCGTTACTCTTTGCGAGTTAGCGGCGCAAAATGGTTAATACGCCGGTTATAAAATTTATTACAATTTTTGTGAGATAGCTTCCTTATAAGCGGACGTGATAAGTAGATGTAGTCGCGCGTAAAATAAGTCAAGATAAAACGAATACAGGAGCACACGTGCGGTATTTCTAGTTCTACCGATTCAATACTATTTCTTCGTAGGAAATAAAAATTCTTGCAAGAGGAAAAAATAGTTTTAGTACATACGGATAGCAACGTTATCACGACAGTACGTTCCGTTAGTTTTCCCTTTCGCACAATTGCCACTGCCTTAATAAGAAGCGTGACATTTCGGCCACGCGTGTACCAACGCAAAGAGAAAGAAGAAGAAAAAGGAAAAATCAACTATCGGGAACCCCTGTGCCATGCGAATGTCTTACACCCCGGGAAGGAAACTGGCAGTACTTGTTTCTGACTAACGATTTTAGATCGTGGAAAGTAGTGAACGAGAAACGTTGTATTCGAACGCCGTGTTTCTTTAGCGGGGCGGCATGCCGTTGTAGCGCCGTGTAGCTGTATAACTTTTAATTGGGTTATCTGTCCCGGAACGCCGTCAATTCGTGCCGTTATATCCCTGATATAGCGTTTCCATGTACTTCTAGTGACCCGAACTAAACTATTTTCAAGATAGCACGTATCCGTGTCCGTTTATCAAAACCTAACCTTTTCCGATTCCTGATTATTCCAATCAATACTACCAATAAAATTATTTTCCAAGGCAACGCGATATTGAATAAATATTCTGTCCAGGAAGTGCAAGATCAAAGAAGAAATTATGTTGTTATAAAATAAATATTATCTAATCCGGGATCGCGTAGCGAAAAATCGAATAAGAAACGTAGGAAATGAAGTTACAGGATTAGGACATCTCCGGGATATACATACACGAATTATCGATTTGAACTCGACACACTGTGGAAGAGCAGTCGGGATGTAATCGAGTTATTCTACGAATATGGCGCCTAGGAAGTAGTCGGGGTCAAATTTGGAGTTTCGTACCTTTTGGCAAAGTACACTCGTCGGCGCGAGACCCCTTCTCGTCACCGCCGACGAGAGTTTACCATCGATTTAACCCTCTTGCGAGAAAGGTCTTTTTTTTTTGCCCTACAGTACCGCGAAAGCAACGTACGATAACAGCTACACGGGTGTCCTCCATCCGGAAGATCGAATCTGGGCCTCGTTCTCTTACGTGGCGTCAATTCGATTCACCCTAGTAGGAATGGAAAAAGCGACGGAGTATCTTTTTCCCCGGCAGGGAGAGCCGCGTAACGTCGTAAGAGACTCCTCCTTCCGCGACATTAAGAGGATTGTCGTTTTTGGGGGGTGCGAGACTGGGACGCGGAGGGAAACGAAACGTGTGAGCCCTTTCACCGCGGTGACTTCCTCTCCCCCCCCCCCGCCCTTCCACACCTGACGGTTGGCGCAAGAATGATTTAATCGCATAGTTCTTATTTTTTTAAACAAACGTTGACGCTGTTAATGGCCCCGCATTGGTACGTATGGTACACCTATGTCCCACTGGTTTTTATCCCGATAAGTCCTCGATTTCAACGCTTCCCTGTTCCGTTCCGCGATTATCTGGATTTTTAATCATTTCCGGTATACGTGATCCGTCTAATCTGTTTCGCGGAAGCAAGGCAAATATCATCGCGACGGGGGCGTCAAGGTGATTACGCTGAGATTTTCACCTTCGTACTCTTTTGGGCAGAGACCCACTGCTCGATCGATATGATTTTCTCATTTCGGCGCAAACACTCCGCGCGATTCCATACCGGCACCCGTTGGATAAACCCAATCCGAAAGACGCATCTTTCCACCCCTTACCGTCGCCATAGAATCGCCGCGGCGCGTCTCCGCGAGAGGGTTGAAGCTCAAATTGGCTCGTCTATAGTGGCACTGTGGCGCTCGCTCGCTCGCTCGTTCGTTCTCTCGCGTAGCACGAAGTATGCATGAATTATTCGAGATACGTTAATCCGGTTGGCTTCCAGAGGAGCCGACACCCTCCCTTCGACCTTCCATTCCCTCCATCACCCTTCCCTCCGTTCCTCCCTATTTTCTCTCACGCTTTCTCACGCTTACCGTTCGTTCCACCTTCCTCCCTTTCTCGCCCTTCCACCCCCCCCCCACCCATCCACCCTCTCTCCCTCTCTTTCCTTCACCCCGAGAAGAGGTTGGAGTCGAGGCGAGGCGAGGTCCAAAAGGAGGGGTAAGGAGGGTGCACAACCGTGGCGGGGGTTGGACCCCGTTGGAGTTGAGTCGAAGAGCTGCCGGCGGGAGGGTGGGCCGAGAGGATGGAGGGATGCGGGAGACGAGGAGAGCCACCGCGAGAGGGAGGGAGGGAGGGAGGGAGGGAGGGAGGGAGAGAGAGAGAGAGAGAGAGAGAGAGAGAGAGAGAGAGAGAGAGAGAGAGAAGCGTAGAGCTTTGGCCGGAGTACGAGGAGAAGGCAACGGAGGAGAAGGAAGCGACGAAGGAGAGGGGGATGCCGTGAATGGAGCTGCGGTGCACGGCGGAGGCGGTGGCCAACCCCAAGCCGAGGGTTGCCGGGGCAACGCGGGAGGCGTAGGCGCTCTGGGGGCAGGGAGGAAGGGTTCCCTCGTTCGGTTCGGTCGAGCAGGGCCATGACACGAGGGGTTGGGAGAGAGAGAGAGGAGAGGGTTTCTCTGCCTAGGCAGCGTGGCTCGGGAGGTGGCGGTACTTCTGGTGGGGGGGGGGGGGGGAGGAGGGGCAGAGAAATCGTCGAAGGGGTGGAAAGAGTTCGGGACGACCGTCGGTCCAGGGACGACCACCGGTCGTGGTTATATTGCCGTACCTTTAAGCCGCGCTTCCACGTTTGTTATCTGGGTTATTCTACCGTGTGTACTTCAACCCCCATGTTCCTTCGTCTGTTTATCGCGATTAATCGTTCGCGGAATAGATCCCTATCCGTGTGTTCGTCTATCCGTTGATCCGATACCCGCAACGTACTTAGTAGATCGGGTGTATTGTGCTTTACTTGACGCTTACATTCTCACCTGCGTTCTTCGCATGTTCGCACCGTTATGATGTATGCTTATATTTTTTACTTTTATTATTATCAGTTAACCGCCTAGAGGTCTCGCTGTGTCGAGATCCTCTTCTTTCTCAGTGGCGCAACATATGCACACGCAACATACCTTGTGTTTTGCTATCTCTGCTTAAGTCAGGTGAGCCTACGCGGCCCTCGGGAGCTTGCGGTACGCGAGGATAAACGAGAGTATCGAGAGCATTGAGAGCGTTTTAGTCAGTAGTTCTTTAATTCTTGTACGCAATACTTAATATAAACTCTATATTATACCAGTGGCGTTGACACGAATACCAAAACCCGTCGCGGCATAACAGTACATCGATGAACCATCTACCTTTTCCTACATCCGCCTTCACCCTATCTCCCCCTTCGCTCTCTCACTCTCTCTCTCTCTTCTTGCTATAGCGGAATCAAATAATTAAACGAGACAACCGGGAGAACGGTCGTTCGGTGGCTCTCGCACCGGGGCTGCTATCCTCGCCTCTAGAGCGTGCGTACTCACGGCCCGGGGGTTTCAGGTGCACGCGTGCGTACACGCGGGTATCGGCGGCGTATCAGTTGCAACAGCCTCCGATTATTCTTTCGCGTTGATTCGTAGGTCGAACTATTTTGCCACGTTTCTCTGATTCGGATTGAATTACCTCGGCCATGGAAATTCTAGACGTTTGCGAGCGCGCTACCGTTCTTGGCGCATTGCGAACATCGTGCTAAAAATCGATAATTCGTTCGTTACGAGGCAGAGAGTCAGAGAACGCTGCTCGCTTCCCACGAATATACATATTTTCGACTCTAAAGCCGTTACTCGAAAATTTTATTCCAACCGCACGCGCGCTTCGCGATTTTACGAAAAATAATGCTATTACGGCACGATTGTGGCGGTACGATACGAATACTTGTACTCGGATTGTAATGACGTGTCTAAATCTTTAACGAAAACAATGGTAAACTCGTGTTTCCCCTTTTTCAATTCACAGCCGCAACGACTTCCCTCGATGCGTTTCGGAATATCAGAGGGGACCATTTCTTCTTCTTTTGTTCATTTCGCTCGGTACTCTCGGCGAGTATCTTTGTGCGAGTTATTCGCAATGATCGATCTTCGAAAGCAATTACCCAGACTCTCTCGGAGGGGGGGGTGAATTTGGCAATTTACCATAATAAGCGAAGCTACTACGCGTAATTAAACGAGATACCGCAATTATCCAGTCGAGATCACGCAGAAAATGTGACGACGTCCCGGGTACTGAACGGGGTAATCGTTGCTGCGTATCGCGAATGTCCGTACGGTAATCATTTGCAATCCTAATGGATTCGTGCTGCTGTGGAGTCGCTCATACGGGGATCGCAACAGAGACGAATTAGCGGAATCTTCTTAAGAAACAATTTATCGAATTGCGAAGTGAACGCGGTTTCACGGATTCTGCCGCTATCGCGTGATAATCGATAATTTGATAGGTATCCATTTGCGGCTCCCGAGAGTCGATATATCAAACGTATAATACCTGCGTCGATGTTGTACATATTTGCGTTTGTACGGTCTATCACTCTTTTGCGTTTCGCGTAGCGGAGGTACATAATTAAATTAATTTTTTATACGACGATGTGTTTAAATTTGTTGTGTGGTTTTTTTGCTCTCTCTCTCTCTCTCTCTATTTATTTTCGTCGCCGTACGGATCGTTTACGCTCGCAATTATTTCATCGGCAAACGCGTGACGACGTAAATGTACTTTTCGCCCGTACTTGGAAATCATCGTTTCAGAAGTGCTCCCGTGCGATGATTATGAAAGACGCGAAACATTCGTTAGTCAGCTGCACGAACACGCGTACGCGTTCCGGTACGAGACACTGTATATACATATGCATGTACATACTCGTACGCGTATACGGGTCGGGGAGACGTGTAATCATTATTCCACGCAATCGCGTCAAGCATCTTTTTTTATATCATTAGGCAGAGGCTGTATGCTATTTTTTAAATTCATTTCAGAGACTCCGGATTGATGTTTTTGCATTTAATTTATGCGATTGTCAATTGAGGGTAAACGAACAACTTTCTCGAATCGAAATAGCCAAATACCGAGGTACATGATTAAACTTGACATACTACGCAATTTTTGGTATCAAAATAAATATGTCCGAGGGAATAAATTGCCATTTTAATTTTTTTCCCTCTATACTTGTACATATTTTCCGAATACCGTAACCCCGGCTACGTATACGCGTTATACACGGACACGCGGTAATAAGTGCACGTCAAAGGGCAAGAGTGATTCGTACGAGCACAGAGGTACCGAGATTAATGATAGTAAATGGCGCCTGTAGAGCTACGCGATGCGTGTTCTTTAGTGAATCACCATCTTTCCGCGTTTCCACGTTACAGCGGAGCCGCTAAAGGGACGAATAACAGATTCAAAAGACAAATGCGACCGTACGAATAATGAGAAAGCATTCCGCCATAAACCAGTGGACTAAACGGAATACCAGCGGCATTTCAGGAGACGCTATCAACTCGTACGTAAACGGTATCATACGTGTTATCTCGGAAGATCGATATCGGAGGTACGACGACGATTGAATTCGCCACGGTTCTCGTATTCGTATCTCGATCGCAAGTTTTTTTACCAACTATCTACAAAATTTGATCGAGATCGCTCTCCCTATTGTACGAGACTATACGAAACGTAGCAACTTGACGATTTTCCGAGTGCAAACGCATTTTACTCGCAACAATGACTAACCGATGAGAGGTGGTGGGCGGGGAAAAAGAAGAGAGAGAAATAATTCATCGTCGGCGGCGGCGTGTTTCCGGAAATTCTGTTCGAGGAACGAGGAAAGAACTCAAACGATTTTCATGCGCTCCGAGCAAGTTTTCAACCGACGGTTCTAATGTTAATGAGCTTTCCCTGTCGTATACATACCCGCGTGTCTGACGCTCGTATATGTGTATTTGCTACACCCGTGCCAGAATATTTCAAACGGAGGGATTAATGTGTACGAAATGCAAAGCTGCTTGGAGATGAATCGACGAATCTCGGATTAAGCGGGATACTTCTCGAACCGTAATAATCCGTGCATTCTTGTACTTCGGCTAATGAACCGGTTAAACCCTAAATTATTTCACAGTGAAAGGGGTAGCGGGCCGAGAGAGAGAGAGAGCGCACAACTGGCCCGAATATGCGTCAACGATTAGAAGAAAAACGTTCGAGCGATCGCGTCGTCGAAGACGAGTGCCGTCGGAACGAGTCACTCTCCGGTTCTTTCGTCAATTTATTCTCAAAATCAAGGCTACCGCTTTTCGACCACGACATTCGGCGAAAAGCTCTTATCTCACGGGCATCGATATCTACTCAAAAACTGCGATATCGCGATATTAAAAATTACAGAACAAATCTAGATCATGCGCATCTTCGAATCTCCGGATCTCCAAACTATTTCTAAAGCAAGCAAACACATGCGATTCCTTGTGAAATAATTTTCAGTGGAATAGAAATTCTATAATTATTTCGTGATCAGTGACCCGAAATACATTTGATAGAGTAAAAAAAAGTTTGGAGATCCGAAGATCCAGAGATGTGCATGATCCAGATTTAAACCAAAATTACTTCGTTCGCGATTACGTTTACCCAAGTCGGGGCGCATTAAACGCCAAGTTTCCGCAAACGTTCGCACACGCACAGCCGCCGCACTTCGCTCGACTCGTAGGCACACGCGTAGTAACGATTCAAACGGTTTGGCACCGCGCGAAAAATACATCTCGAGAGCGCGGTGAAAACGGTAAAACGCTACGCGGCGGTCGCGTCAAGAGCATCCATCGAAATATTCCCGGCGTAAAGAAGCTTTTTATTAATTAAAACAACATTTGTTCAGGATCGCCTAACCCCCCGACGGCCCGTCACCCCCGGCGAAAGAAACTCGAGATCGCGGAGGGAAAAAAAAAAAACCCCGAGCGAGCCTTCGCTAATTAGAATCGAAGGACGAA
The DNA here is from genome assembly GCA_933228935.1 of Pemphredon lugubris. NCBI lineage: Eukaryota > Metazoa > Arthropoda > Insecta > Hymenoptera > Crabronidae > Pemphredon > Pemphredon lugubris. The sequence continues at coordinate 23,052,751 of OW121817.1, read as the reverse complement.
ATAAAACCCCCATTGGGCCGACATTAAATGGTATCAGAGGCAGTCTTAACGCGCGCGCACACACACATATAGGGAAGCTTCGTGTTCACGATTAATTAACTCCGGTACATTACCAGCGTTATTAGTGTCCGGTGTACGCGACACGGCTGGCTCGTGTCCATAGATAAGCCTTCCGTGCGTTAGCGCTCGTGTTCGAGTGTGCGCACGCGGAAGTGCGTGCGTGCGCGCGGGCAAGCAAAACGCTACTCGAACCAATTACGATCCTATTTAACCTCGAAGAACTCCAATGTGCCTCGATGCTGCCTCTCCGTGCAATTGTATTTTGCGAGCTGGAGTCTCTCTGCACGTTAACGCGGGAAGAGCGTTCGTTACGCATCGTCGCCGTTGAACGGAAAAACTGCGTACACGCATCCTCCACACGTTGCCATCTTACCATGCGTATGACGCGTCTAACGCTCCACGGAATTGCGGGTACGTACTTTCGATTTGCAACGCTTTCCCCCTCGTTAGCGCACGATATACGTTGAATCACTATTTTTCTTCGCGAACTCTACGACCTATCACGCTCGGCGCTTTAATACCGCCGCACAGTCGTAGCGTATCCGAAGGATACTACGGTTCATTACGACCGAGGTAACCACTCGACGAACCGAGGTGACGGAGATATCGCGAGGACTCGAGGGAAACAAAATTCCGAGTATACTGAAAGTCTGCGATCCTTGTCGCTCTTTCGCAACCCCTACCCCTCCCCCCCACAGACCTCTCAGGATAACGGAGGACCATAAATAAATGCTTCGAGAATGTGATAACCGAGAGTCGATGGTGACGCACCGTAGGTGCGAAGAGAGCCCGGACAGAATATACCTGGATAGTGGGCAGCTGTCTTTTTACAAGGGGTTGACGGTAAGGATATAGTGAACGCGCAGGGTGGTCAGGTAGTTTCTGAAAAAGGACAAACGTTCGGAAGAGACGTTGAAGGGTTTAAAACAGAGGGCGAAAGAGGGAACGCCTGTTAAAGTCCGTGTGCGTGTACTAGTATGTGTGTTTGGAAGATAGAGAGACGGATAACGGGAAAAAGAGAAACCGAGCGAGAGAGAGAGAGAGAGAGAGAGAGAGAGAGAGAGAGAGAGAGAGAGAGAGAGAGAGAGAAGGTTAGGGGTGGAGAGGGGGGTTAGAGACGGAGGATAGACGAGGCTCGCAAACGGGGGTGGTGGACGGAGGTACGAGCCAGAGGGGGTTATCGATGGTGGCGGATAGTACGTCAGAGCCCGGAGGCCGGCTGCGGGGGGTCGACGGCGGGGATTCAAGTGGAAGCTGCGGCCAATCCGAAGGAATCGTCGCCATGGCTACCGGCGCCTGCGTCCACCGGGTTGCATGCAGACGTTCCGCGGCGAACAAACGTAGCGGTGCCCTTACGTATACACACGTACACGCGCGCGTGTGCGTATTTAAATATATCACGCGCGCGTTTGCGTACCCCGTGGAATCTGCAAATACCTGATACGCACGAGATTGATGTACCTCCACGGGTACCCACTCTGGTATTTATGTATTATACGGTATACGTTCTACGTGTACGCGAGGTCCGCGGAGGGGCGGTGCGCGCGTTAGCCCGATTTATTCTCGTCCTTTTGTATTTGTTTCTCGTTCATCCCTCACTCGTCGTTGCAGCCCATCGACGACGGGGTTTGACTGAGGATCCGACCTCAGTTACACTTCCTCCTTTAACCCACTTTTCGTTTCAACAGTTGCGAAGTACACTCGAAACGAGACCATGACATGAATCGTAGTCTTCGCGCGAACGTGAGACAGGTGTGTAACGCGTCGGATCGCTTTTCTCCTACGAAAATGGTTTTGGTCTTTCCCCCGGCCCCTCTCTCTCTCTCTCCGGAGAGATTTAAAAGTCATTTTTCTCGACACCCCGCGCATAAAGCTACGTAAATAAAGTTACGTCTTCGACTTGTTTGACTTGCCACTTAGGACCGCGAAGTTTCTCTCTTTGACGTACTACAGAGCTTTGAAGAAACTTCCCACTGCCGCGCGAGGTTACCGAGATTTATGCAACTTTTATTCTTCGATCCACGCTCGGGGGGAGGGGAATTTGATCCGGTTGAAAGGCTCACCCGTCGATCTCCGCTCGCGAAAATATATCGTCTGTCGGACGTTAAAGTTTAATCGTCGATCCCGAAATCTGCTTCCCGACGATTCCGAGCGATTTCGGATTATCGCCGTTTACGCGGATCGCAACGGGAACAGCCGTTCGGCGAGTAACGAGGGTTACGTCGAAGTATCGCGGAACTTCGTTTAACCCACTTTCCGTTGAGCCGTGTAACCGTGACAAACTTAAAACCAAATGCCGCCGCCTAGCTGTTGCTTCTTTACGATGTGTCTCGAGATCTCTCTCGTGTTTCGTCACCCTCCATAAAGTGCAGATCCCAGAACAAGCAATTCAGCCTAAGTACCGAAAAGAAGTACCGCCTAATTTACGCGGCCCTCAAACATTGAATATCTCTCTTAGAATAAAGCATTGCGATCGTTGACAACTGTTGAGAATCGAGGGGCTCGCTTTGCACTGATATACAATAATTAAGACAGAAAACTTCAATATAATCCAACGGTTAAATATTGCAACATATTAATTTTCTAGTAAAAACGGTGGCGACGGAACGCTGTGAAAACGTCGCGCGGTCGGAGGTTATATTTAATAATTCCCAGTCGTAGTCGGTTTGAACGCAAAAGTTATTGATTTCCATGTATGTACCTTTTATACGCTAACGTAGTTTGTAATAATTGCATCCGTTGAGCCAATAGTCAATTCGTCTCCCACCCATTTTCCCTCTAACGCGGTAAACCATTACATAATCTTTACGTTTAGAGTTAGAAAGGCGCACAATGGGGGGTTCAACTGCGCGTGCGTTAAAGAGGGAGTGTCCGCCAACCCCTCTTACGAAAGGGCTCTTTCCCCCTAAATCTTCTCAGACTGGTATTACGTAATTATATATTCGGTGGATATGCAAGGGCAAACTTAATGGCCCGTGGCTCGTTGCGAGCCTCTCGGTCCGGGAGTTACCTCCGAAAGTCGAACGTTTGTTAGAACCTATAATTTTCCATTTTTTTTACGCCATCCAGCGGTTAATTTTCAACGTTTCGACGGTTGCATTCCAGCATTGGGTAATATGATAATAATCTCGCTATCGACCGGCGCCCAACCGAGAACGCTCTATTTGTTCGTCGACGAACGAATTGCTAATTATGATAATAAAGAACAACGACGAAATTACCAACTAGGAGCGAAAGAAAAATGGCACGGTTAACGATAAGACAGTACGTACAATTATGCGACTCGAACAATCTTATTAAATACAGATTAACGCTTTCGTAGCAAAATACAATGATCGACTGGCGTTGGCGGAGTACTTTGTTAAGCGAATAATATTAACAATTTTTATAGTCGATAAGTGAGATAATTTACGGAGTATACGTCCGATCGGTAAAGATCGCGTAGTTTACCCTTCCGTAACGGAAGTAACTCTCCTCGAGCGTTTTAACAGAAACTTTCGGTGAGCGAGATGCTCTCCACTTTCACTTTGACTTCCTGTTCTCATCTCCTGCATCTACTCCCTCGATTCCTTGGCAACTTTGTACTTCGTTTTATACCGAAACGCCCCGTCCTCGATGCGAGTGTGAGGCCAAGGTTGTGCATTCGATTATGCACCATTTTATAACCGTAAAATTGTTTTTTTTATTTTACTTAAATCAATTATGCGATAACCGCGCCACGATATGGGACGAACGGTCAACGCGGAGAGTTCGAAAACCTGGATTAATCCTCTGAAAACTTACGCGAATAAACGACGAAAAAAAGGGGGAAAAAATATTCGCGTGTAATCTGGTATTTCTCTTTCGATCCCGTTTGACGCGTACGGAATGGCTTTTGGATCAACCATCGGATGATACTACGGCTCTCGCTTTGGTAACTGTTCAGGAAAAAAAAGTCGGTTGCCTTCGAGGGTGCAAAACTGTTTATTTAATCTGAAAAACCTATTTGGGGGGGGGGGGGGGATAACGCAGACGATGCGCGGGGCTGACGAACAAGAATGGCATCAAAGGCCACCGTACATGCATTCAAGCCCACACATCCATTTTTCTCGTCTTTCTACCTTCGCTCCCGCGAGCGATTAAATGTGAACTGACAAAAAGAGAAAGGCAAAAATATTTTCCCAACAATTTATCTCGGCTTTACTCCATAGGCAAACACGATAAACGAACGGTGCAAATACGCGTGCACCCTGCATACATTTTCCATCGTCCTCCCGATGGAAAAGAAAAGCGGGTGTAGAAAACGAAATCCGAAGGGGGAGGAGGGGAAGGAACGAAAGAAAAATGGAAGAAAGGGAGAAAGAAAACGCGTCTCCGCGTTCGATTCGCTGCTCCTCCTTTCGCGTGTGCGTAGAGAACAAAGCAATTGGGCGAGCAAGAGAGGCGGGTGGGGGCAGCAGCACGGAACGCAGCAGCATTCTTATCTCCCTTTCTGCCGACTTTACTCTGTACGCGCGAAGTAGAGACACCTTCCGTTTCGACAAAAAGAGGAGGCGCCGTTCTACCCGGGAAAGGAGAAAAAAATACTCTTTTTTCTCTCGCTCTCATCTCCCGTCGTGCCCGGCGCATGCAAACGCAGGATTAAGAGGGAAAAATGGCGAGAAGGTACGCCTAGCAGCACCTACAGCCAGCCAGCCATACCCAGAAGTATTACGTCCGTGAGAGCGTAAAGCGCTTTTCTCGGTTCCTTAAACGCACGTTCGGCCGCCAAACACCGGGGGCCTTTTGTTTTATAAACAACTCCGGGTCGGCGCGGGAACCTCGTGTACATAGGCTTGCGTGCGTCTACGAGTGTATAATATTTGTACCGTTGGTACAAGAGAGAGGTTGAGGGGGGGGGAGGAAGGGGGGGAGGCACGTCTAAAGAAGGCAAGGTGGTAGGATTGACGGTACCTTGGATGGCGCCATGGCGAGCAATCAGCCACCTAGTGAGCGCGTTTGATCTGCGAAATCGCACCTCGCCGTAAACGAGGTTTCTGCCCTACCAGTTTAGTGCACCCTCCTCTGTTTTTCTCATTCCCCCCTCTCTCCCTTGTCGCTCTCCGTTCTCTCTCTTGCTCTCCCGCACTTTGTTTCTCTTTACGTTTCTTACTCCCCTTTAAATCCTTTTACTCCCTCCTCCCTCTCCTCCTTTCGCAATGACGAGGCGTAGGAGAGACTAGGTACGCCAGAGAGACATGAAAAAATTAGCGGATGACGTAACTGCGCGCGCGCGCGTCGAGAAAATTTCAGAGAACCAAAATTTATACGCAGGCGTTTAAACTCGTTATTATACTCTTTGGAAGTTCTATCATACGGTACAATAAGTGTCAGTTGAGAGTAATATGAATTTTGCGAGTACTTTGATTTTTCGTAACTCACAATCGTAGTAAACGTAAATTCGATTAGTAAGTTCAACAGATTTATATTTCGGTTTTAGATAAGTCGTACGAATTAAATTAGTTTACATTTTTATGCCTTCCCGCGGCGTGATCAAATATAAACGGCAAGAACCAAGGAATTTTATCCGCTGGTAGATCGGCGTCGAGTAAGTCTCCGGCAAACAAAAATCTACAGTAAAGTCTATGCAAACAATAAAGCTTGTAATTGCTGCGAATCTCTATTAACTCTCGAGTTTGATCGGCGTATATCTGTTTTCTCTTTGCCTAAACTGAGCTCGGTGCGCGCAACAAACGTGTATTCGACTTCTCCGCGTTCCGTAAAGACGCTAACAAAATTCTTCGATCGCGATGCGAATATTGTACGCTGAAATTGGTACATCGTATGCTCGACGAAAAATAGGACGAAAAGTTACGGCGTTGCAAAAGATTCCTATCAACAAACTGTGATTTCGGTACGCCAGAAGTTTTGTCATAAAATTGCGAAGATAACCATCGCTGCTGCGCGTTTCATTAACATTTGTGGATAATGTCCATCGATTAAACATTTATCTCGTGACAAAATGTTGCTTTCATTTGGCTTTAATTCATAGATACGCGTTTTTGCAGATTCCGTAAATGGCGATACGCGATTTCATCCCGTAGATCACGCCCGATAGAAGCTGCGCGTTCTCTCTCTCTTCAGCCCTCGTGCTACTCCCCCCCCCCTCCTTCTCCTCTCTGCACAAGCGGTATTGAGTTTTCGCGGTAACTCGTTTAACTAAGCAGTACGCCGATATTGGTAATCTGCCAATGGCCATTTAAATACCCGGACTGGCCTCCCCTTTTTTTCGCGCGCATTTTCACCGGCAAATGTCATTGTTGACTCTGCTGAAACGTTTAAAAACCGGTCACCACTGGTATTAAAAGCTTCCCTTCGAAAAAGAATGGAATTATTCGATCACTCTACGCCGAAACTTTAACACAAATTAAACAAATTATCTCCCTGTAAGGCTTTTACGAACAAATTATGTTATTCTGACTATAAAAAAAAAAAGGAGGGGAGGCAAATTATCGATGGACGACTCGTCGCAGCAGGTGGAAAAACGCTATTCCGGCGGAAAAATTGTGGCTGGATAAAATTCGAGATTCGCTTCAAAGTCAGAGGTTTAAAAAATGTGAGTATTGTTATTTTTAGGTGTGAATATTTAATACGGAGACTTCGAAAACTATCAAGTTACTTTTTTGAGCGAATTCCAATAAATAGTTTTCTTTTTTAAATTATTTTGCTGGATAGAAAAGTAATTACCAATGTGTGTTTCAGAACGCGGCCTTTGCGTGATGTTATTTCTTCAAAAAGTATGACGCGATTTCGCGATAAAAGCCCGTGGCGAAAAACATGAATTTCCACGCCCATTGAAGAGAACCAATTAATCCGTCGTACCTAAATTATATATTTTCTATATTACACCGATCACGAACCGACCGAACTAACCACCGCGCGTCTACCACTTACCAATCAAAAGGCGTTTATCAAAAAGAAAAAAAAAATTTGAAAATTGTCGATGGACCGTCGTTATAAAGTGCTTCCCGCTCCATTACAAAGTCAATACTCTGAATTTTGAACTGGGCAGGGCACAGTTTGATGCGCCCGAAGGCGCGGTCTAATTGAATTAGTAATTACGGTCAAATCCAACGTGATATACACACGACATACCATCTTCGATTTGAGTAGCGATTAACCCGACGCACAATAATTAATTCGAAAACACACACGTCGCGATTGCCACGGGCCGTCGACTCGTCCACGGTTAAGCGTTAGGTCATATTCGAAGTGGTGTCTCGAAACTCGAAACACCTCAAGTAGGCGCATTACGAGCAACGAGACCGGCGTTCTTAAACTCGTCGCCACGTTTAACGTTCCTCGATATGCTCGAACGGAGAGAGATGCTACCAGTAGAGTCGCGGGAAGAAAGTCGAAGGAGAAAATACCGAAGAAGATGAAATCTGCGGGAAGGAGAGCGAGGCGAACGAGTAACGGAGTAAGCAAAAGATAGATAGAAAAGATGGGGAGGGTGGGGGTGGTGGTGGGGGAGGTGGGGAGGGAGGGTGGTTTAGTACGAGGGCCTGGGGACCATAGGGGATGGAGTTAGTTCGATGGGATGGGTAGCGGTGGAGGGTCGAGGAGGGTGGCTGTCGGCAGGATCAAAGGGCGGTGCTCGTTCGAGCTTTCGAGGTACGGGGGTGGGAGGGCGACGGGGGCAGGAGAGGAGGAGGAGGAGGAGTGGGAGGGGGGTTGGTGCCGGGAGTGGACCGGTAACGGGGGCAGAGGAGCGAACGATAGGGTGGTTGGGTGGGTTGCGTGGGAGGGGGAGGCAAAGGGGGGTGGGGGGGGGGGGGGTTCGAATGGAGCCGGCAGACCAGAGGTAGGTGGGTGGTGATGCTCGTGGGTGGAGGCGACAACGAGCAAATCTGATTTTCGCTCCACTTGCTATGCCTCTGGGTCCCTCTCCTGCACCCTCCTATTTCCTACTAACCCCCCCCCCCCTCCTACCTCCCCCCTACCCCGTAACAATCCGCCTTTAGCTTTTCCTCACCAATTCTGCCGCGCGCTCTTTCTCTTTGGCGCGTTGCTTCGCAGCTTGGCTCCGACTTTGGCATACTTTGCGGCCCGCGTATTAAGCCGCGACGCCTACCGGAACGAAACTTTATTCAACTTTCTCGGTGACGGCGTTAATATTGTCGCGGTAAGTAGTTCTAGCGTGGCTGATAGACGAAAGCTGTATCAAGGTCGCCTGGAAAGGAGGAGCACGAGAGACGACTAGAATGCTCGACGATGGAAGGTCGATGGACTGCGAGAGATGACGATCGGGGGCAGAAACAAAGATCGAGTGGGTTGGGATAGTTTCGTGAGATGAGAGGAGTGATCAGAAGTACGTGTGGCAGGTGTGTTTGGCAAAATAGTAAAAATAATTCCAATTCGGCCGATTATCAACGTGAAAGGTAAGTCGAACGAAAAGGGGGCTATTTATTCGGGAATTAAATTAAACCGGGACTCTCGAGACGAAACCGATATTAATTATACGCTCCGCAACAGGAATTGAATATCTTTTTAAAAAGCACCCAACTGGCATTGGTTATAGCGCATTTAATGAGATTCGACTCGAAGAAAAATATGTATGACCGCGGCGATGTAAATCAATATCGAGAGAGTCGATCGGATAACGGTAACAGGAGTGCTTCGGGCTCTTAATAGGAGCTTAATGGATTCCATCTAATTGTAAGATTTAAAGTAGACGTAATAAGAGTAAACGAAGATAGTCGACGAGTATACCGTTTCAATGGGCATCGACGCGTATCCTTACGCGTCAAACGGGTCGTCGTAATTGATTTTCACGGAACGTCCGGGCGTCGCTCGTTAATCATAAATCCAACATTCACGCTTATCCGAGTAAATTATATGGCGGTTACGAGGAGCTAACGTGGAAGAAGGCAACGCAACGCACGTTCTGTGCCATCGATTCCTCTGAGGCGCGCGAATGCCGTTAACGAACTCACGACATTGAAAAGTTTGCTGGGCTTATATATCCTCCAACCTGTCCGCAGGTGCCACTGGAAAGAGGTAAGTGGATAGAGGCACGATGTACGGTGTACGAGCGCAACTGCCTACTAATACTCGTTTATAGCGCATAAGTGATTTCGTCGATGAATGAACAAGTTACTCAGCAGTCTTGGCGCAAGTCTGTAAACGCCGCGGTAACCTACCTGTTTCCTACGGCCCGTGCCACGGATACGCGTTGGTGTGTAGGGTAGGAAAGTAATTCGAACGGCGATATTTCGAAGTTGGGCATTCGAAAACAGTCGTGACTTTAAAGTACGCGGAGGGAACGTTTTCAAGAGACTCGAGAACACCCCTCTTAAGGACGATGAGAACGTTACGCGTTGATAATAATAGAATTTCTATTCTACTGAAAATTATTTCACAAGGAATCACATGTGTTTGCTTGCTTTAGAAATAGTTTGGAGATCCGGAGATTCGGAGATGTGCACGATCTAGATTTGTTCCTTAAATAAAAGCATATCGATAAACGATATCGTAAAATAACGAAGTTCGAGAACATGATAATTTTTTCCAAAATTCGCCCATCGAGCGTACATACAACGTGCGTTATAAAAGAGACACGAGAACGGTCAAAAACGGATGTCTCGTAGAAGCGTGGAAGGTTGGTCTGTCAAACGCATCGACCGATAAATTAAATGGTCAGGTAGTGACGTTCGCAGCGTGACATCAAAGTACGAGAAGAGAGTGGCGCCCATCGTTGAAAGATGGGAGAAGGAGACAGAGGAGAGAGGGGGGTGGTCGCCGGAGAAGAACGAATAGAGAGAGAGAGAGATTCGCAAATTTCCTCGACGAGGAAAAACTTGATTACGAAATTTAGAAGCGAGCGTTAAAAGGATCGCCCTGAGAAGAGGGTCCTCTCTCGGGCAGATTGTTATACGGCACGGCTGGAAATGAGGCGCGAACGAAACGTGACATCATCAAGAGAAGTTAATTGCAAACGACGAGATAGTAGATTATAGCGCAAACTAGCTCGGCACTTTGTGCGGCCCCCGCTAACCCCACCTCTCTGCGCTGGTCTTGGTCCTTATCTACGTAGGAGAGAGCTTGTTTTCGTGTTCACTTTCTTCTTCGAGCTGTCGGAAGGAAAAGACTTGAGAAGACGAGGCAAATAACTGCTTTGAACTCAAAATTACGATCGAAGCAGTATTTTCGAGGGGAGAAATATCGCGCGGTCTATTCGATCATGGTTGATGCGCAAACTAGGCTCCATGAGAGCAAAACTCTACGAAACAGGACAGATTAATCTCGCAACAAATTTCAGGGGTACCCTCATCATCGAAATCCATTACGTTGCGTCGCTTCCCACGATTCATTTATCGATACAAAGATCGACCGTTTCGCTAATACAGACGCACTTTCGCGAAGCATTATATAATAGAATGATCGGTACTGCAACAACGCCTGTACGTAACGTCCCCTTAAATTCTCCGTCAGCGATACCGTGTAACGGACGTTGAAGATTTCGATCGTGCTCGTACCAGATCCATCAAGATCGTCGCTTCTAGGCCACCTGGCAAACGCCGTTTCCACCCGTTATTACGCGTTTAATAACACGCCATAATAATATGTAATTTCGTACGGATTACTGGCCCCACCCCTACGCTCCGAATCTGCGTGTACATCCACCGTGCGAGAGAAGCCAACGAGCGCGAATGTGCTGCAATGGCAGGGGAAACGAAACCGATGAATGGACGAAGGAACGAACGGATCACGACGCAGGGGTTGGGGTTTCCAGGGAGAGAGATCGACAGGAGGGCCGATGCTATCGCTACTCTTTGTGATGAGATCCGGCACAATGATATAACCTGGCTTCTCTTCTCTCCCTCTCTCTCTTTCTTTTGCTATCTCTCCGTCCCATAGATATGCGTGCAATACTCCAGAAGCCCCCTTTTTCCAAGGACCCTAGGTACGTACGAGCCCCAGCCCATTTCGTTAATAAGGCGTTTCCCGATCTCCACTTATGAATCGCGCATGACGGGGTCAACCGGAAGAATCGTTGGATTCCAGTCCACGAGTGCTCGCTCGAAAATACGGCCATAGATTGACTTTGGAGCACGGTTGATTAATGTGGGGCCCATTGTGCCATTCGCGTTACGAACCTTTCCTCCTCCCGCTTTCCGTCAGAGAGACACGTAGAGGTTCCTTAGAAATGGTACTAATAGCTTCGTCGATCTTTTACGAGCAATATCGTGATTGGAGTTGCTTACCGATATATAGTCTAGAACCGGTTGAAGATACTTGGCAGGGCTCTTGGCTGTATTCTTACTCGTAGCGCCGTTTACATATGTATACACGCGTCGATCAGTCTCGGAGGAAGGAGCGACGCATCGTAAGTTGAAAAATGTACAAATCGAGTTTGTCTACGATCAGCGTGAATCCTACGGTGCGGTGACTGCCGTTAACTTAATACCCACTTTAAAGGAAAGCGGGAATAAGGATTCATTACGGTACCGTCCACGCCTGATCGTTCTCGAACTATCTCTCCGTTGGGTCGTCCACTTCCTCGAATCCATCAGGAAAGATCCATCAGCGTAGTCCTCGCTTTTACCACACTCGCAACGTCGGTCCATCCGTCCGCGTCCGTCCGTTCGTCCGTCCGTCCGGTCGTCTGTGTGGCACACGTAACACACGCGCATACGTCCGCGCGTACGCGAGAGAGCTCAGGGATAGACGATAGCCGTAGCATTCGTTCTTTAGTCAAACCTCCGCCCCTTTTCAATCGAGACTTCAAACGGTGGAGCGTGGAATCATGATTGGAACCGGCCGGCTGCTAAGCAAGGGGCTGCTGGCTGCTGCTGCTGCTGCCTGGCCCCGTTAGTTCGTACGGCGTGTCCGCTGGGTGCTACGGAGGGGTAACTCCGGGGGCGGTTCTCCGCCACCATCACCCCCCGCTAGCCCCCCCACGATCCTCATCCTCTAAGCTACGTTCACTCCGCCGACGTCGAACCCCGCGCTGCCACCGTCTCCACGACTCAACTCATGATGAAATTCCTAGCATTCAATCGCAGCACCGGCTGCAGCTACCCACATAGAGTAGGGGGTGGGTGTGGGGTGGTTGGGGGTGGGACGGGAGGAGGATGAAGGAAGAGGTGGAAGAAGAGAGAGCGAGAATGGGGGGGAGGGAGGGAGGGAGAGCAATATGGATGACGGGGAAGGGTAGGTTGATACCCGTAGAGGAACCTGGTGTTAGTGCAATCTATCACGGGCACCAGGATTCTGCCAGGTCTGACACGCCATAGCCACCGATATTCCTGACCACCCCCTAGGATGTACGCCAGCAGGGAGGGCAACCAGCTGGTTCTATGCTCTATGCGTTCGGCTTGCTTGCGTCCGAGCTACGCGCTGGAATTCAAATACAGTCGTGGGGGTGAGCGACTACGGGGAGGAGGGTTGGCGGGGTTTCCGGGGTAGATAGGTTTCCGCCGAGATTGGAAAATACGATCGATCCCGCGTCCCTCCCCTCCTCCTTCGCCATTGCTTTCTTTTCCCTCTTATCCTAGTCCTTCCTATCGTATTTTAGTTCGCGAGAGAGGAAAGAGGAGTCTTGATGGTTCGTCGACGATGGGGAGCTTTACGTAACTGATTGTGAGTCTTCTTCCTTACCTAAGAGGAACGTTAATATTTCAAATATTCCCCGGCGCTCGGGTGATCCTAACGTCTAATCGGGTAGGAAATAATAAGTTAGTTATTTCGAGCGTAATAACTTTATCGTCGAACAAGCGGAACTGTGAGAGTGGACGGTGGACGAAATATCAATGGCGTCTTGTACGATCGACTTTGATCTGTTTTAAATAATTCTTTGTATAATAATGCATGCTTCATCCTGCATTGTACCAAATTTAACAATTTGTGTGACAGCAATGGTTCAGTTCCAATTTTACGCCCGAAAAACATTATCGTTGTGTTGCTGGGCGCTCGATATCGATGCTAGTAATCGAGAAATTGTCGAGAGCATCGACGTACCAGAACTAAGAAAACATTGGCCTCGGGTAGTTAGGCGACAACCTTAAACATTTACCCTGCCGGTTGTCGCAACACGTCGGACCCACGTAACGGAGATTGATGTATACAATCCGTGCGCCGACAGTAGGTAGGAACATTGGAATAGGTACATACGGTTAGAGATCAGGTATGCTATAGCGGCAACGAAGGTAGTGGCTTGCGCTGGAATTCAAATACAGTCGGGGGTCGAGATTGTAAAATCGGATCGATCCTTCATCTCTCTCCCCCCTCCCCCGCCCCTCTACCCCGATCTCCCCCTACGTATTTCCATCCTTCTCCGCTTTCGACCATCTCATGCACAACCGCCTCCTCTTCCCTTGTGTCCTCGCCACCCTGGTACAGTTCCTCCTCTAGCTGGTTGGCCTGTCTGGTATAAATACCTTCCTATCATATTCCGACACAGAGGTCGATATGACAACACGTCAGTTCTGATGTGGCCAGGAATGAGGAGTTCCATCATGCGGCCACCGATGGGTTTGTCACTGAAAAGGAATTTGCAGCTACTCTTTTTCGGTTTCTCCCTTCTCGTTTCTGTCCATCTATTTTTTTTGTTCGTTATCTTCGTCCTTCCTACCCTCTGGGCGCGCTCTCTCTCTCTCTCTCTCTCCCACGGATCCATTTGCGGTGATTTCAATTCATGCCGAACGTATATTTCGGTTTAAGGACGACTCGCGCGCACGGTTATTCAAGAAACGTGATGTGATTACAGTCCTAAGAGCTTTACGAGAGTTTCAGATTTTAATGGATGAAAGCTTTCATGAATTACCATTCGGCATTACGTAGGTTCGCATGCCTTCTTCTTCTTCTGTGTCCCAGTAGTAATTCGAGAGAGTGGAAGAACGACGCACACAACCCTCCAAGTATCCCACTCTCGTTCCACGGTATCCGCTCGATTTCAATTCGAGAGTACCTTGCGCGAGAAGACTGAATCTTGACAACGACCGCTGTCATTTTCCGCCTCGAGGGGATAATAGTCGGAAGAGCAGAAGAACAAGGAGGAAGATACGAACAATTAATTTCTCCAACTCTACTGTTCGGAAACGGCACACAAAATCATTGAGTTCGAGGAAAGATCGATTCGACACCGGTCCAAGCATTCATCATTCTACCTCCCTCCTCCAACCATTACTACTTTCCGACGTTTGGTTCTCGCTTCTCTTTTATCACGTAACATCGGCAACGCGACGACGTACGCTGATAAAAATGCTTGGGCTCTCTGAATTTCCTTTCTCTGCCGGCGATCGTTGGACATTGGAACTGAAATCCGCGGGGTCTCGAGGTCGCTGGTGGTTTACGGTGAAATATTCGTATAACCGGGCGAAGTTGTATTATGGCTGCCACCGAGTCGAGCGTCGGTTGGAAGTTGAGAAGTCTTTGGTGTCAGCAACAGCAGCAGCAGCCCCATGCCCCTCCCTCCCCCCCCCCCTCCCTCCCACCCCCTTTCGTCCCTTTCCTCGCCAATGAACTCGCTCAGTTGTTCACGGTAGGATCAGGTAATTAGTTACGTAGCCGTGAGCCCTCTACCATACCAAGCCCAGGGCAGCCTAAACCTCTCCATCTACAGGGCAACACCAACAACAACAACAGCAGCATCAACGCTAACTACAACCACTACCGTCATTCTCCTGCTCGCCTCCAACGAACGAGCTGCCAACGGCCACCCGTTTCCATTTGTCACGTTCGCGGACTTGGACGCCACAAAGCGCTGCCCCGTCGACGAAAATTTCACCGGCGGTCTTCCGTGGAAAATCGTATTTCGGATTAGTCAAGATTACGATGAACGATTTTGTCCGTTGAGATAGGACACGCGATACAGCGTCAGTTAATTTCGTTCGTTCGTTATTGCTCGATGCGTTCGAGCATATCTCGCGGCGCTTAAATTTCGCTGAATTCAACAACAGTACTGGGCAACGAATGTTTAGGGCGAACTTTATCGAGAGAAGATCATCCTACATTCTCGCCCTTCGTTT
This sequence comes from Pemphredon lugubris, assembly GCA_933228935.1. Lineage (NCBI taxonomy): Eukaryota > Metazoa > Arthropoda > Insecta > Hymenoptera > Crabronidae > Pemphredon > Pemphredon lugubris. Next base: position 23,037,701 of record OW121817.1, on the reverse strand, counting down.
CTAATCCTGGATTTGCGTATTTTCCGCGATGCTGGAGGGCTGCAATCCCCCTCCTGTCTTCGTCCCTCGCTACCCCCGAGTCTTTCTCGCAAGATGAAAACCTTACAAATATTAAGAATAACCCCTCGACGACGCAGCCCACCCCCCCACCACCCCCCCTCACCCTGAACCCTGCGCCTCCGCGGAAGCCTCGGCAAAGCCGATTTGTTTTGATCTCCTTCCTCGAGGTTTAAGATGTCTCGTTTTCCGCAAAAGTATTACCGTGCCGTGTTCGCACGGAGGGAGAGAAAGACTTCAAAAGCACGGCCGATCGTCGAACACGCGAAAATTCAATTAAACGTCCTGTGCTGACTTCGTCGAGAAGGATGACGGAATGTCCCCGTTTCGCGGGATCGTGCGCAAAGTGTTGAATTCGTTATGGTACGTCGAGAGAGAACGAAAGAAAAGCGGGGAAAACGCACTGTATCGTTTTCCGAGTTTCAGAGTTAAGAACGATGCATAATCTGCCAACTGTTACGAGTCACTTTAATTTTTACGTTTAATCGCCATGATTTTCCGCAACCGAGTAACCCCCGTCTCTCTTTATATCACTCGAAACACCGTCGAAGAAACGTCGTGGAAAGGATGCGAAGCGGAGTACACAAATTGTTAACGTTAAGCATGTTCGTAAAGGAACTTTGTTCGGCGACGATTACAAAACCACTTTGCTGTCAGTTTGAGTGTGTCACGAGTTCACTTTAAAACACCAATTAATGGCCATCGTCGAAAACGCGAACGTTTCACGAATCGGTGATGCAGGCACTATAATCCCTGGAACAATATACATTTCGTACTTGTTTTTTTTTTTTACCTCCATTCACAAATCTTTTAATAAGGAGTCTACGTTGCTCGGCGTTCCGCGTTGGCTATTGAATTGCTCCTCGAGAAAGCAGCCTTTACGAGACTCCGGGTGCGTTTGTGACGTTGGCACGTTTGATATACTCTGGCAATTAAGTTGCCGCATTTTCTGCCGCGATGCTTTAATGAAGGGAAAGAAAAAAAAAAGAAAAAAAACATTCAGAAGCCTTTGAACAAATACGAAAGCTCGCGTGAGAAAATATTAACGCTCGACTTTCTTACGATCAATACATAGTTTGCCCGAGTCTCGATCGATAAATACAATTAGCATTGGGCACGATATAATTGACTTGTACTTAAAGCAGGATCAGTCCTCTCAAACGAACGTTGATCGTTAACCACGAACGAGATGTATATTTCGCAGCCATTTCCCTCTCGTCGATTATAAAACTGAACGCTTCGCGATTCGTCGAAGGAAGTCTCAAAGGTTCGCGTTATCGATGAGAAATAGGTATAATGGTATAAACGTCCGGTGCCATAGTTTAACCGCTTCGATAATTGAATCTCTTCTATCTCTTATCTCGTCGTTAATGCCACACCAGTTTATACAAAAAAAAAAGGGAACCGATAACAAAAATAGTTAGTCGCGGGACAGAATTTATCGGTCTCGATCTATTTTAGGAACACCTATCGTCGCATCGGTTGAACCGACTGCACTCGACGAGAAGAAAACCAATGGTTCAATCGAAGGGATAAAATCATACGTATCGCGTTGACATCGGCGCGGCTATCGTGAAAGGGACCGGGGCTTACCTGGAATTGGTAGATTCACGATCACCGGAGAGCACAGTTAAAGGATTTCCAGTGACGTTACGGTAGCGGGGAAACAGCTACGGCGTTGCCGTGTCACCGCTAACGAGCGAGATTTGCAGACACCCCCCTACATTCAACCATCGCCATCCACCGGCAAACCTAACAGGACGAACCAAACCCTTGGAATATGAAACCACCTGCTCAACCATTTGCATTTGCCAGAGGATTCGGATTCCGCTAATTCGGCAAACGCCCGCTTTCTGGTTTCGACGTCCTGGCCAGACCGATGCTGATTAAGGATCAGGGGAGACACGATGTCTGACGTAAACTTCCGCGATCGGGTTAAAAAGGCCAGCGGAACAACGCAACGTCTTTCCACCGTTGAATCCGTTTAATCGCAAGCGCTTGGGACTTGAAATTGATCGTTCGAACTGAAACGAACGGTACGGGATCGTTCGATTCAAGATTTTTCGATCGGTACGCTTCTCGGTTAAGAGGGGGGGTAATTCGGATAGCGTCCGCATTGCTCTTTGACGTGGAGAATTACAGCAAGTTTCAAGCTTTCCATGAATTATCAGTGGTACTAAAAAAAAAAACTGCTATTTATACGCTCTCGCGCACGGATGAAGGGAAAGGATAATATTTTGCAATCCAACGAATTATACGAATGCCGGAAGAGGTACACGACGAACAATGAGACGACGGCGGCTGTGACAAGCGCGAGAGCACGCGCGGGTGTACAAATTTACGGAAAAATACGACAATTTTAATTCAGCCGTGACGGGGGAAAAAATCAGACCACGCGCGATTCACAATGGGTCTCTCCTCGAGAATGGAAACAAAACCCGACGGATATTCGTACGTATTTCTTACTGTATATCGGTCTGGGGATATCTCCAATTCCCGAAATACGCAGAGACGCGCGTATAATTCGTTACGTGGTCCGGGTCTCGTTAAATTCTAAAATCCCCTTTCTGGGGCTTTTCATAAATAATTGACGAGACAGGGTAAAACGCGTAGTTACGCACATCCACGTGGATCGTGGGAAGGGAGCAATTTCGACGTTTAAATTCACCGTCGTGAGTTTGGAAGAGTCAATAGAGTGATCGTGGATGGTGGTGGTGGTAGTGGTAGTGGTAGTGTGTGGTGGTGGTGATGGTGACGGTGACAGTGACGGGCGAGGGGGCGTGTGAGGTTGCGCGAGCAAGCATCATCCCCCCGACGGTTTATCCTCGCCGTCGTTGCGTACGAGCAACAGAGGACGGAAAAGGAAAAGCGCCGTCGTACGTGTAGGTTGAAAAATAAAATGGCGGGACCAACGAAACCGTATATCTATATCCATCGAGCTCGTTACCCTTTCTAAAAATCTGTTTTAACCGGCGCGATACTTCGTCCGTTTGCCATCCCTTAACCTGGAATTTCAAACTTTACGTTTCCGTGTACATCCTCTCCTCTCTTTTGTTTCTACGCTCGGAGCATCAATTATTTTTTGCACTCGCAGGAAGACACAATAATAATCCGGGCATAGAGCGAAATGTGCACGATAAAGGATTGCCACGGTTTTCTTTTCGTTCTGTTTTTTTTTTTGTTCCGTATACATTATCGGGAATTGAACGTGACAATTCGTGCGATTAAAATTAGGCTTTCTCTCGGTACGTGCAACGAGTCTCTGCCATTACGGGCGGTACGATTAAAATCAAAACGTTTAAACCGTCGCGCGGCTTTAACTAACGATTTTCCTCATCCCTATTGTAAGCACTCCCTCTCTTCCTTATTTTGCTCCTCTCATTTTCTGCCCGCGTTTACGAGCATGTGCATTAAAAGAGGCCTTAATACCGCAGGAACGCGCGCGCATCGTTCTTGAATGGGGGGGGGGGGGGGGGGGGGCTGATGCTGCACGGTGATCATCGCCGTCCTTTCCCCGAGAGTACAAATGGCGTGCACTTAATGTCGCGGATTTTTAAATCCATAAGACGTTGCACACGAGACGGACCCCGCTTACCAAAGCCATAAAACGTGGATTTCCGCTACGTCGGCTGGTTTGCCTAGAGGGTTGACAGCCCTTCCTTTCGATTTCGGTCCTTCAGCGGAACGATTGTCGAGCGCGAAGCGAGAGAGGGCGATCAGCGTAATCAACGAGACACTCGCATCATTATTTTTCAGATTGCGCTACGCGCGTTTCGATTTCGTCACGAACAACGACGCAACAATTACGCGATTAACGACGAAATCATCGAATCGATGGACAAAACGGCAAATGTTTTATCCTCTCGTACTCGGCAAGTACAAAAGTATTCGAATTACGGATGTTCGACGATAACGTGCCTGCACAGTTCCATTAATGTCTTGGTGGGAGAACCGGTGGAAGATCCAACGGTAAAAATTGCAGAAAAGCAAAAGCCTTTGGCGAGGCTACTCGGTTGGTCGGGAGGGGGGGTTGGGGGTTGGACGACTTTATGGGAATACATGCACTTTTCTTTCTCGTTCTTCCTTCATTTTTTGTTTTCCCTCTCGCGCACACGCATCCCCGACCGAAGTGTCCTTCCTTCTCTCGTCTGGGGGGTCTCTTTCCACTCGCCGTTTTACTAAGTGTTCGCATTTCAAACAATACCCAGGCTACTCTTGCACCCTTGTTCAGCACCCCTCGCACACGCGGAGAGAGATATGAACACCTCCCCCACCCCCGCCATCCCACCCCCCCTCCTCACCCAGTTCTCCGCCTCGTCCCTCTCACCATACTGTTGGCAGTGCCTATCTACCTTTTCGTATCAACCAGCCATCCCTTCACGGCGTTTTTCATTACTGCATCCAACCCCGTTACTCGTCTCTGACGACCGAAGGGGCTAAAAGTTTTCTCTCTCGACAGTCGCCCGCTTACACCGAATATTGCCACGGAACGCGAACACAGCGAACTACATTTGAGAACCCCGTACAGGGTGGTGTCTTGTACAAAAATACTCGCGATGCGCGATGCAACGAATCGAATTCCGCGAGGGCGTAAATCGTATCGCCTCGAATCCTAATTCAGATTCGTAGGGAGGCCAACTTTTAAACGGGACGCGCGAACCTCGACGTACCGTGGCGAGCGAGTACGTACGCGCGGGCCCGAACAAATACCGTAAGTAACTCCATCGAGATTACGTCGGAGATTTACAGCACGCTGTGGTTTCGTTGTCGCGGCGCGTGGTACTCCTCTTTTTTTTACATGGGGGTTGTAACGCGTACACCACCCTAACCTACCTCTCCTCGGCCATTTAAGTGGCTCGCGAACGAAAAGTCTCCCCCTCTGGATGGAAAAAAAAGCCCCTCGGTGACGGCTTTTGTGATATTTCACTTCACCGATAGGTTCGTTACGCGTACCGCCGTAATGCCTTCTGTACCTTTCCTTTCCACGGTCGGGCTAAATGATTTTCTTTCCGTTACCCGCCCCTGTACAAGCAGTGAGAGAGAGATCTCGAGTACCAATAATATAGCCATGGAATATCTGGAGTTGTAACGGAGAAATCATCGGGGAGGTCGGAGGCGTCGATATCGCGCGATGCCAATCCGTGTGTTTCTCGATGTCAAGGTCGTACACGACTTTTGGTACACAAACGATGAGTGCCCGGCGGGCGCAACTCTGCGCGCGATGACAAATAAACTGCGAGCCGTGCGCCGACGGTTTAATCCATTTATCCTGGCCGTTATAAACGATTGAGCAGGAGTAATTTCATTCTGCGGTTTTGGCTTTCGCACCCGACGGCCTCGCGTCAGAGCTCTCTCCTCTCCCGTGATCCGGCTCGCTCTCTCTCTCGCTCTCTCTCTCTCTCTCTCTCTCTCTCGCTACCTGCCTCTCTTTGTCTCCCTTTTTCTCTGTTCGCACCTATTCCTCCCTCCGCCCCTCCCGCCCTCCTGCCTCACCCCCCCCCCGCGAAATTTTGCACGGTGAACTTCCGAAAACCGCACATCCAATTTTACCTAGCACCCACTTTTATTAGTCACCACGGATATTTTCGATGGAAAGAACGAAATGGCTGAACGGACACGGCAGGCACTGTTCAACCGTTTGTACGACATTTATTACGCGAAGTTGGCGCAACGTTAACGTAAACGTAGCGCGGGCGCGGTAGTATAATTTAGTTGGACGAGTTCTCACAGAGTCTTGCTAGCGTACATGTGGGAGGTACACCGCGATGCTCTCTCATCCACTTTGCAGGGCTTCCCATTCTATTCAATCTCGTTGCTCTATCAGTTTCCCATACCCGATTCCATCTCAGGGGCTATCCTTTAATCGATTTAAGTCTGCCTTTGCCTTGCGCTGTTATTCCGTGTCGTCCGCCTCTCTCGCCCCTCGCGGTGTGCCCTCGTGCCCCGGCAAGTCCGAGCTAACATCGAGGATGACTTTTGAACGTGCTCGAGGGATATATCGAGCGGGAAACACCGAATTTCCATCGTTATCGCGAGTCGGGGATGAAATTTATAATCCTGCTTGACCGACTCGGCGTGATCGTATGTTCGGCGGTCCTACGAGATTTTGATTATTTTTGAGATATCACTGACAATCGAGTCGTGAAATAAAAATGAATATAAAGGAGTCGCATTACGACGATATCGATAATAGAGAACGCCCTAAAGCACGCGTTCCACCGATAAACCAAGATGTCCTGTAGGGCATCGCCGGGGAGAAGGATATTGCTGAAAATGCCTAATCCGCTGTGATCCAAGATTCGCAAAGTTTGCCAATAGACCTTCGCCTCGACACAGTGGCGGCGACTCGGACGTCACTGTAGTAGATTCCCGTGCGTGGTATGGGTGGAGGGACGAACAGAGGGAAACGGAGCGAGAGAGAGAGAGAGGGAGAAACTTGAACGAGGCATGGCTATCTCGTATCTCGTATAATAAAAGCTGGAGACCCGTGGGCTTTGTGTACGTGGCCGAGGGTCCGCGCGGATAACGCCGAGGACAGGCGCACAGGGGAGAGAAACGGAACATAAAGGAGAGCGAGAGGGAAAGAAGGCAGAAAAGAAGAGAAATCAAGAAACAGGAATACCGAGGTAGACGGGGGGGAGAGGGAGAGACAGAGAGAGAGAGAGAGAATATCAGGAGAAGGCGGAGGGAGAGAGAGGGAGAACGAGAGATAGAGAGGAAGAGGGAGAGCGAAGAGAGCGGGGAGCAAGGGAATGAGGATTGGGCTGGTCGAAAGAAGAAGGACGACGACGGGAGTAGACGACAGGGAACACGGAATGGATGCTGAAGAGAGACTCGTTCCAATATACTAAGAGCGGATACGCAAACCCACAGCCAACGGCCAGGGGCCCCCGCTGTTCGGCATCGCTGTTGGCTGCCGCCTGTCGCTGGTGCTACTTCTGCCATTGTTGCAGCCGCTGTTACTCTTACTACTACGTCGGTACCTAGTATCCTCCGGTATCCCTCATCTCCTCCTACTACCGGCGAGGGAACCGTCGTCTCATTGTGCGCGGCATCCCATTTATTTACGTTTCTGAAACTTTTTAATCTGATGAGATATCTCCCGGCTCCGCTTCCTTAATTTTGTCAGGAGTACCGCGTTACGGTTTGGGTTTTAGTATACGGGGCGATCGTCACGTCGATACGACGTAGTAACGAGTACTTCGTCGAAACTATAGCCTTGCCATCGTTTTAAATGTAACGACGATTTAGTTGGATCCTATTGCTAGTTTGATTTCCTTCGTTTTCTTACTCACTGATTCGTAATTCCCCTCTCTCTCTGTATTCCGGATTTCTGCGGCACCGGGTATCTTTATCTATCAGCGGAGGACGTTTTCATTCATTTACACGCTACTCGAGACGCTTTGGTGGTCGATGGAACGGTGCCAAGAATTCCTCTGTAACATCGAGAATCGATTCGATCGACTTGACTCGCAAATTGATACGGTCAGGTGGCCTTTCGTAACCTCGTCGGACAAGCTTTCGTTAATTCGACCAAGTTCCTTCCCTTCAGCCGGCCTCTTTTTTTCCATATTACGTATCATCCAATTAAACTCGGAAGGGATCCGTAAACTTTCCGAAGAATGCGAAAATCGTCCGGGTCGTGCAAGCGGGGGTAACTATGATTCGCAATTTGATATAGCGCCGATGTGGACGGATAAAATACTGCTGAGAAGTTATCAGGAACGTCGTAACAATGCCGGGGCTAGTCGGTCGGTCGGTATGATGTGGGAAATTCCGTGGAAGTTGCGAGCCCCGAAACTCAAACTAGCGCCAAAGTTATGAACTATTTCAATGAGTTTACCGGAGTTACTCGTTGGCGGTTAGTTGATTACCCTGGCCTCTCCAATTTGCGAATTTACATTAAACACGAGTGCACCGGCTATCGCGTGAAAACTCCCACGAGCTGTTAAGCTCCGCGCTCGCGGATTACGAAGTACGGTCCATAGAAAGTCGGCATAAAGTCCACCCCGTGTCTGCCAAGTAATTTTCTTGTAGACGTTTAAACCGCGTTAGTTTCGACTAGTTGATCCCCTCCAAACGAATAACGTACGCGCGAGTACAAATCTCTCACTTACGATTGCCGTAATTCCAAAGCATTACGTTGCCCCGGTATTTAAACGAGCGCCAATGAACGTTCCACAACGCGATTATTTCTTTTTTCACTCGGCAAACTTCTCGCCGAAGCGAGAATATCTCTTTTTACCACCAGATAGGAATTACGACGATAACCCATGTCGTTGCGCGCGTTACCTTCGCGAGCCACTCTTGTTACGAAACCGAGAAGAATGAACAAAAGGAAAGCGGAGCGCAACTCCTAAAGGAAATTAGGGTGGTGTACGCTGGTCGAAGTTACAATGGTCACCAGACGTAAACTTTTTCAGTCGGGGCTACGCGCGGAGCTGCCGTTTCCTTTCCGGGTTAGGTCCATCGATATCGCTCCTCGGTCGCGGAAACTGACACAATCGGCTTCCTCAGCGCGTGAAAGAAAGAAAGAAAGAAGGCAAAAGGTAGATCGCGTCGGGGCCACTGGCTACTTCAGTTTTCAGCATTCGCTGCGTCCCGAAAAAGAGAGACGACGGGTACGGCGAGGGGGGAGGGGGGTGGGGTGGATGGGAGGACGACGACGGAGGAGAAGACAGATCCTGCCCCCTGCAGGCTTACTTTAATTTGCTGATTAGGCAAGGAACGACAAGGAGCGGAAAATAATCGGGCTTTCAGTCGCGGCACTTTTCAATCCTCTTCCTCTTCGCCGAGTTGTTCCTTTCACCACACCGTCGTCCCCGTGCCCAAGGGGGCGGGGGGTGGTGGTGTAGCCGGGGAGATCCCGAAGAAGTCGATTCCCCACGACTCTGCTCCGCGCTCCACTCCTCTCCTCTCCTCTCCTCTCTCGCTCGCTCGCTCGTTTCGTACTTTATCGATGTCGTTGTCCTTTTCTTCAACCCCCTTTTGCATATGCTCTCTTCCGCGTTCATCCCTCGCTTCACTCTTGCTCCTTCTTTCCGCCTTCCTTCGTGTCGTAGCAACCTCGTTATCGTACGCTGCCGCGCGACTCTGTTCCTCCCGCTCTCATAATGCCATTCAAGGTGAAATATGAATGCGCTTTTCTAACTAAAGTTTCCGAGCATTCGGCGTGCTAATAATACGAGCACCCGTCCGTGCCCGTCTTTTTCTTTTTCGCGACATTCTAAGGCGTCGGTTTGACTTCCTTGATTTTTCTTTATCCATTCAGACCTCCTCTTTTTTTTCCCCTCTCTCGAAACACTCTTCTCTCATTGGTCTTCCACTTTTTCTCGCGCTGTTTCTTATACCCCCCCCCCCCTCCCCACCCCCCTCGCTGCTCGTTTTCTTCGCGCGATACTTTCTTGGCGCGTCGATTCGGATTCGAGAAGAAATAGGAGCGGCAGTGAGAGGATCTTAATCACGGTTCGAATAAAATTACGTTCCATCGTTTTATTCCGTACCACCGACGGTAAAAAAAAAAAAAACAACTCAAGAGGTTCACTCTTCACGGAAACGATCATACATTTAACGCTATCGGTGTCTCCCGGTAAAGTACATAGAAAAAAAATGGCGTGGTTGCCGCAATTAAAGCGAAAAGTAATATCCGCGCGATGAGTGAGGTTCGCGCGTAACCGACCGGAACGAACTTCGCGTCGTTACCAAGGTTCTCATCGGTACTCGAACTGGAAAAGGAGAAGAAAAAAAAAGGAAGAAGCGAAAAAAATGTAAGTGGCTGCCGGTGGTGTATCGGACGATCTCGGACGAGGTAATTGTTTTCGCTCGATTTATTAACATAATCCGGTGTCTGGCGAAAAAAAAGGAGAAGATAACAACAAGGAGCCCCCCCCCCGGTAATTGCCGTTGGCAGGACGAGCGCGTCACGCGTGTGCTCGCACCGCTTAATTCGCCGAGGTGGTTGGGGTGGTGGCGAGGAGGGAAATTATGAACGCGGTTGCACGCACTGCAACGACGACGGGTACGCGCTCGGCGCGCGAATACGAGTTGCGCGGCCCAGCGCGCGCGCGTGTGTGTGTGTATGTGTGTGGGCGCGCGCGCGCGCGCCCGCGCGTATACATAATGCCCGCGAAAGCCGTAATTTTTTCATTATAACCGGCGGCGGAACAAATACCCGCGGTAGCGGTTCCTGCTGAAGCGTCCTCTTAGCGCTCTCGTCCCACGAGCGAGTGTTTTCTGTCTTCTCTTTCTCCTTCCTCTTTTTTTTTTCTTTTTTCCCTCCATTCTCCACCTCCTACCTACCTACCCCACCCCCCCCTTCCCGTGTGCTCAATCCATCTCTCCTCTTCTCCTCTCTCGCTTTTTTTTTAATGTGCGAGTAGTACAATAAGAGAAGCCAGCGGCCTCGGCACGGCCCATTAAAAACTTGCAATTAGCATTTAAAATATAAACCTTCGGAGCTGGAGAGACAAAGTGAGATGTCTAATGAAAGGGGAGGCCTTTTGGATTGGCTAAATGCCTTTCAGCCGCGGCTGAGCACCCGCGCGGTTTAAATGGAACTCACCCCTGATTGGCCGCCGCCGCCGCCGCCACCACCACCATCGCCATCATCATCGCCACCACCACCGCCGCACCAGCGTCGAAACGGCGCCTACACCTAGCCTTCCGTAGTTCTGCTCCTCCGCATTCCTTCACCTTCGACGCCATTCACTCTCTCTTCGGTGAAGAGAACGAGGGGTGGTGGGGGGTTGGGGGGGTGGAAGGGTCAGATGGATTTTGCACTCGGATTTCTCTCGGCACCGTCGAGCCTTCGCTCCGCTCTTCTGTCTTTCATCATTTATCCCTTTCCCTTCTTTTTTTTTTTTTGCACATCCTATCTCTTCTTTCGACGTTGCTCTCCCGGGGTAAACAAAGGAGCACCGACCGTACCTCGACTAAGTATCGAGAACGCGCGGCTCCTCTCTTCAGTATTTTCGTGGGGGGATAGCCAAAGTTGGATCTCCGCAAAGGTCGATTTTTTCCGTTTAGCCGGGTTCGCGTCTTTTCAACGGATACATACCACGGATATAGGTTCGCGGAAGAAGAGCGAGCGACGGTGAAATAGGCGTATTCAAAAACCGAGCTTGATTTTCGAGAGATTACTCGGGAAAAGCAGCGCGCGTTGGTCGGGTATACAGGGACGCGAGATGGGAATTAGAATTTGCTAATCTTCCCGTGCGCGACTATACCGTTGAGACTCTCTATTCCCGGTTACCCCTCGCGTAATCTCTTCTCGCCGGACAGAAATAAGAAAGTATCTCTATAAAACGCGCATACCTTAAATATGTTCACCCGATCAAATGGTTGTTAAACGTTCGTCGGCGCGCACAAGTATTTGCTTACCGAAGGATCTCGCGAATCAAATTTCCATCCCTGGCAGTTGGTATTTCCATTTGGAGCGTGACAAGCCTCCCGCTCCCCACCCCCGCCCCTGCCACCCGAGCACGAAGAATGAGATTTTCTCGAGGCAAGTTCGTACCAGGAAGTAGTAGAAGAGGGCGACAGAAGGAAGCGCGGGGAGACTTGGAGCGAGTGAGGAAAGGAGAAAGGAGAGGGGCGCGTTAATAATTTGCACTCGGACGAGTCCATTGTCCTGCGGCAGGCGCACGCGACCGTTCCAATTATGGCACTCCTCCTTGTCGAGGCTCCAACCGGGTTGCTCTCTCCACTCTCATCCCCCCCCACCCCCCGCCCCCTCATCTATCCCTTACTCTTCCTTCCTCTCTTGCTCATTTCTACGCGGATACCAACGGGGCTCCTTTCACCCCGAGAATTTTAATTACAATCGCAATTATCCCCCCAAGAAAGTTTTGCCTGAATGCCCGCGGACTAACAATCCGACGACACGTACCGTCGGTGATCATCCTTCCACCCGACGACAAATGGGAGAAGAGCGAAAAAGGACGGAGACGTCGACGACGACGACGACGACGACGACGACCACGCATCGTGGCCTAATCCACCGTCGGTGGTACCTCTCTCTTCCGTTTGTTTCCAACGACTTTTTCTTCGCTTTTTGAAATCTCATTACCACTAGACGGAAACTGGCGAGTACCGCGGCGAACGGCAACGACGTCGACGACGACGACGACAATGTCGGAAGTGAAAAGAAACTCCGCGGCCAGAATCGAGCCACCCTCCTCGAAGGGACTTCTGTCGAAGTCTGAAAAGACTTACGACATAGCTGCATTTACGCTCAGCGAAGATCAAGTGCTGCTTCTTCTCTTGGCCTTCGGGAGTTACCTTTTTGTCTCGTTCCGTTAAGTGAGGAACACATACGTGGTTTTGCTGTTCCGTGAAATACTTCAACGACTCCTCGGCTTCCTTGAACTTTCTTTCGTCGGCCACCGAGTTTACGGGCGAAACGGAAGAGACGTGACATCGTAAAATAGTGAGAATGAGCGTGGACAAAGAGTTTTCTGTATTGCGAACGGAATGCCAATTTCGATCTTCGAATTAACGACGCGTTTGCAAACTGAAATTAATCCTTATCGGATGCCAGCCGTGTATACATAATTCTTACTAGATTATAGTTGTTTTCAGTAAATATGCGAAAAATGTCCATTATTGTAAGAATACCATTTTTGTTACAAATAAAACTGTATGATAATAAAAATAACAAAAAAAAATCATAAAATTGTCTTTATTCTCTTTTTGGGACCAAAATATTAAAATCTGATTTAAAAAGGCACTGTTATATCTCTGGACACGTTAAACGCTCCGCTGATAATGTTCGACTGACAAGGCTATGATATGCACATTCCAGGAACAGTGATTTTCGATATGATCCGCATTGTCACCTCACACGTGCGGTACTACCGCAGAAACAAAGTAGCATCGTCACGTCGGATATGACTTGCGACCACTTGACGTCACAAAAAGTCATTAAAAATATCCCATTACGATTTCCAGAAAACTAACGAAATCCTTCACAGATCGTCGCGTTATGCCCTTACTACCAGGTTCTCGAAAAGATCGCGCGCGAGATTAATTTATCGAAGAGAAACGTTAAGCAGGTCGTGATGGTAGGCACACCTTGGCCGAGACCTTCGTGAAGCCCCGGTGAGCTGGCACGTCACGGCTCGGTAATAATCACGGCGGTAGGTGTATCGCGGGGCTTTGCGGAGTAATTGAGAAACGCTCTCGTGTTCGAACACGACTTGGCTACCGTTGGCAGGGCCCCACCACTAATAGGCCAGTTGGCACGCACGCGATTCATTCATAAAATCCACGCCATCGTTACGACGCCACGATCGACCACGTAGCCTTTGCGAACGAGTATACCGATCATCGCGATCTACATCGGAGCGGGTTTTCTCGATCGAGTGGTACGTACAAAGGAGATTCCGGTAGCCTTGAGATTTCGGTTAACCGAACGCGAACGGAGAAAAAAATATGGAGACCATTTTGACGTTGCGCGTTAACGTAAAATACAGGAAAATTGACCGCGTACGGTGACTCGAGATCCTATCCGCAAATCTCACGTACGAATAATCATCAATAATAATATATTAAAATAATTAATGTATCTGTTTAAAAAATTGATGATTGGAATAATACATGTAATAGAAATAGCACAAAATTCTTTTTCATTTAAAACGAATTTTTGTAGGTTTACATAGATGTAACCGAGAGATACCGGAGATAGCGCAGACCTAAATTGCGTGAGATAAGAATAATCTAATTTTAAAATAGACCGGACGACACCTGTTCCCCTCGCGACTAACGTAGGGAGTGGTCAAGAGCATTCGAACTACTGTAATATTTGCGACGATCTTTAAATCCTTCTGTCGCGATATCAAAAAGAACCGTTCTCATCGGAGCGACGTTCGTTTACGACTAGATTTAAGGCGAGGCTAAATGTTGGGCAGGTCAGTTCGACCTACGGTCGAAAGGGACGAGAGGAGGGCCGGCATAGAGAGACGGAAGACAGGCGGCGAGAAGCGGAGCAAAGAGGAGAGAGACAGGCCGCGGCTATCCTACTAAGTGGTACACAACTACTTTATAAGTGATGTGCTAACGAAGTGTGTAACAGGCGGTAAATAAGGAACCTGTAATTACGGGCGGCGTGCCGCGAACGCGGAATGGGCCACCCACGAGTCCACCACCAGGTATTACCACCACCACCACCACCAACCAGCATCACCTCCACAACCGTCTTCGTATCGCGTCACGTGAGGGCAGCGGCGAGGAGGTAAAGAGCAGCTCTCTTGTCAGAACTGAACACCGTTGTTCCGGCGACGACGACGGCGGCGCGCGCGCGCTCGCGCGTCCGAGAACGAACATCTGGGTCAGCTTTGCTGACGATTAACTAAAAACTACAGCAACGGACGCGCACCAGAGATACGAGCCGGTTTTCTTGCGATCTCGTATTCCCGATGTGCGCCGAGTAATGGGAGTTTGATGATAAACGGAAGAGCGTGGATTTTCTGCTTCTCGAAGATCGCCGTCCCTAGGGGAAAGCGTACGACGTCGGGGCGAGGTGACAAAAAGCTCGGTATTTCGAACAAATTTAGGCCCAAGACGTCGGGAAGTAGAAACGAGTTGACCAAAAACAAAAGAGAGAAGTACGAGTCGCGCGAATAAGTTTTGACGCGAACTGGTGGGAACGGATAAATTGCCAATTAATACGAGCGTAGTGTCTCTGTAGATTCGTTCGAAGCCTACGGTCGTTGCCGTCCCGCGTACCGAGTTTTAACGTTACCCGCGTTCACAACGTTCGTTCCCCTTTTTGCGACGTTTAAGAGAGACACTTTACGCGCGCAGATTAAGGCTGATATATTTCCATGGCGCGACCGAGAAGCGCGAACACGATCCGCGTTCTTTCCGGCATTAGTAGTTCTGCAATTTAAGTGACCGCGAGAGCAGAGAGGGGGGGGGGAGGAGAGGCGGAGAGAGCCAGAGAGGGGCGACTTTTTTCGCGATACCAATCGGTAGACCCCGGAGACCCATAAAATCTCTTTCCCTCGCGTCCCGTACTGACTTGTTCTCACGCAACTCGAGCGCGAGCTTCTTGCCTCGCGGTGATCACGAAGAAGGGAAACACACGCTCGTAACCCGGCGAACAGGATTTTTTTTTTAACCGCCGACTAAACGAGAAATCCTACGATACGCGCGGCGCGTTACGCGCTTTTCATCGCAAACGGAAATCAATCCGATATCCTGTCGCGTTCAATTATTTTCCGTCAAATTTTTGGTACCACCGCGTAACAACGCCGATCTTCGTATCGAAAAACACCGCGGCCGGCTCTCTCTCTCTCTCTCTCTCTCTCTCTCTTTAGCTCGGTGATATTCGAACGAACGGATACGACTGTCAAACGTTCGGCCAAACAATAATAGCCGCGCCGACCATGAATCCCTTTCGAGCGCCGAATAATAAGCGAAATGGCGTGCGTCCTTGGAAAAGTCGACGATAATTGCGGGATACGAGAGCGATCCACCGAGGCAGGCAGACACCGCTCGTTACCTTATTATCTTCCCTCGTGACGCGGCTAGACGTTCGCGTTATCGTCCACGGAGCGAACGTCTTCTCTCGAATTCAACCTCATCCGCCCCCAACATTTTCCACGCAACACCGTTAATGGAGGCCCCCCCAAAGTCACTCGCGACGGGCGTATAAATAACGGCCGTACGGAAACTGACGACGTGTAACAAAAAGGTGTCTGTAAATGCCATTAGAGAGAGAGAGAGAGAGAGAGAGGGCCAGCACACCGTCTGCGCGAGGGGAAAGAGAGCGGCGTCCTTGCCGCACTGAAAATTACGGCGTCGCGGAGCGCCAGACATAGCTCATTAGCTCATTATCGTGCTGGCAGAAGCGACTATAGCTGCACTGGCCGCCGCATCCACTCCCGTGGCGTCTTTTCTCTTTCTCTAGTCATCGAACTACCCCTTCCATCTTGCTTTCTCGGACGTATTGCGTGTGTCCACCTCCCCCCCCCTCGGTCTTTACCCTGGAGAGGCATATCGGTTACTCAGCGTGTTGCGTTCCGGTGTACGTGAACGAAATAACGCCGAAGGGACCGTGTGCCACGTGGTCTGGACAACCCCAGAAGCTACGGTTTCGCTACGGCGTCCAGACGCGATCTAACGCGACGTCTTGTTACGCTGTATGCTTATATATTTTGCTTTTATTATTATTATTATTATTTAACCCCCCAGAGGACTCGCTGTACGACATAACAGTCTAAACGCGCGACGAAACCCGGCGTTTACCCTGGATTCGCTGAAAGCGTTTCCGTGCGATTGATTTCAATGTTTTATCGCGTTCCTATTTATCGCGTCAACGAATGATGTGTCGAGCTGCCATTGGCGAGAGAAGTAGTCGATGACCGTTCGGAGTAATGATTTCGATCTGACTGAAAATCTGGGATATCTCGTTGCTCTTTCCACGCTCGGGACAAATGCGCTACGTTCGTAGATGCATTAATGCGAACGATTTATGGAATGGCTCGGAGATACGCTCGTAAGGCAACGCTAATCGAATTCAAATTGTGACTTATACCGTGGTGCTCGGAAGCTGGATAAATTGAGGGGATTCGCGGTAAGCGACGTCAATTGCGAATTCGCGGAACACCGTTCGCGAAGAGTATAATAAACCATCATATCGTAAGAGTTAGAGATCGTAGAGCGTTGCGAGAAATCCAGACTAGAGCCAGACGAAAGTGGCAATGTACGCGAGTTTATGGACTCTCTATCTCGTTTGAGTTGATCTACCGAAGAGAGCCTCCTGGCAGCTCGTTTTATCGCTCACTTCGCGGTAATAAAACTTTTTCGGAGTTGAGTACGAATTACGTGCAGTTTTGTGTTACTTACTGAGCGCAAGATTATACTCGTATCAATTTTCAGTTTACTCGGACTCACCTGAAACAAAAAGAGAAATAATAATTAAAAACTGTGTCCTTGCGAGCAAAGGTAAGTCGATTCGCAAGATCAAGAGACACGGTCTTGTCTCGGGCCAAGTACAGGTACGCGAGACTAGAACTTGTCTCTTGAATTTTTAAAGACATACTCGTACTTGTACTTGGCACATGTATTTGCATTTTTAATACTTTTTTATTTTTATTAACTTTCTATCTAGTTTCGCGACGAAATGAACCTCGCGAATATCTCGTAATTCGTTCGTTAATGCGTCCGAGGTTTAAGCCGCGCCAATTTCTTACTCAAATTGCAGGAGCCGACTTCAAAACGAGTACCGATGCTCCGAATGAAAAGGATAACGATGATTCGCCGTTTGCACGGTACCCAAACGATAGGGGAGTCGCTCCTCTACGATGTTTCGCGTGCTTGGGCTTACATAATACACGTCAGAGGAGGGGGGGGGGGGGGGGGTTGCAATTATTTGCTTGCCTGCAATACTATCTATATCTATCCCGATCCGTGTTTGCCGTTCCCATGTTGACAAGCGTTCTACACTCGGGCTAAGCACGACGAACCGTTTATATTTGTTCACGTAGGCTCGTTTGCACTCCCATCGAGCCACCACAGTTACGCGATAGCGTACATCCATAAGGCTAACGTCGGGTTATGGTTAAAAAAAAAACAGAAAATGAGAGGCCAGTCGAAACCTTCGAACAGTTCATTAAATTTTTAATTAGTTCTATCGCTCGTTCCATCGAGAGTAGAGTATCGTCCGAGAAAGAAAATAAATGCATCTTCGACGGGTTTCAAAGCTCGCCAAATTTTGGACGAATCCGTCGAACAAACCAACGCGACTATATCCCGAGGACGAACAAACATAATGGTCAATTTCATCGGGCACGCGATCGGTGTTTCCCTGTATACCTTTGGCTAAACCGCGGACAGCCGATAACCCCGGATCCTACGACGATATTGGAGCCACGCGGCTACTGTGTCTGGCTTTACACGGTGCGTTACCACTGTCAACACACACGCATGCATAATAACAGTTATTAGATATGTCTTGCCCGGTTGGGTTATCGGAAAGGGGGAGGGGGGTTAATGCCTTCCGTATCGCGGGCGTTAACCGTGTGTCCCACGGAATGACGCGTTCGCGCGCGCGTACCAAAGCACACACGGATTCCTAAGAACCTTACGGTGGTATCGATGTGGGCCCACGAGTGTTTGCTCGTCGCTCGAGTTTAAGTTTATCTTTTGGGGAGGAACAACGAGAAAAGTTGGAACCGACGGTATATATGGGTCGCGTGCAACTGGTAGCGATTTTATGAGTCGCGATGCTAGATCTGAAAGTTGTACGGGAGAGTAGAAGGGTCTAATGGGAGTCACGGTGAAAATACACAGCGTTAGGCTCGCAGAGCTTGAAGTATTCTTAGGGGATTTTGACGTTTCGAGTTCACCGAACGTGCGGCCCGTTTACGCGATATTAATCGTTACTAGATTTGTCCGGTTAGCAAATTATAGTAACGGATTACCGGCGATCCAAGTTGCGCGTAACTTAGTCTCGGTCATCAAATTAATTTGCGCGCAGTGCGTAAGATTGCACAGTCGTAAAATTAGATTGCCATAATTCCTTAATTATGTTAACGACAAAATAATGCTAGCAAACGAGAAATACCGTGATTCTTAACCAACCGAGAAAGGATTAAATTTGATATTCATCCGAATTTTTAATCGTGCCACGCATTAAATCGTACCGGCGTTCATAATGGTACGTGCGCACGAATATGTTAATGTCACTTAATTAGGCAAATTTGCAACTCTGAGATAACGATGCTCGAACGACGACAACGACGACAACGACGACGACGACGACGACGACGACGACGACGACGACGACGACGACAAACTTACGTTAACAGTTTCGTTCTACGCTTTTACGTCAATGCCGTTTGAAACAAATGGAAACTGACTGGCAGGGATCCAATCCGTAAATCACTAACGCGGAACAGGTGTTTATGATCGCTACAGCCATCGCCGAGGTACGATAAATTCTGCCACGATGATAAATCGCACGGGTGAAGCTTTCTCGATTTCGACGGTTTAATGGAAACCCATGGATTTACGCGGCGACAGTCGAGATTAGAAAATGAATGCATTTGACCGTTTAATAAAAGAATAGTTACGCTAAACTTTTAAGTGGTTGCGATTGTAATTGTGGAAAGTAATTATATCCTAAATGAATTACAATCGCAATTATGAGTCCGTAATTACAATTGCGATGCATCGCAATTTCGTCCCACCTCTTAAAGACGGACGACTGTCTCGACGATAGTCGAGCGAACCTGTACTTTTCGATATAACGGGGAGACAGGTACCCGCGGGCTTTGGATGAAAATAACAGGAAGCTCGCGAAACATGAATAATCGTAATAAGGAAGAAACTTTGTTTTTTGCTGATCATTATAAGCTCGGAAAAGGAGTCTCGTTCTCTACCCTCCATCCCCGCGATTCGGCGGTAATTATTATCCGAGTACTATAATTACCTTCATTATCTCAAAATTAGCCTCTCTCCCGGTAGCGCGCGCTGCAATTTATTGGATTTAATACGAATGGAATAAAAATATTGTAACAACTGCGAAACCCTTTGTTCCCGCTAACCGGTGGAGAGCCAGAGCGAAACCGTTTCGACGATTTTTAAACTTTTCTAATTCGCCCGACGTCGGCCTCGAACGTCGCACGCGTCTTTCCGTTTACGCGCCCAACGATCGGCGCTGATCCTCTTTCTCCCCCCTCCGGAGAAGCGAGTACCCAACGGCGAGCGCCGTGTAAGCACATTTTGTCAACTAAAGGGGGGTCGTCGTCGGGCACACCCCTCTTTTACTCCGCGTATGTCGTAGTAGCCGTAGCAAACAAAGCTGAGAACATCATATGCAGGTAGGATTATAGCCGTCGACCCCTTTTTCGGTTTAGGAGGATGATGAGCCACCCTACTGCCGTCCCGATGAAGTTCTGCTTAGGCTCATCCTGATCTACATGCCTCCCCCCCTCCTCTCACCCCCTACTCCCGCCACCCCCTTGCTTGGCGCCCGTACTGATCCATCCCGATTCGATCATCGTGCATGGACTAAGAGAGGGGTTAGTCGGGGCGAATCGAGAGAACGGTAGGTGGGTGAGGTCGGTGTACACGCACGAGGTATGTCGTCAGGGGGGGGGAGGGGGATGATACGTTGGACGGATGTTAAATGCACAAAAGTGTAACTGCATTGTCAAATGGAAAAATCCCCCCCGGGACGTCGATAGTACAATAATGGGGCCGATTATAATCTTGTCTACCCCCTAGGGGTACCTTCTTTCTACCCCCGTTGCCCGCTACTACTCCGTGTCATCATCGCTCTGTCTGGTCTCCTCGTGTCTCTGCCTCACCTTCCTCACCCTATCCCGTGTATTACGTTGGGGTGTATCTTGTTCGGCTGTTGACTACTCGTGCCCGACAGTCACATCTCTATCTCCCTCGGTCCGCCGCGCATCCATCCCTGTATACCGTATACGTACAATACGCGTCTCTCTGTTCCTCTTTTTTTTTTTCTCTTCGTATCTTCAGTTTGGACAACCCCGTGTCCCCCATTAATACCCCATACAGGACACGCCATAGCCTAATTAAGTGGGCATAATGGATCCGACAGTTGTCCCCATTGTACGCGGATAGAAAATGCACGTCCCTGCTGCCCCCCGCTTCGTGTTTTGGGGCCTTTTCTAGTCTCGAAAAGCCCCGAGACGAGGTATGCGCCAGCGAAAATGACCCTCGTTTGGCTTGACTTCTCGAAAGACTTCGATTACCTTGGATCGTTCTAACTCGCGAGGATCGAGTATGGGAATAAATAGAAGTAAGAGATCGAATTGAAATGAGGTAATTGAGAATCTTGATCCTTCGCGAACTGCTCTGCGATCGTATTAAATCATATACATATCGCTCGACCAGTTTTTCCTGATAAGGCACAGGCCGTATCTTTGTTGCGAGCACCAACAACTTCTCTGTATCGAGTAACCGAGAGCGCACAACGTCAGACAGCTGTCACGAGTCGAGCCGTATATACACGTTTCTTCGCATTCCAGGTTTTATCGGATACCAAATCGACGATCAATCTCTTTCCACGTCTCGCTAAGCACAGGACTGCGAGAGGAGCAATAAGAAAAGTTAGAATCCGGGGAGAGAGAGATTCAACAGGATCATTTCGAGCTATCCGACTCTAACCGCGCCTCGGGGAATCAAAAAGGAGAATACTTGAAATCATAATTTATGCGCGAACGCTACTTTAAACCAGTTCTCGTCGAACCGAGTCATTAAATTAATCTCTCCTCGCGTTCTAATGATCGCTTCATCGGTGCTATCGATCCCCGCCGTACGTTTCTTGCTGCTTACGCGTAATGGACAGTTTCTGTAATAATAAAGGAACGACCGCGCGATTCGTAAGCTCACCGCGGGGAGATACGTCGAGATTTTAAAAAGTTATACCACGTAAATTACCTTAACATGTATTTTTGTCCAAAAATGCTTGACAGTGGAATCAAATTCCATTAAAAATTTCGCGATGCGTAACCAGAAAGCGAGAAGAGCAAGTGGGATGGCTTTTATACCCGGAGTATTTTTTCACTAAGAACAATATTAATATTCGGTACCCCTCCGAATTTAGTATTCCAAAACCGTTGCGCGCTACTCAAATTATTTCAATCCTCTATACTTTATGCGCTTACACGACTGTCACATTCGCGACTACCCGTCACCCGCTACAGATTCTATCAAATCTAATTCAACAAAAAAAGAAATAATAACCTGTCAAGAGGTATAATTTCACCACCAGGGGAATAAAAATGAGAATCAAGGATAACTCGGACGAATTCTATGCCGTTCACAATTCCTCGCTTACTTAATTCGAAGTTGGAGATCAATTAAGGCTGCCCATAAGTCTGTGTATCCATTGTCGACAGATTACCAGACAATCCCGGGGCTTTGGCAAACCCGTATAACTGGAACAAGCCGAAACGCGAGGGGTTCTCATTGCCGGCTTCGGGATTGTTCCAACTCAGCCGAGCTGCAAGGACTAACGCACAGGAGAGTACGGGTAGCGGTGTAGACAGAGAGAAAGAACGTCCGGATGAGTTTTTGCGAATTGCAGCTGGGAAAGGGGTTGTGCGCGCGCGGAGATACGGTAATGATTAACCCGTCCCAATCATCTTTTGCGAGTTAGAAACTCCCGAGCATTAGGCGTAGTCGAACAAAGAGACGCGAGGCGAACGTGAACGTTCGCAGTGTCGAATATTACCATCTCGCGTTCGTTCTCGAGCGTGTTCCTCCCAGTAAAGCGAATCCCACGATATCAATTTTACGCGCGCAATTAAAGACAGCAAATGGACGCGCAAAAGAAGGAAAGAGCAGTGGCGGTTAGCGAGGTGGGAGGGTCAAAAGTAGGATTTGAGCAACGGCCGCGCGAGGGGGGGGGGAGGGAGGGGGGGAAGGAAGGAAACGCCGATGGGAGAGAACGAAGAGGAAGAGGCGACTGCCGAGGGGGTGGGCGTCGGAGAAGGGAGGGTTTTCCAGCTCGACGGAGCCAATTCAGACCCGGAATTTATCCTATCAATTTCTGCTCGGTGGAGTGGCAAAGAGCTCGGCAGTTCGGCTCGCCGTTCGCTATATTAACGCTACAGAATTCTGCGCTTCTGGCCAGCCACGAAAAGCCCGCGCGGAACCGTCGCACATTTCCGCCGCTTCTCGCGGATACCACCCCTCGGCTCCAATTCCTCTCTCTCTCTCTCTCTACCTCGACCCTCCCTTCCTCTCAACCCCCCTACCCCACTCTCTCCTCCTCTCCTTTTATGCAGCTCGTCCGCAGCGTTTGATTGGCGCGAACTTTCCTTATCTTCTTCTCGTTCGAGCGCTCTACTAATCCACCGATTATGTGGCCGAATACACTTCCGGTAATGTTCTTTTTTTTTGTGGCCGATGCTCCTTTCATCGTCGTAGTGTCTTTTTGGCTGGTTAAACGTGTCCGCGGTCGGTTGGAGTGCTTCGGGCTCGACGTTATTAGTTTCGGCGAGCGATAGGATGTGCCCCCGGGCTCGATGATCGATCGCTGGATCTCTCGGTTTTCTTGTAGTCGAAAAATAAAATTCCGGTTACGCCGAAACAAGATAATAGAATAACGAAACGATATTTCCCGTTATAACGACAGACATTTGTTCGACGACTGTGCGGCCTTAACTACCGACGCGCACGGATTACGTGAAAATTATTATCTCTGAAAACCCTACCAACGCTGCTCCAATTTTTAGTTATCACTCCGAAAATCATACATATCTGTCTATTATTTTCCCGCTCAGATTCTACTAATCCGTGAGACGAACGAGAACAAAAAGAGGGAGACGGAGTATTTGAACGGGGAAAGGAAGCTCGTACAAAGTGCGAAAGAGAGCGAAAGAGTGAGAGTGAGAGGCGGGAGAGGGGGGGGGGGGGGGAGGGTGACGGTAGGAGGAGTTGGATAGGATGGACCTCTTTAGGTTTAGCGGAGCAAATAATGCAGCGGGGAGAGCCTAGTCGGGCTTTCCATGCGGAAGACCAGCGAACCGATCACACTGATCTTTGCCAAAAACAATACCCTGCCCGCCTTTGAATTCCACTGGCAAAATACGGGCGCTAGGTGAGTCACCACCGTCGCGCATACACACGCTTACCAACCTGTGTACGATGGACGAGGGAACGAACGCGTATTAGCGTGCCCTCCCTTCGCGTGTAGTTTCTTATCAAAATACACGCGCGTACCTGTGTCTGACTTGCGTCACCGAGGGGACGCACGTCACGCGTTCGCGCGAATACTCGTCTTGAACAGTTTCTCGGATTAACGGCGTCTTTAGTTTTAGCCTCGCGATAATAATTCCCCTTATTTTTACCAGCACTTTTTTTTAACATCACTATTTTTATCATCCTCAGAATTATCAGTATGGTTTGGTTCTCGCGTACTTGTGTGTGTGACTCAGAATTAATTTTTTAGTATGGTTTGGTTCTGGCGTACTTGTACTTGGCCCGAGACAATACCTTGTCCCTTGATACCTACAACTCGCACTGTGTAAGTCTCGCGAATATTGCACAATAAAATAAACTTTTTAAATTTCAATTGCCTAATAAATATGACCGTATTCGTCAAATTTTTTTGTAAAGCGTAACGAGTCCGCGGAGTAGACACGAATGCGCGCACACGCGTGCCCGTGATCGTGAACATTCGGACGCGCATCGGCGACCGTGCCTTGGGGCTTCGAAACGGTAATTCAAATGTACCCTCCTCTTCTCGTTATTCGATCTTACCGGCGCGCAACGAGACACGTGCGAAACACGACGAGATAGTCATCTGGGGAACCGAGAGAGCTGGCGTTGCTCGAGGCCCACCGTATTTATCTCGACGAATTTATCGGCTGATCGCGAAAAATAATATGGAGCCGATCGCTCGCTTCGCCGGCAGATCGGAAATCTAATCCAACGATCGTTTAATTGCTTCGCATCCCAAGGGACGTTAAACGTGTTTAATTATAGTTATGTTTTCGACACTGTTTACTGCTGATATAGTTTTTTTTTTTTTTAATACTTCTCAGTTGGATGATAATGAATTTTAAGATGTCCCGTACTCCTTAGACTACATTGATGAAAAATCTCGTTGATTCGCGTAGGGCGATAATCTAGGATAGGTTGAAGGTAAATAATCTTTCGGGCTTCGTTCTTCGATTACTAACGTCGAAGCCCTTTGAAGTACCGACGTACGTGTATAAATCTCTGAATTCAACGTTGACTAGCATGGGAAACGAGTCAGCAATTTCACGGGCAAGTAGTTTCAAAAGCGAAAAACAAGTCGTGATTTCTCGTTAAAACAAATTCGGCAGCGGAGCACCAATTTCCGCGCAATGCTTTTTCAATCCTCTTTTCCGGCGCTGGCCAAAGGGCGAAGAGGAAAGTGGTTGAAAAAAAAATTGGTAATGGATTAATAACTACCGACCAACCGATGACGTTAATTATTTTTAAACGGATAAAGGTCGCCGAAAGATTGACAGACACTAAACAGAGAGGACGAGAGGGCTGGATGGTGGAGGGGCCAAGTGGGCGAGTAAGCGAACGGATGCGAACAAGGGTGTACCGGGGAAAAAAGTTAATTTTCAAAAAAACGAGTTTTGAGTGCAACATTCCGCGCGCTACCCGTAACAGAAAAAAAACCGCGACTATGTTTCGATGCGAATCTCCGCACAAAACCAAAAACGATAATTAAACCAAACGGGTTCGATAAACTTACAGGAATTCCCATCGATGCTCGTTTCGTTCGCTCGCGCGTCGTTACAAAAAAAATAAATCGGTAAAACCAAAAAAAAAAAACCTGGAATATTCGGTTGCAGGTTGGAAGGGGATCGAAATCAATTTGTACGAGAGAAAAGAGATTCTTCGATTTGGAAGGATGCGATAATAGCGTAGTGGCAGCACCTCTGGATAGCGAGGCAAACGCGTAACCCTCAACGGGGGCCACGAAGTCAGTGAACACTTTGTCCGCGCGAACAATCGATCTCTCGATCGTAACAACGGGTACCGGTTTCAGTCTCCGCCAGGCAGCAACCGCGCGCGCGCGCGCGTCTCGTCTCGTCTCGTCTCGTCTCGCTCCGTCGCGCCACTTAGAAATCGGTATAATAATTCGTCGCGGCTATGGGGACGAACGAGGAGGTGGTTTCGGGTAAGCAAAGATCGCGAGAGAGAAAGAGAGGGTGCGCGAGAAGGGGGGGGGGGAGGGGTCTCTTGGAAGGGGTAGAGGGTGGATGCACGGAACCCGGTTGCTCCGTCAGTGGGGTCCCTTTTTTTATGAATATTCGAACACGCGCCAATAAATTCGAATGTGCACGACGGAAGGGTCGCCAGACGTGAAGTGGTAGTCCGTTTGCCGTCGATAGGTTTGCCCTGTTGGTCTGGTAGGGCTTTTGCCAAAAGGGTGGATGTACGCGTTTACGTGCGTGCGCGTGTATGTATACACGCGTATACGGGGGCGCGCACGTGTGTACGGTTATATTCCAAGGTAAAGAGGGGCAGGTATCGCACGGTTCTCTCTCCGCTTCGCCAAAGAACCACCACCGTAGCTACCGAAACACCGGTGCGCGCCCTACCAGCCACCCTTGATCTACTCGAGCTTCTTGTCCGAGAGAGACGTCTCTTCGCTCGGCAACCCCCTCGTGGTATTGGAATTTTGCACCCCCCTCTCTCCTCCCACATCCAGTTTTCGAGTTATTCAAATTTATTGCTCAAACGCCGGTCCCTGCCGGGCAACAAAATGGGAATCGCGGTACTCGAAGTTCAGCTTTACCGCTAAAAAAAAAGAAATTCCCGATTCGACGTGTCGTGATACGTCGAAATATAAAAATTACTCGCAGACGTTGCGGCAACATCGTGATCCTCCAGCCAACGAAAAGCCTAGTACCACTGACGTTATTCCTCGCCTCGTTCTCGCGTAATATCGGACCACCGGAGTACCGCCAATAAGAATCGAGCCAAACGATCTTTTGTCCGCTTCCTCCCGTTGTTCACCTCCCTCTTTCGTATACTCCGTCGGCCGAGCGAGGAGAGTGTAGCCAACCAGAATCCGTCACCCAAGTCGGTCTCCGCGGTTCTTTATGTCTTCGACCGGGGCGACCGGACCGCGAGTGCACACGCAGGAATCCTACTCTCGGAAGAATACAAGGGGGGTAGGAAGGCGAGAAGAGCGGGAAGAGGGGGTGGTGGTGATGGTGGAGGTCGGTGGAGGGGGGGTGGTTGGTGTATGGAAAGTGAAAGAGACACACACAAGCGCCTCTCGCTGGCTAATGCAGCGCGGTGAAATATTCATCAGTCTGCCTGCCTGCCTCGGTGGCGCGGGCCAGCCCACCCTTTATATTTCGTAATTACCCTCCCAGCCCCGTCCTTCCACCTCGAGCCAGCCTCCCCAACTACCTCCTCCACCCTCACTCCATCTCTTCCGTCACCACCCCACCCCCTCCTCCTCCTCTCCCTCTTCCTCACCCCCGCCGTCATCACCATCAAACTTCTCGTCTCAGGTCCGTGTCCCTCCCTCCGACCTCACCGCGTCATCCTTCGCTCTCTTCTACCCTGAAACCATCATTTCCAATCCCTGCTTTTCTGTCACCTACCCCCAATGAGCGTCGCTCCAATTTCCCTGTCGACAATATCGAACAAGCATACCCTCCCCTTCCCGGAATAAGCTTTGGGTCGTTCCTGCGTCTGCTCAGATATTTCATCTAGAGTCGTTGTTATCACCGATATCCTGGGGATAACCTGCAGCGTAAGCGTTGACGTGGATTACAGTTTACTTTGACGATTGAACGTTACTCGGTGCGAAGCTTCTCTGTCTCGAGTGGTAGTTCGTTAAAAATTTCTATCCGTCCAAGGAATCGACGCTTCGAAAGGTATCGCGAGTTTAAAAAAGAAATAAACGATTTCCAGTCTCGAGTAGGTGTATCGATAAACGATCTGGACCCAAGTAGATTATCTTGAGTCGCGAGGCGCGCTACGATTCCCACCTTTGGGGGCGAGAAAAGCCGAAACGTATAGCTCCCGAACCGTTGCGAACCGACGCGATGGCCGCGACTCGGCGCGACGCTTAGCGCGCCGGTAGTCGAAAATACTTCGGGAAAGGCGTTCGACAAAGGCGTGATATCGTGCCGGGGAAAGTCGATCGAGACGCCCATATATCCTGGGCAACGACCGGAGGTCTAAATATTTATACGCTAATGCCTATGCGTCGGTTCGAACATCAAAGACGGGGGCGCTGCTCGATCCCTCCTGCATAGTTCGTAAAAATAAATTCTCGTCGGTCCGTGGAGCGCTACCCCAACTCGTCCTCCTCGTCGTCGTCGTCGACGTTACCCTGCCGTCATCGTTGTCGTCGTAGTAGACGACATCGCTCTCCTACTCGTCGTAGTCGAGGGGCTCGAAAAGCAATGGGGGAGAGAGAGCTCGGAGCTAAACCCCGACTTCGGTTCCTCGCCTATCCACCGCAAGGTTGATACGCACGCGAAAACACGAGTTGTGTGCCACGAGCAAACATTAGACACCGGGCGGGGAGAAGGAAAAAAGAAGAAGTAGAACAAGAAGAAGAAGAAGAAGAAGACGGTGAAGAAGAAGAAGTGGTGGTGGAACCTCAGCGGACTCACCGAGACGTTAAAGCAAACACCCAGTCACACACGCAGTCACGCGTCAAGACCTTGGAGTTCCCCTAGCAGCCCTTTCTCCCAACATTTTACCCGTAGGAGGCTGAATATCTTCTTCCACTGGCTAATGGAAAGATTTTCTTTTATTTCGCTATTACACGCTTGACCACGCTTTTTCACCAAACTATCGGAGAAAGGAAATTTCAAAGCCTGCGTAAATCAGATTGCGAACGTAGCAACTAAATTCTATTCCTCGATACACGCTTTCCCAATCCAGAGAAATACACTCTGGGCATTTGGTGGTTCACGAGATACCTGCCAAAAGTACGAGATCGTGAGAGGGACAGCCCCGGGAGGCACGGCTGATTAGTCCCACGAGAGGTTTCGACGCGTCCGAACCTTGGAGGACGTCAACGAATACACCACGTCGAATCGGAAAATCTCGAATCTCGGTTCGCATCGTTGATTCCTCATAGCAGGGTCACAATGGCGCGCGAAGAAAGCGATGTCCCGAGGAGAGAGAGAGGGATGCCTCGAGAGGGGGAGACCTCGGCTTCCTCTTTTTCGCACGACTATGCGGTTTATAAATTGCCGGGAGTGTGCACACAATGGCGAGGGCCAGGGTAACTCTGTTATCGCGGTCCGGTAAGCGCCTGGACAATGTCCTGGTCCGGGCATCTTCCTTCGCCTGCTTACCTTCCTTCTCCTGCTTCTCTCTTTCTCTCTCCCTCTCTCTCTCTCTCTCTCGCTTTCCTCGTGGTCCTACCGATCTCACTCCGACGGCCACGGACGTCCAAATATTTGCTCGAAATCTATATCTACGGTGGTCCCCTTCGCTCGTCAAAAGATCGTGGAGGCGCCCTTATTATTCCGGAATAATCGTGGCTCGCTTCATCGAGCGCATCAGTCCGGAATTGGGAATCTCGAAATTTGTTTTCCTATTGTGCCACGGTCGAGGGATACGCCTGTTCGTGGAACGCCATTCTTTCCTCCCGTGCCGTCGCGAGATTATTGTCCGAACGCCGTAGTTGCTTGACTGTCAAAACGTTGGGGCCTGGACGTTTTCAACTATCTTTTCGCGAACATCGACCGTTTTGTGTGTAGGTGGATCAGCATGAAATCAACGAAATATAGGTCCTACGGTACGCGCGTTTGCAAGTTTATTTGGTTTTGACATCGAGCGCTTTTGAGAATGGCGATCGACTCTCTTGATAAGAATCTCGGGAAGCAAAGGGTACGTATCGTTCGAACGATTGAACGCGCGTGACGCTCGACATATCTATCGTGCCGTAAACAATTGGCAAACGTAACTCTGCCGTTGTATGAATTTTTTAAGGAAACGCAGGTTCGCCGTGAAGTGTATCATTTCGTTTCTACCATTCGAGGAGAATCGAAATGTTTTCGAGCTTTTGAGAAAACCTGAAATAAGCGCGACGGTATCCTTTAACAGAATAGAGCCCACCTATCCATCATTTCTCTTCGAAGCGTTGCAAATGCCGGTCATTCGCCCTTGATACGTGGTATTTCACAAATTGTAGACTCGTCACGCATGAAAATGACATCGCTGCCACGTAATCTTGTAGGTGGAATATGTCGTACTACGCTGATACGGGGCCATCAAGTATTCATTGATGGGGACGGGGAACACGACTCTCATTGTCAACGGGAATCTTATGCGCGACGGTTGACACGCGAGCAGGAAGCAGGTTCCCGATAGGTGTTAAGAATAGAAAAAGTTCCGCGAACGGATAAAATATCAACGGCCGATGTATAATTAACGTCCAGCCCGAGATAACGTTGTACCACCCAATATCCGCGAGGTACGATCGGGCAGACCGAAACGATTTTCGATTTTATACGTGACAGTGATCGGGAAGAAAAATTATTTATTCAGTACTCACGACATATGTAACAGGTATGCGCGATCAATTGCTTTGTGGAGGTATTCGACACTTACCTGAAATAAGACAAAGAAAAAGATGATTAGCATGATACACGATACACGCGAAATGCTTATTTCTTTACTGCAAGCTATAATACCACACGTAACACGGTTGAGGGGGATAATTTCACGCAATTTCAAAAATCGTCAATGATCCTCCATTGTGCGACAGCTTTCCAACTCTTTTTTTCCAAGGATCGTATTACTTTCCAGATCTTTTACGCAGTGACGAGTGATGCATCTTCAGAAATATTGGCGTCTAACAATGGCATATAGGGTGGGCTCTCTCTCTGTCGGTGCCCGAGTCCGCCGATATTGCCAGTATTTACGAAAAAGCAAAACCTCTTTGTGAGGTAGATTAATAAAACCAGCTCATCCTCGGAGCAAAGCCGGCACACGACGGCGCTCTGGTTGCCGTGAATTCGACGATTTTCGCTGATCCGGCAAAAAACCAGATCGTATTGCAAGGTGCTTTTTTCATGACGTCAAGTACCACCGGGAACCCCCGTTGTAATCCTCGCGATTCAAGCATTGATTTTCGAATCCTCCGCTAAATTCCTTTAAACCGGCTTTCCGATCGTACTCCGCACGATTCTCGAAGCCGCGTCAAACACCGTTGTGACCGCTAAGTTAAACAAACGTGCGACAAAAGTTCCGTCGCTCTCTCGCAATTCGCGAACGATATTTCTATTTGTTAAACGTTACGCTAACGACCGTCCGATTCGGAACGTGATGGGACGAGAAAAAGTTTCCACTCGAATCGCAACGTTTCCCCGCTACCTACGGCGTGCAGCAAAACCGTGTGCAGCGAGTTAATAATTCTGCGCGAAGTACACCACTCTGACTGACCACTCGATCCTCCGGCAGGGACTGAGGTAGGATCGAGGAAATTAAAAGACGTTTACCGGAAGACACCCTCCTAATGCCTCCGAGTAAATCGATTGGTTATTCGCTCAAGCGAAATCGCATCACGACTCGTCATTCAATAAAAACAAGACGGGTGGGGAGCGATAAACCACTTAAGGCCACTCGATATCCCCGGCTTGAGGCTTGCTCGGAAAGAAAGGGAAAAGAAGCTTGCGGGAAAGAAGCGTGACGATGTACACTAACAGCAAATCCTTATAAGACGTCGGCGTGTGAGCGTGAATGCATTTGCGCGCAAGCGACGTTTCACTGCCAAAGGTAGATATACCTTCTTTTTTTTTACCCCTCCCTCCTTTGATTTTAGATTAACGCTCGTACGAAGCAGGGATGTATTGACCGCGCGCATATTTATTATCTGGCTGTAAAAACAGAATTTACGAAGCTTGATATTTTTTCGACGAGTATTTTCATTATCGACCAAAACAACTTGAGAGAATGGCATTTTGCGCAACGAAAAACGTCCTTCCGTGCGCGATCCTGTATTTTTAATTAAATTATTCTATTGTGACGTATCAAAAGAGTAGGTAACAGGAATTCAATAAACATACAAAGGATTACGTGGGTCTTTTCTCATATATCAAGTCAAATAAAGATCGCGCGTCGGCGAGAATTTTCTAATAAAGTTAAACTTTTTTTTTAAGCTTACAGAGGTGCAATAGCGCACTCAAACAACCAATTCAAAATGTTCCTTTCTCTTTCGTCGAACGTTTGGGTGTAGCTCACCACCTGACGCTTCGTTGATTGGAACCTGTACGCCAGCCAAAAAGGGGGAGACCAAAAAAAAAATCGAGCAACACACCCGGGGGACGCTTATTAAAAAAAAAAAAAAGAAAAAAAAATCGAGTTTGGAGAAAATCCCAAGCGTACAGCATTAACCGACTGTTTTTCGAAACTGCAAAATCACTCTTCTCAAAATTTGAGAGTTTGCCGCGTCCGGCTCTCCTATTAACAAATCCATTTCATTTTAAAGCCTGATGGGTGGTGGTAGATTTAATTATCGTCAATTAGCCTTTGGATAAAAAATACCAAGTAGTACCTTTTCACCCGTCCGTTGATCGAACATGTAATTACGCGAAGAGAATCAAAGGCTACGAAATAAAGACTTTAACAAAGCGGTATTTTTTTGCCAACAGTTGTCCTATCATTACCTCGTTTACGGAATCGATTACCGCGCATTCCTCGAGCGATAAACGCACCGATAATCGTCGCATAATTTCCACGATATTTATCGCCATTCGCCTATTGCGCCGCGCACGTTTTCCATTCGCGTCGCCAATCCGACCGAAACGAGAGCGGCTTTACCGGTATCGAGCCTCCGCAAGGAGCAAGACATTCATTTCCTTTTCTGGGACACGACTACCGTCGCATCCACCGTGTATTTTCACCCGTCCGATGATAAAATTCACGACGTTCTCTATCCGCCTTCTTCTATTTCCGTCGTTTCGTTACCCCCGCCGCTGGAGCCCCATACGAACGCTCTATACGCACACGCGTTCAAGGGGCAGCGGCTCTCGCATGCACAAACAGGAATAATAAGACGTTAGGTAGGTGAGCTATTAAATATGCATCTCGCGTCATTTGGGGGACGCGGGTCATTATTCCATCCGCTGTCTGTCGCGCTGCTGACTTAAGTCCATCCGCAAGGCTGCCCAGTCGATCGAACGACGTCCTTTCCGCGAAACAAACGAAGAAGAACAAGACCGAAAAATACGCGCCGTGGATAGAGTCCGGTTGCGCGTTTCAGAATGACGCGACGGAGAGGGGGGGGGGGGGGGGGGGGGGGAGGCGCCTCTGGTTTGCGAGCGGACCAGTGATTGGCATTTTTAGATGTCTCGATGGACGAATTTACCGAGTTCCGAGAAGCAAAACTTCAAATTTCGAGATTTTCTTCTCAACGTCGGGAACGAAACGCCACGAACTATATTCGCGCCGTGTCAAACTCGATGCTTCTTTTTTGTTTTTTTGTTTTTTAACTTTTGTTAGTATTCAATGCTTTTCACGCGGCTCGATGAAGGATATTTTTAATCTGCACGGAACAAAGTGTCCCTCCCGTGAGCCGAGACAAATGGATCTCAAGGTGGTTTCAATTTATTCGCGTAAGAACTGAGCGGTAGAGATAGGATCCTACGTATCTCTTTCCCAGAAGACTTAAAGAAAAGCCGTCCGAGAGATTCCAACCCGTCGTTTATCGAAGTATATTCCGACTTCTTCCCAACCTAGTCGCCGGCGAAAGAAAAAGGACGAGATGGGGAAGAGGAAGGCGAACACAGTGAAAACGGGAATACGCGAATCCACCCCGTTCGGCGTTCTCTCCACGCTCCTCTCGAAAATTCTCTCTCGATGGAACACGAAAAATCCCAGTTTCCCTCGATAATCGTCGTCATTTATTCTCGAATCGAGGAGAAAACCCTGGGCCATCCGTCTGAAAGCCGGTGCTCTTCCCGAGCATTGGAATGAAATGATGCGCGGGTAAGAGGGTCGAGAGCTTCTGTTGGTCCACTCGTTCGTGAGATCCGAACGAGGTTCACCGATACGTCGCGTTCGCCCCCTATCAACGCGTAGAAACGGTTCTCGAGAGAGAGAGAGAGAGAGAGAGAGAGAGAGAGAGAGAGACCGGTGTGCACCTCGAGATAGGCGAGCGCACTCGAGAGGCGAACGAAAGAGCCGCCTCTTCCGAGCCAACGCACGATCGTCTACGGCAGTCTACGTAAAAGTTAAGACCTCGGTGCGTCTAGGAAGCGTGCAGCGGAGCTTAAGCGCGGAGAGAGAGAGAGGAGGAGGAAAAAGAGAAAAAAAAGCTCGCCCAGCACGACGTCATAATAATCCCCGGCGCGGTTAAGGAGCCGGGGGAGAAGAAGAGCGGGACCGATCATTAAATTGTTCCGGCGCTGGTTAACACTAGGAAGAGGCAGCGCGGTCGACTTCGCTTCTATGTGGGAGGCGCACTTCCCGCGATTGGTCAATTAACAAGTGCATTAGAAAATAATGAGGCTTCTCGCTCTGCGAAGCTGCCCTCGGTATCGCGGTGCACGACCACCTCTAACCTTGCACCCACGTACGATCGGAGTGTGGACAACGCCTCTGTGTACGTGTTTGCGGTTTTCTCTCTTGCTCCCTTTTTCTTTCTCTCCCTCCACCCCCCACCCGCCTCCCTCCTCCCGTAGTCTCACTCGCTCTCTCTCTCTCTCTCTCTCTCTCCCTTTGGCCGTTTGAGCACGCAAGATCGAGCGTAGGCATGCGAATCGTGCAGGCGTTTCGTTATGCTAATTGAAGAGGATTCGTCGTGAAAGTAATTCGCAACGCGCCGCTGTGAATTATGGTATAGTAAATGCGTCGAGTGACTCGGATGGAGGTACGAGTTTTCAGGCCAAATTCCTTAATAATGTTCTCCTATTCTTCGGTTGTCGGTGGAATATCGAAAAATCGATTTTTCCTCCATACCACTGGACTCTACTAGAAATCTTTGGTTACTAACGACGTTTAGGATTGTACGCACCGCGAACACAGAGACGCGTAATTATGTATATTTCGGCGAACGCGAATAATGAGAGAGGAGGTCCTAGTGGAAGGCGTAACAGGGCTTGTGTTTTAAATTATTACGCTTTTCGACGGAGCGGTAAGTTTCTCCGATGTCCGCCCTCGGTGCGAACGAGAAGTTGCGAGACAGTCAAGGAGAGAGTGAATCGGAAAGAAGAGGATGAAAGGGGAGATTCTTTCGCGCATTTCCACCTGCTTACAGCGGCTGGTCATTGCCGCGAGAATGTACGTAAACTCGAACGCGAGAGCTAGTTGTCTAATTACAAGATTTTCCCCGCGGCGGTAGGCGTACAATCCGTTTTTCCTCATCCCGTGGATACCGCGACTACTCGCGACTTATCGGTGACACGAGCACCGAGAAAAACTTGCGCGGTCCTCGAGCTTCCTGGATCGGTGATACGCGCGTGCACGCTTTTCCATGCATGAGATATTAAAATTATTCCGTCGATAAAACATTGAAACCTCGAACATCTATTATTGTGTAGACTATCTTTTATTTTTCTGTTCGAAGAATTGTGCGTTCGAAGCCGCCGATCGTCCGTTACGTCGCGCCGTTTCGCAACAAAGCGGACCACACAAAGAAAGAGGCTGCGTTTGTTTGTTTTAGCGCCGAGGTTCGATCTCGACGCTGTGCAGCCAGTCGTCATCGAGCATCCATACGATTCGCACGAAATCAATACGTTTTTTTACCGTTACAAAGTTCTGGGGATCGTCCACATTAATATCCTGACCAGCAACCTTTCCTTTATGGAATAAAATCCCCACACAATTGCAACAGCGGCGATAATCCCGCCTGCAAACGAATATCGGAAATACGCGAGAATGAAATTTCTTACCAGCCGGGATCGTCCTGCAATTAGTCCAACGCGGCGATCGCTAAGGAACAGATCGCCAAGCGACTCGTTAAGCTCAACGGTTCAAAGTAAATCAATATTTCCAACAGACGTCTGGAAGTGGATGCTTGTCAATTCTTTCCTACGACCTACCATAAATGGATGAAAAAAACACAAAGCGCGCCGCACAAACTAAATATCCGTAATACCGCATCGTTTACGCCAGAACACATTGTTCCACGTAGAGAGTCTCATGGCCGGTACACTTTTTTTTCCAACACTTATCTCATCTCGATTGTAAACCGCCCGTCGAACGGAAACGCGAAGGTAGAGGAGCATAATTCGATTTTTCTTCCGATTCCCGACGCGATATCCCCGCGCTGCCGCCGCGCGTAGATCGCGCTCGATTCGTCGGCGTTAACCGAGCCTCGTTTCAGGGATCTATACGCGTAAAACCGGTAAGACGTACCACCCGTCGCCGGCGGTCGGCGTATAATCTGCTTTTCTTCTGGCCGGTTGCACGTCGCCATCGCGAGAGCCTCACTTCCACTTCCTCGTCATCGATCGAGCGGTTTACCGTCACCGCGGGATCCGCCGTGAGAATTTTAAGGCGCAACCGACGTGCCCGCCTTTAGGAGTTCGACTTTTTCTCGGGACTGAGGTTTCTCGGATGAGGGCTGAACGCGCGCTTGATCACGAGGTGCATGCTAATGAAATCGATGATCGTGTCGTGGCGAACATTTCATGCGATGCATTAACGATGCTCACGATAAATAACGTGCAACGGGCCGCAAAATCGATCGAGCGAGGAGGAGGAGGAGGGAGGAGGAGGAAGAGAAGGGGGATGGGGAGGGGGGGCTATTTTGGCATCGGTCGAGAATATTTTTCTTTGCTCGGTGCGCGCTCGTTGAAAATATTGTCGACCAAAGGTAGAACCGTATTATACCGCGGGTTATGAAAAATACCGAGACAATAGATTGTTACATACCATAGTATCGCGCTCATTGTTGTACATGTTAACGCACAAAACCCCCGTGTGAGTTTTAACGATATTGAATAAAATTTAATGAATTTATACGAACGCGTAATTGCATTATAAAATATCGCAGCAATTATTGTCACAGTTTGAAATTAATCTGGCATAAAATAACTCGATACGGATATCGGGGGGCGAAAAATTTTAAAGCCGCGAATATAAATGCCGTTCGCAAGCAACGACCGGATCCAACGATCGTGGAAAATTTTGCAACATACTGGCGGCACAGTTCGTCTCTACCCGTACCGAGGCTCGGGGGATGCAGACAAAAATAACACAGCCACTGAAATAATTATGCGGCATGATTACGATCTCCGGACCCGGATGGAGGACGATTAGCGTGTGTGCGAACGTGTCCCCGTACACGCCGGTTGATCATTATTAATATTCCACAAACGACGCTCCCCGCGCCCATTCCTTTTGCGTCCCAAACACGCTGTAGGTGTATTCTACCTGCTCTCTAGCTACGTAACAAATCCTACGCGGCGATCTTAAATTATTCTTCGAAAAAAGAAATCTACGGTCTGTCGCCGATGGTACCCTCAAAGTGTGACCTCCGTTTCCTAAAATCCAACGTTGCAACCAATCACTCAGATTATTTTGTTTCAACAACTTTCGAGGCTCGAAACATACGATACGTTATCGCGATAGAATACGCGATAGATAACGCACAAATATGAGACCAAAGTCACTTAAATGCTTTACATTACGATCGTTTCCGTTATGAAATTGATTGAAACCCTCCTCTCCTCTTCCTTTTTTACATGTATTTTGGTTTAAAGTAGAAAATACCATCGATCGGTCGCTCACAAAGGACAGTTTACCGTGGTGGCTAAGGTCGGGTGGCATGGCAATCGTATACAATGGCAGGGGAGATCCGTGAATAACGGATCGTTCCCCATCAAAAATTCCGTTTATACTTCGTTCTAGCGCTATAGTCTTCCGCCACAGTCCTTTATCACGGTATTGCTCTTTCCTCATCGTTCCTTCCTCCCAGATACCCACGGACTTCTCTCCGTTGCCACCCTTCGTCGGACATATTCCACTTCGATCTCGCACTCTCGCCTCGAGGAGCCAGAAGTCAAATTTCAGAGATCGTGACCCCGTTTATGGAACGCGTTTGCCATCGCGATTCGACTTGAAACGCCAATTTAAACGCCGAACTTTCATTGTCTTCCCGTTATTTGTATCTCGTTGAAAATTTCCGATCTAATTGCATATCGAAATTCAATCGTAAACACGACTGACGTTACGGCGGACTTTACCCGACCCGCATAAAACTATCGACGAAATTAAGGCAAGCTTTCGAAAGGGGGAATAAAGCATCCTCGATCATCATCCACCGGTTTACGCGTAAATCCATCCCTGCAGTGACGAAAGAGCTTTTTCATTTCTTCATTCCAAGTATTTTGCCGCATAATTACGGAGCGCCGCCTGCCGATTGACGTACCGTGGGAAAGAAAAGAGAGCGAGAGAGAGAGAAAAAAAAGAGGGGCAAATAAGAAGCAAAAGAGGAAGCAAAGAAATTACTCGTCGATAACGGCGTCGGGCCTCGTCGGACGGGACAGGAAAGAAGGTAGAACTCGAGGAATGAAAGGTGAACGACGGAGGTGTGTCTATGTATGTTTAATCACGATCGAGTATTCCGTTTGGAGGGCAGAAGAGAGAGGGCCCTCGGACGAGGGATGCCGAGGGTGGATAAGTCAGCGCAGGGCAGAAACACGGGACTCGGGGACCCCCCCCCCCCCTCCCGACTAGTCCTGCGAGCTCGATATATATGTTTAATTTTCTGCGTTGCGCCGTTACGTACCTCTCTCTCTCTCTCTCTCTCTCGACGTCCCCCGTAAAATGTCCGCGCGGGATACGTAGTATTCGTGCGTTCAGTCGGTGCGGTAATTTGACCGCGGGAATTACGTCACAAATTTCCTAACGATTTCCCGAGCGCAAAACTCGCACGTTGAATCCTTAATGACAGGATCCCCGACAAGAGCGCAAAAGGTATTGCGCGAGCGGGCAACTTTGCAAATCACGCCGCCGGTGCGGCCAATACGTTCGCGTTTTGTGTGGCACGACGATGAGCGCGCGTGTCAAAAATTACCGGGCAGTCGGAATTTTGCAGGTTTCCCCGGCGCGCAACCGGAGTTTCAAACGATATCCCTGGAAACGGGCAGAGAGCGCGTTACGCGAAGCGTCGCGGAATAATTTTACGCACGGTCACTTTG
Source organism: Pemphredon lugubris (assembly GCA_933228935.1). Lineage (NCBI taxonomy): Eukaryota > Metazoa > Arthropoda > Insecta > Hymenoptera > Crabronidae > Pemphredon > Pemphredon lugubris. Next base: position 22,999,041 of record OW121817.1, on the reverse strand, counting down.
TAACCGGTATTAACAAAACGGGCGGCGCGCAGCGGGATTTAATTTCCAAGTTACACAATTAATGTCAAAGCCGCGCGCGCGGAGTGTCCGTATACCGGGTACTGACGATTTAATTACTGGGAGAAGCACACCCGTGTAAGGTTACGATTAACATCGTATATGCCTCGTGTACTAATGAACGTAAACAACCGTCGTGGCGTAAGGAAGAGCGAGCGGAGCATATTCCGACGCGAACGCGGTTAACGCGTCCGAATGTCTCGAGTAAGTTTCGCTATTATACTTACGTTCGCGTTATCGATTATTCTCCGAACGATCGTACGTCGTAGTATCGATGAAGACTTTATTTCTCCGTGATAATTCAAAATCAACTCTCGTCGTCTATCGTTATTTTATATATTATTGGGCTGTAATTTTTAAAACGTACGCTAAGAGAGAGGAGATGTAAAGAAAATTAGAGTACCCCGTGGAAACTGAAGTAAGGAATAAAAGAAACCACAGTTTCCATGGCGCGCCAAAGAAAACACCAAGGGGGTGGTGGTGTGCCAGACGCTTTTAGGGAAGAACTGAGATTGAGCTGGAGGGGTAGTCTAAGGATAATGCTTATTTAGTTGTCGCGTTGTCCACGGCCCCAAAATCGTCCCCTGTGCACGATGCAACATTAATGTCCCACTTCGGATTACATGCCGCATCGAAAATGTCTTGCACGTAGAGACCTCGACGAACGCAGGAGGTATACGCGTGTACACCAACGAACAAACGCGGCGAATAAAAGGTACGAGAGGCTCGGCACCCGACCCTCCTGCACCTGCGGCGTGGAATCCCTTCTAGTAATCCACCACCCACGATCAATCACCGTTGCGACGCTCCTAGCAGCTCGGATTTGTTGGTCGTCCGAAAAGAATTGTCCTCTCTCGCAAAGAAATCCGTTTCGAGCGACGAACGGACGTACCACAGTGGCGCGAGATCCGAGTACAGTCGCCGTACGTCTTAAAAAACTCGCGTCTCGAGTTATATCGAGATATTCGCTATATTAATATATAGTGTGTTTTTATTATGCTGTACTCGCCAAGCCCAACCAGCCACTCGCGACAAATTAACCTAGGACTGTGTTTTTTTCATTTTTCAAGCCGTGATTTAAAACGTTTGCAACGATTCTGGTTACGTCGGCCGGCGATGGAAAATGTATTGCGAACGACGGCGAATGTTCGATAAGATCCGTAAGAGCTCGAAACCCCTTCGGACGGCAGCTTCCACGTTAAGCAAGGATTTCTTCGATAAAGCGGTGCACGATGATGGCGACGTTCGCGCGTAAGAGAGCTTAAAGTTTAAACGCATCGAGGAGAATGCACGTAGGTTCGATCGGGATATATTATTCAAGCCAACCGATCAAGGGGAAATTTCCTTACCCCTGAAAAACGTGAAGTTAAGCCGTACAGCGAAGCGGACCCTTCCCTACCAGATCCCGACGTCGTTGTCGTTGTCGTCGTCGTCGTCGTCGTCGTCGTCGTCGTCGTCGTCGTCACCGACGTCGATGGCTCGTTTCATTATAAATGGGAAACGATTTCACCGCTACCTTTTACCCTCGCGCAAATTGTCCGACTACCGTGGAATCATCCGTCGAATCTTCTTCCTGCGGCTCTTACGGGGACAATGGCTGCCGATAAGAAATTCACGAGGCACATAAGCCGTTCTACTCGGCTCGAGGGCAAGGGCAGGTCAGGGAACAATACCTTTTCAAAGTGTGCCGGTGTCTCTGGGACTACCTCAATAAGGGTTGAAAGAAAACCAGGGTTAACGGCGTTACGTAAACCACCTTCCTCGTGGATCTCTCGTTTGGGGTTGACTCTTGAATTATTATGAAACGGCGAGAATCCGTATTCGAATCGCCTGCGATTGCGTGGACAAAATTTCTATGGCTAACGATTCGAGAGCTTTCGAATTATTTCAGTGGGAAATTTCGTTTATACAATTTCTATGGTACGCGATTAATCGGAACGTGACCAAGCATGGTCCTATTGGGTATTCGATAAAGATAATATAGAGCGAGAGAGTGACAAAGAGGGAGAGGGAGAGAGAGAGAGTGAGAAAGCGCGATCCTGACTCATCTTTAAATTGACTTCGTGACAGAAATTTCAACGTGATTCTTGACCAATTCACGATTCAATTACTAACGTCGAGGGGGTCGAATAATTATCTTCGAACGATGCGTAATCCTGCCAATTTCGGATTTTATAATTTGCTCCTACCATCCGCTGCCCTCGACCCTCCCCGAGAGCTAAACTATCAACGAAACGAGGCAAGAAGACGCATTAATAATACGATCTCGTCGGTCATTCCACCGAGACGGACGGACGGACGGATGAGACGGTGTTAGGAACCACATTTTTCAAGTCATGCCTGTTAATGCGGTGAACAAGGGGCTGAGTCGGGGCCCGCAGTGGCGTACGGATCGAGGGACCTCGATGGAGGGATCGAAAAAAATTAATTACGCCCTCGACGCTGATTCTGTAATTCGCGATAACTGATCGCCGACGGTTCGGCTCAAAAGTCATTTAACACGGTGAATGTATTAACGTCTACTGAAAACGAAAGAACATAGAGGCAGTGAGTAATTTTTTTGTATACGGAAATAGTTTGTCACTCTTCGTGTTAGCGAGGGAAACGTTGCTGTTATCGATACCACGATTGATAATAAACTTTTTTTTTTATCACGTGCACTCCTACCTAACAGCCCCGACCGTCAAATTATCAATAAAGAAAATCCGACCAAACTCCCTTACTTTTAAGCCGCGTTTAGAAAACGGCAATTCGCCTATCCGGTCGATGCACCGATCCCATTACATTCCCTCTCGCAATCACCGTTCTTCGCGTAACATCTGTCGCGGTTGCGAGCACGATTGGCTGCGATCCAGTAAAGTGCCGAATCCAAGGTCACGCGCGGGTTCAACAGGACGATACGTTGACTACGACGTTCCCCCCACCCCCCGGTCACGCTGGTTTGGTCTTATGGGTGTGACGGCTGACGACACCGGTCACGTGACCGACCGTGACGCGATGGAATGGCAACCATTAAAATGACCGATAGAGTTAGCGCGGATCGACTACACTCTCTTTGAATATGTAATGACACAAAATTGTATGGTAGTCGGGATATTTTCATGCTGGCTGTAAGTGTCATTAAAGAAGGTAGAAGCGACAGCAGAGTGGGGTGAGCAGGAAGGAGGATCGCGCGTATCTTACGACATGCGTTTTGCAATTATAATCAGAGAATAAAGCAAGACCGCAAAATGACAGAGAATATCGCCGCTCTATGAACTACTCGTTGCAACGACCATATTCTTAATGAGAGGCCGGTCGCCTTTAATTACGAGAAAAAGGTTAAAGGAGACAAAACGAAGGGACAATTTGGCAAGGGTGAAAATATCTCATTCCACGTAGCAAAACGCCATATTTCTTTGGCCCGAAGACAAATGAGAAATATTGAGTACAGGCGGCGATGATCCACGAGGAACGACGATCCCACGCGGTTCATTGTTTCACGGACGATTCGACCCTGGCCCACGCTCCTGGAACTTCGGAGCCGCGCCTCGTTGGCCTGTAACCGCGAAATGGAGATCAACGTCGTCGCGGATGATCGTTCCTCCCTTCGCTGTCCACCCGGTTATTGTGTCGCGGGATACGTGGACAAGGTGCATCGAGAGTTCACGATTCCCTGCGACCGTATTATTTCGCGATGCATCCAAGCGCTCATATTTTTTTATCGAACCCACCGAGTGGGAGGATAAATACCATTTCCCTGTGACGTCGGCGAGCGAAGTTGTTAATCCAAGAAAGCACGTCGTTAACGAGTGCCCCCATCTTGCCCCGCACGCGTACATGAAAAATTAAAACCTGGAAGCAAACGGATTTCCCCGTTTGCCTTTGACGAGGTCCTGCCCCGTGTCCTTGTGTTTCGCGTACTTTTTTCCTGCGACGTTTTTCTCGCTCTCTCTCCCGCGGCGGAAAATTAACGAGGGAATATTTCATTTTCAAAGGATCGGAGGAGAGCACGGCGAGGGCACGGTACGCGGTAATGAAAAAGTGTGAGAGAGGGGGGGTGTAGAGATCCGAGCGTACGAGCGGTTTGCCACTTTATTCGCGCTACATTCCCATCCTATCGCGTCGCGTCTCCGTTTTGTAATCATGAATTTCGTCGACGACGTCATTAACGCGGATTAACGGGTACGTCTTTAAGGGAGGTCTCGCGCTCCGCCTTCGTCGGGGTCTATATGCATCATCGCGATCGTTTGCGAGTGAAGACGATTCTGAGGGTTCGTCGTATTCGGCGCTTCTTCTTGGTCGTCGCGAATGAATATAATGATGGGAACGCGGAACGAGAGCGAACGAGTTTGACGAGCGCGCTCTTCTGTGCCAAGAACGTTTTGCCTCAACGATCCCCCGGTTTCCATGCATCGTTCTCGAAGAAGTAATCTCTCTCTTTCTTAAACAACTTTAAAAAAAAAAAAACAACACATTTCGGATTACGAAACGACGTGCGCGAGACAACGAGTAATGGATGGGGGGGGGGGGGGGGAGGGCATGAGCTGGTTCCTCCAGCAGGTCATTCGCCGCGAGATCGCGCAATCCACATCGACGAACGATCTACGACGATCGACGTACGTCGAGGACGACGCGCCACCAATTTCAGAAGAAACACACCCACGCGAGAGGAAGGGGGAAGGAATGCGAGACCGATAACTCTCTTTGCGCGTGAGGCATCGGTGGTAACGCGATCCACGTGGCGCCAACGTCATACAAACGACTCTGCAACTCGGCGTCTCCCGACAATCGACGTCCAATTTACAATTTGCATCACGCTCCGCCTGGTCCCGCCGCGCGCTTATTCCTCGTCGCGCCTTCGACGGCAACAAAATTCCCGTACTCCTCGTAAATCGTTGTCCTCCCCTTGGACGGGCCGCAATTTTTGCGGATGACACACACCCGATCTTCGTAACCGACTACGCCACTGCGCGCGGCCAGGCCAACGGTGTGCCGTGTGTGGTAGTTCGTCCAGGTGATTACGCTGTCGCTCGAGGCCCGTCCTCGCCGTTCGGTCCCCCCCCCCCCCTCCCTCCATCTTTTCGACCCAGAGGAGTACCAACACCGAGGAAGCCGGCGTTGTGCACGTATACGAACGCATACGCGCAGCCATGATGAACCGACTGGTCCACCTTATGTTCGAGAGCCGTGAGGGTGGAGGGGCGAGAGGAGAGTGAGGGGAACGAGCGAGGCGCGAGGAGAACGACGGAGAAAGACGAAAGGGGGAAGAAGAGCGCGATGAAGGGGGGGGGGGGGTGGAGGGGAACCTCGTCTCGTAGCAATCGCTTTGGTCACGCCAACGCTACCCCTCTCTCCCACTTTAATCAGGTGTTAAATACGAGCATCGTTGCACACCTCGGGTATTACCACCGCGACTGTGAGTATCGAAGAGGTCCGTATATCTTCTCTGTTTCTCTCCATTGCCAACTCCCCCTCCACCTACCCAACCCCTCTTCGATCAGTTCCCTACGTTCTGGCACACACGTATTGGTACTGCCCGCGGTAAGCGAGTCGCGCTAGTGGTTACCGAAACGGAGAGTGCGAGACGCGGAGACAGTGGGGGGTCAGAACGAGGAAAAGGCAAGGAACGGGGACTCGAACTGAGGCCACACGAGCGGACAGGTGCGCCAGGAAGATCGCTCGTTAGGGCCGATGGGTAAGGGCTTCGGAGAACCGATCTGGAACTGTGCCGTCCGGCCAATCGCTAACCGCTCGTGAACCGAGGGAAAAAACCAAACGGGAGGACGAAGAGAAAGGGCGTCTATTAGAGCGAGCGATCGCTGAACAATCCTATTGCGAACGTTCGTTAAGCAAGAAAGATAAATCTTACCCCGTTCGCGTTTCATCTAGGACGAGAATGAACGAACTCAAAAAAGAAATCCGATCCGTGGCGCGGTGTAAAAGGAGAGAAGAAAGGGGGAAAACAAGCGGGGGGGGGGGGAGTCGCGGGAAAAAAACCGGCGGTGGCAGAGGTACGCGCCGGAACACCCGCAATTACCGTAGGTATCGTGTACCGCGAACAACGGCGTCGGCACCCCAAGTCGATTCGATCGGAGCCCAGACTAAGGACTGATTAGCCTCAAGTGGCGCATTTACGCGACACGCGAGGTCACGAGAGGTGTGCCCGTTGGAAAAGGTGGTGAGTACCGAAGCCGAAGGCGTCTCGCCGAGACGAGCAATGAACACGCCCCACGGCGGTTTACCCGTCCGGGTGGTTCGATCATCGAGAGTAGGGATGATGGAGAAAGAGAACGAGAAAAGGCAAAACGAGTGTATGTGCGCGTGGAAGAGAGAGAAGGAGAGGGAGAGAGAGGAGATGAAAATGGAAGAGAGAAGAAGGAATCAGTCAGCCACCCAGTCCGCCAGTCAACCAGCCAGTCTGTCAGTCAAGCCGTCGCGGCTCGTTCTTCGTCACTCGTTCGCTCACTTACTCGCTCGCTACTCGGTGTGTTAATTAGTTAAGGTTGTTGGTCGGGGACTAAATTACACCTCCGGAGCTACTCAAAGGAAGCAATTACTGGTGGCGCAACCCGGAGGGGGACTCGTGGAGGCTCGGGGGAGGTAGAGAGAGACAGACCGACAGATAGAGCGAGAGAGAGAGAGGGAATGAGGAGGGGGGGGGGAGAGAAAGAGTGACGGAGAGGGAGAAAGGGACAGAAGGTTTAACAGCAAGCAAGTAAGCAAGCAGACAGGGAAGCAAGCCAGTCAGTCAGTCAGTCAGCCACCCAGCCAGCCAGCCAGCCAGAGCTAGTCAGCCAGTTTAGCTAGCGTCGCATAGGTTGTCGAGCTACCGGTGTGCAGGAGCGACAACAACAAACCCGGCTGCTTGCTCCTGCTACCGCTAACGCCGCGCATGGTTTTCCTGTCGATCCGTCTCAATGCGCCCGGTACACGTGACTCGCTCCGTGCCCACTTTTATGTTCAACGACCTGCCACCCCTTCTTCTTCTCGTCCCTCCTGACCCAGCCTCCCGCCATTGGTGCACATTCTCGTTCGAGTACCCCCGGCCGATACCACCACCTCTCCCTCTGCCACCACCTTTCTTTTCCTATGCCATGCCACCCCTGTGTGCGCTCGTTACACCATATCGGAAGCCTGGAGGCGGGAGAGGAGGGACGGGGGGGGGGGGGGGGTGGCATTGATTTTCAAACTGGGAGCGCTGTCGGCGGTAGTTTGCCAAAATACCATGCTCCCCGGTATACCTCCAATGCCTCCAACTTGTTATTTTTATGCTTTCCCTTTTTTTCTCTTTTTTTTTTTATTTATCCTTCCGACTACGGTACTCTTTCGGTCAAAGGTAAATGAGATGGAAGAGAAGAGGGCCACGTATGAGCGTACATCGTTCGATGGATTATTTTTCAGGACCGAATTACGAGACGACGATCAAGTTCAAAGTAGAAAAATCCGGAAAATATACAGTGAGCGCATTGGGTCCCACGTTTCGCTCTAAGCGTTTCCTTCTTTTTATTGCCGATCAACTTTGTTTCGCAAAGTAATACGACGAAACGAAGTTATATTACTTACTCTCCGTCACTTCCTCCGTCTTCGCGTACCCCTCGTTTCCCCATCAACTTTATTCGCGAGGGAGAGAGATCTGGTCTAAGCGCAATGCAGATTAAAAATTCTCCGTGCATTTGATTTGAAACGTAGCTGTGTCCTTGTTACGTGGAATTTTTTTCTTTCCTTCTTGCGTTGTCTGATAATAGTCGGGGCGGCGCTACGGATGAAGCGGAGTGCGAGGCGGAGAGATGAGAAATTTCCGGAGATTTATATTATAGGGAGGCATGGGATCGAAGCCACGCAAGGTGATGCCCAATCAGTCTTCCTTGCTGCTCCTCCAACACGATCAACGGGGTGCACGCTCACACACTCGTACAGGTGCACACACGCGGACAATAAAAATTCTTACAGGACCAATCGAGAGCTCTCCTTACGAATAATCCCTCGGTAGAAACTTGGTCTCCGCCTGCCCACTTTCCCCGTTTGTCGCGATTCATCCTTAATTCATAATTGTACCTCTACCGGCAATTCGTCGCTGATTGAAGATTATAGCTATTTTCTCCATTTCGTTTCTCCGCCGTTCCTTATTAATAACAAACTTCCCACCGAGGATACGCTGCGAAAAGAAAGTATCGTCTGTCGTCTGATGAACCAGATAGGAACGAGGTCAAAAGTCATAAAAGTGGAAACCTCGGTTCCATCGACGAAGTATAATTAGTGGACGAATTTCGTACGAAACGGTTAGAACGCGTAGAAAAAGGAACAAAGAAAGCATAACCGCTAGAGCGGGACCGAGAGGTAGAAATCCTGTTGCGATGGATTTTTATATATTTCCTGGTAACTCGAAAACCCCATGTGGTAACCACGACAGTGGCCTAGCGGTGAACAACTTCGACTCCATTGCCGTTTCGAGTCTGAATGTAACGTCGGAGAGTTCCTAGAAGCCCCAGCCTTCGAGACTCCCGAGGTCCTCTCTTCTCCTCTCGTTTCTGCTCTCAGGACACAATGCATACCGTATCCCCTCCCTTCGCCCGCTCCCTCCCCCCCCCCCCCCACCTTTTTGCAAATGTCCTTCGTCCTACGCGTTTTTTACGTGCTCTTGTAGCCAGTTCCTCTGGCGGGGCTACTTATTTTGTCCGAAAAACCTTGGCGAGTGGCTCCGGCTCGCTCTATTGTGGATTTAAAAATCTCAGTATTGTAAAGTTTAACCGTGGAAAAGTAGTTGAGGTTCGCTCAAGAGCTATGATAGTTGATATGCGGGAATAACGAAATCGTGAAAAGCTATTTCTTTGCCGTTAAGAGACGGTAGTCGCAGAGCCAAGAGTCGAGAGAGCCAAGGAGAACAAACGAGTTGCTCGATATTCTCATGCGACGGAATGCCTTGTAAGGCCCGCGTTCTGCGGAGAGAAATCTTCGGAGAATTGTCCAAGAATTCTAGATAGAATCGCAATTAGCTCGGTAGAGAGGACAGGGATGCATTACAAGTCCGCTTAGTTATATCGCTCCGCACTGTCTACTCGAGCAGTGGACGCACGAAGGGGACAGTTTCGATTGACACTGACGAAGAGTCCCTGATGAGCCAAGCAACGGACGAACGTGAGTGACTCTGACTCGCATTTATTCCGCGAAGAAACAAGAAAGTCTGAAAAAGGATCGTCCATTCGTTTACCGGATCGTGGGCTCTGCCGCGGAAGTATCGCCAGAGAACATCTAGCGCTAACAAACTTGACAATTCTTTTTGAAAGCCTTCTAAAAACGTGCCATACTGAGAGCAGTCTCGCGTCTCTAAGCGCTGCTTCGGCACTCTCCGAAGCGACGAGATACGTAAGATCCGATTTAAAAGGGAAACAACGAGCAATACCCACCCGATGGATGAAATCAAGCGTCAAGCGTTTCCTAGCGTGACAAGAACCTAGACAACGGAGGAAAGGAATTTTCGCAACCGCTGACGGAGGATAGCCGGCGCGCGCCTTCCCCGCGCGCCAATCGCCACTGGAAAAAAAAAAAGAAGGATGGCTTCGGGGCTGAGAACAATGAAGCGGCTTGATTTGTTCTAGCGCCTCACCGCGCGACGCTCCGGATTATGCCCGGAAGTCTTCTCTTTATCTACCCCTCGGTATTCGTGTGTCCGCCCCGTCTGATTCTCACCGCAAACACACGCGCGCGAACGCAGCGATTTTCACCGCGAATCCTCAACACTGACGCGCGCCACACTGCGAGTGTGTGTGTGTGTAAGGAGGACGATACGCACGCGACGTTGGTGTGGTTATCATCCAGCCCGGAGCTACCGACACCGAGAGTCGACGGATATCCCCGGCGCGCATCAACACCAACCACCCAACCGCCACCATCAGCAACTGCTATTACTAGAGGCGGCAGGCAACGTCGACCAAGCACGGCATCGGAAGCCGTAGCAGAGCTAGAAGAAGGACTATCAAGCAGCGTTACTGGCACCGCCAGCACCCACCAATACCACCATCGCCAGAGCAACCAACAACAACAACAACAAGAACGCGCATCCATCGTCACCATCGTGGACCGATCCATTGTGTACGGAGGACGCACGTCTCTTGCTACGTCGCGGTACTTCTCTCTCTCTCTCTCTCTCTCTCTCTCTCTCTCTCTCTCTTTCTCTCTTTCCAGGGGCTCAGCGCGCCGAGGAAACCTTGAATGACAGCAGCACAAACACCGCCCGAGGGAATATTAAAAACGTTCCCTGGGACACACTGTCGAGCTGGAAGAAGTATGAGGCGGAGGAGCAGAAGGGATACTCTGCTGCCATTCGTACGACTCCTCCGCTGCCGTAACACGTAAGCATGACGAATAACAAGCCCCGCGGTTGTGTGTCATCGCCTCGGTGGTACTAACTCGACGGTGGACGTATAACGCGCGTCGACGGTCGACGGTCGACGGCCGACGTCGTCGTTGTTCCCCGATGTTTCTACCTCATCCCCCGCTGCCTAGTCGGGAGACACCGCACACTGAATTCCCGGATGCGTTCGCAACAGAACTCTGTCTCTGACACACGCGGAGCGTGATCTCCCAAGGGAGCGATAAACGACAGAACCTCGGGAAACTGGACTCGATATGGATGCGAATTCCGTCACAACACGTGTTCTCCGATGACTTCGATCGACGTTCATGCTGATCGAAGGGACGGGATACGAGGGGAAAAACAAAAACTTGTTTTCCATACTCGACTGTACTTCTCGTACGTGTTACGTGGTCGCGTTACGCTCCCGCAGTTTCAATTACAGCCGATCAGTATTAGTAACTATACTGCTTTATTTGTTCATTTTATTTTAATTATTTGGGCTTTTTTCATTCATCTCGAGTAACCAGTATTTTCGCATCAACCGAAAAGGCTTCCTTTTTTTGGCGATACAAAATTATTTTCGAAAATCGTGGTTTCGACCGAATATTCCTGTTGGCTAATCATTTTAATCCAGCGTAATACGAGAAGCCTGTGTTCTATTCGGTGTAACGAATCCATATATTCTCATAGAGGCGGCTCTGCCGTATCCCGTAATTTCATATCCCGACGTTGCGTCCTTTAAGCCACGCGCACGCCATGTAAAACATTAATAAAATCTCTTGTCGGTAACTACCTTATCGGAAGGGCTCCTGGCTCTAATATTTATCCGACGATTGATTCGCGTCAGCGCCTCGAAGGGGGCTCTCCTTCGCCTCTAAAACGCCTCGGATTACTTCTCGCGACGCGTCGAGGTCGCGTCGCATTCGTGCCTCTGGAATCCTGCTATGTCCTTGACGCCTGATCAGGACGAATCGAAGTCCTGAATACTCGGGCGCGCTGCTGCGCGACGGTGTGCAGAACTTACGCACACGCGTCGAGAAGGGCCACGGAGGAAGGAAGAAGGAGAAAAAGGCGAGGCGTAGGCAAAGCAGCCATAATAATGGACGAGAAAACGAGACGTGGACGAGTCGGGGCGAGCCGATGCGAGCAAGAGCAATAGGAATAGGGCGAGTCGAGTCGAGTCGAGTCGAGTCGAGTCGAGTCGAGTCGACTCGAAGTCGAACTGAGCAGAGCAGAGCGGAGCAGAGAGCAAAGCGAAGCGGAGCAAAGCAGAGCAGAGCAAAGCAGAAAAGAGAAGAGAGCGGGGGAGAGCAAAGCAGAAAAGAGAAGAGAGCGGGGGAGAGAGCCCGAAGGAGCAGCAGCAACGACGACGACGACGACGAAGAGCAGCTACGCAAACCTGGTCGGGCGAGAGCAGGCCGGAGCGCGGAGCCGTTGCGGAGGCGACGTGGCTCGGTCGTGTTTTATTTACTTAAGACCAGTAGCGAGCTCGGCGCAGGTAGAATTCCACAACTGGAATCTTAATAAGGGTGGGCAGGGGTTCTCCCCCGCTTCTTCTCTCACTCCGTACAGTTCCTGCCCTTACTCCCCCCTTTTTCTTTCGGGGCCTCCTCGAGAGGGACTGCTATCTTTTTTTCTGTCTTTTTTTTTTCATTCCCTTTATCTTCGTTCCTCGTTCTTCGTTCTCTCCTTCTTTTTTCTCTCCGTCCTCTTCTCTTCTTCTTTTTCCGCATAACGTCCAGATGAAGATTATCAAGCGGAAGTTTAGGCTCATACGTGTACGAACCAAATGTTCGCAGCTGTTGCAGCTACATACTCGAACTGTATTTTTGGCGCGTTTGCCGTACTAAACTGTGGAAATGTCGCGGACGACTCGCGAGGAAACTTCGAGCGAGAAGAATTCTTTACCGTTCTATGCGTAATGTCTCGCGTATCGTCGAGGCCAATCTATCGACAGTAGTTCGCAGCTTCGATAACATTAACGGGGCCGTTAGAACGCTAATAGTGGACGCAAAGTTTCAACGAGTACGATCGTTTATATTTTTTGAGATTACGAGTAGGCAACCAGGTACAGCGCGTTACAAGCTAGTGCGGGGGAAGGATTCGAGAACCCCTTCGGAACATTACAACTATGCTGTACTACCGGGGATGGGGTGTGGTGGGTGGGGGGGTCGGGGGGCAGGGTGAGAGCATAGGAGAGAAAGGGAAGCGAGACGGAGAGAGAGAGCAAACGAGAAATGTAGAGAGAGAGAGAACATCGCCCGTGGGTGCTGGCAAAATTATTGTGTCCGCCTAACTAATCCATACCGCAACGTATGCAACCCTCAACCCCTGCGTGCATGGAGTGCGTGCTACAGTCAAGTACGCCACTGCGCGAGCTCATGTACCGGGTGACTCTAAAGGATCGTTAAAATAACGCGCGTGAGATCGTCGAGATTTTTTCGGAGTGTTTTGCGTTGCGGGGGAATGCGACAGTCGACGATGATGCTTTGTAGTTGAAAATAAATCCACGTTACTTGCGGAGAATCGATTTAATTAGCACTATATACGCGACCGAGCGGGTCACGTTTCTAGTGCTCGTGAAATGCAATATTGACAGAGTAAATACAACGTTTGCCCGAATACCAATGATCACTCGCACTATTATAATTCTACCCAAATTAAGTTTTGTAATTCTTCCCAAATTAAGTTTTATGGCAGACCGTCGAATTTAGTCATCGTCGACGACGAATAGGTTATCCAATTCTGCGCCCGGTCTCTCTAATCGAATTCGATTATAATTTACCGCGCCGATACTTGTCGGAACTATGGATCCTGTAAAACAATCTTCGACTCGCAGCGAACAAAAGCGACGGCAAAGGGGATCGATCAAACCCCTCTCGCGAGATTCTTCGTCGCACGTGGACACGCAGAAGCGATTTTGCCGCTGAGTGTACCGCGACACATGTGCACGAGCGAACCTGGGATGATGGCGTACGAGGATGCACACACGAGAGAGCCGCACGTGTATCACGGTTACGCACGTGCTAAATTGTGGGGCGCGGTTGCCGTGGCAGGATCGCGACGAGGAAGACCCCGAGAGCACTCTCGCGCTCTGGATTTTCGCCCGAGAAAACCGGAAACGCGTCTCGCGGCGTCCATGGTAACGACCGTCGCCGCGCTTTAACCTCGTAAGCACCGCCCGCCGTCGGTGTAAAGCGTCGGTGTACCGGCGACGGCGCGGGTTATTGGTATTCGCGCGGTACCGAACGAGCGTAATTCGTTATAATTATATCACCGTTTAGCCAGAAAGGTGCAATTATCCCGTGACTCGGAGTCAACGATTAATCATTATACGCGCGTATCTAACTAGCTACCTGTACGCGCGCGTTACGCCGGTAACCCACCTACTCGATGAAAATGTAAAAGATCATTCCATCCTGACCAGGCGTCCCGTCTAAAATAAGATCCACGCCACTCCCCAAAGTCGAGGGAAACAACAAATTCTCCAATCGCGTGGAAAACACAAAAATTTGAATAGTAAAACATCCTTCGAGCGAAAGAGTATATATCCCGGAAGAGGAGAGTCAACGCAACTGGACGGACATCTCTCCGCCAAGAGAGAGAGAGAGAGGGGTGGTGGGCCGGCGCTACGCAGAAACGATTACCCGATATAGTTGTACACCCTCCATGGTTCGTCGATACGTCTATGCGCGTGTGTATAAAACGCGGGACAGAGTAAGGTATATATAGGGGGTTTGTGCGCGCCAGGATCAGGGTTGCGAGGAGAGTAGGCAGGATCTCGCATAATGTGCGTGTAACACACCCTACTCATCACGCGCCACTTGCTCCCCTCTCTCCCGTGCACCCCTTTTCTGCCGGATAGACCCCAGAAAATCAACCCGGCCCCCTTCCCCCCCCCCCCCCGAGCCTACCGCTCTCGCCTCCCCGCGGTATAACATTGTCTCGCTTCGACGTGTAACCGCTCGTTGTTCGCTCGCTGACTCGCACATGCGAATTATGTTTATATTATGATATTAATAGAGGGTAATACGCGACCTCCATCGGTAGTGTCGGTAGCACAGCAGGTTGTTTGTCGGCACTGTGAGGGCGCTCAGGGCCGTGCGCTACGTTGAGTGGACCCCCGGGGGCACCGTTCCAAAATCCTTCCGACGCTTCTACTTCTCTCTCTCTCTCTCTCTCGCTCTCCCTCCCACGCCCCTCTGTTTTTCTCACCGAACGCTCCGTTCTCTTCGAGTGAGAAAAGCAATCTGGTTGTTGGGAAATTGCACCGACGATTGAATCGCGTCCTTTTACCCATCGCGATTCCCTTTGACCGACACGATCGAAATGAAATGAGATACATTCCATTTTTAATTGAATTCTCTAACTCGATAACCACGCGCGTTACCCGTTAGAGAAAATTTCGACGTTAAACAGTATCACGATTACGAGAGTCGCGGAGCACAATTTTATTGTCGCTTTCCCCGATATTGTTCGATTCGATTCCCGGTCGATTTTCAACGTTCCCGACACTATCGTCACGCCGCCGTCCGTAATTTAGCTATTTCCCAAAACAAACGACATAAATTAGATATAAAATAAGGATCGTCGTTCATCTTTACGTTATTTCGTGGTTATAAAAGAGCCCACCGCGCCACACGTTCAAAGCATCTACAAACCCCATGCGGGTGATAACGACCCGAAAGTAACCTTTTCGAGAGTCACGATTTCTCTGAAGGCAGTGAATCGGCAGATCTACCGCAGTTCCTCTGGCAGGTCCAAAAAGTAGTCGTGACAGGGAGCATTAATTGTGCGTTTTAGGGGCTGAGGAGATGGGGGCACGAGGAGGGAAGCATAAGAAAGAGAGGTTGAAGCGGACGCGGAGGAGAGAGAGAGAGAGAGAGGGCCCTCTTCCGCTATAAATTACCACCGTTACGAGGATACGCGTGGGGGCGAGGAGTTGACCTGGTCGATGCATTTCTAGGGATCGCCGCGCAGCCTATGATTTCGGTGGACCCGAAATTGTGAATTTCTGGGGCCGCTGTGGGACGGGTGAAAAACACACGATGAGAACGAGAAAGGATATCGTTTAAGTGGTCGACGAAGGAGGAAGGGGGCGGCGTCGTCGGCAGGGTGGGTTCGAGGGGGGTAGAGAGGGGGGGGGGGGGGGGGGGGGGGCAGATATATAACAGGAACCGTAGGGCTCCTGACTGGCCTTCCTTCTTCCGTCTCAGCAGCCTGGCATCTAATTCGAAAAGGGCAACCCCCTCGGGACCCGCATCTCGTTACGCGGAACATCGTGTAATTAGCACGTCGTTGCGATCCCGGTCTCTAGACGCGTGTATTTCCGTGCAAGCCCGCGCGCGCGCGCCTGTATATGGGGACTCGTAAACGAATCATTCGCCATGAGGAATACCGGTGGGTGGCGGGCTGGCTTCCCTTTCTTTGAGAATCGTCGGAATTAAAGAGTTCCGGTCGCGCCGAGATTTCAACATTTATTATACGTTCCACCGACTCGTTATAATAACACCAATTATACGCTCAGGCGAGACTAATTGTACGAATTCGAGACAGCGGTATTTTTTTTTCTTTTTTTTTCTTCCCATTTTCTTTTTATAGAAATAATTTACGGACGCGAGAGAGGTCGGGGTTATCGCTTTTATAGTCGTAGAGGCATTTTTTTTAACACACTTTTAACGAATTATTACCGCGCGATGAAAGTAAACAAGCCAGCAGTACAGAGTACAATGGAAATGTATTTTTTTAATGACGTACCGAACGAAAGTTACAGGTTTCTAACAACCTTCAACTTTTAAAAGCTCGAATCATACGGTAGAACGTATACCGTTCGTGCGCGAGAGGGAACGTGCGCTCTATTAGTAGACTGGATGGAATAGAATTCTACGCAACGGATAAATTAAAGATTAGAACGCCTCAATACATTTCCCATCGCCGGAATCTCACCTCCGTTTTATTCTCATACTTTTCATCGATAGGAGGTTCAGCCAATTTCCGCGAAAATCGATCCGCCGCGAAATTAATTCCTGCGACCGTAATCTCATTGAAACAAATACCGAAATTCCGACGAATTCCGAACTCCGATGGAAAAAGAATCCCTAGGAAGTTCCCATCATCGGGCGAGCCCGTTCGCTCCTAATTGGGCCAACGGTCGTAAGAGCCGCCCGACGACCTTCGTTTGAGTACATTTTTTTTTTTTTTTTCAACGAACAAGAAACCGCAGGAGCGAGGAATTGGAATAAAAAAAAAAACAAACTAACAAGAATTATGACGTGCAATTTGACCACCATTGTTTAACGATATTGAATTATCCCCACCCGCGCGCGCGCGCGGGTAGGATCCGCACAATGGAACTTTTCGTATTTCGTGGTTCGCGCTTGCACTCGTACCGCGTTCCCCTTCCACCGCGCGTACCCGACGCGCTCTCTTTGTGCCGCGTGAAATTCGATATCGAGTTATTTTTCAGCGTGATTACATTAATTACCTGGCAACGCAGGCGCGATGAAGGCTGTAACGTCGTTCCCTAGTTATTCAGCCGAGAACGAGAGGTGTTTCTATTTTCAATATTTAACGTGATTATGCACCGTGCAGTTTAGTCTGACGGGACGGGTATCAATCGCTGACGGTCCTCCCTTCCTTTCCGCGAGACGCGCGTCTCCGACCACAGCGAAACCACTGACCCAGTTCGCATTGAAATCTATGCAAATTGCGAGCCGCTTAAGTTTTGCAAAGAATAAACTTTTAGCCGAGGCTGCGAAGAGCACTTTCCGTTAGAGAGTTTGCATTAAAAGATGGATATTTTTTGTAAACGCAGTGATTTAAAAAAAAAAAAAAATTTTTAATCCGATGACAGCGCTCGCGCTCTAAATTCGACGGTTACGAGTGGTGGTTTTTTTTCACCGGTACCTTTTATGGATTTGTGGCGAGTTTAATCACATTCGTGACGTACCGGTGTAAATGGACTTTCATTCGGGATTATTGACGCGTCGAATTCCGAATATCGCGCGCGGTCTTCGCTGTTGTGCCATAAAATGTACTTATAATTCAAATTGATTTACCGATTAGTGCCTCATTGACACCGAGTCGGAGAATATGTCTGTGCTTCTAATAGTGACCGACAAGTTCACGATAATATCAAGGTACATAATACTATTCCGGGTAATCTGTATAAACAATGGGAATACAGGAATGCACATATTACCACACCCTATTACCCGTTAATCCAATTGCGATGGGATGCTAATACCTATTGAAACTCACGCACAATTAAACCGCACCTATGTATAATCGCGTAGCGCAAACTTGTCCCAAAATGAAAAATGACTAATTAATTACCCTCGAACTTAAGCTCGTCTCTCGTTCTCGCAATAGATTGATTTTAGCGACATTAACCGTGATAGTAACAACGAGGGTTCAAAGACGATCGATCATCCACTTAAAATTTCCGAAATACTCTATCCCGTTCGAACGATCGAACAATCGAAACGTCAAGGTGGCCGTTTCAATGTCTGTTTCAATTTCGAGATCTCTTTCCGACGGATGTGCGCGACTCGTTAGATCAATGGCTCCGTCGCCCATCTACTCGTTCGTCTCTTTCTCTCTCTTCCTCGGTCTCCCAGCTCTTCTCCCCCCCTCTCTCTCTCTCTCTCTTTAGCACTCTCATACAACATAACATTTATATCGGTAACACTCTCCCTCCCGCCACCCCTCGAAGAAGGCACTGGCAGCGCAGCTACCGACGGGCAGGCAAGCATCGCTACTACCTCCCATCGTCATCATCCACGGCATCCACCAACCTATCTCGGTGACGATGGGCCGGTTCCCCAAGCGAAGCGGCGTTGATGCTAAGCTAAGCGAAGGTTCCCTCTTTGATCTTCTGCTTCCTATATATAAACACGAGTTCGAGCAGCAGAGAGAGAGAGAGGGGGGGAGAGGTAAAGAGTGGCAAAGAGAGAGAGAACGAGGATACCGTAGGAGGATAGGAGGAGATGGAGGGTGAAGAGATGGCCTCCATTCCGTCGTATCTCCTGCGTGGGGTCTTTATACGTCCGTCTGTATTCCCCCACATCCATTATCTGCATGCGTACCGGGGATACATCATGCGAGTGTAACGTGCCCGCGACTTCCCTTCGGTCCTCTTCACCGCCCGCCCGCCACCCCCCCCCCCTTCCCCCTCTCTCCTCTCGCGCAGCTTTCTTTCTCTCCGCTGCTCTCTTTCTAGGATCGACCGTCCGGTGGTCATCGTAAACGTCGCCAGAGATATAAACGTCGCCCCGGTAGCGAGTAGCCCGGCCGACTGTGCTCCGGCACATCCGCGCGGAAATAATAAATTATGTCGACAGCTTCGCTCGAAGGAGTCTCATTTTTGCGCGAGGAGGACCCACGTTGCGGTAAATTAATCCAATTACTTGAATAACCGAATCCAAAGTGTTTGGATATCGAGTAAGCCGTTTTCAAGTTACGCGGGCTCTCCGCGCACAGAAGTCGGAGTTTCCTGACAGTGTCGCTGGAATGCAGCTTTCCATAAATCGATCCTCGTTGTTTCGGAAGACAGTCCCGTGACAGTGTATCAGGGATAATATTTTCCAAATGAGGGAAAAGCAACGAAGGAGCAAATTAAATCGCGGAACTGACGCGACGTTGCTAGCGCCGTTGGATGACGAACGGCCCAATGTAGATGTTTTGAAGTTACATTGGCAAGAACAACTCTAGTCATCGCGATAGGTCGCAACTATCGAAAATAACGTTAATCGCGCGGTAACCTCTCCTACCCTTGACTAACACAGTTCCTTGCGAATAGAATTTGAAAAGTACCGAACACGTTGTCACTGTGACTTCTCTAAATTCTAAGATTCGTACGTCGGAATTTTTGAACACAAAAACCTCTTACGAAATAAAGTTCACTCGTTAAACTTTGGTTTAAACATATCGCGTTGTTCTTCCATTCCGTAACGCGGAATCCAATAGCGCGGTCGCGTAGCAAATCACGCGTGGCGCTTTCTAACGAGAAGATATCTAGAGACCGCGACCAATGGGACCCGAGACACACCTCGATCGCAACGTCGCGTCGGGACAACGGAATGAAATAATGCAGCGTATGATTTTTTTAACGCCGAACAAAGATGGAGATAATAACGCGATAATGGGAGGGCGCCTCGCTCTCGTGTTTTCATTGAACGTTCACGAGCGCGCACGAGCCTATGCGCGCGAACGGCCGCTGATGCACGAACGAATATTGAAAGAGGCTCGGTCCACGCGTGGACGTTAATGTCTCGGTGCGCACGGTGCACTCGGTGCACTCGGTGCACAACGTGTGTAATGCAAGCGCACGCTCGCAGACGCATGTCTGGTGGGGTTCTACCCGGGACGGATAAGACGTGAGCAGCAGCCTTGCCGCGTAAAAATAACCCGCTCAAGTTTTCTCGTTCACCGTGGATATATTTTATAATTAAAGGAACCCCGCCAGGGGTAAAGATGAAAGAAAGAATCATCGGGCAGATATAAATTAGTTCCAGTTAACCGAGCTCTTCTCTCTTCTTCTTTTTTTTTTTTTTGCGCCAGCACGATGTTGCGGCGCGTGTTACGAATTTATAATCCGTGGGTAGGAGTCGAGCGTGGCAAATTGATTCGACCGTCGGAGTTCGGCAAGTTTGGCAAAGTAGTAATCGACGACAATTACATTTAAATGCCGTTGATCCGGCGCCTCTTAATCGTGACAGTTTTCGAATGTAAATCCATGTTTTTTGATTCGTGAGACCGTAAGCGCAGTTATTCCGGTAGAGTGAAATTTTGGAGAAGTGAATATCAGCGATGTTAGTTGCCGACCGTGATCATTAGAAACGCTTGATGCTATCTACCCAGCGAATCACGGCCCCGCTTTGTGGATTAACGTTAAATTGATTATTTATTGGACGCCGTTGACAATAGCCATAATGACTGCACGCTCCTGCACGCTCGTTTACTCGCGTACATATGTACGTACATATATCCCTAGGCATGTGGTGCCTGTTACTCTTTTTCACTTCGGCATACTCACACGCCCCTCCTCTCTTCCGCCACTGTCTGTGCCACGAAGCAACTGTTTTTATTTGTTCGTTCTCTGTGAAAACGAGACAGAAAAAAAAAGTTGGGTGGGTGGTCGGGAAACAAAATACACGGTTGATCACAGGTTAATAATTAACTAAATGACAGTACTTTGTTACAATGCTGTCAAAGTATCCTGCGCTAAAGTATTACAATGTAGCGTGCACGTTTTACTTGCCGCCGACATAAATTTTGCAGAAATTTATCGAAGCGTGATACATGACGGATCAATAAACTTCATCTTCATTAATCAACTTTTCTGAATATTATAAAATTATTTAACGTAAAATAATTCCGCGAAACAAATAGCGCGACTACTGCTAACAAAAAAAAAATCAATCCACCTTCTGCATCGCTCTCACAGGTTTCTGGATGTACGAGTAAAATTCTGCGATCGGAAGGGGAGTTCGTGGGTTACGGAAAAAGGAGCAACAGCTAGGATTATTGCGCGGCTAGATATCTATCCGGTGGACGGACCCAAGAAAAGTGCGGAGTTATGATTGTCGACCGACAAAAAAGTTCGCGGCAATACCCCCTGGAATTGCGGTAAGTGGCCTCCCGGGAAGGAACAAATGAAGAACGAACGGAGAACGCAGCAATGGTGGAGGAAGTGGAGGAGAAGGGCTGCGAAAAGGATCCCAAGGAGTAAAGTCTCACCGCAATGCTGATCCATTGCCTACGCGCGACCACAAACTCGTGCCCGTGCTCTCTTCGTCGACCATTACTAGCTGCTCCACAGTCGTTACCGTCTTACCAATCTCCGTGCATTTTATCTCCCATCGGTCGAGAAAACTATTCGAATAGCGATGTGTCTGACGCAAAGTCAGGAAAAAAAATAGAATCGCGAGAATCGAGAAAGTTATTTCCGCGTTTGGCTATGATATCAACATTCGACGATAGAGCGAAGGAAGAATTGTTCCTTCCGCGTGTAATATCAACTGCGATACGAATCGTAAAGACACGTCGATGCTACTTGCGTCTCACTTCGCGCCATACGCGTGAACTATATAAACTTATGATACGATTCCAAAGAAGAAAGAAAAGAGGGATAACGTCGGCGGTTGCAACGGTAATCGAGTCCTAATTACAACTTCTGGTTGTTTAAGTTTAGGTGGCAGAACAGAAACGACGAGCAGAGACGGTAAAACAAAGAAGATCCGACTACGTAGCCGATCAGGGGTTTCGCCCCTGGCGCCGATTAGGGCCACAATTAGGTCGACATTGTTATGTTAATGGCGGACGGCCAGGGGGATAATATTAGGGTGAGCCGTGGGGGAATGATGTTATAATATTTCAACACCACCGGTACCCTGGGGTTGCTGGTGCTCAATTGATAAATCATTTCGTAAGTGGCAGGGTGCGATATCATATTCATATTCCGAGAGGGAGGGGAACGTCGAGCCAGAACGATGGATAACCCCGGCACCACAGTATTTACCGAGACACCCATTCACGGATCATGGATCATGGGCGAATAATCGTGACGCCCGTCGAATGGGCCAGCATTACCGCCGCTCGAGGATCACTGCCCCCCCCCCCCCCCCCGCGTTCCACCGTTCTCGTTGACGGGACAAAGTGGATTTTAAAGATCCGCGATACTAGAACAGTGACCAATTAAAAAAATAATTTTTGCGCCGATATATCGAGAGATATTCTATTTAAGTGCTTTCTTCGCGACACACGATGAATAGCCAAGGTCTGGGATTCGAAGACAGTGGTGGAATAGCCGAAAGGAAATTTCTATTTACTTTTTCGATCGCGAGTCGATCCAAGCGCCAACGCCTAAAACGTTCCGATGGATAATGCTTAGCCCTCTAAAGGGCACTGCCTCGCCTTAAGGCAGGGTTGAATTAAATTTCATTTACGCTTGCATTAAAAATATTTTAGCATCTAATGGGCAATCATGCCTTTTGTTATTGACATTACCTTCCACCGATATAGGCGCATTTGCTCCTGTTACCCGCCCGCAAGCGATACGATCACTTTGTTGTCTAATAATTATTGCGCAATTAAAAAAAAATGTAATTCGCCTGTTAGAGGGTTAATATTGCGGAGAGATGTCGAAATGTTTGTGCATAAATGGGCATTGTCGTGTTCAGACATACTCTCCCGAGAACGTCGACGAGTATCCTAGAAATGTTACTTTCCCCCGTTGACCTTGGGAACACCACGGAACCTCCGCACGTCAAGAGGGACTAATACGCGTATAACAGGTGGAAGAGAGATTTGGCCATGGCAGACGTACACGCGGCGCGTGATACTCGTTCGGGGCACTATTTTGGCGTTAAACGAGTCAGATATGGCAGCTGCGTGGCAATCCTCCACCCCCGCCGTGCGCCTCGTGCGGATAGTGGTTTATATTGCGGCGAGAGCATAAAGGAGAGGGTGATAGACAACCGCGTGCAATTGATGGGGTGCAAACGGGGTCGACCGCGTCTGGTAGCCTTTCCTAACAGCCATATTACTACTCGGGTGTTATATTTATTTAATACGTAGGCCCGGGCGAGGGGGATTCCACGCGAGCGTGACTATTACACGAGTTATTATTTCTGCTGGTGGGCTCAGGGATTCCCCCCTTTCCCTCCACCCCCCCCCCCCCCCCAACCCTGACGACCATCCGAGCGATACGGCCCCATTGTGACGGGGGCAAAGTGGGCCGTTTTGACGTCCGTTGGGGTGAGCACGATACTACTTCTCATAGTCGCTCGAACGAGAAATATATAGGGGTGACGGTGATTTGTAGAGATTAGTAGGAGCTATCGAGAGAGAAAGAGAGACTGTTCATTCGTACCGTGACGTACTCGATGGGCATTGAAAATTGAATCAATTAGCGATCAATGACATTTTCAAACGAAGCAGCGTCGTATCGAAACGCGCGACGGGATATTATGCGCGAGATGTTACCAATTGCCGTCGAGTCGAGACTGACGTGAAATGTTTGCATAGATTTGACGCGAATAAGATGTTTTTGTCGCGGGAGATTACTAACTACCGAACGATGCAAATCTTTTGGCGGAACGTTAAGTGGACGATAGAATGAATGAAAGAGAGACAGAAAGGTAGGAGTTCGCGGAAACGAAAGAGGCCCGACAGGGGCAGTGAGGTTGCCCTTAAGATTGTCACGGAGCACAGAAGAAAACTACCGTTCTACCCGACCACCCACGAAGGTAGACGTTACGGATAGATGCTGATTGATCCGGTGGAGCGAATACGATACTTCTCACAGTCTATGAGGATCGTCGGATTAGGCTAATGCACCCTTCCCACCGTGCTCCACCGACTCTCGTGGCCTCTCATTCTATTACGGTCTGACGAACCTATATCGGGGCTAAGTAAGAGTCCATCGACTCTTGGACAAAGCCTCCCCCTCCCCCCCCCCCCCCTAGCGTATTACCGGCCGGGCTGCTCCGGTTATAGTTGTAATACCCTCGCTGCGATATACCCGAATCTCTCTTACCAATCCCCCCCCCTCTCTCTCTCTCTCTCTCTCTCTCTCTCTCTCTCTCTCTCTCTCTCTGTCTCTCTATACGATCGTCCAAAGCTTTATAATACCGCGACAACTTAACGTTTCCATTTGGCACATTTGCCTCGTTACCGACTAAGCGCGAGTAAACAAAAAATGTTATTCTTGTAAGCTCGGTTGGAGACTCTCACGCGATACGATAATACTGGTAAAATTGTGACTCGTATTATATCGTATATCATCCGTTGATTCTCTCCCAAGGCACTGATCTTTTAATACGCGCGTTCGAGGTATAACTCGCGCCAGATATCGCGCGCGCGCACTCTCAATCGCAAACGTAGGCCCCGTATACGATTTACAATCGCGACTAATTCGCTCGGCGAATTCCGAAACATTGAAGGGCCGCGACTCCGCGCGTTTTACGCTTCGAAGCGTCGAAAGTAAAGGTGCTTTTGCTTACTCGTCGGCTAACGGGATAAATATCGAGATCGCTGCGCTTACCTGAAACACAAGAAAAACGAATAACGATTAATGGCGAGAAATTAACGAAATATCGGTGAAAGGAGGAAACGACGTAGCGGAACAAACAACACGACCGCGATTCTTTTGTATCCGCGCGTACCCCCTTCGGAGCCTTTTTCATACTTTCGTTACCTTTGGGAAGGATCGAGTCAGGTGAGGCTAGGCTCGGGTCGAGAACTGCGCGAGGCACGTCATATTTTATCGCCATCATTACCGGCCCCCCCCCCCCCCCTTTTCGAGCTGAATGGGGCGTCCCTTTGAGATGCAGGGCACAACGTGACGAGGCGTAGGGACTCATTACACGATATAATAAAATGCGCAAAAACGCCAGTTAGTTGACGGGCTTCGATAAAAAGCCAGTGGCGTAGGAGCGCGCCCGAGAACGCTGGGCGCGTCACAGCTCGGAGGCATTTTACGGAACGACTCTAGCGTGGAATTCGGTTATTCGCGTTTGAAAAATTATGCAAACAGAATTTTAAAATAATATACTGGCAGCGCTTTATATGGACCGCTGGAAATGACGATGAGGGATTAATTAATCACCGCGATGCAAATTTCAAAGCCGTATAACAGTCGGTAAATGTTTCCGCGTTAAACATTAAGAGCCATCGATTCTTTTACCCGTCAATTTTACTTTTAATTCGTTTCCCGGGCAGGTATCCGATACTAACGGAATTTGAAAATCGACGAGAATGAAATTTGAATGCTCGACGGAACACCCAGGAATGCAAAATTCGTTCACTTTGCTCCGACGTTCGATGGAGATACGTAACCGTATCGTTTGCGTTAAAATAAATTCCTTGGGCGGGGGCGAAACGAAGACGTGCTAATGCGTAATGGCAACAAAATTACCGTCACAAAGGGACTACCGATACGGGGCAACTAGCATCTACCTCATAATTAGCGCTCCCTGGTCCCCCATTTGCGGTCGATATGTGGGTCGAAATCTGAAATAACGCAATAACGATGGCAAAAGCGAGCAAAGAGCGTCGGAAGCGCCAACGACAATCAAATTGGAAACGCTCGAGCGGAGAGAAATGCGCGAGGCAAGGAGAGATAACTGGCATCGCGCGGTAACGCCAAACTGTGTAGCGCGATGATAAAGGATGGAATTCGTTATCGGCAGCCACACGGGTTTCTCCCGGTTAAAGTGTTTAACGAGAGCACAAATGGTGATGGGGGTGGGGGGGAAGGTGAGAGGGAAGAGGTGCTAGAATCGAGGTAGGTCGACATCGGTGTATATTGTTCATAAATTAAGTATATAAAACCGTCGCGTTGTCGGTCCCTTTGATGCCAGATAGGCGGCAAACGCGTTTCCTCTATTTACAAGGCAGGCTTGCCGGGCCGTGAAGATAGAAAAAGGAGCTCGGAGAGATAGATAGAGACAGAGAGGGAAGGGAGGTAGGGGGGGAGAGCGAGGGAGAGTGAGCGAGAGCACGCGATAAGGTGCACTGATTAAGCATTAAGAATTAACAGGCCTGCGCCATAGATTTTGCTCGCTTGGCGCTGCACGGAGAAACTCAAGAGACTTCGCATACCAACGTACCCCGTGCGTATGTATATCGCGTTGCCGATATTACCTCGCTGCAAGATTTATGCGCCTTGCATATGTAATATTTGTGACCTCGCATTCTGTCTAACGCGCAGCTGACTACAACGGTGGATATATCGTGTTATCGTTGAAGACCGTTAGATCAGAAATATCATCGCGGATTCCAAAAATAACGTACATACCACGCGTCGAACAGTTAAATTTATTGGCATATTAAAATTCTAAATAGGAGTTTACGATATATTTTCAAATCGATTCCCATACGCGCCACCTCCCTTGTCATTGAAAAATCCACCCTGTCCGCGGGACGCAAAACTTCAAACGCGTTATACGAGTCTTCCCAAACAATTTCTCTCGACCCGTGTTGTCTCGTGCGCGGCAAATCCGCCTCCCTCGAATCGACGTGTCGCGAGAGTACCCCGCGCCCATATAATATCGAAAAAGCAGCAATTTGCCGGGGCCCCGCCGCCAATTATCGACGGAGACCACGGCGGCCACGTGGAATCCTGGTCGTTAGGGTAGTTAACGAGTTCGCTGGCACGTGACACGAGGCACAGCCTCGCCGCGTTCTCGAGATCGTTGACGCACGAGACGTTAACACGCGCGTCGCCGGTTGACACTGAAGGAGAGAAACGAGAGGAGCTACGGTTGAGAATCACTGAATGGCACGTCCGGCGGGGACTGGCTCGATGCAGGGACGAAGGAGACGTTCGTCGAGGAGGAGAGAGAGAGAGAGAGAGAGGGGGGATCCAGAAGGTGGTGGTGGTGGTGGCGGTGGTGATGGTGGAGGAGGAGAAGAAGGAGGAGGAGAAAAATGGAAGAGTGGGAGAGGGGAGGGGAGAGAAGCGTAGGGGCAGGGCAGCGCGGGAGGAAGAATACAGGGCCGTGCTCGGATTTCTGCGAGCCCCCCCCCCCTCACCGCTCTTCTGGTTTCACCGCTGGGCGCCTAACCTTCGCCGTAACGTATATTAAAATGGACCAAACGGGGAGACAATTTTTTTATTATTATTATTAGTAGGTTTGCACGACGGGAAATCGAAACGGATGAACGTTCCTAGAATTCGGTAGGTTCCGGCATCCGACACCCTCACGATCGTGCAAGATAGAAATGTCGTTTGGGTGTCTGCTTAACGTTGTGGACGGCTCGAAAATTGAGGTGACAGAGTATGAGATTATTTTTATTTCTGGATCCCGCTTTGGTTCTTTCAAGTTCCTCCCAGTTAACCCCGGTACTTCGAAATGAAATACGGGGTAGCGATTATAGGAAAAAGGAAGAGTCGTATTGCCCAACTCGTAGCGTTAAAAAAAACCCAAATTATCTTGTTTCAAAAAAGAATTGCTGCTACAGCTCGATTCTGATACCACAAAATCGTACTCTCGAATGTAGTGTATCAGATCTAAGAAAAGAATATAACTAGCCTGTCGACGGTAGCTCAGTGGCAATTGAGCTCCCGAACCGCTCATTACAAAGCCTTGGAAAAATCAGTAATCAAGGGTACTAATCGAGTACTTATCGAGCTTTCGTATATCCAAGGTGAGGAGGTGGAGTGGCACGGTGCATCGAGTCTCGAGTGTAGAGAGGAGGATGCGTGGCTCACCGACGAGAGAGGCACCAGGCAAGCATAGTGGAAGGAGGACAAAGAGGAGGCGCGCAGCGTAGCCACGAGGGAGAGAGTAGTCGTAGAAAAGGCTGATAGATCATGTCGCGAGGGCTGGCGGAGGGCGTCCAGCGACCGCGTCAGTAACGAGGAACGGCAGCGACGACGACTACGACGACGACGGCGGCGGCAACAGAGGCGACACCCACTACGTTGAGCACACATTCGCACACATGCTTCCACATTCTCTCCTTCGCCATCTCTCTCTCTCTCTCTATCTCTCCTCTTCGTCGGAACATCTTCCGCCGGGTCTAGCCATATTTCTCCGTATGTTACCATTTATCCCGTTTCGTCTTCCGTTCTCTCGCAAAATCTTCCTACCTCTCGCTCTCTCTTCCTTTCTCATTCAGATTCTCGTTCCCTAGTCCGCGCTCTCGCTCCTTCCCACTCTCTCACTCTCTATGTACCTCCGCGTCGCCTCTCTCTATCTCTCGCGCGAGAACGGCCGATACTCCTCCGGTTACAATGTTGCCACGTCTGGCGGGCGGCATCGCCGCTGCCAGGGGCGTACGTAACGCGTGCAACCAGTTAAAGCCACTTCACGGATTCGTCGCGTGGTTCTCGATTTGCAACGCCTGGGCTCGCGCGGCTAATTGAATCGGTCGGCGGTGAGGATGAATTCTTTGCGACTTCGCCTGAAGCATCCTCGCGGGGGGGGGGGGGGGGGGTTCGTCGATGTGCGATACATCGCGCGGGGAAATCAGAGGCGTCGCAAAAATCTGATACTACGGGATGCGTAATAGGATCGTTTGTTGCCGATCGAGAAGACAAACCACTGCTGTTCGATTTATTGGGAATAAAGAAACGCGAAACGCGGAGACGCCTACCGTGCGCGAGCGTCGGTCCATTCGAGGCGGAAGTTAAGAGTATAACGTGGGCGAGTCGCGGCGGTTAACGGTTAAGCTCAATTTACATTTTACAGTGACAATGTATTCGCGCTTGACATTGCCACCGTAGCCCCGTGAAAGAATAAGATTAATCGCCGAAAGGAATGGGGCTTCTCGGGGGCATGCACCGGGCATTTCTGGATCGTCTTACAGCGATCTTGTTGGCGCGTATAAGCGCAGCTACGTGGGCGTCGCCACTTCGTAACAGTTTATCGGAACACGAAACCACGTTACCCGACTCGATAAATAAATCCGTGGTTTATTTGGATTCGGCGCGGTCGTCGATAAAGGCGACCCAAACGCCGCGTCGAGCTCCCCACGTGCACCTTGCAAACGTCGCAACATTTTTTTTCAGGGTGTTTCGCGAAAACAATGGCGTATACGGATATAAAACAGAGCCGCGGTAACGAATGTTAAATAAATAATACACGCGCACGATTCGACGTTGCGAATAAAACAAAACGTTGGTAGAGCAACAAACAAATTTGCTAAAGTCAATGAAACCTGTACCACCCGCGGCGGAGAATCCAGATATCGCTACGCTCGTCCCACGAACCGTTCAAGCCCCCCAACCCCCCCCCCCCTTCGTTAATTAAAAGCATGATCACTCGCTAATTAATATACCCCGAAAGCCAAACGACAAAAATTTCGCGATAAAAAGAAACACGATCGCCGAGCGACGCACGAAGGAGCTGACAATAAAACTCCCCTAACGTTGCTAAAATATTCCCAAGGTTGAAAAGCCCATCTCGTCGAGTACGCGATATACCCTCGACGATTCGTGGCACCCGCCGTCGTCCTGACATTTCGTCACCCGATCCACCACCGCCTCGTCGCTGCTCAAGTGGATCACTCGAGCAGCTAGTTCGTAGCGAGTACGCAGCGTAATCGCAAGACACGTCGCACTCTACGTGGGCGCGCATATTCGGCGAGGGCTTCCTCCCTCCAGTGGTCTCTCTCTCTCTCTCTCTCTCTCGTCCGTCAGTGTATCGGGAGTGGCGAGCGAAGAGAACGTAGGAGACGAAAGAAACGAAAATACGACGCGTCGGGACAAACGAACGCGCCAAACGCATCGCACCGGTACCCGGTTACCGGTACCGGAGGAGAGCGCGACGAGTGAATGCAGCGCGGCGCTCGCCCCGTGCCGGATATCCCTCGCGGGAGAGCGCCTTGCCTCTGCCTGAGCACTGAAAGCGGAGCAGAGCTAAATGAGTGCTTTCCACGCTACTGGATGATGGATGAATGCCTACGCGTTTGCCGCCGTCGCTAGATAAGGAGACGAATGATTGCTATACGTGCTTGGTTTGCTCTAAACGTGCCGAGGGAATTGCTGCTCTCGAGAGCTGCTTTGCTGGCTCGGTGCGTAGAGATCGGGCCGTCCTCTTCTCTCTCTCTCTCTCTCTCGGTGGGTATGTTGCCGCTACTGCGCCGCGCTACTACCGCCACCGCAGTTGCCTTAGCAACGTATATCGGCAAGCAACGCCAAGAGGCCCGCGTAGTACCTCCCTCTCCTTCCTTCCTTCCTTCGTTCCTTCCTTCCTCTACCCTCGGTGAGAGGGATGTCGTCCTCTTCCACGCGGCAGTCTCGGTGTCGTTGTTACCACTTATCGCAAAAACTGATCCGACGCGGTTCGCGGCCACGCGAGCTGGTCCGTGGAATACGTTAGAGTAACCGTTTAAGGGATGGGCAGCCGCTAACCGACTAAGGGGACGACGACGATCGTTGGACCTAAGGGGGATTTTCTAGGGCGAGGATGCGTGTGCCCGCTGGTGAGATCGTTACTTTGTCGGTCGAGAGAGGCTGTTTATTAACTGGAACCGCCGGACAAGGAAGTGTCTCTCTGCTCGCGTTAAGATCAAGGGGCCCCAAAGAAACGAGGATAGAAACGTATTCGCCTTTGAGGCAAAATTCGTCGAATCTAGCCCGTTTTAAGTATTCCATTCCCAAGCAGCAGTGGGTACGGCCACGGGATACAAATATTTAGTATCGGTTAAGTAAAGGTTGGAACGATCATCCGCCCGTTTTAGCACGGTGACCGCGGGTACGGAAGGAGTCGCGATTACGATCACGGATTCGGGGAAAAAGCATCTTGAAACTCGGCTCTCCGCCATAGGTACCGGGGCCACAACCGGGAACGGAGGAAATACAATATTTATGTTGATGCCGCGCGCCAGTCGGGCTCGCTATTTAAGTTGTGTAAATCCAATATAAACGCCAAACCTGTAATAAATAACCTCTCGGCTTGTCGCGGGGAGAGAAGGGGGACGGGGGGGGGGGGAAGGGCGAAGGAGGAAGAGGAGACGCGGAGAAGCGTAAGATGGAGGAGGACGGGGCAGAGACCCAGACGAACGAGGGAAAAGGAGGGACGAATGGGTAGAGGGTTTATATTATACCTGCCTTGGGGCCTTCAGCCTTCGCCTTCGAGAACGAGATGAGAAAGCATCGGCCCCTCTCTCTCCCGCGGAGTCGAAGGGAACGAGAGGGAGAGGTTGAAGTAGGAGGAACGAAAGGTATCCTCCGAAAAGAGGGCGGAGGAGTTTTGACCCTTCGCTAACGGGACCCTTCCTCGCTTCTTTCTCGCTCATAACGCGAATCCCTCGACCCTCGGCCCAAATAATAGACTTCGAGAGTCGTGGGGCCCACATGGAAACGAGACACCTACGCTCTCTTCGACTCTCGCCACCGCTCTTCTTTGCGATCTCTCCTCCTCCTCTCTGTGTCTCTCCCCCCCCCCCCCCCTCTCACTCTCCTCACCCGTTCTCGACTACTCCAGTTTCCGTGTTACGCAATACGAAATCGTCCGGGGCAGGTGCCACTCCTAGACAAGGTCGACGTCGATCGGCCGAAAAAGGAATACAAGTGTGGGAGACACGATACAAAGTAGAGACGACGAGATTCGACGATGTGGACTTCCAGGGTTCCGTTCGAGAGGATATCTCGATGCAGGTGGTAGAAAACGAGGAGCAACACGGAGGATAAGTCGGGAGATGTGTCTACAGGTGTGGCAGAGTACCTTTTTTTTTGTACGATGCAACCGGTTATTTGCTACGCCGTATCTTTCACGGTCTAATTAATTATCGTAGAAATATTTTAGGAAACCCTTCCGAATCGTCGTCATTTCGATCGCGCCTATCGATCGGCGCGATCTTGACGCCGATATTCCCCGTTACACGTCGATACCAAAAGATCGATATCGGTAACCTTGGTAACCGGTGTTCGCGAATTGGATTTCACAATTTCGTGTCACGAACAATCGTTGGCGCTGTTTAAAGGTATGTCGATTCACGGGACTGATCGCAAAACCCGAGCACCGCCTATTACCATTAGGTGAGCCGAGGTCGAGATATATGTAGGGAGAATGAGAAGCGGGGTGTGGCATGCGAAATGCAATTACGTGAAAGTGTACCCGGTGGTAACCGACGACAGAGAGCGGTCTCTTGCATCCTGTCTCCCAAGATATATAAATTCTTCCAGATACCCCAGGACCCCGCGCCGCCGTCTGCTATCAAACGGAAATCGAGTGACAATGCGCTGCCACGATTAACGAGCCCGTTTTCGGGCAATATATTTGCATCGCTGGTATTCAATCTAATCTACCCCGTTGCACTTCGCCGGGAGCCAACTCAAGCTTCGAGTCGCATTGTCAACGCTCTTTAAAGCAGAACAATGCGGCGGGGTTTAGTTATACGAGGCTTCTTGGATTTTAAGTGGATATTGAGAAATTGAATAGGTTCGCTTGTTCTTGATTCGAGAGTAGGAAGAACTTTTGATTGGGCTCGAACTACGAGTAAAAGCGATATAATGGTGCGTTTGAGATTATTCTACTTTGGAAGATCGTTTGCTCTTTATTTTTTTTTTCATTGATTATCTCGCGTTTGGTAGTAGTCTATGTCTTCCTCGGGTTTTGGTTGAGAAGCATGGTTTTCATTAAAAGTCGACGAAAACGAGCAACGATAAAGCGTATAGCTACATTAGAAATATTCTTCGAATCAGAATTTACTAGTCACATATCTCTAAACGCACGTCCGTAAATTTTCGAGAACGTGACTGATTTCCCAACTATTTCCCAAAGTAATATCAATCGAAAAAGGAACCATGGCCAACAAAATGTAATCATTCCGATCGTTACGCGTCTATTTGCAGATAAAATGTGGGCTACGATAACTTCCGTCCCAGCGTTCGAAATAGGCGTAAAGAAAACTGACGAATAGCCCCCTCCGACGTGAGCATCTTGCGTCGCGATTCGAACAATGAGATAAGTTTTCAAGGTTAGCGGAGACGAGCGTCGCTTCTACCAAACGAGCGGAGAAGAACAACAATACCTCCAACGACTATCGAGGCGTTTCGAAGCACTGGCCTTTGCACCACTGATATACAAGGCAGGGTCTAGTATAGGGACTACTGCCGTTGGTAATTACCCATCGTAAATCGTGCCGTTCACCGAGGTCGCTCCCTCCAGTAACAAGGCGGCCAACTTTGAAGACAACGCCGGGAGAAACTCAACTTGGCTGAGGCGAAGCGACAACGTTGCTCGCGAAGACGAGCCCGCATTAAATAAGAAGCGCGACGGTGGGAACCTCCCATAGGTGCTGGAAAACTCGTACGTCTTTCAACTACTCCCCGAATGACTTCTCGTTACGATCTATAGCCTACATAACTGTAAGCCGACGGTTACGCTGTTTTAACTCTCGTCCGGTTAAGGTGTGCCAAATGAAACAGATTTTTCGGGCAGTGGGTCCAAGAGTGTAATCGTTTTGCGAAAAAATGGGTAAAAGAAGGCAATCGAGTTACCGTGACGCGTGGCGTTACGTGGGAAAATTAATGAAATTTGTAGAAAAGGTAACGCGACGCGGGAATCGCGCGAACACAGAGAGAACTCGCGATGCCTACATATACACAAAATAATAACACGAAATAAGTTATATCAATATCTTTCAGATTCGGAATCAGTATCCGTTTCGCATTACCGCGACAGACACAAAGAATTCAAACGTACTCTTTCGGTACGTCAAACGACATATTCCTAGGTGAGAAGTGAATCACCGTGCAGGCTAGTAGCTAACACGAGGAAATTCGTTTCTCGTAGCGCGCGATACGAACGCGAAAAAGAATACCCCCCGTGCGATTATTTGCGAAACGATCCGTTAATAAAGCGGAACGGCGCGGTGAGGATCGAACGAATGAGACGGTCGCGCGCGTATCCGGAGGTGGTGGTGCCGAGCGCGCGCGCGCGCGCGCGCTCGATCGGCGGTTATTTTCGCCCCGCGAAAAGGCAAAGTACATCGAGAGACGGCATCTTGACATGTGCCTACCGTGGCCGTGGTTATACGCCGAGGCACATCTCGCTTCTGTGTTTCGGCGCAATTACGCCTGTTAATGGCACGGGCGTTATGGCGTCACACGCTTCCCCCCGCGAGAGGCTACCACCCGGGGCTGCGGCGGCTGCATAACGAAAAGTGCGAAGGCACCAAAGTTACAAGAGGATAAAAGGATGCATGCTTCGAGCTTTTATGGACGGTGGATGGTGAAGTGCGAAGAGAGATGGAGAGAGGGTGGGGAAGGGGGAGAGGGAGCGCGGAGATACGATGGCGGGACAGAGAGGGAACGTACGCATTATCTAAATGCGCGACACTCTGTACGCTCCCGTAGCCACCCCCTTTTTCCCCCCTCGCGTAGAAGCCACCAGATCTTCTTCCTTTTTCGCCCTCCCCCCTCTCCTTTCCACGCCGCGTCACTCCTGCTCCTCTCCCTAAGTACCGCGTTTTCCAAGTGCTGTCCGACGACAGGGAAAACGATAAAATGCGCGCTGAGGCGCGTATCTCCGATTTTAAGTTTATAAATCGCGCGAGGATCACGCGGCAACCGTCCGTGTCGCGTAGCCGGCAAAAATTCGAGCACGGGGCGCCGATAACGTCGCGCTGATTCGCTCGGGATTTCAAGCGGTTGGATGGATTTAAACATCCATCCGAAGCAATTTATCGTACCATTCGCGGTACGCCTCTGCCAACGGGGTGTAATTGAAACCGAAGTAAGAACGTTAATCCAGACGCACGGGTTATCCCCGTTAATGAACGTGGCTCGCGACGTATCTAATTACGGAGTGATCACGGGGGCGGTTATTAACGATAAATAAGTGAACGCGACAAAGGGTGCGCGCGCTGGTATCTCGCAAAGAAATCGGAATCAGAAAACAGAATCGATCAATTTCAATTGCGGGAATAACGGTGCGCGCTTGCCGACAACAATCCTACTACACGGGCCGCACAGCCATCGCGCGCACTCTAATTCGCCGTGGTCCGCCGCACACACGATTTTCCTTCGCCATCCAGTTTTAATGTATCGTTTCGCTATGCTCGGTCGATCGATCTCTCGGGTTTAGCCAGCCGCGTTACGTTTTCATCGAACCGGAGGAGTGTCAGGTTCAACTAATTCTGCAGTTAATTAACCTCTCGCCGTCGAAGCGCGTAGCCGTGCGATCAAACACGCCTTCGCCTAGTGAATGACACCGCGGCATAATGCCGCTTTACTATGGGTCTACGCAATCGCTTCGAGGAACGTGTCCACGCGTCTGCTTTCAGCGCGGAAGATTACTCCAGCTGTGCATCGCACCTGTCTCCGTCGTTCGCGCGTCCAACGGATTGAAATTAAACCGAGCGGCATTGATTTAAATCTACGATCTTCGCGCCTCGAGTATCGAGTATCGATGATCGACGATCGAGGATCGAAGATCGAGAGGTGGAGAAAAGAAATTCACGGGGATCGGGGGTCGAGTCGAAGACGTAGGGATAATTCGAACGCAGGCTCATTTTTTTTTTATTGGTAATCGTGCTCGCGAGTCAACGTGGAACCCCGGCCACGGTGGCACACCGTCGACGATCCCCGAAAGGTGTCGAAATCAGCGAAGGTGCGATATACGACGTTGCAGCTGCACCGGGCGAGGAGCGAGAGGCGAGAGAGGTGAGAGAGCTTGCCCCGCGAGGCAAAATATCATCGGCGAATTCGACGAACGATCGCTCGTAAATTACTATACCCGAGAGGGCCTGCGCGCACACGGTACACGCGCGCACCCCGCTCTCGGTTCACGAAAAACGCAGCCTACGAATTCCCGCGGTGCATCGGCATCGTAGTCAGAGATCCGCCTGGGACCCACCCGTGTTAAACGCAGGAAACTCGTTGTTCGTCCGGAGCGCACCGGAGAGGCTCTTCTCCCGCGGCAGCCCGGGGCAACGAAAATTCCGGGAGAGCAATCGTAAAACACTACTCGGTAGTTTCGCCATAATGACATAACAGCTTCGTCCAGTTGGTTTAATTGGATTCTTTCGGTAGTCGACGACAGAGAATGACGAGGCACGCGATAACCGTTTCGTATACATATATACGAACGACCGCCGCCACCCCGTTCGATACACCCGGGAGCCGTGTGCTGTACGATACACGCTCTAGCGATTCTTCGATGATTACGAGGCGATCGGAAGGGCTTTATCGGTACTCCATATCCTCCGCCAAACGAACCTCTCCTCTCCGCGAGACAACTCGCGTGCCGGACGCGACTCGATTACAACCTCGACCGTGATAAATCGAGTAAGGCTGCGGTTACGCTGGATGTACAAGCGGAAAAAGAGTTCACGGGGGGCCTAGGATACGAGCCGTTACGACGTGGCCGCGGAAACTGTGGGACCAACGAAATAAATTCCGATAGCGTTTCGGAATGAGTCGTGGAAGATCTTTCGAATGAACTTGAAAGACGAACCGGTCGTCAGCGTTTCAGTTCCTACGATCGACTTCGCGGATAAGATTAACCCGAAATTTAAATACGCTTATATGTTTTGAGAGAGCGAGATGCGCCGCGGGCAAGCGTCGAGAAAATAAAGCTTAATAATCTTTGCGCTCCCGAGGATCGAGAGAAACGGAGATGGCCCTGCTGCTCGAGAGGAGTGTAACGGGGAAAGGTACAGCCGGTGGGCCGGAGAGACAATGACACGCACACACAACGCGGTGGTGGTCGGGCTAGGGGAATGCAAATAACAGGAGGCGCCGATGTTTTCGAGTTGGCTAGTAACCCCGGAGGGGGACGAGAGAGCGTGTTTCACCGATGGTTAGCGTCAAATATTTGGTGCGTGCGCGAGGTATGGCAACGCCGCGCACTCCGAGGGCCTCCGTCTCCTCCTTCTCCTCCACCTCCTCCTATTCCGCCACCACCGCCGCCGCCGCCGCCACCACCACCACCACCGGTAGGTTCTCTCCTTCGTCGCCGCTCACCGCTGCCACCGTTACCTCCGCCAACCCTTCGCCTCCTTCGCGTTCTGCCGTCACCTCCGTGCCACCGCGGTACACGGTGCGCGCGATAGCGTCACACCGCGCAAACTAATTAATTAGTTGCTTTTCTAACGCCGAGGCTAACCGTCGTCGGGAGAGAGTATCTCGCCGGTTCGGACCTCCGCGTCGTCCTCCAACTTTCGCCGTGGCTACGCGCGGAACACGTGGACGTGTTCGGGCGCAATGGATGATTCAAAGTGTGCTCGGGGGATACGTTAATTTCTGCCGAACGGGCACCGCTCGACGGATAGTATCCGCGCGGGAAATCGGTAGCTCGTTATCTGCTCTACGATGTCTCGTTTCAGGGCCACCAAGCAGCAGACGATTCCCTGTCGCGTGTAGCCGCAATTTTTCTCGGAAAACACCATTCCGACAATGAATTTCCAAGTAAAACGTGTCGCGACGACGCGCGACAGCGAATCGCCAGCGCGTGGTTTTCCATGTACGCCTGTAGAACTCGACTGACGCGCTGTCACGTGTCGCCGCGACACTCGACCAGTGCGCGCGATGGCCCTTAGGGACGAATTCGTCGTCGGAGAGTTTCGTTGCGACACGAGACATAACGGCAGGGTAATACCGTACGGTTCGCGCGAGGATAAAAAGGGCGAAGGTTTTCGAAATACATTCGGAGAAGATCGATGTAGCGATTACGTTTGTATGGAACTCGTTCATTGAATTTGTATGCGCGACGCTTCGCAAAAAGTTTCGCTCGAAGTCCGAGGTTCCTTTGTAACCGGTGGACTCTTTAGGATTCCTGCCCCTCCTTAGACAATTTGCCGGTCGCCACCATAAACGGACGGCGGAGCCCGGCTCGCATAGTCAACCCGTTTCCTGTCATTAGCGCATTAAAGGTTCACCGCCGAGGCGAGGAGTAGGTACCCTATTCCCGATAGCATCGAGATCGACCGTCCCGATTTCCTGATAATCCCTCACCGAATTATCCCTAATTCTCATCTTGCCGAATAATTCATTAACCCCGCGATATTAAAGCGAAGACGTAATGCCCGGGGCCCGCAAAATCTTGTGAAAATTGAAACGAAGGGCTTAATAACCCGGGGAATTCGATCGGGAAACGATCTTCAGAAATAACGAGTGCTCGATAATTCCATGATAATTTTAATCCGCGTAAACGTCGGAGGCGATGCAATTACGTTAAATTCACGATGTCCGTTTAAAATTATAATATCAACGTAATCGTCGGCGGAGAGAAACGTCAGTTCCGGCGGACGCCTCGAACTTATTATCATTGAATACCTGTTTGAAAAAAAGCTATGTTTTTTCTACACGTTCGCGCGTTATTCGGGGCTCGCCGACGCTGACACGCCGCTGCTTTCACGCTGCTGCGCGCGTAACCACGTGCCTGCCATGCCGGTTGCGATCGACCAAAAAAAAAAACAACGAAGTTAAAGGAAACGCGCGCGCAGGGGAGTACGAGAATACCGGGGGACCAACGATATGAACAAATTGCGAGGAGGCACCGACGCCATTAAAGGAGCGAAAGCGGCAAAAATGTGAACGGCGCCTCTCTTCCCTCTCTCCCTCTCCCTCGCGGGCTCGAGTTCCCACTCGTTGAACCCTCCTTCTCATCTTGCGCAATTTGTTTCCGTTTCGTCCTAGCGTTAAGAGGTACACACGGAGACCAAACACGACGATATCGAAGGAACGTATCTCTACGGCTAACGACGACGCGGGTACATACTCAATGTATAACGCGCGATTCCCCTCCCTCTCTCGCCGAGTCAATTCGAGAACGCGATTTGCAATTTCAACAGTAAAGTCGAGGGTGAGCAGAACCGCGCCAGGAAGAGATTACGAAAAAAAAACTCTGTTTAAAATTAACGCTCCGCAAAGTACGTTCTTATACAAAGGCAGATGGAATCACGAGCTTTTAAACCGACGCGCGTGAATTACCGGTCCTAAGAACCCTACGTCCAGTTCTCTGAGGTCCCTCGCTGATCGAATATTAGCGCTGATTCGTAAATCCAAACGGCGAAGCGCGGCCGAGGAACTAGGGGGAGAGGGGTATCGCGCAAACCTTTCGCGGGACACTCGAGAAACAATTTAAGCTGAGAGTTACCGGGTACAGGGGTCCGGCATTACGGAAGCCCGGCGCCGACGCACGAAGGGCGGGACAAGGGCGCGGCCACGGCTCGTTCTCCCAATTTCGCGGGGTGCGCCTGAAACGAGGTGCCGTTGCAGCGCAAGGACCCCCTCAATTATCGGACGGTGGTGATTTAAGGCGAACCTCGTGTAGGAGGGCAGCGCGGCAGCAGCGTTTTCGCAGCGGTCGCGCCGGCCAATTCGGCCCGGGCAACGACCAAGCGGGGTAATCAACGTACCGAAGATTAACGAGATGTTAAAACGAACGACCCGAGTTACGAATAAATCAATATCGATGAACGTAAGACGCGTTACGTATTAGTAATAAGCTTCGAGAAAGGATTTATGTACCGCGGATGGAACCTCGTACCGCTCGTTTCTTTTTTCTCTGTCTCTCTCTTTTTCTTCTCTCCTTGTATTTCGACTTCCTGCTGGCATGGGCGTCCAATGATAAATTTATTTCCCCGAACGAACGCTATCCGGTAGCATCGTTTCGCGACGTTTTCCCCGTTAACAGGATCGTGTATTTACAGATGTAAATTACCCGCGCCGTGCGGCGACTCGAATATTCCATAATTATAATTACGCCTCGCTTAATTTGCCAGTAATTACTTTTTCCCCCGTGTGAAAAGCAGCAAATTCGCGTGTCGCGCGCTTCGATTCGCCGGTGTGTATCCCTCGCGTGGCGAGCGTCGCTGGCATAAATGTCCCGTGTTCCGACAAAAAGTGTGTCCTCGTAAGAAAATAACAATTGAAAATAATTAAAACTGACTCGATACGGCGCGGCTGATTTAGAGGTTGGAAGCGCGAGAGTTATTATCGAAGTAATTCCCGGGAGGATTTTCTCGTTTGTCAGACACAGGCGGTGAATTAACGCGTGCAACGTGTAAGCGATTATCTTGCTACCAAGCAAGGGAGAGGAGCCTAAGTCTCAGTCATCCGGCTTGCCGGCTAACCGCGCGTTTTCTACATCCATGGATCCCGTCAGAAGCTAGTATTTAGCTTCCCTCCTGCACTCAACGACGTTTATAAAAACAAGTACTAGTCGACGTTATCCGGTCAGAGAGCATTGCACCACGAATCTACGTATAATACCCACCACCGTGGTACACCAATTTAATTATTCTCAGGAGAGAAAAATAATGCTCCCCCACTTTGCGTCCATAACGTTGCAACGCTGACTTAATTCTACAAGGATATAAACCTGTTTATCGGAGAGAGAAAAAAATTGCGTGCCGATAAGCGCTCAAAGTAGCTGTTACTCGGAAAGGAAAAGAAAAAAAAAATTTGATATTACTCGGGTAATTGAAAATAATTAAGATTAATTTACAATGTAGACCGTACGGATGCCGTGTAAAGCCTACCGTGGAGTTTAACTCGAGCGTAAAAAATTACTATATCGCCTTACATATTCCCCTTTCTCGGACGTTATCATACGATGCCAATCAATAATTAACAAATACTCTTGGTGATTATCTTGGTCTAATTACTGGTATTATTAATAACGTTTATTCCACGCACAACCGTAAAAAATTACGCAAACGATAATGAACGATGGCAAAGGGCGAGACACACGGTGCTATGGCTGTTATTAAGTAAGATTAACCCGTGTTAGCAGTCACGGTAGCGTGAGGATTCTTCACGCTACCTCGACTCGTTCCACGATATACCGGGTGCTCCGGTGAGAAAGAACGGACGGCATCGACCCGAGGACGATGATAATTTCGACGAACGTCTACCGAGATAAGCGCGGCCACGGTTTCGTACGCGTAACGATAACGCGGAAGATATGCGTAAACAGTAGCGACGGAGTATTCGATAACGAGGGTACAGAGATGTAGTAGTAGCATCTGTCACGGAGTTTGTATAAAAAAAAATAAACAACAGCCGCCGAAGAATGCATCGACGAGAGGAAGCGTGGATGAGACGAATAACCACGTGTGTGTTCTTCCGTGCGTACGATTGATTAACGAGAACCCTGTTGAAAATCCCGAATGCTTGATATAGTAATATAATGATATAATAATATAGGCGATATAGTAATTTTTTACGGTCGAGTTAAACTCATGGTAGGCTTCACACGGCATCCGCCGGTCTACATTGTAAATTAATCTTAATGATTTTAAATTACCCGAATAATATCACTTTTTTTTTCCTTTCCGAGTAAAACATAACACTTTGTGGAATGCTAGAAATACTAGAAACGTAAATTATGGGACGATCTTTAAACTCCGAAACGACGCGTAAAGTAAAAAAAAAAAAAGAGTCGAACAGAAAATCCCAAATGAATCCGCGTACCCGCAATCGTTCACATTCCATGGTCAAATCGAATTCGTATTAAAACAAAAGGCCCCGAACGTCGACGCGGAGGGATTTCGTTGAAAACCAACGAAGACCCCCCGAGACCGCGCGACGAGGTTCTTCCCGAGAAGCCTAACCAGGAACGTTCTTTTTTCAGATCTCCT
This sequence comes from Pemphredon lugubris, assembly GCA_933228935.1. Lineage (NCBI taxonomy): Eukaryota > Metazoa > Arthropoda > Insecta > Hymenoptera > Crabronidae > Pemphredon > Pemphredon lugubris. Next base: position 22,957,601 of record OW121817.1, on the reverse strand, counting down.
CCTCCTCTCGCTCCACCTCCCCCCCCCCCCCCCTCCCCTACCCACGGGAACCCGAGAAACAATAACCAAAACCTGCCGACCGGTCCCCGGGTTCGGTGAATGAATAAACCAGCGTCAAGATCGAGCCCACTCGGGGCCTGGAGGCCATGTGGACTCGGTCGAAAGGGCGTTTCGTCCGCGCGACGGGACGAAAGGGAAGGGGTGGCGATGGGGGGGTTGAGGAGGGCCCGGTTGCCAAGGGCTATAATAATAACTAACATGAGGTTGCGTTAAACGCCACATTAGTCACATCCGATAATGATAAAGCCGTGCCCGGGAAGTTCGCTGAGCGCCGATATAAACAGACCACCGCGTGGCCCGTGTACACGCATCACGCGTGCGTGCCTCTCGACAATCTTCTACGGCCCGTTTTTCTATATGGTTACAGGTAGACCTCGTCCTCGTACGCGAATCGAAGGTCGAAAGTCGTACGTGAAGTCTATTCTTGGATGGGAACAAAGTGTCCTCTGGATCTTCGGAAGTCAGTTCCGCGTGGGCGTCAAAGAGATTCTTTTTTCGGACAACGAAACCCAACTATCGGCGGGTTAGTGATGAAAAATCGTATTCTCAATAGTCAAATGTAGCGTAGATGTACAGTACCATTAGTTTAATCGTAACTACACGTTTCTCTTCCGTTTAACGAATCGAGAGAGATTCGAAGAAAAACAACGGCATTGGGTACGTATGCATAATCAAGATTCTCGTCACAGCCGTAAAACTTACGATTATCGCTAGCTCGGTAATACAAAATTCAGTTCGTTTGATCACGTATTCCCTTCCTATCCTACCGATCGAGAGATTTGAATAGGAGAACGCGAGGTTGGCAATAGGAATTCTCGTCACACGCGTAAAAATGAAGATTACAGCGGGTATGGTAATAAAGAATTCCGTTCGGTTAATTATGTATTCCTTCCCTATTTGGCGTATCGAGAGATTCGAGGAGAAAAAAAAGGAATCGAGTTAAGTAATAGGGGACTCTAGTCACGTCCGTAAAAATTACGATTATCGCGAACTTGGGTAAAAATCCGGTCGTCCCTGGCGTGAGTTGGCGCGCTAATCGACAAAGAGGCGACTGTTGTAGCACGAGCCTCGGTTAACCGTGAAGGGCTTAACGGTCTTGTCGAGGCGAAGCGATTTAAAGCCGTGGGTGTTCAACGCCGAGCGGTATGACGTAGCGCCCAGAGGGCACACGTCGTAACGTTCCTGATAACAATGATAGCGTTGTCTTGCCCTCGCGACTTGTCAGCGTTGAAACGAGAAACCTCCGGATCGTAAAACTGTAGCCGATCCGTGAGCGACGTTAACGCGAGATTTCGATCCGAGTATCGATGGAATTATCGTCGATACGATCGACGAACGCATATCGTGTTTTGCTATCCTTCGGGAGCCGATCGAGAATAATAAAATGATTATATTAAATTATATTAAAATTATATTAAAAGAAAATCATAAAAAATAATCAAATTAAATTATTATCAAACATTCCGCTGTAAATACGTAAGCGAAACTTTATACGTGGAGTGATAATTGATCCAAGTTTTAGCAAGCGGAAGGTAATGAAAAATGCGATACGAGATGAATATCCGACGCTGATACCATATCCGACATTCGACAGAACCAAGAGGCAGTAGGGTAATGAAAAAGGACGAAATCCCATTTCGAGGAAAGTATAAAACTGCCGTTGCCGCTTCTCATCGTTAGAGTCATCGTTCAGCGTCGTTGGTAATCAGAAACGCGCATCGGGAACGAGGGGGTACCGAAAAGAAACTAAAAAGCGAGATATTACACCGCCGAACGCCACTCCCGGCGAATGCCACGACGTGGTAATTAGGTAATTACGTAATTCGCCACGGCAATTACCAAAGTTTTAATAGCCGTAAGCCGTAAGCGGCTCCGCAATAATATCATTATTCTCGACCACTCGCGACTCGGGTACGAAACTCTCGATGGGCGACCGTCCGCCGACGAGGCTAAAGAAGAGAGCATTAGCATTCGAATTAAAGACGAATTACAAGTTCGATCGTAACTCTCGCAAATATCTGTCGGCAAAAACCCGGAACGTCCGGGAGAGTGCCGTTTGCCGGACGAACGTTTTTCGTCGACGGGCCACACCACCGCCGCCTCCTTCTTGACCGTGCCCAACCGAATTTCGGGAGTTAAGAATTTTTTTTTTTGTCTTCTCAACGCGTCCATTACGCGAAATAAGTATTCCGACACTGCGAGAAGGCGGCAGGTGTGCCAAGTTTTGCGAAGCCTTCTCTCCCATGCTACGCGATTCGCTCTTAATGGGCACTCTCTCACTATTATCTACGCCCTAAAAAGCCCCGCGCTACTCCATATACCCCATCCGTTTACCTCGTCCACCCGTTTCACTTGGACAGGAGATGGGCCGTAGGGTATTAGTACTCCTGAGCACCAGACTAATAGCGACCATCATATCGGTTGCCCGGATCTGAACGCTTCCCAGACCGAGGCGCGCGTTGTGGCTCCCTCTGGGCCCGCAAACCCTAGGCCAGGGATATATTGCTAAATTTCAGCGATAGCTCTTATCGCCGGCGAAAAAGCTCATCGATGCAAAGTTACCTCGTCGCGGAGAATAAGAGAGCCGGCGTATCCGTCGGACGTAACTCTGGGTATCGACGAACGATCGTGAACTAAGGGCTCTAAATGTGTGTGTAAATGTGTGTGGGGGGGGGAGGGGGGGGGGGGGGAGGAATCATTGAATTTTATGTTCATGCGTTGCCAGGAATTACGATGGAATCCGCGGGCGTTTATGCGAGAAAATTAAGATAGAACGTGGATCATGCCTCTTTTTAATTAAACCGACGATGTAATCGTAATTATCTGCGCGTAATGATACGCGGGAATGGATAATACTATACCGATAATCACCACTGTTGAGATTAACAATTGCGAGGGGTATTAGCGTAGAAGCTTAATTAAATGTACTTTATTGCGCAATAACGTAGCTCGTAATTCGAGAATGATAATTTAATATAGAACTTTCCGAGCGAGGTGTATGGCAACGAATGTTGGGGTAACGCGTGGAAAATAATCGTAGCAAAACTCGAGTCGCGTTACGAGCCAACGATATGAATCGACGAAACAATGATTCGAGTAAACCGATGATCCACGGAATCGCGGAGTCGATTGGATTTTAAGATCGACGAAATAAAAAGTCGTACACAGCTCAAGATTTAGCGAGAATTTGCGCAAGAGGAACGACGTCGCGTGACACGAGGACAGGTAAAATAGTCACCCGCGCAAAGGTGGGCAAAATAGAGGTTCGCGTCACGCAATCACGAAACAACCCTCCGAGCACCAGCGCGGCTATACCGCGCTGGCTGAATTTCTTTCGATGACTTACCAACGATCATTAATCAAGAGGATCTCGGTAGTTATTTGTCATTCTCTCATTCATTTTTACGCACGAACGATTGTACGTACATTCGCGACCTTATCCGCTCGACGATATACACGGTTTCACCGTTGCACGCTTATCGCGGTTTCGGGAAATCTGACGTCGTCGCGCCTTTCCATTTCTTTGCATATTCGCACCTTTTACTATGCGGAAATTTGAAATCCGCGATAATACGCGGCAAGATAGGTTAAATCGAGGCATTGTATTATTCAACGTGACGCGTATCGAATATACCGCGTCCAAAGTGTAGCTTTTGCTTCTTTGCGTTATTAAAATGCATATTTTCAAAATTAACGCAGATTTCCCCGAATCTCGAAATGTCCCGACCGATCGTGATATCTTAAAAGGTTGTCTTCAAAGATTAACATCTGCGCGACTACCGAGACACGTAATTTGTCAACAACGCGGCAATATTCCAGGAATTTACCAATGTACGCAGCAAAGTCGTCGGTCGCAACGTGTCGAGTTCCAGTAATTTGCGCATAACCGCGTAATACCAAGGAAATATTTGCCCCACGTTACCCTCCATTATAAAAGATCGTACAAGCACGTATGTGCTTGGATGTAAATTTCCTTTGTCAGTGACATCGTGGAATGTCATAATTCGCTGAAAAACGTGGCTGATTCCGCAGCTCCTAAAAAAAATACCGGCAAACCAGAAAACGTACACGCATACCGACGCGCGCCAATTCTCGACGAGACGACGGACGCGCCTTGTCTTCACCTTTACCTCCTCTCGCGTCGCATTGCTCCGTTGACTGTACGCGCGTACGGGTACGTGAGCGCATCGATTTTCGCACATTCAGATTTAATGAGTACGCGGAGTTCATCTCCGACGTAAAGAAACGACGGGAGATTTATATTCGCGCGCACATTGTTGCGTTCGTTCGTCCGATGCGATGAGAGCGAGTGGCAGGGATGCGAGAGAACGAGGACGACCGGGAGATGCTTTATAAATATTAATTCCCGCACCTCTCGATTCTTCGTCAGAATTCTCTTGCGTCGTATAAAAAGCTTACGCGTGTCTCGGAAGAAAGTAGTTCGTTCTTGCGGAAATTAATATAATAATAAGGGCCGCGAGGAGAAACAACGATGCGGATATACGAGCTTACCGTAAATTATAATGGAAAGACAGCCTCGTCTATCTCTCGATCCGAACTCCTGACCTGACACAAATATCGCGAGCCCCTCCGTCTTAATGATCTTTGAAGACAAAATTAAAAACAATCTTCGCGCATGATTGTGGAATAGAAAATCAAGAGGCAGGGTCTTGCCTCGGACCAAGTACAAGTAATAATTTCGGCTTAAATCTAGATCATGCACATCTCTGGATCTTCTGATCTCCAAACTTTTTTTTACTTTATCAAATGTATTTTGGGGTGGCTGATCGCGAAGTAATGATAGAATTTCTATTCTACTGAAAAATATTTTACAAGGAATCACTCGTGTTTGCTTGCTTTAGAAATGGTTTGGAGATCCGGAGATTCGAAGATGTGAACGATCTAGATTCGTTCCATAATTTCAGTACTCGGCGGAAAGAGAGGAAATTAGAACGAATGACAAATGATCCGGGTAATTAGCATTTTTGACCGACGATCGGACAACGCGATATACCCAGGAAATTGGATGCGAGCGTTCGACGGTAAGAAATAAATATTAAACGGACAAATAAAAGCTTGCGCGCTGACAAAGGGCATAATAAAACGACGGGAAAACGCGAGCCGGTAAACAATAACAGGGACGGAGGGAAGAGAGCCGGGGCCAATTGCGGTAAACAATAAGAAGCGACGAATTGTAATGCGCTTCTTCTTTTTTTTTTATCAACCACAGGAGTGGCCTAGCGTGACGTCACGTTTTTTGCAACCCGTTCATAATAGCACAGCTTACCAGGCTATTACGGCGAGTGGCACGCCCCTCTCATCGTTCACCACCTCCTCCTCCACCTCTTTCACCTCTTTACCCTAGTACGCGCCTTACCACTGCCGATGACCCGACCTCGCACGATTATAGACTTTTTTTCCGCGGATTATGCGAGTCCGGATACTTTCACGCGTACGTCGTCGATTCGAAGATCCGACTGGGGCGTAAGGTACAGCAGGATCTCCTAATTACCGTACCAACGGCGCAACTGGATTGTATCGCGACACCACCCAAACCTCGCGTAACGTTTTGGAGATAAGAGAAGAAAGCGAGGAATTTATTTAATTACGAGAGAAGATTTAAGCTACAACTTTCCGGTTATTAAGCGAGTAGTTGCGTGACTAATGACCAACTTTAAATGCGCCTTCGTTCTCAAACGGAAGATAATTCCTACGCGAGGGAGAGAAATTTCTTTCGACTGTACTTTGTTTCTTTTTTTTTTTTTGGTCTTAAATATCGCATCGACGGTAACAACCGGTAACGCTGCGAGGGAAAAACTTGTTCGGTAGTTAGAGGCTGCGAGAGCAGGCGCAATTCTTTTTTCGCTACACCGACGAAAGTTCTCGGTTCGCGGCAACAAAAAGAATCTACTCTTGCGTGGAAGCGAAACGCCTCGGGTAACGCTGTACGTTTTTAGCGCCATCCCTCGCAGCAACTGTTTAAACCCACGAGGCAGAATATTTTAATTGGAAGATCGTCCCGATTGCGTTACCCGGGCGCTTACGTAATTCACGCGCGGTGCACCGGTATTTACAATTTGTATAAACAAAGTGGACAGCGCGCGTACCTTTTACGGAAACGCGAAACGCTGTTATTTCCCGCGCGGCAATAATCGCACGTTTGAGACCCCCTATCGTCTTTTTTTTTTTTTTATTCCGTCGCGCGACGACGAAATTGTTCGCATTGTATCAAACGTCGCGCTCCTTCGTCTCGAATCGCAAACGGCAAAGGAACGATGTGGATTTGTTTTTTTCCCACCGAAGGAGTAGGCAGATATATTTCTACGTTACCGGGTCGTCCGTCCGTCCGTCCGTCCGTCAATGTTCAACGCAAAACACGATGGACGTATTAGAAATTCGCATGGATTCCGGGTGACGGTTCTATTTATAGCGGACGACGAGAACCGAAGGAATTCCGCTAAATTCGGTGCGCGGTTCGCCGTCGTCAGGGTCGTCGACTCGGAATTTCAGGATACCGACACGTCCGGGAGCGAAGGAGCGTTGATCTCAAATTATCCTCCTAGTTCGACGTATTCCATAAGCGCGCACCACCACCTCCAATAAGCCAGCGCGCGCTGAGCGGCGCGTCGTGGAACGCCGACGTTACCAACCGCACAATAAATTCCTTCAAACGTAATCCGCGGTGCGACACAAGGCTTTCCACCGTACTATATCCACCTCTCAAGGTGAATGATGCAAATGCCAATGCGGTCGACGGTCTTTTTGCCCCGTACACAACTCGTTGCATCCGTTCACTTCTACCGGCGAACCCAATAAACAAACGACAATACTATTTTTATCCGAACGCGTGAAATGTTCCCAACCGGTCCCCGCCGGCAGCCGTAGCCGCGGTCTTTGCGTGCGCGAGCGAGCTTCGAGATAAAATTCATCGGGGTAATATATGTATTAGATTAATCACTCCGTAAAGAACAACATGCCTCATTAGGTCGCCTTTCTAATGACTTAATCTCCATCCGCGAGATAATGGACATATCATTCCCATTTACCTCGCCAGCAACCTTTTTCTCCCTCCACCGCCTCCTCCCTCGTCAACCCTTCCCCCCCCCTCGTCTCAACCCTACGCGCGACGGTAACCCATCAACCGAAGGGTCATCATCATCGTAGGGAATTGTGTCGAGGAAACAACCGCTTTTTCCTGAATCCCATCCACAGGATGCAAGACGATCGATCACGCTCACCGACAGCACCGGTATCACCTCAAAATTCCTGAGGTCACGACAGGCCCTTAAGGCCATTCCGTCTGGGAGTTTAAACCGCTTCTGTGCACAAGGCGCGTAGTAGAAACGGGCTGTTGGGAGTTCGCGCTGTAATAACCGAGCTTCGCCGAGCAGTTTCCATTGCAAAACGCTGCGGGAAAAAGAAGGAGAAAAAGGGGGAGGGGGGTGGGGGGAATTCAACCCCACCCCTGTGTACTTAGCGAGTAGCATTTCCACCGGCGGAGACCGCGCCGGTTTTTTGTCCTTCCGAATGAAAAAGCGGGTGGCATGGGCTTGTTTTGTGTCCGCGGAAGGTATCGACGGTTGGCCGACAATTTAAAGAAAGGCAAAATGCCAAAGCCCTCGCGTAAACCTCTACCCCCTCCCACCCCCGCCCCCGCCACCCACCTTACCCACAGGTTTTTCACCCACCTGCCCGCATCGTAAAAACTGTGCTTTACGATTTCTCCAAACTGACCGGTCCTGTAGTTCTCGAGAGATTCCACCTCGGTTAGTGCCAGAGCATCGTTTCTACGAGATTCTGACGAACCGTGACGGGATCTAACGAAAGAGGGACATTCATTGTTGCGCTATCCGCTGTCGACGATGAGACGGGCGAATAACGATCCTGCCCCCTTCGTTTTCTATTTGCGATCGCAATTTATGGCTATCGGGGACGTATCTACTTCGACGCGTGAAAAAGAGTATGGTTAACCTTCCGTTGGTAACAGGGGAGTGATGAGTGACCTCACTCGAAAAACTTTTTTTTTCCTGCGATTATGGAAAGGAGTTGTGTACCGTTTCCTTCGATAATTAATATTTACTCTCTGTTTCAGTTTCTTAATTTTCACTTGTCTGCAAAAATAGTTTAATGAAAATGATGAAATAATAATAATGAGAATTGGTGCCAGAATCGTATTACCAACGGAAGGTTCTTGAAGAACGTGAGAGAAAAGAAATGCTGAAATAATGCCATAAAAAAAAAAGATCTATTCTATAAATCGCGTGAGATTTAATTAGACTGATACGGCTCGATAGATTTGTATGATGCTAGACGTAAAGCTGGCAGTCATGGAGGCTAACGAACAGCGAACATCCGAGAGTCGAAGAATTAGGGAGCGACTGATTACGATGAGGATGTGTTTTCTATTTGAAGAGCACTGCCTGTCTTCTCGCGTCTTTTGAAAGGAAGAAGTGGAACCCGCCTCTTCGAGCCCAAAACCGTACGGCGCTGTAAACTTCCTGCGGTGAGGGTCTTAAAATAACCACGCCATGAAATAAGAAGCAGAAAGGGCGAGGGAGATCGTTCTTGTACTTCGATTAAAGGGTTCTCGTTCAGCGGAGTCAAATACGTGCTCGGTTACGGATGGTGCCTGGCGAAGTGGACGTTCCTTTTTTTTATTCTCTCTTCCTCATTTCTTTTTTTTTTATAATGAAATCTTTTCAGGAATCTCGATCGCTCGTTAAGAGAGACGCGTCGAGAAATTCCGTCTTTCCACCGATGACTTTTGTTCCCGTTTCTACAGACCCAATTTCGTTCGACGATGCCCCGAAAAAAATTCCAGAGACGCTCGCGCGCAGTTCAATTTGTTCGCGGTTCACGCTTCGTTATTGGCTTTAAATCACGAACGGCAGTTTCGACCTGCGGGTGGTACCAACTTCTGTAAACAGGTTTGCCCTTCCCTTAGTTTTATTTTCTTAGCGGTGCCCGATGAGAGTAAATTGAATTTTCTACTAAAATAAAAGTCGACGTAAAGGTGTAAATTTTCTTATTAAACCCCCTCTACGACCTGCCTACGCTTCGATATAACGTATAACGCTCCACACCGTTTGTCCCGTCAAGTTAATCGTAACGAAACGATTAAAATTTCCTTCGGACGGCCCACGCGCAAATTATTTTCCTCAAACATCGCCGAACGAAAACAATCTTCCAACGGACCGAGACCTCGACCGTCCGATCAAAAATAGAAAAAAAAAACTTTGCGTCACGACACCTGACGCGCGTACAATTCGTTGGTATTGGCTGATAAACGCTATAGAAATAACGACTCAGCGAATCTTAGAAAGCGAGATCGTAAACGATTAATCGGTACGCCGCGCCACACACTTATGGTTGTCAAGCAAGGATTATCTCGCGTCTAAGTGGTCGTGTCACGTGGTCGTATGTCTTTCAGCTGGCATGAACGTGACCCACTTGATCCTGTCCGTAATGTGTCGTAACGGTAGCGGTCATACCCGTCGTTCGTTCCTTCGTTCGATCGATCGATCGATCGATTAATAAATATAAAAGCGCGGTAGGCGCGGATCGACAGTGGCTGCCAAACGCGCTTCAAGCGCATTCCCTTGCGCCACGGTGCAACTTGAATTATGGTCGACATTGTCCCAGATTCTCATTACAGTCGCAACGATGGATTCCCTTCTCCGGTTGCATTGCAACAATGCTATTTACCCACGCTCGCCGGGAGAAAACTCTGAGCGTCTATAATAAGAAACTTTAACAATCTTTCCGCGCCTTGAAAATGGCAAATAAGTCAATGTTAACGAGTCGCCGCGTTTACCGTAAAAGCGGGAGAGACTAAATTACGATTATCTTCTATTTATATGCGTTAAACAGCAGCGGTGATCTATTAGTCCGCAATATCGGATAACAATGATGGTGCATTGCTTTGAAGCTCACCGGCATAATGGGTTTAGAGTAGGTTTATTATGGAACTAATATGCATGCGTGTCGATGATGACATGTAGACGGAAGGCAGGTGTTCGATGCTAATTTTTCATCGGCTTGGTGCATCGGTACCGTTGAATTATTAATAGGTAAATGGCCAAAAGAGTGGAGAGAACGGTATACCCGCGCGGGATTGGCAGAAAGTGGCGCGAAAAGATCGCCGAAGAAAAACGTATGCGCCCAAACTTTTAAAATTGAAACTCGTATTACTCGCGTAGCGGGGCCCCTTATAAATATTCCGTAACGATGCCCCCGCTAGATTGATTTCCCAATTAAATGTAAATGAACGCCGAGGGGTAAACTAGTGGAACGAGTTTTATAATATCCAGTTGCGCGAAGGAGGTGCTCCCGAAATCGTATCTAAGTAGATAGCGCGAACGGTCAATAAATTAATTATTCACCGAATAACCGAGAGCTGCATCTCGCGTCCCTTTACCAAGGTTGCCGGTCCCCGCTTCTCGCCACGATATTTATGATCGTCCTCAGTATTTATTTTGGCTCATTTGTCCCTCGGAAACTGCTTCGTCAACGTGCCAAACTTTCAGAGGTTTTCTCCTTCTTTCCTTCCTTTCTTTTTTTTTTTGTTTCCTGCCAACGAACCCCTCTCCAAACTCTTTTGGCTGCTCAGGTGTAAAGGGATCGCCAGACCCTTCTCTAACGACGTTCTCCTCGAGAGATCTTAACGAACGAGTAGTAGTTACCGAATTGCGCCACTCACGCGCGTACAGAATTTTGTCGGCTCACTTCGTACGTTTAGCGTCGCGAACAATTTAGTTAATTTCAGATCAAGTAGATCGCAGGCTCGTTTATGTACAGGAATTTAAGTCACGGCTGTTCTCGTACAAACCTCGTCGGGCATTTCGCGTAATTTTGTCCGCTTAAAATTGTCGGAATCTCTCATAAAGTGTAGTTCGAGGTGACGTGATCTCTAATAGATCCGTCAAATTTGTCGAGGGCGGAAATAGCGAGCAATCTGTTTGCGGAGATCCTGCTGTTTGCAAAGAAACAGAAGTCAGATAGACGCTCGTCTTGTCTCCTCTTTTGCCCCGGTGTCCGTAACCCCTCGTGATCGCAAACATTTCAGGTTCCGTTTTCAGGGTGGTTAGTTCTGGACATTCTCCGATATTCACGGCCCACCCTAGTATTTATTCTGGCTCATTTGTCCCTCAGGAACCGCTGCGTCATTCGAGACAGCCTCCGAAGCACAGGGATCCTTTTTTCGTCTACTCAGAATCCCCCCCTCAACCCCCCTACCGAACGTTCCGAGGGTCTCAGGTGTTAACTAAAAATGGGCAGTGGCCGGATTTTAATGCGATCTTAGAATCTGTTCGTTCAGGAATTTTGACGCAAAGGTGGGGAGACGAAAAGCCGTGTTTAAAGAAAGGAAAAAGTCAGGGAGGTTCCTGGAAAACAGATTATCACTCGTCCTTTCACCTATTTAGAAAGATTCTCCGTCACGACTGAACCGTAATGCGTCGAGTTTCGAGAAAAGCCACAAAGTAGCATTTTTTAAAATGTATATCTTACCGGACGTTAATGCAAAATTGAAGAAGGTTTAGCATTCGCGCGTCATTGCTTTCTTAAAAAATGATATTACCTATATCCCCCTATACTCTAAGGCGCGACGACAATCGTATACCTCGTTAAAGCAAAGTGCCCGAAGATCATCGGTGGAACGCTCTACACGAGAACGCGAAACTTGTTCAAAACTAACAGCTATGTCATTTCGACTGGATGAACGATCAACCGCCAAGACGGAAGATCGCGACAGGCACGTAAGACTTGCGTAACGTCGTCGGGCAAACGAGATTCCTGAAATCCAGCTCGCTCTCGCCGATTATGTCAAACGAGTGAGCAGAGGAGAATCTCGCGTCGAGACGGACGATCGTCCGACGTGTGTGCGCGCGCGCGTGCGAGGAGAAGATAAATTTTACCGGGTGGGCATGTTCGGTAACGCGCGCTCGTCGTTGGGACCCTGTGCTCGTAATGCGAGAAAAATATTTTTCCAACTAAACCGACTCAAGGTGACGTGTCTCGAACGTAAGAAAAATAATGTGGGCGGGTGGAAATAATCGTCGCGTAACGACTCGCGCGAGGTGAGCGTGCTGTGCGATTTTAAATATTAGGAAATACATTTCTAAAAGGGTGAAAAAAAAAAAAGAAATCCGGCAATCGTTAAAATCACGACTCCTCTCGTAAATACGAAGGATTGTGATCGTACGATAAGCGATTGGAATCTTCAGCCTCGCAACTCGCAAATTTTCCCACGTTAAATGAACGGACAGGACAACAATTAGTAAGGGGTTTTTGGGACAAGGGACTAGGTACGTAATGGAGCCGCGTATCTCGCAGCCATCTTGGCATTAACGGACCACGCGGTATTATCCCTTGAAAAAGGACAATCCCTCGGTTTGTACCTCGATAGATGAAGCTTGGTCAGGGTCTTTAAACACAAAAGTGCTTAACCGCGAGTGGCCAAACTAATGGCGCCTTAGCACCAGGTACAAATTTCTGCTCGTCGCGTACCGTCGGCACGGTAAATCCGTACAACGATGGAAATCGTCGGGGTAACTGTTCGAATAACTGTTCATCTATTCTAAATATTGCGTACGGGTTGATACAAAAAATTCTGGAATACAAGGCGGATCCTCTCGCCTGCAGGAATTTAACTTGGTTTTGCGATTACTTTGAAATTCCATGGTAGTTTTTCCTAAATCCGAAAGCCAGACTATAACAGAGCGACCGCCGACCAGGACGGTGAATATCCTCGATCGAAGGTACGCGCTTGGTCATGCTCTCCGTTCAATCCAATCGGATACGTGAATTTTCCAATATTGGAAGACGCGAGAGCATCTCTGAATCATCCCCGTCAAGGTCGCGAACAGAGACTCGAACAAAAATTAATCGTCGCTCGAACGCGTGATTTATTCGCGCGACGCGTTAAAGAATTTTCTACTTTCCAACGCTCAAAACTGATAAAAAGCGAATGATTTTCCAGGAATTCAGTGGCAAAGCAATCCATTACACGACCGCACAGATGCGCGACCGAATAGTAAAATCGCGGCAAACGTAGCGAGCAATTACATGCACAAAAACACAGTATTTCTCTCGAGGTACATATCTCAAAATCGCCGATCCAAAGCCACAACAACAAAAAAAAAGTCCACGCCCGTGCGAATTTCTGCGACGCAGACTAGATCGAAGGCGCTTAAAAACCTAGCTTGACCCCAACGGCAGAAACGAGCTACCCAATATGGATAAGAGAACTCGGCGAGCTCTCTTCCCACGAACTAGACTCGCCGGGACTGATTGGCAAACAATTAGCAGAGACGACGGTGCTCACGGCAAGAAGGGCACGATGAAGTACTAAACACGGGATAGGTATGTATCACGCGGACATCTCTGCTGCGCACGGTGCCCTTACCACCCCCCCCCCGCCCTCCCATCCGATGGCCCTTCTCTCTTCCCGCTCGTGTCTCTACAATGAGAACAATGCGGTTGGTCTTCCGCCGGAGCGAACAGACAAAGCCCCGTTCCACGACAAAACCATCGTCACCATCACGGTCGTCCTCGCCGTCGTTGCGTCTGCGTCGTCGTCGTCGTCGTCGTCGTCGTCCTCGTCGTCCTCGTCGTCGTCGTCATCGTCGTCATCGTCAGCGCACTCGTCTTCGTCATAGTCGACGACGTTGCCGTGCGTTTGTTGGCCCGGTTAAGGAACCGGAGTACCGAGGAGCGACGACCAGCAACCCAAGAGAGCATTATAGGTTCTTCTCTCAAAACGTACATTTTCGCTCGTTTGTGTGACGCGCACGTACACCGAGGAGCCAGGGGGGGCAAAGAGAGAGAGAGAGAGAGAGAGAGAGAGAGAGAGAGAGAGAGGGAGAAAGGGGGAAGGGGGAAGGGGGAAGGGAGAAGGAGAGAGGAAAGAAGAATAAGCAAGAAGAGAGCAAGAGGAAAGAGAGAAGCAACAACAGCTATGTTGCTGCGCCCATTATATTGTTTTGAATTAAGCGCGCCGTGGCTGGTTGGCTGGGCTGTGTTTTAATATAAGGGTTTTGGATTTCACGTGCATCCACCGACCCCAAACCTTCCCCCTTTGCGCTGCTCTGCGCCTCCTACCTCAAACCTACAACCCTGCACCCGCCCCCCCTCCTCCACCCCCGATCCCCCTCTCCTTCCCCTCAAACCCTCCGCGGGTCGTCGTTCGCAGTCCTCTGCGCTACGCAACGTAACCCCCTCTCTCTTCAACCCCCCTCGACGATCCTTTTTCCCTTTGCCTCTGTTTCTCTCTACCCTCCTTCTTCTCTCTCCCTTTTCCCGCGAAACTACACTCCGATACGCCCGTTATTTTCAGCAACCCCGTCGAATCGAGTTCTTTTTAATTGGTGGGACGTTTGCGCGTTTCCGTGCGTGTACGTGTGTACACGGGCGTCTGTATTATTTTTTTTTGTTCGCCTCCTCCTCTTCTCCTCTCTCCTCTCTCCTCCTGCTCCTACGAAGCCGCGCCTCTTTCTCCGTTTGTTTTTCGACGGCTGCCACGAAAATTCTAGGCATCGTTCCTTTGTCACGGTTGCAGGCAACTACGGTCGCCGGGTAGAGCATTGGTCGATGTCAGTGGAGTTCGGGGAGACGGTGTTACGGAATGTTAGCGCGTTAAATGGTGAATGCCGTTCGCGAAACAGTCGAGCGACGACACGCGGTCGAACACAGCCATCGGTTGTTTCGGGATAGCGGTTTTTGTTCGGGGAGCGATTGCGTCAAAGAATCTCCAGGAAAAAAAGTACGTTTTGTTCAGCCCCGCGCGTGTCACCACTTTTCCTTCGATCGTTATTTTGTCTGATAATTTCAAGATAGAGAATCTCACGGCCTGTTTGAAAGTTGAAATACCGCAGATGTGTTCTGTACGGTAGATCGGGCTGAAAAAATGTTGTAATAGAATTTTATCGCTCGCAATCGCTTCTAATATACATATACTGTTTTCAGTCGCGGTGTACCTACGATTTCTCGAGAATCTAGCAGAATTCTATCTACATCGTCGAATAGCCATTTCAACGCGCGGTCTTCTATCGCGAAAACATTAGCTACGAGACCACGCTGGTATACCACTCAAAGGCGTTGCCCGGCGCTTTGTATTCCGCGAGGAGCACCGGCACGCAACACGCGCGTTGTTTAACAAATTGTTAGCACCGCGACGCTTAATCGGTAAAGATCGCGCACACCTGCAGGTTCGACGCACGGCTTTACTCGATAGTCGCGCGAAACGGCTCGATCTCGTGACACTATGGACAAATGCCGCACGTGGTAGAGATAACGCGTGTTCCAACATTCCTTCGAAATGCGTCCAACTGTCGCTGCCATCGAGTCGTTAACGAGTTTCCAATCGCCATACGTATGTAAAACGTTAAACGCGAATTGGGAGAACCAACTTCGTTTGACCTTTATCCCCTTATGGCTTCGAAAGTCACGCTTCTGCTCGCTTCGACAGAGATCCATGATTTTTCTCCATGATTTTTGTACCATTTTAATATACCCAAAAATTCAAAAAGACGTCCAACGTATGGGCCTAGCAGGTGGAACAAGGTTAAGATTGTTGTCGACCATTGAAAATTATGCCGTAATAATGCTAGAGAATTAAACTAAAAATCGTGCGAAACAGTTGGAAAGTCGAGCACGAAGAATGCGCTGACAAGACTAATGATCTCCGAAGTGATAGTTGAAAATGGTTTCGAATTCTATTCCAAAGAGCTCCCCTTCGACGGAACTTCATTCAAGAATACCGTTCGTAGTCGGATTTCGGGCGAAACTTCTTTCGCGCCAATTTCTGTCGGAGGTAAGCGTACGAGGGTTCGCCGAGACACGCTCGTTGTCGGAAATAACGACATAATGACATGGTAGAAGATGAGTGCCCGAGGTAGGTAAATCCGAGACAAGGTACGGGCCGAGACAACAAGAGAGAGAGAGAGAGAGAGAGAGAGAGAGAGAGAGAGAGAGAGAGGGAAAGAGAAACCAGACTCGATGGCCGTACTGGTTGAGGAGGGATATCCAGCGGTGAGGAGGAGGAGGAAGAGGAAGAGGAAGAGGGAGAGCCACGCTACACGCTCGCCGTGAATTGCCAGCGAGTCGGAAGCGTTGCTGACCATCGCTGGGTAGACTGGGTAGGTCTGGGTAGGCCGAGTAGGCTGAGTGTAGCCGGTGGTTCATCAACTCCGAGGAGTCGAAGAGAGCTCAATAGGCACTCTCGAGTCTTTAGCTACGTCACGCAACCCTTCACCGGCGATTCGCTCTAATTTTATTTACAGCTCATTACCATTGGGCGCACTACCGAGGTGCAATACCATTAGGAAATTCGTGGTAACGGGCAATCACCGGCATTTCTAGAAACCGTCTAATCGTCCGACGGCGCGTCGAGTATTTCAAAGAGACGATCGGACACCGATATACGCGGCGAAATTTTATTTCCCCCGTGAGATTAAAATTCCATAATCGGTGGAACAACCGCGCACAATTTCCGAACCCCCGAAATTCCTATTCTATCGAGGATATAGAAGAGCAGCAGCAGTCGGCGAAACGCGGAAAATCAACGCTCATCGCGTATCGCTGGTTTATCAGCCGTAAAGAATCGGCGGGGCTCTTAATAGGTTCACGCGCCGTGGAATCACGCATCGAGCATACCCGAGGATCACACCGACACACATATCCGAGGCGCGCCTAATACACGCGCACGGGGTGCGCGCGCGCTATGGACAGCTGCGCCGAGAGAACGGAAACGCAACAGCGCAACGGCGAGATCAGCCGCGGTCACGCTCTCTTTAACACCGAATCGGCCCAATTTTGCCCACTATTTAGCGACGCCATGCTTCACCGCAGTCAAATTAGCCGTCTGTCCAAACAGAGCCGCCCGCGCATGGCCAGCGAATCCATTCCGCGCAACAATACAGCCGCGCCGCTCGCGAGCGAGTGCGAGTAGTAACGCGCGTACGTGAATCTGCAAATTTCATTCATCCCGCCGAGAGGTCCCTCTCGATTTTACCCGATAACGCACGCTTTTTTAAAGCATCCCCCCCTATGATACCGTCGACCAGTACCGTAGCGCTTCCCGTTTCGATTTTATGCCCCTCATCGTTAAATTGCCGCTGCCACGTACTTTGGACGCGAATCATTCGCAAAACAAGTGTCATCCGATAAACGGAGGTACATACATACGCCGGTGATCGCGAGGGGGGGGGGGGATACTCGACTAGAGAGGCGAAGTCGATTCGCGTAATTGCGTTTGGCTAAAAGCAGAAATTATTCGTCTGGCGAGCAGCCGATTAGTCCCGTGTATACGTATACCGTTGACATTTTTCCTAGATACATATATTAATTTCGATCCGACGCATTAAGTCGTGATGTAATATTCACGGAATTGAAGTAGCGGAGATTATAAATAAATGAATGGGGGAAAGCCGTGTGATACGGCAATACCGGGTGAGCGCAATTAATTATTTACACGCGATATTAACGCGCACGACGGAAAGAGAAACAATCCTGGTGCCATTTTCGCTTGTGCTTAATCATTGTCAGCAAACTCGCGTACGTTCGCTCGTAAATAAATCGTGAATCCAATTTGCGGCTGCCATAAATCAATACCGGGAATCATGATTCAAAGGATTGCAGTAGAATGGCTCCGAAGTTAAACTTGTGCGAACAAAAGGCGCGACGGGGTTCTGTCGGTACACGCCGGGTGAACAGAGGGGGTACACGATGTCGCGGTCGTAGGCGTAGCAAAACTTTACGCGATCGGAATAACAGGTACAAATTTGTCCAGTTTACTCACCATAGATACAGGAATGGGTCCTCCGGCGCCATTGGGGTAAGGGTACGGCGAGACGAGGTAGCCCATGTTGAACGAGGAGGTATGCGGCGTTGGATCCACCTTTCCTGTTTGGGAAACAAAACCTTTTAATAACACATTTACGTTACAACAGCGTAACGAGTAGTTTTAGTCATTACATTATTCTAAATTCTATTTTATGCGTTCGCGGGTAGAATATCGTCGAACGAAATTAATTAATCTATCCGTTATCACGCGTTCCGTGGGGACAAAAATCGTTGGAATAATCCTACGTCGCGCTACTACTCCCCGGCGATTAGGCGCCTCTACCATAGGTGCTGCTGCTGCTGCTGCTGCAGCAGCAGCAGCACGGTATGTGGGCTCAACAATTTTTTCCACGCCTAAGCGCCCGCGCTCAACGCTATTACGCGTACGTTAAACCAGTTCCGTTTAATGGATCGTGGCCTCATCCCTCGTATTTATAGGAAATCCTTTCGAGTATAACGCTCGGGAGAACCTGCTCGAAGGATACGAAACGATACAGATCATTTTGCGGTGTGGCGCACAGCCTATCCCTCCCCTGCTCCCACTCCCCCCCCCCCCCATCCCCCCTGTCCCCGCCCAAGTAACTCCACCACACTGTCCTTTAACGTTCAGGATGGATGCTGCTGCTCAAGAAACCTTTCGAGTTTATCCGTTCCGCGAAACTGGATCGCGCCGAGCAACAAGAATCCGCACGAAGGACTCGCAAGTGATACCGATCATCTCTCTCCGGACTGCCGCCAGCACAGGGCACAGGCGCAGTCCTGACGCCGGAGGCAGACCCTGTCCGCGGGAGAGAGCCACCCGAGGGTTCATTCGTTCCGCGAAACTCGATCGTTTCGAGAGGTAGAGAAACTTGCTTTCTGGATACGAACTGATAAGTATCGTCGCGATCTTCCCCGTGCGAGGTACTGAGTTACCATCGTGATTCTTTCGTCGAATAGATGTTATCACTCGGCGTGGAGAATCTTTAGGTGATCGGTAGCACCATTATTTTATAGGGAACGAGTATTATCGCTGCCCGAGTACCACGGTAGCGGGCAAACATTTTTTCGCCGTGAAACCTGCCGTTGAGAGTACGGCGGTTAGATTAAGCGTCGAAATGAACGCTAGAAAAACGAAGGAATATAACAAACTGTGTCGAAGACGGCACGTAGGTATGTAACGTACGCTGTACGAGGTACACGTCGTTGTTTACGCCGGACGAGAACAATTCCCAAGCTTCGCTCGCTGTACGCGTACCGGGAATCTTGAGAACGTAATAAGTAGTTTCGCGATCGTGGATGCGTAGACTCGCACACCATCGCACCCGAACATTATACCCCTCGCGCCAGGCCTCGTGAAAATTATTCTTTCCGTCGCGAGCGAACATCGGGGCAGACGCACGAAGTTCCAGCTATTGGTGCGTTTCGAGTCGATAACGACAATTTCACTAAAAACTTTCACCGAATTCGTGCCATTCGTTGGGCAAATGGACGATTAGCGGAGCAATCGTGACGAAAATAACGAGGGAACCCCCGACGCGTTCGTAAATCAAGCACCGCTCCGGTGTTTTCAACCACGCATTTAATTAATAACTTTGACAGTATACCCGGGATACGCAGGCGCGTAACGTGCGTTAACCGGGGGAGGGCTCGGTTCGCGCAGTAGCGACCATGAAAGAGTTAATTCTTCGTTCGAGGCTCCGCGATCTCGATGTCCCCCCCGACGCAAGACCATTGACCTTTTCCGAGTACGAGACACACCACTCGTTTGCTCGAAGTTATTAAGATGCGAACGCGGCAAGAAGGAACGGACCGTACGCATCGGCGCAATTCACACGACTGCGGACGATTAAATTGTCAGCTACGCGACTCTATAAATAACGTAACGCGCGCATACCGTCGAGTATTCGTTGGAATCGCGCGATCCTCGTTTTATCGCGGTCGCGAGAGCCTTCGAACGATGAAAACCGCGCGAAGTTCGCGGCATGATCTTCGCGCTGCCCGGAACGTTAAACGCGGCGTTACGCGTACTCAGATACGTATAAGATTCGACGTTCGTCCCGAGCGGATAGACGCTCTCGCCGCTTTTAATGAAAGTTTTATCTCGCCGCGACTACCGGAAATCGCGGTTTTCTCGCAAAATCAATGGCACGTCTCGTTTACTTCTAACCGAGCGCATTGTTTGGCGCGTTTTTGTAGCGTGCATTCGTATACCGGTATCCCAAGAATCGCTATAAAAAACGCACTGGCCGATGCGTTAGCATGACGCCGGGTCCACACATTGGTTCCAACGTTGGCGCCAACAAGATTCGCTCCCAATGTGTTGATCGACAAAATAGCATCGAGCCAACATTGGCCCCAACATTGGTGCGTATCCGTCACTTGTCGATTTTTCGACGAAACATCAAAGGCGTTGGAGCCAATGTCGATACACCGGCCACACATTGGCCAACGGTGGAACCAATGTGTGGATCCGGCGTTATCCGTTAAGACGGATTTAGACGTGGAGAGTTTCTCGTACCCAGCCTTCGAGAAACTGTGCCTTTCAAAATAACGTTACACGAAAATCTCCTCGTCTAAATTCGCCTTTAGGATACACGCAAATCTCGTATACCCTAATCGAAATTTTGTCGAGTATCGCGGGTCGACGACGAAAGGAAGCGTTGCGCGTTCAGCCACGGCATGCTCGTTCCTCTCTTTCCGAATGCATATCCTGAGTGCACATGTGCGCCACACTCCTCGCGCCAAAGTTTATTGCCAGCTCGCTCTCGTCGTTCCCTCCTTCCTTTCCATCGCGATCAGCGGCCTCCCTCTCTCGCTCTCTACCTCCCTCCGCGCGTTCCATCTTCCTCCGCTCGAGCATCGCTGTACGGACCACGAACTTCGTGGCTGTTCTCTCTCCCTCCCTTGCTCCCCCTTTCTTCTTACTCTCTTTTTCTCCTCTCCTACGGGTTTGTTTACTTCGCAGTCTTGTTGGAATAATACTACGGGACGGTAATTATAGATACCCCGGACTTCACAATGCTCGACTCCGTCACACGTTTCCTACGCCGCGCACTACCGAGCGCAATGTTTTTCGATTCCTAATGGTGCGAGAGAGAAAAAAAAATGTCGACGCACGACACGCGTCGGGACCGAGTCACGCGAAAATATTCAATTTTAAGTTCGTTTATCGGACGTTAGAGTTTTCGAACGTGAAATATTTTACGGATGCGCGCGACACGAATGCGACAGAGATTTAAGCGAAATGACGGACGTACGAAAAGAATGTCGTGTTTCTCGTAAATTTAATGAATCGTTTGGAAACTTTTGCGATCTTACGTTTAAATAGTGAAACGCGTTTCTACTAAAGAACAAAGGTCCTATTTTAATAAAACTATGGTTTCGAACGACGTTATATCTCGATGATAAAGAAACGCGAGGAAATAATGCAATTTAGGGAAATGCATCGTGGCTCGACTCGACTCGTACCAATCCACGAGAGAGAGAGAGAGACTGCAGCTATCCAGAGTGCACGGGTTCTTAAACAATATCCACGTTCCGAATTACTCGCAGTTCTGCATCGACGGTTCCTGGAAAGGCGCCATTAGAACAGAGGAGGCAAAGAGCGGAAGCCGCGAAGAGATTATTATGGGTTTGCATATTCTGAGTGCCCTCAATTTCGAGCCAAGTATTCGCGAGTATTGTCTGCGCCAGAGATCATTTCCGTTTGATGGAAAAAAAGAGAAGAAAAAAAAACCGAAAGGACGAACCCCGTGTCTGTGTCACAAACGATAAATCTACCCGTTTCTTTTTTCCGTTCCGCGCCGAGAGGATGACGATGATCATCGTGGTGTTCGGTAACGAGGTGCGGAGAGTAGACTTCGTTTGTACCAACGATCTCTCTGGGCGGTCACAATTTCCAACGAAATCTTTCGTATCAAAAATACTACGCGCGTTGTAATGCGTTCATCACGGGTTTGCACGGTAATCTATGTATAGCGAGTTCGGCACGGAGTACTTTAAAAAGGTAAATAGCGCGTACGTCGTTATCGCGACGTATCGATGACTTCCCAATGAAATTTATTCGATGACCGAAAGATTCACCCAACCAACCAGCTCCCAAAGAATCGAGAGAGATTCTACACTCCACGTAACTTCGAGTTCAAACGAGAGCGTGACTCTGAATCCTCGACTACGAAACAACCTTGCCAGATTCGAATGCCAAATTCGGGTTAAAAAGGACACGGGAGCAAAAGAGCGTGCCGTTAATGCCATTATGGGGAAGCCTTGTGTGTACAGCTTGTTGTCGGCTGGTAAATTACTATAATTGTGAAGTTCCGGCGATTTTTAGATTAGCTCTGGTCCATCAACGGTATATATGCCTACCCCGACCGACCTGCCGACGCAGCTCCGCAGGGCCGGCGGTTCTCAAATCATTGCCCAGGTAACCAATTTTCGTCCTTTTCTCGCAACATTTCCCAGGTACCGGAGATACCGTGAATTCAAATAAGTCGAGAACCTAATAAGATCGACTTCTCTATACAATACTTTGGCACCGGTTAGAACCAACTCGGGATGGACCGACCGCCCACCATAAAGACGCGAGAAACGGCGCGAAAAGTTTGCAGATAAATATGGAGATCGTATCTCGCGGAAATATTGTACTATCGCGAGTGGCGGTTCGAATAACGATTTTTCGTTTCCTGCGTCGAATTACGAGACGGAAAGTTTTCGCGAATTCGAATTAATTCGGTGAAGAAGCGGTGCGTGCCGGGAATAGGATTTCCTTGGCAGAAGATTCTGCTTGATTTATCTGGTTCTTCCGTCTCCCACGGGGGAAACCAATGGAGGAAGAGAGGGAAAAAAAAAGGCCAAGGATTGCCGGCACCCCCTCCAGCTCCTCTCCGCCCGTTGGGCCAAAGGACCGTAGAGATTCCTGTGGAGACCGGAGGCTAGGCCCTATTGGCCTGTGTCAATAGAAATCCGTGCTTGTGTCTCTCGTTCACGGACCGTCTCGTGACCCCTCGACACGGGGGGCCCCTCTCTCTTCGTGCGTCGAAAAGAAATCAGAGGGGATAAATGAACACGGCCTAGGCACCGAAGAATTTCCGTCCCCCCCCCCCCCCCCCCCGACACGCTTTGTGCAACAAGTGCCACACGGACGTCTTGGTCACGGATGCTCGTTGTTTGCACCGATGAATTTTCTTTGGGAATTGTCCGGTCCCTTTATTACCGAGTAAAACGTATGGGCATTGGCTTTTACCGAACCCTCGAAAAAAGGGCCTGTCTCCCCGGGGGAGGCTGAGCTACGACATTAATGCACGCGCACGGCAAAGTCGAAATAGCGAAGAACGTAATGACTCGGGCGAAAGGTCAAGACGCAAATTCCTGAATCCTAACGCGATCGGATATAGCGGGTCGAGAGTTCGCGAGTAGAATTTTTCGGCGATATCTTGGAAATCGCGAGACGCGCGAAGCTATTCACCCGGAGCCTGGTGGCTCCGAGAAGGTCAGGAGTCGGATTTCTAGTGCAGAAGAAGAGGCTTTCGGGTAAAATACCGAAATGGGAATACGTGCCAGCGTGTAACTGGTGACCCTCGACGCGGGAGGTCCGTGTAGAAGAAATTAGAGGGTAAAAGGAGAAGGACCGAGGAGAGGCACCGAGAAATTTAGTGTCCAGACATGCTTTGTGCAACAAGTGCCATGTCGTGTAGCGGTCAGGGTGTCCTCTCGTTGACTCTGATGAATTTCTTCGGAAATCTGCGTCGGTCTTTTGTCGGTCGGGAATCGAGTAGACGGCATGTTTTCAAAGTCGTGGAATGCCGCTACAACGAACCGCTAACGGCGAGAAACTAACAGTCGCGAACAGCCGAACAACGGTCACCTCGATATTCGATAAAAAGCGGACTTATGTATCTAGTCTGTTCGAAGCAACCCGAGAGGAGTCTCGTTCGAAAGCAACCGACATTTATCGCGAGGCGAAGACAGAATCTCATTATCGTCGAGCCAAATTTGCATAATACAAAGGTGGGTAGGCCGATCTAGTTCCTATGACGACGACGACGGACGACGCTCTCGATGAAAGGCGTCGGAAAATTTAGATGCGCACGTGCACTGGATGATCCAAGACAACGGAACGGGTTTTCGCCGTATAAAGATCACCAAGTAGGCGCACCCTCCTAATGGGACCTGGGAGAGATTCCTGACAGGCCTCGAGGCCAGACCCACTGTCACGTACCCGGAGAAGTCCGGCGACGCGGTAGTTGGTTAGAATCCGAGGAGTACGTACCTACCGCGAGAGGGTACAGGAATCAAAGCAATCAAATCAAAAGCTCGCGGACGTCCATTTGGTCTTGGATTCCAAAGTCGATGAGGAGGTCGTGACAAAGATGGATCGTCGGATGCATCGCGAGGAACTTATTTCGAAATTAACTTTGCTGCTCAGTTGGGCGAAAGGGGTTTGCGCAAACCCAACTACGAATCTTATGTAAAGTCCGTCAAAAACAATTCCATATCATCGAACTTTTAATTCGTTCTTCCTCGTCCCGTGATCTCTATAGAAATTACAAAATACTCGTCGGAATTTCATCGTTCGACCGAAGATCCTCGGAAGTTAACCTTCTTCTCTCGATATCCGTGTCGACATAAATTTCCACGGACTCTGAAATTAAACCTCGACTCTCGAAATTTTTAACTACTGTCATCGGTCCCGAGCGAAACCGCATACGAAAACTCGGCGGCTTGGGTTGACCGGAGGTCAAGTTGGGGGGGGGGGGGGGGGGGGGTAAAATCGAGGGTCGTTGCGAGCCAACGAGAGGAAGAGGGAAGAGAGATTCTCTCCCGTAAGAGAGAAGAGAGGCCAAAGGGGCCCTCGAGGCAAGACCTACTGCCGGGGGCCTGCCACGGCAGGCACATAGGTGGGTTTTGACTCGGCACGGTCCCCGGCATGGGAAGGCCCCGGTGCGAAGGAAAGCAACAAAGGACAGAGAGAAGACGAAGGAGAAGAGGTAGGAGGAGGAGGAGGAGGAGGAAAGAAGAAGGACGAGAAGAAGAGGAGGAGAAGAAGAAGGAGAGAGCCCTGGGTCTGCCTGTTTGACCGCCGCTTGGCTGGCTGCTCTCGACTGCCTCCGTCTCTCTCTTCCCCTTTCTCGCGCTCTCCTTTTCTCTCCCTCGCGCCGCTCTCTTTCTCTCTCGCTCGGCTCGTCTCGTCTCGTAACAAGAGACGGCGCGGACAATGGGTGCCGTGCCAGCGCCTTCGGCCAAGGCTGCTACGGTCACTCCGCAGCTTCGAAACTCCATCTACGATTGCTGGAATCGCCGAATTCCGAGGTATTCCTTTCGTGCGTCGATCTCGCGATTTCGGTTATTCGAAAATCGACCGATAACGATGCGCGATCGAGATACGCGTAGGCTTTCCGTCGAGGTGTGGAATTGTCTCCCATCATCGGCAAAGACCGAAGGGGAACATCTTCGGTCGTTCGGTCATGGAACGCATTTTCCTCGCGCTCCGTGTTTGCGGAAGCTTTTCCCCGTCGGCCAGGAACTAACGGGTATAAACAGTCACGCGTGCTCGGTGGCACAAACGCGCGAGGTATTTAGCCCGAATATCCCCCTCGTCGATTGGATTAATCACGAATCTAAACGCGTTTATAGTTCTGGTTTTCGTGATTTTACGAGCTTTCGTGTGTATTTCGTTGAGGAGATCAAGATAGAGAGAGAATACGAGAGGGAACGGGGTAATAACACGAGAGAGCGAAGCGGTTTCCCTTCTCTCCTCCATGGTCGAGAATTTTACGATGGTAATGGGGCGAGATAAAGCTTAGATAACTGGGGATGCCTCGAGAAGAAAGCGAGAGCGTGACGCGAGTCTACGATAACGGTTAAAAAAAAAAGAAGAGTTACCCGCCGCTAACCGTTACTGCCCAACGATGAGTTTTTAATCGAGCAACGTGTCTTCGTTGGGCGTTGCAACGATGATCGAAGCGGCAAGTCGAGATTGGCGTTTTCCTTATTTCCCGTCGACGCGACGCCTACCAGGAAGAACAACCTCGTGCCATTCATACCCGATAATTGGTAATTTAATCTTCCAACTTTTGAAGCAGCGACCCCGGGGGAACAATTACGGAACGAGGAACGGTGGATCGAATTGTAAGTGGTTTCGAATGTCAATACCGATTAAAGAACAACTCGCGGCCCCATTATTCGAGATCCCTGACCCATTCGTGCCGAGTCTTCCAAAACCTGCCCCTCGAAATCTTTTCTTATCGCATTAAACGAGCCTTCTATCGCGTCTACTAAGGAAGACCGAGCGCGCGCTTCAACGCCTCGTCGACGTGCCCGACCGACTATCAGATCCGTGTCATTCGAGCCACAATAAGTCCGTCCTGACAGAACAGTTTCTTCGTGGTTACCGCCAGCGCGCAGGTAGCGACCCGAGCAGGAGAGAGATCCGACGCGTACCGAGTTCGAGGTTTTGACAGGCTTCGGGAACGATCGAACTTGACGACAACGAGAACCGATTCTGTACGGACCGTTCCCGTGTTTGTTGTCGACGAACACATCGTGAGCACTGTGTCTGCGAGCTGAGGAAGGAAGGAGGACGGCGGCACGCAGCGTTCCGCCGTTTAGTCGAACGTCAACGCAGAGATGCGTCCGGCCGATCGTTTCCAGAAAGAAATAAAGGAACCGCGGAATTTCTCGGAGCGTGCGCGGGCGAATGATATTTCGGTACAACGACCGACACCGTTCGTTGGAAACGAGTATTCCAAATTCTTGCCCGGCGCGTTCGCGCACATCCGCTCGCCCCGCGGGTATGTACCCTTTCGTATGTTTCGACTTCTAGGTAGGCATGATTGCAAAAAATTAATTACTTTTCTTCTCTTCCCGCGGAGAAACAAAAAAACAATGAGAGAACGATGTAAACTCGTTCGATGCGAAGCGACGTATTTCACAAACACACCGAATTCGAAGGAAACACGGGTGGTCGAGAATCTAAGGTGGCAATCTCCATTATAAGTTAACGAGCACAAATACACCTGCCGATGTACAGAGCAGCTGGGGCCAAAATCACCCGACACGATCGTCCATAAATTTCGCGATATTTATCCACGCTAACCTCGCGAATCAACGTAGCGAGAGAAACATTGCAAAATTTAAATAATAATCACGCCCAGTCCAGTGAACTTTTTGCGTTCGAAAAGATGCGTGCCATCGAGAGTAGTCACGTGGACGTGGCCCTAAAGATAAATTATGCAAAGTCGGATCTATCTCTGTCCCTCTCTACCTCTCTCGTCGAAACGATAGTGCGACGAGGAGACCAGAAAGACGACCCGGCAACGCCGCAAAGCAACGAGTAGCCGACGGTACCGAGGTTGAGGCCTACGGCCCTGCGTTCTTGGCCTCGGGCTCCGCGTGGAAAGAGAGTGGAAAGAGAGGGAAGAGAGAGAGGCCCCACCGGGGCCCGAGTGTTCACGGAGAGAGGGTAAGGAGACACACGGGCACCCACTCCTACCAGTCTCTCTCTCTCTCTCTCCCTCTCTCATTCGATTTCTTTCTTTTTCTCCCTCTCTTTCTCGTTCTTTCTATTCCTCTTTTCCTCCGCGACTCTTTTTTTTATATCTCTGCCCTTTTCCATCTACCTCGGGTCTCTCTCCTTCGCGCGTACATCCACGTTGTACGCCATATCGGTGCATTCTCGGTCCAAAGCGAGCCTGACCATCGACGAAAACGTGGCGAGCGCAGTGACACCAGAGTTCCGTGAGCTCAGTCGTCAGCAGTCGTAAGGTGCAAGGATAACAAGACGATAAAGTCCCAAATTAGGGGCCTGTTTCTTCTGGGCGCCGCCAACGGGAGTGCGTATCCTCGCGAGAGGACCGCAGAAGTCGGAACGATTCGAGAATGGGCATATTAGGATTAACCAGTTATAGAGCTCAATTAAATCCGTACGATCCGTCTCGTTCGAGTGATGCGACGTTTGATTATGCGATCGATCGATTTTAATGGTTGGTTTACCGGTAAAGTAGCATCCGTGAATACATGGAAATATACTCGTTCCTCGATTTCACGAAATTTTCGTACGTACCGGTTGCGCGCGTTGCTATATCGCGGTCGTTAACTGGAAGACGACAAAGCTATAGTCGGAACTATTGAAGCTAGGAAGAGGATAGTCACGCGTGGCATAGACACGTACACGCGTGACATCCGCTACGATAGACTTTGCCACTCTACCGCGCTTCCTCTCGGAAGAATAAAAATAAGACCCCCGTCGAATAAATTGAACGGCGCGTAGGCGCAAGTTTAGAAACGTATCGTAGTTTTCGCTCGCCTCTCGCCATGGCGAACAAAAGTACACATCTCGCGCGAAAAAGGGACAATATTTCAGAGACTAGAATCAAATCGCTATTATATCGCGGTAACGGGACGTTATCGCGACGAAAGATAAGATTAGCGAATCTATAAGCGGACAATCACCGGTGAGTGCCCGCGGGAGAACCTTTGGAGCAACGACAGCATTAAGTACGGCCAAGCCATGACTAATAATCTACGGGAGATTCCTTCGTGCACGATAATTAATTTCCCAGATCGTTGATCAGCGATCGGAGGTTTTCTTTTTACCCGCGTAAGCTAGTTTTTTGCCGCGTGGGAGTAAAAGGGTTCAGCGATGTGCATCGTCGAAACTTTTTAATTTCATTAAAACGTCGGGAAGGAATTTCTGAACGCGAGAAAAAAACGTCTCGGAATTCCGTCGTATTCCGCGCGTTTCGCGCGCAAAAAGAGACGAATGCCAATCGACGATGAATATAATATAATAGCGATAAGTCCCTGAAATTCGAAACTTGTGTATCGCGATGAGATATATGTACGTCGGATACAAGTGAACCGGCAAACGAGAGCAATTTTTTTTTTCCCCGAACGCCGATGCGTCCGCGGATAGTTGATAAATCCCGATGTTCCAGTCGTTTTGATCGTCGGGATTACGAAAAACCTCCCCATCGGCCAACGCTTGACAACGAAAAATCGACGAGTCACGATGAATTGACAAAATCTTGCAAATATAATTAACCGTTTCGCACACCACTGTCAATGATTGTTAATTAGCATGAGCGAAGTTGATCCTTTCATACAACGTTGACCAGCGTACGAGGAAGGGTGGGGGTGACTGTCTCGTCGGTGATCGCCTCGTGCCACGTGTGCAACGCGATACTCGCAGGTTATGTCCGACCGAAGAAAGGAAAAAGAGAAGGAGAACGCGGAGGAAGAGGAATACGAGGAGGAGTGGTGGGCAGCAATGCGCCGTCGTGTACCGAAGTAGCAAGTGTCGGCCCCGTCGGCTACGCCCATATAAATCCTTAGTTACCTAGTCGCTTTACGAGATACAATTATTTACCGAGACCGGCCCCGGCTACCTTATTTAGTCCTAGTTAACTCACCGCCCCGATGGCACCAGAGGGCGATTGATCAGGGGCCCTTCCTCGCGGCCCATCGCCTTTGTCCCCGGCGCGTCCTAGCAATTTTTTCGCCTCCTTTATCCCTCTCTCGCCCCTTCGGGGCGATCTTGTCTCCTATTTCTCCCTACTTCCCGCCACCTCGCCGTTGCTTCAAAACTCTCCGCGATCGCAAAATAAACCAAGCGGCAATCACGGACATTAGAGAGCGTTCGTGACGAGAATATGACTGCCGGTATAAGTTTTTTTTTGTTAGTGTGTTTTTTGTTTCCGTGATTGATACGTTCCGACCGCGTGAGAGTATCAATTACGGATAGAAAACATAAATCATGTTGACGCGCGTCAAGTTGGTTAGCCGTAGCGTCTACTCCGACGCTTGACCTTCTATCGACGTAGTAACGGACAATAATTACAATCGCGATGAGCGATAAACATTGTATCTATCGGACCGCGTGTCGCGGTGGTATTCCGAAAGCGCAGGGTAAAGGGGGGAGGGATCCCGTTCAAATTCGCTGCTTGTAAATCATTCTCACCGCTTAACCTGACATTAGCGTGACAGGGTGTTATCCGGGCTCGCAGTCGTTTTAGCATATGGTTAGCAGATGCCACGGAGCGTAGCCTTTTCTTTTTTAACGAAGCCGGTCCTCAATAATTTTCACGCGCAAAACCCACCTCGAATGATTCTCATCGTCGCGACTCGCGTCGCTTTTCCTCGACCTTAGCACGATCGACGTTCGAGCTTAGTTTTGCGAAACGTCGAAAATCGAGTAGCTCCGAAAGTTCGGGCGAGCGTGTACGCGTTTACACGTGTATGCGCGCGCGCGCCCGCTCGTATACGTGTACGTATATATACGTATACGCGCAGCTATGGCAGAGCCTAAATGGCTTTGCCGGTGGAAGCGGGGAAGGGCAGAGAGTTTCGAAAGCCGGACTAGCTGCTCTAAACAAAGAGCTTTACAGCCATATTTATAGTTGTCGTAAAACACTACGCAGATTGCTAACCTTCGCTCAACGGACGCACAGACGGTTGTGTTCCGTGGTGCCTCGTTGTTCCCCCGTTCCTCCTTTATCCCTTTCTTCTTACTCCCTTTCTCCCTCCGTCCGATCAGCGTGCCTCGACATTCTCTCGCTTCCTCCCCCTCCGTGTCCCGATCTTTGCTCTCTTCAGTCCTTTCCGTTCATTCTCCCCGCATTCGCGGTACTCGCGGAATCTATCTGTTTCCGTCTCCTCGGTATCAACCGCTTTCTCGCCCTCTATCTTCCGCATATTGTTTTCTTGCCTCCCCTTTGATTGCTCTCCTTTCCTAGTTACATGGCTTTTCTCTCTTATCAACGCTTGACATTTGAATCGTACCGCGTTCCTCAACTACCTACTCCACCCCCCCTCCCCCCGTGTACTTTCCATTCCCTTCCCAACGAACTGTTGAAAATTCATTTCTCGGGATAAACACGAGGGATTCGGGATTTCACAACGGGTCGACGACGGTCTTCTGGCGTTAATTGACTGGAGGAGTCGTACGGTCCAACGACTTTGTTTGACGAAAATCGTTTCGACAGGGTCTCGGAAACAGGGAGAACAAACCTGAATCGTAACCACGAGTCCGAAGAGGAAAACCGGTATTTTTTGGTGAACATGGCTTATTATCATACGCGCCTGCTTTTTCATTCTTTTGCGGTGGCGCGCGATTTTAAAACAAAACGTCGCACGCTAGAACGCCGGGGAACGTAGTTTGAATGAAAAGGGAGAATGAAAAGAATGTCACGACGGAGATCATCGGTACCGACCAACAGGATCATTATTGTAATTTAAAAAGGTAGCGTACACACGTACTGTGGTATTCGAAAGCAGCGGGGCTTTGAGCCGAGAAGAAACACGATGCGTACGAATAACGAATTGTTTGTCTTTAAAGTAGCGATAATGTTTATTCTCTGGCGCGACGGACCGTGTGAAATATTATTGGCAAAGAGTTATACAAATCCAACTATTATTAAACTCGTCGAAGAGCGTTATACGGTAGGATGGCTTTCCCCGTGCGCGTTCGTATCGCGCCGCGCGATAATTTCCAACAAGAGGATCGTACTACAATGTTATTAAATGACGGTCTAGTTTCTTTATCCGAACCACAAAGTTAGCGTGCGCGCGCGTGCAAGCCAGATACCACCGGCGGAAACGATTTAATCACAAAGCTACGTAATGCGTGATTTTTGAGATTAAAGTTATAGATGACTAAAAGAGCCACACAGATGCCGATAAATTCCCCCGGCTGCCGAGAAAATCACGTTTCTACGTGACCTTATAGCCAAAGATACGATCCCTCGCGTGAAGATTGACTAGCGATACTAAAGTATGTGCCGCGCGAAGGTACCGGGAGACTTATCTTGTTATCAATGTTGATTGGATCATGCGATTACCTCGGCACGTCTGTACAGAGATTAGTGTTTGTAAAAGCTTATATTAGTCGCCCGGGGGATGTCTCATTTAAATTTCTATCATTCCTCATCGATTTTACGAGGTAAACGCAACGATGGATACGCGACGCCGCGGCTCGTAATGCATAACCGTACGCTAATAAACATTTGGTTAATTTACACTGCAATTGAATTGTTATTATCAATCGATCACTTTAATAAATAAGAATGCTACTCATCGATTTATTACGTCGTATGAAAATTACAAGTCCGCCGAACTAGAAGGTAGTTATTGAACTTAAGGGAAACGTATTTGCTCTTTCGGTATCATTCTTATCGCGGTACACTTATGTTAACAAGTTTGTCGATCTACTCCGTTCGCGATAAACCCTATTTACCAAATTTCTTTTCGATTCGTAGAAATGCGCACACGGTCTTCTAGCTCTATTGTCAATGCGCAACGTCGTGCTCTCTTCTTGCATGACATTGCGTGACAACGTGAATTAAAAGACCCACGTGCTGGGCACGTGTCGCAGGTCAGGGACCGGATCTTTGGCCGTCTGTCAAAAGCGCATAGTAAAGGGAGATACGTTAATCAACTTCCTATTTATCAATATCGGCGAAAAATGATTCGCCTGGATTGGTAAAGCTGGATGGGAGCTGGCAATCAAAATCCTACGCACAACCGAGCGAAAGTTTAATTTTCTTTTTCGCTAATTAAACGGTTCGCGTTTGGACTCCTCCAATCTACGCGAGCTAAGCGACGGTACGAATTCGGAAAAAATTAGTAAACGACGAACAAACGATGTACGAGAGTGCAATTGATTCTAATCCTGCGCGGGGATAAAACTTCGATTAACAATAAAATCAACGTTGGCGCCAATGCTGCGCGCGCGCATATTAAATTCCGCGCGATAGAATCGAAATTCCAAAAAGTACATTTGGATAAATTGAACTCGTATCTGCGCGCGTACGCATTTGAATGTAAAAACATGAATTCCACGCGATATTCAAACCTGCTTGTAAACGCGCGAGTGTATTATACATATTTCCTCGGCCCTGTATTCGTTTCCAATTCTCTCGTCTCTCTTTTTCTAGGAAAGGCGTTTTACAGGGAAATTTGTTTAACCATTTATAAAGGAAGGTGCAAGCACCACCGCGGGGTGTAGTTGCCGAACCCACGGGGATGGGTTCTGGACAGGGATGGGGCCCTCTTCTTGGGCAACCTCTCTCCGAATGCAAGAAGTCCGGCAGGTAGGCTCGTTAGCGAGCAGGTAGGTAGGTAGAGGCGAGTCAGGGTAGGTGTATAATGCTGACTGTAGTCAGTGTGTCTGTATTAATGTACCGGGTGTTCGGAGAATTTTAGTAAAACAGACATTTCGATACCGTGAGTAATCTTCTAGAGTCATGACGCTCGGTGCGATAAAAATCTACATTAGATTAAGTCCCATATCGTGGACTTTGTAAGAGACGAGTTTACAAATTTGAAGTAATTACAGAACAAATTTGAGATACGTTCGCAATACTTCTACCGGACAGAAACAGAAAACGTGGAATTGGCTGTGCAGCAGAGATGATTAATTTCGTTTAACATTCCGTAACGATCTCCCAATTAATACATACGAATATCAAATAAGAAAGTAAGATCGGGTTTGATATTATTTGGACAAAGTTAAACCACCCACGGTGTATCGAGTTCAACATTTTTTTGATCAACAACGACACGCTGGACCTACAATCAACATACGCGTTCGTATACATTTTTCGCACAAGTCGTGCTCGCGTCTCGTTTAGCGAGGAAACTGTTAAGATTTGAGAATCTTCCCCCCCGACACCCGGTATACGATGCCGAGCGTAAGAAATGGGTGGGTTAGCTCCGAGAGGAGGCGAGGTAAGAAGAGAAAAGGAAGCAGACTGAAAGGGCGAGTGAGATCCGAGCGAGGAACACCGAGACACGGAGGAAGGAGAGGACGTGGAGAGAGAGAGAGAGAGAGAGAGAGAGAGAGAGAGAGAGAGAGAGAAAGAGATACGAGACAGGCGTGAAGAGGAGGGTAGGAGAGAGAAAGAGAGAGAGGGGAGAGAACTCGCTTGGGTGCCATGTGCATTGGTGAGCGGATACACACCGTAAGGTTCGGCGGGAAGGTATTCGGGCAAGTTCAGGGTGATGCAGCAGCGGCTCTTTCCTCTCTCCCTTTACCCCTGCCACCCCCCCGCCACTGCCCCCCTTCGCCTTCACACTCATGCACGCTCTCGCACAACACTCACTAATTCTCCATCGCGCACATATTCACTCCTCTCTCGCACTCTCATCGTTAACCCACTCTCAATTTCTCTTTCTCTCCGCCTCACCCGTTTCGCAAAACTCACTCTCTCTCTCCCTCCCTCCCTCCCTCCCTCTCTCTCTCTCGTCTCGTTTCGTTTCCTCTCCTCCCGTGTCGACCCGCGCGAACCCACCTCCTGCCCTTTCCGTCTCACTACTCTCCTCTCCTCGGCCCGGTGTATCGGGGCTGCTCGTTTCGTTTCGTTTTTCGTCTCTGAGGATAAGCCTACGGTGCGCTCGAGGCGATCTAGGCGCCCAACCGCCTACACGCGAACTCGTCAATTACTTCGCACAACGAGACACATCGTTTATGGCTCTCCCTCGATCTCTCTCTCTCTCTCCTCCTAACGCTCTCTCGTCCTGCCGTTCCCCCCCGACCGCGTTGCATACGATATTTGCACCGAGGTGCAATCCGGAGGCGGAGGTAGTTTCCAAGTAGCGACAAAGTATATATCGTACCGGCAGTGCGAGCTTTCGCGAGCACAATTGCTACCAGTAGCGGCATACTCGAGCTACGGTATAAAGGGACTTTTGGCGTACGCTCGGAACTTGCAATTAGCGATATCAATGTTACCATGGATTAGCGACATTCATTTCAAGCGTTTCTTCTCGGAAAGTCAACGTAACAAAGGACCTTTCACCGGGATTTTTGAAGAAAATTTATCGTCCGAGCGAAATGTACAATTTTTGCCATGCCGTTGGCGAAGCAGCGAATACTCGAAAAGTTCAACAATTTTCCAGTTTACTTTGAAACAATCAACGTTTACAAGCTACGCGCGTGACATTGTAGCGACGGTTGATCGTAACGTCGATACGCGGTAAATTTTGCGGCTCGTGCGATTTTTTCCACTCGTCGATCGGTGTAACCGTTCAATGTCGGATAGTGATGTCGGTGATCAATTCAGAAAATCACTGCATCGCGACGTACCGTGAATTAACCGCGTAAAGTTATGAGATAATAAGCCACGTAAATATACTTAGTCACTGTTATGTTCAACGAGCCGTATTGCGTGTGATAATTAGCAGCAGTTTAGGTCGTTGCACCAAAAGCCCGACAAAGCAAGCGATCCGACAAATTCAAATAATCACAAATATGAACTATTCAAAGCCCTTCGTAAACGTTCCCCATCCGCGTCATCCACTGTTATCCCAAATTATGAGAAAATAACGCGGTCAGGTACGTAAAAGGAGTTGAGCATTTGGAACAATTCGAGCAAATAGTTTTCTTTTACCATTCACAATTTCCAAAACTGTAATTTCGCTCGGAAGGCCATTAAATATTTATCAATGTATATGGTTATTTTCGAGCAGCGACCACCTCCATCAACGAATACCCGCTGAAAGACGCAATTTTAAGGGCGTTCGTGTATTTCAAAATTACACCGGGGAGTCAGAATCACGCACAACGGACTCACCGGCAAGAGAGTGCATGTTCTGTTCTGCTTTGCATTTTCTGCTATTATACCGATACATCGTTAGTGCACCACCTCCGGTTCTCGCGCACGCAACGCATCCAAATTACGGTAGAAAAATTTGGACCCCCCGGTCCCTTTTAACCCTTTTATCGCTATAGATTCATACATATGTATACACATACGTATGTCGTTCGATGAACGTATCAACCGTGTGCCGTATGGCGTGTGTGTGTTTCGAAATTGTTTCGGACAGCCGCTCTTTCGCTGTACCCTGACCTATCAGCCCTTTTTAATCAAGTTTCAAGAAATACTATTATCGAGCATTTCAACGATGCAACATTGGAACAACTTAACGCGCGATCGGCATCAAAAGCGAAGAAATAAAAATCGGTCCAGAGCGGACACCGCCGCAACGTACGACGTACGAAACTCGAATGAAACTCTCGCCGCTGAAAGAGTTAAGAACTGTATGGCTCATTATATGTATTAAGTTTGATGAAAGAAAAAAGTACAACGGGTTTCATATTTCGCGCAGAATTACACGTATTCCTTCTTCGTCGAAGGGAAGACCAGCGATCTTTTGGCGCGAAATTAAATTTAAAACACTATAATCACCGTCACTCGTTCTAATAATGTGCCCAACGTGTAAACTTTTACGACGTAGGAGTCAAATACGATCTCCGCGGGATATAAAAAAGAAATTTAAGTTTTGATACACTACGCGTGGCACCGAAACGAGCTTCTGGCGGAAAACTAGTTTCAGTGAGTATAAAAAAAGGGTCTAGTGAAGTAATTGATGCCAAGATTAATCCCACCTCGGCCTTCTCCTCTAGTCTTCCTCGAAGCACCATAATTAACCACTTAAGCGATTACGACGGATCTCTACGTAACATTTTGCACGTTCCCTCGGCTGGCGTGTGCAACGAATTCTGATCCATGCATTATTTGCACGTAATTGTAAATTACAAAGAGTGATTGTCGAATTATACATGCCTCTTCGAGCGATGCAATTGTTGTGGTATGGTTTATCATCGTAATATAGTTCGAAATGATTTGTCTCGTCAAATTGTACGCAGAGCGAAAATAGTCTCTGCCAAAAATGAAATTATTCGTATGGAAAAACGCTTGTTTAAGTAGATTAATTGTGGATAACGCCCGTCGATTTATGGACGAATATACTTGGATACGAGAGAAATATTTAAGAATAAAAAAAAAGAGAATATTTTCTTGTCGAATCTAATCATAAGAATCGTGTCTGTAAAGTTTCAAATCCGAAATAATCCGTAGAAATGCCAAACGTACAAGCGTAACAGGCGTAATTCATTAAAATGTTTTGGCAACGGAGTGACAGCGTGTTACGGCAGCGCGACATCGATTTGTCAATGACACAGAGTCCGTCGTGCAAGAGAACTGTGGAACTCAAGATCATCGTTTCATTGTATACCGTTACTAACGAGTTACAATTTGTTTCAAACCTGTCGCGGGAATAATAGCGTTTCGTAAACTTCGGTCAATTTCCCTCGACAAATTGGGATTAAACTTTCCCTGTAGTTTCGCACCAAGAACCCATCCCACCTTTTAACGCTGTCTACTTGATGTCATTTTTAATACACGGTATGCAATTACTCTCGTGGTAGTTATACTATCAAATATTTCAACAAATTTATAGCGACAATAGCGACGAGCGTAAAGCTGTTTTCGTTTGAGCCCTTTCCGTGTTACGATACAGAAACCATGGAAATATACGCGAGCGATAGAGTGGACAAAATGTTTACAGTGAATTCCAGCGATCCCCCGCCAAGAACTATGGTCGCGTAAAAACATTGTTTTTATAAACGCATTCGATACACCCGCAGGGCCCACGCAGGCCGGATCAACGTACACTTTTCGATAAACTATCAAAGGAATTTTGTGTTTTGCGCAATTACAGGAAACGTCCCACCCACTTTCACGATCTAACAATATTGCTCCGGTTGTTGTTATAAAATCAGGAAGAGACTGAGAATATCACGTATCGAGATTTGACCCGACGGTAAGCAAATAAACGAGAATAGAAATTCGTTGACTGAAAGTTCCCTCGCTTCGTAATGTTTGTACGATTTTAATTGGTACATTAACGAAATATTGCGTAATAATTTTATTTACTGTTTTTCGAATGAATGCACGAATTTAAAATACGAAAAATTACCATGAACGCTTGTTTATATCAGTCCCACTGGTAGCGCGCCAATGAAATCAGGAACATGCGAATATTTTGTGCGCGACCGTTTCAATCGAGCGTGATAAATGATAACATAATAATAATAATAACCCAAATAACATCCCAGCGTTAAATGAAGCTGAAGGCAGCGATGTTAATAACGATGTAGCCGGCGATAGAAACGTTTTAAAATTCGGCATAGTAGCAGAGCGGCGGCGTCTAAGTTATCATTAGGACATAAAACTGATTTGTTACGAGCATATTACGTTACAAGATCGTAAGATAACAACCTACAATGACATTAATTTATATGAATCAGGGTTGCCCTACGCCACGCATAAAATATCACGACGCGTTATCAGATTTCATACATGGATAGCGATGGAAGGCCCGACGGTAGAATAACGTTTAGCGATATATGAACGTATCGACGATTCGAATGAATTTCCCATGAATTCTTGCATTGTCGTCGAACTGGCAAACGTTTGAAATAAAATTTTCGTCGAATCCGCGGAAGGAGACGTAACGCGGAATTACTCGACGCGTATAAAGTATACAAAATCTGTGAAACTGAGATGGTTAGAGACCTACGAACCTCTGCGTATCTTTTTCTAACGCTAGTGGGTAATATTTCCTACTTTCCATCGGGATAAAATTATTTTGCGCTGTACTCGTACAACGATGTTCGAAACGTGTTTGAATATGGGGAAAAATATCACTTACCGAAAACGGGACTGAGGTCGGACCTCGCTGACGTTTTTCCCGACGTCGCGTAGTTTCCGCCGGCGAGTGAGCCCTTGTCCTGTAATTCACATTTATGTACATTTAATAACGACCTTGTTACATGCCGTGGATTAAACAGAACTGACAGGTTATGTCGAACGATGAAAACTTTGGAAATTGTAGGACAAAGTAAATATGAATAACGTTATCACTTTTAACCACGAATAAATGTACGAAGTTTGTGAACGATTGTCGTGGACATTTAGCAATAGTAATATGCACGTTTATGAACCTTAGGCGACATTTAAATTAAACAAGAAACTTAAAAGCTTGATAATAAAATACGTCGAAGTTATAGTACACTATTGATCACAAAATTTCTTAAGTATCCTTGATTCAAACAACAACAATACTAAAACAATATCGAATAATTTAATCGTACTATTCGAGACTGGTAACAGCTCGTTTTAACGCAAGAACGTTCCACGCCATTTAGCGCCTAATATTTCCTTATTACACTCTCCCATCTATCAAAGAAATATCAAAGAAAATAACAGCTCGTTTACGAACTCATCACCGGGGTCTACGTTTCCCCTGGCATAACGATGCGTAAAAAGGGTGATGGCGAGAGGGGGGGGGGGGGGGGGGGGCGGGAAGGGGGGCTTATAAATGCACGTTAACGCACCTCAGATTCCGTAAGGTTGATGAGGGAACTCTTCTCTTCCGTGAGGTTCTCGGAGGACTTCTCCTCGTCCGCGCCCTCATCCTTGAAGACCTTGACCTCGTCCTCGCTGCCGAGATCGTCGCCGCCGCCGCTGCTGCTCACGTGCGGCATTATTGCTGGTCGAGCGACGGCCACCGTCTTTCCTGTCTTGCTCGTCCACCGAATTGGCGCGCGAGGTGTGTCCGCCTCGTATCCGCGGACTAAAGAGAGGTTAGGCGAAACCGATCGGACTTTGCCGAGGCGGCAAATTTCGAAAGCCGGTACCTCGTGTTGACCGCGATCCCGCGAGGTAAGAGACACGATAAACGGCGAGGGCGTATCTCTGAGCGCGCTGCGCGTATACAATATATCGAGAAGTCGTCGTTCTCTTCGGTACGCTATCCGTCGGATCGTTGCTGCCACACTCGTGGCGTTAAGAACGCGCGCGTTTCGCACAGGGCGCACGGCACTCGCCCTTCTTGTCTCACTGACCGCACAAACAGCGATGATTTTTTTTTCGAACAAGCACAGAGAAACGGTTCACACCGTCACCGTCACCGTCACCGTCAGCCTCCACCACCGTCGTCACACCGCCGACGGGTGGAGGTTAAAGGCTTCACACTTCCCGGAACCGGGCACACAACGTAGCATCCGAAGTAAACGCGCGATATGTCGACGATAAACAAATGACGAGACGATCGAACGCACCACCAGTCAAAACACACGATTTGGCGAGAAAAATACGCGAGAATAAAGGGCCGACGACGCGTGGTTTCCTCCGGGGGTATTAACCACGAAACGTAATCTCAGTGTAGATACCAGAGAGCTTGGACCGCGTGGGAAGGCCGGCACAGGGGGGTACGTGTGTGTGAGAGAGAGAGATAGCGAGAGAGACAGAGATAGATAGATAGAGAGAGAGATGGAGGAGTGCGATACAGACAGTGAAAACGAGACCGAGGTAAAGTAGGAGAGGTTAGCGGTGGAAAGTTGACGTAGGTGGTGGTACCGGCAGCAGGTCGTCGTATATGTCGTCGTATTTTAGCCTCTCGGCAAAACTTTTCGTGCGTCGTCGTCGTCGTGTTCTCTCCTTCTTTTTGCTCCTTTTCTTATTGCGTGCAGCGGGCGCATAGTCCGCGCGCCACGTATCCGCACGATGGTGGCCACGATGCTTCTGCGAGCGCGCGATGATGATGATGTTGCTGCGATTCCTTATTCTGCAGGTGGTGGACGCGAGGGACAGGCGCGACGAGTGCGGCACCACGACGTCGGCGACGACGATGCTGTTCCTGCTGTTGTTGTTGACGGTGCACGCGCCGGACGGCCATCGTGCCCGTGGTAAGGTCCCCCGAGGTGCGTGTTTCCGTATCCTCGCCCCGACTCCGATGGCTCGATGTGCTGTGCCTGGATGCTCGGTGCCGACTGCCGGTGACGGTGAGCTCGGGCGGGCGGCTCTCCCACGCGACGACCAATCACGACGCCGGATTCATCGCCGCGGCTTCCCTCGCCGACGCTCCAGCGCGCCCCCACCTCACCCCCCGCGAGGCCACCGTCGGCCAGTCATGGCAGGCAAGGCGGCGAACCGACCACACCCGAACCTTTGCGAACTCGCACGAACATCGTAGCACCGTCTCCGCCACCGATACCGCCACCGCCACCGCGGGATCTCTTGCCTGCCTGCCTTCTTGCATTGCGTTGCGTTACGTTCCGTCCCGTCCCGCTCCGTTCCGTTCTGTTCTGTTCTTTTCTGTTCCGTTCCCTCCCGTCCTTCCGCGATACCTCTTCTTTTCTACGATACAACGTATCACGATCGACATTTTTACCTACAAGTTTACCTTCATACGAATTTTATTCGCCTTTGTCAGATTTTATAAAATTTTTGATAGCAATGATTTATTATTCGAATTTCTATGAACAAGTTGGAGAGTAGTTACATTTTGATAACATTATCGAAAATCGGACCTATCGCCATTTCCGTAATGCGTTTTTTTTTAAATATAAGTAAACCCGGTGGCTATAAATCGTTGTGAGTACTCATCGACATTTCGTACTAAAAACTTTTTATTCAATTATTGCTGGAAATAAGTACTGTAAAGCCAGCGTTTCCGCGTCAACGCTTCGGCGCAAGGTGTGATTTCTCGTATTAAATATTCAGAACTCCGTCGAATGGAGGGAAATCGAATATGGCTTCCATTTTGGACACTCAAATCCATTACAGATCAACTTGTATAAATTATGCTTTCCGGGTGCTTTCAACTTTTTTTCGTACAGCACTGTCCGCGAATGGCGTGACGCTTGATACTGCTTTCGCGAAAATAAAAGGATGGTATTATTACAAAACATTTCTCAGGCCGACCTGTTACAACCGTTAAGGCAGGTGTCCGCGTGATTTCTTTATAGTCACGAGTGAACGATAATTTATGGTAATATATGCGCCCGCCGCTGTCGTTCTATCCGATTTCCGTATTTAATTAAAATCTGACCGAAAACATGGGTACCCTTATTAGCTCGTAACAAAGCTGCTTTTTCATCGTTTACAAAGTCGTAAACATACTGGATGTAATTATGCGAGTAAGAAAATACCTCATTTCTATAGAAATATCACGTTGTAAATTTAAAAGTGACGGAACGATAGTCCAATTACGAGGGAACGGCGACTACATTCCAAAGTATTGCATCTTACCAATGTATCGACATAATATGTATAGAACAAAGATAATATTTCGACCGCTTATGACACATAATATAGTTCAAAAGTTTTCCATTCCCATTTTCTGGTCGTTTAGGAAAGTTTTAAAGTTAATCGGAACCACGAAATTTGGGAGAAAGTGCATAGTACATATTACCCGCCGGCACACGGCACATAACCTTAACGTTTCTGATCAATTTCGATCGTCCATCGGAAAGAATATGTTCGATGCTACTTCAACCCACAACGTAAGTCAATATCCCACTGAAGTTGATTGATTCGAAATTATAATATTATCCGTAGATTTACGTTACCTTCGATAATTAACGAGGTCTGTCCTTTATCTCGCGGAAAGAATAATTGGAATTATGCGCGATATGTGGTCATTATGTTTGAGAAGGGAAACCACACGTGTTAATACGATTACAGAAATGTGTTCGGCGAGTCATCACATAAGCAACCAATAGGGGACGGAAGGGTACGTTTCCATGCATAAGGAATAGGAAAAGTTATAAAGATGGCCGCCACCATGGTAAACACACACGAAGTATTCAACTGAAAATATTAAATAACGTAGTTCCTGTACATACTACGTACGTTGAGCCGGCTATATGTTTCCGTTTTTGCGGAAAATATCAATAATCACTTTCCGTCTAACGATTATCGGGCAACATTATCTGTTTCTTTAATTTGCGTGAATAGTGCATAAAATTCATGAAAACAAGTAGGAGCTGAGAGAGAACGATAACGAAATCTACAATGGCCGCGATGTCTAATCCCTTCTATGAGAAACACGTGAAAATACCTCGAGTATTACCAACGTGTTTTCCCAAATTATTGTGATGCCGTTGGAAAAATATCGTACGGTGAAACGTACATAACAATAATGATATCGCGCAAGAAAATTTGATATGCGACGAAAAGCATTTAAATTCGTATCGCTGACAAGGCACATGCATGATACATCACCGCTTCGCGCTTCCCTTTGAACTTGGACGCTTTTTTGTTTCTACTTTTTCTTTTGTAAAAACGCGTTTCACCAAATATTCACCAAATAGTTAAAGAAATTATTGTAGTATTCGTGTTTTGGTGGATTGAAAATCCTGATGAGTTTTATATTAGAAACTGTGATATACTGATTTTTCAAACAAATACCAATTGTGCTTTAAACGACCAAAATAATGTAGGTTACGTTGAAATATGACAGCAGCGTACAAAACCTCTTCCGAGAATAAACATTTTAATTGTACATAAATGCGTACACGTTTCTTCTGTTAGAATTATACTGCGATCTAGTGTACGTTTTACGTACTATCAGTGCTTCAATTGGTGGTTGCACGAATTGATTTTGTATCCGCGGTTACTTCCTAATTTTCTTCAATCGCTGGTTTCACGCAACTGCTTTTTGCAGAAGCGTGAAAGATTAAGTTTAAATTCTAGGCAATGATAAAAACAATGTGTACGTACCCAGAAATATGTCCACAGAATGAATGATAGTATCCGAATCAATTGAAAAAGTACATCCAAAAATTGTCTACCAAATTAAATAACAACGTTATTCGTAAAGCTTCGTATCAACGTTTGTTGCACGACGAAATCTCGGAAAAGTGAAAGAGTCTTACAGAGCCATCTGTAACGCAGTTTAGTATTCAAGCTGAATCGAGAATTGACTGTGTCGGTAACATTGATATTC
This sequence comes from Pemphredon lugubris, assembly GCA_933228935.1. Classification (NCBI taxonomy): domain Eukaryota; kingdom Metazoa; phylum Arthropoda; class Insecta; order Hymenoptera; family Crabronidae; genus Pemphredon; species Pemphredon lugubris. The sequence goes on along the minus strand of OW121817.1, from coordinate 22,914,146 downwards.
TGCTTTACCGGTATTCGTAGATGTGACATGCAGCGGTATTATTTTCTCCCATACAGAACCAAACTTTTTGTACGATCTCGAATAACCCATTACTCTTGTTATTGTTTTATTTTCCACGCGTTTTGTTTGCAAACAGATTTAGGATTCGTAGTTTTGTTTGGGCGAAGGTCAGGTTGGATGCCAGACCTCTTCCCCTTTCATTCTCAAGAGGAATGGAACCATATCGAGTGCGATTTCAAAGTTATTTATTTTCAAAGTATATTTTAATATCCACGGATGTTTACATACACTTCAAACGTTAGTAATTTTTCTTCCACGTACGTGATTATGCTTTGTTAAAGATTTCGAGAATCTGCGTGGTGATAAGTTCGCAGAATACGATGCCTTTAATCTCTGCAATTGCTCCTCTAATTTGTATAGAAGTGTTTTCAAGTCCATATCGGTGTTTTCATACTTATCACTGATTAGAGAGCTGAAAGGAAGTGTTTCCTTGAGCGTGCTATATTGCTCGCGTACGGCAAGTGGTCGTATTCAAATATTTTATTATTTTTCAATATCTTGAGTTGGGAAGTAAGTTCGTAGCGTTTTCGTCTTTATTATTGAATTTCAAACAATACTTGTTTTATTTGGCAAATTGCCTCTGCTGTACGAAAGCGCTTTTTAATTTACTCACCCTTCACCCCCGCTCGATAATTTTGAGGCTAACAGAAAGAAAGCGTCTATCAAGTGTACCGGAATCCCATGCGATGATTCACGAAAGTAATGGTAGCCAAACGTAATTTTTGTGGGAATACTGCGTCGAGAGTCTAACAGGAGTCTCAAGCGAGGATGTAACCAATTACTGCGAAAGATTCTATGAGACGTCACCCTTTCTAAATGCGCCACGAACTCGGCCTGCTTCAATAATCGCCGAATATGACCCTAAACACATAAGCAAATCGAAACATACCAATAATTACGATTACCCGATTATTTTGATGTATGTACAATACATACCTATTGCACAATATTTGTTCTTGTTAAGCGAGGCATTAAGTTTGCAACGCTCAACTATCGTTTAATTCAAAGTTTCGCGGCATCGAGCATACCTGAACTCCGGCGTTCGTAATTTAAATATATGTAAGTGAGATCATTATTGTTAGACCGTACCTCCTTCTCGAGGCCTTGAATGTCGTTGACCGCGAGGCCGATCATGAGGTTCATCAGGACGATACTCGCGAGCATGACGAAAGCAAGGAACACGACCCTACTCGTGGCCGGCAGGAAAGAACTCTCATTCCTCTCGTCCGAGAACAGATCCCCGTACTCGTACTCACCCATCATCATTACTACGGTCTTCACGACGGCCCTCCAGGAATCGCGAAACTGGTCGTTCCCGTGGAACAAAACGGCGAAGCTCAACGCGAATCCGACAATCAGGCAGACGAATGCTAGAAGAACCTGAGAGGAAATAAAGAGCCCCGGATGCAGGTTTTTATAATCGCGAATGGGGGTGGTTGACTGGGTAGATAGGGGTAGGGAAGCGAGTCGCTGATGGGAGTCGTGAGCGCGGGGGAGACATTTCCAACTTTGGTGTGTCCCCTCCCTGCCCCGCTTTTTCTTTCTAATGATATTCCAGGGAAGAGAAGGGCTTGTCGCTCTTAAGTTTCCTTTCGAGCAATTTCGTATCGTCCGCAACACGGTGAGAATTAAAACCTCCCTTCCGTCGAATCAAGGTTAACGCGCACCCGTTCGTTAACGCTTCCGATCGAAGTACTCTACCGTTCCGCTACGGTTTTCTTTTTTCACCTTTTCACATTTACTTCCGAGCAATGACGCAAAATATTGAAACCCCTTTATTTTCTTAGTCTTTATTGAAATCTGTATCGTTCGGATTGTAACAGAATAAAATCTCGTAGAATATCTGGGAGACGGAATATTTATTAGCATTAAAGTTAAAATATTTCGATCACTTAGATTTTAGACTGACCTTGAGAATGTTCTTCAGAACCGTGGAGAACATAAGTGCGTAATATCCCCACGTTGGGAAGCGGCCGACTAACAGCATCATTTGCATCCAGCCGAGCAAGATTGCCACGCTGATGGAATGTAACACCCACTGCGAGGGGTTTTGAGGATCGTTTAATATCTCTTCCCTCGGGTGCATCGCTATCTTTTCCACGTAGTCGCCCGCTACCGAAATCACCAGCGATATCGCCGCGCATACGAACGATAACCACGTCTCGAACTCTCTTAGATAGTGTCTGAAACGATGATATCCGTCAATCATTTATTTACCTCCGTCCGTTGTGCCTCTAACAATCCTTTTTTAACACTAGGTTGGCGGGCGGTTCTACGAGCACCCGTCAAATTGACGGGTAAACGAAAATATGCATATTCTTTACGGAATCGCTTTTCTCAATTTAAGTCTGAATTAATTTACGATGCAAAATGGTTCAAATTAATGCTATGGTTTTTGGAATATTTCATTTCAAAATTTGAAATTTGTCAAATTGACGGGTCCCTTAACCCTGGCGTTAAAAGGAGAACGCGGTTTGCAATTCGAACTGGCAAATTCTCGTAATCTCGTTAGTAGAATTTCAACCCACGTCAATTATACTAGGTATTAGCTACCATCGCACCTCGGTACCATCGACACCTGTGCCACATTGTGAAAGAGAAGAATGCAGGAACAGAGAGCGAGAACTCTGCGTGGCAAAGTGCAATCGGCCGCGTGGCCGAGTAAAATTATGGCGTAACTGGAGAGAGAGACGACGAAGAAGACGTGAACCAAGACGAGGAGAAAGAAAAATACTCTCAGTCTCGACCACTTCAACCGGAGGAACGTTTCCAGAAGAGGATGTTGCAATATCGTCAATTGTTCCAAGTCCGGGGCAGCCGCTATGAGAGCCGTAACGACTCCCATTTGCAGTTCTCCTTTTGGCGCTAGCGCCTTAAAGTCAATGGTAATCTGCGATAAAACGAAGTATTAGCTTCTAATAACCGCGTCAAACGAACTTTGGCGTTACCGCGTTCGAACGGAAATAAGTAGCGATCGGGTAAAGTAATAGCAGCCTTCCTTACCCGCGGATTTTTATCCGAAGAGGTGCCACTTACTCGCACACGGGAATCCAAGATATCGTTGAGGAATTCCAGGGGTCTCGGAATATTCGCGAATATAGCGTCGATAACAGTGATACCAGTTTTCGTTTCAGCGGCCAGGTTAGCACCGCGATCAATTAACTCTCGTACGCACTCGCGATGGCCTTGGTAAGCCGCCCTGTGCAGCGGCGTACGATTAACCTGAATCCGCGAGAAGAAATAAAGTGAAACGTTGGTTAAACGATCGATGGGAGAACGGAATCGAGGTAAAACCGAGTTGAAATGCGGCAATGACAGGTGCACCTCGTCACGGACATCGATGCGGTCCCGATGTGTGGCATTAAGAAGAACTAAAAGTGTATTCGAGTTTCCAGTACACGCGGCGATATGAAGGGGCGTGCTGCCAGTACTCTTGCATCGGTAAAAGGGCCACGCACCTGCCTCTAACAAGATTTTCGTCGCCACGCAACATCCCAATGCTACGGCGTGATGCAAAGCAGTCGTACCTGTACATACGCGCGAAGGTTACTCGGTTAACGCGAACTTATCCTCAATGAGGTAACGATCGAATACCGTCCCGTGGTACTCGAAGCGGCGTTACCAAACCGCAATGATATCACTCGCGAATAATTCGATATGCTTAGCGCGAAGCGTTGATTCGTCGCGTCGTTACCGGTGTCAGGATGAATGACGTTCGTCGACGCTTTCGCGGAAATCAGGCTCTCGACGATTCCGATGAACTTGGACACTTCACGATGGTTCTCTCGGTTAACCCCGCATCCCGCTAGAAGTACAGGCGTGATACCGCGCTCGTCTTGAGCGTTAACGTCAGCCCGGGCCTCGACCAAAATTCTGACAACTTCGGCATGATTGTTTTTCACCGCTTGATGCAACGGCGTCCTTCCCCAACATTCTGGTAACGGTAACTGAGATAATACGAAGCGAATCGATAGGTCAGTGACGAACGGATATTCGAATGATTTCGACGCGGTTACTTATCGTACCAACATTTCGACCTACGCTGCACGAGGATAAACAGAAGGATGAGAGATTCTTCGAACAAGAACTGATGCCGACTCTGCTATCCGTAATTCCGCCGCAATCGAGGAGAAATTTGACCACTTCGACATCGCCACGATGAGCGGCGTAAAATAGTGCGCATCTTCCGATTTTATCACCGACGTTAACGTCCGCTCCTTTTCTGTAAAGTTGACGCAACAATTCTGTTCTTCCATGCCAGGCCGCCAACTGAAGTGCCGTCACACGAAGTGGCCCAATTGGTTCCAACAGCTTCTTATCCTCGGTCCGAGCAAGAATTTCCGACGCCAGTTTCCCTTGGTCGTTTTCTATCGCCGACATTAATTTAACGTGATTCTCATCGCAGAAGGTCATTCTCGACCGGCCCGGACAGCTTGTTCCGTGGTAACGCTGGCCGAAGATTAATGGCGCCGAACCCCTTCAGGTGTCGGCGTCCAACTGGCGTAAAAACTTAATTAACGCAAATGTCCCGCTTCTAATTACTAATCGCAGGATGCGGTGAGCGGAGGATGTGGTCGCGTTCTATATCTTAAACTCCGTTGCGTATCGACGATACCCTAATTCGTGCTCTCGGGAAAACATAAACATTCGATTCGGATAGTTATCGTGATTCTTCGTTCGACAGTCATCGCGATTGAGTAATCTGAGTAATCTTAGTTAACTCAAAGGTAGCCGCCTGCGAATAAGGTGCAATTGCTCAACTTAGAGTAGTTCAGTCATCAAAGATACGTACGCGTATACATGGTATGTATGTAAGTACACGCGTCTACTCCGATGCAGTTTCCCTAGCGATCTCTCGAGCGCTCGCAAATGCAACCGGATGCTCCGTTATTTGCGTATAACCGGAGGCCTTCCGATCTGAATACTCATGAACCCTTCGGTATTTAAGTATGCGCTTCTGATAACAAAACTGTCGACAATGGATAACGGGATAGGTTCGGTAGGAGCATCGGAAGAAAGCAATTCATCGGGCGAAGCCTGCTCCAGGCGCGACCGTTACCAGTACCGTGCGCGTGTGTGTGCACACGTACGATTGCGTCACGAGGCTCCAATACGCGCACACACCTAATCCGCGCGACAAGTTCAAGTACAGGTACGAAACACACACACGCGGAAAGGTGGATACCAGTTTCGAGCGTATACTCACGTTGTCTGTGCCTTAAACACGGGTATATCGCGCGCTCACACACATGTCAAAGCCGCATTAACACACGTCCGCACGCTCAATCAACTGGAGAGTATCGCGTTACCTTGCAGAACGAGGGGCCAGTACGCGCTTGACCACGCTGCTGCGAGCATCCCCTCGTAAACTTAAATAAGTAACGTATCGCCTTATAAAGAAACTTCTCCGTGGCAGCGAAAATGCCGAATTGTCCGAAGTGCCAGAAGCCCGTTTATTTCGGTGAGTACGAAATTCAACGTTCACTTTGCGCGCGTTTGCGTACTTTATGTATCAAATTTTCTAACTCGCCCTCTCACGCGTACGCAGATAAAGTACGTAGTACGTACGCTTTGGTTTTTTTGTGGTACGACGGGGATAATTTGAATTTACGATCGTCGATCTTGAACGCAACTTTCAGTGAAATTTCTTGCTGAGACTGAAACCCGCTTCAAGTTAGTGTAAAACAAATATGACACAAATATAAGAATGGCAGGCAGAACACTGGAAGCGTATCATTAGTCGACAGCGATAAGTGGTCCTCGATAATAACCCAGATTACGGAGTAATTGTCCTGACAGAAATTTTCTTTCGTTCTGCTTTTTTTTTTTACTGTGCGTCCAACGATGACGGAATTGTATTTGCTCAAACGCGATGCGAGGAATCATCTTGTAACAACGTTACGATACCTTTTACGCTATGTTCGAAAGGTGGGTATATTGTATCGCAAAAGTGGTAAATGTAAAATGACGTCACCAATGATGTCATTGCACGACCTCGTGGTCCACCTTGACAAACGTTATGTCAGCCTTTTTTTTTCATCGTGTACAAGCAGACGCGTAGCAAGAGTCATAGCGAGTAGTGCCAACCACACGCGTAAAAACTAAAAACATGAAAATGTATGTGATAGAATATTAGGCGGCGCGATAATAATATTTTCGCGCGACCTTTGAAATCAATTATAACGGTTCGACGAGACTATCTGCATTAACTTTGAAACATATTATAACGAGTCGACGATAACCACTACAGCCACGCGCGATGCACGATAGGACGAGCGTTACTCCAATTTTTAGATCGCTCCGCGCAAAACGATACGTCCCACGTGAACGCGAGAACGCTAGCCGGTGCGGTCGAACTGGCCACGCGAATCAAAATCAAAACTGTAAATATGAATGGATCTGACTCCATGCGTTTCGTGATTACACGAATACGCGGTGTACTTTTACCGTCCCACGTAGAAACAGAATCAATTTCATTTTGGTGCGTGCGATAAATGCGTTTCCTCTGATTATCTCATGTTTTGCTCTTCATTGATTAATCAACATTGATAATTTCTGAAGGCGGAAGAAGGATGCGATCCGGGCAAAACGGAAGATAAATATTATCGCAATCGTATCATTGTAAATAAACTACGAGAATCAAGTAACTGGCATATATTTCAAGACTTCAATTAATGCGCGGTAACGTAAATCGACAATTTTCAGGAAACTAGAAGCATTTCGCTGCGTTAAATATGATTGAACCGTTCGCGTCGACTGTTTCGAAAATCGCATCGTCCGCATCGGTCGCGTTTACATACGTCGCGTAGCGTAGGAAAAAAAAACGAGCGCCCGATAAACAAAGTTTCCTCGCTCTTAATCGCGAACGGCGCAAAGTAGTTGGCCGATAAATGCATTGTTTGTTCTGCCAATACTCGTATCGTCGGTGATTAGTAAAAATGAGAACGCGTCCTCGAAACTCTTCAAAGTGGCCGATCTCGACGAGCACTTTGCTGACCAGCCAAGTACCGTGATAATGTTATTACCGGTCAATTGTGCACTTTACGCTCGTGGCATCGTGTTTCCCCGTTTCCCGGAGATAAAGTAGCGCGCGTACGAACGCCGCGCCGTACGATAACGTCGTATATACCCCCGCGCTTAGCGTGTGTAAGCGTCGTATTCAGACCTTCGTTTTTAATTGCGCGCTTCCTCTCTTGAGCGCCCTTTTAGACGTCCGTTAAAGCACTATTAGTGCTGAAAGCGGATTTTTCTGAATGCGCAGCTTTCCCTATCTATACGGGCTTTCAAATCGGCGCAAGTAGGCGTGCGAAATGGATGCGGAAGGCAAGGGGCGAATTAGAGGGATGACACTCTTTTCCTTGCATCGTGGAAAAAGTTTCAAAGTGGAAGGTCATTGGCCTAAACTCTTCCCTGGCGGGCAACGGGTTGCGTTTTAACCCGCCGGTAAATCCGTGTGCAGAGGTAAGCCCCGTGCACGGTTTAATACTTGCCTCGGGACTGAGAGAATTACGCGCTGCGCTAATTAGCCTAAAGCTGATGAATCGTAGGGAAACGAAAATTTTCGAAAGGTTAGCGCAACGAAAATCAGCGCGATTGGCATGATTCTCATCGATAAAGTAGTTTTCGCCGATTGAAATTAGGCTCAACGACGTCGTATCGTTCAATCGGGAATAATGCGAGTCTCTCCGTTGGTATTCGTTTGATTTTATGAACGTATAATTAGACGTTACGCATATAATCATCCAGCTTTTATGATAAACGCTTGGAATTATGTAACTTTGCAATATCGCGAAAGAAGGCACGTGTGTTCGCGTGAATTACCATATTTGTTTGTGATAGTAAGCAAAAGCTTGAAATACCAGGTATACAAAGCGATACATCTATTCTATTAACGAGATAACCGCGAAACGAACGGTAGGACGTTCGAGCAAGTTGACTCTAATTATCCTCCGATACTCGATAACGTTTTGTGTTTAACTTATAGGTTCAAGAAATGGCCTCTGTTCTCGCCGAACATAAATTTTCGCGCGCTTATCGAAATGCTAGTGTACGAAAGTTTGCACGAAACGTCAACCATGCGCGATATTATACGATCATTTCTCCCATCTGCGCGTAAAGAAACTAACGACTGCAGTAACCCGCGCGAAGGAATAAAAACTTAATCCTATCATCCGCCCAAAACGCACGTCCTCTGTCTTCCCCGTGAAGCAGCAGAAGAGGTAGGCCTGAAAGAAAAAAGAACGCTAGCGGCGTTGAGGGGGGGGGGGGGGGGAAGCGAAGAAGAACCGAGAAAACCGCGTACCGAGTCACGTTGCATCGAAAGCAGCAACAATAAAGTGTCCAGCGGCGAGGACAGCAACAACGGGCTCCGCGGGAGAGAGGAGTGGGCATCGGATGGGTAATAATAAGAAGAACACAGAAGAAAACAGGTTTGCAGAAGAATAGCGAGCTTGTGGTAGTCCGTGGCAATGGAGAAGGACGACGTGGAGACTCGAAGAGGGAAAGGACGAACCTTACCTTCCTTCTCCCTTAACCCCCTCGCTTAGGAGAACGGTAGGAGAAAGCCACGACGAGGGGGGTTTTTTTCTTCTTTCTCTTTTTTTTCAGTGCCTCTCACGGGGGAGGAGGGTGGCGGGTGGCGCGGTTTGGCGCGGCGCGCGGCGGTGGTTTGAAAGAAGGGTAAGAAGAGTGGGCAGCGGGGGATGGAGAATGGTCTACCGAGGAAATAAAAAAAAAAAAAAAAGGAGCAGGGGGATGATGTTCCAAGCCTATGCAATCAGCAGCCGCCGATTGTTTGGCGCCCGGGCGCAACGATCCGTGCATGCCACTGTCTGCCTTTTCGCGCTGCCACTGCACAGCAGCAGCAGCAAGCAAGCAATGCTTGACGATTATGCACTCGCTTCTCCGCCGTCAGATAATTAGGAGTTAATTAACTAATGGCCCTTTATGCGTACCCTTCTTGCTCTTTACCCCTCTCTGTCTTCTTCGGGGTTCGTTACGGCCCTCTCTCTCTCTCTCTCTCTCTCTGCTCCTACCCTCCCACTTTTTCTCTCGCTCTTCGCTTCTTGCCGTACGATTCCTTCTCCTTCTCTTCCTCTCTCTTTCCTCCCACCCCCACCCGCCTCCGCCCCCTACCGAACCTCCTGTCGACCCCTTTAGACCTCTGTGTCTCTCTGCTCCTCGTCATTTTCCAATTCCCCTCGGTGGCACCGCCGTCCTTTGTGCTCTTTCTTAGACCACGGAGGAACGTTTGAATGCGAACCACCAGCCCGTTACGGTCCGTGCCTTTTTTGTCTTCCCCGCGAGGTTTGATATGCCGTAATGGCATCACGCACTGCGACGCACACAAGGAAAAAAAGGTGTACTCGCTTCTCTGATTTCGCGGGGCTATTGTCGACTTTCCGGAACGCGCACGAGGGTAGGGCCAGTCGGAAATTGAAAGTGTGGGGTGGGGGTTGGGGGGGGGGGGAGAGGTTATCAGAAAATTAAAATACATTAAATCGGATTTTTCGAGACGCCCGGCGAGATCCGTCGCGGACGATTTTGACGTTAGTAGCCGCGTTACACGTTCGCGTGTGTACGGATTAAAAGCGAGGGAGAGTTTTATGAGAAACGCCGGTGATTGAATGGTATCTCATTCATCCCTCGGCGTAATCCAACGGTTTTTCGCCAGCTTTGCACGCCAAGACGCTTCTAGATTAATTAAGTAGCGTTTACTCGCGCGGCGAATTCGCGAAATAATGATTAACGCGCGCTCGAGCATCCGACTTCTTTTCTGATTGGTGTCGCCCTTTCTCGTGCTTTCACGATTATTTCGCAAAACACCGAGAGCGGCTGGATATTTTTTTTCATCCTATCTTTCTTCGCGAATCCTCCGGCACAAATTGTCTGCGCTAGCACGTGGGAATTAAAAACGTCGGTACGCATAATGCAACTGCTCAGGGAGAGGCGACAGAATTTTTTGTAAAGCACTACGATGTCGCCATACCTCTTTGTACCCCGACGCTCTTGCCAAGGGCCCAGAGGGTGTTTCGCGTTCGCGCCTTTAATGAATGAGAACTTGCCGATCGCGCCCACGGGGAATCGACCATTCAATTTTATAATTACGAAATTGCTAATGGAAGAGCGTTGCCGTTGCAACCCGCCAGCACCGCCGTCAGCCGCTATAATTGCAGATGCGTCGGTATCCACGTGGGATACGATCTTCCGTTTTTTATTTTCGATCGGATCGGTAACGAGAACGGGACGGAAGTTGGAGGAGGCGTTAACCAGAGTCGCTAAAGCGTTCGACGTTTGTCGCGATCGATGCGCCATTGTCGATGACGCGTCAAAACTACGCACCGAAGCGACGCGACGCGACGCTTTTTACTATTCTTAACTTTCGAGGAAACGAAGACAAATGTATCCCCTTAGAGATGTAAGAGCGACAATCTTTCCAAGGTTTCTTAACTAACCGTTTTCAATATTCACTGCTATTACACACATAATCCCGTTTTACGGATCCGCCAACAAATCCGCTTGTTTGAGCAGTTTGCTTAACCTGGATTCGATAAAACTTCTTTCGGGCTTCTTCCTCGAGAAAACGGCTAGTATGGCTTTGCCAAAGCGGATTACGGCCACGCGAATAGGCCCTATCGAACTTAATAATTTCCTCCTATTTATCTCGCGTGGCGTAACGGTAAATTTGATACAGAAATGCGATCAACCCTTTCGGATTCAATTTCTTTGTCATCGGGCTCGCGTGGCGGATACGAGACGTCGCTTAGGCGTAATTTGTTTTTATACGTTACAGCGGAGAGAAAAACGTCGTTGGGTAAGGATTGGCACGGTGCCTGTTTACGTTGCGAAAAGTGCAACAAGACTTTAACACCGGGTAGCCATGCCGAGCACGAGAGCAAACCCTACTGCAATCATCCGTGTTACGCTGCATTGTTCGGCCCTGGAGGTATGCAGAAAATAATAATAATGCTCAATGATTTTTTCAGAGTTCATTGCGTTTAAAAGAGGTTGTATGTTTCTTTGCGGTAAAATGGTTTTCATAAAATTTTGAGACTCAATTAGAAATTCCGCGTTTGTAACTCGCGACTGCGATTATTGTTCACTGATAGTGTCATGAGAATAGATAAACGTACGAATGTAATAAGTAACATATTATTTGTAAGTTCCTTGAGTTTTTAAGAGGATCGTTGAAGAAATATATTTTTACTATTTCACGTTTCAGGTTTTGGACGTGGTGGCGCGGAGAGCTACGTTTACAAGAAGTGAGATCTGTAATGATGCGGCGATATATACTTATGGCTAATATAAGTGCGTTACCTGCAACCTAAAACTTATATTTAATTAATAGTAGATGCTTGGCATTTATACTACATAAAAAAAATATATATATAACTTATACTTGCTTTTCGTATACGATTAATACGAAATATGCATAATGGATACGTTACCGTTAAGAATGGCAGAGAATAATTAATTTTTTACAAACTACACTGCCCACCGTGTGTCACGTCTATTCCTTACACCTAATTTTAAAAGATATACAAATAGTAAGATGAATTTTTACGAACATCATGTATCCACAATATATTAATAGGAAACCTTCATTGCCGGTAGATGCTACTTTACCGCTGGATAAAGTAAGTCACCGGAGGAGGTTATTGGAACTTATGAGTAGATGGTTCTGTTAGATTCAATTGTCGAAGAAATTCATTTTTCCTCGCTCATAACTCGCAAACCATAGAATTTTTCCATGAACGTTTAATAAATTAACTATCAGCATGCAACTCTATGTATACACGGTGTACCCAGAACATTCTCTTTGATACATAACTTTTTTAATCTCGTCGGTTCTCGTTATGTTTCATCCACGTCGATAGATCTTAAATAAAGATTGGTATTTGACGAATCACGTTTTCCGTAGCGATCAAACTATATATTCCATTTCGAGTGTCTGTGAATATCTTACCGAGATTCGGAAACTTTTTAACGCAGACCAATGATTACCGTATTATGAGAAAGCATATCGTTACTTGGTGCTGCTGCTCACAGATGTCGCTATCACCGCCGAAAATCAGATCCGTTTTCATACATAGTATTGGTGTGTATGGACTGCTGGCACGTGAATGCTGTGTGTTCATGAAATTTTAAATGGGAGCACAATTGTTGCTTCGTGTTTTCTTTTATAAAATTTGATTCTTTTCTAAAAGAGTAAATGATTTTAGGACACACGACCCTGCCAACAAAATCGAAGTGTTGGACGCTCAACGATACCGTGGCAATATTATCGCCGACAAGTTGAATATTTGTATTAGAACACCAAGAGTTTTCGCAAATTATATTCATGTTCTATCTGGTAACAAGAGACTCTTTTTCGAACATCTGCAATTCATTTATTTAAACGATCCTTGAAACGATCGGCTTGAAATTTGAGCGTTGGCTGCGAACGGACAGAATACGTAATACGACAAACAATATAAATTACAAAACGATCGCCTTTAAAAGTACGTGAAGTAATAGCATAATTAAATACGCTTTTCGGGGGATTCATATAAACCTCATATTTATTTAAAAAGGATGTACAGAGTTTTGTTTGCAAGTATCAACAGCGAGACTCGGCAAGAGCGGCGCACGGAACAAGAATATCACACGGGACGAATGATAAAAATAAAAGACAGAACTATTCATCTCACAATCAGTTAAAAAGATCCGCGAGGCGCAGCATCCAAGCCGAAATCTCGGACTCACAAATTTACAATTCGTGCGGGGTTACGTCCCCTTCGTATGAATGCTGCGCGGAAAAGGTGATTTCTCTCGTAATGATTCTTTTTTTAATCCTCACATACGATTCGGCATTATCATCGTGCTTTTCTTTATGTGCCTCCATCCTATGGAAGCTTAAAACGTTACTGCGATATTGCTCTTTTCAACGGGTTTCTTTGGCAAAACTTATTACACATAGGTCGTCGTTACAATTAATAAATAATAAAGGCATTAAATAATAATATAATAATGATGATAATAATCATAATAATAATAATTATAATAATAATCGTGATAATAATGAAAATAGCGATAATAGCAAATAGAATAATAATTAATAATCATCGTCGTTATGTTAATAGTAATAGAGTAACAATGTAGAGTACGCATTAGTCAATTACAATCGTGACATAATCGCACTGAACGTCAGACTGAATGATTTTTGCCCATGTTCGACCGAATTATTTGACAGCCCGATACGCGCCACACCATAATTTTGCTTCTCAACCCGTAAACTGTTACGCGTGTACAACAAAAAAAAATAATAATAATAATAAATAACAACCTTTTCCTCGCGTGGAAACGTCGCTACTAATGAACATTAAACTCGAATTCGCAGCTTCGATATAATGATCTTAACCTTTTGTTCTCTCTCTTTCCCTTTCTTTCATTCTCCCCCTCGCCGTTGTCCATGTTACCGTTATTTCTGTATACAGCTTTACAACACGCAACGCTACAATACGACAATTTTAAATAGCAATTAGTTCGCAATGAATTTGTTGCTACTAATTTTATGTTTACAATAAATGCGGTTGAACGTAAACGCGTCGGTGGATAAACGTCTAAAAAGAACGTAACTATGTAGAGGGAAGAGGGGAAAGATGAAGTTATCGCGGTGGTAAAGTTCGAATAACCGGTCGAGAGGCCGATTCGAAGGTTCGTCTGACGCTCGGATCGATGAACGATCTGAATCATAGCGAGCACGCCTCGGATCGACTTGCGAGGATCGTTTCAAAGCGATCTGGTAGATGGGAAAACAGGTGCACGCAAGAACTCGACGGGAAAGTGAAAGATCGCACGAGTCGTTCGGTGAACATAGCTTCAAAAATTGCTGACGTTTCCGTGCGAGAAAATCGGGTTAAAGAAATTAATCGATCGAAAGACGTTCCACGTTCAAACATGTTCGCGGGGCCATCCGTAGGAATGTAAATTTTAGAAACCATAAAATTGTCTCTGCGCGCGCATAAAAAATGAACCATTTGCGCAATTAAACTGCACAATTAAACTTACAAAAGACTAGCGCGAATATCAATGTAGGCTAAAAATTTCGCGCCGGATAACGACCGTTCTGTGATACGCGCGTAAATCTCCTCGTTACTGGTAAAAATTAACATTTTCGTCCGTTAATAATAGAAATCGCGAGCACATAATTTCTCATTAAAATCTTCGAGCCCTGACGTTAATTACGCTTTCGTGATAATTTTCTCGAGCGTTCCGCACGATGGGTAGCCGGAAGTGACTTGACTTCCGCGGTAGCGCGAAAGAGGCTAAAGGCGTCGGACGGAACGCGGGAACAAATGCGATCAACCGGCCATCAAGGAAGCGTCCAGTGCTCCGCTTATAAAATCTACAGGAAGAGGTTTGTTACGTGTACGCAAAAGCCGTACGGACGATCCCGTGATCGGCGAATAATTACAGATCCCAGGGTAATTGCGATTTCACGATACCGACATGCTTTGCTTTCTGCTAAAACCGATGCGCGATGACTCGCGCGCCGCCGTTTTTGACATCGCACCGACTTTCACGCTTTCCCCGAGTCCAACTCGACTTCTCCTCAGTTATTCTTTCGCACTCGTCGATCCTGCGCGACGCTCGTAAACGCTCGTTTTTTTTATGTATTTACATCTAAAAATTCGCTCAAAACCGCTTCAAAACTCTGCTTTCTGCCGTACCTACGCGACATTGCTCGTCTCATTCGGCAAATCCGTCTGTGGTCTTTGGTTTCTACAAAAAATATATATAATATCCTTAACAGTAGTGATCGTTACGTCGATTCCTGATTTAAAAATCTCAATAAACTTATTGATTACTCTACTACATATTTATGTCGTTGACGTGGAGGGGGTGGGGCGGGGTGGGGGGAGGGTTGGGGTTTTGGGTGTTATGGGATTTAGGGGACGTCGTGTGCCTGTAGGAGAAAGAACGTGCCGTTTAGGCAGTTGACTTTTGTTACACGGGTATATGTATATTTATATATATATATATATATGTATATATATATATTTTTTTCCTTATATATATATATATATTTACACGCCCCTAACATCGTCGGTAAACAAATGCACCCGACTGCATTCGCCGTCTCGTGATCGTTGTACACGCGTTAATTGCAAATGCACGGGTGCATTTGGGTAGACGACTGATCGCGGGCATCACGTAGAAATTATGCTAACTGAGAATCGTTAAATTAAACTACCTACGGCCGCGCGTTCTCTAGAGAGTACCGGCGCTGTCGGTAAAAGCCGCGGGAATACCTGCCATCCCAACCGCGGCTTGACGGCGTCGCTTTTAACGTGCTGGACCAAACACTCGTGAACCATCTGCATTGCCGTCCGTTCCGACGTCGCGGCAAAATCGCAAGTAAATCATTGATCGATCGGAGATAGATTCGAAACGGACAAGCGTATGTAGCTTCTCGAAATGGAAAGAGGTTCGACTCGTTTCCACGTGAATTAACGGTTAGCGAAGCCGCTAACGACGACGCTAACCTGCTGTCTCTTTAAACGGCGGCAATGCACACGATCTTGATACGCCAATATCAACGCCATTCGATATTCGATTTGTTCCACTAGCGCTGCCGCACGTTGATAACGTACGGTATCCCCGATGGTACAATCTTCGTCATTAAATAAAATTTCCAAGTCTCTTTCTCTCTCGGTTAATAGAATCATCGCGTAAAACCGATGGGGAATTTCCAAAACTCGACGCTCGCTTTAGGGTTACGAAAAAACGTTGGTTGCCGTTAGTTTAAGAATTACGTGTTGCATTGGCGTAAACAATGTCCGTCCAGATCACCGTGGCTTCGTTTCCAGCCATCCAATGTCACCTTCTCGCATTTGTCAGTGTCCCGTCTTTATTTGGCAATACTGCTGGTGCTGCTCTCTCTCTCTCTCTCTCTCTTTTCTTTCGTACTGAACCTTGGTTAAGAGATCATTGCTTAATTTCAGCGTGGTTCCTTCATCTGATATGGCGTACATCGTCGCTGGTTGTTGATCCCACTTCAGGAGGACGCTCTGCCCGGAGTCGGTC
This sequence comes from Pemphredon lugubris, assembly GCA_933228935.1. NCBI lineage: Eukaryota > Metazoa > Arthropoda > Insecta > Hymenoptera > Crabronidae > Pemphredon > Pemphredon lugubris. The sequence continues at coordinate 22,898,018 of OW121817.1, read as the reverse complement.
CCCTGTACGATTCGTCGATCAAGCCAGATAGAGGTCGGTCGGGGTGGAGGTGTGATCCGGCTTCGTGCATGCACTTCCGGTCGGCGAGGCTGCACTCGCACCGCTGCTCGCCCTAGTAGCTGCCAAGGGTGAGCGACTAGCCACGTCGGTGCTGCTCTCCGGACCTCCGTTGTTGCATCCGCCGCCCTGCTGCGAATTGTGGGAAGACGCCAGCGTGTCCCCGTTGCAGTAGTAGTACGTGGAGTCTGCGGAACAAGGAAGGAAGTCTTTCTTTTTTACATGCACGTGACACGACATCCTTTTGTTGATTGAATCGCGTGACGTTCGAGTTACGTGTGTTCGGTGATTCGTCGGTTTCTTGTACTTTTTAATTTTTTTTTGAACGTGTATCGCTTTTTCATGATATATCATTGTTCTCAGCCTCGCGAATGCAGCTCTTGCAATTAATAACGAAGCGATGTTTCGCACGCGAATACGCCGAAGGATATTTATTTTGACGACGGCCGATAATTACTTCCGGGTGAATTATAATCATCGCGGCTCGCTAAATATTCCGGTAGAAAGGGAAAGAATCGCAGTCGCACCTGCAAAATTTCAGCGTTCGCAAGTGTCGAGCACAGGCAGGCGTTACGTCAGGTACAGAAAACGAGTTAGCAACGTATCGCGTGTACGTACGATAAAAAATTGTTTATTATACTATTCGTCTCTTATGCACGAAACGCATACAGCTTGTGTGCATTTCACCTAGAGGTATCGCGATCTATGGAATATCCCCCGGTCGTCTGTCATAAAAGTGAGACATTGAGAACTGTAACTAAATAGTTCAGAACCGGACTAGACAAGATTTTACGATATTCATTTCTTGTTTTGTTTTTCCTTTTTCGTTCGATCTTATCTATGATAGCCCGAAATGTAAACTACGCTCATAAGAAATCTACGCAAGTACGTATTTTGATAATTTTTAGAAAGTCAGAGCTCGATCAATCTTTCCATTGTCGAAAGATTGTAATGCACTTGCAGTTGCAATACCATTAATGTACGAATCAATACGCTACAGCGGCAAATTTTCGAACGTAATTATTATTACTGACTGGATTGGCCTATCGGTGAGTTAGTACTTGACATTTCGTTGACCCTAATCTAATCGGTACTCATACTCACTGTTTACTTACTGAGCAACCCGCTTGTCGCTGCTCCATATCCGTAGCCACTGTACGGTGCACTCGAGTACTGAGAATACGCTGCGCTGTACGCATAGTCACCACCACCTAAACAAAATGTTGATCGCACATACGTTAGAATACGAATTATAATTACATTCGTGATTATCGACGCAAAAATATTGGAATTCACTCACATGTCGCTTATCATAGAAACGTTTCACGGGAAAAATATAAAATAGCGATCGTACTCGTATTCTTATTTTCAAAAATGATATTCGTACGGTAATATTGGAATTTTATTTCCCATCTCATCGAAACTTTTATCGTTTCGTACTCTCGAAACGTACATCTATGGTTGAACCAATCTAGTATGTAATATAATCTCTCAATTTCTTTTTCCATTTGACTCCAGAAATATCGGCAATGCAAGGATCGTGCTACGACAATAGCTTGCCTTTATCTTTACTATCAGCTATCGCGGACGAGATACAGAGTTCCCATTCCTCGTCCGCGCGACTATTACCGAAGCTGGTATAAGTCAGAGGTCTCCGGAAGCACCCTGACTTACTACCCCCCCCCCCCTACGTCGGCTGCAGTTCCACGGAACCTCGAAGGGGGTCGTGAGCTTTTTTTTTTAATCCTCGGTAAAGGGATCGAACGAGCTCTTGATTTGTACTCACCGGTGGCGTAGTGTCCGAAACTGGGAAGCATCGTGGAGTACGGCGGTATCGCAGATGCTACCTGGGGTTGAGAAACTGGCGGCTGCAAGACCGTCAGTCCGGGATCCCCTCCGGGGGTGTTGGGGGCCGCGGGGGTGGCGTTTGTCTCGTTCTGCAACGAAATCGGGGGACTTTGCTCGCCCCCACCGGCCCCCACCCCTACATACGACACTGCGACGGTACTGCTCTCTGCTATTGCCATGCACAACACAACACGACATTCGAGTCAAGCACTAGCTAAACGATCAGCGCCTTAACGTCTAAAGCTTAATTAAATCATCTCGAGGATTATGGGAATTGGGGGTGGTAACTCGGTGGAATACGATGACGGGAAGGTGTAGTATATGGCTATTTTACAAAACAAGACATCGTATTATAATTGATGCACCAAATTTACCGATTACACTCCGTTTCGTACACATTATCTTTTGGATTCATCGTTTCACGATGATCCGTATTTGGTTAATTTTGCTAACGAAAAAATGTATTCAAACGTTTGTACGTTGACGAAGCTGTATAATAGCATAATTACGTAAATCTCTTATTCGATATTTGCTGGATGCAGACTTCGGGTAATTGTTTATAGGTGGAGGAGTCGGGTTGCGAGGTATTACGCTCCAATGATAAAAATAATAAAACTGCAGAGTGGGTAGTGTACGCGTGAAACGTGGACGTGTTAGTCGAATACGAGTAGTCGGGTATTTAAAACGTACGGTTGGCGTACAGGTGTACGTGACTGGGGAGGGCGGGGGCGACCGTAAGAAAACTAAAGAGGTGGCGAAACTCACCGGTGGTGTGGTAAGGAGACATGTTAGCCCCGTCCAAAGTTTGGCTCAATTTTAGTTCTTGCATCGTCAGTGGCGCGAGCGGCGTCAAAGTACCACCTGCTATTAAGACCCCCATTTTTCCGTTATTGCGAGTTTCGTGTCGTTGGCTGGCGATCAAGGCGGAACGTTCGAGAATATACGATTCATAGGAATCTCTCCTCGCGACAACGTGTTCCTTTGGTTTTACGACGTCGCAATTAACATTTCGAGCGCGAACTTAACGGGGGGTATGGTAATATCGTTCCTCGGCGTTCACTCGACCGAAATGTTTTTAAACGGAAGGCGGAGGGTTGAGCGTCTTTCGCGAGATCAATGGAGAATATCTTTATCGTGAACGTTGCTTCGACATCGTACATATTAACGGCGAGACCAGTAAGCCGTGCAATCGACTTGGCCCGCTTGTAGTCGTCCTTCAGAAATTCTTCGATCCTCGAGCGAAGATCCTCGATTGAATTTCATGAGATGAAGCAGCCGTTACACGCCTCGCTTCGCCCATTCCGAAAAGTACCGAACGAGAGAATTCGCGGCGCAGCGTGACCGAGTTGTTCGCAACACGTGCCGCCGGAGAAAGTTCCTCGCGTTGGTATATATGTATGTATACAAAGCTATCGGGGTGGTTACTTTTCAATACCCTTTCCCGCTTACACGTTCCGCCGTTGATCGGCCGTCTTTAAACGGCACAGGGAAGACAGTAAAAGAGAAAAAGAGATGGAGAGGCAGAGAGAGAGAGAGAGAGAGGGAGAGAGAGAGACAGAATATGAGATTGAGAATAAGTAACAAAAATCAATTGTCAAGAAAATGTATAACTCGAGACAACGCACGTAATCAGTTAAGTATAAAATAGAAGAATGAAGAGGCACGAGATTTCCCTGTTACACCAGCCTACGTTGGAATAGCGGGGTAAGAGGTGTCCGAGAGAATGAAAAGAAAGAGAAAAACGAAGGACGTGGGGGAGTAAGGCAGGAGGCCGAAGTAAGAGGCGTACCCCTGAGCCGAGAGAAGACCGTTCAAACCACCGAGTGGAGTAATCCGCCACCTCCTATGGCATCGCTGTCGCTGCTCAGCACAGCTCATGCATTATTAAAGCCATGTATTTAGCCGATATGGGTATGCAAAGCAAGACGTAAGCCGCAATAATAAGCGTACTGGGAAGAGGGTACGGTCAGGGTTGGGTTATGGAGGGGTTGGAGGAAATGGAGAGAAGGAGACGGAGAGAGCGGAGAGAGAGAGAGAGAGAGAGAGAGAGAGAGAGAGAGTTGGGTAACGATAAAGGAAGGGATACGATGGTGGTTTGGGTTTGGGTAGGTCGAACGGGAAGGAGCTTCTTGGTACACGGTATTATATACAAGAGGTTGTGGTGCACACACTGTCCGGGATTTTGTGCGAAGGAGGGGTGACATGGTGAAGAGGGTGCAGGAGGGTGAAAGTGTGCGCGCGTGTGTACGTGTTCGTGTGAAATAGAGAGACAGAGAGAGAGAGAGAGAGAAAGGGAGGGAGGAAGAGAATGAGAGAGATAAAGAAAGAGAGAGAGAGAGAGAGAGAGAGAGAGAGAGAGTGAGAGAACGAGTCGCTCACCTATGGTACCCCCTATGGGCGGGGTGTAGAGATGGGGCGTTTGCGCCTGCGTCATGGTGCTGATGGTGCCCAGGGAGTCGTAGAGCTCGGCGGAGGTGGCAATAGCGTTCCCGGGGAATCCTCCATGTTCGTAGTAACCTCCGCCACCGCCGCCGCCTCCACCGCCACCTCCACCGCTGCCACCACCGCCGGTACCGCCACCGTTCGTACCGCCGGTTCCACCGCCGTTCGTACCGCCGGTCGCACCGCCGCCTCCGCCGCCTAGCTCGCTCAAGAGCTTGTGCTCGTCCTTGATGCTCCATTTACTCGACCACAGCTGCAACAGAACGGTGGGATATGCTCGAGGCAAAGTTCGAGAGAACGAAGACACACTTTGTACCGACGAACGATCAAGATTAACTTGGGGTCTTTGAAATGTTTGCCGCGTCGAGCCGCTGCTGGAAGAAACCTTTTTGCAATCGATTTTCCGATACTCTGTAACCTCGGAGTATTTCTAATTTTTAACGCCGAGATATCGTTTATTTTCTCTTGGTCGTCCGGACGGAACAAAGTTTTCACGGAGAAAGACACTTACGTTTGAATATAATTGGTCGCCGTTGTAATTGCTCCTCTGTCTCTTCAAGTCATCCTCGGGATGATCGTTCAGGTCGCGGTTATCTTCTGCAATCAAAGTAACGTCTTAAGTAAATCCCTCTCGTACGGTTAACACTGTTACTAGTACGATCATTTTCACCGCTTACTTCCGCGCTACCATTTACGACCATTCGTTATCGCGAATCAGTATAAAAATCACGCTGAGCCATTTACACAACCTCTCGACCGTTCTGGCCACTATAGTTTTCTTCTTTGATATATCGTGGATTATAAACAAAGTCCTATTTAAAACCAGGCATACCTACGATACAACGTCCGAGCGTGATAATCGACAATGAAGGCCACGAGACGAATACACGATAGGCATACGGCGCATCTCCCAACGCGATCGTACCTATCTGTGCCGTGCCACGTATAACGTACGCTATACACGGCTTTGCAGTACACCACCGCGTATTACCCACGAATCAAGACACAAATTAAACGTGGCCACGCGAAACTAAATTGAATCTGTCGGTGGGTTGAGCGCGGCTCGCGCGTAGACGGTGTATGGCATTGATAGATAGAGAAACAATTTCGATTCCATTATATGTCTTTATTATCTCCCGGGCATCCCAGTGGTTTAATATAGAAACAAGCACGTGGGACGAGCGTCGGTGTACCGGAGGGGGATGGACACTGCTACCCTTTTACTGCCTGGTATGGGGGAGGAGGGTGGGGTGGGGATGGGGGGGGGGGTTGGTTGGAGGTAGATGGGGAAGGATGAAACTGACCAACGATTTCAACCAGGAGAAGGGGAAAAACGGACACGAATCGGGGTGGGGGTAGATGGTCCAACGTTCGGGGTATCTCGAATAATTAAATGACCATCCGAGGGTAGATGGGTGGGGTACCTAGCATAGGGCTCGTTAAACCTCCCTGTCAAGTTGTGATTGTCCGGCCGCTCGACGGTCCCGACCATTCGACCGGCAGGGTTTGTTCCTGGACCGCTATAAAACCCCCGTTTCAAACACGGTACACCCCGGCACCATGGGCTTTGGCGGCTTCCATGGAGTTGCTTGAATTTTACGATTCGATCGGCCGAGTTAATCGCGCCCGCAGATATCTACATACACGGACACTCGACTTTCCTGAAACGCCGTTGGCAGGAATTTTGTTTGGAGTTCAGAGCGTATTCGCGAATTTATTCGACGTGGTTAATTTTATCGGATCGCGGGTGTCGATATTTTTCTTATCGGCCGGTTATCGCCGAAACATCGATCTCCGACCACGCGTTCGCCCCTTTTTCCTTTTTGCCTAGTTCCTTTTCCAAAACAATTTTTGCCCAAAACCCTCGACCGCGGATCGATCGCAATTAGATTTGTAGGTACGTATATAGCTATAAATTGATACCGCATCGCGCGTCCCGAGCGTCGCCCGCCGTATAATGTAAATTTCTTGTAGTTCCTGCAAAATTACAGTTACTGGTCCTTGACAGATTTGACAGTGGGTTGAGTTATGGCGGAAGGAAGGTCAGCGCTTCCCCTCGCCCCAAAAAGAGCAGTAAATCGAATAATTCGATTGATGCCCCGTGAGGGCAAAACCGTACGCGCGCGCGGGTACGCGTTATTCGAAAGCAATTGAGTCAATGTTAAGCAATACAATACACGGGTAATAATGGACTTTGGGGTGAATCTGGTCTCAGTGTTGTCCCCCCACCCCACGTCTACGAATATATGTAGGGTGGCACTACCACGCCGGGCTTTTGGATTCTGCATGGGGGCAAAAGCGCGCAGATGTAACGCGACAACAAACAGCCCCGATAGATTGCAATGCTTCCCTCGAGAGGTTGTTCGTAAATTCGTAATAAACCCCGGGGATTCTTGGACTCGCGCTTACACACATACGAACGCGTCTTACCTCGCATGACGCGAACACGAATAATCGTGTCGGCGTACGATCGGGGATTTCCAGATTTCACTCAACGACGACTCCATTAAGGGTTCTATATTTATGGGGTACGTAAAAATTGTTACGGTTCGCCTTTACGGGCAGAGACGTACGAACGCGTGACTATTTTAATTTTGTATTTTTCTCTCGCGGCTTCCGATTCCCTCGACGTTCTTTTCGCCGACGCCGCGACGTTTCTAACTAAAGTTTCTAATTAAATCTTTCTGTTCCATATGGATTAATTACGTTTTTTATAGGTTAGACGTATAAATATTCAATTATCCGCAGTACCACGTTATTGCTGGAATTTTTCTACGAGTTTAAAAAAAGAATCATTAAATTTGGTTGATTTTTACGCTGGAGAGCGATTTTTGTTCAAAAAGAGTACACCGTGCGCCGCGTCGACCGGCAATTTTCATTCTTTCGTTTCATCACGATACAACTACTCCGAGAGGATCGTTCGCTTTCCGCGCGAATACAAGAAATCGTCGGGGCGCTCGTTGAAATTCCAGCCAGTTAGGTGGTACGTACGCATAGACACGTCGATGATCTCCCAGGAGGACAGGGAGACTAATGTGTCGTTGGGCGGGAGATAGAAGCCGCTGTGGTCTGTGAAGTTTATAATCTAATACGCGTACCCCCGGCGCGGCCGCAAAACATTGAGTGCTCTCGCCGCGGATGCGACCACTTTTGCGACCGCATATCGCCGCTCTCATAATCCGATTATATCGAATTACTCGTGTACCATCGGCATCGCTTCGCTCGGTACGTACGAATCGATAGGTCTCTCGACGCGAAAGGCATCCGCGGGATTTTAATCGGTGATACGCGGCATCTCCTCTCGCAATAGCGTTTGTAAACGTTTCGCCGTTTTGCGTAGAAGAATCTCTGACGATAGACGCGTTAAAAAAAAAAAAAACGAACGTATACAATTTATAATATAAATAGCCGCGCGAGTGTCAATAATTACTCCGATTTGATCGCAAACGCAGGGGCGCGAATTTTTGTGCCAAATTTTGGCGACACAAAGGTTCCTCCACGGGTCAGTCACTGCGTTACGTTCATTCCCCGGAGTGCCCGTGCAAATTTAACGTTAAATAGTTACATCGGGCGCCATTACTAAAATATTCCAAAGCCAGCTGGCCGCGTTCGGGGGTAACGAAAACCGAGTAAATTCGTTTGTAAACCAACATAGCGTGGCGTTACATCGTCGCGAGGTTTAATTTGCATTAGTTGCGCCGAGCGAAAATTAACGAAGCGAGACAAAGACGAACGGCCGGCCGATTTGATTCGGACAAAAAAAAAAAAGGCAGCGCTACTCGTTCGTGGATTATTCGCACCTGGTGAAACGAGTGGCGAATCGTACCGAAATCGGCATTACACCGTGAACCGCTAAACCCAAAGTTTTCTCTCCTCGGTGGTAGAGGCAGTCGCGTCGGTCGCGTGTACGCGGCACGTGTCAAGAATATTTCGGGATACGTTATTCATGCAATGACAGCAGAATGAATCGCGGCACGTGCTGCCCGACATTTGACTGATAACCCTGCTACGCGTGTAGCTAATCTTGGTTGGGTCGCGGCGAGAAAGCGAACGAATTGACTCGATTGCCGGCGAATAACAATCCGGTGTGGAATCACTTTTTTTTTATTTTTTTATTCGTGCGGGTCGAAACTGTTTGCTCCCCGATATAATCGTTTCGGTAAAATAATCGACGATCGAGATGGAGGCGCGCTGGGCGTTCGAATAATGGCACTGTTCGGCTGTAAAGTGATATTTCCTCGACTACCTTTTCCGCTCTAACTGGGAGAGATAATGATCCGACATCCCGTTTCTTCGAGGGGTAAATAAGGCGACCAAAATTCCGAGTTCCGGGTAACGAGGACAATGGAAGCTTACAAATTGAGTCGGACGATTCTCGTAACGTCACCGTGGTATTATAGTACTCGCTTTTCGCAAAATTGTTCAACTTCGCCATTGTTCTTGATTCTCTCGCGCGAACCAGCGAAACTTATACCGATTTACTCGGCTGTAACCGTCGATCTAAGTGATATCTTATTTCTTGCCGCGCCTTACGCAACGTTGCTAACTATCGTGAGTGAAATGTAGCTGCGATGTCTTGCGATCTGATCTCCCATTTATATAAGTGCCTCTACCCTTTTTCGCGTCTTGCCAAACATTCATTATTTTCGAGCGCTGGTTCGCGATTGCTTTGCATGCCGAGTTTCGGGCGAAATATCTGCTCGGTATTCTATGGGATAAAGCGACAATGCAATTGGAATTCCCGCGACACGATGTTTCGTTTTATATTTTATAAACTTCGAATGTCGCGAGTAAGGGCGCGCTTCGAATCTAAAGTTATATCCGGTTTTGCGAAACGTTACGTTCGATATACATATGTTACGCCGCCCATGATTAGAAAAGTGGTCTGCCATATTTTTTTCTATTCTCTTTTTGGCTTAAATCTAGATCGCGCACATCCCTGGATATTCTGATCTTCAAACTTTTTTTTACTTCCTCAAGTGTATTTCGGATCACTGATCACGAAATCATTATAGAATTTATATTTTACTGAAAATTATTTCACAAGGCATCACATGTGTTTGCTCGCTTTAGAAACAGTTTGGGGATCCGGAGATGTGCATGATATAGATTTGCTCCCCCTTTTTAAATCACATTATTTTTCCAACAACCGATAAACCCATTTATTTACTTCTACACCAATCCCAGGATCACGGGCACGCATATCGCGTCAATATTAATTCCTGACCGCGAGCGTAAATCGCGAGGTGGTATTATTATTGTCGGAGGTCGGCGAAGATCGTCGACGCGATGAAGTTTTAGCTAACTCACCCTCGTCGGTGCGTTTCCTCTTGATGCTATTGCCATTGGGATCCTGGTGGTGTGCCGGAATTCCCAGGATACCGCTGATGCTGTAAGCGTTGGGTGCGGTTGCAGCGGGATGGCCTGCCGCCGTCGCAGGTGCATGGGCTATCACCGACACGGAACCACCTGATCCGGGCTGACCTTGCTGCTGACCTTGCTGCTGTTGCGCCTGCTGTTGCTGATGCGCGTGCTTCGCCTTCTCCGCCGCTTTGTTCCTCACGATTCTGCGGACAATACACGGCGGTTTGTTGAGTTACGGGGGGGCCATTAAAATATGGCTGCGGCGAACCTTGCCGTCTAGGGTTCAAAGACACTCATGACTTAAAACAAGAACGAACGGGGGATTCAGCTGCGTGCACCTACTTCGGCTAAAATCAAAATAATTCTCATCGATTAATATATGTACCTGGGTGGAGCGGTTTCAGCCGCGTTTAAATTGCGCCGCTTCGAAAACCAAAGACCAATCGTCTCGAATATCATTCCGAACCGATTCGAAATACGCGCTCCGTACGGGCGGGGGGGGGGGGGGTCACTTGACTTTTCCAACGATAACTGGAAATCGCGAGATACCGATCCAACGAGTCGGGGAGAGTTATACCGTACGATGATTAATTACGATTACGCGGGTCACGTCGCGCACAATCATTCTCCGCGGCCGATGTACCTACCGCGTTCCGTGCCGTCCAGCCACGCGCTTAAACATGCATCGGCACTCATACAGAGATATCTACGGGGAGAGAGAGAGAGAGAGAGCCACCGATACGAGCGTGGCGTTCGCCGTGCACAGAAACGAACGTCGTTCGCCATTGTTCCGGACAGGGCTGTCGGAGCGCCTCCACCTTCGATACAGAATAGCTCTACGTGACTCTGCGGAACGGCCGCGTATCATAATCGCATCAAGGAGTCCGCAGACGTGGGCACCTATAACGAAGCCTCGCGTGTCTCCCCCCCCCCCCCCCCCCCCCTACGAACTAGCTGCTCTCGAGTATGCACCGACCGCTTATTATCCGTGATATATTGTGCGTGCGGTTTCAATGGTTAGCCGGCCCCGACGTCGGTATCAATTATCCTGCCGAGTATTCGCCGGCGTCGCGTCGTTGTTAATCTCGCCGCGTTGCTAGTCGCTCCCCGCGTAGGTACGTTACTACCCCCGCTTCGCGGAAGGAGGTGAGCAAGGCACCGAATTGCGCCGAGAGGCGCCTATCAACGGCGTCTACGCCTTTTTCGGCTTGATCGAGCACGAGGAAATGTTTCTCGTATGTGCGTACAGTGAGTCCTCGATTTGCACGATTAATTACAACGTTTCATCGTTGCCGCGTAAGTTGAAGTAACGTGTAACTCGAATGATCCGACCGTGCTTTAAAAAACTCATTTCATAGTTCGGAATTGGTCCTCTGATTCGCTTCTGAGAATCGACGTATCTATGAGTAACGATTCGTTTCAGGTGCAATTGTTCGTTTGGAATCTTCAGCCACGATTATCGGAGGGAAGAAACGCGTTTGAATTTTCAAGTTGAGAATCTTATTTTAGGAAGGGAGCTGGGGATTCCCGTGTGTCCGGAAAATGGCTCTCCGGTGCGACGCTTTAGTTTTAATGTCGATAAACCACGACGGTAATGATTCCGATTAAAAGCGAGCTATTTCATCGTGCCTTGCAGACAATGGTTTCGCATGGTTTCGCATCGCACGTATCGCTGGGCATTACCCAATCCTTCACGGTGCATAGGATTTTCGTATCGGCGGTTCTCTCTCCCTTTCCTTTTATAAGATTCGCGGAACTTCGCGGAACTTCGCGCTCGTCATTAATCTCTCTCGATCGGGTAAAATAGCGTGTCCGTGTTGCGCGTATCGCAAACGTGTTTCCCCAAACACACGGTGGGGCAGTGGCTCTCCTCATCGGGGATGGGCCAGCGCGTAATGGATCGACATTAAGTCCTTCGTTTCTGTCGTGGATGTGTTTGTGGGCTACGTAATCGTGGGGGTGCGAGCTACGGCGATCAATCAGATGACACCTGTTGCCCGATCTCCCTGGTTCGTTCGCCACCTTCGCCAATTCGCAACAATTAGCAACGATCCTTATCAGGGTTAGACTCTGGGGGTGGCCTGGCTACCATCGATCGTAAACCGACGAGTTTACGGTGCATCGGTCTCCGTAGAGGGAAATTCTCGGCGTGAAATAATTGTGCGTTCCACGTATCGTCATTCTCTATTTTTTAACGGTGGGTACCTGTTCGCTGTCATTTTTGGTACATTGCATCTTGTTAGAACCGCGGGTCAAATTTAATATATAATGAAGTGCAACGATTGTCACGCAATTCTATTTATAGAGGGCACACGCAGCACGTGACACAAGTTTCGTGTTCCTCTTGCTGGTCAAGTGTATACTGAGAGACTTTTGTAACGTATCAAGAATATAGATACTTCTGTTAAATTTATTAGTGTATCGTTATTAATCATAAAAATTTCTGGTTTCAACTCATCGGAAAGGACAATTAAAGTTGCAACGGGCCCTTTATTTACCGTTTTAAATACGTTCCCCTCCCGAGGAACTAAAGTTCGATTAATCCGTTAATTTTCCCGCTGCTAATTAAGTTCGCGGCAAAATTGACGCGATAGAGAATAAATCGTTTCCGTGATTTTAATTACTCGGACAGCGGGGCAGTCTTTGATTTTCTTTCGGTGAAAACGCGAGGCGCTCCGGGAATGATGAAAATCAGACGCGTGGCTTCCGCGAAATGCAGCAAAACGTAACGACTTCGCTCGTGGCATAATGAGCGTAATCGACGATCTAATAAGCGCAACGACGCCAGAAGAGAGCGTTCGTACAACAGGTGCAGATTTTATCGGCGTACAGATGGTGCGAACCGTTGCCACGCAATGTTTCGAGAGTCGAACAAACGGGAGAGCTTTTCGACGAAACTCGTTGCACGAGCCATACCGATTCTCTAATTAGCGTCGTACTCGATACGTACCGTTCGCTATCGATGAATTTCTAAGTATCAACGAACGTTATAATTCCGCGCAACTCGTTGCATCAATTAGGTAACGTTGCAACGACGAAACGTATTTTCGAAGGCGTTTCGAATCCGTTTCATTTTTGCTAGTGCGACCTTTTTATTCGACGCGTTGATAAACGTCGAGCGGATCCTCGATTCGAGACACCTATAAGCCTAAGAAACGCACTGATTTTCAAAAGAGGGAAAAGAATATCGATTTGTATAAAAATAGGGACAACCGTTGAAGGGCACTGGAAGAATCTTTTATGGGCAGAGACCGACGGGAAAATCGTGAAGCGAGCGGATGGGAATAAAATCCGTACGGTGAAACCCCAACATTTTCTGCTGGTTATACGTTTCTTTCTCTCGCTCGATTCTCTACGCTCTTGCTCTTCTATTTTTTTTTTTTACTTTCCTTGCACTTTTTCTAATCATTGATCGTCCACATTCTTTCTCTGTGGTGTTCGCAATAAAGTTATCCCTATATCTAACTTCTGGATTCCGTAATACCTATTAATTTCGGCACTGTGCAATGCTTCCGCGTTCTGTCTAAAATTAACGGGACTTTTGTATAAATTTCACTCTCATGTTTGTAAGTTCAGAATACACGATCGTACGTTCAAAATTTCCGATCGTCACCCAGGTCTAGAACAAGACGTAATTTTATTAAAAATTTTGAAACATATTCTACGATAATCGCAAATGGAACGTACTATTATTTCAACAAGTATCGCATTGCTACTTCAGGGACACCGAGTATACGTATATCTCGCTTACCCGCATTTTCTCGTCGAATTTCGAATATCGTGCCTACACTTTAGCGGGGATTTGCGACTTTGCCGTCAACTAAGAAGAGGGGTGAAACTGTCGCCGGTTGGAAAGTAGCGCGGTGGTTTTCGTATCGCGGAGGGATGTGGGTAAAGAGAGTCTTGCCAATCCTTTGCGGGAGCGAACGAGGAGGGATTTTCATGCTCGCGACACGGGCATCAACCTCTCCTAACTCCCGCTTTCTTCGGTGGGTCTCCTCGTCGCTCTCATGGTTACGAGGCGACGCGATGCCACGGAGAGACCGAAGGTGGCGCCCGGAGGAAGGCCACGTAGAATTATTAGGGTAGAGAGTGTCGAGGGTGCCACGTGGGAAAAAGCTATGCCTCCCCCGGCGCCATCAGATCGTTCCCCAACGGCCACTACCGAACTAAACTGCTCGCCTATCTACTCCGAAGTACCGCCGGTCCCCCCGAAGTCAACCTTCCTTGGCCTTCGTTTTAGGCGGGCTGATATCGTTTCGATACCCAGAAAACGAAATCGCGGTAGGACGAACGAACGGACGATCTATTCTCGAATCGTTCTCAATACGATTCCGAAAGACCCTGGTGATGTCCTTCGACGTTTTGTCGAGCCGCTTAAAATAATTACCGCTGTAGGAGATGATGCCTAGGATGATCGTCACGGTAAACGAATGGCATAGAGTTAATGAACGATTGAGATATTTATTAAATTGACACTTTTAATAATACTGAACGAAAAATTATAAAAGGCCAGCGCGGAGGAACTGTTCCTCGCGAAATCCCGTGGCAAACGCGCGGTTCATTGGTCAGGCTTCCCCGCATGGCCGATCGCAACACGACACAGCCACAAGCGAGCAATTCAAATCCAAAAATTTGACACTATCCTACACCGCGGAATTAATTTAATCGACCGATCGCTACCAGTCACAAACTTGCTAATCACAAGTTCGCGTTCACCTATTTCCGATGACTTTGCGCTCGGAGCGCCTCGGTACTCCCGACGGAACAACTTTATTGGACCGCGCGAGCTGTCCGATTTCTGAGAAACAGACAGTAACCCCGACACGCGAGACGTACGCCGCGATGTAACTTTGGAGGTCGATACGCGTACCGGTAGACTCCGCGCTCCTCTTCTCCCGCCACTTCGGGAACAACGTAAAATCGTCGCTGCGAGGAGTAAAGGGAGCGGAGTACGCTGCGAGGAGTAAGAGCGGAGGTACGGAATAGTTGGATACGACGGCGGAGGATGGGTTCCGTCCGTGCCACGGCTCTGGAACCACAAACTTTAATGTTGGCATTACTTTTATGCGCGACTTTATGCCAAGTATCCCATCAAATATATGACCCCGCGTTCCTGCACGCTTCCCGGGGGCGAGCACCTCTGTAGTTCCCTCCCACCCCTCCCCCTCCCGCTTATGCTTCAGCCCCCCCCCCCCCACCCCCACCTCACCCCCCTTCCTACGAGCGGCTAAATTATTGCGAATAAAACTTTATACTCAAATTACCTCTACGCCAACTTTATCGCATTTCGCTGGTGGAGCCGCCCCTTCTCCCGGCCCCCCTCCCCCCCCCGCCACCATCTACCACCCTCCGACAGTTTCTCCGCCGAGGGTTGGTGACTGGGCGGACTTAAATTTTCTCCCGCGGATCGAGGTTAATTTCTTCGGCTTAAATACCCAGCCTATCCCGCCCGGCCATGGGGTACGAACTTTTTAACTTCTTTCCACGGAAATGGTTTTCGATCGGCAAGTCGAATCGTGATCGGTGGATCGTTGATTTATTCGCCGCTCGAGTTAACGCTCTGCCCCCAAAAGCGGTTTTGGAATTTGTCGTGCGTCGGCTGCTCGCGTTGATTATTGTAGAGGTTTATTTCAACGGAGACGAGAGTCGACATTCCAATCGATTGATTCGATGATGTACTCATTTAAATTTGTATCCTTAACAAAAAAAATGATCGCGTTGTAACTGTTATTGGACACGCGATTCTTCAACGATGGAATGGGACCACTTGCCACGATCCCCAACGGCTTCATTCGCGGCGCTAATGCGGACTTTAAAGTTATTACGGTCCATTATATTCTGGAGAGGATTGCGGGGGATTTCAGGTGGCTTTCGAGGATTTAGCAGTCCCGGGGCAGATGCTCCGACCATGCCCGGCGAATGGCTTCAGAACGGAACTTCTCTTTCCTTAACCCAAAGTCAGGGGAGGGACGAAGACAGAAGTAATACTACGGAAAGAGGGAGAAGAAAGAGGGTCAGAGAACGAGAGAGAGAGAGAGAGAGGAAGGGAGGCTGAGGGAGAGGGAGAGACAGTCGCAGAACTATTCCGACGAGCTGTAGACACAATACGGGACTCGCTCCACGGCCATTGTACGCCCTTCAGAGTCACACAATGGCTGGAAAAGGTGTATCCTGATATTCCACCACCTCTCGAGAGGCTGTAATATACCCCGAGCGTGCTGTACTCGGCGCTTCTCGGTATACTACGGTGTGATTCTTGAACAAAAGCTACTCTCCAGAAGGCGAGGTTTACCGTTTCTATTCCCGGTGTTATCTTTCGGGCAGAGAAATTAATTATTCGCGCGAGTCCTTCGAAAGAGGGCTAGATAATTCCAAATATTCGAAATCATCGATATTTCTGCTTACAAATACCCGCGCTGCAAGGTTACATCGAGGATTCGAGGGACACGGTAAATCTTGAGATAGATTTCTTCCTTCCTTTCGCCGAAAGAATAATTTGCCGTTAGATAGGGTGATCTTTAATTTTTCGACAACTGGACCAGTGCCACGCGAGAGAGACGGGAGACGTCGTCTTTCCTCCACCTCCTCCTCATCCTCCTCCGTAGAGGATCCATGAAATCGACGTACACCGCGGGACGTGTCAGGGCCCAGGTAGAGGTTAGATTAAAGCGGAGCACAGTGGCGCGACACGGACACACCGTTCCGTGCCACCCCAGTACCGCATCCTAGTCATTTTGATGAAGTGTCCCCCTCTCGCACCAGGGACGAGTATATTATTATATCCGGGGAACGTAGTTCGCATTGTCAAACAGCAGCTGTCTCCTCCGTACACACAACTATATTAACCGTGACACCCCTACGACCACGATAATACGTGGAATCCGTGTGAGGGTTCACGTGTACGGCCGTAGGTACGAGGAGCGTGTTGTGTGTTTATTTTGCGATTCCTGGCGTCCGAGCGACAAAAGGTGGAGCTTCCAACAATGATGCAGGCCGAGTCAACAGTCACGACGATCCTCTAAGCACAATGTAATACGCGATTTATAATGTTATCCTCTCTACCAACACCTCGACCCCCTCCCCACCGAGCGGCTAAGGGAAGTCAAGAGGAGATGCCGTTTCTGTCTACGAGCTATTATGCGTTTCGCGCTCCAAGGATTTATGTGCGTCTACCTTGCCGAACCGATCCCCTTCGGTATTGGCCCGAGCGCGATCGAAGGTGTCGATCTTTCACGGTATCGTCGATTTTCGATCGGTTATAGGTATTCCTATCGCGATGATAATTTCTATCGTCCCACGCCTGATTTTGCGCTTCGTTAGTCTACCACTTTTTCCACGGATATACATATGTATACATCTCGAATCTATTCTGCACTGATGGGAGTCAGATTTTGTAAAAAGTGTACCGGGGGGAAATATGGAAATGTGATGTTTGCACATTGTCGTATGGAATATAAGATTATACTCTCTTCACGGATGGTAAAGTCTCGGCTGTACGCGCTGTATCCGGGGGCTGACGTCGCCATTTTGCGCTACGGTCGATTACTAGGCACATTACGCTAGCCCGTGCGTTGTACAATAATATTCGATTAAGGCTCGTACGCGATTACTACGTCGAAGATAGTCGGTTAATCCTCGTGTATTCGACGGCTCGTTAAACGTCGATCATGGGAATCATCAAACTATTAAACGCCCGTTTCCCCCGAGTCATCGGCGGCCGGTAGACGCTAGATCCTATCTTTTCTCGTTAGCGTTACTGCCTATTGCAATAATAATCGAAATCGGTAGATTCGTAAAAATTCGACTTCTGATTTCATTTCGATCTCGCTCGTTCGAATACGTTGCGCGCGAACGACGTGAAAGAAAATCCTTTTGGCCAATAACGTTTCCGCGACGAGGGACGCAAATTCGGGGCGAAATCTTTGTCAACGATTTCGACGCATACCGCCCCGTCAACAGCGAACCGACGATGTCGTCGCCGTCCGGTGGGACAATTTTGACGGTGCAGTGCTCGAGTAACTTTGGTATTCCAGCTCTCGGCCAAGAACAAAAGGGGGACGAAGCATTATGGGCTGGCAGAGTAGGCGGCCATCCGGTTTCATTGCGGTTCCGTCTGTCCTCTGACGTTTCCACGGCAACCTGGATTGCGTATCGTCGGGCGTCGCGGTCGTCCTCATCGTTGTCTTTCCCGACATTGCGGTTGTCGTCGTCCTGGTCGTCCTCGACGACATCGACGTTCAACCCCCAAACTCTCTTCCTGTCTCTCCTCTCTCCCCTCTCCCCGCCCTCCTCACTCTCTCTCCCCCGCTATCTGTCTATAGCGTAGCCCGTCATTCGAGAGGGTGGATACGGAGGACCCGTAATTGTAACTTCATTTGAGGCTAATTTCGGCCGGAGGGTATGATGAAACGCGGTAATAATTGCGTTATCCAGACAAAGGACGGTTATGGATACGCGCCGCGCCGTCGCTATTGCCGGCGCTTCCAACGTTGAGCGTCATCCCCGCATCCTCCGTCCAACCCCGAGGGTGCTGGCGGATAAGGTAGGAGGGGTCTATTCGCTCTCGCTCGTTCGTTCTGCAAATATGGCTGCTTTAACGAAACTCAGGAATATGGTAGCACCATATTGTCTTATTCCAACCGCGCGCTCGTCGTTCAACCGACCGAGCACGGGAGCTTTATTTATTCTCTCCGGTCGAACTGGACTGCGCTCCTCGAGGATTTTTTAATCGCGCTAATACGCTCGGGGTTGCCGAGTATTCGATCGACGTAATCCAATTTGCAGAAAAATTTGTCCAAACCGACGCGACCCAACGGTAAGAAGCGACGGACCAATAATCGTTCGTCAACGATATCGCGTTGAACCAATGTCGAGCCGTCCCGCTCGCAAACGAAAAGATAACGATGTAAAGAGCGGCTCCCCGTGCGGATGAACTCGTCATACGACGAATTCTCATTCGTCGGACCACCGGAGGAGGGTCGTCCCTCCCCGCGGAGTCGATGGAATGGTAAATAAGGTACCCCGGTAGGCAGGCGTTATTTATGGGGATGTAATTTAATAACCTAAAGATGAACAGGGAGATAGCAGTGACGCCGTGCGGAAAGCCGAAAGTGGCATGAAAGTAGCAGCCATCCCATTGGCCACCCTCCTCGTTCCTCTACCGAGCGCTCGCGCGTCGTTGTCGTTGTCGTTGCCGTTGTCGTCGCGGAGAAGAGCCGGCCATATGGCCCCGACCTGCTCCCGGCAACTCGGAGGTTCCGGGGGTGCGAAATGATATGGAAGTAATGGAGAGCAAAGCAGACCCCGTTGCGCCTCTACGGGAGATTGACCCGCGCGATAGCGGGAAAAGGAGAAAGAGAGATCGGCGCGTTACTGTTCATCGGAGAGAGCGATGACAGATTGATACAATTCCATCGAGAGATTCGACGCGACAGATTTCCTACCAACTGTTGTTGCTACGCTGGTCATTACGTCGAATTAAACTTACGGAGAGAAGATGATAGATCGCGCTTGCCGTTCGAGTGGAAACAGATCGTGCCGGACGGTGATTTTTGCGGGGAGATCGAAGGAGTTTGCGATACCCCGGGTTCGTGCCGAGAGCCGAGGAGTAATCGTGATTAGCATTCGACTGAAATTTATCATCGTTATTTCTCAAGAAGCGTCCTCACTGTGCGCCGCTGTATGCCATTCGGCAAGGCCAGTTGGTAAAACCGAAACTGACGTGGACGCGAATGTTCGTACGTGTCATTTGTCAATCGTGCCAATTTGGCTCTGCCAAGTGGCATGCAGCGGCATAGCGAGAACGCGTCTTTACGTCTGACGTTGGCCAAAGCATCGCGACAGAGAAGTTCGTAAACTTTGCTTTCGAAGCGATGCGCCTCAACCGAATACAGTCTTTTGTTCGATAGAGAAGAATATGTCCCGCTATGTAGTTCGCCTTACGAATAGATTTAATCTCGACGGTGTTCGATTAAGCGAGCGTTAAAAATCTGCCGTCGGACGCACTACTAGCCCCGAAAGACGAATTCCGGGAGCGAGACAACGGGAAACCGAGGGAGCGGAGAATCTTCCTCCCTCGGCCCCTGATATCGACTTCATCGAAGCCGCAAGAAAGGGCAAATGCGAGGCACACGCGAGAGCGTGACGTCGAGGGCTGCGTCGAGGAAACGAGAAGAAGGAGGCTGTGAACCCGGCGTAAAGCCCTCGGGCAAACCTCGCTCCTTATCGATCTGCCCCTGAGACTTCTCTTCGGGCAAGGAGGAAGGACGAGGACGAGAGAATGCAATGAGATTCGCGGAGGGACAGGGACGGAGAGAGAGAGAGAGAGAGAGCGAAGGAAGGAGAGGGAGAGAGAGAGAGTGGAAGCAGAGAGTAGAGTAGAGTAGAGTAGAGTGGAGCGGTGAGGTCTCTCGGTGGGTTTGCGTACGTGTAAGATAGACCTCAACCGAGAAGACGGCTACTCGAGCGTGACTCCCGCAGCCGTAGCCGAGCCTATCAATATTTCCTCCCGAAATCCGCCGCGGTACCTTCGACCATTCCTCTCTTTCTTATTTTCCACTTCCACGACTTCATTGGCGTTCGCCGCTTTCTCCGCTCAGTTTCATCGACGCTCGGCGTGCTCGTTGAATGGGAAATTTCGATACGCAAAATGGACTCGTTTAGGATGGATATTCGAACTAGTTTTTGGAATTTTTCTATTCGTCAGGACCGCAAGTTTTCTTTTAATTTCGCCGTTTGTTTGGATAACTAAGACGAATCTCGTGGTTGCGCATAATATTATTCGGTTGGTAGATTTCGCGGGTGAGGGAGTAAGACGTTCGAGGCAGAGATACGAGAAGAGGAAATAAATGATTGCCTCGCATTCGTGGCAATTATTTTGGCATGCCCCGTGCCCGATAAAGAATACCGCGAGAAGGCGGGACGAGAAAAGGTCGCCTCGTCGGCATCTTAGGAGACAAGGAGGAAGCTCGGGACTGTTAGCGACCCAATCTTCCTCCCGTTTTTCGCCTGTTTTTCCGCTCTCCTCGATTCTGTCTCATACTCGGGATATATAACTGTTATTTTTCGCGAAAGCCACTCCATTATTTCGCTCTCCCCGTCCGCTTTTTTACCGTGTCCCTGCTCCCCCCCCCCTCCCCCCCTCCCCTCTCGCCACTTCCTTTCTCTACGTTTCTGTCTCTCGTTCGCAGGCGGTCCCATTCCGAAGTGCCCTGGCAAAGCAGGACAATACATTATATTAGCCGTATCATTATTTCTCCGTACGAAAGCTACCTCGAAGCTAGAAAAACCGAGACACGCTCATAATGGGAGAAATCCCGGCGAAACCCGTCGTCCGACCACCGATGTTCCCAGTTCCTGTTTTCGCCGGAAAAATCTCGCTTGATATCCACTCGTCGTTTTGTCTCCACCGTTCTCATCCCGGACAGCATTATAATCATAAAACCGTGTCAAAGGGGGTGGAATGTTTTTGATCGTTACGAAGCTCGGGTTTTTTTTTCCATCACGAATTAAGAAAGCTATTCTCAATTCATTTGCATTCGGAAGACCTCGGTAGAACTCTGTACCATAAATAGTTTCCGTTTAACGAAAACAGACGCGTATATCGTCGACGTTGCAATTTTAAATTACCCGAGTAGGCCTTCGTTATTGGCGCGATCAATCGGTGCGAACGAGAGATCATTCGGGCGAAAGGTACATATGTACGTACGTTATGTACGCTCGTCGTGTAGTGGTTTTTAACAAGCGAAGCATCGCGCGCGTTTCTAAACCATTGCTCCGGCGAGCGGAAATACATTTACCTACGCGTAGCAGACTGGGCGGAAGGTTGCGGGTTTTCGTGTACGTGAGCGGGTGAAGGTGGGTTGAATAAGGTACATGTAGATAGCGAGCGGAGGTAGGTAGGTAGGTAAGTATCCGCGGGGTAAGTTTTTCCAGGCGATCTGCTCTCCGGATTCAGATCAATACCCGCCATCTGGGCTTGGGGTCGGGGGGGAGGGGGGGGGTGGGGGATACGGACAAGGAGGAAAAGGAGAAGGTGAGCGAGTTTGAGAGAGAGGAAGAGAGAGAGAGAGAGAGGGGTATATCGAGAGAAGGTGGAGGAGCCACTCGAGCAACAAGCCACCGCCGCACCCTCGACTGCGATCCTAGACACATCGAAAACCTCGGCCAGAGAGCAAGAAAGCAATTCCTGTACCTACATACGCCCACGTTTCACGCTGCCGCGAGTATGGCGACGTTGTCGCCGGCCAGGGGCGAAAGAATGAGAATAGGTGTACGCGGGTAACCCGAACTCGTGCCGACCACTTCCGATCGATCGTTCGCTCGGAAACGTCACAAATCGGTTATCAGAAATAACGACCGTTGGATCGGATGTTATGGACACGTCGCTACCACGAATCTTACGAATATACTCGACATCTCGAAAATTCTGTATCAGGATGTCGAAGCGTTGTTCCACGTACGAACGATGATATCGCGAATGGAAAATCGTAGAAGAGATTATAATTGGATGCTGTTATACGATACGTATATGAGAGGAAACGATCGATGGAGCAAGATTTTAACCAAAGATTTAGATCGTCGCGGCCGACATTTTCGCGTTACGTGGCCGCTAACTAATTTGCGTGCGTTTCCATTAGCGCCGGTGGCCGACGGAAATCGCGTTAGTGAATTTCACTCGCGGGCAATTCGATCCGCATTACGCTCGATTACATTATCAGGCTTGCGGGCAAGTAGGGAGGCAAGATGGAAAGAGGGAGGGAACTGCGAAGTAGGTGCGTACAGGGAACGGGATAAAGCGGGAGATAAGGTCTTAAGTAGCGGCTGATTAAATCTCGGGACATATGTGAGTCGATCAATGCTATCCTGGTGGTCCCTTTCTCTCCTCTCTCTCTCTCTCTCTCTTTCTCGCGCACACGCTCCTCTCTTATCCCATACCAATTCATTCCCTCCCTCTCTCGCTCATTTTCTCGTGCGTTTCGACGGACGCACCATGCTGGCTTTTCTACCGCTTCGAGAAAGGGGGCTCCACTCGTTCAGTTTGTGCGGTGCTGATACGCTGTAATGTTGTCCCTTGGGATCTCACTCCCTATTTCGTAGGGCATCCCTCGTACTCTTGTTCTAGCAATGCCAACCCCCCCACTCTCCCCGCGGCCCCACCCCTCCGCGATTCACTGGGCGACGTAAAAACACTTGAATTAATCGGCCCATTCCCGAAGGAACCTGCGAAAGGTCAATAGGATCGGGGTGACGGACCGGGTTGCACACTTATCTCGATGCACAATTTGGGGGGCACGGAGCAGCTCGCGCGTCGAGTCCGGGGGCCGGCGCGAGATAACTAATCGGTCCCATCGGCGATTGGGTCGAAGCATACGTTGTCGATGCTTTTAATTTCACGAATCGCTCTGGTCGATAGATTTTCTGTTTCGACGATTCGAACGAGTGACTCGTTACGGGGAGTGCCGAGAAGACGTTGTAGGTAAATCGAAAAAAGCACCGTTTGGATTTGTAATATTGAGAATTTCGAGTTAATCCCGATAGAGTAAAAAAAAGTTTGGAGATCCGAAGATCCAGAGATCCGCATGATCTAGATTTAAGCCGAAAATTCGAGTATCGCGAGCGTAACCGACTCTACACCACATTGTTTTCAATAACACGACACGAACGCGATAGACGATCGAACGTTCGGGTTCGTTGGTTTTTAAATTCGAACGGGGTAATTGAAAATTGCGAGCTGACGAGGCGCGGTTTTGCGCGTCATTTCGACAGAATCTGCGGAAATGGTACTCACCGATTGATAGAGGAGACGGATGGCACGTTGTCTTGAGAACAAATCCCTTCGGCGAGCAATCTGTCCCTAATCTCCCAGGCAAACATCGTAGGATTGTCCCTCTTGTAATTCGCTATCGCATCGACGACCGGTGGCGTTGCTACCTTCGGCTTGGAGCCGCCTATAACGCCAGCCTTGAAACTGCCGGTTTCGTAATACCTGCGAGCAAAAAGAAATGGGAACTATTAGATCGTTGCCTCGATTCGATTGCGCTCATTGGAGAGCACTCGAAGCAATCTGGGATCTCGTAATTGGTTTGCCGCGAGGTTGATTCGATGACTTCATTCGTAATTGTGTCCCCCTACTCGTCAAAGTGTCTGGGTTTTGGGACCGCGTTCGTTGCCTCTTGGCTAACATCGCGAAACACGGTAATTAATTGCTGTACCTTAAACGTAACTGACGTAGTCAGATAATAATAATACAGCGAGTCCTCGACTTACGCGGATTCTTAGAAACGAATCAGAAAACCAATTCAGAACTCGAAAATTGGTTTTTTGATTTCCAGAGTATGTGAAAAGGTTGTATCTTGTGAGTTGTTGTGTGTACAGACATAAATCCTTGTTGTAAACAAAACAAATATATATACAAATATATATATATACATATATATATATATATATATATATATATATATATATATATATATATATATATATATATATATATATATATATATATATATATATATAGATACATGCGTATACACACATATATATTCGAGTTACACTGTTTTTCTACTTGCGCGGAAATGCTGAAAAAAAATTAATCGCGTAAGTCGAGGACTCGCCGTTTATTGAAATTATAGTACAAGATGTCCTCGTAACGTGCGTTGGAAAAATTTACACGTACGCGTTACGGTATATTTAAAAATGCTATGTCAAGGAATCCATGCCCGTAAAGACGCACTCCTCTTCCCTCGGTGCGGACCAACCAGTTAACAAGAGGGATAGAGAGAGAGAGTATCGTTTTTCCCGCGGCGGGCGGCCAACGTCGGAATAACGAATCGCCGTCCAGCGGCGCGTCAACGACCGGCTGTTTTAAAACAAACGGCTTCTGCCCCCCGCTGTCACTCCCCCTACCATTCGGTGCTCCCATATCACTCCACCTTTCTCTCATTCTCTCCCTCTCGCTCTTTACCCACTCTGTCTCCTTCCGTCTACCAGCCTCCCACCCAGTGGCTCGTATATGCGCGCGATGGGCAATCGCGATTGGCCCGCCGTGAACGCGCCCTTTGTGCCTAATTAGTTAAATAATATCTTCGCTCGTGCTTAAATTCAATTACGGCAGAAAGCCCGCAATAATGGTCCGCTTGTGGGCCGCCTTGATGGATGTGGGTCCGCCGCCACCGCCGCCGGCGTCGACTCATACCCGTTGGATTTCTCGCCAATTTTGTGTGTGCCCGGCGCGCGCCCGATTCGGTATCCGATTTTAAATTCTAACGAAGATCGGTAAACGAAAGTTGACGGTGACGTTGAAAATACGCCGTAGGTCTTGTGAAGATAATTCTAACTCGATACGTTACGTGTCGTTTAATCGTATATCGTCAATTAAAGTACGCGATGTTAATGAATACGTTTAAGACGTTCCGTCGTTAGCGTGAAACGATACTATCGCGGTTGAACGGTGAGAAATAAATATTAGTAACCATTCTCAGGATTCGGTATACGCGTAACAAAAAACATTGTAAAATGGGAGTCATCGTTGCGTGGCGTTTCGTTTATCGGCGATAACGCCTTAATTCTCATTTGTCGCTTATCGAGGGAAAAGCTTCGAGAAACTTTCGACATTTTTTTTTTTTTTCTTTACATTCGATCCCCCGAACATAGTTCGCCGATTTCGCAAAAATTAGATAACGATATACGCCGGCAGATTCGTAATTTGTTTCCGCCCGTTGGGGAGTCAAGTTAAAGTTTGTTGAACTACCGTATAGGTACGTATGTCGCTTGGCAATATTCTCCCCGTTTCCGAAGTCCTGAGACCAAAAAACGATTATCCCGTGAACCTGCAGCTAAAAGCATTACACGAACGAGCACCCTTAAACAGTCGGGGCTGCGCGCCACCCCGCCTCGAAATTATTACGATTATATCTGCCGTAAAACCCTATTCCCGGCCCACATGGCAATGCTCACCCGTTGATATTTGGCCCTTTTTGTTACGACGCCTCCCCCCCTTCCACACCTTCCACCGTGAAATGGCCATTACGTTGCGCGATTTTTAAAATTGACCTCGTCGTCGGGAACATTCACCCTCGCTGCATTAATTTGGTTTTAAATGGAGTCGAGGTTGAAATCGGGCTTGCAAGAAACTGTGAGAGCCAATCTGGGTAGCCCATTGTGTTGCCAATACCGCTCGTATATAGCGTACTTAAGACTGAACTTGTTTTACGGAAACCAAAAATATGAAGCGAATCGATGGCGATAATCGGGACGACGTTACGTTAGGGGCACCGGAAAGGAATCTATTAATTTTCATAGTAGCGTTTTGAGCTCAGTTTGTGCCCGAATGCGGTGCTGTAACCGTCTTCGCGAGTTTTTAAGAAAATCGTATAAAGGAGTTAGAAAAACATTGGAGATATAGTTGCAAAGTGTGAAGGAAGTTACATTTTATAATATTCTGTAACAAAAATGAAGAAAATATATAGTTTTATGTTGCATTGCAAAATAATAGATTTTTTTCGGGTACCCCGTAATACTATCTTCACGGTCTACTTTAATCTTTCTTTATACGAATCGGACGACCTTAATGTCGCGTATTGATTTCGAATACAAAATATATTTTCTATTTCTATCATCCGAGTGAAATTCACGCGCGCCCGATTATCGCGTAATCGCAACAACGAACGATCGAGCGTAAGCCATTCCCGACGTCCGAATTGATCATCGGCGAAAGTTTCGGTGAGTACTGCGATCTCCCGAGAAGTACTACAATTCAAACGTGGATAGAATTCGAGCGCAAGAAGTCCGTGCACAAAGGGGGGAACGATCCTCTCGCGTTTCCCCCGAGCTTAAAAAGCACTTTGTGTCTTCGCCGCGGTAGCCAGAAAAGGTTTTTCGGGTAAACGAGGTGACTCCGAAGGGTCGTACGAACTTTTCAGCGCTGCCTCTCGTTACTTTATGGGCGGTTCATCTAGTCAGAATCTCTGGTCTTCCCGGTTTCGCGTTTAGGCGTCTACGACGGCGTACCGCTGGAAATCGTCCCGATTCCCCGTAAAACCGACGTGAGCCGTCGCGACGTATCGCCGACGCGTGACTGCGTAAACCTTCGGGCGTTAACGGCGTCCCGTCGTCGCGACCTATGGCGGTTTTCGCCGTAGTTTCTGGCCGTAAAGTCACATCCGTTAGTGGAATAGACAACAACCGCCTATTCCGTACGGCGTGAATATACTCTTGTCGTTACGCCGCGTCGCGGCGCCGGCGGGTGAGCGTCGTTAGGTTGGAAAAACAATCGCGTCGAATTTTCATACGCACGTTAGCGAATAATTGAATCGATGACTGAGACAACGTTGGATGTGACTATTTTGACACAATTTTTCTTTGTAGAATAACGTTGGTTGTGATATGAATCGGAACGAGTAAAGTTCTTTTTAAAGAGCGCATGTCTCGACGTCTGGATGTGTAAGTAACGTTATGTGTGTAATTCCATTTTTTTTCTTCCTTTGTAGTCACGCGTACAACGTTGGATGTGAGATTTCTTAGACATCTATGTAGCTTTTATTGGTTTCCTATCAAATTGCCTCTCCTGGAAAAATTTGTAATTTCAAACATATCCAACGTTGTTCCAACCATCAATTCGATTATTTCATTTTTTCGTAGCTCGCGCGTACTCGCTCGTGATATCGAAATACAGACCGGGGATTTTATTCGATCTAGTAGAGATTTCTAAATTTTATTCCAGCATGACTTGTTACTACACACAGCGCCAAAAACTGTCGTAGTGTTGCGCGAACAAGAAAGATCCCAAGATTCTGTCGGACAAAAAGGTTCGGAGTTGCATCACTTCCACCGGCTTAATTTATTCATGCCGCTGTTTTTAAAGATGTCATTGGGCAATCGATAATTGCAACAGCCGGGCGTACCGCTGCACTTCTTTTCCCCGTCGAGTCTCTCTCATATTATCCGTGGGAGGTGTCGATTAGATCAGTTATAAATCCATTCGAAAATAAGTACTCGCCGACGCTAATACAGCCATTAATATACGTTTGTAACACGTTACCGCTAATTGTGCTCCGGCGATACGTCGTTAAGTATCGCGTTCGATTAAAATCAAAATGGATACGCATCGATAAATGCTATTGATTAAGCAACGAGCGCAACACGACGCGAACCCGTTTCGACGCGGAAGTAATTTCACTCGACGCTTCTTCGATGTCACTCGACAATGTCGAACGAGTCTACGCGCCGATACACGAGTCTCAATAAAATACACAAAACAGAAAAGAAACAATACTTGCAAATTGATATCCGAGAAACCGTGGCGTACAAATTATTACCCATAAATATGAAATGAAATCTCGATCGATATCAGCCACGTCGAGTCGTTCGCAATTCAATTCGGAATTCTAGAAAGAGCAGCGAGAAGATAGAGGAAACGTTGGTACGAGAGGTAATAAAGTAGTAAATAATCCACTGGGCCTATTATGCGGGATACGCGACAGAAGAGCGGGAGCGTATGACAATGATATTTCAGCGGCGGGGGAATGACATTCGGGCCATCAAAACGGCACGAGGCCACCCGTTATGTAACGCGGGGGGTGGGCGAAGGGGTGGAAAAAACATGGAAACCGCATATCGTCGCACTCGCTGGCACCCCCTACCGGGAGGAGGATGAGGGGTGGTTGGTTCCTTCCTTCCGGCGTCGCCGTTTCGTCCCCCGGGTTCGTTTGCCGCGCGGTTCTAACAGCGTCTTTAATTAAATCACTCCGACCCAGGAATAGTCTCCTTTTTTGCCATACTCTATTCTCTCTCCTCGCCCGCTTCTCCCTCTCGCCCTTTCTTTTTGCTTCCTTCTCGCGGAGTGATTCGTGGCGGCCTCGGACAGTCCGTCGAGCGCGGAAATTTCGACCGTTGCGTTTCGCGAAGCGGGGGCGCTCGATCTCGTCGTAAATCATTCGCGAAACAACGACCGACTTTTGCTTGGGTTCGGCCAATTGGGTATCCGTCGGGGCAAAATATTTCTTCATTTATTCGTTTATTTTTCAGTTTCGGGCCGCTTGAATCTAGATCGTGCACATTTCTGGATCTTCGGATCTCCAAATATTTTTTTACTCTATCAAGTGTATTTCGGGTCACTGATCATGAAATAATATTAGAATTTCTATTCTATTCAAAATTATTTCGCAAGGAATCACGCGTGTTTGTTTGCTTTAGAAATAGTTTTGGAGATCCGGAGATGTGCATGATCTAGATTTGTTCATCTCGGTCAAACACACGACAGAGGATGCGCGTTAACAGTTGTCGATCCTTCTCGATCGACGAAAAGGATTACAACGGATATGCCGGGCACGTTATTATCGTTCGTTGTCCTTCCGCCGGTGTATCGAATCGACGTTATTCCTGTCTCGGGCTGCAAAGTCAATGGAGCGATCTACGAAATCGAACGAGCATCGAACGAGGGAAGAGCAAAAAGCAAGGCTACCCGGCCCGAGCCGTCGGAGTAAAGAGACTCGACTGGGGGGCTGCGGTTGTAACGGATACAACGGGTGTACCTGGAGGATGGCGCCGGAATGGTGTCGGTACTCACCTCGACAGTATCTTGGATACACAGCCGTGAGATACCCTCAGTTGTCTGGAAATGTCGCACGGTCGGACGCCGCTATGCGCTAGCTCGACGATCCTCTGCCTGACTACATCCGGTAGGGGCCTTCCGTTCACGAAGACACCGCCGAGCTGGTTAACTCCGCCGTGGCCTGGAAAATGGAAATCGATAGTGCATTAGCCCGAAGGGAACCCTTCTGCTGACGTACCGAGCGCAAGTTCTCCGCGCTAAGAACTGGATTCTCAGGCGTAAAAAGTAAAAACGCGCCGTTGAGCGCGATTCGCGCGTCAATCCCGCACCGCTATGACTTTCATTGGGGCTATTGGGAAGGAAATCTTGGCCAGCGGCATAAATCATTCTTGGAGAGTTGGAAAAATCGTATTATAGCGCGCGCTGCGATCGTGATTGATATTTCTACAATATTCTATAAACTATATACTAATTCGGAGAACTTGCTCCGGGAGGGTGGGCGCAAGAATTACAACGGTATTGTTATTAATATTCGTATCTAACGCGTTACAGGTGATTAAATTTTCTGTCCCGCGCTCAGTCGTTCTAACTTCCTTCGCCAGCTGAACGCGACTATGTATACACATACCCATGTATACACCGCTCCGTTTGTAGGTTTATTATAAGTAACAGTGGAAATGCCGTATGGTTTGGCGGCATTGGGGGCGACGAACGAACGCGTTCCCGCTGATTCGATTTCCCATTGTCGAGTGTGTCGCTCGGTACTTTGTTCCCCGTCCGAATAGTAAGTCCCGTATCCCGCTACGTTTGCAGCTCTATTTTCGCGCATTAAAGCCATCTAACGCGATAAGTTCGAGCTAATATCGTAATGGAGGGTGTCCCGGACCACGGCATATGTACTCGTGTTCGTGCCAGTGCACCGATGATTCGATGATCATCGCTGCTCCACGACCCCCAAATAACAATGAGATAAGTGGGCCGCCCGATACACTCTCGTACTCCGGGTCAGCATGGACGTGTTGTCCCCCCCTCCACCCCCCTTTCGACTTCCACTCTGACCCCGCGCGATCGGCTTCTTAAGCCTCGGTTTCCTACGATCACGCATCCGTGAAAGCGTGGCGCGCGATGCGCTGTTGCGTGATCGCGCAGAAATTGAAGTGGGTATATAAACGTGGTGTTTTTGTTATAATTCGAGCGCGGGATAGTTCTATCGCGCGTGTTAATCGCGTCGCGGTTTCTGGAAGGGCGACATTTTAGTGACACGGATGACGAATCTATAGGTTTATTATTATTTTTTTTCTTTCGTGGAATTTTGAATGAAACTCGGGGTATAATTGCATGACTCGAAAGAAACTCGAGAATACGCTCTGAATTAAGAATCAAGTAGAACAAATCTAGATCATGCACATCTTCGAATCTTCGGAAACACATCTGATTCTTTGTGAAATAATTTTCAGTAGAATAGAAATTCTATAATCATTTTGTGATGAGCGACCCGAAATACACTCGATAGAGTAAAAAAACTATTTAGAGATCTGAAGATCCAGAGACGAGCATGATCTAGATTTAAGCCAATCAAAATTCAGGTACCACCGCCGTTGTATCACTTTTACGAAAGCAACATACACCGCACGAAAATTGGAATTTGGGAGAAACTCGCGATTTAATATCAAAATCGACGATTCTCGTCCGATCGCGTTTCTTCGACGGCGTTACTCAACGCCGCGCTTTCAGTTCAATCGCCGTAAGCCCAATACAGAACAATTTGCCAAAGCAATCGCGCATCCCGATCAAAACTTCCATCAATACAGAAACGCGCGCCGCGGCGCGTGAACAACGATCTCTCTCTCTTTTTTTTTTTATTCCTGGATCGTGCGTCGTATCGCGATCAGATCTCACAGTAACGTTGGAAGACAATGAGGTCCCCGCGATCATTACTAGAAACGATACGCGCTTTCCGGTCGCAAATCAATTCGCTCTCGCGTTTATGGTCGCATCCCCGTGGCGTGGGTCCGGTAGTCAGGGGGGATATATCGCGTGGAATCATGGTGGCACTGCCAGGGCAGAAGCACCCATGACTCCTCTTCGCGCACACGCCGTCACGCCTGCCTGACCACAACTATACGAGAGCCCTGAATTCGGGCCGTGGACCACCCCCCTCCCCCTCCCGAAGCTAGTTGCCGGTACGGCACTACGAATTGTCGTGCCATTGCTCGCTCGCACCGGCCACCGCATCGCCCGTACCTTATTATTCCTCCGCCGAGCGCTTTGCGTTTCTACCTTTCTGGTACGCGTCGAATCTCGTTTGCCTTTCGCGAAACGCTAAATTCGTTCGTTCGGTCGACGTTGCTCGCTTTTTATCTCGTTATCAGTTTTGTCCGCCGGTTTGCTCTTCGCCCCGATTTTTCCCCTCTGCCTCCGTTTGGGATTCGAGAGAATTGCGTTGGAAAACGTGTCTCCTGGTTAATTTGTACTTTTGTTCCGAACGATCGTGGAACGTTGCTCGCGACGGCTTTTTCTTTTTCTCTTTCGATCCGGGCGGTGCCGCATCGCGCGGGTTTTATTGGGATTTCAATCGGTAAACGGAGAAAGCCATAATCTTTCCTAATCAATCGCAATTCGCACCGTTGCGGCGGTACAAGAACAACGATGCAAAATGAGCTGCCGCGGCTGTGCGGTTAGCGCTGACGCGGTCTGGTTCCGGGCGGGCGTGATTATTCGTCAATTTATCAATTCGTTTATCGTTAGCGATGTCTCTTGCAGCGATAGAGGATGATCGTGGCAAGCAGGACGCGTCGCTTTGTCATCGATGCGTTCGCGAGATTCCGCGGATGGAAAAAATTGTGTTTTCTAATTGTGATTAGCATATATATGCTAATACGCGCGATAGCACGGACGAAGATGGCGGGAAATCATTACGGACCAGCGTCGAGTTAAATACATTGTCCCGCGGGAAAGTAGGAATTAACAGAATTTGACGGTCTCCGTTCGATCCGAGTTTTCCGTGCCACCGGAAAAGAAAGAACTCCGGTTCTAGGTACAGTTTCCGTGCCAATACGTATAAAGGAAGGCCCTGCGATACGCGCGCGATCGCGCGGTTGTACGAGTGTACCTCAGCCAGCCAAGAACTTTGATATAGATTCCCGAGCAGTCACTCGATATTTCTCCACCATCGCGCTGCTTTGTTCCTGTATTACATTACGTTCTGGCGTTACGTATTGCCGGCGCGGCGCGCCCGAATACGATAGACTTTATTACTCGGTCGTTTGAAAAATAGACGGAAAAATGTGATTCGTCGGTAGTACCTTTGGCAACTTATTTTCGATATAAAAATGCCGATGGCGTGGAATACTAGGCGATTGGAATTTCATCTCGCGCGAGGATGACGTTCGAGAGCCGATAATTGTTAAAGCGGCAGGTATTAATCCGAAGGAATTATTTCGCTGAAATTAATAGACGGAAAAGTGCGACTCGCTGGTTAGTACCTTTGGCAACTTGTTTTTTATATAAAAATGCCAATGGCGTGGAATACTAGGCGATTAGAATTTCATCTCGCGCGACGATGACGTTCGAGAGTCGATTATTATTAACGCGGCATGTATTAATCCGAAAGAATTATTTCGCGATTATGCTTGTGAAAATTAAAGCGTACGGTACTCGTAGCGGCAGAGATTGGTAAACTAGTTGCACGGCGATTCAACGAGAAGCACTCGATACGATCCGTGACCGCGCCATTCTTGTTAATGTTTCATAATTATTATCATCCCATTAGTTTTAACGTATCCGCTGGCCGGCCGTAAACGAGCGTGCGGAACGCGTGGTGGTTTCGATCGCTGCAACTTTAAAACGACAGCAGGACCCGCCTAATTAATACGCCCTCGTTTGTAATTCGATAGAAATGCCACGCGAACCAAAAAGTTTATCTCTCTCTCTCTTTTTTTTCGTCAGTCTAATATCCCCGCGTGAAATCGTTGGCACGTACCGGCATTAAATTTTACAGTTTTCCGGCTTTTGTACGCGATTACGTTTTACGCTACACCGTGTATTAATTTCATTTAAACCGTCCGCGATTTTGGGCATATTTTACTCGAGCGCGCAAAACTGTTTGCGTCCCCAATGAACATATATTGCGAGTCGATATTAAAACTTTCCACCCGCATTACGACTGTGATTAAATTATAGACTTTATCGCGTGTACTTGAAACGCAATTTCTAGCCGGTAAAAAATTTTTATTTTGCAAACGGAGAACGTCTCGAGGCTGTGACGATTGTATTAAGAGACAGAGATCGGAATATTTCATTCTACCGTATCTTGTGTCACGCGCGAGTTTCACTATAAATTTAGGGAAAGAGAGAGTCGGAGGATCTTGCAAATGGTTCCTACTCATTGTCGGATCCGAGACTGCAACGATTGCGGTTTAGTTTTTGTCGCCCTCTCGGTACCGCTACGGATCGGCCGGCGAACGAAGGCCACCGTATTTCTTGTTTTCGCACTCTCATTTGTTCGTCGACAGCCGGGGGAATTTGCCGACTACTTTTCGCGTCGCACGACGATTTGACCGTCGCGTCGCGTCGCTCGACTTTCCTATCACCTCGGTCGCGTCGCTTCGTTTAATCGACGGCGAGACACCGAGAGAGAAATCGATCTTTACGTTATGCATTATGCTCTCACGATCGGGGAAACGTATATACTCTTTCTCTCGGAACCTTGTTTTTCAATCGATACCCCACTAAAAACACATTTATAGGCGAATGTCTCGTCGAGAGACAACATTGATTTTGCATACGAGGAAGAAACCGTTCGACTTTTACCCAGAACAAATCAAAACTGTTCCGCAAATACGTCTCCTGCCTAACGATCCAATCCAACAACGTCCCCGTAACGCGGTATCAATAATTTCTTCTTACGCGGTTTAAACGCTAGGAATCGCGAGAGAAAAAAAAATGGGAAAGTAAAGATCGAGCGTGAGATCGACGAAAGAAAGTTGACGCGAGGCTTACAGGTATAATATTCCATCATATTCTGGTTGTAACGATAGGCAGTGCTGAGGTCCATCGCGGCTCCTCAGGAGCCGACGGCCGTCGGCTGTGGGAATCCAGGTGGGTTCCGCTCGCCGCACAGATTTATACGTATAACACGAGAAACGTATCCAGCGGAGGTGCCAGCCCTATTGAGCGTCGATAAAGACCTCTTACACGCTTCCAAGAGTGCCACTCTCGCCTCTTTCTTACGGGAACGCGAAGGGCCGGCCTATTGGCGACGTCGTACAATGACTGTCATCAGGAACGTCTTTGTGCCGGACGACGGGTGGCTTCGGCGAGCACCCGGTCGGCCGTCGCTTCATCTTCGTGAATCGAGAGCAAGGTTCTCTCCGCTGTCCAGAGTCAGAGCTTTATCTAACGTATACTCGGAATTCCTTCGCGTCACACCAACGTCGGCATCACTGAATACCACTTACTTCACCTAGTCCAAATCGACGGGACTCTCGGGGAGTCGTCGTAAAAGTTTTCGCGTGTTTTCATCGTTATCTTGATTCACCATGGAATTTTTCTTGTTTTTCTCCCGGAGAAAGAGCGGTGAAAGAAAAGTGTTTGAACGGTTGGCTCCGATGTTGTCGGGAGTGGTAAGCGTACTTTGATCGTTAATCGTTCCTCATTGCGCTCTCGTGGACAGAGATCCGGCGAACGCTACGATAGTCCAACCTACAGTCCGAATCTCAGCTGATTCAACAGTGATTTATCGTAACAACGATTCCGTGTTAATCACTGTGCACCACTTTCTCGCTCCGCGATCACTGTCTCGCGTTAATCCACTGCACTGCATCCATATAGTTAAATCACGTACACGCGATAAACCTTGTCCTCTCGGGTGCACGATATTCAATTCAGTTTATTACGTTCCCAGAAAAATGTCTTCCAGCTAATCCACGTTAACTCTCTGCGAAACGAGCGCAACACGCGTGCGGTTCTCCAATCGTTCCTGCAACGATTCACTCGCGCCCGATAAATAAAGGGAAGGATCGATGAGATCGTCCGTTGAATCGCTTCCCCCCCGAACTGTGTGAAACCAGCGTTCGTAACGATTCCAGAAATCCCTCCGACCTTCCCGATTACGCTCGGTGGTAACGTCCCGCGCGCGACGGCACCGGGTTGATCGGGAAAAAAGGTAACCTCTCCCGGTCACGTCCGATTCTCGTTATCGTTATCAGTCGCGGGTTTGGACACGGTGGCTGGAGCCCCAAAAAGCGGCGCACGGCCGTGCGAGTAACGACGACGCGAAAGCACGAAGGAGGCTTCTGTGCCGACGGGCACACGTGACTTCGAAAAGCTTTTCGACCCCCCGCCCTCGTTCGGCGAGCTTTCATCCCCACGCGCCGCGCAACCCCGCCTTTTGCATCCCTCGATCAGCATCCAGCGAGGAGGATCCGCGCCGCCATTGGCCGAGCCCTGGATCACGTGGAGTCGAGGTGGGGCGCCCTGCCGACGCGGGGTTTCTACGGAAACGGTGGCAGCGTCGCGCGGGATAACGTCGTTATTGGCATCGGCGTTGGAACGACGGAGAGAGAGAGAGAGAGAGAGAGAGGAGGGTGGGGAGGGGAGAGCAAGGAAGAGAAACAGAGAGAGAGAGAGAGAGAGAGAGAGAGAGAGAGAAACAGCGGGTTAGGGAGAGAAAGAGGAGAAATCGGGATGGAAGAGGCAAAGGTTGCGAAATAAACGTTCGCCGGCTGGTCTACCGCCAACAGTCCCACGCGAAATCACGCGGCGCACACCCCCGTGAGCACTGCTTATTCATGAGGGTATCCTTCTCCGGGGGTTGGTTTCTACCTTGCTCCTTGGATACGATGTCTCGCCTTATCGATTTTATTTATTTAAGAGTTTCCCTTTGTCGCTCCACTTCTTCCGAGATACTTCTCCATCAGCGTTAGGGTAGTTTGTCTAGCTACTTTTTTATGCTTCGCTCGGTAAATGCTCGCGCCGGTGGGATTCTCGATCACCGGGGGGGCGACGGTAAGACTCTCGTAAGTCGGAGGAAAGGGTTCTGGAGAGGCGGAAAAGTACGGGACAGTGGAGACACAGTCATTTGGTCGAACAACGGAAAGAGAAAAGAAATATTTACATTCGAGCGAGAACATTGGAGCGCGCAGGCTCGACGATGGTTATTCGGGGGCAACTCTTCCGAAATCGCTTCCTTCTCTCTTTACAGCGACACCGTCCGTCGTTTCTCGTCGAGATACACTCCACGCGAATACTTGCCACCGAATTCTCGTTCTTTCGGGTGAAAATACGTCCGTGCGCACTTGGAATACGATCGAGGAGAGCACGGTTCGGATTTAAAATTCCCACGCGTCAAATCTAAGGTCGCGCGCACTACCGACGCGGAGGATATAAAGAAATCCTCGGTGTCCGCGAAAACTTTATAATTCGGCGCTATAAACACGATTTAGTTATCGATCTTGCAGGAACACCGATAATTAATTTTCATCGACGCGTGCGCGCGCGCGAGACGTGACGCACGTATCAAGCCCTGACGCGACTAATTACGAGACTGATTACGTCGGGACAAATGCCGTGGACACTGGCCCATGGTCCGTGGAGGGACGGAAAAGGTGAATGAGGGAGGAAAGGGCTAGGAATCTGCAAGTTACGCGCTCCGACGTGGGGGGTGGGGGACGAGGACTGTGAAGGTGGGGGCGATATACTGGTTTACAAACTGCGGTTCGCTCGGCGCTGGATACTTTCCTTGGAAACTTATACCGAAGTATAACATTTACGGTAATCTCCAGATACTTATTCACCGGAAGAGACTTATCACTTTTATGCGCGTTATAACTCGAAAGTTGGGCAATGCACGATACATTCCAATTACCTCTCGACAAATCGCATTACTCATCTCTCGAACGCTTTCCAATCTT
Organism: Pemphredon lugubris; assembly: GCA_933228935.1. NCBI lineage: Eukaryota > Metazoa > Arthropoda > Insecta > Hymenoptera > Crabronidae > Pemphredon > Pemphredon lugubris. The sequence continues at coordinate 22,860,839 of OW121817.1, read as the reverse complement.
TCCGACCGTATATTCAAAAAGTTATGCCGTACGAGAAATTAACTGGAGTACAGTTCCCTATCGATAGCGAACAGTTTATGGCCAATTTTGAGCGACGATCGACGAAAAGATATTCCGAACGGTAGTTTCGACAAAAATAATTGGTCGATCGTGTTTTCCATGTAAACGCCCCACCCACCTAGTGCGCGCACGAGAATTTCAATCGAGCTCACCAAACCGTGTCCCGCGCGTGAAAAAAAAGACTGCACGATACATTTTGATTTGTTCGCGAGACGAGTAATATTCCAAAAAATTGTTCGATTGTCTTCGGAGCGTCGCAAATGATGCATGAAACAGATACGATTCGCAGGAGGGCATTAAAAAAAAAAAAAAAAAAAATCTGTACGACGGGGGCCCCATGGAAAGATCGCGGTCGGCGGCTATGTCCCCCCCGCCGCCGTTGGGGGCGAGACGAGGGGATCACGTAGACCTCTCCCCACCAATCTAAAACGTTACTCTGGGAAGGTCTGGCCTCCGTTCGGAGTGACTCGGATCGGCCGGATTGCCCGGAAGGTGCGGTCAGCCATCGGCGTCGGTGGGACCGCCGTTGGGCCGCGAATCTCACAAGGGTCCGGTTTACATTCGAGTGCGTTCTTTCATGACTCCTTTCTTTATTTCATTCCACCTTTCCTTCGCGCCGACTCCGATGCCTTTACTCCCCCGCCCGCCTCCCCCCCCGCCCCCCCGTTCGCACACCACCCCCCTCGGGGAGCTCTGACATTAGATACGTGAGATCGGGAAACGCGCCCGTCTTGTCAAACGATGTCGTTGCGCAACCGGTGTACGTGACACCGTGAGTCGGCACCCAGAGAGAGAGAGAAATAGAGAGAGAAGGGAAGGAAGGGTAGGGGGATGGTCGGGACAGAGTAACTTCCTAGCGACTCCGTCCGTGTGTGTTTCTATGTTTTCGATTGACGGAGAGCATCGAGATCGATTGCACGTATACCGCATCCTGTTACCCGGAGTACTTTTATAACCTTCGCGCGGGAGAACAATGTTGCGCTCGCCCGTCGAGTTTCGGTTACGCGCGAGAACGATTTGCGTCAGGTTCGCGATACTCGTAGGATTGATAAAGACGTCGAATACTCTGATAAAAGAGAAGTCTCCGTTTCTCGACATTTATCCCCTACCCCCTCTCACCCCACCTTCATCGTCGGCGACGGCAAGACCGTGGAAAACTTCTTGCTTCACTTGACGCTTGATTCTTACCAACGAGGACCGTCGAGCGCCACCCCGGAGATTCATTCGTCATTACCACGTCGGAGAACCTAATCTCTCGAGGATCTCCCGAGATTACGCTTTGGCATATCATTTGCTCGAACGAACGAGCGGCTCTGCTCGCGTTGACGGGCAATATGTCCTCCACATGACTGCACCGGCGGCGCCCGACCCCGAGGCACATTTGCAGCCCGAGAGGGGACGCGCCGCGATTTCGCAGGCCGGAGGACCCGTAGCTTCGTAGTTTCGGCTGGCAGAAGGTGGAAGCGCGTCACCGCGCGACCGGCACGTCGACGGTAGTGGCGGGGCAGAGGAGGCGGGGAGGGGGGCAGATGCAGATGAGGTCGGTACTCTGGATGCATCGATCATTGGGGCGGGTAACGTGGGTGCATCGTGCTCTCTTGGCTAGCAGCCCCTAATCAGTACCTAGACGAACTCCTATCCTCCCTAATCCGTCGGCCGACCACGGCATTAATCTCGTTTGTCATAGGGAAGATCGAGGATCGCGGAGTACGAGTGCGAACGTCTGTACCATCGCTGTTCGTTCTTATTGAGGTTCGAACTGGTACTTCGAGGATGGCTCGGAATACGAATTGGAATAAATCTAGATTATGCACATCTCTGGATCTCCAAACTAAACGCTTACGATTGCTTACGGAATAAATTATGCTACTGTGGAAATTATTTCTATAGCAAGCAGACACTTGAGACTACTTAGGGAATAATTTATGTCAGTGTGGAAATTGTTTCTAAAGCAAGCAAGATTAAACATTGTGCGTACGCAGTGATGCTCGGGCAAGTATGTCAACGAGAACGACAGGCAGTGGGCCCTAACCTGTCATTTTCCATACTTCGAGTGCTTATATCTTCGGAACTAAAAACCAAGCGCCAACTTTTGCTCGCGGATTCGTGATCGGCGACCAAAATAAACTTGATAGTGTTGATAGAGTAAAAAAAAGTTTGGAGATCGGAAAATCCAGAGACGTGCATGATCTAGATTTAAGTCTACGAATTCGAGAATACAACGCCACGTAGAGCCTTCGTTGCTTCGATTCGTACGGCGAAGCGTTACCGCGGAACACACTTATTTCTCGATCGCTACTTATCGGGGTATACCGTGAGAAAGGGGGGCGCGGGAGTGGTTGCTTTACGAGCGTCCTTCAGATCTCGGTTAGCTACTCCACAAAAGATTATCCCCTGAATGGCATTACTCCGGTTGCCACGGGGCGGTGGGACGGATGGAAAAGGTGGGCGGCGATAACTTACGAGATTTGATGTAAATAGCACACTTACTTATTCGCCAGTGTCGCGCGGCACGAGTTAAAAAATACGGCGGCTGAGGTGAGGGGTGGCGAGCAAGAGGAAGCGAGAAGGCGAGAGGGAGAGAGAAACCAGTGACTTTTTTGCGTAATGAAAGCAATCAATTCAAGTCCCTGCCCCTCCACGATCTCTTCGGTAGGGGGGTCCGTACTCCGGCCTCGCTCTTTCTCCATCGTTTCTCTCTCTCTCTCTCTCTCTCCCTCTCTCTTACCTCGATCCGACTCAGGGCGGAGAAAAAAGAGGGCAGGGGTAGTAACTCACTCTCGTTTCACCCTGCCACCCTCTTTCTCGCCACCCCAACAGTGGCCGGGACCACTTTTGTAGTCATCATAAAATGCCCTGCTTTCAAGTTCCGACGATTGCTACTCTTTCTTTTTTTCTCTCTCTCCTGACCCTCCCATTCGAGGGTAGTGGCGGCGGTAGGAAATAACGAAGTGGTGAGTTTAGGAGGAGTCGAGGGAGGGACCTGGCCGAAGAAGAAGAAGAAGAAGAGGCGAAAGAGGGAAAGAGAGAGAGAGAGGTGGAGCAGGTTAATCCTGAGTATTTCTGTATGGGGGTGCGAGTATCCGAGCTCGTGGCCGAGAGAGGTTGGGAAAGGGGATCTCTTTAAAACAGTACTAAAGTATCGTTAATCTTGGAAGCAGAAGCTCTTACTTTCGCCGGGACAAACTAGTTAGACACATCCACTTGATACAAAAATAAATTGCGATGCCGCGCGATAGATCTTAGCCGCCGCCAGTGGCGCACCTTGAAATCCGCTTTCTCTGTTATCGAGCGATCATCTTTCTTTGAGAGAGAGACGAGAGAGACTCGGGACGAAATGTCTTTTCGGAACTTTAACCCCGCTCTGTACGTAACGGGCGAGCGATTAAAACGAAAAATTAAAAGCGCGTCGGGTGTTATCGAAAGAAGCGCTTTCCTCTCGAAGTCCGCGAGTTTTCCGTCTGTCGCGAGCAGAGCACTCGACGTGGGAAAACGTGCGAAATATTTGGTAAATGTTACGAGAATGGGATTTCTCGATGATAGACAACGTTCCGTGGTTCCCGCGGGAAATGGTAAATGTCAAACGCAGAACCCTCCTCCATCCCCGAGAGAGCTAAAGGCCATAGCATCGTAATATGATTACGCGCTGTCCGTCATCCCCTTGTTTAGAAGCGATTATTGTATCGTGCGTAGGACCGAGTCCGCTCCACTGACGAATTTACGAGAGTACCGCTCTCGATAATAAACGGCACGACTCTCCCGATCAGGAATTTAATGAGAATTTCGTTGGTTCGAAAAACTCGATAAAATCGAAAGATCGGTGAGCGTTTAATTAAGCCTCCGCGCGAAAGTGTGGGAATCGTGAATATCGCCGATATTCGTTTAACGCGAAAAACTGTCGTAGAGGGGCAAGAAACGACGAATTGCAAAATGAACCATGAGCGTGGCTGCGCGATATTATAATGCGATACACTCTAATTCGGTAATCCCTGTAACCGATTCGTACCGTTTCCGTTCAAGATTCGCCTTTATCGATTTCACGGCGAATCTAATTAATTGTGCAAGCGGATTACTCAATGTTGCATAAATGGAATCGAAAAACTTACTGTACACTATAACGGAAGGCTGGAGACTTTGCCGCTTGTTCCCGCGGTTGAAATAACAACAGTCATCTTTCCACTGATCAATCGTTTCCACTGCCACAGACATGTCGCCGCACGTCCAATCGCAGACCGTCGATTATACAATGACAATTTTCTCAGGCAATGTAACATCCGATACTGTAAAGTTCTCTTATGCAACGACCCAAAACGGTCGACGATATCCAATTAATCTCGTTTCGATCACCCGAAAAGCCCCGCTCGCTACTGAATGGAGTATGAGCGCCGAGACCTCGAGTACCTACTAATGCTTACTATTTATGTTTATGTCTTTCGGATGACCGAAATTTGCTGTACACCATGCTACGGAGTATACGCGATGACAGTGACTCTCAATTTATATCTCGAAAATCGGATTTCTCATTAAAGATCCGGAGATATTGGTTGTCGAACGGACGGATCGAGGAGCGCAAAGAGAGTCGATGAAAGACGATAGAAAAGTTTCCATTTCCTACGTTAACGTCGAGCAATCCTCGTCGATTTTTCACGTTGAGCCGAGGACGCTCCGGAAATTCGTTGTATTAAGCATGAATAGCGTTATGGTAATGGCTGGAAGAAGGGTTATGCCACATACATATAAAGGGGATTCACTCGAGTGGTTTGTCGTTTGCGGTGGGTGGAAAGCTCGCGAAGTTTACCCTAAGCACGGAGGCACGTGGAATACGAGGGAGAAGGATGGAGAGAGAGAGAGAGAGAGCGGTTGCAAGCGCATAGCGAGCACGTGCTGTCGCGTGTCGGCGAGCCCTTGTGATCTATGTGCCGTCACTGCACCACCTACACACACGAACGCACACACATGTACGTGTATACGCGTGCACGGAAATTATTGCTACATCGCCCAAAATTTACCCTTCCTAATGTTCCATCGCGATACTCCCATTCAGGGTTCGCCTCGATTTGCCAAAACATTTTAAGAGCTATCGATCGATGACGATACTATTTTAATGGTAAGCGCTGTACTCTGCATCGGCATTGAGCATAAATCGTAAATCTGCTCGAATCGTTCGCCCGTCGAAGGACTTTTCTTTTGCAATTCCGTGTCATTTCTTTCTATCGCTTGGCAAACGCGATCTTACGAGCTTACTCTGTCGTACGTACAACTTACCCGTTACGTTATTATTAATCGAGTCGGACGAAAGTATACACAGAGCGCGTGGTGAGCGACGATAACAATCAAACGCGTTATCCGATAACGTTAATCGCGATTCTAAATATGTAATACGGTCAAACCTGTTTTTCTGCGGTAGATAGGTACCGCACGAAAAAAAAAAGATATTCGCAAACTTTATAATTAGATGTAAAAAAGAAAATTTCACAACTGCATAAAAAAAGAACCATACAAAAACAGATTTGACTGTATATACGCAGATATTAGCGGGGTGCCGTAATATCGAATCGGAAACAAAATTCGGAGCCCCAAAGTATACGGATCCTCCCCCCCCCCCTCCCACTCCATCCCTGTAAGGAGATGCGAAAATCTCCTTGGGCGTCCGAAGGTGGTGATGCGGTCGTGAATAAGGGTGGGTGGCGTGCCTCCAGGGGGTTTAACCCGGGGGGTTGGTGCATATTTCACGCTCGGTGGTCCCATCTCTCGGAGACAATCTGAACCAGCGCGGATACATCATCGCGTGACGCCACGTAATAACCTTCCGGACCACAGCGAGCGCCTCTCAAAACCCTCTTATTTATTCATCTCACCTCGTCCCAGCTTTTTCTTTTCATCCCCCCCCCCCCCTCCCCATCGCCTTGCGCGCTATTCGCTCCGGATTCTCCCCCTTGGCTCGCGCTCCACGCACCCCCCCCCCCGTTACATTTTAAACGAAATTCTAGAACGAATCGCCGAGAGAGAGGTACACCGTGCATACGCGAGATCGTATAATTAGATGCTTTATTACTATGAACCGCAGCGCCGGTCGCCGCTAATTTTGTCGCGAGGGAGATTTTTCATCCAACTTATCGTCGAGGATCGGGGGATTATTTCGTATCGCCGGACCGAGACATTTGACGATCTCGTATGGAGAGCGTTGTTTCGCACTTGGGCACAAAGCAGATGCTTAGAGCGATTTGTCTGTCGGCATGGAATAATTACGATTGGACCACTCGAGGAAGAGATCATCGATCAGCCGCGACTTGGCCGTAGCGCTTAGCATTCCCCGAATAGCGTCTAATCCATCAGCGAATTCTCGTATCGCTTAACGCGTCGCTTTTTCTTTTCGCGACATCCTCGCACTACTTTGGCGCCAGATGTTGCACCCGACGTGCGTAAGTACGTCGATGAGGGATCCGCGGGAGAAAAGGAAGAGACGGCAGCGAGCCGGCAACCTTTCACCCCCCCACGGTTGTGTACCGTGACACCGCAAAAAGCGATTCGCGGGGATCGGTAAGAAATAATTGTACCCTCCCGCGTATATTTTTGCGCTTTAACGCCGCAGTCTAGGAAGCGATGATACCAAAATTCCGTTGCCCAAGTGGAGCCCGAGCAGAAATTTTTCTTGGGACCCAATTGGAAACCAAATTGAGTTCCAATAGGGTCGCAAGACAAATTTCTGCTCGGGATGTGAGGCAACGAAACGCTTTAAACTGGAATCTTTTTAATGTATTTAACTGTATCGGAACCACGCTAACGTCACGTCACGGGTATCACGCATACTCGCACACGGTCTACATTCATTACAGATACCGTGATAGCACTGGAGTCTCACGTGACGCGACGAGAGTGTATTTCCAGCTTTAAGCGCGAAGTAATGCTTTTCTGACCAAACAAACGATTATCAATTCAGTTTTTTCGATAAGGTAGACCCAGAGAAAGAATTTGCAAAATCTAGTGTCCCGAACGGCGAAAATTAATGGCACGCGACGGAAAGAAGATATTTCTGCGCTCTAGAGAAATATCGTCGAGCCGAAAGGCAACGCGCTCTCGGCCGTTAAGATAATAATAATCTTACGAGTGAGAATCTTTCGGTGGTAAGGCGAGACACGCGTACGTCGCGTACGTACACGCATGTCGACACACGTACTTGACTCCTTCTCGTGTAACGCGGCCGAGAGGCAGAGAGGCTATTTGTCGGATGACAAACGAGCGGCGGGCTACGTGGGTGGCTTCGGCAGTCGCGGGAAATGGTGAGCAGCGCTCCGTGTCGCCGCACGCGCTTTCGTGTCGTTCGGTTTTCAGAATCGAATTCGGATGCGGGCTGAATTCGAACGCGGGCCGAATCGGGAGCTTGGTTCGCGCCGCCCCGCGTTGCGTCGCGTCGCGTCGCGCCGGCTCGAAAAGTTGAACGAATGTTCCGCTGGATTGGACGAGAGATACTCGGTAACGTTGCGCGGGATGCACAACAAGTGTATTCATAGTCGGTTGGAATGCGACCGGATTTATTTACGAATCTTCGGATTCCCCGTGCATGGATATACTCGTGAGGATCGATCTATGCAAATTTATGTACGGGCGAATGGATGAGCGTCTAGCGGACGAACAAAAATTATGCTTCCCGGAAACGATGCCTCGGTTCGTTCCCGTGCATTGGCAACGCGAATAGTAAATTCACTTTTATTTTATGCCCCGTTACGTTACATTGTGACGAGACGTTTAGAGATTTCGTTTCCCCATCGTCGTCGTTTCGAGTGCCGAACGATACACGGAGATGGATCGACACGAAAGTTATCTCAACGTCATTAAGCTCTATAGCGCTTTCCGATAAATGCAACGAGAGCCTCGCGTTCTTATCATATTTCACACCCCGAGAAGCGAGAGGCGAATAGGGCGAGTAGGCCGTTAAGACAGAAATCACCAGAAATTCGGATATTTGTTGTATCGCCGTGTAGCGGTTAGTATCGTAGATCAGCACCGGTATCATAGCTCAGAGCCCCACTGTACAGAGTGGATGCATTTCGGTGGCCGGTACAGTAACGCTTCGCGCACTCCCACACGCTGTCCTACGGCAAACGTGAACGCGCATAGGCACGTGTATGTGTGACCGGGAGGCACATAATGTCTAATGGGGGTGATTGTGCTCGCGCTCCGTGACGGATCAATCTGCCACCCCCTTCAAACCCCCCTCCCCCGTCCCTAGCTCGAAGAGAGGCCGAGAGAGAGAGAGAGAGAGAGAGGTGGGGGCGAAGTGTGCGCGCGAGAGAGAGAGAGGGAGGGAGCAACCCTTGGTCTCACCCAAGCCAAAACCCAAGCACGGACTCGCGTGGATAACGCGGCCTATTCGTCATACCTCCCGAAGGGCTGGAATTAGACGGTGGTAGCATTATTAATCGATGACCGTCAGCATCCACGTCGCGTACTTCGAGCTACCATCGAATTTGCTTCCCTGGATCCTAAACCGCCGAGGACGAACCGCGTCGAAGGAGAGACCGTGAAAATCTTTTTCGAAGGGTAATTCTGTGGTAATTAACCCCGTTACGCCGCGTTGGCTCACGGTATAACCCCCTAAACCGAGTTGATTCATCGAGTCACGGGTCCTCGGATCGAATGATATTTGCATGATACTCTTCGACGTAGGAGGTTATTTCGAAGCATACCTTTCTTCTCGTGGAGGGAGTGATTACTTTTTTGTTAGGCTCGCATTCAAGGGTAGGGGAAGTTCGGGTAGCCCCGGACGGCGGGTAGCCCCGGACACTTGCGTTTCTAAGAAACCAAACCAAACAAATAAAAAATGACTTGCGCCTCGACAAATGCATAACGCGTAAAAACATATGCAATCTCATAATGGCGTGTGCGCCGAGCCAGATAAAAGTTACAGTGAGTTTTGTTCCCGGCTGCAATCGTTTCTACGCTCCTATAAAACTTTTGAGGCACATATCACGTACAAAACGTAAGTATTTCGACTTGATTTATAGATTATATTATGGGAAATTTCATATACTTTACAATGACAGTAATGTTTGTTTGATTCCGTTTATTATTTACATGTTATTAATAAAAACATAGAATCTAAGAAGTCGGGTAGCCCCGGACGCAAGAACGTCGGGTAACCCCGGACACTTTTTCTAGTTTTCAATTTTATAAACAGCGAATAGTTTTTGAATAATTAGCTTCATTGCAACGACTTTAGTAATACATATTTCGATACTTTTAGGACTGGCACAAAAATGCCTAAATATGTCAGAAGAACAACTAACAGAGGCAAGTGGAGTCAACAGGATATGAAAGAAGCAATGAAATGTGTGAAAGATGGTAAACTATCAATCAGGCTAGCTGCTGCCAGATATGATGTGCCGAAAAGTTCTCTTCAGGATCGCGTTAAAGCAGTGAACAGCGGCAAGGAAGCAATTCTTCAACCCAAGTTAGGCCGTTTCGATTGCACATTTTCCGAGCACTATGAATTGCAATTGTATAATCACGTTAGAGAACTCGATAACCGCCTCATGCCGTTGACTAGATTTGAATTTTTAAAACTGGCATTTGAATTAGCAGAAAGTTTAAAAATACCGCATCGATTTAATAAAGAAAAGAGGATGGCAGGAAAAGACTTTTTTTACAGCTTTAGAAAAAAATACCCAAATCTTGTTTTAAGAACTCCCGAGTCAACTAGTATTTCGCGAGCTGTTGGGTTCAATAAGCCACAAGTTAACCGTTTTTATGATCTACTCACTGCACTTGTCGAAAAATACAAATTCCCTGCCTCTCGAATTTACAATGCTGATGAAACGGGTGTATCAAACGTGCATAAAAACGATAAAGTTCTCTCCACTAAAGGGAAGAAACAGGTCGGCAAATTAACCTCCGCAGAAAGGGGACGAAACATAACAGTAATGTTTGCAATGAACATCACTGGCCACTTCGTACCTCCTCTTTTTATTTTTCCTAGAAAAAAAATGGATAAAAATGGTCGTTTAATGGTGGGCGCACCACCGCAGAGTATAGCGATTCCACATGAGAGTGGATGGATGAATGGTGATATATTTTTACAATGGATGCGACATTTCAAACAGCACGTACAGCCTTCAAAGGAAAATCCTGTCCTGTTAATCTTAGATGGACATTCCAGTCATAAAGAGTTGGCTGTAATTGAATATGCTTGTGAAAATCACATTCACATGCTAAGTACACCACCACACACAACACACAAGCTACAACCTCTCGATAGGACATTTTTTAAACCTTTCAAATCTGCTTTTGCTTCAGCAAGTGCAGTATGGATGCGACGAAATCCTGGTGCGAGAATTACAGATTATGATATCGCTGCACTTGTAGATGCATCTTTTAGTAAAGCAGCTAGACTCGAAATAGCACAAAATGGGTTTAAATGTAGTGGAATTTATCCTTTAAATCGCGATATTTTTAGCGATATCGACTTTTTACCAGCTTCGATGACAGATATTGCTGAGGAACCAGTATTTTCATTAACAGAACATAATATCAGTCAGTCTTCTCATACCCGTGTCACACAGCCTACTTGTAAAACACTCCGTTCAATCAGCGCACTCGATTTAATTCAAAATTTATCACCTCTTCCTGATGCGTCTAGAATGCGCCTTATAACGCGCTCACGAAAAACTCAAAAAAGTGAGATTTTAACAGCTTCTTCATACAAGAATGATCTTTTAATGAAAAACAAAACCACCAAACGTAAACAACAAAAAACGGGCAATATTAAAACACCGGAAACGAAAAGAAACAAACAAAAAGAAACAAATCGAGTTCGCGATGAAAATACGGAATGTATCATTTGTGGTGAAACTTTTGAGGAAGATTGGATCCAATGCGATAAGTGTAAAGATTGGGCACACGAAGCTTGCGTTGACATTGAATCGTCAACAATATATTATTATTGCGATGTTTGTAAGGCGAAAGAACGTTTAGGCAATTGTTAATTATTAATAATAAGAGTGTCCGGGGCCATAACCCATTTTTCCCAGTGCCAAATATTACAGAATAAAGTTTTTTATTGTTACAATGTAAATAACTAAGAGAGGTCTTTATTGTTGGGTTATAATTGTTAAAGAGGGTCTAAACTTTATTATAAATGCGCATAAAGAGGTTTAAATATGTTGTTTGCATATTTTTTGCATACTTGATACAAGTGTCCGGGGCTACCCGCCATTTTTTCAACTGTCAAATATTATATGTCAAGTGTTTTCTATTGTTACTATTTATATGATTAAGATAGGCCCTTATTATTCGATTATAATTGTTAAAAAAGGTTCAAAGTTTATTATAAATATGAAAATAAAGGTCTAAATGTGTTATTTTTATATTTTTTCTGTACTTGATCCAAGTGTCCGGGGCTACCCGAACTTCCCCTACTTGCTCCGATATTCTCGAACGTGGAAACGTATGTTTATTCTTAAGCGTCGTGTTTCCGAGTAAAAATAAAATTAATCATTTCCCAACAATAATTGAGGAACTGAGCGAGGAAAGTATATTCGAAAGCATTCGCGATATCACCAAATCCGTGGGCGGTACTCAATTAGCGCGAGCGTTTCGGGCAAGCTTGGAGAATTTGCAAGAGAACGTAGGGTAGATTGGGTTAAATAAGTTACTCGCATAAGTATATTACGATATACTATAAATAGAGTCTCGTTATCAGACTTGAAATATACTCGGCCCGCGGGAAAAGCTATTTTAATTACCGAGTTAGACACAAGCGATTCGCCAACAACTTTCCGGCCGGCTCGTGTATGCCCCGCCGCTGATATCTCGGACACCCAACTAGTTAACCAGGAAAAGCAATATTTTATAACGTACGCAGAAACGTTTATAAGCGTATCCGCGTAACCTGTTCCTACGGTTACCGAGCCGCCAGTTCTGGAAGCGGGTATGGTATAAAGTAACGAGGCGATCTCTCATATCGCGACGCCCACGTGCGCACATTGACACAAACACGGCCGTACGCCGTATTCCCGATCGGTCGAAAAATATCGAGCTCGATGTTGAAACGGAGAAGCGCGAGCGACGAGGACGGAAGACTCCTATAATCCTTTACATCCCGATGCCTCGTTGGCATCGCCTATCTGAGAGGCTACTTCGAAGGTCGTTTAACGTTGCGGGAACAAATCTGGATCATGCACATCTCCGAATCTCCGGATCTCGAAACTATTTCTAAAGGAAGCGAACACGTGTGATTCCGTGTGAAATAATTTTGCAGTAGAATAGAAATTCTATAATTATTTCATGATCAGCGTTCCGAAATAGACTTGATAGAGTAAAAAGAAGTTTGAAGATCCGAAGATCCAGAGATGCGCATGATCTAGATTTAAGCCACGTTGTGTCCTGCATTTATGGACACGTTCCATCGAGGGATTATTTTCATATCTGACACGGAGATTCAAACTTTACCGCGCACAGAATTACGCCACGGTACACGTATTCCTTCGTATCGTCCCAAATTAACTATCAACGCGATCGATAATCCGCCGGCATTGATTTACATCGATACACTTCGTGGCTCGGAAATCCCAAGAATTGAGGTGTAAATCAGGGAGAGAAAAAAAAAACTTGGATTCCAGGCACGATCCTCGGGGAACGATCATGTTTGTCCGGAAGAAAGCTCCCTCGTCAATGTGTCAACGGCGCCAGGCTTGTTTTAATTGGCGTTATTAATGAACCCGATATTCAGCGCGACGGTTCGATTCATCGGCAGCCGTTGAGATCTTTTTATTTGGACGCCTTTAGCGTCCCGCGCCGCGGCGGCGCATTAAACGAGCATCACCTGTTATTAATTATCAAAGCAGCTCGATCTAAGCGTTGATTTAAGCGTTGATCTCGCATCCACCGGAGCCGGTTCTCCGTCGTAGGGGAACGACTCTGTGGTTTCGTTCTTACCCACCGAGGCTGCGCGGTGGCGTTCGAGGGTTACGATATCCGTGTTCGATACCGACGCGTCGGATCACAGATGGCAGCAGAAGGTTGTCGCGAAATTTCCCTGATAACGGGGCGTTTCGATTATCGATGATTGGGGTTCGCGTCGTTTCGAAGATATCCGCGTATCTTCGATTTTAAGACCCGCGTGTTGGACTCGCATTGATATAAATATTGATGCGAGAAAAATGATGGATATTTTTTTTTTTTAACGCTTACTCTAAGAATCTATAAATTCGAGTTGATTTTGTGGATCGCGAGCGGAGAGACGATGCGCAGTGCGTTTCGAATGCTTTTGTTGGAACGATTGAACGTTGGACTTGATACACGGCACGGAAACCTCAGCGGTGCGTTTTTTTAAAACTACTTACGTATGGTTTATAATTGAGATGGCGATCGCAAATAGATAAGAAAGATTACGTATCGACATTCGAGATCTTAATGGAGCGTCGATGTTTCAGGATGCGAGAGCTGAACGGTGAAATTAGAGCACGCTCGTCGCTTTACTATTTGGAATTCGTTATCTACTTTGGGATTACGACGATGTTTATGACAGCGGGGAAGTGTCGTCCGTTTTATTGAAGATGCGCGCGTTTCGCGTTCCCGCTCGACGACGTCGCTTAGGAAATAAACGAACGGCTAGATCGAGTTTTCCGATCAGAAATGAAATTCAACGGTCCGTGTTACTCGGCGGTCGTATTTCGAGATAAACGATAAAAGAGAAAACCGTCCAGGTTTTCTCTCGGTATGGGCCAGTGCGCAAGGACGGTAGCAAGAACGCGAATATTGGATTCAACTTTCGTCGATTATCGCAAGGACGACGTAGGAGTGCGACGGAAAATTAACCAATTGTTTATTTTTACGGCTCTCGAAGTTGAGGTCATTAATAATGATTCCGAGAACGCGGGCACATGTACGCTGATTGCGAGCACAGATTATCCGGTGTTTTTGCCGTCCTCCACGGCCAATAATTGACCGCCGTTTATTGCACCGCTCGCATTATAATTACACGTATACGTCATAAATAGTTTTTGCGGCGCAACAATTCAAATTTCTGATCGGCAAAAACCACCGATAATACCAATCATCCGCGGATGGCGACTCGAGCCGCGCCAATTTCTGCGGTCGTATCGAACAATAATTGGGCGTTGTTTGTTCCTGGGATCCGTATAACGTAATTACATTTACGCGCTCTCCGTTCCGAGTCTTTCGCGAGACAACGATTCGAATTCCTCTCCCGTGTACATAAATCCTCGTTCGAACTCTTTCGCTTCTACCGCGACGTTGCGATCTCACCCTCTCCGATTCGATTCATTAACGAGACAGTGGATCGGTGTCACCCGCTCGTAATACGACCGCTCGTTAACGCCCCGTTACCAGGAACGACGGACAATAATGTGGGATTATTAGATGTTAATGTGAGTGAATGTTAGAATCGAGGGAAACGAGCTTACACAAAACAGTCTTGTTTGATAATAATAATAAAAAAAACAATAATGGTTATTAATATAGAGTGAAGCAAAAATACAAAAGAACAGAAATTAAATGAAATAAACGGGACACAACTCTCGAATCGTCAGAGCGTCAAAAAAATACAAAAATCCTCGTCACAGATAAATTCTACTGGTGTCTCGGCACCTCTTTCCGTCGTAACGTCGCAATCGGCTCTGCCGTTTTCGTGCCCTTTTCCCAAAAGGCACTTCACTCTCATTTACACTACACACACACACACACACACACACACACACACACACACACACACACTCATACTCGGACCGCAAGCAGTCCACTCTTGACATGTCATTCGTTCGCATTCACACAATGTATCTCGGTCAAACTCGTCAATCCCACAATAATAAGATAACAGCACAGCCTTCCATTTGCAATCGGGCAATCGTTTTCGCCGGCGTCCTCTCGAATCGACCCTCGCAGTGATGGCGTACAGTCGCCAGGCGATTCTTCCGCGGTCCAGCCAACCCCTGTCCTCGTTCCTGCACGTCCGTTGCAATACTCTCCGGACGCGGCGCGTAAGGAAGTAGTTTTTGCAAGGAGCGACTACTCGAATCATTCTCACCAAATATCATGCGATGCCGCGTACTTTTTTGGTATATCGAAAACTCTCCCCGATACTTACGAATCCAGGTCGATATCTGCGTCTCGGACTCGCACTGCCGGGAGGAGTTTTGCGGTCGTGTCGAGCAATAATTGACCGGCGTTCGTCCCGGGCGCGTATATTATAAATGCGTGCGCTGCTACCAAGCAGGTATCCTCGCGGCGGCTAGTGGGTAGTTAAGAAGTGGCTGCAGGTTGGACGTGACGCGTTATGGCTTTAACCGCAACAACGCGCCTCCGACCGCAGGAACCCTTTACTTTGCTCTTTACTCTCTATCTCTCCCTCTCCCTCACCCCCCCCCCTCTCTCTCTCGGCTATCGCGCCATCGGTCAGCTCCGCTCTATACCTCTATACCTCGCCCATAATTACTCAGCGATGATACCAATGGTATCGATCATCTACTAGCCACCCTTCCTCCGACTCGATTCCACGGCAAAGCCGTAATTCGCATTAGATGCCGTAATTACGCTTAGGGTATTGCGTGCCGACGTCGCGTTTCTAAGGAACCCTTTCTTCCCGTTCTTTCCGTCAATTCCGACGTATAGGCGTTCCTAGATCCCCAGCTGACTTCTCAGCTGAGCTTCTTTCGCGAATACACCTCGAGAGAGAGAGAGAGAGAGAGAGAGAGAGACCGCGATAGCTTCCGATAGCGGGAACCGGGGGACTCGCTTCGATTTCTATCTCGTCGGCATTATTCGCGAGGAACCTTGGATACCTTGGATGTTTTTGCAAAATTCTACGCTATCATTCCGCGTACGCTCCGTTGGGCGTGTACATACACTCCGCGCGTATCCGTGGTGGGTTTACGTGTAAATCATGCGCGGCAACGGAGGCGTGGATTTATTTTAGAGTTCATTTCGTAGCATCGGAGCTCACGGAGGATGAGTCATGGTGGTATTGTTCGGCCGGACGAGGAGATACAACACAAATCATTTCCTGCCGTATCCCTATCTATCTGCCTTCGCGTTTACGCGGTTTCCGTTGGTGTGCGCGAAAATGTTCGTGTTCGTGGCGAATACACACGTGCGTGAGCCCGCCGCGCCGCGCCGCGCCGCGCGTCGGCGGTGTATGTGGAACGACGCGCAACGCGTGTCACGCTCGAGTGCGCGCATCGCGCGCGATCCTCTGGCGTCGGACGCGCGCACGCGACGACCATTCGTTTTGCGAGAACGCTTTTATATTTCGCGAACGATGACGGACTTTTGTCTAATTTAATAAAACGCGGCACGCGCTGCCTTTCTTTGTATTTCGAAACGATCTTTGCGAATTGTGTTTGTATCTCTCGTAATGCCAGAGATCTTTAGAAAGATGGAGCTGTTACGGATGTAAATAAGATTCGACGGACCCTCGAGTCGGCAGCACACGTTCGATGGAGAACTCGAAAGGGAATTCCACCCGTCCTGCGTCAGCCTTGCTATCCCTGGATCGGTCAGCGCTGCGTTCATTTCGTTAAGGGGGTTTTCTCCTCTGAATGGGTTCGAAAATCGATTTTTTTTTATCAAGAGACAAGGTCTTGCCTCGGGCAAAGTACAAGTACGCGAGACTAGACCTTGCAACTTGAATTTTTATAGACATACCGGTACTTGTACTTGGACCATGTATTTGCATTTTTGATGCTTTGTTTTATTTGCATTTTCGTAAAGTATAACATATAACGTAGAATAAACGGAACGAATCTAGACCATGCGCATCTCCGAATCACCGGATCCCCAAACTATTTTCTAAAGCAAGCAAAACACACGTGATGCCTCGTGAAATAATTTTCAGTAAAATAGAAATTCTATAATTATTTCGTGATCAACGACCCGAAATACACTCGACGGAGTAAAAAAAAAAAGTTTGTACATCCGAAGATCCAGAGATGCTCACGATCTAGATTTAAGCCGAAGAAACGTGCCCCTCGACGCATCTCAAATGACTTTTCCACCGTTGCGTGTCGCGTCTCGGAGGATTCGCCTTCCCACGCGTCACGGCGATCACCGGTACCTCTTTGACAGAAGTCCGAGCACCGTGTCCGCCGATATCGGCGTCCTTACCGCGGAGGCACGACTGAAATAAGATCACGGCGAGAGCATAAAATGACACGATGCCGCGGCAAAGGAGGATGCCGGTAGGCCTCGTGCACACACCGAGCAGGTAATAGATGCCGGCAATCCCTCCGACAGGGTATACTCCGTCCGGTTAATATTTTCCGAGATCCCCGGGTCGAGAGTTTTGCGGCCTCTTCGTACGAATTCACCCGTCATATCCGCATCCGCCTATCGGAAGGGGGCTCATCGTTGAGCCCGTTAATTTTGTCGACTCCCGACAGCGTTGAATACAGATCGCTTTCTTATTGGCCGCACATACAAACGACGCGATACACATTAACGCGGGTAAGGCTCGTACGTCGAGATCCGATCGGCGTGTATCTCGGCCGTTCGGTGCCGTGTCTCAATTCTATTAATTCAATTATATTGAGGAAGCAATCGCGCGCGATAACGGTGTCCCACCGATAACGAATCGCTTCCTTCGCCAACGATCGTCCTCGTACGGACATTAATTATATCCGCGGTAACCGTCGCCAGTATCCCTCAATTTGTCCCCCCCGCAGGAATGCGCGTTTCCATAACGGATGCGCAATAATTCGCCTAGTATTTTTCTCGTTGCGCTAACATTCCGAAGCGAGAGATCCCGGCGCTTACTGCGTCGCTATAAAAGTATCCGGGGAGGGGGGGGGGGAAATATTTTGTACGGTTGAAAGATACGGAGCAGGCTTCGCTCCGACGTCCTCGTTAATTCTGAAATCTAAACGCCGGACACGATACGCGCGCGAACGTCGCGAATTCTCTTTACGTTTGACTGCACGGGAGTAATCGTATCGATCGTGTCCGTCATTGATCGCCTCTCGCCGTTCGTTTACGAAAAACATTAATCTGGGATTGACGAGTTTGTTTCAACTGTACATTTGTGGGATGGTGACAATATTAGGACTATGCAATGCCGAGGGCATGCAGCGTGAGCGTTGAATGTATGCGTGTGGAGGCGTAGAGTGGGGCACAGCGGGACGGGGCCCAAAAAGTCGCAGTCGAGAGTCGAGGGTCAAGTGTCAAGTGTCGCACGTCGGATAGTCGAAAGCGATAGACGAAAGACGAACATATTCGTCGAGAAGTTTTTGTATTAAATTCTTTGTACTTTTAAATATATATATATAACCACTACTTTATTCCGAATTTCGAAGACTCTAATCCCACGCATTGTATTTTCTTCCCCTCCCGACTCTCGTCCCCGACGGACCGCGCTTAAGCGTCCTAATCAACAGAGACGAGGCGCGCGCATCTTTGGCGACAGCATCGCGCAACGAGAAGCGAGAAAAAAAAAATAATTCCGAAACAGCGAGTTCATCTGGCGGGAGACGTCGCCAGAGGAGGACGGTGTCCCATATAAATAACTACCGGTGGAGTGTCTACCCGTCGCCACCTCCCTATCCCCGCGCCAGACGGGACCCGGTGCTCGGTGTAATGACATGATTGCGTACCTTCCACGCACGCTCCTTCCATGTTTCGCGTTAGCTCGGGTACGCGTCGTTCTTGTACAGTACAGCGCGGATACGGGGTGGAGGTGGACTCGGCGTTGGTCGCGGTGATACCAACAGCGTTGGAGAGGTGGGCGGGGGTGGGGGGAGGGGGGTTGGGAGAGGGAGAGGAATCGGCGGGGGCCTTTCCCTAATAAGATACTGGCA
This sequence comes from Pemphredon lugubris, assembly GCA_933228935.1. Classification (NCBI taxonomy): domain Eukaryota; kingdom Metazoa; phylum Arthropoda; class Insecta; order Hymenoptera; family Crabronidae; genus Pemphredon; species Pemphredon lugubris. Next base: position 22,841,976 of record OW121817.1, on the reverse strand, counting down.
CGTACGCGGTTCACCACACGCGAGCATGCACACGATACTATTTGCAAGGAGGGTACACCGCGGCCGAGTGGGCATACCGATACACAACTTTGTGCCCGGCCATAACCGCGAATAAATCCTCTAATCTAATTGATACGGCCGCCGGTATGCAGCCTCGCGCGCCGCTGCTACACGGCTAAAACGGCCGTTCTTAAGTAGCCTCGGCGGCGAGATAGCGCTTACCATTGGCCGTGCTATTGGAGGGGAAAAAATAAAACGTCGGGCGAGGTGGGATCTCGGTGCATTATAACGGCAGAAAGTCTCTCTCTCTCTCTCTCTCTCTCTCTCTCTCTCTCTCGTGTCGTGGCGAGGAATGTTTTCCTCGCGGCGCGGCGCCCCGACATGACAGTCCGAGAGAGCGCACTGGGGACATGGAGATCGGTTTTCGAAGTACTTCCGGTGGGAGTGCCTGGACGGTATCTCGATTACCGATGGGCTCATTAAACGTCTTCATCTTCGGATTATTGCCGGAGCTTACGAACGATCGGGGCAGGCGGTTAGCGATTTATCGAGATCTCTCTCTCTCTCTCTCTCGCGTTGACGCGACATAATTGAAATGGCCGACGAGATAATTGAGGTTCGCTTCTCGCCTGGAAGTTTGAGCGAGATCGACGGTTGTCTCTCGATGTCGGAAGAACGGAAAGTTAATTCTCAAAGTGGCAACGGGGAAACGCATCGAGCGATGATTTCTCGGCATCGGCTCGAGCGAGCATCATCGTTCGCGATATCTGTAACTGTTGCATAACATTCCGCGTTACGTATGCAACCGAGAGGCAGGTTCTTTTTCCAAGCTACCGTCGCCAGCGAACGTATCTGCCGTGCTACCGTGACCGTTTCCCCTCGCTATTTACGCGCGGTTCAGACTTCGGATTAGTCGAATGATTTTGGAGTTAAAAACTTTTCGTTCTCCAAATGATAATTACTCTTGTAGTATAATAAACAGATTTTTATTCAGCTTTGTTCTCGCCACGTGTTCTTTCATCGAGAGATACGATCCAAGTAGATTGTGCGTTACGAGCAACGAGAAACAATTAAGCAGAGGTCGCGCCGTCAATACACGTTTCTGTTTATGGCGCCTTAATTTGAAATACTTAAGGCTCTAGTAGGCTTTGATATGGTGATTATACTATCTGGTATAATGTGCTCTAACATATGAGATTTTCGGTTTTTCGTCATTCGCGTAGTTCCACGGGACTCGATGGAAAATCGGCGCGCCAAGTTGCCTCTCGAATGGAAACGGAAATTCTCGCTTTTTCTTTTCGATCGCTCTCGATGGTGCTCGTACGCACAGAAATTTATCGCTTGATTTTACGTTGAGCAACGCGAGCCCGGGGTATTTCGTTTTCTTTGACGTACGGCGCTGCTCTACCGCCAATCGAATGGAACGCGGCAATCTAGCGGCGACGGGTGCGACGGAGAAGGTAAATAGAGAGAATCGAGTAGTCGTACGTCGTTCGCTAATGATCTTCCTGGGCCCTCGAGCCATGGCGCACGATGTCGACCGCGATAGAGCTGTTTTATGGCGCGCTTCACCGTTCATCTGTCTGTCGAAATCAAAGGAAATGAGATCGCAACCGTGCTCCGTGGCCACGGAGTAACCCGTGTAATCTCGTAGCCATCCATGCGAATGAGATAATTTCGACTGCGTCACGTTGGCGGCACGAGAGCGGGACTGGACGGCGGCGGCGGCGCTACTCGTGGAAATCACGCTGGCGGTTTCATTGGTTACCCTATAGGAGAACAACGCGACGACCGGCTAGAAATTTTCGAGGCAATGTTCATACCTTCTCGGTAATTATCCCTTCTCCCGTCGCGTCGGTGTATCCGGTTGGAATGCGATCCGACGACGACGACGACGTTAAGCTTATATTATCGTCGCGAGTACGGTCGTCAACTTTCCGTGCTCCTGGCGCGCGTTCATGCCAAGATTCTCAAAGTATCCTCGGACTAAATGAGACATAAAACCAGATAGACGGGAGTATTGTTAATCGGCTAAATCCCTGCCGGTAGGAGCCCTATCGGTGTACGCGAACAGCGTCGAGAGTCGTTACGGGAGTCGTGTCATACCTAAAGAGGGAAAAAGGTGGGGTGACTCGAGATCCCGATAAGAGAAGCTCGCACGGTAAGACGGAGTTTCTCGTGTCTCCGGCTTAATTATTGCTTTCCGACTGGACTCGCCGATATCGTTACTAGGAAAGTTGGATCCAGGTAAGGAAAGGGGGTAAGAGAGTATAAGGCCCTCGGTAAAGAGAGCCAGGAGGAAAGTCGAATGAAGGGCCCCCCACGAGCCACGAGCGCGGGCCCCGGCTCTCCGTGTGGTCTCCGCTACGCCTCGCGGCGACCTCATCCCTTCTTAGCGTTCTGCTCACCACGACCATCCTCCTCCTTCTCCTCCTCCTCCTCCTCCTCCTCCTCCTCACGGTCTTCTTCTTCTTCTCGCCGGCGCTCTCTCCTCTCCTCGGCGAACATAAATCTCGGTAGGTTGCATTTATACTTAATGTTGCCAATATCCCGCTTGATCCCCTCTGTCCTCCCCCACCCCTCTCTCTTTACGTTCTTTATTAGCCGAGAGACCCACCACCCAGCAGAATCGAGAGGAGTACGGCACGCCGCTCCTCAGGTTCACCCGGTCAACCCTGGCGAGGGTGAATTTATCGTCCTCCCGGTAATGGATGGCCACGACGCCGTACGTCATCGGCGTCCCGTGTAAGATAGCCGAGCCGAGCGCTAAAATTCGTCGCGGATCAAACGCGGTGATCGTACGGACCGGACTCCCCCCTCCCTCCTATCCACATCGCTTTGATCGTTTGGCCTATCAAAGTTGCTACGAGTCAAATTTATCTCCCACGCGATCACGATGTATCGGCGAACGGTGAGAATTGGCTGTCCAAAAGGGAATCGATCGCTCGCGAATACCTCAACGCGAGGAAAGTTCCTCTTCGAAGTTGGGTTTACCCCAAACTCGGCGCACAATCGGGTAACGAGGTGGCGGGAGCCTCGCTCCCGAAGTCACACCCTGGTTCCGAGTGATAATTCTCTGGCATCGCCAAGAAACCAATTCTAACCGAATCGCGTTCTAGCGGATCAAGCGTGGAGATCAGGCAAAGTGGACGAGCACGATCCGCGCGAAGGATGAAACTACATCACTGCCAGCTCACGGCACGAATTCTACTCTTGCCGGCGTCGGCAGTCGGCATGTTCGTCTCGGCCGTGACCTTGAACGACCCTACCGCCACGAGAATTTACTTATCGGACTTCCTTCCAACGGGTCGCGCACAGTTCCTGATCCAGAAATAGCGTTACACCTGTCAGCGCAACGCCGGGCGTCGATGCGCTCGACGTTTCTTTCATTCGTCCCTTAACGCTTCGTACGACATCGTTGAGCGTTGATCGTTCCACGAAACTTCTGCGCGTTGTAAAACGTTGATGCGTACGCGAGACGTGGACTGAATTAACGTTCTCGCTCTCACTTCACTCTTACTTTCCACGCAATTTTATTAGCCACGCTCACCCGCGAGCAGCGTTATACGTCTCTGGATCTTCGGATCTTCAAACTTTTTTTTCACTCTATCAAGTGTATTTTGGGGCACTGATCACGAATTCGCGAGCAAGAGTTCGCACTTGGTTTTAGTTGCGGAGATATAAGCACTCGAAGTATGGAAAATGACAGATTAGAGACCACCGCCTGTTCTTCTCGTTAACGTACTTGCGCGCGCATCACTACGTACGCACAATGTTCAACCTCTCGCTTGCTTTAGAAATAATTTCCACAGTAGCATAATTTATTTTGCAAGCAATCGTAGGTGTTTAATTTGAATATCGGGAGATTCGGAGGTGTGCACGATCTAGATTTATTCCGCGATATTTCGGCGTGGAAGCGTCGCGACGAGCGTCGTCGCCTCTCGGCAAGCGACAGAACGTCCGAGTGCTTTTTCAGCAGGGAATATCTCAATCGGTCCTGAAATCAGAGAGAGTCGGGCGAGAGCGTCAAGGGTTGTTTGTTCTCACGTGTGCCCGAACGTCCGGAAAGAAACGGGAACAGGGGGTTTCTCGTTGCGCGCTCGCGCTCACTCCCTATCCACGGAGCTCCACCAGGGCCGTTTTTCTGTCAATCTCCGCGTGATCCCTGTAATTTCCTGTCTAGAAAACCACGCCACGGCTTTAATGCTCCATTGTCTCAGCTACGCTCCCTCCCCCCCGCTCCACTCTGACCGGAGACCGCGCTACTCCCAGTTTACTCCCACTATTTTAACTATGTACAGCGGCTCTCATTCGCGCAATTTTTGGACAACGACAGAAACAAAGGTTGCGCTCTCGTCCCTCTGAATTCGTTCCATAGAACGCGTGCTTGCTTGCGTTCGCCGGTAGACGCGCGTCGCTATGACGTCCGCTCGGAATCTATTCTCTTTTTTTTTTATTTATCTTAAACGTCGACCTCGTTTCCCCGATGATACTATCTTCATTCGCGGCGCGATACGTTCCGAGAAGCGGTTTACGACGACGACGACGACGACGGTGGAAATGCGAACGGTGCGGTGGCGGTACGTAATAGTTCCTTGGTACTAAAGTCAAGCGTTTCCACCGGAATATTCGCTGGTCGATCTCTCGGCCTCGCCTTAACAAGTTTTACAACGCTCTTACTTTTCCCTCATTCCCGGTATAAAAAAGTCAAACGAGCTTTGTATAATCGATGGAAGACGCGTCGAGATTGTTATCGTCAATTTCAATACCGATGATCGTAAACGATAAAGATAATGAACTTTTGCTCTCTTCACTGCTATCCGTGTCACTGTTACGATTAATACAACCGAAACGATCGTTGGGAAAGGAGTTTCCTAGTAGGCGGAAAATCTGGCATTGTTTAGCCGATTCCAGGACACGGTAGACCGTGGCGGGGTTGCGCTCAAACAGAAAACAAAGTGGCCGTAGCGAAGTGTGGTTAAGGAGACCGGTGGTGGAGGGTCGGCAAAGGCACCCGGGGAAAGAGCACGAGGAAAGGAGGCAGGGGCATTGTGATGTGCGGAGATCGGTCACACGATAGACCCGGTCAAGGACGTGCTCCGCGTCGCGTCGGGTTCCCAAGCGAGTTGCACACTCGTGTACGCGTGTGTCTGAACGCCTCCTCTTTTTTTTTTCTTTTTTTTCTTTGCCCCACTCCCCCCCGCCCTCCTCTCCGCCGCCCCTGGCCGACTACTTTGCTCGCGTGTCTCTCTCTCGCTTCTACCAGCAACCCCGCGCGATATCTCTCTCGCGCTGGAGAGCGCGAGGTGAATCCGAGCAACGCGAAAACGTAAATTAGTTCGTTAGGCTAATGAAAAGCGAGGAGGGATAATTAGAAGATCGTTTTAATCGTCGCTTATGACCTTCACTCTCGTAAATGGGTCTCGCTGGTTCGCTGGGTTAGGAATACGCGATGTACGCGTGCTGCGCGTCTGCGTAACGATTCTAGTTGGGACGACAGTTTTCACGAGAAGCGAGCGACTCGTGTCGTTCGCTGAGTTTGACGAGTTTGCATTTGCAGAAGTGGACGGTTAAAGGAAATCATTCATTGCATGCGTATTCAGGTGTTTTATATTTACGATACCATTGCGATCTGAAAATGGCAAGGGAACGTAATAAAATTATTAGATACTCTATTAAAGCACGTTAACCGTGTTTGTCCCTTATTAGTACGTTCGCCGGCGGCACAATATTGAAATCGTGATCCGACGGCTATCTGAAAATGGTTCCAGTTTTCGACCCAAAGTGGCACGGTTTGCGAAACCGGTAAAAGATCGTATCGGCGTCGAAGTCTAGTAAATCGGTGTCACTCCTATCGTGGCCGCCTCGTATTCCTGCTGGCTAATGCAATTAGATAGCTGGTGGTGGTAGCACGCGCTCCGCAATCCATACCGTGGTTAGGGCGGGCGTGTTATGTACACTTTCGCTACACAACGTGCGCAACCTCACCTGACCTCCCCCACCGGCCTCTTCCCTACCTCATACGTAAACCCCCTCCACCTACCTGCCCTTACTAGCCAGACGAACGAACGAACGAACGAACGAACGTGCGCTCGGCTTGCTTTTTAATTAAATCAACCGCAGAATGTAAACAGGGGTAATAGCCTTTCGATGAATGCGAGTTCGAATAACCGGACCGCGTTACTCCGATAAATTTGTTTAAAGCATTTGGACCTTTTTATCGCGTTTGAATTATGTACAAAATCAACGTTTATTCGTTTCTTGAGTCTCGAAGAAATCCGTGAGTCATTTTCTGAGCGAGTAAACCCGAAGACACACATTACCGTATCATGCCCGATTTGTGTGTCGGTCAGATGTTGGCTGCAGCAGAAATTGTACATTTTGCGCTCGAATTGATACGGTCATGTGAGAGCTATCGCATTTAAAATTTAAAAAGCATTGCACAATTTTTTTAACGAAGTACAATTTTTCAGCCGCATCTTACAATTAGTAGATTCGGTGTTCCTATGGTCGGACACTCCGCGCCGCGACGAGTGTACGCGGAACTGTCAAAATCGTATAATTCTCCTTCTCTTGTTCGACGTTTACGAAGGGCAAAATGATTCCTACGCGAAACGCTCTCGGAAGCCTCCCCGCGCACTTTGGCGGCGGACGAGGTCGACCCGGGACACAGGTCGTTTACAGGTGCACAGGTGCATCCTCCCTGGCGTTGTACCTTCCGAAGGTTCCCCACGGCCAGCCGCCGCGATGCCGCCGCGCCGCCGGGCCAATCTGACCTCTCGCTTCCTGCAATTTGGCTTTCTTGAAAATCAATGTGCCGAGGGCTATCTCGCGGTTCCCATCGCGCCGGTGGCGGCTTCAGTTTGGTCCGGTCCCCCTTGGGAAACTTTGCAACAAGGTGGGGGAGTGAAAGAAAGGGATCGAGCGGCATTGAAACTTCTTTTAATGCGCCGCTCGCACCGAGGGATTAAAACTTTCGTTTCGATCGAAATTCTCGGATGAGAAACGCGACATTTTGTTTCGCCCGATTGTTTCGTTTAAAGCAGCGATACTCAACCTTTCTTGTTCCCCGGCCACGTAGTGCTGGCAGGACTGGGGATTGCGAGGTAACACCGATGCTCATTTGTCCATTGTTGCCACGTATCGCAAGGAGTTGCAATATTTTGTACATAGAAGTTTTGAGGCCACACACAAAATCTTGGCGGGCCGCGGGTTGAGTATCGCTGATTTAAAGTTTCGCAAACGGGCGAACGCGTTGTCGTAATTCTTTTAGCGGCGCCCAATTGGAAAAATATATATATTTTTTTTTTCACGCCTCCGCGTGGCGTTGAATCATCGCTTCCTTCTTCGAGCTCCGACTGGAAAACAATTGCGAAAAGGAGGTGTGCAATTGCGCCTCTCCTTGGGAACGGCTTGCGAAATCGATGTCGCGCGATAGTGCCCGCGATACACGTGGACACGATGATTATAATGATGATTACTCATGGCCGGGTTTTCGTTAGAGGTACACGCGTGCGGGAGAAAATCGTATCTTATGAGAATCCCTTTGTATAGCGAATCACTCTATAAACTGCCGGCTAATGACGAAGACTGAATTTACGCGCTTAGCGCGCGTCGCTCTTTGTCTGTACAATAACGCGACACAAGCGGAGAGAATAGAATTCCGAAATATCAAACAATTCACCCGGTGTTCGCGCAAAGATCGCGTAAAACGTTGCGATGGACACTCGCCATAGGGGATTGCACCAGATATTGATTTCCAAGGGCCATTGTGCTCGACATTGAGCAACCCACGGAAGATAAATCGAACTGAATGTTGCATCTCCCTCGGCAAATAAATCCATCAGGCGGGTCTTGCAACAGGTGGATATCCTCTTTACCGTACAATTTCCATTCCTTTCAACAGACCTCCGGTACGTTGCGAAATCCTTTCTGTATTATACAGCTAATTAAATTCGACGGACAAGCTTCTGGCAGAAACGTTTCAATCTCGTCGTTAGTCGAACTTTACTCCTCGCCACGAAAAGCGAACCGCTGGAAACTCAACGAACCGCCGAAAGAGCCACCTGGCGTTAAACAATTCGCCTGGAAGAAAAATAAAGCACTTTCGATGATCGCACACGTACGCACCGGCAGCGAGCAAAACGAGTCGTCGCGGCGCGCCGGCACGGGAATAATGGGGGCCGCGGGAGCAAACGCAAGGACGATCCCACGTCGCCGTTCATCCCGTCTTCCCCGCCGTCGCGTATAGGAGGAACGCGCGTTACAGCTGCGAACCGATTTCATTATACCATTTCTTCCCATCTGAACTCCCCTCGTTGGCCTATCTTTCAGGCTCGATCGCGCATCGCTCCCAAAGAAAGGAGCAGCGATACCGAGTGTCGATTGGAACGAGCATGGAACGAAAAGGGAAGTGGAAGAATTCGACTTACCGAGCAACGTATTTGTTTATTCGAAGGAGCGTGATACTCGATATCACTTCCGTGGACTGATTTTCTCCACGCCGATGTACATACCAACCGAAAACGTAATGATTTCGATAGACGATTCGTTAAACCTTTGTTAGTGTGATGCAAAATAACTACATTTTTAGTACACAGTTTTAACAACAAGAAATATTTTTTGGTTTTGCATTTAGACGTAAATAAATCAAAATAAATCTTAGCAAAATTGCATGGTAGTGAAGATTTGATTAAGTTCGATCGCTAGTGGTATCGCACAAAATCTTATCACGCGAGGTTTAATAAACCCCAACCCACTGACGAAGGATTAAATTATTTTTTTGATACGTGCTTGGAAGAAGAACGTGTAATATCATATTTCAAACTCAAAAGCGTTTTCGTAACGCTTAAAAATGGGGTCTGGGGAAACGAATGCCGAGCCACCTTCTGACGCGCGATTCGTCGCAACCTTCGAATTCAGGATGCGTAAATCGCGCTCGAGGGATTATGCATGCAAATGAAATGCGAATCGCGGATTATGGCGTGTGTCGATTAAAACTGCGCCTGTGTTTACATTGATGCCATTTCTAAACCTTGAATGAATCGTTGCCTCATCGAAACCGCGCGCCCTTTCTCCGATTTATCTGTATCTACCTGCACTTTGATCCCATAAACTATTTATGCTAATGACAATGCTAATCGTGCGAAGTGAGCACCTAAACACCATCGTCGATGGAGCTGGTGCACGGGCAAAAGATATCTTACCCAGCGTTTCGCTAGTCGGTAGAAAAGGATCATTCGACAACAACCAACCGCCCATGGTAATGTACACCTAATTAAATGGCGTGAAATACGATTGAGAAAATCCTTTACCGAACATTATCGATCTAATCTGTCGGCTCGCAAACGAATCTCGTTTCGTTCTCGGATCACGAGGTAATCACCGTTCCCCCTCGAGGAACCTCGAATTTTAGGTGTTTTCGGGAAGGAAGGTCCAAAGTCTGTCATTCGGTCTCTCCCTTTCTGTTTTTGTCCGCTGTTGATATAGGAGAGACAATTCACGACTACCCGGGGAGCAATTTAATATCTTTTATTACTCGTATCCGATTGTGTGTTTTGCTACATTCCGACGGCAGTATTTCTCGTCGTTAGTCCATCCTCGGGGCCCGCAGGTTGAACGAGGTGGCTAGAACCAGGCTTCCTCGTATCGCTGCTCGTGCCTCGTAATCCCGCCCCAATCGACGGCAAAAACCAGATGAATTCAGCGCGTAACAACGTAACGACAACCATCCTCGCTAATGGTCGTTTCTGTATACACGGGGAGCACTCAATCTCAAGACGTAAGAGGTGTTGTCATTAAAATTTCTACGGTCGAAAGAGACCTACATTTACGCAGCCGATTAACTGCTTCTTTTTTCTTTCTTTCTTTTTTTGTTCGTTTCAAGCCCAACACCGTGGTCACTGGCAGATTAGTCCTAGCTTCGATAGAGAGCCACTCCTGTCCCTCTAAACCCCGGCAACTTTGTTTCCGACCGGTAATAAAATAATAATCAGCGCGTTGAATTACGTTTCCTTGAGAGCTCGTATATATTATTTCTTATCGGCCAGCCGTACTCCGAGAAAGGCCAAATGGGAATAGAATCCAATTTGCTGCAGTCCCTGCTCGTAAATCTCGTGGTTCGCATAGGTGCAGGCTGACTGCCAATTTCAGATAGAGATGTAACGTTTCTACGAAGAGGCTTAGATCGACACGGACTACCCGTTTCGTCGGACGGGACAAACTCCTCGTTCCTCGTTCGAGGGATTGGGGGGAGAGGGGGGGGGGTAGGGGAGGGGAGGGAATAGGAGGAATGGGTCCACGCGTCGAGGCGGCCGGTCCCCTCGTCTCGCCTCTTATAGTAGGAACGGGCACTGCTGATCCGAGAAACGATTTCTCGGTCTGCGGAGCCGGCGCGCGGGACCAGAAAGTCATACGGTCGCCGATCAGGTCTGCACGACTTTTGCGCCGCTCGCCTTGCATCCCATTTCGAATAAATTATCGTTCGTACGTCGAATGTCGCGTCGGGCGGTTGCACGCTCGCGGCCGAAGGGACTTGTCACTTGTCGAAGTGCAACGGTGGCCCGCCCAATGAGACGGGAGCCGGCTTCCGTGCCAATCGTGACCAACGACCGTTCGCGTCGGGAAGAAAAATTATCCCTCGAGCGTGTCGTCGAACCGTCCGAACGGCGATTTATATGGCATAGAGCCTGCTGGTTCGCGCGGTCATTTGCCATATTTCTATTGGTTTCGCGTTTCGATGCGGCCGCGAGCATCAGCGGGATTTAATCGGGTTCGTCGGGACAAAATATTCCTCGTTCTTTAACTCCCCCGAGCAGCAATTTTTCTTGGGGCCCCATTGGAACCCAAGCAGCCGCTTGGCGGATCTGGGTTGCATTTTATTACTGAGCCGCGCCATCGAGGGGGGTTGAATTTAGAATAAAGTAACTCTAAGCTCCGGAGCTTACATCGAACTACACGTTGGGAGTCACGGCAAAAGGTTAGAGCGTGTTGTAGCAACTGAAACCGCATGTTGGGTTCCGTGTCTCTCACCCGAACTTAAACAATGTACGATGCGAGGAGTTATGCTCTGTTGGTAACAATATTATGATTGTCCCACGGTTTATAAGTTCAAAGGATCGCAAACCCTTGGAATGGTATAGCATCGAGGAGCCGCATAGATTTTTCCCTCCGATCGGTCACCAGAGGAGGTAAGGTGGGGGTCGGAGAGCAGTGGCTATTAAAACCACTTCCTGAACTTCTTCCTCCTCTTCTTACGCCACCCTGCGAATAAACGGAGAAAACGTGGTGGGAGAACCTCGGCGATGGTGTTTTCACTGTGTATTTACGGAAATTGCGGAGCCCGCGGGCTGCTACTTTTCTGCCGACAGTGATTCGTGTACTACAATGGCCGCCGGGGGAACGATTACAGTTCTCTTGCACTTCTAAGAACCGTTGTCCTTAAGGTCCCGAGACCTTCGAATCGGTACTTCTTCCTCCTCTTATCTCGCCCACGGACTTGCCACGGTTACAACCTTCCCGGAGCATGACTTCCTCAAAAGGACGATACTTAACCGACGAACAATGTTTGACGGCGAACATCGCGAGACATTTCACTGTAACTCACCGGCGGCGACGCGCCGATCTTCGAAGATCTGTTCGGGGCACACAATTACGTACTCGTAAATCTATTCATTTCGCTCGGACCATTATTCGAGTATCGACTTTAAGCGTAACGATGGAAATCTTACCGTCGACTTCGTTTCCATGGCTTCGCGTTGCCCCACGAGGAACTGGCTTATCGCGTACCGATAATTGAGCCGGGGTAAGAGAACGACCGTGGGAAGTTTGCTCAAAAATCGCGAGATTAACGACGCGAAAGATGGCGACGTTAATAAACTAGCGTCAGCGGTTTAAGCCACTCGACATCAGCGATTCGCTTTCACTTCGAAACTCCCTTTATTTTCCGCAAAACGTTTCGTATCCTTGCCTCGCGCCGTGCGTTCGTGAACTTAATATTCCCGACAGTGCAGCGCGTTTCCCAACGTAAATCGTGCGTTTGAAATGCATGACCCTTAAGAAGCACACGGTAGGCAACGAAACGTAACGCATGAAAATTGAGAATCAAACTGAGAACACGTCTCGCGGAGTACCTTAAACGGGCGGTGCGCACCGCGTTCCTTAAATGGGAAGCGAGATATGGGTCGCGAGAAATTCTAAATTGTCAAAGCGGGACTGGCCGTTTATACGCGCCGCGCATACCTCGTTAGGCGAATCGCGGCGCGAGCGCGCGCGGAGTGAGCGCGGGTTCACGGATTTGGTACGGACGCGAAGGATTCGCGTTCGTTCTCTCAATTTCATTTTCGTCGAGTGCCGCCGGGGACACGGACGAACGGTCAACGATTGGCATTTCACTTCTGCCAAAGCGATTTTTCCACCCGTCGCGCAAACGATCGGCCCGATAATCATTAAACCGCCTTATTTACATCGTACGTCGAAGTGATTTTGATTTCCTGCGCCCCTGGAGATCACGAGTACCTGCCTCGCCATTAACCACATTCTGAGCGCTACCGCGCACCGCTCTCGCGGCGTTCTTAATAAAATTTCGTAGCGCACGAATGCGACTGGGTAATTGAAAATTAAACAGAGACCAGGAATTGGGTTCCTGTCGTTCGTCGTTAATTGGAAAATAAATCTCTCGTCGTTGCGTTCCTCTTCGCGAGGAGCGCTTCGCGTAGTTCCCCGACAAGGAGTAACGAGAGAGAGAGACCGTTTAATCGCGGAGACCCGTGTTTCGTCCCCCTTTTCGGGATAATTTATCGTGCAAAAATTGGCGAAATATCATCGGTCATCGAATAAAGAAACCGAGACTCACGCCATCGACGAAACTCGTTTCCTCGAATCGAGCGCCGGAATTCTCTTCTCAACTTTGCTTGGAAGCACTTTCCTGCGAGCACACGCGTTCGACAGCTATTAATTGGATATACCGTTAGGTACGGCAACGCGCTTATCAGGCGTTAGGTAAGACTGAAACGTCGATGATTAGATAAACGAGTCTCTGAGACCGCTCCAGCGGCTGTATTAATCGTTCGGACCGGTGGTGGACGAACGGAAGGGGCACGGGGAATAGAAGCAACGAGCAGATCCTGCCGCGTTAATCGGACGACCGACTCGATCGTCCAAAAACTCCGTCGGAGATTCCCGACAGGTAGGATCAGAGATCAGTGGTGGAATTTCAGGTCGCTCGCGAGATAAGGCAGATTGCATATCTCGTGCATAGTCCTCCTCCTCCTCCTCCTCCTCCTCCAGCAACTGGACTCTAGAAACGGGAACGAGCCGCATCCGCTACATAAAGGCGCGGCAAACCATAGGAGCAGGCCTTAAAGCCCGGAAGAAGGTTCGTCGTGGCCGAGCCGTGTATACCAGCCGAGGCAGCATTCAATACCATCGATAATAAAATCATGCCGGCACCATTCGGAGCGCTGGTGTGCGTTACAGGCCCCGTATATCGTGGCGCTGGTGAATGTTACCTCGACGCTGGTACGTGTGGACGCGTACATGTGTGTGTGTATGTACCTGGTAGTGTAAGCGTGCGTTCGTACGACGAGAGAGTCCACGGCCAGCTGTGCGCGCATCATCGTCATTAGGGTCTCCGCAGCATTGGCCTGGGGCTAATGACTGTATTGGACCTACCAGAACGACGACTGTGTCGTTAGATCGATGAGATCGCATTGTCTTGCTTCCAACCTTTTTTCTATCTCTCTCTCTCTCTCTCTCTCTCTCTCTCTCTCTCTATCTTTGCGTACCATTGTTCCAGAGCGCGACTATTCGACGATACCGTCGCAATAGTTAATAATTTCGTTCCCCCCCTCCCCAACGCTCCGCTTCGCGTATCGGCGAAAACGGAAACGTCGCAGGCTTCGAACGAAGACGTTCGCGCTTACGAGTACAATCGAGTTTAGTCGTGCGATTTCAATAAATCCTAGCACGGAAAGTTGGAGATTCGATTGTCGCCTCGTTGAAACCGACGATGGCAGTGCGGCTCCCTCGTGCTAATTAAACCCGATTGTGCAATTATCTGCTTTCTACATCGCTTGTACTCGCCGATCTAGCAAACTCCTACTATCTCCTCGCGAGGCCGGCCTCTAGGAAGAATCGAATCCCTCTTGCACGGTGGAGCCACGTCGAGTAAATTATACTCGTCAGCGTCCGAAGGAGGACCCACGAAAATACGAAATTGTAGCTCACGGGGGTAACCCTGACCTTGGTTCACTGGTAGCACTCTCCCTCGCAATCTTTTCACCGGTTGAGATGCACCTGCAACGATCGCCGCTGCCGCCGCCGCCGCTCGTAAAATATCGAACGGGCGAGCTTCGTAACTTTCGCCGAAGAAAAATAACATTATCGGCTGTGTTTGCACGGCAGGAAACCGAACGCGTTTATTATCGCCATCAACGCCCGTTCCTTCTTATTCGGTACGTACGCGCGTAATGTGCAATTTCTGTCTACTCAATTTTCGCATTACTCCCGGTGATTCGAGGCATTACCGAGGTTCTCGTACTATCCGGCCGGAGAGAGAAAAAAAAGAGCCACGGTTACGCGGCGGATCCGACACGAAGGAGCGCTCTCTCACCAATAAGAAATCAATGAATCCAAAGTCCATTAAATTCGAGTAATTCGATCTTAGTCAATCGTCGACTCGCCTCAATCGTGTCAAGATCGCAATAGAAACGCGCTCAAAAACGCAGTACCGTTCTAGATGCCAGGCCAGCGGAATATAAAAGAGAAAAAAAGAAGAAAAAAAAAACACGCTCCCACGAGAAAAAGCGAGGCGCGCGCGCGACCTTGGCCGCAGCGGCAGTTGCAGTTGCAGGTGCGGACGCGCATAAAAGAGTTTCGTCTAGTCCTCGCGTTTAAATCGGAGCGAAATAGGCGTGTGCACCGGTGTTCGCTTAAGAGGTCAAACGTGTGCCCCCTCGGAGCCCTCCGCGTCCCTGTCCCCCAGGGCAAGGACGCCCACAGTTCCCTCACCTTTTCCTCGCCATCTGCCCGATCCCCCTGGTCGCTGGTCGCTGCTCCTGGCTCCATGCGCTGCTCGGCTGCTGCTGCGGCAGCAGCAGCAGCAGCAACGCCAGCACCTGAACACCACCGGGAGCCTCTTGCTTCCCAAAGAATTCGCGCATTCCGCTATCCGAGGCGCATTTACCACCAACAAGAGCAACTCGATCGAACGACTAATGCTACCTACGCCGCGTTTCCACCCGTCTCTCTTTGTACACCCTGGGGATCGTCTCCTATCCTCTTCCCGCGCTACGATATCACTCGATGACGCGGACACACTCGTGGAATTACGAGTAACGCGATATGACCCCAGCGTGTATGTGTACCGTGCTGGAATATAAACGAGCATGGTCGCCGGGGAAACTACGTGAAAAGGAGTAGGGCGCGGCGGTAGAATTGTGGCGCGTTGAGGTCAGCCGGGTCGCGTCGAGGGAAGGTCGTTGCAACTTTGTTGCCGGAGTAGGCGGCGTTGGAGGATTCCTCCAACCGATTCCCCTCGATTCGAGTACGGGCGAGTTCAGCGTTCGTACTGGGAAAGTGTAGTCGGGGACTTCTCTTCGGACTCGTTCAGAATTTCTTCGGGATCACTTTCTGGTTATGACAAATCTGGGGAGGTCGTAGAGATAAACGCATCAAATTGGGATCGAGTCGTATGTCGGGATCATACGGAAGTAGTAGCACGACTGACGATGTGTAGGCTAGTGCGTCTCGTTAACGCGATACGAAAGCGTTGGATCGAAGATGATTCCTCGAGTTGTAATCGTACGAGCGAGTTATCGCGAATAGCGGGAGGCGATAATACGGTTCGTTAAGGCCGTGCTTTCACCGAGATAAGGGATCAAAAACTGTCGGTAGTGGGATTTTTGCAAAGATATGTGTATCGAGCGCCGACACGCTATAAACCAGGTTGTTGCATTCGTTCGACGTTACTTCCTTTATTGATCGCACGGCAGATAACGCTCGTTTATTCTCGGATAAAAATTAAGACGCATAATCGGGTACGCGCGCGCCGAGTACCGTGCCCTCAAAAAGTTACGAGCTCGTAGTTCTTATCGAATTTTGTAGACTGTCGTGTCTCGACGCGAAACAACAGATCTATATACATCGTGCAATTAAAGCCACAAGTACGGAGGGAACTCCCGATAACGGCAAAGAATTAATTACCCCCCCGGTGAACCATAAATTACCGCGCGAAACAATAATCGGATCTATACGTTTCGCGCGTTAAGACATTTCCTTGACCTCTCTCTACCGCTCGAATCGGTCTCACACAGTGCACGCAGGCCGGACACTCGGGAAATTACGAGTAACGCGATATATCCGCACTTCGTTGCGGCTGTTGGGAAATAAAGCAACGGCGCAACGCATTCTCTCGACAAGACAACTGGCACTGACAAGGTCTCCGAAGTGCATTCTACGTCGCAACGTTCATGCGATCCTTGCTATTCGCCTTTTATTCCACGAAAATGTAATCGCGAAAAAATTCAAGATAATCAGCTGGCGAGAGAATTTCTGCGTCTTAACCTCGGGATTGAATAAATGTTCGTACCGTTGTTTCGTCTTACCATTGCGAGACTAGACGAGACGATACGGCGATCATCGATGGAGGAAAGACATTTTGGCAAGATCAAACGACTACTCGACTGCATCGAAAGAGACAATTTTTTGCAATGATTTCAGGATGAATCGTACGATGCACCGTCAAGTGACATCCCTTAGGATCCAGGGGATTAAGGATCTATGCGAATGTAGGGGGTCACGGAAGATCGATGTCAGTGTCAGAGATTAAAGATGTAGCTCGCGGCCAATACTTGCGCTCGCACGACACCCGTTGCACGAGACTTTAATCAAAGGCAAGAGATTTTTGCGAGCCTCGGCTGCTCAACAAAGGATTGTCGAATGCTCGACTCGCCTGGCATTGCGAAATCCGACCACATCTCTGCATCGCGTTCGGTAGTGTTATTTTAGATAAGCGAATGCGCGGTTACTTCGTGCCACGTATAACACGCGTTATATCTGTTCCAACGGGATTATACAATGTCGTGACATAAGATTCAGCCGAGTGACTCAGTGGAGGCGTGAACGGGGTGTTGATTGAGTGGTAAGATCACTCGAGCGCGAATCCATCGCCTTTCCACCGGCCGGGGCTCAGTACATTAGCGTCTCGACGCGCGCGCTCGCGCGCGCGTTCTCCACGAGCAGGCACCTAAAATAAACCGTTTATGCTAATACACGGACGGGCGGATAAATCATTTCCACTTCGTCTTCTCGATTCGTTTTAAACTGCGGATAATTTCGATGAGACGTAACCCAAGTTACGCCGCCGCCGCTACCACAGGTGTAAGAGTGATTAAGTGCGAGGATGCGCGCGAATGGCTCGCGCGTTGAACATTTCCACGTATCGTTGGAATTTATGTCGACGTTTCGATAATTACGGTTTATCGTCGTCGCGACCGGAACGGGTCTCCGGCGCCGATATCTCGGCCTTTCGCGCAAAATTATAATTAAACTCCCGGTCCTCGTTTGCTTTGGGGGGGAATATTAATCGAGCGACACCGTTTTGTCCGAAGGATTAATATATAAAGCGCGTTATCTGACTGAGATCTACGCAAATCAGCGTTACCCGTTATAAAACCGTTATCGGCGTAATATTGATCGGTGCACGGGGGCCGATATAGGAATCGCGATATTTTTATGACAACGATATTCCCGGAAGTGAAAGCACGTTAATGGACGCGCCGCGAGACGCTGAGGTTAATTGAAAAATCAAGGCGAAACGACTGCATCGCGGAAGGATAATTATTGTCCAAAGAACTTTAAGGTCAATCCGGGCGGTAGGCAGCAGTAGTCTTCGAACGCGATCTTATTACATTTACAGCCCCATAAAAACGATTAACTTCGATTTTAACGACCACAGCGACAAATTGGTAATCCCGCGTAACGCGCAAACTTCCGATACTTTGAAAATCGCCGTACATACAACGAAACGGGGGCATCCTTTAATCCCACGGGTACGCCGCTTTCACCGGGCAAGGAAGACAAGCCGTTATCCTCGAAATCAGTGTAACGAGTCCCTTAAACGTACCACAGGATTTCTCTACCTCGTCGACATTGCACGCGTATCCCTATCACACACACAGACACACACGGCTCGTAATTAATGAGTCCTAAAGGCACGCTCCGCGTCCTTCCTTCCACCTGCTCGTAACCGCGATGTTTAGCATAAAAGTCTTCATTTGCAGTGTCGCGATCGCGAGCGAGACAACCGCGACACGGTCCACCGTGACCGGTGCAATAAATTAGCCGCGAAGGGGCCCGCGGGCGATCGACCAAGAGAATCCTCTTCGCCCCCCCCCCTCGCCATCCTCCCCCTTTACCAACCCTCCTTTAACTGTACACGCCAATTAATCGAGGTACCAGGAACCTGGTAATAGTATATCGCTCGTTACTCGCTCGCCGCTGTCCTCGCCTTGGTATATAAGCCAGACGCGCTAATCTGCGACGCCTCTGCAGTTTTGCCGTTTCCCTCACCGCGACCGCTCACTTCTTTCTCCCTTCTGACACTGCGCTGCTGTCCGTTTACTCGGACAAACTCCCATCGTTGCAGATCGAGCGGTTCGAGGAAGTCCTTGGTCTCGCCGAAGACTTTACGGTCGACACGTCCTTCCGCGCACCGAGTTTCGCCGCGAAACTTACCACATCCAGTTGGCAATCGGGGTTCGTCGCGTTTCTCGGTTCTTTGGAAACGTCGACGATTCGTTGGTACTGTTATTCGTATTTTTTCCACCGATCGTTATACTCCGAGGGTAGTAACACTTAACCGGTGATTTCCTTTTTCAACAATTCGTCGATATCATCGCGATTACGTGAGAGGCATCTGATAATGTTAACTATAACTTCAAACAACCGTGCAAATCAACATAGTATCGAACAATCGCTAGAACAATTGCGATTAGATGCAATCGGCAAGATTCGTAAATCTCCGCGTGTCCTCGTAGAGACTCCACTTTCAAAAATTCCTCGATATCGTAGCAATCGCGCAAACAGACATATCTGGCGCTATCAATATTAGAAGAAAAAAGAAAGAAAATTACGGATACCGTTTCTCGCGGTCGTATTCAAATTTCTTCTTCGCGGCAACGTCCCTCGGAGCAAAACGACTTATCGGCGCAATGCCTTTCGTCGATTCCAGGGACGTAATCGAGCGATCAGACGGCGCGGCGCTGCATCGTATAATAATATAAACGCGGATTCACCATCCCTTTGCTCATAGAATTTGTAAGCATAACCGTATCACACCACGGTCAGCGAGGGTACGCCGTTGTTAAACATGAAATCGCCTTTGGATCTCCGCATGTATGTATGTACCCGCGTTGCACGGTGCGCATCGCATTAAACCGAGTCTCGAGGCGGCGACGGTGGTCGCCTCCTCCGCAACTGCAGCCCTCCGCGCAACGTCTTCGAGTACCTCTTGTGCGCTTCCGCATATCATTTTCACGCTTTGGTACGCGCGCACGCAGATTTCGACGAATCGACGATCATTCGACGTAATGCCATCCGCGAGTCAGTTTCCATACTCAGTTTAGCTTGAATCTAGATCATGCGCATCTCTGGATCTTGGGATGTCCAAACTTTTTTTTTACTCTATCAAGTGTATTTCGGGTCGCTGATCAGGAAATAATTATAGAATTTCTATTCTACTGAAAATTATTTCACAAGGCATCCCATTTGTTTGCTTGCTTTAGAAATAGTTTGGAGATTCGGAGATGTGTATGATCTGGATTTATTCAAATTTGGTAAAATTCTACTTGACGGTTAACGTACAGCAGCGTGATGCTAGATTTCAAGAGAATCAGTATCTCTCGCGTCAGACTTTGTTGGCGAGAGTCGTTTCGCCGTATTGCGATCAGAGTCCACGGAGTCGCGGACACGACGAAGGCGGGAAACTGTCTTTACAAAATAAATAGGATTTTTCAAACGTTTCCCCGTTGCCACGGAAGGGTCGCTATTCGTCCGCGTTTCCTGCCGCGTTTCGCCAAGGGTGATGGCTGATAAACACGGACAGGCCCCCGACGTGTACCTACGTGTCGGCTGCTCGGACGTAGTCACGCGAGGAGCTGTAGACCGTTCTTCTTTTTTTTTTTCCTTGTCCTTCTTCAAATCCCCTCTTCCACCACGACGGAGTCGATCGGTCGTTGGTCTCTTCCGCGTGCCGATTTAGACGTCTCAGCTCCGGCTATCCGATCCCCGATCTAAACGAGATCCATCGAGCAGTTTCAATGAGTATCGTGTCTTTGATTTAGCGTCTTTGAATCGATTGTTCGTTGCAGCTCTCGATAGCCTCGCGCTACGGCGTAAGGTACACCGCCGTACGACGATCTCGTAAACCTTGAAACGCCGTCTGGTTTTATTAGGCCACAGACGAAGCGGTAATTACTAATAATCATTTAACCGTGATCACTTTAAGTCTTCGGAGGCGCTCGATTATAGTGCCTGGATCTCTTTCCCCACGATCATCGGGACGGATTTTATTGAACTCCCGGACGGAGGGGCAATAAAAACGCCGTAACGCCGTATTTAATTTGTTGACCAATGAGCTCGCCGATGCGAAGCGTGGCCGATTTCGTGGTAGACGGTCCTCACCTTCATTCTCGTCGGCGATCTCGGTCCGGTGATTCGGTCGAAGTCTCAAAAGGCGATTAGAGCCGGTGATGCCAGGCTAACTGGCTCTGATAAACACGGAAGTGATTCCGCCGCCGGAGGAGTTCCCATGAGGAGAGAGAGAGAGAGAGAGAGAGAGAGAGAGAGTCCGAACAGTTGCGCGTCTTGGCACCGGCGCAATAACCAATAACCGTCGGCTGTGACCGCAGAAAATGTCCATCTTACAGATCGAAGCAGAACGGAGAGCCTGGAGGGTAAAGTTCTCCTCTACCACCCCTACCCCCGTTCCTCTTCTACATTGGCCTCCCTCCTCTCGGTCCCTCTACTTTTTCCGCGATTCTTCGATTCCCTAGGATCGATTCCCGCGAAGGCCAGCGTGAGATCTCGGCTGTCGGTACTGTCCGTAAAACGATTACGGATGGTGCTGATGGACCGGTACGATCGTTTCTCGTGTCAGCGGTGTTCGATCAGCTTCGCTGTTACGGAGTACTCCTCGAAATTGATCTCGTCGTTCGTTAGAATCGTAACGGGCCGCAAACTTAATTTATCCATCGGTCCAGGTGGCTCGTTAACGCGTAGGTAGGTCAGCTGTTTCATATTCAGGTAGGAACACACATTACCGCACCGCGCCCGATCTGAAGTCGGCCGCAAGCTGGCCGTATCGGAAATCGTGCGTTTAGCGCTCGAGTTGATACGGTGACGTGTGAACTATTGCATTTAAAATATTTAAAAACCATAGCGCAATTTTTTTAACGAGTGACGACCAACACTCCACCGACACACGAATCTGGCATGGTACGGTAATGCGTGTCCCTATCTTTTCAATGGTATTTCGGAGAAACGAGTCTCGCGGTTAAGTACAATCCTATCCAGGACAATCATAGTCAGTCAAGGTTCGATAAAGTATCTCGGTGCAACGTCCCGGGACAGTGCGGAGTGATCGAAGACCACTTTGAATCTCTTTAACTAACAACGATAACGCGCGACGTTAGGCAACGCACGACACCGCGAATCGCTCCCCGAGGTTCTCTTTCACCTGTTACGACGACGAGGAGGATCGCGACGGTCGGCAAATCGCGTACTTTCTCGGCCATATATATATATATATATATATATATACATTTCGTCGAAGGTAAACCGCGGCGGCGGTCAATAAAATAACATTGATATTTCCCTATACGGGCCGTGGCCTACCTACGACGCCTCGTTAGAACGGTTGTTTATCGTCGTTATTATTACGTGCACCACGAGCATTATATACCCCCCTCGCGTCTGATTATATACCTACAGGTGGTTGCAAAATGATTGCTCGCTGCCGAGCCGATTGCTCGGCGTTCCGTCGAGAGGAGAGTGAAAGGGGGAGGAAGATGAGTATCGTGCGGGCTATAAGCATGATTTCGAGCTCGTAGACGCGTTGTACGATACGAATTTTCCCGATACCGGGCATCTATCGATCTAACCATCTACCGGACACGATCGTAACCGACGTTTAGAACCACTCTGACTTTTTTCCTCGCGTTCCTCCCTCTTCCTCCTCTTTGGCTCCCCCTCGCCGCCCACCGTTCTGGTTCGATCTCGTTGCTCGTTTCGTTCGTCGTAGGTACGAGGATCAAAGTATAGGAAGCTTGGTAAAGCATCGGGGCTCTGGTAGCAGCCACGTACGGGGCACCTACATACGTTAGATACCACGGCGTGGATGAGCGTGATCGAAGTAGGTAGATCTATCGAGATCGAGCGATGTCGGCGTAAATATTATTGTATATCCGCCCACGATCTATCGCACGCACTCACGGTAATTCGAGAATATCGCTTTTACCCGCGACGAAGAATAAACTCTGATGATACAGCGACCAGGGGGGGGGGGAGATAAAACGTCGGTTCGATGTCTCTCCCGATCGCGATATCGATTTTCGAGCTGCTCGAGTGAGACGTCACTTTGCCGTCGTCGCGTAAATAACAGATTAGCCGATTACCGATCGACGTGTATCTCATTCGTGGAGGGGGTTCTTCAGCGCCTCAAGAGTCTCGTCGCAAGTTTTTTTTATATAATAACCAAACAGATTTGCATAGCCCCGATGAAATTGCTTTCGATCGCGTATCGCAACGTTGTCGCGGCTACGTTGAGGGGCGTGCCTCGAAAGTTCCGCGAATTCAATCGCGCAAAATGCGTCGGAAGAAACTTCGAGCCGACTAGTCACTGCGGCCTTTTATTTCCTCGTGATTTTATGCAAGCGTTTAGACGCGGTCGATCGATGCCGCGACGTCGCGACGTGAAAACGCCACCTCTCTCGGATTCGCTAAAATCTAAATGAGAGGTTCTTACGAGAGAAACATTTTACCTTCCCGCGGAGAACGGGGGGGGGGGGGGAGGAGAAAAAACTGTGTTCGCTTTCTCGCCGAAGAAAGGTATTTGCGTAAACGAAATTGACGTCTGTCTACGAAGAAATATCGCGTATCCGACGTTCCGGAATAGGTTTCGCAACTGTTTGGTCGCAACGGTTTCGCGTACACAGAGTATGTACTATGTACACAAATTTAACGATTAATGGTGATACTTTTCTGGTCGTATCAAGTTAAAACGGTCAAAAGTCTTTCGCGGAGTAATAAATCATACAAAACAAGAAGCACAAAAGTGCTAGAATTATTCGAACACTGTTAAATTTCCAAACATTCCCAACGTTTCACCCCTATTTTAGGGCCTCGTCATGTGGGAGGCCTAATTTGGATTCCGACGATAGCCATCGTCGAAAACGCAACAATGTCGTTAGGCGAAACGAAGGCAAGGCACTCCTATAATCAGGAGAAAATTTTGCATTCAATTCAGAGTATGTACCTACGTACGCAGAGTCCGCAGTTCGAATTTTCATTGTCCCTACCGCCACTCGAACCATCCCCACCCCCCACCCCCCCAACCCCAACCCCCGCGTCAGCGTCGCTTCTCGTCCAGCCATCCTTCGCCTCCATCGCCCTCCTTCCTGCATTTATTGTCGCAGCCGCGGCTCGTAAACATAATTACGGCTGGTTTTTATTTCCACGACTCCGTTTTTTTTTTTATTTTACGTCCACCACGGACGTCGGTATTCCTGTTACGCTTTTACGACCGTGGCCTTTTCTCTCTGTCAAGGTGCGCGAAGTTATTAGGGAACACGGGCCAATTCGCGCTCTTGTATTTTCCCTCTCGGTCTTCTCGCGACTACTGTCTCCGCGTTCTCCCTGCACCGCGAGGAACTGACATTTACGAGTAGCCGGTGTACGAGCGGTGCGCGCATGTACGCCACCGAAGGGTTAGAATTAACCTGCACGAAATTCGCTCTCGACGTCGCGTTGAAGTAATTTCCCACGACAACTATTTCTCCTCTTCTCCTCGCGTTACACGTTTTTCTTTTAATTGCTCGTACGGGGGAATTCGTTGGGTGGGACCGTATTGTTTTATGGTGAATAAATATTCTACCGCGCCAGTTCCATTGTACGTTTACACGCCGATATTCTACGGTAATAATTGTAACGTCGACGCGAATCGTAAATATAGCTTCTACGCCCGATAAACGTAGGTATGTTTAAACATAAAACTAGAATTTAATTTTATTCCGCGATTCGAGACGAAATTGATATTCATTATCTTCGGCATTAAACCCGCTACGCGCAAAAGTCCTGTTAATTCTGATATACGTTATCGCGTAAGCGGGGAAGTTCATTTTTGCATTGGTCCCTTTTTAAATTCCGCGAACCGTTCGAAATACACGTTCGGATTTCATTTCGAGCGGTGTCTGGTGTATTATTTACGAGAGTACCCCGTGGATCTAGCCTTAAGACCCTCGTAACTCTTCGGTAGCGCGTAGAAACGCCGTATCGATAATGTTCTCTCTTTACATACCATAAAGTCGATAACATCTGTCGCGGCTGACGTTTTCATTAATTCCGAACGATAAGCGCGTCTTCCCTCCCCCCCCCCCCCCTCGGATTTTATTGTGTATCAATTTGACTTTCGTTCTCTACCATCCGTTTGTAGTTGGCCGCCGGCCGATCCGTTTCAGGGATTTATATAAACGATTCAGCCTATTTGGTTAAGCATGAAGTCATTACGACCGAACCATATTCCCCTCGATATACATACTTTGCTCGTAGAGGCTCACCCGCGCGTACACACGAGTGAGGCCCAACGTTGGTTGGGCCCTTAATGAGCTATAAAATCTACGTTCCGCGGCTGCTTTAACGCCACGTTACGTCGGTGTCCGCGGCGAGATTGGATATGAAAATTTCTACCGACTCAACGATAATCGTCGTCCTTAATCTCCGGTCATTAATATTTTCGCCGGTTATGCGCTACGAGACGAGATGAAATTATCGTACGGCGGAGCTTGTCTCGCGATTGGAACGCGATTAGTCGTTTCCGATCGAGGTAAGGAAAATGTTGAGCGTAACGGCAACCGGAACGTTTTAGATCCTTGGTCTATAAAATATTCATATTTTTCAAGTTGCGAAATCTGGATCGTGGACACGTAAGTAATCTAATATCGCGAGATCGCGAGCTCTGATAAGAACGTTAAATCGCACTTTGAATCAAAGTTGCAAACGTTTTATTTGGCCGGCGAGTGTAGCGTTCGAGATATTATTTACGAACGATAGTTTCGCGTAGCTTTCGGGCAGTTTTATGAATACGCCCGATATTATTTTCTAATTACGAATTTACCGCGAGTAGGGCGCCCGTGGGACGATCGTCGGTACCCGACGATTATTTAACTCCGATCCGCAAATGCAATAAGTGGCGCGGCGCGTCATAAAGCATCCGATAATGACGCGCCGTATAATAAACGATCGGTGGGCCATTGTTGGTCGGCTGTTAAGAAGCCGTGAATGCGCGGCGTTCGCGTGGACTCAACGAGCCATGGCGAAAAGTGCATGCGCTACGCTTCTCACTATCCTTAACAATCGGTAATGTTAGTTCTGGCATCCTCGATACGCTAGTTATTCATCTTTTATCTTTTTTGCGCGCACCGAACACACGGACCGTTTATCCAACGGCGTTCTGCCCACCTGTCTCGATCCCTGCCATCAACGGCCGTCGCGACGCGGGCTACCATAATACTTCGAGAGATATATAGAAATTTGGCTAATCGGTTTAACGAGTTTAACGTTGATTAATTAGGATGACGAGAGCGTCCCGTACGATGCGAATCGGTCTGAAATCTACGCACGGGACACCGTCGCCGATAATTCGCGCCACGAATTGCGCTCCCAGTGGTTATTAATATCATTATTTCAAGCAGAATGATAATTGAACGATCGCGGGGGCGTGACGAGAGCTCTCGCACCGATTGTTTCGGGACACGTGCCCAACGCAACCGTGACGAGCGACGTAACGTTCGTTCGTTCGTTCGCTCGCTTCGCAATGTGTTTTCTAAATCGTCCGACTGCGAATACAACAATTCTTATCTCGGTCGTTGCCGCAAAAAATATGCCTTATCGTCGTGTCATCGTTCTCGATGCTTTATTTCCACTCCTTATCGGCGAACGAGCCTGACGATCGTTAACATTATTTATCGTGAAACGTTATTATAACGCGTTGCGATTTTAGTTACTAATGGTAATGCTTTTTCAATTTATTTCCCCCTGGTACACAGCGATCGTAAATCGTAACCCGGGATATTTCTGTAGACGCATCGCGATTACGATGTAGGAATCTTTTTTTCCCCGTAGTTTCCACGTAGAATTCGGAGGAAGAGGAATGTCGTGGCTTCCATCGAAAATCATTTTGCAACGCGGCGTGACAACCTATCATCCTGAAACCGCAATCCCGGTTATTGTACACCCGCGTACCAGTACGGATGGGTCGGTGGACTCGGCTCTGTGGCCACGCCAGCCATTATCCACGTCCGGTCAAGTGTTTCTAAACTACGAGCAGTAACCCCGCCGTTCAATTGGTGCGAAGCGCCGTGGACATTTAAATCTGACAGGCTCGTGATTGCGACACGAAATTACGCCGAATTCAATTCATCGACTGTTTACCTCGAAATCTCGTCTATCGGGTACTCGATTATTCCATTGCGAGTACAATTTTGCTGTGAAGAAATTTACGTCGCGCGTGTAAGGACGTTTCGTGATATAATATAGTAATATAATATACGCTCTTGATCAGGTAATTATAATTTTTTGACAATTTTTCATCATTCGGTTTACTTCCACGCAACAATTTTTATTTCGTTTCAACGATTGAATCATATTTTATACACGAACGTTTGCAATAGAGTTCGTGACAATTTCTATTTGTCAGATCACTGTTTCTGATTAATAACGTCGAGAGTATCTTCGCGACGTCTCTGTTAAAGAAGAAATAACGGCGGTACATCGAAACAACAGGAATTTCGCTTACCGCCGTGCTTTCTACCTCTCGGATGATGCATTTTCGAACAATTTGCGACAATACGATGCGGTCTGATTCGTTAACTGTCGCGACCACTAGAAGAAGAGTCGACTAATGGTCTTGAGATACTCTGTTTCTCTTTGAAACTTTTCAACAATTTTTGTAATGATAAAATCATAAGTCTCACAAAAGCCCCTACCAACCGGTCTAACGAACGATTCTCCAATTTTTGGTAACACGACGTACTTTATTCGAGTTTCAAATCTCTCGTATTAGAGAAATCGATTACACTTTATATCCCAGGAGCGCTAGTTCGATAATCACAAGCGCGATACGATATTACTGGGCCGAATTACTATGATCGCCTACTCGGATACCTCTCGGTAACAGAAAACAAAAAAAAAATGGTATACCTGGAATCTCTTTGCAATATACTTTCCGCGGAGCGATGTCTCGAAGATCGCGAGCCTCTCACGCAGAATCTGCTAAGGAGGCAAACGAAGGCGAGATAAAATGATCGCGGTCAACGATCGGTTTCCGGCACGTATAGCTCGGGCCGCATATAATCATCATCTAATTATTAATCCCCTCGCGGAGACGCGCGCGACGTCGTGCGATTTATCGTGACAATTAATACCGCGCAACGATTTTATGATAAACAGGAAGAGTGCCCAGAAGGGATACGTGCAAGAAGCCAGACAACGCCTGTCGTCCCTGAAATCATTACGCTCTCGAGCGTCTTCCTGCTCTCCCGTATGGTAGTTCGCGGACGAGTTATGCTACTCTCGTTACGTCAGCCACGGAACCGATACGGTGAACGGAAATAAAGAATCGGAGCGTCGAGGTAAATAAATAACGCGTGTATATGCAGGAAAAACTTTCTACTTAAAAGAAAAAAGAAAACAATTTGCTAGAATGTCGTTCGAAGGACAACTTCGCGCACAGTCGGAGACACGCAATTTACATAACTTTTACTCGATCCTCTTATCTACGTTTTACCGTATTCCCATTTCGTTGCTCGTTAATTAGTTCAGTTGGTCTCAACTTGGGACGTGCCACGGCCCCTAAAATGGGCTCCAACACCGGCGGGGCTGCCTACTTCGAGGATATCGCGGCGGCGAGTTACGATACACGCACGGTTACGTTAGGCAGAAGGAAGACAGCGCCGATGTGAAAGAGTCGAGAAGAAAAATAAAAAGGGGTGGGAGAGAAAGAGGGAGGGAGGGAGGGAGAGAGAGAGAGAGAGAGAGAGAGAGAGAGAGAGAGAGAGAACGTCGAGGGGAAAAAAAAAGAGAAGGAAGGTACGGCAAAGCCGCGTTACCCGGAGCGTCACGCGAGGCCGTGATTGGTGCGTGGCGCATTAGCAACCTGTTTGTTGGCCGATAAAACAGCTATCGTTTAAAGATTTACTAGATTTATAGACCGGTCATAGAGCGGTTCGCGAATGCTGCTAAGCAGATCGTCTGGGTACCCGCGTGTACCCGCAATCCTGTAGTTAGGTACCCAGTGCCGGCCGTGATGAGTACTCGCGGGTACCACCGTGTATCCTCGATGCGCCGGTCGAACCAGCGTAGATCGGCAAGGCCTCTGATTGCGAGTTGTCGTTAATCATATGTGCGTTGGGGCGCTTATTTTCGGATTTCACGAATGAGTAATAACAGCTCCGATTGTGATCTTCGTATCGACCTCGATTACTTAGGACTTTCCGGCAGCCGGTGATATCCTGCGTTTACTGATTTCAATCCGGCGCGCTCGTTCATTAATAAATCGAATTCTTTTCGATGCGACTGTCAGCCGCGCTTAACGGCAGTTCTAATCGCGGGACGAATACATCGACGGGGGAGAATCGATGTTACCGGTTTTACAGTCTTACTCGCGAGTTTTATATTTTCTACGCAGCAACGCGTCACCGTTTAATCGTCGGGTCGCGTCGTTTCGGCAACACTCGCGATCGCGTCCCATACGTCAAGATACTTCGAAAAAGGAAAGCATACATATATCGGCAATGCGTTCGCTTCGTGGTTCGATGACGCCGACGCTCGCATTTATCCCTCGTGGAATTCAGCCACGCCGAGGCTCGTTCTATCGTCTCGGGTAATTTCGAGCTAGGATGCCTCAAAACGCTTTTTTTCCATTTTCTCGATCGAAGGGCCGATAAATCGCTACTTCGCGGTACGCGCGGTTAGTACTGCCGCGTTAACTATGGGAATCACCGGGGTACCCAAGGGCCCACGGGAGGCATGGAAATTCCGCTCTTCGAGTCAAAGGACGAACCGACGGGAGCTCCTTCTTCTAACCGATAGGACGGCAATAAGGACGGGCGCGCGAGGGGAGAGAGAGAGAAAGGGTAGGGTTAAGAGGCTCGAGTGGTATTCCGGATCAATTAACCGAACGGCGCTGAGGTTAACGCGGATATGAAAAGGGACGACGGCGTTACTAAGCCGAGCGAACGAGGACTCAGGTATGCGTGTACGCGGGACGGTGAGGCCTCGCGGGCTCTACCGGCCTCGGCCGTAAGGTATACGAAACATCCGTAATACCGTCAAGAGTTGTTTATCGTGCGAACACGCAGAGGAGGAAATGGATTGTCAGCCTCTGGTCTCGCGGATAGCTTCTGACTTCGGAGTTTTCTTTAGACCGACGCATAATCATTCCCGTATTTTCATGAAAGCGCATAATTACGCGGCCCCTCCGTGGATTTCTTTTTCTTGTTTTTTTTTTTTTTTTGCCGCGATCGCGCTAGCACGTGGTATTCTGAGCGTCGAACGGTGTAAAGCAGCGCTCGTGCAAACCGGTCGAAACCAATGTACGCGCATTGGCGCGCTATCACCGTGATCGTGGAGCGGCGAAGTTATGTTCCGAGTCACAATGGAATTCAATCTATCAAACATTTCAGGAGGGAAGGATATAAGTCTCGGCGAACGATGCAAATCGCTGGGCGTTGGAGAGCGAATGACAGCGCGAGTGTTTTCAAGCGATAATGTCCGTCCTCGTTTCTCGCGTCTTCCAGATGAAACCGGGTAGTCGCGCGGATTTCAAACGAACAACAGAAACTCTTGTGAAAATGTTGGCAATCTTTTTCTTTTCTTCTTCGTCTTTTTTTTTGTTGTTCCTCTCTAGCGCGCTGTACACGCGCCGAGGCGAGCGCAGAAACCTCGAGGAATGCGCGAGCTTACCCGGCAATCCCTGGTGAACGGTCGTAAGATACGTCAAACGTCCGTAACACCGCTGGAGCGGCCGTTTATCGTGCGAACACAAACGAGATTGTCACCTGCACATGCGTGAGCACGCGCCTCCGTGCTCTCCCCACGTTCTCCGTTCTTACGCCAGGTGTCCACCTTCGCCCGATAGAATCTCGATCGTTATCCGTTGCCTCGTCGCGAGCAACGAAACACGAGTTGAAAATTCGCCCGCGATCTTACGAGCCTCGAGACACCTTCGATAAAATTCCAGAAGCAACGGTGTCACCTTGTCGCGCGTTACAATTAGCGTTTTGCGTCGAGATGAGAAATTCAAAGTACCCGGGAGTCGATGGTTCCCCGTTCGTTATTTGCGATCGTCGCTCTTGCGTTTCCGGGAGCGTGAAAATCTAAAAATTCGCGTCCGATACAAACGTGCACACTACGACTACGTATTCGATCACCCGGTACACGTACAAACGTATACACGTATGCATGTAACGCAGGAGTTCACACACGGATGTATTTGCTAAGCGGATGTATTCTCACTTGCGCGTTCCTCGTACGTGGTTGGCTACCACTCGCCGCCTGGTCTACCTATCACCTCCCGGGCTAAACACAGTGGTCATTGTTTACGAGATTGTTTGTTAATGCGACGCGCCGAGCGTGGATCTGCTGACCGTAAAACTCTATCCACACGCGCGGCGCGTCAAAGGGAAAGAGCTCGCGTTCCGTACGACAGAAAAAAAATCAGCAGCGTTGACGCGTAAATCCAACGACACTTTTTGTTGGAAGCCAGTTCGCCAGAAGCCAAAGCGGACATCCTGGAATAATTTGTAAATTATTAATCCTCGCTGGGCGAACAGTTGTAATCCGCTTCGCTCTATATTTCATTCCATTGCATTATTATGCGAGTAATACTCAGGTTGCGTAGCTGGAATCGAGAATTAACAATATCCGTGCGATTCTCTCACCTGCTGGTAATGCTAATCGAGACAGTGGCAGCGTAATGCCAGTCAGATATAGCTTCGTAAGATTCTGATATATATACGTCGTCCCGCGAGCGCGGAAGCTAAGGATTACAAGCGGTCGTCTTTATCGGGCCAACTTATCATAAACTTTTGTGAGTCGGGGCGGTTATGCAAATGGGGGCCTCTTTCTCTTTCTTCCTCCCCACCTCTCTTGCTGTTTCTCTTTCTCTCTCTCACTCTCCGCCTCTCTCAGGTTAATTTTTCTACGGAGAAAACATTCATGGCGTGACTGGGCCTTACCGTAAGGCCCTTCTGGCTAACGCCTCTGCCAACCAGTCTCGTTTTAACATACGGCCGTGGTGACCGAGCTTCGCGAGCGCAGCTAACTCCGATCCTAAAGAAACACGGCTACGCGTACGCGCGTTTAGATCGCTGATTATATCGTTCCACTTATCGATTATCATTCCTGAAAACTGATACCTACTCCGAGATCCAATGTATCGCCCGACCGATCTCTACGACGCTCGAAGGGAGGATAATCGTCTCGAAGCGACACGAATGTATCGAGTACGCCGCGTAGCGGTAATGAGACAAATATCCGAGGGGCCCCCGACCAGGATATATATATATACGTGCCGTCGATATTATTTACGGTCGGCAACGTTGCTAAAACTTTCTAACGGCTCGCGAAATTCCTTAAAACGCTACCCGCGGCTCACGCTGGGCGCCCGAAGGGCAGTCGTACGCGGAACTGCTCGACCGCCTCGTTCCCGCTCCTGGCTTCCACCGGGGAAATCATCCACATTATCCGCGAGCACGATGAGATTATGATAATTCCCTCTGTGCCACGGCACGAGAATGGACGGAGAGAGAGAGACTTTTCCTCTATCTCGAACGGCCGATATATCAATGCCGCGAAGCGGTGCCCGGTTGATCGACGGCGATGATAAGAAGAGCGGCGGGACTCGCGCGCGCGCCGCGACGATCCTAATCGCAAAATTGGGTGTACCAGTCCACCTCAATTGCGAGATACCAGGCGTATCGAGACTTTGCAACCGCGAACTCGGTGCTCGGGGTGCAGTTTAATTGGAAACACGTATTTACGTGTATCGCGGAGACCTTCGTCACGCGCGCAGACGTAATCTCTGGTATTTTTGTTACCTGATTTTTGATCCCTCGGTCGAAGTAATTCCGCGGCGAATCTGTTACGATACGCGAGAAGCGTAAACGAGATACAGGGACGAAGGACAGGATTATTTGGAAATTGATAATCGTATTCTCGGGTGTTCCTCGCACAGGGATAGCTGATTGGCCGTGTCAGATAAGATTTATGCGAAGCGGTTGTTTGCGATGCCGGGGCAAGTAGCGACATTTATATGCACGTTACATCCTCAATTATAGTTATTAGCCGAGCGTTAATGGTCGATAAAAATTTTATGCGTTACCGCCGCTGCTCGACTGGCCTGCTCGTTCGAATGAAATGGTCCAGTTCAAATGTGCCTCGTCCCATTGCAATCGAGGCTCGCTGAAGAGATTCTGGGCGTTGCCATATTTTGACAGGAGTAACGTTCCCATATAATTGATTGGTACAACCTTATATATTCGCTAAATCTTTCTGGGGAATGTGTGCAAATTGAAATAACGCTCGAAATTACTCAAGGCACCTCTTCGTTACTCTAACGGGTCGAATTTCAAGTACGTATCGAAGAATTTTTCTTCTACCTTCTCGCCAGGTTTTTTTCACTACCTTCTTTATTACCTGAATTACCTTCGCGTCAATATCGCGCGGAATAACTTGAGAATCTAACCACCGCACCGGCTCGGTCGACATTCGGATAGCAGCCTTCGCGGATACACGTTCGATTGCATTGCCTCTGGTCGAACGTAGGCGGAAGGATTACGAACGGGGAAAAGGCACGAATCGTTTTTTGCCCGCACCGACAACGGCACACGTAACGTTTCTTCGACTCGAAACGCGGCCCAAGTTCGTTTCTCGTTTCCAGCGTGCACACCGTGGACGCTAGAGCGCGAAAGAGACAGCGGAGCAAGAGGCACGTCTAAGCGACACGATCGAAAAAGATCGGCACGAAACGAGAGTACCGAATCGCGTTACGTTCGGCACCGGTATCGCGAATATCTATCGTGGGCGATGGAAAATTTCGAGTCAAATTTTGCGTGGTACAAATCGAAAGATACTTTTCGCAAGAAACGCTTACATCTCTTTCAAGCCTCGATGTATGTATTCCGCGATTAAAAGTATGCTCGTTGCGAAACATTTTACCGTGAATACGCGAGAGCAAGAGGGAAAGAGAGAGAGAGGGAAAGAAATCGCGATACGATCTCTAATTGTTCGCGCTGTCCCATGCAAAAATCGCAAGCTAAAACGGACTCGTGCGGTACGGGCCCCACACGGTGGGCCCAGTTTCGCGGCTCCGATATGTAGCGCGCGCATGGTGCGCAGGAGGCGAAAGGTCACCGCCGTGGCTACCACCGGCGGAACGGCTTGGAAAACCGACGCGGCGGGCGGGCTGACTTTGTTTCGCAATAATCGGGACCGGCCGCGTAAGCGTAACGTTCTCATCTATACATATGCAAGAGCGGGAAGTATTTATGTACCCAACGCGCGCGCGCGCGTTCTACGTGCGTCCGTACGCGAGTGTCTTTAGCGGCAATGTGGAGCGCGGCGAATCGCCTAGCACGCACGACCGTTACGGCTGTGTCGAGCGGCAGGATCGATCGATCGATCGTCGATCGAAACGTTCTTTCTTATCGTTCGTAAAAGTATCGTGGCTTTTGTAACGTCCATCGGGACTAACGTCCGGGCCGCCGGTCTGGCTCTTTAACGCGTCCGGGGAACCCGCTGGTCCGGGCAGATAATGCGTTCGCGGCGTATCGCTACTATACGCGCGCAATCGCGCAACGGCGTTAATTCGTTCGGATGCGTGCCGATCGAGCGCAAATCGTCTTAATGGAGTTTCTACCGGAAATCACGAGGGATACGC
Source organism: Pemphredon lugubris (assembly GCA_933228935.1). NCBI lineage: Eukaryota > Metazoa > Arthropoda > Insecta > Hymenoptera > Crabronidae > Pemphredon > Pemphredon lugubris. The sequence goes on along the minus strand of OW121817.1, from coordinate 22,807,763 downwards.
GTACCTCCTATACCTATACCGGAGCAACCGCGACCCAGTTCGTTGCAGCGAGAGGCGCGTTCGCGTGTACCAGGGCGCGCGTGCGCGCGCACCGATGGCGGGGTAAAAAGAAACGAGAGTTAACACGTAGAAATTGCGTGGGCTCGCGGGCCTTATCGTGTCCCTCATCACCTCGCGGACAGCTCGGTGAAGCCGGTCGAATGGGCCGCGCCGCGGCCCGCGCGCCATTGCCGAAGGAAAAGCCGAGCGACGCGACGGCAAGGCTCCGGACTTTCTCCAGGTGGTTCGCGAGCTTTACGCGTTACATCGAAACTCGGGCGAGTCCTTTTGCCTGCCGATCGTCCTCGTCGCGACCTCGTCCCGTGGGCGTGCTCGCACCTGCCGGCACGATAATGAGCTCGACGGACGCGATACACCGAGAGATCCCTCCACGCCGCGGCCCCCCTCCCTCGCCCCAGGATTTATAAACGGCGCGAATTAGAATTTCCGTTTACTCTGTAATTTCAACGGCGTACTCGTGACTCCGCGCGATCGGTAATATTACACTGTTACCGCGATGAATTACGGTACTTCGTTAATCCAAATGAAACTCGCTTCCACGCGTAATGGATTGGCTGCGTTAGCTATTGCTCACGGGGGATCACCGATCGCGAGTAACGAAAAACACATCGCTCGTATCGCGGCGCGTGGGGCATATTACCGTGATTCGATTACCCGAGCAGAAATTTTTCTTTGGTTACCCCATTGGAACCCAAGCAGCCGCTCGGCCTCCCAAAGGGGACCGAAGACAAATTTCTGCTCGGTTTGTGTCGGTATCGAAAACGTTATCACCGGGTCAGCTCGCGTACGCGGTTGCTCCTCTTCCGCCCCGCTGCCGACCAGGAAGAGGAAGGACCCATCGTGTAACCATGCGCTGGACCACGGCGTCAGGCTTACCCCGAGAAAGAAACTCGGTTTACCGATGTGGCTCCGTACGCCGGGCCGGGGAACGGTGGTTTCGTATCTCTGACAATACTCGTTTCATATTCGCTGAACTATGTAATGCAGGAACAGAGATTAATAATTTGCAGTTCCCACCCCGGTATTATCGGGGCACGAGGCAGGCGGATTGCGAACATCATGCAGCGGGAGAGCGAGCGGTGTGTTCAGCAGCCGCGGCTGCTGCAGGGTCGACCGGTCACGATGGCTCGGGTAATGATAGCCTGCCCTCGCCTCATAATCAGTCCCCCATCTTAATTTATGTTTGCCCCTGCCCGTCCGTCCGTCCGTCCGTCCGTCCGTTCGTTCGTTCGTCCGTTCGTCGGACTCCTCTTCGATGTAGGTACCTGTGCCTCGCTTACCGCGCCCCCCCCCCCCCCCCCTCTTTAACTCCCGCTAATTTACCGTAATTCGACTGCGAGACAAGCCGCGTACTTTTGTTTCTGTCGCTGATTTGTTACGAGCATGTCGACCGACCCTGCCTGACCCGCGAAGATCGACGGGATTCCGTTCCTGTTTCCGGTGACGAGGGGTTTTGCGAAAGCGGATCTTGGATACGGGCGTTACCGTGATGGGATATGCCAAATATTGTCTTTCTCTCGCGTCGAGTTTTGATAACTACGATTTATTTCGAACATCGAGTGAAATACATTTTCGCAAAACATCGAGCATCGGTTTGTACGAATGGAGGATCCATTATATTCAACTGACACGCACAGATACACACGCACACACGAGGATATCTAGCCTCTAATTCTGATAGCATCATAAATTGCTCGCGTATGTACTTCGCAGCACATTTTCGTTATGCACGAGCACGCTTGACGTACTGTGTCGTCGATTGCTCGACAGCGAACGATTTGCATACGGATCGATCGATCGATCGTTCGATCGTCGCGAGATCACGAACGGACGCGCTGGATTAATCGGGACGCCGTTGAAGATCGAAATACGATCTAGCGCATTCCTCCGAAATTATTGTATTCGGTCGCGCTTATCGTACGTCGTACGTGTCATTTTGCGTATCTCGTCCGTACTCCGTTCGTTAATGATTTCTGCCGAACATAATTCGTGCGTCGATGCGCCGCGCTTAGCTGTCCTCCGATACAACGATACCTCTTAAAACGCAGCCGCGTTCCTTCGGTAGCATAGTCATTATGACCGGGCTTCTTGGTTTCAGCGGACGACCGTTCAGGAAATTTATCGTCGAGATATGATAATTTTGTGGCGATTTTATAGAGGCGGATGGGAGTGAGCCAGGAATTTCTTCATTCCGGCAGATTCCACGTATCACCGAAGACACTTCACTTCGTTGATCTAAACGTCGATCCAACGAGCATACGCTCCGCAAGAAGATCTACGTTATCTAAATCGAGGCTGTTCGAGCGTTTCGGTACGATCGCAAAACGACGTTTAACGCGACACTCTTTTCTCTTTTCAACCAATTTTCAGTCGCGCGGGGGGTTCCTCGTTGCACTCTCCTTCCCGCTACCACCGCGGGGCCGTTCCGAAACGAGCGTAACTTGTCGTCAAATGCGCAAAATACCGTCGACGAACATGACAAATATCCGAGTAAGTTAAAAACTCTCGGTAGTCTCGCGGCGGTAATACCGTACCCGCGTCCGTTCTTGGCGATTGAGTGCGTTAATCTGAGAGCGAACAAAATAATCCGACGGCGGAAGAAACGCGTCGGCTGGATACCTTCGCGGCCATTAATCGAACGGTTGGATGGCCAAGAACCAGTTCGCGATCAGTTCAACCGGAAAACTGGGCCGGGGAGTCGTATTCGCGTGGTGCGTGCACGTGCAGAGATATGCATACGTATGTACGCCCGCCTAAACCATATGTCAAACGTAATATTGAAAATTAAAGACATCGGGAATGTTCGGGGCGAAATTGTACGAGAAGCTTGTCACTTTTTAAATTCGATTACGAAACTTTCAATTATCCATGCTAAATCGATTCGCGTCTGTTCGCTTCGATCGTCTCCCTCGGGTGTACTCGCCATCGTTAAGAGTTTCGCGATTAGAGATTTTGATAAGCGTCGAAAGTTCGGCAAAGGTTACGAGATCAACCGAGAGAGAGAGAGAGAGAGAGAAACGCGTTGTCCCTGTCCGTAGGAGCGACGACCGTTTCAACATTCATGGCAATAGGTTGTGTCCTTTAGCCGGGGATATAATTGCGAGATATCGAGAGAGCTCGACGGAGGTCTAGGTCTAGGAATCCATTGCGAGCCTAGGCACTCGGGGCTGATATAGTCCAGTGCTCGCGAGGGTGCAACGTGTGGCCTCGTTACGTTAATGGCGTCATGCTCTGGCGCCCCACAGACTACTCTGCGGACCAGTCTCGCAACGCTCGCCCGCGAACGAGTCAACGGAACCCCTCCTGATACCAATAATAACAAGAGCTCGCCGAGATGGGGCACCCTGACCTACCGAATCTGCTCCGAGTTCTTCGCCGACTCGCTCTCGAATGGCAAACGTCGATTTTGTCCGTCGGGAACGTGGCGTTCCGAAAGTTCGGACCACCGAACGGAAGTTCCGTGGAGATCGCCTGGGTGGATACTTTGTCAAGAGGCAAGGTCTTGTCTCGGGTCAAGTACAAGTACACGGGACTAGACCTTGTATCTTTTTCGGAAAGAACGAACAGGTGTTTTTCGAGGTGGTCGAACTGTATTAAATAATTAATTTAATATCGTTATCGTAAATATCTCGGCAATAGACCATCGAATCGCGTTTAGATTATCGCGATACAACGACAACGGAGGGAAAAAGAAATCGCCGTGGACCGTCCCACTGTCAGCTATATCTTCTTTCGTCGCAATCGCGTGGACAGAGGCAAAGAAACCGGCGGAGACGTAAATTATATTTCGTAGATCGCACGTAATGCTGGATTCCTAATTGGTGGTCCGCGTATCGACTCGGTAAGATCGATACGTGGACGTATGTAACGTCGGGCGCATCAATTCGAATTGCCCGATCGTGATCGTTAATGGATAATACGCCGGCACGGTACTAGCTTCGACATAGACGACCACCTTCCAGGCTCGTTGGCTACTTTCTCCGCGCTCCGCTGAGATCTGTATTATTAGCCAATCTGGAATCTCCTATCGATCTTTCGCCCCCCCCTCCCCCCCCCCCGCCCCGTACGGAGCTTATTGAAATTCTTCGAACACGCTCGTTTCAATAAGTGCGCTCGCGCGGGAGACTGATCGCGTTCCAGTTTTACGATACATTTCCACCTGCCGATAAATTTTTATTAATCGCCACGATATATGCATTCTCGCGTTCCATCAATAATTCCTAAATACTTGGTACGCTTAACGTTAGGTAGTTAGCGTTAAAAGTGTCGGCTAGGTAGTACTCGACTGTGAAATATTATGCGAAGTCGACGCTCACGCGTTCCGATATTTGCGATTCACTCGCAAAGGAAGAGACTAATGAAACGAATCGTGGAGACCAACCGATACATAACCAAATATCCGCGAAATTGATCGTGGTATGCAATAAATTAAACAAAAAATTTTGGCAGAAAATTATCCGAGTATAAAGTAGTCAAGGAACAAATATTCGTGGGCAAACAAACCATCGATCCATCAACGTCCATAATCCGTGTGCTTACACCGTTCGTAATCTATTTGTATATTTGCGTAACGTTTCCGAAGTCGACTACTCGAGTTCCACGGAGTTGGTTTACGTGCAAGTCGATTTATCGATTGTCCGAAAAGTCCTGACGTATTAACCTTGGTGTCGCGATTTTGAAACTTATAAACAGCCGATTGGAAATGTCGCCCACTGGACCTTACGTTGTATTCTCCGAACGCTTCGTCCCACGCAGTTTTTCACTTCGGATTGGTACGTGAGAGGCGAAAGAAGGTAAACCGATCCGCCGAGCAATTTCCACCGTCGACGTAACTTAACTAGAAACGCTTCGACCGTATTAATAATAATAAGCCATCGAAGAAACTAAAAAAGGAGCCGGCGTTGTACCGCGCGGCGCAAAATGTATATAATTACCGGGTAATGTCGAGAAGCGAAGGAATAATTGCGCGTTTGCCCCGTTCCATTGGATAATGTCGGCGGTAACGACACTGTCCGACAGCGTGTCATCGATTTGCCTCGAGTTTCTCATATTACTCACACGCGGCTTTTCTAGAATCAGTTCATAACGGGACACGATACGCGTAAGTTCCTTCAAGGCGAGCGACAAGTGTTCGGTACGATGCTCCCTGCTCGAGAATCTGCCGATACACCGAACCGCGTTCCACCGCGTTAGCGATCATTAGTACAGTACGAAAAAGCCTTCGCTTTTACCGTAATCGAATATCTTTCTTTTTTTTCCTACGCTCCTTTTTTTCGTCGATCGATCGCGCCGTGCACGTTGGAAATTAATTTAAGCTAAAAAGTTCGCATCGAGCGTGTACCGATTAAGAATTATCCGAGGATCGTAAACTATGCTAGATGCTCCATCGATGGTCCCCCTCGCGATCGTTGTTACGTATATTCGCGCTGGCAGCATCGGTGCGGCTCCATTGATCGTCACGAGAGACCTCGCGTAGATCGAGATGATTTTCGTACGATCAATCGTAGGACTACTTCTGGGGTCAGTACGAACCCCCAAAATTATTATCTTTTTTGCAACCCTGGGACTCTGGTGTTTCCTGCCATTAAACATATTTTCAAATACATGTCATTGTCATTTGGATACCTGCTTCAGGAAATTTGTCCATCCTCCCATACGACCGTCTGACGGTTGTATTTGTTCATTTTTAATTATATCGCGTTTACCTTTAATTTATTTCTAATAAATATCGTTATTCCCAAACTTGTACGTAACCGAGTATAATTCACTTTGTAGAAACGAATTTTAAATGTGCTTAGAAAATTGAAATCATCGTGGGGTCCCCACGGACTCCAGAAATGTAGCGCGTCACAGAAGTGGTTCTACGGTTAAAAGGGGTGAAAGGAGGAAATTTGAAAAGATACGATGTATCTACGACGTACCTTTAATTACTTTTATCGTAATGGGATACCACGTATCCGACAAACACCGGTTGACTGGGAAACACTTTGGAAGCGTTCAAAACATTTTTCGCGCGTTTTATCGGAGAGCGGGTAAACGATAGTTGAAAGCCCCGGTTACACCGGCAGCGGCTTAGACACCATTATGAGACCCAACGAAAGCGCAAACAGCGAGTCCGCATTCAGTGCTCGCTAGTTGCCGCAACTGCACTTCCTCCGACTGTTGTTTGCGCAAGTATACGCGTACTACTCCATACTCGAGCATTGCGAACCGGCGTTTACATTGGCAGAAAAGCAGGTAGAGTACCTTCGAGTCCTCCGGTTTATCTGTGTGTACGTTCGGTAACGTGTTCACGTGCACACGCGCGTATTTACTGGTTAGCGGTGCTAACGCAGGTTAAACGGGGGAACCCTGTAAAGACCTCGGGGTTCGAATTAAGTGTGGGGGGGGGGGGGGGGACTCGTATCTGCCGAGCGCGAGGATCCAGGAGGTAATCGAAGATTTCGAGAAACCTGTGGCAACGCGAGCTCGTAATGGATACTTCTCTTACGCGAATCGGCCCGATAGTAAACTGCTGGGTCGGTTCGTGGAAAGGAAGCCGGCAGAGCACGCGTTCGAACGCAATTCTTTACTTTCGCGTCTCGGGACTATTTCGCGGGGATAAAAGATCTGCTTTTGGAATGGACGATCGGAACGCGTAAATTTGCAATTCATGTGTAAACGCGATTACTAGACTGCGGATGTTTATGCAAAATGTATTATTCTTATACTGACATTAAGCGGATTTTGTGACACAAATGCGATAAGTGTGCGCGAAGTATACGTATGATACATTATATTGCCGGTACAGTATATTATTATATGTACAATATATTATTATCGCCTGTCAGCTCCTTAAAAATAATGTATTTTTCATCCGCAGTCTAGTGATTACTCTATAATATCTACAGTAGTCTTGCAATCATTTCTTTGGCTAAACGAAATAACGACGGGTCTCCCACGCGACTACGTTCAGGAACCGAATTTTCTCGCTGAGCGCGTCGCGACGAGTAGTTAAGCGCGAAAATATGAAACTAATCGAAAATCGTTAGAAAATTCGTTTTCGATGAACGGTATGCACCTACGATGATACCGTTGCCAACCGGAGCCACACCCTTGTTCGTACATACGAGGTAGGTATCCATACACACGCGATGAAACTCAGCGGCAGATACGCTCGAGTATGTATACACCGGCCAGTTGTACCGATTGTATCTTCGCGTCCCGACGTGCTAGAGCCAGGGAAAAGGGAAGAGTCGCGCGGAATTCGAAGTGAAACCACCGATTCCTCTTTTAAATTCTCATTTAATCTCGATCCGTGTAACCGGCCCTATCGGATCGGCGAATTCGCTTGTGTACGCCTCGCTCTTTAGACGAACATTCTAATTCCTGACGAATGCAGAAAATGCGTATGCAAACGACTATCGCGGCAAAGCTCTGTCCGGCCGAGGAGGGGGGGGGGGGGGGGGACGAAAAAGTGTGCGTGCCCGCGAAACGGATTTAGAAAGAATCGCTCGAAGTACGCGCCACCGTAAACGGGCGGAAATATTAGAATATTTTGAACGATACGTCCATCGATATTTTATAGCGAGATACGCGATAAACGCGTGAGCCGTGGTATCGGCGATAAAGTAACGCGTCGCGAGGGTCGCCGAGGGAAAGAAGCCAATTTCTTCCAGAGTCAACGCGCGATCTCCGGCCAGCGAAACGTTTCTACCGGCTAGAATTTGCATCGACGAATAATTTACACACTCGTGACACTAGAAAATCGAACGCACGGACGGCGGACAGAAATTACACGATTATCCCGTCGAAATTGGCACGGCAGAACCAACTACTCTCCCTCGTCCCGGCAACAGATACGGTCAGCGTGCATTGCTAAACGCATTATAACTCCCTCCCGCTCCGGTTGTCATTAAAACCAGTATCCTAGACAACTGGCGCTGATTATTTAGCAATACAAATCATTCGCTGCCCGAGCACTCTCTCTCTCTCCCTTTTCCTCTCCCCCTCCTCCTCCTCCTCCACCTCCTCCTCGGTCTCTCTATCTCTTCCTCTCTCGCTCTTTTTCTCTCCCGCTTCCCCTTTTCCAAAGCGAGTTCTCGCATGCGCGGGCGTGGTACGTACCACTTACGCGAGAGGCGAGCGAAACACACGTACGACCGGACACGGTTACATCGAATCGATTGCAGGTAGGTATACGCGGCGTGGACGCGCGTGTGCATCAGATACCAGTCGGAGAAACAGTTTTGTTGATTAGCGAGCTCGTTGAACCGACCGTATTACTTAGTCGAATCGTAGAAACGTTTCCCTCTCGAGAAATTATAGCTGATCGGTGTTCTGAAATATTCTCGTCATCCCTCTTCCCCCCAACCCTTACCTTCCCGTGAATTTAGCGACGGTTTTCGAATGTACGCGGATCGAGGAGGAGACTCGAGGTTGACTCGAACCGCACAATGTCAGGAATGTGTTTGGATCGAGTATATTTTACGCATTCTATGACTCCCCGGGGGTAACGAGTATTCTAAATTCTACGGGGATCGTAAAATTTTAATAACGCGTCATTCTAATTTTTTTGATTCTCGCTCTAAAAGAAAAGTGCTGCGGGAGATTACGACCTTTGAGGTGCGTTCGTTGAGTCATCGCCCTCGAGATCGGCGATAACGCCTTATCGTACCGCTCGTCGGGCAGATCGATGTTATCGGAGCCACTGCCGCTAATCAACGCACGAGCGAAAGAGAGAAATGAGGAGAAAAAGAGGCGTTGGTAATCGAAGAGGAAGCTGACCTCGCTTCCTGAATCTTACCGCAGCGCCAGCCCGGTTTGGCGTTGTCTGACAGACGGAGAGTAGCCACGGGTTACTCCCCGGCCGAAGCGTACTCGCGCCACAAAATAGTCAAGCGCGTCAAACGTAACTCGACTTCGGTATCGGCTGGCTTCACCTCGGCGCGATTACTCTTATTACCCGACCCAGAATCAATAGAAAATAATCGCGATCCATTAGTACTCGAGTGTGCTCGTAATTAACGTGGGTTCGTTATCGGTATCCGCCGGTCGATCATCGAAGTTAAAGTTTCGACGCCAATCTTCGGTTACGTTTCTATCTATCATACTCTGTCCCATAAATCGCGAAACGAGATACAGGCGAGAACTGTAGCGGCTGCGCATTCCAGTCGTAATGTTACGGGCAATATAAATAATTGGGCATTGTTTATAATGCCCGGGCACTGTATAGAATGCCCAATTTTTTGAGAGATATATAAAACCCCTGTTCGTTCTTTATGGAAAAGATACAAGGTCTAGTCTCGTGTAGTTGTACTTGGCCCGAGACAAGCCTTTGTCTCTTGATAATGGCTCGAACGTCGCTTTGGGCACTTTTCAAATTTCCCTGGCATTACAAATAACGCCCAATTATTTCCATTGCCCGTAACAGTAATAACACAACCCACGTTTTCCGAATAATCATAAAACAAAGAGAATTAGTGGATCGAACCGATGTGTCACCGCGAGGCTTTACCTCAAGTACCCGGTTACTCGTCCGCGTCGTCGCTACCTTCCGTCCATCCCCGCTTGTCGGCCATACCGGTCATACCTAACGCTGAGCGCGTACGGCGCTAATCAAAAGACAAGATCTCGCCGGTTGCATCGCGTATATGCGATTTTTACGACCGCGCTCCAATCGTCTCGGGGGCCCGATGTCATTATCCTAGAAGAGCGGATAATGCTGGCTCACCCTGCGTCGGCCGGTTAGGCAAAACGCTCTTCCATCGGCAGCCGTGGTATGCGAAGGAACTCGCGCGAGCGCGGGGAGGGGGGAGCCGCATTATCGCGAGATTACGTAAGCGCGGCATACGGTACGCTCGTGTTACGCTATAATTAGGCCCCGGCGCTGGCATAACCGCACCGTCGCGTCGCGTCGCGTCGCGTAGCGTCGTCGGCTGGGCGCAAACGCGCTCACCGCACCGCTTATAATCAGCGTACTTTATTAATAACCGTCTGTAAACCTTAAAGAGAGGATCGAAGCGCTCCCTTCAACCTTGGAAGAGCCCCGTGGTGGAGGCGAAAAGGAGAAGCGAGCGTTTAAATCGGAACGGGTGGAATGCCAGCCGGTGAAAGGGTACGGATTTTGATCGACATTCGCGTCATCGCATAGACGTTCGAAGCGAAATGTTTTGCCGTAGACTAATATCGCTCGCGGAGTATCGCGGTGAGTTACTCGCGACTTTTTCTCCGCGAAAGTATCGGACGGAAGTTTTTCTTTTTTTCTATGTTTAACCTTTTATCCGCTCGCGCGTTCTAAAGTCACGCTTCCGCTCGCTACGACGGTAATTTTGCTGTTTATGATCATTTTTTTATAATTTTCCGTTTATTCTAGTTGGTTTAACCTGCATGCAACATTGTAAGTATATTTTTGCAGAAGAATCTTTTTAATAATAATCTTGTAATATTTAATTTTTAATATTTAATATCTTAATTATTAATAATTTTTAAATATTTTTTAATAATCTCTTTAATAATTAAAGAATCACGGATATATTTAAAATACAAAAGTTAGGAGAAATTCAAAAATTCAGCGGAGGAGAGTGTAAGTAGAGCATACATGCCCCTCCCACCATCCCCTCTCGAGATGAACATGCCCAAAAATTCATAAAGACAGCCAATCCTAGCGATCGAATAAATATTAATTGTTACCCGAGCTAAACGTCGCCTCCGGTTGGTCGCGGTTTGGCAAGTAGTACAAAACGAAATTCAACTCTCCCGCCACGAAGACCAATAGCGACGTTTCGATAACTAATAGAATATTCGATTCTCATAAATATCAATCGAACCTCCAACGGAGATAAAACGCAAACCGACGTCTCGTATCGGAGGGTCGATAAATCAAAACGATACACAGGCGTAGCGCTAACCGGACGTCTTCCCGATAAATTAATAACCGCGTCGAGTCGACGTTGCCCTCCTCGACCGCGCGCTTGACCGTGGACGCGAATCCATTCGCGATTCGCGAGTTTCTCGCTCCACCGTGGGGGCGAGTGGCGAAAATCAAGATCTCGCGCCGTTTCCCGTGCCCCTGACGTACGCTTGATTAATACCCCAGACGTAATTACGAAGCGGTTTGCTCTCGTGGCGGAAGGGCCAGCGCGGGAGACGAAGGGCAGCCTCGTCGTTGGGGCTCACGCCGTTACGACTACGACTACGACAACGACGAGAGGAAGAAGAAGAGGAGGAGAAAGAAGAAGAAGAAGAAGAAGAAGAAGAAGCAAAGCATCCTGACGGGGAATGAGGAAAAAGACACGGGGCCAGCCGAACGAAGGGCGCGAAGGGATAGGGGATCGAGAAGGTGGAGGCTGCGTTAAGCTGCCGAGGGAACGAAATCCTGACAGATTTCATCGTAGGCTGACGTAAACAATTTGCGAATGTAAATACCTGTTGAATATTGAGCGCGCTGAGAGACCTCGAGGGGGCCTCCACACTAGTCTCACACCTTACAACCGTTTACTGCTTTAAACTCGTGATTACCTCCGCCACCTTCCAACCTACCGCGGCGAACCGCGTGTATACACTCGTTGGAGGTGTACCACGTCATTGGGCATAAATTATGCGAACATTGTGCTGCCACGGTGGATCCGCTGACTTAGTTGGGGCCATCTCGCTCTTACGATAGGATCCCGTCTACCCTCGCGCGAGTCGCGACGAGTGAAGCGATCGAGAGAGCTGATAAACCCGTGAGATTCGTTTCTTTAAAGTGACCCCCATCAAATCAAACAACATTTTTCTCAGATCATTTTGCACGGTTTCCGTCGTCGTGCTCGTATCGCCGTAGTCGCGTCTCGTCGCGGGTTTACCCACTCGCCGTAGTTGCGTCGCAGTTGTAACGATTTAATTACTTACGATTAGCGATACGCGAGACGGGACTCGCTGGATTTGCCGTCGTTGTCGTTATACGGTTATCAGAATTGATTTAATTCTACGGTGAGCTCCCGCAGACGACACGGTTAACTGATCTCGAGATATATCCGCGATAGATTTACGTCGCTTCCTCGTCGAAGCCGGTGACATCCGAACGAGGGGCAAAAATCATTACCGCCGGAGCTATTAATAATACCGTCTCTTAACTCCGATCTCGTACGAATCGAAATAACGACACGCGATAATTTATCGCGCAGCATCCTAAAGCAGATACTAAAGTATAAAACCGTGGCTGTGCGCGTCGGACCAATTAGAATCGAAGGAAGGCGCGCGTCGCGCGGTACGATGCGTGAGAGGCGATAAGGACGCGTGTTAGGATAATTGGTAATTTCTCACGAGCGATCGCGATACTGATAAGCAATCGACGGCGTCGGATATAATTTTCGCGCTTCCCCCGTGCTCGATCGGTAACGGGATCGTCGATAACCGTTTCGCGTTAACGCCGAACTTATCCGATCGCGCTAACGCTTCCAATCGAGCAGTGATTCACTCTTATTCGGAGTGCGGCGTGTTTCTGGAAATTCCTGCGTACACCGGATACGCGGCGGTATCGATATCGCGCATTCTTATCGGTCTCGTTCCGTTATTATAATTAGAAAATAAATCTTTCAACACTCACCGTCCTGGTTCATCCCGTGGCTGCCGTCATCTGTTCAGAAACAGAAAGAAAAACAGAATCTGATATTAAAAGGAAGAATCGAATCACCGCGAGCGAATATTTTCACATCATTTCCCCGTTCGACTCTATCGACGAGTCGTTAATATCCGAACAATGTACATAGGTCCGCTTGTTTTCGCTATCCGATCGCAGATAATCGACTGAAAACTCATTTGCCAATGCCCCTCCCCCCCCCCGCGAGAGACGCGGCTGCATAGTTTCGCTCGGACGCAACAACAACGTGTCGAAGGTTCGATGCTGTTTCGCAAGCATGTTGCGTTCGGTACTCGAGAAGACGATTCCTAATGTTGCGCCGTTGCGAATCATGACGACTTACATAGAACGGGGCACGATAGCAACCTGCACGGCAACCTATTTGTACCGGTGGCCGGGTATCGCATGCATCGCGCTGTGTTCCTTTATTTAACCCCATAAATAACCGCCGCTATCTCACCCCGAATGCTTTCGTACTAAATACGTATACATGCGCACAGCGAAATATTACGTGCTGCCAGTCACTCTGTTACGGGGTTGGCACGATGGGAATCCCCATGAGCGATCCGCGAGGGGGCATCCAACGGAAAGAATGCCTCGGCACGCCTTTTTTTTTAAAAGGGTTCAAAGAATATCGTTGGCTCGCGAGGAGGATGTAAACGTGTACACCGATGACCTTGCACAGTGTTTCTTGGATTTAACGGCCTCGCGGGGAGATACGTGTCCGTGGGACGTAATAGAAAGTTTCGCGTTGAATTTGCGTATTTTAATCGATTATGTTTTGCTGATATCGAGTTTCTGTTATAGGTAGGATTTAGAATATAATTAATGGTACGAATGGCGGATGTGTAGAATATATAATTTCTCGTGTGTTTTATTATTTTGACAAGTGTCGTTTGATTGGATGTCCACTCTCATAAAAATGTGATTATTAGACTGCGGATGTTTATGCAAAATGCATTTTTTTTATACTGACTTTAAACCGATTTGGGAAACAAATGCGATCAATATACGTATAATATATTGTATGTATAAAATAAAACAAAATAATGCATTATATCGTTCATTAAGTGCATAAAATGTGGCACAAAATAATGCATTTTGCATAAACATCCGCAGTCTAGTGATTATTATTAACAAGATATAGCTTCTTTCCGACGTAACGCGATGCTCTTGTCTGCGATCAAATTTAATCATTCCTTAGTCGTCCATCGCGCGCGATAACTTATCGATGATCAATGGTTGAAATTAATTACAGAGTCATTTGCATCGAAATTGTCTCTGAAATTAGAACAGAGAAATTGTAACCGTGGGAGGTGGATTTATGTGAAAAAAATTCCCTTCTACATGCTTCCTCGTAGCAGTGTTTTTTAATCATATTATTAACACGGTATACCGTCCGAACGTGACGCGGGTACTAATCGTGAGTTATAAAATAAACTTGTTAAGTTCAGGAGACAGTAAATTCCAGTGGCAGGTTTCCTAGCGTTACATTCATCACAGAGGCGGACAGTTTCGATGCATATGAAATTAATATCGGCCGACAGGATCTAATACTTCATATTTCATATCGAGCGTCACCACTTTCCGCGACATTTTTTCTGGCTACGAAATCACGATTCCACCATGCGTGACTGCGTGGAAAGCGTGGCACGAAAATAACGATCGAGGACAAATGGCCTCTTCCCTAACTACCAGATTATAAACGCAGTTACTCGGTTTTCGGTAATCTTGATTTTAGTACCTCGAATATATCGTTCGGACGGCGCGTAATGTTTTTTAAAATAATTAGAGTGGAACGCGAAATTCGCAGACGCGAGATTTAAGATCCCCGACGATAGATGGATCGGCAGGGCCGGTACACCGTACAATTCTCCTCGGTATTGCGCGAACCGGTGGCAATTGCACAGCCGCATAAGTACGTATTAATTACAAATTAATGCAACCAGATAAACACCTTTGATTAGAGATAATCGAAGCCTGAGAGCGAAATCGGCTAGTTTCTGCGACCGGTTGGCGATTTCTACTTGGCAATTACAACATTGTTCGTTTGTCGGCAGTTTCTGGAAAATCGTGGGACAAAAATCGATCGGGCATTGGAATCAATTTTGCGATCTCGTTATCGACGTGTGCATTTTTTTATTATCTTTCCACGGGATTCTAAACAGTACTGTACACGCCAAAAATTCCTTTAATTCCTTTATCGGCGCTCCGTTATCGTATCTCGTTTTCCAGAAAATGTTAAGCGATAGTCGCGCGACTGAACTTCGAGATTTATTCGCAAAAACGAGCGAGATTAGCGAAATAAGGGGGGAATCGGCGGTTCTCGATTGACAGTGAATTATGGGCTTTGTTCATCGCTATCGAGGCGATCTTCCTCGGCTCTCGTCATTGGCCGCAAGAATAACGATACCGATCTCTGACGATCGAGATATAGGTACAATGCCCCGAGGTGGTCCTGCGTGATCAATTTAATTCGAATAGCTCGACGTCGCTCAGCGTGAGACGACAAATATTTAGAATTGCATTAACAAAGGCTTAGGTTTGATTAACGTTAACGTCAGCCAATGCAATTAGTATCGGTCCGCGATACAATTGGCTGATATATCGGTTGCGTGACGAGACTGGAACACCGGGCACTGATTATGATTAAATAAGTAGCCAATCGATTAAGTACGCGGTATGCGCAACAACGAAATCAAAGTTAAAACGCGGGCTTCGTCTCTACATCCACGGTGAGCCTCGGCAAATCAAACTCGTTACGAAAATCATATTAACTCGTATCTCGGATACCTCGGTACCGCGTCTAATTTATATTAATCTGAGTAATCGCGCGCGTCGGGTCGAATGGACATAAAATACAGCTTATAAAATAAATCTACCTAAACGTTACGATCGAAAAGTATCTCCGACCAAAGATAACCGAGCTGAGAGCCAAATCAAAGAAATCCCAGGTCTCGATTATTATTCTCGGTAATTAAAATTTCATTGTTTGCCAAAGCCGAGCGAGGTTCGTCAAAAATTCCGTTCGCCGGCGATCGGCGAGGCACACTCGTCGACGCCCATAAGAAGCATAAACGCGAGTGTGACGCGCGCGTGTGGTCTTCGGACTGATCGCGGCTCTTTCTGTCAAATACTTGATATCATTAGATTTAACGACCCCTTCTCGATCTCTTCCTCTTCCTCCCCCTTTCCCTCTTTCTCTCGCTCTCTCTCTCTCTCTCTCTCTCTCTCTCTCTCTCTCTCTCTCTTAACTCGACCCATGCCGTGTCAGTGGCTGCTGCCAAGGCGGCGAGCCTTTCATCTTCCTTAACCAGCGCCACTCTCTTCCAGCGCCCAGAAGGACTCTATACTCTGTACGCGTACGGGACTCGAACGCGAGGAGGACCGCGAAGCGGGACCACGTTATTTCCATTGGATTTGATCCGGAGTCCTGCCGCACCTCCGTGAGCTATGAATGTGTGTCTCGGCGCGCGCGCGCGCGCTTGGCATATTCGTAAAAGCAAACACGAGATAATCGTTCTATGATATACTTTAAAGTGGGAGGGGCATGAATTGTCTAGTTACGCTCCTCTTCGTTGAAATTTTTGTTTAACTTTGGAATTTTGAAGAATTGCGATTATTTAATGTTTAATTGCGTATCAGAACTCAGTGGTTCTAATTATTTCCAAATATGCACGTGAAATGAAAAAGAATTCATGAAAATGCTAAAAAAAATCATGTACACCAAAATTGCTGTCGAAGCGAGCGGAAGTGCGACGTTAGAAGGCGCGGGCGAATTATTAATTCTCGTGTAATTAGCGAGGAACTAAAAGCGATCGTACCTACTCAACATTCACCCGAAGCCATCTGAATTTTCAAATCTCGAAAAGATCATTTTTTTTTTCTAATCTCGCGATGCGTCACTTCCGTTTGAACAGTGCTCCATCGATCGAGAGCAGCGCGTGGATGCAGGCGTGGGTGACGGTGCGCTTCAAATTAATCCCGAAACTGCGATCAGGCGTCGAGGGAAAATTTTTTTTGCCAAAGTTTACCCGAGGTAATTCCACGCACAGATACCGCGTACACGAAAAGATCATTGTCGGCGCAACTCGACGCAACTTCAGCTAACTCGATTGTTCCGTACGGAACAAGGAGCTCTTTCACGCGAATCTCGTTCCTTTGACGAAGGATCGGCACGGTGTCCCGCGGCACGTATCGCCTGGTTTGATGTAC
Organism: Pemphredon lugubris; assembly: GCA_933228935.1. Lineage (NCBI taxonomy): Eukaryota > Metazoa > Arthropoda > Insecta > Hymenoptera > Crabronidae > Pemphredon > Pemphredon lugubris. The sequence goes on along the minus strand of OW121817.1, from coordinate 22,790,887 downwards.
CGGGAGGATAAGATTCAATTAGGTCGACATCGGAACAACGATAAACGATAGATAAGATTTTCGGTCGTATCGACCCATCGCTGATACACCTTGGCTTCGTTATTTAGACGCGAATTTCTTTTTTTTTTATATCCCAAAGTCGAGAATTCGACGAATCCGTAATACGTTAGATTGTATCGTATTATTGCGTTAGAATTAAGAAGCGTGGAAAATAGTTTGGAGGCCAAATATGGTCAGAATGGGCGAGTTGCAGTGTAAAATAAGGGAACGCGGTTTCACAATATTTGTAAGTGGTTCGAATTTGTAATTTATTGAAAGAATCACCGAGATGATAGAGAGGGTCCCTCTCTCGTTGGCCTTTCACTCTACCAAATCTGTAGAAATTGGCGGTCTGAACCTGGAAAATCTGAGCATAAATTGTTTGAATTGAATTGTTTGATGTATCTCGAGTCATGGAGAATCAGGCGATCAAACGATATCACGATGATTTAGGCAAATTTGGTGCGGGTAAGGTGTGCGACACAGTTAAACAAATCTATTATGGTTTCCAAACATGACGCAAAAAGTAGAAGATTACGATAAGTACCGCGAGGATAAGAGAATTGATTAGAAGAATGTACGGTACGCGACGGGTAAACGAACCGCGTAATAGCGAAGTTTAAATCGTTCACCGTTACTTTATCATAATACGCGAACATATCGCGTCGGGAGAGCGTATAGGGAAGATCGATTCGTCTTCGGAGGAACGAATAATACGAATCGAACAATTTATTTCACCGAAAGCTTGCTAGGCCTCGTCCGCGCAGACAGGGGAATAAGGAACGTTTTGTGATTTTACACGCGAGAGTACTGAAAGTTCAATCGTACTATTCCTGAATTCCAAGTTGACTCAGCGAACGCGTTGCAACGTCATCGCGCGCGATCGTAATAGAAGCATCGGCCGTGCGGACGAAGATTTATCGTGGCTTTCCGCGAAGCACGTGCCTCGACCTTTTTGTCAGTGCAACATTCCTACTGGTTATCTACTACTATGTAGAAAATATAGCCGTGTTATTAGCTGTCGCTCCATCGTTCGAGCGTCAAACGAATGCATCTCGGGTGCATAGGAAGGACGCGTTCTCTTGCTCTTAGTGGTATGCGTGAAACTAATTACCGCTCGGTTACCGACGGCGCGCGTTGATAACGAGTGACACGATACGTTTCTCGAGGTGAAAATCCGCCGAACGTGGAAAGGAAAAGGAAATGAGAAGATTTCGAGACTAATCGCATCGAATACTTACTCTATCGAGATGGATTAAATGACTATTACTCGAATCTTAATTGGTAACCGTTGGAAATGGATTAATCGGTTGTACGAGGATGCTAGCGAACATGGTGGATAAGGAGTGGAAAAAAAAAATAGCGGAACGAATATCTCTTATTCCAGTACCGTTTCAAAAGTCTACGCGAAGCCTGGATTCGAAGCGTACGAGGCCAATTTACGTAACGCGGAATATAAAATAAGAAGACGCGGGGAAAGGAGAATTTGAAGAATGTAGAAGAAACGTGATGATCCACACTACGACGAAGCGAAGAACCAGTATACGAGTGTCGGCATCACCTGGGGTCCTTTTTACAGGACGAACGAACGTCGGCCTCGCAACGCGGACAAGAAGAAGACCAATTACGATGATAAAACATAGAATACGTGACTCGTCTCCGCCGCGAGTGTCAAAACTTGATCGGTCCACGCGGGAATTTTCGCCTTATTATTATTATTACCTTATTAAACACCTATGAATTTTTGACCTTATTGTCGGATATTTTTTCGCACGTTCCGGTTTAAGAATTCTACTTTTTTTTTTTATTGTCCAACACTCTCGTTGTTTCGGTGGATAACGATTTTTGATGCTAGTCGACCTGCGATATTAACGGTCCCGTCGCGGACAAGTGATTGAAATTTAAATAAGTAGGATACGAGAAATGGGAGCAAAGTATATCCGGCACGATTAAGAGATCGGAATTAAAAAAATGTCAATGTCAATGTATTATAATTTGTTGAATCGGTTAATAATTATAATTGCCCATTAATCTGACTGTCAGTGATTTAACGCTTCCTCGCTCATCGTATCAAGAATTACAGTATCAGAATCGACGGCGCGAGAGTACTCGTGTTACTTTATCTATCTACGATTCGACGTCGCGGTATACTGCACGATAAGCTTACGCGTATAAATAAATCTAGGAATCGCAGGAAACTGTCATTATCGAACTATATCATTTTGATTTGCATCATTGATTCGAGTCATTCAAGATATTCCGTGTTAACTGGACCCTTCCCTGCGATATTAACGTTACTGATCTAATTCTAAGTAATACGTGACCACGAATTCGTAAGAAGAAACATACGTTTTTTCTTGGAGTCGTCGTGCATACCTCCGGGTGTCGTAGCTCCGTGATTGTGGTGGTGGAGGGCTAGAGGGTCCTGAGGATGCGGATGAATGGCGGCCAGGGCACTTCCGGCTGGGTCACCTGGGTTGACCCCCACTCCGACCCCCAGGTGAAGGGCACCATGCTGCGTCGTGTGCGCCGGAAGCTCCATGCTGATCATAGCACGCCACCCTCCTTCCAACCCTCTTCTCCCGCCGCCACCCTCCTCCGCCTCGGACAACACCTCGCCGATTTGGACGAGGCGTCTGCTCAACCCCTCGTCTCCTTCTGGAACAACAAACATAATCATACAGATCGAATTACGTGCGCGCGGTTTTAAACGATAAAATCATGAATGGTAGGGGCAGGGGGATGAAATAATATTTTCAGGATACAAATGTAGATCATGCACATCTCTGGATCTCCAAACTATTTCTAAAGCAAGCAAACACGTGTGATTCCTTCTAAAATAATTTTCAGTAGAATGGAAATTCTATCATTATTTCGTGATCAGCGACCCGAAATACACTTGATAGAGTCAAACAAATTTTGGAGATCCGAAGATCCAGAGATGTGCATGATCTAGATTTAAGCCCATTTTCAACGTTACGTAGTGTCTTACAATTAACATTATATTTGGGAATACGCCTAAAAGCGATCAGTTCGATTCGTCGGCGATGGATCCCACTAAACGGAAGTATACCAGAAAATTATTTAAAACGACAAATCCGTGACGGTGCCCGAACACCGTTACGGCGAGAACTGAACGCGAGTTTAAAAAAAAAAAAAAAAAGATCTTGGTGCGCGACCTATTCATCCCGGCTGTCTCATTTTCATCGGCACCGCGGGGATGGAAGGTGCCAGATTTCCTTAGGAAATGCATTTTCGTCCGCTCGACAACCCGGCTCCCGGCGGGTCCCAGCGAACGGTGGCGGGGGACCTACAATAGGGAATATCGAAACGCGTCGTATCACGGGCGACGCGACGGGAGTACCAGAAAAATAAGTCTCGGTGGTCCATCCGCGGTAGAATTGCCTTTGCCACGCTTTTTGCGTCCCGGCAGTAGATAATTTCTTCGTTCCTTTCTACGTAATGGCCCGCCGGGTGATCTTTTTTGCTTATTACGCGGAGAAGGCGGCTGCCGCGTAGGAGCGACAGAGCCCCGCTAAGTTACAACGGTAGGAGAGATTGCCGGATGAATGAAAGAATGAAAGAATGAATGAAGCATCATTTCGGCCGTCTTGTCGGCGAATACTCCATCTGGACGTGTTTTTCGACTAAACGTAGACTCGCTCGAAAGTTCTCTTTCGAGCAGAGATTACTCTCTCCGGAGTATATGTGTCTACTTATCGGCTTATTTATCGCGCGTCGAGGGAAATAAAAATTCGAAGAAAAAATGCGGCACCGCCTTTCCTATTAAAAACCACATTTGACAGCCTCTAACATTTTACCGGTTTATTTATCGCGCGTTAAGGGAAATGAAAATTCGAAGAAAAAAAGCGGGACTACCGTTCCTATTGAAAACCCCATTTGACAGTCTCTAACATTTTACCGGGCTATATAACTACGGACGGAACGTTGTAATCTAATCGCGGAATCGATATCCTTCGAATGACATCCGTATTCTCGATAATTCGCGATAATTTGGTAAGTCGCATTAATAAGATTTCCGGAAGATCGGCGGCAGCGAGCACCAAAGTATTTCTCATTCTTCCGAGCGGAAACGCGAGGGAGGAAGGACGGACGTAAAATCCATCGAGGCCGCTATTATCGGAGGAGCCAATTGTCATTGGGCTTCGTCGATCATCCGTGAAATTCGAAACTGCTCCCGCGTTCCGTTGCCGTAGATCCCGCGATGCCGGGCGATTCTCCCGGCGCGTGGGAGTAAGCACGATTATCCTCGACGCTCGGATCCGAGTCGCGTACTCATTCTTATTTGCACAATCAATTTCCACAAATCGATAGGAATGTAAAACCGTGGGGCGGACGAACGTGAAGAAACGGAAGGAGTATGGAGAGAGATAATAATACTGGGATCCGAGGCATTTACCAGGGCAATTTTCAGTTTTTACACAAACCCAAAAAAGGAAACGTCGAAACGACACACAACCGCCGGCAAGAAAGGAAAAGCGCGAGCAGAAATCGCTCGGAGGGTAGCAAAAACCCATCAAACTATCGAAAATGAGGACGAGGATGATTGTTTAGGTCGTAGCCGCGTGGTAGCCTCTCCTCTCCCTCTCTCTCTCTCTCTCTCTCTTTCGCACACGCACACACACACACACTCGGGCTCGCTCTCTTTCTCGTCGATACAGGCCACCGTGGGCACAGTCGAAGGGGGCTCGTGCTACCAACGTGGGCCCTCCTAATGGACTCTGGAATGTAGCTAGAACGCCAAGTAAACGTCAGGTAAAAGCGAGACGATCGTTCGGGCAGGGGGGGAGGGAGAAAGGAGGCAGGACGGAGCAGCAGCAGCAAGTCGGTGCAAGACTCGAACGGCCTTAAGTAAAGCAAAGTGGGTGAGTCGTGGACGGGCAAAGTACACGTAAAGACCAGCCTCGGTGAGTCGTTGGAGAGGACTCCCTTCTCTGTAACCGTGGGAGTCGGCCCGTACCCGGGGTGGCACGGTATATATACGCACTCGCTAAAACCATTGTTTATGGCAGCCCTGAACGCCCGCGTACTTTACTAACTAGACCCCCTCTCGCGGGAGCCCTCCCCGCCCCCCCCCACCCCTCCCGTTCGACCGCTCTTTAGAGACCGGAGGTAACTGTCGGAGGTGGATGAGGAAACTCTCGTTGCGTCGAAACGAGGCTCGCGCTAGCTAGACGGTACTGTTTGCCCAAAGGGAGAGGAAAAGGAAAAGGGAGGTAAGAATGCCGACTCACTCGCGTGTGGTCGAGATCCTCGGACAATGGGAAACGTTGCAACATCCCCTGACCCGCGTTTCGGGGGATCGGCAGACTTTAAATTTCACGGTAACGGTCTTCTCGAAGATGTCAGATTTTTGTTCGTTTCCTCCCTACCGCTATCCTCCCCCGAGTTCGAGTATTAAATCCGATTAAATCTAGATCATGCACATCTCTGGATCTTCGGATCTCCAAACTTTTTTTCACTCTATCAAGTGTATTTCGGATCGCCGATCACGAACCCGCGAGCAAGAGTTGGCGCTTGTTTTTAGTTCCGGCGATATAAGCACTCGAAGTATGGAAAATGACAGGTTAGAACCTACTGTCTGTTCTTCTCGTTGACATAGGTATACCTGCGCACGTATCGCTGCATACGCACAATGTTTAACCTCTTGCTTGCTTCAGAAATAATTTCCACACTGACATAAATTATTCCCTAAGTAATCACAAGTGTCTGCTTGCTTTAGAAATAATTTCCACAATGGCATAACCTATTCCGCAAGCAATCTTAGGCATTTAGTTTGGAGATTCCGAGATGCGCATGATCTAGATTTGTTCCAGTATCGCTGCCTCGGTCCGCTTTACATCGAACGATAAAATGGATTACGCAGCTCGGAAGGAATAAACCGAAATACCGATTCCTCGACAGGAGGAAGTATAGCGAGTACGAGAGTATTACCGGTCCCTCTTACGCAAACAGTAATGGTCCGAGGCGATATCGGGCGGTTTAACTAGTCGGGGGAAGCCCGGCGATGCGGTAGCGGCGCGCAGTAGCCGGCCAGAACGTGCAGCTACCTTCTGCACCTTCTTCCTTCGCTTCTTTCAACCTCCTCGTCGATCCCCCAACCTGACCGTAATGGCGGTGCTCTCGGGGCTTAACAACGCGTGACAATATGCATCAAGAAATTGCTCGAGCGAGGAACGACTCTGGATGCGCGCTTCTCGACGTGGCTCTCCTCTCGCGCTGCAACACCGCTTCCAGCCCTCCCCCCGCCTGAACGTACACGCTCCCCGCTCGTTGGCCGCCACTTCCACGGATCCCGCGTTCCTGCATACGGACGCCGGGAAACGCGAATCCCGCGGTATGGTATTCGTAAGAATAACACTCGAAACCGTGGCGAGTCTCACGCGAAAACGTCGATACATTATGCAACTCTCCGGTCCATAAACGAACGCTCCCGCTTCTGCTATTTTCTGACGGAATTCTGGAAAGTTCTGCCCCTCCTCGATTATCGTTTACCATCGGATATCGGCGTTACCCGGGTAGAAATCTCCGTTCTCGCGAGCGGCGTCTTCATCGGCCCGCGGTCATGTTTATTAATTCATTCGAACCGCCGATTGGAATGTGAAGCGTCTTCGAGGGCGATCTACTATATAAGAGAGTGGTTTCGAGGATTTTCCACTCTTCCGTGTCGCATTCTTTCTCACGCAGCTCCCCCGTCCGGATCCGATCGTAAACGTTCCGGGCCGCGGATAAATCGTCGGCGAGATAACGTTAGTCTTTATCGGACGGTGAGTGTGCGATTCTAAGGTGCAAAAAAGTCTGCAGTCTCGCGGTATTTTAATCACGGTAAATCAAAGTGCCGTTTCTTAACGATCGATCGGTATTACGCGTAAGCGTTGCACCGCCCCCCCCCCCCCCCCCCCCTTCAAACTTGCCACCGATAATTTCACTGACGGTGAATTTAGTTTGAAATGTCAACCGAAAACGTCGCGACTTACTTTCCAGATAATTAGATAGACGCGTATCACGCGTCTCGACAAATCGAACCTAACTACCGTTACATTAACGATCTCCACGCGACCAACAAAAGTTTAATTCGCTCATTTGAATTCAAGCCGTAGCGAGATCGGGCGAAATAAATAATTCATAATAATCCGCAGATTCTCAGACGTAATCCTGTTTTTCAAGTGCGTTTAAAATCGATCGGCCAAGCAATTATTGTCGGTATTCAGGCGACGGTCATCGCGGAGCTTTCGTATCACTTTAGCAAGCACGCGAACGATCAGCGGTTACCGATGAATATTCAGCCAAGGCGTATCCTCCTCGTCGACGCAATCTACGAACCGGGGGATTAGCATCGGCTACCGATCGAGCTTTCAGCCTAACAAAAAGATATCTCTCCCGCTCATTAACCCCATTACCCGTACTTGGCCACCATCGGAGCGCACGTGGTAAACCAGTACACGAGCAATTCGCGAATGCATATATGTGTGTGTGTGTGTGTGTGTGTGTGTCAGCATTTAATACGCGGGTACAGCACCATCTGTAAACTAGCGCCCATTGAATCGTTAATGCGCCAACTAACTTCTTCCTTCGTACTACTCTCCTTCTACTCGGGTATCGCTTACGACGCTGGTATATCCTATCGAGAGCCGTACCTCGCGATACGTTGAGGGGGAATCGATACGTGTCCTATGTTTTTGGTCGGACCGTACTTCTGTTACGTCAGAAGCGAAGAAAATGGAACGAAAAAAATAAGGATTTCGTAGTCAAGAAATAGGGCCTAAACGAAACAACTTGCCGGTTTGAAAAAGGTCTTAAATGAAAGTTAAAAGTCATAAAAAGTCACGATAGTGGCTCGATTTTGAGATCAATCCTCTACAATAACGCAATTTCACTGCAAACTTGAACCTGTCAATTTCGCGATCACGACGAGATTTCAACGTGGCCGCCCATCGGGTGTCCGTCTCACAATTTTTAGCTATTTCTAAAATTCTGGACATTTTTCGGAAAAAAATGTCCAGAAAAAGAACACAGAAGTAAAGTCCGACCAAAAACATAGGACAGGTATTGATTCCCCTTAAATATAGAATCGATCCTCTTTCATTTGCAACGAGTATCAAGGTTTACGCGCATAATATGTGCGCGTAAGTAGACTAACGAGTACGGGTCAAATCGAGAAACCTCTCGATTCGCGAATACCTACCGTACGAACCGGCGGGAGTCAAAGTTTAAACATCGCCCGCGATACCGTATCCGAAACGAAATCTCTCGAAATCATTCTAATTGGTCCGACGTCTCGCTCGCGAGTAAAGTCTCGCGGGGGACCGCATCGTAAATCCTGACCATCGTTATCGGTCACTGTACACGCGCGCGCGCGTTGATCCTGGCCGCTGCTCAGCGGCCGACAATTCCAGCGGCGCGTGGTGTCTTGTTAATGAACAAAAATCCACGCGCCTACTGGAGCATGGCGAGAGCAACCCACGTAAGATACGTCGTGAGTGCGTTTACGCTCGTGGTATGCATGTATGTCGCGGCTTGTCTGACGGGCAACGAATCGCGGTCTGTCTGCGCCGATCGGGTCAAGTATTTCCAGTTCCCAAACAGTGGTACGGTGAATATGATAGCGCGGCCGGTGGGGTGGGTCGAGTAAAAGGGAAACGACGCGACGCGTCGGTTTCGTCGATTACCTCGGTGACTCCCCGAGAGCCACTCGTGGCACGTGCCACTCTCGCGGGAGCGCGCGCGAAATCAAATATCCTATCGAGATTCGAGATTCGAGATTCGTTGTCGCGCTGCAATGAGTTAGCGGGAGCTTGGTTTATTTTATTTGCGAATGATGCGTCTCTCTCTTACAGCCCGTTCACGCAATACGGTTTTTTTTACCGAAACCTCGTCGCCGTCACTTTTCATCTGTCTTCGAAGCAGACGCAGACGAGTGAGAAAATGACCTACTCGATCAAAAAACCGTATCGCGTGAACGGGGGGGGGGGGGGGGTTATTCTCATCGAGACTACCAAAATATTTTTATTTTTCACGCGAAGCCAGCCAAGGTACGATCGACCTATGAATCTGTGCTAATAACGTTTCAGATAGCGGAAGTACTTAAAGCGTTCGCCGATGGACGTAAAACGCGCGCGTCTTCGAGTAATATTGCGGAACACTAAATTCTTTGAGTCGACGGTATTATCGTGACTCTCCGTGTCCGGCAGCGTAAACTGTAAAACTTCGATCCCCATTAAACGTTCGTTCGTGGAACGTGAAATTTATAAACGTATCGTTAGATCTTCATGGGCCATTTTTCGATTACTTAACGACGTAACGGTATACAATAAAATCCATGTTATAATAGTTCTCCATACGCGAGAATCCCTTATTTCATGCGAGCTCTACGAGTAGCACGAGAATTCCTCGGCCGGTTGATTGGCTCGTCGAAGGAATCGGGCTTTCGATTCCGGTTCTCCGTTCGCGCGCGAATACGGGAGAAAATGAAGAGAAGCGTGCACGGAGTGAGTATCAAAGAGTCGCAAATAATAAACTAGTAGCGCGTTGCTTATTACGCGCCGTGTCTCCGCTCAATGTAATACGAGTTTGCCGTGACCAGATGTAAAGAAACCACTCATCGGACAGCTCGTGAACGTATCAAAAGATATTATATTCGATGTGCCACTCGTTTATCAAATATTCCCGGAAATTAATTACATCGATTATAGTGAAAATTCCAGGCCCCGTCGATCGCGAGAGCTCTTTATTTTACAAAACGCCGCTCCTCGCCAACGTTGTGTCCGGCAAAACAAAAAAAAGCGGATACGATCAAAAGTGCTCCGAGGCCACGAAACGATCGATCGTCGTAGCCGCACCCACGCTCGGTATTAACAGCTCGCAAACCTCTTCTCCGAACGGACGTTCGAACTCTTTGAAAAATGATTCGAGGCGTTATTTCCTTTGCTCGCTTCCGCTCGCTCGAAGGGCTCGAGCTTTCAATTCCGGTTTTCCGTCGGTGGACGAGTGGCAAAAAGAAAGGAAACGCGAGAGAGAGAATGAGCGCGAGAATCAGTAGAGGAAGGAGGTGGATAAGTGAGTTTTAAAGAGCCACCTGTGGAACCCGCGGCACGTGCCACGCTCACTCTAATCCCCAAGTTTCTCCCTTCGATCCCGTCCCCGGTTCGTTGCAATGCTAGGTAGCAGGTAACAGGTAACAGGTACCAAGGTGCATCCCACCCATCGTTCCCGAGATCAGCTGCAGCATCTGGTAACGGCATCCCCCCCCCCCGTCTCCGTCTTTCGAGTCCTGACCGGTGATTACATCTACATTCTATTATATATAAACGCCGGTTCCGCGTGTATCCTGCTACCTCATCTACCGATTCCTTGACCCCTAACGTTTCTATCTTCATCGGAGGTGATTCCTGAGTTTTTCTACGTGGCAGCGCGCGAATAACAAACGGAACGAACGCGAATGACACGATTCGTTTCACTTTTCGTTCCCGCGATAATGATTTCATGACGCGTGACTATGGATCTTCGAAGCTTCGGACGTGCCTCGAGGAACATAAGATCCGAACGTATAGGGTTTCCCGCCTTCTTAAATTCTCTATCTTAAACGCATCGCGTGCAGCGAGCCTCGTAAACAGCTACGTTATCGATAAACGCGTTAAAACGACCGGCGGTAACGTTTCGGTGGAGCGAGCGAAAGTCAAATTAGCAAAACCAACGTCATTCCGACATGTCGCTTAACGTAACGCGGAGTCGTAACGAGTTTCAGTAATGGAACAAAATAATTAATGCAACGTACGGTCAATTAACACAGATTCTAAACCAAGGAATTCTAACCCGTGAACGGTTTTCATCGCGAGACCCAGGAAACCACGATAAAACCCTTGAGTGCTCTCCGTTTACGAAGTGGCGTACCGATTGCCCGGGTTATCGTTGATCCTCGCAATTTCAGGCCATTAGAGGCGTTAATGGGAATGCAGAAAAAGTGGTCCTGGTCGGGAATTGTGCGTGGTCGTGCACGGTAATCGATCAGACGGTCGCTTAATCGGCCGCCATTCGATAATTACAAAGTCAATCGTCTATCGAATCGGCGATCTCGCCAGGTAATGGCCGGTTCGGTCACCTGTGGTACGAGTGCCTATAGGGCGAGAGCGAGGGAAAGGCGTTTACGATGTTCGTGACCGGAGGTGGAACTATGACAAATCTCCCCAGGAGCTACCGGAAATTAATATTGACTTTTTTGTTCGTCGGATAATCAAATACGAAGGTGAGACGTCGAGAGGTGTCTCTGGGTGGAAGGTGGCGTGACATTTTTTTTCTAACGAAGACTCTGTTCAAAAAATTAAGAGTGACCGATACTAGTTTCGGGGAATTATATTAACGCTAGATTTACGGGCGTTTCATACGAGCATTTCTACGAGCAAACGTCAAATTGACGGGTAAACGAAAAGACGCATTTTCTTTGAAGAATCGATTTATTCAATTCTGAGTCAAGTCTGAATTGATTTACTATTAATTTACTATTCCATTACTAATTTACTATTCCATTTCAAAATTTGAAATCCGTCGAATCGACGGGTCCCGTAAACCTAGCGTTAAGAGCGACGAGACGCGATGGCAACCGATGTACCGAACGCGGATGTACATACGTACAATGTATGAAACGCGCGAGTTGTTTCTCTTTAAAATAAACAGTAGAGAGTAAAAAGGGTTCGTTGCAAAGGGAAATCAATCTCGCGACGGGTATCAAAACGAATCATTTCGCTTTAATTTACTCTCATTTCTCGCCAACGCGAGCTAGATACGATCCGACTTGAGCTAGGCGCGCGTAGATGCGACGATCGTGCGTGAAGATAGAAAAGTTGTAAAGCTGGTCGGGAGAGTTGGAATAGCCGATTCGTCGCGTGCAGAAACGTGCATTTTGCCATTGGAATATTTCAATCGTTATCGAACGCGAAACGCGTGGGCTATAGAGCGGTAATAAGTTTCATAAGTTTCGAATAACGCGAAAGGGAAATTTCACGAGACAATTTCGCTGGTTAAGGTGGTATGTGGTAAATGCCGAATAATAGTAGTTTCGCAAAACAAAATCATTCCAAGCTGTTAACGCGCATTCCACAGGATTTAATAATACGTTGACCAAACTATATTGTCAATCTTAAATTTATACCATTTGTCCAAATTTTAAAATATACCTTGGTCAGCGTATTGTTATATCGTTCGGTGACAAACTTATAAATTTCTACTATTTTTCGAAGCATTTCAACTCATCGCGCACGTACTATATTAACCTCCAATGTTCCATTTTATTTTACGCATTTTTGCCCGATCCAAAAAAAAGAAAGATATCTTAAAGAGAAAAGTTTCTTTAAAAACATCCGCGCCGTCGTCGGTCACGGTCGGCCACATTTCAAGACGTAGATTTTGGTCACCTCTCGTTTTGTTTCGCGTACATTAACGGTAATGTCGTCGATCACGGGCACCGTTGATAAATTTATTGTACTCAGCGAGAATTTCGATCGAGACAACACAATGCCCCGATCTTTCAGGATCAGGTGGATAATCGGTGGATTATACACGCGCCTAACTGTAACGCCGTGGCGTGGGTTCCCCACCTTTTTTGTTTTTTTTTTTATTGCTCCCAGGGACCGGTCGTACTTCTTCCTTTTTTCTCCCAGTCGATCGCATTCATTCTAAATACCCGTTCCTCGACGACGAGAGGACGCCCGGTGTAAACGTGCGAGTCGTCGTCAAACTTTGCGCAAAACTGTCACCTCAATTCCGCTTTAACATTTTGCCGTACTTTGACGAGTTTGACTCGCGATACAAATTTTATACCCAACATGAATATCATGAGTGGAATGACGATTGGACCATACATAAATATCACGTGTCAGACTCTTGGAGTGATTATCACAGGTACTCACATTTCGGCTCGTATAGTCCGGATTTTCGTCGAGCCAAATGGTACGGCAAGGGATTAATTAATGCTACTGTCAACAACCGGGTACCCACCGCATTATTTTCACGATTTATTTATATATTATTGAATTTCCGTTTAAATGTGAACGATACAGATGTTTGTAAATCTGTCCAAAGTATGTTTGTTTTATTTATTGCAGTATATTATTGTAGCCAATTTTTACGATCTTGTATAAAATTAAAATGGGTACCCGATTGTTGACAGTAGGGTTAAAGTAACTCAATCTACCTACGATATCAGATACATACAGCGCTATCAACGAAGTACGATGACGTTTTTCGATTCGCGAAGAGACATTTCCCCGGTATCAGAGTACCCTCTCCTCTCCTAATAAAGAGTTTATTCCGCGGTGAAATTCGAAGGAACAATTAACCCGTCGGATAACACGGGAGAGCGAGCAGGTTCTCTCATTCCGACAATGGTTTGCGTGGCGCCTGAAAGATCGGCTGGTAGGACGCGACGGACCTCGCGGTAGGCTCATAGTTGCCAGTCCAGTTCAGTTCAGTTCAGTTGCCTTCTAGTTGCTAGTCCGCCCACCCTACCGTATACACACACACACACACACACACACACCCGTGTACACCGCTCGCACAGTCGGCGAAGGTCCATGCCGCGTGCCACCTCGCATTTTTATCGATTCCAGGCCGATAACCAACGTCGGTGGATCCGCAGCGCGCAACTTCTTACGCTTTCGCGATCTTGGACCGGGAAACGAGACGGCGAATGGCGTGCAGCGAATACGAAGCACTCTTCGATAGCCGTAGATTAGAATCGAGAGAGATCTTCCTGAATTCGTTAGACGCTCCTCGCCGAGGGGGTCGAAGGGGACGAGGTTCTCGCGAGAAAAATGGTCCGAGGGTTTCGCGACGCGAAATAATACCGTAAACCGGGAATCATGAGTGTGGGATTGAAACTTCGATAATTCGGAATAAAGTGGTGGTTATATATATATTGTAGGAGGATTTGAGATAAACGGCGCACTACTTTGTCGTCAGGCGAACGACGTCTTGCGTGCGTTGCCGTCTCGGCGTAGGGCCCCGTTGCCGCGCTTCAGCGATTTGCGTCGTGCGAAAAAAGTAGACGGGACCTCCTGACGAAAGGTCGAAATATTATGTAAACGCCCGATCTTTGAATAAATCCTTTTTTATATTCCTCGTTATATCGCCGGCCTACGATATTTAAAGCTACAAACAATGGAATACAAAAACGTCTCGACAAATATGTTCGCCTTTCGACTATCCAACGTTCGACACACACCCTTCGACTTTCGAGCGCGACTTTTTGGGCCTCGTCCCGCTGTGCCCCACTCTACGCCTCCGCACACATACATTCAACGCTCACGCTACATGACCTCGGCATTGCACAGTTCTAATATTTTTACCACCCCACGCGAGTCTCCTCGTACCGAGCGTCGCGTATCGAGGAAATTCTCAATCACGAGGGGTCACGCCCGCGTTGGCTCGCTTCTTCCTCGCGGTGAGTCGTTTCCTATAATATCGGAGCGTCCCCGTGATTTACCAGCGAACGGCGGAGAGGCGCGAGAAATCGGAGTGTGGGAATGAGAATCATTCGGAATTGCGGCATCGCGAAATTCACTTCGCTTCTTCTTCGTGACTATATCGCAGAATTTTCGTCGCGCCTAAGCATCGACGTCGGGTAGCTTCCAGTGGTAGATATCCGTGTAGAGAGAAAATGAAAAAAGGTAAAGAAGGAGGGGAAAAAAAAAGGACGAGGGAAAAGGAAGGTGGTAGGGGAAAGAAGAAGGAAGCCGGCGTGTACAATTGATTGGTCCTGGCACATCCTGCCCCGCGTCCTCCACCCTGACTTCATGGGAAAGTCGTCCACCGCAGGCCTCTCTTACTTTTTGTGCCCGTTCGCTTCTTCCATAATCTGTTTTCTCACTCCTCCCCCCCCCCTCACCACCGCGTCCCTCCCCCGCGGACGAAACTAAATAATATCGATCACAGATCGGTCGCCGCGCGTACCGTTTCTTTCGTCCGTCGCGAAGAGTGCACGGATGCCGTGGAAGCAGCCGGGGACGCTCACCGTGACGCAACGAGTGCTGAAAACACGGGGAAAATAATTTCCCGTATTATATGGCATGGGACGAAGAAAGTCGGCTAAGAACAGGTTCGATCGAACCTCACTCACGCGAAACCGTAAAACATGCCCGGGATCGATCGAGTAAAGTCGAGCAAAGCGAGAGACAATGTGTCCCCGCGACAAAGCCTGAAAGGATTTCTATCTCGATCGATGTGCTCGTCGATGATGGCGGAGCGATGAGACGAGAATACTGAGAGAGAGAGAGAGAGAGAGAGAGAGAGGGCGTGAAAAATTTGGTCGGCGCTCCGATCTCGAGACGTCTCATTCATAAATGGGAACGCCGCGAGGAGGTGGTGTTACGACTACAACGATTACCCAGGCCCCGGGAATGGGCAGGTGTGTACAGGTGAAATCTCCGCGACGTGCCTAAACGCAGGAAAGACCCGATATTGGCAGATCGGTTATGCCCGACGGAGACGAATCGATTGCCGGTGCGGAGCAGAGCGAGAAGTAACTGGATTCGTCCGACGATGATGACCGACTTCGAGGGCATCCGACACTCCGCGAATCGTTTCCTGCGGCACCAGGAAGGATATCGACTGCGCTCCGTCCGACCGTTTCTATTATTCTAGCCTTTAGTGGATTAACGGATGCTCTTGCCCCTGGGAATGAGAATGATTCCACGCGGACGAATACGTTTACGCTCGTCGATTTAACTTACGCTCACACAGCTGCGCGTACTTTTTCTCGCCGTTCGCTCCTTTATTTTTCTCACGCGTTTCGATTTTAGACGAAAACCGGGTGTATCGGGAAAAATTCGTCCAACGGGTAAAAGACGGTAATCGCAACCGTGAATCGTACGCGGGCATCAAATGAGCCGACTGCTTTACGAAGATTCTCATTTATCACCTGAAGTCTTCTTAAAGCGACGCCTAACAAAGGTGTCAACTCGCGAGAACGGCGTAACTTACTCCACTGTATATACCCACGTATACGCGTATCTTGGAAATTTAACACGGCGGCAGAAAAAGTGTCATTGTTCTGTTTTTTAAGGTAGAGTTCAAGGTGTGCGTGGCGCATTTGTGTCGCGCTTATCTTCTTACGACCATCCGTATCAATGATCAATTTAACCGCGTAAACGTATGCGCCTAAATGTCAAACTCCTCGTTCTCGCGTACCACCGTAATGCGTGGCTTACCGAAAGTGCCGGCTTAAATCTGGATCATGCACATCTCCGAATCTTCGGATCTCCAAACCTTTTTTTACTCTGTCAATTGTATTTCGGGTCGCTGCAGAATTTATATTCTATTGAAAATTATTTCACAAGGAATCACATGCGTTTGCTTGCTTTAGAAATAGTTTGGAAATGTGCATGATCTAGATTTGTTCCAAAGTGCCATTTGTCCGTTCAATTTTGCCAAACGCAGGATATTCGGAATGCTCGGATTAAACGTCACATGTCAAATGCAAAATATTCTCCGCGCGGCAGATCGTCGTGCTCGCCGGGCACGTCTTCGCGAAGGAATCTTACACAAGACAAGACGCGGTTGATTGCGTTAAACCGTAAAAATAATGGATGTTTTGTGATCCATCTGTCCGTCCGTCCGTCCGTCCGTCCGTCCGTTCACTCAACCCGAAGCCTAGTTCCGAGTCGGTGTGTCGGCACATGGACGCACCACCTCCGCTTTCGTCCTCCTCCCCGCCCGTCGCCTCCTCCTTCGGCGCTGCGTACTGTACCTGACAGCCCGGAGCTCGACCAGTAAGTAAAATAAGTGCTTCTATCCGTTGCGAGGGCGGCCACCGCCTGGAAATTCTCTACCGCGTGCTATGTATGTATGCACGCGCAATACGCATGGAATACGCGAGACTCTCTTATGGGCGTTACAATACGCGCGCGAATATACGTCAAAAGCGAATAAACGAACGCGAGGTGGATTTTTAGGAACCTTTCGGAGGTACGAACACGCGTAATTTTCAATTTTTTTAAATTTAAACTTGGCGCGTATTTAAAAGAGCATTCGAACCGAATTCAAGTAACAGTTGTACGATGAAATTTTACATTTAGCGGTCGAATTGATACGGTGATGTGTGAACTATTGCATTTAAAAAACATTGCGCAATTTTTTTTAACGAGTGACGACCAACACACCGAATCGGGCATGGTACGGTAATGTGTGTCTCCGGCTTTACGAGACTCTCGTACATACGTACGTTTTCATATGCGAATCTCGAGTAGTGGGAGTAAATGTAGGGCTTGAGGTGTACCTTTACGAAATCCTTCCAAGTTGTGCGTAGCTACGATGAGAAATTTAGAAAGTTTACCCTCAAAACATTTATCACGCAGAAACGTCCAATTCGTCGTGTATTCGCCGAACGTACACGCGAATACGTCGATCGTAAAGGAACATCGAGTTCGCTCCAAGTTAATATCAAGGTTGTTTGATTATTTTATCAGACCTAATGTCCGCTCGCTCGCCGAGCCAGCGCAGATAGAAACGAATACGTACAATCGTCGCGCATAATCGCTGAACCACGCACGAAGTACGTTAATGCACACGTGGAAGGATGCAAATGCACGTAGATCGGTAACACACGTGCGCAACCGAGTACGGGTTCGCGATCGGCCACGCCACCGGTTCACGTACGTATGCGTTAACGCACGTTCCGTGGCTTCGAGAGATCCGTTCGCCGTCGGCGGTTAACATCGTCGGTGTACCAGGAAGAGTTCTGACCATCGATAGTCGAGATCTCGTCTGGTCTTCCTGGGAGAGGCGAGGTACTCTCGAAACAATAAGCTCGGCAGTTCTGCCGATACGATTACCGTTTATCGTAACAGTAATTACTATTCCATTATATTCGTTACCGTTATCGAGGTAGCGCGCGTAACGACGAAATTGAATTATCATGGGAATTTCGTCGTTAACCGATGTAACGAACTGTTGGATATACCCGGTCCAACGGTTATATGTATTATTTTCGAGCGAGCGCTGTATCTTTCCTATCATCTGCCTAGCAAATATTTTGAACGCTTA
Organism: Pemphredon lugubris; assembly: GCA_933228935.1. NCBI lineage: Eukaryota > Metazoa > Arthropoda > Insecta > Hymenoptera > Crabronidae > Pemphredon > Pemphredon lugubris. The sequence continues at coordinate 22,772,794 of OW121817.1, read as the reverse complement.
AACTCTCAACCCTCCTGGTTCAACCCTGACGCATCCTCCTTTCCTCCTACTTTTCCTTCATCCCTTCCATTTCTCTTATCTGAAAACCTAGTTTTCCTAGTTTCTACAGATCCTTTCGTTCCTCAGAATTACTCCGAACTCCGGTCAGTAGAGATCAACATTTTCTGTAAAACGCGCAATGCTACGTGCGAGTCAGAGTATTCGGGACATCTTCAAATTATTAATTATATTGGCTATTGATAGATTTTAAGCGAGAATTGACTTCGCGTCATTTAGTTAATAAAGTTAGAAGTTTTATTAACACCGAAGTATTCTACTTTCAACAAAGAATCCAACAGAACGATTGACGGTCACGCGATGTTCCCTGGTGGCAACGTTAACGACACGATTAACATATTTTTTTGTCTCTTTCATTTTTCTTAATCTCGCGCGTCCACTTAAGCGGTGTAAAAAGATTTCCCCGCGAGCCGACCGGTAATCGCAATAAGAAGCAAAAACCTCCGCTCGGCACCCGGACGATTCCGAAAGAGTATTCGTTTGGTCAGCCCTGGCCAGGTTGATTAGCCCGCCAGATATCCAACCGCGAGAATCTACAAAGTCCGCCGGTACCTGACACGTAACGCGATGACCTTGCTCGGAAGGCGGGTGGCACAGGAAGTCGACAAGGTTTTTATCTGACCGACGCGAGTGCTCATTGTTGCTCAAGCTAACGACTGAACGGCCAAACGAGCTAGCCCCGTTTCCTTAGAGGCCCCGAAATCGAGACCGTTAATCTTCGTCCGGAGAACCGACAAACGCGAATCGTGGAAACGTAGCGAAGAGTGAAATCGAAGGGGGGGGGGAGGGGAATTACGACAACTCGGAGAGCCAGTACTATCTATTGTACCGAGCACCTCGAATAAAAAGTATTTCGCGGTAACGACGCAAAGTCGGTGAAAAGTAAAAAATCTACTTTCGTTTAACGCTAGGTTCACGGGACCCGTTGATTTGACGGATTTCAAATTTTTTAATGGAATATCCCAAAAACCATAGCATTAATTGGAACCATTTTGCATCGTAAATAAATTCAGAGTTAAATTGAATAAATCGATTTTTTTAAGAAAATGCGTATTTTCGTTTACCCGTCGATTTGACGGGTGCTCGTAGAAACGCCCGCAAACCTAGCGTTAATAGAATATTGTGAGTCGACGAAGAAAATTTGTTGATTATTTATCGAAAATTATTCGACGAGCACTTGGATCGGTAAAAAATTGCCGGTGTTTCTCAGCGTCGGTGTAATTAATATCAAAGTTTAAAATCGCATCTGCTTCGTCGGATCCTCGTCGCGCCTTTCCTTTTCACTCTCGAGCCGATTGCGTCACGGGTACCTCGTACCGGATGCGCCGAACGGACGTCAAATTCCTCTTTTTTTTTTTCCAGTCGACTTGTATCCGCCCGCCGTCCCCGGCGTAATTGAAGGAAAATCAGGTCGCTTTGACGTTTTCGTCTGCGTTACGCGGCGGTGTCTGCTTCGTCCATTGTCGTGGACGAAAGATGATAGACGGAATGGAATTACGATAGCGTACGAAGGTCGTGATAAATGTGGTCTTCCTATCGCGTTTTCGCGGAACGCGTACCATGCGAATTAAAAAACAAAAATCACTGAAACGCGTCATTAACCAACATCTAATTACGTCATAAAACACGTGATTATTCTCTATCATTCGCGCCGGATGTATATCGTCATTGATTCATTTCTCTCGGGGTTTATTTTATTCGTACATTTTTGGGATTGAAAACCTTAAATTATGAGATTTACGGAAATACTATTGTCTTTCGAGTGCCTCTGGAGAAAGTTTGAAATTTTCTCGCTCTCGTAAGAAATGAGGAATTCTTATTAATTAATAAAATCACGTTAATTGAATTTATCCAAATTTCTTAATACCCGGAAGACTCAATTTCAAAATTAAGAATTACTCTTGGATCAAGAGACAAGGTCTTGTCCCGTGCCAAGTTGAACTACGCGAGACTAGACCTTATTTCTTCCGGAAAGAACGAACGGGGGTTTCCGAGGTTAAAACCGCATTCAAAAATGAGTTTTCGAACATTAACGCTAAATTTATCGTTCGCCCGATATTTGTTAGCTTTATCAACCCCAAGATCGGTCACAAAATTATGGCAATCTGTATTTCTACGAAAAGCTAAATCCCGCGCCCTACGGGTGCCATCGTGGCTACGATACAATGGCTATCTAAATTCTGCCCGATGAATCGTCGGCTCACCACCTATTGAACCAGGTAGCGCAAACGCCAGGTGGATAAGGTGGGGGGGGGGGGGGGGGGGGGCAAAACCGAGCAGAAATGGCAGGCCTCATAAAGTGACCCACGAAGTAAACGCGACGTTTATAACGTATCCAGGTAGGATATACGCACCATTCGGAACACAAAACACTTGTACGGCGCTCGTATGCACCGGCTCGCATGCTCGTTTCTGCGCTATAGTAATGTACGTGAATTACGGGATGCCCCTCGCTTTGCCATCTAATTGACGTCCACGGAAATCCCAAGGGAAGGACTTTCCTACCGAAACGGGGGGAGAGCTTCCCTCTCTGCATGCGTATTGTACGTGCATACGTACACGTACACGTACCCTATGTGTAGTTATAGTTTTGCGTCAGGAAATAACGATAATCGAATTTGTAATGGATAACTCAAATTTCCCAAAGCGAAGTTCATGAAGCACTCGCGAGTCGATGGAAGAAACGTCTAAAGGTCCGTTCATAAATGTCACGTTAATTTAAAAAAAATAAAAATAAAAAAAGCACAAAAATGCAAATACATGGGCCAAGTACGAGTACCAGTGTGTCTATAAAAATTCAAGACACAAGGTCTAGTCTCGCGTACTTGTACTTGGCCCGAGACAAGACCTTTGTCTCTTGATATCTTTATATTTGGTACACTGTCAATAATTCTGTAACAGATTCGACAGATTTGTTTATTTCTTTCGGCAAAATTCATGTTCGCAGTGCTCATTCGTGATCCTAAAATCTGCGAGGATTTCCGAATCATCAATTCCTGGATGATCGTGAAAATATAATCGGATTCGAAACGAGGCACCGGACGCTTTATGCGCGTTGATCTCTCGAAATCCCGCCTGTCGTCCGGGAGGAGGAACACAATGCGGTCGAATCGAGCCGCAAAGAGATTCGATCCGATCTGATCCCGATATCGTCGGTTACCTACGGGGCTCGCAAATAATGATTGTTAAACAAGCGGCTCGCTATACTCCTCGGCAGTTTGGTGCAATGGTGCGTGCCAGAAGTGCTAAACTCGAGTACAACGGGGCACCTCGTTAAGAGCGCCGGAGAATTTCCACTTTGAGATATACAACCCCCGAGGAAGCGCCGATTCTCCCTTACGCTACACCTACGTGTCTGTATCGAAGCCAAAACTAACGCACAGAGATATTCAGTAAATAGTACGTACGCGTCGAGTCATGCACGCGAAACTACATTTCGTTCTTACGTCTACATCCATTTTTTTTTTTTTTCTATTTCGAACTCTATTTTCGAGGTACGTTTAACTCGAGGTACACGCTCGGAGTAATTAGTTGCGAGATTAATAAAAAATAAAAATTTAAAAAAAACAATCGAGAACTCGTTTCGCTGGAATAAAATGGTAGAGATTGGCCAACGACACGATTGAAACGGGGAAATTATTCGAGCCACGGCGGCTCTCCTTTAGGTTAATAACGTTCGCCGGTGTGCCTGTATTCAATCCGCTACAAGCTAGCCGATGTAGTTTGCATGTTCGAGCAGCACTTGGTTGGAATAGTAGGTGCTGGCGTGTATTAAATTTGCTTTCAGCGGCACCTCGTTAAGAGTACTTCAGAAAATCCTGCGAGGAATATAGCGTACGATCATCGAGGAAGCCCCAATGGTATATCGCGTCGAATCACCCACACGCGAACGAAATCACGGAAATATTGATTTACCAGCGCGATCGATACGTTGGATCCTCGGGTCTTAAAGTCCCGGACTGCCCGCGGTAGAAATTTATCGCGCGATTTACTTACAAAAGGGCTGCGCAGCTGAAATTCCAATAATGTTCCGGTTCACGCTCGGCGATCTCGATAAAGGACACTTTATTTATTTATTTTTTTTTTCTTTTGCTACCCCCTAGAGAATTTTTTTAATGGCTCTCCGGCAGTCGTGGCTGCTAATTACGGCGAGTCTCTTTCACGGCGAAGAAAGACAAGACTTATTGGACGCGGACAAAGGATCTTAATTAATATAGGAACGGACCGATATACTCTCATACCTCCCCCACCGCGACTCCCCTCAATCTGGAGGGACATTGCACCAGATCGAATCGCGTCGGAGAGTCACTCGAAGTTCAATTTCCACCAGTCATTCTCGTGGGGTCCCTTCGATCCCTCGGGTCTTCGTGAAAGGGCATACTCTATTAAGTGCTCGCATTATCGCGGCGTGCACTTCCAATTAGTTCGTCTTAACGCACCGTGAGAATTTTTCGTCGTGCGTATCCTCAGCTTTCTTTCGTCATTTGCTAAGATTCGCGCAGCTTTCGGCGTGGACGTAACGCGGACAAACACGGAGTTTCGATGGGAAAGACGTTAATTAGCGTGTCGATCGTTCGGACGACATTCGTTTGATATTCTTTTGATATACTCTTTTGATATTCGATTGATATATTCTTGGAGGATGTCGATACGCGCCAATCGATTCATCAGAACTCAAAATAAATTCGACATCGATATCTCCTCGTCGATCAACGATCCAACAGAATGCGACGGTATGACTCAAGTGTTAAGTTCCAGGTACGAATCGCGGATTTCCCGAATCGTCGTCGATCGCGTTCTTACGAGAAACAATCGAATGATTATTCTGGCGCAGAGGGTACCCGTTAAAACCGATGGAAACTTTTGCTACGCATGGTACGCATGGTACGTGCGAGCAACAGGAGGTTATTTGCTAGATAAATCTTGACCCGCCTCCTTGCACGCCGCGCGATACCCGATCGACGTTCGACCGATCGTGCACTGCTCGCGAGCAGACCTCATTCACGTGCCTCGCAGAGCAACGGCTGCCTTCACCGTACCTGTATCCTACGCCCTGCACCTGATACCAGGTACGTACCTGGTGCACGGACTCACCGTCCTCGGTCACCTTTCTTTACTCTACCGATCATCTTTTCCGCGCTCGAGCTGTACCATTCTTTAAACAATAAGCTCTTGTACTCCCGAGCGACGATAACGCGATTCTCTCGTCAAGCTGGCTCTACGCTTGTAATTCGAATGTTTATCGATGGTATTTTCATTTAATCCAATTAACATTGACAGAAACGCCGATTGCAACACGTCGATTTCGAGGAATTTAACACTAGGGTTACGGGACCCGTCAAGTTGACGGATTTCAAATTTTGAAATGAAATATACCAAAAACCATAGCATTAATTTGAACTATTTTGCATCGTAAATTAATTCAGACTTAATTTGAATAAATCGATTTTTGAAAGAAAATGTGTATTTTTCTTTACCCGTCAATTTGACTGGTGCTCGTAGAAACGCCCGTAAACCTAGCGTTAATATCGATGATACGAATCGTGCTCGATTTTTGACGATGGCGCGTCGTTGCTCGTTAAATTTCTATCGATAATGGAGACGTCGAAGATACGCATCTCGTATCTGTAAATCCGTGAAAAGTCCGCGCCGTCGTATTTCGTGCGCATCGAGACGGGACTTGGTCACGCGCTAAAGTCGATCTCTAACGGCCCCGCTCAACGTACTACGTACAATACTATGTTCCAATGGTGCATGCATGCATGCACCTGATACCTGCCGAGCCGCACTTGTTGCACGCCCCAACATTACGGGGCACTAATTCGTACTGTGACCGTTTCCTACAGTGACGCACGTACCGACACAGAAAATATCCGGTCATTTATGGGGGTGGCAAAACGTACGGGCGTAGTACACCTGCCGGTAAGGTACAAATAGGGGTTTTAGAGTGCGACGCGCGACGTGGAATGTAAATTGTCTCTTCCTGTCGATGGATAATTGTATTCCTTTCGAATTTTTTTTTTATATTCTTTCATGCTTCGCGAGGGTAAGTAAAGATGGCGCGATTTCTTATTTCTTTGCAAGAGCAAAGAAAATTTTATCCAAATATAATTTATTGACAGTGATTTTACAATGTCAATGCGAAATTTAGATTGGTCGATTGCACTGTATTTTTTTTTTTTTATTCAACGGTGCCCCTCCTCCTTTTCCTTCAGCAGGCGAAAAAACCTTACTTTGATTTATATTTAAGTTCCCGCGTTTACAGCTTTTGTAAAAATTAATTCGAAACCATAATCCTCCATGTCCTGAAAAACCAGGACGATCGACCGAAGAGTAACGAACGTCCCAAGCGCAAAACTACAGTATTATAATAGGACGCGCCTAGTAGTCGAGAGCACCCTTCATTGCCTCGGTTATTACGCGTACGTACGTCGCCACACCGACGCACTCTCGTACAAGTAGGTACAATGTACGCGGCCGACCAAACGGCGGAATACTCGTAGTTTCCCACGGAAATTTCCGGCAATGTGCGAAACGTTCCAACGCGCGTCTCTACGCCGTGCCAAGGTCGCCTCGTGCAAGGCGTCGTAACACTTTCTCGAAGTGCAGCGATTGCGAACTCGCGCCGTTCGTTTTGGAAACGCGTACACGGAGGAGGGGGGTTTAAGAGCGTGCGTGGTTAAAAACGACGACCGGATTTGATCTGAGAACAGTGATTCGGTCGTGTTTCATGCGAATCTGGCACAGTATCGTACGTGTACCGGTAATATTCGGATGCCGATTCTATTAATATCGACGAGCATCGGTGGATAATGCGTATATCGATGACCGATCGTTATCGGATTAACGTTTAATTGTAAGAGACAGACGTTCGAGCGAAACGTTGGTGGCACGCGAAAAAGAGTATTATTCTCAGTTCTAATTATGATCCATGATTCTGTAACGGAACGATCAAATTTTCGTTGAAAACCTGTCCACTTTAAAAGCCGGTACTTAGAATACCCTCACGACCTTTTTAATCAAAAATGAGCAAGCTCATTATCGTCGTTCATAATTCCAACGGCGTAATAGACGGAAGGTAATTGTAATTTATGTATGATGATTAGCACGCTTTTATGATCCCTAATGCACCGCTCGATCGACGCGATGCAACGCGAGGCGCTTCATGGCGCGCAACAAGGGGCATCGTAACATGCTATCCGAACATTGTACGTATAGTTTTAAATCGGTGCATCAGGAATATATCACGTTTGACGCGCGCGCGCGCGTACCATGCTGCACCGCATGATGCATCGCATGTTGCATTGCATCGGTGCACAGCCGGCTTTAGAGAGGACATTAATTAACCGCTGTCTCTCAAATTAGTGCGATTTTCGTATTTTTTTCGTGCACTAATGTACCATTAAGACGATAATTCAGGATACTCGCGTTTGGCACGCACGATAAAGTTCGTGCGCTAGCTTTTGCTAATGTTAATAATTTCCTGGAAAAATAACTGGTCGATTCACCGACGCTCGATCGACTCCCTAGTATCGTTCGAATTAAAAACGAACCAATATTACCGGGTAGAGATTAAATATTGTTACGAATCGTGCGAGAACGTAAACATAAATTAGGCATATTTATAAAAATAACGTTTATTGCCAGAACATAGAGAACGGCGTTTTCCGCCATTGCTCTTTTTCTAACGCCAATCTGGTAAACGTATACGCGACACTTTAAAATAATCCCTGTAACTCTTTAGCATTACGGGAACGCGTATCTGGCTCTCGTTACGGTAACGGCGCGTTAAGTCATCCCTCGCTTTCGTAACGTCTCGCGAGGTGATTTACGAGATTCAATTGCCTTTCCATCATCTTCGCCCCGGCGTGTAAGTTTTACGTTCCGCGTCGCGGTACGACGGCAATAAAATCGACGCCTAAAAACCATCCGAGGGGATATTTACGAACGTACAATAGCTGGATAGTTTTTGCAATTGAGGGGATCGCGGGCGGAGAAGTAACGGGCAGGCGCAACGATCGGCACTCCGCCGGTTTTCGCGTTAAGGCGGATTTGGACGAGGAGAGTTTCTCGCTCCTCCGCATTCGATAAATTAGCATCGGATTATCGAATACGAGATTTCCTGTTCGAGAATCGCTCCAATGATCGTTAACGTTATAACGAAGACTAGCGCGTTGATTTCGAGAATGCAGGCGAGTATCGGGAGGCGATGAACTCGTCCTCTCGTTGTTTACGCGTGTCGAGATTGTTTAATAATTGGACAGCGGATGTTCAAAATGCATTATTTTTGTACCGCTTTAAACGGATTTTGTGAATCAAATGCAATCGGTATGCGTGAAGTATACTACAATATATTGTACGTATAAAATAAAACGGAATAAGTGCATAAAATGAAGCGCGAAATAATGCATTTTGCATAAACATCCGCAGTCTATTAATAATTGTTCCTTCGTGATGGCCGAAATCTCAATTTTATCGACGGCTCGATTTTCTCGAAGGCTAGGCACGAGAAACTCTGCTCGTCTAAATCCGGCTTTATCGCTGCTTTCTCAGCGCTCCTCGGATGATCTAAAGAGAGGAGCTAAAGCGTGCGCGTATCCGCTTTAAAATCGGTGCGAGTTACGGGTGGGCCTGAACGGGCGGAGGTCTCGAAATTCGCGATAAAATCCCGCGTTGTTTCATTACCACTCAATGAGCCGTATCGAATTAAATCCGCAGAAATTACAATTCGATTTATACGTCGCGCGTTCGTTTCGTTTCAGAATTTCCTCGGAGACCTTTTCGACGAGTTTCCCGATCGCTGGATATAAAAACATTCCACCTTGCATCGTTCTTTCGACGCTGACAATCGCGGCGTAAGAACGAACGTTACGAGTCGAAAAATATTAATTTGTGAGATTGCGTCAAGTATTCGTATCAGTTATTTAAAAACTGACTAATTTTGAACAGGTACAGTTCTTCTCGTCGATTAAATCGTTATCATATCGGATGGAATGTAGATCGAATGGGAATAATTGATCGACGCATTGATGAAATCGATCGAGCATCTCTTAAGCGCATTCGAAATAATACAGATCGAAAGGGACGAAGAAATCGGGAGCTCTTATCCAAGACCTTGTTTACGTGGCAAAACGTGTACCGTCGTTCCTAATAATTCAATAAGCGACGCGCGGCAATAATTATTCCACTTGTCCGATGCAATCGAGCCTGATTGGAGTTAACTGCGTCGTGTGCGCTTACGTATCGAGCGTAGCAAGAAAGTGTATAAACTCGTACCGGCTCCCTGATTGATACAGATGACTACATCCGACTGATGTGTGGGCAACCGTAGAAGGAGGAGCACCGAGAACAGGTTCGCGCATCCCCGCGAATGCATCTTCCTAAACGATCGAAAAAGCCTCTTTTAAAGCCATCGATAGCTCTGCCGCGTGTCTCTAACAGGTGCACGCACACCGCCCAGGTATGGTTTTATCGCGTGCCGCGGATAATCGTGAAAATTATACGGAGAAGATTTTCCAATTTTCTAATTTCCCAAATATCCTTCCAATTAGAATTCCATAGGATCTGTTCGTGGATCAAAGAGTTTCAGAGAAATTCATTTCTTAATTAATTATCGCGTTTGACATGCGTCAAGTATTTCTATATATTCATTTATGATCGACCGTGTCCTTTAACAATATTCGAGTATTTTTAAATTCGTGCGAATTTTGTCGATTATACTCGATCGAATGTAAAAATGGGAGGTGCTCGTTGAGAGGGCGTGCGTTACGCACGGATTTCCTTGGAATTATGCGATGCGAGATATCGATTTCGCGGTAGGGTAATAAAAGAAGATGCTAAAGTTCGATGATTACACGGTTCGTTTTATTGACCGCAGAGAGGGGTACGGGGAAACGATACTACCATTTGGCCGAGCGGCTCGCGAGTCCGTTCGGTAGCGAATTAGAAATTAGTTGTCGTACATTTACATACCGTGCAGGTGGCCGGCCGCTGCTAGACCGGTCACTGTTTTCAGGGTAAAACGAGTTCCACTTCGGGAATAAGAAAAAAATATCCGCGACTCGTAGCACAAACCGGTGCAATAAAGATTCATAATCTGTACTCCGTGACATTAACAAATGAAACGAATCGAATCGGGTTAAAAAATACGAAGCTCGAAAGTCACCTGTTGTATTATATCGATTCGCGGATCACTTCTGAATCCTCGAACGGCGATACGGCGTTAATTGGTGCCATCGAGCGGGCAAAACGGCGTTAAGAAGTAATCGAAATCATTGAGACACCAACACGTCGATCGAGCCTCGATCATATTAATTAAATTTCACGCTAAAACTCAACAATTTCTTATATCGGCAGCTTTGGCTCGTGATAAATAATATTAAAAATGCAAAAATCCGCGGATACAGTTTACGTTTAAAGAAAGTTTAACACTAGGGTTTAAACTATGCAAACTCAACACCGAGTCACCGATCGTAACGCACTCGAATCCCCGTTCGAACGTAAAAATGCATACCGTCATAATTAAACTCCGCTAACGCCAAGTTCGCCGTTTTAACCCAAGCGTAATAACCACATTGAGATTCGAATGACTGGCGGAGTACCATTAAAACCTCATAATTCGTGCATCGAGGTGTGTTTATCTCACACGCCATTGGAAACGTGTAAGAGCTGTAATTTCGCTGAAAAAGTATACTCACCGCGGAGCACGGTATTAGTAAACAGCTAAATAGAAATGCGTAAGAGACACCGGGTAAACCAACGTAATTGGATCAAAATGTACGACCGAGGTAAGATAAGTATGGCCGGTAAGGAAATAACGGGTGGAGCAACTGTTAACCCACTGAAACAGTTTCGCGAGTCATCGAAATCGCTCTCCTAACACACCGAATCTCTTTAAATCGACGAGAAAGATTCGCTCGACGTAAAGCTTGATCATTGGCAGCAGAAGTAACGATAGGGAGCGGAAATAATTGGAAAATTAATTGCGAAATTTCCACCCGACGATAAGCTATCTCGTGGAGTTCGTTGGACGTTGTCACGATGAGTCGAAATAACGAGCGAGATGGCGATTCAAAAGAGCGGCGCGGTAAAGCCGCGTCAAGGGGGCGCAGCAATAAAACCGATCGTGCTCCGCGGTAAATCCATCTGTTGTAGGTACTACCTAGCACCGTTCCGTAGATACCGCGTCGTACCGTCGAGTACCTCGGCGAAATGGCTCTTGGCCAGAGGAGGAGGCTGGTTAGTCGCAGGAGAGCATAGCCCGTGGAGGCCTAGCCAGGTGGAATGGGTGTACGTGTACGTATATATGTATATATAGGTGGGTACGCGATCGAGGCGACCAGGTGTGGCGCATGCAGTGGCAGGAAAAAGAGAGAATAGATCAAATGAAATATTTGCTAGTTTTCTTGGATGACTCGGCCCGGGGTTTATTTTCTCCCCGGCGAGTAGAGTTCCGGGCCGCGGAAGAATCGGTCGAGAGTGTCGACGACAGAGTTACGTAAAAATCGACGAGCGAAGAGGTTCTATTAAACGACGATAATAACTTCCGGCGGACAGAAATGAACTCGACGGGAATAACGCGCGTTGGGGCGGGAAGACGCGCGAATCGGGTGGAAATTACTCGCGCGGTACGTCGCGTGCAGCGGGGGAAACGGTTTTGGGGAAGATCGTGTGAAAGGGTAAGTGAGAAATAGGAAAGACGGAGAAGGGAGGCGAATTTGCAAAGTGAGAGATAGGTAAAGGGGCAACTTGGTAAGAACGGCCGACCGTACGGACAACCGACTATAAATAGATTGGAGCTACCTGTAGACCGTAGACGCTCTCGGGTCCGGTACAGTTGCGCGGCTAGGCGGGTACGCGTATACATAGATATACGCGGCGTGCTGCGCGGCAGTGCGCGGCGCTGCGCGGCGCTGCGCGTCGCCGCGCCACATGCGGAGAGCACACCGCGGCGTAGCGCAGGAATACGGTTAACTGTATAACCGAGCGACGCTTAGGCGTACAAGGAGCGAGCCGTGGCACACCGCAATTAACCGCCGGACAACTTGCCGCTGCGGCCGGGCTAATAAACGAAATAAGAGGAGTAAGGAGAGAGCGCCTAGGAGGCACCCGCGCCGCATCCTTGACATGGCCGCGATCGGATCGACCACCGCCACCTAGACCGCATTCCGATCGGCGCGTGACAACCGCGCTGATACGGACCCGCGGCGGTGATACGACGGGGTCTTCGATCAACGGTTCGCGAGGATTTCGCCGGTCGAACGTACGATCGAACTCGGACCGATACCTTCGCTGTAGGTGTATCGGTTAAACGTCTCGGCCGATCCACCCGATAAGGAGGCTATCGATTACCGTCGAGATACTCGTTAGATATTGGAATATTAGGAAAGCGAAAGTCGGGGATTCGAAAGTGATCTTGAAACTTTGGTAGCGATCGAGAGCGTTCGAGATAACCGCGTCGAGTGAGTCTCAGGGGAAAATATATAAATGCTTTTGATGGAAGAGCGTATAAGCGTGTAAAAGCTTGAGATTTAATACTTCTTCGCGGTTGTTTCTCGGGGATAGAGCGCGCGCGTCGATTCTATCATCGGCGACGGGATCGATGCGCTCAGGTCGAGTAAAGAGTAGCTCGGCGTTGAAGGCACTTAATGTCGTTTTAATCTCAACCCCCCCTCCCATTAAAAAAGCGGAAGACACGCTAATAGTGAAATAAGAGGAACACGGTTCGTTACCGGGCTTGATGTCTTGTTTAATCGCATTCCGAACGCTTACGTTATAAAACTTTGTTGCCGGTCGATGAGTCATATAAATCATTGATCGACGCCAGATGAGATCGGCGCGAGATTTCTTTTTTTTTTTTTTTTTTAACGGAGTATTGCCAAGACCGCATTCCGGCGTACATTATAACGCGTAATAGTATGTAACGCCGTGTCTCGGTCCTTCCACGTTACACGCGTTACGCGCACGATGCAGAAGTAGGGAAACATCGAGACAAGAAGCGCTAATGTTCGGGTCATTATGGAAAATGCAACGAGGCGGGGAGAGGGGTTAGGGGAACGGCCGCTAACGGAGTAAAGTTATAAATTTCCAATAATGAATGATCATTCGAGTCTGATCACGATATAAAACGAGTCTAACGTCCACTCTCAATGTCATAAATTTCAATTCTCTGTCAAAGCTTTATTGAAACACGGAGGCGCTATTACGCTGGCCGATGCGTTTAACTACCTACGTTACCGTTGAGGTCTCAACCCGCGCTGATTATCTCGATTAGGTGGTTTAGGATAAACCGCGCGTCGATTCCCGAAATCAACGAGAGTAATTTCGTTTTGGCCCGGAGAATGACCTCGCTTCTTCGCGTCTACGAACAATTGTTCAAATTACTCGGGCGTTAACCGAATTCAACGATTTAGCGTTGCAACGATAGAAGACGAACAGGCGTAACCTTCGATCGATCGATTACGAGGAGTTTGAAGGATTGCGCGTTGCCGTGATGCACCGGCGGCAAGAGGAATTGTAGCGTTCGATGCGAAATGACAGTACAAAATTACTCGGATGTCCAGCTGAGATAATGGTCCGCGAGTCGGACTAACGTTTGCCGTGCGATTGGTTAGAGTTTCCGTCGAGTTACGGCGCACCGCCGTGCTGACGGACGTTATTTATTATAACCGTCGAATCGCCTCGTAACATTTATTAACGCGAGCCAGAGAACCGTGTGCGTTCGTTGGTTGACCCAGTGATCCCGAATATTTTCGAAATCTCAGACCTTCGGGCTCGTACGGGATAAAAGCTGATAAAAGTTATTTCTCCCGTTAACGGCGATTACGCTTTAAGAGCCCGTTCACACGAGACGGTTTTTTTTTTTTACCGAATCGGTACATTTTTTTTTTAATTTACCGGCGAATATTTTCCCGATTCGGCGTTTTCGGGTTGGAGTGTTCGGACGGTGTACGGTTTCTTTTATCGCACGCAATCCTACGGTACGCGATCTTCGTTTATTCAATGGTTTTCAGTATCGCCCGTCTGCGTCTATCTCAAAGGCAGATGACAAGCGGCGTCGTCGCGGTTTCGGTAAAAATACCGAATCGTCTGAACGCAGCGTATACAAATATACATTGCCACCGCGAATCGAATATGTTTTTTCACCGTATGACCGATTTCGATTTGCAGTGACAAAACCGAATGACAAAATCAACCGAATCGCTCGTTTTACCGTATCGTCTGAACGCGCCCATATAAATTACATTGCCAACTGGATTATACGGCAAAACGACCGATTCGGTATCGTGTGAACGGGCTCTTTTACCTGCCCCACCACTGCGATACCACTACACCGAGCGTTCGAGCATCGCGCCGCCGTTCAAAAAAATGAACATCCAATTACACGCAAACAGCCGCGTATACGACGGCTAGGCAAGTTTACTATAAAAGTTAAACATTTTTCGAACCGGTCTTCGTTAGCGGGTAGAGATCAATCATCATCGCCCGAACGCTAATAAGCGTCGTAAAACTCAGCCATTATCAATTCTAATGGAATCCGTAGGTTTTATGAAGAGCCACGCGAACTCCTCTCCCCCTATCGACCGTCAACCCTTGTTTCCCCTTAAGTGCCGACGACTATTCGGCTATCTTTAACGAGTACCACCTGACGCAACAACTGCCCTTAAGATGGCAGTTGTCTTCGGAAGCGTGCGTAGGGTGGCCCCGGTTAAGGGTGAGCGCGACGGAAGGGTGAGGGAAGGGCAGATGCCGTTGGCTCGCTCGATTAGAAACGAATTTTTTTGGAATAATGGGCCAACGACCACGCGAGGGAAGTCGACTACCTCGCTTCAACCCGAATTCCATGCCGCGATCTTATCCCTACCGATCTCCTCGAGTTTGATGTAAAAGATACAGCTGGCGCACTGTATATCTGGAGAACAAAGATTTCACGCGTTAGCGGGCCTACGTGCGAGCGCTGTCTCGTCGGTGCGAGTACGTTACTCTTAGCGATAACGCATGAATATTCATTCGATAATTTTGACGGCTGCGAGGGATCGTTAAAGAGGGAAAGAACCGTTGGTCTGATATTTCGAGGATTCCATTAACCGAGGTTAAGAAAAATTGGAACGATTTCGAAAGAATGGGCCCATTGTTTTATCGAGTCGTTACATAGGCTTTCGCGGGATGGAATTTTATCCTGCCTTAATTGGACGGTAAGATAATCAAGATAGGCATACATCGCGATTAGTAAGATTTGGTGGAAATGTGAAATTTTCTGATTGACTCGTGAATAAGTGGCGTGGATCGCGAAATGATTCCTCGATCGCGGAAAGTATAAAGATCGATCGTCGTATAAAATAGATACATTGGCGATGCAGGCGCGTTTTCTACCGTCGGTACCCGCGATCGAACTTCCGACGGATCGCAACGTTTTTTTTAACGCTCCCAAGTAAACTCTGGCAAAAGTACCCACGTGCCTGGAAGTAATGCCCAATGATAACTCGTATCGCGCCAACGCCGAAGTTCGATAATCGTTTCCCGCCAATTTTTCACGAGTTCGTCGTCCGGCGGTTAAACGCGCCAGCAGATCTATCATTATCGCGTACGTGTGGGGAATCTATAATCGACCAATGTAAACACAGAGCGTACCGAAGCTGCGCGTGCCCGTTCATGCGTGTACGTTACAACGCGTAATCGTCGTTGCTCCATCGAGTACCGATGCTCTTAAACCGGGAATATCTCTTTTTGGCAGTTAATGTCGCGGTTAACGAAGCACATTGGCGCGCGACGTTTATACGCTGGCTGGTCGATTATGAAAATTGAATTATTCAAAGTCTCGAATAAAGATCGATCGTCGACGCGAGATATCGTCTTCTGGAACAAATCTAGATCATGCACATCTCCAAACTGTTTCTAGAGCAAGCAAACACATGTGATTCCTCGTGAAATAATTTTCAGTAGAATAGAAATTCTATAATTATTTCGTGATCAGCCACCCGAAATACACTTGATAGAGTAAACAAAAACTTTGGAGATCCGAATATCCAGAGATGTGCATGATCTAAGCCCGATCTCTTCGAGAATAAAAAAAAAAGTACAATTTTCCACCGAATCGAACGCGAACGATCGATCGACGAAATTTGGCTTTCAAACGGGGGGGAAAAAAATGCGATCTTACCTCAATGCGAGTCGCTTCGTCGTCGTGGTCGTCTTCGTCGTCCGCTTATATCCCTCGGCTATCTTCTGATCGCGCGTCGAAGTCTCTGAATATTCACTGAACACCCCGGCAAACACTTCACCGTTCGCGTGCCCCGTCGCACCGTTCACAATAGTCTCTCATAACCGCACAGGGAAACACGATACTCTTCCTTCACAGAACAACCCCTTCGACGTCGATTCGAGTCCTCGCGATTCTTCTTTTTTTTTTATTATTATTACTACAGTTCCCGCACCGCGACGCGAACGTGTACGCGACGATTGTCAAACCGACGTCGGACGCGCGTCAAGTTCGTCGGACGTTTCGGCGAACCGACGGTATCGAGAATCACGATCGAACCGCGCACTGCTCGCGGCTATTTCCTCCAAATCGAATTGGTAACGATCTTCAGATCCTCTCGTGGATCACGCGATACTCGAGCGTTCCGTTGAGCATTCTCGTGGCGCTGGATAAAATCGCGCGAGTGTCGCGGATTCAGGTGGACGGATCACGTCGATGATCTTGCACAGATGTATCCAGGCGAGATGGTTTGAGTGGTGGTCAATCACCGTGGATCAGGTGTCCATTAGGAATGACCGGCTCGTTGGTCACCGTTGCGCGAAACTCTTCCGGATCGCTGATCCCGCTGATCGCGTGGCTTGACGCGTGTGTCGGGGTGCGAGGGTGGGGATCGGCAAGCGGTGGTGTTGCTTCGGCGGGTGAAAGAGGAAGCCTTGGAGATCCAGCTAATGTATCGTGGCCGATGCCGATGGGGGATGACAATAAAAACCACAACACGATCGTTTGGTCACAGTTCTGGTGCACGCGTACGCGCGAGCAGATAAAAGCGCACCGGGGCTCGCGGCTAAACGCTGTATCGATCTAAATCGTTGGCCGCGAATTCGTTTCGCGCGACGTGAATTGTTTTCCAAAAACAATTTGTGCCCCCACCGCGTCGGGGAGGACAGTTTACACGAATCCCAATCGTGCCGCGCGACGATCAATGGACATCCGACGAGCTCCGTACGAGAATAGCACAACAACAAGAATAGTCACGGTTGTCTCTTCGATCGAATTCCAAAACGTCGGTCCGATGATCACCGAAATTCCTTAAATCAGCGACCAAGCCGCGATAAAGGAATAGGCGGACGAGACTTCAGATCCTTCCGATCCTCACCGATGAATCTCGATCGAGTATAGAAGCGCGCTAGATCGAACCGAAGAGAGAGAGAGAGAGAGAGTCCCGCGAAATGGTCCCCGAAAAACCGATAAATGTTCGTCGATGCGTTTATATGGATAACGGAGGACACGGGCGACGAACTGAGGCCAATCGTTATCTATTTGCCGAGGACGAGCAGTGCCACCGCGGTACCACACACGAGAGCCTGTTCCTGGTCCCGCGCTTACGTCCTACGTCTTCGTGTCTACGGTTCGCCGTTCTACCTCGTGGAGCGTGCAGCAGGGAGGCGTGCTGTCCCGGACTGGACTAGCCTGGGCCCCTGGAGTAGAGAGGGCCGGTCGCGCTTCACCTCCGCTTCACCGGCCTCTCCCCCTCTCCGCTACCTCTCCTACCTCTCTCTCCTCCTCTCTTTCTCTCACCAACACCTCCCGGCTTCGTTCCTTCCTTCCTTACTTACTTACTCACTCACTTACTTCGCCTCGTTCGTTCGTTCGTTCGTTCGTTGGTTCGTTCGTTCCTTCGTTGTAAAGCCTAAGAACGCGGAGCACCGAGGCTTACCTGTCTCTCTCCCTCTCTCTCTCCCTCGGCCCCTCTATCGCGACCTCTCGCGATATCAGTGGGCCGAGGGAGAGGTAGGACTCTCGGAGAGGGACAGAGTTTAGCTTAAAGGAGGCGAGAGAGGGAGAGGGAGTCGGTGAGAGAAAGAGTGACAGAGGGGGTTGGTGGGAAGGAGGGTGGGGGGAGAGGTAGGTGAGGGGGGAGGGAGAAGTACGATGAAAACGGCCCCTCTCTTCGTAACTTTCTTGAAGTCCTTTGGTGGACTCTCGTACCACGGACGCCCCCACAGTGGTACGAGGTGCGGAGAGACTGGATCATAAGCGGCCCAAGGAGTTCGAAGTTGTCGCGACTGATGCGTGTACGTCGATCGGTAGGGGGCGGGGGGGGAGGACTCGCGATATTACGCTCTTACGTTGGAACCTTATCTCCCGTCCTCGATGTTTCTAGTTGAGATGGTTCTCGGAGAAATTGGTACTTTATTATTGATATAATACGGTGGTATCGGTCGCGACGATCGCACAGTGGTTACGACGTAGGTTAAGCTACACGTTTATTATCAAAATGAGACGCCGGGGAATGTAATCCGACAGATTTGCGATGCGCTTCGCTGGTCGCGGTTCTTTCCCCTGAACGAAGAACGAAAGCGATGAAGCGCGGTCTAGTTAGATACCTGTCGATTATTAATACGTTGCGTCACCTCTTGGCGCGAAATCGTCCAAACTGTCGATAGCTCGCGACGCGTCACGCGGTAAAGGGAATATCTTGAATCGTTGTACCCTTCCGGCTTCATCGCGACAGAGACGAAATCTTTATCACAAAATTCCGCGGCGATTCGACGGAGTTCGCACCGTCGGTCACCGTTATGGGCGTGAACCGAGCGGAATCACGCTTCCTGCACAGAACAAAACTTCCCTCCCTTCTCGGTAAATTGGACTTTGGGCAAAGTTGTTGCATCGCGTTTATAATGGTGTGCTGGTTGTAAATCAACGCGTGTTGGCCCCATCGAGCTTAACGAAAAGCGTAGGCGTGTGAAACGGATCGGGCCCGGAAGGGCATTCAATTTTTGTATTAATTTCTGGTCCGCTGGATAGTTCGCAGGATACGACTAGTGGCATTTCAATGCCGGAAACGTAATATCCTCTAAATATCCTATACCTCGGATCAAGGGGCGCGGTATGCCCAATTTGTTAGAACGTTATACTCTATGCCCGATACTCCTGGATCGATTAGTTTACGTTCGTTCCGAATTACCTCTTCCCAATCCGATGCTTTTCCACGCGATGTAAGTACTTTGCGAGATACGCTTAAATCTCGATCATGCACATCTCTGGATCTTCGGATCTCCAAACTTTTTTTTTACTCTATCAAATGTATGTCAGGTCGCTGATCACAAAATAATTATAGAATTTCTATTCTACTGAAAATTATTTCACCAGGAATCGCGTGTGTTTGCTTGCTTTAGAAATCGTTTGAAGATCCAGAGATTCGGAGATGTGCGTGATCTAGATCTGTTCCACGAGATATTTAAACGAACGTCTTCGTCGAGTTTTTTTTCTTTTTATTCGACTCGCGACTCGTTCGTCACTTCGCGCCGCTCAAATGGGTAACCCATTAAAATGCGCGACGGAGGTATTTAGCGTTTACCAGACGAAGGAAAAGTCGAGCGCTTGTATCCTGTCCGGCTGGTTCAACGGTCGTACCGTAAAGAGGTACCGTGCAACGCCTCGCATTCGTCCGCTTTATCCGAATAGTTATGCACCCCTTTTACGCTGTCCCGCCGGCCAGCCAACAATTCTAATATGTCCGTGGAGTCTATGTTCGGTGTTGGTTGCACTTGCTGAAACAGCTGTGGCACCTGTTCCCGGCTGGTGGTGGGTAAGGTGCAACGTTTCCCCCTTGCGCGCCCCGAACGGTTTCATCGAGTTCCTTACCGTCGACCCCGTAACATCCGCTCGGCTAGATCATTGGTCCTGGGTTAATGGTCTCCAGAAGTACCTCGTCACTCTTTTACCTCCGTCCCTTCGTCCCTACCGTTCGCGATACTCTGACCAACCGACAGCGTCGCGACGACGAAACTTTGTTCGTCGTATTCGCAGATATTTATGATTCCAGTAAAGAATAACTGCCCCGCCCCTGATAACGGCGACACGGGCGAGCCAGTTAATTTAATTTCTCGTCTCTACGTTACCGTGGGCATACAGACATTTCTATCACTGTTACGAGGCCCCGCAAACGTTTAAGTATCGCACTCGACGTCCAGCGCGCGGCCGCCGTTGACTTCCCCAGACGCTCAACGGGGAAGCCCACCCACTTCGCGATGCCCGTACCATTACCGGACATCCAAAGGGACGTCCAGAGGCCTAATATCAAAAACTGAATAAAAAAAAAAAAAGGAAATCGACTAGGCCCGGTAGGCGGTCGTACAGAGGAACGGGGCGAAGAAAAAAAAGCGCGGGAAACACATGGCCGAAAACGGTGCGAGAGAAAAGGGAGAGATCAGCTGGTGTTCGCTCGACGATCTCGAAAACGTGCACGCTCGACCGTTAAACGCCCCGCTCCCTGGCCGCCCTTCGCCCTTCGCGAAGGTGCGCACATGGCCCCTTACTTCGGGGTAGGAAGGGAGCCACGTACTCCTCCCAAGACACGCACGTTCCTCCTTCGCCAGCGTTCTTATTAATGGCATACATTATTATAGGCTACGGGGTATAGTAGTAACGGCCGCGTCAACGGTCCCGGGCACCTGACGCCTCGTAACGAGTTGGGCCTTGGGCCGGGGCGGGGACCTCTCGTCCCTTTTCGTCACGACCACGTCGGCAGGTCCTTCCAACTCAACTCCGGTAGCCACGGTCTTCGTGTCCCGCTTAAGGAGTCCGAGATACGGGGTAGCGATAAGATGATTCGATCGCGAGTGAATTTTTGATATGTGTTTAAGGCACGCACGTAGCGGAGCTTCGTTGTGTACGACGGCGAATCTGAAAGCACGTGCTGGTACTTTGCCGTGACCGTTAGATCAGAATTGAGTTGTCCGATGTATGGATATTTTCCGGATCTCCAAACTATTTCTAAAGCAAGCAAACATATGTGATTACTCGCGAAATGATTTGTCAGTAGAATAGAAATTCTATAATTATTTCGTGATCGGCGACCCGAAATACACTTGATAGAGTAAAAAAAAAGTTTGGAGATCCGAAGTTCCAGAGATGTGCATGATCTAGATTTAAGCCTAAAATTCGACTGTGCGGGTGATTCGAGGGAAATTTTCTTGAAATAAAAAAGGACGGCGCGCGGTGAAAATATTGCGGTGAATTAAGTGCTGATAAAATAAAATCGTCGTACCGCCGTATGTACCGTCGAGGTACCGTAAACGAAGATCTCACCATGAAGCTTACTCCTACGAATTAACGACGAATCGGTCTTATCTTCATTCTTCCCGATTGGCAACGCGAACTCGAGATAAGAGAATCGAGAAGCTCTCGTCTCTTTCGGATGTTTAAAAGGGGCGTACGTGGAGCGCAGCGAGCCCCGTGAATGTCGATTGACCGTGCCCGCGGCATTGGGCGTTACAGGACGCGAGTCGAGAAATAGAAAATAGAAAATGGAAGAACGAGGTGCGTGGCAGAGGAGTGAAAGCAGGCCGTTTCGTTTAGCACGAGATGCTGTTTTCCATCGCGGGCAAATAAATCCCGCGTTTTTTTTTACGTACTTCTCGTTGACCTCTATCTCGGAGATTGATAACGCGGGGAATATAATCAACGGATACTCGATTTGTATATAAATACTCCGCGGCATAGTGGTATGGCGTTTTTTCTTTTTTTTTTTTTTTTACACGGAAGATGGATCGTAGACGATAGATGGATAAGGGACAAGAAACGCATTAGATAGCGATACGGTAGGCGTTGCGTTTAAAGATTCTTCGAGAAAAATGGATCGTCATCGATCAGTCTGGGTTTCCTAGATCCGTATCGCTTCGAAAAACAATTCCGTGGCAAACGAGAGCCGATGTAATCGTAGGTCAGCGAATATAACACCGTCGGCAGGTGCAAACTTTCTTTCAGCCCCGCCGGACGTAGGGTAGGTAATGTCTTTCTCTCCCTGCCCCGTTTCCAACCCGCTCGCATTTTCTTATCCATCCCGCTCGCCGGCGAAGGTGAATTCATTCCTTATCTGCCAACGTTGAGACCGTTATCCCCAGATCTGACTCGGCTAAATTGTGCGTATAAATTATACTTGCTTCACGGTATAACTCACGAATTTCGGTAATTGGGGAAGGTACGGCGGCGACGTAGACAAATTTCCATAATATTATTGATTACCGGCGATTATCGAGCGTATAAGTACGAGTCTAATTGCAACATCCGGTCAAGAATATCGGTCGGTGATCGCGTTCGAAATGGCGAGCGAATGACGCGCGTCCGACGTGACACGCTGTTTTTTTTTTTTTTTCATCCCTGATTTAACGTCAATGGGCGTATAACGTCGTCTTTTGGTATCAACGCGAAAGATATGGCGCGCGAGTAATAATCGGTCGAATCAACTCTGCGCTCGCGAGTTGAATCTCTCGTTCATTTCTGACGTCGGAGTTCTTTAAAGCGCATTCAACGCCGAGCGCGAGATCCTTTCATGTTTTCATCCGACGGTACGCTACTTATCGTTTCAACGCCTTCATCGGGGGTATCTTTCGGCACCGGATTACGCAGCCGCTGGCAACATCCCATCTTCATCGTACCGCTGAATGTAATGAGAAAATAACACGAAATTACACACCCAGACCGAGCGTGCCCCGACCGGTCTGCCACGACGGCGTTCGGTCTTCAATTCGAGACGCTGACGAGGAAGTCGGAGAAGGTCGAAGGGCTTGCGCCAACCTTAATTTGTCTTTTAATTTGGCCGATCGTGCGTCGGTCGGCGTGTTCCGTCAGTACGTTATTTTACCTTACAAGTTATACATAGAATAATAAAGATTTAAACGAAAATGTACAAGTGTCGCAAGTTGGAATGTACCAGACGACAGTGGAACTACTTCTAAAAATATTCCTGGGAATGGAAATTAATATACATAGATAATTTTTGTGACGCGAGAAAGACATACCGTTAATTTTTTTCTTTTATAAATCTTGTCGTGAATTTGTTTCCATTTGTCCACTTCCCTGAGAGCACGAACTTCGTCGACTTTCTTCTATCGTGTCCCGTAAAGAATACAATGATTTATCTTTTTTTTTCATCCTCAACAATACGCTTGTATCTGTTTTCGCGGCGCAAGTACTCGAAAGTCAAGCGTAAAATCACTGTAAGCCCCTTAACGGCTACTCAACCGGTCTATCTCTTCACCGCTTCATCCAAACACTTAAGGCCTTCTCGCCTGCGGCTACATTTATCGTGGACACCGCTAGTGATCCTAGAAGCGGTGCTCCAAGAAACAAAACAACATAAACGAGCGTGTACGTCTTCATCCAGCCACTCTTAAGCAACCGTGCATCCTCGTGTGTCATAGTAAACGCGTGTCGTTCTACGTATAATTAACTGAAATTCACCAATGCCTGCTCGTTGAGTCTTACCTACAATACGATTCCAATGATATTCAACTGATCATTTATGTCCTAATTAACATCCTTCGATGCTCGGACAACAGACAAACTATCGAGACAAACATAATCTCTATCTCGACAATATGCACTGGTGTCTTTACGATACTGGCATCACTGCCGTGCTGCCGCGATCCAGAAGAGGGTTAATCCGCGGGGTTAAAGAATAACCTATTCCATCGCGGTAGCACGCGTCCCCGACGCCCTTGCCGGTAAGACCCAACGAGCGAGTACCGCCGCGGCGCTGGCAGAGTCGGCAGGAGCGCAGAAACGGCCGACAGGCTCGTTTGTCGCGTGGCCGGTGTAGCCGAGATCGGTCGAAGGTAGCCGAGCAGAAGTCGAACGCGAGGGTTCGCGACCCTAGTCGGGCCCCTGCCCGGGTGACCGTCGGTCCCTACGTCGTTCGCGATGGTGGGGGGCCTCGTTCGGCTGTTCCGATCGCGGAGGGGCCGAAGCGACGCGACTCGACGCGACGCGGCGCTGGAGAGGGCCCATACGCGACGCGTCGGAGGGAGAAGGAAGAGGGCCCCGGAGGGGCCAGAGAGCAACGGCGGACACGGCCGCGGGTGATTACGTCGCCTGTCGGCGCGGAACTGTCTCCTCCTACCCGCGGCGCCCACCGTGCTCCGATTGGCCGGTCTCCCTGCCGAGGAAACGTACCGGCTTCTCTTTCGTCTCTCCGGTTAGCTCTCTTCTCTCCTCTCCTCTCCTCTCCTCTCGCGCTCCCCCCCGTCCGTCTTTGTCTCTGGGTTTCTGCCTTTTTCGAATGTGTTTTTTTTTTATCCCCGCTCAACCCGATGCATCGCGGTCGTCGTTCCCTCTCTCACTCGGTTTCCGAGTATTCAGCTACCTTCTCTCTCTCTCTCTCCTCTCTCTCTCTCTTGCCCGGAGAGGGAAAGAGAATGAGAGATTTTTCAATTTCGTCGCTTCGCATCGGAGTTCCGGTTTTTGCTTTCGCGGCGGATTGTTTTGATCGGGACGACGCGACGGTACCGTTCACCGGTAGGAAACGACCATTCTGTGTCGATTCTCGTCATTGAACGATGGGGAACGAAGTGATTCTCGAAGGACGTCGAAGGGGGAGGGGAACGCGATGAAAAAAAAGACTTGGAGACATTGAGAGAGAAGTGGAATAATTCGGAACGGCACTACCTGTTATTTGAAAGAAACGTAGATATAAGCGTTTACAAACTTCAAAGAACGGAGGCATATCTTTCTCGCGCACACTCGTCCAGCTAACGAGATCCATCCTTTAACGAGATACGAAAATTTGGGCATTGCGGCGTGGTTTGCGTTCGCTTAAAAAAAATTCGAGACGTTTCACATGAAATTGCGTCCGGTCTGCGCTCGCGCAATAACGCGGCGCGGCGTACGTACGCGTCGTGCAGGATTTATTCGGGCCGAATCGCAACTCTGTGCACGCTATTTCGTAGCGTACACAGCCGCGCGCGTATTCATGGAAAAAAAAAAAAGAATTTCACTCGCGTAACGAAGTGAAAATTGCGCGGTCACGAGCACCTCCATTTGTGTATAAATGAATGTCCAGTGCTAGAGCATCACCCTACTTTCGTTTCAGGCGGAAACGAATAAACTCGCTCGTGACATCAAAGCGTACGGTGCCGGCGCGGAATTTTTTTTTTTTTTTCACGTACCGACCGAAATTTCTTTGTTAAATAAAAATCTTGAAATTCGTGAACGCCGAAACGAAATGTCTCCGTCGTTTCGGACGTGAAAAAAAAATCGTGTTTCTTTACACTTTGAAACGACCGAATATTACCGACGAACTTTCCATAAGCATTCGTTGTCGTTGAGAACTGAACGCCTTTAATTCCCTCCGTCACGGTTAAACCAATTTCACTTAAAATCTCGAGAACTACGAAACACAATCTACGATGTTTTCATCGATTTCGTCGAGCGTTAAACGTTTTCTTGGCCAAGTAACCGTGACACGCCTTGCTCATCCAACAGGTCGGTGGTGGTACGCGCAAAAGGATCGTTTTACCCGGAGCGATTCCTCTCGTGGCGATCCAAATCGAACGACTCTCCCACGGGCGTGGATTTAGTAAAATGTAATTCTCGTAACGGGTGACGAGCGCGACAAACTGCTAAACAATAACGCGAAACCAATAGTTACGGCTCTACCGAGAAATTGACGCTTTAACGTTATCGTCGCGTCGCGTCCACGGAAGACGATTGAAAATTAACAAAAGCTGAACTTTAGAATGGGACTTTGAGTCACGCTCCGTTTAAAAGAAGATAGATTTTCATTTATCATGGTCTCGTCTTTATTATTAATCCTTTCAGGACCGCGGCATTATTAACTAATTATCGTGGACGAGCAGGAAACGTCGCGACGCTACGTTTCACGGAGTCATTATTGGCGGATCAAAGACCGAGTTAATAGAATAGAAAAGATGTATATAGAAGGATGATACCGAAAGATAGGATATAAAAAAGTTTTCAACGACGTTAGAAATCAAGGGACAAGGTTTTGTCTCGGGCCAAGCACAAATACGCGAGACTAGACCTTGTATGTTTTCCGGAAAGCACGAACCTTATAACCTTATCGCAACAAATTCGGATAGCGATCGATCGTTGAATCGAGCGTATCTCGCTTCGTAGACGTTTCAACGATTCGGAGCGACGGCGTCGGTACGATAAAGACTAGAAACAAGAACACCGCCAGCG
This sequence comes from Pemphredon lugubris, assembly GCA_933228935.1. NCBI lineage: Eukaryota > Metazoa > Arthropoda > Insecta > Hymenoptera > Crabronidae > Pemphredon > Pemphredon lugubris. The sequence goes on along the minus strand of OW121817.1, from coordinate 22,746,552 downwards.
CGCCCCGTAAAAACTCCCCGTATAAACACCTGGTCACACCTGTCTCTCGATACGATCATTTGCAAAACTTATCAACGATACCCCGGGCTCGGCTAATTCTGTCGGAGATGTATTCATTTGACGTGGTCGACGATGTCATCGCCGAATTTAAAGATCCCGATAGCCGATCGATACGACGGATAGAGTCGTTGGTAGAGTCTATTGTATGGAGATCACGCGTTCGATATCAATCGTAACGATCTTCCTGTCATCGACGCATCTAAAGATCATTCGACGTACGAGGATTACGCGAGGCAAAAAAAAGTTTTCAACGACGTTAGAAACCAAGACGACAAGGTTTTGTCTCGGGCCAAGTACAAGTATGCGAGACTAGACCTTGTATGTCTTTCGGAAAGCACGAACAGGGGTTTTCGAGGTGGTCAAACTAAGTTGTAATGTAAAACAATAGAACGCGGTGGATAGCGGTAGGCAATTGTCGCGTGGACGCCAACGAGAGACGGACGCATCTCTCTCATCTCTGTGTAATTCGTTTTTCTGAGTTATTCCTCCAATAAATCATAATTGTGAACATCTTACAAATTGTATATTAAAAAATGAGGAACAAATCTAGATCATGCACATCTTCGAATCTCCCGATCTCCAAACTATCTCTAAAGCAAGCAAACACATGTGATTCCTTGTAAAATATCTCTCAGTTGAATAGCAATTTTATAATTATTTTGTCATCAGCGACCGGACATACATTTGATACAGTAAAAAAAAGTTTGGAGATCCAAAGATCCAGAGATGTGCATGATCTAGATTTAAGCCAAAAATGAATTTTTATGTACTATCGATAACATCGAATTAAATTATGATTTCTATTAAGAAGAATTTATTTAACTTGACTCGCGAACATGATCTGATTCCGAATACGCGTAACGTTCCCGACGATCGAGCGACGAAACGGTTCGTCCGAGAAATCACGGTAGAACCAGGTTTCGTGTCGAAGAGACTCGGAACGACAGACGATCCATCGAAGGGAGGGCGTTGATTGTCCGCAGGTGGCAAAGAGCGAGAGAGGCGAGAGAGGCGAGAGACGATATCGGTGTTTCCAGTGGCTCGGAGCGGCGGCAAACGATAAAAGCCTGAAACGAGGGTGTCCGCGCGGCGCTCCTGAAAAGCCGCACCTGGTCGCACCTGTCTCACGTCGCGCTTCGCTTCGAGAGAGTCTCTTTAGTTTCGTGGGCACAGGCGCGAGCGCCGGGGGTTATGATCCGTGGACCGTGACGAACCACTATCCGTGCTCCGTACTTCTAGGTAAACGTCGCCCGGCATCCAAGATTTTACCCTGCGAAAAAGAGAAACGATCGATCGCGCGAATTTTATCGGTCTTCGCTACGCTACGATCGAGGAACAATGGGAGTCGATACACCGAAGCCGATCCTACCGCGACGCTGAGGATGATTTTACGCAAATAAAGATAATAAGAGAGACTCGTACCGAATCCGCGGTACTCGGAAATTTCGGATTATTCCGTAAAGGATTTGAGAGTCTTTGAGGCAAATTTGTTGCGCGAACGAATGTAAGTATGGGGTTAATGTTCGTGTCGCGAGGGAGAGAATATTTTATTCGCTTTAATACGATGCTGTGTAACTGACGTTCTTCTTTCCAAAATTATTGGGAAAGGATCTCAAAACTGTTTAGAATTTCTCCGCTATACTATATTCTGTGGTCGGTGCGTAAACAGAAAGGACAAACGAATGTCAGTTTTAACGTAATACGCGGAAAGTGGTGAAAGAAATTGCTGGTTTAAATCAAAACTGATCGTCCGTAAAGAATAAGAATCTCCTTGCGACATGGATTCGACCGATCGTATTATCCAATCGTTTCTGTTACGGATGACAGTATCCAAAAATACGATTCATTTGATCGCTTTAATTACCACCGGTGAGTCGCTACATCATATTTTTTTTCTACAGATATTCGATCAAGAGAATACAAATCAACGGATCGGTCGTATAATCGATTACAAGTTTTGAACGTCTCCTAAATAAAGAAAAGATAAAAGAAAAATCAATCTTCGAGCGTAGGAAAATGCATTCAAAAAGATATTCACTCGATTACCTTTGGCACGCGTTCGATCTGAAATTAAAGCGGACGAACGACCATTCGAGAGGAGCAAACTTTCTAAGAGATAATCGTTTTACGAGAACGTACGCGACGGTAGTCGATTAAACTCGATTATTCGTGCCTTCGAGAGCTTTGCATCGGGAAACAGATATTACGATATTCCTAAAAAGCGCGTCTCTTGCGGGGCTCGCGAGCGTTAGCCGCTATTAAAGTCGATCGAGCCTCGATCCGTTAAAGATGATTATGCAATTTACAGTGGAGCAATTTACATCGGGAAGCCGTTTAGCCGATGGCAAGGCAGCGCGGATAACGGTAAGAGAGGACGCGGCGATGTCGCCGTGGGTCATGCCTATGCTAATGACAGATCTGCACCGTCGCTTCGAGCTCATTCATAAGATAAGAAACTATTGAATGATTATGAGACACCGGTCACGTTTCTGTCGAGAAAAATCACTCGCGGTAGAGTGCAGTCACCGAGCACCTCTCGCGTCGCGCGATAATTTATCCGCACCGCGAGTATCGCTTCCACTTAATTCGTTATTAATAATACGTTGCCGAGCAATTAACGAAACTGTACGATTATACAGAACATTTACATGTTGTAACACACATAACTTTCCAACGGGAATCTATTCCGATTTCGTAAAACCTCCCAATATTGTATCTCCTGATAGGAAATTTCACTTTTTTGCCACAATGTTCAGATCAATGGGGTTATATGCAGGTTATACGAGATAAATGCAGGGAAGAGTAAATGCAAGGAACGATACCTGAAAACTCGATTCCCACGACTCCAACATGATTTAGACCGATAAGAACACACGATACACTTAATCTTTAGGACAATTTCTAGCGCGCTGCGCAATAAAATGTTTTCGCGCTACAGTGTAACGTATAAGTAGAAAACAAAAATGGCGGTAATAGCGGAGGCGGGGGGGGGGGGGTCAAAATAGCAACTGATGAGTCGAAGGGCGGACGCACACGGTAGACTTTTTGTCGGGCAACTGTTTCGTCTTTTCCACAAAGACGGAACAGTCGTATATGGAAAAATTGTGTCTCTCCACGTGGCGTACTTGCATATAACTGTTAGAGACTTTGTGGAACAGACGAAATAGTTTCGCGACGAAAAGTCTACCGTGTGAGCCCGCCCTAAACCCCCACGTGTTATGGCGACGAGACCCTTGGGCCTCGTATTCATTGTTTACATGTGGAATGGGGAACAGAATGAAACTGAACAAAGAGAATGATTCGAGTTTCGATTCATGTAAACAGTTCTTCCAAGGATATTTGGAATTCTTCAATCTCATCGGTAATCGGCCACATAAAATCTTTAATATTCTGGTTTCAAAATATTTATGTCGTAGAAGGAATTGCGATAAACCACCTGAATTTTTATAAGATTCTTAATTTCCGCTCGGGTTGAAGTGAATTAATTTCATTTTCACCATTTCTTTTGTTCCTCTCATACGATCAGCCTCAACTTCGCGGTATACGTCCCCCTCTCTTTCCTTCGCACGTCCTGTCTCGCTAGCGCCATCTAGGCGCAGAGACGTAAACCAGGCGTTTCGGACGACACCGCCTGAATTTTCGGCCAATGGGTACCTCTCTTTCTTCACTTCGGAGCGTCATTCTCGTACTCGCAGCAGCCTCACGGACGAACTCTGTGCCCATGGGACCGATGTGTTTTCGCACACTTTGCGTCCTACCGTCGCTGTGTGGGTGGATGGTACGAGCGAGAGGGAGAGGAGTGGATGGTACGAAAAAAGAGGCACGTATACCACGTAATATGATATATGATCAACGTGCGACTTTATGACTGACAATAACAGAGAAACGACAGTAACAAAATAAAGGGCAGATAGATCACACCGACGAGCGAACGTACTGACTATGACGATAGTAAAAATGTTCGCCCCTCAATTTTCGGTGGATATTGCAGGTTAAAGGAGTTCAATGTAACGCGGGAAAATAATTTTTGAAAATAATCGATCGAGCGAGTACGGCGATACGTTCGTCGAAAATTGTTTCTCGCTGTCGAGAGTCGAATCAAAGGCGATGACCGTTCGAAAAAAGTTGCACGCAAAGTATCGACGAAACTATCGCTCGTATCTTTTGTAGGATCTCCGCAAGGATGGGGGAAAAAAAGGAGATAAACGAGAGGCGTCGAAGAAAAGCTGATCGAGTCACGAATCACTGATGGCGGTACCCGAAAGTGATTTCAGGTGTGAGATCGTCGAATGCTCATCGCGGCGAAATGGCGCGGAGCGCTACTATCAGCCGCGATACCGATATTAGCATTCGCAGGTGTATATATTTACACGTGTAGACGAGGGTAGCCTTGCGGTCTTAGGCCCCCGCCGAGGTGTGGTAATCTGTGGTATCGCCGGGTACCGCGAAGAACCCCGGGATAGATTAAATTGGGACAGGTAGCTGCTGAGTGAACTGAAGAGTATCGGAGTCACGTGCAGCCTCCGCGCGACCGGAAACACGGTATAAAGAGTCCAGACCTCAGAGACGGTCCGCCAGCACGAGGTTTCATGGCACGAATCTGATTCGGTACTGTTTGATGTGTGCGCGAGATTGTAGACCGAAGTATACCGACGAGGAATTACGGGATAATACGTAATTATCGATGGATTTGCAAGAAAAATGGCTGCAGGTGTGTTCAATGTTATCGGAAATTTGTCGGTAGATCAATAATATGTGTATATCACTTAATTCATTTATTATTTTAACGTCCTAGGTATTTTACCGAGTGGACGTCGCGCTGTTTGCATTATCACCGATCACAAGCAATATTAAGAATTATACGCGCGATAAAACTAAGGGTAATGTTCGTGCTAATAATGTAGTTTCAAACGAAGCAACGCATATTTACGGCAGATACTTGCGAAGAAAGTATCCCGGTTGTCGAAATAACTTAGAAATTGCGTTTGAAAACACTGCGTTTAAAATTACTTCCGACTTCCGATCTAGATGGAAAGTGGTTCTCTTGGAAATTACCGAAGAAACTATTTATTGCTAATTTCTCAGAAAGTTATATATCGCGTCGGGTCGGTGGTGTGCCGGCTATCAAAAAGGAAATAATAAAGAAAAACTGGATCTAATCCTGTTCGACGGTGTGCGGTCAGTTAAACCACCTTCAATATTGTAAATAGTATCCCACGTATGACGTATAATTCTCGTGTTCGATTTAAAATAGAGTTTTATAATATGTATCCGTTCTAGCGGCGAGACGAGTAACTGAACATAATCAACCAATTAACCATCATTAACTCAATGATCGCTCTAAAGAAGCGTCCCACCTAACCAACCGAGTACCTACCTACGTTTTATTCGTAAGTCGACTTGCTTATATTATTACGAATATTGATATACGAGAGTAAATGTATCCACAGGATGCACCCCAAAAAAAAAGAAAAGCTCGCAACTTCTTGGAGCGAACAGTTTCTTTCCGGTAATTATTTCAACAACGTCCTTCGACTTCGCCGAAGAATTTCTTTCGATAATTTCTTCGGAATCCGGTTAAATTTCCCCCCTCGTAGAAGAGCGCCTCTCGACCGTTCGATCGTCCACGTAATCCCGCGGCTAGACTTCTTCCTGTGCCCATCGGAATCGGGCATCCTCGCGTCCATCTTGCCACTTTCTTGCGCGCATTCCTTTCTACGCAAGTACGCGCCGGCGCGGCGATCGACGTAACCGGCAGGAACGATAATCACGGATTGTTTCCCGAACTTACTTCGTATTTAGATAAGTCATATATTCAGGTGGACGCCGTTCGTCGTAATAATAGCGAAATGGTGGGTTGAAAAGTACGAATTTTTTTTCGTAGCCCTCGGCTACTAACCGCGATACATGCGCGAATGATTCGGCACAATTTTATGACGCACTCAGGAATACCATTTATGTATGAAATATGGGCATTCCGATGAAATCGCGAGCAAGCGAAATGCAAAGAAGCGTGATTTTCGCGCGAAACGCGTTACAAAAGTCGAACGATCGGCGCCGAACGATCACCGGTCGTTCGACTCTTACTTTCGACACGCAAAACCCCTGGCAAACTGGAAACTCAGCATTTATATCTTCTCGCCGTACCGGTGCTCTTATCAGTTGTCTTTGTATTATAAATTAAGAGAAAGTATATCGCAGCCTCCTGCGAGGCTGTACGCCGCACTGGCAATGCACCGTGCGAGCTGCAGCGAATCAGAGCTGAACTATCGGGCTGTATCAATGTTCGGGGAGCTTCGAGGTTGACACAGATAGCTTGGCCGGGGACAACCGACGTTCGGGACAAACGCGCGTTGCTTCACGATTGTTGCTGACTCGTTGCTTCTCGCGACAAGGATCCATGATGGACAAAAATTCGAACAAAGCGCTCCCCTGTATCGGAAGAACTCTGCGTTCGCCCACATGGAGCGAGAGCGGGTAACGAAAAATCGATACGTGCGGGAGAGACAGTTAATAATGCGCGGATTAAAAAAAAATTCGGCGATTCCAATAAAACCATTGTCAACGGTAAACACTGAAATTGAATTGCTGAGAAACGTTATTGTCGAGCTTTTAATAGGTAGTTGGTTTAATACTTGGTCCGGGTTAGAGACTCAAAATTAACGAGCAATGGCTGACCATGAAACTACATTAACAATTTCTGCGCGGAGCTTTTCAAGCGCAAAGACAACTGGAAGCTGGATTTATTTTTTATTAGACTACCTTATTCTGCCTCTCTCTCTCTCTCTCTCTCTTTATCTATCCGCCCTCTCTGTGTCACGATTCAATAAGAATGTACATATAAAAAAAATGTTTTACTCGCAACGGGATGAATACGGAGACCTCGACGGCGCTTTCCGCGGTTTTTCGAGGATCATCGAAGAACGCCACGCTCAAATTTGTTAATTCGCGATCGAACGTCGAATAACAGCTTCGCGTCGCGCCAATTTGCGCTCGAGCGCTGCGATCGATATCTGGGCTTGTTTTTAACAATGGGTATTAATATCGATCAGTCGTAAAGACAGTGTTGTGCGAGCCTGCTCGGCCGCGCTTGATAAAGCCGCTGAATTATCGCTTTTACGACACCTTAATGCCCGGCGCATGCTTGTCCGCCCGGCGCTACTTTACTGCCGCTGTCTTTGCCGTTATGCAGTCAATGTTGGTGTCATTATCGCGCGGCCAGAGTGGAAATGGTTAAGAGCCCCTACCGCGATTAATCTAAAACCCCCGCAGGCACCTTTCGCCCCTTGACACGCGCGCATATGTACGGCTTTACGATAATTTCTTATCGCGTAAACGAATCGGCCAGAGGATCCTGCCATCGGTGAAATTGGCGACAGAAGTGACGAACGCTTTCATTTCAAATCGACCGATTGATATGTCGGGGTGATCAGGCTATCAGGGTGATTACATCATTGATTAAAAATAAAAACTTGTTTAAATATGATTTGTTTGAATTAAAAGCTTAAATCTGGATCATGCACATTTCTGGATCTTCGGATTTCCAAACTTTTTTTTACTCTATCAATTGTATTTCGGGTCGCTGATCAGAAAATAATTATAGAATTTCTATTCTACTGAAAATTATTTCACAAGGAATCACATGCGTTTGCTTGCTTTAGAAATAGTTTGGAGATCCGGAGATGTGCATGATCTAGATTTGTTCCGAATTAAACGACATTGCTATTCGGTCCACCTAATATTAACCTTATCATACTTTAAACGCATCGGTTCCTCGAAAGAAGATACGCTTTTGATTAATCCATCATTCGACGCGCAGCTGCTTATTCCCTTAAGCGGAAATACGATTTAGATCGAATCGTAGACAATTTTCGAGAAACACGGGTATTTTTTCCGTCCATTTCAGGTCGCGCCGAAACCCAGGGTAATAACTCCAGCCTCCGCCCCCTGATGTATAGGCAGCGAAAGCTAGGTGCGGAATAAGAGGCGTGACAAATCCTAGAATTAGGTCGATCAATGTACGAGACTATTTACGCGCACGTACGTACGTAAGTCGTCGACGTCGACGTCGACGGAACACGGACGAGAAGCGTTGTCTCCCCTCGTCGTATCTTGTCCTCCGTTCGCAACACTTGGCCGCGAATCTACGCACACGCGCGCCGGTTAGGGCACCCGTGTACTGTGCAGCGTCTATTGCACCAGCACGCGTTACCGTCGGTGATTAATACCCGTACACACGCCCATAATTCGCCCCTGAATTGCCTCGTAAACGGGGCCGACTGGGCGGATTATATAAGAGCTTTTCGATACAGCTTCTGGTCTTATCTATCTGATTCCGTGTTATTAGTCCTGGCCACTCGGGCATAAATTGATATTGTATACATGTCGCCGGCTTCGGAGTGGTTTCAACGATAGAGTTTCGCGCTGAAAGATTTTTCGCGACACGAGACGCCGCGTTTACAGCCACGATGCCGAGTTTTATTTCTATTCGAGAATTTAACGCTGGAATGGTCTAACGATTTTGGTTAAACCTTCCTTCTTTTTAACGCTATACTTACAAATGACCGTTTATGAGATTGCGTCTGAAATTTCCGGTATACAATATCATTGTACCGCCACTTGATTTAAATGTTACCGGGTTAAATGTGGAAATATACGTTATCCGTTTCTAAATAAAAGAAACTACATTTTATCACCCTAAAATTGGCTATTATCTTCGTTCTGTATTAAGAAATGAATATAAGTTGTTTCAAAGACCGGTCACGGTGGGAATAGGTATACACGAAGTGTCGGCAAGAATAGCGTTAATGCCCCTCCCTGCAGAAAACGATTCAGACGTTATCGTGATACGAGTATAGTAAATTTAGTTATAAAACTATTCAAAAAAACTACATGATCAGGTAACATTCCGAGTACGAGCTTTCGATCATAAATTCAAAATGTCAGCCACGGTAGTTCCAGTATTAATTAGAACGAACAAATTAATTTGCTTCTGCGAATTCCCCTCGATATCGCTTCCGCGTAACTACGTATCGAGACCCGACCAATAACGAACGCGCGACGAAAATTTGCTTAAGCTGACATTCGCGAATCCAGTGGTCATTCTTCATACCGCGTACGAACCGCTCTTCTAGAAGACTAGTCAAACCAGTGTAACACGAACGTGAACGAACGCAAAAAGTGTCACCATTGTTACTAGACCCCTGTTACCAGTTACCAGTACAATACCAGCGTGCTCCCTTTGCAACCGCGAAAAATAATCTCGCTTTGTCTATGATGTGCACCACAATGCACAGCTCGTGCAAGTTGTCTCGTATCCTCGCGATTCTGAAATGCATTTTCAGGGTAAAGCCACATTCCCACAACCGCGTCCTTCTGTACCGCGTAATACGTATACCGATACACGAGACCGTCTCCATGGACCGCGCGCGCGTCTACTCGCATTATTTCACGGCGACCTTTTTACCCTTGCTATGTAAATTCGTTGAACCGGTCGAATACAATGGAAGAATTGGAAAGAGACGTTTTTGTTATTCTCGGATGATCGCTCGATTAATATCGTCGATGATAAGTGTTCTGTATCGTTGGTCGTTCGCGCAGTTATTGATTCGCGCGTTCTATGTATTGTTAGTACTTTGTATGTATTATTTTATATCAAGTATACCACCGAACGCTTCCGGTTTCGTAAGCTTCGGATAGCAACGCAATAGTTGTTCAACAGTTGTGCATTTGAATCTGTCGTTAGTCATCTTGAAAGTAACCCGTCTCTACCTCGCTGTCGATAAATAATACTTTTTTGATAGTCGTTCGGATTATAATTATAATTAATTATGACTTTGCGACGGGTCACCCGCAGCATGTAGCGCAACAGTATTCATTTATACATACATATATACATACGTATTTCAAAAATCATAAATAACAACGATTTCACCAACGTTCAATATCACGGTTGCACCGTCGTTTATTTAAACTGCCATCCCGATTAAATTCGGTTTCTTATATCCGAGTTCCGTTGCCAATCGTCGGAACGAACGAGAATTCCGAAGTCGATAACCGATTATTATCGGCGCCCATTGAAACACGCCAAACAGTCTCGAATATATTGCACGTCACAGGTTTGCACCTTGCGTTATTAATTCATTCGTGACGCTGGTCGACGCTGTGCACCGTAATCCATCGAGACTGAAACGCCCCGTCGCCATTAAGCGACGCTAACGAGGCCTCCGGGCGACGATGAACCGGTGTTTAACTTAACTCCTTAAACCAACGACGCGACGGTTCTTTAACCCTGCGCAAACGTCGCTGACAATCCTTGTCCCCCGGGCAAGATCATCGAGATCAATCTTTGTCTCGAGATTTCTGGGGAAACTAATGGGAAAACTGTCATCGTTGGTCGTTACCGGTAGTTACCTGGCCGCGATAGAGTCGTCGGTAGAGAAGCAAACTCGAAGCGATACGTGGCCATTAATCGGCACTGACCGAAGGAATGGTCACATCGCGTGATATATCCAGGTGTTCGGAAAATATCGTTGGAAAAGACGAGTCGTTCGGGAATCTGTCCATGGGGTACCATTTCTGTGATTTTGTTTGTAATATTTTATTCTAGGATTAATGGAAATCTAAATAATCGATAATCGCTAATCGAAGGGACCCGTGGATGTATTTGAAAAATACTGAAATTTTCGATGTTTCCCTGGGAACCGCAATCGCGTTTTATCGTGTGAGAATAAAGATTTCTACATCTAGGAAATTGCCACCTGCTTTCGATTCACCGTGAAGCCCGCAAAAAAGTCCGTGACTCAACGCTGCAAAGAGAAATCAGGCGACAAATCGATCGACGGTCTTAATCCCGTCAGCAGCTTCGTACACCTGCTCCGAAATGGTGATTTCTTTTTGGTACGATTTATCGTCGACTATCGGGATAATAAGTTTCGTAAGAAAACTGTAAACCCCCAAAAAAGGTAGTGGATTCAGGTTTTTTCAAATATTGTATCACGTTCTTTGCTTTCGATTTAAGTAAACATTTGCGCAATTATCCTATTTCGTACCGCCGACTGGGTAACGTTTAAACCAACCGTGGTGTGTGCAGATACAAGGCTCGCGTCAGTGAAATTTAATTAAAAGACACCGCGCTACCTTTAAGAAAGCGCGACAACGTTGGTGGCCGGTGGAAAGCATAATTTTACAATTTTCATGGATTATTTTTTTTTTTTACCCCGCCTCAACGCCTCCCGTTCGTTGCGCGCAGAACCATCGAGAGCCATGCCGAATTTCCTCTTCCTGCCTTCCTGAAAAAAACTATATTTCGGTCTAATTCGTCGGCGCGATCCAGTTTCTGGTATCTTTACGACGGCATGCGTTCTAATAAGTCCCTTTCACTTTTGAACGTCTCTGTGCACCGGCATTATTATATAATATGCATCGTACAGCACGGAATACAATGTATGGATAAAAATAAATCGCGTGCGATCGCACGAATTACGAGTATGATCAGGGCCGACGTGACCTTTTGCGGGGCCGGGTTCAACAATTTTGCGGGCTCAGAATACACATTTAAATCTTCTTACTGCTCTCGGTTTATTTTTTATCACCCTCATTATTAATTTCCCTTACGATTATCCGCTGCCTACAATTGTATCATAAAATTAAATATAGTTCATCCGTGGTGCTGCACCAAATATCTAATTTACTACACATGGGAAACTGCGAAAAGTCTGATGATTTTTCGTAGACGCGGGGCCTTTCGAAACGCGAACCTGCCTCGCGCCGGCCCTGAATATGACCGATCGATACCGACAATTACCATAATCAAATTTTTCGAAAGCCGTTAAAACCGGCTCGCGATCGATCGGTTGTTGTTTTTCTTTTCGTCACGTTTTCGCATTACTCTCTACGCGGGGGTGCAACGCGTTTATCGACGAAACAACCGAAGCAGCGACAAAACCGTCCCTATTGAAGTGACTTCCGGGACCAAACCGATGGCATCATCGCGGCCGATAAACGCATCGCGGGGAAAAAAGAAGAAAGACGAAATCGGCACACGGATACACCGATTGACGGGGTCAAACTGCCCCGAGGAAAAAAAAAAAAAGGAATGGCAGCATTTAAAGGGGGCTTAAAGTCATCGCGGACATAATCGGTGCTGTCGATCTTCGGTGGCCCTCTCCCGGTGCCATAATCCCGAGCAAAGAGACGCGTACCCTCCATTCAGCGGGTCCTCGTTTGCCAGTTGGCATTGATCATTGTGTCTCACACGATCGGCTCATAATAGGCCACGTCGTTCCGTATTTCCATCCGTTCCCCGTTCCTGATACGAGAATAAAGACCTCGGATCGGGGCCTGCCTCGATTTCTCGGCTCTTTACTCTCGATCTTCTCTCACTTCTTCTTTCATTGTGTCCTCTCATCGTGATCCTCGATCATCGCCGGAGTGCGGACGTGGAACGCGCAACGACTCTCCGTGCCACGTTTTCTCGTCGTCCCCGTACTTGCAGCAGCGGACAACGGGGGTGTCCGATAAGAATCGTGATCGATGGTAACGCACGATCGATACATTGTCCTTCCTTCCCGCTCCCGGCGGATTTGGCCGGGAGAAATGAGCGGGACCGCTCGTGGAAAATTCGGCGATCGTCGGTGGAACGAGGACGGATTTACAGTAATTAAATCTCGCATTGGGCGAAGTAGACTTAACGATGCCGCGTTTACGCGTTCAAGGATGAATAAAAGAACTTGCGTCTGTACGCGGATGAAAAGTATTGGGACAAGCGTGCGACGACTCGACGAAGTGTGAGCGTAGAAAAGTTGAAGAAAGAAAAAGGAAAAACGCGAAATAGATAACTAGACTGCGGATGTTTATGCAAAATGGATTATTTTGTGCGTTATTTTATGCACTTCATGAATAATTTAATGCATTATTTTATTTTATCTTATACACACAATATATTATACGCAACATTTCACGCGTATCGACCGCATCTGTTTCCCAAATCCGTTTAAAGTCAGTATAAAAGTAATACATTTTCCATAAACTTCCGCGGTCTACAGATAACGCACGATCTTTCTTCGCATCGTGGATACCTGAATCTCGTTTTTCCCCACGTTTGCTTCCACGCTGACGAACAAATTTCTGTCTCCGACTGCGTTGTCAGGTTTGCGCAACCTTTTCACGGTGAGACTTTGATGTACCCCGCTGAGAAATGTAAAAAAAGGGGGGTATATACCATCCGCTTAACGCCGCGCGTTGCAATCGCCGAGGACCGAGCCTAGGAAAAAGAAAAATGTACGCAGAGGACCGTCGCAGGATGTCAGGATAATACACATTATAGAGCAGCCATTATTACGCAGAAGCTCTGCCTCTTTCCACGTACGCAACGCTAAAGCCGGAAGAGCGACTCCCGCGTGTCTGCTTTTCCTGCATGAATGAAATGTAATTTAAGCTTACTCAAGTACCCGTATTTCCATTCATCCCACATTAACGTTGGACGAAGACTCCTCCGGTGTCCACCGTGCAATGCCGTCCCTGGGAGGGGACACATTGACGGGGTCTTACCGAACCTCGGTACTTAGCAGCGATTTTTCTTTCTTTTTTTTTTTCATTCCGCTGCCAGCGAGTCGCGGTTTTCTCTGCAAAATTTATAAGATAACGAACGTCGGACGATAACCTTTGTTACTCCTCGTCGTTATCGTTTGGACGAACGTTATATTATTCCATTCCTAAATACTCGCCCTGTACGACGATTCTATTTATTCGATTAAGTCGCGGGTACGAAACTGCTAACGAGATTACATAATAAATATTCATTAATACCCGTTTAGATCGTATAAAGATCGAACGAGTATTACCAGTTAAGTAATTAGATTCGAGTACGCGCGTGCGATGAGTAAATACCTTACTTACACTTCCGTCGCGACAGTAGCTTCGAGAGATATAAAATGTCGGTGCACGGAGAACGCAAACGAAAGAAACTGTTTGGCCGGCGTTTAGCATAGCCTCGCCGCGTACCTGCCGCGAAATGCATCGTCGGTGAAAGTGGGTGTCCTGTGCGAAACGCGAGCACCGGGATACCTGAAAACCTCTCTCGTGGCAGTCGAGCCGCTGTTTCGAAAGGGGGAAGGGTGGCCGCGAGGGACGGGGAGGGGCAGGAAGGGGGTAAAAATCGGTGAAGAGGAATCATGGCTGGATGCACTCCCTCCCTATGTTCACGCACTTTTACCGTCGGCCGGCATCGGCATTGCTTCTGCATTTTTCGAGGGGGGAAAACGAACGACCTGTTGAGCCCCGTCGCCCTACCGAGAGACGTTTCCTCGAATCATTCGTTACGATACTGTGGGATGGATTGATGTTATAATTTATAATTGTGTGAATGTTGGAATTGAAGGGAAACGAACTTACAGAAAACAAACAATCGTCTTTGATAATAATGATATGAAGCAGTAATGATTATTAAATATAGAGTGAAGGAGAAATACAAAAGAACAGAAAATAAATGAAATAAACGGCACACGAGTATCGAATCGTCACAGCGACAAAAGATACAAAAATACTTGTCACAGATCAATTCTACTGATGTCACGGTAGCTCTTTCCGTCGTAACGTCGCAATCGGCTCTGCCGTTTTCGTGCCCTTTTCCCAAAAGGCACTTTACTCTCATTTACACTACACACACACACACACACACACTCACAGTCATACTCGGAACGCACGCAGTTTTACGTGACGCTGCGCATCCAGCGGCCACGTGCACTCTGATCAAATAGTTTATTCAGAATATGGTGGCTTACAATTTTAACATTTGTTCATGTATGATAATAAACAATCATAATTACATTGTTTTTAAACGATATTACACAAGTATTTATGCTATATTTCTAATTTTAGCTAATTTCAAGGGGGTTTTTCACCTGTTTCTGGCTCTAGCGAACTTGGCATTGTTTACACGGATTTTGATCAGAAAGCCACGTGCACTCTTGACACGTCATTCGTTCGCATTCGTACGATGTATCCCAGTCAAACTCGTCGATCCCACGATACTAAAATTATCGTGGAAAGATCAATCACGATCGAATCGATCCGACTGTCACCATTGGATCGAAAGAAACTTTATGTTCGTCGCACCGCGTCAGATTTGACTTTTTTGCGCTATCTCGTAGATTCTGACTCGACCATCGACGGTGTTATTTTATTCCGTCGCTGTCGTTTTTAAACGCTAGATTTCCTCGACGAAAGAAATTATAAAAGCAGTTCTTTCGGCTTTGTACGTGCATTTGCACTTTCACGTTTTTTACTGCCGATTTTCTCTCGTAACGAGCGCCAGAAAACTAGACGGCGCCGCGTCTTCCACCCGAGAAACGTCGGGACGTGAAAATCAAAGTAACTCGCGAAACAATATACTTTCTTACCGTGCGTCGTACCGCTCCACTTTCCCTGCTATCTTTTTCTTTTAATGACACTCATCGGGAACATTTATAACGATCACCGGCCGTTACCGGTGTACGACAAATTGCATTTTACATAATGTTCCTTACCCGATGCATCCGTGTACGTACATACGCGTGTACGTATGGACATACATTTGTCCGCTCGACGAATCCCGGAATCGTATAAAAAGAGAGAGCCGGCAGACGAACGATCGTCAGTTTCGCCCGATGGGAGTCGCGAGGATGGCGAATCTAGCGAATTTCGCGATTATCGCGATCGTCCTTTTAGCCGTTGGCATCACTCGATCACAAATGATCTCGCGTGGGAACGACTCGTGGAACTGGAAGTCGATGGAGAGAAGAGTACGATCGGCAGGTGACTGAAATTAGATCGATAGATTAGTACTCGAAGGATACACCGGGGAAATATTTCAACAGAAACGTTTCGCAATAAACTTAGCGACTTTATTAGTTTCATCGGACAACTTCGATGACTTCCAATAGAGAAACGTTAGTGGTAATAATTATATTCTCGTCATTCTAGATTCGACCGAGGACGTCATCAGAGATGTTTTCCGAAAAATTTCCAATGGAACGTCGAACGTGAGGGACGACGATGATCTGGTGAATCTGATCCAGGAGGAAATTGTACGTACCGCCCAGAGTATCAAGACGCCGGCGGGATCGATCGAGGCTGCCGCTCGGCGAGCTCAAAGATTGGTTTCAGAATTGACAGCGGCTTACACCACTGCGATTTACAAGTCGAAATCTACCGAGGATGCCAGAGAGAATTTTGCACGCTTCCAGAACACCGTCCAGCGAATCGTCGACTTCATAAAGGACGGTCAATTCGTGAATTAAAATTTCTCCAGCGTTGAAACGCAGGAACATTTTTGAATGGGTAACTTAGATGAGCATATATTTTTTAGGTCAAAATGGGACAGAAACAAAATTAAATTTCGTACGCCCTCGATATGTTATAATAAATGTATTTTTATTAACCATCACACGTATGTCCTTCTCAATGCTACCCGTCTCTGTGGCTCCGAAACAACTTATCTCATTTCTGAAAATAAACATTCATTAAGAACGTAAAAATGCGGAAAACATGGTTTTTCTCACTGTAGAATGTCCAGACTAGTGAAAATTAATTTGTCAAGAATTGGTTTTCGTTATTTTTTTCACCTGCTTTCCGGAAACGGAACAGAGAACAGAAAACGGGAAGTATGGTCACCTTATGAATAACCAATATGTCTCTTCCGATTGTATCTTAACGTATATTCGTAAGCGTTTGATATTACAATACTTTACTTCGACGAAACTTCAACTTGTATCAACAAAACGTAACGCGCAATTATTTTCCCCGGTAGTTTAAGTTATTCCGAAAACAATACGCATTGTTCTTCCTGATTTAATAAAAGAAAGCTGTATCCTCCCATCTGTTATTTTTTTTCCTTATCTCGCGAGAAGCCATTATCATTAACGAGATCCCGGGACAGGCGCGTATAAATATCGAACGCGTGCCAAAGATGGATCTTCCTCGACGATCGTGATATATATTTTTTTTTTTTTTTGCGAGAAGACGAGTGTGGCAACAAAATTATTCTTGCCCCGACGTATGAGTCAGGCGGACGATCCATTGTAAAAGCGGCATGGGCTCATAATCTGGCGATGTAGGATCTCCAACCCGAGCTGACCGGAACTGCGCCTATGCTCTCTCGCCGGAAGTGCCCACTGCCACATGTAGTAATATAAATTATAATGCCCTTACGGTTTTTCCTTTCGTGGATTTGCATTTAAAACACCGGAATGGCATTGTCGTCGTGATCGCCAAATAACAATTTTCATGCTAATAAGAAAACCATCTGGCCGTTGAGAGTATAACTTTCACCGAGGGTGATCGGGAAGCGCGCGATAATTAGCTTTTAACAAATATCGAAACGAAACGTTGGCGAGTACTGCGAATTTTCATATAACGATGCCAAGGCTAATCGGAGATAAATCTGGAAACGGCTCGCTTTCACCGGCTCGGACAATGGGCCGCCTGAGTTTCAAGCTTTTCTGATATCTTTTTTCTTCTTCTTCTTCTTTTCTTTTTTCATTCGCTCAGATAGAAGATAGAAGATCGTGCTCGTTAGATCCGCGAGATATCGTCGGACATTTCGTAATTAGCAGCCTCGCGCTGATTATACTTGCGAAAGGTAGTCCGACCCCGGTATACATATTTGTTGAAAAATATCAGAATTATAATTTATAACTCGCCATGGTGTATATTTTTCATTCTATCCGACATTTTCACCCTAGCCGAAGAATCCACGATCCGTATCGTATGAATTGCAACGATATATACGTACTGCGCGCATGCATTCACTATAGTTATCAAGGACATCCCCGCGCAACGTCGTGCACCCTTTGAAGTTACGATGGTGTAGCGGCACCCTGGATTTTATATGGGAAACTGATTCGACCGCGAACCGGAGGATAATATAACACGGGGGGCATTTTGTTTTGTTGCGCAAGAGGATAATAAACATCGCTCGGGCCTGCTACCGTGCCGACTAGATAGCTACAACGATGAAACAATGCGGCATTGTCCCGGCAAGCCTCAACCGCCAAAGCACAGCCGAACCCAAGCACCGTGTTAAGTCATGAACGGCGTCGGACGAGTTTAGAAACGCCGAGGTATTCTGGATAACCAAGGATTGACCCTCGGGGGCGGGGGGTACAGGTTTAACAATGAACATTCAATACCGGAATAACTGGGAATCGTAGCCTCCGAAGCAGGAGCCAGTTTCCGCGATGAAAATTCGCTGAGGGGTACTCGCGGAAAATAAGTATGTCGATGGGATCGAAGAGTTTGGAATTAACGTTTGACGAAACTCTGGTGGAAACGTTGAAAAAAGTTCATTATTCATTACGGAAAAGATGCGGAACAAATCTAGATCATGCACACCTCCGGATCTCCAAACTATTTTTAAAGCAACCAAACAGATGTGATTCCTTGTGAAATAATTTTCAGTGGAATAGAAATTCTATAATTATTTCGTGATCAGCGACCCGAAATACAGTTGATCAAGTAAAAAATGTTTCAAGATCCGAAGATGCAGAGATGTGCATGATCTGGATTTAACCCAAAGATGACCTTGTTCTCGCGTACTTGTACTTGGTCCGAAACAAGAGCATGCCTCTTGATTTTCCTCCAAAAACTTCGACATTTGAACAAATCAATCTCTAAAATGTTAACACGAGAAGAAACGCAGGCGTTATAGCCACAAGAGCCGAGGAAAATGTTTGGAAGAGATAGAAACGAATGCTCGAAGAAACTCCGATAGAGAGATGAATTATTGTCGAAAAGTCGGACGCTCCATGGGACGTAAGAACAAATGAATTTTTATTTTTATATCGGGAGAACAAACGGACGATTAAGGAGGCTCGAGGCGGAAAGTAAGGTGAAGTTAAGTACACGTGAAACTGCGTTTAGCCGTAATACCGAAAGAGCCGGGCAGCGGGAGCAGCAACATTCCGCAGGGCATAACTTAAGCGAGCCCTGAGCTCACGAAGAGAAGAGACGGGTCACGACGCCATGTGTGCGGCCTACCAACCACACCCACCACCTATTTATTTATGTCTACCTCACGGCTTTTTGTTCGTATTATCGAGCTTTCATTGCGCCGTTGCACCGCGAACAATCGAGGAGCCGCCTAGCATGCTGGAAAAATTTTCCATAGAGGAAATCGTCGTTGGAAAGTTTTCATTTCCAATGCTCCCCTGTAGGGATCCTGTAGTCCCTTCCTCTCGTTCCAAGCAAATCTGTTTTTTTGAGGCTAACACTCAAATTATCGAGCAGAAATTGCGTCAATTAATTAAGCTTTGAAAAGAGGAAATAATATGTCCAAAAACGTGATTATTAACTGATTTGGCAAATTAATTGAACATTATGTAACCTTTAAAACTCCTAAGTGGTTAATAAAAACACCTTTAACGTTACAGTATGAAAAAAAAATAGAAACAATTCTGTCCGGCTATAGTTGCATTTCCGACCACTCTGTGTGCCGCTTTGATTGGACCGGACCATAACTTCCTATTCGATTATCCAACGAAACATTTTTAAGAGACCTTAAACGTACTCGTCTCATCGTCGAGGAGCGATTCTCAAAGTTTTATCGTTTCGACGATTATTATCCCTCGTCCTTGCAGGGGAATTCGCGGGAGATCGCAACTTCTCTTACGGGAGTACACCGACGAGGATATAAAAATGCATCGCGCGTTTTACGTTCTTACCCCGGCGAAATCGTGAGGACGATCCGTCAATCCGATAAACTTTTAAACGAAACGCGAACGCAGCTTTATGGGCACAAATGCGGAAGCCGGGACGAGAAACGTCCCGCGTTGATACCATTCGTTGATCATCTGGATCCCTTCTGTCCTCCCCCCCCCCCTGGATTCCAGTGGCCCGCTCTGCTCGCTTCCCCTTATCTTCGTGGGAATCAGCGTCGTCCTTTGGTCTCCTCGCGCTTTACGATAAAACTCGGTAGCCTGCTTCCAGTATTTCAATCCAGTGTTTCCCAAACGCTGGCCAGCGGATCGGTATCGGACACCGTCAATTTTTCTTCGGTCCGCAATTAGAGGGAACGAAACGAGTAATAATCGCGAGTAATTCTTTGCCCATCGGTTTGGCACTTTATTTTGAACAATTAGAAATTGACCATCCTATACCGATACCCAAATTAATATTGTTACGAATCGTGCGAGAACGTAAACTTGAATTAGGCATATTTATAAAAGTAACGTTCATATGCCACAACATAGAGAACACAACCGTTATCAGAGAACCTTATCAGAGCTCGAATACAACTGCTGACATATTTATAATTTGAATCTCGGCGCCCGGCAACTAACAACTGCCTATCGGCAATGCCGGACGCCAAGTAGGCAATGAGATACATAGGCATTCGTAACAATATGGTTGTCAAATTATACACGGCCATAAAATTTCAAATTTCGAGCACCACTGTTTTTATGGACAATAATATTAGGTAGGTACCGACTTACAGTTTCAGTACAGGATTTCTATCGCGTACAAACTTAGCTTCTTAAAATAGATTTTCCACGAATTTACACCTCGCTCCTATTGTACGTTTTATTTAAACTTCCAGCTTGACATATCGATCCGAGAAGATATTTTAAAATTCCAAAGCCAACTCTCCGCACGGGGTATTAATCGAAAACAATTTCTACCTTATATTAACAACAATTGGAGATAACGGGTCACCGTTTGCCCGGATCTGAAAATAATTATAAGAGACTATCGTCGAGTCAAAATATCTCTCGCCGACAATCTATGCGGTAGTGGCCGAGGCAATCAGAAATCCGCGTTTATCGTGCTCAAATTAATCCAATTAGCTGAAATATAAATTTGAAGAGGCGCGCAGAACGGGGAGAGGTAGAGTACACGGTGGATCTTACTCGTTAATCTTACGCATAGCATAAGAGAGAAGAAAAAAAAAGATGGTCGACCTAACGATAGCGCTTAATTATCGCCCACCCTAGAATTTACTCTTATATTTACCGTTGCGGGCGGTACTCGCTGTACAAATATACCACGCTCCGTGATTCGCGCGTATGTATTAAGAGCCCGCGACCGTTAATAACGCGCAATAGTGTCTAAAACTGCAACATATTCTGCGGCGCTGTAACATTTTCAGGCGCCAGAATCCTAATCAGACCAGAAAATTAGGAACGTCCCTTCCATCGAACGTTTCCCCCGCCCCCGTGGTCGACGTAGTTGGATCGCCTTAACGGTGACGCAATAAATACACGATGCTTTGGTTTTACTGTTATGTAAAGCGTTACGCGGCATCGTCGTGAATCGGTCCACGGATCAGAAGTGGAATGCTTGATAAAGAAAAATTGCTCTTGACTCGATTAAGAAATCGCGTACCGTTAGCAGTTACAGCGCTTTATAGATTTCAGTTTCCGGATTAGCGTGTTTCGAGCACTCCTGCCGTTCAGTTCTTTTTTTCGGTCGTATTAAAAACAAAAAACGATAAGAGTATCGGAGAAAGAATTTCCTATTTCATGCGAGATGGAGTTCATCTTCGCTAGGTAGACCTTCGATCTTCGTTAATTAATCTTTTGCCACTGTTTTAAGTTCGCTACGATTGATCTCACTGGTCTCGAGTACGGGTAGTAATTAACCCTCTAGAGGGCATGCCCGTCTTAAGACAGGGTTAAATTAAATTTCATTTACGTTTGCATTCAAATTATTTTAGCACCTAACGGGCAGCCTTTTGTTATTGACATTAACTTCCACCGATATAGGCGCATTTGCTCCTGTTACCCGCGCGCAAGGGATACGATCAGTTTGTCGTCTAATAATTATTGCGCAATTTAAACAAAAATGTAATTCGCCCATTAGGGGGTTAATATTACGTTCGGTAATTAAGCCCCACCGAACCCAAATATCCCCGTTTTACGGTAACAAAGAAATTGATAAAAGAATCACGTTCTTATCTGCCCCCGCCCCACCAACGGAGCCTACCGCTGTTGCGCTTGAAACCTCCAAACCGGAACAGTGGCCTTCTGTAATGGAAGAAAAAAAAAAAAAAAAAGAAACAAGAAAACAGAAAGAAAGGAAGAAGAAGGGAGGAGGAAACCACTTCAAACTACCTCCACTAACGCGACAGAGTTACGATCGTACAACGAAGGCGCACGACCGTGCGTTCTTTTTTTTTTCTCTTTTTCCTCTCCTATCCTTTGCCTCGATTAATTCGCGCTCGCGTCCTTATATCGCGGCTCGATCGCTCGCGGAGGAGGCGGCGGCGGCGGCGGCAGCGCTTTTTAAATAACTATAATGAGGGCAATTATCGTGTGCGCCGGCAAGCAGAGTGTGACGAGTCGTTGTTATACATTGCGGCACGGGAGGATGATCGTTCGCGGTGGAGGAAGGAACGGTACGGTGAAATACGGGATGGGAGGGGGAGCTACGGTGTCGGGGAAGGAGGATAGAGATTGCAGAAAGAAATACGCGTGGTGGAAGGTGAGCGAGGGGAGAGAGGAGGCGAACGAGTACGAACGAGGGCGACGTTGTTAACGATGAACAGTAGATAAAACGATAGCGCGGGGAAGAAGAAGCACGACGAAGAAAAGATCTCGAATACGGGGAAAACATTCAATTTTCCATCGTTCGGGAATCAATCAAGACGGAAGAGAGAGAGAGAGAGAGGAGGTGGAGTAACATAAAAATGGGGTGGAACAGGGAACTACGTTATTTGAGAGGTGAAAATAATGTACGGAGGAGGAGGAGGAGGAGGAGAATGAAATACTATCCGAGAGTCAGGAAGGATCATAGAATTGACGATTGAGAGACACCGGCGGATGCGAAACATTAAAAAGGAAATTAAACAAAGAGATAGAACATGGTCGACGGTTAAATAATCACAGGAGGAAGAAAATTAGAAAGAGTCGAGTGCTCGCGGCGGAGGGTAGAGGGGAGGAGGAAGGAGGCAGCGACGGCGAACAAGAAGAAGAGCAAAGGGTGAAGGTAGAGAGAGAGAGAGAGAGAGAGAGAGAGAGAGAGAGAGGCAGCGCGCGTGGCAGCCCTCTCCCCCGTCGGACCCTCTCCACCTCCCCCAACCTAATGCCTCCATCCGTGCAACCACCTTCGCCAGTCGAGGCCTTAACTACTTTCTTATTCGCTCGTTTCAGGCCGGCCTCACGGGCCCGTGCATAATGCCTCGGCGCTCCTTACGCATGCTGAACGATATGTACCTACTCCTTCACCCCGCTTCACCTCTCCCTCGCCGTCTTCTTCCTCCTCCGCCGCCTCCGCCGCCTCCTCCTCCTCCTCCTCCTCCTCCTCCCCGGAAGACTGTACCCCGAGAGGAACTGCGGGTCAGAGACTGCGAGGCATATTCGACGCAGACTCGTGGCTCGTGCCTAGATCCATTGGCGTCCCACTCATGTGAATTCTGCCGATAGAATAGGAACATAAATCAGAGTGGTAGCATTTTTATTTTATATACCATAAAATGATTTTTTATTCTCACGTCTCTCTGGATGAGACACCTTTCAACTTCTCGGCGGAGTAGAAGATCGCTGAAATCGCACTCTGACAATGAGATAAGAGGGATCGGATTATAAATCTCATTGTTGTGGTCGATACAGATTTTCCGAGGGTACTGATCGTTTCTATAGACCGTCAAAGAACTGTTAGGGAAATTACAAATACTGTTCGCTCTTTAGGACTATCCGGAAAGAAACCAAATTGAACGAACGCCCCTCGTCTACCGTCTGCTCTCTAACTATCCCGCGCCACTGTCTCATTCACCGTGAACTACCCCACGTACAAAGTTCGAGCGACGAGGGAGAAAATCAATGTGTATCTCCAGTGATATAAAATAGGATAATCCAGGGAGAGGCAATGTCGCGACTTTATTCGTTCGACGCCGATGCGCTAATATAACGAGAAACGTGGCGGCTGTTGCGCCGAGCGTACGGGAGCGAAGTAGCCTCGCTTATGGTCCGGTGGTGCCCGAGGAGCATAACAGCTCGCGGAGCATAACGCCACGAGCCATCATATCCTCCTTCCAGAAACCCTCTTCGAAGGTGTTCCTCCTCCCTGTCCACCTCCGCCTTCTCTACCATCTACGCGAGACTCCCCTCCCCCCTCCCCCCCCCCCCCCCGCGTCGCGCCTCGAAAGAGAGCACGAGTCTCTCGGTACGTACGCGATACGTACGCTCGTACACACGCGCCACGCGTCATTGTGGGTATCGGCAACGACGATACCCGTGTGGGGGTGGTGTACGGATATGCGTTGGCTACGCGTTCCACCGTCGCACTCCGTCCCGTGCTCCCCTGCTCTGCGAAACGCGAGAACACGAACGCGTAGTTTGCGTGGAGAACAGATTTTCGAAATGTTTCTTCTTTTTTTTTATATAATTTCACCTCTTGCCGCGTTGGAAGGGGATTCTTTTTATTTGTATCGATGATGGGTGAATTGTCTTTTATTTGATTTTATATCCGTGGTAGAATTTTACGGGCGTTTTATATTACGAAAGGAAGATTTAATTGTAAAGTTCGAATTAACGGGACTGGAATTTCTACATATAGAGCGTATACTTTCGAAAGAAATTCGATATAAATTCGAATTAACGGGAGTAGAATTTCTACATAAAGAGCGTATACCTCTTTACGTTTTGCCCATTCAGAACTCGTCGGATTGTTAACTGTTTGCTGGTTAATCTTTGATTTCTGGCCTTTTTCTCGATCCGTGGGAATACAAACATAAACAATCCTTACGTCCATCGAGAAGAAAGCAATTTCCACGAAACTCTCGACGATCGAGGGCATAAAATTTAGCAACGCGACAATATCTTTCGATAGTTCGCGTATGCGCGTGACAAAGAGAGGGAGAGGGAGGGAAAGAGTAGTCTCTCCCCGTGCACAGGTCGTTCACGCGCGCGTACATAATGCTTATGGATGCGGACGCGCGTGTGTCGACGACCATTGGTCCACGCGCGCGTATGTTCGTGCACAGGTATTGCCCGGCTTCCGCGAACTAGATCGGCCGAGCAGATATTAGGAGCGCGTCTGCCCCGTTGGCATTGCGGCAAGTGCTGGTCATTGTCCACCGTCGGGCACAGGAAGTCGACGGCGACCGGGGCGGCGCGGCGAGGGAGCAGAAAGGAGAGAAAGAGATTTTTCGGTAGGATAATCGTGGAGAAACTACGGTCCGCCGAGGTGCAGATTATCGCGCTGGCAACGATGACAATGTGGCCGCGCGATGGACGCGTACGCGGCGAAATGCCCGAGCAAACGGGAATGATCGTTTGACGAAAGATCGCGGTCGGTATACGATTGGAGTATATAATTATACAATTATAATACAATACAATTGTAATACAATTTTGGTATATAATTATTGTATGTATTGGAATGGTTGGTATATAATTATGTGGACAAAAAATACGGCACAAATCTAGATCATGCACATCTCCGAATCTCCGGATCCACAAACTATTTCTAAAGCAAGCGAACACACGTGATTCCTTGTGAAATGATTTTCAGTAGAATAGAAATTCTATGATTATTTCGTGATCAGCGACCCGAAATACACTTGATAGAGTAAAAAAAAAAGTTTGGTGTTCCGAAGATCCAGAGATGTGCATGATCTGGATTTAAGCCAAAAATACAGTGATACGCTCCTCGAGTGTCAACCGTACGTTTGCTCCGATTTCATTCTTCGACAATGGGGTTAGAAAAGTCACATTTCACGTGTCACCAACGTTTCCAGAATCGACTGATTTAAATATCGCGCTGTTACCAGATTTTCGGTCAAGTTCCGCCAACGAGAGTGCATCGGGAAAACTGTATTTGAAGCAGATTTTACTAGCCAACTTCCACAGCAATTTTTATAAAGAAGAGAAATCGTCGGATGTTTTCCAAGTTTACACCTACGAACGAACTAATCCAACTTTCATGAAAGGCGTAATGAAATTTTTCTTGCTACCTCGTACTTAGACATTTTGCGCCCGACGAACGGAGTAACGTATGTAACTTTCGCTTTGGCCCTCGGCAAGTTTTAATTACCGCAATTACGATGGTGGAAAAGTACAGCTACTCTAGTTATTCCTTCCACCGAAATTTACGGCATCGTTGCGACAAATAATCGCTGCACACAGCGAGCAGGAAGCTAACGAACAGGTTGACCGCGAAGAGATTTTCGGTACGATAATCGTAGGGAAACTCCGGACGCCCATTGTGACAATGTTCTCCCGAGGTGGCACGATAATTGCGCCCAGTAATAATGCGGCGAATAGAAGGAAGAGCTCGCGATTCTTCGCGCTGACAGTAATCGTCCGATATTACCTTTCGGCGACTGGTCAATTTAACTTATTTCCTCCTCTCGTTATTCCCTAATCGTAAGAGTAGCAACTGAATTTTTTTATATTTCGCCGATTAATCGTGGTAACGTCAACCATTGCGATTGAATATCACCAAGTAGTTTCGATCATTTCATTTCACACTATTTCGCGATACCAAGATGCGCGCGAAACGAACGCGCATCTCTCGATCTCAATTCGAAAAGGATTAATTTCCTGTTTTCTTATATTTCTTTTTTTTCTCTCGTCGAACCATGGGGACGTTGTAGATGGAGGAGGAGGAGGTCGAGGGGAGCGCAAAGCGAGGAGGGTAAAAGTAAGTGAATGAGTGGATCCAAATGGAAGTTGGTAGGAGAAGGATCGTCAGGGCGGCACCTGACCGGAAAGCGTCACAGTCAGCGCATTCAGCCTCGTTCTCTCCTCTCCCCTCTCCACGGATTTTACCTCTTTCGCCAACCTTCTTCCTCCTCCGCCACCTCCTCCTCCTCCGACGGAGGGGTTGTTGCTCGCCATGGGGAAACGGGAAGAACCATACCCTCTCTATCTTCGCTCGTCGACTCGGGAGGAACTAAAGTTTACAAACTCACGACATTTCTTTTGTTTCGTACCGTCGGTTTAGATATTAGAAACGCGCGGAGCGTTTAACGCGTTCCACCTGAATCTACGATTCATCGTGGCTGACAGGTGAAAATTGGGCCGACGAGGCTGCCGAGCACCAGTTTTTCGAACGCGAAGAGTGCTCCAACGTTCGATACGCGTATTAAATCTGTGTTCGGATAATATGTATAACGAACGGTAACCTTCGTAAACGTATAACGATGGTTGGACGACGGTATTCGCGAAGGGAAGAGTTGAAGGGAGAGAGCGAGAGAGGGGGAGGAGGGGGGGGGGGGAAGGAGAGAAGGAGTAGGTAAGGACACATAATAGCAGGATGTTACAACGCCCGTGTCCGGTACATAAGTATCTGGTTTCATAAATGAAAGTGTCTTCATTCATAGATACATATTTCCATACAATTGCCGCTATTGGTTCGTATCTTATGATATCGCCATTATGTGTGGGCCGCCAGCATTACATATGTACATAGCACCATTATATACAAATTCCTAGTAATGCGGCGCTACTGCTGCATTAATGATAAAGTTGTTTAGATATTGTGATATTACGCGGCTACGGGAGCACCTACGTTTCCTTGCGCGAGGAGTGGGAGAGAAACGGGGAATGTGTATTAGATACAAACGCGTCCTCGTGTTATACGCAGATTTTGTAGAATTTTGTACGACGGAAGACATGCTTTACTTATTGTTAGCGTACCATTCATTTTAATACAAATTCGAGATACGATGAAAATTAATGTGGTCGATGGATTTGTTCGGCATAAAAAAAAAACGTCGAACTATTTGACGATTGTATCATCATCGGCAATACTCGAATACAACTCGCGTAAGGTTTCGAGGCTCCCTACGAAAGATAATTCGCGTTATCCGTAACCCCCCACCCCGCCATGCCATATCGAATAAATCTGCCTCGATGACGCCACGTACGACGCGCCCTGTGCGCTAGGTAGGAAGTCATCCTTCCTAGCATCCAGAGTCCACACAGGAAATCTCAGACGCACCCACCGAAACAGCCCGCCCCCTCCGTCGGAGTCGATTTAATGTTTCGTTTCCTTTGCGACGATAAGGGGCTACAATTTTATAGAACCAGCCCCTCCGAGCGACGCTCCACGAAAATAAAAGGAAGAAGGAGGTACGTACGATTTTTACAATTAGACCCTCGTCAACTACATCTGGCTCCCGGCGCGGACGGAGGAAGCGCGACGCGGCAGGTAGACCGAGAAATCGGACGCCCGAGATCTCTCGCGGTAACGATAGAGACGGCTAGAAGAGCGAGAGTAGAGACAAAAAAAAATGATTTCTAACGAATGGTTGAAGCGCCGAGGCGAGTACAGATTACCGGAACTGTCCGCGCCACGAGGAGCGGAAATCGAGAAGAATTCCGTCCTATCGTTGGATAGGACGGAAGGATGATAGGTTCGGGCGTCGAGAAGGTGTTGAGGCTCAAATCTTTTTGAGGATCTTCGGATCTCCATTTTTTTTTCTCTTTTTACTCTGTCAAGCGTATTTCAGGTCGCTTATCATGAAATAATTAGAGAATTTCTATTCTACTGAAAATTATTTCACAATGGATCACATGTGTTTGCTTGCTTTAGAAATAGTTTGGGGATCCGGAGATGTGCATGATCTAGATTTGCTCCGGTGTTGATATTATTTCACCAGCAACGAATCTCTATCGAGAAACTCGACTTCGCAGTTCGTACATGCCCGTGTACCTACTACGTACTCTCGTTAACGCAGAGATTCTCCTCGCGATGAATCGGTGCCGAGAATGGACGACGGAAAGGTGGATAATACCTGGGCGGGATAGTAAATTTTATAAAATAATACCCTCGGCGGGGCTGCATATTCATTTTTCCGGAGGGTCCTCTCTCTGCCCGGTTACCGGTGTCCGGGGCGAGTCGTCTACATATGTATGAGCTTCTGGTGGACTCGCCGGTCATGCCTCGGCGAATCGAGCTTTCTGCCCTTTATTTTTCCTGGCAGCGTTACCCTCCCCCAAACCCCCCCGACCTTCCCGCGGAGCGAAATAAACAACAGGGCTGACCCGAAAGAAAGGGGTGGGTAAACCGGATGATTAGCACTCCTCGCCTTCCTTCCTTCCGTCTGCAACCTGCATAACGATGCCTCGAGTTTGGATTACTTGGAGTGCCGACGTTATTTCGCGTCGGCGAAACGAATTTTTTCTAGATTCAATTCGCTGAACAATGTGAGAGAAATTGGGAGGGAAGAGAGCTGGATTTTTCATTGTACGTTTAACCGTACTGTCAACAACCGCGTACCGAGTACACAGGTACCCATTTTAATTTTATACGTGATTGTAAAAATCGACTACAATAATATACTACAATAAACGGAAATTCAATAATATATCAATAAATCGTGAAAATAATGTGGTGGAAATATTCATTCGTTTTAACCTTATCAGTGATGATGCGACTGCGTTGAAAAAAAATTTCGAGAAGTAAGTCAGAAAACGTGAAACATGTCCTCGAGATATACGTTTAATCATTTTAATGCCCCTCTCGCGCGATCTACGAGAAAAATGTCGAACGACTCTTCCGCGCCACCATTCCTCATTTTCAATCGTAAATTAACGCGCGTACCACTAATTTCATATATTTTCTTTTTTCTCGCCGGCAACAGTAAGTTTTCCTCGGCGCATCGCCTAAGAATAAGAAAAGCAACGCGCTCGCTCGCTCGCTCGCTTGCATTAAAGAGCAATTAGCCGCGGCTCGCGAGCACGCTGATGCCCGGAAGCGATAGAAGCGGGCCGCGCGTGCCACCCTTACCTTTTCTTCGTCTACCGCGCGCACGTGTGCGTAACCGTACGTGTTCTACACATCCATATAGAAACACCTCATCGAGGCGTCTTTACCTGTAGGCTCGCCTCGAAGCTACGGAGGTCCCTTCCCGTCCCGCTACCTTTCTCGGCTCGTGGAATATTCACCGACACCGCGGCGCGGCACACCGTGCGTTCGTGTAAACAGGAGAAGAAACAGTTTCCACATGTTACGCGGGGAAAGCATAGTTGGGCTAAATCGGCTCGAGCCACGATAGATGTTTAAGTTGGACGTATGCTGAAAAAAAGAATGCCGGAACTTACGATAATGATATACGAGGATACGCTGTAACGATTGGGTTACGGAGTAAGGGAGAAACAAAGGTTGGACAAAGGTAGAAAGGGTAATTAGGAGTTCCGAATACTGCGAATATTCGCGAAGGCTCTGTTATTGGACGTGTCGTGTTTTCCAAATAAGTTACCTCTTCTCGATATTAACGAATTAGCCCGTTACGAGGTGAATGAGATGTTTGTGAATTCAATGAAGACCTAGTATACAAGAAATTTGTATATAAATATCTAGAAAACGAGAAATCGTGAAATGCGTGCCGTTTTGATATTAATTGTAGATATACTGTAGATATACTGTCTGTCACGTACGTATACATATAGTACATACCAATGTACATCACGTATCGTAGAAAGAGTCAACTATCCGTCCGTATCGAAAACTGTCAATGAGACGAAACAAGTACAATTAAATTTCAGAAATATAATCCCAGTGAGATTGATCGTAGAACAGTTTCGAGGGCAAAGGGTTAAACGCGAAACGACGAAATTCGAGATAAATTGAATCGATTGATTCGTTTGCACGGTAAAAAAAAAACATAAATAAACCGAGAGTTTTACGAGTTCTCGCCGTACAGGGTTCAAAGTATGAACGGCCGTCAGTGCTCTCCTCTTTCCTCTTTTATTCTTTGTATCGGCCGTACCTTCGTAGCCCACTCTCGTTCTACCCTTCCTGGCGTAGCAGCTCGCTCAATTACCGTCGCAGATAATCATTATCGCGGAAACTGCATCGCCGGGCCTCATTGCCCCAATCCTTAATTAACCGCCGGCCAGACGGTAATTGGTACGAGCCGGTGTACGACACTCGATCCATTGGCGAGAACGAAGGGCACGTGGTGAATAACGTACATCCGCCAGAAGAGAACATCGATGTTGTATTATATCTTTGGTCTTGTAAACAAGCGTGACGGAATTGCAAGCAATTCGACGTTCAAATAAAAGCACAGGCGTGTAACTGTAATTTTTCGTAATCCACGCCACTGCTTCTTTTCTTTATTTATAATATAGGTTTTAACGAAATTCTGTAATAAGCGTTTAGGGCCACTGGGTGGTACGAATTGTCAAGTACTACAAATATTTGTTTTAAACTGCTTTCGCTAGTCGATAGAAAATTGAAGCTACAACTCTGAATTGCGCTTTACCGCGTGTCGCGCCAGTTGTTAATAATTCATCATTCATAATAATCCGTTTAAATACCTAACTGTTATCGAGTTATTTACTAGTCCGAAGAATACATCGTATCGAAATGAGAATCATCGAAGTATCGAAATTATACGCGTATAATTCTATTGCATTTTCCTACCCTCTTATAACATCTTGGCTGTCCTTTCGATAAAATGCAGGATGAGTTTAATACCGTAACGTGCACGTGCGTGTGCTCACGCAAGAGCACGCATGCTACGGTTAATTGTAATTTATGCTCGGACGACTTAGGTCTACATCTTGCGCGGTAACTTCATTTATAGTCCGCACTTTTTGTCCCTCCGCTCTTTGATTAATTTTGCGAAATAACCCGTTTAATTAATCGGTAACTAACTCGTGAAACACGCATCCCACCGGAATATTATTCACTCCGCGCAACCCCGGTTCCGAGTAAAGGTTTGCCCGAGCTGTTTTTCTAAATACCTACTTCCTTTAATTTGTTCCGCGGAAAATTGTATTAAGAGAACCGGACTGAAATATGAAGTTTCATGCTCAAAAGAACAAGGACAACAAAACTTGGTAGCGTGATACGTAGAGAACTAGAGAATTCTATTTCACGTGTACGCGCTTACGCGGAGTAAAGGCGATGATTTTTATTTTTGATATAGTAGGTATCTCTTTTAAATAATTAATACCCGTTAATTCCGCTGTGATTATTTGTATGGCAGCAGAGATATCACCCGATAAAGGACTCCGCTGTTTACGTCGCGTAATCTCTCAATTACCCTGCAGTTGTTAATAATAAACATGCTACTGTTCTGCGTCAGGAACGGTCGCATTCAAAAACCTTTACAGACAATTCGATGACCAAGTATGGCATAAAGAAATTTCTAAAAAGAAGACTGGCGGGTCTGGGCTCTTTTTGCCCGGAATATGTAAAGCTCCATTTCGCGTTTATGCCGCGGGTATAAAGTATTGCGGCCCGTTTGAACCGCGGCATCTACGCGGGAACAACTATAGACAGGCGAAGTTATAAAATCACCACAAATCGATCAGCATAAAGTGAAGCCGCATGCACTTTACTTTATGGGAACCGGACCGACCTTTTATCTTTGCCCGCTCAATAATCGTCGGCCCTTGCTCGTAGGTATCCTCGATGGGTTCGATCGAAATGTTCTTGTTCCCTTAGCACCGATCGAAACAAAGCGAAAACTGAAGAAAAATCGAGAGCGTAATACTAGGATATCCGACGGGCGTAATAAAAGCGCTGAAAATGTAACTTTTAGCAGAACCAACGCGGACCAACGTTCGAATAAACTTGTCAGCCGTTTTATTTATAAAGTATTAATTTTTAAACAATTCAAAGACTGAGTGGGTATTGGAATACTCAGTGCTCGTATTCCCAGAGTCAGTTATTCGTCGCAGGTTTAAAATAAAAATATATTCTGATATATTCTGGTCCACTAAGTTAGGTGTTAACGTAAAAAATTGTTATTTACATAAATATATCATATGTAGATAGGGATGAAATTTCGAAACATAATTTTTGTTGATTATATTTTTATTCCATTGCCACTTATTACATAGCTTGAAAAAATATATTTTCTGCTCTTATTATCTTACATATTTATTGTTTCTACTACGAGTTATACACAACTTTTATTTCATATACACTGTATAAATAGTGTTACACAATAGATTATTATAACCCATACCTGTGGAATATTATAAATTTTCTCTTTTTCTCTATATCTGAGAGAAATATTCACTGCTAACTGTATAGTTTTCTAGTATCTTACTCGGTATAATTATCTATTCTAAAGAAATATTATATTACGAGACTGTAATCCGGTTGGAGATACGAAGCTGCCGTAAAACAACATCCGCAGCAGTTTATCTCGCGGCATACGAACGACTCTTTCGGTGCCATGAATTACTTCTAAGACCTATTTAACATTGTTAATGGGGAGATCAAGATACAGTGGAGTATTTGTTCGTACTTTTTTTAACATCTGTCCGTTTCATCGGTGTATTTTAAATGGGACACTTTGATTCCGAAGAACCTTCTGGGTCAGTGGAGAGATCATCAGCAGCCAGCGCAAGGACCTCCTCGCAGACTCTCTTGTAAACCCATGCATCACCTTTTAACCTTTTCCTTCGAATACCAACCAGTGGTTTATCGTTCGAAACACCTTCCAACAAGCAAACCTCCAATTCGAAGGAACAAGCGTTTCTGGAGGAAAACGGTCTCGACGTATCTTTAACATCCTCCGTGCTATCTTCCGTTTCCCCTTGTAGAATAAACCTACAAAAAATATTCCCATTGTCGGACACACGTTTGCGACGATTACTCGATCGCGGAGAGGTTCATACCCTTTCTGGTGACACATAATTCCTTTACGACGAAGCGCTCGACGCAGTTGCGACAGCACGTATTTAGGATCATCGTTTGATGTCGATGACACGTTACACAGACCCTTAAATATAAAATTGGGGAATTATCTCAAATGTGTATATTATCAGAATATAAATCTATTGAGGTACAAACTTTGCCCGAAAGTGTGTTTGGTTGATCAGGATTAATGTTCTCATTCTTTACACGCCTCTTTGGCGTGAGGACACATCTTACGCGATTCAAGCCGCGCTCCAAACCCATCATTACTTTCCTTGCACTTCCCGGCGTGGACGTCTGTGCTCCTCTGTAAATTTCACTTTGCACAACAATGTTTTTTTAATAATTTCGTTAACGCATTATTTTACTTTACCTGGTATCTGAAATTGGTGTATTTGTAGGAGTAGAAAGAATTCGATCTTTTTCAGTTGATTTTTTCACGGGAACTGTAATACATTTTTTCTTGTCAGGAATTTTCCCCTCTTTCCCACAAATATTATTTCAAACGTGCAAAGATGCAGATATGTAGTAGATGGGGTTAGAGTGGAACAAAGAGAGTGTAGGAAGAAGAGGTGAAAATAGCAGAAGGGTAGTATACCTTCTACCAAGGGTTCAGATAAAAAATTCTAAACACAGTAGTATTCTTAACTTCAAATTGTGTTTGTTCACAAGTCGTTGCTCTTCTGTGGCTAATTATCTGCTTTGCGCACAACTATAGGAATTTATGGTACTTGGGAACTTTCATTAAAGTTTCTAATTAGGTGGCTAGCATCACCTAATTAGAAGCAAACTTTAGACAATGACAATACATTACACTCTCAAGTTTTGGAACTGTGATGTGTACGAAAGTCAAAGATCTGATAAAGTTGTTGAGCAAAGTATGCGATCATTATGAACAAAATAGTCCTTCTCATAGAAATCATTTTTGCAAATTTAAAAGGCGGGATAGAATAATCCATTTTTGTGTAGGAAGCATTGAAAAATTGATAAAGCGATACTTGCAATTTTATGTAACATACCAGGTGAACATAAATCATCTGCCTCTTTACTTCTTAATCTTTTTCTTCCTGGTACATGTGGTTCCATAAAATTGTTCATTGTATTTTTATCTATAGGAACAACTAATGGGATTAATACTCATACCGTTCATCAAAATAATGTAACTAATGAGTATTGTATTAAAACTAGTTTAATATCAACACGATTACCAGTATCGGGAGTTTTCGGCAAAACATTGTAGGTTGTGTCTGACACTCGCGCCTTTTTAGTGGGTCTATTTCTTGGAGAATGATCAAGCTTAGTTATGAAATTATTGATCCCTCCTTCACACTAGGAAATAATTAGATCGACCATTATAGTACTAAAGAAGTACGACTATTAATTCGCCTCTATTATGGGTACTAGTTTGCTATTATACCTCGTGTTTGAAATGAGACTTTGCGGCAGACGATATTCGGAGCGAAAGCCCACGAAGTTTTCTATCTAACAGTAAAAGATACGTAGCAGTTCTATAATCGGTCCGATCACTTTTTAAAAGTTTCTTCCATATGTCCGAAGCATCTTCACCGCAAATAGCAGACATAGTACTTAATACATCATCATCTTTCTCAAACTACATAATATCCATAGAGTAATGTGTCGTTATTACGAAAATATTGAACAATATACAATGTAATATTTGAAAAGCTCTTACATTAGTCTTGTGAACAAATGATACAGGATTGAGAAATCCTGTTGTGATCCATTGGTGATTGCACAATTCTCGTATAGTGATTCTTTTCTTTGGGTCTGTTTGTAACATTGCTCGAATCAATCTTCTACTGCTATTCGATAACCAACTTGGCTCATCATATTTTCCACTCTAAAATTATGCTAGCATCAACAACATTCGTAAAGACATCGAAAGAAAAAAAACAAACTTACAAGAATCTTTCGGTACAAATTCTCTATACTATTATCATCGAAAGGGAGGAATCCACAGAGTAATGCGTAAAGAAGGACACCCATACTCCAAATGTCTACTTCCGAACCTGTATGGGTATAGAGTACATTTTTCTGTAACGCATTCATAATTCAAATCTAACTCATTATAGCTGCAAGCATACTTATAGCGATATTATAAAAGGAAAATCGAATGGAACTTCAGAATGTTATACACATTTTTATAATTTAATTTCTGGCGCAAATTTTATAATTATATTTAAAAAACATTGAATACCTAAATATTTTTTTCCTAATATGAGTTCTGGTGCAGCATACGTGGGGGAACCGCAAGATGTTTGTAAATGTGATTCTATACCATTTTTTGGTTTCGCGCATAATCCAAAATCTATGAGCTTCAAATTTTCTTCTCTATCTAATAAAACGTTCTCCTGTGCAGAGAATGACATTATTCACAGAATTGAATAGGTGAAAGCGTAAAGGTAAATTGGACTTACTGGTTTCAAGTCACGATGAGCGTACCCCAAGCTATGCAAGTATGCTACTGCCGAAACAATTTGACGAAAGAACTTACGTGATTCTGTTTCGGTGAGTCTATTCTTTTCCACTGTAATCGAATAAACACCCAGTTTTTTAGTTATTTTTATACACGTCCTTAAGGGGATCAGTTCATTGTAAATAAAGCTAAATAGAAATACCTATATGATCAAATAATTCGCCACCCGAACAATATTCCATTACCATAAAATAGTGGCTCTCCGTCTCTAACACTTGATAGAGTCTACATATGTGCTGATGCAGCAGAGTTTTAAGCGCTCCAACTTCAAGCTTGACTCTCGGTAAGTCGTCCTAGAGATTACAAAATTTACAATACCACGTAAAATGATATTTGTTGAGCATTCGAAGCCACTTACCCCTAGAGCAGATTTGTCCATTATTTTGATAGCCACTTTCTCGCCGGTAGCAACGTGCGTAGCGAGTTTGACTTTCGCAAAGCCTCCGCTACCGATAGTCTTCTCCAGATCGTACAAACCTTTGAGCGCGGCGTATCGCACCATCGCGACGAATTTGTCAAATAAACAAGGGGAACGGCGCAATCACGCTGTCAGTCACATCACTTTTAAACCCACGAAGTTTAACGTAAACAATTTTGAAACCGAATCGACGAAGCGAATCGATAGTTTGTTTCGGATCATCAGCGCTACCAACTTAAAAGTATAGCTTGAAGTATAGCATTTACATTTTGATTTCATGGCTACCCTTCGCGAGACCCAAGCTTTTGAATATTAAAAAAATGTCGCTCGTGTTTATTTATGTATTTTTTGTATGATTTATGTATTTATTAAGAAAACGTGTACAATTCGTATGGTAAACAATTTAATCACAAGGTTCCCGAAACTATTGACAAATTAAAGAAAATTATTTGTTGATATCGCGTGATCAGATTATCTCTGGCTAAGTACAAAGTATGTACACGCGAACTGTAATAATGTTTTTGTAATAATAATGAGCAAAAAATGGAAATATAGGTGTAATACATAATATCGTAATTTACAAAATATTTCTTATTATAATGTTTTACCGTGAAATTATTTTTAATCGACAATAATTTAATGTGCATCTAAAAGATTCATTGCCAAATTAAATTATATATTTCATTGTGTCTTATCTTTATTCATATCTTTTTATCATGGAACATGGATAATTAAAATATTCCAAGGATCATAATATCAAATACATTGTACTCATTTTACGAAGATACATATAAAAATCATTGACGTGTTGGGGGAAGCAAGGCATATCAATCGCTAATAAGTAGAAATTCATAACCATACGTCTTTACCAATGTTATTTAATTCATTGCATATTCAAGGCAAAATGGCACCAGTGCAAAAATTGTTCAAACGCGATGTAAGGAGAAAATTGTATTATAAGAATCGAAAGCTGAAAAGAAATCATGTTCGATGCAACGTAGGATGTGGTTCTTTGCACGTAGAATGAGTTGTATCTCTTTCGTACTATGCGAAGATTCGAAACAAAAACAAGTCAAAGTTATCAGAAAAGAAAGAGGAATTTAGTCTTTGGAGTGTTGACTGTTAGAACTGGTTGAGTGTGAGCGACGTTTAAACTTTGGTTGAGCGGTGGAATCCGTCACGTTGTCGTTTTTTCTTTTGTTCTTATCGTAACGAGATGAATTTACGTCTGCGTCGTAATTAGAGTTTGAATTGTTCGCTCTCCTCTGATCGTTA
The DNA here is from genome assembly GCA_933228935.1 of Pemphredon lugubris. NCBI lineage: Eukaryota > Metazoa > Arthropoda > Insecta > Hymenoptera > Crabronidae > Pemphredon > Pemphredon lugubris. The sequence continues at coordinate 22,708,717 of OW121817.1, read as the reverse complement.
CGTCTATCGTAATATCTATGCCCGTCTCTGCCAGGTCTGTTCATTCTGTAAGAGTCTCGCCTACGGGGATAATAATTCCTCCTATTTCTTCTGTCACGGCTATTCCTACGATCGTGATCCCTGTCGCGTGATCTTCTATGATCTCGCGATCTAGACCGTCCGCTTCCACGACGCCTACTTCTGTCCCGTGAATCGCGTCGCGAAGGCCTCTCGCCATACGACCGATTGGAGTCGCGCTTTATTGATTTTTCGTTCCTCTGCCTGATGTCTAGTTTGTCCTTTGTTACAGAATCGTTAATGTCCGAGCTAGTATTTAAATTATCCTGAGTCTGTTCAATATTTTTATTGCCGATCTTTTTCTCATCCGACTGGTCGTTTTCCTTGTTCTCCAGTTCTTCGGATGTATGTACGTTATTATCAAATTTGTCCATAAATTGATTCTCCTCGTCTGGATTTTCGCCGAACTTTTTAATTCTGTCCGCCTCGCGTTTCTTTATTTCCTCTTCTTTCTTCACACGTTCCTTCTCCATCTTCTGCAATGTGAATTTTGACACAGTAAATATCCGTCGCTGTATCCCGATGTTTAATCCGATAACGTTTATTCGAAAACTGACGTACCTGAAATTCATGTAGTTTTATGGTACGATTTTGAGCTTGCTTCCAATGAAGTGGTGTCACGCTTCTTGAACGGCTGCGCGAAGGTGTATGATATCGCTGAAAATTTATTTACATCATACATTTAATCGCTACGACGTAAAAATTAAATGTTTAGTTTGTTTTTATTGAACCCTGTCACAGAATGCTATACCTTCAGTTAAACTGGGCAGGTATTAGAAATTTTTCTATATGTATCATACATACCATGAATCGTACATTGCGTACAAATACTTACAAATACTCCTCTTCCTTTAAATACACGACCAGTTTTTCTGTGCGATCGTACGCGGTCCCTTCCATAATGTTGCCTAAATTCTTTTTGATTTGCGTTGTTAGTAGGCCCTGCTCTATATAAGAATTTATTTGCTGGTACTTCAGGAATTTCATCAGGATCGATTTTGGTAACTGAAACGAGTGGATGAGGTTTCCCAGCCTCGTCCTCGTTTGAATCATGAATTTCCCCATCTTCTGACTTTGCTCTTTTTTTACTGAAACACAGATCATTTTTGCTACCAGTTTACCCATTATCAATCGATGTAATAAAATTTGTGTAAAACATGCTTTCTAATGTTAACTTCTGCAACCAGGGCAAATAGTAACAAATAGCTTGTTACTATTACCATACCTTCTCTTATTTTTCTTCTTCTTCTTTGATTTTTCGGCATATGAATCAGAATCAGACTCAGATGAACTACTATCTTTAGTTTCTCGTTTCTTTGCTGTAAAACAAAATATGGTTAGTTTAATTAGGTGATGAAATGTATTGCTCTAATACAAAAAATGCAAATCGTTACAAATTTGTATCTACCTTTAGTTTTGATCTTTAAAACGAGTTCTCCACAATTCACAACTTTAGCATCTTGTAAAGGACGGGACATACGGTCTACTGGAAGTCCCTCAATGTGTGAGACAATTTCTTGGCCAGACACTACTTCTCCAAAAACCACATGGACACTAAAAATGTTTGAATTCAAGTATAAATGCTAGTAATACGTAGGTAGTTAGAATGCTTTAAGTCACTATGTATCGATGCTTACTTGTCGAGATGAGGGGCTGGTTGTGTTGTACTACAACAACAAAATATGATTAAGGGGATGAGAGATGAACAGAAAGAGCCAGCTTTCATTGGTCATTGTGTTGTAGTAGTGGTGTGCAGACCCTTCCCTCACGACTACACAGAAATATAGCTAAGTTATTCATTCCTCCAAATGTATTCTTACGGCTATGCTTTTTCAATATTCTCCTAAAGTTTCCCGTGATTTCAATGAATGATGATTAGATATTTTTCTTGGTTCGAAATTATATTTATACCAGTTTGGTAACTGCAAGATGATCGAATGTTTTTATTAAAACGATTTTATAAACAAACCCACCACACGTTGCCTCTCATTACATTAATACATCACCCGTAACAAAACGTATTCCGTAGTTTACTAGCCTAGAAAAATAGTAATAGTATAAAAAATAAATATACATTTAATTCCTATTACCTTTACCTATGAAGCTGATAAAGAATACATCTGCCAGTAGAAAAAAATAATTGTATGCTAATAAAAATATTACAAAATAAAATCTGAATACAGATTTTTTTCTGTTATACGCAGAACTTTTACGAACAAAAAATAATTTGTTAATAACATGCGGATGAGATTTCTTTCTGTTAGATAACAGACATTATTAATGCAGCTGTACAATACATTAATTTTTTAACACCTTACGACAGGCCTGTCCAAATAAGTGTTCACAGGTTTCATTCCATTCTTTCGCTACTGACTGCACAGAGTGAAATATAATACAATGATGTACAATTAAAGACACATCGTAAACCTCTAATCATGCATGCATGTGAATTTCTTGACGAGTCTGAAGAGAATAAAAGATCCCTAACTAGGCAAGCTGAGCTGAAAAGTTTGACAAGCCTGCCTTAGGGGGTACAAATAATCTAGATTTAACACACCATCTTCCACACTTTAATCTGTTGTAGAGTTTAATTATTTTAGATGATTTAAAATATTATTTTTGTGTAACTATAATTAATTGCTCTTATACTCACACAAAAAATTGTGAACCATTTGTGTCTCTCCCACGATTTGCCATTGACAGTAAAAATGGTTTACTGTGTTTCATGGTAAAATTTTCATCTGCAAGAATGTTGTTTCGAGTACAATATAATATTACGGCATACTTTATATGTATTGTAACCGAATATAACCTTCATACGAAGTCAAGCATTATATTTACCCGCAAATGTGCCACCATAAATTGATTCACCACCCGTTCCATTGCCTACTGAAAAATCACCACCCTGAATCATAAAATCTTTAACTACTCTATGAAAAACGATGCCTTTATAATGCAACGGTTTATTAGTCGTCTTTCCCAGTCCTTTCTCTCCGGTACACAAACCGCGAAAGTTTTCGCACGTCATCGGGCAGACATCTGCAAATAGTTCAAAAACTACACGGCCCATCGGAAGGCCACCAACCTCTATATCAAAGAACACTCGTGGATTAACGTGAGCCATGATGAATTATTTCACTCTTTTCTGAAAGCATTGAAATAACGATGATTAGTGGCTAAAATATGATTTTTACCTAATTCTGATCTGAAATAGTTTGCACAACTACAAAAATTATTATAGAAAACTGAATGAAACTTACACATAAACACTACGAAAAGTTATATTTCTATTTAGATTGTAACAACTTACCCTTATAAAAGAGAACGATAATAATCGCGGTACACAGAAATCACAATGTTGAGAGGTTATGCCACCTTGCGCAACTGCTCGATTTGCCTAAGAAATGATATGTATTTCAAAACATGTAATATACTTCTATCATTTTCTTATTATTGAGCACTTGTTTTCCGCATCACTTTGCACATGTATATGTAAGCATACATCACATTTAACCGATATCATACAATGCTCAACCGTGAAAGCGAATGACCGGAGCCATATTGTTAATGCACGAACTTGAGTTGGCAGGCTATCGATATCGATATTACTCTCGCACCATCGATAGTTTTTTACTATCGATAATGCTATCGATATTTGGATGTATGGGTAGTCCAGATGGCGCTGTCACCTGCCCACGTGTGCGCTCCCGTTCAAAAATAAATATATTACGAAAATTGCGTACGATGGTGAATTGCGGTTTTTTGTTCTGGTGTTATGCGACTAAATAAAATTATCCAAATACATTAGAAATTGTTATTTACTCAATATGTATGTCAGTAGTGTAATATATTAATTTTTATAAATGCAGGGGAATATTCAATAATAAATAAATGGTAAAAATATCGGCCACAGTTCTTATATTACGTTACAGAATTACGTGATTACGTTAAATCACGTTGCTGGTACTTTGTTGTATGCACAGACTCTACTGACTCAGTTGTATTCTTCCTTATTATAAATTGAATTTCGATACGATCTTTTTGTAACTTTTGAACGTTAAAAGCGATGGCATCAATTAATATGGTGCAAGCGTTACGTGTCGATGCGTGTATGCGCGTTTGTACGTGCAAAAACTGACTTGATAACGAAGGTAGTAGTCAAGAAAGTTTCAAACACGTGGCTCGTGGTCTTGAGCTTTTAGTTGAAAGTTTCTAATCGAAATTGATACTGACATGACGTGTACTAACGGAGCCTGACATTAAACAGAAATTATGCATTCTACAGCAGTGGTTTTCAACCGTCTGCTTCTTTGTCATTCCATGAAAGTGGTATAAAAATGATAAATATAGTTAATTACAAAATTCTCATCTTGTAAGCACGAATTAAAAAATTATTCAAAAGGCTATTTGAAATAATGGTATTTTTTTCTGCCTTGGGCCTTGGGGGACCGCAAAGTATTTTTCCTATTTTCACCGGTGTCACAAGGTTGGAAATCACTGGTCTAAAGTCGGGAAGCGTGGGGGTGCCGTTTATTCTGAAAGTGGTGTAAGTCCATTTTAAAAAAATGAGATAACACATAATTTGTGATTAATTTAGTGTAAAACAAAAAAAATGAAATAATTGGCTTGCACCACTTTCAAAATAAACGGTCCATATAATTTAAATTGCAGGTATATTATGGCCCTTTCAAAATAAACTGTCCATATAATTATGTATGTTATGGGCATGTATGTTATGGGCCTTTATCGTATAGCGTGGCGGTTCCAATTATTTGTACGCAAACTTTAAATCACGCTGAGATAGTCAGATTTTACATGGAAACAGCGATATTCGTTCATTACATTAAACTTCTAAATCAAGGCCGTAAACAGAAATTCCCGAAGTTTTGCGAAATGCGTATCACTGTTATTGAACCTCGACCTTTTAAAAACTTCGTGCAAGTCCACCTGTCCGTAGTCCGACTACCTTACTGGATGCGTTTCAAAGAACACGACGATTCTGCGTACTGGATTAACAAAAAAAAAATTAATTCCTCATTTTTATGGAAAGAATTTTGCTCAGTGGTAAGGTACGATAAAAATCGAACGCACATTCGCAAATTGCAAGTTTGTACAATCGAACCAGTTTTTTCTTTCTAAACCAACAAGTTATTCTTTTTAAACGTCGCGGCTGAACTGGGGCGTGTTTTAATAATTCAGTGAAGTGTACGTAAATTATTGTGTAACTAAATATTAAAGTAATGCTTACCCAATTCCTGTCGCTCCATTGCGAACGGAAAATTGTAGTAAATATCGCCGTGACATTAGCCAAAGAAAACGCGACATACATGAATATTTCCGGTTCTTCTTAAATCTTTAATGAAAATGTCAATTTCACGTACGATTCAGTGCCACAAATTCGAATGTTAAGTACACGGGAAACGTTGAAGAATTTTAAATAACAATGGGTTACGGCCATCGATTCTCACGAGTGAAGGCGGAGAATCTTTTATCCGATTAATATGCAACACCGTCTATCTTCCAATGTTCTTAAAATTTGGGCGAAAAAAAAACAAATTATTTTTATAAGGTTTCAATCAGGTTGGTTTTCCCAATTGTTTCTTCTGTTACAAAATGTAGTCGGACTCCAACTGATTTTAAATCAATCGTATTACAAACTGTCGTCAACAATATATACATAATAATGAACTTACTGAAAAGATTTGCAATATTCGCCAATTGGAATATAAATGCAAGGAGTTCCCAATCGCTGCACATTTTACGTGCGATAATTTAACAAGAATGCTGCGAAATGGTCAAACTATTATTTAATCCTGAAAAGCGATTTCCGGAATGGTAGTTCGCGATCGCTGCAAATATTACGTACAACGACTTAGCAGTAATGTGGTATAATAGCAAAACTATTACAGTGTTACAATTGAACAACTTTAGCGGGCTCATGGAATCACCAATTCAATTGCCAAGTTCAGTCTCCAAGGTAGAAAGGTGAAACGGGAAAGCGGCTCCCGATCCGAGGAGCTCGTGTCATTGGAAGTAAAGGCGCGGCCGTTTGGCCTACCTTGTCAAAGAAAGAATTATGCATAAACATATGAGAGCGAAGCAGCTGTATGATGGATGTACTTTTAAATAATTTAACCGTCGCCAATGGTGCCGTCGTCGGCCGGTTTGTGTATCGACACGCTATCATCGTTATCGCGGGGGGAAAGGGCCACGGAAATTACGCTTATTACCACGACCATTAGGTGCGCAACCAAGTGTTATGAAACTTGATGTCTGCGTACCGTAACCTCGTGAACTCGTTCGTACACGGCGAATTTGTAAAACATTCACGATAATCGCCATCGCGGCAATTTTGCTCGGCAATTTCTCCGCAAAGACGACGAAGGAGAGGCGGGAAGGCACCTCTTCTTTGGGCGCTGATAAAATAGTAAAGGCGAATCGACTAGCTAACGCACGAATCAGGATTTCACCTGTAGGTAAACGAGCGGGTAATACAGTAGCTACTTATCATATAATTATTACTGTATCGATTTAGTAAAAGAATTAATGAAACGCTGTTCCGTCGAATCAGATTAAATACGATAGGTCTGGTTGTAACATATAACATTTTTTCTCGCGTATTTTATTCTAATAAACCCTTAAATCTTACATTCTATGTCGGGATTAATGCGTAAACTCAATTTCCTTGAAATTGGGACATACGGCGTTTCCTCATAGCCAAATATGTTTTACATGGTCGTAAATTTACATTTTAATGTAATGTAATTTAAAATAAACAATACACAGCATGCGCGTACGTGGTATATATTTTCCTCTCGCTAACAAGCATGCGATTCGATCGTTCACTGGTACGCGTTCATTCATTGGCACGTTCGTCGCAGTCAGGAAAACAATCAGGAGGGAGAACCATTCGAAAGTTTGATGACAAACTATGTGTAATTCTTTCGATTATCGGGTTGTCTGTGAACAACGTCCGTTGTACATTTCGTAATGTGTCGTAGGATTATTACCTTCCATTTAAAATGACTGCCGAGGATACGTACGTCCATACATACATATGTCGGCATCGATCGAATGAATTTTTCAATTTCTTTTAGCCATTAGCAGCCAGCTACGATTGTCGTGAGAGGTGACGAAGGATGCTCGGTCGATCGAAGAAAATTTTTTATTTTCCAGTAGTCAAAAAAGAAGGGGCAGATGTCTGAGTATTCGAAATGTCGAATATTATGGACTCTCGGTCGAATATAATTGGAACGTTTTGAAATGCGAATATTAGACTGTCGAGGAATTTGAACTCGAGTGTTTTTATTTATTATCGCTTAACTAGTTTAGTATTCGAATATTCGATGTTTTCGAATACTCGTGACGCGAACATCCTTGTCCTTGAAATTCACGATTCCTTTGACTGCATTAAACGTTTGAGTAATATACAAGTACGCCAGCAATATTCCTATCTCTGTATTACAACTTTCTTCGTGGCGCTCGAGTAAATGGAAACGTAGGAATTAAAAATTATCTAAATTAATTCCATTCCCAAGGAGTAGACAAACGCGTTAAATTATTCAATTACTCCCAACGTTAAAGCTCGAGCGGTCAATGTACATAGGTCAACCACGAATGGCATTTACGTTCATAAAATATGACGTACTTACGACTGCTTTGCAGGCAAAAAAAAAACGCAATGAATGCCTGTCTAATGTGATTTTACACGCGCGCATCTCTCTCGAGATCTCATCGACGCGTGCGTTTTGTGCTCGACGATGGCGCAGTGGAAAAGGTAACGTATGCGTCAGACCGCAGTGACACTGGTGACTACCATGTCAGACAACGTAACTTCAATTGCCATTTACTATATTTCCTATCAATACTAACGACATAGGCGCTCTCTTCAAAGAACCGCGATATCGTTGCAAACCTCACGCGCAAGATCGTACATAGACTGTTAAAAATTAGAAATAAAAATTCGAGGACTAACGAAGACATTGAAAACGTCAAGAATGTAAAACGAACTTTTCCATTTGTTTTGACAGATAAATCTGACATTGGTAACTACATACCATTTTATTCCATTTTACATATACTTTAATTTGTTTAATCCCTCATCGAAACTTACGTATTCCTGTTCAGCGAAGAAAAATTGATCGTGTTTCACCGTATAATTTCAGTAGCCTCCGCGGGGACCTGTTTAATCCATAACTTAATTCCCACGAGGCTTTTCTGTTATAGTTTCGCGGAAGTCGTAGGCGTGCGTCGCGATATTTAACCTACGGATAAACCCACGAAGTGGACGCAGTAGTAATTTCAACGTTTGACAATCCACAGTCACGGGGATAGACGTATTGTCGGACGGCAGGAATGCGTAATAAAAATTGATTTGACAAAGTGGCGGTTTATAAGTCAGCTTCACAATACGGTATAAGAAATTCATTCCGTGGCTTGCACCGTTCAGACTCGCGGAAAGGGATCATGTTCTTCAACGAGACACGGGGCGCAGGTAAGGCCGGCGAATTATACGGTAGCCTTAATTTTATTGTTTAATTTAGTTGTTCATTTCTGTCGAATCCTGTATTTTAATTTATTATTGTGGTGGCTTGCTGAGGTCTATGCGAACCGCCTGCTTTCTGTGCTGATTTTTTGAAATACGTAGGTAAAACGTCATCGGTACAGTATTAAACACTAGACCTTTGAACACCTGTAATAAAGAAACAAATTTCTGTTTGCGTCCGGCTTCTTTTTTGATCTTCTAGAACGATATGAATTTTTATAAATATTCGTAGTCTAATCAGAGTCGGTGGTTCGACTAATTTCTACCGTTCCGCAATAATAATACTAGTACCGAATACGACGAACGATATTGCTTAAATTAATAATATAACGCTGGTGGATAAAGTGAACGCTGGTTAAATAATTTATCCTTCGAACTTCTCGAATCGAACCACGAGCGAACTTTGAATACCCGAATACTCCAATATTCAGTAACTCCAATACTTACTGAAATACTTTTAAAAAAAAAACCCTGTTCTGTCTTTCCGGAAAAGATACAAGGTCTAATCTCGCGTACTTGCAGTTGGCCCGAGACAAAACCTTGTCTCTTGATATCGAAATTTCTCGCAATTCCTCTACCCCCATACGTATACGCGCACAAAGCCCCCTCAAATATTCCCACCCTCATCCGCAAATCCTTCAGCCATCGTATTAGCAAAAACTTCCTCAAAAAATTCCCACCTTCGTCCACCTTTGTCGTCCTTCTTTATCAACCGTACACGCTCCTTGTTCAAGAACCGTCCTCTCCCCCAGGAACTTGACATTGAACCTGCAAGCTACTCACGCACACCCCCGCACGTCACTTGCCAACACAACGAAAGGTCCATTAACTCAAACGTATGTAAAGCACATGCACGTAAAGCGGTTCGTGGAAAGGATTACCTGCGCATGGGCGTATCTATGGATACGGTTGACTCTTGCCACGACCTCTAGTCGTTCCTGTCAACCCATTACAACAGCGTTATCGCACTGTTTCGTGGTGAGCTGTGTACTCCGTACGTAAAAGCTCTCGCTACGAACCTTCACGTGTCGTCCGCCCTGTTCGCGCGCAAGGGCGAACGTTCAACCAGCTCGGAATCCCTTCGCGATCTTTCCGCCGATCGAGGGAAACGACGCGAAACGCGGTACTAGCGGCAAAATAAAATATTTTTCCCACCACGTAAACACCGCTCGTGTTTTCTTCTCCACTCTCTCTCTCTCTTTCTCTCGTCATGTAAACTCAGGTGGATCGTGATCAGTGCGATTAACGGTGACTCGCGACACCTGCGTGGGATATCCGTCGCCTCCACCGCCCCCACGAACGAGGACCCTTCTCGCTCGTTGTGAAAAGTGCTGCGATAATCAACGCGATTACCGTGTTCGTAGGGAGATCGCTCGATCGATTCTCCTTCGATCCTCGTTTGCAATTGTTTTCGTGGGTGAAGCACGTTGGCTGACTCAACGTTCCGTACGGCGCGTCGACTAACGCACCTGTACCGCGAACCGATCTGTAACGTTAAATTATAATTCTTTTGATATAGCAGATCTTTTGCGGTAAACCCAGTCGAACGTTCGAGAGCGACGCGGTCGCCTCGATCGCTCGATCGCTCGACGAATTTTCTCGGTGTAACGATTCGCGAGTGCGAACCGACGCGCACGATAAAGGGGAAACAGAAATGAAATAGAATGTGCCTTGGACGAATTCCGCGGACTACTTAGAAAGCGATCGACCGACCACATGTGGACAGTGGTAATACTGATTCTGATCCTGAAGCGTTTGTTAAAGAAACTTCGTCGTTTGAATCCGCCGAGGGAAACGTCGCGAATCGAGATACCAGTCTCGATCGGACTACGATTTGCCGGTCACAAGATCAAGTCTCACGGATAATATCGTTCGAGTGTCGTTTAAAAATCGCCCCCTCGAAAATCCGATTCTACGCGGGAGTAACAGCGGAGGGAGAAACGGGAGGAGATCGTACGGACAAAAGTGTTTCGCGAGCAATAACTTCTCTGATGTGAAGAACACGTTTAATCTTCGTGGTCCCTCGAGGACCGTTCGTGGCTCGAAGGATACTATTAGATAGGGTGGGGTTCCTTAGTTGGAAGCATGTGAGTAAATGGCCGTGGAAGGATCGTGCCACCGTTCGAACGACATACTATGGGCATCTGCCTGGACACTGGTTAGTATTGAAACCTGCAATTAAATAAACAATGATAAAAGATGAGAGTATGCCGTTCTTCGTGCGGCAGCTATGCCGTAAGCGGAAATATTGAGCGAAAGTGGTTAAGTGGTTTTTGGCTGGAATTTTGGAGAGGGAAAATATCGAATTTATTTCATACCTTTTTCTTGTATTCTTTCACGCCACGTTGCGGTATAAAAATTATATCAAACTGAAAGAGTGCCGATACCACGGCACGCGACTTTAAAGAATGAAGAAAGAAAAAAATTATTAACGGGCGTCCCGTCGAATGGCAGAATGTTTATCGAACAAAAAGTCTAGTATCACTTAACGAAATATTTAAGAAATATGAATAAGAAACATGAATCGCAACGTTCCGTGCAATCGTTCTCCCTTTCGCGGCTTAAACCGATGAAATGTATTCCGTTGCCCTTCGAAAGTGTTAGGGCCGTGAATATGTTGCCGTGACACACGTGCGACCCACATACACGTTGTACTTGACATTACGTATAACCCGGGTCGATATGTCTTCCGGCGATTTGCCGAAAGCAAAACAGTTTTTCACGCTGGAACGCATTACGTTTAACCGCGTGCGAAGCTAATGGAATTTATACGCGAAACAAGGGTACGCTAATCGATATGGCGTGCCAGCGTACATATATGTACGTACGTATACAACGTATTGTGATTACCCCCTACCTCCCCCCCTCCCCCCTGCCCTTCCCCGTCTCGGGGTTCGAGTGCCGTTCTTCGCTAACAAAATTCATTCCGTCGAATGATTTTCTTTATAGATAAATATATTACCTTTTATACGAATGTGTGGGTGGTTTTGAAAAATCGATACAGCCAACGTTCGTGTGAACAAAATTCTGAATTGTGGTACAGGAAGTAATTGTGTACGCCAGATAATTGTAATTGAGGGGCTGTGAATCATAGGTATGAAAATCAATATTTCTTTGTTATTTTTGTTGACGTACGCTCCGATGATTGTCAGCTCCTTGATTAACTGATTCTGAACCAAGAATTAGAATTTACTCGTGTTTTACTCAAATGTGATGAGTTCGTATCTGTAGTATTTTAATTATTACAACGCTGACGGGGGGGAAAAGAAGTATGAGAGAATGCGATGAAAATAATACGAATATTCTGTGAATAATATACACTTTGTAAGATAGGATTAGGCGAAAAGGGAAGTATAAGTTGTAGCGTATATTGAGTCTGAAAGGGTTAATAGAATTTGAAAATCGATAATGCGTAGAAGAGCACGAGAATTAATCTCGCGAAATTACGATTACAATTTTTCTGTATTACTATTGCTATCGTATCGCATCCCATTTCAGGTAATCAAATTCATCTTTAACGTAGCGATCTTTACGATGGCAATTACTTCGGGTTGTAATTGTTAAAGCGATAATCATCGGTCCGGGAATTTATCTTACACGATTAAATTAAATTATCAGAAGTTTCGAGAAAATTGAGAGTATAGAAACGAGAGATCGATACGTCGTATTTTTAACAACTTTTCGACAACGTCATAATTTGTGCGAAATTGACAAACATACACCTGGACACTATGTTGTCTCGTTCCCTTCCGTTCCACTTCAACCTGACGCAATTTGTGTCTCTCCCTTCGCTCCTTAATTACCCACACACATCCACAACCGCCGCAGATTGAAATCCTGTCACAGATACCTCGCATTTCTCAGTGTGCGCGCGTTGTTCGCCAAGCCACTCTAGAGAAGCTTCGACGAAGAGAACTTTTCATAAATGTCATCGCTCGTACTTACGTTGTATTTAACGTAAAGACCCAGGGTTGATTGCTTCCTACAACCTTGAGGACCTCAAAATAGACTTCTCGACATTCGCTTGATCATATACATTTTCCTTGTGCACTATATACTAGACAAGTCGGAAAGATTATAGGACTGTCTAACGTGGCGTTTAAATATTTTATTGACCACGGAGCGGGGTATGATACAAAGCGATGGAGAACGTAGCAGGTATCCCCGTTCGCAATCTAGTCAAATGAATCTACGACAACGCGAGAATAAATGGTGGAATGAATCTCGACAATCTTCTGTCTATTAGCAACATCGAACGGCAAGATTTTATTCCGGGTACTCGCGGTGATTTACCTAAATTTAGTAAACAAAATGTATCATGGTAATACATAAATATATTGCTAAACGATGGAAATGGCGATATGTTAACTCGTATTTTTCGGAGCACTGTTTATTGGATAAGCAATATTGGAAATCGAATTATAGCAAATATGTGTACAAGCGAAAAGGTGAATGACTTTGGTAAATATACTTGAAATAATTTTCACCGATATCCTGCGTAGAGGATAAACAATGTTGTGCAACAACTTTTATTTACTCGCTCTAACAATTGCAATACATACAAAACAATTGTCAAGGAAGGTTCTGTGAGTATGAGTCACGTAAAAGAATCAATATTGCAAGCAACTTTACTCCGCGACGTTTGTCGTTAGAATATTGTACGTGCAATTGATACACACGTATGTGTTTCTTTGGCAGCGTACAAAACGACAAGGAAGAGAATTTTTCGTGCGAGATTTATCGATGGTCTTTCAAATATCTATGATGAATTAATTGATCACTTAACCACCCTTTATCGTTTAGCGTCCCACGATAAAATGTTCGTTTGCAAATTTTTGAAACGTTAAATTGTTAAGTTAAGTAATGGGCGTGTATTCATCGATTATAGAAATACGATAACGATTTAATGAAAAGTATTTCAGTTTAAAGCAAGTCCTTAAAGAAATCATTTTTTCAGAATACTGCAGTGAAACTAAACGTTACACGAAACTCGTAATCTTATACTCAAATTTTCGCCGCATTCAACGCGCCAGACATTATATCGTATCAGAACAAAAAGCTCAGAGCGCACCTCCCGACAAAGATCAAATCGTGGCCCCAATTAAACATTTATGATCTCGCGTGAGATTAATTATTCAAATATTTACGCCTGCGAAACACCCTTTGGAAATCTAATTTCTAAACCGTCGTGAAACTCTTTACCCGCGATCGAAACGGTGCAGGCAGTGCTATATCGTAAGACACGATTCTCGACGAGCAAGAAGTCCGCAAGGAATTCACGATTATCGCGAGTCACGTAAGATCGATATTGCAGAAGTAACATTCTCTGTGACACGGTACTCCTATCGTTATCGCGTTAAAGTTCGCGCGAGGGGAGCGCATTTACAACTAACTACCGTTACGTATTTCTCACGTCGATTTAAATCCGCGACGCGCGTCCGACGAATTCATTTCTCGAGCGTTACACAGTAAATTCGTAGTATGTACACCCCCGTTCCACTGTGAACGATTCGCTGAATCTATTGTGCGTACACGGGCGGAGGATGAGAGTAGAAAAGCCACGACAATTCCCGCACCTGACAGAACCGACGTCGTGGTACCTGTAAATTGGGGAAACGTAACGAAAATATTTAAAAAAAATCTAGACATAGTAGAAATGATAGAAATCTGGATAAATGGAAAGCAATAGAAAGTGCTAAAAGGTAGATTATGAGGAAATTTGTACATCCGCGAAACTATTAAATGAAACATTTGTTTGCAGACCAACAAAATGGATCGCAGGTGTTCGACGAGGCCGATGCTCGAGGTACAGGAAAGTGGCGAGGAGAGGCTGGCCTATTGGCAACTCCTCCCGACGGATCTTTTCCAAAACAGAACGTCGGTCCAGTCAAATTCGAAATGCCAAAAGTCCCCGTCATATTTGTGCTCGGTTGGTAGCGCCGCATTAACGTTAATGAATTTCATGACAGATAATATTCTGCGGTCGATGCGCGACATAAGAATTTCTCTACATCTTGTTATTTAACATGAAAAATAAGCTTGTCAATCGAGAAATAAAATTTCATTTTGCGATTTACGTGCCAAAGTTTTTGACACTAGCATTGATAAAGGATTGAATTAGAAAATCATCCGCACCGCTTTAATTATAATGAGACAGAAAGTAGGGTGGAAATAATGTACATAATACGCAAAGTACAATATTATTATCGTAAATTTCCAAAATTATGCTATACTCCCCTATTTTTCGAACACTTCCAGGTGGTCCCGGTAGCGGAAAGGTGACACATTGCGACAATCTGATGCAGGAGAGGAAGGGCATAACACACATCAACATGATGGATCTCCTTCAGCAGTACGCGCTAGGCAACGGTGAGTCATTAATTTTGATCGAGCGATCGACGAAGAGATCCGGCTGTAATCAATTGTTACGATCGTTAGCGCGTAGATTAAGAAACATTCAGTCGAAACAATACACTTTGCCCGACAGATATGCAAGATTTCGGGCAGCTTAGCAGCAAGACTGTCACGGAGGTTCTCATGCTTGAAATTAAAATGTCTCCAGGGGCCAAAGTCTTTCTCGTCAGTGGTTATCCACGCAATATGCGAGACGTAGTCGAGTATGCCGAAAAAGTGAGTTCTTAAGGACAACTCGTAATCGTTGAAAAGATAAATTGACCGCGATCGCACTGTTCGTCGAGACGAACAACAAGACACAAAATTTGTATAACATCCTTCTCACGACCCACTAACCCCGTCCTAGTGACCCAGTACTCAAACACATACCGAGAAACCGTAAATGGTGGATCAATCGCCAAATTGGAACGCTACCTTTGACTCGCCGGGAAACAAACACACGAGCACGCTGATACGCGCGCGTGTACCTTTCGTGAATTCTTAAAAAAAAAAGGAAGGTTAATCGTGGCGTAAAGAGAATCTCTTTGGACAGCGTGTACCGACGATGGCACGCCATGGCGTTTTTCTTACGTGCGCTAATAATGTATATTTTATAATACTTATGAACGAAACGGGTGGATCGAATAAAAAGTTAAAGTTATTAGTGCTTAATCCTCTAAAGGGCATGACCGGCCTTAAGGCAGGGTTAAATTAAATTTCATTTACGCTTTGCATTTAAAATATTTTAGCACCTAACAGGCACCCATGCCTTTTGTTAGTGACATTACCTTCCACTGATATACATACGATCAGTTTGTTGTAGGAAGTCCGCCAGTACAACGCTAATAATTATTGCGCAATTAAAAAAAAATTTAATTCGCCTGCTAGAGGGTCAATACGTTTGACGCGCCTTCGATAATTTACAAGAATTCGAGATACGAGAAACGAAAAATTTCAGAAATCTAACGACGGCAACGATGTCGCTTTCAGATAAAAATCGTCAATGGTGTGATCCTCGTGTCCTGGAGACAAGAGGTCCTCGAAAGACAAATCGATTTCGGGGCACAGCTCGGACACGTGATTATCGAGTTAGCAAGGATGGAACTTCACAATTTTTATAGGAACGTTATGCCGGTGGCGGAGTACTTCGATCAGAGCGGAATGTTGTTGGAAGTAAGAGAAAGAATAACATTACTCTAATCGGCACGCTATTACGAATATACCGAATATCAAGATAGCAAATAATTGTTTGATAACGCGATTACTCTCAGGTGAACGGAGAACGAAATCCTAGCGAGGTTTACGTTGACTTTCGCGAATCTGTCTTCAAGATTCTCGGCATGCCGAATGGGGAGTTGCAACAAAAGGACGCCCCTCGATCATTAGAAGCGGAAGTAAGTAATCGAGTCCGGTTGTATCTCGATGAAAATTTTCTTCTTAAACTTCGAATTGGTCGTACCGATGCCGAACTCGCGATTCCCAGTGCTACCGAAAGAAATAGTAATTAAATAAATAGTAAATAAAACGAGAAGAAATTCTTGCAACATTCGGAAGTTAATCTTTAAGCAAAGGGGACGCGACGGTAATTTATAAATAATGAAAGATACTAATTACAGGTGGAAGTGGAAAGGAGAAAGCAATCGATATCGAATCCATCGCCTCGGAAAAACGAAACGACGGAGTTCGAAGTACCGTCGCCGCTCGTCGCGATTAATAATATAAATCCCGCTAAGACCGCTGATAAACACCGGAAAGGTGTTCCCTTCTTCATCTGGGTCATAGGTGGGATTCGAATAATTTTAATTTACCACTCGTTCATTCCGTTTCTTCTCATCGGTCATTTCTATCCGATCAGGTGGTCCCGGAAGCAACAAAGCAAATCTGTGCACCCAAGCGGTTCGCAATATGCCAGGTTGGGTACACGTGAGCATCGGTGGGTTGCTCCGCACAATGGCATCCTCCAACACTATCGTCAGCGATGCCATTTTCTCCGGCGAAATGGTCCCGCAGGACATCGTGATGCAAGTGGTGGAGCAACAAGTCATTTTGAATCGTGACACGGACGGCATTGTTATCGACGGTTATCCGAGGGATCTGAATCAAGTTCAAGAATTCGAGACCAAGGTACGACTTGACTGATTTCAAACGATCGTGCGTAAGAGATTCGTTGGATTTTGACGAATCGTGCAATTATCGTAATTATCGAATATTTTGTAGTTTGGTCAGGAACCACCGCTGGTATTGTTGGACTGCTCGAAGTTACAATTGGGCAGGGGAAGGCTGGACGACAGTGTCTCGGCGTTTAGAAAAAGACTGGAACTCTTCCGCGAGGTGTCGTTGCCCATGTTGAAGACACTCGACAATGATAACCGCTTGACAATCGTACGTAAAAATATATCGGGCTGATCATAATCGAATCAACTTTTAACAAACGAGAACTTCCAACAAATTCTTTGTACCAGAGTAGGTTCGAAACTAATCTCTTGAATGCCCCTAACGCGCATAGGTCGACGGTGATACGGATGTACCGAGCGTGCAACAAGAATTTGCCGCCGCGCTTTATCAATTGTTGCAACGTGCACGGCGCAAAGGGGAGGGCGATTTTCGTGGCCCCGAGTCGCCGGTAACGCGGCAAACCGTGGAAAACGGTAATACAAATTCGCTGCGTGCCGTTAACGGTGGTCACACTATTATACAAAATGGGATCGCCAAGGGAATGGAAGCTGCGAAGAGCGCTAATGGCATTAGCATGCACGGTAATTAGAAATCATATTCGAAATTCTAAATGCTGATTCGTTTGAATTAAGTTTGATCGATTACGTCGTGAATCTTAGCACATATGTATATACCACATATGTATATTACCACGATCGTCTTTAACTTCAGAAATTGACATTCAATATGACATCCTAAACAAATGTCCTGAATTTCTTATCATCGCCATGTCGATGACGTTTTTCAGCCTGGATTCTCTATTTGAAATATATCTAAAAGTATTTTTAATCCCTGTCTCAAATCTGTGAAGTCTTTGCAAAAGAAGAATGTCGAACCATATTCTTATAAAGATTTGTGAGAACGAGTAATTTGATTTAAATGAAATTCAATGCAGATTCGCATGGAACAATTATCGTTTTTCATAATTCGACAATTGATCGATTAATTAACGCTAACACCGCTATACTTTTAGGTGCCTATAAAATTGCCAACGGCTTGAAGAATCACGCGAAACAAGCGCAAAAGAACGGCGACGCCCGGGTGCAGAACGGAGCGGCGAACGGCGCCGCGCACATGTTGCAAAACGGAGTCGCGCATTTGGCGAACGGCATCGGGCCGGGTAACAACAAGGTCGGCCCAGCGGCGCAAAATTATTTGCCGAACAACGCGAAGGACGCCGTGAGAAGGATGTATAACGAGGTCGAAGGTTACCAGGAGAATTTACACATGTAAATCCACGGCCAAGTCTCGCGAGAGTATTCAGAGTATTTTTAATATCGTTCGCTTTTTATAAATAACAAGAGAATCGTACTATTTATTAAAAATAAGGGGTGATCGGATAATCTGACGATCGGCTCGTGCACGCTAAAGCGAGGGCGTGCGCGAGGTACTTCTCGAAGTTATCTTACGAATTCGCATCGTGCCTTACGACGATTACGACTTAATTAGAATTAATAGGTAATTACGACGGAGAGCCAAACAGGAAACTGGAGCTGCGAAAATTAATTAGTTCGCATAGATGAGTGGGAGTTTAGGATCGAGTGTTGAAATATCGAGATCTCGAGCGCGGTAATTAGAATTGGCTTAATTAATCGGAGAATATTCTTACGGTCCGTATCGAACGATTTCGTTTTGTCAATTAATCGAGGGGATACATCAAACGTTTTACCCGGATAATAAAGCACAAATTTCGGATGTTCATCGAGATGGAAATGATTATCTTGATATTTTAACACGCGTAACACCAGCATATCAGTACCAGGGCTGATTTTCAGAAACAAAACTCATGAAAATCTAAATAAAATAAGCGAAAAGAGATGCAACGTTGAGGAAAATCTCAAAAGACAATCAAACTTTCATCCAACAGCGGCGCAGCGATAAGATCTTTAACAATCTCATTCTAATGGTAATTTGACCAAAGAAATGGTAAGAAATGGTACTGAAGAAGAAAGTCTCCAAATTCAGGGTGCTCCATTTATATTCAATAGAAAAGGTTTATCAAATTATTTATCGTAAATCTCCGTTTCTCTCATTGAACTTTTTTTTTATATTATCAGAAGCAACGGAGACATTATTGTTTTGAGACATCTTGAATAAAAAAACAATATTCAATCAGCCCTGTCGTGAGTGAAAATAATTAATACTAAAGAATTATGCGTGTAGTTTTACACGGGATTTATACGTACTGAGTACGTGAGCCGTGCTTTAAAAACAAAATGAATACCTCAATACGTATAACAAGCCCGTTCCGAACACATACAGACTGTTTTTTATTAGAAAAACAATGAGTGAATGTGTCCAAAGTTAATCGATACTTAAAACTTTCTAATTACACGAAGAATCTCGTACGTGTTCCTTACGATCGGGATATCAGGACTGAAGTTACGTTCGTTAAATTTTCATCTCTGGGAGTTAAATGATTTACTTTTAAAACGTCCAATAAAATCAGAACTTCGATAAAAAAAAAAAGTAACAATCAAATATTTTGAATAAACGCTGAATTTCTCACGATCATGATACACAGGCAATGAGAATTTATAATGAAAATATGAGAATCTCATTAAAAATAATGAGAATCTAATTTAATGGACGTATTACTATAGAGAACGGCGACAGTAGGCGACAATGAAAGCTAGAAAGGTAAACTCTACATCTACACTCTATTTTTGGGGCGCGAATTACCGCGCGCGATATACGCGCTCAATTTCTTCGCATACGAATCCTCCTTCGATCGAAGATTATTTTTCTACAAACCTAGTCAAATTTATCCTTCGAATCAGATGTATCCAGACGTTTAAATACATCGGCTATCAACTTTGTTTATGTCGTATACATATTTTGTAAAAATAACAGCAACAGTATTACTATTACTCTTGTCATTAATAATTATCGTGAATGTTCTTTACTCTTTAAATTTATTTTTACATAATAACGATTTTAATTATTAATATCACTATTTACTTATTTGATAAATATGATTTACGCTATTGGAATTAGAAAAGGTCAAACGGCACGACTAATGCGTATTGACAACGATGCGTTAGGTATAAATGAGTAAATGTATCTTACCGATGGATAAGTGTAACTGAAAAAGAAAAGAGATCAAAGCCCTTCAGGCGCCGTGATTTTGTATCGTATTTAGATCCGCTGGCGGATTTCAATTCTCGAGATAATATGACGCGAGATTAATGTGCAAAATGCGCGCGAAAATACCTCGAGGATTGTGCGCTTTCAGTTACGTTACGCGCAATATATTTTCGGCGTTGAATTTAATATAAAGAAGCGAGTGACAGTTAAGATAAGGTTTATCGCGAAAACTTTTCGGTCGATCGAACAGGGCGAGCATCTCGAATTCGTCGCGAGAACGAGAAGATAAAGTTTATTATTTTTACGTGAAAAAAAGGTGCGTCCATCGCAAGTTGGTATTCTTACTAAATATTTCGTCTATACAACTGTTTTGTATTATTCACGCGTTCCACGTATTTCAGTGGAAAAGGAAATTCAATATTTAGTTCAATGTTAAATGTATTAATCGATTAGAATGCAATAAATATGTACGAACACCGACGTGATTTAGGCATTATTTCTTCTAACCGTTCCATACTTTTGAAAAGGTATGGAAATTTGAACCTTTCGAATATCTCTCTCGAAAACAATCGAGGGTAATTACAAAGAGAAATTCAAATGTAATATTTCAATTCATCGAATAAATAGAGCTTCGAGTATCGATAAAATTAACTAACTAAAATTCCGTTGAAAATGAAATCGCATACGAAAGACCGGATTTTATAATTTGAGTGATTTATTGACAAAGTCATTACACATGAACGACGATGGACAATCCAGTCCATTGATCTGGTTGCGTGAACCACTATAATATCATACCTAACAACGTGTTTGAAGCTTCTGCTTACAAATTGCTATTCAAACAATTGAACATTATTGAGTCATTTCTTAAAGTGGCATCTTCAGAGATCTATTCGTTTTACGTATATCGTTGGTTTACGATGAAAATCCACAAACACTTTTCATCTAGTATTCCAAACTAATATGCGTTATATCTACCTGCACTGTGAAATCTTTATCAAGATTTCACATTCCATTTAAATAACTAAAAGAAAATTGTTTCAATTATATTCCGTGCAGTACGCTTACTTCCCGAAAATTGTTAATCTGGACTGAATGTATTTTACCCGTAAACCCACAATATCTTCCAAACATGCTAGGATCCGTGTTGCTGTGTTTAACTGTGTAGCGGACAATAAACACTTTCGTAGACTATAAGTCCGATTGAAGTTCGAATGTCTACGGACAATATTGGTACAATTCCGAGACACTGTATTATTCCGAAATTCATTCGGTAATTCCCTAATCTATGGCAAACTACGTGCCCGAGCTACCGAGCACAGCTTTTCAGCTAGCAGTAACCGATTGAAAACGCAAGACGTTATGAAACTATAAATCATGGTCTTTCAAACGTCGCGTTTTCTCGCTGAGGATAAAATATAATCAATGTCCCTTTGTTTCTTCTCCCCCCTTATTTCTTTTTTTTTGTGTTTTGTTTAACATGTAACAGCAGTGAGATGCCACGCGTACAATTTGTTCTATACTTTGTACAACATACTTCCACAGGCACGTCGCAATTTTACCGTATTCTTTGTCTATTCTTATCTTTCTCACACCCTTTTCTTAAAACGTAGCACAGATCCATTCGCTTAAACTAACAAAACTACAATGCTGCTCGATACTTCCTTTCGATCTCTTCCCAATTCTTTGTTTTGTATCTAATAATCGTGTATCGTGTGATCCATGGAAATAAAACCTTGCTTGTTTACAACGCGCGTCACGATCGTAATAAGTACCGTCTCGTTGTTTTATGCTCTTAGACCCAAAACACATTCAGCGCGAGTAATGCTGACGCCAGCATCGTACTTCGGTAACAAGAGATCTAACGTCTAATTGTTGATCTATGCTAGCGATATGCTGTTCTTCGACTGCAATTGCAGCATATGGCTAATGTACAGCCAACGTCAATTGCAAATGTTATATGGGAACGTAACGCACGATGTGTGACACGTACGCAGACCGTGCTGTCAACGATGCAATCGCTTTTCTAACTCTGATTTAAAACGCTATTATACTTCGCGCACGACTTTAACAATGTCGCTGCTAATTCGTCTACCAAAAGCGAGCTGTGTATGGATAAACAAAAGTTCCATTTGGAATAACGTTCGTCCGCGGCAATGCGTCCTGACTGCGCCACTCTGTTACAAATCCAGAAATTCAAACTTTGAACAAAATTAAAAGACGCTCGTATGAAAATTAAAATTATTCCGCCATGCATTATTTTTGTTTACCTTCTTGCTGTATACTATTAACTAAGGTCTTGCTTACAATACGATATGACATTATTTATCAATATTGCCCCAACGCGCAAACGTAAACTCAAGATAGTACGCTTAATCGTAAAGCAATCACAATATACGTATCATGTAAATCACAATCGTAATTAATGTTATAATACAAACTAAACCGTACAGTATGCTATATGCCTTTAACAATGCCATTGAAATTGCAGCCACAATACAAAAACCAATGCACACGGGGATCAGAAAACCAGCTCGCTGCGAACGTCTCTATAGTCTTTCGCTCTTAATAAATAAATTATTTAAAAAATAGGAATGTAAGGGGGAAGAAAATGATTCGAAGTAAATTGATATTTCAGAGCAGAAAGTAAATGCTTATTAGACTGAGGATACATGATTGAAAATTATAATGAAAAAAGATCCAAGAAATAAAAGGAAACAATGAAAATGAGCAATAGTTGTTGGCACAATCGACATCAAATAATGCAGTCGCGAGTAGAACAGTTACGAAGATATGGATTTAAACATCAGAATCGAGTTAAAATGAAAACTGCATTTTATGCAACTCGATGTGCCCGTTCAACTAATCATTCCACCTCTCTCTGCCGCATCACATAAATCGATACTTAAATATTTTCTGCAAAATTTAAAACTGTATTTGGCGGCAAGTGTGTCAAACTAAATCTAAAAAATCACAAATCAAGTTCCGTGTTTCAGATCATGAGAAATATACGGATAACGTAATTTCAGTATTAATGGAAGAGTCACGCATAAATTCAGAGGAACATATACAAATATGTACAATTAATTTGGCAGAGAGAAGAATACATACATATATATATATAAGAATACATACAATCATAAAACTAATGTTCTGACGCGTCCACTTTTTACGACCGGTCGGTAGCCGACCTCAAAGTCTTGATATACGTTTGATTTTGGAAGTGTTATTTCGATTTTAAATGTCATACCCATGTTTCTAGTTTTGAACATTAAATTGGGGAAGGATAACTACCTCCAAAATCAACTAATGCGCGGTACATTTTCTCCAACCACATAATTATCAGAGCATAATGACACATTGTAACACAATGGGTTTCAACAACAACATTCCGTCACACTATTCAACATAGCCAATGGCTTGTGTCATAGCGCTTTGAGTGCTTGAAACCTATCAAGAATCATACATTTTTCCACGCCCTATTTAACACACAAATAATTGTTTGTCGAGAAAAAACAATTTTGGGCCAGAATTGGATTACCTTTATTTTCACGTCAGGACTAAACGTGGCACAAAGTCACTTTCTTGGGATGCACGCACAGTGTTGTTATTGAAACATGTGTCGCTCACAGTGTCGTCTGTGTCTTTTTTTGGTAAGCGCACACAGTAAAACATGTAGGACCGCGAGCAACCAAGCCCATGAATAACATGATGTCTACGACAGTCTTTAACTTTGGCATTATACGAGTTAACAGGATGAAATTTGCATTTACAGTTTTAGTTAAACGATACCCAACGAACATCTTTTTTTACTATCAACACCAAAGTTTTTAAACTGAACACGAATACCCGAAAGATATGTACGATCGAAGATCTTTATGCGTCTAACTAATGTCTCATCTAAATCTATCTACGACAGGTAATGTAATAACTTACGTGATCATTACACTTATGTAATGCAATGCGTGATGATAGAATTTTTAGGGGCATCGTTAATAAAGATAGGATGTCGGTGTTAGAGTTTTTGAGATGATAATGGATGTTCATGGGCTCGGCTATTGATTACTTGTGACCGAGTCAACACTTACTAGCATTCATACAAAATGATGTATCGTTCACCAATTAATTGTTAAAGGTCAAACACTGCTATCTGGTCTACTGGAAAAGCCCATGGGTTGAGCATTTTCGACGAGCGTGGACTGCATGCTTGATGAAGTAGGGACTTCGACATTCGTCGCTGCTGTTCTCATTTCGTTTAGTGGTGCCCTAAAAGATCACGAACTTTTACGATACAGAAAGATAGCCCGGATAAACTTGTCATTGCGATATAAATAACTGCGATATTTTAATCTCTATTCTTTACGCTAATTCGTACGAGACACATATTAAACTGTTACACAGATAATCATGCCGTTCTATTATGCATAGAGTTCTTTATCCATTGAAATATTACCATAAAAGTAATGAAAGAAGCGTCAACATTAAAGTGACCCACGAACGAATATTTAAATGTGCGCCCGAACATCTGTTCACATCATGTCCAATGAGATTAAAATTATCAAAGCAGAAGCTCCAGACTGTATAGAAAGAGCTGTTCTGAAAGTCCTGCAATTCATGCAGAGTTAAGCAATGCCAATTAAAGACTTCCTACTCGTTCAGCATAAACTGGTTTGTTTTTTGTCATAGCATCTATTACGGAAATTAAACAAAAATGAGATAATAGCATGCACACAATTCTCATACTTGACACTAATGTGTTTAACGTTCCACAGAAGCATGCACGACGAACAAGTATCTCTATTAATGCAAAAATACAGGACGCAAATATGTTTTATCTTCGATAATCCCCTAGCTTATATCTATGACTGTATGCTTTGTACGTGCTATTCTACAGCAATACTCCTGCTTAATATTAAGTTTTTTTAAAAACATACAAAAGTAGAAGCACCCAATATATGCAGATATTAATTCTTTTGATGCAACTAATAAACTCCTATGATACAATTTAATTAAGCGGATTAATGCAACATCAGGAAGCTGCATAAATGATAACTTAGAACTGAAACACGCATTAGAAAGTATACAGGGAATAGTAACTATTTCGTACGATATATCGATACGATATATATATACAAGGATTTATGCAGTATCTAAGGGAACTATGGATGCAAGGATAACATTAAATCTGATATATTATTGCCTGGTTAGCGAAGTGGTGCAATGAATGTTTGATGATTTATGTAGACCCCCAGACATCAAGATCCTCCATGTGAGTGGTATGATGTTGTGTGGCAGGAGGTATTGTAACCTGTGGGGAACCTACCTCAGGTGTCATTGCTGCCGGATCGGTTCTGACCCCTCTGTTATTGCAAGGCGTATTAGTAATAATAATTGTATTATATTGTATTATGCGATTACGTATAATGGAATGCTAAATTGTGTTAGTTCAATTTATGCATGATTAAAGATACCCAAAAACCAACAGCAACAGGTTTCAAACACGAACACAAACAAACACGATGGAAGTGTAACAAAATTGCTCTTCCACCTGCAAGCGTACCAAATATGCACATAGTGTTACTAAAACACACCACACATTTTGTCTTTATCTGTTATTGGATGAGGCAAAATATAATTCGAGAGGTGGATTGTTATAATTTAAAACCTGTATACAATGCAAATATATCGACAGTGATTATGAATATAATTGTTTATATTGGTCTCCTACTTTTTGGTACCTTTAAACTCATTTGTGCAAAAGTCTATGATTCTTATTCCCTAATAATATATTTACTATGAGATAAATGTAAACTGTGCCACTTACTTCTTCCCAAGAGACATCAAACCATATATGATGCCCGTTGCAAATATTAGACCACTGCCAAATAAACTACTCGGTCCGAAACAAAGGAAGACTGGTGGAAGCGCTATTCTAAAATATTAAGAAGAAAAATTGCGTATCTAAGCATTAGTGACAAAAACTGATAACAATGAAAAAAATTAAGTACAGCGTTAGGTCTTCGATTACATTATTACCATAGAGAGAATAGGTTTATACTTACAGACAATAAGCTGCCGCTCTGTTCCAATACGGCCTGTTTTCTACCCAATCGCTCAAGTTTTGTACAAAATCAATAAACAGACAACAGCATGGCGCTTCTATCATTACAACTAAGAAACCAGCCACCATTTGCCACATACCACCCAGCAGGCAGTATACAGAACCCAAGAGTATCGAAATGCAGTTGAACGCCCCAAGAAATATAGCAACTGTAACAAATTAACAAGTGCGAATGTAAATGACAGAAAAGAAAAGGTGATTCGCGATACAAGTCGAGTGATAACAATGCTTCGATGTACATAATAAATACATTTTAGAAGACATAGAAGAAAACTCAATCACGCTCTTACGTACTCTACGTTCGACGCTAAATTTCATCCACGCGAAAGCTCCAATCGCAAGACCTCTTTTCGCTACAAAATCTACATACATAACTAATCAAGTAACCTGCTGCGAGCTAAGACAATAACCTCATTACAAAATTCCAATAAATGGATATATCAAAATTCAAAGTTTGATCGCACGTTACATTTGTAGACGTACTTATACTGCCTACGGTGCCGAGTCCTCGGCCAGCGTATTTCATCCACCAGGATACATCGTCCTTAGCAACAGGGTCCTGTCCAGGCCTTTGCATAATCGATGCTATTTTCTCGCCGAACGACTGAAAACAAAAGAGTTCACGTTACCGTGAATACGGAATGCCTTTGTTGTATTTGCAGCTCGTATGTATTTCGCGATGAATTTACCATTTTGATCGTCGTCTATTCCTCTTCTTTGTCAGCTGACAGGACCTGGACCAGACGGGGCTGACAGCACCGTAAGGGTCTGTTGATGTACAGAAAATCGACCCGTTTCACGGAGGCGCTTCTATCTGTCAATGATTCCGTATTGTGCGCAGTTCTCAGAGGAGTTTCAGGAAGATTAAGCACCGTTCTTAGGTACTTTGAAACATAACCTCTTGCGCGCTTCCCGACCAATTGGTGTAACGCAAAAATTTAGCGAAAAATTTATCTCATATATAGCTTGCGAAACCGAGATGTATGTTTTTTCCAACTTTCTCTTTCCGCTTATTTTGTTTTATTGCGAACGTTGGAAATAATTTTGTAAAGAAAGCTAATGCTAAAATGGTATATCTGCGCTCCGCAGACCACTCGCGCGAGATCCAGATTAATGAGTCGGCTTTAGCTGTTATCGGAATGGAAATATGCTGAATATTGAATGATGAATATAGTTAACAGGATTCAAAGTAGGAAACAATTTGCTCGGTATTCGTTACTATGCTGGGAAGGATTTCCAGAAATTATGTAACGAAATCGAATAGCACGGAAATATTAATGCATTGTAGCAATCCTCACGACGAATATAAATAGAGCTTGATCGTTATATTAACATTTAGAACATAATCATATAACGGCGTACGAATTATATTTAGTAACATTCATTGATATAACTCTCTTTATTACGTAGAGCAAAGTCATGTTGTGTACTCGGTAAAATCGTCCATGTAAACGCGTTTGTTCGATCTAGGCGATAATTCGTCGGCTGCTCCATCCTGGTTGTTACTCGTCGATTCTTGCAACACGCGATTTCTAAGACGCTTAATATGACGAAGGCGCTCCAACCAGTTCGAAGCATACGGGTTGTGGCTGCTTTGCTTCAATGACGAGGAGACCATTGAAGCGAGCTAGAAACAGATTGTAGTGTTATTTTCAAAATATTATGGCTTTTTATCGTGAAATACTCACATTAGCGTGAAGAGCAAGCTGACGAGAGAGAATAGCTAAATTTTGATCCGAAATAATTTTTGGTTCGCTATGTCCAATGTGTTCCGCCAATTCTTCCCTCGCTTGTACCGTGACCTGATTAGTGCCATGATCCAAAGGCTGAATCACGACGCAGGCATAATTGAACTGTCCCTGAAAAGTTAATCGGGCATTGTTATGTACAATGTCCTCGCGCTATATTTGCATCAGCAACTTCCTATGATACATACTTTCACAGTCTGTATGTTGTAAGGTTCCCCAGACTCGTTATAGACAACAGTAACGTAATTGTTCCCAATATGTTGCTTCTTGGAAGTACATTGCGAATCGCCCAATTTTGTTGGCATCAGAG
The DNA here is from genome assembly GCA_933228935.1 of Pemphredon lugubris. Lineage (NCBI taxonomy): Eukaryota > Metazoa > Arthropoda > Insecta > Hymenoptera > Crabronidae > Pemphredon > Pemphredon lugubris. Next base: position 22,680,242 of record OW121817.1, on the reverse strand, counting down.
TAGCGACGTGGAAAGCTACCTGATAAAATGAAATTTGGAAGAGAATAGGCTGAATAAAAGTAATGCCGAGTACAAAAGCAAGCAATAGCGTAAATATAGGAAAATGATCTGATAGGTCGTACAACGTTAATATCAGAAAATAGTGGTTTGTGCAAACCTGTGTAACATCATCCTGCCAAATATACGCGAAATTTCCATTTTCGCCGTTACGATCCAAACCACCTAAAAACACGCTCTCGTCGACATCTTTTAATTGAACCAACGTTCCTAGGCGTTGCAAAAATTCTGTGTACCGAAGGGAACCGTGCTGATTGGCTAAAATCTCAATTTCGTTGAACGCTTGACCCGGACAAACGTATAACACTCCTATCTTGTGTGTTTCGTACGGTTGTATCCTATCTAAATTCGTCACTGCCCTTTGCACAGCCGTTGTTTGTGGAACTAATAACGGTTTCTCGGTGGTGGTGCCAAAATGTGCGGTGTGATAAAGTTGTAGAAATACAAAGCTGTAACGTATCACCAAACGTAAACCTGCACGCTCTGCTTCGGCGTTGAATACGACAATTCTACTAGGTTTCAAACAATTACCTGGGATTAATACCAGTTTTTGGCGGATCTTTCACACGGGGCGAATTTCCCTTGCGTATGTTGTCCCACTCGGCGCGTGTCTTTTTGACGGGGCTCATTACAGAAATGGTATGGATTCTATCACGGAAAGGTATAGACAAAGGGGGTAACATGGCTGGATCGGGTCTCTCGTCTTTTTGCTGAAAAAATTCAAAATATGTTAACTCCTTGAAGTCCATCTTTAAAGAGGGAATCGAAAAATTTCCTGGGAGGTGGAACATGGTCATTGCAAATAATGACCAATATATTAAAGATTAAAATTAAGTGTATATATTAATCTCCTGTTTATGCCACCAGCTACGAAAACAATACCCGTAGAATGATATTATACCTTATCCACGGGATGATTCCGGCCGATTGGTGGTTTACTTTCTATAGTTAATGGCATTTGCTTTTGACTGGAATCAAGGGTGGATAATCGAGTATAAAGTTGAGTCGGCGATTGCGGCGGTTTCGTAGTAGACGATTGTATCTGTGCCGCTCGAGCTTGTACTCCCAAAAAATTTGCTGGTATCTATGAACGTTCGAGATATTTATAAAAAGTTCAATAAGCACTTATATGCCAAGATTGTTCATTTTGGTACCTGTACAGTAGTGGGCGACGGCGGAACGGTATTGCTAGTAGTTGCTGTAATAGTTTGAGTTCCTTGCGTCGCCCCTGGATAGGAGCGTTGAGATCGTAAAGCAGATGGGTGATCGGTTGTGTTTTCTGACGATGGTGGTGTTGTGCCCATTCCAAATATTTCTTCTGGTATAGCTTCACAACTAACCCTATTAAAGACATTAAATCAGTAACAACGGACATACAAAATTTCAAACTTAAGTGTTCTGTATGAACAAGTTATTCCGAAGCTACTGAATCAACTCACCTCATATCTTTCGTATATGTATTTTTTGCAGGTTTCTTTAATTCTGCATCGAGTTTTACTTCCAACTCCGTCGACGATATATCCCTGTCCATTTGTTGCTGCAAACTTAGTTTTTCCTTGCTCAAAAATGGATTCTTCCAGTTGGCACTCATTTCAGGGCTAGAATTCGATCGGCGTACTGGATTCCGAGACCGACGCATATCTGTTGGCGAAATTTACTTTACAGTTCCGAACAGTTTGATATTATTAACGTCAAGTCATTAATCAATTATTATTTGATCATACCTTCTTCGCCTTCCTCCAAACTTTCCAAACTATCACGGGAACTCTGTCTAGAAGGACTTGGTCGAGCTGGCGAACCGGGTATCGCAATCGGGCCCGATGAAACGGAAGAAGACGTCACCGATTTCATAACGCTACTATGATCACTCTGCGGTTGATCTGTATTTTTATCCGCGATATCCTGTAAAAGGTGCTTGTGAATTGTCTTCAAGTTTCAATGATTTACGAATCACACGACGAGATTAAATACCTCGGCCTCATCACCAGAATATTCGGACGTGGACTCTTGCTGTTTCTGCAGTACATCTTGGTTCGGCATATAAAGAGCCATTATATCGTGTACAGGAAAGTCCACGTGTGTTTCAAAATGCATGGGATTCTGAATTCTCATTATCCATGACATGTCTCCTGTGGGTCTACGTACGTATATTTCAGCCCAGCCTTGGCACCAGCAAGCGCACAGTACGGGTTCTTCTTGTTTCTCGTTATTAAGTATTTGCTCCAATTTTGATGGTTCTACTTGATCCTTCTCGACTTTCTCCACAGGAAAGTCTTTCTTTATCATGTCGAAATCGTCAGAGAATTTTTTAGATTCCTCTGTTGGAGAATTAGCAGCTGTATTCGCAGTAGAACTTCCATGCCCTCCAGAAGACTGTCTCGACAATTTTTCTTCTTTCGCCGTCTATTGAACGTTATTAATTGAGCTTCATTCATTCCACACAATGTATAATATCATTCAAGGCCAGATTAATTATAAAATGTAACGACAACGATACCTCAGTACTCGATGCCCGCCGTAAATTCGTTTGTGATGATTTGCTTTGCTCGGGAGACTGGGGGCCAGGCTTACAGGCTACCCAACAATTATCGCAAAGACCACCACGCATTGCTTTGTTGCTGCATCCACTCGTTGTGACCGTAATAAGTCGATTACCAAGAAGCCAAGTCATCGACTGACCTTCCTTGAGAAGAAAGTCAGCAGCTGGCAGCCTAAACGCATATAAATGTATATAATTGACACAATTTATGGGAAAACCACGTGATGGCTCTGACAAAAATGGAAAAACTAGAGATTTACCTTTTAGGACGAGCTGAATAAGTTGAAAACGTATAACGAGCCATAAGATCGATGCAGGTTTCGGTAAGCTCCACGTGAAAGGTCATTAGAGCCTCATCGATCGGGGGTTTCAAGTCTGAAGCTCTGCTCTCTCCTATGATTCGATTGGCCATTATTGGTCGTTCTCTTCGGCCTCTACTGCCCTGTGAATAAGTAATGTGCGATGACAAAGATAAAACCAATAAACATTTGGAATAACAAAGACAATAATTGATCCATACTTGTTCGGTTAAACTAGAACTACGTTTTCTATTTGAGGAGTCTTCATTAAGGAAGCCGAGATCCGCTTTCATCAGATGTCCTTCTTCAAAAGGAACTAGGACATTCGATTTCAAGCCCTATTTTAAAATAGATTGTTATACTCATAGAACACGGAGTACGGTCAGTAATACGGTACTTTGATATTGTACACACCGTGGTAATAAATTTAACAAAATTTTTCCGATACGGCAGTCGGCACTTCAAAAACCATACAGCAATTACGTGATGAGCCAGAGACACCGTGTAATGATTATATTTGAATGGATTCGTGTATGGCAATAGTATTGCAAACACGGACATGTATTGATCTTCAATGAAACTCGCGAAAACTTTCGGAAGTCTAGTAAGCGCTGAAACGAAGAAGAAATTTAATACCATACCTGCCCAGGCACATTCAAAATTTGAACACTTACTCGAGAGAAATTCCAAAATTGGGATAGCTATGTGTACTGTAGCCGAAATTTTCGACAAATTCAAGAGGACTTCGGCTACGAGTTTATTCATCGCATCGCGCATCTCCAGAATACAAGTGGTGAGGCTGGTAACGCACTGACTCGCGCATCTGGTGGTTAGACCGACCTGTAACAACGTCAATTGTTATCTATGTTGATATTTGTTTCTAAGTAATATCTATTATATATAAACAATATGGCAAGTGCATAATTCATTTCTCACCTCCAAACATTTGATCAAGCGTTGCTGCAAATTGGGCTCTAAGTGTGCGTGATAAGACGCTAAGGACGCTAATACAGGAAACACGTGAACCCGAAATTCGGAAAGAGTAAACTTGGGCGGAACGTTGTACAGAGATTCTGGTAGTCTTAAAGTCTTATCGCTGACCTGTGAAAACATAAAATAAACCTATGTAAGAAGCAAGAACCATGAAAAGAGAACGGTACAGAATAAAACACGCAATAAAGTGTACCATCGAACAAAGAGCTGCTGCAAAGAAGTCAATGTCGTTACTATTCCGTGAAAGTACCAATGCTCTGTTCTGCATTACTTGCGGCAGTTCTTTCAAAACAAGTTGCAAAACTTTCCAATCTACAATCACAGAAAGACTTTGAACCATGATTGCTGAATGCTAGTCTATGTTGTTTTAAAGTTGTTTGAAGTAAGCAGAATCCAACCTTTCTCGAACTTAATGCAAGAGATGACAGCTTTACAAGCATGAGCCAGTGACATGTGAGTAATTTGACAAGATAAGTGCTGCAATGGGGCTGGGCTAGCGGGAGGAGGACTGTTTCCACCACCTCCGGTACTCAATCGTTCCGTCGCTGCATACTCCAAAACTAAGTATGGACTGAAACGTGTCACACACGTATTTTGCGCGTCCGGAAAGCCAAGATGATACAGAGTGTTGGAACGAATTTTTAAGAAACACTCAAAGATCTAAATCACAAAACCGCACAATATTATCCAGAGTAATTACACGCATGATAGTATACTAGCCTATATAAATATGTATAATACAAATATACAAATTCATATATTACCAAGTATCGAATTGTAGGAACATCGTGGAAGACCGACGGATCTTTATAGTGTTGCTCAAGGTGGTTCACTAATACTTTATAAGCCCGTATCGCATGACTGGATGGCAAATGATAAATCTTCGACGTCAATATTTTGATCACTCCCACAACCGCAGTCTTCACGTCTTTAATGTCGGCATCAATGGTCACTGGAGTGTCCGAAGTAAAAGGCTTATTAATTAGCTAAAACGAAAGAAATCCCGAGTAACGACAAATTCATGATTATTTTCATTCCATTCCTGTTAAGAACTCTGATACCTTCTCTAGTATATCCAGGAGTTCTAAACAACGTTTTGTATCACACTCGAGACAAAGGTCAACGAGTAGATTTGCAGCAACATTTCGGATCGTAATATCCGGATCCATATCTATGTGCTGCAAGTATGGCACGACTACCCGTTCGATTAATTCGTCTTCGTACCTGGACCTATTTAAAAAAAATGTATAATCAGTGAACTTATCCCAATATTGAATAATTCTAACATTCAACAGCGTTGCAATACCTATTCACTTGCATAACGTTTGTTAAGATGCTAAGAACATTTACTCTGACATTAGTACGCATTTCGATTTTGTAGTAGCGTTCCATCAAATTGGCCATCTTCGTTTGCCATTGATAATGTGTAGGTCCTATGGTACAAGCTCGATATTCAATTAATTTTAAAACAGATGCTTCCTACGAGAGAGACAATAACATTTAACGAAAGCTTTTCCAACAGTGATAATATGACGCCATAGAGTTATAATTACAGGCCGCGTATCGCTGCAACGTTCAACAAGATCGTAGAATCGTTGAACCGACCCATTGTAGTGATTATTATCTAACAGATTCTCAATACTATTTATTGTTTCGTGTAAACTCATGGAAACCTGCCTGGTCGCAGGCTGATTACTAGTTTCTGAAAAAAAGAACATTTTTGTTACTTACGGATTCTGTTACTCGAGATATAAATGTATAATTTATGGTTTTACCCGTATGAGCAATAACTTCCTCAATAATGTCGAGAATAATGCTCCACGTAGGATCCCACAACTCAGAGCCATATTTATTCACTAATCTTTGAATCGATAGAGTAACCTCGTACATAACGATTGGATGATTGCATTTCAGAGCCTGGCAAAGTAAACAATACATTTTGTCTGTGTCCTAAGAGATAGCGTAACAAGTAATATTTAGTACATACTTGGTAAAATGAGGGCAGAACAGATGACGACGTACACACTAATTTCGGAATTCTATGCGTACCCCACAGACCCATATTTACATAAAATACTGCACCTCGAAGTAAACGGACATCCCGCTGAAAGTTTGAATCTTGCAATAAACGGCACATCGTGTACAATGCCGAATGGCCCATGTGAGTTCCCAATAAATTCCTCATTATCTGCAAAAAGAGACATTATTTGCTATGGTTACATGTTATTTTTTATATAGAATAGGGAAGAAACTTGGTTCATTATAAATGTCTGCCAGAGTGCTTCCCTGTAACCAACTATTGAGATTCTTTAAAGTGTTCAAACTCACCTTCCAACTAATCTGACAATACGTTTCCACGTTCACGCTTCTACATAATGCAATAATAAAAGTTTGCAACGAGTCGGATAGTAAATTACTGTAACAAACGATGGCATCTAAAGCTTCCAAACAGCCAGAAACAACTTCTGTACTATTGCTACAATAACACAGATGGCAAATATACCTAAAAAAATTAAAATAATATAATGGTTCTACAAAATACATCTTAGTATATTTTGAGATCTTTAAATATTTACTGAACAAGGCCTGATATAATGTCTTCGTCAATATATGCTGAATTGAACTTTATGACATTAACAAGAAGCGATAAAAATTCAGCACCCCTTTTCCCATCACCTCCCGTGACAGTAGGCATCCATTCTAATAAGAATGGTCCCATCCTCTCTTCCAAGTGCGATATATCTTTCCCATTTTCTGTCAAACTCTGAAGAAGTTCTAACCTAAGGTAATAATATATAATAACAGTGACTACCTATCGGTACAATACAAATCCTAAATACTTACAACTATTGATTTTAATTCGGGAGACTTAAAAATATCTGTACATTTTATTTTTTAACTAAACTTTGTTTTGGAAATAGTTAAGAATTATAGAGCCTAAAAGAATTAATACAAAATTAAAAATTGCTCAGACTCAAATGGGATAATTTATATTTGCGACTATAATACCTAGGTCCAATGTCTTCAGGAATGTCATGCTCTTTGACAACCATGAAGAACTTCACTCTCATAAGAGATGATAATTTCGAATATTGACCTTGCACAAGACACCTTAAGAAGTTCAATGTTATGTGCCTATGCTCACGAGGCACATCCCTTCCTAATAAATCTTGTACCAAGTTCCATAGCCGCTCAGCTGCTCTCTGATCAAAATCCAAAAAGAAATACAGACATTCGATAAATCCTAAATTAATACTCTAAGCAGCCCAGCTTAGAAAACAAATCTACCTACATCTTCCCATTGCTGATTAAGAACCGCGTCGCACAGATCTTTAATTGCTTTAGTACGATGATGCACAGGACTTTCGGGACTAATTTCTTTCTCTAGATCGTGAGTCAAAGTAAAATCTTCACGACTCTTGTAGTTCCCTAGAACAACATTTCATTACTATTGACTATACGAAGAAAAAAAAACGACTGTCACAGAATAATGTGTGCATCAACGTATTTAATATCTAAGAACGTTTTTAATGTTAATGTTTGCATAAAGTCAGAGTTCACAGGAAACACAAAACATTTTGCACATAATTTTTCAAAAGAGCGATCTTACGCCTGAGAACTTAAAACAAGTTGCACGATTAACACGAAAGATCCTACCCCGTATCCTATATATGTAATGTCTGCGTATCAGAGACCTGAGATTATCACAGCAAAAGGAATCATATGATTTGTGCATAACAAACGTATTAATGTAATACAGTATTCCAGTGATAATTTATGTTACCCTTTTGTTCATAGCAAAAAGCTAAAACAGCAAGTGGTGCAACAAAAAAAAAAAGAAAAAAAATGATGTACGACAATAAATAAAATCTAAACTAACAAGATCAACGAAATCACCTTTGTTCAAGCGAAAAAATTGTTTCAGTTTGTCGAAAGTTTTGTCTTTGTCTTTCGAGCTCATCTTCGACATCTTATTTTGTCAACTAAAGGAAAGCACCAGGATATACCGCGAAAGACCTGTGTCGAGCAACGGTGAACATGTCAAAAAGAAATCCGCACTATGAGAACGTCAGTGAAATTTTCTGTGCGCCAAGAGATGGAATCAGACAGAATGCCGGAATATCAAACACCAATCAGCTGTAACCGGTGACCACAAAAAACCGATGCTGAACACCGTCCACCGAAATTGTACATTCAGAGTCATCTGTTAGGAACCAGGTAGAACTAGTGATAGCAGCAACCTATCGGTCAGAGGGACTGTGCTTTTTTAAATATGAAAAGCATGAAGTATTTATAAACAGTTGTCCGTTACAAGACTTATATAAAATATTCGAGATAGCTGAGACTGACTTCACATGTGTGATCTAAGCGAAAAAAACTTGTTGAAACTATACAATAATATTACTTTCAAAATTTTCACAAACCTAACTTTTACCGCCTAGCGAATAATCGAATAAGGGTAATAACGATGAAAACAATTTTTCAAGTCACTACACGCAACGAACCACAACAGACTTCAATAGATCTGAAAGAGCAACCGTCTTTTCTGAATTTCGTAGATTTCATGTATTTACCATCTTCGAATGGCTCGCGACGTTACCGACGGAACTATTGATATCTTTTATTGCGGACCACGCGTAACCGGTTAACTCTCACGAATGCCACCTGATGCCACCTCAGTTGCGCCTTAGCGCCGTGTACCGAAAGGATTCGCTCAGATTCGCTTTTCCCCCATGTCTGCCATTTTGCGATCGGTAAACAGGCGCGTCTTTCGTTCAACAAATTACTTTTACGTGCAACGCCATTAAACGTGAATCGTTCCGGACAGCAGCCACGCGTTTCTGCCCGATGATCCGGGGGATCGGCCGAAGGCATCCCATGGTCCCGTTCGCAGTTACCGAGAAGAAAGACGGAAGCCCATCGTTCGACGCTATATATCGCGCTGGGGCATTTTTTTCTACCTTACCATCTCGCGCAGTGACTCATAATTACACGGTAATGACATTTGTGTCACAGGCGACATTCGCTCTAAGTTTCACCTGCTAGCTACTTTCTCAAGGTCCCCCCCGTATTTATATGCAATATCTATGTAATCCCGAAACGCCTTCTACTCGATGCGTCCACGACGTCGTTTTCTATCGAGAGTTTGCACGCTGATAGACGATTAGAATTCGGTGTGAACACCTCCTGCCTTTATTTACGGTGGACCGTTGCTCTCGGGGTATTGTTCGGAGTAGCGTTACATGTAAGTCCCCATCTCTTTCCCACTTTTCGCTAATAGATCTCCTCTATCGTTCCTTTGAGATTCATCTCGATTTATTGGTGGATTCTGCGCGTGATGGTTTCGCGTGTTTATAAGCTTTTGGAGCGTTGCGTGAGATTACGAGTATTAAGCTTCCGAGTTTTAGATGGAAAGCGATTTGTTTTGGTTTAGAAACTTGTCGAGGTGAATGGAGGAAGTCAGCATTACTATAAATCATGCTACGCGTGAACTTGTCTTCTGAGTTTGGATATCAGTGATTAGTGAATTTACCAGTTCAAGCGTAATACTAGCTTCTGATATTTTATGCGTATTATCAAATATTCATGTTGTATAGATCTATAACTGTACTACTTTTTAGCGCAATACTGTGCCAATTTTTTGCAATATTGAATCTTTTTAAACTGTTTTTGATCAAATACACATTTAATATTCCCTTATTTTATGAAAACTGTAATATCGTTATAGGTATACGGATACAGTAAACGATAAGAGCATTATTTTTATTTGCAGGATGCCAACATACAGTTGTTCCAGTAATTAAAATAAATGCAGTAGTTCTTCTCCGAAGTGACATTAGAGAAAAGACTTGTGTAGATTTAGAAAGATTAAAGAAAATGATGGAAATCGATACACCGGAATTCATGTCCAAGGATGATGAGATCCGGTATTGGATGGACCTTGCTCACCAAATGCACGAAAGGTAATGTTATCTTAAACTTATTTGCGCTTAGCGTCGAGACAAGGGCTTGTCTTCTAATACATGTTCTTTACAATAAAAAAACTGCAGAAATGGTCTATGTAAATATGGTAGACGTATAATAACCTATGCAGTAATAGTGTTATTCTCTATTACAAGAGAATCTTTTCTTTGTACCTATATACCAATCGGATAAGAAGTCATTGATATTGATATTCATTCAATCTTTATGTATAGCTTGATATATAATTATACCTAATATAATGGGTTTTGTAAAAGCACTTGACAAAAGTCAACTTTTAATTGAAATTAATACCACAGAAAGGAAGATGTGGAAAGGGAACTCGAAGAGTTCCAAGAAAACTCGCAGCTATTGGAAAAAGAGCTGGAAGCATCATTGGAACAGGCAGAGAAAACCAATAGAGACCTACGACAACGAAATACGAGACTCGCCACGGAAGTGGAACAGCTAAGAACAAGACTAGACCAACAAACCGCAGATTGTGTGATGTTTCAAGGAAAGGCTCAAGATCTGCAGTCACAGCATGACCGCCTAGTAAAATACATTAGAGAGTTAGAGCAAAAGAATGACGATTTGGAAAGAGCGCATAGGTATCCAAACATTACAGCTAATTGCCGATTCCTCGTAATCTAGCAGTAGACAATTCTGTACACCCATCAGTTGCTTAGCAATACATGATCTGACTCCATTTTGTAGGATAAATAGGGTAACTGAAGAGGAGATCGAAGCTAAGCTTAACTCGGCCATAGAAAAGAATGCTCTATTGGAATCAGAACTTGACGAGAAAGAGGGCCTGAAAGTTATAGTGCAAAGATTAATGGACGAAATTCGAGGTAAAGGAAACAGTCAAATGAATGTGGCATAATGTAATGCTAAGTTAGTTTAATCTACACCATATTTTTATAGATTTAAAACAGGAGATTCAAGTTCAAGAACGGCATCAACCGGATAACGACAAATCGGCCGACAGAGTTCGTAATCTCGTCGATAGTAATAAGCTGCAAGTTGAGTTGGAAACACATATGCCACCTACTAGCCCATTAGTCCCACAAACCATACCTCCAAGTAACACAACAACTTCGCCACTAAAAAGTAAGATACATAATACTCTTCGTAGAACTAAGCGCATGTTTTGCTTTGGACCTAAAAGATGATCTTTAATTATATCGGAACCCAATAAAGTCATCAAGAAAAGTACTTACGTCTAACAAAAGTGCGAATACTCGTGGATAACAAATGAATAAAGATATTTTAAATTCATTGATCTTATCCTAAGCGAAGTACGACTCGCAAATTTATTTTTTCATACGAAAAAAAGTAATGAATTGGTTAATTGACATCAAAACTGTTGTCTATATCGATAACTAGGATTATTGAATCGAATTGTGAAATCGAAGTTTCACGCTTTATTAACATATAATTAATATCGCAATGTGCTTTAATCAATTTCATCTGTCTGTAAATACACATAACATTGTTATTAATGAAATAAACATTATTTTTACAAACTTGTCCTTTATTTTAGTTTCTACGAGTTATACTTTTCAATTTACATGCATGGAAATTTGTTATTTTTTTTACTCTTCTTTTTTATTTACGCAATATTGTTCGTATATAGTTCACACTATCTCTTTGTATAGTTCTCTATCAAATTTTATTACATGCCTGTAGTAACTTTTCTCTTTTCCTGTTTGCAATTAGTTGGAAACAGAGTTGTAGGGGGTGTAACTGGAAACAACAATAATAATAATGTGAATCCACCGTTGGCACCGTGCACGAGCATATTAGTAATGAATATGATCGGTGACCTTATGCGGAAAGTTGGCGTAAGTACAACCAATTTTATTCGCACACATTCCTCCTGCGATAGCGCGAACGCACTTTTGAGTATTTATGCAAGTAAAAGAGCTTGGAGCATGGCTTATCTATATTTCTATACACCCAAAAATAATGTAATATTCCTATACATATATGTAAAATACAGTTGCTGTAAATTTTCGACTTTGACATCACGCAACAACCCCAATCAGTATGTGCTGTCTTTATTTACTCGTTCATCTACTCGATTAATACAATTCCATTAGAAGTTCCTTTGAAATATTCAATCGCACTCGTGCGAGAAACATTTAAAATGTAGCTAACAAGTTTTCCTGTAAAGTGCAAATTTAATATCGTAAAGGATTTGTGTAAGACGGCGCGATTGAATGCAAGTTTTCTTAGATGCTCTTAGGTCTTAGATGTACTTGATAGAGAATTTCCCAGTATTGCGTTAGTCATTGACAATTGTAGTTAGTGTGATGTAGCTGGTGTTTTGGTAGCTTGACAGGTGGGTCTGCATGGACTGTAGGAGGGTAAAGTGCACTTGTCCGGGTGGGAAAAAAACGATTACCAAACCGCCTACTGATTTACCGTCCGTCCAGGTTCACACCCCTTCTCAGTGCGTACGGCAGCAGCCTAGACCAACCAAGTGCTGATCGAGTCCTCGTGATACCTCACCGTTATATTATTTTCCGTCTCCTTGCGATACAGGTCTTTATTTGGTTTTCTTCGTTACGCATTGCATGTATTTGCTTCCTACCCGATCGAGCTAATGGAACTCCACATTCATTTTTACAATCACAAGTTATATTTTTGTTTAAAACCTTTCCTTTTGTCACGTCGAACTGAGTGTCAACAGGTGCTTGCTGGCTCTATTTCGACGTATAATTTCACTGATCGGTGATGAATATTTTTAAAGATTGATATTCAAATATTCTTTATATTAACACACAAAGTAGGCGTTTCTTAAACTATTGCAAATCATTTATTCGACGCATTTCATGATTCATGATTCATCTTTATCTCTGAGTAATAAAAGCAAGACAATATTTTTGTTGCCAGTGTTCACCTTTCATATAACTCGAAGCAGCACTGGGTTTTTGTAAATATTGTTAGTTACATAAATACAGGGTGAGGCAAAAGTTCGTCAACCCTTTAGAGAATTAGATACGCTCTTTTCCGCCGCACCCTATATATGTACATACTAACAATATTTACATATACATTTGACAATAGTGATTCTATCGTTTCTTGTTAAAAGGGAATATATGTACTTGGCCCGAGACAAGACCTTGTCACTTGAAAATTAATCTATATTAATAACCGAAATGGTTGTCTGTTCAATTTTCTAACGTGGGAATAAAATAGAAACGTATAATCGGAATTGCATAGTATAAACGTATAAGTTATATGATTCTCTTACAAGACAAATAAAATTTGAGAGTCAGTCATTTACACAATTCAGAATCACAATTGCAATAAAATATGCTATGTATATACAAAAAATACTAGTGAATAACCACGACGATTCACGATATAATCAACAATGTTTTCCTAACATTAATTATTTTCTTGCGCAGGCATTGGAGAATAAGTTAAACACGTGTCAAAGTGCATCTCGAGAGGACCAAGCCGTCCGTGATCTCTACAGGTAACATTATAGTAATATTATAATTTTGAAAAATTCTCTCATTGTTCTTGTACCCCTGTGCACAGTGTGTACTCGTAGCGAATAAATATCATGTATCGATGAACTTTGGCGCAATTTTTTACAACGAACTGCTTTTAATTAATCACAATTGATTTTATCAAGTTTTTCTATATCAAAAGTACGTATTTTTAATTGAACTACCTTCGATTCATCGTGCTCTTCAGTTTTATGAATCAATTCTGATTCCAAAAGTCGGATATAAAAACTGACTTTTCCTTCTTAATTAACACAAATGTTCAATTATTTAAGTATCAATTAAGACAGACTTTATCCGGCAAAGGAGAGATCTTACTTTTCAAACTAAACTGTGCCAAAAACAGAACGATGGACCACTCTTTCTTACGGAGAATTGACTGCTCGATAAACGAACAAATTTTATTTTCTTTATATTAGTAACGACAAATGATCGACGATAATTTCTTCATTAAGAAGACACGATTAATCGATCAATTAATTGTTCTTCATCAAGAGACATATTTTTACTTCCTTCAGTTGAGGCATCTCTGATGAAATCGCGCGAAATGATACATGGTACCGATTATAGTAATTGTACTTATATCTAGTTTAATGTTAGTTGTGTCTCAAGCGCATAGTGCTTCCTGTGAACCTCTAAAGATATAAGTTTCCGGATAATTACAGCTTTTCACGACCACACATCTTGTAGCTTAGTGTCTTTGAAAGTTCAAAATATTTAATAAGACTGCATTCTTCCTTCGTGTAGTGTGTAATTATCGCTTGTGCTACTAATTAAGAGCAAAGAACGTATATTTTGTTGTATTCTTCTAAGCGTGACCCGTGCTGCGTGCTAAGTACTGTTAGTAATAATTTTAATAAGGGTTGGAGGTTCAGAGTTATTCAATACACGGTAGAACTTAATGTATCTGATTCCTAAAGATCATTAATATATCGAATTTTCTTCGATTCCCATTTTTGGGACGTTGGTATCTTTTTATTTGCGAATATATGTTTGTGATCCATGTAATTAAATTGCATTTAGCTATCCTGCTTTTCTTTGTGATGTAAAGAGAGTACAATGTAAAGATTTTTTATTATAACAATAATAATCTTAATAATCCGGATAGCAATAAAATTGCCTGGCATGATTTTCCTCAATTTCTATCAAATGAAAGCCAAGTGGTTTATAAAGTAGATTTGGGTAACATTATTATTGCACTTTTTTATTTTTATTTATACTACCCCGAATTTAAAGTATCTTCTACTGCAATTTTTTTGGTCCTGTTAATCTCGGATTATTAAGATCCCGCTGATCAATCAAAGTAATGTTTATCTGATCGTTCCATGTTAAGTTTCTATGGAAATGTGTTAATTTACTTGATATTACTTTTGCAACGAGAAAGCTCGATAGAACAAGGGCTTTCACTATTGTATGCTTACCTGCATACTGGAGATGTGCGAATATTTTTTAAAGTGGACCAATCTTTTAAAACTTATTGCATTACGGCATTACATGTCTTGCTATTTATATCGGTCATCTCAAATTTCCCTTATTAGTTGCACCAATGTCAACGTGTCGTTCTCATTGAAAATTCACGGTCTTATCATTTCTCCATGTGTTACGAAATTATTCTAATTCAAGTACGTTTTATATTACCGCAAAAAGCTTTTAAGAACATTGGATTGAGCCATCAATTGTGGACTAATGTATGAGAAATGTTGATTTATGAAAGAGTGCATGAATATTCTTTTCCTATTTTCTAAACATTATAATAAGGTAGAAAATTTAAATACACATGTACATAACTTATGTATATACACAGTAGTGGCTTGTGCAATGGCATTACGATCGTTTATCCACGATCATACGAATATAAATAGAACTATGATTTTTTTGTATACTTCCTCACATTACCAATTGAAGCCACAAAACTTCCGAATTTATTTTCCTTTTATGGAATTATCGCAATATATATTAGCTCGAAAGTGACCACATACTTTGTGCACAATAATCTGTGGCTCAATCTATTGAAATAATTTGTATATTGACCCTTTGTGCAAATACTTGTCCGCATGCGACATTTTTTAATAATTCGTTACACTCATTAAAATCAATAAATATTTCTTAAAAAATCAGACAATGAAACAAAGATTTTACGTAACGAATATTTCGATCAGCACGTGCAAAGGGTTGATTTTGAAAAACTTTATATAATGCGAATCCTCGCATTATGTATAACAATTCACCTGCATGAAACTTACGTGTCACTTTTATACTTTTTGTCGTTCATGTTCGTTAAATGTTACAATAAAACTGCTGATTGTGTTCATGGTACCGAATTGCTTAAACATAAGCTAAGCTTCACCAAATGAATATTTGTACTCCGTTACTGTCTTTTCTTCGGATCGTACATCAAGTCAATTATTTCATGCGAATAATAGACTTACCCTGAGGAGAAACAAGGCGGATAATACCATCAACCCGTTCCCTACGTATATTAACAAGCATGTATGTTGTACGGTTTATGCACGATCCATAAATAAGTACAGCATTTCTCAATCTTGGATTTACGCTTCGAAATTCCGTGGCTACCTACTTACAGTTATTGAAAAATGTAATGGGAGGATAGCAAGTTTTATCGATACCTCTGTCACGCTTAATAATCGGTTTGTTCGAAAAATTTACGAATACATTGGTAAATTATTACGTCGTACAGCTAGGAAATAAGAGATTGGGAAGCGCTGATGCAGTAGAACAATTTGTAGACTTGCAAATGAATATTTTCCACGTACGATGATAACGAAACATTGTTGAATCTGTTTCAATTAGGACTAGGCGGCAGGTAAGAGGCTATGCCTCGGGGAACACCAACCACATTCGATTATAAACGACGGATAATATTGCAACAATAATTGTTTATCCAGCGCATTATACTCGTATATTGTTACTCTAAACTAATTTGATTTGAACAGTTTTACTTAATTTATTACGAATTTCTGGACGAAGCGATTATGTCTGTTAACTTATTTATTATTTATATGTATCGATTAAGTAACTTGGTCTCCCCGCGCATATATTTTCCTTGAAAGTTTTGATTGTCATGTCTTTTTCTTTTTTATCGTAACTTAGAAATACGTTTGCCAGGTGTATGAGTGCAATTTGTAAATACACACGATAATTTGTAAGTATAAAGCCGAAAAAGAGGTAAATAGAAGGATTAAATTTATATTACTGCTGTAGATATTCACAAATATTCAATACACAATTTGTGACTTCTTGTTTTTAATAAGTAGTTCTAGGATAATTCAAAATTTGTAACTATTAGAAATACACTATTTATAACGTATAATCAGTGCAAACACGTTGCACAGCTTCACATTAGTTATCATAGTAATTTAGATTAGCTATACACGTCTATTTTTAATAACAAGAACAACTGTTCCCGTCGATTATAACAAGAAGAATTAAATTTTATACTTCGAAGTATACGAATACTGCTGACATATAAATTTTTGTATTGTGCCACTTACCTAGCTCAGAATATTCGTGCGGATTGGGGAAATATAGTACCGTTAAAAATTATCTGAAATGTATTCGTTTGTACTGTATAATAAAACGGCACTTATAATTCTGCTTATTACAAAAAAATAAAAATTGCTATAAAATTACCGAATTCCGAATGGACAGCCCTGGGAAAAATTCACCCACCATTTGTATCATAAATTAAGAGAAAATTAGAACATTTGTACAATAAAATGATTACAAACCACCTTTGAAGTTCTGAACAATGCAAATCCTTAACTAAAAGATACTTGTAAAGGTGAAGGTAAGTTGTATTACTCCGAAGATTTATTTACGAAACGTTTGCTTTACACGAATAATGAGTAGCTGAATGATTGAGACATTTCATGTATTTTTTTATAATCAGTATTCTATTATGATAAACACTACGTTGAGTCGCTATGAAGAAAGTGTCTTATTTTCTAATGTAAATGTTTTCTTTTTTTATGTATAGTACTGATAATGATAATGACGGTGTTACGTATTATAACAATGACGATAATAGGGTATTAATGAGAAACAAATAAGTTTCCAGTTTTCTCAATCTCGAGATCACTTTCTTCAGAAAAATTAACAATTAATTTCGCTTATCTTTTATCACGGATATTGGTTCATATATGTTGGAGCTTTTAGCCCATCGAAAGTGTTTTGAATGTACGTTCTCATTTCGAAGTTTCAAATCTCGATAATATTGTAAATCAGATTTTGAAATAGAAATGTAGTTTGCCTAAATTCCTGAAAAAAATCATTACGAAACTTTCGAAATTGAATGTTTCTGAGTTTACGCAAACTACATGCTCCAGTATACAGGATGAACATGCTACAACTCGTACACATTCGCAGAGTACAACATAATATGTAGTTTTGGAATGAAACTGATTCACTAATGGTTGTTACGAA
The DNA here is from genome assembly GCA_933228935.1 of Pemphredon lugubris. Classification (NCBI taxonomy): domain Eukaryota; kingdom Metazoa; phylum Arthropoda; class Insecta; order Hymenoptera; family Crabronidae; genus Pemphredon; species Pemphredon lugubris. Next base: position 22,662,426 of record OW121817.1, on the reverse strand, counting down.
TGACAATAATAATAATAATAATAATAATAATAATAATAATAGTAGTAGTAGTAGTAGTAATAGTAGTAAACGATACGTATGAAAGTTACATATCATTTAAGCACGCTCGCCACGGATTCGCCGGGCCAGCTGGATGTCCTTGGGCATGATTGTGACACGCTTGGCGTGAATCGCACACAAGTTGGTGTCTTCAAACAGACCAACCAGGTAAGCTTCGGAAGCTTCCTGTAATGCTCCTATTGCCGCACTCTGGAAACGCAGATCGGTTTTGAAATCCTGCGCAATTTCACGAACCAACCGTTGGAACGGTAACTTTCTGATCAGCAACTCTGTACTCTTCTGATATCTTCTGATTTCTCGAAGAGCTACCGTACCAGGCCTAAAAATTACATGCAAAACATCCTTCATAGTCCATTCTTATTGCAATATAACATGTTGCATCGAACGTATTTTAAAACTACCTGTATCTATGTGGCTTTTTAACACCACCAGTTGACGGAGCACTCTTACGCGCTGCCTTTGTTGCCAGCTGTTTACGAGGCGCTTTACCTCCAGTTGATTTACGAGCAGTTTGCTTTGTACGTGCCATGATTTACACTGAAACAAAAAGACTTTGTTATTCTGGCAACCATTTCCCAGATGATATTTTCTGATCCGGCCTTAACCACTATGCTACCACAAGGTAGCATACCCATTAATCGTAAACCTATAATCTCATCATGAAATATACAAATAAATCCATAATCTTTAACGGTGCCAAAATATTGCGAACGTGCCAGTCGATTTAAGATTTCTGCTTTTTAAAAATAATCTTTTCCACACGGTTGTCAAACCAAAAGTGCCAGTGCAATGTAATAAAAAACCAGTTCTGAAAGCAAAGGTTTAATAAGTAAACACTCCATTAATTTATGTTTCCATAAAACGGACAATATCAATTATAATCTCTTGTTCAACAATTATTGTCCTCCGCCAAAACTAAATATAGCCCGCAAAATCATAATTAAATGAGTTGTAATACTCAAATTGTGACATGTACATCACTAAATTCGAATAGTTGCCCAAAATTAACACCATCGACTGTGTTAACAGCCATTTTTCCGATAGGTAAAAACTTCACGATTCTTAAAGATCCTTGAATTTACCGCATTTATCACACATGAATGGCACTCTCTCACTCTCCGACTCTGTTCCGAACGTAAGTAGAGTACAAACGAAGAACCCAATCAAAGGTGGAGAGAGAGCCGGCATCGGAGGGGTAAAAGCGTATTCCGACATAACTGGAGTAAATTGGTTTGGTGGTGGGGAAAAACGGAGGAGTGGGGGGCAAGATAGGTGGGGGGCAGAATCCGTTGCTGTTCTCGCAGAGGAACCGTGCACCGAAGAACGCCGCGCGTTGCGCAATGCACAAACTTTCGTTCCTCCCGTACTCTATGCATGAAAAAAAAAGCCATAGCGCGAGAAGAAAAATCTTTTTTCCTCTCGCATAAAACTCCAATTCACCCGTTCGTTCGCGGCAGACAATTCACGTCGCGTGATTATCGGTGGCGAGATCGGGTTGAATGACACACGCGCCGCGAAAAAGAGATCGAGAGAGCGTCACTCGCGTGAGACTCGTGAACGATTCCCTCCTCGCGAACGTCAATCGCAAAATGGAGGCAACAAGACAGTACGTCGCGCAACAAACGCGAAAAGGCACGCTTTTCCCGGCACTTTTCACTTTTCCAAATTCATGCCAACCGGTCGCCGGACAATCTCCTTGATCTCGGTAACACCCGATTAACGATGGGAGCCTGATTACGACGATTCAACGTACCTCTTCGACGGGAAAATTCGACAGAGAGGCGCGAGCTAGCACTATCCGTTTCCTTGTACTTCGATGGCAGTGGACGCTCTCCCGAGTCACGGCTCCCTTGTCCCTACCCCCTAGAAATTAAATCGCGAGAGGCACGTAAGCCCGCGGTGCGATTCATCCAATGGGGCGCGCGCTAACGGTGCGGCCTCAGAGTACAGGAGCGACGATTGGTTCGGACTCTCCTACGCTTAGAGTGCAAAATCGAGGACCCTGTCAATTGTAACGTGCAATGCTACTACTCTCCCGCTACACTTCCTTTTACTTGCAATAATTGACCGTCTATTGTCGTCGATGGCATTGCGATCGATCGATGGGACGGTTCATCCGACGGACCTTGTTTTTCGGCACAGGATGTGATCTGTATATAGACGTCTCCCCCGATTCAGAAATGACCGCAAGAATCTTGCACGCGAATTGACACCCCTGTCACGTAAATAAATGAAATCTCGCAATTCCATCTGTATCGGGAATCGTGGATTTTCTAGAAAGACCCAGACACGCGAGAGACAGTGAATTCGTCGCGAAATAAACGGGCGTTAATGGATTCCGTGTAAACTTAGGTTGAGAGTTGAATATTATGGCCGGGGTGGGGGAAATATGAGGTTGAATCGATAGAAGAATATTGGTAAGGGCCAGCGTGCAGTAATGTTGCCGCCCGTACAATTTTTGTTAGGGAAAAGTACTTGTATAGACGCCATAATGTCTCCAAGCGCAAACAATATTACGACGACGTTCAGCTGTCAAAATAACATGGCACACAAAACTGCAATTGAAGTTTTCGATATGTCGTATGAACTTTGAGAAGATTGTAGGAGATATTAGAAATCTGGTAGATCTAAAATGTTTAATTGCGTCTCGTGTAAAAAGGTAACGTGTACTCCCGGCACACAGATCATTACAAACTACGCGTGCGTGATACAGTATTGAAGATAAATATTGCATCACCTTACAAGGTTTATTCATGCAATTATACGATTTTATTGTTTCCGTAGTTTGATAATTTTGAAATAAGAGATATGTTTCCAATAGAACGTCAAATTGTATGAAAAGCGGTTAATTAATCTAATGTTGACTACAATTCAATTTTACGGCAATACACGAGAAATTATGCGAAAGTAGACCTTTTCCTGAATTATTACCGCGAGGTAAATATTTTTAAGTCAGTGCGAGATCTTAAAAAATAGCGTACAGCTTGAAACTTCTAGATGAGATCAGAATTTTGCATTTGGTTTCGTAAAATGGGAATTAAATATAAGGTTGCAGTACTTTACAGAGATTCTATTTTATTACAAATTTTGCAGCCTCCGTTACATAAATTGAAAAATCACTGCGTTAATAGACTTTTTTTGTACCGTTATAGTCATAAGTATTAAAATTATAACAAGCTAATGTTAGGTGAATTGTTATTTCGAAACCGTCCACGCTTATTTTCGATGAATTTACACTTATGAGACATAAATGCTAACCAATTTTGAATACTTAAAATAACGCTAATATAATCAATTATCTAATGAGCCTACCGCAATACCGATACAGAATTTAATTATAGTTCAAGTTCCTGTACCCTATCCTGTATGAAACTACAATGTAAAATATGCCTTGTTTTTATCTAAGAATCATTTCTGAATCGAGCATTAATGTGATCTATTCAAAAATGAAGCTTGTTAATAAAACCGGCAACAAAACGAGACAGGAGAGCAGCGGATCTAAGCTGGACAATCTTGAAAAAATATTACATGCTACGGGTTATACTGTTTATATTAACTTCTACGTATCGTGGCATTCAGGAACGAAATATCGATTTAGATGAAACTACATCTACGTATTCCATCCTTTTGTGCCCTATGTGTATTTTCTTACCTGTTAGAACATAAGTGTATTCATCTAAAACTACTAATTATACTTAATAGATATATCTCGTCTCTCTCCCTCTCTCGATATATCGCTTATAATGCTTGGCAGTGTCAACTATAGTAAATATTTGTGGAAATAACTCAACTGAAACTGATATTTTCGCATCAATCGTGATTGCAGAAAAAGAGGTGACAATAAAATGAATCGCATTAAAACGTAAACGAGAAAAAAATGTTGAGTCGTGAACTTCTTAAGCTCGTTCACCACGGATTCGTCGCGCCAACTGAATATCTTTAGGCATTATCGTTACACGCTTTGCATGAATAGCGCAAAGATTTGTATCTTCGAAAAGCCCGACCAAGTAAGCTTCGGAAGCTTCCTGCAGCGCTCCAATGGCGGCACTCTGGAAACGCAAGTCAGTTTTGAAGTCCTGCGCGATTTCACGAACCAAACGTTGGAAGGGTAATTTTCTGATGAGCAACTCTGTCGACTTTTGGTATCTTCTGATTTCTCTGAGCGCTACAGTACCAGGTCTGAAAGCAAAAGTAAAATTGTTCAAGGTCTATGACAACAGATTCGTTTATCAACTTATCTACATAACATAGAATAGTTTTGTGCACCTGTAACGATGGGGTTTCTTCACTCCTCCGGTGGATGGTGCACTTTTACGCGCAGCTTTTGTTGCCAATTGCTTCCTGGGAGCTTTCCCTCCAGTTGACTTACGGGCGGTCTGCTTGGTACGTGCCATATCTGCAAGAATTTGTCATTACTCGTATGTTTTCTCGCAGCAATGTACAAATAACAATTAACGACGGGCAATCTCCTGTGCTGTACATGGCTGCACATCACGATTGATTAAAAAATAAACAATCAACCACGCGATTCAATACTCTTTTGTGCAAACGATACTATAACTTTACCATAAACTCTCTATAAGTTTTTCAACACACGATACGACCGGGAGAGAAGTTACTAGCAAATTCTGACTATTGCAAGTATCGGTCCTAATTTCCCTCCAAAAGCGGAGACAGACAACAAACAAAATGGCGAATAGCGTGCATATAAGCTCGACGTGCTCGAGAAACTTGTACACCGTTGAAAGCATTATATTCTTCCTTAATAATATTGTTGCGGGGTAATTCGGCGACGTAGACCATCTTCTAACGTGTTTGTTACATTGCAAATATAAAGTTGCATACCTGGTATTCAGTGCCTCTGGCTCGTGTGACTCTTTACTGCAATCTGCTTCAGTTGCCGATATTTAACTGATGTCGGCAAGCGCTTTAACATAGAAACGTAGTTTCGTTCTGTGGAAGATTGGAGACAGCACTGGACACTCAGGTACACATCACGGGATTGGTCAATATTTCGTAATGCGGTAGGCTATTCGTCGGCTCAAAACCAATCGGCGTATTTGTTATGGAATTTAGAGTTTGCAATATATATTTTAATAACGTCTTGTTTCTCAGCGATGTTTATCTTTTTTAATGTAGCCCAATGTAGACGAAGCTGTGCTCGTTTTACCGAATTAAAAACAAACGACGAGTGCAATTGTTTCGTTGGGTATAAGTGAGCGTATGAATTAAATGTTGGTAGATTTAGAACAAAGAACGCACTATTCGAGACAATTTTCGATTTAACAGAATTGGAGAAATGAAATGGCAGTATTTCCAATTTCTCTCAAAATTGTATGCACTTACTAATAGAACATTTAAGATATTTTATAAGACTATACGAAACATGTTTCGATTATAATTCGAAGCTTGCCAATCTTGATTTTCTTCCGAAACGAGACTTCATCTGCCAGCATTTTTCTTATTTCTGAAATTCCTAAATTTCTTTGTTCGTAGTTTGCATAGCTAATCGATGACGTGGAATGTTATGCGGGACGCTATTTACAAATCATGACGATGATCAACGCTGGGTTAAAAATAACAAATCAATGCATCAAGGTAAAAAATAAGATTGTCAATGTTCATTGGTTAAGGGAAGGACGATGAATTCTGTCAGGTTTGACAGCAGCTCGCTATGTTCTTAAACTGATTGATCATTGGTAACTTCCTGCAAGGTAAGGTTACCCAATCGGAAGAGAACCAATGAGCGCGCAGCTTTTATCGAATGTGAGTGATAAATTGGGATAAGGTGTTGCAAATATTTATGTTCTTGATGCATTAAGGATCGTTAGTGTCACTGATATCTCCTTTAAGGAAGTAAGATTGTTTATTTAAAGTAGTGGTATAATGGAAATATCAATGATTTGTGCATGCTGTCAAATAATTTATAATTAATATCATTTATTATCTTCTTAAAGTGTATAGTTAACATATTATATACACAGGAATAAATAAGACCGGAAGTAAACGTTTCCTTTGTTACAAACGTACCTTCTTATCATATCCACCAAAAATATAGTGAATTAGGCACAAATTACAAATAAAAGAATAATTCATCACATAAAATCATCCGAATCGTATCCAGTGTTTTCCGTATTCAATACTCCACAAGTTCCATCAAATAAGGAATTGTAGCTCCTAAGAACGAGACAAAATAATTATACACTCATATATGTTTAACGTCAATAGAATCTTTTCAATTTATTGACATTGAAAGTAAACTGAGTAAACTTACTTTAGTTCTGCCACTCTCTGGCGTTCCTTTTCCTTTGCTTTCTCTTGTTCTTCTTGCTGTCTTATGACTCTCTTAATATTTTCTCGATGGATCCTATCTCGTTCTTCTCTTTCCGCTCTGAGATTTGGTTGCTCTGAACGCTTAGTCTTAATTAATCGATTGACAGTTGCGTTTATTCGTTTTGACACATGAATTTTGCGAACATCTTTGTCTACGTGGAATCCAACTTGTCCAACTTCCATTCCCTGAGTTTTTTTTAAATTTAACCACATTGTGTATACTACGTCGACATCGTTCACCCTGTTTCCTTCGATACTGTTTGCCTTTACCAATTGGGCAGCATCTTCTAAAACTGAACTTGGTATATCATCTATTGTCTGGCCCTGTAAATCATACATGTTTATAGCTCTAACGCTTCGTTTTGTACATGGAAATCTGCCTGAACCGATTGTTATCGTAGTATACTGTAATGCTTACATTACCAAGGCGTAGATACACGTGTGCCGATGAGTATTTGTCGACATGGAACCAAACATCTTCTGGCCAACCCCATTTGATGAGATCTTCATCTACGCAGCCAAATATTGAAAAAAATCAGCGTTAATGAAATTCATAATATAAACATCATAATGAACCTCAGCGTTTTTAACTCACTTTCGTATTTATCTACTCCCATAAACAGCATCACCGGCGGATCAACAACTGCAATTTAAAATACCTCACCGTTAACCTAATCTCATCGCACCTCGTTTCGTACGTAAATTCCGTACGCAAGAAAAGAGAACGGCATATGTGCCCATATACGGTCGAATTTCACGAAAATCTAACGATGAGCGACAAGACTTACCTTCGCTCTTAAAATAGTAAACCATTGTCTCCCGTCAAATTGAAGGAAACACGTGCTGCTAAATGTATCTATTAAACTATTTGGTTGACGCCAGTCAACATATGCGAGGTTGCTCGTCAAATCCACGCTTTCGCGCGAATAGTAGGCGCAGTTATTCCAACGACGAATATGTGTATATATTTAGCTGTATATAGATGTGGATACCCATGTATACCCTGTCTGACGAGAGATCGGCCCAGGGTCCGACCAATTTGCGTGGATTTGCGTCAGTCATGGACATGTTGCGTTCTATTGGTTGAAATTCTCACGTGGCGCGCAAGCGCAAGATCGCTGATTCGAGCCAACTCCAGCCAATTCTAGCGTAGTGTTCATAACGGGTGTTTATTTGGCAGAGTAAGAATTTAGAGTGATGTTTTCGATCGATTTGTTGGATATTCGGAAAAATGAAACATCAGTCTGGTTCTTGTAATTATAGTCTATCTAAGATTGATGCACTTTTATCGAGTTATAGGTAGTTTTTGTGACGTTAACAAAAAAATAGTCACGAAATGAATAAGATAGCTTTCAATTGCTTCATCGGGTATATGACCAGTAACAGTCGACGGAGTGGAGAACAGGTGCTAGAGTGGGAGTCGAGGACCTCGTGATGGTTCCCCATTTCTGTCGAGATGCGTGGCACAAGGCCGATCTCTCCTGGGACAGAGTAAAGCGCATACCTAATACAAAGGTAGATTAATTTTTCCAAAATGCGAAGGAATCTATATATTTGTCAACCATAAGAGAATCTGTTACAGAAAAATTTCTGAATTAATAAAACCATGGTATATCGATTGAAATTGTTTTCTTATACATATTATAAATTAACAATCGATCGTTTTCGATTACTAAGGCAAATCGTTCCGACACATTGGCGAAGTCAATCATACGTAAATTAATGTAGCGTAAACGCGTATGTAACGCGTTATACTGACGAAGAATTTTATTATGCTCACGATTGTAACCATCTCGGAAAATTTAAAGGTTTAACATGGGAAGTTATCGTCAGAGTTCTTTCTAGCGATCGTAAACTAGTGAGCAATCCTATTATTATATATATATATATCCTTTTTCATATTTTGTCTCCACGAAATGCGTAAGTAAAGATGTATACTCTGTATATTTCTTTAATAGATCTCGGAATAATTTTAATTAGCCGAGAAACGATTCATGTGGATGGCGTATTTCTCTGTATGATACGTTTTGCATATTAAGGAGAAAACTGGCGATACCTCGCGATCGTGGAGCCACACGTTCATCGACGCTGGGGTTTCTATCATAGATAAATAAGCTACAAAAAAAAAGTATTATCCATCAATGTATGGTGTTACTACACAGTAATATAAAAAACAACAGGCGACTGAGCGTTAGTATAATGTTCATAACTTTTTATGGACTTCAACATTGCCTGCCTGTGGACGAGACAATTTGTTGTTCAAATAATTGTATTACACTATAAGCCCCAACGCGCTGTCACCTGTAACGATAATAAACCTGAATTTTACCAAGCAACATTTTTGGATTTGTCAGACTAAGTAGAATATGCGGATTATTCATGATTGCTTTGTAGATCGGTTCGTCGGAATCAAGTCCTTCGTCTAAATCTTGCAAGCTGGGTGTTCGAACCCCAAGAAGCCAGGCCCACTAAAATGAAGATTTCACGTTAATCCTTTGTAATAAAATGTAGTTTGGAAATTTGTATAAATCAGGTCGCGGCTACATACGGCATTAGCCTGATCGTTCCCAGTGACTTTTAATGCATTAATAACATCCTTCTTTTCAAATCCCTGTTTGATAAGGTACTGCATCATTTGAGAATTAGGCTTGAAATCCATTTTCTTGTAGTGACGAAAACTTTCCAGTAAGAGATCCACCATATTGACCAAATTCTCTTCTTTCTTTGTCTCTTGACCCCCTAAATCATTTATCGTAGTATTTAGGCACTGTACTAAAGAATATTCGATAAAAGTATAGTCCCTAACACAATTATATTGTAATAAATTGTTGTTCACTCGCCGCCCTATACCTTGTGCGCCACTACTTCTTTTAAATAATTCGCGACATGCTTCTTTCAACGATTTTTTTCTTTTATTAAGGGAAGTACTAGGACCTGCTGTAAATTCGTCGACATCTATTTCAACGGTAGACAGATCTACGTCGTCATCCTCCAAGTCGTCCGGATCGTCTTGTCGTTCTGTCAGCCACTCTAACGCTTCCGTCACATTTGTTCTGTGCAAAATGGAAGGCTTTCATTTACAGCATGCTTCCCTATCATCTGGAGATCATTACACTCACTTACTTTAAACAAAGAGCTCGGAGGACTCTTTTTTGTGTGTAACCCATTTCAACAAGGGTTTGCACGGTTTTTGGATCGATGTGTGGATTACATCTCACTTCTAGTTTGTCTTTCAAAATATCACAAAATTTCTTTGCATCCGGACTGTGCATTAAGATCTTTGCTGACGTTTTTACGAGCGTTATCAAAATTTTCCGTATCTCGTTGCGGAACTGAAAGCCGAATCGTGAAGAGCATGTTAAAACAATTTCTATTTACACTCCCTGTACCTACATCGGCTGGGCAATCGTTGGTCGGTGCGGGTCGTGGTAGATTTCGTATTGGCAGTCCGCTGGTCGCTCGTGCTATGGCTTCTTCGTTTACACCCCTCATAGATTCCTCGTTTAAGTTCTGATCTACCGACGGTGGTCGAATTTGTACTAGCAATAGTTCATCTGTAACAAGGAGATGTACAATGTGTGGATAAACAATGTGTATTACGAGACAATACCTTACCATATTCAATAATTTCTTCATCGTCTACACTACAGTTGTCTACGAGCTGTTTAAAATTCGATGAAAGAATTAAACGATATTGGGAAGCCACCTTCGTGTTATCTTGACCATAAAAATATTGCACGGCGATCCCTTTGACCCTTTCTATAGTAAAATCTGATTCTACGGCAACATTTAAGACATTGCCCTCTATACTGCAAAAGAGAATAACAATAATGCTATTAAATGATGTACATGGTAAAGGTATACAAATTATATTTAAAATATCATTACCTTATAACATTAATAGGAAAATTTTCTGGCGTTGGGACTAATGGCATAAGCATTCTGCTATCACTATCGTTATTGCCTGTGGCAACAGAAGAGAGAGTTCTCTGTCTTTCGACTGATCTCGAACTCTTCCTGTTATGCCAGGCCTCTGCTATTAGATCTCGCATCCATGGGAACATCAAATTGACCTGTAATACAATAATAACTGTCAGAAATGCTCCTACTTTCGAGCTAACACAAATTAAATTTGAGTACATATGAAAAAACCAATGAACAAGGGACAAGGTCTTGTCTTGGGCCAAGTACAAGTATGCAAGACTAGACTTTGTACCTTTTCCTGATACGAATTTTCGAGAATTTTAGATGTCACATTTAGTAATTCTTTCTTAGGAAAAACAATGGTCAAAATAATTTACATACAAGTGAAATTTTTGTCCCCAAATATAATTGAAATTACATCGTATTTGGAGTGATATACTTGCCTTAAGTTTGGAAACTGTCACTCGAGAAATATTTTAAATTTCAACTGATCTCGAGCAGTATCGATTTTTCGGCGGTGTAAGTAAAGGCTAGAGAAGAGTTGCAGAAATATATTTAAAATCTATCGTCAAACAGATTGAAACAGATAAAATGATAATTGTTTTGTATCATACCAAGTATAGAAAGACTCATTAAGACACATGTATAGTATTTTTCACGAAAATAATGACAGCTGATTTAAATCCCACGGATCATCACTACATACGTACATACACAAACTTCTTTCGTTGAGATTACGAGCGATCAGCTGATTCCAGACGATTTGTTGAATTGTGGAGAAGCATGTATATGTGACAAAACAAAATCACATTATTCGCCGTTTAAGGCATTTCAAATTAACGATATTAAAGATTTTCATTTATGTAAATATGGTAGATATTTGTTTCTATAGTTTTCTGAAGTACTAGCTTTGACTGGCTTTGACGAAGTAGGAAGACTATATACGAAAAATGATATTGCGGAGGGAGTAAAGGCTTGTTCAAGTTTTACTGGTGAAGAAAATTCCTAACTATCATCCTGTCCAACGTATACAACAGGTATCAAATGTTCTTTCAATATAGCTGCTGATACACGTAAACTTTATAATTACACAATAACTCTTGTTGGAATACAGAATAAAGTAACCTGCAAACTGACATATCGTATCTTATAACACTTTCGTGAAAATAAATTTCTTCGTATATGTGAAATTTGTGACAGCATTCGGATGGGCTATTGGTCTTCCTTATTAAGAGATAAACGTTAAAAAGAATAAAACTTGTGTGTATCTTGTATTGAAACTTTGATGTTTATCAGCCATCAGAATGGCGAAAGAATCTGGATGTGGTGAACTGCAGCAATTAGTTCAAGAAGAAGAGTGCGAGGAGCCATTAAGCCATCGTGGGGAGGCCACTCCACCCTCAACGCCAGCCAGATCTCAGCGACCTAGTAAAAATGATATGCACAGCTCTCACGTATCGGTATGAGCGTATACGCTATGTTAATTGTATCGTGCGCTTCGCGAAGATACATATATAGCTACCTGTTTCATGTCCGCCAATTACGATGTTGATAATTAAGCAATAACATTTTAGCAACAAGTACTCTGGGAGAGCAACACACAAACTTCACCAATCGTCAGTAAAGGAAGCTCTGGCCAAGCAACTAGTCAAGGATCTATGGTTTCTGGTCGAGCTGTAAACTTGTCCAGTCAAGGCAATCAGTCGCGTATTATGTACATGAATGAAAAAGAGAAACAAAGGCCGGCTCGACCAGAACCTCCACGAATTAATCGGCAACAAAAAGGTAATTTAACGCAACGCAGTATTACTTTATGGTATAAAACAATATGTAAAACAATAATGTAAGAGCAAAGGAATTCTAAATTTCTTTCTTTCGCCGATATGTTGGATTTAGTTTACTTTTTATAATTTGATACTATTAAATAACCGTTACAATTATTTGTATAATTTATAGAAACAATTTTTTTACTTTTCTAAAGCTGTCTTTAAGTTCTTTGAGTTCTCCTTATGTATGTTTTCCGGTTTTGTTTTGGCGTTACGATGCAAAGCCATGGTGCCATGCAAACACCATTGCTTTTTGTCAGAGGTGCCCGACGTCCGGCATATGGAGCAAGCCTTGCTACAACTCCTAGAAGATTTTCATAGTGGCAATTTACGAGCGTTTGGTACGTTCTCTACACATACTAAACAATTTTTAATTAATGAATAGTTGCGCATTGTACATGCTACACAAACTGGGTGCAGGAAAAGATTGTAGCATGGAGCAAATGACAGAAATAAGGGAGCAGCAAGAACGACTGGCCAGACTACATTTTGAATTGGGCCAAAGACAGGAAATCGGTGGAGAACAGTCTGGTCTTCGACATTCGAGTGCCAATATGCGGCATCTATTGCATCGGCTCCAGCAACTGAGTGTTTGCATAGAGAAACTACATAGCAAGTAATTTTTACAAACAACACAACGATTTTCAGAATATTGTACAAAGAATTCTTCTTTTTATCAAGACCTATGCATATTAGTATCTTAGGCTGGTCCACCCAAATCTGCTATTAACATCTGTAGCAGTGTTTTTAATACAACTTGGGGAATTAAGTTTGGTGGTCAGGGGTTGTATGATTTTGACAAGCTCATGTCACAGTCCATACATTTTTTCTATATTTTTTTTTCACAGTTGTATAAAGAAAATTAAACCATGTTTCGATCGATTATCTAAATATTATGAACTCCATAATATAAATGCACAGCATAGAGGGGGGTGGGAAGTTTTGTACTTGGATACAGTGTAACTATTATAACGTAAGAGATGTGAATAAATAAAAAAATTGAATTGCAACGAACTCTTACAGGTATTTCTCTATAATCCCCATCAGTTATATTAGATTTTTACACGATTTGTAGTGTAGTTAAATATAATTAATTGGTGAATTTTAAGAACGTAGCTGAATATTTTAAAATATCCATGCATTTACGTATTACGAAACTATATATGTATATATATGCATTGATACATGTCGTACTGTATAACTATGCAATTTACGACGCAGAACGACCGATGAAAAAATATAATTTAGGTAACGAAGATATAATCACTAATATAATCACGAAGCTACGATTTCATATAAAAGAGTGGTAAACATATCTAAAAAGTGAGTAAAACAATTGAAGTATCGATGAAATTCATGGCTGATCGTTGTTTTGACATGTAAATATCAGTTGAAAAATACAATAGTGAAATTCATTCCGTCCCACGTATAGATACGACAGAAATCTCGCGTCTAAAATTTAAAGGCAGCATGCGCGGCACAAAGAAATTTGAAATACATAATACCGCCTAATCTTAGAGATTACGACGCAATTAACAGATTTGAAACATTCGGAAGTTTCTACGGAGAGCAGTCATTTCCGCTGGCGTTGCAGTATCAAAACTGTGATCCATTTGTGCGTTAGTGGTGTAATGTAATTTACCTCGGAGTTTCTCACCTCTACAATAGTGAAACTACAAGCTGCCAGATCCATTCACCTTCAGTAAAAGTGATATCTTCGTATATTTTGTTGGGTTCTTTAAAAACGATACGGTTTCAATGATTTCCTTACAATCCCACAATCAGGTTGGTGTTATCCTTTCATCGACATATCTGTTGTATTAATACTTTGACGGTTGTTATGGTGTTCACTCATTTTTATGTAGTATTTATGATCTGACTTCTTTATTATATTCCTGATGTGTTCTATGAAACGTGCGACAAACATTCTTCACTCAGTTCGCGATGGATTTTCTCTTCCTAACCTCTGCTTATTATTTGCATGGGTTGACGAAATGTTTGTCGACGTTTTGACATGCATCCTGTGATAAAAATTAATTGAATTTGAAAAGTTTGTAATGAATGTTTGTGAGTCATTTTTTAGATCATTATCTACAAACAGCACAAAGATATGTTCTTTATAGCTAATGGAAGGAAGTCAATCGTGTAGTTATTTCTTTTATTTATACTTCCAGGTGTTGTATCACCTGACACAATTATTTTCGACAGTCACTCCAAAACCCACGCCACTTCCAGTCAAAATCAAAAGCCAAAATGAGTCCCTCGATAAAAACATTGGGAATGACATATCTCACAATATGCACGCAGAGGTAAGATGATTTTTAACCTTTTGTATATCATGCCTTACAAGACTTCAGGAACAATCAAGTAATGTTTTCGTGTTATCATAGAAAGCGGAAAACTATGTAGAAGTATTAATAGACAGGTTAAATGTGCACGATGTGGTGACGATGTTCAATATGAAAAAGAACAATTTATGGGTAATATTAGATCAACTTCCCGTGAGGACTTCCAAGAGACAGTTAGGACAAAATTCTAACTGGAAAGTATCCTATGTGTCAGGTTTAAATTTTACAGAAAACAAACGAGGCTTTCCCTGCGCCCAACTTACAGAACCGATTATTTTACCGTCTTTATACTTATCGCCAAAGCAGCGTCATAGAAAAATATGTACTCTCTGCACCAGAAATCCATTAAATTATCATGTACAAACTCGTAGTTTTAAGACCCAACGTAATGTGAAAGTCGAAGTAGAAAGGAACCCGTCTATTATGAGTAGATTGAAAAAGTGGGCTGCCCAATTACAAACTACAGATGCGGTAGGTCATTGTTATCTTTAAATTAATATATTATTTTTTCGTTTCTGTGATCTATAAAACGCCACTACAGTTTCTACTTTGTCGTACAGGGTACAAGCTTGTCACAGGACGTTAGGAAAACAGATATTGAAAAAATTAGGCATTTATTTGGAGATACTGAAGTTAACGCAGAAGAAAAAAAACGAATTAGATCAGCTTTTGTTGAAGGTTACGAGACGGGACTACAACGACAAATACGTAATCGTCCTGTCTGGTTAAGGTTGATATCTACTTTATTAGTTGGAACGATACTTCTCACGGTATTTACGCTCGTAGGTACGTAAGAAATTTTACAGATCCATAAAACATAGACACATTCATTTCTCCAGTTTTGACACACTACTAAGAAGGAATAGATCTCTCACTATCAGTTACTTTTATTGCAATAAGACCATTGCAATAGACTACTCTTTAAAAGTATATAGAAAATTAGTAACTTACTCCTCTATAACACATTCATGTGCTGATTATAACAGATATGATAATTATTTTTGCTCCGTAATATTGGAATGACATTGTAGCTCTTAACCCAGGAAGCATGTTTCGATTTTCAATGGGTTCAAGGGCCGAGATTAACCCAGAAACCATTCGTGTGACCTTTAACGATGTGAAAGGAGTAAGTGATTTTACTACATTTACCAAATAAAATATTTGCCCTAATTATTTTTGCGTTATATACATATATATATTATATACAGGTCGAAGAAGCTAAGCAAGAATTGAGAGACGTGGTGGAGTTTCTAATCAATCCTGAAAAGTTTTCTACTTTGGGTGGAAAATTGCCAAAGGGCGTGTTATTGGTGGGACCACCGGGAACAGGGAAAACATTACTAGCTCGAGCAGTAGCCGGTGAAGCTGGTGTACCATTTTTCCATGCGTCAGGACCAGAATTTGATGAGGTTTTAGTAGGTCAAGGTGCACGGAGGGTGCGAGATCTATTCAGTAAGTACGAATCAATAAAAATGTTTATAATAAGGAAGCATAGGTTGTAGTAAAAATATATTTCTTCTGTTTTTTTAGAAGCAGCAAAAGAAAGAGCGCCTGCTGTGATATTCATAGACGAGATCGATTCTGTTGGCGCAAAACGAACGAATTCGGTCCTTCATCCGTACGCTAATCAAACTATAAATCAATTGCTTTCGGAAATGGACGGGTAAGTTATAGATCGGCTTATTATGTTACGAAAGCAATTATAGTTTTGTAAATGGGCATTTAGGCACCTTCTGGTTAATCCGATTCTAGATTTCGTCAAAACGAAGGCGTGATCGTACTAGGCGCAACAAACAGACGGGACGATTTAGACAAAGCATTGATGCGGCCTGGTCGTTTCGATGTCGAAATTTTCATACAGCCACCGGATTTCTTCGGCCGTAAAGAAATGATAGATTTATATTTATCGAGAGTACTGGCGCGAGACGTGGATATAGATTACATAGCACGCTGTACTTCTGGGTTCACCGGAGCTGAAATAGAAAACATGGTATATTTCTGTCGCGTCTAACTAAATTGCAGATGTATGCGAAGTCGTATTTCGAACTTAAATTTGATTTGTAACATTTCACATATTTAACTATGTTACCAGAAACCAATTATCATCTGCCTTCTGTAGACAAATACGTATTTGCATACTCATTCGTCGCATCGCCATTGATCGAATTGCATTAATATCATATCGGTGATGTCTGTACGATCTATCCACTTGCAAATTTATTCTGTTTTTGTCTATAACGTGCTGCATACACTTTATCAGATAAATCAAGCTGCTTTGAAAGCAGCAATAGACGATGCGGACTATGTGACTATGAAGCATCTGGAGTACGCCAGAGATAAAGTGATAATGGGACCGGCGGGAAAGTTGAGAGCGCACACTGAAGAGGTAAATCTTATTACCGCTTATCATGAGGCTGGTCATGCATTAGTCGCTCATTACACCAAGGACGCAGTGCCAATACATAAAGTTACTATTATTCCTCGTGGACCATCCTTGGGACATGTAAGTACTTACACATTTTGCAGTTGAATCTGGTAATCACGCTTTATAATAATTCGTTTGCACATTTTTTCAGACATCGTTCGTCAACGAAAAAGATGTGTTCCACACAACTAAATCACAATTATTAGCTACTCTCGACGTGTCGATGGGTGGTCGTGCCGCCGAAGAATTAATTTTCGGGGCAGATCGTGTGACAACCGGGGCGTACAGCGATTTTAAAGTAATTCGATACATTCCGCTCACAATAACACATTTTTTGTACAAAATGCGTACAATGATATTAATGATGGTTATAATTTTTTTAAGAGGGCAACTACGATCGCGGAAGAAATGGTGAAACTTTTCGGAATGTCGGAAAAGGTCGGATTCAGGACACACTCGGAGAATAGACAAGAATTAACTCTGGGTTCCGAATATGGTCCTAGTACAAATGAGCTCATCGATAACGAAGTGAAACGTATCTTGCAAGTAAGCATCTCCGCGAGAAATAATCATTTCTACTCCTCGCATAACGTAAGATTAACATTTCCATACACGGCTTGCGTTTGCTTTATTTCCAGGAATCATACGAACGTGCAAAAGCAATTTTGAAAACTTATTCGAAAGAGCATAAGCTGCTTGCCGATGCTTTAGTGAAGTACGAAACGTTGGACGCCAAAGAAGTGAAGGCGATAATAACGGGAAAAAAAATGCGCACTGAGAGTTTAAACGCCAAGCCAACACCGATTGTAGATCCGGTTGCGCATGTACTGTAACTAGCGAGCGGAAATTCAATTTATAATAGAAATTAGAATAAATTATTTGGTAAAGCATTGCAATGTTTCGCAATTTTATATACTAAGGCCTATGGAATCTTACCTAAAATATAACAGATTCGTACTGTTTTTTTTCTTTGGTACGGAAACGATTACAGTCCGTCTTCGACTCTAGCACAGCTCTCTTCTTAGGTGGCGTGATCTTCGCGCGGCCGGTTATCGTGTTACCGCACTCTCTGTCCCAATGATTTTCATGAATCAACGAAATTATCACCCAGACCACCTGTATATAAATTACGTTCAACGTTGATCACTTACTTCTTTACAGTCTCAGAGAAAAATGAAACAACAAGAGTGAAAATGTTAGATGAGTGACACTATCGGCGAAAGGCGTGGCGGAAGCACATTTATATCTTTTTATACGCGATATGGCTGTAGAAGAATATTAGTATCGAAATTTATGTAGATGTTACAAACATAATTGTGCGAAGCATGCAATTTTCTTCCAGCCAATGCGAGATGAGCAATGGTGGATACTTTAGATATTTTATAAGATCTCTTCACGAATAATGTTAGAAAAATGTAAATGCTAAAAATTTAAGTACCATGAAAATATTGACAAAAAATTGTATATTTTCCTTAAAATTAGGCATAAGGATTTAGATTCTTGGTCAAGGTTTGACTACAGATATTAATACAAGTTCCGTGAACAAGCTATGTGGGAGTCTATCGACAAAAAATCCTTTTTAAAAAAAAGGTCAAATCATGAAACATAACTCGCGTTTTTGTTCCGTGCCATTAGACGCCACTGTAATTGTAATTATTGTTCAATGATGAATATAGTGGCGTAATACAAGACGCAATTTAAATAAAGACAAAGTTAACGTAACTGTGAGAACATAACTTCATTTTCACAAACGCGTACATTAATACATTTTTTTACAAAATGCGTACAATGATGTTGACGATGGTCATAATTTGACTATCGTCTTGACCACTGGTCATCCGTGGTCAAACGATTACTGACCACCGGTGAAGTGGTCACTTCCTAGAGGTCACCCATCCTCCATGAAGATCCACCGCTGGAGCTGACGATCTTACCCCTTCGAGCGTCGCGGCCAGAATGAATTCCTTGGCGCGTCGATACTCCGTTTATACAAACCAAAGGTCAACCAAACGTCGTCAATCTGTTGTTTTCAAATATCTTTGACAGTGTATGCTACAATATTTTACTTACTCAAAGCCTTGCTCAAAAAGAGGTCGAACGGCACCCTGTCTCACCTAAGTACAATCAACTTGTTTCGTTAAGAAAAGAAAGGAATGAAGAGACACGTGTTTCTAGTCCGTTTCTCCGCAAACAATGCTTGTGCGGTAGTTTTATTTTCTAAAAAAGAATTTTTATTTACAAAGCAAAATAAATTGCCAGCGATACCAGCACATGCAATGGGAATACCGCTTTCCCATTGCTTGATTTAGTTCACCTGACATTCGACCATACAAAACGGGTAGAGGGACTGGTTTTTGTTGTTTGCCGAAGCTAAAGGATCCCAAAGAATCAAAAAAGCGATCCTTCCAGGATCGATAAGTCTTCGAAGCAGCGCGGTCGCTACCTAGTGTCGCTAGGTCCACCATACATGCGTCGTGCGTTGAAAGATTAACACAGAATCGTTCGCAAGAAACAAGTAAAACGCGGATCGTTCAATGATGGCAAAATCGTTGTTTGTTATTAAATTATTTGAAGAGAAACATAGCAAGACAAGTTTCTTTCTTCAGCACTACTAACGCAGGATGATCCCTAACCCGGAAATTAAAGAAATTATAAAACAGAGGATACATGGAGTGTATCTTGATTAAAACAGTCTTTGAAAATTGTGGTACATTACACATATCTTGCGTTATCCGTAGACTGTAACATACTTTCGTTGCCAAACGGTAGTCCTAATTAAAAGAAATCAGTTTTGTCGTTGGAATTGTTTGTGATCACTCCCGACTTTAGAATAATAAAATATAAAGATACAATTATCCTCAGGACTGACCTTTTTGCATCTTTGAGTGAATTTGGGTATATGAAAAAATGGTGTATCATTAACATTTCTTCTGGAAGAAGTAATCCTTCCATAGAAGTAATTTGTAAATCAAATTTGAGTAGAAATGTTTGACCGATATTCTCAAAGTTACGTAATCTTTTGAATTTCCAGGTTGCAGATCTTTCATTGTAAGCAAAGTAATGAGTGTTGCGAGCACTACACTTCATTTATATTCCGACTAATGTACTTATTACATTATCTTTGCTATCTGGTGTACGAAGAAGAAGTTTGAAATCGAGACACAACGTTGAAAAAAAAGTAGCAACAAATGGAGGTTTTTTAACGATACTCTTACAAAAATCTTTATACGATCGATGGATCTTATCGTACGAAAGTTTCCTTCGCTCTACACACATCTAATCGAGACGTTAAACTTACATGCACACTACGACTGTGACATACGTTTTACTGTCCTATGAAATTGTTCTACTCCATGCAATATTATTAATAATCCGAGTAATAATTCTCTTGCACTACATACTTTGTTCTCCGACGAAACTCATGTCGCGAACGGACGTTGAATAAACATTTCCCACGTGTGCTTAATTTTGTGATCCAAACGACTGCATCAAGAAACATTCTTGTAACTCCGAATGTCATGTACAGAATTTTGAAGTTTATGTTGGTTGAAAATAGTTCCTCGTTGAACAGGGACGGAAAACTTGTATTTCGATTAACAAGATCTCCGCTGACGAGTCTTTTTGTTTTTGTCAAATTTCAAATGCCCTTGAATAAAATCTAAGGGAATACAATTACGCATGGGTAAATGTAACAAAGAACCTTGGAATTTCTTAACTATCGAATACATAGACGGACGAATTTTCGACGGAGATAAAAAATGCAGTGCAGAGCTATAGACCGTGGTTGCAATTTAGTTATACTATGCCCGTTCAAAACGATCTTGTCCCGATAACTCTACATATCTCCATCCATTTTTCGCTTCGCGTCTTCCATATTCTCAACAAATCCAGACAAGATCGCAGTTTTCTCTTTAAGGTATAACTATATCTATTGACTGTTCGTTCGTGTAAATATGAATTGTATATACGTTTGTAATATATCTTGTTTCTGTTTCCTTATACATAAACCCAGTGCTGTTACGTGTCTAGATACAAGCATCCGTTTTAACGAAAATCATCACTTTGAAAACTGTTTTTTGTTCTTTTTTTTTTCAATTTTTCCGCACTCCTTATACGGATATGAGCAAAATCTCGGTATTTCTAATAATACGCCTTAAGTATCGCTAAGATAGAAATTTCATACAATAAAAAAAAGAAAGGAGATAAACGAGGAAAATATAGTTATTGCACTAATCATATATAAAAGTTTCTTTTCCTCCCGTGAACGATATCAGTATCTAGATAAATTTCAGTTGCAAATCAAACAGCACGGATGAACCCTGATTATACGATAATATCGAGTAACTCCTACCTAAAAATCTTTTGTGCGTATAACAAGTAATATCGTAATACGTGTTTCTTGCTTAAAAGCTACGAGTACCAGTTACCTTCGTATTAAATTTCCAAAGATGTTCGACCATTTGCTCAAGTCAACGAATGTCATTCGATTCGCATTATTAACTTTCACAGACTTGCTTCCACGCTTGTGCATGTTCTTTATTTTAACTTTAACCACTGTCCTTGTCGTCTCGCGGCTTTCTTTGTTCCTTTCCTTCGTTTATCCATTAATTACTCACTAGTTCCAAATCACTACTTGGTTCGTCGGTTGTTCTACGATTTGTACAATAAGTTCACAACTTGCCTTACGATTAGATTACCGCCTTATGGTTGTATGCTGTAGCAGTTTAGAATGTCTAAACTACGTTTAACTCATTTCACAGAAAGGATACGATCGGTCGTTATATCATGGTGTGTGGGAAACTGACGGTCCCTTGTGATTCACGGATGCGGAATAGAATTAGAAAAAATGTTCGCCGACCCCTCGAAGCATAGCGATTACAAACGTGCATTCAATTGTCCCTTTTTTTTAAATTCTCGACGCGTCAATTTATAAAATTGTCGATCAAGATTACCGTAGTAAAATATATATTGATGATTCAATTGCGCTTTCGCGGTCATTCGGATCTCTTCGGCAAGCGAGAAAAATCTTAACCTCCTCCCTTTTTACCCGCAGCATATTTTATACGGTACAAATGTTCACGATTACTCATATAAAAATCTTACTTTTTATTCTGGAATTTGATCTTTCAGTAGTAGAAAAATTGATGAAATATTCTTGTTGACGTGTGTCTTTTTGAGCGAATTGCTTCGAAGGGACAACGCACGGATGTTTGACTTACAGGTTCGATGTTTCGATGTATGCCTAAGGTTGCTTAGCTATTCGTGGAATTTCGAAATTTCACAAATTCCCACACACGATTACTTCGGTTTCATGGTATGTGAAATGAGGATTGAAAACCGGTATCAGCAATGCTGTGCCTTATGTGGGAATAACATGAACCAATGGAACGATCTCGGAATACTATAATCGTCTATAAAAGCAGTGTAAAGTTCGATGTCAAACGGGGGAGAATAAAATCCCAATTGTATTGGTACAAAAATATAAAAGTCAAACAAAACCGGTCCACGAGCACTGGAATCTTTTTATTGTCGACGATAATTTGTTGATATCAATCGCAAATTGAGTCCGACGATAATAACGAGAAGGCGAGATTTGGTTCATGCTATTCTTGCGTGTCAATAGTAATCCTCGGAGAACAAGATTTCACAAAAATCATACGATATAACTTTTTACATAACGTTAATCACGTAACGCCACATAATTCTTTACAGAAAGATAATACAGAATTCTTTTGCAATGTCGCACGCGCGCTTATGATCATTTGCGAGTAAATTACGTTTACCTCATATTCTATAAAAAATCTAATACTTTACAATGTGAAAAGCGCATCATTAAGACCATCGACGTGAAAAATAATTTTGCAGTTGATGAAAACTTTGTTTACACCGCGCGAGCGTGCCCGCAAACCGACCACGCGGTTTTATTCCGTAAAAGTAATTTCCTTTTCTGCTCTTTCATTTTTGCTTTGGAAGCTAATCAATCACGAACACGTGGGAATGAAAAATCGATTAACCAACTGTCCAATCCATAAAATTCACGATCGTGAGTGCCATAGAAAAATATAAACTGGTGGCGTACTTTGTGGTAATTCGGACTCCCTTAACGAACTAAACGAGATACCAGGAAGCCCCGCCATAGCCATAATTCTTTAGCATTATTCTCGATGTAGAATCCAGTACGGAATTCCGAGTACATGAGTTTTCTTTTTCAACTTTAAAAAGCGCATTCGTTCCTTTAAAACGTGATGTTTGGCCGACCGACAACACAGATTCTGACAATC
The DNA here is from genome assembly GCA_933228935.1 of Pemphredon lugubris. Lineage (NCBI taxonomy): Eukaryota > Metazoa > Arthropoda > Insecta > Hymenoptera > Crabronidae > Pemphredon > Pemphredon lugubris. The sequence continues at coordinate 22,639,229 of OW121817.1, read as the reverse complement.
TATAAAAATATGAGGAAAAATGAAAGATTTACAAAATTTACACGCTTCCACTCGTTTCGGCCTTTCATCCAGTACGAAGAAGGGTTACATTTACATACTGAGTTCAATACCGATCATTATGTAAAAAGAAGCTCACCAATGTCCAGCAGGTGATCGTAAATATTTCTTAGAAACGCTCGAATAACAAAGTCGCAATAACGCGTTCTTAAATGACTTAGAAACAAACGTTTCAAAACGACGAATATAAAGTATTTATATAAAATCAACTTTTACTTCTTCGAATCTCAAGTGCTCCGTAGCGATGGTTAGTTATCTACGTTTGAGCAACTTCTTTTTCGTCATTTTTCAAATTGCGTTGCAAAACTTAATGTTCCACGTGACCCCTAAAACAGTGTTTCCCAGACAGTTGGATCCCGCGGATCTGTGGAATTAAAAAAAAAAACAATTTGGGAATTGGCGTAAAGTTGTCAAACTTTTATTTCGCCTAATAAAGGACGTAGTATAAATTGCCAATTGCCGCCTACCACTGCTACAGATAACAGTCCTTGTTTTTCTCGTTTTTCCAACGAATCGACGAAAAATTTACAACGTACAGATCCGCGGACCTGCGTTTGGGAAACACTGCTCCTAAAACTTTCTGCGTGCACATTACACCGTTAGTTTCCCTAGTGACGAGTTCGAGAAATATACATCTAAAGTTTTTATGTTAGCGATCACAGCGCCTATATGTTTTCCAGTGTATTAATTTTACTTGCGTCGGTAAACAAGCGAGATAATTTCTAACGAGAATACGATTGGCAGTTTACTCATTTTGCTTTTTGCTCTCTACGGAATAGTTTTAACTGTACATACACTGATAGTAACTCCGAAATTATTCTTAATGTATTGGTCGAGTTTTTCAATGTTTTCTTTCCGTATCAGATTTCCTTTTTCGTTGGCTATCCTCGGTTATGCATTTCTCTTTCTAATGAACTCTCCTCGTCATAGATAATGATATTGGTAAAGCTCGGTTTCCATACGATTCATATTACAGGCAGTAAATTCTCCGGTATTTTTATATATTGCCGAACAATGTACATACTACCATTGTTACAAAGAAAGTAAAAAAACCCTACCGTGAGAAGAGTTTAGTACGAATGCAAGGTGGAAGAAATAAAAGAAAGTTACTGTTTTGGCACCAACAACGTTTAGCTGGAAAGAGGGAGAAAGTCATAGTCGATGATTAACTACTTTTTTTGTTCACTGCGTCACCAATTACGCAATATTAGCGCAAGAAATCGATGCAACACGTTCATCAATCTTCTCATACTGCTGCTACAGATACTCCGCAGAATAGTATACAAAACACGAACATTATGCAAAGTATTATCGTCGTTGAATCCAGTTGTGCAAACACACGGCTGTAAACAGTAACACATTCCCCCACACCTTTGGTAGATTACTATTCGAAATCACACAGTTCGACAATTCCCACGATATACTGTATTCAACGATTAGGCTCTGTCACTTCGTTGAACAAAGGCGTTAAGGAATCTACGTCCTGCAGTCCGTCGAAATTACCGAGCGGATCCAGATCGTCCGCCTCGGTGTCGGTTTCCCCGAGAAAATTGGCATCGAGCAGATCCGCGACATTCCTACAGAGACTACCCGACGCATTTTCGTTCACGGCATCAGTGTGCAAGTTCAAGGAGTTTAACGTAGGGCTTGAGAGCATAGGCTCGTTGGTGTCTTGATAAGCTTCCTGAGATTGAACCGTATGCAGCGGCGTCGAGGGATACGATCTTGATCCGTTACTATCTTCCGTATAAGATGGCGTGTACGTGGATACTGGGACAGGTAGCGGCGTATTCGGATACGAACGCGATTGTATTATCTTCTGCAATGCTCCACCGACAGGAATGTCAAGCACATTCGAGGAATCCAAAATATCCTCCTCCGACAAGTTCAAGTTTGAATTTGGTAACGCGTCAAGCACTATCGCGTTATTCTCCATTAAACTCTCCTCCGCCGATTGCTCCGGCAAAATTTGAAGATTCTGCGTACCGTCCTCGCCTAGGATATTTAATATATTTGATATATTCTCGGGTGTGATTTCTTTGTCGCTCATCAGGAAATGCGGATCGTCCGCCATGAAGTTATGGTCAACGTCGTCAAGTAAATACGCGGAGGCACCCTCCGTTTGGCCGATTGATCCGAAATCGTTGAACTCACTGGGTACCGGGGTAGGCGCTATAGAACTGCTCGTAGATGGATTAAAACTTTGACTCTGAAAGGTCGACATGCACTGTTGGGTGGAGATGGGCGACATAAGGGCAGGATTGACCATTCGATGTAACGGGACTGATTGCGACCTATAGAATTGTTCGCTAGGAAATTGCTTGTTGCCGAGGAACAGCTCGGTGATCTCTTGATCGGGGGGTTGACTCTTTTGGTATATGTTTTTAATCTCTTGCAAGTTTTCTTGACTCGGATAGTTGATCAGAAGTTGTTTCTGCGGTGCCAGATCTGACGATAGAAAAGCAGGGCATTGCGGCCCTTGCCCCTCCCGTTTAGGAGTTACGGAGATCTGTGCGGTACTGTTGTTAATCTGCACTTCCGACGACTTGTTGCAAATCAAAGGCGATTGTGGCGTGGATACCTGTCTGGCTAATTCCGGGCCGCTGGTAGGAACCACAAAGGTATCGCTTTTACCGGTGTAAGGCATGCTGCACGATATCGAACGAGACAACGATTTGGTGTGCGCACGAGCTCTAGAGCTACTTGCTTGCAAATTACTCCTGGATCGTGGCACAGGTGTGTTGCGAGGCGAAACGAATGGACTAGCATTCGCGGAATTGGATTTCGAAGCACGACCGTTGATCGGCGAATGAGGTCCTGGCGATATCGGGGTAAAATTGAATATCCTACGACGCGTGTTTGGGCTCTGAGGTACCGTGTTCGGGATGACGTTCGAATCCTGCGATACGTGCTCTATGACATTCGTTTCGAAGCTGACTCTGCGTCTGGTATTACTCTGACTTGTGTGATTTAATAATGTCGGTAATATCAAGTTGTGCTTCTGCGTAACGTCGCGTTTCTCGGCCGCATTCTGCCGGACTACAGTGGTGGGTATTAAATCGACAGGAGCATGCATGGTGCCCGCTTTCAAGTTCTGTTGTAATATTAATCTGAGCTGGGATACTTTGTCAGATCTTGATATCTCGGTATCTATGGCAATCGCGTTAGCCTCTACATCCGAGCTCGACGAGTTACTCTGTTGGAAATACTGTAATAATTCCTCCTCTTGCTCCTGAGAATTGTTCCCACCATTCAAATAATCATCCAGAGCATCCGTGTCGATGGAACCGAGTTTCTCGGTTTTCCCAATCAGGTTTGGATTTTCTTGCAGTAATCGTATCTGATCTTTCGTTAAAATGGCAGGTCCTTCCGCGATAGTGGCACTGGGATCATAATTGTTAGGACGACCGTTCACTTTAACGCAGTTCTTGGAACATGTTGATGATTCGATATCACAGTTTTTAGTAGGCTGATTGTTGACAACCTCGTTAGCTTTGCACTTGGTAGGCTTCAAGTTACTAGCTAGTATCACCGATATCTTTCCGGGACGTTGTATTGATGCGAGCCTAGGCAACACTGCATTGGAATGCTCTACATTCTCCTGCGTCTGCTGTTCTATTAACTTGGTTTGCTTCTCAGGACTGGTCTCCGACAGCTGATTCTGTACAACTGGATTGGCACGCTTTCTGGAATTTTTGGGTTTGATATCTCGCTGTGTATTTACGCAGTTGGTTGTCACTACTCTAGGGTTGCTATTACTCTGTACGTCCTCGATCGATTGTACCACTATATTATCACAGTTGGATTCCGGGGGGATGTTGTTACATGGCTGACTAATAGTTTTAAGAGCTTTTTTCTGTCGACTGGTCACAACAGTGGATAAACTGAACTTAGTTAATGTGCTTTGTCCACTCGAAACATTTGTACCTTGAGACTGATTGGATTTGACCTTCTTATTTCCCTTGGTCACCCCGGTTCTCGTATCGACAGTCTTCTCTTTGTTCTGACTCTGGAATATCCACAAAAGAACAATTTGCTCTTAATTGTGCGAGCTGCAGCATTACCACAGTGGGCGAATACACCGGTAGCTTTATAATATATATATAAGATATAAATACACTTTCATTACATAGCTACCTGCATAACAGTGTCGAGGTGACGATGCTTTTGTTCCCTTATATGTTCTCGCTGCTGTAGTTTTCGTTGTAACTGTAATTGCGCCTCTCTGATTTTCCCAGGTTTCCCAGCTACGGGTGTAACGGACAAAGCCGTAGTCAGCCCTGAACAAAAAATTTATGTCAAAATTTTTTTTGTTTTCTTCGCTGGATATAACAGTTAACATACCTTTGTTCACGGATGTACTAGAATCCCCAGAAGCGCATAATATGCATACAGCTGCTAGAGATCGGGTGTCGACGCAAAGATTATCAACAAGGTGACGTGCTAAGGCACTCAACGTTGGAAACTTCAGACCCAACAGACTTTCTGCCCATTCAGTAATGAGGGTAGATGCAGCACCTAACATTTCTTCAGTGATGTTTTCATCCATATCATCGCCCTAAAATCAAATCACGTTAATAGGATTCTTAGGATGAATATAAAGCAATGATACTCGTAACCATGAAAGGAATCAATGTCAGATGGCACAACTTTGATAAAAGCCAAAACATGTTCTTCCTAAATCTACTAAATTACACGACGTAAAATTCACTAGAAACTTTGAGGTAAGAAATGTACGTACAGATAATCTTAATACTAGTATGCCAAATTATCTTTCTTCCGAATTATTTAATTTAGCTTTATATGAAGAAACGATACACTAAGCCAGGGGAATTCTGCAATGAATATTTTTATCATGTCTCACAGTTTGAGCGCCAGATATGTTAGGGAGTGTTGGTGGATCCAATTTGACTCTCTTGCGCATCCCAGCATAACAATAACGTGAATTCCCTCGTGTGCCTAGCCTGCGTGGCCGAACTCTTGGATAAACCTGCTTCATGACTTTCCCAAAATCAGCGGTAGACAAGGGTTTCATTGAATTCCGCATACAATACATACTGGAAATAAATGTGATGCTTGAAAAAATAGAATCTATCCTTGTATAGGAAAACTTGCAATTTATAGCCCACGACTTTTAAAATTCATCACACTTTGCAATTTTATGGTATTAATTTCTTCTAACCATTAAAAAAAAAAAGCATGTATATACTAAGCTTAATCTTCTATCATGCTACATATTAATCCATTAATATTTGAAATCTGCGAAATTGGAAAACCTACTTGTACTCATCGTAGACTTCTTGTTTTGGTAAAGAAACATCGGGATCTTCTTCCAAGTGCGTCCTGATCCACATGATAGTCTGATGAATTTCGTAGCGATTTCCTAATGGATTTAACGGTTGTCTCAACGGATCGACAGTCCCCCCAGTATTAGTCAATGATAATGGAAGTTTCAGGTACAGCAATAATTTCTCTTCTACTCTGAGTCGTTCAATTTGCGTAAAGATCTCTTGAATGCGTGCTTTCGATTCTTCGCTATATGCATAAAATTGATTGAAGTTAACATAAGTATTATTACAACTGTGCCAAACATTTATTACGAATAGATATTGTTTAGAAACTCAAATGTATTATGTGTCAGCAAATGAATCATTATGTTGTTTAAAAAGATGGATGCATAATTAATAAATGCCAATTTGTCATTACATAAAAATCGTTCCAGGAAACCTTGAAAACTGATACAAAACATTTGATTCGTAAAAACGTTCAAAACCGATTCGTCGAAAAAATAATTAATACTTCGTACCATCCCTTCTACATTTTCTGGGTACTATTTACTTATTAGTTTCTTTAAAAATAGAAATATTGGATCCATGATTAACAAACAAAATTGACGTAATAAGCACGAAAAAGGTACATCCGACGAATTAAGCTAATGTACCGAGTAACGTGCACTCTCAGACCATTAAACTGAAAATTATCCCGAATTAATTGGGAAAATAATTTTAACATCTCGAACTGTTTCATCTTTTTTCTCGATCTCCAATTTTTTGAAGGATTCGTGGTCAATTATCACTCGACGGTGTGCAAAGTCCGATATCAGAGTTTACTGTGTCGAATTTAATTTATGTCGAACGGAACTTGGCATAGAACTTTTCAACAGTTCTTGTATATAGTAATCGCGATATTAAAATGTCCAGTAGGAAACAGTTTTTCAGGGTTCACCGAAACCACCTGCCGCGAAATAGGAAAAAGTGATTCCGGTCGGGAAGGTTCGGACGTAAATATCACTTAAGAGCAGAGAAGACTGATTATACGGATAAGAAAAAGAGCGCAATCAAACTCTACCGGCACTCAATCAGGCAGATAAAAAGTCTAAGAAAGCCGAGAAAGAAAAGAAGCTTTAAGAAACTGCGTTGCCCCGTTTCTATCAATCACTCGAATTAGTGAAATACATGGACTTTAAGAAGAAACGTCGGCAATTAAAACGTCACTTATAAAACAAAGTCTAAATAAACGCTTGTTAAACGCAATTGAATAATTCTAAACAGTACCACGAGAACGAGAAAAACTTTCTTGCAGTCGTCAAGATTCGATTTCCCGAGAACTTCGCGAAGGGGTCATGACAAAAGCAACAAAGTGTAAAGAGGAGAAAAAGGCCATGAATGGAATCTAATTAACCTGATGCTATCCTCGATCATGAGACGAATTTTGTCGTGCTTCGCGGTCGTCCCGTGGTTAGCGAGGGCCGTGAACTTGGCCGCGATGATGTCCTGAAGTAGGTCGCCGTCGTGGAAGCCGTTCGAAAATTGTCTGCAGCCGCCGGCGGCTGATCGCTGGCACTGCTGTAGCTGCTTGTTATTATCGCGAATGCCGGCATTGACGAGGACGACGCCGACGTCACCGTTCTCCTGGTTAACGTCGGTGCGTTCCTTCTTGATTCGCCTGCCATCGAACGTGCTCTCGTCGACGGCAAGAAGGTCGTTCCTCGCGTTGGTCGTCGGTTTGCTGGCGCAGGGCTTCGTTTGTTCATGATTATTATCAGTACTCATCGTACCCCGTAACCGGAGGCGATCACGATTATGTATGTAGAAATATATCACCACCCGCTGGACGCGAGTAACCTATCATTTTGTCAGAGTCAGCTGGACTACTTGTTAGCATTGCACTCCCGGTGATCGTACGCGAGCGCCATTTCAGACCCTCCACTTCGCGCGGCACGACAACTCGCCGAAGCGCGTACAATATGAGCGTAACCGGGAAACCGTCATAACGATCACGGCTACCGCGTCACGGCCGTGCTTAGCGGCATAGTTTCTTTAGGCGGATTCTAGTTATGCGTTTGCCATGTCGAACCTACAACCCGGGATTAGTGGACGGTCTACCCTAGCCACGGAAATCCGAGCACTTTGCGCGTTCTTAAATCGTCATAGATGTTGCGCTTTGTCTCAACGGCCACCGTCGCTCTCTCTCTCTGACGTGTCGCACTACGCGTTTTCATGTGCTTTTATGCGGGTCCCGAAGAGGCGCCACACGATTGGCCGTTCTGGCCTCGTTCTTCTTTTTCACCCGTTAAGTATGGGATTCTGTAATTGTATGTATACGTGTGACAGTGTTTACGCAAATTCTTGCGCGAAAGAGGTTTACTTTTTAATTACTAGGATTTGTAAGTGAAATAGTAACGTTTTGTGAAGAAAGTTGATATGAAAATATTTAAGTTGGATAACGTTGATTGCGATTTCACCATGTCTCGTTTCTGGGATTGGCTGCTTTCCTTTGGGCACGCTCGATTGTTTTACCACTACCTTCTCAGTGATATCGGATGATTCTCAAACTCCCCGCATTTCATCGCGTCGCTGCGAAGGGTGAAAATCGTGGAAATCAGTGAAAATAACCCCTGACGTTAATGTTAACCAATGTTGACCAATGTTAACTTGCTACGAATCGACAAATTGAAATGAAAGTGTGATTGCTGATTTTTAAAAATACAATTTAAACTTTAAACATTCGTGAAATTTGGGGTTTGTGTACGATAGAATTTTTGAAAGGTAAGATTTAAAATAACGTAACTGTGTGCTCTATTTCATTATAATAATCGGGAAATTTAATTGAGATTATATTCTAGTGCCTGCATATACTTATCGCGATAATTTGATGTAATTGTTTGTCAACATTTTACTGTGTTATTCATTGAATTTGCAATCACGGAATATTGTTCATATTTTTAAAAACGCATTGTCGGTTTATTTTGGTATTCTACTTTTAATCGGCGAACTTGTTATGACCGAAATCTTTATCGGGAGCGTAAAGTTGTTTCAATTTACTGTTAAAAGTGAAAAGTTCGAAAGTGTTTGTAAAAAACGAAAATAAATTGTCGTGAACGTTTCTTAATATTCTATTGTGGTAAGTAATATTCACCCGAAAAATATATGTGCATTATAAAATTTAAGCTGAACATAAAGTTGATTTTGTGAGCAAGAGTATTTACCATGTTTCCCCATTAACTTTTTTCAGATATTAACACGGAACGATGTTACGAATATTGAATTCAACTCGCAATTCTTATTTACGTCAACAAGGGGCAAAACGATACCTGAAATGTTGCAGTGTACATTCGCAAGGAACAGCAAATCCTGAAGCGACAAATAGTGAAACGGATTTAGCACGCTATGGATTAAATACGTTTCAAAAGAACAAAATTGTCCAAGGGTTCATTGTCGACGAAATTGCAAAAATAGATGAAGTACATCTAGTTGCGTTACGTTTGACTCATTTAGGCACTGGAGCGGAATACTTGCATTTGGCTAGAGACGATAGTAACAATGTATTCTCAGTTGGATTCCGCACAACTCCGAGGGACTCTACAGGATTACCTCACATTTTGGAGCATACTACTCTTTGCGGTAGCGAGAGATATCCTTGCAGAGATCCATTTTTTAAGATGCTTAGAAGGTCCTTGGCTACTTTTATGAATGCCATGACTGGTCCTGATTATACTATATATCCATTTTCTACGCAGAATATGAAAGATTTTCGAAATTTACAATCGGTGTACTTGGATTCGGTTTTCAGACCGAATCTGAGAGAATTGGATTTTCGACAAGAGGGCTGGAGATTGGAACACGAGGATGTTAATAGCAAGGATTCACCCATTATTTTTAAAGGAGTGGTCTTTAACGAAATGAAAGGTGTTTTCAATGAAAATCAAGCTATACTAGCAGAAAGATTGTTAAACAGTATTTTACCTAGTCATACATATGCGGTCATTTCTGGTGGTGATCCTCTTGTTATTCCTAATCTCAGACACATTGATCTACTCAATTTCCATGAGACTTACTATCACCCCTCCAATTCACGGTTCTACTCCTATGGCAATTTTCCTTTGGAGGATCATTTGAAATTCGTCAACGATCGATACTTGTTCCTGGCAGATAAAATAGATGCAAATATGTCAAAGGTTCCTTCGGAGAAACGTTGGAATCAACCAAGAAAGGAACAGGTTGCGTGCAGACCTGATCCAATGATCGCCGATCCTAGTAGGCAAGGAACAATAGCCATTGGTCACTTGTGCAATGACATACTCGATACGCAAAGGACTTTCGAGATGCATGTACTGTCGCAGTTACTTTTAAGAGGCCCAAATTCTGCGTTTTACAAATCTCTGGTAGAGTCCAACTTAGGTATTTCGTTTGGACCGATGACAGGTTTCGATGCACAGTGCAAGGACACGATGTTTGTCGTGAGTTTGCTAGGTGTAAAGCCAGAAGATTTCGAGAAAGTTGAAAAGATTTTTAACGAAACTGTAGAAAAAGTCACCGTAGAGGGCTTTGAGAAAGATCAAATAGAAGCTGTCTTACATGGCATCGAAATTCAAGTGAAGCATCAGACTTCAAACTTTGGTTTGCAGTTGCTGTTCAGTTTAACACCTTTGTGGAATCACAATGGAAATCTTGTACAGTCAATGAGAATCAACGAGGCGGTTGGAAAGCTAAGAGGCGAAATGAGCAAGAATCCCAAGTATCTTCAAGAATTAGTTCAAATGTACTTGATGGACAATCCTCATAAGCTGACGTTAACGATGTTACCACGCGAGGAATACGATAAAAATAAAGCAATCGCTGAACGCGAATTATTGGAATCGAAATTAAAGGAACTCTCTAAAGACGAGCTGGAGCAAATTTATGTTGATGGAAAAACCCTGTTGGCCGAACAGCAGAAGAAGGAAGACGTTAACGTTCTCCCCACCGTGAAGACAGAAGATTTGAAAGCAGACGTAGAACGATACAAGCTTATGGATCTAACGGTAGCCGGTGTTCCCTTGCAAGTAGCCATCGAGCCAACGAACGGCGTTTGTTACTATCGTGGAATACTCAATACCCAAGGGCTGCCAACCGATTTGAAACATTTATTACCGCTTTTCAATAATGTGATCGCAAAAATGGGTACACAGAATTACGATTATAGAAGCTTCGATCAGATGATAAGACTGAAAACAGGCGGCCTGTACTTCATGAACCACGTGGCCGAACATAAAACGAATGCATTGCAATACGAAGAAGGATTAATGATTGAAAGCTATTGCTTAGATCGTAATGTCAATGATATGTGGAAATTGTGGACAGAACTATTTAATAATGTTAAACTGTCAGATATCCAACGATTCGAAACACTCGTAAAGACGACGGCAGCCGATTTAGTTAATGGAATTGCAGATTCGGGACACTTGTATGCAATGAGCACCGCTGCCAGTTTAGTTTCGCCGATTACAAGGCTCAAAGAATCTTTATCTGGGCTACAATACGTAGGAAGAATGAAGAAAATAGCGCAAATGCAGGACCTGAGTCCCGTTTTACATCAGATACAAGAAATCGCGGATCACGTTCTGAATAAGGAACACTTGCGGTCTGCGATGAACTTTTCCGAGAAAAATAAGAACACCATATTGGACAATATATCTGAATTCTATGAGACTTTGAAAGGCACCCCTAATGATTCGTATATCTTCACTCACGATCAAAACGTTGTCACAAAGGATAGCGCTATTCACTACGTGTTACCGTACACCGTGAATTATTCGTCGAAAGCAATATTGACCGTACCTTATACCGACCCACATTACGCGGCTTTACAAGTACTCTCGAAGCTTATCACGTCTGTATATTTGCATCCGGAAATTCGGGAAAAGGGCGGCGCTTATGGTGGCGGTGCCAAAATATCATCGGATGGAGTCTTCACGTTCTACTCTTACAGAGATCCTAATTCCACTCGCACTTTGGACTTATTTGACAAAGCATACGATTTTTTGCTTGGACATCCGCTGCCGCAGAGTGACATCGACGAAGCAAAACTTGGAGTATTTCAACGACTCGATGCTCCGATTCCACCCAGTAACAGAGGAATGAATAAATTTACTCACAATTTGACTGACGATGATATTCAGAATCAAAGAGAGCAATTAAAGGCAGTGACTAAGGAACAGCTTCTCGAAGTTGCCAGAAAATATTTACAACCGGGCCAGCAGAATGTCAGAGTCGGACGTGCTTTAATCGGACCAGTAAATTCCGATTTGTTAAGCAGGCAATCGGAAAATTGGGCGGTGCAAAATCAAGAAGAGGAAAGTCAAGCGAGAGCGGCTAAATGAGATCCTTGTACAAATACCAACGAATAATTCATTAATATATAAAATTGTTAGTATCAGAATTATTAATATTTTTGTTGTACGTATAACGCGCCGTATTCGATAAGGGTAGATTGTGCATAAATCACAGCACGTTTCTATAATAAATTATTGTTACATTAAATCTGTTTCGTGGTCATTTCTTCTTATTTCTTGAACCGAGTAAGCTGTGTCGTAACGGAAAAAGCCTCTATTAAAATTATATATATTTCTCAAATATCAGATGGCAGTCCGAAGCGTGGAAATAGAAATAAAATATTTTATAGATGCATTGCATCTTTTTCATGAAACCCAGTGGCTTTACAACACTCCGGTGACGGAACTATTATCTGGGGGATTGCTCGATGCTTTACCAACGAATTGGCTAAATGATCTTCGATTTTTGACAAATCAGGAACTTAATGACTTCGTCGCGAAAAAAATAACGAAGGTTGGTCAGTAAATATAATTGTTTCGCGGAAGGTACACTTATTTAAGTTCCGTAGCTATGTCTTCTGTTTTATGTTTCCAGCCAAAGTGGTCAGAGACTCTCAAAGATTTTGTTGAACAATGTAGAAACATTGATCGTTTACCAGTGATAGATACTCTGGCTCCTATAAAATTGCCACATAACTTCCAAATAGGGCTCAGTTGTAAAAAGCAGCATGAAATAGTAAACCTGGCACACTTGATACACACTCAATGTACTTCACAAGGAATCAAGTTCGTCGTTGATCTTGGTGCTGGTTTGGTGAGGAACTATCACGAGTGTTTATTCATAATTCGTTAATCAAAAACATGAAAGTTTCGTCGACGCAATGTACAAATCGTATTTACACAGGGCTACGTTTGTCAGTTGCTCTATTATTTATACGGTTACCAAGTCCTCGGGTTGGAAAGGAATCAAGCAAATGTAAATAGTGCTAGAGATAGACAGAGAAAACTGTATTCCAATTCACTCGAACACGTTAAATATGACTGTTGCGATTTGACGTGTGATTCCGCCGAAACGATCGAAAGAATAGTGCGAACCGAATTTGGAGGTAGTACGGACGTGTGCTTAATCGGTTTGCACGCTTGCGGCGATCTCAGTATACACGCGTCGAGAATATTTAGCGATTTCAGAGCAGCCAAGATTCTCATTATGATTTCTTGCTGCTACCATAAGCTTTCAGTAGCACGAACAAGACAGTCGAATGGATCGAACGAAAATCAATTTTTCCGGAATTTTCCACTGTCCCGTTCTTTACGGGATGCAATCGATATTTCCGGTTTCGATATTGGTAGCTTTTTAAGGCAGCCTTTCTTACGATTAGCGTGCCAGGAGCCGGCGGATAGATGGGACGATATGACCGTAGAAACTCACGTTGAACATTCTTTCCATGTATTGGCTAGAGCTGTCCTTCAGTTATACGCAACGCAAAGTGAGTTTCACTTTCTGAAATGTATGAATAATAATAGCTTATCAGAGTTCGGCGACATGAAAATATTCTAGATGTTCTCTCACTCAAGAAACGTGTTCAAAAAGCAACGAGGAAATCACAATGTCAAAATTTCGAAACATACGTCAAGGATGTCTTGCTCCGATATACTCTAGAACCAAAAAATGGAAAGACGATTGAACAGGGTAATATCCGTAAGTGACATGTATCGTAATAAAATAATCGATCTTCGTTTGTATCTTTCCAGACGAGAAAAGCATCTCTGAAATGCACGAGAAAAATATGACGGAGTTGTGGCAGCAATATTGTACAAAATTGCAAATCACCGAAATTTATTGCGGCTTGCACTTAATGTTGCAAGCACCAGCAGAATCGCTCGTGTTGTACGATCGATTACGTTGGATGGAGGAACAGGGTCTAGACGTAGTTATTGTTCCAGTCACGAATAAACGCTTATCTCCCCGATCACACGCTATTGTATCCCGAAAAGATAGTAAATGTTAAAGCAAATCATTTTTAACAAAATGGAGTTTAATATATTAACATTGCGTGGATCGATATACAGCTATGTACTTGATTATGGTAAATTCGGATTTAAACAATAAAAATACAAAATTTAGTGAACGCATAGTAATGTTGCAGTAGTGAAGATTTATGTACAGAAAAGAAACTCAGGGAAGAAATGTCATTTGTAATTTATAACTAGTATATTACCTATCTATAAGGGTGAATTTGAGATGCCGCCTTAATATTAGTTTTGATTGCACTTGGGGCTTTACTCATTTGTCCCACTGTAAGTAGAAGATACATTAATGTATTTATTTTCATTTCATAATGCTCTCCCAGTAATAATGTTTTAAAAGATATCTTACTTGGAGCGTTTCCTAATTGACCTTGAGCTGTGGTTTGTTGCTGACTTCCTTGTCTACCAACCATCATTCCACTCGATACAGGATTGACGCCAGATTGAACCATTTGGACGGTATCAGACTGCAATAGTCAAGTTTGTTGCGATGTTTATCAAATGTTTCATTTCACTTCAGAAGCGTGTTTATAATAATATTATTGTTATTCACCTTTAAACCTTTCCCCATACCCACTGCAGCCACGAGAGCATGGGTGTCTGTAGCGCTACTGGTCTGAGCTTGCGTTGCTCTGGAACCAGCCTCGCTTTCCCATTCTTCCCGCGCCTTATTTGCTATGTCCCAGACATGATTAATGACTTTCGTGTACTGTACCACTTGTTTCTGAAAAGTACATGGTAGTAGATACGCTCGTTAAAAAACAAGAGAAACATTTCTGTTCCACTCGCTAACTGGACCGATTGAAAACTTTCACATTTACAATGTTGTAAACTACCAGAGGAAAATTATTAGAAATGTGATATCGTATACACATTTAAAATGATAAGCTAGATCAATGTTGGTTGCTTGTTGCAGACGTTATTATTTTCAAATTACTAATTATTTCCTCTAGCAATTTAATATTAATTTTGTAGGATCTATGATGCAAGATGTAACGCTATATTAATAATATAATGGAAAATTATAATAGAAAATTTTGCAAAATAATCTGTAATATGCAATAATAATGCAGAGATAATATTATATTTTAAGATAAAATGCATGGTTTTGAAATGCTAATTTTTAAAACATAAAGTATACTGTGACAGCACAATTTCAAAATAGCTTGAAACTCTTCATCTGAATTTCAGTCCAAAGCGAATGGAACTAATGAAAAGCTGAAAGCTAGCCGATGGTAGCTTACATTGCAGTCCTAGTTGTTGTTTAGTTAGCACATTAACAGAGAAATAGAACATCTTATTTTACCTTTATGCTTCTACATCATAGACAATAGAAAATTATAGTTGTCTGTAATTCTTCAGATAGTTACAAAGTTTAATTCAACTGAGATTTCTTGAATTCAATTACATTTTCATCAAAGACAAGTGATGCTTAAAAATATGTTACATAAACAATTCTTTGAATAACATAGAAAGTAATTGAAAAATATGTCATCTTACGTGTGATGCTTCATAATTTAAATTAGCAGCCTTCCCTTCTAGTTGCAACACTTTCTGCTCTGCTTGAGGTTCCAATTTGGTTCTCAAGTAATCTGGAACTAAATCGTGAGCAAACGTAGGAATTCTACCTTCCGTTAGTCTAAGTAATTCTTCATCTTTCTCAGGACTTAATCGTAAGGGCAGGACAGTCAGATTCCGTAGGTTCGGAGCTTTATCATGTCCAAGTATTTTTGACAGACTCGTCAGCTGCAAGAATGAATTAATTTGAATATATATTGATATATATTGATATCTAGATTTTAAGCTTCAAACGTATCTTCATTCAAAGAGTTAACCCTGCATAGTACATTCAGATTTGAGACATCTGTGCCACTTACGTGTCCTGAGATGAGCGCAAAATTATCAAGAAAGTTAGGCCAGTTTAATGTTTCGTATTCATGCTCCAATTTGAATATCATTGCTCCAATAGCTGTTTTTAAATCGTTAACCCTCATAATGATAGCCTCCAACGCGGAATCCAGTTGTTTCTCTTCTCGCTGCATTTTTTGTCTATTAAAACTAAAAATGGAAATGTAGCATATTATATACGCAATTTCGAAATTGTCACATTTGACAAGATTATACTAGAAACATAGTTACTAACATAAATTCCTCGTATATTTCAAAGATACACACTGTATTTCAAGGAAGGTTACGCAGATCAGATCCGGTAATTCAGTGATTAAGCAAGGGCAATTTCTGAGAACCCAGAGGTATATTATTTGTACCGTCCACGTGCAAACATTAAATGAGAGAATTCAATAAACTGCTGTGTTCAAAAGGTGTCAACTGTCAAAGATGTCAATCATTTTTAACTACAGTTAACCTATTTCATTTGTTTTACGGATACAGTGTGATCATGTATACGCTCTTTCACGCAAAATCGGTTAATAACCAAACAAGATGCGTTCGATAGTAAAGTATACAAAATTTGATCAGTAGTGTATGCCAATTCTAAAATATAAATAGCGGGGATTCTACAAAACGCTTGTTTTTTTTTCTTACTTTCCTGCCGTCTAGAAAGTATATAGATAACCGTCCGCTAGGATCGCTGCGGTAGATGCGTCAGTGGTTTTGCGAAATTTGGGCGCCCGACTCCTTTACCAGATATGAATCGGCCAGATTTGTAAATATATTTTACATCCTACAAGGAAATTGACAAATAGACTGTAATTTTATCTACATATGTATATAATCATAATTCAAATTTGTTCTGTTCTCGAAAATATGTGAAATTTCATCGACATTATAAGAAATATATAGCTGAAAATTGTATAGCGGGCGACCATCTTGAAATGTAATCGGGATCTTGAAATGGCACTGCCAAATTTGTAATATAATTATAATATTATGAATCGATTGATCTCTTAATCGGAGACATCGTCTGCAGTAAAAGCTTGTTTCCTCGAGATATAACTACCTGCCTCCGAAAAGCTATTCTGCGTACTCTTGACGTGTTAGTTACGGTGCAGTCATCTACATCTGCTTACATATCGTAGGGACCGATGATTGCTGGACAAAGATTTCTGTTTGTTAAATTATTAGATTTATCACGCACGTCGTCTGTAACGATACGTAGACGTAGTTTGATTTTTAAGAACAATTAACCTTACTGTTATTTGAGGAAAGTTTATATTGTTATGTTATATTTGGAGTGTATTAAAAATATAGCTTTTTTATGGTGGGCAATTGTACACAGATGGGATTCAACTAACACATATTAATTATTTTTTAAACGGTCTACTTCTATTATTTATATCAGCATAGAAATAAACGAAACATCGGGGAGTTTTGTTTAAAAAAATATTCGTATCTATTCGGAGACGTTAGTTTGGTCATGTTCCTACCTAGATTAGTAAGAATTTGAGTACCCACGTTGCGTAATGTTACTGTTGGCTACGTAGCCGCATGCTTCAGTCGTTAGTTTCTTGCCAGTTGCGCAAGTTTTTCATCATTCTCAGTCAGTCGCACGTCGTGTACGCAAGGTATGGGTGTACCTCGCTAATAATTTCTTGCCTTGATCATGATTTCCGTACTTATCCGCTCCTACTTACGCACTAATATATTTATTTTGTTTTTATTCACGAATAAACTGAATCTCCATTACTAAACACGTCGTATGTGCGAGTTTATGAGTAAATCTACCCAAATTATATCAAAGCTCAAACAAAAGTAAAATGACAATTTGGGATAGGTTCGGAAACACAATCGGATTTACAGTAAACCTATATTAACGGTTTGTATGGTATAACTAAAATAATAAGAAAACATTTAAACCTGCGTATTATAGTATTGCGATCATGAGAAATGTAAAGGAGTGATCGATTAGTACGCTCCTAATCGAATGTGTTACGATGAGATGTCGAGAGCACCCGAAGATGCTCGACGGGCGTGCGACGATTTTTTTTCTTTTTTTTTTCTTATGTCCGTTACGATTTTGGAAGTCGAGTGCAAAATTTGACGTAGTGGCAACTATAGACGGCGACCATGTCTTTATGTTTACAGTCCTACGACTTTACGATGTACCCCTCACATGCCACGAGTGTAATGACTACCGTATTCAATTGACAGTATCTTGATCGTAACTAATAATAATAAACATCCATATTTATCGACATTCCCGAGTCAAGTATAATATAAACATCTTACTCATTTTCGTCGTTAAGCGCGAAATCTGATTACTTCATTAGTGTCATTCCTATTTTCGTTTTTCGAATACAAATCAGTTCAAAGCATACGTGCAAATATCCGCTCCTGCATTTTCTGACCGATCTTCCAATTTTGAAGATGACGGGTATCCCTCTGCGAGAAATCAATCGTAAACGCAGCGAACGAAACGAGATTACATCGAAGAAACACATTCGAAGTTTCGATTAAAGCCAATTTATTAGAATTCAAAGCCTTCGACCGGTAAGTGAGGTGCATTGGCTTCTGCAAACTGAAATTGTTGTCCTTGTGCATCAATGGAGGGTACGATTCTCGTATCCTCTTCGTCAGAACCGAAGTATCGTTCAATAATATCGAAAGCCTTCTGATAAATTTCCATATTTTCATGAGATTGCAAAAATTCTATTTTATCGAGGCCTAAAACATTATAAATATGTTATTACCTACGTCTTTTTCCTTGACAAGACATTTAGATGGAATTTCTGTTTATTAAAATTTATACTTTACCGTAACACTTCTCGATCTGCACTGCATAGGGATTGATACCATTGTGTGTGGCAGCTTCTTGTTCCCCCAGGCGTAAAATGTTTTCCAAACCGTTTAGCGCAACCTGTAGAACCTTAGCGTCCATAACTGTCAGTAAATCGCATAACGGTGAAATACATCCTTGCGTGGCAAGGTAATGTATCTGCTCCGGTGTACCACCACTGGTAGCATTAGTGATTGCCCACGCTGATTCCTTCCGAGTTTTAAATTCAGCTTTTCCCAGAATATCAATTAGGACGGGGAATATGTTTGCGTCGATAACGGCCTGAGGAAAAACAATTATTTTCAATAATCAAATTCGTGAGCTTTTAAGGACGTTAGATTAAAGAAAGATTTCGGATGATAAAAATATTTCGAGGCAAACCTGAATCTGTTCAGAATTTCCAGCAGTGATGTTGGAGATCGTCCAAGACGCTTCTTTGCGAACAGTTTCTCGCGAAGAATTTAAAAGATGCAATAAACAAGGTAATGCAGAACAGTTGAGTACAACTTGCGTTTGTTTATCGTCGCCTGTAACAATGTTCCCCACTGCCCTAAGAGCCGCGCTCACTACTTTATTTTCTTCATGCCTATAAAAATTTGGTTGTATTAATGTAACAGCCCAAGTACATACATGAAGTTGCAAAACAAATATTATTCGAACGGCGTTTATAAAGGTAAAATAACTTACATAAGTAGTTCAACGAGACGTCTGCAGACACCAACGTCGATGACTGCTTGTATTTTGTCGTTCGGCCCATCACTTAGGTACGAAAGAGCCCAGCAAGTATCGCTAAGAATGTCGCAATCGGTGTGATTAAGGAGACGAGCCAAAATTGGCAAACAGGGTGTTACTTGCGCAAAATCTGGTGGTGGATTTTTCCCGCGGCAAAGATTTGATAATGCCCATACAGCGTTACGCGTCATAGACAAACGTGACGCTTTAGAAAAAAGTCTGAAACGAAATTAAATATGCTGAAAATGGTGAAAGCTTCGAGAGTTGAGCAATCATTAGCAAGTATGTACCAAAATACTTGCCTACTCTTATGATACAAAAATTGCACGCATACTTTTAACACAGAAGTGCAGAAAAGAGATATGTATATGTAGATGTATAAACTAAATTCTGATTATAGGAAATAAAAAAATAAGAAATTGTGAAAGAACGTACTGCAAGAGAGGAGTGAGAATACCACAGCCTAATACGTGATCTCTACACTCAGGACTGTCTCCTGCAATATTGCCCAATGCCCAAACAGCTTGTTCCTGAACATCTATGAACGAGGAGCTGAGTAACGATATGAAAGTAGGCACAGCTCCTGCCTCTATTACTATACGCGTTTGCTGAGATGTTCCACTCGCAATATTTGTTAAAGCCCATGCAGCTTCAAACTAAAATATCATACGAGTGTCATTAAGTACCAGTGTTGTCATTGATCCAAGAAAAATCTGTACAGACTTAGAATTTTATAAGAGATCTTCAATTGTTATAACAAATCAAGAGGTGCAAATTGTAATATAGGAAGAATATTCATTTTACTAACCTGAAGAGTGCAGTTTGTACTCGTGTTTAAAAACTGAACGAATCGCGGTACTATCCCAGTGTGTACAACTTCGTCTATTGGAGGATTTGGCTCCTTGGACAACAATTTTCTAAACTTCTCTGTAGCTACTAATTGATCTTCTAAATTAGGGCTGTACAATGCTTCCACCATGTCTGGTGTCACTCCAGGCATAAGCTGAAATAATTATTTAAAATTCCAGCGTTAGAGAAAATTTGAGGGAAAATGATAATTTTATGGAATTACCTTAATATATTTATTCGACGCTTGTTTATATTTACCGATTGTGGCACTGGCAGAGGACCCTCATCCGCCGTAATGTTATCTTCGTCAACGATGTTAGGAACATTACGCCTTTTCGACCATTGTTGCTCCCGCTTTTGTTTCCTCAATTGAACACCTTCCTCTTCCCTCCGCCGCCTCAGTTCCTGTGAGTCCAGGCCCACATTTTTGTACCGGTATTTATGTGTAGGTCCAGTTGACATCTGAGACACAAGCAGGCAAGAGCTCCGTAAAGTTTTTGTTTATCAATATAATCGCTCTTGTGGTTTTCAATAATACCAAGTAAATGTTAGTGGTATATTAAAGTTAATAATTCTTTATACTTCTCAATATACTTTTCAATATGCTATCGCATACTTATTAAATAATCCGTTTCATTGGAAAGCACATGGTACTACATACGTTATTCGTCAAAAATGTAACATGGTGCTATTACTATAGACTAACAGTTTTATGATTAAATTAACCATCAACGTACAATCACGCTCCAGCTACAACGCAATACAATTTTTTTTCATTCGACTCTTCATTTCTTTGACGTCAAATATTTTTTCAAAGTACACATTATTTATAAACCATGTCATATACATACATCTCGATGTACAAAGCACAATTTTAGTACATCAGCACGGGTACAGAGGTATGTACTTAATTTAGATAATGGATTTATTTCTGTTGCTACAAAGGAACTAATGGACACGCAAAAACAAAAAACGTATTTATATTAATACCATTGCTATTGTATACAGTAAGTATTTGTATCGCCATTAATTCTTGTAATTTCCACTCATAAACGGAATTAATTACATTTCACTCGTCACGACCAATGCATACACGATCGCGTAGAGACCATTTGTAGGACAAAAGAATGAATTCTCGATTCGCGCGAGGTGTTTCACACAGAAAAGATCCGAATAATTCCTATAATGGCGAAAGAAAGCGAAACAATAACAACAAAACAAACCGCATGTTTTTCCGTGTTAGTACTTTGAATCGTGGGAGAGGCTATGAGTACCTTGAAATTGCTTGACAATGAGCTATTGAGGGTTATGTATTAATCGGCGATGATGTCGGGGTGGGGTATCCTCGAAGGTATGTACTAGTTCCAAAGCGAGGTGCAATTAAAAATTGCAGGGCAGAACGGTCCTAAGTATTTTGTCTACGAGGACGATTATCTCTCTATAATAGATTTGCTTGGTATTAGACATTTTGACATACATGGGGAATAAGAGCGAGAGAAGGAAAGAGGAAGACAGAGGAGGGAGACTGACGTTCGCCTGGAGTTATACCGAACTTTTCGATACGTCAAAATCGTCGTGATTCTCGTGACGGTCGACACGTTATTAAGTAATTATAGTGCTCGTACTTACGGCTGTCAAATAAATTCGAGCCAACCGTTAAATGTGAGATATCATAAGAATTCTATCGGGTTACACACCGCCACACTCGTTTCACCGTCTCAAAACTACGACGACCGATCGGAAAACCTTGGTCCGAGCTCCGCGGCTGCAAGGAATCACGGGTAGCGCGTTTGCGAGACGCTGATAGGCCGATGCGGAATAATCGTGTTCAACAACTCTCTCCAATTCGGGCGGTATATTTTGATATTGTTCGCGGGGACAACGAAATAAAGCGAGCGAGCGATATTCCAGAGTGTGATCCGAGGAAACGCGACAAGAATCGAAAGGTTATAAGAAATGTACGATACGAAGGGAGTCAATGGAAGAAGAAGAAGAAGTTTCCAGAGAGATACTCGGAGAAGTTTCCAGAGAGCGGGTTTGTAACGAGCGTTCGAAAACTCTCTCTCGGCTGGCGGGAAACTTCTGATTGGCGGAAGGTAGAAGGTAATTCGATATCACGTTGGTTGTTTGTGATTTGCGAACGTGTTCTTAAACTGATGCGTTTGCGAACCGCAACGATCGAACGACGATTGCGCAGTAGGTCGTTGCGATATTTGGTTAGTTTTGTTACGAGTTCGAAAGCAAAGTGCCACGGTAAATTGGTCGATACGCGAAAGTTTAGAAGATTGCACGAGGAAGGTTGATTAATTGTGTTTGCTTCGAGCGTCTTACGTAACTTCGAATAGGGGACTCCGTCAGATTAATCACGTATTCTACAAAACGTTGAAATTAGCAGACGTAATTGCAAAGTGTCGCGGAAGAAATATTGGCAGTATCATATTTTTTCTCAGGATCAACTTGCAGACTATTTTTGATCAATTTTCTCTTACAATTTATAGCAATAATGACAGATCTATTCTACGATCGTCGCGGCGAGATATTGTGAGAAATGCAATATCTTTAAGTCCTCTGAAAGCTTCCATGGAAATCTATAAGATGGCATCCTAAACTTATTTTAGAAAAACAGTGAACGTTTTGTGCATAAACTGAGTCGTACATTTCAATATGATTTACACAAGCGAAAATTTTAAAAAATATAGACCAATTAGACGAATTAGCCTGATTGGAAAATTGTAAATGGTGACATTGACTAATTTTTCTTATCCCGTAAAAAAGAACAAAACTATTTTGACTGGGTTACTGTAAATCAAAATCTTGCGAGTATCGCAACGAATCTCCAATGTGACCAAATATTTTTAATGACCCAGTCCAAATGGTTAACTGCTATCAAATATTTGCTTGTACTTTAATATACTACGTAGGTAAAAATGGGGTGAAGGGTTAAAAATCAATTGTGCCCTAAAGAATGAAAAAGTCAAAAAATAAAGCCAACACATTCTCTGCACACAACTGCAAAACAATCGTACAAAATACTGGATTTGCAAAAGTACATGCGGCGAAATGCATTTTAAAAAGAATCATTTACTTTTAAAAATAGAAATTAAATCATTTCGGTATTATTTAAAAGTCTATACTTCCTTTTTTATTAAATGGCATTTCACTCACTATCCTATATATTTTCTCGCATTATCCTATATATTTTTTTGTATTGATATTAAATCCACCCCCCTTTCTTTCTCCGTCGTATTTTATTTCTAATTATTCGAAGACATTTTCAGGACACGTATTTCTGTGAGGAGGCTGTGCTAAAGTGGCCAAAGTAAAACGACCCCTCTATCTTTACGAGGTTCGGCCTCAGGTAAGAAAACGGGGGGATAATCATTAGAAGGTGCGGAGATGGTTGGTTCCCTATACGGAACAGACTCCACCCACCTGTCCGCCTATTTCGGCTTTAAACTTCGATATTATGTCGGTAAACACCCCATGGCGATGCACGCTTCCACGAAGCCGATCGTATTAATACTTTCACGCTGGGTTATGCTTTTAATTAAAGCGTACTGAAATTTCAACCGGGGTCGACATTTCAGTCTAGTATTATGCACTGTTTTATATAGAAACACGTGTTTTCAGCAGTTGTGAATGTTGGAGCACACTAAACTAACAGTTTAGAATTACGAAACATTACGGGTGATACTTCATGCGAATGAGAAAATCAGGAGGACGAATATTTGGGTAGTAAGTTTCGTTGTTCGAGGAATATCGATCGCGAAAATCCGACGTTGATAAGTTTGAATGTGTAAATGGTAAAGCTGTCACGAGTCAGAGACAATTCGACGTACAGCACCAGTGTTTTCGGAGTTTCTCGTAAATCGGAGTACTTTACGACAAGACGATACCAAACTATCGAAGTTTGAGCTACATGACGCGCGATTCGTAGGATGCCATGAATTCAAGAGATGGTCGAGAAACTTAATTGGGAAAAATGATCATTTTCTTACTGTAATAATTAATTGATAATCATTGCCTATACTATTCCAAACATTACTCACCATCGACCAATCCGTCGATGAAGAACAATTGAGGTTTTCCGAGTAGTAAGAGCCAACTAAAGAACAATTTGTTTTGAAAAAACTGCAAAATCGAAAATTGATAGAACGTATGAATTCTCCGAATTGCTAATTTTATCACCAAGAAATAAGAGTTCAACAATTCTCCGCCGCAAATATGGTAAATAGGTTGAAAATGTCGAGTTCGCCTTTGCTACTCGCAAATGTTTCAATTTCAGTATTCACCACCATTTCACGAAAGCTCCCGCCGAATCGCGTGTGTATTTAATATATAATCCACGATGAAACAAAATGGTAGTAAATACTTCGTTCGTCAATGGAACAAAATTCCAGTCGTACTTCGATTTCAATATATTATCGACAATGGAACAAGAGTAGTCAAACTCGATAGAAAGTATTTAGCGGATAGCGAGGAAGGGGTGGAAAGCAAAGCTCGAAGGACGCGAGTGCAGGAAGGGTCGGGAGTGCTATCGGCCGTGAATAATACGCGGCGCCGCGCCGTCCGTTCCTTCGTTCGTAGGTTTCGATTCTGGCTCGGCTGGATGGATTGATAAAGATTAAAGGTAAAGGGAGGTGGCAGGGTCCAGGGGGTGTTTTGGAGTTAGGCGACAGAAGTCACCCAGCGAAACGAATCGGGCGCACGTATGGAGGGGGATGATGTCACATAGGGGCTTCCCCCCCTTAGCGTAAATACATACAGATGCAAGCCGGACTGATGCACGTCGACTGGGCACAGTGACGTAGGTATAAAGCTTTTCGGATTGATTCCCGCTCCAAAAATTTTCTCGTTCTGGTTCATCTCTCGTTCGCTGGTTTTAGAAAATCAACAATAATAATAATTCATTATAATAATAATGATCGAAAGAGTGATGCGACGAGGAAACTCTTCGCGACGAGGACTCATTATTATCGCATTTTCGTTTATACGCTTTTCTTTTTTTCTTTCGACCTATTCGTCAATAAATATCGCGTTGCTCGCGAACGCGGAGTATCGAACTTGACGCGCTGAATTGTCCTCGGGGTAGCTTCCGTTTGCTGGCCTCGCTTGGAAATTGGACGTGCGATCATTTCGTTCTTCTTTTTTTGTTCACGGGAGGAATTATATTTCATTTTAAATGGTCGTTTTATCGTCGTATGAATGCTTCCCGGTATAACCATTCCGCCGCGAGACTTTAGTCTGTACGTAACAGCGTCTTGCGTTTCTCGAAGATAAATTACCGTTGGAACGCGGTACATTTGGCGTAGACTGCTAGTATGACGATCGTAATGCGATCGTTAAGAAAGACCGGCAACCTCATTTACTTGGTCACACGTTTATATTTGAAGACTGTAAATCGAATTAACTCGTTGACAGTTAAAAAAAGGTACATGCGGGCTCGCTATACTAAATTCGAAGTTCCAGAAAGTGCCGAATCCTGTAAAGGTGTAGATACTTACGGGTTTCATTCTACGCGCAGGCCTATGCACAAAGGAAGATTCTATTTTTATGATATCGACGAGACTAAAATGAAACATACATAAAGATACGTGAATTCTGACAGTATTGAAAGTAACGTGTTTTCCCGGCTCGGTGGACATTTACAATATTTGGGAAATCGCCGCGTCGCACGCATCTTAATTTCTTATCTACCAAAAAAGAAAATAATTAGTAGATTATCAAGACTGCGGTTAATCTAGAACTTACTACATGTAAGTAGTACATGCTACATGTTTGCTAATCCTTCTACGCGAGAAACACAGAGTGGTTAGAAGCCAACAGAATAAATAAATATCGATTATTAGCTGTTCCAATTTTGTTACCTACAATTTTTGTATCAAACTCGTACACGCGGTATTATTGGTACGTAAACGCACAATTGAAATAAATCCCCCTTTCCTGGGTGCTCTACGCCAATGCGAACAACCCGGGCATGGATGACTCACGCGATCTCTCCAGCAGCCTCCTTTGCACGGTCCCGTATGGTAGTCATACACAATGGAGAATGGTAAACGCAGTAAAGGTAACTCACATGGACCAGGGGTGGTGGTGGAAGCGCTGCTTCTCCCCTGTGCCGTAGTACCCGCGGGTCACGTGCCACGATTTTCACCCCCGTAGAACCGATTGCCAGACCGACTATATCTGGGATCGCAGTGACGCTCGTGAAACCAATTTCGCCATGGGACTCTGGAGAGGTGAAAAACTACCGACCGTCCTCGAATGAGATTAATTTAACGTCGGTTAAATTATATAAATGTTTGCAATTTGATTCGTATGTTCTGTTAAATATTTCACGTATTTATCCATTTTCCTTTTAAATTCTCTTTTAGCGACTTTGTCTTTCATTTTTCCTACTTTCGAATATACTGTCTTAAGAATTCCGATTTTTATGGGAAGAAAAAGAAAAATCCTTTACATTAAAAGCGTTCGTGCGACGATGATCACGGTTCAGATATATCGAACTAAATATATCCGTATAAAGAAATTCACCCTTTTCGCTGACGGGCATTCTTCGTGAATTTTTCACGTAACGCCGCGCCGCGCCGTAGCAAACTGGCATGTCCACCAATTTACTCCGTGAGCGTCTCACTGGAGATCCTCAATTAAACAATTACGGTTAAATCGAGCGGAATTTCCACCATTGAACCCGCATGTTCATTAAGGATCATTCGCGCGCACCTACGTACAAGTTATTGAGGTAGATGAAAGCAGCGTGATGGAACCTTTGATCAGGTACACGTGGACCCACATATCCTGGACTTACGGGCATGTGACTCATAAGACGAGCCTGCTGCCGAATTTAGATCCGTGATAAAGTCAATTCTACCGACCCCATCCAATCAGGAGTTAATCCGCGGTAACGTTTCTCTGCACTTTCTCTGAATAGCGTAAATTGATGTATTATCGGCCGTAACGTCGTTACCTTTGTGTTCGGCTTACCCAATAATTTATTGTACCTCGGAGTTTCAAGCACGTTTATCGACACTCGGGATAATGGCAAAAAGTTTGTAAAAATGCGAAAGTTACGTATGCTGGAACTTTCGAGCTGGTTTACTGCAACGCGAAAGGTGACATCAGAATTTTCCACTGGTCGTGGAATAATCGAAGCTACAAAAGAGGCATCTGATTTCAGATTATGCAAAATATCTGATTTTGACGTTAGTCAAAAAATTGTATTCACACGTTATGTATGGTAACAAAGTTTACATTTGCAGTACATCCATATGTATTAATGTGCTTAACTATAATGTAAATAAGTATACAAAGTATGTACAAACTGATAATGTGTCAAATTAATTTCCAAAATTCTTATACTTCCTCGATTCACATTCCTAATATTCTTATTATTTTACATATTGAAACATTGTTGAAGCTTAACTTAAAAATAATTTGAAGCATGATAAAATGAATTTTGTATGTGCTGGACGACGGATTTAAAAATTGTAAGCAATGCATAATATCATTTTCACTTTCGATTTCTTGCGATACACCTGCGCGGTACGTTCGAGCGAAATATTAAAGTAAGCGTTTGTACGGCTCTGCATTAATATGCCTCGATCATTTATTTACGAAACGAGATACCACCGGCGCGATATAAGACGCAATACCAATACGTAGGCAGCGATAATTTTTATTTACGATTTACGTGAGTGGCCTCACCTTGCGCTTATTTCAGCGCACGTTGATAGCGCCTATCGTTCTCTACTTTATTTCCTTCGGCGGCCACAACATCCTTTCATCTGTTCTCTCATTTTAACACGCCTAATTCGAATGCCCTGACTTATTTCTGTTTACATCGTGCTCAATTACCAACATATCTTGACGACATTTTTACGTTGCTACTATTTCAACTGCATTCGATTATGAGGATCCATCAGCTGCTTTTTAATTGCATGTATTCAATTGCACAAATTTTGGGAGTAAAAATACAACATTGTTTCGTGCAGTACTTTTTTTCAGGAATAACAGAACAATGATGAACAAAGAATGGTACACTACAATGTCGACTATAAGTAGTTCCTTTTTAGTGCGTAGCACGTGTGCCACATGCGTAATGAAGTACGTTTTATATTATCTTGTATTTTAAAATAACACTTTTCTCGGTGCCGCGTATATGCAATGCGGTGCAATGTAGAGTTAATTATTTCGGAGTGACTGGTCCGGGCAAACACGGGGTCATGGAAATTTTTAAATACAAGGTGTTCTGTAAAATGATATCACAAATAAATTTGGATGCATATATCTATTTATTCACAGCTAAGATCACACTGAAATTGAAATTGAAATCGATTGTATCTTGGAAATAAAAAGATTTCGAGCTCATGTTTGTTAATCCTTTTAGTGCCCAGACATTATGTTAATAACATTGCATAGCCCTAGGTAAAACAATAATAATTAATTTCGTGCACAAGAAAGATCATTATACAAATGTCGCGCGTATTCAATACGCTTTAAAATATTACCACTGATACCTATAATTTAGAATATAACGACATACTTACTTTTATTTTCTATAAAAGAAAACCACAAATAATGCCGCTAAAATTACACCAATCGCGATCGCACGCCTGGTCATCCATAACTTCATGACTCTCTCGCTACGTTCGATCTCAAAGGTATACCTACCTGTAAATCTTTAGATAACATTTCAGCATCGCACTATACATATAAAACAGGATTTACATTTTCTTCGATGACGTATAAGATGCACGGATCAGTGACATTATTATTATTATTATTGTATCTTTGTTATTACAGATACATGTATTATGACAAGGCGCTTTCGTAACCGCCCCGAGATTTCTACATTCCCATAACGCAGAGTATCAAAAGTAAGACGTTGTCCCTCTAACGTACTCAAGTTTGCCGCCAGATATTGATTTCTGTGAGGTCAAACACGCGCCAATGGTCAATCCGAATAGGTCGAAAATAAGACACGCGCGAAGCGCCAGCAATTTCGAACGTCATCTCTGTCCCGATGCAAATCGGCGTAACATTAATTAGAACCCACGCGAGCGAGGTATTTAATAATAACGATAATCTACCGATCTATATCTTCGAGCCACCGTGAATGTCACTCCGAAGCAAACGTTGGTCCGAATAAAAATCGATTCCAGCATCTCTCTATTAGGAACAACGAAGCAAACGAGTAATAACGAAAGAGCGTAATAATCGAACGACAGAAGCTGACAAACGAGAGATTCGAAGCACGTACGATACTTACATACATACGACTGCTTAAAAGTCATATTCCGACACTCGTTCGGGAGTTTCCGGTCACGTGAAATCAGAGGAGAGAAGACGGGTGAACGGCGAAAAGGGAGATCGGCGTTAGGGGTGGACGGTGGCGAGAGGGGTGAAATAGAGAAATGGGAAGAAGACCGAAAGAGAGAGAGAGAGAGAGAGAGACAGAGGGACGGGGGTTAGCCGTGAGTAGGGGTAGAGACGAAGGACGCTCAGACGCACATATTACGGTGCCCACGTCAGTATTTAAACACGCTTGATGGGAAGGTGGTGTACGAGGGTGAAATCGGGTCCCCCATTGTGCTCAGGTGTGAGGCGTGTGCGCCAGGGGTGGACAAGGGCGGAAGGGAGGGGGGGGGGGGGAGTGCGCAGGGAAAGGCCAAGGGAGAGGAGGGTAGATTTGCACACGCGGCACGAGCCGCTTCAACAAAGGGATGGAACAGATTGGAAGCCATTCATTCATTCGCTTGCCCTGTATTTTTTCCCCGTGTTTGACTGGGAGAGCATCGACCACCCTCCGCCATTCTGCACCCCCCTTTCCATTCCTCGGCCTACCTCCCCCTCCCACGTGCCCTGCAGGTACAGTCGATTACGTTACTATTTCTGCCGACGCGCTCTCCTGTCCAAATGCGATTGTCGCATTCGCCACAGTTCGGAACTGTACCATCAACGCTCTATGTACGAGGGACGATTTTCGTGGCGCGAAGGGTACGTTACGCTGCTCCGTACTCTCGGATACATCTCGATACGTCGTAACGTTCACTCGTTTCTCTTTTGCTTCCGAGATTTAGACTTTATCGAACTGCAATGGGATGGCTTAAATCTAGATCGTGCGCATCATTGGATCTTCGGATCTCCAAACTTTTTTTTTACTGTATCAAATGTATTTCGGGTCGCTGATTACGAAACAATTATAGAATTTCTACTCTACCGAAAGATATTTTACAAGGAATCACGTGTGTCTGCTTGCTATAGAAATAGTTTGGAGATCCGGAGATTCGAAGATGTACGTGATCCAGATTTCTTCCAATCCGATTCGAACGTAACAGTTGATAATCATAGGCGTGATAAACGCGTGGGGTACGGTTGGATAGTCGAACGCGATAGACCGTATTTACGCGAGCGATATACCGCGAGGATAATAAATTGACTCCAACTCGTAATTTTTGGAGCGACGTACGCACGATACGTGAAGGGCGCGTAATCGACGAGACCCGATGATCTACGCTTCGCTCCAACTCCGAGAGATCGAGAAACTGAACGAGCGCATATTAAAAGCCTTTTAACGTAACCGACTGTACTCGGGGTACTTTTCAGCCAGGGTAAAAAACCCCCTGGTTTCAACCCTCCTGGCACAGTCCGAGTGGTTATACGTGCGCCGATTCGTGTGTGCCCACGTATTTAGGAAGAGGAGCGAAGGAGATAGAGCGAGGAGGGTGGCTCCAGAAGAGAGGGGGGGGGCGGGGGGATGAAGTAGCAGAAGGGGGTGGTATAGGGTGGGTACGTTATGTTCTTTCCGCCTGCATACCCATCTATTCAAGTTATTGCATTACTGGCTTAGCTTTGGCTACCCCGTGCCCGTGTACGATGCGCAGCCACCCCATCGTCCATATCCAATATCCATCGACACCGCGGCCGCATTTTGCAGTGCGCACCTTCTCAGAATGCATAACCGCAATCCCTTTAATCTTTTGTTCGGCGAGATACAACCGAAACTCGTGGACCGGTAACGCGCCGCGAATGATGTACGGTACAAGGTGGTTATGTTATTAATATTGGGAATCCAGTTGTTTAAGAACATTTGGCGTATCGTACTTTTAAATAGGACCGGAAGATGAGATGGTTTAAATTTCAAATGAGTTTTGGCTTAAATCTAGATCATGCGCATTTCTGAATCTTCGGATCTCCAAAATATTTTTTAATCTATCAAGTGTATTTCCGACCGCTGATGACGAGATAATTATAGAATTTCTATTCTGCTGAAAATTATTTCACAAGATATCACGCGTGTTTGGTTGCTTTAGAATTAGTTTGGAGATCCGGAAATGTGCATGATCTAGATTTGTTCCTGAGTTTTAAATAAATCGATTTGATAAACCGTTCTGTTTTGAGTCATCGATAATGATTGTAAAAATGGTGGAATTTTTCTTGAAAATTTATCGGGTGGAAAGACTTTTATATATTCGGCGACGCGGCGTCGTCAATCGATAATTGTTATTTAAAGCGACGAACGATAAACATTTCGAGATTATCGCGGTGATAAACGAGAAGTCGAAACGATTGTATGCGCGCTCTATCGATTTATAGAGATCGCTGTTTGATAAACGTGATTCATCGAAAAATCAGGGGGAGTCCGGCGCAACGACCGCCGCGTATGAAATATCTGCCGACTGATCCTGTAATACAAATCACTCCTGTAAATAATAGCGCATGTATATGCGCGTGCATGCACGCGCATTTCATTACGCGAAACATGCTGCGCGTATCGCGTACCTGAATACCATTCCGCGTCGTTCGTCAAAATCCGACGTGGCGATCCTTTTACGGAAAATTCGAGAATCAAATCGAGCATTGTGTTAAGTAATTGTTAGTTGAGAAATGCGAGGTGAAGGTATACGGCTAAATAAGACGGAACTTCACTCTCTGATTGGTTTGTCCTTTTATTCTGTAATTTAGTTGTAATTGAAAATCAAATTTGTTGAAAGTGTTTAGAAAGGTAATAACGGATATGATTCGCACGTAACGTAATATATATCTGTACTTCCGCATCGTATTCCAATTAATTAAGCTACACCCAACGCATTCGATAATATTAATAATATTACGAACGTCGTAAATCACCAACTAATAATATAACACACGTTTTAAAATAAAAACAGGAGTAACTAATAACTTCTGCACAAAACAAACATATTTCTCTCGTGCGCGTACACATGGGAGGAAATACGATAAAATTCGTACGGTGAGCCGATAATGCGTCACGTCAACGAAATCTAGGTTTATCGCGACACCCGTAGGTATGATTCGTCACGTATCAACGAAAAATCTATTTTGCAACGCCTGTCGAGCGCGATAAAACACGGCCCATGTCCACCGTAACCCGAGGTAATGGATAGATTTATGGTCATCCCGTTTGCGGGCGTTTCCAATCGCCGTTGTTTAGAGTACTTTTAAATATTGTCAAACCCGTCGATCGCTCTTTCGGATCGCATAATTCCATAGATAATTAAAAACGACGTTCGCCCCCCCCCCCCCCGCGATCTAGTCTAGGCGATCTACATGTTCCCCAAAATTTCTAGCATCCAACTCCGTTAACACTAGAACTACCGACGATTTATGCATACCTGTTTCCACAATTTTTTTTGCCAATTTTAGTAATTTTGATGTAGTTCAAAAGTATATGCTTAAAATTATACACATTCACGCTACTTAAAAACTAAATTTTCTTTTATATACTTAAAAATGGTAAATCTGTGTAGCCTTAAACAAAAACTTCAGACCAATCAAAATGTTTGATTTGGTAGTTCTAGTGTTAAGAATAAAATAAATCGTACCGTCGACAAAACGCTTTAGAAAAATACTTCCCCCGGTAGTTCGTTCTAATACCATTTTTCAACTTTTACCCGTAAACGAGTTTCCGTTCAACGATCTCGATCCAACCCAAATTCGAGCAGCGTACGTCTCTCGGTATAAAATCGATATTAACCGAGCTCGATGTATCGTTTCAACTTAAATTAACCATCGGGAAGCGTCGCAAAAAAAAAAAAACACTTCACCGGTCTCAAAGGGGTCAGTTCACCGTTCCTTCGACGCCGATCGAAGTTTCGAAAAAGGAGGGTAGCCAGCGAATCTCGGTAGGAGGTGGGAGGAGGATTTTCTCGTGGGAACTGGGTGTACCGCTACTCGGGGCTAGTCGAATCTATCGATGAGTCACGCGATCTCGCGTCGCCACGTTTTTGCAGAATCCCTCGCCTAGAGGGGAAATTGCGGGAGCGCGCGCGCACGGCCCTTTGCGCACCGTACTTCGTGTGTACCTAGGCCATAAAATCTGGCCCGCATACGGGCACCAAAAGGAAGGTGCGCGCTCTCTGGGCCCCCGGGCTGTCGCCCATATGGCGACCATCGTTATTGCCATGGCCGTTCCATAGGTAAACTACGGGCGCACACTTTTGTACTTTTTGTCTCGAGAGAGAGAGAACAGTGTCCCACGTTCGGACCACCTTCCCTAACGAGTGTGACCGTGGTCTCGCTCTCTCTCTCTCTCTCTCTCTCTCTCTCTCTCTCTCTCTCTACTCACCACCTCACGTTTCTTTCTGTCGGCTCCCGTTACATTCGCAGGATAAATAGAATGGATTTGGAAAATTTGTACGTTCGCATTGACCGATTACTCTGTAGTGAGTCTTTTAGGCAGTTGAATGGATTCAATAGGATTCCTACTCCAAATTGACGCGTTTTGTCGTGTCAATCGGTATTTAAATTGATTTTTGTAATATTGGGCGTGACTTTATGCAAACGGTCCATATTTCGCAATAACGATAGAACGAATTTTCGTTCGTTCCATCACGAGTAGTATCGGGTTGAAAGATTTTTTCGTCCGTCCGCGTCGTACGAAGAAAACGATTCTCGGATCGCGCCTCCGTCGTAGCTCCTGGACAGCAAAAAATGGTGAGAATCCGATATCTCGCATCGTCGTGGAGTTTATCGAGAGCCACGGTCAAGGGAGACGAGAGATCGAGAGAGAGAGAGAGAGAGAGAGAGAGAGAGAGAGAGAGGGAGAGAGAGAGAGAGAGAGAGAGAGAGAGAGAGAGAGAGAGAGAGAGAGAGAGAGAGAGAGAGAGAGAGAGAGAGAGAGAGAGAGAGAGAGAGAGAGAGAGAGAGAGAGAGAGAGAGAGAGAGAGAGAGAGAGAGAGAGAGAGAGAGAGAGAGAGAGAGAGAGAGAGAGAGAGAGAGAGAGAGAGAGAGAGAGAGAGAGAGAGAGAGAGAGAGAGGATGAACTCGTACGTATAAACTTACCGAAATAAAAGCAACGAAAGAGTGGCTCGAACGCGAGCTCGGGGCCCATCGGTTAATGCGTCGCTTTTATGACCCCGGTAGGTTACGGAACGCCCGGTATGCCCCCGGAACATTGTATTTAAAAAGGTAGATTTTTCCAACCGCCCAACTAATTGCCCTCGGTCGGCCTCGAGAGTCACATGCGCGTGATTGCTCTTGTGCCGCAGGTATGATCGATTGCCTGTAAATTATTGAAAATTTTACCAGCGTATTCGTCGCGTGCTGGTATGGTTATCGCAAATTACTTTAACCATCCAACGCTGACGGTTCGATGCGTTTACGAGTGCAACGCCGACCCGGAGATTCGACGATCTGGTCTGTAAACACCCGAAGGATTGGAATCGAAATCGGAAAGCTGATCGGACGGCAGATCGGCGCAAAGATTTCCGATTGAGCATCGGACCCTCGAGTCGGATAAACGGTCCATCCCATTTCAATTTCGATCTGACAAAATAATACGGTGAAACTGGTTTAAAATAATGCTGATAATCGAGAGAAATTGGGCGAAGGAAGTGTTAATAACTCGATGAAATTACTCCAAAAAATGCTCATAATAATTGAAACGAAATGATATAAAAATAAAAGTTGTAACGAGCCATTGAAATTATACGACAGAAACTGATAATGATCCAGTGAAGCTACATGAGATAATTGAATCGTATGAAAATAGGTAAAACCAAAAATTAAAAATAGTAGAAACAGTTTATATAAACGACGCGACGCGATTACGTATCTCGTAATCTTAGAAACTAGCAACGATAATCGCCGATCGATGGAAAGAGTAACGACATCGTAACGTCGCGATCAATAACTCTGACGTCGACTAATGCGCGTTATCGTCGCGATACATAAGTAGCACCGACATCTTTAACGCTCGCCGTGGATAAGTCACGCCTAGCATGCTCGGGCACGAACAAAGTTAAGCGTCGGTGTATAATGTACTCGGGGTCAGTGGGCAAATATTTGTTACGTTCGGATTTCTGTTTACCGTAAGAGTGCCGCTGCAAAATAAGATAGCCACGACTGTCCGACTACCGCTCATTTCCCTTCAAACTTTTCAGCTACTGCGAGTAATAGCGCGTCCGATGTATGGTACCTACAAACAGAACCTTTGTCGCTTATACGTATTTGCGATGTTCGGAGATTCTGTAAGAACCGAACGATTATCGAGCTCGTCACCGTGCGAGAGGGTGGGCTACCGCGAAAAGTAAATTGCAATCGTGTATCTTTGAAACTATCGCAGATACAAGCTCTAATTTTCGCGTATTGTACTTGGCCCGAGGCAAGATGATCGAAGGATATTAAAAATCAATGAAAGGAACTCTAATAATGTGTATCCAACGAAGGTAAATTATATTCATAATAATTCTAATTACAAGCGAAGAAAGATTATTGCGATAAGTGTCTGATCGTTTTAAAGAAACCCAAAACCCGAACTAAACAATGAAAATCGGAAATTGAGAAAAATCAATGAAAGAATAGCAAAGAATCCGCATTGAACGATCGCGAAGGTAAATTACATCTTCGTTGCGAGCGACTTCTCGGATTCCCATTGGATCGCGGATAAAAAAAAGAAGAGCTCGAGGCATCGCCTGCCGCGAATCTCATTCTCCGGCCACTTCACTTTTACCTGATTAATCGGAATCGGGAAGTTTGTCGAGCGTAGCAGAAGAGAAATGGCGGGTAGGCGGCAGGCCGGAGAGGCAATGGAGAAACGGAGAGAGAACGAGGGTGAGAACGGGAGTTGAAAGGAAAGAGAATGGGAGAAGAGAGCGCACAAGTGGCGCACACATGGTGCACAGTTGTTCGAGAGGTCAGGTTTTTGTCCACGAGCCTTCAGTTTTACAGATCCGGCCGAGTTTCTGTATGTCTCTATACCTATGTATACGTATACAGGGTGATCCGTGCAACGGCTCACGCGAGATTTCGATCTTCAACCGTGATTTTTACCGAAGCAACTTTCGGACCCAACAGTTTCGTCGACGATCGAGAGCGCGGAATAACGCGAGCCTTTGTTGTTTTCGGATTTTACGCTTTGGAGTAGAATGTTCGATTCCATACGCGCCCGCAAGTTTGTTCGCGCAAAGATATTATTCTTTAAGCAGATTAATTAGCGTATCTGTTGACGGAGAGATTGGGGCTCTATTTTTCATTTGGAATCAAAATTAATTTATGAATAAATATATAAACGCTTTCACTCTGGAAATAGAATTAATATGTCTATCCTACGCGTGAGCTAATTTCAGAGTCACCGTAAATTACAAACGGTAATTAGATAATTCAATAAATCACAATGGCAATTCAATAAATTTGTACATAAGTTCCGAAAACATCTCTATAACACAGAAGTGGAATTTATTTGAGAGCATTTTTGCTTACTTAAACTTTTATCGAACCTTGTACTACCCCTCGATATCCATTTATTAATCGCCTTTATTTGTAATTTAAAATGTTTAATTATAGCCGAACGGTGTCACCCTGTATACGAGTATCGGCAACGGTAAACGTGTACGCGTAACCCTCGGTCCCTCCGAGTCTTGACAAATTGTCAAACCATGGCGTTCACGTTCCTCGTCCCCGTATAGGTGCCCGGGCTAAAGGTTGTAAGATACGGTGAAATTCGAGCGGTTCGGGAAACGTAAGCTTTTCACGGGAAACGGTAAAAGAAACTGCTCGAGATGAAGTAACATCGACTTCGAATATCGCGTCCCGACAATAAATCACTTTATCGTTTCGATCTTGCTGGAGGGTCAATACCAACGGTGAACAAAAAAAAAAAAAATTAACCATGAATCTTTTACACATTTGTTAGTCGCAATTTAAGACACGTTTCATGAGTCCCGTCTGATAATCACGAAGCGTTTTATTTTTCATGGAAAGGCAGCGAGTGATCCTGGAAAAAGGAATGTACTTTATGTCGGTTGCTTCGTCTAACGAACCATCGCGCGAACTATTATTCCAGCGACCCGTAATGAGTTGACTTTAAAATAACGTTAAATTATGGGATCCTTTTATTGAAAAGATTTCGGATGCATCGTTAATTTTTTGTATATCCACCGATCGACGTGTAACGGGAGATAAAGATACTTCCACGCGATACGTTTGGTATCGTACCATTAAATTCTTAATCTCCAGTTGCGATAACTCACGTTTCAACTCGTTTTCATTCAGATAAACCACGCCCCTTTTCCTACAAAAACTGTAAGGAATCGTACGGTAGAAAAAAAGAACCGTAACCCAAACTTATTACGAACTTCGAAAAAATATCCCGGTTTTATTAACAAATTTTTTAATCATATACTACTTCACAATCAATCGAATCTATAACGTATAAACAAACATTCACCCCTAACTTAACATTCTTGAAAACTACAGAGCATAATTTGAAAAGACTTAGTTCACTCGTTGCGACTACGTGAAGTATCTACAATTGACAGTAGTTTCTCAATTCGATTCGCCTCAGCGTGTAGCGTGTAAACCTGACTCTCACACATTGACAGTAGAGGAGGAGGAGAGTTTTAGTGACAGCGTGCGAGAACTCACTGGCGAGTAAGCGAGTAAACTCGCGCAGCTTATACCGCGCTTAATATTGTTTGTACCGCGAGAATCTTTCATCTTTCGCGGGGGAAGCAGCATATTTCACAGAGAGCTCCGCGCGATGCTCGAAAAGTCGAAATAACACGGGTAGCGG
Source organism: Pemphredon lugubris (assembly GCA_933228935.1). Taxonomy (NCBI): domain Eukaryota; kingdom Metazoa; phylum Arthropoda; class Insecta; order Hymenoptera; family Crabronidae; genus Pemphredon; species Pemphredon lugubris. Next base: position 22,601,204 of record OW121817.1, on the reverse strand, counting down.
AGAGCGAATTCGTGTACCACGTGTCAAATGGTGCGGGAGAGCCAGTAAACTCGCTACTCGCTCCCTACTCGCCCGGACAAAACTCTTGGGCCTCTGCGAAACCACGCTCCAACGTACCGTGCTCGATACATACATAATTCAAAAACCAAAGCGTTCTCCTCCCCCCCCCAACCCCCTCTTTCCCTCCCGATCTTTGAACCTCGCACGGATCGACTTATCTGTACCGAGCGTAGATTCGTGAAACTACGAATGCCCTACCCACCCTATGATTCACCCTCCCATTGTCCGTATCCACGTGAAAGCGTAGGAGACAGAGAGAGAAAAATATTCGGGGGGGTGAAAAGATAGGCAAAAGAAGCCGGGGTAAGCGGAGGTTCGTAGTCTAGTCGCGAGAGACACCGAAGATAAAGAAACACGGTTGCGAATCACGCCGCGGTGGCGCCTAATGGGCGGCAACAAAAAGGGACACGGTGTGGTCACCGACGCACCGCGATCGGGGGAATTCCCCTCTCGAAACGACAGGAGGAGAATATTACCTCCACCATCGGGGATCTCCGACTCCCACTAGGTTTAGCCGTCGGCAGAGTTCGGGGAGTCTCGGTGATCTCCGCGTTATCGCTGGACCCGCCACGCCGGAGATCGCGCAGTGCCGTATCATCCGTTTTGTTCTTCTTTTTTTTCCTTCTTTTTTTTTTTTCTTTTCATCGGATCCTCCTCGGTATGTATTGTACATACACGGCCAGTTTTTTCTTCCTTCGGAGTTGAATCTTCGTCAGCGTTGATATGGATGATATTTCTGCGGATGGACGCGTAGATAGGACAGAATATTTCGAGGGTATTCAGGAGACTCTCTTTTCATTGGGGGTTTTTGTCGAGTTTACTGTTCTTGGGGGCGATAATCATGGCCGATGGTTAGAGCGAGTTTCATCGATGTCAAGGTCTTGATCGCGGTGCGATCTTGAGTTATTTCGTATGATTCTGATCGAATATTTGATACCTCGAGTGACGCTGAATAAATATTGAATGTTTCGAATGGCACTGAAATAATATTAAGTATCTCGCACGATGTCGAACGAATAGTTTGACCACGGGTACGAGTGAAGTTTTGTTGGAATCATCTTCGTCTTCTAGTGTCTGTAACGTAGACAATGGTAATTTAAAGATAAAAATGTTTTAGACGCCATTAATATTGGACGTTAAAAATATTGCGATGTTTTCGCAAATTCGTTTGGACGATTTTTCTTTTACAGAATCAGGAGCATTAACTCTCGAAATATGTATCAAGAAATTCAACACCTCGAAATGAGATCTTGAAGAGAGGGCTTGGGACTATTGGCTCTAATTGCCAGTACTCGTTGAATGGAGATGGTCCGGCTATGCTTTCGCTGGCATATAAGTCTGACTTTAAACGATCACTGTCCGACGCCTCTCGTTTAACACTCGGATACAAGAACATTATATACGAGTAAGGGAAAGAACATTTGTGTACCAGAAATATCCACGCGTACTAAAGTGATGAAGACTTATTTACCAAAATTAATTTAATAGACACGATACCAAATCATTAACATTTTTCACGTTTTACAAAGATCGACGCTTTTCAAATAAATATTTACCTTAAATGATACATTTATATTATATTCTTCGCGCGCTGACAAAATGAAACTTCCTTCAAAAGTGGGTGGCCCATTATCAATACTTAAAAAAATATGTACATTTGAATGTAGACGCACATTCATTCGTACGCACGACGAGAGATTGAAATAGATGCGTGACTATCCACAAATTAATTTCGCGGACAATTCTCTCCTCGTATGTGAATCAACGTTTATACTTATCAGAGAAGATTCAGCTACGCTTCTCGCTTGCGCTCGAGTCTTGCGCTAAATGATCAATTGTTCAGCATCTGTCACTTGACACGTAATATTCGTGTGTCGAGTGACAGTACGATACACAATAAACTTATATGTGACCATTAAACCGACGGTGCCGCTAACCACGACGGCAATCCTGATACACGTCAAAACAAGAACGGTAAAAATGTATCCTTCTCCCGCCAATTCCTCGATAAATACGCTCGCGAGTAATACTGAAAACGTACTTTCTAAAACTGACCTCCCGGCTTCATTATTTTCCTTCCCCGCGTAAACAAAAGATTCCACTGATTATCTATAAATTTTCGTACGAGTACGCGAATCACGAATTCGTTTTTCCTTCATCGCGGTATCCAACTACCGCTTTCGTTCGCATTCACGTCTGGCCTTAAATAATCGCCGTCCGACGCCTCTCGCTTAGCGATGCAGCCTCCCGTCGTCTCTTTCGGACATTGTTTCGAAGCGGTCCTTCCCTTTCATTCAGTAATTCGCAGGCAGCTGCACACTAATAATAGTATCGGACACTACCGCCACTGCTTGCCGTCTCTGGCTCGCTCTCAACTATACGCGCATTAGCCGTCAATACCGTCGTTCCTCATAATAAGCTCCACCTTGGCTTTCCAGCGTGTGCCTCCGTGCGCTTTTCTTCCACCCCCCCCCCCGCCCCCCTTCCCCTCACCGTTTCCTCTTCTCGCGCGGCATTTATCTAAATAACGTTTCTGCGCGCGTACGGTGCTACTTGGAAGAGATATCGATGCGGAAACGAGACAAAGATAGATTACGGGGTATAGGCAAATAGATATACGGATAAACAGGACGAAGAATGGTGGGCACGAGAGTCGATTTCCTCTCTCGGTGTTTAGAGAGAGGGAGCGAGAGCGAGAGAGCCCGATTAAGGAATCCTCGACGATAAATAGCGGATGACGAACCGGCGCGATAGTTGAACAGTTGGTACACACTTATTTACGAATGAGCGTAGGAGTGCTCCGAGAGTAATCTAATGACTTTTATCCAGGGAAATGGACACGAGATAAACGAAAAGCGAAAGGAGAGGAATCAAAGTACGGTAGGAGCGCTGCTGACTAGCTCTTTTGGGGAGAACGTGATTAGGAAACGTTTCAAGATAGATGATTGATAAAGAAACCGCGTGGTAATTGGACAGTGGTTATACGTTCGTTTGTGGAATAATTATTAGCTCGCATTAGAGTGTCTCGCAATTATCTGTTTGTTTTTACTTAGACAAGAAGGTGGACGGATGTATAGAAGAGAATAATCGAAACACAAAAACTGATTTCTTCTGCTCCAACTTTCCTGTGGTAAGTAGCGAGAAAGTATACGTATTATAGAAGTTAGGTCAGTGGGTATAAGTTTCTACGAAATATTTATTAACGGACACAGGAGACGCGCCGCAATTATCTAACGATTCTTACCCGTGGTCACGCGCGACGAATACTCACGTATTTGAGATTGTTGCTGTCGCCGCGGCACGACACGTTTGGAACTTAATATCCCGTGCGACCGTCGCGTCGAGGTGTAATTTATTCGATGAATCGAAAGACAAATTGACGAGGAGGAAGGACGCGTCGCGAGCCCAGCGTATTGTTTACCTCGTCGAAATGTAATCGTCGTATAGTCGATTCGTCGATCGCCGATAAAACGGTAGGCATTCGTTTTCGTGATTCCCGCGCTTGTTTATCGTCGCGACTATTCCGCTAGGAAGGAAACGGGCGAGTGGAAAATTTTCGCTGATACGCGACCACGCGGCGTAGGTTGCAGCGGGAATAAGAGCTTCTTCTCTACTCTGGATGTATCGCGTACCTCACCGAGCGGTGAAAAGTCAAGGGAATCGAGCGAAGATAACCGCACGCGCTAAAAAACGTTATCTTGTTTCTCCTCTCGTTGCGAGGTGGTACGCGTGTAGAGTATACGTACCTCGAATCGGTTATACGATTTCGCTTAATGCGTTGCGATCAATTAAACGATGACGAGAGCGAGAATCGTTCGAACTCTCGACGAAAACACGGTAACCCCGAGCCGCGGGTTCGCTTAACCGCGTTGATATAAAAGTGACACGATCAACAAATTAGTATTCTTGAGGCACCGAGAGGAAATCGAATCTAGAGGGTGCGGTAATACTGCGTGGAAAATAAAGCAATGTTACCACAATGAATATTATCGTTTAAATCGTGTCACTTTTTGTTTCAACTGAGCGACACGACTCATGTATGTACTAACGTATAGTCAGTACCTTGGGAACCAAACTGGTGGAGAAGAGCGGATGCGTGGATTAAAACAACACGGCTAATTTGAGTCATAAAGAAATGGCTTTAAAAAACACCGGGTAAAGCGTACGTAGCTCTGTAGATTCGTACATTGAATTGATTGCCGATAAAAGGTGCTTTGTTATTTTGTTTCTTCTCCAACTCGCGTAAGAGTTAATTTTCCTCGAAGCCTTAACATTATCGTCATACACGTTCAAAGTTCCAGTGACTCATGCAGTCTAACGAACCGTTCTCAAACTTCGATGCCATCCACCGACAATGCCTTTATTTTTATCAGCGATACGGCAAGAAAGTTTCTACGTTTAAAAGAAATTTGTCCCGCGTGGATCGTACGGGTGATCGGCAAACGGGATAATCTATGGGTTGACCATAATGCAATCTACGTTGAAACGATACAATTGTGCGTCTCGTCTTGGAATAACAAGGATCGGGGAGGCCGGCCCGACGCGTGTACAAAGAGACAAAGACGAAAACACGCGTACATCTCCACGTAGCACGCATCCTTCCTTTCGGCAGATAAAGAACGGGGTAGTCACGTCCGTGCACCAAAGAACCAAAGATATCGAAGTTTCCGGTTAACGAATGCGTCACGATAAGAAAACTCTGGCGCGCGCTATCCATAAACCGTTCTTCGCACTGGAACAAACGCGAGCAACGTATTCGAATGCCCCCCCCCCCCCCCCCCGTAAACGCAAACGCGTCTCATCCTCCTCGCGGATACTCCCGAAAATCGATAGCGCGGGGCCCGCGAGACCGTCCGCTACGCTCCTGACCTTGATTGCGGCCGACGCACACGCCGAGATGCGACGCAGGTAGGGGATGTGGCGACGACACGGGTAGAGAGACGGATATATAGTACATTCGAATCGCTCGAGGATAACATCTCGTAGCCCAGGGAAGGCTATGTGGTAGACCTGTGGAGAGTAAGAGGCGGAGGAGGAGGTGGCGGAGGAGAAGGAGGCGGTGGAGGAGGAGGAAAGAGGAAGAGGAGGGGGGGGGGTGGACGAGGAATAGAAGAAGAAGTAAGGAAAGGGGGAGGTGGCGGAGAACGGAGGATAGGAGGTGGGATAGCACGAGTGGGGAGTGAAAGGGGGTAAATTGGTGGGCGAGGAGGGGGATCTCCGGAGTGTGTCCGTCATATCGCATGGAGAGGGGGAGGGAGAGAGAGAGAGAGAGAGAGCGAGGGAGCGAACGAGTGAATGAGCGAGAGAACGAGTCGGTGAGCGGTTGGAACGGTTACAGGGTGAGGTGAGTCAGGGAGGGAGGGGAGAGGAGCGAGAGCGGTGTAGTGGGGACGGTCGAAAGTGGCAAGGGAGGCAAAGGGAGAGAGAGAGAGAGAAGAAGCATGGGGGCGGTGGCTGCTCAGCTACGGCCGCCATCACCATCCGTCCCATCCTATAGTAAACTCCGAAGCAGTCCCCAATCTGTCTCCATGTGTGTTAGTTAGGACCGTGTTTTACCGGTGCTTGCTACTCCAAGCTGGTAGTAACACCGACATTTCTGCCTTGTCCGCTCTCAGCGATGCCCTAGCATCGGCTCTCTCCCGATACCGTCTCGCGCTTCCCTCGTTCCTTTCTTCTCTCCGTCTGTCTGTCTGCCTCCCTCTCCCACTCACTCTCTCTCACTCTCCCTCTTTCTCTCTCTCACAACACACAACCCCGATATATTACCCTTTTCCTTTCCGGCCTCTGTACTCCTGCAAAAAGTGTTTTTCTTCCTCCCGTGCGTGCGGGGACGCGTACGCGAATGAAAAGAATCGGTAGAGAAGAAGGAGTAGGCGGTGGAGGTGGTGGTGGTGGTGACGGCGGTGGTGGCGGTGGCGACGGCAGCAGAAGAAGAGCAGCGACGTATCGTTTTCTACACGGCCAGTTCTCAAGGATATAACCGGTGCGCATCGCTCTGTCTTCCTCTCTTTTTCGAATCGTCCGTTATTTTGTCCCCGACGATTGTCCGCGACCGCGAGGAATACGGGGAGAAAGAGAGAGAAAGAGAGAGAGAAAGTGTGAGTGTATAAAAGTGATTATTTGGGAAGCCGCCAGTGCATCTCGCCGACCGATACACGCCTTATCCCCGAGACCATCGTGATCGTCTCCCTCGTGCGCGAGCGAGTGGGCAAAAAGGAGAGAGAGAAAGCAATGGTCCGAGACGAGAGGATCGGCAGGAAGGGTTTTCTTTGTGCGTACGCGGGTTAAGAGCCGCTTTTCGAACTGATCACGCGAAAATTGTAACGCGGTTGGAGTGAGCACCAACCTATCCAAGCGGTATATATCGCCCCGGACGCAACGAGCGACGACGATTCATTACCGTTTTACGTTCGAAGATTCACTCGGCACCGATGTCCTCGTAATTGCGTCCAGTGCCGCGAAACACGTATATACCAAAGAGAGGAGGATCCATCCGCGAAGATCCAAAAGTGAGCCGAGACGCGCGTCCCACCCAATCGGTCCACGAGCACACCATCGTCGTGGAATCGTCGGAGTTTACCGGGCGGAGGGGAACGAAGGAACGGACCAACTATCCGTGGACCTCGGCGCTGCCGCCCGCTGGAATTTCTCCTGTCGTCGTCTACACATAATCTCTCTCTCTCTCTCTCTCTCTCTTTCCCTCATCTCGTCCTCCCCCCCAAAACCCCTCACGTTTCATCATTTTGTCTCTCGCTCTTTCCGTGTATCGCTCGTCGCATCTGTCTCCCTCTCTCACCCGCAGCACACACACACACTCGCTCGCTCTCTGTCCGTCTCCCTCGCTCTTTCCCCCTTTCTCTGTCCCTCCTGTCGCTAAGTCATCCAGCACACACGGTTCCGTCTATTTCACATCGAAGAAGAAACGTGATCAACATTCCCGTGTTTCGTTGAACTCGTCGTGCGCGTGAGTGACACGGCTTTAATGTTCGCGGCAAGTGTTTGTTCGTGCACGTACCATTGTTGGTCGGAGAGCTGTTTGCCAGCGCGCGGCTATCAGGAGTCTAGCCTGGTAGATCATCGGTGATCGAGAGAGGATAAAGAAGAGGGAAGAAGGAAGGAACAGTGATATTCGGGTCTTTAGCGATTCCAGCACAAGGTCGGTCGTCGTTGCTCGTAACGCGATCGAAGGAGAATGAGAGCAACGATGAGCGGCCGCGCACTGGAACGTCGCTGGACGAACTCGTGAAGGGGTTTCCCCTCGATAGCATCATCGTGGAGACGCGCAGCTAGTACCCTTTTGTTTTTCGTTTAAAAAGGAAACAAGGAAGATTAGAGGAGCGGAGGTGAGAAAGAATCGAATCGAAGATCGCAGAAAGTTGCGAGGCTTCCCCTCCCCGTGCACTGCTCGCGCGTATCTATGCTTCCCGATCCATGGATCAGTAGTTATCGTACCGCTTTCGGATTCACCTGACCGATTCGTTCGCGAGAGAAACGCGTGGAAAAGGGAAAGAAGAAAAAAAAAGAGTGCAACGATGCGTCGCTGTACTTTGAACCGTCACAGATCACGCTGGGCGAACTCTTGAGAGCGTAATCGCCGAGACGCACCGCGTTACTACCCAACGATTCAACCTGGAGGGATCGTCGAGAAGACGGAAGACGTACCTCAGGGAGCACTGGCTCGCGCTCACGCGAATATGAGCATGACTCTCGTCCGAAATACGTTCAAAGGTAAGGGGTTAGATTCTAACGATAAGTTGTGCCGGGTTACGTGTCTCTTTCGTGTTTCGCGGTCCTCGCGTTCGCCGACTGCGCACGCATGTCACAGCCGGAATCAGTTATTTTAAGTATAACGTTTGTTATGCTACGGGTTGTCGATCGAGTGTTTGGTCGTTGTTTAGTAGCAAAAGGGTAATGGGGTATTAATTCTGAAAAAGTTTGATTGCGCGACGTACGCGGTTCGAGGTTCGCGGTAAAATGTTAGGTTAGGCGCGGGAATATCTGGTCGCGTCAATGAATCAAGAGTACGAAGGTGAACGGTTATTAGTCTGATATATATCGCAACGTAGAAAAATATTAGAACGCAATAAAACTCCAATCCAGAGACGTATCGTCGTACAAAGTTTCAGGATAAGAATTTAATGTTTGAAACGATACGTCTGTTAGAATTACTCTGATACCTTTGAGCTGTGTTACTCTAACGTGCGATATGTTGTTTAAATTTCTATGCTGTAAAACAATGTTTCACCGTTATTCGGTTCTACTTTATTTTCTTTTATTCGCGTTTACTTCGATTAATAATTTTACCACTAATGGTTCACTTCAGTTTTAATGATATTTCACGGATATTAGAAAAGAATCTAAGGGCACATTGTCAAAAGCGTATTTTGTTACTATACTATACCTGCGGACTATAACAACCATATATTTGACAATGCCGCGTGTAGTACTTGACGCGTCATGAATTTCGGACAAAACACTCTTCTGATAAAGAGTTACCTTACTTTGTCGTACTGTAAACGTTGCTTACATGTCGATTACAATTGGATAAACAGAGAGGGGCATTAACTGTTTATCAAAAAGAAATAATATTTATCTTAAAAACCCGTCGATGCAATGGTATAATTATCGAAGATTTGTACAAATTATATTTCTGGAAGCAACCGATGCTCACCGGTCTATATCGAGTCGCAAACATCGGTTACTTTACCAAACGTTTAGTTATTTACTCATACTTCGGTTAGTACAATTCCCATACACTAAATTCTGTCAATCATTCATTATCGGGTACACTATCTAAACAGTTTCCATACGATCAAAGCTTATCCGTTCACTATTTCTGCTCTCGTTTCTTCCAAAACACAGGTACGTGCGTATGTGCGCGAGTCCATGCGTGCATTCCTCGAGTACGCGTTGGATTTAACTTACGCGTGCGTCGAAGGCATGCGCGTTTCATTGGTAGGAGATACCACCTACTTTTCGGGCGAACCAATACGTAAAACTTAATAGCGAGACACACACGTGCCTTTAACCTCCCAATAAACCGCTTAACGTTCGTCGTCGGTTTTTACGATTTTACAGAATGAAAAGCGAACGCGAGTGGATCGTTGTTATTCGCGCGTTCATTCGATCGACTCGCAGCAATTAGTCTGAATCTGGCAGGAAGCCTGGTACTTTCCCCCCGAGATCGATAAAAGAAAGGATTTGTTCTCTTAACGCGGGTAACGCGTAGCGTCTACGCGAGAATCTGACGTGCAATTTCCGGTCTCGATGGCCCCCACGGACGGTTCTTCGAACGCATTGGAAAAAATATTTCGGTGCCCGTCGTACCTTCTATCGCTGCGGTACGCGTTGAATTCGTTACTTCGGTACACCGAGATTTCTCTACTCGCTGGTAATCGTGCTTCCTCGCGTCTTTATCGCTCTTTGAATTTACTCTTTACTTCGCAAGAATTTATGTTTACTTTAGCGTCGCATCACCTAACGAACCCCACGGTCTCTTCCGTGATTCACGAGCGTAGAATCTGTAGAGCTGTTAGTCTGAACTTTAGACCTGACACGTACCACTTTCGTGGCACGGATGTAACGAAATGAATTTAGATGCGGCACTCGTGGTACCGGCGGCTGTTGTTTCGCTGTACCGTCGATTCGAATGTTTTCGCCCAAAAAATCGTTAATTTCCTCGGAAATTGCGAATTTTCCATTTCCTTTTCTCCGCGGAAGCCTTTCGCTACTATCGACGGGAAATGGAACGTGTGCTTTCAGGTGCCCGCGCGTCGTAGGGAAGGAAAAGGAGAAAAAAGATTTGCTCTTGTTATTTCCGGTGGTCTATCGAATCACGTCGTGTAGGATAAAAAGGTTAGAGGCGGGAAAAATTATCGAACGAGGTATTTAGACAGGAAACGTTCCGAATGTATATGGTATTTTATCGAGATTAAATTGAATTGCACGCCACTGCGTGCGGTCACCATATTTAAAAGAATTTTTTTCTCACATAGTTCTTATTGTTCAAGATTTAGAATCATTGGTCCAGAAATTCTCTTACAATCCACTACACTTTTATGAACCGATTTTCAGGACATAGACGCGCATACGAATATACTACGTATCGTTCATACCTAATTTATTTTGCAATTCAGCATAGAAACCCTTGCATCTTGCATAAACATTCGCGGTCCATTACCTACGAACCTCAAAGTCGCGAAAAAAAAGTCCCCGGTAAGAACTTGCACCTGGGTGAAACAATAAGTATCAATTAATTTTACTCTCATTGTCAGGAACACAGTAAGGGGAGGTCCAGCTGCATCTCGTATTCCGTTGTTTCTCGTTCGGTCATTTCCTCGCGGAACACCACCAGTCACTTTCCGGCAAATCAGTTTACACACGGTTCTGCAAACGGGGCTTTAAGGAGCGTGCAGTTGCCTTCCGTTTCGCCGGCATCGTAACGCGAAACTCTGAAAAAGTCAAGATCAGCTAGCAGTGTTTCCTCGCGAGTAACGTAGCTACATATAATACTTGATACAGTGTACGAGGGGAGCGATACGCGATTATTGAACGAACTCTCCCGACGGAATCGTGCCCCATGCGAAAATATTTACCCGATGCTTGGCGTGTGGGGGGGTTCGAAAACTCTGTAGGTCTATTTTCGATGTCAGGTAACAGACCGAGAACCTAAATCGTTTTCCGACAATCGCGCCGCCGAGTAGAAGCGGGATTGTCGTTATTCCGAGGGAAACTGTTCTAACGTTGATCGATGTTTGATCGAATCCGTGTCTCGATTACGCCCGAAATGCCTTTGTACCCCGTGAGCGGTTTACTCCTACGGAGGAAGAAATTTGCATTTGTACCGTTTCTCTAGAAGATTTCCGAGACTATCGGAACTCTAAAATAGTCATTTTTAAGATTCTTGTAGGTAATGATTCCAAAGACGATACTCTTTTCGGGAACTGTAACTCGCTTAGGAACAGTGGAGAATACTTCGAAAAAAATTGAGGATCTATGATTTATGTATTTATACAATTATAATTATACATTTGTAATATAATTTAATTATAATGCAATAACATTATAATACAAATTGTAATTGTACAATTATTTTAATAGTCCCTCCAAAGTGGACTGTTCTCTTCGGAGCTACAAAAAGATTTCTCGGGCGGATCTTTGTTTCGAGATTGTTTTGCTCCCGCACGTTCGTAACTACCTACGCGTTTTCACACAGGTAATTATACTTTTTCCAGAAGTATTTAAAAAGCGATTATGAAAGTTGGGATTAAACTAGTTAGAACTTCGTAAACATCCTCCACGTGGCAACTTCAAGTTGAAACTTTTGTAATTACTCGGAGAAGCGAAAACCGTCTTGCGGAAATCAATACGCGATCAAAGACAGCTGTGCATAGAGGGTGAGACACCCTACTTGATAAGCTTAAAGAACTGGTAAAGGATTTATTCTATTAACAAATATTGCGAATAAATTTGAATGGTATCGAGGTGGACGCGTTATATTTGTTTGAAATTTTTTAATAAAATGAAAACAACGTCAGTTATCCACGCTCGTCAATTTGGGTGTCTCCCCGTAGAGGAAGAAACGTTTAAAATAGCCCGCTCGAATAACTCTCGCGCCGCTATAAACAGTAAAAAATGTTTCTATACAGCCTCCTGACCCGCAATGTATGGAACCATGGCCATGATACGTCTGTCGATAGCACGAAATTTCTATTCGAAACATTTTTATTCCGTCTCCAATGATATGGCAAAAATGAAAATTACGTCGCCCCTTTTTCAGACCCTTTTCGTAAATTGATCTTTTACGTAGCTCGTATTATTCGTAGAATATTCACATAATTTTTGTAGCATCTCTCGTACCATCTTCCTCCTCTTAAAATTAAAACAATTTATAAACGATTTGTTGAAACGCCGATACGTCAGAAACGCGGGATCTACAAGATTTAAGTTCGCCACCCTGTGCATAAAATATGAATTATCAGTTTCGCATTTATTTCAGCGGTATTTTGTTCCCCATACGTAGAATCTTGGCGCAGCTAAATCACTATACTTTCCCCCGATTATTTGACGAAATTTTGCGGTCCCGAAATAAATCTGAATTCGCGTCAACTCGCCCCCGTCGCGTCGGACGGACCGAATTCTTTAGCCGTCCGGATTCTCCGTGCAAATCCTTTTGTTCGTCCCGGCAACCGCGAAAGCACGGAAAGTGCATTGTTCTTGTCGAAAGATAAGATTCCCTATATTCCGCGGGAAGATGAATGACGCTACTGTATCTGCCGCATCGTATGCACTTTAGTAATCGTAAGTCGCTCCGCTCGCGTATTCCACGCCTCCTCCTCTTCCTTTATCTTTTTTTTTCTTTCCCATTCCTCTTATCTCCCACTGTAATGCATTATTATCAGGAGCGTTCGGCTGTCTCTTTCTATATTTTTCATCTCGACGCGGATGAATAATCGATGTTACATGCGCAAGCTTAGCGCGGTGGTAGATCGTGCAAAAGTGCAGTCCCGCTGGGAACAATGGAAAATGCAAGATGAATCTCTCTGTTCTTTGAACGTTTTACCCGCGGTTACGTTCGCCGGTGAATCCTACGTCGTACGCGAGCAACGATTCTTTTCTTTTTGCGCGGCGCTCGCACTTTGGTTCGTCGTAAATTGGAACGAAGTCGAAGTGGCGGTCTTGATTAATATCGTTTAAGTGGGAAATTATTCTGTGCGAAGTCACATTTTAACGCTTTTGTCGATTAATGTTATGCTTTGACGTGAATTGGTGCAAGGTTGGAGACCTTAATTAACACCTTCTGTTGATATTATTTAACTACCTTCTATTAATACTATTTAACTGGGAAAGTATGTAACGCGAAGAACATTTTAACGCTCTATTGCTGTATTTTTAATTAATATTACGGTTTAGCGTAAATTGTAGCGAAGTCGAAGAGGAACTTCGAGTGATGTTAAATAACTTTAATGATACCCGGTGCAGATTATTTTAACGCTTTATCGCTTTATTTGCAATTAATATCACGGTTTGACGTAAATCGAAACGAAGTCGAAGAGGCACTCTCGATTAATATGATTCATCTGAGAATGTATCCGGTGCGAAGTATATTTTAACGCTTCGTCGGTTAAGTAATTACATGCTTCGACGTAAATTAAAGCGAAGTTGAAGACACACTTTCGAATGATATTATTTAACTGGAAAAGTATCCACCGCAAAGCCTATTTTAACGCTTTATCGCGTGACTATTTTTGTATATCATAGTTAAATACGCGGAACACCGCGGCGCGTCGCGAGTATGCGCGAGATTTTGTGCAAAACAAAAAACGCGAGTAATATATTTACCGGATCACAGTTACAGTTGCGTAAGAATTCTAAATCACGGGTAATTTGCAATTGCAAATGACTAGTGTAAATATCGCTATTACGGTAGCTAAAATTGTTCTGTTTTTGATAAACGGTTTTTGATAACGCGGTACGATTCGTTGAATTCGTTCGACTCGTCCCGCGAGGAGAGGACGCGAAGCCGAATAAATATTTTGATCCTATCTAAGTGAGAAATCTACGCGATATCGGCTTCCAATGTTTAAAAAGCGATTTGGTCGAATTGACGACTCCCGATCGCGGAAAAGCAACGACGCGGTAAAAAATAAACGAATGATTTTTATGCGAGCAATGAACCCATCGATTTTTACTAAATCGAATCGTACTTTAGTCTCGTCTGATACGAGCTGTATACCACGTTGGCAATTATTGGAATTTGTTCGAGCATCGTGTTCTTCCGTTGCGGAACGCTATCGGGACGAAGAGCGTCGCGTCGTATCTTCGTTCCCATCGAAATCAAAATGCTTCTTTCGTCTTCGAGGAAGCCGTGCCCCTTTATCAAAGCACATAAGTTACGCACACGACGCGACTCCGTGCCTTTGCAAAGTTTTCCAAACACGGCGCACGACAAAGGGGGTAATTAACTCTATTCGGTGGCACGAGGTCAGGGCGCAGTCGTGTTTACTCGGTTGTTTCATTTCAGTTTTACCTTGACGTGTTCTCAGCCATGGAAACTCGGAATTAATTTATTACAATTGTTTACCACGATGCGAAGCGGGTATTTTGTCGACGTCAGGTTTTTGAAATAAAAGTTAAAAGCCAGCCGTTTTGCGGGAAGTAGGTATGTGGATTAAATAGATACGGGAGGAGGTAAAAATTCAGTAAGATTTGAGATGAACGATGCCTACCATTGATGACGATCGAGTTGTAAACGAACAGAATTCCAATGATCGTCGATATTTCCGATTCGTCGAAGTTACGGATCGATCTAAATAGGAATCCATCAAATGTGACGAATTTACAATGCTTCGCGAGATAATGTAACGCGACGCAATTAAATGCTCTCCTTTCTCGATAATAAAATACTACTATCGTTTCACCCATATTCGTGTATCTCATTTCCGACATTCTCTCGCGAATGTGTTTTATGCCGAAAAGGCGCCGTTGATAGAACGATGTTTCGAAACGAGTTATAACGGTGATGAGAAGCAAGCGAAAAAAAGTGAGCTGCCTTTACAAATTGCCATGCGTTCCTTATTTCTCCGTCGAGCTGAAATTCTTTCAGCGTTCGAGTTGTTCGAATCGCGATTGGAATGTTTAATACTGTGATTCGTGAGATGGTGGCTGTACGGTGTAAAAAATGTATCAGAATCGATACAAGTCGAGAAAACTATTCGATAAGTTATGTATTTTGAATAAGTATCGTATAAACATTTATTGAGCGTTCCGTGTAAATAATGCCGGCATTTCGAATACGGATAGCAGTCGAGTGGCAACGAAGAAACAAGAGGTAGAAATTTGTAATGGCGTTTACTCATTCCCACAGCTTTTTTTTTTTATTTTTATAAAACGGTTGGAAATGCCTATAAAGTATGTGTTCTAAAATTAGAAAAACGTATCGCCGCCGTAGGTTCCCGAAGGGATTTGTCGTACCAAGTATTTCAGATCGTTTTCTAGCTTCCTTTCTTAAAGAAGCATTTTTAGATACACGGTCGCCCGCAGCAATTTTATCGCGACGCTTCCGCGAGTGAGACGAAATATTTTTATAACATCGTCGCGATTCGCCTTTCGTTTCGAACTTCGCTTGGAATCGTACCTTTGATAGAATCTGTACGTTCAACGATTTTTCAATTAATTTGGGAATTATCTTTATTCGTATATCCATTGTTTTCGATATTTTTGTTCAACCTATAATCGCGGCTTGTTGTTATCGTAAGATAAGACAGTGGTTTTAAGTTTTAATTAATAAAGATATCTAATAATATAGTTTGTCAAATTTTTTATTAAAACCCCTAACCATTTATGCCGGTTAATTACGACGAGGATTCTCGTTCTCAAATTCCATGGAATTCATGATCTAGTTAGCGATCGCACATTTGTAGGCACATTTATTAATAATGTAGACATAAAAAAAATTACGTTGAAATTTGATGCGTATCGCTTAATGAGATTCAAACTCTTCTTTCGTACAATTTTCATTCAATCCCCTCTCGCGTGGATCGAAGCAGAATTTTCGAGTTTCTCTCGAATTAATCGACAAAGCCGATACGAGCGATTGGTCGGCATTAGCTCACGACCAATTGGTACGCGCGCTTTGCTGATTGGCTCTCGCGCACGCATACATATACATATGTATACATACGTATAATGCCGCGGAATAACGGTACCATTTGTATTCAATTACCAGCTATACCGAAGATTTACCGTCGGAACTCGAGTTTTTTTTTTTACGACAACGTCATCGATGAATCGCGAAAGTTACTCGAAGTTTCGTATGTGGATTCTTATAATAACAGTAATTCAATCGTTTGTTATTATTCTCATTCTCCGCGTAACAAAAAATTCTTTTATTTGAAGTTTTAACCGATGAAAATTTAGTTTTCTTTAAACGGTTATTCTTAATTATTATCCTCGTTTAAACCATTAAATTCTTGTGAAACAAAGGATTATTACCGTTCGATATCGTTAAACAAATGGTAACTTTCAAAGCCACACGCCGACAGTGTCTTTTGTCCCTTCGTACACTCTTAACTATTTCCGTGCCGGTAATGAGCGCACACTATTTTTTCACCATCGACTTGCACAACCGCACAACTGTGAACAATACCTTATTCCTGATTTTCTTTTATAATCGTAGAAATCTTCAGCTCTAAAACTTGAATGCATTACCACGCTGAACGCTACATCACCCGCATTTGCGCGACTCTTTAATAACAGTAATATTAACATTATAGAACCGAAATTCGCGGTGTCACTCAAACGTGGGTGACGTGGCGATCGACGCTTGTAAAGTATCCAAACGAAATCTCGGTGTTCGAACCTGGATCTCGTCAAACACCGCAGGCGTCGAACGATTCGAACGGCGATCGGCGATCGGCGAACGAGACCCTCTCGTATTTTCATTCGAAATCCGTTACCGACATAGCACTAGCGCCGACATGGAAAAATCGTCCATAGCGGCGGCATCGAACTGGTTTTAACGCTCTGGAAGATGGCGGCCGCGCCCTATCAAGCTCAATGACCTCTCCGACAAATCGTTTACTTCGCACGCGGCGGCGGTGGCGGCGACGGCGACGGCGGCGTCACTGGATCGCCGCGACGCATCTTCGGTACCGTGCGAACGGGCCTTTATAGCCTTAATCCCACGTTGTCGAGTGACGTAAGCCTCGCTCTCGTCTTCCTCGCTCTTCGAGGTGTGACCACCGTTCGAGCCCTTCGGATTTTATCGTTCACTACGTTCCATCCACTCGCGCCGACGTCGGTCCGCTAAATCGTTAATTAAATTAAATTCAACTTTTCGCGTGACAATTGCGCCTGAATTCCAATAGAATTCGGCCGACATTGTTTTGCGTTTGTATTATTTAGCAATGCAATCCACGTACGAATTACGTTTATAGCCTAAATTGATGATCGATTGCAAACGAGATCGCGAATTCTAACAAATTTTCATAGGAGGACCCTCGTTGTTTGGAAAGTTTGAAAACTATCGCTTCGCCGTTAGCAATGTTACTTTTTACTTTTTATTTTTGGAAAGCACACGGAGGGAAAAGTTGCGCGAATCCTGCTTTGTAAAATTGATCGATCGGAGTAAGAAATGTGAGCGGTGCGCCAGTTTATCGCGTTAACTTCTCGTCCACGCTCTGCCGAGAAAGTAAAATGGTTACCGAGAAGTGGAACGTATTTTACGTAGTCCTGGGATAGGGACGTCATTCTCATGAATAGCAATTAATAATGGAAATAACCGCAATAAGATTAATGCGACTTACCGCATAATTCGTGTATCACGCTTGGAGTACTGGCGTCGTGTAGCGGGCAAACATATTAGATGCCACATTTAATATTCGAAAATTAATTATCCACATTAGAATCTCGGAAATGAAATTTCCACGGTTTGTTTCCTATTTAGATTTATGTTTCACGTAGCTCTTTCGCGTATCAGAAGCTGGTCGTTCGACGTTGGTTGCGATATTTGAAAATGTAAAAAATTATTAAAGGGGACGCTTTTTGCGATTTGTAACGCGTTAATTTTATAACTTGTCATACTATGTTCAGTAGATTTAGTACGCGAACATATCAAACGTGATATTGATTTGTTGGAATTTCCGAAATTAACTTTCCACGTTGAAAATCCTGAAATTAATTTTCCGCGGTTTGATGCCTAACTAAAATTTATATTACTTGCTTCTTTTAGCGTACTAAAAACTGTACACTTACAACGTTCGCAATATTCGAACGTACAAAAACAAAGCGCGGTTACGCTCAGAATTTCGGAGCATACTAATCGCTCATAATACAAAGTTATCGCGTTATCTAAAATTGAAATACTCCGAAATAGTTACACTACGCTAGTGACCGAATTAATTCAAGAAATTCGGTTTCTCGGAGGACCTATCTGTCTCACCTCGAGAGGTAAATACCTCGAACTCGCGACCGCACTATTGCGACCTGTAAAAATAGAAACAATGAGACGCGCGGTAATTGAACCGCGAGCAATTGAAAGCGGATGTACTGGGAAAAATACTTTCAAAGAAACCCGACAAATATTCGCGCAATTTGCCACGAATACTTGCATCATCCAGCTAATAATATTGATAGGAACAACCGCGTCGATTATAAACACATTTCTAGCTTCACCGAGTTCTGCGAAAGACCATATTTTTCATCGTCGTTATTTTAATTCGCTAAGTTAACGAATACGCGTCAATTGCGATAGATTGCAGGTATTCTGCGCGAGAACCGATATTAGGGATACACCCGAGATGAAAAATGTTATTTACGGTGAAACGAGAGAGTTGGCAAATAACGTTGCACTCCCGTGTTTTGCAACATAATTCTTAATGTTCCTTCGTCGCGATAAGATAACGATGGAGCACCACCTTGGAGCGTTTCGTATTTTGATCGCGCGTTTCGACGTCACGTCATGTCACGCCGGCTCTCTATTTGTTCCTTTAGCGTAATATAAATTGGGTTTTGCAATTGTTGGTTACGCGCGACTGGGTGATCGTCCGAATCGTGCTACTCGTTTCATTTGACCCACCGCGGTACCGCGTAATTTTGAAGTCGCGTACCAAAATATCGATATTTGTTAATATTATATACGATTTTTATACCAGAACGTGAAACTTAAAAACCAAATAAAAAGGAAGAGAAAACTTTCGAGTCCACCGACGACGGGCGTCAAACTATTCACTCGGGCCATTTGTCTTCCTTTACGGTACACTTTGAGCGGCACCCCTTCATTTTAATAATAACAATAATGTTCCCGGTCGAATTAATGAAGACAATTTTTGAGTATAAATATTCGGTTGAAACCAAGTAGAAAAAAAAAACTGAATTTACATTATGGTCGGAAATGGAGTAATTACACCATGAAGTACGTTTTATTTAAATACATTTCAAGGAGTTAATTATACTAAACGATCGAGGATTAACGACTTATACCGCTTTGAATAAAGTGTTACAAAACACACGTTATTAGCGTGGCAACGCATGCTCATCGACGGCAAACACCACACGACTGAAAGAACTGCCGCGGCGCGGAACGTGTTAAAATTAATATAAACATTGAATTTGATTCGAGTCAGTAGTCGTGCCTCGTCGAGCGAGTTCAGCTAAGATTTCTCAGATTTCTTGGAAGGCATTCGCGGACAATTGAAGCGTGTCGCGAACTCAAGCCTGCCCACTTTCCGGTGGTAATCGACACACCACTATTTCGTATGATAATCTCGGCAAGTGTCTTATCGTCTTCTGGACAAATTTATCCTGATACGGAGTACGATCGCGAGGATAATGGGTTTCCACGAATGGATGGAGAAAGCGGGAGAATTGTGATACGATCGAGATTCGACTGTTTTTTTTTGTTTTCTTTCACATCTCATTAAAATAAAGTGTGTTGTGTCGCGTTTTTTCTCAGTAGGTCGATATTGAATAAACAAATAAATAACGGATAACAATAATGTATTGATATATTTTATAGTACATCGTGTTTACTTTACAGTACTTACCAACATATATTTAATACAGTTACATGGCTCATTAAAATTTAATAAGAGCATAAATATTCCGGTACTGACGAGCACCGACAAAGGGTTGAAACGATACGGGTTTTCCGAGAAAAATTCTTTACCTGAAGTTTCAACTAACGCGTACCAGAGATATGATCGATAAGCGTCTACCGTTCGGTCGGCTCGATGATATCCCGTTTACTCCATTTGTACGGCGCAATGGCGGACAATTGCAGGAAAATACACGCGCGAGAGTGTGTCTGGTTCACGGCGGAATGTCGAGTGATAAATCGACCGTGATCGAACAACCTCGGCGAAAACTACTCGGTGCGAGAAAAAAAGAGAAATAACAGAAATCCTAATAACGCGCCTTCGGTGTACAAAGGTGAGTTGGAAACCCCCGTGTTGGTGGGAACATAAATCTTGCGCGTGCCGATCGACATTTAGCAAACGTGTCGGCAAACTTCAAAGAGAGTCGCGTGATTGTGCGAACGGTAGCGAGGAACCAGTTTCTCGCGTTTCATTGTTTCTTGCTTCGCGGTGACAACCAACTTGGCGCGCGTGCGCGATTTTGCTTTTTGCGAAAAAGAAAACGAAAATAAAACGACCGCATGGACCAGGGAACAAATTCAATATGCCGAATTGGTTTGAATTTTGAGTTTTAACTCAAAATAACTGATGAAGGGTTTCTCTCTCCCTCGGCTTAAATCTAGATCATGCACATCTCTGAACCTTCGGATCTCCAAACTCTTTTTTACACTACCAAGTGTACTTCGGGTCACTGATCATGAAATAATTATAGAATTTCTATTTTACTGAAAATTATTTCACAGGGAATCACATGTGTTTGCTTGCTTTAGAAAATAGTTTGGAGATTCGGAGATGTGCATGATCTAGATTTGTTCCTCTCTCTCTCTCTCTCTCTCTCTCTCTCTGAAATTATCGATTCGATCTCAAGTAACGGCGCGTGTGAATCCAGCGGCAAAAATTAGCGCACACGATCGGTAAATCGCCATCCCCGACAGAGCCGTATCTTCGGCATGCATGAATCTCAGATTGCACGATATTACTTACAATTTGCTATGCCCGTTTCTACATTCCACTGACGTCATTGGTGGCGCATCCTCTTCCCTCGAGGACGGCGCGGCACGGAGATACGCATCTGAGCGCAGTCTCGATTACTTCGACGTTCGAGTTACACTCGAGATAACGTTCATCCTTGTCGATCGACGATCCGTCGTTTATCGGGAAATCGTTATTAAACTTTGGAGGGTCGTGGTTGCCACCGCAGTGGCCGGGAACGAACTTGGAATACGGGGAACATGTGGGTCGTTTGTATGCATGAATTTTACATAAATAAAATTCAAAACTTCGACGGAGAACTTTTGAACCTGTCGTTGGGAGCGATCTATCTGCAAATTCGCGCCACTCCATTTCGACCACGCTCAAGTTAATGTTGAACTTTTTTTTTATAATTTCTGCGCTATCAGAAATTTATACCACATTCTCGCCTTCCACTTCGCAGATCTATTTTGACTCTTTAGTCGCTTTGAATTGTCGTGTTTCAGTAATGCCGTAAATTATGAAAAAGTATTTAAAATGGTACAATATATAACACAATATATAATTGTTATATTATTATAACTTGCCATACAATGTTTAGTAGATTTAGTAGATTCAGTAGGCGAACATTTTAAACGTGATATTGATTTGTTGTATAATATAACACGACATATAACGCAATAAAATAAAACCAATTTATTAGCTTTGAAAATGAGTAAGAGCATACGATATGAAAAAACGCGCGAACTTTTGAACCACCCTACAATATTAGTATCCTATTCCGCACACTTATCCTAAGATCTGTGTCGGGGCGATCGCGCTCGTTACCGGAAGTGTGGATACCCGTAGCAATAACGAACGGATTTGTCCGTCAGATTTTTCTCACCGTTACCGCTGGACGGAGGAGCGGTAACCAGCGATACTATATTCTCGAACTGTACGTAGGAAGGCACGAAAGGTCACGGCTCTGACCCATTTTGACGTCTTATCGGCCTACGAGCAAAGTTCGCTCCGTGGCGCACGATTGCCCCCGGAGCTGAGAAAACGCGATTACGTGCCTGACTTCCGTCTCTTTCCTTGTTTTTTCGTCGCGATCTTAAACGCCATCGTGAGAGAGCGAGATCGAACCGACGAGTTTCCTTCGACAAGATGGAATGACTCACGTGGAAATTTTATCTTCACCGACGATTTGACGAATAACCGAGTCGTCGATGTGCGCGCGTTTGCTCTCCGTCGACCGAATCTTATCGCGTCGCGGTACCTTCGATTAATTGTTGCCCCTATCAGAGTTCTTCGTGGGGTCGCTTAGGCGCGGGGGTATTTTTATTAACCGTTCGGATGCCAAAGAGAGCGGTGTTAGCTGCGGATATATGAATTTTTGGTAGATAGTAAGAGTTAGCGCGTTGTTACGTTTGATGCGATAACCATCTTCAATAGACGAATACACCTAATTCTGTTTTTACACGGTAGATACGTTCCAGACAAAACCGCGTAAAAAAAGACACGAAGTACATAGGAAAAAAGGGGATTAGTTCCGTATCCTTTAACCCTGTAAAAAATAGTTAAAATAAAATGATTCGTACAAAAAAAAACTGTTATGAGAGTTGTATATATAATAAAATTATGATAATTTTATTAAACTAAACAAAAGACAAAAATAATATACTTAAGCTGCTATGAAAATAAATTAGAAAGGAGAATTCCCCTAACTATTTTATAAAAGCAGATAGAAAAAAAAAATGTCTAAAAGATTACGGTTAATAAAAATATTTTTCTTTACAATTTCAATCAAATGGCTTTTTTTAATCGTGCTAAATCGAATGAAATCGTGTAAAAACGGAATCAATTTTTTTTTCTAGACCGTTTTAAATCAAAACCGTGTAAAAACAGAATAGGGTGTACTCTGCAATTCGTATAATTCAAATTCAAATAACTGCATCGTCTCTCGGCATTCGTTTCTGTCGATTGTTCGTTGGTAGATAAAAAATTCGTATTTCGCTGGATAAATGATTTCTCAACGCAATCCCATTCGTGCCTCGATACTTCCGGCACCGATCTAACCATCCTCAAGAAGGATCGTACCTCGCCCGCAAATTCGTATTTACAATCCTCAACTCGAATTTGTAGCCGCTGTTTCATGAATGTGAATCGAGAGTATTTATTTCTGTCTCACGTTCCTCGACGTTTATATCCGAGAACCTACTACAATCTCACGTTCGATATCTCGCGAATTTCATTGAACCGAGCACTTTCCCTCCGCGTTACGCAGAGGCGTAATCGCGCGCGTGCATTATTAACTATGAAAATACCGATTATTTTTCAGATGAATTCGGTGCGCGAATATCAGCGAATATCTCCCCGTACGATATTATTTCCCCGCGTGAAGCGAACGCCCAGGCATCGTAGCTACGCTTCGCGAGAAAACCACCCAAACATCCGAATCTCCATTTCCCGACACACCTATGCAACGCGCGTACGCGCTATTATTAGATCAAAATCTTGCGTACACCCCCGCGATCGATGCGCGCTCAGGTGTAAAACTCCGCGATATCGTCGCGGTGATACGAATGCTATTTAACTGCTTCCCATAATCCCGGAGGGGTGGTTGAAACGAAAAAGAAAAAGAAGAGAGGGAAAAAAAATGATAATGGATATACCAATCATCCATCTGCACGTGTTGCTCCCTGTTTCAGGTTGCAGCGAGGACGAGGCAGCAGGTGTCGTGAACGCGGAGGTGGGCGGAGGTTGCGCGGCTGGAGCGCCAACCACAGGAAGCATTGGCGGAGGTGGTGGTGGTGGTGGGACAGGTAGCGAGGCCGTCGTCGGCGTCGGTGGTGGTGGTGGTGGTGGTGGAACAGGAACAGGGGCAGGGGGCGGTGGTCGCTGTAACAGCGGAGAGGGTGGTTCGACGAAACAGGGTGGCGAGAGGTGTCCCCAGTGCGGCATCCCCTGTCGGGACGTCCACGTCCTTCAGCTCCACCTCGAGGACACGCACAAGACCACCTACGCCATCGACAAGCACGATCTCAACGCTCAATTCCCCCAAGTGGTGAGTAAAACTAGCGTCAAGGACGAGAGGACTCCATTGTCCGCCGTGTATTATCGATCATGCGCGCTCGACTCGCGGCTACGAAACCTCCCCCCCCCCCTCCCTCCAGGGATGTTTCTTTCTTTCTTTCTTTCTTTCTCTTTACTCTCGTTCCGTTAACCCTTTCGAGCGGAATTCAGGAAACGCGCGGATAGCAGGCCACGGGATCGGGGTAAAAGGTGCGACGAACGATACTCCGGATGCCGTTGACGGAGAAATTCTGCTGCCGGGTTCTCGTTATACGGACGTGGAGAGAGCGTATATAGCCGTCGACTGTGCGAATTGTGAAATCTGTCGAGAGGGCCGACGATGCGACGTTTCCGACGGGAGGGGTTTCTTTGTTTATATGTGGCCTCTTTGGAGCACGTGAAATGTGCGAGATGTATCTCGTCGGGGGAATGCGTCGAGTTAATTGTTAATTGTTTTAACGAACTTGTTTGCAAATTGATCGGTGGGATTAAGAAGATTAGGTGGGCCGAGCATCGGCTTCGCCGGTGACGGTTCGGCGCTATTATAATTATTACTCCGTTGAAGTTATCCGAGTTTCGATCGTTGTGATATTGAGAATTCGTAAATTTAACAGCGTTTAACTGAAATCGAAGAAACTAGCGCTGAGTATAGTCGAGAATCGGACAAAGATAATTATTTGAACGGTTTCGTTAATCTTCGCTAACGTTATACTAAATGTAGTCGCATGGTTCGAAGGAGTTATCAAAATCGTATCAAAATTATGTAAAGATTATTGGCAATTTGTTTTGGTACTCGTAGAAAAGTATGTAGAAATTACTAATAATTCGCTATCACGTACGCGTTCGTACAAAGACAAAAGACGCAGATTAATCTTCTTTTTTGTTCAAAAGTACCCAGTCTTTGAAATTTGAATCCTATCACTTATAAGTTTTGCTAAAGAATTAAAGTTTCTCGTACAATACTACGATTATCGTTGAAACTCCAAAAAATGATAAATTGAGTGCCCTTGTTACACAACAATATATACATGTACATATTTTTTAGTAATGCTAAACAGATCCTCGAGAACCGATCCGAACTAAGAATCAATTTTTTTTTCAGTCCTGCAAGGTGTGCAGCAAGACTTTTGCTAACGTCTACCGACTTCAGAGGCACATGATCAGCCATGATGAGAGTGCCGTGCTTCGTAAGTTTAAGTGTCCCCATTGCGAGAAAGCCTTCAAGTTTAAGCATCACCTCAAGGTACTACGAGTGCACCCTTATTTTTCATTTCTCATTCGAGCATCGTTATTTTCCTTCTCTCTCTCTCTCTCTCTGTCTTCCTTCATGATTACGTACAGCACTGCCTGATTTAATATAATTTTCCCTTCGATCGTACTCTCCGTAATCTGCATTCATAGAACGAACACGTAGAACATATAGATTCCCAGCGGAATGCAATCTGATATATAATTTTCATCGACTCAGCGCACGTTGTCTCTTCGTTCATATTTATTTCGGGATAGACAAGTTCACTCGCTCAATTTTCGACGGCTAACGGCCATTCCATAATGGTTTGATTTAATTTTATGCGCAGGAGCACCTTCGTATTCACAGCGGTGAAAAGCCATTCCAATGCAACAACTGCGAGAAGCGTTTCTCTCACTCGGGTTCCTATTCGAGTCACATGACGTCCAAGAAATGCTTGATAGTGAACCTAAAGAAGTCCAGGCACGCTAACGTGAGCAACGTCGATCGTGGCCCGAAGAAGACTCAACAACCACTGCCGCCCGGACGACGCGAGGTCGATCTGCTCGCAGCGAATAACAACACCTTTCTGCCGATCCTGCCAAAGCTTTCTCCTTCGGATTACCAGGATATACAGAGAGAAGGAGGGGGTAGGTCTCGATATTCAATGCCTAGATTGTGGGGCAGCGTATGCGGGGTTTAACCGATTGAGTGTCAGCGGTACATTATTGTTGGACACCGGACGTTTATGTAAATTTGCGTTTTCTGAAGGCGACAGGTGTATCGGACGTCGCGAAAGTAGTATCATAATGAGTGTAAAAGCAGTGTCAAACGTTTGTTAGCTAATTATCTGTTGGCAACGCACTTAATAATGCGAGACATTAAAATTTGAGTTGTATGTACAGTATTACGGGAAAATACATAGGTATACGCCTCGCGTAAAAACCATGAAGGGAAAGTACTTCGTTAATGATACTTTGCAAATTCGATGAGCGAATTAAACGAATCTCTGACAGAATGCATTTTGATTTCAGGTATTTACGATATGCCGACCCTCCTACCTCAAATGATGGGCTTCGGGAGTTACTTTCTCCAATCGTCCTTGGGTAAAATCCTAAATCAACTACATTCCAAGAGATTGGACGAAGTAGCCGAGCAATTCGAGTCCCATCGGGAGCTCATGAGTCCCTCGACGGCAGACTCCGAAGGGACCGAAGGCACGGAAGGCAAGGAATCCCCTACGCCAACCGATTCGCAAGGTCTCGACGCGGTACGTCGAATTTTGGAAACTGTTAATACCTCCGTCACGAAACAATTATTGGAAGCGAACGTTCGAAAATTGTCCACCTCCCCGGCAACGATGAAGCGAGAGTACGAAGAGGACTATCAAGTATGTGCATCTTCTTACGATGGTACTTCCATCTTTCTTAATTCTGCTTAGCAATGAACGCCAATCCTTAGAGGTTGACACATCCGACGAACCCAATAAAATTGTTTTCAATCGTGCAGGATCAGGACAGCGAAATGTCTGGCGAGATGACACATTGTCAGGACTGGTCGGCGGCGGATCAGTACGATTCGCAGAGCGAAGGTTTAGCGGCGAAACTCGAGGACGTGAATCAACCCAGCGCGAAGTCGGGTTACAAGAGAAAAGCCGAAGACAGCTCGGAAGCAGAGTCGGAAGACGAGGACGATGGGACTCAGACTCACAATGACAATGGAAGACGAGTCAGAGCTAGGTCGCTCATTGACGACGAACAATTGGCTGTTCTGAAGGGGTACTACGCGATTAATCCTCGTCCGAAAAAGGAGGAGATCATCATGATCGCGAATTACATTAACTTCCCCACCCGTGTGGTACAGGTACGTCGATTTTTGTGGGATACTTTCATTAATAATAAGTTTCTTTGGTGACACTTTTATCTATCGTTACCCGACCGGAATGTAATTGTTTTCGTTTTAAGCAATCGCATTTCTTTTCTAATCAAATAATTAGAGTTAACGTTCTCCGAGTAAAATCGGAAAAAGAGAAGTTTGATCAAATTTGTCCGAGTTACATACTTTTTATGTTTCTTTTTTATTTCCTTTCGTGGTCACACATAGCCGTTAATATTAATAATGCGAATAATTACTTTAAGACATTTAAATGTTTGCCTCAGGTTTGGTTCCAAAATTCTCGGGCGAGAGATCGAAGAGAATCGAAAATACCGGCTTTAGTACCGCTGAATAATCCAGTCAGTCAGACCGTTATCGAACAGCCGCTCGATTTGTCAAAAAAAGAGGCGCTCACGCAATCGTCGATGTGCAAGGACAGCGATACCAGCTCGGCCAGGACAATGTCACCGCCCACTGAACAGAAAATTGATAACCTTCCGGCTCCCAATCCCGACGCGGATGATCTCGAGGATTCGCCTCTCGTTATAGACGAAGAAACCACGGACTCCGTAGAGACAAAACGTACGTCTTCTACCGGTAGAGAAGTTATTCCAAAGGTAAATACTTGACGAACGATAATATCCAGTTACATACGTTCTGGGTACAAGTGGGGCTTCTATCAATTTCCTCGAATTCTGCGAACACCTGTAATATCTTGCTGCGCTCGTGTTTTAGAATCAACCTCAAACAAATGTAAAGAGCGAAAGCGAAACTGCGAGTCAACCAGAGGCTTTACCAGCGGCTGAAATTGAGCAGGGTGTCTATTTCTGTGATCGGTGTGACAAGACATTCTCCAAGCACAGTTCCCTAGCAAGACACAAATACGAACATTCCGGTATGTATTATAATAATTCAGTTAAGTTAAGATTACCGATTATCCTAGCCTATCTGGTTCATCCTGAACATAAATACTTTGGTGCTTCGCAACTGGATTCTTTTTTACGATCTTCTTTTAAAATTTAATGAAATTGCTAACCATCAATCCGAATATCGTTGCAAGCGAGTGCGAATTATCTAAATTGTAAATACTTTGCAGGGCAAAGGCCGTACAAATGTGTGGAGTGCCCAAGGGCGTTCAAGCACAAGCATCATCTGACCGAACACAAGCGACTACACAGCGGCGAAAAGCCCTTCCAGTGCTCCAAGTGCCTCAAGCGCTTCTCTCACTCCGGCTCCTACAGCCAACACATGAATCATCGTTACTCTTACTGCAAGCCGTATAGAGAATAGAAGTATTCCGCTAGTCGATACCAAGACTCGCTGCTGGCTTAGTTAAGTACGTACGATCCTTTTTCCTTCCATTCGGGACTCGGCATTTAAGTTTAAAAGTTCGAAGAATAAATACCTCGCGTTCTCGCGCGAGAGCACGTTAGGAATTAACCTGGCGACGATCTCGCGCAGCAGGGAAACTTTGATAAACAAAAAGAAGCCGCGAAATCTCAGATGATCGATAAACGTACTGCGTGAAACGTGGTCGGACGTTGCGCGAGAACTAGCGCCCGTAAAAGTATTTAGCCAGCTACTCGAAACCAAAGCAAAAAAAGTTAGCACGCGCAAACGATGCGATCAAACGACGAACGGGAAACGCGTTTGACAATTAAATCATCGCGATTGAGACTCAACGAGCGCGATTACAAAAACAGCATCGTCCAAAGCGTCTAGCGAATTTCTTCGAGTTTTCTCGCGCGTAGAACAAAAGAGAGGGAAAGGTGGTAAAGAATTCGCGGCGACCCTCGAGTCGACGAGTATAAACCAAACAACACGCAACGGTACCAAAAATGCATAATGCAATAATCTATGATATATTATATATAATATACATAATATTTTAGTATTTTTATTAACAAGATTATTATATATACCATGACAATAATAAGAAAACTAATTAACGTACAAATTTGTTAGCCACGGTCGCACGGGGCACGCGATTACTTCAGTCGCGACACGCAAAAATAAGGCGAAGGGATATGTATCGCAATTGCGGATGAAGTTCACTGAATAACTTGCGCGTGCGATCAGACTTTCGATAGAACGAGAGAAATTCGAAGTATAGATTATTCGTAGCACGAGAGTAGTATCGTGCTACGAGGAGTAGTTTAAAACGGCGAACATAATAATTTTTGAATACATTTAAAAAGATTTGCACTCGTTGAACGTCGTATAGGTACGATCGGCAAAGAATATTATAGCGATCGTAATTTCGAATATTGTTTCAGTGTTAAAAAATCGATTAAGCGGCATTCGGGATCCGTAGCATGAAAGATCGAATTCTCAGATCAGCGGTATCTCCATTCCTTAAATATAAATTACCACCTCTGTTAAATGTTTCCTTCCTTTCGATTACTCTCCATTCAGCTATGTACAAATAAATAGACTGTGGGGGGATCGAACCGCCGGTACCATTTCTAACAAAACAGAAATAAGAGAAACACATTGCTCATCCGATAGATCGAGATTTCGTGCTGAGGAACCCGGCGATCTCTCAATTTCGTAACCCATAACAACGACACACGATTATTGTCAACGCTTAAACTTTTTGATATTAACGAAACAATGAGCGCGCGCGCAAATAGCCGAGGACAGATCAGCGCTCGCGAGCGAGCGTTAAAATGCTCGGTACTGCGTTCGGCACGTATGAAACTGAAACGATCGAAGCACCGAATAAAAAAAAAAATAAGAAGAAGGCGTCTGAATTTTCTGAGAGCTTAAAACATAAAAAGGTCCGATCGAGCGCAGAACTGGCACGGAGAATAGAGTCTCCGATGTCCGATCTTCCCTCGTATCCAGTGACTCTTTAACTCGACAAGCAACAGCCACGTTACCATTATATGCGAGACGTCGAGGTGTTTCTGGGCCTTACGTGTCGGTGATCGATGCCATTGGGTTTATCTTTCGATCATTGTACTTACATGAATTCCGCGTCGACTGCATCGTCGACATTCCTACAGCGTTGCGTATTACGAGGGCGGTTAACATTTGAAACGGATCTGTTTTTCCAAAAATTCGCGGTGTAGCATTAAAATACGAATCTTTCTGAAATCAAACGTCGGTCGCGAACGAGATTTAACGAACAATGAATTTTCCAAACCGACGTATTCTGCCATTACAGCGGAACGAAACTATAGATAGCTCCACGTTTCTCTCATCGAGCCCGCGATCGCGAAACTCCGATAACTCCGACAATGTCGGTCTACGCGAAGCGAGGCGATCGCGAGCTCAATCGTTGATCTCAGGCTCGAAATTAATATCGCCGTAACGAGCCATATAAATTCCAAGTCAAATCACGACCTCCCTTGTATCATGCGTTTCGAGACGTAAAGATAGAAGAAAAGAAAAATAGAAATATGAGCGGCGCGTCCTAAAAATATGCCTTAGACATTCCGTGAGAATCGATTCGCGCCGGCAGTCTCCCGCGTCTCTTATTTATTCGTTCTTCCGAGAACATGTGTTTGTAACTCGCGAAGAAGCCGCCGCCACGGCCTCGTACTTTCCGTTGGGCTCGCACGATCCGTCGTCGTCGTCGCCGTCGTCTGACGGATCGACGGAAAAACTGCGCGCACGCGAATCCGCCAATTGAAGTGGCATCGAGAACCTCGCAATAAAAATCCCTTCACCGAGATCCGGGCCCTGATCGTAAACTCTAAGTATAATATTAAATGCTTCCAATACTGTACTATTAAAAAAATTATTATTACGACATTTTTATGATTTTATTCGTTCGGACGCGTAGGTAAGCGGTATATATAAATATATATATACTCTACAGATCGATAATACTCGAGAATGTATTTTATAACGGTTTATGCGTCTTTTTATTTACACGTACCATGAATGATAAGTGATATATATATATTATAATGTCTAATATATATATATTGTTAACCATAATGATGGCAGAAATGTAAGCGACGATTTACGGGGACTACGCGGCAAAAAGGTGTGCGTATGTTTAGAAACGCGGCAGAGCGTCGCGTTCGGCCGAGCTGGACGCCCACCGTTGCACTTCCTTCGCGTCTAGAAGCTTCGGTTATCCGCGACAGGCATCGTGTCCGTACTACGAAAAAAAAGATGAAAGAAAGAAAGAAAGAAAGAAAGAAAATCCAGATATGATGCTTATAATACTCATTTATTATAGTGTTAATAGTTAAGAAATATATTTTTATATTATTATAATATTACGACACGATAGTACTAATCGATATCGCCGCGGAACCGTGACCGCGACGAGTCTGTTCCTCGGCTGGTACAGATACGCGAGACTTCTATTTCGATTTATAATAGTTTTCAATCTCGGTCGAAATCGCACGCTCCCGTACATAACGACCATCTCTACTCCCCCCTTTATTTTTTATTACTGTACATTACCTTCTCCGCGAAGAGATGCCTTCCCAGTCGTGGAAGGCGACAGTTTTCGTTGTTCCACGTTTTTCTTTTCGACCGACCTTTTCATTTCGTCTTTCGATTCTCGTTTCTCGACTCGCCCTGTTTCTCGTTGTTTGCGAGAAAACAATTTGGCGTCTCCGATGGGAGGGGGCGCGTTGCACTCAACTTCTGTTTCTGATACATCTGAGAACATTAACGTGAGAATCTTTTCGCCCCGAGTTACGTTCGACCGTTTCCCTTCTTTTTTTTTTTTTTATTTTCTTCTTCTCTTATCTCCGATTTTGAAACCTCGATTCTGTACTTTCGACTACTTTCACGACCAACGGGTTTTAGTACATCAGGAAGGAAAAGCAGGAAACTTACGAAGACAATATTACATACGTATAAGTGAATAAATAAAGAATAAAAATATATATATAAATATGAATATATGAATATAAATATAGATATATGAAATATAAATATTTGCTCTGATTCGGGAGTATTTGCAACCTGCTCGCCTCGATGTATGTACGTACTAATAAAATAATTCAGACTACAAGCGTAATTTTGCCAGCTTTCGCGCACCGGCATCGGTTAAATATCTCCGTTATTTCCTAAACTGAAAGAAAGCAAACAAAAAAAATACGAGACAAAAAAAAAGAGAGAGAGAGACAGAAGCGGCGAAGAGAACAAAAAGTAAAAATACGCGCTCGACGAAATAAACGAAAGGGAAGTAATTGAGAATGCGGGAAGAGAAATACGAGAAATTGTTAATGATTGTTGAAGCAACGATTTAAATGAGCACCGTACGATGCCTTCCGTGAACGACCGAGCTTGCCTAGTTACCGAGAATAATAGAATCGAATTCGATCTCGAAGTGAATTCTCTCGTCGAAAGTAAAGTTACTCCCACGATGCTTCACCGCCCTGACTGTTCTCCTATCATGGACAATAATAATAATAATACTAACGATAATAATACTATAATAGTAAGGGACATACCCCCGTAAATTGGGATAAGATTTACACGCAAGATATTTAAATTTATCGTAGCTGAAGCAAAACACGCATTCATCGAGTTCCGCGAGACGAATTGTGATTTAATTAGACGCCGAAGCACGGGGGAGTAATTATATTTGCTTTTAACTATACTCGACGAATACTGGTGGTTATGCCATTGAGCTTTCCATGACTACGTTACATAAGCACCAGAATCTCGTGCGTGCGTGTGTGCCTGCGTGTGTGTATATGTGTGTGCGTCTATGTGCGTGCGTTGCGCACAGGTGAGAAGAGAAAAATACTCGGAAATATAAAATACGGCAGACAATAATATACCGTTTCTTCTATTAGATTAGAGAGCGTAAGCATTAATTACCATAGCGTATACATTATAAGTGTGAGAGAGTAAATTTACTAAAAAGCGGGGTGGTGCGTGCGTACGCGCATAAGTGGGCGCACGGTGGATGCGTGCGATTCGCGCGTGTTAATGACACTTTCGCGACACGTATATGTACATAGATATCCACTCGTAAGATTACATTTTAGTCGCCATTAATAGCGATGCGGATGTTTAACTGTAACGGCGAAGCGTAATTTGTAGTAGATACTTGAAAGGACGATGGGGGAAAAAAAAGGAAACGGGAAAAAAAGAAACCGGAAGGTTTTGGCAGTGTAGTGTGTCGCGGTGCCTTCTCCAGGAGAAATGATCTCGCGATTAAAATGTTAGATTGATATAAATGTATATGTATGTGTATAGAGCTTAATGAGTAATTTAAACCATAATGTAACGATGGTTTGTTCGTGACGATTCGCGGATCTTTCGCTTTGGCTCTCCGACGTTTCCTTTAGTCGTATTTTTAATTTCCAGTGATTCTCAGTGATTCGACGCGCGTCGCGTCGCGAAGAAAATTTATTATCGCAATTGCAATGAAATTGTCCATCTGTTGTTCTTTTTTTTTTTTGTTGAGACTGAATTTGCATCACAGATGAATTAAATAATCCTTTACCGCGCATTTTCGCTGCGCGATAACTGACGTTTACATTTACGATGGATTAACTAGCCGAGAAAGCGATAGTCGCGCTTTTCGAGCTTAGTAGAAGTATACGTTCTGGGTAATTTAGACGATTGATATCGGTACATTTATAGCCGCGCGATGTTACCCTTTAAGTGCGCGTTATTTTAGCAAACGAAACGATCCTGTGAAATTCGATCGTTGACAATGGGCATTCTATTCGAGGTAGAGAGAAATGAAAAGAAAATGAAAAATAACTAAAAATGAAGGATCGAACACTGCGCGCATTACGCTGCCGACTTTCAC
This sequence comes from Pemphredon lugubris, assembly GCA_933228935.1. Lineage (NCBI taxonomy): Eukaryota > Metazoa > Arthropoda > Insecta > Hymenoptera > Crabronidae > Pemphredon > Pemphredon lugubris. The sequence continues at coordinate 22,567,636 of OW121817.1, read as the reverse complement.
AGCACGATTCAATGAATTCGGCTCGTTCAGAGCCGAACCTGTTACTGCGGAAAGAGGAAGGTGATGATTAATGATTATGATGATGATGATGAAAAAAAAAGAAGATTAAAATAATGTATTGTGACGAAGTTCCATCCATAATAAATAAATGAAAATATTATACAGTTAGGCCGACTTTTCCGCCAGTTCGTGCCTTTTTTCTGCAGGGAGAGAGTGCAGTTTTGGAATCGATCTGAGTGTATGCTATGATGTACCGCCTACTCATTCGGGAGGGTTGTAAACAGGAGAGATAGAGAGAGCGCGCGAGAGAGAGAGAGAAAGTAGAAGACGGATGTAATTAATAATGAGGCTGGCCGGGGAAGCTGGGGATGAAAGTTAATTACGCGAATACCAAAAAGATTAACGTTTATCCGGAGTACAGAGTGCGTCGTGCAATTCATATTTTCGGGGAACACCCGAGAGCACTCGTATTCGTTCGCATAATGAGAGTAACGAGAAACGGCGACTATGAACAGGCGAAGGGGAGGAAGGAGATGCGAGATGGAAAAAAAAAACGAAGCGTACGCAGATTAGCCGAGTGACACGGATGAAGGGAGAGAGTGGAAGCAGGAGAGAATGTGCGAATGAATGTAACAGAGAGAAAGAGAATTCTAGCAATTGTTGAACGTTCATTAAATTGTCCTCGTTTCACGATGTAATAAAGGCTATTTTACTTTGACGTCGATGTTGAATTATTTGATTCGCACGCTTTGTTCCTTGGAAATTTACTTGAGCGTGGACCTACAGCGCGGTGCACCTGAATTTAAAAAAAAATGTGCATTTTTCAGTAACGATACAGAGTGAGCCACATAAACTTATGTATTTTATTGGAAAACATTTTAAAGAAAAGATGAATGGTATCGAGGAAAGCGTATGTATCAAGCGGTTTTTTTTATTGCCCTGCTCCTTTATCGAGATATTAAGATTACCTGCGATTCGAATATTTTAAATGAGGCTTATCGAGAGTCTGGTTAAAGGGTTGGAGATACAATAGCCGAGTACATTTTATTAACAAATTTTTATTAACGATTATTGTACACCTTATATTAAAAATGTTAATACTTCCTTTGGAATACAAATTTGCGTACTACAATTCAAGCTTTAAACAGTGTATGTCCGTGGCATCTCCTTTGTACCTATTGAGTTGTCTCAATAAATGCAACTTTGTTTGCTTACAATGCGTTGTATGCAATTCATAAGAAGTGCAAACATTCAACAATATTGGTTCTTGTAAACTTTTTACAGGGTTCCTAGTGATCGCACTCTCGTATAAGTGTACCGCTGCTTTCAGTTGTCCTGTGTATAAGAGGCACACAGCCATGTTATTGATCAACGCGATATTAGATGGTTCCATTGCCGATGCACTTTGGAAACACTTATATGCGTCCTGAAAAGAGTTCTGAGCTACAGCCATTAATCCTCTATCCGTTAATTCTTGAACGGTCAGAGCCTTTTCCTGCTTGGTATTGCCGATGAGCAGCTTTTCTGCGGCAGAAACATCACCAAGAAACAGATGTAACCGTCCTATACTGGACCTCAATGCGTTTAATTGCTCTGGCGTCCATTCTGGTAATTCGCATAATGTTTTCAAAATATCTACGCCCAGAACGTAGTTCTTCATACTAACTGCGCAATTAGTAATCGAGATTAGAACTCTCAGTTTTCTGCCTTTCCATAATCGTATAGCATCTTCTTGTTCTGTTGCGTTGATTTTAATGCGTGAGCCATCACCGCCAAGACCTGCCTTGTAATTCTTTACAATTTGGTTCACCCTGGCTAAAAGTCTATGAAGATTATCAAGGGCCTGCTTTGGTTTCCCGCAGTACAATGGAATTTCGGCTAAAAGTAATCTGAAGGAGAACGAAGCCATCGAGCCTGGTCTAGTACCATGTAGCTCTGGATAAAACGTGAAATACATATCAGGCTTGTCTAAATCGCCAAATGGTTTCGATTCATTCTCAAGAATGTCTATCTGCCTAAGTTTAGTTAACAACGCTAGCCTCGTGTACCATAATTGTAAAGAATGTGGGGTGTGTTTACTAGGTTGATTTATTTTGCCATAGCCTTGCGCGTATATGGACAAGAGTCTGCCCGACAAATTTATAGCTGCTTTGTAACAACCGGCTTGTATCAAGTTTCTCAAACCACGTTCATCCTGCGTTACGTCCGAAGCGGTGAGTACATTTCTGTGAATGTTTTCGTCTTCTCCCAAGAAGTGAATGGCAGCGTTCTTTATTAGATCGGGCATGTCGTCCTGCACGACGAGTCCTGGCATAGTAAGATTTTGCCTATCGAGAAAGTTTGTACCTGCTGTGGAAGTGGCGACGGATCTTAATACTTTTCGCGTTTGTTCCGATGGTATCCAGGCATCTCTGTGCGCATCATTAACCGAAGTACTATGTTCGAGTTCTTCGTTGCCGAGCAAACTATTAGCTTTCAAGAAATCATTTGAGGAATGATCGGATAATTCGAAATCGGGAATTCTGCTCACCGATCGTCTCTGTGGTTCGAACACGTCTTCCATGTTTGGTGAAACGATATCATCAAAAATCGTGTGAGATGCATTCTCAAAATAACGACTGATATCCGTTTCCTTCTCCGCTGTAACCTCTTCGCTAGTTTCAGTTTTCGGTTTAATCACAGCGTCATCCTTCTCAGCCATCGTACTCTTTGTTATATTTTTCTTACTTGCTGTGTTTTTTTAACTCGTATCACTCGTATGATTAACAGTAGTATTTTATAAGTCAATTAAGATTTGACATAACTGGCTGTCAAAATCATATGTGATTGCGTTGCAAAAGATTGTCACTTACGCCGGGTTCACACATTGGTGCCAACATTGGCGCCAATCGTTGGCCAATGTGTGGCCGGCATATCTATGTGGGGCCAATATTTCACTGTTGGACCAATGCTATTTTGTCGATTGACACATTGGACAAATAATACTGTTGGCGCCAAGTGGACCCGGCATTGTGACAATCGACGTGACCAATTGAATGCGTTGTTGGCATTTGAAAACGTCCGAATTTTAGTCTGAGAATTTCCCCTTTTATGACAATATTTTGGTAATTTGGAACGTCAATAATTTCGAGGCACAAAAACCCGATAATCCCGGCTATTGAAAAAATTAGACTTAACATTATCATATGGATACGCAGTGTTGATATCCATTTGAGATTGCAAAACGTTATGCTACTGTGAACTAGCCATTAAAAGCAGGCACAACGAAGGAATTCGTGCTCTGATTGGGCAATATCAGAAACAAAATTTTAAACATCCATTCCGGATTTATGAGTATCTCACAAATATAATTACTAATTTACTGAGTAAGCAAAATAAATATGCCAATCGATAATTGCGGTCTCCATTATCAATATTAAATTAACAAATTACGAAATGGAATTTAAAGAAAAAAGACATTTAAAAAATGATTTTGTTTTGGATATTTGCATATACATATCATTAAATTTCGCGTTATGCGTTGCAAGAGAATTCATTTTTAGGGTGCATACATAAATGTATGAGATTTATACTTAATGTAATAAAACTGAACGATACAACCTATTCATTGGCTAAAATACAGAGAAAATTGTTTGACGCAGTTGGCCTCCAGCGAAATCGGTCGAATTCGAATCTATCTTCCAGAGAAGTCACGGAGAACGACATTTTCATCTGGTTCATTCCGGCGGATTGACCTTAGTACTCTCCGATTAAGTCGACAAATTCTGTTCCGTGGCCCCAAATTAAAGCATTTTAAGACAATATGGTAAGCTTCTAAATAAAACTTTATATCAATTACATGATTGCAGGAATATTTTGAGCTATCGTTAAATTCTCATTTTCACGATATTGCTTTAACCTACAATTGACCTTCATAGAAGCATCCATCGAGCAATTCACCTTTCAATATGATTTTAGCGTATATACATTTATTGATCACTACTAAGTCGTACATTCATTTAAACCACCTGTTAATTGATAGGAAATCGTATTAATTAATAGAAAAACCATATATAGGAAGCTGTCTTTGGCACAAATTCAATGTTACTCAATTCTCTGAGTAATATGGTATTAGTTGCTTATACGAGACTATTGTTCATATAATTTTTTTTATTTAATTTGGTTCTAAACTTAATAGATACAACTTAGATGGATTATGTAATTAAGAATTTCCATTATTTCTATTCAGGCGGAACCAATTAATGTGGTGGTTACGGGAGCTGCTGGACAAATTGCCTATTCTCTATTGTATCAGCTAGCAGCGGGAACAGTTTTTGGTCCAAATCAACCAATCAATCTTCGGTTATTAGACATTCCGCATATGATGAACGTGTTGGGTGGAGTTGTTATGGAACTTCAAGACTTAGCTCTTCCTCTCTTGAGAGGTAAAGAGCAAATTTTCATGTCTGAAAAAAGTTCAACAAGTGTTGCTTAATTATAAGCAATATCGTTATTGTTATTTAATCAAAAGACCTATACAATACTCTAAATTTGCAAATGTGAGATAAAGAGCAATTTTTACCCAATGAGAAAATTATACAACAAACAATATGAGCTGAATGATTAATTGTCACTTAATTTGCATGTCTGTCAAGATTCGTAAACTAATTAAAACTGCCGTAACACAAATATTTCTGTACACAGATGTCCTACCAACGGCTGATCCATCTGCAGCCTTTAAGGACGTGGCTGCTGCTTTCTTGGTCGGAGCAATGCCTCGGAAAGAGGGAATGGAACGCAAAGATCTTTTGGCAGCCAATGTAGAAATTTTTAAAGTTCAAGGGGAAGCACTGGACAAGTATGCTCGCAAAGATGTCAAGGTTTTAGTCGTTGGTAATCCAGCTAATACCAATGCATTGATTTGCTCCCATTATGCACCATCCATTCCAAAGGAAAACTTTACGGCCATGACCAGATTGGATCAAAATCGTGCTCAAGCGGCGCTAGCAGCACGACTGAACGTACAGGTGGTTCTCCGATTTATACTCAAACAGTCTCTGGTTAGTCGTTTAACTGAGTTTAATCTAACAAACGCCATGTTTGAAAACAGGTCGACAAGGTCAAGAATGTAATTATTTGGGGAAATCATAGTTCAACGCAATACCCCGATGCGGCACACGCCACTGTGGAACTTCCATCTGGTAAAAAGCCAGTGCAGGCTGCAATAAATGATCAGAATTGGTTGGACACGACCTTTGTTGAAACAATCCAGAAACGTGGTGCAGCTGTAATAGCTGCCAGGAAAATGTCATCCGCAATGTCAGCTGCTAAAGCTGCTGGAGATCACATGAAGGATTGGTGGATGGGTACCAAACAAGGCGAATGGGTTAGCATGGGCGTTCTTTCTGACGGCAGCTATGGAATTCCAAAGAATATTGTGTACTCTTTCCCTGTCACTATAGAAAAGGGACAATTCAAAATCGTTCAAGTAAGTTTTCGGATATTGATCTAACGATTGTAGGGAATTCAGGAATTAAAAAATATGAGTTTAAGTTTTTTCGTACTTTGTGTAATGGTTACCGTTTCTTCATTAGGGGCTTCCAATCAGTAGCTTCGCGAAATCAAAAATGGATGCTACGTTCGAAGAATTGGAGCAGGAGCGCAAGGAGGCAGACAATGTGCTTAGAAAGTGACTAGAATCTGTAAATACCATGTCCCAGAATCGCATAGCCCCATCAGCAAAATTGTAAAAAAATGATAATAGACTTGCTGCGCGGAAGATAGGTCATGAAATACGATATAATATAGAAACTATGATCCACTTGTTGTTAAAATGTCACCCAAAGGTCCAATGTATACGTTAATGATATATAAATATTATACGCGATCACATGTGATGCATATCTTTTCTATATGGTAAAGGAATTGTTAATCTGTATGTTTGTACCCATAGTTGTATAAAACTTGTAACAAGTTCTGTTGAAAAACATGTTATACTTTATGACGTTTTTCTTTCTTTTATTCTTCTCCCAAAGAATCAATAATAATTTATATTACAGTAATAGTAACTATTTTTCATATCGATATCATTAATCAATCTTTTTTCACATTTATATTATCTTTATATCTTTCTCCTAGACACTATTATTACAAGTATACTGATTTTCGCCTATAATTATAATTATCGAGTGAGCATTAAGTAGCATATTGTACAAAGATGCAGAGTGCTCAGCTTGCCAACTCTCCATAACGCTTGCATTGAAATCTTTTACGCTTCTTATCTTCACTTTTACTTCTTTATATTTAAAGTCATTTGCGTCCTTAGAAGTATGGCGATGCGCTGATATTTGGTTAAAGGACAAACATTTGAAGCCGTGAAAATTGGTCTAGATGCTAGAAAACATCATTTTCATTGTGATTGATTAATAAAAACTTAGCACTTTGCGGATAATAAGTCAATTTTGATTTACATCTCTTGCGGATTCTTAGCTATACAAGATTCCTGTACCATAGAGGCATTCTGATAAAGAAAATAGAAGTTTTTATCAAACGTGCCTCCCTTCGTGTATGCGAATCACATTCCAAGCACAACAATACTTCACAAATGACAGCACGAACATTCGTTCTAAAGTGAGGAACTGTAAAGTTTTTGTTCCACGAGGACAGCAAATACACTTGAAAACACTCACATAAATTACATTTCATGAGAAAATACAATTTCTCTCATACTGGACAAAACTTGTATTACATGGTACAGCCAATACCTGGAACGGATCATTTGCGAATATTTGTCAAGTTATAACATCCCTTTATATTTTACATCCACAAATATGATACAAATTAATATATATATATATTCATACCCATAAATTATTTCACAATAGCGATGTTTATTGAATATCGCGAAGACATCATTCGTTATTATTAAAAGACGCCCTGAGGCAAGCAACAAGTAATTTACCAATTTACTTCAATATTATTTCTTACATCGCATTGATTTTCTAAAATATAGGCAAATTGAAATAGAACATGACATATCATGGTACAACAGAACTCTTATTTATGGTATTCTTACATATTCTGAAGATTCACGTTCACGTCTGATTAAACAAAAAAGATTCCGTTCCAGGTTACGTATGAAATCATTTTTTTTTTGTTAAAGATCTGTACTAATTCTTATTGGACAATGGTTTCGTGTTTTTCAAGTAACATCAAAGGCCAGATTCTGCTTTCGTAAGTAGATTGCACGTTCCAATCTGTCAAGCAAAGTTGAATTCGCACAGTTTAAAGGCGATTATTCGTGATTATCTTATAACAGTTCCTTGCCTGAGCAGAAACTAGATTAATTTAAGTGAAATCCTCTCTCTCTAGTCGCAGCCAAGAGTCTTTCTTTAAGTACTTCCTCGGTTGGATATTCCGGTAATTTCAAATAATGAACACAGGTGTTAACCGAAGGATAACCACCCGCACCAGCATCCACTTTTCGCACAACAGTCAATCTAGGATGTAGATTACATAAGCCACCCGGTGGTAAAGCAGAACAGCCAGTGGCGAATTGTAAAAAAGCTTTTCTCTCCGGGCCGGTCAGGGAAAGTAAGACGTTGACGAATCTCTGGAAGCCGGGGCTGTAACACAGGAAATAAAACGATCATTCTAAGAAACTTTTATCCCGTAAAAAACAACTTTCGAAATATGGCAGTAACGAAATTACCTTTCCCTAGTATAACCCAATTTCGGCTCGGTATAATTGAGCAAATCTTCTCTGGTCCATTGTGGATTTTGTTCTCCGCATAGCATAGCCCTTACTTCTTCTGGGCTGAAAGCGTGAAGTTTTTCCATTGGGAAGACCGTTGAGAATCCAGACTTGAATGCTTCGAGCTGCCGGCAAGTTCCTCGATCGAGACAGTAATTGATCGTTGCGTCAGCATATTCCCTTGCGTTTTCCATAGTGACCGCAATGTCCGAGCTTCCTTCTAACAACTCTATTTGTTCATGCCCGAAGATTTTTGAGCTCGGCGAATATGTCATCGTCAAAGCCAAATCCTCAATAGCCACTGACATTCCAGACGGGTGAGTAATATTCAACGCAACCTCTTCATCGGCTGAATTACGGCCATCGGAAAACGTTCTGTCGCGTTTGGCAATTGCGTTCTGTATTTGTCGCAAGAATTCGCCTCTTACTGGATCGACACATATGAGATCCTCGATGTCCAGTAATCCGGCATACCATGGAGAAGGCTCTAATGAGTATGCTGCATCCGTCTCTCCCTCCTCTGATATAAAGCTGCTCGACATACTTGACGATATGCTTTCTTGCGTTACACCGGTCAACCCAATCTTTTCGTTAACATTATTCGTGATGTCTCCGCGACACATTAATTTTAGGAACGGACGGGACAGTGGTAAATCGACTAATCTATTATCTTGCAGAACCTTTGCTAAGAACACACCCAAAAACCAGAAATATCTAACAGCGCGATCGCAAGACTCGGAATCTTGCGGTAGAGGAGCAGGGAACAATCCGCTCGGTCGAGTTACATAGTATCCTGCGGGTCGAATTTGTTCGCCAGAAACGCAAGACTGCTCCGCATCGGGTGATTCTTCATCGTCGCACAACCACAAACCCAAGTCTTTGCGCTGTAACTCTGCGGCAACTAATGCGAAGAATTCTAACGTTGGTCCAAGACCAGTTCCCTCTTCGCCAACAAATTCGACTTCGAGAATGCTCTTGCGACTTGCGTGTACCTATCATACAAAACGAATTACGTAAGTACAATTATTTCGTGATACGCGAATACAAAAGTAATGAACATAGCAATGCTCGTTCGCTTACCTTTAGTACTTGTTCTGCCCAGTCTAATAATTTCTCTCCCCTAGGTACACTGACTCTTTCGTGTTTAAGCCTGCCCACGCGGAATTCTTGACTATCGTCACGTCTTGGACTTAGACCAGGTGCCCGTTGTCTCTCGAGAACGGCATCTCTTTGCGTTTGAAGCCATACGATCGATCGTGATGCTCCGAAAGCGGTACAACTAAAGTATAATCGTCTGGTTTCGAAGGGCAACAAAAACGGGCAACTCCTCGCCAATTCTTCGCACCAATTTGGCAACGCCCCGGCAGCTAACGCTAAAGGGTCCTGTATCTGTTGCACTATTTTATTTGTAATTTTCTTCGAAGTGAAATCATCTGGGTGAACCCAGCATGGACTTTCTTCGGTTTCTTCGTAATGAGAATGTTTGCCGTCGTCGCGAGTGATGCTCAAGACAAAAACATGCCTTAAAAGTTGCAAAACATCTTCTACGGTGCATACAGAAGAATTTTGGGTGCAATTACGAGAATATAGTGTTACGATAGGCGTAGCTCTTCCTGATGATTCTTCGTCTCTGGCTTCTTTGTATATTATACTGTTGAAAGAAAATAAATGGTAAATATAAACCCATACCATGGGTGGTACGTAGCATAGAGCTGTCCAACATTGTCCAACCGCGACATTAATTCTCCTCACGTTTGTTTCAAGACAATGCTAATTAATCCTAACGTTAGCAAAAGTTGCACCGCTCTTTCTTTTACCAGAGGGTCGATAGAAGAGGCCAGACCCAACTCTGCGCGTGAGCAATCTCGGACTGCTGTGCTATAATCGGTTAAAAGTTAATTACGTGTATGTTGGCTCCCATATTCTCCTTAACTTCTCCTGACGACTGCCCAATTCTGTTAATTGCATCAGTTCTTGCACTGCTTGGAAAATACTGGCATGTGGTTCTGTAAGAGGTAACTCAACATCCGGTATCCCCGGAAGTCCTGGACCTTTCAGTGTCAGGGAAAGCCTCGGCATTGGTAACGATCCTACGCGTGTGCTCGATTGCGTTTCGCTACCGGGCGGAGGAACCTCCAGATCTGTAGTCTGTAATATAATTTTATAATGATACGTTCTTTGAGTAACGTACGAATTGCAATAACTATTCTTGCCTGATTAATATTGGTCCGTCCAGGCCGTGGATCGAAGGCAGGAATCAAGGCCGAGAATTGACGCTTCAGGACAAACTCGTCATCCCAAGCACGCCTTTTACTACTCTGTGGAGTTTCTTCTTCCATGAATGTTGTCAGTAAATTACGATTTGCCATCACTTCTTCATATTCGCCATCACAACCGTCTCCCTCTTCCTCGTTTTCTTCGTCGTCTTCCTGTGCACATAACGGAACATTTGGGATCCTGTATTTGTTTGATTATACAATATAATTATGTTTTCATAGAATTGCCAAACGCACATCGTTCTCATCATTATCCTCTACTTCCTCCAGATCACCGTCTTCGTCGTCTTCTAATTCCGTCAAAAGCGTCGGTCCACCCGTTGTTCTACCTCCGCCAACACTGGAGCTTGCTACACCACCACAGGACTCTAGAAAGTCTTCAAGACTAACCTGCAGCCACAACTACTTATTAAATTTTATAGATGCACGCTTTCCACGTTTCGCTCAACCCTAACTTTCATAATTTGTGTTCCAAAAGTTTGATTTGTGTAAAATTCCTATACTTGTGATGTTATTTCATAAAATTGATGTTACCTGCTCACTGTCACTGCTCGTACTAGTTAACGACATCGTGAGTGCTTGTCCTAAACCAGGTCCAGTTGTTGTAGTAACGCCGCTACCAGCTACTTGGCCGCTGCTCGTCAAACTTGGATAGCTTTGAGCAGTACTTAGCAAACCACCAGGGAAATTGGGACAGAGCGATAGGCGGACTAAACTTGATACAGAATTAGGTCCACGAGGATTCGACCCAGTGTTTGAATTGGAAGCAATGTGTTGTCCACCTGTGGGTCCTAAAACAGTTTTCTTCTCAATACCAGAATGTATGTGAGCAACGCACGTCTAAAGATAAATAAACAATATAGACCTGAAGATAAGCAAAACAAAAACAGTAGATCAAACATTAGTATTAATATTTCAGAATGGCAAGATTGCCAGCATAAAAATAGTGGAAACACCAAAGGACGCGTAGGAGTTTAGTAACTTAATACTCGAATCCGGATAGGACCAAAATCAAGGGTGAATAAATTAAACTGTTACTGAATGCACAAGTATTACTTGAACACTAACCCAACGTTCGTCTTCGTGACATTGCGGTAAAAGTATCCAAGAAGCCAGTAGCACTCGCTGGTTCCAAAGTATTGTTAGCATCGGAACAAGCAAGGTTGGGAACAGACACAGACATAGGATTCGTAACCACAACGGGACATCTGCCTGTTGCATTTTGTGCGGATGAGCTAGCTTCTTTGTCCCGGCTGCACTCTTTAGCAGCTAGTGCAGAGGAAACACACTCAGTTTTGTGAGCGGTTATAAAGTATATGAGTTGACATTAGGGAAGAAACTCTATATAGCAGTGGTGGCCAAACCTTATCACGTCAGGAGCCATATTTCGTCTATCAGAAATATTAGGGGGGCATATCTTCTCTCGTTTCTTCTCAACTCTCCCCGAGAGCCACATTAAATGTCTAGAAGAACTACATTTCTAGACTAGACCCTCGAGTCACAATTTGGCCACCATTGCTACATAGCATCAGAAACAACATTTTTTTTAATACGTGTAAGTTATTTGGATTCAATGAGTGCGTGAGAATGCAATTACTGATTTCCTCAGTTTCGAACACGTTGAATACCATTTGGAAAACATACACGGCCGGCGCTAATCGATAGTTTCTCAATTGTTTTTTAATGTGCACATCGTATGATAATTTTGCATAATTAAATTGCATTACGTGATATTTCACGATAATCTACTTCTGCTTAGGAAACTACGTTTGGCGTTCAAAGTGTTAAAAAGGGTACATGTAAATTAGACATATTAAGGAATTAGATTAATTAAAGTACCATCTGCTATTCCAGATTGATGTCTCGGTACAGACTTAATCCTCAGCGAACTGTCTTCTGATTCGCCTGATACGCTGATTCTAACAGGAACGAGGCCAAGTAATTCTCCGCTCAAAAAGCTGTTGGTGTTATTACGTAATCTGTCGGCTCCTTCTCTGACGCGATCCAATACCTCCGCGGTCTCGAAACTCAACAGACCTCCGGCCGGCTGAAAATGGATCATGTTCAAACAAAGGAATCAACGAAAATATTATACCTAAAAACCGCATTTCAATTCTGTGAGAGTCTCGCACCTTATTTCCTCGCACAGTGGGAAGAAGTGGCTTTGAACTACTAGATGCACGATTACTGTTACTATTGGCAGGGCAGTCAGTGTTAAGGGCAAGACTCTCAACAATCGTTGCAAGATCACTTGTGACGGTAGTGTCAGGCCTTGGATGTAATACAACGGACAATTCACCCGTTGAATTTGCTCCACCTTCGCCGGTTACAGCAACGACTGCCTCGGCACGAGCAACCGATAACACGCTTTCTGCTATCGATTCAGCAGCTTGCTGCTTGTTAGAAATTGTTTATTAAGAGTCGTGTTAAACTTTCGATTCTATGTGTTAATTGATCACGTCGCGTTTCAATAATTTATCACAGAAGCGGTCGAATAAAAAATTAATTACGAACACCGAGGGTTATACACAAGTTATGTACAATGTATTACCTTAGCTGCCAGGTTATCGGCACTCGCTGCTTGATCTGTCGAAGCTACCGAACCACGCATACCCGTATCGGTACAATCTGGTAAGCTTGGAGTGCTACTAGATTTTCGTCCTGTTAGAACTCCACTACTGGTTTTGTTCTTTGTACCATTATCGGAATCGAGCCCAGTACCAACTAATCTCAGATCATATTTTCCTTCTGCGCCCATTCTATAAGAATTGGAACCGCCGTGATCCCACGTTACGTCTATCCAACCATTATGTAACTCTCCCGTTACCGTACCGTCACCTGAGACAATGAAAGTGAAATCTAGTTTGTACAAGATAATAGTTTAACACAAGCGTTGAAACGCATTCGCTTTAATTTGAATTATACCTGGTGGAACACCATCCTGATCTCTCCATTTCCAATCCAAGCCCCTGGCTACTCTAGCACCGGCAACTAAATGCCGGAGGACTTGCGTCTTAATTAATCTCCTTTGCTTTCGAATACCAGCCTCGGCTTCTCTAGCTGCGCGCCCTAGATCTTCGCAAACTCCTGTAACTTCTCCGTAAACTTCAAATCCGGACACGGACAAATAATGTGTTTGACCGGATGCATTTTTTCCAATTTGGTACAACCGCAAATGATGCCAACCCTGTGTTTCATCGCTCGGTGGTTCTAGTGTCCACGTTGCTGTACTGCCAGGCTCGTTCAACGATGAGTCATCGAAATGGGCGTACAGCGTGGTCCAAGTTACGCCGTCCTTCGATGCTTGGAACAACCAATTTCTCAAGGCACTTTTGCCATAGCCCCTTGCATGCCTCAGCGTATATGCGGTTGGAATGAGCCAGACTCCCAAATCAATTGCAAACCATGCTTGCTTGTCATCGTTAGTGTGACAATTCAATGCCGATGGATCACGACTCAGAATATCTTCGAGGTGACCATATGGTAGATTTCGTCCATCGCTCGACGTAACGACGACTAGACCATATTGACCGGGGTTCACCCATTCGGAGCAAGTCTTTGCATTCGTGCCGATCCAATATAACACACCATTTTCGTCGAAATCATGTTGATACTTAAAAGTTAATCTAGTCCCTTCTTTTAACTTCTTCACGAATGTAAACGTCGATCTGTCATGATCGTGCCATTGTTTAGCCACCATTTTGAGTAAGTGATTTTCTAGTTGCTGTACCGTGGTCAATGGTTCCATCTTCAAACTCCGACCAGATCTGTCTATCAGAGAGCTTTCGCCCGTAGCTTTCTCAAGTCGGAAACGTAATCTTCTTGTTAATATTTGCAAGCCATAACCGGAGCCTGGTGTATCGTACAGATAAACAGGCAGTTTCTCAATGGATTCCAGGACAGAGACCAATTTGTGGACTAAAACTTTGGCGGAATTATGCTCTTTGTTAACATCTGCTGTATGGAAGCAGTTTTTGAATACCGCTATCCTTTGCATTCTGAGTTTCGTAGCTCTTAGCGTTGGCGGCTGTGGGCCAGGCGGAGCTGCCAATAATGCAAGTAACGCTTGCACGAGCCCACTGGAGTGCAATTCGTACGCAGAAACCCTGCCCTCTTCGTTCAATAAAATTTTAAGCTCTTCCAGTGCACTCTGCAGTACGTTACGCCATTCACGATTTCCAGATTGCTGTTTCTGACATGCCTTTTCTATTTGATTGACAATTGCTCCCAACTTAGCGACCACACCTCGCGGTTGAGCCTGCGCAGCCTTGAAGTAACGTTCATAAATATCCTGAGCGTGTATCTTAACTTTCTGTTTAATCGCTTCGATCTTCGATCTCAATCTTTTCCCTCTTTTTCCAGCCCAACCTGCTGCGAATTCTGGACCTACGATCCCAATGGCAACGCAAGGCAATACTTTACTAAAACATTCTGATTAAAGACCATACAACGGAAAATACTTATTCACATACCTAGACTTGTTTCTGCCGTGAAAGAATGTTTAGTGCCACGATTCGATTCAAAGATAAAACCTGGCAAATCTTCACCTAAAATAGTGGCTTGCTGCAGGCCATCACTATTATGTATTCGCAATTCACTTTCTTTTCTACTAGATAATGCCCAATTTCCTACAACCAGGCGGGTAGTACCAGGACGGGATAGGACTGGTTGGCTTATTGAATTTGGTTTTACTTGGCTGCGCGCCCTTTGCAGTTTCTCCAGGAATTCACCCCGATTCTCTGCAATTATATATTCAAGTAATTCAGGCTACTGAAAAGATCGCAGGTGGGATGATTTTCAGTGAAACGAATAATGTTGCAGCAGTAAACGCACAGATCATGCTGAGATAAAGGAATTTTCATGCACCGATGAATGACACATGTACCAAAGGGTAGAATAGATAGCGTGCGCAACTAGAAGAGTTGAACATGTGTGTACCTACCTTCAGTGGTGAGCAACTCTGTGTTCCTCCCCTTTCCTGTAGGCAGTTAGTAAAACCAGTTATTCGCTAAACTATTCCCCTCGCGGAAGTTAATCACAAATGAAGAAGATATAACATAAAAAGTGATCTGAAAAGAGCCAATTTATCGAGCGCGAAGGTTGTGTGAGGTGAAAGGAACACTTCGATAAGAAAGATAGTGGCAAGATGGACGAGACATACGTGATCAAATTCGAGGTAAGTATCATAAAAAAAAAAAGACGAACCTGACGTATCCGTTCCACCTTCTGGACTTCCACTGGAATACATTGTCGCCAATTTACCGTCGAGTATGAATCTGAACCATCCGTTACTTCCATTCGATAACTCCAGGGCAGCTGCATCCGACCAAACATACAAACAATCGCGTCCTCTGCATATACACCAATCTCTCCAGTGATAAGCTCTCCCAACCAAAAGCTCCCGCGCATCTTCCATTCTTTGTTCTTCACCTGATTGATTCGGTTCTGGTTCGGGTTCCGGCGTAGTCTCTTGTCGTCCGGCTAGTGCGGCAACTTTCGAAAATACTCCCAATCGGGCAAAATGTTCTAAAAATTCATCTTTGCCTTTTATCATCAAATCTTGTATCATTTGGAGAACCACTAAATGCCCGTCCTCGTCCTCCTATTAATATTAAAACGATGGCGGTTTTAAATGTTGCTAAAATGTATTGCTAATAATCAGACTCGAACTGTGTAAGTTAAACAAATACTTCTGATTCATCTGCCCTAACTCGATACAACGTAAGTACTACACAACTTAGTTTTATACAACAGGATATCGATGACTGCTTTATTGAGTCATATTGTAGATAACACAAATATGATAGCACAAATTTGCTTTTTAGCAAAAGGATTATGCGATCCATCGAAATTACAAGCAAATACTTGTTGATCCCACCAACAGCAGGCAGACAGCCGACAGAAGTGGACAACCAGTTTCATAATCTAATGAGCTTTGCAAAACGTTTTTTGCTTTCGCAGAAGGAAACGCTTACAATTACCGCACTACTACTGTCCTCTTATGTCAAGTTCTGTGCCAAAGAAAAAAAATTGAGCCTCGCGCTTCATCTATTAATGCACATAGTTAAGGAATCCACCGTATATAGTGGATAATTATATAGTATTAAATCTTTTCGGAATATTACAAAGAGCATCTTTTTTTTTTTTTTTTTTTTTTTATAGTAAAGGAACAAGACATGCGTAAGTTTGTTAGATCTCACGCCTTGTATGAATTACGGTAAATGCATTATGTTAATAGTAGATGAAATCTTTGCATAGCTATTAATGAAATCAATGTAAATGTTCTGGAATTTACGAACAGCACGAAGGGGAACAAAGGGTCTTCCAACTAGCGACTGGCAGAAATATGCAACAGACGTTACCGTCTTATCAAGAATGTAGTTCGGGGAACTGGAAGACTTGCGCGATGAAAGGCAGGGCAATTTTGGGCCAATGAGCGGCTTGAGAGGCGGAGATGGTGGTGATGGTGCCTTTATCTCAAGCTCCTGCGAACAATCTTAACTAAATCGCTAATACTGTCTGCCTGTCTGCCTGCGTATAGAGGACTTTAAAACAGCTTGAGCAAACTTGTACCGATACTATTCTATAGTTATGTTCGTAAGACCCATAAAACTTAAGTAATCAAATTTCTATTGAATAATACAAATAGATTCTCCACTCACCTCGTTATCTAGCATATTTGCAATCACTTCTACAAGCATAGCACCACAGCCTCCAGTTCTATCTGAACCGCATGTTTCGACAAGTAGTTCTGGTTGAATATAATGCACCATTTTCCGAATTAAACTTAAGCTGGCTTTTCTGACACTCGGCAACATGGTTGATTGGAAAGTTGCGCAAAATACTGGTAACAACCTTTTCAAATAGACAGGTGCCATTTCAGGGTCACCCTTCGGTTCAGTGAATTCTACTTCTGTCTCTGGCTTTCGGTGCTCTTGACTCGGTGGCAACATCCATTCCCCAGGAGACTGTAGAATAGCTGCCACCTCTCTGTGTCCTTCGTCTACGCGTTCTCTAGCTTTATCTAACGGTGTCTTTCCATCTTCATCTCGTAAATCGGGATTCGCTCCATGTCTAAGTAACACCTTAGCAATAGCCGGTCTTCCAAAGCAAGCGGCGTAATGCAAACTAGATGACCGTTGACCTTTATTAACATCTGCACCCCTGTCGCAAAGAAATTCAACCATTTCTTGAGTTCCAAAAGCAGATGCCCAATTTAGCAAGGTTTGCCCGACATCATCCATGAAGTTAACTTCGATCCCTCCAGAGTCTATAGCTTCTATTAATGCGTCTGTATCTTTTGATCGTATACATTCGATTAATTGCCTGTGAGATTTTTCTCCAGCACTGTCTAAATGCCTTAATCGTGGTAACAGAGGACCCGATGGACCGCCGGTTGTACTGCGGCCGAGTGCCGATCGACCCTCAAACAATAAAACTAATAACAGATCAACTAATCTCATAGAATCAAGAGCGCATCGCTCGTCTCCTTTTAAAGCCTTTTCAATTGCATCTGGCAAATCGGAACGCAAAAGGTCGTGAGTTATAGAAGGTGATCCTCTGCAAAGGGTCGAAAGGAGACTAATTATAGTAGATACAGAAGCGCAAGATTTTGCTTCTGAAGCAGGAATAGTCGTTGCTGTACTCGAAGGCGGGGGTGTCTTTGGATTCCCAGAAGTGGCTGCTATCGATGTACCAGGTCCTGCAGCATTCGATAGCCTGTAAAGAGCATTATGAAAAGTAATAATCACAGCCGGTCCACTGGTAATCGCGGTCAATATTAAATGTACCTATATAAGAGTTCGGACACTAATCCGTTGGAGGCTAATGGGGCAGGATCTGTTCCCCTTCTTGAAAATCTGTCTGCTAAAGATGCAAAGCAACGGAGAGCTCCATCCGCAACATGTGCATCCTCGTGCCTCAACAATATCGACAAAGCTTCGACGCAATCGGGCAAAGCTTTATCTTGAGGTTCAACTTTGCCGCATAAACGAGTAACTACAGCCATTGCCGAATGCAACGTATCACGGTGAACGCGAGCTCCATGCTCTCTAATAAAGCATAAGGCACATGGGAGGCCGCCAGCTTCAAAAACAGCACCAGCTTCTCTCGCGCAAACAAGTTCTAATACCTAGAATAATAATGTACATTAATATAGCGTACTATTCGAGATACTCTTATAATACAATACCTTTATGCACTGCTCAGCCAAATCCCGGCTGGTCCTGGAACCTAATCCAGCGCCCGATAAGCGGCTGCATATTGCTTTCACAGCACCTTCCATTGCTACAACTCTGCGTGTACATTCTGCGGAAACATCCAAGTAGTATGTAATAGCCCGAGCGGTTACTTCTAAAACAATTTCTGGTGCAAGCTCGTCCAAAAAGATTCTGCATAATGCTGGAAGAAATGTGCGTGGAGGACAGCTGCAATGGAAAGAATTATTTATGTTGGTAAGAGTTATTTAAAATGGCAGAAATTTTAACCGACGATCGTGTAACATACCATTCGAAGCAGCGTTCAACATTATCGGACATGAGTAGTAACATGCATAATTGCTCTAGAGCAATTAATTGCATCTCTCTTTCATCTCCTTGACCCATGCTGAGCCACTCCAATAAAGTTTCAGGATCAACGTCGGCCATCTTTACGATATATAATAAAAGTTAGTCGTAAATATAATACCATCTTATAACAATAAATTGTATTGCAATCATTTACTTTATATAAACTGACATTAATCGTTATCAACGCATAGCGTCTAAAAACAAAGTGAACCGCAACATCTGCAATTCTCTATTTTATTATCATTTTTATCGAAACGATAAAACTTGCCTTTGAAGTTTAGTAGCACCAGTTGAATGTATTTCAAACTGACAATCTAAAAACAAATCATAGCAATTAATTTAAAAATGCAGGAAATTAAGGATTCTTATTAATCACGAATAAAAAGAAAATCCATTCGACCGTCTTGAAAAAAAAATATACAAAAAGTCATTGTAGCTGAACGCACGGGATCTCTAATAAGAAACGCGGAGATACAAAAATAAACACAAATTTCCCGTGATACTTCTATATTAAGAATTACTTTGACAGCTTTCTCCCTCCCATGTTTCTTTACGTCTAACGAAATACACCTTCCGCAAAAGTTTCGACGCGTAAATAATGCAATGGAATGCAATCGTAAATCCCCGATTTTGAGACCCCGTAAGAATGATAAATAAAGACACGTGGTCAACGATCGAATATCGTCGAGTCGGGTTCCGTCGTTGAGGCACAAAGAATGATGGAAAAAAAAATTTTGTCATGACGACGATAATAAGCGTGACATGATCTTAACAGCACAATGTAACCTTCAGAAAAATCACTGCGTACTGTTGCCGTGCTTCTGCATATCGGGAATTCGTCTATATGCACACGAAAAGTAATAATCTATAGTTTGGTAGATACGACCCGCTTACACGGAGAGACGTACCGTTGTGCACAGTGTTCCATTATTCGGAAGGGGTCAGGTCGCCATCCTTCCAGAAACGTATCGTTTTCCACTGCGAGAAACAACGAAGCCGTGTCGTTGCGCTTGGCTCGTTAGCGACGGAAAAATGCTGATTCCACTGAACCACTGACAAAACCAGTCCTCCGAGCAAAAAGATCTTACTTTGCACTAATGTCGTAGTATATATCTCGCCATTTACGCGACGTTCGGTTTAGTTCGGAATCACAACTCGCAACACTGCCACAGCCGTATTTCCACGAGCGCTCACGTCGAATCGAATGATTTTTGGTAGATTTTCATGGAATCTTACGCCACGGCGATTACATATGGCGCCCGCGTATGATTTTCCTATCGCGGAGAATAGCCGAGACGGAAACCGACATGTCTTTTTACTCGAGAAGATGTTGAAATTATTTTAATCTAATTCTTGTTGCACGGACGACCTTAATTTGGAACGAAATTTTCGTCAGTATTGCGTACAATGCCTACGACTTTACCGTTTCACCGTGTATATGAATTCAGAGTTGCTGCGCGATCTAGCTGAAGATATTGCAGGCTATCGAAGGTTCAATTTCAATTAACCGCGAGCTGAGGGTCGTAATGTAATACAGTTGAATGTAGCAAAATATAGAAATTTTAATAAATAAATTAGGCACACGAATCAGAATTAGCCTTTTTTTTTATAGAAACTTTATAGTATGAAATGGATGGTACATCACCTGTGCGTCTCGCCGACCCGTTAAAACTATATGATGATAAAACAAAACTAACAATACTTCCATAATTGTTATTAAAAAATAAAAGCGTATCTTATTTAAATAGAATGATCCCACCGGTTCAGCGAAAATGGATGCATTAGAATATACTAGCGTATAATATTCATATATGACTAGTACATTAAACATTAATCACATTTCCTTTCCCTTCAAGCTGTACTCTTCAATACTGTTTTTTTCTTCTTCTTTTGGACCACTGAAATATTTTTTATATCATTAAAAATCGCACGTAATTCAAATTACAGTACCGTATTATACAAATACACTACCAATACAGTACAAATTGTACTGTAAACGCAATTGTGCAATAACAAATGCTATTTTCTCACTTGCCTTGTCTCTCACGCATAACTTCCTTTCTTCTGTCTTTAAGATCTGTAGGTAAATTCTCTAACATGCTCTCAATAAAATTATCGAGAACTATGGATCTATTCATGGATGCTACGGATGCTCTACAAACGGGGCACTCTTTTCGTCGTTTTATCCACGAATTTATGCAATGTTGACAAAATGTGTGCATACAGTTTAATGTTGTTGCTTTTACAAACAACTCTGAACAAATGCTACAAGTCAACTGTTCGTCCATTATGTCGCTAACTTTGTCAAGTACGCCATCTTTAGCGCCACTATTTATAGCAGGTTCAGACACGTTTGTTAAATCGATCGTGTCCAGAATATGAAAGTTTGGTTCGTCGTTGACATTCAACAGTTCTAAATAGAAACAATTCTCACCGCTGTTTCCAGCAGGCACTGCAAGTTTAAATAAATATTAGTGTTGTAAAATTCACGGAAATCTGTATTCCGTTGTATACACTAATAATGAAATATTACCACTGGCTTGTGCCACGTCTGTTCTTGCATCGCGTTCCTGCAAGGCTTTCTCTGTTTCTTTCAATTTCTCCTCCAACAGCGTTTTTTCATTTAACAGTTGAGCTTGTATGTTCTTCTCTTCCTTTACTCTATTGTCCATTACGGTTTTCCATTCTGATTGTTGCTCCTCTCTCCATTTTTCCATTTGTTCCCTCATTCTTATTTCCAACATTTCCTTCTCCTGCTTGCTCAAATCCAACGCTTCTTGCCATTTTTGTTTCTCTTCGTTCAATTTGGCTTCAAATTGGACGCGTTCGTTTTCTAGCTTTTGTAACAGTTCGGTATACATGTGAGTTAAATACTGCTCCTGAATGCCCCCGCTTTCTATCTTAGCCTTTAACGTCACAATTTGTTTCTTCAGCTCCTCCGTGTCCTCTCTCGTGGCGCTTTGATGTTTCAAAAGTTCTTCCAGCTGCTTCTTCAAATCATCCTGCTCCTTCTGTTTTGTCTGTAATTTATCTTTTAATACTTTTCTTTGACATTCCTGGTTCTCTGAAAATGTCTTTTGTTCAATGAGCACGTTGTCCAATATTTTCTCTTCCATTCTAGGCCTTTTAACATTGCACTCTTCTTTCTCACGAAAAGTAAAAAGATATTTGAACAGTTTGCTCGTACTGAACTGTACAATGTCTCCGTCACAGAGTTTGTGACTAGCTCCAGAGGCAAGAGCTACGTCGTTAACAAACGTGGTACTAGAACTGGTGTCTTTGATAAACCATTCTTCGTTCCCTTCACACCTTATGATACAATGCTTCCTGGAGATCATTGCGTCCAAAATAATCTCGTCGTTCTCCCTCGCGCGACCTATCTTGAACTGTCAGAAAATTCAGTATTAAGTCACCCTTCCACGAAAGTTGAAAACGGGAGTGAAAGCGGGAGAATGTATCGTATCGAGAGGGTTAAAATGCTTTTAATGCTTATTACCATGTCTTTATCAATGTAAATATCACGAGGAGCGCAACCATGCTTATCCAATTTTACTAAAACAGGCTCTCGTGATTTTACATCGAAATCATCCGGGATTATTCTTTTCATAACTTTTGATCCTTCCATTATTTACAAATATAAATTCATAAACTTGTGAGAGGACATGACACAATAAATGCGAAAATTAGAGAACACGTAAAATAATTGAACAACCGCTAGAAGCAACTTTCGCGGGACGAGAGGTGCCAATGATTTCTTTCGAATTTCTTGACAACAGGCAACAACAGTAAACAGAAAGAAGCAGTGGGTCAAGTACGTGTTGGCGACATCTTGCGGTTATCGCGCAAATTGCAGTAAATAAAAAGACGAACGCATGTCTAACAATAATTTTAAATATCACAGGTGCACGTGGGTACACACAGATATGTACATACACGACACGCTTGATACTAATAATATTGTACAAAAAAAGCACTCTGCATTGAATAATGTTCCTAATTTTTGATCTTCCCGATCGCGAGAAAAACTTAAATAAAAAAAAATCACTAAAGATTAAAAACTGTGAATATGAATATTATAATTTCAAAATACGAGCAAACAAATGCTAATTTAAGCTTGAGACCGTATTACTTTTCTTATTAACGAAACGTGTCTGACAGTTATATGCAACAAATATAACTACGCATATTTGGACGTCCTCTCAGGCACGTAGCCAAGGGTGGGCCTGGGTTGGCCTGGGTCAGCCTGGGTGGGCCCCGAGAGTGCCTGGCACCTGCTGGCATCCTTGGAATGTAAGTACCTCCTTTCTAACAAAGTAAACTATATTTTTCTACAATACAGTCCTGCATGATCGACGAAGGACATAAAATGGGCAGTTCGTAGGATTTCTCGTAATTCAGATAATATTTATTTCATGGGTATATAATACATTGAATTTGCCAGCACATGTGAGAGAAAACACACTTCACGGCGAATAATACTTGTTTCCCTTATACTCGACAGACACCTTCCAATTATGCCTATACTACTGCTACCGAACATACCTCTTCCAGCTGTCCGTGGAAAACGGACTTTCCCTCCTTTTTCATTTTTGAACAAATATTTTCAACTCACTGACTCGTAAAGTCGGGACCGGAAATGTGCATCGTAGCTCATAGGTTTCACGATGTCAATACAGAAAAAGAGGCACGGACAAATATATCGATTCGTCCGCGTTTGGCAATGAAACACACAATGTTTAAGGATATAGTCAGTTTCCCCTACCCCACCCCCCCCCCCCCCCCGTCATTGCAGACGAACCGCGAATGATTGCAGTGCATCGTTGCAATGCGTTACTGCCTGCAGTGCCTGCAAATGAATACATTGAAACCTGACGAACACAACAGTCTGAATTGCAAGTAAATTCTAGCACGTGATTAACGCTGAGGCAGGGGGCAAGTAATCGGTCTGAAACGATGAACCACAATAATCTTATTGTTCGAGACGACCTGCGCGTCGATGACGAATAATTTCAATATTCTTTCGTAAGCGCAGCGAACGTGTTTATCGACGTTTTGGTTTTTCTCCTTTCGTGTTTTTTTTTCTTTTCGTTAACCGAGAAAGAACGGGGACTCGACGGTCGTTGTCTATTTACAATTTGCGATAAAAACTAATTGATCTATAAACATCGTTGTTGTTTATGTACAGACGTAATATAAACGCATTACACTTTATAAAACGGACATGTGTAAAAGTGTGTCGCGGCTCAAACAAAGTCCTGACTCGAACGTTTTGCGTCCGGCGCGTCTTTGGCTCCCACATTTTATGCCCTCCGAGTGACATCTAATCGTTTTTCGTTACAGGGGGCATTATACACGACAAAACGCGTAACTTCGCTCAAGACGGGCATACTAATAGTATTCGGGCACCAACCAACTGAAAACAGCTCGTACGCGCATCGCGCATCTCCCACAGATCATCAATGTGCCCGCGGATGCGTGTATAGAGTTAGAATTTCACAGAAATCACGTTCTTTAAAGAAAGACAAAAAAAACATTTTCTTAATTCAATGTTTATTTGAATTGTAATAATAATGTTAATGACACAAAAGAATCGCGTGATTCGTCCGATAAGCAAGTTTTGTACAAAATTCAGCGATTTAGGGAAAATATTCGGGAATCTCTTGCCACGAGAGCGTTACGCGAATCTGATTTCTTTTCGAGGTCATAGTAGTTTTGTATATCTGACTTTTTACCTCCGCACGATTTCTTCCACCATCGTCCTAGATACGGATGATTACATATTTTCTAACGACGACGTTACGAAAGGCGTTGATCGAAGTAAATCTTATGTTGTCCGTTGGTTAAAATTATTTCGGCGTTGGACGTGTAGAAAAGGGGCGAGTTCGACGGTGGTGGAAGCGATCGAGTACCGAGCTACCGTTGTATGCTCGTGTTCGCGCTTATGCTAACGATTTATTAACAGGTGGCAGGTCTGTCAACACGCGGAGAAGTCAAAACTCCCTCGTGAAGTAATAGAGAGTGTCTCTCCAAGTTTTGAATTATACGTCCTCGCGGTACTACGGGGCCGCGTGGTCATAACAAAACTAAAAAAATCGCCGTCTTTTGTTTCGGTTGTATCAAAGTTACAGAAGAAATCCTACCTCGCGCATACTCGTCGAGTATCGCACGCGTGGTTCACCTCGTCGTCACATAATAATAAAACTATATGGGTATGTGATTTAGAAGTTCAGGATTTGTACGACTTCAGAAATTCCAAATTTCTAGTACAACTTTAGAATTGTACTTCTAGATGTAATAGAAAAATTGGCCGTACGGTACAAACGTTAGGAAGGACCGTACAGATGACACTACACGCTTAACGTTCCGCGAGCATTATTATTTCAATTCAAAAGGAAAAGAAATTAAAAGAGTCATTTACGTTCGTCTTTCTTTAAAAAACGTGATTTCCCTGGAACTCTAACCCCAAGCGAATTGCATGGGTGACGTTGGAACGTCGCTGCTCGTAGAGGACTCGTCCTCGCTGCTCGACGCTGACGTCTCTTCCGAAATCATCGCCTCGCCGCCGGCTTCCTGAGGCCTCTGACCTGCCCCGCAATCTTCGGCGGCCGCCGCGGCCGCCGCTGCAGCGGCAACAGCGACGGCTACCACCGGATTTGCCGTGACAGCCGCCGAAGAGGACGTGGATGACGAGGAGGAGGACGACGAGGACGACGAGGACGGGTCGCTCTTCGGTCTTCGTCGAGCGATCGGCGTCGAATTGAAACCGGGCGACCACGAAGACTCCTCCACTTGCGCGGTATCCGTCACGGAGATACTCTTCGATCTCGCTCTCATATCCATAGAAGGCCTTCTAGGTGTCAGTCTCAATGATCCTTGTCGCGAGACCGTTGTCGCCGCCGCCGTCGTCGTCGTCGTCGTCGTCTCGGGTCGCGCCATTTTCGGCGTCGGTCCTAGATTAGACGACGAGTCCGCCGATCGTTTCGACAGTTCGTCGTCGATCTCCAGCGTCCAAGAGACGGAATCGCCCTTTTCCACCATGAACTTCACCACGGATGAGGAGTGCGGACCGTTCTTGTCGGGTGAGAGAGTATGGTCGACCTGCTCCGGGCCCAATGAACGCGAGAGCCTAGGCGTCAGATTAGCAAGAACGGTCACCACCTCGTTTTTTTTACGCAATCTCCATTGAAGCTCCTCGTTGCGCTGCGCAAGCCTCTTGTTCTGCTTCGACATCTGATGCATCGATTCGTGTAGCATCTCGTTGTCGTGGGCTATCTGTCTCTCGAACGCCTCCTTGCACTGCAGCTGAGCTCTGAGGTCCTCGCACCTCGCTTCAAGGATGTCGGCTCTCTGCTGCACCGCCTCTTTGTCCTCGACCTCTCTTCGGATACTGTCAACCTCCGATCTCAACGCAGCGTTCTCCTGGCCCCTGATCTCCAGCACCGACCTCAACGACTCGACCTCCGCGATGAGGGCAGCCCCCTGATCGAAGACTACGGATCTTCTCTTGGCCTCCGCCTCTTTTCGCAGCAATTCCGTTTCCAGCTCGCTTCGTATTCTCGCCAACGCGACCTGATGCTCCTTCGTGGCCTCGTTTAAGGAATCGCGCAGCCTGATCTCGCATTTGCGCCTCTCTTCCTGCCGCGCTGCCTCGAGAACGGCGACTTGTTCCGCGTGACGGGTTTCCACTGAGAAAGTAGAAGAAACATTTTTTTTTTTTTTTTTTGAGTGATCGCCCGTGACGTCAATGAGATAAATACAAAAATGGAAAGGAAATAAAGATAGATGGAGAGAGAGAGAGAGAGCGAGAGAGGAGAGGGGGGGGGGGGAGAACCGATCCGTCGAACGTGCCAATCTATAATTAACTTCGATGAACGTTATGTGGACACTAATTTGAGCGTTTGCGAAGTTCAAGCATATGCGCGGGCTTTTGAAAAGCTATCTCCTTCTCGGAATTATTTATCGCGTGCCGAGGTGAGCGTAGGCACCGTAAGCCCGTAGATTTTAATTAACAATTGCTCCACTTTAAACCTCCACCGTTCGCGCCGACGTTAGTACCATTATGCTCGTTACCATGCGAATACCATTATCGCATGACACATTCCGCTAGGCGCAAACGCGCGATAAAACAAAACTCGCGCATTTTTTTGCGACGCTTTGGAAAACCAAAGTTTTTGAATATTCTTGGATCTCCGCATTCTGGGACTCGACCGTTCTTTGCATCTAAGCTTTGAAAAAAATACATCGAACTTTATCGACAAAACGAAAAGTAGACGCAAAGTGAAAACGTGCCACGAATCGTAGAAAATCCGTTATAAATATATACATACGTACGTATATGTAAATTACTGTACAACGAGTTTTCACCGTAACGAGCGAGGAAGCCAAAAGGAACACAAATACACTTGGCAAGACTTACGATCTTCGCGAAGCTGGTCCAAGGCTTTCCGATGGTCTTCCCTCTCCGACTCGAGCCTCTCTTCAATGCCGAGGTTTCGAGATCTCAGCTCATCGATCTCCGAGCACGCCGTTAGCCATTCCGTCTTCATGTTCTCGAAATTTTTTTTTAACTTTGGAGTAGAAAAGGCATCCAACTAAACAGTACCGTATTAAGTTCAATTAACTTTCAAAGCGCGTCACCGATTTTATAAATCTTTAACTTCAAATTTTTCTCGAGACTTCAAGCTTCAAAGGCACCGCCCGATCGAACAAAACAAACCAAATTAAATTACGAGACGGGTCGTTAACTTTATAAATTTCTCTCTAGATACAAAGTCCTAACATCTACTCACTAATTAAATAAACTTCTAATAATTACAAAAAAAAGTTGGTGAATTTGTGAATCACCATGCTGTCCCTTAGGCGCTTAATATTACATCCACTTATACATCCCGGATAAAAAAAAAATATATACATTGTTCGAAATCTTTATACCCGACGCGTCACATTCGTCGGACACCGTGGTCGATAAAAAACGTACCTCGTAGGCCAGGTACTGCACGGTGATGGAAAGCGCCTGAACAACCCTCTCCGCCTGTTTCACGCGAAGAGCGTCGTAGGGTATGTCGGTCTGCGCCGCCTGATCTCGCGTCTCCAGGGACGCCCTCGTCACCGCGTACGTACCATTGTGCTCCTTGGTCTCGCGATCTGCAACCAACGTTACCGGGCCCATCACCATCGGAGTGATTCCTTCGTGACACGAGCGACACTCAATATTCGTCTATCCGTCTTATCGGACACACCCTGTTCCCCATCGAACAGTGCAAAATTATCGCGTCCACCGCATCGTTCCGACTGCAATTTCGTTTCAACGATCTGTCTGTCTCTTGACATCGTTCCTCGAATACCTCCCGTTCGTCATCGTAGCGGGCCGTAGCCTCGACGGGAGCTATCGTTAACGCTCCCACGGTTCATAGCGACTCGAGTGGAACAGGACGCGGAACACCGTCGATCTCCTACGACCGATCGACCAGTCTTAGCCGTTAATACTACGGCGCCGGATTAACGCGGCACGAAGAAAGTAGCATGGAAAACTCGAACGAGGAGAGAAAATCCTCGTCCCACCTGTCCGTCTCTCTTGGAAAGTCGAACTACCTGTTTGTCCAAGATCCCTCGAATCGGTTTTGACGCGACACGCAAAATCGGGGATGACGTGAGGGAAAGGAGAGACGTATTCTCGCGTCAGGGAGAAAACGCTAGAGTCATCATCCTGACACACGGGTCAGTTCGACCTGGCAAGTCAAATCGTTGCTCACGATTTGGCCCGACTACGTCACTCCTGGTCACTCATCCTCCCATTATCATTCGTGTACGTGAAAGCACGCTGATGCGTCCGCGATTCCCCCTCTACCGTCGCTCGGATAATCGAGCATCTTAAACGATGCCTAAAAGAACCGCCACGTAGGAACGATCGATTTTATTTCTAAAGTCGTCACACCGTCGGGAGACGTGCGTTCAAGAGCGCGGTCTCAGTCAATGGAAGACAACACTGGGTTAAGGTCAGCCGTACGACGAGTGTCTCGCAAACGTGGAAAGGCCAGGGGGGGCGGCCAAGGATACGTCGTCGACCACCTTAACGGGATCATCGAGAGTCACTTCCTACTCGGTGGCGCTCTCATCTACGCGCGAAACTCGAGTATTTTCGGCACGGGATACTACGCACGTTGGATATTTATCACACTTCCACTCTTGTTTACTGACCAACGCCTACGCGACGGAGTATGAGAATATTTTCCGACTACAAGATAGGCGCGCGAACGAGGGAGTCCTTCTATCGCGATCGCGAGAGATAATCGGTGAATAGAGTTTTGTCGAACAATCGTCGACGAAACGAAAATATCACAGGTTGTTCGTATCGTCACGATTGACAAATCTTTGTCGCGACTAGCAATTTTTGTTACAACACTTTCGATTAGTTCTCGCGACGCCGACGGCAGGAGTCGTCGAGTGACAACGATCGAGCGATCGACATCGGGAACCTAATCGTGAGGGATCGTCAACGGTGACGATTGCTGGCAAAGTCCGCACTTCGACTGAATTAGCACGAGCCACAGGCTGCCTCGCAGAAGCGACGTATCCCTCCTACCACCGCCTCCTGGTCGACCACCCCTACCACCTTGAAACAAGGTGCAACCTCGAAGAGAACCACTACGACGACGAAGGCGAGCACGATGGGCACGCGTATAGGCGCGTCTGACCGGACACGCGGTCTGCGCACTTAACGCGCGACTTAAGTATGACCTACAATGTCTGCATACGTTTCCATAATTGATTTACTGCACCCTTAATGCCGGAGTGAACTTCCGGATAAAAATTCCAGCGAGCGAAGGAAGATTCACCGTTTCATTACTGACGCGGGTTGGTCAATGGAAATCGGAGCGATAAACGTAGATTTAGAATCAATTCGCACGAGGGATAAAACGAGCGTGTATATGTTACGGGAAATATAAATAATTGGGTATTATTTACAATGCTCGTAACGTGTGCCGGGGTTATGTGAATGACAACACGACCCTGGCTTGAATATCTCTTTGGGCACTTTTTAAATTGCTCGGGCATTACAAATAATGCCCAATTATTTACATTGCCCGTAACGTATACACGAAATTCAGGTGCGAGTGTATAGAAAACAAAATTAAAATCCGTGTATTTACTATTTACTGTCCGTCTACCTCTATTTGTTTTCTCCAACATTTCTTTTCTAGCTACATTGTTTTTTAATTCGGGGTGGAAACAAACTCAGGTACGCGCGAATCGCTTCACGGCAATTCGCGCGTAACGCTTTTACTATTAACACGAGGAAGAAAGAAGTTTGTTCAAACCAATCTTCGAGTCTCGTCTGAAATACCGCGATCGTTAATATCTATCGGGGATGTATGATCCGCGACAAAATAATCGTTAATCAACGTTAATGGGTACGAGGTTCTTCTATTATACCATTATCGGTATCGTTAATGGATCGTTAACGAAAATAAAACGAATCGTAGCAGATTATGTCTCGCTAATAAAGCTGACCGCGGTGCAAGAACGCGACGGAAAAAGAGAGGAGCGCGAGGAGGTCGAAAACTACCGCACGCGTGAGCGAGCACGATCGCTATGAGTTATTTCGCAGAGCCGTGCTCCGAATAAATTCGCGTTTTCCATTTAGAAGAGGTTCAACCCTTAAATGGCGGAAGGCTACCGTGATCGTATTGAACGACGCGAACGCGTACGAGGCATAATCATTCGAGGATAACGATCCTGGTGATCGATGATCGTATAACGCTCTTCCGTCAAGAGACTCGCGAATAATTGCCCCGATCTGTCGATCATTATTTTTTTTTTCTTCACGTCCCGAAATGACTATACTCGCGGATACGGCAAATCTAATAAAATATTTAATATACCGAAAACGTAATACCTTCGAGTTCGTAGACTTATTTATTTTAATTTAAAGGACACGCTAATAAACCACATACCCCCTACCATGAATCGAGGGAAAAGTTGAGAATGTCAAATAATGTTGAGTTACGGACATTGCGCTCGTTGCTTTGACGGCGACGAAACACGCGCGGTCTTTGGCGAATATTTCTTTATTTCTATCATGCGCTTCGAGCCGATCGTAAATAATCCATGAAAAGAAAACCAACTACATTCTCAATTTGCCAGCAGCCACTTCACGATTGAATAATGTTACGCCTAAGTTCGGACAAAGAGGATGTACTTACAAGACCGTGACTCGTAGAAACTCAACCCACGATTTCGACTGTTTTAAAACGCACGGTGAATCCGCGATAGCGATCTTCGCTTATTTATCGGTAACGCGTACGCGTGAAATCAACTTCACGTGTAACAGCCATTGAAGAACCAACGTTTCAGAGAATAATGAAAGCACGGTATCTCGAATCGCCAGTCCACGCGACTCTCGCGTACGAGCGATATACACACGTAGATCGGGGTAAAACGCAAAACAAATTGCTTTGCACGGTGCGATGGTAGATCTTGAAAGTGAAAATACAAATCTAATTCGTACCTTGGTCCCTACAATCTTTTTCGTCGCCGACTCAAATTAGCTAATTCAACGTCGTTCGAAGCGGCGAGGGCAGTCGTTCGAGATCGTTCCTACCGGTCGTCGTCAGTCAAAGGAAACACTTTCGCGTACAATCGTTCTCATTCCGTTCTATTATACCTGTTTCTCCGGGGATTGCCCCACGGGTTTTTCTGTGGCTTCGAGCGAAAACCGGCGTCGCGAGACAGGGAACAGGGCTGAGCGCACAGAGGACCCAGTGAAAGCTACGACTTTCTTCGTGAACGACGAGTGGCGCATGAGGGACAGGGACACGCACGCGTGCGTGTGCCCGTGGATGCGTGGAAACGTTGGATATACGTACGCACCGCGAAATGACCGTGGGACTTTTTTAGAAACCTAGCTACTACGGACGTAGCACGGTCAATGAATTGGAAAGCACCGAGAGCGCCGTCTCGTTTCCTCCGGGCATTATTACCTTCTTCCGAAGAGGCCTACTCGTTCAAAAAAAAAAAACAAAAAAAACGGTGTTTTACGATCCGCGGAGTGACGGTGAACGCGAGTGAAAAATAATATTCCGACGAGCGAGTCAAAAACGATTGTGTCCTCTCACGGATGGAAATAATATTTGCGTACCTTTCGTCGGTGTCGTCGAAGAAGTTTGTTGTTTGGCCGGAAGATTTTTCGCCAGTCGCCTCGTTATCGTCGGTTTTCGCGTCGCCGACGGACTCTTCTCTGTAAAAAAAAGTGCTTTGCGTTAACGAGAGCATGTTGAATGCTCAAACCGGTAGCGGTTTAAATGATGTACCAGCGAGTTTGCAAGTACCGTACGAACGGGAGCCGTTTTATCGCTCGGTCGTCAGGTAAAAGGTACGGGCACGGAAGCATATCTCACCCGCAATTTTCACTCCCTATCAACCTACCGCTTTTCTGTCACTAAACGAGCCTACTTGGTACGGTAGGGTACTTCAAATCTTGTACGAAAACATTAATCTTGCTCGTTAACGCGAGCGGGCCCCGTTACTTACGAAACAAAACGCGATGGCTTAAATCTAGATCATGCACATCTCTGGATCTCCAAACTTTTTGTTACTCTATCAAGTGTATTTCGGTTCGCTGATTACGAAATAATTATAGAATTTCTATTCTACTCAAAAATATTTGACAATGAATCACATGTGTTTGCTTGCTTTAGAAATAGTTTGGAGATCCGGAGATTCAAAGATGTGTACGATCTAGATTTGTTCCAACGCGATAGACAGCTAATTATCCAGCGAAAACTCGTGGTACGGAGGAAACACGACGTTAAAAGTAATGATATTTACGGTAAATCGAGGAGACCATCGCCGCTACGATTTTAGTCATCCGCTTTTGCTCCGTGCAATCGTTGCATCGGCCGCGTGTGTATTCACTTATCGTAATCGCTACCGACGATCGTACGCCAGTTTCGGAGGTCGCGTCACCGCTAACAATGCCGATCACGTATCACTGTCCACGAACCCCGAGACACAAATCACGTCCCACTAGGCAGGAATATTTCAACGATACGCACACGAGGGGCACCGAGGGAACGGACCGCGGGAGATAGTTGTGTTTACAGTTGTTTCCCTCCGCACGGCTGACGATCGACTGACGACGGGGTCGGGACCATCGACTGGTGTTCGATACGCTACGGGGGGGTAGAATAGCCTGCTTGCGGTAAGGGTGCGTACCGCTTGCAATTTTTGACCTGCCTCGTAAACAAAGACGTCGTCGAGACGTCTCCGGACTCATGGATAATTACCAACCGCCCCGTTGAGACGCCCACCGTATTTTCAACGAATCGGAATGTAATCTCTCCGGGGTTGTGTCATCGAGCGTGAAAGGGAGAATTCGTTCGGTTCTATAAATTTTGAGAAGAATAAGTGGAACGATTAACGGATAAACTGGATACACTTCTATCCCAAGACTAAATCACTCCGCGCGACCATCGAAAATAAACCTATTACGAATCTGACGTAAGTCAGCCGAGGCAATGGTCGTGGCGAGACATTTTTTTTTCGCGCGTGGCTACGATCGATCGTCGAAACAATTATGCAAGAACTCGAAGATAAGTTTCTCGTAAGAATCTTTCCTTAATACTTCGGCTATTTTAGGAGAACCGATACGCGGTAGATTCTACGCGATACATCATTCCGCTGAAGGAAGCGTGGCGAGTTGCCAATAGTATCTCTCAATGCTATCTGGCATTGAAAATAGATTCCCCGTCGATAAACGACGGGGAACGTACCGAAGGAACCTGTGCGACGAGTCGCGCCTAGATCGTTTCCTAGCTAACGCGCGAACGAGCGCGAGGTGTTGCATAGAAACAGGCGTTCGGGGGAGTAGAAGAGAAAGAGAGGGAGAGAGAGAGAGAGAGAGAGAGAGCGAAAGAGAGAAAAAAAAGAAGTTGAATAATCCCTCTTCTAGTCGTAGCGGGGTCTCCAACCGGAAGCACGCAGCGGTGCCCTCGGCCTTTCGTTTCCTCCGTTTAATCGGCGTACAAAACGCTTCGTGTAAGCGCGCGTGTACGTGCCGAAACCGTATGCAAACTCGTCTGGTGATCGGGGTTTCGCGTGTATGGGACACCCTCGAACGCTCACCGAGATTGACGGGCGAAATTTCTACGCAGTTCTTCTTGCTGTCGAAACTGTTGACGCGGCTCTGCTGGCTACCGCGACCGTTCGCTACCACTCTTCTCAGCGTGTTCACGGACGTCGGTGATCTTTCTGGAAACACAACAATGGGAAACGCGGTCTGATTAGTGTTCCTGGAATCGGTTATCCGGACGTAAAACTCTTTTATTCAACTTAAACCGGAGTTAGGAACAGATCTGGATCGTGAACATCTTCGAATCTCCGGATCTCCAAACTGTTTCTAAAGCAAGCAAACACAAGTGATTACTTGTATAATATTTTTGAGTACAATAGAAATTCTATAATTATTTCGTGATCAGCGAGCCGAAATACATTTGATAGAGTAAAAAGAGTTTGGAGATCCAAAGATCCAGAGATATGCACGATCTAGATTTAAGCCCGGAGTTACTCTCAGGTCTACGTTATTCTTTTTGTAAAATAATGTGGTTTGACCACCTGCGAAAATCCCCGTTCGTTCTTTCCTGAAAAGATCTACTAGTTCTCGCGTACTTGTACTTGACCCGAGACAAGACCTTGTTTCTTGATTTTACGTAGTTTGTATTACCAGCAGGATACTCGTGTAACATTTTTCACGCGTTTCTCATATCTCGTTCGGGCCATTGGGTGTTTCAATACTACGACTAGTACCGTCCATTGCGATTATTGTAATTCGTCACGATTTATTGAAATTCCGGGACACGAGAGTTATCTGGGTCATAAAGGTATAATCTCGTCGGCACGCTGGAAACTACAAATTATTCATCGATATTATCCCCCGTGGGTTTGACCAGGATTTACTGAAAATCAATGCATCATTCGAGGCACAACAATAATAATACAACATCGTGACTCGTAAACATATCGCTTGCAAAACGTTTCCGCGAGGAGAACACGATTATGTTCTCCTTTTCCTTGTTGCTCCAAAAAAGATTTCCATACGTTCGCAGCGACCGGATTTCAATATCGAGCGTTCCAGAGTCAGTAATGCAAATCATAAGCAGAAAAATACTAGTCTCTCTAGCGCACGATCGGTGTATCGGGTAGATTCATCGATCTAGAATTTCGTTTCTCCGATGGGTCGTTGTAACTTTGATTACGTTTCGCGCATCATCGGAGTTCGCGCTCGACGGGACCGACGGTGCAGCGGGACGGTCCGCTCCGCAAGAGCTAAGTTTAAACCACGCTCGTCGATTATGCCAACGAGGAAAAGAAAACGTTTATTATGTACACCAGGCTGCTCGCATCGTTTGCCTCCGTGCTAGCGCTCATAACGGCTCGCGTAAAAGTACGTGTACATCAAATTCCGAATTAATCTCCCATAGACTCCCGCGGTGCTCTTTCTCGGTATAAATATTTCCAGCGCGATCTCAAACGCGTACACAGTTTTCGCGCGCGTTAACGCGCCCGGCGAGTATTTTTGCAAACAAAAATATCTATTATATCGCGGAAAGGTTTAAATAGTCAACCCAACGTTCATTACCGTAATAAATCGTAAGGATAATGAACGATTAAAAAGCGCGACGAGACCGTAATTCCCCCCGTACCGGATGGATACTAATAACCGGATTATGAACAAAAAAGAAAAAAGAAAGAAGAAGCCGACAGACTAGTTTAATTGTCGTTCTCACGACTTTACTCGATCTCTCTTTATCGCGCTCGGGGATCTTCCAGCAAACAGCTCGTTCTCGTGAGACCCCCGTAGTCCTCGGGATAAAAGGAACGATCCTCTTCTTTCCTACTCCTGTCGCTTCAAACGTATCTCGTCGCGTTTCTTTGGCACGCCACGATACAATTTACCATATACGCCAGCGAAGCTTGGTAAGCCCGTTCCACGAGTCGTCTCGGTCTTACCGAGTTAATGCGATCTACGCGAGTAACAGCGATCATTTACTCCGATTCCATTCAGTAAACGCTAACGAGATCCCGTGCTGGTATCACGCTACCAAAACCCTCGGTCACGCAAATTTTGCGCATTCCTTTTTTCTCTCTTCGTCGTTGCTCCGTATCCTTTACCGCAATAAAAACTACGCCCTGCGTGTTCGGTAGATCGTGCCTCGCGGTTTGTCCCCACCGCTCCCCGCTTCTATAATTCAATGAAATTACTCGTTTCGTCGATCCCAATGCAAACCCGGGGGAGAAAGATTACAGGGACGGCGAACGGCGTAAAGAGAAATCCCGTGACGAGGCGTAAGTAGGGTACCTTTGATCCTTCCCCGTATAGTTTTAGAATCGCTTTAAGAGAAAACCGTTCGACCTATCTAGCCATCTCGCAATGCCCGTGTAACGTTGAAAGTCACTCGCACGTATTCGCGTCGCTGGAACTTTCTATCCGTTAAATGAGGCACGAAGGAAAAAAAAAAAAGGTACAGGTCGTAGTTATCGAGGAACATCTGTCCCCTTTTCTTTTTTATCCCCCTTTCGCGAAGCAAGATTTAACGAACTAACGCCAAACGGCGTGTCTTTTATTGACCGAATAGTTTCTGGTCCGTGCGTCGCCACGCTAGAGAGTCGTTTTTGAGAGAGGAGAGGGGTGGGGGGGGGGGGCGGGGACGGGGGAGTCGTCCCGACAGGTATCCGTGAACAGCACCGTTGGATATGACCCTACCTCGCTTGAAACTCCCGAGCCGCATTTTCGCCGAGTCTCTGACGAAATCCGTCCTCAAAGCCGGCCTGCCCTTCGATCCCTGCTGTCCCATTTTGAATTCTTACTTTCACACCGTCCCTTCACCGGCACCACACCATCGTCAATAAAATCATTTGTGACCGCAGACGTTGACGCGCACCTTCGCCCCGTCCTGTCTCTCGTGGCCAAGGAGGGCGAGGATCGTTACGAGGGTCGGCAACGCGATAGCGGTACATCGGAACGGCGTTGCACGTCGACGATCACTCGACATCCTTACGACGGGGTTGTTTCTCACTTCTCCCTCGGCGCGAACTGCTGTCCGATGACGATTTATCGTTAGCTCGTTTACCCTCCCAACCACCGTATACCTCGCACACCCCGAAAGTACCCGTTCTACCCGCACACCGTGTCGCGCGGCTTACGACGGTCCGACGATCACTGTGTCGTCACATTTACTCGACCCCTTGATTCCCGGCGAGAACGACGTATGGGAGAACAGTGCGACGACGCGTTATTCCGACGACGCGGTTCGATCCGATCGACGCCGAGGTAAGAGTATCTCGCGCGACCCGAATCGCACGGCGATACCAACGCGTATATCTTTCACTAACAGCAGCACGATCGCTCTCGTACCCGGCCATGTGGGCTCAACATCTGATTCCGATGACAGTTGCGTAAGTGGGTAAGGATCGGGAGAGACCGGGTTGCGTACCGATGGTCGTCGGCCTTGGAGAACGCACGTGGCCGCCGGGTGCACCTGTCCGCGCGAGGGTGGGGGGATGACGGGAGAGAGAGAGAGAGAGAGAACCACCGTACCGGTGTGTCCGAACGAAGGACGCGTACGTACGCTCGCCGTAAGACCGCCACGGAGCGAGGAAAAGGCAATGCCGGAAATAAACCACCGAGTGCCGTTGAACCCGTAAGTAAGGCTCGTCGTCGTCGCCGATGCTGCTAATATACGCGTTAGAGCCTAGAGAACTCCCTAGACCAAAAGTCTCGATCACCTCGGTGTAACCTCTCTGTTCTGTTCCCTCGTACGACGCGCTCGATACGAGCGAAACGGAGCTCGAGCGAGAGATTCCTTCGGTAACGGTATCTCGAGAGACTTTCATTCGGTCTCCGTGACGAAGGGGGGGAGGGAGGGAGGGGGGCGAAGGGGTGCGCAGGGACGGCAGTTGCAGTCTCAAGAAAGTCCGCTCTTACGCGGTCCAGATTCTTTCCAGATTCTCTCCTGACGAATGTGCGTGTGGTAACGTATCGTGGGCGTCTGTCTCTCGGGTATTATGTTTTCATACCGACCCGCAGCGGGTGTACGCTCTCCCGATCTCCTCTCGAATTGCCTTTATCCAGTGTAAGGAGGCACCTTCGGAATCAGGTCACGTCGAGCGCGTTAGCGGATGCACCACTCGCTGTTAGTCCAATGGTTCGCGGTGTTTCCGGGGATAATCGAAGATTCGTCGGGGTCGTCGACGTTAACGTGTAACGGGGATAGATCGTGTACGAGGGGAAACATCGATGATCTGGGTTTGCACAGTCTTCGATCCACTTTGCACCGTGTCACCTCGCGCCGCTAACCGACGTTCGCACCGGCTGTTCTTCCGCGCTCCTGTCCTTCTTACGGTCGCGCACACGTACTCCACGCACCCTCAATAAAATCGGTGACCCAAATGAAGTAGAAGAGGATATCGCGAGAGAGAGAGAGAGAGAGAGAGAGAGAGAGAGAGAGGAAGGCAGAGAGGGGGGAGACAGGAGGGAGTAGAGGTGGAAGGACAAGAGAAAGAGAGTGAGAGAGACGACCGGAAATGCAAGGCGCGTGCATACACGGCGTCCGAGCTAGCACGAGGTCCGCCGAGGACTGCCGACTGGATGCTGCCGCTGCCGCTGCGGCTGCGGCCGCCCGTTCTTCGGGTTCTATACCTCGATCCAATGGAAATGAAACTGTCCAGTGGCGCCGAAGGAGGGGGCACCCCGGCGCCTACGTTCTTCTTGGTACACGGGGGTTTCGCGCGCCAGCGGATGGATCGATACGTAACGTCCCTCCTACGCCCACGCTCCACGATCTCACCCCGCCCCGGCAACGTCTTGGCCTCCCCAAAAAAAAAAACAATCTACCGAAAAGCATGGAAACAATAGGAGACGGGTATCAGGCTTCTCGGATACTCCGGCGACGGTAGAAATTGGAAATGTTTATTACGGGTTCAAAATTACGTGATCCTTGCGATTAAATTTGATAATTTTCCTTGATATTCTTCGTTCGTTGGAATCTGATTTATCAAGAGACAAGGTCTTGTCCCGGGCCAAGTACAAGTACGCGATTTTTATCTTATCAAAAGGAATATCTCTGTTGCTTCGAACCAACGTTTTTTTTTTTTATGTCGACAGGAACGGAGATATCGTCGATGTTAAACGAAACACCCTGTACATCCGAAGAATACGACGGCGGTAACGACGGAGTGATCGAGCATTTTTTGCAAGATAAGAATTGCAAGGTTCAACGATGATCTTGCATTCCTAGCGTTCTTAATTTAAAAGTCGCAGTGCGACAAGGAGAGGCGGTTTATGATCCTACGCCACTGGGGGGGTTACTAGCTACCATCGATATCCTGTGTCATATGAACGCGTATAAAATTGCTGGGGCGTGCGCACTGCGGTTCGCTCGATTCGACGATAACAGGTATTGTGTTTTCTTAACGCTGCTATTCTGTACATTTCAAAAGGTACATTTCTGTACATTTCAAAATTCTTCTCGCGATCTCGCTCGTTACACCGAGGGACAGAGAAACGTGGACAATGAATCGTGGAAAACTATTTAATTCCGCGGGACTTATGAAAGAAACGTGTGGTATGCGGTTTAATAGAATTTGATCCCATGAAGTCAACTGGCATCGTGTTTACTCAACTTCGCCTTTCCGCGCAAGGTCTTTCCGAGCTCCTTTGCAACCGCCACTACTCCGCGATCCACCTCTCAGTCTACCCACGAAGCGAGCTAACAAACATAATTGTCTTCGATTCTTGTACACGGGAATGCGATCACGTGAGTGATTAGGTGCCGTTATGTACTGTCGTAATTGAAACGATATGCATTTTATAGAGTTACACGGAGTTAACGAGTAACTATTATCGTAAATATCGTCCGAATTGCAGGAATCGCGGGAAGATTTGTCCAGCGAACTTTCATCTACGTAAAAGTGATTCTACATTATATCCTCTTTTATAGAGTGTCATTTTTCTTAGACAAAAGTTTTCTTTACTTCCCGCGAAAACACCTATCGAGACACGCAACTTTTATTTGACAAATTTTTCTCCGGTTCCCGCATTTTGCGATGTTAGTCGGATCTTAATTGATGTTTCAAGTTGTACGGTTTCCACGAGATACGACCTACGGGGAAAATCGACGGCGGTAAAAGTTATTTGAGAGTCGATAAGTGCAGAAACCTTATCATCGCGATCGCCGTACGCGAGAAGCAACAGTAAACCCGTTCGCGATGCGTACGGTAAATACTACTTTTTTCAATTTAATTTACGACCTCTTACCTAGATATAGATGCTAACGTAACTTACTTGGCACGTCTTTACTGGGCGACGTACTGAGATCACTCAAGGAGCTACGAACGGAACTCCTGGCAGTTTCCTGAGTCGGTGATTTCATTTCCTGACGACCGCGTATTCGTCTGTCAACAGAACAATTACGTACACGCGTTTAAGAACACTTTTCGTAACGATAGGTGTAATATTGTCGAACGATGACTCACCTCTTGTCCTTGTTATTATTGTTGTTAGCATCGCCAGCCTTTTTCTGCGTTGATCCCGCAGAGGACGATTGACCGAGAGTTTCCAGTACCCTCGATTTCACTTCTTTTCTCACCGGTCTCGTTCTCTGCTCGTTCTTACCAGCTTCGATTTTCGTCATCACGGCGTCCCACCGGCCACCCTTCCTTTGAGATCGCTGGGAACGCCGTGCCTCCTTCTCCGCCTCGTCTTTCGGTCCAGATTCGATCATCACCTTGATCTTCGATACAACGTTTCTCTTAGGCATTTTGTACTTCTTCAAGGACACCGAATCGACCTTGGTGCGGGGTTTCGATCTCGCACTGTCGTTGGATCTTTCCACCTCGATAACCGTGATCTCCGCAGTCGTCATCGATCCATTCGAATCAGCCGTTACATCCAGAGGATTTACAGGTACCTACGTATACGTCAAATAGCAGATTTACGCGAGAACTCGTCGATACAAACATTCCCGAGTACGCTATGCATAAAAACATACGTACACACATACATATAGTGCGCCGATCAGGAGATGGCACCCGAGAGAAACACGTCATCATCGCTACAATCCAAACGCTACAACCAACGAGGGCGCGTTTTTCTCAAGTACCATCTCCCGATCGGCGCACAGTACATACATAAATATAGGCTACATAGAAACGATCGTGCCGCTCTCACTTGCAAGTAATCCGTGATAACGTGACTGACTTCCGCTTTGACCGGCGACGGCTGACTTCTCTGCGAGACTTCGGTGTCGACGGTGTCGGGCGTCCGATCCTCGTTCTCCTCCGGCGCTTCCTCCGGCGCGTGCAGCTCGTCCTGCCTCTTATCGAGATCCGAATAGATACCACTCGAGTCCATCTCCTCGCCGGTGAAGCTCGGACACCTCCGGCCACCGGGAGCGCAGAACAGGGTACCATCGATAACTTGTGCTTTCCTGTCGCCGCGCACGATCTCCTCGTGCGCGTCAGCGTCGCTTTCCGTAAAAAAATCCGAATCCGTCATCGGATCTTGCCTGCACGGTGCGGGAAGGTTCCGGGGCGGTGCAACGGATGGCGGGTCAGCCCCGCGACTCGCTGGCCTCGAATTCTCACCGTCGCCCTGGTAACCGGCCTCGAGACTCGTTATGCTCGTTACCGACGTAATAAAACTGACCGGAACTGTCCCTCTCGCGGGTTCCGGGGGTTTAGGATCGAGCGGAAGCTCCTCCGGCGACGGCGTTCTCTCGCTGGACGCCTCCTCGGTAGGTTCGACGTCGACCGACGGCCTCGATGCCGATGCACGTGTCAGCGCCAATCTCGAGCCCGCCGAACCCGTCAGATTCTCGCAGGATGGCGTTCTCGAGCACTCGATGGCGACCGTGAAGTCGGTCATCTGGTCGGGGGTTAGTATACCGAGGCTCTCGTCATGCTCGAAGGAGTTCTGCTTGTTGAGCATCAAGTAATGCGGGGTCGCGCTTGCCGCGCTGTCATTGTAAGCGCCCAAGGACGTGTCCACCAGACAACTGTCGCCGGCATCCTCGATCATGCTCATCTGAGAGTTTTCGAGTAAGCTAGATAATGAGAGAAAAAGAGAGAGATATGTATATGTATAGTGTTAGGAGACACGGCTTAAATCTAGTGCATGCGCATCTCTGGATCTTAAGATCTTCAAACTTTTTTTTACTATGACGAGTGTATCTTGGGTCGCTGATCACGAAATAATTATAGAATTTCTATCTTCCCTAGGAACGTGTCGCCCTCGGGGAATAAAATCAAAGAGGACAACGACGCATCGTTATTGAAAATTATCCGGTAATCGGGATATCGAAGGATTGAGCTTAAATCTAGATCGTGCACATCTCTGGATCTTCGGATCTCCAAACCTTTTTTTACTCTATCAAGTGTATTTCGGGTCGGTGATCAGGAAATAATGATCGAATTCCTATTCTAGTGAAAATTATTTCACAAGGAATCACATGTGTTTACTTGCTTTAGAAATAGTTTTGAGATCCGGAGATTTGGAAATGTGCATGATCTAGATTTGTTCCGGAGACACAACCAGTGTACTTTATAAAAATTAGGAAAAGCATAACGAGTATTTTTTTTAAATACGATGACCCAAAGAATTTAACGTTGAACGGAACATACACACGCTACGCGGTCACTCACGCTCGCAACTAACCAACCGTCGTCTCAACCTTTATGCCGCTTACGAAAACAAAAACAAAACAGGCGGCCGACGAAATGGGTTAATCGTTCGATCGGTGAGATAACAGATGGCGACTTATGACATATAGAGATTACCGTCCAGTAGATTTATTTTTCTGTAAATGACAATAGTGATTTAAACGACGTCCAGGTAAATTTCTCGATTACCCTACCCATTCGGACGGTCACGTATATTTCTTTTGTTACCCGCCCCAAGCCCCCTTTCCATTCACTGACATTTCAATAGCTAAATTGCCGTTGACTTAAACCACTGATCGTAAAACGGATTTCACAATTCTTGTCTTTTATTATCAGCGGAGTGACTATTCGAACTTTGCATTTTACACGCGCGTAATTGCCATACGTCATTTACAGAAATTCAAAATTTGAATTTCTAATTACCGATACGAAGGCAACGAAGGTGGTGCAATAAAATCGAGACGTACCTGAAGAAGCAGCTCTTCTCCTCAGCGAAATGAACCAACTGTTGCACGTCATCCTTGTCAATGTCCCACACGGGTGATATCGTGAACGTCTTATTTTCCGAATTCACTGTAGGAAGAAATATATCGTGATCGATACGCTTGACAAAAACGTTAGAATCATTTTCGCGGTTTACGTTCAACATCGAAGTAACGTTCAACTACCTTCGATCAGCGGAGTGCTCGCCTCTCGTCCCGTACACTTGATCTGAGGCGTGGTGGGCTCGCCCTCGACGTTCGAGAACTGGGTGAATCCGGCCTGTATCAGGGACCGTCGGTGTCCAGGTAGTAGCGTCGTGGTACCACCGAGCACTCTCGATTTCGGGAAGAAAGACGGCCGAGCCGCGCGTGGTACGGGTATTCGGCTCTCCCCTACATTCTGGAAATCGTAGACACGGAAATATAAGTGAGCGTACGCTCTCGGCAATCTATTACGCGAATACAAATCCGAGACGTCGCTTAAACGCGCATTCCAACGGCTAAGCGGTAAATTCCGCGATTAATCTTCTAATGAGCTGTAACGCTCTCGACGGCGCGGGGCATGCGCTAAATCCACTGAACGTTAACCGAGAGACCGTCGCGGGATACAATCAAATTAAATCCGAACGACTACGCGCGGCAAGAGTCGCGATTCCAATAACGCGCGCGAGTAACCAAAGACTCGGTACACGAGATAGCGGCGTAACGAGGGCTGGCGGAAAAGTGTTAAAAATTTTCAAGGCCAAACGGAACCGTTTGACCCGGAGGAGATCAGCGCGCAGAGTCCGTTGCCCTTGGCCCACCTCCAAATAAAACGTTTCGTCCTACGCGGTGAATCAGACACTGTCTCTGGCACTTCGCTAATTTAATTTTAGCTACCCCGGCCCGCGTTTACCCCCTCGTATACGCCACCTTTACCCAGTGCCTCGTCTTTCGCCTCCTACTACTCCTCTTCCTCTTCTTAACGCGTAAGAACGCGCGTAACGCGCGCACGTCGCGCTCGGTTTAACGACGAACAAAACCATCGCGCCGGTGGTCGATTAGCCGTATCGTTCTGACCGCGAGGCCTCTCCGTAATTCTTGAGTACCGGCTGTATAATTCGACGGTCGAGTAAAACAGTCGCGATGGCCGTTAACTCGATCGCTATCGCGGCTTTATCGCTCGATGGTATTTCAACTATTCGCTCGGCGATCGTCGCGATAAACGAAGGTACAACGATTAGGCAAACGCGACTTCGAAACGCGACTGGATATAGCGCGAAGCTACATTAGCGCGTTACTAATAATAGTATTACCGATGCTCTGCTCGTAGACGAGGAACACCGCGGGTACCGAGCAATAGAGTGCGTTCACCGACGACCCTGTTGAACGGCGCCGCGGCTGAGAACTGGGTTACATCGCGCGGGTTACCACGAACCGCTACAAACGTCGGCTCCGAACTCTGCACGCAAATTGCTGTCGAAGCTTATCTTTTCTTTTCTTTTTTGTCCACACAGCACGCTGAC
Organism: Pemphredon lugubris; assembly: GCA_933228935.1. Taxonomy (NCBI): domain Eukaryota; kingdom Metazoa; phylum Arthropoda; class Insecta; order Hymenoptera; family Crabronidae; genus Pemphredon; species Pemphredon lugubris. The sequence continues at coordinate 22,523,359 of OW121817.1, read as the reverse complement.
ACGAACGACGAAGCGATATTTTGCTCCGAATCGAAAACCCGGCCTACATGATTTTCTGAGAAGTTTAACGCTCGTCCTCCGCTCGAGCAATGGGAACGGCTTATTAATATGGAGAGACTACATTCATTACGGTTGATACGCGCGCACGGTAGGTATTCTTTGGAAAGTTCTTTTTAACCGTGACTTAATAAATAATTGCGAGGTAAGGTATTCGTTTACGTCGCGAATGGAATAAGTATAAAGTACTCGTGGTTCGCGTTATACATATATGTATAGATTTCGGTGGATCGTGCGCGGATGGCACGCTACGCCTATGTTTACTCGCCGCCTGCCATTCCGAATTAATCGATATGTCCGCGGAATAGTTTATCATCGATCTAGGAAAATGTCAGGGTCGCTGAGGCGAAAAAAAACAGGGACGCCGTGCGATACGTGTACGAGTCGATACTCGACGGCAAGAGAGCGATTCGTAAATATCGCGGGAGCTTTAGTAACGCTGGCGGACGAAAAACGTGGCGAGAATCGCGATCGAGGCGAACGTTTGACGGGTCGATGACGAGCAAAAGGCCAGGCCCGAGAGCATAACTTTATTCTATTAAGCCTTAATTTGCGCCAATTCGAGCCGCCTACCCGGTCGCTTCGTCTCTTCCACGCGAGACGAGGCAACCGTGTTAATTGTGAGTGCATTCGTATACATTTTCTCTGATCTAACGGAATCACCGCGAATGTTTAGAATTTGTCCGGAGATATCGATGGCGCGCGGACATAAGAATCGCAGGAATACTTTATTCCGCGATAACCGCGTTACTTAATCGAGGTCGCGGATCGGTAATCCGTGCGCGTTAACGCGAATGTCGTATTAATTGAAGACTGGACATCAATGATAGGCTGTGCCAAAAATGAAAGAAATTAGTTAGATCCAAAAAATGTTAGAAAATACCATCGCCAACAACATAAAAAGCGGGCTTAGTACCAAAACCATTTATAGTGGCCCAAAGAAGACCTGACAAATGGCATGCGATGTGTGTGCGACAAAAAAAAATTCATAAAAATGCTGTAATAGTAATGTGAAGCTTACTCTAGATAAGAACTAACAAAATTTCGTTCAGATTTTTTTTGTCAAAAGTTTTTTCACAAAACAGAAAACATTGAATAACTCGGAATAAAATGTTTGCCACTCAGCCTATTATTGATGTCCTCGATTAGCAAACCGGAGAGTAATGTTCAAAATCGTAGAACCGGAGATTTCTAAAAATTTGGAAAGGACTTTCTATAAATCGAAAGCCTTTCGAAAAGCGACAGTCCTGGGAATCGTGAATTACGGTCCCCGGTCACGCCTTCGACGGTACCCCACTGTTTGCCAGCGAGTTGCGATTAATTGGACAAAACATAAAGGAGAAACGAGGAACGACGACAGGTCGTACTTTTACGTCGTTTCGCTCGCCGTCCGAAGCACGGGTCGAAAACACAAGCGTTGGCAACGTCGGTCTGCAATTTACTTAATCCACTGCTAGCAACGGCATAACCAACGTACGCACGTGACGCGTGTCATGATCCCATAGCCACATAACTTGAGACTCGTTTGCAATTTGAATAGAATTAATTACCGCACCTGTGCGCGTCGACGCGTGTGCCCGCCGATCGGACGCTTTTTATTTTCGAGCCCGAGCACGATTTACGTGGCACGCACGATAAGATTAGGATAGTCGCAAGGCCCCCGCTGCATCGGACACGCACTGGACACGGAAAACTACTAAACGATCGTCCCGATACTATTTACATAATACGTAAATCCGCCGGAATAATATTTGCAGCGTTGCAATAATCGTCGCGTGACGGAATCTCACAAACAAACCAGGGAGTTGAAAATACATAACGCGTTTGCGCATCTCGCGTTGCGTAATCGGGATCCTCGCGGTAAGCGTCGAATTTAACGCTCCGCGAGTTATTACAACGTCGTCGTTGTTGGCATCGACGACACCACGGTTACACGGTACGCGAACGGGGCGCAAAAGTGCTCGCGGGATCAGAGAACCATACATACTCGTATAACTCACCGAAGATCGTTTCAACGTTTTCCACCGAGCATCGTCCCGTGCTCTCCCGCGACTCGTCGCGGCACAACTTTCTCCCGTATCGCGGAAACTATCGTCATCCTCGACTGACAGCCAAACGCGACTCTCACGGCTCGCGCTAGTTCGTGAACTCGTATCTCGGATCCACCCCCGTCCTTCTATCGTCGCGTCGAAGCGCACTTGGATCCCGATTACGATGATCCGAGGGGCGAGGACACAGACGGAGATCCCCTTTTCCACCGCGGGAAACGTTCAGAGCCGGCGAAAATTGCGCGGCAAAAGTTTTTGTCGCACGCCGAAAGGTGGACCGCGCGGATCGATAGCGACTGCACGATTGCGTTGCGCCCGGCGCGGTACGCGACAATGAAACGTTCCGGATTCGCTTCGCGATCCCCCCCCCTGTGCCACTACCTATGCCACCGCCGAGCATCCGCCACACGTATGCACCACCGACGGCTAACTGTGTGTGTGTGTGCGTTCGCGTTAACGCTTACGCGCTCGTAAGTCCTCGCCGCGTATCGTGTACGCGCTGTACGTACACACCTTTACAGCGGCGAGAGCGTACGTACCCGACACTCCGCAACGACGATTACTATTCTCCTGAAACCACGCGGTTTCTGCATTCACCGGCCCGTGAATCCGTATGCAACCGTCGGCCGGCTGGTTGCCGATGCCAATGCCGGGGGTACGCGAGGATCGCGAACGCTCGACGTCATCGTCCTGAGAACAAGGCTACGTCTCTTTGCGAGCCGCGCGACGTATCAGCCGGCGAGTACGAGATGCGGCGTGATTTTATCTTCTCATCGGTTGGAATTACTATTTACGATCTCCTCGAAGCTACCATCGACCTTTCCATCGTTGACCACGAACGAAAGGGAAACGGTTTAGAGTCTCGGGTGAGCTCGTGGTAGTAGTGGTAGTAGTTATTCTTTTAAATTGGCTCGACTGTCGAGGTGAATTGGCGTGGGGAGGGGGATGCACTCGATCATAGTTTTTTTGTTGTTTTTGTTTTGTAATGTCAGTGTTATCAATTTCGCTTGTTTCGCGGTGTCGATGGGTACTTTGTTGTTTTGGGAAAAGAATGCGTTACCGCGAATCGGAGTTACTTTGACCTTTTAAGACGAAATACGAACCGGTTGAAAATTACGTTTAGGTCTCGTCTTCGGTTTTAAATCTGATTTCAATTAGTCCGAAACAGGGCACCGAAACCGGTTCAAAATTACATTTCACTTTCAATTCGAAACCGGTTTCAACTGGTCTATAAAGCCCTGTCATTCTTTTTTAATAATCCAACGTAATTAGATAATTATTGTAATTATTTTTTTCCCTATTTTTGAACCAGTTCCTTGCACCTGGTTTGAAACGAATTCGAATCGGTTTCGAGCTGAAAATGAAGTCCAGATTTAGTTTCGAATTGAAAAACAAAAATTAAAAATAACCTCGGTCTACGGTATGTGCAAGAAAATTATCCAATGCTAATTGCAAGGTTCACTTGTCTCGAGAAAATTATTTTTCTCGGTGTACCTGTTCGACAATATAACGGGTCGTAGAATAACTTTTTTTTTAAATGCGCATAAAAGATTTAACAAACGCTAACGGGTAACAAGTAAAATTGTTTGGAAGAAGCTTCTGCCATCGATTACAGGTACTGTACACGCGATAAGGTCAATTCGCCGGGGGCCAATACTAACAAAGCGAAGTCACGTACCAAGGTAGGTCGCACGAATGTATTCCAGTGGTACAGGCTAACCTACGAGCATAATGAATAATAGTTACCCCTAAAAACGCGCAACGATATACCAGAAAATTGAAGAAGCACAAAGTAACCTTTCGATTCGCAGAAACTCATTCCAACGAAGCGACGTATTCTTCCTTTGTCAGTATTCGTCTTTTTTTTTCATCGAACGCTTCGCTCTACGATTACGAAACTCCATTGTGTCCTTAGTCGCAAGTCTCTTGTTTTTTATATGCATCACCGGTATAAATCTTTCGCGCTCCGTTAAAAGACTGTTTTGCGTCTGACACGCTTATCGATTTTAGGATCGAATTCGCTCTATAGGTACACACATCACGACCGGTCCTCGTCGACCTTTCTACACATCCGTTCCCGCTTCCAGACTCGTGCAAAAAAAAAAGAAACAAGAAAAAAATCCCCGAGGACCTTGAAAGGCCTCTCCCTAGCTTCGACACCGTCGACTCGGCGAGTCGGTGCGTTTCGACGCAACGCCACGTACGTACGTGACGCGCTCGCGTGTACCGGTACAGAGGGATCGTCTCACGCAGCGAAATTGTTACAGGTGTAGTACGTTAACGCGGTTACGTCAGTCGACGCGAATATTACACGCTACCACGATAAATGGGAACGACGATCCCACATGGTAAACGTTTCCTCGTGACACGGCGACGATATCGCCCCCCCCCCCCCCCCCCCCAAAAAAAGACTCTCGTCTCGTGGTACGTTTTCATCGGTCGCGAAATGCAAAAAAAAAAAAAAAGAAAGAAGTTATATCGTCGAGCGTTATTAGTTCAGCCACCCCAGCCATAATCCATAATAACGTGCACTCTCTCTCCTAGACAGAAATATAGTGCAGTTGGTCGCGATCCATAGCGTTTTGGTGCCAACTATTATATATAGTTTACGCAGACATATGGGCACGGTTGTCTGGGCGATATCGTGGGCACGACACGTAACAGAAAATTCTAACCACGCGTTACACGTTGCAACTTGCAACGCGTCGCGAGAGCTACTTGTTAATTTACAAAACGCTACCGAGGCCCCGAGGGAAAAGTTTATTTTCACCTCGCATCGGTTAACGAAAACGCGCACGTCTTCGGAGGACCGTTAAGTACGGTAAAAAAAAAAGAAAAAGAAACATTTCACAGTGGGAAACACCTCGTCGGATAATGGGTCAGCGGAGTGCCGCTTTTACAGCCAGTTCGCGTGTCTCTTCTCGCGTACCGTATTCCCGATACGTACCCGCGCGACTGCCACGCGATATTTCACGATAAACCTAGTAAAATACGATGGCACAGATGTAAAAGAAATTGCTTATCGATATTCGATCGTCGCGTCGAATAATATTTGCGAGCATGAAAGGTACGACGTCGTTGGATTACGTACGGAAACGTTAGTTCCAAATTCTCCTGAATTCAAATCCAAATGTGATATTGAAAACGTTTCATCTGCGTATAAAGAAATAGTTTGTCGTCGCGTAATTATTCCTAACGTGTCTCAAATCATAGTTTTCGAACTTTCATATTCAATTCTGCTATGCCCTCGTTTAATATCGTCGACGGTCCTCGAGATATATTACTAACGTACGATATATCGATTACATATTATTTACACAAATGGTTTTGATAATACGCGTTTCAAGTAATTACAGGAAAACAGTGATTCTCTCGAATTCTTATTTGATGGTTTTAACAGAGTTTGGAAATGAGCTAAATTAATTTCCAAAGTTATAGATAACATCCTGTACATCGTTCTCAGAGAAATCCTGATTTTCTTCCTATGATTTCCAATAAATAAATCACTCGCTTTTCGTTCTACTTATTTCTATACGCTTTAAATACCATTGATGCCAGGATTTTGTTTTGCCACACCGCGAACGCTAACTATACGTTGACTTGGCGAAGTACATACGTACGTACATATGTAGTGCTTATCGATCACAAATGCTCACGATGTTGCCGATACGTGTGTACTGTCCATACGTGTATCGTGCATACGCGACAAGTAGATGTTCTGCATTATGCTAGTTCCGATGCTTAATGCGGACAGAAGTAAAATATAGAACTTACGTTGGAAAACAGAATGATTGGTCAACAATTTACTTAATCATCATTGCAACGGAATAATAAAATGTTAGAACGTATACGTTATCGGGATTAAAATTGTAACTTCGTAGCGGCGATAATGAATATTTCATTTACAAACAGAGACTCGTGTAGCACATTTCAGGCTTCGTCGTATGCATGGTGATCAACGACGAATAAATAATTCAGACGTTCAATGGTATCGCTTTTAACTGACGGGCAGTATATCAGGGGTAATTATGAACACCGTAGAACTACACTCGAGATTACCGATAAAGCCACATCTGCATCTTGTTTTGATGCGGCAAAATGAGAAACCATCGCTTCCACGTGTACGCTAAGTATATTTATAATTCATTATCCCTGGCTGCGCGTTCGTCGAACAATTGAGATCGATTGGTCGCGAAACTTTAATAACGATTCAATTTGTACGATACAAACTACGAACCGTTATTACTTATTAGCTATTACTGCTCGGTTGTCGCGGCACTGTGCATTAACTTCGCCAAGCTCTCTCTCAAAAAAAAAAAGGTAGAGATCGTAACGAGCAAGATTCGTATCCTGATACGCGCTTGTTTCTCATTGGTGTGCACGCCGTAGTCATTACGAATATGTATATCGATGCAAAATAAGTCGTGCAACACGTTGTTATTATTATTGCCATCGCAACGATCATTTCTTTCCCGCGGTTCACCCTGACTCAATCTAAAATTCCCAGTGTTTCACTCGATTGCCGTGTTTCGCACGATAAAAGCCGACTATGTGACGCAGCCCGGCTGATCATGACGGCGCCAAACTACTTTTTCTGCCGAGACAGACCAATACTACTGACCACATAGTCGATAATCGTTACAACGAACATTTCAACGACTCGACATCCGCGGCGCTAAATTAGAAATATAAAGAGGGAATGTTTGTCAAATGACCAGGACGATCGTCCCTAGGTTACACGCAAACTGAACCCCGTAGAAAATCATCATCGGTCGTTGTAGTAATTACGATACCCGATAAGAATCAGCAACAGTTGTTGTTCGGTTAGCGAAAGACCGTACGGACGGCGTAACGTGATAAAAATGATAATCGACGAAAATCGACGAATCGTTTCCGTAAAGGATACAGAGAATAAGATAGTAACCCCCGGGGGTACGATCGTCCAGCGGTCCTTATTTCAATCGTCACTCACCTTAGCCATCGCGTCGTCGTGGGTGGGTCCTAGATGTAGGTCCGTGCCTAAAAACTCTGTTCCCGATCCCGGGTGAGGTGGATCCAGTTCCCTGGCGCGGCTCTCTCTCTGGAAAACGGCAATAAATGCGTCGATCGCATTCCCAGTCGATTCTATCCCACGCGACGGTCCTTTTCGATCGCACCCGTGCGTAACTTTCGTGGCCGCACGTCGATTACTTGCGGATGCCTTCGTGCAGCGACGCTCCCGACGTCGGCGTCGCCGAGAACGACGTTATTGATCGACGCCGCGGCGGAGGCGTCGCTACCCGCGAAATGGTAGAAAGGGGAGGGGGTGGAATTGCCGGTGACGGAGATAGTGCATCGAGGTTGGCGGTGGTACTTCGTCGGTGGAGGTGGAAATGACAACTGAAGCGCCACGGTCGAAAATGCTTTTACGAGCGTCGTCGGCTCGGCGGGATCCGTCGTCGGTCTTTCTCTCTCTCTCTATCTCTTTCGCTCCGTGGAAGTAGGGGGTGGATGTGTCGTTCGGGGGATCGAGGAATACGGCGCGCGTTAGCGCTTTGGGACGCGCCACGCCAATATTCGTATGTTTCAACTTTTAGAGGAAACCCGGTCACCGATGACCACCGCGGTGTCATAGACAAAACAATCCGCGGTCCCGTGTGACCAACGTGGCGGTCAAGCCTGTTTAAACGCTTTAGCCGCGTATCGCTGATCTGTAAAAAGGAGAGACAGTCGAGCGAGAGGGATGATGAACGGTGGATAATTACGATTGGCTCGGACGACGAGGGATGGGATCGCATCGCGCCTTTGGCAATCGTCATTTTAGCATAGTTCATCCTTCGAGTAATGTCAGAGTATATCCGGACCGTGAACGTCAGGGACACAGAGGATCGCTTTAATGCCCCTCGCGAGGAAGGGAAACGGTCGACGTGGCGCCAGCAGAGATATTGCCGGATCAAAATCTCTTCGTCTGTAACTATCGAATTATTTGCAATGGGCGTATTAAACGCGTATCGTTAAACAAATTGCTCGAGATGTGTCCACAAATAGTAACGGACTGATATACGTTCCTTTCCCTGTTGGAAAGATCATCATTTTCCAAGGGATGCACATTTTGTATTTTTCTCGTTGCGTACATAAACACTGTACATAAACAATGGTATCGCTGAATGGAAAGCGATTTTTAACACTCGAAGAATATTGTAACGAATCTTTGATCGTTGAAAGACAGTTTTCTACTTTTGGGTTTACAGACTTAATCTTTCCCGTACGCGTACGTTGTTAAATGATTTTACAAAGCGCGTCAAAGCTTGGTTACGCGTGTGCCCAGTTTATTCTTCGAGGATTAAAGACAAAGGTATAGCGAGAGCGCGGTAGCGTCATCGCCAAGGTTTCTGAACTCGAACGACGTACACTCGTTACATATATACTTTACATCTTGATAGATGGATTCTAATGTAGAAGCATATTACTGTAAAATCAGGATAGGAGATAACTATGACAATGAATTTATAACTGACAATATTTGGCAATCCCAAATATTCGTTCATTGTTTCATCTACGTTTTTCGACGGTTTACGTATCGTAAATGAAAGAATAAACACTACCGAATTATTCGAATTATTTGACAAGTTGAAATCATTCTTAGAGTACCTTTTGACACTTTACCGACCGGCCGTAGTCGAGTCCGTTACATGCTCCCGACCGGCTTAATAAACGAAAACACGCCGCTAATGCCGTCCCACTTGGGCTGTCGCGTAACAATTTTATTTCTAAGTACGACAAGCGGAACAGGCATGGAACACGCTTATCTCTGAATTTCTACATATTTACATAATTGGATATTTATTTATGAAATACATATTTTAATTCTCACACTTTCGAATATAAGAAACTACATAGTTCTTGTAATATTCTGTTTTTCGAAACCGGTCGGTAAGCGTTGACATAATAATCGTGATTACGGACGCCGATTGATAGCGTTAACAAATTGAATCGAAACAAAAAACACATTAAATTTTATTAATTGAATTAAATAATAATAAGTAACAGTGATGATTCCATCGGCAAGCACTAATTTCGAGTAACCCGATTATTCGGCTACCGCTCGATAAAGTGTTAACCGAATAAATACTTTACCGATTATTGAAGTTTAATTAGAGCCTGTACGAAGACCGTGAAAATTTTGAAACGCTCTGACAGGCAACTAGTAGCGAAACAAAAACTTCTAACTTACGTACGATCCAATATTTATTTGCCAAATGCGAGGAAAAAGTACAAAAGCGAACGAACCTTCGGGATAGTCCGAGATTTCATTGTTTTAAAACGATTTGAATTACGCACAATTATATACACATATACATATATTATGTAGGTACACATCATTCGTGACAAATTGTACGAGTTCTTTGTACCACCATCGTCTACGATAGGATTCCTTTAAAGCATCCGCGAATACGAATAAACGCCGGCCGATTAACGATTTGTCGTTCGATTCGTGGAGGAAAGATGAAAGAAAAGGAACCGTCGCGTCGCGACCGTGGTATGTCCACGGACTTACCATTCTAAAATCCATTTCGACTATCCGAAAATATTCTCTTACGTCTCAGAATAATTCATACACGCACTTTATCATACACTAGCTAACCGAGTAGACCGAGACTGTAATTATTGGAGCAAACCAAGTTTCTCCGCACATCTTGATTAATTTATTTCGTAACGGCAAACTTCGATTTGGATACCCGTACTTATCAACGCACAACACTGAACCGACAGTACCGAAGAGAAATAACCCAATGAGGAATATCCGTTAACAATATCGGATGGAGGTCGCACGAAAGTGGTCTAATTCCGTTATACACAAATATATATATACACATATTTTTTCGCCGATAGACCAATCATTCTCGATTCTCACGAATACACCTTTCTTTTCCATTCGAATTTTTAAAACGATCTTACATTCAATTTCTTCGACAAACCGATACACCCCTGATAACGTAAACTGGTGAAAATCTACTCAGACATTTAAATCTACACGTCGTACAACGTCGGAATGATTACTCTGAAAGTACACGCTTGTAAATATCGACCCGCAAGATCGGAAGGCGAAAATGAAATTCGGGAATAGTAAAGGATAATCAACGGATCAGTATAGTAAAACGACAATACGTTCGTTGCACGTAAATACACAGATAGATAGTATTTCTTTTTATTCATACTCGGTAACTGCACAACACAGTGATTACCAGAAATGCAGATACAGTAGCACAGATAAAGATTTCTATGTCACCGAGCGAAGGCCGATCGTTCTATCTCGTGAGACAGGCAGGGAAAAAGAGAATACGCTTTTACGATATATTCTAACATATCCAAAGTTTCTTTTACTACCTTAAAGATTTTTCATAATTAATAACGATAGTAAAGTTGTACGATATCGTACCTTTGATCGCGGCAACGAAACGGTGCCCCCCTTATCATATCACTGATCGGCTCGAATAATACATTTCCTTATACATAATGTAGTCGGACGATAAATATTATCTCGAAAGATAGAACTAATAACCCAGAGTGAAAGAGAGACGGATCTCGCGACACATTACCAATGATGCCTCGAGCACACCTCCCTTTAACGATCTTCGTAATTTCTCTAACGACAGTTACATCGTACGATATCGTACCTCGGATTACGACGGGCAACTGTGCCTCTTATCGCGCCACTGATCGTCTAGAATATACAGCGATTACGACATCCCAAACAACGCAAAGGAAGTGTTGAAGAAAAAAAAAAGAAAAAAATAGGACCGCGGCTATCACCTCTAAAAAGATAACGTGGAATGGATTCCGAAGTTGTGTCTTTACACGGCTAAGGAAATTTATTTACACTGACTGACATCTACGATCAAGACTCCCTTTCCAAACCACCTCTCGTATTTCCATAGAGCGTTTATGAACGCTCGTAAATACTGCGACACGTCTTTAGGTACATAAGACGAATACATCTCGGGTACAGTCTTAAGCGAAGGACTTTGACGTCGCGCGCGAAATTACTCGTAACTTGGTACGCGCGCGTTTCGTTGTCAAAGTATTTTCATGTTACTTTAATACGCTTATAGATATTAATTAAAAGTGTGTAATACAAAAGGCATCCAAGGCACAACTTGGGCGGTATATAATTTAACGCGCAGCGATACTGTTACCACTTTAGGCTCGGGCGGATCATTAAGTCTTCTACGTTAGAATAATAACAAACTCGTTGTCGTAAGTTTATTGTTTTCTGGATATTGAGGAGCGATACGGGTGATTTGGAAGCGAGATTCGTGATCAACTCATGGTGGCTTCAAATAACAAAGAAATCAGGAAAGATACGAACGAAAAGTAAGAGCTCTAAGTATAGGTTTACATATGTAATTTATCCATACATACGGTCTTGCAATAAAGCATTGTTCTCGTCTCGAGTGCGATAAGCTCGATATACCTAAAACATTTATTCACAAGTGTCTGAACTGGTACATCGGTTAAGAGTTGCTCAATATCAATTATGATTAAGCGTGATCACGATGAGAATGTTTCGTACTCAAACGATAAATCTTATATATTTTTTTTCGAATTATATTTGTTCGTCGCGCAGAAGGTAGCTTCTTTTCATTTTGTATAACCGATTATTGTCATATTCCTTGTACGACTCGAGTTTACAAGCCAAACGACATCTCGCGTATTTCGCTATTTGATCACCCAATTGTCATGTGCTAAATTTGGTAGCAAAGAATCACAGCTAGGCACATCGGCAAATAAGTAATAGGTAGCAAGCGGCAGTGACTTCTGTTCCGTGGGGTTTTCAAGTATCATCAGGTAAAAGTATATCATCTGTCTATCTTCTTTACACTTATAATTGAAATATACGTAGGATATACATAAAAGTAATTCAATCAAAAAATTTGATCAGCAAGCCAGAAGATCATTCGAATGTGCGTTGCGCCACAGGTATTTACCTGTTACATTCTTAAGTCAAGAGTTTGTGCTTTCTTTGTAATATCTGTATATCACCATACGAAAATGAAGCACGGTGTCGGTACATCTAAATAATTGTATTACCAAACGTAAATGTTGTTGTAAACACATTAAGTGACACGGATAATATTAATTACTGCTATAAAAACTGATAGGGGTACCTTCGCTTCTCGAAATTTTTCGATATACTTTTTGACTTTATTTAAAGAGTAAGGGGGTAAGAGTGCTAAGCGCACTCCCTTACCTAAACCACTCTCATTTCAACATGATTAAATAATTTCGCTGGCTCATTACCGAATGTATGTATGTGACACGTGATCTGCATTTATTCGCAGCATCGTAATATTATTCCACATAGGAACTTGCAATCCCAAGTTTTCATTCACGTTTTGATTTTCAGTGCTAGTCGCAAGGAAATGATGTAGGCCGTAGATTACGCTTGATGCGTGCCAAACAAAAGTGATCACATACATACGATTTTGGCACTTTTCACTGTTTCATCGTTTAAATTGTCGTTTCTTTATAAATTCTGTACGAAGCGCAATACCAATCGTGCAAATTCCACGTAACGCCGCGTAACTAATATGTCATTTTTATGTTGTACATCAACATCTTTCAATGTTTCAAAGTTGCGAGCACTTCGAAAAAAGTGCGAAGTGCAAATCAATTCATAATTCTTGTATATTCACAAATCTGACAAGTAGCTAGTTAAGTGGCTTTATGTTAGTTATAACATTAGTTTCTTATAAGGCTATGTTCAAAGACGGAGTAATACAATATGGCTTACACGAACGTTAGGGAACCTTTAAAAAAAAGAAAAAAGTAGCTTTTATACGCATGAACAAGGTCAATATTCCAATATGTCATCGGATGCAGTTAACTTTCAAACGTCAACGTGAGATCAGCATCTGGTGTTTATATTGAAATATTAATTGCGCTGCGATTAATAAAATCGAAATTAATAATAACCTACTCGATAGTCTTTATAACAATACATTTGAATAGTCTAAGGCTTGTTTAGGCATAAGTCATTCGTTTCAAAGCACACGGATTGTAGTTAAGGACGTAACGTTAAAATGTCGTTTCATTGAAATCCAAGAAATGATTTTTTTTCTATCGATCGATAGATCATCGTTAAAGAGCCCCGATTGTTTTACTCTTCGTACGATTTCCGTACGCGTCATAAAACAATTTAGCGAAGCATTCGTTGTACAGCAATAGCAAATATTTCCACAACAATTTCCCATATAAAATAAAGTATTAGGTATTGTTGAATAGATTTGAAAAATATTACTTCTCATACATATGTAAGACATTATATTTCTACTATAATTCTCTCCCTATATAACAGCCAAAATGTTGTACAGCATCTGTGTGTACGCTATGCGATCTCTGAAATTTTTATACCAAGGATCATGTTCGATACTTACTAACTTCCGTAATCCTTTACGTTTCGTAAGACATTATATTATCAACCTTCTCTGTTATGCTGAAATGAGATAAGTCTCGTATTGGGACAGTGTCGTATGACTTACCACTCTGATTGTTTTTTCATAAAATCCATCTCTTATAATGTCCATATTATTATCGCACAATTCGCATCAAAAACTGCCGTTGAGTTATCATCAGGGTTTTTGCCACGTGAAAAGTATCAAGAGTCTCTGTTTCCATATCTTGTAATTACCGATTGGAGCACAAATTACGACACAGAACTTATAGCGTTGTGAGGGGAACCCATCTGTGTCAACACTTTATCCAACCACTGTAAAGGTCCATGCAAGTGCGCTTCTATCCAACAAGGGGTCGATGTAACGTCTTGCCGGTGATATTCAGCACCCCACCCTTTTACAAAGGACATTCTGCAAGAACAATCAGCATTTTCACCCATCTTCTTAAATAATTGAGTCTTGCAATTCTTACATACATTACCTTATTGTGCACATTTTTGTTAATTCATAGACAGCTTCGAAACCATGATTAACGCTTTGCGAGAGCAGCTGGGCAAACTCTTGATTGTTAAATATTTTCAGCGAACATCCCGGTGGAATTTTACAGACTGTACTAGGATGAAATCCATGGTGATGATTACAATTTCTAGATTGCACGAATATAGCAGAATCTGACAGACATTCTGCGTAGACTTCCCCACCAACGTAATACAGGTGCACTCCCTTCCCTATGTGCCTTCTTGTGTTTTCAATGGTAGAATTTCGATTTACATTAGAAAGTTGTCCGAGGCAAAAGCGGTCGGAGTTGTTGCTTGGATTTGTAAAGCCATCCACGATAACGGAGTGAGAGTGACAATGAAAAACTTCGCCCACTCTGCAGTTTAATTCGTAATACGCGATCGAGGCCCAATATGGTGGCTCTTGGTAACATACCGGTGCCACTTCGGCGGATCCACTAGTATCCATCGCTACTGGATCTGGTGGTGGCGATTGTCCAGGTTGCGAACCATCTTCCGGTGGAGAATACGCCGGAGGTGGCGTTTCTGGTAACCCGTTAGTGCCGTACGGACTCTGAGGGTTGGGCGATGTAGTACTCCCCGGACTTGGGACAGAACCAACAGAGGACATAGGCGAAGTTGGATTTACGCTACCAGTGGATCCGGCATTAAACCCGCTCGACGAATACGACACATTATGTGGCATAGTTGGCTCCGTTATTTGTTGAAATGGTAACAATGAATGACCAGGGGCATATTCCGAGTGTCGTGGAACCAACACCGGAGGAAGCACTGGGCTCTCTACTCTTTTGTAATGGTATGGGTTGATGCATACTTCTTTCTGCTTGGCCGAAAAAGGATATTGACACAATTCCAGTGGTTTCAGTTCGTGATGGGATTGTAAATCTGGCCATCTCCATACACGACAATAAATTACGTGAGGTAAACCCTTACGATGCGAAACTTGCAATCTACCGTCTAAACTTCTTGGAATTGTCACGCACTTGCTGGGCGTACCAGGGCAGCTCAATGCACGTTCTAATTCTTCTATTGCACCTTTTCGTTTTTTCAGTTTTTTCACTAACGAATCTACTGCTTTTTCTGCCCATTTCTCTTCTTCGTCCCCCTGTTTCCAACCAAGTAACTTTTTTACAGCAGGACTAGTAAATGAAAATAAACTGTTCAACGAAGACATAGGTCCGGAGCTGGATGATCCTTCTTCATCGTCCATGTTAAAAGTACTGTAATTTGTAAACTATATCTATGATTTCCCTATGATACTCCCGTTTCCAAACAGTCTGTAATAAAATAATTAACAAATTCTGTATATGGAAAACATTGCCCTACCAGAAGGAGTCGTCAGTCCACAGAAATATCTCACACCCATCTTCGATTATTCACTTGAGTTCGTAAAGTGAAAAATTACGCACAGATAAATTCGAAAGCATTGACAATTTCCAAGTGCCTCTGATCCATTGGGAGAGGCATCAGCAATGAGAGTTAAGTTGTAAAACAAATATTATGTTACTCGTGAGGTTAGATATTTTTGAAGTTTTATACACAGAATGCACAACACATAAAACCGGCACGATTGATTGTCATGTAATTTTCAAGGGACGCACGAAACGAAAATCGAGAGATTGCTACTAATAACTTCCATATACACTTACGTATGACTCCCTAGCGATCCAGCATTGTTTTTACTACAATCTCCCACTCCTGTTACCACATTCTTGACGCCAAGCTCTCGCCATCGCGATCGAGTGAAAACATCCGCGAGTTTATCGATTCTACGACTTCACTTTAAGGTACTCTCAATGCCAGCGATTCTACGAATTCGATAAACATCTAAACAAATTTTCTTGTGATATAGTATTACCACTAGCTGCGCTCATAATCTTTCTCTTTCTCTCTCTTCCTCTCCTGTCCTCTTCCCTCTCTCACTCACTCACTCCCTCTCTCTCTCTCTCCACCTCTTTCACTCCTACTTTTCGTGACGGAATCAGGGGATTTGCGATGAGCAACGGTAACGGAGAACTTTCAGAAATCTCAGCAAGTATGCACAAGCTCTCACTTGTGTACTCACCAAAATCGAGTATTCAGAAATAACCCCCCACCCCACCCCCTACCCCCAAACCCCTCGTCAAAAAACGCGGTGATTTTTTTTTTCGTTTAGTTTCTCTCTTATTATTGTTACTTTATTACCGAATTTATTCTCTTCGCATATCAAACAAAACTTTGCCCACGAATATTTATCGTACGGAGAACGGAACGTCTTATAACAGCATTATGGCGTTGCGGAAACATCATGGCGCCGTGTTTACGAAGATTGCGTACTGGGGGGAATTGTATAAGTTAATTACCCACATACGTCGGTGGTCATATGAATTCAGATTTCATCCGTCCTAACATTCCTCCGCCTATAATAATTGTACGTCTCGTGCACTTTAATTCTGAGGTGAGAACATGATCTATGTATCTCAGTTACGTGAAACCGTGACATACACCGCCCGCGCTACGCAACGAGATGCATTAAAAATGCTAAGGGCTGATCGCAAACGCAATGTTGAGAAAGTTTCATTGGAGATATGTTGTGGAGTAGTGATGCACATGTAGAGGTGTAAATGTAAAAATAGAAAAACCATTATTTTTTGTTTATAAAATTTCATTAAAATATATCAATCGGAACGGAAACGCACATTCGTCGATTTGATGTGTTCGTTAAATCGATCGCAGTAAAGAGCAGAGAAGCTGCGATTGGTACAAATAAAACGTGAAAAAGGAGGGAGATTTGATTATTGTAATTACCATTTGTGATTGCCGCTAGAAGAGTAGAAAATGGTATATTTAATCGACGCAAAGTCAATCGCAGAAATTCATTG
Source organism: Pemphredon lugubris (assembly GCA_933228935.1). NCBI lineage: Eukaryota > Metazoa > Arthropoda > Insecta > Hymenoptera > Crabronidae > Pemphredon > Pemphredon lugubris. The sequence goes on along the minus strand of OW121817.1, from coordinate 22,506,440 downwards.
CTTTCAGATACGGTCCCTACGATGTTATAAATAGCAATGAAGTGTAAAGGAATTATCAAATTTTCATTTCGTCATTATATATGTACAGAATTTCGCGTGTACACTTTCATCAATAGACGTACTGTTTCGCTAATGCTCTTAAAAATTTTGCTTTCCGAATGTTCGCTGCTTCGCGCTGTATCTCCTCGTTATTGTTGGAATTCAATTCCAATAATCCAATGACCTTGATCTGAAAAATAATAAACGGAAGCTCAGCGATTTTTTCGTCAATTGTAAAAATGTTCGATTACCTACCGCGAGCTGCTTTCTATGATGTTCACCACGCTTTGTATGCAAATGAATAAGGTATTCTAGTATCGTGGTATCCCAGATACAGTGGTAATACGCGTCCATTGCGTCAGCCGGAGCGCAACTTTTCTGATCGCTTGCCGCCATTTTAAATGCTAAGGAATAATCTACCTCCTCCAAGAATTGGCACAAAACAGCAGCTTGGGTATAACATTGTAAGTGAGCGCAACATTTGATCATTCGCCTGTAAACCAGATCGTCGATCTGAGTGCGCGGTACTGGCTGACTGAATAAATCGCTAGCTACCATGATAGCTTCCAGATAATACTTTATTGCGCTCTCGTAATATCCTAAAACTGAACGCACCAAACTTATATACCTGTTCGCGTTACCCGAACACATACGCACTGTAATATATACCGAAGTTAAGGTCACCCATCAGCCTCAGCCAAGGTACATTGCTCGGATAATATTTAAGAGCTTGCGTTAACAACTGAAATAGTAATTCTCCTATGGTCCTGATGTTATAAGAATTAGCGCTGTAAAAATAACATTCGGATATTGATATAAACAATTAATTTAAATACACGCATAACTCACTTCGGAACACCAGCCGGCCAAAGGCAAAGGTACTGAGTGTGTAATTCGAGACTGGATTCATCCCGTAAAACATTACGCAATCGGGCTAACAATGAAATGACAACAGTGAGCACCATAGGCTCGCGCAGTCTACTCAAGGTACCCCCTATACTTGCGACAACGTCCCTCGAAGCGCTCCCGGTCCCAGTTCCGGTGCTACCACTGGTTGTGCGTTTCTGCGGTTGATCCCTAACTGGTCCGAACGCAGCTAAAACTATGAAAAAAAAATTTCCATTAGTATTACGCTTCTTTAAAAGAAAAAAAAAAACAATTAATCTTTGCAGTACTAACCCATGTCCCATGCCTCTCTTGGAAATTTTCGCGACCCTTTGTATTTAACGATGTCTTGACAAACGTTACTGATGGCTGCTGCAAATTCGGTATAACTCCAACGTTTCTCTAAACTCGTGAGATAATCCCATTCGGCCATGTTTAAGAGAAAGACTGTACAATATTCAATTATTTCTTGACGCGGGATCACTTGATCGGTAGCTTGCAATACCCCAAGGCATTGTTTACATCTTGTAACTAAACTTTGCGTATCACCTACAGTTTTTGTACGTTCCTCATGTATTATCGCAATTTCATTGAATTATTACTGTCTGTGGTAAGTGTGCTTACATATTGTTGTGGCTGGCCAGGCATGAAGACTTCTCCATATTTCAACCAAGAGGCATTCCCAATTAATTAATGTACATAACTTAAAGACTATCGTGTTACCAGTTTGAGAATGCTGCTGTACTTCTTTTTCCAGAACATTTAGAATGTCGATTGCCCCACCAAAATCCTTAGACATTACCAGCTCTCTGCTTTTCGCGAGCAATACGTACGAATAGTCTTGTAGAAAACCTCTGGAGAGAGACATTACGACACTCTGCAAGGGAATGGGTAATTCCCAACAGCTATTCACATGCCATAAAGGTTTCATTCTGTGTTTTCCATCTAACCGTATCAATATCTCGTGGATCTCATGAGTATTGTAAGACTGTATCAGCCGCTGTTCCAGTTCAAACACTTCTATCCTTGCACTCTCTGCAAATAATAATACTTTTTACCGTAATTCTGAACCGAGCGTTTGGATTAATACTTAACAATATAACACTAACGAGTGTATGTCACTAATGGAATATCCCAATCATTTTTTAATAGTAGGTCTGGTAACTCTAGTTCCTCGGCAGAGACAGTTTCTCGAATTTTGGCCAACTCTTGGTCATCAAATAATTCCACGTATAATGGGTCGCTAAGTACTTTCGAAGTAAGTCCTTCTATATTGCTTGTGTGTATGAGATAAAGTAAGTAATGAGAAATACGTCTCTTATCTATGGCTGTCGCATTTTCTAAAACGTTACTGAAAGCCTGAAATTAATTTAAGATATTATCGAAAGACCTGAAGCTTGAACAATGCTAGAGCCTATCTTACCCAGAAAAAGACTTCCAAGCCTTTGGCCCCAGCTGCTTGTATTTCTGTCACATAATCGCCAAGTATGATACTGCTGTCAAGGATCTTTCGAACTAAATTTAAGCACTGAATTTGAAGCAGAAGATCGCGGGCAACTATGAGTTTCCTGTTAACAGATCCTCCCTGTATGTCAAGTTCCAAGTTGTCTCGATAAACTTGCGGTATTTCTCTAGAAATGTTATCTGCTTGTAAAATTTGCAGTATATTCTATAAAATAATTATACATTATTCAACATTTTAAAAGTACATCTCTAGTTGACTTTTATGGATACATACGGTATACTGGTCTTTGATAGAAGCTTGCAACTGCTGCGTAAGACTAGGTGCAACTCCTTCTACAGGTACGTTACATGCCAAGCAACAACCATCAAGATATCCCTTTTGAACCTTACAGTATAGCCGATTTTCTGATTTACAAAAGTTACAAAATAATTCCATTGCTTGCGTGATATGATGCTTCGCTTCATGATATTCCTCTTTCAATAAATGGAATTTTGCTAGATCGTAATGTATCTGAAAATAGATTATTGCTAGATCAATAGTGTCAGCAAATCAAATACTGCTTTAATAAGAGAGAAATACCTGGCATTTAAATTCGTCGATATCGATGCGACACATATTCTCCCAATTTTGCTTAATTTCTGTACTATCCTCCGTTAGCATTTGAAATGTCTCAAAGGATGGTATTTTTGGAGTGATATCTTTAGCTTGTAAGACAGCATTTAAAATATTTATGCTATTGAATACTTGGGCTTCAAGTTTTCTAATTATGTCGTCCACTATGCTGAGTGGTACGTACGTAGATTCTTGAATACCTGGACTGATTTACAAATGAGGTTATATGAAATAGTAGAGGATAGTAGATTTATATAGAAATTAACTAAAAAATGTCTGCTGCGCATATAGCAAATATTGAATCGCTTACATATGAAGAAACTGTTGTTTCGATTGCTTATTACTTAAAGCTTTGTAAGTGAGAGCTCTGATATGCCACCTGTGATATAGAACAATTGTGAATAAAACTTGATCCGAAGTGTTGTGTATCGTGAACTCAGGTACAGCAGGTATTTCGACAGTCATGTCAGATGTTACGTAAAATAGATCTTGAAGTAGCGTTAATTGTATTGGCAGAGGTAACTTTTTCTCCAATATGTCTAAGTCCCAATTTAAATGTGTGGCTACTTTCAAAGAAAGAATTTTTAAAGCAAGATTCCTGTGACTCCATTTATTGGTAATATTTGTCTTTATATCGTTTTGTTCTGGGTCAACAATTTTTACATCACTCTCCTTTTGCTCAGAATTTATCGTCATAAATTTAATTATCAAATCCGTGGCCGAAGGATCTAAAAGTAGAGAGGAAGATACTATTTACAAAAAAGTTCAACTGGTTATCACGCAACATACAAAAATAGTTGCTAAATAAAGTCAATTATTTTGACCCTTCACAACTTAGTAGATTTTATTGGTAAGTTTATCATCTTGAATTTCTTAGTAGTTTTTATAAAAGTGCATCAGGAAATAAAAAAAGTATAAACATCAACATTTTTTTATTGAGAAAATTATAGACATTCGTATGATGATGATGATTCGAGAAACTGATTTAAGTTGATATGAGATAAAACCAAACCATATAAAATATATAATCATCAAAACATATAACTCAAGTTGTCAAGGATTATGATATTGGATAACATGTTTGAGGTTAAGTCTGTATTTACCCGGAAAAGGCTTAGATAAATGTTGGTGCAATAAAGATGGGTTTAACAGGAATTCAAACCAAAGAATCGTATCAGGCGAAATTGGCACTGTGCCTGGTCTTAGTAGATCCACATCCATCGTTATAATGTCACTAATTGATACATTTATATATTATAGTACTAAATCGCAATGTGTTTACACCTTGCAATCTTTTAAACTTGTGTTCACTTGTGTTTTTAAAGGTGTTTTACGTGCAATGTTGCCAGAAAGCACAAAGCAGCGCCTGCGTACAACGCAGATTGCAGTGACGTGTTAGAAAAGGGTCGCCTGAAGTGCCTCAAAAGAAAGATGCAAGGAAATGCAATGACAAAAAAAAACAGATGGGCAGGGAGATTGAAGAAATCTGAAACCCAAACAAGTGTATATTATATATAGCTATGTCTGTTTATTCTGTGATTGCAACTGCTTAATCTACTTTGCCATGTAGTCAGTTTAAAAGTAATTAAGTACATCCCTGCCTGCGCACGCGCATATTGAATTTGAACTTTGTTCGCATTCACAATTTTATGTTTCCTGGCAACTCTGCCCAACGATATAATTGGTTTACGTGCAGTCACGTGTACCTACGTGTACCCGGCGCGCAATTGTGAGCGATGTTTGATCAATGAAGCCGGCACCAGAATCTTTTACGTTCTTTTACTTCCCTTGAGAAAACCTCGAAAACATGGTGAAACTAACTGCGGAGTATATTGAGAGAAAGTGTTCCCAAGCACAATTATTGAAATCTTTCAGTAAGCAAATCAAAAAGGACCAGTTGTATGGTTTAACTCATTTACGCATGAATGGCATGTTTATCAGCAGTCTTGTAAGTTATTTTGTTTTCGGAGTATAATAACAAATACGGAAGATCTTTGATATTCTTATATCGTTCCAGGGTGATTTTGCTGTTTGTAAAAATCTTCGGGTTGTGTATTTGCAAAATAATAACATCTCGAAAATAGAGAACCTGTATTTCGCGTCGAATCTGACGCACCTCTATCTTCAGCATAACGCGATAACAAAAATAGAAAACTTGGATTTCTTACAGAATCTTCAAACACTGTATTTAGGACATAATAATATTGGTGTCGTCGAGGGTCTCGAAAAATTGAAGAACTTGACTGTCTTACACGTGGAAAATCAAAGACTCGTTCCTGGTGAAACTTTGTGTTTCGAACCACGAACTATATACACTTTCTCTGTAAGTTTGCAAGATTACATGTGTTTTCGAATAAGAGCCACAGATGTCATAGATCGATAGAATACGAAAAATGACTTAACTTGACTTCTGTCACTCTTTATCCATTTAGACATGTTTAAAGGTATTGAATGTTTCTGGGAACAGAATAACATCCTTGAGTGACATTGCAAATTTGTACGAACTGGAAGTCTTGGATGCCAGGAATAATTTTCTGACTGATATCGATGATCTAACCGAGACTATCAGTACCCTAATTTGTCTCAGAGACTTATCATTGCAAGACAATCCTATAACTCAACGTCACCGATACAAGGAAAACCTTATTGCGAATAACGACAGCATAAGTATACACATATTTATACACCCGTTTTGCGTTAAGTTTTTTTTCTTAGGTTTTGAAGGTTCTTGTAATTCACAGGAAACATAAATGGAAAAGTGGTGACCGATATTTGCCGACGATTTATGAAACGATTTAAGGCAGAGAAACACCGTCGCTATACCAGAAATGTGTCGAAAATAAAATCGAACGAAGATATCGCGAGTAAGACTTCGGAAAATAGTATTTCCTACATTTTTCTTTTCTCATTGTATTACAAATTAAAATTGTTACCGTCCAGGTTCACTGAACTTACCACCTGCATTTAAAAAGTCAATATCAAGGGCTATGTTTCAACATCTTGCACCGAAATTATCAGTCACGATTTCGGCTGCTACCGGAGAAGTTCAACCACAAATATTCCCATCTTGGAAGACAGGTAGATAAAAACGATATTACAGATGCCTGAATTCAAGGTAACATTATTATAGAAACATGATGATTATTATTCATTTAGCACCAGGCGCAAATGCTGTAAGAGGTAGTCATGTGACACCAAGACCATTCTGGAGTAACGTCATTAAAAATAAGCAGTCTCGTGTAGTGAAATCTATGATAAACAGCAAAGCCGTTACACTGCCGCCAATATAATTTACCTACTGGTAATTATTGAAGCACTCAAAAATTACTTCTATGTAACGTCCAGTATTTACATATTATGTACCAAAACGTGGACATATATAAGTAACTATGGTACTCTACTACCTACTTGAAGGTGTACATGTGATTATCGTATAAATTTTGGTAACAAAACTGTTGGAAAAAGGTGTTGGTCTCATTTCGTACGAACTGAAATAATAAAATTATTTGAAAAATATAACTTATGATACTCTTTCAGCATTCTTATTCTCGTGGCAGTAATTTGTATTTTATGTACACACGTGCATATCGTGTATTGTGGTATACACGAAGTAGAGGTGCATGCTACAACGTGCAAAGAAGCTAAATGTTTTAACAGAAGTTTTACCCTTCCTGTTTATTAATTCTATTTTGTTTTCCGAAAATTACTTATAACTTATCGTGGGTTCTTTCTCTATTCAACTAAACTGCCGATTGTTGCCTGCATGCTGGAAAGTCGTGTCCAATGGACAAAAGTGAAATTTATATAATGAAGCTACTGCGAAAGAAAATATGGCAAAACATGTAACAGAGGGATGCCGAATGAATTATTTTATTTGTATACAACTTTCTAGCAGTAAGGCGACTTTGCGTTATACGAATGTGCATACAACATAACGATTTCATAGCTAAAGCTAAAATAAAGTACATCGATGTGTCATGCGTGCGAAACAATAGTCCAATATAAATATAACAAAAGATGCGTGTATTAAAAAGTTAATGCAGACGTTCGGCTACATCGAGGAATATTTATAACATAATCATAAAGTTATAAAACTGTTATATTAATTATATAATATCTTAATTATCAAGTAATCACTAAATGAACAACAAAAGTATCAAAGTACAAAAACATTATAAACTACCTTTGTACGCTGCTTGAAGATTCACGTATCGTTTCACTAAGCTTGCTTTACAAGACGGCCGAAATACTTTAGTAAGAGGTGTGATTTCATTCTACGATCGATACAGTAGCCACGCAAGCGTATTCTTCAAGCAGAGCTAATATAAAACTATAATAATCTTATTGAAAAACTGAATAAATAATTTTTAAATGACACAGGTCGTTTATGGTACATATCTGTTAGTCACTATAAGCATGGAATGTTAGATACAATACAAACAAATACATGGCTTATCAAAATTACACGATACAAAAGGTACAAGTAGAAAATCATGGTTTTTCTTTATCGAAAGTTTTACTATCTTCTGGGATATCGAAACATTGATCTATAGAATCTGTGTGTTAGAATTGCGCGTGAACAATGCTCCGGCATAAAAAGGACTATTACAATTGGTTGAGCACATCTCGCAATGTAAACTTATGCTACAAAATAACATGAGGTTTAATGAGTCTGCGTATGTCGCAACATACGCGAAAGTTATTAGCTGCCGATGTTCAACAAAGCCTAAAGTATAATGCGAGATGCAGTCTGCACGTAGATGGGCAATGATTATCCTTTGTTGTATACTGATTATAACTTATAATAGTTTTAGGCGAATCAAATTATTAGTATAACTTTGAGAATCTTGAGTTTTCGGGTACGCGAGTAATATGGAAACAATATGCCACGATCGGCACTTATTCGAACTAATAACTTGATACGAATATTAACGTATTAAGGTAAGCTCGTGTAGAAAGTACAAAAGTAAGAATGATGGTTTACAGTATATTGAATAAATGCTTGGATGAAATGCAAAAGTATTATTATGTTGATTTTTACTGGAGAAAATTGGAGGAACAAAGGTATAAACAAGCCTGCTACAGTGTGATATGCATGACTTAACGTTTCTCAATTGCCGCATTTACAATATGCACACTAGTCGCACATAAATATATGAAGCTGTGGTATAGTTTAATATTAATATATGTATATATTTATATATAGTTTTATTTCTTCAGCAAACTGTAAATCTTAATATCTTTATTGTAAATTAAGACTTTCAGACTTTTGTTCTTCTTCTTAGCATAATTTTCTGTGTGTGTTTAAGAAGATCAAACAAACTGCTAAACAAAACGAAATCTCATATGAAACTGTAGTTCTAAAACTACACAAGCTACATCTAAATTTAGACATATACGCTGACCAATGCATCATTGCTCTTGGTGTGAAGTTTATATATATTTATATAATTTATTAGCCTATCGGTATTTGTTATCAATAATTCTTATCGTTCTCGAAATGTACAATTTGAAAGAATCTACATAGTTTCCAAACGACATAATACTCATATTTTTAATATAGTAGCTAAATAAAAATTGTACAATGGCAATGCAAACATGTATTTTTCATTCGTTCTACATTGCTGAACATTAATACTTTAGAATGCAGGAAACTTTGTAGATTTCTATCGTTCCTTGTCAAATAACCATATATCGGTGTGTATGTATACATATACATTTATATTTTATGCATATATTAAGATTTTATATGTAGAGAACTTTAACTCTGTCGCGCAATAAATGCCACGTAATATTTATTTAGAAAGTCAAGATGTTATTTCACAAATAATCAAATTATACAGATAATTTTGCGGAAAAGCTATACTTAAATCGCATCCAAGCGTTACGATAAACACTATATGTATACCTGTCACTTATCCGTTATAAATCTTACAAAGTGTCACTTTCCGTGTATTCATCCTTGAGTTATTTCTTTACGTGGATACATTAATAACATTACACTATGTATACGTAATAGCATTATATACGTAGACAGTTTTAATGTGACAAAACTTCTTGTCTAGCAAATATTCGCTTTATCAATGTTTTTGTCGTCCATTGTATTAGGCTCAAAGATGAAGCTTGGGAAATTGAATAATTAATTAGAACAAAAAGCGAGACCATACAAAATCAACAGATCAAGCTCTCTGTAATATATCTAGTATCTGTATATATTTTTCATATTAATATTTCAATTTGAAATGTCCCAACATCTTTTTTTTGTAATTGAGATAATAATATATGCCACGCCATACTTGGCGTGAATATTACGATTTTGTTCGTTTCACGAAATGCTCGTATTATCCAAATATAAATTTTACAGGGCACTCTTACGTTTACAACTATGAACAGCTCACTCTTTTCTTTGCGTACACACGTGACAATGTATACGTAACATGTATAATATATATTTTGCTTTTGCGTGTGTAAACAATGCGCACTCTTAATCATCTGAATATGAACACTGCAAATTACGGTAGAAAATGCCACTAATCTTTCTTTTCTTATGAGAAAACTTTATCGATGTTTCATTATTTTCTCTAACAAACTTGATTTTCAATCAAGGCCAAGCTCGTATTATCCGGCAGTCTGTGCCATCTGTAGAAAGATTTTTCAATCCTCGCGAGAAATGCATGAGACTATAATTTTGACTTGCTGCATAAGTGAATTATAAGAATGCAGCGGTGACAACGGCAAGAATCAGTCTGGTCGCTCGTCACGCATTTTTTAAATACGCGGCGACATATAATATGCAGTAAATACTGATTTCATTTTCTATTTTCTAGAATCACGAGAATTACAATTTTTAAGTAAAGAGTGCCCTTGGTTTTTTCGAAAAACGTTTTAAAAGTGGTTACTGCGCTGTTTGTTGTTTAATTTCTATCTTTTCTACCACCATATCGGGGTTCATAGCCGTGGCTTCTAGGATCGCTTCGGCTATAGCTCGATCGTGATCGAGCACTTCACCGTCTGACTGTATCGTTATTTTCTGCTCTACTCGTGTCTCTACCACGCCGTCCCTCTCAGTTTTGTACTAGAAGTTCAACACAAGAATTACTTTCAAGAACTGGAGGTACTGAGGCAATGTTCGATATTATTATATTCAGAATGCCGTAACTTACCGTTATCGTCTCAAAGGTACGAGTTTTGCTAGATATGGTCTGAGAACTGACTATTTCGCCAGTTGCACTGTAGGTACCATCTTCGTTCTCGAGAGCTACTTTCCTTGTCTCCGTTGCCACTACTGGGGCCGTAGAGGTTGTTGTTACATTGCTATCTGGTTCTCCGGTATAACTATGAGTTTCCGTTGTAACTACACCAGTTGGGTCGCCCTGAATTAAATTTAAGTAACGATATTTCCTTATCTGTTAGAAGAACGACCAACGATATGCCAGATATACTAAGCAATCCGTATAAAAACATAATACTAAGTAAATACACCGTGGACGATATATTCACATCAATGTACTATAAATACATAAACAGCATATAACGTAGAGTAATCCAGTCTTCTAAAAGTGTTACGAAACTCAGTCTTTCAATTAATACCTGACTACACATTGATATCAACACCGGTGAGTTGCGTGAGATGAGATATAGTTAAGGATTGTTTCTTTGATAACATCAATTTTTTCACACCTTCATGTACAATTAAGAATGGAAACAACACATGTAGTTGAATAATTGTAGCAGCGCACTGACATACGTTATTCGAGATTTCTTACCCGTAACGAAAATGTTTTTAATACATCCTAATTTATGCAGGGACTATATACACATTCAGGATTTCGATATATACCTTGATCCATATCCTTTTCTGAGACACACGGGCTGTTCAAATTGACTTGTACTATTGTTACGACAGTGGATACAATTCCCATTTATGTATGTATATAAGGTTTTCTAACATGACATCATACCATTCCTAGAACATTACCTGATAATATTGATTGTAGAAAGCCTGTTGGTCCTCGTCAAGGTCGATGGGTGTACCTGAATCACCGCTGCTGGAACTGGATGTACTGAGCCTTCGTGAGAACAGCTACGCCATGCAACGTGTTAGCCAAGCCGCCAAAAATTAATTACAAAAAAGAAAAAAAAAATAATCAAATGACAAATGGCATGAGTTAAATCATCGTTAAATTGGCTGATAATCATGAGAGAGCCAAATTAAAATAATTTGTTACCATGTAAATTGCCCTGTTATATGTATGCTATGGGTAATATGCTCATGATTTTTATTCCTGTATATACGATGAAATTAATATGCATTTTAGCTGTCGCAAAACATAAATTAAAGTAAATAGAGAAATCTTTAGTCTTCCCGGGATAAAGTAATAAAACCGAGATTTCACACATGAAATACGCGAGAACTTGTATTTGAATCGTGCGCTGAAACGATGATGCGTTCAACAATGTTAAAATGCTATTGAACAAATTATACCTAAATGAACAGCAACATTACATCACATTGAGCGATATATGCAATGATTGTGTTACCACGGCACATAACACAATTTCATACCATTAACTTCATGTTAGAATAAATAATAAAGATTACGTGTAGCAATTTACAAAAATGTTTCCATGCCTTATCTGCTAGTTTTAAGCTTAAGATAATTCTAAATTGCAAATCTATCATTACCTGTTCACCGGACAGTACGTGACTCGTGGTTCGAACTTCTTGCGTTACTACTCTCTGCTCCTGTCTTGTCGCACTGGTGGCAGTCGTGTGCGCTACAGTCTTTTCCTCTACCTGATGTAAAACAAAAAGATACAAAATCGCTGTCTCTAAGCAGTAAGGAATAATATGAAAGATGATTGCGAGAACGAAATGTTTAATATTTATTTAACAAGCCGAACTATTGCCCAATTAAAATATATTTTCTGATAGCATTACAAACCTGGCTCGTTTTCTGATTCTTTTCAAGGTCCTCGTGCATCGTAGCAGTGCGGGTGGTAACAGCGGTTGCCGTCATGTACGGCGTTCTACCATCGTCCGGTGCCTCTGCCTAAATACAACTACGAGGTCACTATTGCCTTATGATAATCAAGCGACATAGTCTAAGTAGAAATCGAAATTGTACTAAAACTTTGAATATGCCACATTCTACTATTTACAAGATATTCAAACTCATTACTACTTGATGAAAACACGTTTGCAATTTACAATCGTAGCGTACATTTACTACATGCAATCGCTAATAGTTATTTAAAAAAAAAATCTCTGGAACATTATAAAACAATTAGATAAAAAGTACTACTGTATAAACTATTCAAACGTTGGTAAAAAATGTATAAACAATCTTGTATCATCATTCACACCTCGTTACAGGGTAAGTTCTATTATTTACTAATTATAAAGGAATCAAATCCATATGCATATTGTGTTCTAAAGAAACCTTTGCAGAAATCGACTGTTATATATTCTTTATGGGCTCCGTAACTGAACCAATGAAGAACGATGCTGTAAATGATGTAATTTCAAAATAGTCTTGTTACCTTGCCCAGACAAGGTGACGCTGACGAGTGCGAATAGGCATTGAAGTGGTGTTTGTAATATTATTGTTTGTAATTGGATACTGCTCAGTGCCAGACTATGAGCTACACAACCTAAAGAAATTTCCTCGGTTCCGTATTCTTCAGGATCTCGTAATTCGATTTGAGAAATTTGTTTTTTTTTTTTTGCATTTAATGACAGTAAAGCAATACTATGAAGCTAGGGGAATAATCTAAATCAAAGATTACATCCATGTTAGGACGACTATTGTCCTGAAAAACGGTCTGGCCAATACGCCCCGCTCCGTCACTGCGCGAAGGCGTGTACATTCAAACCAGTGATTCGATAACTAAACCGGCTTTTTTGAACGACTAGTGTCCGATTCGAGAGCTTGGCATAGAACTTTGATCTGGCACTGATACAGCTCTGAAAATTTCATCACCTTGTTAACGTGCGTAGAAACCGTTACTTGTCCCGTCCCTCCCGGTGTAAGATCCTCAATCTTTTCTTCGATATTCTGTGTCAGACCTTCTTGATCCTTCACGACTGATTGTTTAGTCGTTGTTTTCACTATCGTCGGTGTAGTGCTGGGAAGTAGAACTCTCTTTACTTTCAACGAGCTCGGTTTCTCCGTATCCTTTAATTCCTTCAAAATGGTATCGCTGTCGAGAAGTTGTCCGCTACTAGCAAATACAACTCCGTCTTTTACGTGTCCTCCATCTTCCCCAAAGATCTCTTGATTCATTGGTTTGCCGAATTTGTCATAAATCTTTCCATCCTTAACGTAGCTTCCATCATTTCCGAATGGCGCTTGTTTAACCGGCCTTCCATCTTTATCGCAAACGAGACCTTTGCGGACGAAACTAATAGTAATAACTGTATAGTGTTTGTCGAGTGGTTTGCCCGCGGATGTGAATATAATACCATCTTTAATGACATTGCCTTCAGCATCGAAGTTTCCTTGTTTCACTGGTTTCCCGGCCTTGTCTACCACAACGCCGTTTACAACTTTCAAACCTTCTGGACCAAAAGCTTCTTGCGTTAGCGGCTGATCATTTTTGTCGTAAATTCTTCCGTTCCTAATGAAATGGGTTTCTGATGGCAGAACGCCTTGGGACATTGGCTTTCCATTGCTTCCATGTATAAGTCCATCTTTAATAAAGCTTCCGTCGTTTCTATACGAAGCCTGATTTAAAGGCTGCCCTTGGCTATCATAAATTTTTCCATCCTTAATCACACTGCCATTGACATCGAAGTTACCAAATTTCAATGGTTGTCCATCATTGCCACACACCAGCCCATAACGAACCAGCGTGATGTTAATTACTGTCTGTTTCTTATTTAATGGCTTATCGTTTGATCCCAGTACCAAACCTTTCTTTATGTAACTACCATCGTTTCCAAAAGTACCATGGCTCAGGGGCCGCCTATCCTTTGCATAAATGTAACCATTCTCGATATATCCTCCATTGGTGCCAAATGAAGTATGGTTCAATGGTTGGCTGTCTTTGCCGTAAATTCGACCTTCTTCTACGTAACTACCATGAGGTAGCTCGGTACCAGCATTCAACAGTTGCCCACCCCAACCATATATGAGACCATCTCTGATGTATGTACCATCGAGCTTAAATGCTCCTTGCTTCAAGGGATATTGGTTTGCATCATAAATTATGCCATCCTGTATATAGCATCCGTTCGGAACAATAGACGCCAAGTTCTTGGGATTTCCCTGGTGGTCAACAATTTTTCCGTCCTTTATTGATAAATTATCCGGCCCCTTGTCATCCTGAGTTAATGCCTTTCCATCTCGTCCAATGATATGTCCGTTCTGTATAGTATTACCGTCGGGTCCAAAGACTCCTTCCGACACAATTTTGCTATCCTTTCCGTAGACAAGACCACCGGAAATATACGAACCATCAGAACCAAATACATCTTTAGTTAGAGGCCTGCCATCAAAATCAAAGATCACACCGTTGGCGATGAAACTATCTTCCGGAAGTGCCGAACATAAATTCAAAGGTTTGCCATCCTTGCCATATATTTGACCATCTCTGACGTAACTTCCGTCGGGTTTGAAAAACGAAAACTTCAATACTTTTCCATCTTTACTGTATAATTTACCGTCTTTGATTGATGCACCTTCAGGCGTGAGTGAGTCTTGGTTCAGAAGTTTTCCATTTTTGGAGTGAACAATTCCTTTCTTTATGTAACTTCCATTTGACCCAAAGGATTCTTGCTTAACAGGTTTACCGTCCTTCCCCAAGATCATTCCATCTTTTACCAATAATCCATCTGGCCCAAGGAATGCATTTGATAAGACTGTTCCATCAGCGTCATAAAGTATACCGTCCTTAATTATCGTATTATCAGCCTTAAAAAGACTCTGCGTCAATGGTTTGTTATTCTTAGCATACATTATGCCCTCCTTAGTGAAACTTCCATCGGCTATCAGAGGAATCTGGCTCAAAGGTCTCATATCTTTACCGTATATAATACCGTCTTTAACAAAACTGCCATTAGGCTTATAAAATGCATGCTTAATTGCTTTTCCATCTTTCCCAACAATCTTTCCATCCTTTAGATGAGCACCACAGGGAAGCAACGATCCCTGATTTAAAAACTTGCCGTCCTTCCCGTAAATTAAGCCGTCTTTTATAACAGATCCGTCGGAGCTGAAGGATTCATGTTTCACCGGTTTACCATCTTTCGAGTAAACTTTTCCTTCCGCTATATAGTGTCCGTCGTGACCAAGTACGCCGTTGGCAATTGGTTTACCGTCCTGTCCGTGAATTATACCGTCGGAGATATAAGTTTGATCAGGAATCAGCGCCACTTGATTCAAAGGTCTGCCACTCTCGTTACATACTACTCCGGCAACGATATAATTTCCGTTTATACCGTACGATCCTTGCGTCAAAGGTTTGGAATCACGATTAAATATTAGACCTTCCTTTACGTACGTTCCATCTGGACCCAATTTACTATGTTGCACTGGTTTTCCATTTTTTGTCACGATCTTACCATCCTTGACTAGCGTATGTTCCGGTCCCAACAGATCTTGGTCCGCTATTTCACCGTCGGAACTATGTATTACACCGTTTTTGATCGAATGTCTATCAGTGCCCAAAACTTCTTGTTGTACGAGCTTACCATCCTTCGTCGTAACCACACCGTTATTAATGTGAATTCCGTGCGGTCCAAATTCACCTTTTTTCAACGGATTCCCATCTTTAGTACAAACTTTCCCATTTAATACTCTACTACCATCCGGTCCAAGGGTGTTTTGATCTAACGGTTTACCATCTTTGGTATAAATAACACCTCCAATAATCTTAGAACCATCCGGAAGTGGCAAAATATGATACTCTGGTTTCGGTTCCGTAACCTGCGGTTGAACTGCACCACCGGGTTGATAATTAGCACCTTCTTGCTGAATTTCCCCAACGATAAAAGCTTCCGACGCATTTTTCTCATCGACCTCTGGCCGCGACGCAGATTTCTGTTGCTCCTTGAGTCCAGCTGACTCCACGTAGTTAAGACCCGGCGTTTTTAAACCTGACGGAGGCTTAGCGACATCCCCATCTTTGGTTTTTCTTTTCTCTGCTGATTCTACTACCTTTTTCTCTTCACCCGGGGCGTAATTGAAAGCTAAACCAGTAGCTTTCTTACTAGCAGCGGTCGGTGACTGTTGATTTTGTACTCCGGGCGACGCAGGTCTGTCTTCGTACGAAAAGCCATGCGGCGTAAATGGTTTCCTGGTTGGAGAGGTTTCGGTTTCTTCGTAATCGTAGGGCTTCGTGTAACTGGGAGGCTGTGGGGATTCCGAGGTAGTTTTTATCCTTTCCGCGGTCTCCTTCTCTGTCGGAGGTTTCGCTTGTTTTTCTAACGTCGAAAGGTTCGATTCTGTATCGCTCTTATCGGTCGATTCTTCAAGTTCTTTATTCTTCTTCTGTTTCTTTTGCTTCGTGTCCTTCTCCTTCTTGCCGAACAGGAAACCACCAACGGGACTCTTTCATAGTAAACAAAAACATGCGATACAAGGTGCATGCTGTATGTACACGTAATTTTATAAATTCAGCATAAAAGAAAACTAAGAAAGCCAATGAAAACTGCATACCGATGCATTGCTATTCTCTTTACAGTCAGACTAACAACCGTGCATACTTGTACTCTGGCAATGTATACACTTTCGTTTTCTCCGTGTTTATTATGGTGTGTGAAATTTTGAAAATTGCTGATTCCCCATTCCAAAACACCTAATGGATCGTGCGATCCACGCGCGATCGATGTTGCGAGGAAACGGGAATCAGCGAATAACTATGTCATTATGATGCGCTGATTATTTTTATGTGCATATAATACTTGAATCAGCAATTGATCGTCGAAATATCTTTGAACGTTACGCGTGACGTGGTCAACAATATATTCACTAAAATCGCTTCCTATGAAGGAAAGCGTCAAACTATTCTTGCTTTCTTTAGTTCTACGATATAAGCCGTGGCACATATACTGCAAAACGGCGCACTTACCTTCATTTTATCTTTCTTTTCTTTATCTTTTTTTTCTGGGGTCTCCTTATCTTTCTTTTTCAACTCTTTTTTACTTGGTGACTTTAAGTCGTTGTCAAGGATAGCATTTTCATTGATCACATCGGAATTGTTGAGATCATTATGATTTTCCTTTTCATTTTCATTTTGCTTATCCTTTTTCTTCTTAGTTAGACCACCGGGCGGTAGGACCGCGATTCCTCCGACCGGTTTCTATAAGTAAATTTATACAGTCACACATCACTTCATGCAACAAGCACGAAGCAGCTCTATTTGCTACACTACTGTTCAACTACATATCTTTACACTCTCTTAGCATATATTGCATGCTCTACAACTAAGTACGGTCTGCGCTCTCAAAAAAAAAGTATAACCACTGTCCCCCAACTCTGCACTCTTCTTTAAATCCGATTTGCAACATTATCAATTTTATTCCCGGCGTTTCTCTTGTAATATCGCTTTATGGGTGGTAAATGTTATTTATGTGGATATCGGTGTTACGGTTTGATATAATTAAATCTAATTGTTCCGTTTCTAATCGGATCTACCTTTCGCATTTCTACATGCCCGCGATATGTATGAAATATCAGACACAAGTCGAGATTTTCACATTGAGGCGATGGCCGTATCATTTATTGTAGATAAAAAAAAACATTAAAATCAGCGACATGCATTGAAAAAATGAAAACACCAAGTGGTCACAAATAATAATGTAGATATAGAAGATTTGTCAGGTAATGCATGACAAATATGTCCCAGGTGAAGTTCTATACCTTTTTGCCACGATCTGCATCGTACTCCCCTTCCAGGCTACTGGTGCTGCTGGCCGATGTCGTTCCAGCGCTTGTTTTTCGTGTGAGCTATTGGTGTTAGTTAGGTGTCAGTTAATTTTCACAGTCGAAGCACTAGATCGTCAATATTGAATTCAATTTCGTGAAATTAAATAAACGGGAACTAACGTTATGTATATTATGTTTTGTCTTAACAGGAGAGACAATTCGGCCTCCTGCAAAGTCTACATATCTAGACGTTCCTATCACGATCATCACAATCTTTCATGAATTTATACGAGTTAACTAAGGGGCACTTTAGGAAATAGAGGGACATAAATCCTATGAAAAAATATATTTAAATGTGGCTAATGTCCATCCCGAAGCACTATTCCATTCAGTATATAACTAATTTCTCGTTGGCATTATTGCAGTTATTGTTAATTAACTTGCATCTTAATGAATTAAGTAATTCTTGTAAATCCAAATATAAACGGAACGAAATGTCTAATGCATACACCCATGTCTAGTACATGATATACAATATTAACATGCCACGTCTACAAAAAATATGAATTTTCTATTTAATTGGAATTAGTAGTGCATGGTGATCAATTCGTACTTTTCGCAAAATACATTTATCTTCGAGTGATCCAATTGGTGTTCCACAATTTTTTACTTTTGCAATGTAACCTCTCTTTGCATCAACACTTTTTAAAGTAAACTCTACGCATCGTACGAACAGTATTGCGATGTATCGTATTAAATCGTCGCTACGAAAAAAGTTTCCACTCGTAAAAAAAAATCTCTTATTTGAAAGCGTAGACCGCAGGGTAACTCAGAAGTAGTTTCTTTGAAATAAATTTCTCTGAGGTAATAGCATATCTGCATGACGAATCCATGCATTCTCTTCTAACGAACTATCGTTATATTCTATACTTATAAAACGTACTGTGGCGGGTATAACCTTTACCTTTTCTTTTTGTTTTTTAATCGGACTAGGCCGTTGATCTATGTGTTCCATATCAGGAATCATTTCAGGCTCGTAGCTCATAGTATGTCTCTTGCTTGGTTCTGAACCATAAGTTTCAACTGGCTTAGGTCCACCTAAGGCTGTGTAAGGCAGTCACACTATTTCAACATCTTAGTATAGTACAATAATTTAACAATACGATTATCAAACAGGCACCCGAGTTCCGTTACAGATGTGATTTTGCATACGACGTATCAAATGACGCGTCGTTACAACATCTCTAGTAAGAACTTGGAGGTGATCAATTTTCCAAACCCCCAGGAGTCTAAAATACATTTGCAAAGAGTAAAGAAGTGTTTACCATCCATGCTTCGAGACGTTGGACGACGACCACTCAAAGACCTCTCGAATTGCGGCGGTTGCCTATCAATCGGAGTCTTTTTGGTCTCGTAGTGAGTTCTTCCCGAGTATCGGAAACGCGAACCCAGATGTGGTATCAATCCTACTTTCTTGACAGGCTCAGGACTCATGAGCCTTCAAGAAAAAAAATTACACATTCAATACAGTCTTTAATTATCCAAATACCATAGATCTTAAAGACGAGTAAACGTATTCACCTGAAGAACGTATGGTGCTCTACGCACACTTTCCACAACTTCTTGGCGGCTCTATGATTTGCCAACTTGAAGCCAATCGTGGACTCGAATTGTTCAAATTCGCCTGGTCTGATTTTTATGTAAAAGTTATGCCTTTTGTACGAGATCTTTAATATCTTTGGCCAAGCAAACCTATTGATTTGTAATCGATCCCTATAAACGAGGAGGCCCGACGAACATACACCTAACATTATATCAACATTTTCAGAATCTTTAGCGGGATGGAGATCAACTCCGTACATCGCTAATTTTTTCGCATTTTCGAGATAGTGGAGTTCTGCTTCAGCAGGTGTTTGACCCCTAAAAGTTTCCAATCATTATATCTTGCTTATTTGTTAATGCGATAGGACATCGGAGGCATGTTAACGTGAGGGAACTAACTTATGCGTTTTATGCAGATCCATTACTTTGTCCACTAATTCGGGGGTTTGTTTCGGGGCGAATTTGAAGTCCTTTAGGTATGTACGGCCATGCTCATCCGGATCGTAATCGCCAACTTCTGATTGAACTAAATACGAGCCTAAAAGCGCATGAGTCACGAAGGAGCATGGCAAGCGACCCGTGATAATGTCGTTCCTAATCTGAAGACACAGCTGATAGCGCGTTATGTCTTCTTGTAATTGAGCTGGGTCTGGCGGATAGAATTTCACCTCGAAATTAAATTTCCACGGCTCGTCTGGAAACAGATAAAAACAAAAGCTACTCGTCAGTACGATTCTCGCGCGACGCGCGTTTGCTATACTAGAGTTTCTCCATACTTTTTATGGATTTTCCGATTCTCTTGTCCAAATCCAACCAGTTTCGTGGATCGTGCCTGTCCTCGTAAATAAGGCCAAAGTAATCTTTCTCGAGTAAATTCATACTCTGACATATCATGTCGAGTAGCTCCTGCCCTTTCGCCTTTCTCTGCAATCAAATTCACTCGTTACAAATTCCCTTCGTCGTGAAACCAAAGTCGCTCGGGTTAGAAGACAGAGTTAACTAGCTTACTTCGACATGGAAATCTTTGACGGTGCCATCGAGTAGAGTGATTTTCGCGAGAGCTGTTTTTCCCTTACTAACTGGACTTTTCGTCGGGGAATTCGTGCCAGTTCCATTCTCGGCGGTTACTTCTGTCGGCCCACCGGCAGGTTTCTTCTCTTCCGGCATATTTCAGCCCTGTGCTGAAATCATGACACATCTTGAATCGTTACGCGTACTAACGATAAGTAATTTACGAAGTCACAGCAGCTTCGGCCGATAAAATCAATCGTCCGTTTTTGCCCTTTCGTCGGCGAACGAGGAAGCGTGACGAAAATTGGGTCAACCGGCGCGAAGCGAGTAGTGCCCTTTTTTGGGGGTGTGCGTGCGCGTGTGTGTGATCCTTTTACGATGCCGATGTACCGAGCTCGTAAAAGGTCGCGTGCCGTTTCGGTGTCTCCGAGTATAGATCCCGTCTAGACTAGAGGGTGCCATGTAGAGAAATAATCAATATTTGCCACGGCTCTTAGAGTACGCGTACACTCTATAGGACAACGGCGACTCCTACTTTATTATTAATGAAAGAACTGATAAAACCGAAGTACGGGCTGACGGACAAGTGCACCGAACTTGACCATTGACGCTCGCATCCTTGCTCTTCGATCCGACTCTAAGAATAATCCATATACCTGTTACGGGCAATATAAATAATTGGGCATTATTTATAATGCCTGGACACTGTATAGAATACCAAATTTTTTGAGAAATATATATAATGGGCAGGTATTTCACAAACGGCCCGGACATTTTATACAATCCATAGTTTAAATCCGAATATCCCTTTGGGCACTTTTTACATTGCCCGGGCATTATAAATAATGCCCAGTTATTTACATTGCCCGTAACATACCTATGATAAAAGATCGCAATCTTATCTTATCCCTTCAACGTACGATACTTTAATCCTCGCGACGAAAGTCCACGTTATTACCTACCATAAACCCTAATAAGTCCGAACGCAAGATTCGAATCGCTCGGATATTCTCGCGACAAAATTTAATTAACAATCTTTCGCTGTTTGCCGCGATTATTGTCAACCGACCCAATATCTTCACGGCGCAGCGGTACAACGATACCGACAGTTACGCGAAAACGTTATAAACATATTGTACATACGCAGGTACTGTTACTTCTTAATGACACTTACGGGTAGGATCCCAACGCACGGTGTTTAAGATTCACGTACACCGAACGGAGGAAAGGTAGAGGAAATGGTACAACTGATTTCGTAAGACTTTGTGGACAGGTTGCAGTTACGTACGATAGATTCACGTGTGTGTATTTACCGCAGGTCGTTGGCCCTTCTTCAATATAGAACGAACGCGTGTACGCGGTACTACTGCGCGCACAAACGCCGCGAGCAATGTTCGGTAAGAAGACAATAAACTCTCGCGACATTCGACGCAAGTTTACCCCCTCGGAAGTACTGAGCTTACCATTACCCTTCCGGGTGGGAATACCTAGAACAATTCGGTGTACCTTAGGATGGATGGCGAGCGGTTACGTGCAGATCGCGGGATTGTTGGAAATCGTTAAATCGACCGCGGTGCGGGCACATAGTAAAAATAAATCCGCGAGATATTATACTAGATTTCGCGAGTCAGAAATAACTTCGAAGTATAGCGTGTGCGACCCTGACCGACGCGCTCTCTGCCGATTCAGAATTTACAATTAGATCAGCTTCGCCAAAGCGGCGTAAATTTAGACTTATGCAACGCGGCACTTGGACAAATAGTAATTCAGCCTCAATTGCGCGGAATCAGTGCCCCACGGTACTCTTGTCCCCGTTAAAGCACCCATCGATTCTTTCCCGTGGAAACGAGCCAGCCCCGAAGAATGTACTCTAACGAGGGTGCTAGTTAAAAGAAATGTATTCGAGGAATATACGACGCTTCTTTTTTTCTTATCGAAAATGGTGCCGTTCCTTCCTGTCGCGCGGTGGCAGGAAGAACAGTCGAATTAACGCTCGTTCCCCGACGCGATGGTTGGAAGTTTTTGAGCCTACACGAAGAGCTCCGCGCGTAGCGTGAGTCACGCGTAACGATGATAGACTACAATGAGAGAGGTAGGTGTATCGCTGAACGGAAATCACGGTTTAACGTTCGATTCGGAAGTGATATCTGATTACGCAGCCGCGTTACTCGTAACGGGTACCAACAAAGCGCTAATTATACATATCAGTTTGTCCTGTGACGCAACGCTCGCGATTCCCGGATTCGTTGTGTCTACGAACAAACGTGAGATTCCCGTGAGAGGGAGAGTTTTCAGATAGACAGAATTGTTCTCTGAATATCGCACGAACGCCGGGTATCGTTCTCGCATAGCTTTCGCGTTATATATTCGATACGACGGACGTTGCGTTCGTTGTCATCTCCGAGGTATGCAGAAATCGCGACGAAGTTCGTAGAACGATTCCTTCGTCGCGGTGCACGTTTCACGGGACGATGTCGTCATCGCTGGAAGCGGGCGTCCTTTACCGTGGTCTTTACTGGACTGATGAAGTAATGCGCCGATTACCAGACACGATGACGCGATGACCAATATTACGTCCGTTCGAGAAGCGTGTAAATTTAATTCTCTAAATACGCGGATTTCGGTGAACAATGGTCAGTAATTCAGGTGCTGAAGTAATGTCACTCTTGGCAATAATTGTCAGTGAGTTTAGTATAAAATAAAATTCACGGATTTCGGCAAATAATGGTCAATATTCAGGTACTGAAGTAATGTCACTCTTGGCAATAATTGTCAGTATTAGTATAAAATAAAAGTCAAGGATTTTTGCAAGAATGATCAACGTCAGAGTGCTGGAGTACCGTTACCCTTGGCAAAAATAGTGAATATCAAAATTCTGGAATCTGGTTACTCCATCATTAGAATAACATTTCAAAGAGTGTCCACGATGTTGTAAAAATGAATTCCCGACGAAAGATTACCGGACGAATCTCGTGATCGGAAAGTTGTCTCACGAGCATTGACAGCTGACGTCATTAATCCAAACGAACAAACAGAGACGCGGTTTTTTTCGCCCAAGTATGCAACGTTCTCACAGGCCACGTCGGTCGTCGGAGAAGCAGAGGAAATTTAAAAAGGAGAGACTTGATGTCTGACGCGTGGAACCGGTCGATCGTCGTTTCGCTAACGGGTCAGATTAAAGTTTAAAGGCCCTGTGAAAAGGGCGACCCGGCTTGAAAGAATCTTTTTTTTTTCTGTCGTCACGGAATCCTTTCATAGACGCGTGGCCATCGTTTGGTCGTGTGTCAAAGGGCTCTGATCGTAAACGAGGGTCGCGTGATCCATGGCACACGCCTACACGATGACGCTTCGCGTACTTTACACAGTTACGTGGACGTCGCGCAGCTTCCATAGACGACGTCTTCGACGAAAGAATTTAAGCGTTTCGAGATATCGCGCAGAAGTCCTTCGAGTGACCGTTCGTTCGCGAATTCTAGAATAGTAGAAAGGTGAAGAAAAAAAACTCTTCGTCGCAGTTCGCCGCAATCGTTGGATTCTTAACGATCGGAAAGAATTATGCGATACGATATTTGTTCGAGGTAGCAAAGCAAATATCATTCTTGATTATTCATATCAAAATAACTTCGTGCATTCTGTTTACTTTTGATAATACCAATGATAAATTATCCGAGGTTCTTGAGCATTTTCGGAACAGACCCCGACGAGAAAAAATTCTTGAAAAATGATTCTTCCAAATATTATTACACATTTAAATTCCTCTGAATCATTGTGACCAGAGGGATGGTATTTAACAAATTCCTTCGTTTTCGTTTAATTGTAACGCAAATGGTAAATCCATAGCTCGCACAATCTGCTTCTAATCTCGAGACAAATGCGTGTCGCGTCGATACAAAAAACACTACACAACTCCTATCTTACACCTTTAATCGAATCCCCCATGCGAATATAATATTCGTGTACAAGACTAAAATCCACGCAATGGAGGGGTTAAATATTACAATTCCCCGTATTTCACGGCGACCCGTTCGACTCTTCGCGTACGAGTAACACAGCTGATCGATCGACGAAGTCTTTCTTCCGCAAACCCGTCCTCTAGCTACGAGAATGGAAAGCGTCATTAGGAAACATAGTACCACGGATCTACCTACGTATACAACGAGAGTTTATTAACCCAACGTTGCTTTGTAATCCTCGCGACTGTGCGAACGAGCATTGCGCTCTAGGTGGAAGCGGATACTGTCGTTTCGTATCAGCTCCATTTAAATCCCCCAATTATGTCCGAACCGCGAATGTTTAGCGTAGGTACCGGATCGTCTCTCGGATGAATGGAAATCCAGCGCCAGGAGATCCAGAACGGTACGATAGGTTTCGGCGGGGGAGGGCGAATGTTTGATCGATCGGCCGTACCGAAAGCCACGGATACGTGCGAGCTGACAATTTTCCGGCCAACGAGTACTGTCGGCAGAGAGGGGGTGGGGGTGGAGTACTGAAATACAGCCGGTTCTGCATTTACCGGGGAAGGTAATAGCTTCCGCGAAACGTGCCTTAACCGTTACCCACGCGATGACTGATAACTGGGGTAAAAGGGTCCCGTCGTCTCCGCTCCTCGCCGACTGCTTTTTCAAGCTTTTTTTTCCCCCGTTCGTAATTTGTAATGCACCGTGCGCAAGTAACGCCGACCAACGCCAGCCACTTTTGCTCTCGTTACTTTGTACGATAAACAACTGTGCGCTCGCGATGCTCCGTCGTTTCGGGCGAAATTATTCCGCGAAGGGCGATAAAAAATAATTCCGTCGCGCGCGAGTACAAAGAGTCGGGAAAAGGTTTTGCTGGGTACATTAATTTTCTAACGAACGGCGGGAATCGTTGTTCCTATTCCGCCGTACGGAGAGAGAAAGAGAGAGAAACGGAAAAAAAACGAAAGGTTTTATCGCTCGGTGCAGACTGAGTCGCGTCGCTGATCGCGGTGCTCCCGCGGTTGTTTCTTTTTTCCTCCCCCCTTTCTTTCTTTGTTATTCAACTCTTTTCTTCCGTCGCGCGTCCACCCACCCGACGTTCACGGTCGGTCTCCTCGCGTCGCGAAATTCGCCGGTAGGGATTGGAGGGACGAGAGAAAAAAAATGAGGGTGGAATAGGGGCGGAGAGAGGAAGAAGACACACGAAGGGGGTGCCGTGGATCCTTTGACGCGTGAAATTGAAGTGCTCAAAGCTGTAAGAACGGGGATATAAATTCCGCTCGGGTTTCCCCGAACGATTCTTCGTTTGCATTTCATTCCCCACCGTCTACCAGACAGCTTCCCGTCCCCTCTTATCAATCGTGAATACATTACGTGGGTAGACGATACGATAATCTAACGAGCTTGTCGAAAACCGTCATCCTGTGAAATTTTGTCGGCGAGATACGAAATCGCGGAGACTGCTTTAACGTCGAAGTTAACGGCGCGTTGCAACCACAGTGTGTCGTATACAAAGGCTGCTCGAACCATATTTTTCGATCGGGGATTTGGCGGAGAGCGGCGCGTTGTAATTAAACGGCATTGCCAGTCCCCCGTGTATTTTTAACGCGGGAATTCGTTCGCAAGGGCGCCGCGGCTCTTACGTGCACGCAGATTAAAAGCTCAAGAGCTCGTCGAGAGGGAAAACGCATGTAACACTCGCCGATCGAGTCACGCACGTTAGTCCTCAGTGACTCATAATTAAAAGCATGCGCATGCGTTGATAATTTATAATAATTTCACGGGCGTGACGACTAACTCTCTATCCAGCTCTCTCGACTCGGCCAAATCAACTTTTCGTTATTTCCTGCCGTTTGGGGTATATTTAATATTGCCGCTGGCACGTAATCCCGTACGAGACAAATGTAAACAACATCCGGCCGACTTCCTGTTACCGCGTGCCACGATTTTGCGCGTTTAAACGCTAATTATTGTCCCGCGTGAATGCGAATAAGAAATGTTTGGTATCTATTTACGTTTGCGGGATTCGCGGAAGAATTCGGTGTCTCGGCGATAATTCGTTTTTACGAGTATTTTCTTTTCTATACCCGAGTATGAGATAATTTACTATATCCCATCCGTAACGCTACGGGGCTGTTTGAAAGTACAGCATGACTTATTGCGCGGTATCCTTTCACGGTCAAATCTTCTCGTTTTTGCCACGAACGTTCGTCGTTTGTCAGTTGATCCGCGTGTCTGCGAAAACCGTCGAGCCGACGATGGAAAAGGCTCGTTTACGCGTCCCCGATTTCATGCTCATTTTCCGCTCTCCATGTAAACGAAAGTGCCGGCTTGTTTCCCCGCGAAAATGCGAATCACGTCGCGCGAGGCGCAAAATAGAAAAAGGCAAGCCTGTGGAGGAACGAAGCGGGTGCGTCTTTCACTCCCTGATATTCGCGAACGAGAAAGTGCGCTCGGTTGCGATTAGACGCGCCAAGCGTCCGTGACGGGCACAAAGAAACGAGGAATGAAATGCCGCGTGATGCCGATTACATCGCGACTGTCGTTCGTACGTAAACTTGAATACGCGTTGTAATTGAAAGCACGAGCATTTCAAAGGGATCGTGCAAATAATAATAGTAATTTTTTTAAAACAAGATATCGGTAGCAACGAGATTTTAATAACATATTACGGAATAGAGCAACATTCAGAATCCTTAATCAGCGATAGAATTTCTTGTTAATTTTCCAGACGACTTGTCGTCAATCTTTACGCCACTCTCATTAACGAAACGCATTTACGGATCCGCCCCTCGTTTTTGGCCATCCTGCTTCTATAATTGCGTCAGGCCGTTATGAGTGCGATGGAAACACGTGTACCGCCAGCATTTTCCGCAGTTTCATTCTTCGAATCGTCCGGGAATACCTTTCGGTGGGCAATCTGTGCCGTGGAAAGGGAGAATGAGGGAGATCGAGGAGGAGAAGTACACGAGTGTGTCGAGCCTTAGGTCCAAGTTCATTCTAAATCGTGACTCCAGTCACGGCATAGTGCCACGTAGCTAACACGACCACGCCTCGTTCGCATTCATCTTTCGACTTCTCAGATGTGTCGAATGCACACCGATGCATCGCTAACACTTCCGGCGATCGCTCCGGGGAAAATGGATACAGGTAAATCGTTACCTGACTAATCCGATTCTGCCCGAATCGTGTATGCTCGACGAAAAGTTAGCATTTAAAATATTTGAAAGCATTAAATATTTTGAAATACTTTTAAAGTATTTTAAAAGTATTTAAATATATTTTTAATTACAGTTAACTAACTAGCTAAGACCAGCAAAATGCGCCAAGTATGTCCCTCATCGTATCGATGATCGGTCGATGAACAAATTTAGCTGTTTCTACAAATGAGTTGTGTTTTCATTTATATCTGACAGTGCTCGATAAGAGTGGTATGAATACTACCGATAAACTGATAATGTTAGTTGACAAACCATGTGGAATGATTATGGTATAGACTCAGCGTTGCTCGTTCACCTGTAGCTGGCCACACGCGATCTAAATCCAAGGTCTAGTTTTAATAATCGACCGATTATTAAAATTAATTGTCAAAACAAAGCTTCGGAAAAGAACCGGCACAGACACAAATGAAAATACAGGAGTCATTAAAATCGAATGCAACGATCAAACATTTTATCAATTCCACGATCGTCGGATGGAATTTTCAATCACTTTTGAAAATTTAAAAAGATGGGCATGAAACGTGTGTGACCGTCGATTTTAATCGAAGAATCATTGGATCGCTAGCGATCTACTACTTGCACTCTCTAAAATGTTCATCCAGGCATCGCTATGGATCCTATTGGTCTGATTTGAATAACAATTAATCGCAAGACTCTACTACGTCTTGCCTCGTTCGAAGGATTTAGGACGAACCAGGAAGCTGCACGCGTATAGTTCGCTCGCACGATTTCATCGCGAGACACACAGATGCTACATATGTACATGACACACACAGCACACGCTGATCGTGTACGATAACGGCAGCGAAGCACGTTAAATCTCTATTTCCAAGTTCTAATAGCAAATGCAATCTCTTTTTACATCTAATCGATACGCGTACACAGTTCCGAATGCATTACGAAAAACTGTACAACGAGCGACCATCACGGGAGATTTAATGTAATCGCGAATTACGTGACCTAGATCGAATCAAAGGCAACGGCTAACGTTTTATGCAAATTTTTACCTGAAACGGTATTTCGCGGTACACGCAAGAAAATCGTGAAAATCGAATTTGTTTCAAGGTACTGCCATACATTCTCCTTCCACCGAACTCCCTTACGAATCCTTCGAAATACGTAAACTGGTTTTGATTTCAATGACGACGGAGCGCCATTTCTGGGATGTGTCGTATCGTACCGGTACTCGTGTCATAGTTCACGAGTATGTAACGCACCCGGTAGGAGAAAGGCTCGATACGAATACACGGTGTATCGCATCGTCGAGTAAAGCCCGTTTTTCTCCCCACCCCCCCCCCCAGCCCCTCCCAAGTTCATTGTAACTTTGCTCGTATCGTACGTACATGTACATCACCTTTCCACTACGATCAACGGGACGGGTCACCTCCCTACGCATCAACCGTGCGTACGTACGCTTCCTTACCCCTGGTTAATACCAATACGCGTACAACGCTTCTGGTAGTAAACCCACATAGAAGGCGTGGAACCTGTATTTAGTAGATTTACGACTTATCGAGCTTTACCAGCGCACGATGATTCGATTATTACCTTACCACCTCGGTAAGGCGTAAGGTTGTACGTGTTCTTGCCGTGGGCGTTACAACGATGTACAGAATTAATTGTACGCGGAAGGCTCGTTAATAATCGCCAAAAGTCCAGTTACTCTTGGTAATTAGATAATATCGTCAAAGCACTTGACCGTTTACGGTGCAAATCCTGATAAGGAAAGAATTTTTTGAAGAATGATTCTTCCGGATATGTTTACGTACTTAATTATGATTCGATAGAAGGGGGGAATTATTGAATAATATTCTCTGTGGATTACTGTGATATAATTGTTTGGGAATTATTCAAAGGAATAATTATTCGAGCATTCCTTCCCCTCGGTTTGCTTGTAATGTAAACGGTTAAGAACATCGGAGATTTTATTTAAAAGAATTCCGAGAATAATTGTAATCTTGGTAATACAATATTCCGAGCGGATTGAACGTTATATTTAATTGGAAATTCTATTTCAGCGTAGAATTGTAGGTTGGTTCGATTGTTGTACATTTTATTGACGTCTCGAAAGGGCTTCAGCAATTTACTCCACAAAAGATTCTTGAATCCTTCTCGAGCCACGGAAATATACTATAAATGCAAAATAATCTACTCGGAACGGCTCTTATTCGATTGCCGTTAGCCACGAGTGCATCCGACGGTAATACGTCTTTCGGAAAAGCTCGGTATCTCTGCGGCAAAGTGCATAATTGACCCAATTGGTCGTAATGGGCGCGCACGATAGGGATGACAAAATCTCGATTATCAACTACATCGAGCGACGGAGTTCCGCGACAAGTGGCGGCAAAAACAAGTGTAAGTGCAAATTATCCCTTTACGCCTTGATCGCGCTACGAAATTGCGATGGTATAAAAAAATTCTTCTCTCCGCGTAAAGTAGAACCGGTCAGCGAGCGAACAAAGATCCTTAGCGGGATCTTTTCGTAGGTTAGAGCTTCGATAGATCGTGCGAAACATCTTTCGGTTTAATCCAATCCGATGGAAGAGAGAGAGAGAGAGACAGAGAGAGAGAGAGCAATAAGTACATATGACGAAGTATCAAGCGCGTGGCACACTTTACAGAAACATTCTGCCCTCAGGGTCGCGCGCTAAAGCGGGAATGAAATGGTAGTACGAGAGAATCATGGATACCAGACACCGCATCGTTATTTCAGAGTCGTTAGTTGCAGTTTCTTTCAACGGCGAGGGGGTGGCTTGTTCCTCGCGTATAAAGATTTTTAGCGGATGCTGCAGGAAAGGTATATGATCTCCGGTGAAGCGAAACGACGTTTTTTTTTTCTTTTTTTTGCGGACGAAATTCGATACTCTGCTATGCAAGGAATGCCAGCGGTCAAAGTTGACGGTACCAGTCCGATACGCGATACGTGAATTCGAGAAGGTCGTCTTATGTAATTTACGTGAAACAATTAGCATAAAAAATCTCCGGCTTTGTTAATCCGCGGTAGCATCGAAATTACTGAGAACGCGCTTATACTCTTTTATAAACGGTGTCCGCTTTGAGATTAAAAAAGGATTTTAACGGAGATTCATAATATTTCGTAACAATTATTTTAACTATCGAGAAACTTTGATTTCTACGAGAAACGCATTTCGGTCTGACTGGATCAATTTCAAGCTGAAATAACTCGAAACAGGTAGAAATGTCGAGCGACCCTTTTCTTCCCGAGTCCCTATTTTTTGGGCAAGTCGAATGGTATTTTAACTTTCCTGCTCTTTCATCTATTACGCGTTCACTCTTCCTATGTACGAACAACAATGCACATGCAATGACAATCATGAGAATAACCTACTATTGGCCGTAGGAATGACGGTGAGGCGTAACGATAGTAGTCCCCCCCTTCCGTCTCTGCATCGATATCTCCCTAATTCGGGCACGCTCATTGGTTGAACCGCTGTAAGACGAATCCCTTCGGACCCCCGCGCTCATAACATTCGCCTCGCCGTCTTTACTTCAGCCAATAGTACTTACGTGTGTACACGAGAACCGCATTTTATGTTGTAAGTTTACCAACTGTCATCCGGACCAAACAGATGTCTCCGAGAATCTTTAATGAGGCCATAGCATAACATACAAATTCACCCAACTTTCTTACGGAGTAGACATTACATGTTCACCGATACGTGCATTACCTACTTGTTCGATTGTACAGTAAACATTATTCGCCGTTTCTGTAGGTTATGTACATGTCACACCTTCCTGATCGCGGAAATTACAAATTGCGCGTGGAACGTCATCCGGTATTAGGAAAATAATCCAAATACGATTGTTACTCCGATCACAAACACTACATTCAATATCGTATTACTGCGTACTCTTATTATATTTACGAGCGTGTACCGACTTATGCGTTCGACAGTATTGTGGCGTTATGAACAAAAAAACACCAGCAACACCTTGTGCCTCGCGATTGACGTATCGCAGAAAACTCAAAAGTCGTAACGAAATTCGACGGAACGTCTGTACGGTGTGTCGCGGACGTTCGTAGGGGGAAATCAGAAAAGTAGTAAACTTACCTGTAGGATGCCGAAAGCTATCTCCGATTAAATAATGCACCACAAAATTATAAAACCGAATGTACGGGATATATCACGAAAAAACACAGGTTCGTTACACCAATTGTTCCCTCTCGTTTTTCTCGTACGAGTAACGGAGTACTTCCTACTGCGAGCACATAAACAACTCCCGTTCCAATTTCGCCAACGGCTATGAACACGAAACAGGTCCGTCGAATCGCGAGGCGACGCTGCATACGGGCACGGCCCATACCCGCACCATTTTCAAATAGTCCCCCCCAGGTATACGATCGGTTCCTCGTTACGTACCTTCAAATCTTGAAATTTTCCACGCCACGAACGATCACAGTTCATGGAAGTTCCAAATCTATCGTGGAATGACTACGATATCGATACACCGTTCAAATCGAACTACGAGTACGGTAAATACGGGACTGCTTTCGATGTTCTTACGCGCGAGTCAATATGGCGGGTCCGCCGAGGAAAATCAGAGTTTCTCTTATGACGCAATCAAGCGAGTACGCCCCGTACTCCGACTCGATCGACGCGCCGCTCCTCGTGGAATTTATGAAATTCGGGTCTGATCCGCCGGTAAAGATTGCCGCCGAAAATTTATTTTCCACGCCAAGCCCCTTTCAAAATCTTGGGCACTACTGATTCCCCTTAAACGCATTTTCTCCGCCCGATGACAGCAACGGTGTCGCGCCCCGCATGTGAACTTACCGACACACGGGACTTCATGACTCGTATATCTGCGCATACTCGACATATCTCCATCGATAAATTCGTGTGCATATGGATGTAGCGGTTCAAATTTCAGGCGCGAATTAAACGCAGGTTTAATTGAATTGCGTACAATAAAGCAAAAATTGATGAGCCCTGTGATTTCGCGACACACGGAATAGCGTGTGTAATAACTATATCGTATTCCATATAAATTCGTTAAATTTTAATCACTATTAAATTTTTAGGCTACCATTTCGAGGATGTAGTACAAAAAGTGGAAACATTTCCTGTCAATTAAGATTAAAGCCACACCTATGAAAAATTATCATTTCCGGCGTATACAGTGTTACATACACAAAATGGGGGTAGAGCGCGCATTAGTTAAATTTGAAAATTTACGGGCATTGGTGCCGTTTATCAACGCGTAACGATTATAAGTGTCGGTGACAGCCAGTGTTACCATATGTTAGCACATGAGAGGATCTCTCTGAGTGTTGTTGCAATTGCGAGAAATCTTCATCCGAAATCTGTGCCTAGTGACAGTAATCGATTGTTGCAAAACTGCGCAAAATAACTGAAAATAACCCGAACCAGTGATTGCGAACGATTACGAAAGTTCGCGAAGCGACAGGTTGCCGGGTGCAGCTTGTTTTTATTGCCAAGATAAACCGTTAAAAAGATCTTTTCTGGTTAACCGATCACCGGTATATGACTCCAAAATTCAACCGCAGTATTTTAGGTGTTCTTTTTTCCTGCTAGTCAATTTCGTGTTTTCTGTATTTACATGCGAAATGGCTATGTTCGGGAGATATCGCGCTAGAAATAATCGCGATCTTGTACAACATCTGAAGGGTAAGCGACATTAATGTTGTTATGCAATTTTTACACTCTTATTGAAATATGTTCATGAGAATTCGATACAAATTTGTTCACATGACAGACGGTGTGATCATTTTCAAGAGACAAGGTCTTGTCTCGGGCCACGTACAAGTACGCGAGACTAGACCTTGTATCTTTTCCGGAAAGATATACATATCTGTAATAATTGTGTTTGCACTTTCAGATTCACGAGTAATTAAATCTGATAGAGTCTTCGAGGCAATGAGCGCTGTGGACAGAGGACATTATAGCAACCCTCTCTGTGCATACGTCGATGCCCCACAAGGAATTGGTTACAGCGTTACGATAAGCGCGCCGCATATGGTATATTACTTTTACGATGTTCTCCCGTACGATTATAATCTTTACAAACACACGTTTTTCATATCGTTGCGATTAAACTTCTTTGTTTTGAAGAGTATCAAGCTCCGTTTGGTTAATATTACCTATAGCATTTTTTGATAAACTTGTAGTTGGAATATAATAATTTTGAATGATTCGGTAGTTGTCAGAGTTTATTAACGTTTGTGGAAGAATGTGTATTCGTTGACAAAACATAATTAAAAAAGGGAATTACAAGTTGGAAGACAAACGGAAATTCTTTAGCACGCATATGCTTTGGAATTACTCGAAGAGAAACTACGTGATGGAGCAAGGGCATTGGATGTTGGTTCTGGTTCTGGATACTTAACGGCATGTATGGCAAAGATGGTGGGATCAAATGGATTGGCTGTAGGCATCGATCATATCCCTGAGCTTAAAAGTTTGGCAGAAAAAAACATTCAGCAGGGCAATCCTGAACTTCTTCGGGACGGGCAGGTGCACTTAGTTGGTAATTTCCTTTGAATAACTTTGTAAAGCATTTCATTTAATCTGTTGTTAATAAGAAATATATGACAATATAGTTGGAGATGGAAGACTAGGATATTCTGAAAAAGCACCGTACGATGCTATACATGTTGGAGCAGCTGCTAAGGAAATGCCAAAGCCGGTAAGAATAATTTCTAACTAACATGCCTTTAAACCAGTGGTTCCCAAACTCTGGTACACGTACCAGTGGTGATACGTGGAAGGTCAAATCGTAATATGGGAAATAAGTTTAATTTATTTTTTTATGAATTAATGTTTGTGGCAGATCTAATATTATTTTATCATGAATTTTATATTTCGTATAAATTATCATTTATTATAATGTTTATACATTATGATGGTTATCCCGAATTACGGAAAACATTAGTTTTTTTTTTCCACAAATAAATAACATACTTTAAAAATTTGTATTGTCTCCAGCTGATAGAACAATTAGCTCCAGGGGGACGTCTGGTGATACCAATGGGCCCAGCGAATTCGGATCAAACATTAGTTCAGATTGACAAAACAGCGGATGGACAGATTAAGAAAAAATCTCTGATGAGCGTTGTTTATGTTCCGCTGACCGATAAAGATAAACAGGTTCGATCATGAAATATGTGCGGGCTCCAATAAGCGAGCAGTTTTTACCAGCAATTTTAATTCTAATATCTGATACTGCAAGTAATGCATGGCAGATTTTGTAACCAATACATTTTGGGACATACGCGGAAACGATGAATATTTATTGCAAAAATTTCTGACAAGTTGGAAATTATTTTATTTACATCGTACGGTGCTTTTTATGTCATTAACATTTTTTCATAATGAATGTATGTATTTTAGTTAAAAAAGATTTTGTTTGCACAAATATTTACGAATAAATCTAAAAAATAATGAATGTGCTCGACGTAATGTCTATGATATGATCACGATAAAATATTTACCTTCTTATAAAATCATCATGCAATCGCAGGTGTTCCAGAATTTGTAAAAATACAAATAAATTGCTTCTTGTTTGTTAATAATATCCGTACACACAAATATAATTTCATTGCAATTTGTGTTCATTATATTTGTTATTTTAATAAATATACCATAAAATGTGGCACATCGACAATTAAAAAATAAGTACCACTCTCATAATTTGTAATAACTATATTGAAGAATTACGTTTTTTATACACGTACCACATCTATTACATGCTGGCATGTATTTAAAATTTGTTACGTAAGACATCATCACGTACAATTATCTTTTTGTTCTATACATAAAACGCTATACATTTATGGAATGTCCATAATCAATCGTCTCAGGTCTACGTCGAATACTTATAAAATAATGTACTATACAATGGTCAAACACGTTAACAGTTTTTTTTTAGGGTAAAACATTTATGTTCTTCGATTTTCTGTTCACTACTCGGACTTTATGTACTGTGATTCTATCGGACTTCAGATATATCGCGGGCAGTGAAATGATTGTTTCTTCACTCACATGTATGGTTTTTTTATCGAAAAAAATAATTAAAGTATTTTGACCATAAACAAACTAACTGCAGCGCCTGCCGATAGTCCCATGCCCAAAAATGCTGCCATCAAAGCACATGCAATTTCCTTTTCCTGAGAATCCACAACTCTGTTGAACATAGTAAATTAGTGTAAACAAAGGTTTTGTAATTCATTTGTTGTCACTGTTGCAATACTTACGTCGGGGCCAAGATGAACGTTATATTGCACAGATAGCCATTGGTAACGGCAAATGCGATAGTTATTAGAATATAGTAAACATCATCATGAATAAAAACGGGAAGATTATGTCTTGGTTGTGCATTGCAAAATAAAAGAGCTGGTATAAAAATTACTCTTAAAGCACTTAAAAGTATTACATGCCATGGCCTATTTCGTGGCTGAAAAAATGTCGAACCATTCGCAATTAAATGTTTCTGCTAATATTATAATACAGAATTAAAGAAATTGTTCCACTCACCCACTGAAGAATACCAGATAATATTCTACCAGCATAATCACCCAAACTAAAGATAAGGTATGTTACCACAGGTACAAAGTATATGTCTGAAAACCATAACTTTTATTTGATGCACACGTTTAAGCGTAATGCTGTAAAATCACTTTCGGATAGAATATATAAAAATTGATTTACCATTCCACGCATGACCTTTGCCTTTATACTGACTTTCTACTAAGACAGTAACGGCAGGGTATACAGAAAGAGATACAAAAAATACTAAAAATACGCTGAGACCATAGTGCCAGATTCTCTTTATGATACGCGTGTAAGACACTGCAGTGCCTTGCGGAAAAGTTACTTCGCGGTTTATCGAAAAATCAGCTTCCAAAGTTGTAGATCGTTTTTCTGCCATGTGATGTTTATAAAATGCCTAGGAAAGATAGCATAACGTTAATTATACTCCACAAACATAATCAAATTCCAATGTACCATCTGCGACAGATTACACGTGATACTCTCATCTCATTACCATGAGC
The DNA here is from genome assembly GCA_933228935.1 of Pemphredon lugubris. Lineage (NCBI taxonomy): Eukaryota > Metazoa > Arthropoda > Insecta > Hymenoptera > Crabronidae > Pemphredon > Pemphredon lugubris. The sequence continues at coordinate 22,469,745 of OW121817.1, read as the reverse complement.
GGATTATCATATATTATAGAACTGCGCAGTACACATCATCGTTATTCTTGACATTAAATTCCACTGTATAGATGCTAAAACACACTCATAATAATATCACTTACCGATTTATCCACAATGATATAAGCAATCAAGGAAATAAACAAGATAGCGTCTCCAATGATAAAATATATCAAGCCTGAAAGTATAGGACTAGCACCGATCCATAGAGAACATATTTCTGTTAAAGCAGTAAAAATGCCCCCGAGAGCTTGGCCACTTGACATAGCTGTTATATATTTTGGTGAAAAACGTCCAACAATACCCATTAAACTTCCTCCAAAAAGTGCACTTGTAGCTGAAATGAAATAATGCATGTATGCCGCATTCATAATGCTAACAGAAATATTTTAAAAAATTTCAGAACACCGAAATATTATTGTCGCTGATATGTACACACCATTTATGAATACCACAGTCGTTAAAGTGATTATTAAGAACATATGTTGCCCTGAAAGATGAATTGAAATTTAATTTCAAAGAAACAGGTGAACATTTTTCTATCATTACGACTTACATTTGTCAGTATTTACTTTCACCAGTGCTGTCGTCAAAATAAATAAAAGTAGCACCGTGCACTGAGAACCCACCATTCTTACTTTTAGAGAAACCCTGTAAATTGAAATCCATTAACAATTATATCTTTAAGCTTTCCTATTTCCCAATGCACAAGTGATGGTTTTGCTCACCTTTTACTGATAAATGCATTGACTATTAAAAACAATGTATTTGGCAGTGCACTAGATATACTCAAGTACGACGTGAAGCCAGCTTGTAAGTCTGTTCTCTTCTCTAAATTTTCCGCATGAGAATAATTAAAATGATGGGTAGAATTTTCGGGTACTTCTCTAAATTTATACATCCAATACTATAAAATGAATGAGATTAATAAATATGATCATTGTCATCTGTTTAAACGCTGTTTTTACTCACATCGTCGGCGGTAACAAAAAAACTCCAAGGAATCAATGTATTTATTCCAAGTAAGTAAAAAACTATATATGCAAGATTGTACCTAAGAAGAAGGATGTAGCTTTAGTATAATTGAACAATAGCGAGATAGACTTTGAATAAACGTTTAAATATTCATTACAAAACATACTTGTCTTGAGGTTCGTATTGTTTTAAAAATGGTTTTTCATCTGGCACGGATACATTTGGGTCATCTACTTCCGTTTCCAATTCATCTTCGAATTCACTATCCGACGCTCCTCCCAATAACGGTCTTCTATTGATGGAGTAAGACATTGTCTATCTGATAAAATAATAGTAGTAGTGAATACACTATTTATTAATGCCATACATACATAATGTGTGCTATAATTCTTTAAAAGAGAACTGGTACTTAAAATACACAATGACAACCATATGATGCTATTACAATTTACTATTGCAATAATACTCATACGATTTACATAATTATTATGGACAACGTACTTACAGATATAATCGCAAATTTTCCGGAAAACTTGATGCTTCGCGTTTATCTTAAACGGATTCGTGTAGCCAAGATTCTTGACATTTTGATCAACGCACAGGTGATCGAACAATAGCACTTTGTTGGAGCGTCATAACGTGGACCAGCGTTCAGTAGTCGTAAAAACCATGTTCAACAGACCGCGTCTGTAACACGATTGGCAATACTTGTAGCCGATAATGAGTCGGAGTCCCGCGAGACTCGCCACTGTATAACTAAGCCATTTTCTTGGCCACCTGTGACTAACCACAGGCATAAAAGACAATCCCTGTCGCGGATCTGTGGCGTATAGAATTACATGTATGCATTACATCAGTGTCACACACAAACTGTACTTTTCCGTACATTGTACATACCAGCAGGAAACACAAATGTATATAGAGAACAGCTGGCGAGTATTTTTGAGAACTGTCACGAAGCTACTCTAACGGGATCGTTAAGGCGATTTACATAATTTCGATGAGTGCGACTCATCCGTGCCATCCGTTCAGTGGCGTTCAGTGTCAGTCGTGTCAGTACCGGTTTGTTTACACGTTTCAGGTGATCGTGTAGTCTGATATATGCATCATCTTACAAACGGTACATTTCGCTATTATAGCCAAATAGAAAGGAGAAGATTTGGCTTGATTTAGCAGTGATCAGCTGTGGTCGTTCATATCTGGGATTAGGAGGTAGAAAGAAAATGTGTATTGTACGGAGTGTAGAGAAAACGAGAGAGCGCGAAAGGGTTTAAGTTTATAAAAAATAATAGACGATGGGAAACGCAATTATCAATAATTCAGGATATTGTAGTATACGTATATATATGTAGGGTACAAAGAAGACACCTTGTAGATGTCCATAGGTCATTACAACAAAAGAACGTTTAGTAGTTTTTTTAAAGTACATATATTTATGACATGTAACAAAAATAAGAATACTTTTAATTTATGTACAATTTGTCGGTATTTAACAGAATTAACAAATTATGGAAAGATCTTGGTATATAATATCAATGTTCCATTAATACTATAACCGTTCAAATGTTCCATTAATATTATAAACTTAACACATTATGACAAGTGGCGATACAAGTGAACAATGACAGGGTTAGCTCTGTGATGACATTGGTGACGCGGTTACGGGATGCGTCGCAGCAAGAGACATTGGTCGTTCCATGATTAAATTAAGTTCTATTTCTTGGACAATCGAAAATATTCTGCTTTTGGCTACATTTAAAAAATATGGTGGGAATGTCTTTAAGGTGGGAGCTATACCCGCCAAAAACGCATCCACTGGGTCAGGGGGTTTTGACGCATTCTCCATATGTTTATTTTTCTCCGTGAAATATTCCATAAGGGTCGCGATACTCGTATCTGTTGTTTTCTTCTCTGCCAAGGTGCCAGGGGATAATACAAGTTTTTGTTTCTTAGACGCGAGTACAGTTTCGTAGTCAATGTTCTCATCATTGTCTATTATATGCTTTTCTTCGTCAATGATCTCATTATCACTATTAGTTTGGCTGTTTTCTATCAAAGAAAGGCAATTGAAGCTATCCCGTTCTTGGAAATATGGGCTCAAAAAATATAACTGGTCTGCATATTTGTACTTTCTGTGGTTAGACGACATTGATTTACTTTTCCTTAAAGATTTTCTGTAATTGTCGCGAATATTATTCCATCTGTTTTTGCAGCTGATACCTAAACATAGGTAAAAATATATCGAATTAATCGAGATTCGCATACAGTCATTATCAAAGTGTTATTGTCAAAAATAATGGTAGACCCAATAATATACATGTATACAGTAAAAATAATAGGTTACGATTTTTTATTCACATAAAAGTATAGGCACCTTCCATACCGATGTAAAAGACATTTTGGAAAAGATACAAAAGCAAGGTAATTAATTTCGATCCAGAAAATGTACAATGTTTCGAAAAATGCGAGCTAAACCAGGAAATACCGATTTAATAATTATCAACACAGTCTTCCAATTTATTAGCCGACTCCGTCTCGTAGCAACACGGTTTTTAGTTTTTCGGCAATTTCCTGAATTAAAGTTTCTTTTCGCAATAAACATTATATTTAACATACCTGTTCGATTCATTTGTTTCCCTATTTCATTCCATAATCCTTCTTTGAAATTTGCGTCATTATATCTAGGATGCGATAGATCGTAGATTTCTACATTTTCCCGGACAGCCTCGATTAAAACTTCGTCGTTCATTGTAGCACATAACGTATATGTATATGCAATGTCATAGAAATTCGGTTAACTCCGTTTTTAGCACGTCTCCGGTACTGATCAGTACTGATATTACACTATCCTCCGCGTTGGCTGGCCCATCCGGAGCAGATCCGGCACGGCTAGGTACGGTCAGTGACAGTTGGTGACAGTGCCGTCTGGTGCCGTCCGCGAAGCACTGGGAACACTGTACAGGGTGTACAGGACACACCAAGAAAGTATGAGTTATAGTGTTGCTGTGGAAAGAACAAAGATGCTAGGCATTTTGTTTGATATAACTTTTTATAATTAATGATCAAAAATGTCTAAAAACAAGATTAACAATTCAAATGTAGACTTTCATTCGTATTAAATAGTTAAAAATAGAATTCTCCTCGCATTTTGTATCACCCTGTACCGATTTTTCGCGGAAAGAACAGTTCTGTACGGTACCAGCATTTCAAACGCATTATGTGTCATACATGCAATATCTACCATTCTTATCTTGGGTGATTGTCATTGAACGATACGGACCCGGAACGGAGACGTCAGCAAGTTAAGATACCGTCAACGCGTTCGCATGTAATACGTAAACTGTATATACATGTATATTATGTACATATATCTAGTTCAACTGTCGATTGACGACGGGGAAGAAATTTTCTTCAAGCGTTTCGCGCTTGTTTTCCTTAGATTTCTAATGAATTATATACATGTATGTATGTCACATGTAGATAACGCTTATTCCGTGGAAGGATGGGTATGGAATGATGTTTACATGCACAGTGCATTGCAGTGCATTGTACGAAACGTCACGTGTTGTATATCGTTCTTTCTTCATCGTGCGCACAGATTCATCATTGATCAGACAAGAATGAAGAGGTTGAAGTCCGATATTATACTGTATCTTTGCACACTTACGCCACAGCTGGTATGAAACGAAGCACCTTGAATTTTGTGCTCATCAGTTATCTAAAAACTTATGAACCACGGTGAGCGTATTTTAACTCTATTTATTTGCGTGTATCATCAGTGATCGTCAGTATAGTACTGTATGTCGTACAGTATATTTCGAAAACATCGATGAGGGAACGCTACAGTTACCGCGTTGCTGCTCGTAAACGATACTGTAATGTGGGCGATGCAATGACACCACGGTAATTTAATTGGAAAAATGTATTGTACGCTGGGAAGATGGTAAACAATTTATTGAATTTATTTTACTAAAATGTTTATCCGAACGATATTGGTTTTATTTGAAAATCGGATTTCGGTAGCTTTTACAGGAGAGACGCCGTAAGGGTTTTGAGTACAGGCGAAGTCTCCACCGCCCTCCGACCTTTTTATTTTACGGTTCATCCTGATCTTTTCGGGCAATATCCCACTCAGAGAGTGAGTACAACTTTATCCTATATTCCTTCATTTCGACCATTAAATTCTGTTAATGACGGTTTCACGTTGGCAGCATAATTGATGTTTTGAAGTTGAAATGGATTATTAATAGAACTGTGGAAACACTACACGCATACCTAACATTTGTATTTGTACTTGAACAAGGTCACTGGTAACAGATAACGCTTGTGTTAGTCATGTGGAATTTTGTTTATCAACAACATAATTATACAAAGATAAATTCACGTTTGACAAGTTGCTAAAAAAAAAGAATTAAAGATCTTTTTCAGTTAGCTATTTGTATGTGTAGAACAGAGAATGAAACGTGTAACTTGATGTGATTTACTTTCAGACAGTTAATGAAAATTCATTAAAACAATTAAGTTCGATTTTGGAAAACTTGCAACAACAAAGACCAATAAGGCCAACCATTTTACCTTTTTATTTACGCTCTAAAGATGAAAAGGATGTAAAAGCCGGTAAATTTACATTGGTGAATATACAATTAAAAGAGAAAGATCTGAGGCAAACCGTGCTATCTATCTTGAAGACGTGCGACTTGCCAACTACGTTCGTAGATAAAATTGAAGAACCAAAGCAACAGCCAAATGAAAAATATAAATCAAGGTTTTGGCAAAGGAAAGGTACTGGGGAAGAAATAGATTTTTCTGAACTAGAGGATGACCCAATTTATGCATCCATTCTTATGAAAAGAAAAATAAACTTAGAACCGGATACCCTTAAGTAAGTTTGATATATATTTTGAATTTAAAGAAATCATACTTGAGAACAATTTGAATGTGAATAATGTTAACTAGGGCGTATCTGGAGAAACACATCAACGAAGTACATGTGAAATTAGAAGCATGTAGGCCAATGCGAGAGGAAGTACAGAAGCTAGAAAAAATTCTATGTTCTGAGTTAGGGTTAAAAAATATTATATGGGACTGTGGGTGGAATATCACTCACTATAGAGGATGTTTGTTAGCTTTTAAAGCACTAGCGGAGCATCATCCAGAACCAATGGAGGTATTAAGAAACAGGACTCTTGTATTTGCTAATGATACTGGCATCAGTCTAGAAGGAAATGTTATGTTAAATTCGGGTGAAGTTAGACATAACTGGCTGGATGTAAGATGAAAATCATTTATTCACTAGACGCATGTTCCTTTTTAAGGGTGTTTTAGTAAAGACACTTATCTTTTATAGTTAATAAAAAATGTCAAAAAACACGACGTCGTACTGTTAAAATTACCATCTTTTGAGAAGGCAGTCTCGCAAGTACTCCTTGACATTAAAGTTGGTCGACGGTGCGTAATACATCAAATTAATTGAATGACGGTAAGGCTCAGAGTACTCTATATGTGCAGGAAATTCATGCCTAAAGTAATGGTCAGCCAATATGAGCATCAACTTCGACAACTCACTACTACTCTATCAGATTATTGTGGAAGAAGAAAGTACCCAAATGTCTGGCCAGCCAAGTTGTCTGCTTACGAAATTGTAATAGAAGCGTTAGTATTATCCCTAATATTTAATATTGAATGCTATACTTAGTTGCATCTTAATTGTAAGTATTGGATAGACATAGGTAATCATGATTCTATTCGGAAATAACAAACTGTATGGCTTTTATTTTTAGCGAAGCTGGTCCGCTAATGCTGTCTCCAACTGGTCAATTCATAGTTCCATCTTCGTGTCCAAGTTTTCTCTTAGTCAACTTTATTACTGAGAATTTGGAAGAAGCCACGAAACGCTTACACCATTACAACAAGTAAGATTATTTTTCGAACTAATCAGAACCCATAAATGCAACTTTATCTACTACTTTAGTAAAAGTGAGGTGTCCGTAATACTATAATTATCCAATGGTACCTTATTACAGCATAAAACACGTAGAACGTGAACTTCATGAGAGAGCAGTCAAAGAATTAGGGTTGATCGTTCTTAATAAGGACGATAGTATTACTCCGGATTTAATGATACAGTGCTGCGAACGTTTGCTGTTGCACAAACGAGTTCTGGCACCTCTGCTTGAAGGCGTTATGCTTTGGGTGACTCATTATTATTCTGTTATGAGCGACGGCGTTTTATGCGTGCCATGGGATTGGAAACTTTAGATTTCAACGATATCATTTCCTAATGCTTTTTCTATGCTTGTCTGTATCCCGAACAATTTTTGTAATTTGCGACGATTATTAAAACAGTCAAGTTGAAAAATATGTACAAATTACATTTAACAAGTTATGTATAGATCTTAAATGCGAAACACTATTTTTCTGAGAACTTATTAGTTATAGGGCTAATACGTTGTAATCAGAATTTAAGAGAGTATAAACAACTGTTTAGATCATCTATTATTTTTTATTATTATTACTAATGTTACATTGTACCCTGTAAAGTACATTTCCATTTCAACTGTAAATATGTATGGTCGACTAGTCTAGCTACTTTGAAGCTGAATGAACAATAAGAAAGAATGTATTTTGTAAAAACTATCAGTACGCTATCAAGTCTGGATCACAGATAAATATAACCAATTGAGTTTTCGATACGCAGACTGTTTTTACATTCTTTACCTACCTACTCATTTATCGCTGTGCATTTCGTTCTTTCCCGCGTGAGTTACGAGTTTCAGTGATTGGAGGAACCCATTCTAACATCGTGTGGTTGCGTCGATGTGTATGTAGAGAGGGGGGGGGGGGGGGGTTGACGCCTTTATGTTTCCATCAGTTTCCATACAACAGCATGATGGCCGTCATGTTGTTATGACACAAGATACGTCAAATTTGTAACATTTACTGTAAAACCTGGACCGGCGCTGATCTGACTCTCTCGATATTTATCCAATAATTACAAGTTTCTCGTGGTTTCTTCATGTATACGCAGACCATAAAAATGCCGGTCCAGAAAGATTCGAACATTGTGAAAATCGCTGTTCAGATGACCGAACAAGTGCCACAACTCATTGAATTTAATCAAAAGCAACCACTAACAGGAATTATTCAGGTACCATCCAACGAAGTTAATATTATTAACAAAATTTTATGCCCCCTCGTTTTTTAGGGTTTTCCATTTCGAAGTACAGCCGCGTTATTCGAATAACGTAATTTATTTGTTTGTAAGCATTTGAATAATATTACGTATTTTTGTTTAACGTTAGGAACTATGCAATGGGTGGGGTCTTTCGGAGCCAGATTCGTACTCGCTACAGTTTTCTGAAAATAATAATCAAAACTACATTACGGAAAAGAATCGTAATGAAGTGAAGAATGGCAGCATTTTGAGATTGGAGTTCTCTCCTTCTAAAACTGCTAGCGATATTCTTACAAAACTAAACAATGGAACAATGGAGGAGAAAACAGTGGCTTTGCAGAAATTAAGCACACTTAGCATTGATATGACATTTGCATTGGAATTTATTAATAAGCAGGGATTAGCTTTAATCGTGTCTCAGGTGCTTTGATTCTCTATGAGTATATAGTTTATGTATCACGCTTTGCAGCCTTGATTTAACATACTTCTCATAGGTGGAAGGAGAAAAATATAAGGGTAATGCCCTTGCATTTTCGCTTCAATCATTCGTTGAACTGATGGACCATGGTATTGTTTCATGGGATATATTAGAAACACCATTTATTAACAAGGTTGCGAGTTACGTAAACAACCAAGCCGTAACTCAAGATACTAGTATAATCGAAGCTTCTCTCAGTATACTTGAAAATATAGTATTAAATTCCTCTGGAAAATATGGACAAGTAGAAAAGGAAGTGACCTTTCCTAATTTGGTGATGCATCTGCAGAGTATGCGACCACAGATACAACAAAATGCAATAGCTTTGATAAATGCCTTATTTCTTAAAGCAGATCTAGCTAAACGTAGGGCTGTTGCAGCCACTTTACAGTCCAAACAAGTTAGAAATGTCTTCTTAACCAATGTAATTCAATCTACTGGACAGGTATCAAACAGAGAAATATTACTTTCTTTTGTCACGGAGTAACTGTAAATTGAGATCGTGTAATACATTCTTCTTGTAGGTCGGTGCAGAAATGGCGCATCAATTGTACGTTCTTCAAACCCTAATGCTAAGCTTGTGGGAGCAACGAATGATGACAAAAATGGATCCGCAAGATCAAGACGCTCATGATAAAATTAAAGAACTTCGTAGAATTGCTTTTGATACCGAGGGAGCTGTTGGTGGAGACGTAACCGCTCGTAAGCAAGGCCTCTATGCCAAAGACTACAAAAAATTAGGCTTCAAATATGATATCAATCCGGCTTTGGATTTTACGGAAACTCCACCTGGGATGCTCGCTCTCGATTGCATGGTCTATTTTGCACGAAATCACACGGAAGGCTACACGAAAGTCGTTTTGGAAAATTCTTGCAGGGCAGACGAACACGAATGTCCATTCGGTAGGACAAGCGTGGAACTTGTCAAGTTGCTGTGCGAAGTGTTACGTATCGGCGAAGCTCCTAGCGAGCAAGGTCAATCGTATCATCCAATGTTCTTTACTCATGACCATCCGTTTGAAGAATTTTATTGCGTGTGCATAGTTTTGCTGAATAAAACATGGAAAGAGATGCGTGCTACGACGGAAGATTTCGTAAAAGTGTTCTCCGTCGTGCGGGAACAAATTACTCGAGCACTTCAATGCAAGCCTACGGGGTTGGACAAATTTAAGAACAAATTGCAGCAATTAACGTATTCGACTATCACAAATCTTTGGCAACAGGAGAGAACTAGTAGAGAAGAATGGGAGAGCCACGCAAGACCAATTGTTGAACTTAGAGAACAAATTACACCTGAAATTCTAGAACTTATTCAACAACAGCGTTTGGGATTTTTAGTAGAAGGTACCAGATTCATGAAGTACAGTGCTAGAGGACAGGTACGGTCTAGTATCTATGAAAGATATGTATATATTAACAAGAACTTTTTCTCTTCATCTGTAACTGTATGTATTCACAGAGAATCAAGGATAAATTTTGGTATGTTCGATTATCACCCAATCATAAAGTATTCCATTATGGTGACTGCGATGAAAAGTCGGTACCAACGATAGACGAGCTTCCTACAAAATTAGCTGTTGTCGAAATTCGGGGTTTACTGATCGGTAGAGATTGTCCACATATGAAAGATCTACAAAGACGAAAAACTACGCATCAGTTGGCCTTTTCCTTAATTTTGGATTCGGTGGAAGTTTCAAGCCTAGACTTCGTCGCTCCCGATGAACAAGTTTTTGATTATTGGACCGACGGCATTAATGCTTTACTTGGTACGTAACAAATGTCGTATTTTCGTATTGCCGTAATAAATGTTGCAAGTAAGAATTTTGTTCGCAGGTAATAGAATGACTAGTAAAGAGGCTGAAAATGATTTGGAGACTCTATTGTCCATGGATATTAAGTTGCGACTTTTAGATGCCGAAGGAATTGATATTCCTCAAGATCCTCCTACCATTCCTGAACCACCACCAAACTACGACTTTTGCTACGAGTTGAAGTAAAGCTCCTGCTCGCGTTCAACGATGGTTGCAATAGCGTAATACTATAGTACGGTTAAATAACTGCCAATAACAGAGTAAAATCATTCATTCCAGGAAACGACTTTTATACTAACGAATCGTGTTTAATATTTTTATTAGTACAGTTTCGTATAACGAATAGGAACTTAAAGTGATACGATTATGAACGTATACATATACATTTTAATTATATGGGGTGACGCAGTATATTTTACCAAAGATCTATTTTAAATTTTACACACGTCACTTTTTGAAATTTATTTATACATCCCGATTGGGGTGTTTATATAATAATGAATTGTCATTTAAGCTATAATCATGCAAGGAATTTGTAAAATTGATATTACTTCCAGTAATTTTCCACCGACTTTAATCCATGGGTGAAACTTTGATCATATTATATTTTATTAATTCAATTACCTTGTCAACATTTTGTTGCAATCATTCTATGGCATTCTATGTAATAATTAATCCAATTTACGTTAACAAAGTATTTATTGAAAGATCATAATTTACAAATAATTTTATCGATTAAAGCGTGAAAGGTGGGAATACCAGAAGCCGAAAGGTGTCCAGGTACATGTACCATTTTAAAAAATTGTGTCGATCGTATTAATGCAATCGTTTTATTTTCTATTTATGTGCAATAGTGCTGCTGAGAGAGGGAGAGGGAGAGAGAGAGAAAGAGAGAGTGATAACTGAGTATTTTTTGTCTCACATAACATCCTCTGAAAGAATATGGTAATGTTGAGGATCGTTTACTTGATGATTTGGAGGGCAAAGGAAGAATTCAATGAAATTAAGCACCGGGCCTCTGCTGAAGGGGTTTAAGTATCTGCCTTTCTTGTCTCTCAAGTACGAGTATCTTTTATAATTAAACATCTCATTTGTAGTCAAATTCATACACGCATGTAACACCTGTTTCGAGGAAAGTGAAGATTATCAATATATGTAAACACAGGTATTACTTCAAGTATTGAAATAAATCGATAAATGGTATATCTTATTTACCGAGGTACACGTTAGAATCCATCCGAGTCCACAGAACACAAGAGCCTCTAGCACTCCTAACACATACAGTAATTGGATCCCTTCGATTGCCATGCAGTAGCAGGCAAAGTATAGCGTGAACGAGCAATTAATAGCTACGCACATAACAAATAGAAAGAACCACATTCTGTAAAAATAAGGGACAATAAGTTGAGTACACGTATCATTGCAATATGTTTCAATTTACCGATTTCTTAAACCGACGCAATTGTATATGAATGGGCAGTGATGGTCGAAATATGTCACGCATCTATTGCAAATTCTGCAATGTTTAGCTCTGAGAGGCCTGAAACACCTACAACTGTGACACAATCGGGATAATAATACATTTCTCTTCTTCCATTTATCAAAATACGGAATCTGAAAAGATGGATGTTCCAAAAATCATGGTAACGATATTATATCGTAAGTGATTATACTTGAATTACAAAAACTTTAATACGTACTTGCTTTATGGCCCTGTAATAGGTATCACTGTTTTGCGGTACATAACCGGGGTCTCTCCTGTTCGCCACGATCCATGAAATCCACATAAAAATATTCCAATAAATAAAGCAATAATGACTGCCGCGTAAGAGATTCCACGTCAATGGTATACATTTGAGTAAATACATTGGATATCCCCATAGAAGGACGGATATCATGAACAAGAGTAGCGGACCTTTACTGTTCCCTGCTCCACCAAATAGTAGTGCCCTTTCAAAGTATATACAAATATATTAGAAATACGTACAACACAATTAAAAACGAGTAAGCGTTAAACCCGTTTGATCCGTTGACCCGTTTCGATACATAAACGAAAGTTAAAGCGGTCAAAACGGTTTCCAAAAGAAGAAATGTCTAGTATGGTAATAATAAACAAACAAACCATAGTTCATTGATAGGTGGTATCCATCTAGCCCTCCGTTTCTGTTCGGCCTGAAGGATTCTTACAATTTCGGAATGTCTGTGACTCTTCGCCAATTGTAGTGGGGTTTTACCGTTCTTGTCGCGAGGCTCAAGCTCAATTTTACTTTTCTCACACAATATTTTAACGCAACTAATATTTCCAGAGAGGCATGCCAAGTGCAACGGAGTAGATCCGAAATAATCGGGTTTTTGCAAGTCCACTCCGCTATATATGAGTAGCCTTATTAATTCTGCATGACCTTTGTAGGCAGCCCAGTGGAGGGCGGTATCCCCATTAATATCCGTCAAGTGACCCAACGCCCCGGAGCCCAGTAAGAATGCTGCCGTTGCAAATTTACCGAACATGCAAGCAGTCATCAAAGGTGTCAAACCTTTAAAGTCAGCAGCATTAACGGCAACTCCTGCCTAAAGAGTGATTCGTATGAAAATGGTGGGCGTGTAAAGGATCGTTGGATGCATTTCAATTACGTCTTCCCAAATATTGTATACCTTTAATAATAATTGAACTATCGCGCTATGCCCCTTTCGACATGCCCAGTGTATCGGCCTTGGACCCTGTGTTCCTAGACAAGAGAGATCAACGGGCCCGCTCCTTTCGATCAAGTATCTCATCACCTATCGAATATCGTCAGATTTTATTATTCATATACCAGATTAATCGATCATGCGATTACGTATGGCAACGTAAAATGGGCTACGTAAAAAAGTGATATCAAACCAACTTCGATATTGCCATCCAAAGCTGCCCAATGTGCAGGCGTGTACCCCCATTCGTCTCTCGCGCTCAATACGCTCAGGCCATTCTTTTCCACCAATTCTTCGACAGCTTCGATCTCGCTACAAAAGGAATAGTAAATATTCACAGATCGATTCTTTCATCTTTTTTTTTAGTTAGGACATAGTAAGTTCGCGCAAGAAGATGGGAGAAGTGGACATTCTAACCCGGATCTAAGGAGCTCGAATATTCGTTTGGTCTCGTCGGACGGGGTTTGACCTGGAGCGGTTTCGTCGGCATAAATGTTGTCATCGGGACCATTTCTTTGTCGCGGATCGGTACCCTTGGCGGAGCCATGATTCTGATGAGTGGTGCTAGGAATCGGATTGTGCGGTAGATGCCCGACCATGTCGGGATCGGGGCTTAGTTCCCATACGGATCTCGCTGCACCAGGCCCTGTTACAGGGCTCACAGGGTACACCTGAAATCATAGAAATTTGTGGTATTCTTGCAAAGTCTGGCCATTTATATTTCAACGCACTATCCGTCAATGGAAAACACGGAATGTAAAAACCATGAGTTTTGCGAAAAGGCACGCGTAATTTCTTTTTATTAAATATACTATATGGTAAAAGATACGGGTGAAAACAACAGAACTCTCGAGCGAGAAACGTCCGCTTTCGAGTTGAACAAAAAAACATATTTCAGGCGATAATGTTAAACATAATATCCTGCATCCTGTATAATTTACGGAAAGAAACCGGTATTTAATCCATTTCCACACGCCATTCCTACGCAACGTGGCGGTAATTTTGAAGACACATCTCTCATACTTGAATGCAACATGTTCCATTAACTCGTATATTGTGACAGTGCGATAATTAAATTTTTTATTTCAGAATCCTTCCAATCCTGTCGACGAAAATCCCATTCTCATTTTACCTTGCAAAGCGTTGCGAGTTCCGTGTTTACACGCTCGTGTTCGGAAGGTGTCCTGAAGGATGCGCCCTGCGTGGAGGTTGTCCCACCTTCCGGGACGGTTAGTCACAAAGATACGTTCGGTCCAACCATATTTTCTCGTTATCCCCTTCTTAGGCACTTTTCCCTTCACCGTGAAAAATATTCGTAAAACGATGCCACCCGTTGGAACAGCGGAGCAGTGCAAACCTCTCGTTGCGATCAGCGATGCCCGCAGGTTCTAAAAGCGACTGACTATCATTATTTGACGTTGCGCATTCAAATCAATACCGTGGTTGAACGGACGCCTGCGTGCAAGGGTCACGCGAAACACAAAACTTTAGCAATTTCTGTTGCGCTAGTTACGACAAAGTCTCTCAGGGCCGAGTTCATCAATGCCAGTAAATTATTATTCGCATGTTACCGTCAATGTCCGAACTGTGGGCAGACTCAAAACCGCCTAAACATTTTTAGCGTTGCTTAAATAATTGAAGCAACGTGCGAAACCGTTTTAAACTTCGGGCATCGCCTCAGCGAAATCAATGTACACTTTAAAACATCACGTTTCTGCTTGGGCGCCAAATAAATGCGCGAAATATATTTGTCTCCTAATTTCTATCATTCCATGAATTTTGTTTTAATTGAAATATTTGTTCCGCGCATTGTACGTAGTATGTACATTCGTCAATGTACGCGTTCGATCATTCCGTTGCAAATCTATTCCTCCAAGAATGAATACTTAGAGCTAACGTGTCACGGTATATCGTAGATCAACATTTTGTTCCAGATTTTGCGGTAATCAATAGTGCGACACAATTAGAGTCCTTGAATATGTAACGCGTTCTACGAATTTCACATGCACCAAATTGCTTGAAATTAATATTACCGTGTACATTTACGGATGCATAGTTTATTTATTATTGTATTTAGCAAGATTTACAAAAGTCACTGTAGTACACGGTGGTTTGCATTAGAAAATCAAGCGAGAAGATACAACGAAATTAATAAGTACTGTAAGTAGGATATGGCGTTGGATAAAACTATTAATAACGGTAACTGTGTCTGGGTAAATACCTATGATGAACGACGTAATTAAGTTGATAAAAAGGAGCGCTCCATTTGAACTCAAAATTTCGGGTAATTTCAAGAGAAGAGTCGGAGCCATGCGCAGTGGTTTAATATTGTTCCACGCAAGCGCCAAGAATGGGTGTACTTATATCTTACTCAAGTAAACTCTGTAGCGTCGACGTGCCTAATTGACATCTACCACGCTTGTTTCGAAAGAGCAATAAGTAAACCAAGAGCTTTTTAATTATTACTGAATTATTATTAATATTTAGAAAGCTCCAATCGGTTTAATTCGGATGTCTGATTAAATTCAATGACAAAGAATTACCTGTCGCTTTTTTATATGCTTAGAATTATTGTTTTTAAATATTCTGTATCGCAGTTATAATTATCTATTGTGCAATAAACAAGTTTTTATTGAATATAGCTTTGTGTTACAATTACTACTCATATATTTCATAATTATTCATATTGAAGTGGGCAGTTGGAGTGGGGGAATTAGTTCTTACTTTTGATCACCTCTGCTTTTTCGGTGAAACTTTCTGTTCTACATAGTGATTATACATGATTATATTTTGTATATACATACATACAATCAGTTGGCTACACAGTTAGAATTCTGTACACAAAATGTGGTTTTTCCTGAACTGTCTGTGACTGCCTGCGAGGAATTTGATTATTTAGTTGAAAACCGTGATGTAAAAATATTACTTTAGAGTTTGTTTATTAGTCAAACATGGCTCCTACAATTCAGACGAATGGGAATGCAGCCGAAAGGGATAAACGTACAGCCAG
Source organism: Pemphredon lugubris (assembly GCA_933228935.1). NCBI lineage: Eukaryota > Metazoa > Arthropoda > Insecta > Hymenoptera > Crabronidae > Pemphredon > Pemphredon lugubris. The sequence goes on along the minus strand of OW121817.1, from coordinate 22,453,609 downwards.
ACCAACTGAGAAGAGGTAAACAATCCTCCTGAAACATAACCTAAGATATGTTTGAAAATATTTTACCCAAAATTATATTGCAAATTCCAGATCGGAATTAATATGCAGGGTTAAGTACTGCAACACGCTACCAGATATTCCGTTTGATCCTAAGTTTATTACATATCCCTTTGAATCGACTCGGTAAGTGTCAACGAATGGAACGTCCATATTGTTTTTCTGGCCAATATCCAACGTAAAGTTTTCCTATGTTCGCAGGTTCATTCAATATAATCCAACATCGTTAGAGCGTAATTACAAATATGAAGTATTGACCGAACACGATCTTGGTGTCGAGATAGATCTGATAAATAAAGATACGTATGCGGGAGACCTTAATGCGCTTCTAGATCCTGCAGACGAAAAACTTTTAGAAGAAGACGTTCTTACTCCGCAGGATTCTAAAAGATCTAGACATCATGCTAGGAGCGTGTCTTGGCTCAGACGTACAGAATATATCTCTACCGAGCAAACAAGATTTCAGCCACAAACTGTGGATAAAGTTGAAGCTAAAGTTGGTTATAGCATCAAGAAGAATTTCAAAGTAAGCTTGCATTTTCCTTTCTTCCATCCCATTCTGTGCCTGGCTATGCAAGAAAATATTTATCTTCAATTTTTGTATTTAGGAGGAAACGCTGTATATGGACCGTGAGAGTCAAATAAAGGCTATAGAAAAAACATTTGAAGATAACAAAATAACAATTGAAAGGCACTACAGCAAACCAAATGTTGTGCCTGTAGAAATTTTGCCGGTATATCCTGATTTCAAGGTACCGTATATTACTCAGTAGTGTTTTCGCTAACATTAGTAACGATAATAATTAATGTATTTTATGAGAATCTGTGATATCATCCATGTTTTTTATTTTCAGATATGGAAGTATCCTTGCGCGCAAGTCATATTTGATTCGGATCCAGCTCCAACAGGACGCACTGTACCAGCTCAAATTGAGGAGATGTCCCAGGCTATGATTCGGTGAACTTATATTTCATAATCGAGATATATTTCAAGTAGAATCTACGTACTGTCGAACATAGTGTTATCGTAAAATCTTTTTTATAGGGGTGTAATGGACGAAAGTGGTGAACAGTTTGTAGCATACTTCTTACCTTTGGAAGAGACTATGGATAAGCGTAGAAGAGATTTCACTGCTGGAATCGATTACGCGGACGACGAAGAGTACGAGTATAAGATGGCCAGAGAATACAATTGGAATGTTAAAAGTAAAGCGTCAAAGGGATACGAAGAGAATTACTTTTTGGTTATGAGACAAGATGGGGTAAGCGAAAGAAATTGTATATATATAATGTCTGCTGAACGTTATGAACTTTATACAATTTGTTTCATCTTATAATCTTCAGGTATATTACAATGAATTGGAAACGCGCGTGCGCCTCAGCAAACGCCGGCAAAAAGCTGGCCAACAACCGAATAACACAAGATTGATTGTGAGACACCGTCCACTTAACGCGAATGAATTTAAAATGCAAAGGTACAGGGAAAAACAATTGGAGCCACCTGGAGAAGAGGACGAAGACGAGGAAGAGGAGGAAGAGGAAGAAGAAGAAATACAGCAACAAGTTGAGAAAACTGATGGAGCAGGTCAGTAGCATAACGCGGCAATTAAGTGCATATATATTTTTTATTTATTTTTGATAAAATAATATTACTTGCAATCGTGATACTATTACAGCAGGCTCCGAAAACGAAGCTGGGTCTAGGGCATCGTCGAGAGCATCTTCGCGGGCTTCCAGCCAGAAATCACGTTCCCGTTCAAAGTCTCCGTCGAAATCGAAGTCCCGTTCTCGTTCTGCTTCAAAATCTAGATCTCGTTCGCATTCGCGTTCCGAGTCACGTTCACCGTCTCGATCGCACAGTAAATCAAGATCCAGATCAGGTACTCCGCAGTCGAGAAATTCCTCTAAGTCAAGATCACGATCAAAATCCGCGTCAAGGTCTCGTTCTGGATCTCCATCGAGTTCGAAGTCTAGATCGAAATCGAGATCCCGTTCGAGATCAAAATCGGCGAGCGGTAGCGGTAGCGGATCTGGCAGTGGCAGCGGTGAAAGTGGCTCCGAAAGCGAATAAGTAATTAAGTACTTTCAATTGACAACAAATGAACGGCACGTTTGAGAGAATAACACAGGGCTAAAGTATTTCTGGATGAATCGGGAATCGTTCTTTGAGCAGGACCCACAAATTCTTCATTTCTTCGGTATGACTTTCATAAATTATGTATGTACATAATAATTGTTGGGAAATGTATGCCACGTGTTAGGATAGGATATATAATTGATAAGAAATGATCGTTTCTAATAAACTGTATTCCATTAAAAAAAATGTCGGTATATTCGCCGATTGTAGTGTTTAGTTGGAAAGGTTGCCGGTAGAGTGCAGCATTTGTCACTTTTGGGCTTTTGGGTGATCTGCAACCTTACTACGGACTGCATTGCCAGGCATTGCATCATCTCCGACGTATCCAATCATATCCAATTGGATTGTGTCGTAGCGTTGCGCACATGGTATTGCACGACTGGTCATTAAGTGTCAATTTCTGAACATTCGGAGGTTTATTAAATCGAGGATAAACAGCTTTCCATGATACGCAAAGGGTGAGTAGAATCTAAACGACGTGTACCGAAATAAAAGAAATTTCTCAAGTCGAACTCGTGTCCGAAGAAGTGTCACGAACATTCAAAAGTTATTGCGTGTTCCAAAAACATTGACCCTGACTCTTGTAATGCACTGTTTGATACGCATTCGTAGCAGTGGCACATATTTGTCAGGTTTGGGCAGGTTTGGGAGACATAAACATGGTAACGAGAGATGATAGCCTTTTTATCGAGAGAAGAAGAAATTGAGGAATAACTTGACCACCGTAGGTATAGCTTCGCGATAGATTTTACAAACTCAAATACTTTCGGATTATAGGCGGAAAGAGAATTTCATACCTTCGACATTAATTATCTGTGTGTTACGCACTGCTCTGATGTCCTTTAATAACAGATAAGGATGATTCAGGTTTTATTATTATGTCTCGCGTGACAATTTTTCACCCGCTCGGCTCATTCGATTTATTGACGCTGGCGATGTTTTTGTTGAACTGCACGTATTTCGTTCAGGCATTTTACACATGCATTTCACACAATACTTGCATAAGAATACGACACATCTGAATTTGAAATTTGATATTGTTTCGGAATATAATCCGAACGATTTATCGAAGGCAGCTCGATTTTTGCGCGCGATAATGTCTCTTACGAGCTTCGTAGCGTTATATTTGAAACTTGATGGATGAACAATAATACGGTCATCGTAAACCGCGTTGCGGCTTTTAACTTCAGCCGAGCGAAATTATACTTGATACTTGAGCTGTCCGAAGATGTCAGGGCCGATTTCTTAACTGTTTCAAGGCCTTATTGGGTAAATACACCATTGGTGTCGCATACGCGACGGCACTGTGCTCGGTGTTCGCGTAATGTTCGAACAGTTTTCTTTATCCATTAGATATCGTTTCCCATTTCTTTGGCATTCTCAAGAACATTCTGCAAGAGTTGTAACATAAAAATTGGGAAATTTTGACGTCAAAAAAAGTGTCGGTCACGAATTTGTGAAGATGCAGTGTAATGTATAATGGAAAATTAAATTTCAGATGGCACCAAAAAATAAGGAAAATGCAGTTTCTGCGAACAAGAAGAAACGACAACTGTCCGAAGACGAGGACGACGAAGATTATCGAAGACGCAGAGATAGAAACAATCAGGTGAAAATAAATGAAGCATTTGTTAATGCTCTATCATATATGGGACATTGCTTGATAATTATTTCACTTGGATCTTTTGTATCGTCGTAGGCTGTAAAACGCTCCAGAGTTAAAAGTAAATTACGAACTCAACAAACGTTGGAACGTGTAAATCAGCTCAAGACTGAAAATGAATTATTGGAGGAAAAGATTAAAATGCTCACAAAGGAATTAGGATTTTTAAAAGACCTGTTTCTCGCGCATGCAGGTGAGTTGTATGTGGCATTGATTTACGGTTCTGCTTATTTCATTACATTAATCTTACTTGTTCCTTTAGGTTCGAGTCAGCATTCTATAAATTTCCAAGACATCGACCTGAACGCTCTCCTGGCAGACGACTCAAAACCCGAAGAGCCAATGAAGAATACAACAAAACTGTAGGTCGACGGAGGTTCCACGAGAAAACGAGTAACGTGGTACTTACAGAACCTAAGAGGGAAAATGTACTTTAGCTTGTCCTGTTCCAGCGGGAAGTCAAGCATCTTGGAAAGATGTCTACTTCCAACTGACTTTACAGAAGTTTGAGGCACAGATAATCCTGTGTACGATTAGCTCCGTGTACTTCAAATTAAAAGGGGATTGGCAATCAGGATGCTAACCGAGTGTGCAAAAATGAAACTGCGGATGTTTTGAGAAAATGTTGGCGGAACTCAAGAATTATGTATCATATGTATACATCCCATTGAAAAAGAACTTATCATCGATAAACTCTTTTTGGTCTACGTGGGATGCCAGTTTATCGGTTTACTTATAAAGTATGAAGCTTGTACATTTGTTGATTTCATTTGGCCCGAGAGATCTGCAAGGAAACAAAGATGAATAATGGGCAGGGACGGATATTTATAAGTAGGTCTTATATAGAATATTTATAAACGCGTTAACCTAATGTTAACGATTACGATGGTAAGAGTGGAATAAAATTACAAGGAAACCAAATTTTATCTTGGTAACGTACCATGACAGAAATGATATTTTTGCCACATTACAGCATTGTTGCAATAATTCCTCTGCACTGTACTATGATAGATTCGTTATTTATATTTTTCGGCGGATTAAAGTGTTAAGCAGAATAATGGCATAATTTTATAAAGTGATAAATGCAAATAATATCGAACCATAAGTAGGCTTTGCGGTGTTTGAAAAGATTAATGGAGAAGCAGAATATTGTCTCTAAGTTAAGTGTTTGTGAAATCCTTGAAAAATATAAAAATATTCAATGTTAAAAGACATTCAACAGTTTATAAATATATATCGAATATACGTTTAAGCTTTCTGTTTATGATAATTTTCAGGTCGTATTACCCTTTCATGCTCCAATACACATTCCTCCATGACAGTTCAAAAATTCCGGAATTCCCCAAAGTGGTTGATAACAAAGATACTCTCTGTTCAGGCTAAGAGTATTCTCGTTTTGCGCTCCTCGATTGAGTTCGGGGCAGTTCGGGGCGATGCAATAGAATGCAAGTATAGTGGGAAGATGCGCAGACCGGACGCAAATTTCTTCGATCTAGTGTTACATTTAGTCTGAACGGAGAGTAGGTCTAATGCGAACCGTTGAAATTTTCGAAGAAAAGGCGGGAATGCTCCTGTCAGTTTGAACGTACAATCGATTTTTAGCTGTAAGCTGAAGCGTAACAAATTCGAGAGACTCAAAACTACGATCCAACGAAACCCGTAGAACGTAAAATCCTATTTTTGATCCACATCGAATTTTCCATGGAGCACTGTCCATGTCACGAGTGAACGTAAAGTGCGTTTAATTTTTCTGAGACGCATCGTGAATGGTGGACGTCCGGAAAATCACCGGCGGCACCTGTACGCTTCAATACTTGACGCCGAAAAGACCCGATCGATCCTCGGTCGTCGTTCGTAAAACGCATGAACGGCACGTTCACTCCTAAGAACCCGCTACCTAGATGCATCGCAGGTGAAAATGCTACTACTACCATGGTGGAGATAATTCGTTTTCAACGAATCGCTTCAGAATTTACTCATTGCTTCGAGAAAGTATACAAAATCTAAACTTCCTTCCTTCGTTCTTTTCGATACCAACACGTTACGTTTAATCCAAAGACCTTCTAGAAAATTGCATGATAATCAGATCCAGAGATCAGTCTCAGCGTGAATAATTTAACAAACCGAGTGCGCGTGTGAAAACGTTAATCTATGCGGAAAATTACGAAGTAATATCTGATCGAAAGTGAAGGAGTAATCGCTCGAACGAGTGTGATCCCTGCTCCGCGAAAGAATAGTGGCGGAAACATCGGGGCAACGTCGATCGAAGACGGGGCACCCGGTGACCGCGATACGAGCCTGACTCGTCCTCAGCGCGGTGGGCCGTCGCGCTGGTGGGCCTAGCAGACGACATGTTGGCTGCAGGGAGCACCTCGTCTCGGACGTTTCGGCCGCGAGTTTCCTCGGGGATTCTTGAGTGAGGAGAGCGAGCGAACTCGGTGAAAGCGAGGTGGAGAGAGAGCAAGACCTCTCGAGGGTGTGTGTGAGAGAGGGCACGCCGTCGGGTTCCCCGAGTGGTGGCTGTGCCGCGGTCGTCGACGAGGAGCTCGAGGAGTGGGGGGGGGGTGTCAGTAGTTAGGCAGTGCGGCGGGGGTGGGGGGGGCCCGGACGAGCCCCCGAAAAAGCGAGGAATCGGCGGAACGAGGAAGGAGAGAAAAAACTGGAAAAAACGAGGAAAACCCAGGAACGGTCACCCGGTTTTGACCGCGGCGGTGGCGGTGCGGTGGTGTCTCGTTAGGGGTTCTCCTCGCGGGACGAGGTACACGAGCGAGGGGATTCACCGGGCAGGACCACGGGAGGAGGATATTTATCGGGGGGAAAAGGTGGATGTGCGCGTGTGTTCGGTTTTTGAACGGTAGTGCGGCAGTCATAATTCAGACTCCCGCGAGTATCGTGGTGTCGCGCGTACCGGAGAGGAGCTAAGTGGTTCTCTTCTCGGCATCGCCGCGACTCTCCTCGATCCGGCGAGAGGTACGAGCTAGGCTAGCAGCAGCTAGCAGCGCGCCGGAGCCGATCTATTTTAGAGTCTCCGTTGTTCTGTCCGTAGGGTAGGGGCTGCGAGGCGAGGCGAGGCGAGGCCGTACCGTACCGTCGTGTACACGCGCCGCGTCCCTTCCTCCTGAAACGATTTCGCGTGTGTTTCGTGTTCGCGGGCCATCACAGGGAGGCGCAACGGACAGTGCACGTCAACCTATCATCCCGGTCCCGCTCCCACTCCCGCTTCGGAGTGTGCTCGTCGTGCCTCGTGCGTACTCCCTCTGTCGCAACCTGCCGCGAGTGTTCTCGCGGCCGGTTCCCCTCGGCGTTAAACCGACAGATTCGGAAGCGGCTCACCCGCGCCTGCTATCTCTGTCGCACCGGCACGCGTTGGCTTCTGCTCACCACTTCTTTTCTTTTTTGTTCCACCGACGACGTTATATCGCTCTACGCGCCTCATCTAATCGTGCTCGCACGCTCGCCAGTACGGGAGAACTCGCCTACTTTTCCTACCGAGCGGATCAATTTGTCACCGGGGGGGGCCCAGGTGTCACGACCCGCGAGGACGAACGTCGTTTCAGCACGACTGCCGATCGCCCTTCTAGAAAACTGCGCTCGTGAGCGCACCGTCGTCGTACATAGGGAGAGAGACAGACCGCCGTGTCTTACCCGAACGTCTATCGTGCCCGCTCTCTCTCTCTTTCTCTCTCGCTCTCCCTCGCGCGCGCTTTAATACGCACACGGAGTAAGCAGCGCCGTCGTTCACGGTGTAGTTATGGTTTCGCGGGCAGTGCGAGGCAGTGTAAGAAGCCGTGAAGTGAAGGTGTGAGTGCACTTGAGAAGGAAGATAACGTAGTTAACCTACGAGAGAGAGAGAGAGAGAGAGGGGGAGAAAGGAAGAGGCAAAAAGGAAAAGGTTGGAGAAGAGGTAGGGTGAGAGAGAGAAAGAGAGAGAGGGAGAGTGCGCGAATGAGTGAGTGAGAAAGTGAGCAGAATAGTGAAAGAGGAAGAGGAAAAGATAGGGCGAGAAGGTCGCCAGCGACGAGAAGAGCGATTGCCGTAGCGACTGCGGGTGGAAAGGAGAGAACTCGATAGAAGTGAGGAGCTGGCGCGAGGGAGACGGCGATAGATAAGCGAGCCAGAGGTGACAGACGCGAACGGAACGGCGGAACGGACCGCATCAAGGAACTCGCGGAAAGGGAGCGAACCATCCGCAAACGGCGGGAGAGGGTGTGCTTTTCGAACGTCATATTCGCCGCGAGGTAAACAACACGCGCCGGTAGTGGCTCGCATCGCGCGAGAGAGCTACCCCGCTCGGACCGAGTGAGACTTGGTCAGACCTTTACTACGTTCCGCGGAAGAACAAGTGAGAACAACAGAAGTGGAAGGGAAGAACGAAGAGGGTGAGCCGCGCGTGTCTCTCTCCTGGTGTGTCATGGGGTGTTTCGGCAGCCAGAGTAGTAAGGCCAGCCAGGATGACAGCAAGAACCAGAAGAGGCGCTCGGATGCCATTACCAGACAATTGCAAAAGGACAAGCAAGTTTACCGGGCTACTCACAGGCTCCTCTTACTCGGTAAATCAACTGTTTTTCCTTACGCGTCTCGAAAGATTCTCGCTCTATCCTTGTCAGCCGAACAACTTAGTCGTAACGTGGACTGCGTTGTACGTTTACCTGCTCGCGAACCGGGTGACAGGTGAAGCTGTGTCTCCTAGCTTTGAGTTTCTTACCTCGAGACGCTTCTCTCGCATCGCGTCCAAGCGTTGTCGCTCTCTCGAACGTAATTACCGCTACGCTCTTCGATCGTCGACTATTCGGAATTTTGTATATCCCGAGCGGTAAATTCATTTCGTACGGACATATTTCGCACGGATTACCAGGCGTCCTTACGTGTATCGGGGAATCGAGGGACGGTAAATACGGGATAGGACTGGAAGCCGATCGTCGGTTTCGAACAAAGAGCGTTCGTCGGGGACAAGCCGAACATTATCGTGATGTTCAGCGGCGCGTAATTCAATTTTATCGATTATCGTACGAACCGGCACCCACGAATATCCAGCGGCTCCCCGTGTTGTACCCTTTTCGTGCGCTCTCCTCCGTCTCTTTCTTCTCCTTCTCCCAATAGTCCCTCTTTCTCCCTCCTTCTCCTCCCCCCCCCCCCATTCCATCTCTCTCTCTCTCCCTCTTTCACGCTCATACAGAAACGTAAGTGCGCGCGTGCGCCGTTACACGCGCACGTACACACACACACTCAAACACTATCTACTTATTGCGATACTTAACCCAACACCTAGCCATTACCTTCCTATTCTTCGTTTATGTAGGTCGTCGTTCTAATTCGATGTGGATGTGTTGCGTATCCGACTCGTAGCCTGCGGCTACGAAGCAACAGCTGTCACCGTATTGTTTCCCCGTCGCATGCAATTACGATCGCGCAAAAGACATTTATTAATGCGCGTGTCGAAAAACGCTACGGATGTTCGAACGGTCGGCAAGGAGAATCTCAACTTCCAGCCACGTTCCGAGGATCCGTTCTCGCGATCGGTCCTTCGATGCGGGATCCGGCGATATAATCGCGATATACGATAGCATTGCCGATAGATCCTACTGCGATTCTCGCGTACGCTTCTTTAATATCGGAACGAGAGTACCTTCGCAATAAGTAATCGTATACCTCGTTTTTTCCTTCATAGCGCTCGCCAAAGTTTCTACGATGGACGTTACGATTTACGTTTTACGCGTATCGCGATGCTGATTCGATTCTCTTTCAAAGTTATCGACGGTTTCCCCGCCTTGACGTATATACCTGGCCTTTGGAATACGAAGCGGAAGTTGTCTTAATCTAAGCGCAATAGCTTAGGCAAATGCCGATGCATTGGCACTAATCGAGAAACAGCTGTATAAATTGCCATGAATTTTTCCCGTGTCTAAACGAAAGACGAATTCCAGTATAAAAGCGTGTAGAGCTGCCGGTATAGCGTTAGCGTTTATGTAACGTATTAAAACGTGCTAAGAAAGTAAACTCGAACCCGTTGCATTTATTCTTCTCGAATTGATGTGTTGATTCGTAAACGTCGACGATCAAATTGCCATTCGGGAGACGGATAAAGCGGTACGACGCTTTTCGAATGGGAACATTTATCGGACCGACGTGCGACAGTGAAACCGGAATCTCTCCGCGTCGATTGCGTTCGCCTATTTCGAGTCATTTACGAACCTCCCGCTAATGACAATCATAACCGATCCTTCCTCCTGAAATATTTCTTCTTCTGATTTTAGGAGCAGGAGAGTCCGGGAAAAGCACGATCGTCAAACAGATGAGGATATTGCACGTAAATGGTTTCAGTGAAGCGTAAGTTTCCTCGTTCGTACATTAAATCAGTCTTAAGCCAATCGAACGTTCAATGCCGTCGAAACTCACGGCGATAATCGTCGTAGCGAGCGATCCTTTACGTGAAAAACAGTAACAACAGCCGTGCGTAACCTCGAATCACTTTTTTTCATTTCCCCCCTACCGCTAAATGAGCGCTGGTGAATGATTCAGCCGGTAACCAGTTTGGTCCATCGTGCTATAGCAATATCAACACGTGTCTGATTATTACTTCCCTATTCTCGCATTCGTCTTATCGTTCGTCTACTTTTAATCGTCCCATTGATTTCCACATTTATTCCGCGTCATTTGATCGCATCGCAGTCATCGTTTCCTTCTCGAAGAACCATTCTCTTTCGCAATCGATTTCCGAAACCTCCGTCTCGCGCCGTTTCTCCCGTTTCGTTTCGTCCGTCGCCCATTGAGCGCGGGCAAAGCAAAAATATTCGCAATGGCGCGGGGTAGCAAAACGAGAGGCAGATGAACAACGTCGTTATCGTAAAAAAGATCCTCGGTATATACGTATACGTGGAAAATCAGGAGCAACTAGATAGGATGAAAACGACGTGCAAACAGACGGGCCGCCTCGTGTGTGTCGTAAATTCTGTCTGCCTCGAGCGCTGATAACGGACCTAAAAGGCGCCTTATTGCTACGTTTTGCGGTGATTCTTTTTAGATCATCGTACCACGCATACAGGCACGTAGCATTTCTCTCTCTCCCTCTCTCCCCTCTTACCCTCTTTTTTTTTCCTTATTGTTCCGCGTCGCGTCGGGAACGACGAAAAATTCTCCTCGAGCGAATTTCATTGCTTCGCCTTCGCCTTTAATACGGCAGTACCGAGAAGCATCGCGCTAACCAATACGCGTTTCGATGCAATTTTCCACTTGTTTACCGGGGAAACAGCTGTACAACTTTAATGTTTTCATCTCTTTTAACGGCTCGATACGTCGATGAAATTTTTTTTTTATATTCGCGTAAAATTTCCGCTCGATCCCCAGGTGCTTAGTTTCGGTGTCGCGCGAGTAAAATACTTACAAGGGAATCTGTAAATAACTCGCTCGTCGCGTATTCTTCGCGATCTATTTATCTATAGCTCGAAATGTATATTTGATGGCCGTTCAGCGTTACCGGTAAATGCACCGACGGATAATTCGATTTTCGATAACTTAACGGGCAGCGTTAAAACGTAACCCGGCCTTACGATTAAGTAGGTGGTACAACCTATTTGTATCCAACCGTGTACGATCCCGTACGGTAACGTACATACGTATCCCTCTCGCAGGCGAATTTCAGCATTGAAAACAATAACACTTTAATGAAGCGTGTGCGGCTGTTCGAGCGAGATGCCGTCCCCATTGATTCATTGTCCAATAATAGTAACGCCAATTGCAATTCGAAGTAAACACAACGAAAGGAATGGCACGGGGAATTTGAAAAAGGTACGGGGCGAACGATTTCTGGATAACTCGCGAGAATGGGGAGAGGTAGCACATGCTACCGTTTTGTCTGGGAGAAACCTGACCGGAATAACAAACAGATAAAAATGGTAACCTGTATTAGATCGCGACTGTCGTCATTCCGTAATCTACGCCTGCACGTATAGACGTACGCGAGGTAGTGGCGACTCTTCGAATGGCGACAGAAGCCTGGCACGGGTGTTACCACGAAATGAGGCCCACACACGAAAATCAATGCTCTTCTCCTCGACTTGTCTTTCGAGTTGTCGGATCACTTAGACGTAAATTTCCAGTTGTCTCCAAACCCGACGGAATTAGTATACTGAAACTGGCGTGTGACGTGGTTGCGATCTAAAATTAACGAATGACTCGGAAAGTACTAATAACGAACACTGCCCGCGCGGCGCGTGTATGCGTATAGATTGCGAGACAGTGATCCGACAGTTAATTAAGACGCGATTCCAACGCGTCTTTCTATCTTCTATGAGGATCATCCGGTACGATTATACTCGGGGTCCACCGATGACGTAAACTTCGTGTACGATTTTTAATCGATTCGTCGAAGGTACTGTTAAATCCTCAGTCTACTCTCACGTTTCTGTTTTTTTCTCTTTGCGCAGGGAAAAGAGGCAGAAAATCGAGGACATTAAGAAGAATATCAGGGACGCGATACTGGTAAGAATTCTTCCGCGATATTTACATATATCGTACCGTCTACTTTTTCATCTTCTCGTCGTACCCGTCATTGAGCCACGGCGAGCAGAATTTGCCTTCGAACCGTGCTTATTTTCATTCGAACGTTTCACGTTAGAAACTAAGAAGCCATTCTTCTAGGCGTGCATACCGTGGGGGCGGAAGATAAAGTCCTTTTTTTTTTTTATAATTATTTCCCGCTCGTGGAAACGTTAGTCATACACGGATCCTTATCGAACTTAACAAAGAGCTCCGTGCATGTGACGAACGATACGGTGTGGGTTGCTTTGCATGCATGACACTAGTTTCCCGAAAACACCACACGAATGTTCGGAGAACTTGCCATTTATAATTTGAATTTGAATTATCGGTGGGTTATTTTCACGAGCACAGTCGCGTTATTCGCGAATTACAAACTATATTATATTTAGAAAATTATTCTCTACCCACCCATGCCGGGATATATGTACGTACCGCGGGTTATTCTTGGAGCGTGTCATTTATCACTGACTAAATCGATACGTAGATTTCCCATGAACTCGGTCTCCTTTAATGACGGAGACGTTTTACCGCAACGACGAAGATAATATCTTGCGAACCGCCATCATTTTCGCTCGGTGGAAATTGTATCGCGTCGGGCGTACGTAGTGTCTGTATCGACAGGCACTCGTCATTAAAGTTACGTGATGCGACCGTAAATTTGTAATATTAAACGAAGCGAGGAGTATTGTCATTAATTTGTCTTTCGAGGCCGCGTTTAGATACGTGTATCATATGTGACCTTGCAATCACTTCCGTATGTCAGGTGAATATAATAGACAAGTTTCCTCGTGACATTTGAGAATTATGAATGACACTGTCCGTACGAATCAAAACCTCGAACGATGAGCAAATAAATGTCGATAATTACGTGGGCGAGTATAGGCGGGTTAAGGAGATGTTTTTCTTTCGATTCCAACGACAAGTATTTCGGGTCTGGTAAACTTGGCACATAATCGCGTACACGCGCGCCTATGTATTATATGTATACATATATTCCTGTTCTTGAAATACTGAGTAACGACGGACTTACCGTGTACTATGCCGATCCCGAAAATAGTGCAATCGAATTAATCGTACGGCTAACGTAATCGTCTAGTATAATGAACTCCGTACTCGTACACTGCTCATCTCTTCCACTTCTCTTCGTTTCTCCTCCCAGTCTGATGCGTTGCTCGACGTAGTTCGTAGTTAGACAAAATTGGAATAAAAATGGAATCGATGCATTGTTTTTTGTTTTTTTTAGACGATAACCAGTGCGATGAGCACGCTAACGCCACCCGTTGGATTGGAGGACCCGGCGAATCAGAGCAGACTCGACTATGTCCTGGACGTCTCGTCTTCCCCAGACTTCGATTATCCCCTGGTGAGTCAGCTTTCATGTTTACGCTACACGGTATGTTTTATTAGCGCAATTCGATGAGAAATGCGCACGCCTGCAGCGAGATCTCGGATCTGCCTTCCACGAAAGTGTCCGACGGAGAATTCGAATCGAGATCGAGTCGAGCTGGACTCGATTGATCGAGCGTACCGGCGCGGCACGAACCGCGGGAGTATATCGGTGAGATTTGCGTAAAAGCCGAATAGACATTGTCACGAACGGTACAGTATCATTGTATGGCATCATCTTTATTTTATGAAACGTCTTCAATGTCCTATCATATTACTAGAAACCGATTGTAGGTCCGTGGTGGTGTCGGTGCCAAGAATTCCACGTAACTTCGCGATGTCAACCTACAGCACAGGAATCAAGCAATTTCTTTGCATGAGAGCCACTGTACGGCACGATCACTGTTTACAATGTTTACACAGCCATCGCACATGTTGGTGCGCTATATTGTATCCCTTCTATGATGTGCTGCGCCATTCCTCTCGCCGTACGCGTACACGTATGCGCTCTACGTTCCTTGTATTGCATAGAGAAACTCGTGCAGTAGAAATGCGCTTACGTACATGCACTTTTGAATCGATCGACGAACGCCGGGTATAAATCTGACGGAACGCCGCCCGGCGAGGGGAGGGGGAGGAGAGGAGGGAAGGAGAACGAGAGAACGCTATGAGCGTTCAATTACTCAGATACGTTCCTGAGTATACATTTCTAATGATTCTGCAATTCTTTCGCGAACGGCTGACAATGGCTTTCGATCTCAATTACGCGCAGTAACGTTGTAACGAAAGATAACGAAAGTGTGTCTTCCCCGTGTACGATGAAAAACCATTGCAAGAAACGGTCGCTCGCTCGTTCGTTCGCTCGCTCGCTCGCTCGCGCACGCCACGCGTTGCGTAATTTAATAATCTCCCGCGATCTTTGAGTGAAACTAGTTTCGAAGAACGGGAGAGGGTGTAGCATCGAAATATTACGACACGCCGCTGGTATACGAGAGTGTTATTTAACCCGTTTAGTCATTTTGTATTCAGGGCAACAATTCTACCGCGCCTCTTTGAAACGTGCGTTGAAGTCAGTAACGCGGGTTAAGCCGTAGGAGATCTCCCGAAGTTGCGTGTTGGCGCGCTTTCTCAAATTTGCCGAATTAACGTGAGTCAGAGTCTGAAATAATATCCTCGATAAAGACTCTACGTCGCCCTTAAACACGACGCGACGCTCGTCGTCCGATTTGCGATGGTCTTTTTCTCTCGTTATCATCCGACGTTTCCTGCCCCGGTCCACCTGTGTTTAACCGCGCGACGGGCGTGGAATCGTAAAGGAAGCATCGTCGAACGGCGCGGCTAATTTGCGTGAAAAAAAAAACTGAAAAAGGACTCGTGGATCGACGGGACCAATATTACAGTGTGTAGGGATTAAACTGACATTGGTGTTTCTTGTTACCGCGCACGCGTAAGCGTAGGCCGTTGCCGAAAATCCCATGTCACGATAGAGAAACGATGCTTTCTCGCGTGCCAAAAGGAACGACCGACAATGAGATTTCGTGGGCTTAGAAGAGCGAGCATCCCGAAGTCGCGATGCGGCGCGTCTCAAAATAAAGTCGTCGCGACAAAATAATCCGCGTGTTTTGCGTCATTCACTGGGAGCCGGCCGCTGTACGCGTCCACGTACACCTTCGCGCGCTTGTACCACGTACACGCATTCATCTTGCTCCCTTATTTGTTGCACGTGGTGTGTACGAGTGATCACCGGGAACGATGCACTCAAATTAATCGAATTAAGTCGCCCGTCAACGGTTGCGCTGCAAGCTCTCCTATAACGTGCCCGTTGGATCTAGCTTTGTTTGTGACCCCTGAAACTACGCGAAACGAATCTGGCACGTCCATTGTAAAATCGGGTTTTTTCGAATCGATCGACCGGCGATCGGTCGATTTGTCTTACAATTAGATGCGGCGGGGATAGTCGTGCAATTTTGCCATATTTTAAGTACCGTCTAATTAACACTTCCGCGAACAGCCGCGGTATGGGTATATTAAACATAAATATATTCCGGGAAATAAATATAACCGACGCTGAATTGTATGACGTATTTTTATAGGAAGACCTTACGTGGAAGTTACCGCGAAGATACCGTTGACCTTTTTATTCGTTCCGCCGCGGTGTTCGACGATTCGCGTTCAATTTGTCACTGTCATTTTGCTTTCTGTATATCTGGGAGGCGTTTGTCGAGGATGCGGAAGTTTATTTTGAGCGAATCCTAATTCGAATTTGACCACAGTCCGGTCGCTAGATGCATTTTCAACGGGCCACTCGTACACCGCATGTAATGTACAATATCTTGACGCTGCATAGTTACGAGCAGGTAGCATAATAAACCAGCGGTTAAGCAATACTCGCGCGGTTAAAAAGAAAAAATCAACGGATGGCTAAGTGCATTGATTTTAATGAGAATGTTGAAGGGTTTATTTATGATTATCGAAACGGAGCAAGGAAACAACTATGATTAGTGTTCTCGTCACCGCAGAGTCGTATTATTATAGTCATTTACGAGTACTTAGCGATGAATTTACGGTACATAACAATTTTTCTCTGATTCGCTTCTAACGGTCCCTTTTTTCCGCAAACGAGGCGAATAAGCAGCACGCGTCGGATATTTGAGTAATGACTAGCCAATCCTGGGGGAAAGTTTCTTCGATTCGCTTTGTGATCGGAAACGCTCGACTACTATCCTGTTACGCAGCAAAGATTCAGAGCGTCGAGAGACTTTGAGAAGAGGTACTCTACGCGCTTTGATGCAACGTAGTAGGGTGTAATTGATTTTTGTGCCATAATAAGTCCCAGTGTTTCCCGACTTTTCTTATATCGCGCTGGTCCTATCAAGATTCCAATTTCTCGTTTAACGAGTTCTCGCGTATTACGCGAAGTACATACGCTTTACCTACCAATTTCGTGTCTCTGAAATGCCATCATTATTTTTATACTTGGCGATAATATCGGTACAGGATAAGGCGCACCAATAATGTAACTTAACGAGCGAGTATTCTTCCCGCGATATAAAGTAAATACGCGCTGCCACGTTCGCGTCGCGAAATTAACAGCGACAACGGAACTGTATTAATAAAATTATCTCTATTGGCAACGTAGCTCTTTTAGATATATACGAAACAACTTTCGCGATGGTCCAAAATGTGACGTTGATCGTCTCGCCGCGCCGTTACGATAGTCGAGCTTGAACCGAACTCTCTATTTCGCCCCGACTGTGTGTTCTTTACATTATCAATGAGCCGACGCGAAAATCCACGCGAATGGAAAAACTATTTCGAAACTCTTCTTCCGGCGACACTCGAATACGTACCGTATTGCTAGAGAGATCCTCGGACTCAATGCCGGCGCGAGGCAGGTTCAGCGATGTTCGCCTGAACCCGGCCCCGCGTTTTGAAAGATCCCGCGTCTACGAAAAATCATCAGACTTTTTGCAGGTTCCCCTGTGTAGTGAATTAGATATTTGTGCAGCACCACGGATGAATTATATTTAATTTTACGATACAATTGTAAGCAGACAGATAATCGTAAGGGAAATGAATAATAAGGGGTGATAATAAATAAAACCGAAAGCAGTAAGAAGATTTAAATATACAATTCGAATGTGTATTCTGAGCCAGCAAAATTGTTGATTTCGGCCCCGCCAAAAGGTCACGCCGGCCCTGCTCGGAATCTAAGTTAATTGGCAAGTCGAGACCCTACTAAAAGATCGAAATTTTTTGTTTTGCTTTCAGGAATTTTACGACATCGTTGAAAACCTTTGGAAGGACCGAGGTGTCCAGCAGAGTTTCGAGAGGAGTAACGAGTACCAACTAATCGACTGCGCCAAATAGTAAGTCGTCTTTTTCATCCCCCATTGTTTCTGTAACGATCAATCCAGGCCCATATAGAACAAAGTCCCGATTAAGACCAATGGAGGTGGGACGGGACGGCTTGAAAATCTTGATGACGTTAAATATATGTAGAATGTCTTAATATAAAGTAATTGCCGCGGGCGTTCAGGCATGCTTTTTTTTTTATATAAAAATAAGAGGGTAAAGTTATTACCTACCTTCGTAACGTTGGATCCTCCCGTGCTCGAGGCGCGAAGTATGGCTATTCTAATCTGCCCCAGGGTGATATCACGATCACGATAAGGAGTAGGAACGATAACATTTACGTGACGATAATGGCACCGCGGAACAACCGGATTTATACTGGCATTATATTCGCTATACTTTTAGACGACAATGTTTACAAAATATAACTGAATTAGTTACGGATTAAAAGAGAGATTATCTGGTACGAGCGAAAATCGCCGTAGGTTTGGCGAGAGTCTTGCCTCGTTCAAACGTTTTTGCAATACACTTGGATAAATTTTGGAAGCGTTCTCATGACCGCGATACATACGGTATATCCGTGTATATTCATAGGCTTGTGACACCGATTTAATGCCAATGGAGACAATGCCTTAACGAGGTAATCGCTTTAATAGGGGCCACTCGTTTATCTAGGGGTTCTCGATGAATTGGCCCAGCCTCGAACTTTTTTTCACGCTGATTCGCCGATACGCGAATTCAGACACGTCGTACGTAGGTTTTGCGATTATTCGCGTGTACGAATATCTGGAGAATTTTAAATAGGTGTACACGAGATTTGAGTAATTTCGAATAAGTGATTTTTGGGAAATATTCGGATGATCGTGTAGGGATCGTGGGAGATACAAGTTGTGTTCTGATTTCAGATGTTTGCAAAAAAAAATATCGTTACTGAAAATTAATTCGAATGGTTAAGTATTTTAATATTCTAACCAACACAATTTTCGATATTCGTATATTGGGAAAATCCAAAGTTTTAAGCCGACCCTGATCGTACGAATAAAAATTATTTTTCATCATAGCTATGTCTACACCAGGACATAAATGATATTTTTCTACTTCCATCGTACACGAAAACTCACGACGCAAAGTTGGATTTTGTACAATATCTGCAACGATAAAATCAATTTTGATCTTAAAGAAACTTTGTGCAGCATTTTCAAGTATTTTTCAATCGTGCCATTTATACGTACCCGGTTTTGGAAAACTATTTAAACATTATCTCTACCCCGACATGGTTTTTACGGCTCGATAATGTTTATCAATTTTGCGTGAGCGCTCGGCAATGTGCATTCGTAATTGCGAAAAAGTTGAGCGCGAACGGAAAGAATCGAGCTCGTTTGTTTTGCACCATTTATTGCGTTTACTAATGCGATATGAAGTTGAGGGACTTTATTTAACGCTCACGCCGGTGAACGCCGTCGCGGTGTTTCGCAAAATTCATCTAAAATGCGTACATACGAGTCGACGCGTAACATCTTGCCAAGGTATCTCACTTTAAACCGTAACCCTTTGGAAATTACGCAGGTGAGGTATAGGTTGTTGCACTGGATCGCGAGCAAAGGCGTGTAAATGTCGAGTGTAAACGCGAAACTTATCCGTTAAGCTAACAAAACGTAGCATGTGACTTGGTTTACCGTCCATCAATTCGTCAAACATTTTAATTAGACAGTACCGGTAGTACGTTTGTACTATTGTACATACAAGCTTGCGACACACGCGTGCACTTACTATTATCTCGTCAATGGAACAGGAAGAAAGCTCGACGCAGAACTCGTTATTCGAAATCGGGGAAAGCATAAATCGAATCGATATCCTGTTTCCAATTAATGCCTCTACTCGTCGTCATTCCTTTGTACCGATGCATCTTTAATCGCGCAGAGAATCGAAGCTCCTCGGGAGTGTCTAAAAGATCAACAGAGTGCCGATAACCAGAGTTTAAAATTATTTTCACGTCGTTAGACGGTGGTTGGGTTGACGGTCCGTCGACATTTGTGTGAATTTCTGACGTTCCTCTCTTCTTCTTCTTCTTTTTTTTCTCTCTTGCTTTCGTCCTCTTGTGCAGCGAGAAACGTTCGGTTAAAAATAGTACATCGTATTTTTAGGGAGCACCGCTTGAGATATAACGGTGGCATTCGCGTGGATCCGGGGAGACCCGAGATTGTTGTAATTTCGTGCAGCTGTTTACTAAACGGCGATTCTTCGCCGGTGCGTCCGCGTTTCTCAAATCCCCCCCGTTTCTCGATGCTCGATAACACCGCGTCCCGTAATTATATGTATGTATACGCGATGACCGAGAATTTACTCGAAGATCAGTTCTGGGGGGGGGGGGGGGGGCCCACAGTTCGCGTAGGATTTCGGCGTGAAGGATCTTTCGGTAAACCCGCCTACGGGCGACGCCGAGTGATTTCGCAAAACAGTTGTTGACTTCGATATCTAACGCTCGGTTACGAGGTTCCGAATTCTTGTATCGCAGATAAAAATGACATCGTCTCTCTTGCGCGTAATGAATATGGGCCAACAATAAGCTCCCTAAAATATCTTGAATCTGAGTCAGTGTGCGGCGAATAAATATTTGACCGACGAGAATAAGAGATTGCCACATAGCCACGCTATGATTATCGATTGTTGGTTCAGTCGGAGTAATTTCCTGGTTGAACAAATCGTTGTATTTCATGCAATAAAAAATCAGACGAGGTGCAACGTATCGCGGAAGTGGAAAAATTATTACACCGCGCGCCGTGGAAACTGCCGCGATATTTAATCCGAATGTTAAAAAAATTTGTTCAGCCCCGCTCTCCAACGATTCTCGATGTACGCGAGTGGCTTTGCGCGGAAATTCAATTTCTCGGCGTCTCGAAGCCAACTCGAGAATCAAATTTATTTCGGGGTAAGGAAATTCAGGTAAATACGATGAATCGAGTAACATGCCAATTACACCTACCTCGGCGCACCTTAAAAAAAAAGAAGGAAACACGTGTCGTTATATTTAGATACCGGTCCGTGTACTGGGATATCACCGATACTGGTACACACCGTTTCACGAGTGTTTAGGTCTACAAACTAACGTAAGACCTCTCGTTTGGCATCGCGGCGCTAGTTCGAGCAGAGCGCTTTTATCGCCGACGCCGTACGTCGGTGTTTGATCAGTACCAAAAATACTATGTAGGCACGGACAAAGAAAGAATATCAATGAACTTCGGTATCACCTTAGATCGGGAAAAAAAGTTCTAATAGCCTATTTTTCCAGAAGTTCCATCGAGAAACAGAGATTATCGGTCGTAATTCGCGTATTTCGTAGAAACTTTGTTTTACGCCGATGCCAGGACGTATACAGCAAAAACGTTCAATGTTTGCCGTAACTCGCGGTACATCGGCCACGTTCAGCGGAGCAACTGGAACCGCCAGGCTCCTCAAATATTTGCAATTCGAGCGAATGCTCGGGCGTCAAAGCCTCCATTTGTAACGATAGGAGAGGTCACCATTGCGTAGCACGAGGGAGGCAAAGAAAGAGTGAGAGAGAGAGAGAGGGGGTATCCTGGTAGTTTAAAAAAAGCTGGAAAATCAATGCAAGATGCAATCTCATCGATCCTGGAAGCTCATTTAACTTATGTCCTTCCATCGTTCTCGTACAAATTCTTTACTCACTCAGTTGGCACCGAAACCCCGTGGATATTAATCTTCCTCTGCATCATGCTCGAGAAATACTCTCTCGACTTAGCGTTTCCACAAAGAGAGTACCCGTTCGTACGATTTAGCACAGGGAGAAAAAAGAATTCCATGTAAATCGAAGAAGACTATCGAGAAGCAGAGTTGTTTAATATCCATGCAGTCACTATGGTTACCATACCTTTTTCTTTAGTCCTCGGTGTCGAATGTTCGGCGTAGCACCGTCGACGAGCGCGTCGATACATTCCATAACGATGCGTTCTATAAAAAAGATCCCCTCTTCCCCGGCTTCATTTTTTTCTACGACGAAGCGGTTCGTACGATTTATCGCTTGAAGAAAAGAGACAAATTATGCATAAATCACATAGAATCGTTCAAGGTGGTTAAATAACTACGCGCGTAGTCAATCTTTATTACACGAGGCTCCGTGTAACGAACCTCTGGTGCAACACTGTCGGCGTACGCGTTAACGTTGTTTAACAAAGCCTCGTCGAATTGTACTCTCCTACGATCAACCTGATTCGTACGACATATTTGCGGGAAGGAAAAAAAAAAATACCGTGTAAACGAAAGGAAGACTATTGCGAGGCAAAGTGGTTAAATAACCGTATAGTCAGCCTTTGCCGTACGGTTTTCCTGGTGGTCAGTATCGGACCTTTGGGGGTAACACCGCCGCCGGACGCATACACGTACACGTGTTCAATAATACGGGGAGCTGTACGAGGTACTCGCGCGCGCGCGTACCGCTCGGCAACGATACACGTACATACGTACAACGCCTGCGGTACATCGACTCCATTACCATGGATATTCGAGGTGCACGAAGTATTCTTGAATTACGACACCGCGCCGCCACTAGAATCTCTTCCACTCGTGTCAAACGGAGCGACGCTTTCCAATGAATTGACCACTGGGTGGGGGGGGGCCGACCATTATTTTCTCCGTACGATATTTATTCTAATCAACCTCCTCCGCTCGACAAGGCCTGACGTTCGCGATACAACCAGACAGGTAGGCAAAGGTACTCGTGTACGGGCCGACAGAGTCACGCGTATCGCGACCATCGTCAGATATAACGTCGTTGCAGTTGACCTCAAGGTCGCCGGAGTTACATGCCGCGATAACGAGAAAATCGTTCTGCCGTAGCCAGTGGGTCATGACCTCCTTCCTCTTTCAATTCTCCGGAGGTCGATAACCTCATTTCTGTCTGAGCGCGCCAATTCCATGACCTACCTTCTCGCGAGGCCTACCCAACACGCGCGTTAACCACATACGTATGTATGTACTTGCGTTCCGTATGCCATCGGAAGCACTTAGCCGAAAACCACTTTCGTCGATTTGTGGTTTCTCAAATTTACTCGAGGAGGCCAATTTGGGGTTACTTATACTCTCTCTCTCTCTCTCTCTCTCTCTCTCTCTCTCTCTCTCTCTCTCTCTCTCTCTCTCTCTCTCTCTCTCTCTCTCTCTCTCTCTCTCTCTCTCTCTCTCTCTCTCTCTCGAGGCTAGTGAACGGAGCTTAATTGCTCTCGCGCGGTACAGCGGCTTTAATTGCATCTCACTTTCTACCCAGAGAGCGACCGTTTAACTCCTTTAACTATTCTTCTAGGCAGATGATCTTGCGCGCTCCGCGGCACCCGTGTACCGCGCGGACGTGTGTTTACAGTCGGTAAGGAATTTAGCGGGTAGGACGAGTAGTCTGCTCTTCCGTAGTGGTAAAATAAGAAAACTTTTCCGGTTAGATCTTTTCAGCGAAGTTGGAGCCAGTTCGGCCTTAACTTACCTCGCGTAACGCTCGCGTGATAATTATCGCGCGTTCTTTGTCCTTCGGTCGAAGACACTCCACGAATATCGGTGTAAATTTAATCATTGGATCGAGGAGCGACGTTAAACAATTTCACCTGAAATTTGTAGTTCAAGCAGCTGTAGATAAATTTGATTACCCTTTGGCGTGACAAAATTCTATCGTCGAAATGATTGTCCCAAGGACGCGTGCGTATTATACGTACGTATCACTTATTAATGTACTTCGATTCATCCCTTAACGCATGACTTTCCGTACAAGATCTATTATTGACCGTATCCGCCCCCCTGTTGCTCCCGCACATATCGTTCTTACGGGAATTTATTTCCCCTCCTCCGATATCGAGTGGCGCAATTCAGGACCGATGCCATTCGTAGAATAACTATCCGACAGTGTGTCAGCATCTCGAATTACCAAGTTCTCCTCCTCTTCGTTCTTTCCCAACCTCGATATTACCCTTTACTCTATTTAATATCCGGCCTCGGGTAATGCTCGCCTTCGTCAGGAAATACATTATCGCCGTAAACCGATCGCGGGAGGTTACACGACGCTCTGTCCAAAGCGACGAACCCACCCTCGTGCGACTCCCCGCGCTATACACACCTGTGTGCGTGACGATATACATACGCGCGGCCGAGTCCTAGCACATACGATTGATGGCGAGCAGCGGTGGCAGTGACCCATGACCCGGATTGGAAACTGGGTGCCAGAGAGGCATACCCGGCGAGGCCGAGAGTTGGGGTTAGGATAGGACACCGGCGAGGATCGATTTTCCCTCTTCGTGCACTCTATCCACCCTCGACACGAGGGGAGGTGGCTCTTGCTGGAGAGAGAAGCAGAGATAGAAAAAGGGTGAGAGGGTAACGGGGGGGGGGGAGGAGCAGGAGGAGGAGGAGGAGGAGGAGGGGTGGGGGGATGGAGAACTCTGAGGAACGAGGGTTAGCAGGGAAAGAGGGTAGAAAGGAGAGAGAGCGAGAGAGAGAGAGAGAGTGTTCGCTCCCTACAATGCTCTGGGAGTCCCACCCTTTCCCCAGCATCCACTTCCGCTCTTCCACGATGTGTGTTATCGCAGCACTTCCGACCCTACAGCAACGTCTCGAGATCCTGCAGCTCTCGTTCCAGACCGAGAGTTCGGGAACAAGGACTTTTCTCCTTGCGGTGGCTCGGGGGGCGACACCGGATAAATCCCGGGTTCGACCCAGGAACGTAGCTGTCGAGACGACGGAACACCGATGCCCCGAAGGTCTCCACCGCCTGTACCACTTAAAAACGCATTTTTCTCCTACCCCCCCCCCCCCCGAGTTAGCTCGCGTCCTTCTTCGATCGACGCACCTCGAATCACTTTTCGTCGCGCGTTATACCGTATTAACCTATTAAAGTTTCTGCGTTTAGAATGCGAGAGCTCGCTTCGTATTCGACGTGGAGGAGGACCGCGTCGGGCCAGTTTTCCTATTTACGGGACATTTCAAAAATTTCACTCACGTCCGTAGCTAAATGAAGACGAACGTGTGAACTTGTGAAGTGGCTCTCACGATAACGATGCGGTTGACTGACAATGATTGTTATCGCGGATACCCAACATCGATCGAAAACTAGTTCAACTTGATTTAGGCGTAGCTCGTTACAGCATTGTCGGGTAAAAACGACGATGTGAATTCTATTATTTCCGAATAAAAAGAATAAACGCCGCGCAATCAATGTCGCACGCTTTATAACGATAACAATATAATAAAATTCGCTACTCGACGAGACGCAGCGTGCGCGGTTTTTTCGGAGTACATCTAACGCTTCTTCTGGTTTTTTTTGTTTGTTTCAGTTTTCTAGATAAGGTAGCCATCGTTAAACAGCCGGATTACACGCCCACGGAACAGGTAATTGTTACTCCTCCTTTCACGACGCTCAAAGGTCATTTGGATTTCAATTAACAATTTGTATGTTTTCTGTTTGCCGCAGGACATTCTCAGGTGTCGAGTCCTCACGTCCGGCATCTTCGAAACGCGGTTTCAAGTCGACAAAGTAAACTTTCAGTAAGTCCTACCCCGGTATCTCCTCGCTTTACTCCAGTGTCGTCTGACTATATATAGCCGACGTATTACAGTAACATCGGCCGACGGTAAATATAACGCAAAGCAGCGACGCGCATCTCAACCCGCCGTATATTACAGTGGCGACTTACGCTATACGTGCAGCGAAATCCGTTAGCCGCGTTAACGCCTCCGCAACTTTATATTTTCCCTTTTTGCGTCCGCTCGCCGTTCAGATCCTCTGTTCCACATTGTCTTTATGAGAACGCCTTTATTGGTTCCCGTACCATTTCATACTATGCAAATAAATTGCGGGTCAATTCTAATTTCAAAGGGTGTTATAAAAGTTTTATCCGCCGCCACCACCGACACCCCTGCCCCTCTCCCCCTCCCCCCGCGCTCCACAACCGTCGGTCGTATCTGTTCTTCACTACATTCGATTGATTTTTCTATTCGCGTTCCTAAACGTTACCGGCTGTAATTGTAAAGCTAATCGGTGGGAATTATTCTTACAGTATGTTCGACGTTGGCGGCCAGCGCGACGAGAGGAGAAAATGGATACAGTGCTTTAACGATGTAACGGCAATCATATTCGTAACAGCGTGTAGTAGTTATAACATGGTACTCAGGGAGGATCCGACAAAGCTGAGACTCAGAGAGAGTCTCGATCTCTTTAAAAGCATTTGGAACAATCGGTAGGACTCGCCGATCGTGTTTGTACGGCCGTTGTGCGCGGCGAACTTGCCAGGATCGAAAATACATTGTTGGTTCGTTCCAGGTGGCTCCGCACAATTTCCGTGATCTTGTTTCTAAACAAGCAGGATCTATTAGCGGAGAAAGTAAAAGCAGGGAAGCACAAATTAGAGGACTATTTCGCAGAGTTCGCGCGATATCAGACACCGGTCGAACCTGGAGTAGTCGCGGATCCCACGGAACCTCCCGATGTCATAAGGGCCAAGTACTTCATCAGAGACGAATTTCTCGTAAGTGCATATGTGTATTTTGTCGACGATGTACTCTTTACGGGGTGGGGACACCGGTTGCCCCGTCCGGAAATAAGATCAAGGGCGTCTGTAAAAAAGAAAAATGTCACGTGAATGTTTTGCAGCGTATAAGTACAGCGAGCGGCGACGGCAAGCACTATTGTTATCCGCACTTCACATGCGCCGTCGATACGGAGAACATCAAGAGAGTGTTTAATGATTGTCGGGACATCATTCAGCGGATGCACTTGCGCCAATACGAGCTCTTGTGACTTCGTTCCTGCCGACGTGTCCTGTCATCTATTCACCAAACTATTACGGTAGTGCTCCACCTTGAGCTAATGCGAGTCAAATGAGTCGTACCGCGGGCGATCGAGATGCATCGCAACGTACGGCGACCGTGCGCGGAACTCTTCCTCGCGTGTCTGAAATCGATAATATTCAGAAAAGTAACGCGTCGAGGTATCCGCGTTAAGCGGATACCGGGATGGATGACCTGCGAGTCGATGGTTCTTCCTCGGCAAGGTTCATGGAGAAAAGTTGATCCGCAGCGGTTCGAGAGTCTTCGAGAATCTGTGTCTCGCAAACAGAGGATAGTTCTCTTTTCGCACAGAGTTGCTTACTACGTCATTGGTGTAAAGCAAACCATGTCCTCGCGCGTTCTAACTCTAACAATCGTTCGACGGAAACATCTCGGGCATTTCAATCACTCGACTTCTTTAGGTTCAAACGAGAGTGTGCTGAACGTCGGACTGGGGAGTAACATTCGTTGCTAGGAACACGTGCAATTTTAACTATTACCTCGTTAATTTTATTCTTATTACGCATCAATTCGTTGATAAGTGGAGAGCGAACGAATGTTGTAACGTGCGGCCAATGTTACCGAGTAACCGCGGCCGGGAGTGTAACAACGACTCTTTCGTCCAGCACACTCTTTCGCGTTATTATCGTTCAGCTTTAGCGTTTAAGAACGTTTCCTAAGACTTAGGCGACTTCTCCGATAAAATCCTTATCGTTGAACTTTTCTTTACTCATTTTCGAATCTCTACTTTTCCTTATCCCCCCCCCCTTCCCCCCTTACGATTTCATTACGATCTCCGTGTTTTTTGCAAATTAATTTTCGACTTCCGAATCTCGACTTTTAATCACATTGGCCCGACCCGTAGGAGTCTCAGCCGCACCTTTTTACAAGAAGAGTATTTTGTGAGATTTTACAGTATTTCGAAGAGCGTTTTAATTATATAACTATGTATCAAATATGTACAGGGTGACCGTCCACGGATTCATGTTTTTATGTGCGTTTCCTACGATCGAGATTCCTCACTGATATCATTTTTACTAATTTCCATTGAAATATTTTAATTCGTGTACTTAGGCACACGCTACCACCGTAGCTAGTATCAATAAGTCCTAAATCACGCAAGAGATATGTGCCACATTTAAATTCGTTCTACACACAGAGACATACACACACACATACACACACTTTCGACTAGTGTCACGGTCCGACTTTGCAACCAAGGTATGTCAATATAACATTATAACGTACAGAAGTATAATATGTTGCTTATTTATTCGTCATCATAATGGTATCGTAGCGTCTCTCGTTCCGTTCTCGAATAATTCTCTACGCCCTGAAGATATATGATAACGTGTACAAATTTTGATCCAAGCATCCAGTTAATCGGTTATCGTTAGAACTCTCTAGGATAAATGTCCTGAACCAAAAGTGCGATGTGCGAATTTCTTATCTCACGTATGTTTTTATGATTAGATCCCTCTCGTCGACGTTATTTGGACACCCTGTATATGGTAAGCCTCCTGTCACTTTCCTTGGATCTTAACTGTACTTTTTATTTAATACTATATCAAGAGAACAAAGTGCTTGTACGCGTGTGCGAACTGCTTCGAAAGTACACGCATAGATGTGTGCGTTACGCGCATTGCGGGTATACCTTGCACGTGCGTAGACGTATAGACTTATTATATATAGGTAAATTGATGAATTAACACGCGTTTAAAAAAAGATTCTCATTTATTACGGCGCTCTCGTTCCGCGCAGCATGCTCACTCGCGTACACGCACTCTCGTGTTGCTCGATTAGTGCGGATTACTGATCTGTGTAATGTCTACTTTTATATAGGTAACGAGAGTTTAACGTCAAATTAAACTGAGTAAAGTAAGAGTACGAATAAGCCACGTTCCCAAGATTTGTGTAATGCGACGTAATATGCTGGTGCATCCGGTTTTACTATCCTTATTCTCATCCGACGTTTCCAGTTGTTTCACAATAAATTACTTCGCATCAGGTTTTTCTACGCAAACCGCTTTGTTTCGCGCGTAAAGCGGAAGAGCACGTGAAACGTCTCAGCATGAAAAATTATCGTTCCTCTCTTACAATTAGATTTACTCCGTATCGCTCGTGATCTCGTACCGTTGCACCCAAGATCGACTTTGACTCCCCACCCCCGCCCACCCCCTCCCCTTTCCCTTTGAGGTTCTTATCCATCGACGCGTGGTAATCTCATTTTAGTTCGCTTAATAACAGAATTTTCAATGTTCCTGGTAGTAGTATCTAGTATTCTGGCTGTTTTAATTTTAAACGAAGAGGATAGAAATTCCGGACATTGCATTAAACGGTAACACCGTACATGCCAACGAGCCCACACCCACGTAAATGTACTCTCATGTAATATCAATGTATGGGCCCGTCTGCATATAATACGTATATACATGTGTATGTACATATATATATATATATACATACATATGTCTATGTACATATCTATGTATATACATTTACCTATCGTACTAAATACATAACAGACAAGCCATAGTTTGTAACGGTATTTATAACTTTATGAAGTGTTATTTTTACTGTAAACTGATGACAGATGCAAGAGTGAGAGTTAGGATGAGAGGGAGAGAGAACGAAAGGAAATCTGCCTGCGAGTATTAACTGTCGATGATACTTCCGTGAAACTTCAATGTTCAGCCAGCACAAAGGGAAGTGAACCATCATTTCGCGTATGCTAGCGTATAAACGAGTATTGTGTAATTAGTATTGCTGCGAGTATTCTTATACTTTCTTTCTTTTTTTTTTATTATAGAAGATAAATGCCCTTCGTCCTGATTTCGAGCGCTTTGCGTAGCAGTGTCGGACGAGAAAAAAAAAGAGAGCGATTCGATTATCCGTTAAACGTAAGAGTCGCGCGGAGGTAGAATAAATCGATGCCGTGTAGTCGCGAATTGATTGTCCGTTCTACAGGCCGCGATGCAATAACACACAATGATTCTTTGCTGTTACCAAAACGTAAGGGAACGAGAGGAGAAATTCGTAAATGTTAATTCATCGACTGTTTGTATGCGTGTGCGCGATGCAGAAACGGACGGATACCGAATTAAGTAGCCAATTCGTGTACTTGGCCACGACTATACCGATATACATATACAAATGTTGTATACATACGCCGATCGCACAAGTTTTTCTTTTCTTTTACCGTACGTACAGCGATAACCCGGGCATCCGTAATATGTACGCGTAAAGTAAGCGGTGCAAGTAATTATTATTTGTAAATATAATAATGTCAGATTCATACAGAGGCGAAGCAATTGACGACGTACGCTTTTGACGGAGTGAATTCGAAATTGTGCGTCTCGTGATCGGATTACGCGTGTGCGGTGCGAATGGATGTGCTCGGCGATGTTCGATATCGCCGAACGTGGAGACGTGCGTAAGGATTAACGCGACGAATGCTGTAGTAGAAATTTGCATTTAAACGTCTCGAGAACTATCGACCAGTTAACGTTTTGTAATTCGGGAGACCAAAGCGGCGTTTCTTCTATTAATTTCTTTCGTACGAATCGCGATCCGGTCATACGAAAACGGCAGTCGTCGATTCGATGCGGCGCGTTGTCCACGGGGCGCTTGATTCTTTTGCAATTTTGCAATACTGTTCGTGGATCTCGTTGCCGAGAATGTAGCCTTAAAAAGCGAAAGTGAAAGTAGACAACCGGGTGTGGCTGAAATCGTCGTGACAAGAAAGAGACGTAGACGCGAAGCGACGAGTCGAAACGGCCAGCGGTAATCGTTAAGGGTGTAATTTATAATCCCGAATGGAAACGGGAAGTCAATCTGCAGATACGATCGGCGTTAGTCGAAGCTTTGGTCGGTCTGCAAAAAATACGGATTGCTAAGCGATGACTCTAGGCACGAGCAAATTGAACGAGATTATACGAGAGCTGTCTTCTTTCGGCGCCCAGAATTCGAATGTTTTACACGCCTTTCCGACGGAGCCACAAAACGTCTGCTCATAGTAAAAATGCATCTTGCGCTACCATGTTCGCGTTTGGATAATCGCGATTACGTTAAGGGTAGAAAGTCATTCGTTGTGATCGTCTTATCGTTACACTGTTATTCGATAAAGAAAATTGTCTTTGCACAGTCAAATTTTATTGAAGCGAATACTATCGTTATATTATTATTATTATTATTATTATTATTATTATTATATTAATATTATTATTACTAATATTATAATCGTCATTGTGACTAGTGATTACTGCTGCGATCATTGTTAAAAGCTGACGTTGAGAAAGGAGCGATTTTTAATGCGGAACGATTTTTGAACGTCGCTATCCAATAATCGTGCAAGTACTTTGAGTCGCTTTGAATTTAATACTAAATTATTGTTTCCGTGACCACGATCAGAGGCAGCTGTGGACCAAAGAGAGAACTTTATAAAGTCTGCATTTGAACTATACATTCTGCTTGTTCCTACAAACATAGAAAAACGTTGTCCTTCTTTCTTTCTAATGCGATGGTTTTTGCGAAGGGAACCTCAGACTTGTTCCGGACCCGTTGATCCGCATCATTTGACGTAATCGAATTGTTCGTGACAAATGGTTTATTTCGCGGGCGTACGTTCGTGTGAGCTCCGATCGTGGTCTTGCACAAAAAAGGTAGTTAGCAAACTTCGCTAGGAATGAAATTTCAGAAAATCGTCATGCAAAATATTAAAGGTTCGATTCGCGAGTAACGCGTGCGTGTACGCGCGCGTGTACGTGTATTTACTAGAAAAGCGTACAAACGCTCTCAAACTCGAAGGAATATTAAATCAATGACGCACGTACAGACGTACACGGGGAGTCAACGAGTTCAAGTGTTGAGATTATGATTATCGGGTAATAGATATCGGTGCGTTTTTCACTCGTCCGGATGCTAAGGTGCTATTTTCATCGGTATTTCGTAGAAAATTGTTTTTGCTATCGACGCTGATCGTGCGAGCATATGCGTTGCTGGTCGACGACAGGCTGCCAGTTTTATCTTTATTTATTTCGAAACACCGACGCTAGAGTTACATAGTGTAAACGTTGCTATTACTTAGTTTCTGTCAGCTTTTCGCTTCTCAGTGTCTTCAGCAGTAAAATAGAAAATATCTCTCGCGTCAGACAGTTATTATTTTCCGAAATATTTACGGTAGGACGTTCTCTGAAATATCCCACTCGCGGTACAACAGTGCACGATTGCGTTGCATCAAATAATTAATGAACCTGTTATTACGCGTCAAGTGAAAACACGGTCTCACTGAAAGTATCGCTGCATGTAAAAGATGAAAATGTTCAAAATAACTCGTTCAAATTTCCCGTAATAAGAGCGCAGTCTTTCGGACGCGAACCCATGCCGCCTATATCTTATTGCCCTTCGAGTTACGAAGAGGCAATAAAAGAAAATGTTCCATTATCTTCTATCTATAATATTTACAGCCGTTGTGTATCATGATTCCAACGTTTCCCAATTTGCGGATCGTGCCTTCTATACGTTTCGTTGATTCTTCGTAATTCGTCGGAAATCGATATCGAAATTGCTTTCTAGAGAACTTAGGAATACAAAGTGACCTTGCGTTGCGCGCCATTCGGTAATCGATCGCGCCCATCACGCGAAAATCTTATTGTCCGGGACATTCATTACAAACGAATCTCGAAATCTTACTCAAACATCCGCGGCAAGCGAATCCATCCTCCGACCGGAAACTCCTTTCACTTTTTTGTGGCTTCATCAACGTAAGGGCACTGTGTCATTTTAGGTAAAAAGTGGGGAGCAAGGGAAAGAAGCTACTTGTGCCTCGAGCGCGCCAACTATCCTATACGCTAAGTAAATAAAGGAGGAAAGAAACAGAAGGGAGCCGCGTCAGCGGCTCGCACGCGTAGTATAATGAACATAACTTCTATGAGAATATATGTGTACGGTGATCGATCGTCGGTGCTATTTGGAAATTGACTCTTTCTAGTCTTCAAAAGCTGTTCGCTGGGATCCAGATTTTTAGGAAGCGCGTGTCGCACGATTGACGAACCGCGCGTCGAGTAAACAGGGGAGAAGTGTTTGATTTAACTTTATACGGCATACTAATGAACCAGATTATATTCGATGTCGCTACACGGGCGCGAGATGAAAATTCTAACATGATCTTTTGTCTGGATTTCCGGAGACTGACGAACACTTCATCGCAATGACACAAAGGGGGGTATTGTAAAAATACACGGAATCTCGTCCTGAAGAGGGTGGTTCACCTTTGATCCTAGCGACGAAGACAAGGACGACGGATCACATAATTGTTCGTGCGTAAATGTTTACACGTACCTATAGTGGACGGGAAGAGAAACCAAAAGGAAGGAGTTACCACCTCGTCAATAATTACGTCCCCCGAGACCCTTTTCTCCCTAATCCTTAATTAATTCGTTGTTGCGTGTCTCTTAGAAATATGTCTAGCTGAAAGACTTAAAGATGAATTATTATCAATGCGGATGCAAAAGTAAGGATGAAAGGGGAAGGACCTTTGAGCAGTAACATTCAATAAGCGCTAATTATACGGGCGAATGAATGGTGCAGCGTAAAAATCTACGTGATGTAAATGAATGATAATTCGTGAAATTCGTTAGGAAATCAAATTAATATTGTCCGCGCTACGATCTCTCTATCCTCGATAATGTCGGCGCGCATCCCCGTGTGAAGGTACGTTTTTTTTCTAAACGGTTTAGACGGAAAAGAAATTAGAGGTCGAGTGGAACATAATATAATTAATGCATCTCAGGCGATGCGATTAATAATTGCCGCGGATTAACCATTTAATCATCCGATGCCAACTTGAGCGGGAATCGTAGAGTGGACATGTAGGATATACGATAAACAGATATACATATAAATAAATATATATATATATATATATATATATAAATATTATATAAATATATAAATACAATTCACTGAATCAATGGGATCGTGTGATTCTTCGTGCGTACGGAGTGTGTGCCAAGTGTGAATGAAAGACGCGCATGACTGTAACGTGTTTCTAGTTTAAAAGGCAAAAAAATATTTCATTCTCATTCTGTGATGACTGTCTGAACATGAAGGAAAAAAAAGAAATGTTTACATGAATTTAAGCTACCGATTAATCAATTGAATTAGCGAATAAAGGTTTCATTAACAATTCTTGTACTAACTGCGCAAAAGGAAGGAACCTTTAGTTTGTAAGTACACGTGCGTGTCATTCGCATCCGCGAAAAGACGGACACGCTAAATTCGCAAGCGCGCAATTTGCGCGCGTATCAAACACACTAATTGAGAACACGGTGTATTCGAATGCAGAGGGAAGACAGTATGATTTGTATACTGTATAACTTTAGTCGTTTACCATTGCTTTCGAGAATATATAAGAGTTATGTGTATAAATTATTATGTGTAATTAAACAAAAGTCATTTAGTAAATTCTAAGAGTACATAATATATTATATATATTATACAATACTTGAGACACTATACACACACACACTCAGATCACACGAACAAGTAGTATTGTGGAAAACTTTCGAAACCAAACACTGCAACGCCACTGTACCATACGTTTGTGTAACTAAAAATAGTGACGGTACAATTATGAAGATTATAACGATACAATAAACACTTACCATACGTCTTATATAATATAGAAAATACTTTTGCGGGCGCAGCTGCTTAGTTTCGACATGAAATGCAAACTTGCTGCTAGTTGCTACAAAATAAAAGGTTTCTATTGGCGATCATCGAGCGAGGGTTTAGAATCAGGTTTGCAAAGGTTCTCCGTTGTTATTTGTAATACAATACTTTGTACAAGTGAAAGTGCACATGATAATTATAAATATTTCCGTATGATTCGGGCATTGGAATAACGAAGTTGAAGACCAGTTCTCTGTGCTCTTACAAAGAATCGAACATTTTTTATCAGATTTGTGCTGCACATTTTTAATCATCGAAATTCCAGCTTTGCGATTAAGCTGACATCATATGTCTTTTTAAATATATCAATTGCGTTTTCGATTCTAAAGCGGCCAATTCAGCAACGGCAGGCGCCATTTGTTGGACATGATTTTGGTAATTGGAACCTGCGACACAAAAACGTGGATTAAAATTATCGATCTAAGCGCAGAATGAAGAAAACACGGGAATACCTACCCATGGCTGCTCTTTTTTGTCCATAAATAACTTTTCCATCGAATTGATTCAAAGGAACTTTTATGTCAGCGCTAACTTGTTCAATTGTAATATTTAGGTGATCTTCGATTTCAGCTAAATACTGTAGAGCACGCGAAGGACTTTGTTAACAATTGCCGACATTAGGAAGAAGATGCAATATCGTGCGAAACTGAAACTTACATTTGGTTCGTTATACCAGACACAACAGCCACCTTGATCAGTGAGATTAGTATTATCACAGTTTCTTCCTCGAGAAGAACACCACTGACCGTGGTACCACACTTTTTCCGGAACCGTACTGACCAACGAAATAGCTAAGCCCATCCTTTCCGCTCTACCAACCCTACCGATCCGATGCACGTAATTCGATTTCTCATCCGGCAAAGTTATGTTAATCACTGAAAACATTTTCAATGTTTGTAACGTGAGCATGCCTATATTGAAGTTAAAGCTTAATAACTACTTACTGAAAGGTAATCCGGAAATATCTAATCCTCTGGCTGCGACATCGGTGCATATTAAGAATTTAACTTCTTGCTTTTTAAATTTCTCCAGATTAGATTTGCGCTCCACTGGTTTTCGATCGCCGTGTAAGCAAACGCACGAGAACTTATTACCACCGGTTTGCTTCAGATATCGCTCCAAATTATCGCAGTCTATTTTTGTTCTACAAAAGATAATAGCCCTATCCATGTTGTGCTCGGTAATGGCGCGAATACAATATTCGCCTTTTAGTATCTTAACCGCTTCGGATAGTGTCTCTGCAAAACCAATTAGCAGTTAAAAACAATGTTTGAAACGTGAGGCGTGTAGTTTTTAAATTTGTAACGTAATACCAGCAGTATTATTTCCAGGTCTGACATTATCCCTACAATGGACACCATCGGTTTCTAAGTGTCTTTGCAAATTCTGCCAACATTTGTCCTTCTGTGGATCTACTAATACAACAACGTGATGTACTGTTTCTGGAACCGCATCTTCGCCTTTTAAATCTACCCATGTTGGGAAATGCATTAATCGTTCCTGTGCAAAGTAAACAAGACTCGTTTATATGTTGCAAATTCGAATGCATTTAATGTATACTTACAGCCATTTTTTTAACTTCGAATGCATGCAGCGTTGCTGAACACACGATCATTTGAAGCCTTTTGCCATCTGACGTAATTTTAGGTATTTGTTTGTGAAGACGATCTATAAGTTCTGTGTAACCCTGTTTTAACAAGCCATCAGCTTCATCCAAAATGAAGAATCTGGAAATATATTTCCGAATGACAACTTTTAAACGCAATAAATTAAAATAACGTGCATCGTAAAAATACCTGCAATGTGTGAGCGATAAGTAACCTCCTTGTATAAGATCTTCCAAACGGCCAGGTGTTCCAACTACTATGTCCACTCCAGAATTTAATGCGGAAATTTGTTCTTTCACGCTAACTCCGCCAATGACCAACAATTCTCGGATAGCAGGATCTTTCAAAAATTTCTTGAACTAGATGCCGACATTCAAAATGTTACTTTTATATAATTTTCATGATACGCGACTTGTCATTATTTTTTACTCACTTTCTGGATTTGATTATAAGTCTGTTCGGCAAGTTCTCGGGAAGGTTCTATAATTATAGCTTGCGGGGCATTGGTCGTTGGTTTACCATCTACTTTACTTTGAGTTTGACTGCTGTTTACAGGATTAGGTTTCACGCACTCTTTTGGAGCAGAAGTAACAGCCACATAATCGTTTGATGGTGGATGCTTGAATGGTTGCGCTCCAAAATTAAAAGACATTTCTGCGTTTTTTAGTACTACCGCCGGGAAAAAAGTTTGTGACTTTTGCTGGGCATTTAAAGTAAAAGCTACACCCAAATCTTCACCATTCTTGGAAAAACTAATTTCACCCTTTGATAAGTTAAGGTAACAACCAATCACGTCGTGCATTCCAAAAGCCTCGCCATAATTATCAAATTGTTTTGCATTTGATTTTTTACCAGTGCCACCAAATCCCCAACCACATTTGTCTGTTCCTAAGTCAAGGGAAGCCTAGCACACAAGAAACATAATTATTGTAATTTTACAAATTACGCTTACACGATATATAATTAAAGATAATAATAATTACTTGGGATGTAGACCAGCCTACACGGCATAATCCTTCGTCGGTTACTATGGCTTCGAAAAAATATTTATCGTTTCCTTGAACTCCCTTATTTGCACGACAACCATGCCATTCCTTTTGTTCTCTGCTTTGGCATCGCAAACCATCTGGTGTTACTGCTAATGCTCTACCTCTGTCAAATAAGCTTAACGACCATTGGGTAGCTGAAAGCAATTGACACTATTACATTTAATTTCATTAAAAGACAAGTTACACTGTATTAGAATCAAAGCAAGGCATGTACATTGCGGTGCCTGATGTCCACCACCGGTTGCTTTTCCAGATTTCAAATCATTTAGTGTTTCCCATACGATTTGTATGACTGGTATACAAAAGGCACCAGTTTTTCCACTGCCAGTTTCCGCAGCCATTAACACATCACCTCCGCCCAAAATAAGTGGGATAGCCTCTGACTGAACGTCGGTAGGTAGTCTAGAAATTATACAAATGTATTAAAAGCTTAGGCATTGTATATCGGAGATGCAATTTAATTGGTTGCACAAGAGTAACGACCAATATACGATTTTCACACTCTACACGCTGCGTGGATAGCATTTTATTTGACGCGCACTGAACATATATTCAAGTATTAAAAACGAATAAAGACATAAATTTTATAAATTTACAGTTGATTAATTCTATACGCTATTATAATGTAATCAATTAAAAAAAAGCGAAACTGCGTTACTTTAAAAGGTTTAATTACATATCCTTGTTTTCACTTACGTCCATTCCAATTCATCGACTGCTTGTCCAATCTCCGACAAGACACCCATTTCTGAAAGACACGACTATTAATATGCAAAGTGTATAGTAATGTTTCAATAATATAACCCATACACCGAGATCCAATCCTTTCTCTTAACTTACTATCTATTTGATAGATTTATTAAAACATACGCACCTTCGAATGCCGTCATAGTTGGGATTCTTTGTTGTATACGTGTTTTATGTGATAAATAGAGTCAAACAGAAATTGGAAAAATCGTCCTGCAGCGCACAAGACCTGACAAGACCAGACAGTCTGACAGCGATTAACGAAGTGCAGTCGAAAATTAATTATGAATCAAGTTACCAAGATGCATGTGTCAACTGTACCGACTGCAACCGACTGCACCATGAAGCATCATGAAGCATGCGTAAGATAGAACAGGTTCCCGCGCACTCCAATTTTTTCGAATTTCTGTAATTCCTTCTAGAATTTCACCCGTGACGACAGGTAAGAAAACAACTTCTTGTTTCCTGTATATTATTAATGCAAATATTAATATCATAAATTTATCTGAAAGAACGAATTTAGTTTTCGTTGTTTTTAAACTTGCCCTAAATTTTTATTACTCATGCGCATTATACTGCGTACTCACATATGTTTAGGCAGATTGGACAGTATCGGTGTGTTGTGGCTATACACAAGTCGGCATAAACTATAAGATGAGAGTTTAATCGTTTCGAATAATTATTTTTCTGATATACATGGTCAGGAGTACCGTCGAAACCGGTGCAGAAATGGTGTTTAACGACAATTACTGTTTATTCGAGAGATAGCACTGCAGAAATGACTCCAAAACGAAAGGTACGTGTATTAGATAGAGGTTATGTCGTTGATGTAATTTTTCAGTGTTTATACACTTTCTTAGATTCTATCGAGTAATCAAATTAACTTGTTCATTGGCAGACCACCAGCTCAGAATCTACTTCGTCCAGTAGCTCTGGTTCTTCGTCTAGCAGTTCGTCAAGTTCAGGCAGTGAATCCAGTTCGTCCGATTCTGAAAATTCCAGTAGCTCGGGTAACAGTCAGAAAGTATCGGATACAGAGAAAACAAAAAAGAAGGTACCGTTCCCAGTCGGCCGTCATGTTAAGTCCAAGGCAGAAACAGCTCCACCTCCATCGTCGGAAAATAAAAATAAGGAGAGGATACCACCGAAATCCAGACCCGTGGTATATTCCTCGGAATCCGAAGAATCGCCAAATAAAATAAAGTCGGCGAAAAGGAAACCACCTGCTAAACCAAAAGCCACTGCCACGGTAGCACCGGTTGTAAAACCGCAAAGACCACTAGTAAAGACTGCTGCGCTTGTCGCTCAACACAAGAACCTAACAAATACCAAACCAGCTGGTAATAAAGCAAATAAATCCCCTGGTAAGAATATATGAAAACTGCTTGTAGATATTTAATATACCGCTGTATATTTTGATATCCAATTCATTTGACAATAATTTAAAGCATTTATTCTTTTTCTTTACAAGCCATATATTCTTAACACGCCGTTGATTTTATAATATAATAATAATTCTTCTTTACCGTTTAACTTATATTTCTTGTTCAGCTGTGGCTAGCGCTAATGGAAAGGGTCCTGAAAAATCTGCGAAAGTGACGTCCGAACCCGTGCAAAAGAAATTGAAGAAAAAAAGTATATTTAGTCCTGAAAATAGTAGCGAAAGTGACGGTGGTATTCCAGTAAAAACAAACGTAACAAAGCCACCAAATAATTCAGTGAAATACCCCAAGAATCAACCACCCAAAGCCAAGACAAATGATGTAAAACCAAAAGCTCCCATTCCAAGCAGATCCAGTAAGTATCCTTAAATTATTTTAATATAAGTTTAATATTGATAAATTTTCTAAAACATCGGTGATTGTCCCAGCTCTATTAACAAAATCTGCGCAACCACAAAAATCCGACAGTTCTGCTAGCTCGAAGAGCTGTTCAGGTGGATCAGGATCTTCCGGTTCATCGGACAGTAGCAGTGATTCTGACTCGTCGGAAAGCATCGCGAGTCCCCAACCGCAAACAAAGAAAAAAGACGTTCAGCCGACTGTAGTAATAAACCCTACCATAAATATACCACCAAAACGGCCTTCCGCAACGGTCGCACCGGTGAAACCACAAAAATGTACAAAACGTCAGGGTACGCATTTTGAGTTCGGATTTGTGATAACTATAATGGTCAATTTTAGTAAACGGTACATACATTCAAGGTACATGTAGCTGTACGTATACATTTGGTCCTATGTAGGTGCTGTAAAAACTGAAGATGAGGCCGATGCGTCTGCGAGTGACAAAGAAATGGATGAACATGGAGACGCGTGTTCTTCAAAGACAGCAGCCAAAGGCAAACGGAAGCAGCAAACACGGAAGGGGAGCAAGTTGCTTCAGTTGCATGCAAAGGCAGCCAGTGATTCGGAATCCGATACAGGTATAAAATAATTTTTAAAGTGAATATAACATAGCGTGCAAAATATTACTAACCCGCAACTCTTTCTTCATTTCTGTGTGTGTTTGTGTTTGGAACTTGGAAAACATTTGGTATTCTGGAATACTACTGTCTAACTTTCTCAGCAGTCGAAGATCAATGTATTTGCATTGCGTCGATGATTGCTGTTTCAAATTTGGTTCCAGTCGTATTTTGTTTTTACTTCTTTTGCATCTGCAAATTGATCGTGAATCGTACACGTTAGACTAGTCGGTAATGACTTTTTGTTTGTTTTTGTTCTGAGTAAGTTTGATTTTCGTTCCTATCGACCTTTCATTTCGAACTCCAGTATCTTTGCCAGTATATAAACGTATCGTTACTTTAGTACCACCGTTCTTTCGTAGTAAATATCTCTAGACTCGATGATCTCAAAACAAAAGTAGAGTCTTTCGAAGTAGCATGAGTATTCGAAAAGAGGAGGGTAGAGTATTTTCTGCAGGCGGTGGAGTTAGGACTCTATGCTGCCCCCTTAACTCAAAAAAGCAGTATTTGCGGTTCTGGATGGATGGATTGGACATATATATGGCCCGTAGGATTCCAGTGGTCGATGGGACAAACATTTCGTATACAAAAAAGCATGTCCAAGGTGTCCTAAGATGCAGATACAGTCTTTTTGCTTACGGCGGCAGTATGGTTCTCAGGTACGGAAACGGTAGCGTGTAAACGTATCCTCCAAATTCCGCTGATCCGGTGTGATTTATCGAGAGTAGCCGAAAGCAAGAGGAGTACTAGCAAGTCACCCGTTAAACGCGCTGGGCCTAGCACCGGTGTTAGACACGCATCCGGGGCCAACAGGATAACTCAAGGTAGTGGTACCGCTAACACTACCAGTTGCAGATCGGTACAAGGAAATTACAATCGTGCACGCGTCACCAAGGAACGGGAATGTCCCCTCGCGCCGTCCTGCGATTCGCGGGGTCATCTCTCCGGAAAGCTCGACTCTCACTTCACTTTGGAAGCTTGCCCTCTGTATCACAACACAACGCCGCAAGCATGTGTGTGAGTTAAAGAACACTTTGAAGAGCGCGTACCGATGAAACGAAAGATTTCAACGTACGTGGAAACTAATGACATCTCATACTCGTTGTAGGGAGTTTTACAAGGAGAGAAAGAAACGCGAGGACGAGCGGAAAAAAGCTACATCGTGCCTTGCCAAGAAATCTCCCAAAGGAATGCATCAAACCACCGAGCAACGCAACTATCAACTCAAAGTCAGAGAGATGAGAAGTAAATGGAAAGGCCATACCGGGAATGGTAACGAGAGCGATAGCAGTAGCGAGCTTCAAGGCAACGAGAAAGACCGGCAACCCCGTCTAAATAATCTGACCCCCGATTACGATTTTAAATTATTTATGGAAGCTCAGGCAATCGCTAGCGAAAAGATCGTAAGTGGAACGCGTACTATTACGTATCTTACTTTCTGGAATGTACGGTAGAATGTCTCATTTGTACCGTTGATTAAAGGAAAAGGAATTAAAAGAATTGGATTACGACGGCGAGGGTAGAAACGGCGGTGGTACGCGTGTCGTGGAGATGGGAAAATGGGAAATGGAAGTTTGGTACCAAAGCCCGTATCCGGAAGAATTCAGCCGTGCTCCGAAGCTTTATCTATGCGAGTACTGCTTGCGATACGCGAAGAGCCGACAAGTTTTGAGGAGACATCGAGAAAAATGTTTGTGGCGGCACCCACCTGGACACGAAGTGTACAGGTCGGTAATCGAGAATGTTCTACCACGTATCGTCTCTGTCGCGAAGAATAAACCATGAAAATTATAATATTATAATTTTTTTTCCTCACATTGGTGTCCGCAGGAAAGATAAGATAGGCGTATGGGAAGTCGACGGAAAGCGTTACAAGCAATATTGTCAGAATCTCTGTCTGCTGGCGAAATTTTTCTTGGATCACAAAACGTTATACTACGACGTCGAACCATTTCTGTTCTACGTCATGACGATTGGCGATTCGGAAGGATGTCATACGGTCGGCTACTTCAGCAAGGTGAGTGCTATTTTTTATTTCTGTGCTTTAGGGATTTAAAAGTTTAGATATTAAAAGGATATCCGACGGCACCCAGATTATTAAGCGTTGCAATTCGCACCAGTCGCAATATTTCTACATTTAAGAAAATATATCGCGACGCAATAGCAATGAAAACACACAAGTACTATGTATTGGATACAATAAAGTATTCGTTCCTGCAAGCTACGGACGGAGAAAACTTTGGTATTGTAACCAAAATAACAAAAATCCCGAGAGTTCGTTGCATATCATTTTATCGACGATACAGGCGTCACGATAACCGTCGAAATGAATTTCGATTAACACTTGCGCAACGCGTCGCGATAAATTCTAAAGCAGCGGGGGTAAAAGCATTCGTACGTGGATAACTGCACGATCCGCGGCCCGACTATCCTCGCATGCCGAAATAATGTTGATGGGCACACTTTCATAAATTATTCATAGATCGAGACACATTCGTTCCTCGTCGGAATTAGGTAAAGGTATAATCGTCAAATCGAAATGGGGGTCACCGTAGCGAGTCCAGGCAGGATATAATTTATTCATGGCGAACAGCTGAGCGCTCTCGCCCATACGTCTCCCCGGGCCATTGAAAAATAAAATCAAGCGACGCATAAAAGAAAAGTTTCGCAGGGCGTTTCTTATTGGCGCGGATCTCGTTGCGACGACGGCAGTGAGGAGTGCCATTAATGCCGAGCACGTGCATGTATGTACGTGTGCGCAATGGTGCCCGGCGTACTTGTGTCGGTCGGCACTTGCGTAAACGGGCCCACGGTTTACGCAGTGGGCGTATCTCGTACGACCCTCGCAGATAATATTAAAATCGTTTAACCCATTAAAAAGTGACGTTGCGCGCCGGTCCCGTCTCTCACTTTTTTTTGTTTCCCCATTACTGTCGCATCGAAACCTGGAGCACGTTACGCGACTACTCGCGATAAAGAAGAAGAAGAAGAAAAAAAAGTGTAATTCATCCTCTTATTCGCACAATAAGCATTCCCGATTGGGGATATTAATTACAGAAAGACTCGGCGGAACTCCAATCCCGATGAACGTCTATGCGGTATCTCGAACTCTCGTAATTCATCTGTAATTTAAATACCTCGCGATTTCTCGTCGCGATACGAATAAGAGGCCGAATCGCCTGCGAATTTAAATTCGAAAGAATCTCGTCGACTGTCACTTTTGTTTTTGTGGGCATGGTCAAGTTGTAATGGCATCCGCGTCGCACCGTGCACGGATTACACGCATAAGGGTGTGTATCGCGAAGAGGGTGTCTCGTATTTCTGACCACCCCCGCCCTCGGTCGTGAGCTCCTCAACGCCCAGGAGGTCTACCTCTCCGGTAGGAGAGTGCGGAGAAACCACGCACGCCTATTTACCGTGGAACAGCTTCGCCGGAGTCGAAATCTTTACCGACGTTCAACGACCTCTGACCCTGGCAAGACGCGTCGATCCGCACCCTCCAACCTCCGCCCCATCCCGCCGGGAGGCGACGAAAATTTCCGCCAGGCCCGAGCAAACGTTTACCCTTAATTCTTTTGTCTTCTCCTTCCTTTGCCGTTCTCCGCTCTCGTCCGAAATGTTCTTTAATCGTTCAAGGGACGCGGACGAAATGGTTTTGCTCGATATCGATCGATCTTTTTCCGACTGTGAGCTCTAGAACGGAACGTATTGGGATTTCGTTG
The DNA here is from genome assembly GCA_933228935.1 of Pemphredon lugubris. Taxonomy (NCBI): domain Eukaryota; kingdom Metazoa; phylum Arthropoda; class Insecta; order Hymenoptera; family Crabronidae; genus Pemphredon; species Pemphredon lugubris. Next base: position 22,409,839 of record OW121817.1, on the reverse strand, counting down.
GGGGTCGGTTTCAGGAGGTAGCAAGGTGATGTAATTAAATTGGTACCAATATGGTTTCGCAAATTGGGGATTGAAGTCGTCTCGCGATGCTCGATCATAAGCAAATTCTCCGGCACAGTTTGTACGTAGGTATTCGATATTGCACCGTTCCAAATTTCTCCTTCCGTTCTACCTTTCAAAAGATATTCCCTTGATTTGCTCTCCTGCGCATATAACCCGTACAGACGCAATAGAGTCAATTTAACGATCTATAATTCGATTCAACATCTCAGGCAAATATTCCTTCGTTTACGAACAAATCAAACCTATCTCGCTATCTCGATTCTCGCTGAAACTCTCCTATTCGCGCCTTTCCCATGTTAATTCTCTCGTAACAATCCATCTCACAGTCGGAAATCTCACCCTCCCCCCCCCCCCCCATCTATTTTCTTCTAATGCGAGAACAACATCAAAGCCCGCTGATAACATTTTGATATCGATCCTACCTCTCGTATTACAACAAAGGGCCTGACGCCGTTCTTACTGGCCAGCAAATTACGTTACACACCGTATACATAGAAGGGCGTACCCCGCGAAGGCCGCTTCCTGCATCCGCAGCGGCGGCGGCAACGGCAGCAGCGGCACCACCACCAACGCCACCGTCACCACCACCACCGTCACCGGCAGCAACGTGGAGTCAAAATCTTTATAGACGTTCAATGACCCCGACCCTGGCCAGACGGTCGTGGGGGGTGACGGTGGTGATGCCGACGTAGAGAGGGATGGCGGGGGTGGATGGCCCTGGCGTACGTACGCTATGCGCTCACGTCGTGCAGTACCAGGTGGGTGGTTTAGACGGGTGGGGGATGCCGTCGGCGGCAGCGGCGGCGACGACGGTGGTGGTGGTGGTGGTAGCTGCAAAAGGGGGATGGTGGTTGCAGAGGCCGATGGGGAAGGGATGGTAAGGGTGGTAAGGGGAGGAGAGGGCGTTGCCTGGCATCGGGTCGTCAACCTTTCTGCGGCAGTGCGACGTCGGGGTCGTTATTATTTCCTCGTCCTCCTCCTCTCGCGCATCTTTCCACGCTCCTCGCCTCTCTCTCTCTCTCTCTCTCTCTCTCTCTCCCCTCTCTCTCTCTCTCTCTCTCTCTCTGTACGATCGTCGTCTACGCCTTCGCGATATCTCCTTACTTCTGCCTCGTGTCAGCGTTTCTTCTTCAAATCCAAAACGTCTGCGTACACTTTGAGCGTAACTTTCTTTCGAAAATTTCTCGCCAAGCGATCTTCTTCGGTCTCCCGATGGCGCTGTAATTGGCCCTCGTATAATTATAGTTATATTTGCCTTCGTTCCCGTGGTCCCTCGTTCGTTTTCTCATTATCTATCTTTCTCCCGTCGTCCTCGTAATCGCATCCTTTGCGGCCTTCCGCGTTATCTTTGTTACACCGTCCGCTCTTTGAACAGTGGCACGGACGATTAAACGCAAGACTCCCAGTGTTTTCGTTAAGTCTGCCTTTCATTGTACCGCTACCTGTCGTTATTCCCATTTTTGCTTAACGGCACACGTTTTCCCTCGTTCGTCTCCCAGCGTTATCCGTCTTGACTTTGTACCGTCCATCCGATCGCATAAAGGTAATCAACGTTCTCGAACGTCCACTTCGCATCGCCATATCGCACGCTGGACCGACAGAATTGACAGTCGAACGCAAGACAGAATTCTATTATTCTAAAAGCAACTTTGCGACGGATCGCGGCTTAAATCTAGATCATGCACATCTCCGGATCTTCGGATCTCCAAACTTCTTTTTTACTCTATCAAGTGTATTTCGGGTCGCTGATCACGAAATAATTATAGAATTTCAATTCTACTGAAAATTATTTCACAAAGAATCACATGTGTTCGCTTGCTTTAGACATAGTTTATCCGAAGATTCAGAGATGCGCATGATCTAGATTTGTTCCCGGATCGTTACCACGGATTCGCGGAGGGACGAATGATTTTCAGGAATGATCCGTTCCGCTCGATCGCGGACACGTATGTATACGTACGATGTTCTCCCTACTTTCGTTAGTCACCGGGAGAAAGAAAAATGACGATCAGTTTCCGTCGACGATCGATTCGTATGAACTCGACTCGTAGGTACTTAGGTACGAACATTTCTTCGCCATACCTTGCGGTCTCTCCTCGGCTTGACCTCGCGTAATCCGGACGTTGGCCTTGAGAGATAGGGGCCGTTGACCCCGCCGGTAACGCGGGCGTTGACCTTGAGCGATCCGTACGTTGACCCCGCAAACATCGGGAATATTAACCCTGAGATATACCGACGTTGACCTTGAGCGATACAGACGGCGACCTTGAATAACGTTTAGCTCGACTGGGACGGGTGGCAATCGGGCTTTTAAAACCCGACGCCAAGGGTGGTGCGAAGTGAAAAGGCGGGCGTTCGGGGAAATTTGCAAATTTCGTTATTAACGCCACTTCGCTCGACTCTTTTGGTACGTTGGCGCGGCGCTCGTTTTGCTCATCCTGCGTGCGACGTAGAATTTTGATCAATTCCAGGTCAGCCGAGCAGAAATTAAGAGGGTAGGGGGGGAGGGGCGGATCGAGGCGTAAACGTTTACAGATTCCGCTGTGCTTACTCAGACATGAAAAAGAAACTCCCGTTGTGCATTTCGAAAGTTTCTCGCGCATCTCGCCGAGAGAGGCGAAAAAAAAGAATCCCGCATCGTCGTTCGTCGCCAAGGATATCTATGCGATAGATCGAGAAGTCTTTACGAGGATCGTTCGATCCGCCGTGCGTTCTTCGTAGCTCGAAATTAATTACAAAACGTTGAACCCCCGCCATCTTCTTCGTTACGCTCCGACTAATAAAATGATATAATCCCGAAGCCGAGGATCGTCGGAAATGATTTAAGTGACTCGAGAATTAACTTGCACCTCGTTAAATACTCCCCGCCGATCATAAATCAAGGGGACAGCATTTTGGGCTCGAAAACTCCCATCGTTTTGAATTAAATATGGCCATATCCGACACTTTCGGTTGCTGTTTACGATGTGGACAATAATAATAACTATAATTATAATGCCGTACAGCCTATATTCGCGAGGCCCGCACTCCATTGGATCCCCCCGAAAAAGGAGAAACGCGTGTCACGTTGAAATCCAGACGGAACCGGTTCTCGGGGCCATCGGGTCCGAGATACGCGCAACGGGGCCTGTCCTGGTCCTGAAATCCTTGTGCCTCCGCTGCCCGAGGATCCATCGGCGCTGTCCTAGTGAAACGAGAATTTCGATAGCCTTCGTGTCCGATTCTTGGATCATCGACAGAGTATCGGGTTATCCTGGCTACGTGTAATCGAGAGGATCTCTCTATTAGACGCGTACGCGTCGGGGGACGAGGTTTATGGCTACCACGATTTTTGCCGTAACCCTGTTAAATGTTACCCTCGTTGTGATCCTTTCAATTTAAAATTTGTAGGCGCGAGGAGAAAACTCTGCTACGTTCCTAGAATTGCGGTACAGTTCGGTGCGAACTCTTTAGAACGAAGGCGTACGAATAGAAAATGGGAGACTCATCGATTAAAACAAATTCATTTAAAATAGAAAAACCTCAAAGACGGCACCTTAAAATACAGGACTCTCCGCTTTCAAGTGAATTAAAACGATTTTAATTTTTAATCACGTCACCGTCTTGGTTGCATTCTAACGGAAAAATTATATACATCTGAACCGGTCCTTCGGCAATTCGTAGAAACTGTTGGCTGTCAGAATCATATGGGATCCACTGAGCTCGATACTCGATTTTTGATACACTTCGGAAAATGTAGGATTCTAGGATTAAATATTGTACTAGCGACGCTGCTAATTGCACAAAACATTCTCGCGATACGCTAATGACAGATACGACCAAGAATATATATATTCTATAACGCAATGATTCGAGTCCACCGCAAGATTTTACCCTTAAGTTACCGATCGCAAAAATGACCGTACCGGGTATTCCAGTATCAACGAGCGCGATAAGGAGCGCGCAAAGCAGATAAGAGGATTAACTCGCTCCGAAGAACCCGATATCTCTCGAGATAAAAATCTGCAGGAATTAGAGCGTCGGTGAAGATGTACCTCCTTCCGATATCCACTCCAGAGACGGCTCGTGCATCTGACTCTGGGGCGAGAAGAATACGAGGGACCGGAGTGTGCGGTGTGTTTCGAGTAAACGAGACGACGGCGTATCCCCTTACCTAGGTATTCCAGACAGGATCTTGCGCGAGGAAAACAAAAAAAAAAGGACGATGACTCGGGAACAAGACACGCATGTCGAACACCGGCACCCACACCGCGATGCGTCCGCCATCCCCACCACCCGTTGTCCATCGTCTCCGTGACTCGCGTGACGCGGATGAAAGAGTGTCTTTTCAGAATCGAGCGTGTCTCGCGATTAGAAGAACCGCGTCGACTTCGGACCCGTCGATCCGCGAATCTCCGACGAAACGATCGCGAGGCGCGTTCCTCTCGGAAGGAGGGGGGGAAAGGATAAGAAACGAAAAAAAATACGATTATTCCACTTCCGTGGGATCAACGAACGAGAGAGTCTCGCGAAGAGGGACAGCGGCGGATGGGTGGCATTTTCATTGGAATACCGTGAGGTACGGTGACTTCGAGGAAGCCCGTGAAAATCGGTCGTCCGCGTATCCGTGGAAACGCGACGATCCACGGCTGCTCGAAGCTCATTTGCTTAACTTCCGGCGGTACGCCAGTTAGCCCGTCACAAATCGTTCCACGGTGTATATCCTGAATAATGCATAAAGAGATGGAACGAGCGAACGAGCGAACGAGCTAGAAACGAAGCGGGGCCGAGAGGGGATTTGGGAGAACGAGAGAGAAGTGGTAAGGGGAACGGCGTTAAGGCAGAAATACTTGTACCCCCGTGGAGAGAACGAGACGGAGGAGGAGGAGGGAGGGCGTTGGGCCGCGAAGGGTCCGAAAACGATGCTCCGACGTATACATATAATACATATAATAAATAGACGGGTTACCGCGTTTATACGGGAGAGGAGAAAAGACTCCGCCAAAGCGCACGAGAAGACGGACGAGAGGAGGCCGATGAGGCGGAGAGAGGGACGCTACGACAAAAGAAGTGGCAACCCGTTCGAGGTAGCGGCAAAAAAATGTCTGTCCGTGGTACGTCACCCCTCAGGATCATCGAGTTTTAATCGTATTCCGAACGAAATCCCTTTGTCTTATTATCACCGTTCGCGAGGCTCGTTTTGAATCCTCGATTTAGCGTCGAGAGTACGATTTAAAACGATTCGTATGCAATAACGTTCCAACGTATCCTTTCGCTCGTCGATGAATTCATGTAGATATTCGTTGACCGAATCAAATTTTGCGTGATACCGTATTCTCGCCTCAGAATGCGTAAGCGTGCGAAATTACATTAATCCTCTAATGGGCATACCCATCTTAAGGCAGGGTTAAATTAAATTTTATTTACGCTTGCATTCAAAATATTTTAGCATCTAACGGGCAGCCATGCTTTTTGTTATTGACATTACCTTCCACTGATATACATACGATCAGTTTGTTGTGGGAAATCCGCCATTATAACGCTAATAATTATTGCGCAATTTTAAAACAAATTTAATTCGCCCGTTAGAGGGTTAAAGTCGTATCGTTGGAAATGGGTAAAAAAGAAACGAACTTTCCGGACGCCCTAATAAATATAAATATAACGATTAACAAAGTCAGAGTACAAGGCGCGAAAGGATACTTTGAGAATGGTTGTCGATAACCTTGTACCTCGTATCGGCGGTTAGCGTCGTAATTGGAAACTAAAGAACGCGGAGACCGCAACGGCGATAAAGGGAGAAGTACCTGTGCTCCGTCGAAGGACTCGTAAGGATCGTAAAGGGCTCGGTGTACATAATACATACATATATGTAAATAGACAGGCGAGTCTCGACGGCGCGGCGTTTATAATCCGTACTCTGCGGAAAAGGAGGAGAGAGAGGATCGGACGTAGGGTGGGCCGGGGACAAGAGGAGGAGGGTAGGTGGGGTGCGAGTCAACGAGGGGCGAGACGCAAACTCGAAGAATCCCTTTGAAAAGAAACGTGAGATTTTATTTCAAGGCTAGATTCGTGCACCCCGATGGATCCGTTCTCTCAATGGGAGGATCGCCGATGCACGGGACGCTACGGGGGAAAATTTCCAGGGAGAGCTGGTCGAATGCGCCGAGGGCGTGTACTCGAAAATTGGAAAAGAAAAACCGTGATGGCGTAAACCCTTTCCGAGTTTATCCCCCGTTCTCCCGAAGGAAAGTAGGACCGGGTAAACGGACAAATTAGAGGGTGAAATTGAAAAGAGAGGCGAAGAAAGAAGGTGGGGGGGGGGGGAGGGAATAAAGGAACGTTAGAAAAGCCGTCGAAAATCCAGGACTTCGACGGACCGGAGAGGAGGAAACGGCAGACGGGTGGGTGGAGAAGGTATCGCGAAGGGACGGGTGGGTGGGAGAGGGAGAAGGACGAGAGAGCGTCGCGGGTAGGACAAAGAGAAAAGATAGAGTCGCGGAGGGTCGGTCAATTTTCCTTAGAAATATCCCGCAGACGTGGCGCAGGGGAAACGTAGACGGTGGAAGAGGCAAAGGCTGGGGCGAAGGAGGAGAAGGAGGGAGGAGGAGGAAGAGGAAGAGGAGAGAAGGAACGGGGTTTCGCGGAAGGGCAGAAAAGGAAAGGGATGACGTAGGATACGATGGGAGTACGAGGACGAGCAGTAGTAGAGGTCGTCGATACGATACGCGCGGCGCGGCGGCGGTCTCTCGGAGAAGAGGTTGGGGTAGGCTCGCCCTACCCTACCCTTACCCTCCCACGCCACCAACCCGGCTCGGCTCACCGTCGCCTCCCTCGGTCGAGCTTCCCCTCGGCAGCCTCCTCTCGCGTCCCTGCAAAACCTCACCCGGACTGGGGGTCGATCGATGCCAGACAGTCCTGTTCACACGACCAAATCCCGCCGAATACGCATCCTATCCCCCTCCTCCTCACGAACCGAGGAGGCTGTAGTAGAGTCGCGCTATCTCAGCCTCCGCCGCTACCTCTAGCTCTAGTTTTACTCTCCGTTCTTTTTTGCTTTTTTTTTTCGCTCGACGCCTCTCCCCTTCCCTCGCCGGTCTACTCCGCGCGCCGCGATGTCATTCCCCGCGACAGAGAGCCGCGAGTGCAACGTCGCCCTTTCAAACTCCCCGCCCCCCCCCCCCCTCCCCCCTGCAACCACCCTCGCACCTCCCTTTCCATCCTCCTGTTACCTCCCCTCCCGCCTCCACCCCCGCGATGACGATGAGAGGAAAAATCCACGTGGCTCGCGCGCCTCCTACTCGTTCTCGCGACGCGCGTGGTACGGTGGTACTCGCGTCGCGGCGTCAACGCGGGGTGCGACGCCCTCCCTTGTAGGCTCGGCAACGAAGGGCCGCGATGAATTCTTGACAGGTTATTTCAGTTGGACCTTGACCTTCGTTTCCGTTGACGAATTATGAGTCTCGAGCGTTCGGGGATATGAGAGTCAGGGAGATTTGAGAATTCCGATTCGCGGGGTGGTTGATGTTTGGACAGGCTCGGACGGTGACCGTTGGAGGCCCCGAGCATTGAAATCTGTTCGGTGGTTATCACACGTGTATATATGGTACAACGTAAAGCTAAATGTTAATTTCCCGAACGGTGTAAAATTTGGCGTGAGGCGATGGATAATTTCTGTGGTACCGCCCTATTCTCGAGGCCCTTAGCGCTTGCTTATTTTACTTCAGGATTGATCCGGCTGTGGATGCAGGGAAAATAATTGTTTTGCTACACGGAAGCTCTTCGTATCATCGTTGTCTGGCTCCCATGCAAGATTTTATTCCCTGACTCCCGATATAATTAAGTTCCTCGATTAAGTTTATCGCCCCGATCGTACATCGCTCTAGATTTCCTCGGATTTGCATAGACCGTAGGCGCAACCAGGATACACCTTCGTTTGCGTCATCGAGCCAGCAATGCTGCAAATCGATCGTTTGAAATAAGTCGCCGAGATTCCTTTGAGTAGAAATGCGGGCTCCCTTTGCATCGGTGACTAATCGTCGAAAGAGTTTCTGTAAACCGCGGCAATCGACCCGGTTTCCGTGATTAACCGTAGCGCCTTGTCGACGAGAACTCATTGCCCCTCGCACGGTATTTTCCAAAGACGACAAACACTTTGGCGGAATGGCCCGTGTTACGCCCGCTTCTGCGTCCGCGACGTTGAATGCGCGTGAATGGGGATTAAGGCGCGCACACGTCGATGACGTTTGACTCGTCTACCGAATTAATACGCATCGACGTCGCGTCGCTGATTGGTAACGCAATCGCTGATTACTAGACTGCGGATGTTTATGCGAAATGCATTATTTTTATACTGACTTTACACGGATTTGGGAAACAAATGCGATCAATATGCGTGAAATATACGTATAATATATTGTATTTATAATATAAAACAAAATAATGCATTAAATCATTCATTAAGTGCATAAAATAAGGCACACAACAATGCATTTTGCATAAACATCCGCAGTCCACTGATTACGTATCGATTCGGGGGCGGTTTCCTAGCACTGCGCGAATCGATCGTATAAACCGTCGACGCTCCCGATCGAGACGAGAGAATCGGTAAATTTTTTTACAAAGAAGATTCGCGCTCCTCGAACAACGACGAACACAGCGATGCAGACGCCGTGCGTCGAGAGAGTCGAAACGAAATATTTTCTCTCTCCCAAGGTGCAGCCCGTCACGGCCGTGAGAGACGTAGGGAAGAAAATTAAATCGTGCTCGAGCATCGCGACGAACATTATTATCGTGATCGGTAAATTTCTCAGTGCTCTTTGGGAGCGGTACCTTGGGTCGGGTCATGACAGCGAGACTTCGCTCAGTTTCTCCCATTCTTCTTTCGACTGGACGAAGGTCCGTTGGATCGATTTGCCGGCGGATGGCACGCAGGAGATCTACAAGGGGTCTCGAAAGTAACGGCACGCACTTGGGTTCGTGCCAGAAGGTGGACGATGTTTATTTAGGAAGAAACAAAATACCTGGGACGAGGGAAACGTCAATAATTAATAAGTTTGCGGATTTTCTCGAACAAAGGATGACGACCAGGTAGAGAGAGATATAGAGGGAGAGAGAGAGAGAGAGAGAGAGAGAGAGAGAGAGAGAGAGAGAGAGAAAGGCAGAGCCCTGTCAAGGTCCCGTGATAATTTCTCTTTGGATTTAGAAGGGCCGCCATAGCGCGCCGGGGATAATCCGAAGGTCTAGCCGACCCTCGCTCTTCGGAATATCCATCGCCGACAAATCTACGGCATCCCGGGGGAGACCTTTCGTCTACGTTTCCGGTCGGAAAATTCCATGGTGAATGTTCGTTGGTCTTTTTGCGCGGTGTTAATTCAGCGATAAAAATGCGGAACGACTACCAACCGCAAAAATTTGAATAATATTTAGCCGCGCGGCGATGGGACTGGGTGTAATTTACATCCCACCGGTCAAAGTTCGAGACTTAAAAAACAGTCCCGGAGCAATACATTTCATTAGAATTATTAATCAATTTCATCGACGCTGAAATAATTCAATTGTAATCGGCGCATTATCGCCATACTTCCTCGACGCTATCAAAATAAGAATTAATTCGTCGCGCGTAATACGTTAATAGTAATAACGCTAAATAATGCGTAAAATTACATCTCGCCCAACTACGCAAAACGGGGATACGGAAAATTTCGAAATTTCACAGATTTCACGGTTACCTTTGGGTCCCACTACGAACGTTGCACCGTCAGGACGGTTTTCCCGATGATTTTCCGGGAGGGAAATTTTCTCGCGAATCGCTCGTGAAATCGTACGCGAAAGTAGGTACTCCTCGCGTACGTCGAAGTAAAGTGTCCTGGCATGTGGTAAACGTGCCACGGGACTTCGCGTACACCCCGTATGTTAAGAGGAACGCTTTGTTCGGCATAAAGAAAGTGGAGGAGGAAACTCGGTGCATCTAAATATAGAAGTGACCGTCGCGAGGAGCTGCACAACCTTTAAACCACTCTCACACCGTGCCTCTTATGCACGGTCGAAGAATTCGTAAAATAAGCGCTAACGCGCATGACGCACCGATCATTTGTTTTCCACGTGTTCTCCATCAATTTTCACCTCCCTGTCCGTTGACTCGTTCCCCTCGCGACCGGCCTTGATTCGTCTCGGCATCGGGATACAAGAAAATATTTGAACTTGTCGATACTTGCGGCAGCAAATCCGCGGATAAAACAATAATACCATCACAAATCTGAGCGTGCTCGTAACGTAATCGATTAACAATTAAATCAGAGGCCTTGAGACGTCTCGGCTCCGTTCTCGCAATCTTCCAAAGCTAATAATACAGCGAATTCAAAGCGAGCGTGTAATACAATTAAACAATAATTACTCCGAAATTGATAATTCCAAATGATAGCAACAAAACGGTCAAGCGTGACGCGTCGAATCAAGAATCATTGTGCTCGACGCGAAAACGCGTCCCCCGGCGATTAGCGTGTAAATTCCAAAACTCGGATTCGCGTTTCCGCGGAAAAAAAAGAAGAAAAGAAATGCGTTTCGCGGGAGAAAATTCGATACCGGTCCCGAGTTTTTCGTCTCGAGTTCGACGCGTGGTAGACGAATTATTTTATTCGCCTTTATCCGCGCGGACCCGTGGTAGACGTTCGTTCACCTACGCATCGTTCTAACACACCGACGTCGCCGTCGCGACGTGTTTATGAGAACACACCAGGAACGAAAGAGATACGTACAATGGATGCCTGGCTGGGCTCGCTGCTCGCTCTCTTGCGTTCCGATGCCTCTCTATCGTCACACGCGTGCTCGCTCGCACGCACTTTATGGCACGGCGATACGCAGAAAAGTATAGTGACCGATTGGGAGACCTTTTACGATCGGACGCCGCGACGGGGCTCATTTCTTTCTGCGTACACGATCGACGATAAGACGATATAGTTCAAAACGGCACGATTTCCGCGAAATCGCGTGTACGTGACGCAAGTTTGGTCGCCCCCCTATTTGATCCGGTACAGAATTCAATTTTGGGAACAAATCTAGATCATGCACATCTTCGAATCCCCGGATCTCCAAACTATTCCTAAAGCGAGCAAACGCGTGTCATCCCTTGTAAAATATTTTTTAGTAGAATAGAAAGTCTATAATTATTTCGTGATCAGCGGCCCGAAATACATTTGACAGTCAAAAAAGTTTGGAGATCCAGAGATGTGCATGATCTAGATTTAAATCCAATTTTAACGCTTTCAGACACACGACATAACCAAAGGTTTTTTTTTTCCTTTCCTGAGAATCTCGTTCTACGTGGTTCACGTTGCTCGTAGAATATTTATATAATTTTAATCGCGTTTCTAGCACCGAGCATCTCCCGTTAACGCTAATATCATACGAATGGTAGAATATCGTAATTAATCGGTCCGTACCGCATTGCTTCTCAGGTACAATGATTCAATTTAGATACCGCTGAAGGACCAGGAATTCCGTTTCGCGAGCTCAAAGGTACCCCGTTGCGAGAAATTCGATGATCGGGTTTCGTTTAAAATAGGCATTTCATTCTCTCCGGGGATGGGCAGGGCGAGTTTGCAAAAAAAAAAAATAAAAAAGGAGAGGGCCGTCGAATAAGTTTTGCCCTTAATACCGCTATTGTCCCCTCATTCGTTCCTTACGTTTTACGGCGTAGAGAATCGGAGGGTTGATTTTTCATTGTTGGGGTTCGTAAGTCGCTTTATTCGTTTATCGCACATAGCGGTTGCTGTTAGCTACCACGATCGTTACTCTATGCGCCACCTTGCTGCGTTTCCGAGATGAAAGGAGACGAGAAGAGGCCGGTATCGATTCCTAGAACTATATCTACCGAAGAAGCTGTGCCTCGCCTCGACGTCCTCGTGGAAGGGCTTGCATTTTCGGAATACTTCGTTAGTTACGGTTCGTTGATAAACCTACGGACGTACGAGGATTCTCGAAAAGTATTCCGCATTTCGTTTAAGCGCCGTCCCCCCCTCCTCGTCCACTTCTCGAATGACGGCGTAAATTACGCGTAATATCGTTGGAGGGCTGTTGACCGGTACCCTTTAACTTATCGCTCGAATTTAACGCGTATGAGAAAAGAAACAATTCTCTCCGTCCACTCCAGAAACGTTAACTCGTAACGCTAATGACGCGGGGAGTCCCGAAATAGCGTAAAGTACCAAAACTGTGCCCCCGAGGCGTCTCTCGACGCGAGGCGGCGACACGATTTTCGCGGTGGGTCTCTAGTCTCAATTTGTCATCGCTAATCGATTTCGGATGTTACGAGAGGTACTTCATTGTGGCAATGGGGCCCCAGCGCGAACGGGGAGCAAGCGACGAGGAGGAAAACTGTCGAGGTTCCCTCGCATGGAACGGCCACGGTGGGGAAGTCGAGACGTCCCTGAGTCGAGTACAGACTACTGGCCCAAGGACGTCGCGGGGCCCAGATTCTCGTAGTCTCTTCTCCCTCTCGCCCCTCCCCCCTGCCCCTATCCGCCACCCCCCCTACCGCTTCCTTTCTCCGTCCCTCCACTCTTTCCCCCCCTCCCCCTATCGATGCCCCACTACACGGGCCCCGGAGCACCTCTTCCTCCCCACCAAAGTTCATCGTCGTTGCTCTCCCCATATTTAGTCCTTTGGCTTTTAGTAGCCTGCTGCAACTTTGCACGCGGTGGCCGGGTTGGTCTATTCGAACGGGCCCCAAACGAGAGGGTCTTCGTCCAGCGGTCCCAAAACTTTTCTTCCCTCCTCGCTCCTCGCTCGAGCACCTCTCGCCTGCCCCCTCCTCCACCTCCTCCTCCTCCTCCCCTCTTCCCCCCTTTTCTCCCTCTCGCTCTTCCTTCCTCTTTCTTCCTACGGTTCACACTTATACAGAAATAACCGTGTACACGAATATACGGGCAAGTCCTACGGAGAGTTGTGTCCTTCGGACCGTTGCTGCCCCGCTCGGCAGTTAGCAACAGCAGGCCTGCCACGGCCGGAAATACCGGGTGTTCAAGTTGTACCGGGATCGTTCTTGCGCGTCGAAATGGGACCGAGGGGGCTAGGAATGATTAACGACGGATTCCGCGTATGCGGGCACCGACGGGGACCACGTCGTCGGTGTCCTATCCTTCGACGGGCCTCGAGACTCGATGACGCGGAACACGTCGAGCGAAGCGTCGCATCGAAAATTGAGACGTGCGGCATCGTTCCGTTTTTACGAGTACACGTAGAGACGCCCGGGTAACCGTCTCGTTTCGGAGACTATTTTTATAGGAAACGCTCGTCAGGCTGAATAATTTTGTAATCAGACGTGACGTCATGCTAGTCCTCCAACAAGGAGATAACCTCTTCGTATCTAACTTATCGTACCCGGTACTTACCAGTTTTGGAATGTTTGCGCAGCTATTATACCGCGAGATCGATGTTACCTTTCTGGGCGAGCCTCTTTCTTTTTTAATCCAAAGCAATGTGAAATAGGTTTGCGAAACAGATGAGTACCGATATCGGGAGTGATGTTAGTTATGACACTTTCTTAAATACGTTTTTAGTTTGTTTCTTTGCATTTTTAATCTACGAAAGGGGGAAAAGAGCAGCTATAACGCGAAGAAATTGTAAAGCTGATCCATTTAAGTGGTATATATGGGAAGGGATAAAATAAAAATTAAGCAATTCTATTATCGGATAGCTAGTGGGATAAAAGAAATGTTTGTAGATCAGAGAACAAAATTTTAACGTCCACGCGATCTCGGCTATAAGTAGGAACGCGTGTAAAATAATAATCGAGAGAGCCAAGTATCAAATTGCGAACGAAATAGAGAAATTTTTATATCGATAATGATGAATCGACGTGTGAAATAATAGCTGGTTCTTCCACAGAGCTATTTATAACGCGCGAAAAGGCGTTGAATTCCATCATAAATTTTCCGCTCGAGGAATGGCGAACAAGCTCGAAAAAGCATCTTCGTAACTGTATCACTTTTCCTCTTTGTGCGCATCGTGATGTATGTGGCCGCGTATACTTGACGAAAAATGAGTGCTGCCGCCTCCGAGGGTGTACCCGGTAATCCTGCCTCGAAGATTAAGCTCCTCTTTCACGAGAGGGATCTAGATGGATTTATGCTTTCTTTCTTATCCATCGGACGGTCATTACGAATTATTGCGTCTCCCGGTACATCGGTTACGTCACGAGACTGACTCGTAACATTTTCATTGGAATAAATCGGGTACTGGTCGCGTCTTTAAAAAAAAGGCTTAAATCTAGATCATGCACAACTCTGGATCTTCAGATCTCCAAACCTTTTTTCACCAAAGAGTATATCGGGTCGCCGATCACGAAATAAATATAGAATTTCTATTCTACTGAAAATTCTTTCACAAAAAATCACATGTGTTTGCTTGCTTTAGAAATAGTTTGGAGATCCGGTGATTCGGAGATGTGCATGATCTAGATTTGTTCGAAAAAAAAATCTAAAAAGCTCCAAATTTTGTTTGTCGGAGGGAAGGCAACTTTGTTCCCCGTTTATTCGAGAGTTTACACGGAATAAACTTTCGCGGTGATTCGCTGTTACCCATTCAACGTGTCCGCGATACTTTCCGTGAGGTAGTTCGAAACTTTTCTGCCTTCTCTATTTTTACGCGGAATATCTCCGTTTTAGTTAACGTCGGTCTATCACCGATGAAATTGCACCAGCGGAGCACAATATCTCTTTACCATAACCTACGTCAACTACGTGCAAATATCCACCTACGTAATACGTCGGTCGCGAAACATGTTTAAAAATTCCTGTCGGCGGGTAAATATTTTTTTTCACCGACCCGACAGTCATCGGTATTTCTTTTAGTCCGAATCGCTATAGATCCGCTTCGCAACGTGGGTCTCGCGTAGAGATGTAATTTCATACAAAATTTATCTAATCTCGGTGTACGGTGTATAATGCATACGCGTCATGTACGCCCACTCTCGCCGTCGCGGCGAATATATCTTCTTTTAAAACCGATCGTTAATATTCAAGCTCGATGCTATACCCATGATCGCTTCTTTTAATCTCCCCTCCCTTCCAAATGCCTCTCTCTCTCTCTCTCTCTCTCTCTCTCTCTCTCTCTCAATCTATCTTATCACCGTCTCCTCTGCGTCGCGTTATCGTCCGTTCTGTGCGCAAAGAATGGGGATACGTCTACGGGTCTAACGAAACGCATTATGACTCCTTTGACCGTCGCGTCGTCTCGCGAACGGTACCGTCCGAAATATCGTTAACCCATTGTGCTCGACGCGAGGAAGGTCACAGCGCATTTTCGTCGCATTAACGTCATAATACTCGCGATTGTGTTGCCGCACACGCAGCTGTCTGGACGGAGCGTGTCGAGTGTGCTAACGCGGCCGCACAAAAATATTATTCCGCTTTTCTTCGTAAACACGTCTTCCCTCGCGACCTTTGAAATGCACGCGAGTACTTAAAATCTCATCGAGCAGCGAGGGCGGGGCGAATAGTTCAACTTTTTTTTTTATCGTTACCTGTTAAGATCCGCGCGGCTCGCGTCTATTCCGGAATTCCTTGCCGCGTTATTTTTACGGGAAAGCGTTCGCGCGTGAACGGTTACCGCGGGGCAGAGGTACTTAACGCGATAAGCCTCGGTGATTGGTAAACAAGTATGAAAAAGGATTTTCGACGAAAGTCGATTGGTTATCTAGGAGGACGCGTGACGCGTCGATCAGGTTTTTTGTATTGTCACTCCAGCTAGATTCCATTCGTTTTTCTGTCGAAAAATTTGTTTGGTAGGATTAGAGTACGATTTCAGCTACCGTGTACCGGGGCCCAGGGTGGCCCGAACCGGTTTTGGCTTTTCAATGTTTGTCTCGTAGACCCACTTCGTTTTTTTTTATTTTATGTCTCGTAGTTTTAAACGAATTTTGAACAGTTCTGAACCGCATTGTTTTCTTCCAAGTATCCCGACTAGGTAACGGAAAAAGCGCGATCCGAATTGATCTTTCATGAATTAACAACAAATCGACCAGGGACTAAACCTCGCGGGTTCCGTCAGGCCCCAAGGTGCGGTTCTGAAATTAATATCCCGCTGAATCGTCAAACGATCCTCCCCGTCTATAATATTTGATATTCCGCTCTTCGATACCCGATGAAAGTTTGTTTATGCAAAGATCGTTGATATTTGTTACAGGAGAAGAATTCATTCTTGAATTACAACGTATCCTGCATCCTGACACTGCCGCCTTATCAGAGGCAGGGATACGGCCGCCTCCTCATCGACTTCAGTGAGTATAGTTTTTTGCATGCTACTCGCTTTAACCTTGGCTCGGCCAAGGTGATAGGATGACGACATCCTTTCATCGAAATCGAAAGGATAACCGAATTAGGAACCGGAGTTCGTTGGAACGCCTCCGCCGTTTACTCCTCGATCTCCCGTCGCAGTCGCGGCTCCTACGATCTCGAATTATGCGTCCTACCGCGGGGGATTTTGACCATCTTTAAAGGAGAGTCTTAATTCGCTCAGCGATCAAACGATCTGGAAATTGTGCACAAATTATCAAACATTCGAGGGAACGAATAGATCGTTTAAAGCAATTGACGTTCCGGTCTTCCTCGACGAGGTGTAATCGAAAAAAAAGAACGCCTCGATTACTATAAACGAACAAATACTTTATCGACCCTCGTTAGAAATTTCAAACACAAGTTATCACCACTGCGACACCTAGAATGCAAATCAACGAAAAAGGAAAAAAGAATATTAATAGTCTCTGGAACTTCGAACACTGTCGCGATTACTCTCAAAATTCCTTGATTTTTCAAAACGTTTCAATCCTCCATCAGAGCGCTCTCTCTCTCTACTTATCCGTGAATAATACAACCGCGATCGCCGACGTAAACGATACTAGCAATTACCAGGATAATTGAATAGATAATAACGATGGTCCCTAAAATCGAACCGTGGTAAACCAATCGCTCTGCATTCGCCTCCCTCCCGCGGATTTAATCCCGTCGGGCCGAATACGCGGTAGGGTCCGCTCTCCCCCCCCCCCTCCCATTGTTCTCCGTTTACTCGTCGAAACCGTCGCAAAAGAAACAGGAGACACTCATGGCCGTTACGAGTCGGCTCTCCTCATCGTAGACGCGCTCTAAAGCGCTTCTCCTCCTCCTTCTCCCCCTCCCTTCGCTCTCCCGATTCTCTCCCCTCCCTCCGAGTCCCGTCTACGACGCGAAGCGTAGCGTTGATAATTAAACGTGGGCTTTTTGCCGTGACGTCATTTTCATTGATGCCGACGAGCCGGGGGTAGGAGTGTGGGTCGCGCGCGTAGGGGCTGATGCCAGGCGAAGAGGAAGACAGGGAGGCGGGACGGGTTAGGGGGGTGGGGGGGGGGGGCGGTAGATGTCGGGAGCGCGGGACGCGGGGGTGGGGAGGGGGAGATGAGTGGTAGCTGCTGGGGTTGTGGGTCGACGTACTATGCGGAGCGAAGAGTCGGAGTCGTCGTAGCCGGCGGCCGGGAGGGAGGGAGGGAGGGTGGTAGGGAGGGAGGGGTGTTTAGCCCTCCCGGGTTTTCCGCAGGGGCGGCCGGGGAGCGAGAGACGACGGTACTTTGAGCCGGTGGTGGTGGTGGTGGTGGTGGGAAGGGATCGCGGTGGGTAGTGGTGGGCGGATAGTGGAGTGTAGGTTGGAGTGGAGTGGTTAGCGGCGGAAAGTGCGACGCCCGGCGTCTCGCCGCATCGATCGACCCCAACGGACCCCTGTGTACGTGTGTGTGTGTGCGTGCTTGCGCGTGGAGTTGCCGCTGCTGCCGCTGTACCTGCCGCTGTACCTGCCGTTCGCGCGTACATGCACGCGTGGTACTGGTGGCGCGTGTGCGCGCACACACAGTCTCCCGCCAGGGATCCCGTCTAGTTGTACGGGGTGTGTCTGCCGCCGGTGCATCGTACTTGCTCCGCACGCGGTGATTCCTAGCGAAAAGCCAATATAGACCGGCTCCCATTCTCTCTCTCTCTCTCTCTCTCTCTCTCTCCGGGTCTAGTTCTCGCTCACGGCAAATTTCCCGGCACGCCCCGGAGCGGTACGCGATGCGAGGTAAAAAATTTGATCGGCGGGATCGCGGGCGAACTTGTTCGTTCGGAAACGCGATGCCGATCAACCTGTTCGAATTGTTTCTCTTTATGCTCGGGGAGCGCGCGCGTCTTCGAATGCGAGGGCTCGAGAAAAGTTTTCTACAGGGCGGGCACCGCTCAACCTCGTTACCGGCGGCTTTAATCGGTTTACCGCGAGAAGCGACGCACGTGGTTGCGGGAAAACGAGGCCTTGGTGCTCTCGGTACGGACACACCCCTTTACACACCGTCCACGATCTTCGCCAGTAGATAGCGGGATAGTCTGAGCGCAAGGTTGGTCCTATAGCGATTTCCACCTGGCTCGGTACGTAGCGGCGTAGGGCTCGGAATCGCATGACCTCGCGTGACCTCGCCCCAACGAGTCCCTCGTACCGTAGGATTGGCAGGGCAACCGACGCCCTTTTCCTCCGTGTATAGGGCAGGTACAGCTCGCGGAGGAGAGAGAGAGAGAGAGAGAGAGAGAGAGAGAGGGATCGGTCCGCAGCCTTCCCCAACCGGCCTTCTGTCACGCCGATCCATCCACCCTCTCTCCCTTCGTACTCTTGGTCTCCGCATCCCCTCGCCCTACCGCTCAACTCCCCCCCCGCCCCCGCACCCCATACCCTTCCACGGTTCTCTCATCCACGATTTTCCCCACTACCACCGGCGCATCGCCATTGCCATCGCCATCGTCAGCTTCAGCCTCGTTCCACGCCGATCCCAAAAGTCTGCAAACTGAACGGACGCGTAATGAATGCGCTCAACCCTCCCGAAGTAATCGCCGGAGAAAGGGAGACGAGGTCGGCTGGCGGAGGAGAAGAGGGTAGTAGGAGGTAAGGATCGGAGAAAGGAGGGCGGAGGTGGTGGAAAAGAATTGGGTGGGTGGGAGGGGTGGAGGGGAGGGGAGGGGTGGACGAGGAGAGATAGAGGGTAGACTGTCCTCTCCTTCTCTCCTCCTCTCGCGGAGGCGCGTGAGAGCCACCACGGTCCAGGAAGGCGGAGGTGAGGGAGGAGAAGAGGAGGATGGTCGTTGAACCCCTCAGCCTCCGGGACATCCTGGAATAATCCCGGAACAGGACCGGTCCTCTCCTGGGCTCTGTCGGGTACTCGACAAAAATCGCCTTGTTGCTTTTGTTCCTTTTCACCCCCCCCCCCCCCCCCCCCGCCGACACCTGGGAGTTGAAGTTTCTTCGGTTTTTTTTTTCGCGCGCGCGGCACCGACGCTGTTATCGCGCCGATCTGAATTCTCCACGTAATGAGAATTCCGCGGTAATTTCGAGAATGTCGGCCGTGCAGGGGATGATTTTCGGCGGGGTATACTTTCCGCTCGAGTTAGTATTTCAACTTTACGATCTCCAGGTGTTTCCGAGCATAGCGAATTTATACGCCCGAGACCTCGTGGTCCGACCGTAGCGTTATTCGACGTTCCGTGAATTAATGTGTATCTCGATATAGAATCGTGTACCGAAAACCGTTTACCCGAGTCTCCTCCACGGCAAACGGGCTCTGCTCGTAACTGTAATTACGCGTTGATACGACTCGCCGCCAGCGGGTCGATTTTTTTGCCAGTTTATAATTTCTTATCTCTCTTCCCGGAGCGCCCGTGATTCATTTTCCAGCCACGCGGAATCATTGACCCAGTTTTTCGCGCGAAGAAGTCAGCACACGCCCGTGCCTAACCTGCCTCGTAAAATATTCACCGCCGGTACGATTTTCGAGCGTAATTAACGCGCAACTTGTAGGGCTTTCGAAAACGCTTCGAGAGCACTGGCAATGTCGGTGGCGAAAGTGCAAAAGCGAGACGACGAAACGTATTAATCGGATGCGATCGTCGGGATTGAATATTTATACGTTTTTACCGAGTGCCGTGTACGGTATCGAGAGTACAGTAAGAATTTGCATCGTAAACAGCGTAATTGGCGTTCGGATGGACGTCGGAGGCTAAAATACCCTCGGATCAATGCCTTCGCGTGTCTTCTTAACCGTGGGTGCATAACGATGCGGGGTTAGCGAAATCAATACAAAGTCGGCCAGGTAACCCGCCTACCTGCGCCTGGAAAGAATTCTTTTTGTTCGAGTTCCTCGCCGATCTCCGATCGATACTTATCGGTTAGTTTGTCTTCTATTTCGCCTCTACTCGCTGCTCGTTTATTGGATACATCTTTTACATCTTTTTACAAAAGAATTCGTCAACCGTTTTGTACAGTCTTGAGTGATAAAAATTTCTGATTTAAATTGTATCCCTCTTTTCCCGGATTTTAATATTCGTGTCTTGAGCGGTTGGTTATTTTTCCCACTCGATACTGCTTAACTTATTCTTTTTCCATTAAATACATCTTTTACAGTATTTTCACAAAATCGATCAGACAAGTAGAAATATAATTACGTTCGTTCACGCTTAAAATCTGGATCATCAAAGCATACATTGCATGGTTTTAAGGAAAACCGTCACATCTCAGGTATTTCCATTTCCGAGGTATTATCGCTCAAAGTTCATAAAAAGCAATTCTACTTAACAATCCTCTATTAAATCGTATTATTTTAAATTTGATAACCGATTGCACAGAAAATTTTTTAACGCTCATCTTTTCCCGTTAAACACACAAATCCTGCACTCTCCAACCGAATTAAAGTCAATGAAGAATCGTGACGCACGACGTCCTTCCTCGCATTAGTTACCGTGACACGGCAAACGTTTACCACGCCGCTCACCCGAAACATTCGGAATTTGTACGAAACTATCTCGTACCCTGTCAGACGGGCACGACTGACATAATCCGTGGTAGGTACCCGTGGAGCATCGCGGAAGATTTCACTGATTTAGAGAGGCGAGTCGGTTCTAAAGCCCCTCGGGTGTTCGGTGTGTGTGCGCCTCTTCTTCCTTTCGTCTGCCTACCCATTTTTCTTGGTTGCCCCGTCGCGTCGCAGGATACGTCGGACAAACGAGGCGGAACGGACGTTCAACCAGACCCGACCAGACTTCCAGCGGCAGACGGGTATCGCGGGCAGTGCCGTATCCCTCGGAAGCACCCTGTCTCGTTCTCCGCAAAATTTAATTAATAATCAACCCCCCTCCGAAGCTCGACGATGTCGTCGCTACGATTACTCCGATCCCATCTCGCGCTTCCCCCTCTTAATCTAGATCTATCTACGTGTATGTATTGACAATAATTCCACTCGAAATCGGAAGCGCGATTTAACGTCGTCCCGACGGGACGGTGAAATTTTCGAAATTTTCCTCGCGCTCACGCGGTCCGGTACGGCACTGCGCCTCGGCATTTCATCCTTCGTCGGTCACTGACACCAGAAATGGCTATAGCGGTGGCGCCGATTCAGGATGGATACGTGTATTATGCGCACAGGTATACCCACACGTCCGAGAGCACCGTGTTCTATCCGTGCACCACCTATGCGGCTTCGACGAGCAACGGTGCATCGTGAAATCGGAATTTCCTAGTCCGTTTAGTAGTCCGCGCGTAAGAGGATAACGCGGTTCGCAAATACCATGAGGACGCCGCGCTACAGCGGGGGGGGGGGGGGGAGGGTAACGCGGTGCGCGGAGAGAGAAAAAAAAGACAGCAGCCAACGGGGATGTCCTCGACGAAGGACACGCGGCGATGCGCGCGCGAATGTCAAGGATTTTACGATGGTTCGCGTCAGACGAACGATGCAAAGTAATCGTAGGAGACGAATGCATTTTTTGCGCAGGTTACTTGCTGACCAGGGTGGAGAAGAAGATTGGCTCGCCCGAGAAGCCCCTATCGGATTTGGGCTTGATCTCGTATCGCAGTTACTGGAAAGACGTTTTGCTGCAGTACCTCTGCAACTTCGGGGGCAAGGAACTCTCCGTCAAAGGTAATATCGAATCGCGGAAAGCGCACGCTATATTCGGCGCCGTGTTGGGCAGATTTAGAACAGATACATAACGTATTCGCGAGTCGCGTGATCTTCGTTACGCGACACCTCGACCTCGCCAGCAGCGTATTTAATAATGCGCTACGGTTTGGGTACGTTATGTATCCAGAGCCATCGTGAGTCTCGTATCGGGACATAGATACATATTTTGATCGCGAAACATTCCATTTTAGTTTTGCTCCTACACATATTTAGCCTCGAATTGTAGATACGTATTTTCACCGTAGACATTATATGTCTGTAATGGAATTCAAGGACTTACTTTCACGATTCGCAAGGAAACCTTTCGAACCCGAAAATTCTGATTTGAATGAAATTTACAGGATTTGTAGAGGGGTCTGTGGTATGAATTTAGCCATTTTTTGTTTGGGCCCAAAAACGTTTAGAAGGGGTGAAAATGGCCCTTGAAGTGAAAGGGGATTTTTATAAAAAAATTTTATAAAAATTTTTTTTATGTTTATAAAAAAATGATTCTTTAAAATGTTTCTCTCCACTATCTTACAGAGCGTAAAAAACAGTATAAACGCCCCATTGATCAGTTTTGAATATCTCTAATAGTTTTCGAGATATTCGCTAAAAAAAAAAATTTGTTGGGCCTTCACTTCAAGGGCCATTTTCACCCCTTCAAAACGTTTTTGGGCTCAAACAAAAAATGGCTAAGTTCATACCTCAGACCCCTCTACAAATCCTGTAAATTTCATTCAAATCGGAATTTTCGGATTCGAAAGGTTTCCTTGTCAATGTCAGGCACCGCGTTGAAAGTCGGTTTTATGAAAATTCCATCGACGGCAGAGTCGATACTTGATGCAATTCTCCCAACTTTATCGACAAAAAAGTACTTTAGATCAGTGGAATTTAAGTTACCTCGACTTACTTTCGATCGTGATTATGGCATTTTTTTAATGCCCCTCGAATAACCAGATCAGAAGCAGAACCAGACTATAACAGCGAAATGTAAATATAAAGCATTACGAGGATCGTTTGTATTTTACATTTCAGATATCAGCAAGGAAATGGCCATCGACTCGTATGACATAGTCAGCACCCTACAGGCCCTCGGCATGATGAAGTACTGGAAGGGCAAGCATATCATTTTGAAGAAACAGGTAGGTTCCCCTTTTGTGAATTTAATTTGTTCCGATGGTATACAAAGATTTCCCCTAGCGTCGAGAAAGATAGCACCCGGTTTTTTTTTCTTCTCGCACGACCACTTCGACCATTTCTTTCGTTCGAAAGAAATCGCTGACAAAGTTTCGCAATAAAACTATTACCGACCCAGACGAACGCGAGTAATATACGCGACGCGCGTTAGTAAATTTGTCCACGCTACGAACGTACGGACGTCCGAGCGACAAGAAGTTCACAACACACGATTTCCACCATCGGGGAAACAGGCAAAGAAGTAACATCTCGCGCAACGAGAATCTCATTTTTTCCCCCTGCTTACGCGCTCGACCATATTTCTTTTGATATTTCCATACGAGAATCGAAGACGCGCGGGGAGCTCTCTCTCTCTCTCTTTCCCATAAATCGCTGAAACCTCCCCGAAATAGAAGGCTTCGAGAGTTCGGAGTCGGCGGGTATGAAAAAGAAAAACGAGAAAGAGAGAAGGAAAGAAGGTAGACGCGGAGAAAACCGTTGAAATAATTTCAGGACGTGATCGACGACTACAAGGAGAGGGTGAAGAGACGGGGACCCGTCTACAAAGAGATCGATCCGGAGTGTCTGAAATGGAACCCCTTCCAGCCTCCCAAGACGCCCTCCGCCTCGAACTAAGGTTTGCAGCAGGAGCTCAGAATGACGCCGACGGCGGCGGCGGCGGTTCCCCCCTTCTCGTGGCTGTCGACCGAGAGGGCGGTGGTCGATCCCTTTATTCCTCTTCTTCGTCTTCTTCTCATCTTTCCACTACCACCACCTCTCTCTCTCTCTCTCTCTCTCCCTCCCTCCAACTCGCCTCTGCTCTTCCTCTCCTCCCCCCCTCTCTCTGTCTTTCTCCTTTCTCTACCTTCCACCTTTATTCTCCTCGTACCCAGCCACGATTTTCTTGCCACGACTCTTCGTCGCCTCTGACGAGGATACCCGAGGAAGCCATAAGCTACGCCGTACAGATTTCACGGTCGTAACGATCGGTAAAACCCGTGAAATCCTTCTACGAATTCTTCGATCCACCTTTTGAAAAACCCCTCGCGGAGGCCGAGGTCGACGGGTTAGGGGGTATCCCTGCGACGTCGTTGACTCGTGAGAAGCAATAAGTCGCGTTTACAAGAGTACAGCTTTCCATTCGGAGTGCAAACGCTCACGGTATTCGTTAAATTCCGATTAAAGACGATGATTGGGGAAAAAGGGGGGGGGGAAAGGAAGTGAAGAATTGTTTGCGTCGTCATAACGCCGGTGTCAATGGATCTACCTTAGAAATTGTCGACGTAGTTGAGATTTATAGGTAATTCCGCGGACTGATTCGACGGTTAGAGATAAAATCTCAATGTCGTTTTAATATGGAATCCTAATATTAATTTTTCCAACGATAAATATTTATAGAGAATTGCCTTTATCGTCACCGCGAAACCTTGGCACTCCTCTCTAATCGTAACCGTATCCCGTACATTTCCGTCTTGCCGAACTTCATTACGTCGTTTTTGACTGTCGAAGCGTTAACCCCTCGACTACGCGCATGGGGTAGATTCCTAGATAGATTTTAAATGATCTACGAGTCTCTCCCCCTCACCCCTTCCGGCGTACATTTCGTCGTGTGACTACTCCACGGTTAATCTGTCGTAAGTATGGTTACGGATAATCTCCGACCTTTATTACACCGTCTTCGAGTATTATTGAATCTTTAACCCTCGACTACGCTCGCGACGTGGATCCGCGGATAGATTTCTAGAAATCTAGAAAGTTACGCAACTTTCGCAGATTTAATACGTCGTAAGTGTGATTACAGTCTCGGTACATAGTAGTCCCACTTTCCAAAAGAATTCTCGGTTTCTTACACTCTTCCTAGAAAACCCCTGAAAAGTGCCGATGAAACGTATTTTAAAATATCGATGAAACTTTCGAGACATAAATATAAATATTGCTCGCGAGCGTAGATCTGTAGACCGGAAATGACGAAACGCACTTGGCTGATTGAAGGTTCGCACGAGTACCGTACGACGGGGGAAGACCTAACGAGAGCATCCGTCGCGCGCGATAAAGGAAATTTCTTCTGCCAAGGAATCCGTTGATACTCGTCGTATACGCCTCTACAAACGTCGAGAAGTCACGAGATACGGGGCAAGAGCGATACGCGTTATTGATCGCGCTAGCGAGGTGTGCACGCTTCGCTGCAAGAGAGAGAAATTCAGCAAGCGGTGCGAAAAGGCCTTGCACGGCCTCGCGCGGAGCGTTTAGGCAACGCGAAAATAACTCTAAATGATATATCGAGCCAAGGTCGAGAAGGATCAATTTAATTGCCCGCGTTTACCAGGGGATACGAATTCCTCGGACCGTTGAAAATCCGAACAGAGTCCGTGCGAACAAAGGGAAAAGACGTTGACGCGTCCACCGACTCGCGGGAGATGCTCTCGAACGTTCGTTCGGTGTAAAGAAGTCGCGAAGGATCGTTCGGCGATACGAGATACATACTTAAGATACGAGGAAACGTCGTCGGGTGAAAGGTAGTTTCAGGTAAACGCGTGGACGGATATTGTGTGGAGCGACGTAAAGAAATTATCTTCCGCGCTCTCTTTCGATTGGAATATCTCGCAACTGATTGGCCGAGAGACGGTGAGCGCGAAATTTTTATAACAAATCGACTTTCGTATCGTTCTTCATTGTTTGACAAACGGTAGGCGGATGACTTGCTTTTACGTTTATCGGGTTATCCGTACTCCGTCGTCGACCAATCTGGCGCGCGATCGGTGTCTACCGGTTGATCGATCGTTGTCTGTCTGTCTGTACATTAAAATGTATAAATACTACTTTACAAGTACATCGTTCTTTTTTTTTTCTTTTTTTTCTTGTGGATAGTTACGATGAGAAATGAACGCGATTCGTCGTACGCGTGCCGTTACGTGCGCGCTAAACTCTCGTATGCGTAAAAGTTTCTACTCTAGGCAATAGTTATACAAATATTTCCCTCCGGCTTTTATCGCGGCTGTACAGGGAAACAGCGTTGATTTTCCTCCAGAAAGTGACGCGATACGCCGTTATCGTCGAATCGACGCGTACGTCGCGTTAACGGATGAGTACAATTCATCGCGTTCTTCAGTGCAATAATTTATTTTCACTATTAATCGAGCGTGGATATCGGGGGTTTATCAACTGTCGTTTCTGTCGCCGCAAAAATTATATATAGTGCCCAAGATCGGTAAGCAGAATCAGCGGAGTATTTAGTCTGCGCAATTCGCGGTCCAGTACGAGGATCGTCAATTGAATTGACAAATTAATTGGACGCGTAGACTCGCGCGAATTTGACGCGTCGATTGATCGTGATCGACGCCTCTCTTTCTTTGCGCTAGGTTTTATCGGATAAATGGGCGAGGTGTGTCGTTCACCTGGCGTCTCGATCGATATTATTTTTACTGTGAGTACAAAAATAAAATGTTAGGAGCGTAAAATAAGATAGCGTAAGTTTAGCACGTATTCGTAACAGTAGTTTGTACACTGTATCTAGTTATTTAGATACGATGGTAGTATGAAATAAAAATCTTTTACGAACGTTATCTGCATTTTACAACCTTGTCCGTGTATCTTTATAAGGTTCGGTCAAACTCGTGACACGAGTCATTCTCTCGTAATTTCCTCGTAATTTCCCTTTTTTGCGTGATGCAATTTACGAGTGTCGCGATAATCCGCGATAATAACGATAATCGTTTCACTTTTATCGTATATTTATTGCGAGACGCAGATTTATTATTCGTTACGTATATATTGAGCCGACGAGAGTCAGGTTGGTGCAATCAAGTTTCGTAACCTTTACAGATACTCCGTTTTTCCGTGTCTCTCGAAACCAGTACAGAAAAAACTAAGAATCGCGATGGAATATTTTTGTGTTGAAACTATTATCCCATCGGTCCGTGCGAAGCGGCACATTATTACAAATTTGACGGTCGTTCGCGAGTAAACGATAAAATTACGTTTACGCCGGATGGTTGGTCGTTGAACCTTGAACTTTAACGAAGAGTTTTCTTGGTCTACAGATTGAAATACCAGGGAAAGTTTTTAAGAACCGCGTCGCCAAAGCCGCATGTATTTTGAATTTAAAATTCACATTTCGGATAATCGTACTTATCCTACTTTTCAACTAAGCGCAGATAATCCTCGTGTAACGCGAAGATTTGGCGTTAAACAAATCGCGTTACGCGAAACTCACCTATCGTACGAAATGAGGGGTCACGCTCCAAATACTTCTTTCCTCAAATAAAATACCAAACATGTATATTTTGATACAATTAAAAATCAAATTTTATTCAAGTGAAATCTCACATTATTACATGATTGCGTACACAGGATTATTAAATATCGCGTAGCACGGCGAGCGCGCGTAAGTATAACGGAATATAAAGAATTGCGAGTAACCTAGAAACCTTAAATTATATTACAGAAGGATTTTGTACACGGAGGGTTCGGAGCGCAAGTAGACCAAGCCCACTTTTCTTACGTCTCGTTGGTTTGCGTGCAACGCTGACCCGCGAGCGTATATACTTTAACGTTAAGTTTGCGTTAAAAAAAAAAGGAGGGCTCGGTCTACTCGTGCTCCGAAATGGGAACGGCAATATAATGTGTTTTAGGACACGCGTTATCGATAGTGGTAACGTAACGCGGTGCGTGCGAACGATCGAAGGTACTCCTCCCCCGTGAGCGCATCGCGAACCTGTTTTCGTGACAGTGAATTAAAGTCTAATGACCGAAATAAAAGGACACGAGCGACGTCCAAAGTAGGCACTTTTCGACACTCCACAAGGCTTCTATTGGAACGAAGCAAAGAGGCGAATAATTGCGTTACACCGCCACCCGTTTCTCTCGCTCCCTCTCTCCCTCTCTCTGTCTCTCTCTTTCGCTCTTCGCCCTTTCTCTTCGTGTCGCCACGCGACCCCGCGTAACGTCATTATCCCATTAGTTCGCGACATTACGAGGCTCCTCTCGTTTGTCCGCGAGGAGAAACGATACCGTATCGTGCCGACGCGACGGTACTTTTTCGAGGTGCTCGCGCAACGACGCGAAACCGCTTAATTTTATTTGTCGATTAAACCACGATCAATGTTGGTGAGTGAAAACGAGGTATAGGTATACATATTATGCGAATTTTTACGACTGCATCGCAAGGGACTTTAATCGACAATTTGCGTTCTTCAAGTACGTGTGTACGCGTTGTGCGATTTTTAGAAGCTTTTCGGAGTTCCGAGACACTGTGATAATTAATTATAATTAACTAAAATTATACAAATTTATCGAGCACCGATCATCTATCGGTTTTATCTATCGAGATCTGAGAACATAGAAAAATGTTTGTACTTTTACGAATGGAGATCTGAGGATATAAAAAGTTGTTTATCATTATTAATCATCTACATTTGTCGCTGGATAGAGATATCTGATGTATCTAATTGCGTCATAATTCTCATCCGTTGCACGAAATCGTTCAACCGCTATGGTAGATACGTGCATGCTGCAGAGGCGCGTAACAGTATCATTCTACTCGTGTACAAATGAGTTTACGAAGATTTAATTTTCGTGATTATTTCAAAAATCTCGTTGCGGATCAATCGAGAAACTCCAAAATCTCCTAGTATCGAGGCGATTACAATTTCACTTTAGTATCTCCATCCGAAGTGGGCGTTATTAATCGGCCAGCAGACCTTTGAGGAAACAAATCTAGATCATGCACATCTCCGAATCTCGGAACCCCAAACTATTTGTAAAGCAAACAAACACATGTGATTCTTTGTGAAATAATTTTCAGTAGAATAGAAATTCTATAAACATTTCGTGATCAGCGACTCGAAATACACCTGATAGAGTAAAAAAAAGTTTGGAGATCCAAAGATGTGCACGATCTAGACTTATGCCCCTTTGAGAGCCAAACTTTGGAAACCACTCGCACGCGTCTCCGTGATTTTCGCCAACAGCTTTTTTTTATTCGCTCGTCGGAAACAAGGCAGCAGGGCACAGTCATATGAATTGCGCTCCAACAGGTGCCGGGTATCGAGTTCACCAGAGCACCTGATGAAGTACAATTAACATGCAGCCTCCACGATTCTTCCTCCCTTCCCCCTCACCCCCCGCCCCATTCCCCTGTACACTCCAATAATCGTTTCCTCGTCCCATCTGGCTACGGTTCGTTAAGTTTTGGTGCCGGGTCGAGAGAAAAAAAAAGAACGTTGCTCGTTCCTCCGCAGCGCGCGCTACTTCAGGTACCTGACTGACTTTGAAATTAGCACAGCCTAAAGTACCCGAGTAACGCGTGTTGCGAACGACACGTGGTGATCACGTTGGCTCCCGTGGTACGTCTCTCGGCAGGTGAAGGTGAAGCTGCAACGGCGTGCCGAGTCGGTGACAGTGCCCCGCTCTTCCCGGGGGCCGATGACTAAACGTTGAGTACGCGTAAGTATTGCGTTAGCTTTTCTGCGACGACGATCCTTTCCATACGTCGTACTTTTTATCGGAGCGTGTCTTGCGTCTGGCGTCGCTTGAATTCACGAGAATTTTCTGGATCACATAAAAAACATTGCGTCCTGTTAGAAAAGAAAAGGGAAATTACGATCGACACGTTAATCCTCTCACAGGCAGTGAGAATACGCGTTCCCGATACTCGTCTGTGTCGAACAAATATACTAAACTGGAGCAAGAGTGGTTCGAATAACTACTTAAACATTTATAAAGTTGTTACGAAAAAAGATGGCTCGTGAAAGGGTCAAACCGTTGAACGAGGAACTTGGAAACTAATGAAAGGTGTGCGCGATAGATTAGAAGACCCGCTAACAAAATTTATGTTTTTCTAAATCACGTAGAAGTATTGTCTGGTATTGAAAAGAATACGCCGATCGTTGCTATAAAGTATTCGATAGGAAACCTGAAACGCGAACTTACGTTTATACGACGCAAAGGAAAATAAATACGTTGGACCGGGAAAGGCCTGCGCGGAAGGATGCGAGCAATCGATGAGAATCGATTAAAGCGAGCAGAATAATTTATCCGCGAGCAGGAATAAAAGCGAGTACCATTATAACCCAGCTCTAGCGCGTAGGGCGTAGTTCGCGAGTGGTTCCAGCGAGTAACGCGTCGCTCACATACATACGTCGATACGTAACGTCGACGTAACAAGTGCAAACGTACTTGTAAGAGCGTAAAAGTAACAAACGCGGAGACTTTGGATTTTGCACGCTAACAGCGGGTAGCCGTGGAAAGCTCGTCGAGTCAGGTTCCGATAATAAATTCTACCGACGCCGCATTCGAATTCGTATTCTTCGAACGGCGGAAACTACCGTTAAGAATGACAATAAGTCGAAACCCCGAGAGAGAGAGAGAGAGAGAAGGTTTACAAGTCGTCCGGTAGATTTATCGCGAAAGCGTAACCGACGGGCAGATGCTGCATCGTGGGCAGGAAGGTGGGATTTTTCGGAAGGTAGTCGTGCAACGTCATACTGAAGGACACTCGGGGAAACTTAACGAAAGCGTTTCTGCTTCGTCGAGTCTCGTTTTGTATTATTCGATTGGTGTACCGTATAATGATTAGACTGCGGATGTTTATGCAAAATGCATTATTCTGTGCCTTATTTTTTGGACTTAATGAATGATTTTATGCATTATTTTATTTTATCTTATACATACAATATATTATGTATTTCAGGCATATTGATCGGATTTGTTTCCCAAATCCGTTTAAAGTCAGTATAAATATAATGAATTTTGCATAAACATCCGCAGTCTAATATTGATATCATGCACAATAATACAAAGGCACTGGTGTAAATGAATTGTATGGTTTTATAAAGCAAATTCAATGTTTCTTGAGATCGTGCGATAGAAAAATTCAGAATCATAATACCGTGTTCTGATTTTAATCAATGACTCGCGCGACCCTCGATAATTTAATATCGTTACGAATGGCACTGCCTCCCCCGCGCCGAGTATTATAACCGACGACCTTTCGTAACGACATTAAACGTTTCACGCGACGAACAAAGAACCCGCTCGTCGACGTAATATATAATCCGTAATACTTAGAACTGTCATTACCGTGTCGCAATTGCATTACAAATTCGTTAGAATAAACGAAAAATCAGCTTGCCGAGATGGAACAAAATCTGACGCTCAAATCCCATAATCCAAAGACTTGACATTTAACGCACACATGGTTCGCAGTTGTACGTTCCAAACAACCGTGTCACGCAACGATCGAGCAAAAGAAACCGCGGACGGATACTCGGCGAGCGCGCGAACACGATACACACGTCGACGATTAATCCGTATTATTGTTATCCGAATTAGCGTGCCGAACGATTCAAAGTACTACACCACCGTCCCCGATCGTCCACTAACCGCTACAACGAACTACCGTTCGGGAGATCGTACGATCGACTAAACCGAAATCCGACCGCCTGAAACGCGTGTCGGAAGTAACTCGGGCCTCGTCGCCATGCCCCCGTGTATAAAGTATAAAACACATTCGGCGTATCGCGTCGATAGCCATCGAGTAGGCAGAGAAACGAGCGCCGTGCGTCAATTTGTTCCCGTGCGCGATCGTAACGTTCGTGACTGGCGGAGGACCCTCGAGCGAAGGTTGCGATTCGGTTTCTCGATAAAAGCCTATCGTTCTCGCAATCGCCGCGTTGCACGCTGACACGATTGCGAAAAGACCGAACTCGAAACACGCTCGTTGTATTAAACGCGCGCGCTCTATTCCAGTACTCGCGGGCACTATAAATAGAGCCGTTTAGAAATTGATTGTGAGTCACGCCGAAAGGATCTCGCTCGCGCCAAAGCCTTTTTTGAAACGCTGAGTTCAAAACGCTCCGTCTGAATGGAAATTCTAATTACTTACCAGTTTCCTCGGAGTCGAGAGGCGCGAATCGCTCGAGACTTCACGTTCCCCGCTACATCGATAGCCGTCGTTGCGCAACGTTGCGCTCTTTGTCGTCGAATTGATCCGTAAATACCGCCTCTCTCGTGCAGATTGGGCTCGCCGAGAATCGATACGCGTCCGACGGTTATACGGAAATCCGAGCTGGTCGTTATAGAATTCAACGCGAGCGTTGTATCTTTGTTTACGCGCGTCGATAAAAATGAGTTTGTTAACGCGTTTGAATATTCGCATGCGGTTCATGTTGTTGCGCTTTTCTACCGATTAAACATTGGCGATCGCATAGCAACAGCGTAACGTACTTTAATAAAGGAAACATAATTAAACTGATCAAGGAAACTAATTACTAGTACCGCGGACCGAGGAAACAATTAGGTTTGCTTGACCGATCCTTCCTCGCGACTTCTCTAGATTGTTTCCTCTTATTTTTAAAGTTCTTACTCTTTTCTTATCGTGTTGCTTTCTTTCAACACGTGAACAAGCCATGATGTTGAAAAAACAGTGAAAACAAAACTGCTACAAATTGCAAACTGGTTGCATATACATGAAGCGTGGATCTCTCAGAAAAACTTAATAACGTTGATACCAGCGGTTACCCAGGAGCTACTGGTGGGGCGCTAGTACCTTTTTATTTACATATTTACTTGAAACGAACTGTGACTGGATCGAGCAGTAACGGGACGGCGTTGCTACATTTGATCTAGAATCCGAGACGGCAAAGTATAATCGTCTCTATCGGCGCGGAGAACGGCGCTACGTCGCGAGACTTCCGCGATAGAGTTCCGGTAATTTCCGCTAACGAATCGTCCGTCCGACCGTCCCCGTCGTGGGAAAAAGGTAACGCTGGTGGGGTGGGGGGAAGCGCGAGAAAGAAAATGTGGGGATCGAACGGGCGAGGACAGGAAGAAGCGAAGAGAGGCGAGGACGAGGAAATTACACGGCTCGGCGGACGCGGGGATTCGCCGAGCGTTTCCTTCGCCGGCGGTCGACGCGTCGTGACATTGAAACTTCTCCGCTCGTTGGGGGAGGTAATGAAAAGTATCCCCACTCTTGTCGCGTTCTCTCTCTCTCTCTCTCTCTCTCTCTCTCTCTCCCCCCCTTCGTTCCGCCGGGCCGTCGAACGAGCGACGATAACAGCCCCGAAGACGGAGGAACGGGGATCGTCGGGGTCTCGTCGCCGTCGTCGGGAGGCGAGGACTCGGATGAATCAAAAGGGAAAAAGCGAGACGCGGGAGAGTGGGAGGAGATGAAGGAGCGCGATCGAAGGTGAAAAGAGAGGGAGAGGGAGAGAGAGAGAGATAAGGGGAAAGAATCGAATGTACGGCAGAGGTGTTCGAAGAGGGGTGATGGAGGAGGGCAAGGTTGATCGCAAACAAGCGACGACGAAGAGGCTAACCTGGGAAGAGAGTGCTTAGATGCAGATACGAAAATGCTTGTGTTTCCGCGATGCAAAACCGTTGGTAGGTTATATCATTCTCGGCGTGACGTAACTTTTCTTTTCACCTGTTTTCTCGGTACGATAAGCGTGTACTTTATTGGAGACCGCTTCTTTCATTTACGAGTAAAATAATAGAATTATTGTTGGGAGGAAGTTATTTTAGTACTCCCGACGCCGGTGAAATCTACACGTTCACCCTTCGACTTTATAGTCATCCGATTACGCGTCATTGTTTTGATAACTACGGAACAGCGAATCTCGTCGTACTCGAGTAGAATAAAGGTTGTCGGATCTACGATTTTTTTTCAGCACGAATATTTGAAGAAATCGGAAACGTGGAAATGATTTTGCTCGGTGGGGTATTACTACGCTTCGCGTATAAAAAAAAGTCTTCATATGCCAAAGGATATTACGCTGGTTCGTTTGGTAACTAATAATAAGCATCACGCGTCGGACGAATAACAAGAGGGAGAGAGAGCACGATGACAGTACACCCGCATACCATATTGCGGACAAATACTGTAGTTGAACAGTCTCCGACTGCCCGCATGGGAAGAGTAATTAGAGAAGCCATTTAGCCAAGTCGTAGACCGACGATCTCGTTAACATCGTATTGTTGGGTCTCTTTTTTCTTTCTCAATGCGTCCAGAGCAACGTACGCCTCGCGCCGGGCCCCCGAACAAATCCTAAACGTGCTTTACAATTCGACAAACGCTACCAGCCATTATCCGCGATGCCTTTCAACGCGAGTAATGTCGTCCAAATAAACGCTCGTTCCCCCTTGGAATTTCATCGACGAACAACGACGATACTCTTTATAATTACGTGGGGTAACGGTTTTCGAAGCTTTCTAAAAACGCCGGCTCTTCGACGACGCTCGCCGCGTTCCTCTCGAGTACCGTGCAAGCCGCGTAATCGATCGCGGTAACGTAACCGCGTGGCAGTAACGTAACCACTCGTTTTCACGCTCGTCGGGTCTCTCTCGGTCGATACGTTGGGGCAGTTTTACGTTATGACGTATCGATCGCGCGGTGTCTACGCGGCTATACGTGCCCAATGCGCGCCCGAGGACCATACTTTTTCGTATGGTTTCTCAGCGAGCCTCTCTCCCGAGAGAGAGAGAGAGAGAGAGAGAGAGAGCGCCACGACTCCGGGCTTTACACAACCCGAAAAACAGGCCTAGAATGTAAGAGCGTCGCGCGCTCTCGTCGTGTTTACGTCTACCGGAAAGTTCCTTCGAGAGCTCGCGATGCATTCCATCGGCCAAACTCGTCTAACCCAGACCTACGCCAACTACCGGCGCAACCTCCGGAATAACGATTCTCCTTGGGATATTATAACCCGTGTCCTACTTGTATCTAAGATTTTTCTCTTCGGCGATTTGTCGCGTTACTTTTCGAGTTACGATACAATCGATGATGGACGTGAAATATTGAACTTTACTTTACTTCGATTGAGAAATATTATTTTACAAAGTTTTTATTCCATTTTTTGCGTAGGATATAATACAAGTTTACGAGTAAGTTATATGCAGGGACAGAGTTTGGTCTGAAAATGTATTTGTTATTATGATCATCATCAAGATATCAAAGGGAAACGGCGTGATATAATAAATTGGCAATTCAATATGCAACAACTAGACGCAAAGAATAAGAGACGATCGTTCCCCTCCAAGATCTAAAGGTCTTTAGATTTTTTGCATCCGGACGCACTCTCTCGTCACTTTGAAATGCAAACTAAGATACTTTTGACTGTGTACTCGTCGCGTGACTTACGCGCCCTTTCAGTTGTACGCAAGTGCGCTACGCTCACTTCGTCAACGGCATTGAATTTCTCTTTATTTGAGAAGAGAATGCAACCGGTGCATTGTCCGCCGATAGAATGGCCTGGCCACGATCTTCGATCCCCGCCGGTCTCTTCCTTTCACTCCCTATCGACGGGAATATTTTTACGAACCACTCCTTCCGACTTTTGTTACCCATCCCCGTGGACACTCGATTTTTTTTTTTTTTTCAAGCGTTGCGAAATCCGATAATCCGGAGTGCGTTACCGCGCCGTTGCTATCGATAACGCTCTAGAAATTTACGGTAACCCGAGACGAAAATGAATTTCGAGCCATGCGTCCGAAGCACCGCGCAAAATTCAGTATCGTCCTAATAAAATTAGAAACCATTGATCTCGCTAAATTTATCAAATCTATTCAAAAATAAACCATGTGAAACGCGTTAACCCAGCGTGGTTTCTGGATCGATTAATTGACGCGTACAAACGCGAGCTCAAAGTGTTTGATCGCGCCACTCCCCGAGAGCCGCGGGAAACGATCGCGACAAAAATTTCCACCGAATCGAGCATTAAACCGAGGACCTTTCGTACGGACTCGGCTGTGCCGGAAGTTCGCGGCGAGAGCACGTAGGTAAATGGCAGTGCCGATGTGTGGGACGAGCGTGTGTCGCGTAACAACCGTTAAGAAACTTCCGCTGTAACCCCGGTTGGTGAGTCAAAGAGAATACTCGAAAAAGCTGTCTACGTAGATAACGATACATACGCGAGAGCCTTTACGTACGCGTCGAAGAGGGAGAGAGAGAGAGAGAGAGAGAGAGAAACGTTCAGACATAATCGTGACTCACCTAAGCACCAACGGCACGCGTGACATTTACGTCGATGGCACTAAACGGCCCACCCATTATCGTTGCGAGGTTTACGTTAAGATTTCGTCCGAGAGAAAAAAGAAATATCAGCCGATTCGCGGAACGAGACACGTTCGAATTTAAACGCGATTCGCGTTTAGGCATGCAGACGCCAAAGCTCTATTAATGGCCCCCTTTAGGATCTTTTACGTATACCGCGATATACGCGCACACCAGCGCAGATACGAGGGCACAGAGATACGCCCACGGAAAGATATATCAACGACGAATTCGGAGTCAAAGCGGAGGGCCGACAGCGTGGCAGCTTAATGGAAAAGATTGCGGGCTCGATGGCATACTAAAATCTATATTTAACGGCTTCGTCGCGCGTTCGCGTATTGTTACACGCTCCCTTCCGATGTGGAGACGTATTTGACGAGGAACGGTCTCTCCTTTCTTTTGCGAGATCCGTCGACGTCGGACGAACCAAACTCTGAACGGTGATACGCCGATCGAGAGATCTCTGCGAGAATATACGGACGAGAGGGAAAGAATTTGGCAGATTGGCGAGAAAACGGCGGAAAAACGTTGGTACGTCGCGCCAAGAAACGGTAGCCTCTTCTCTCTCGGGAGTAAATAATTGACCCGCGAGGGTGAACGGAATTGGCAGGAAGTCAACCGCATCGGGAGGGACGAGTTACTTATTTTTGGGTTACCGCAGTGCGGATATACGGGGAGAGCGTAGCCGTGGCATAAAGAACGGAAAATCGAAGCGCGTAACGATTCCAAGAGCTGGCTATAGTTAATAAGAGTATTTGACGCGCGAGTGAAGTAGTACGCGAAGAAAAAATTCCCGTTGACGCGTATATCAAATCGTAAAACGTTGCGGTACGATAAAATAACGTACCCTTATCGAGCGCGCGCGAGTATCGAAGACTCGCGAGAACAATCGTGAATCAAACGTGGATATATTCCAGTAACGTAAGTTTGCGCGAGAACCGGGAGAAACGATTGAATCGCGGTAACCGCTCGTTCGGGGAAATATTCTCAGCTCGAACGAGAGGCTTCGATAAGATTACACAGGGGATTTTCCAAAGTTCCCGTAAGTCGATCGACCGCAAAGGGAAATATTGCGAAAGCACTTTCCGTCCGTCAGTAATCGTTTTCAACGGCCGCTGGCCGAGAGATGCCTCGCCTACATTTGCGTGCATTTCTATCGATTCTCGAGCGTCACGTTGGATCGCTGAAGTTCCCCGCGTTGTTTTTGAAACAACGGGTCGTTTACTCCACACTCTCCTCCGCTACGATGCCAGAACGAATTAAAATCTCTCCGGGAGTGGCTCGCAGCCGAGGATGCCGCATACCTGAGGCGATGTTGCTTCGAGAGCCGACCGCAGATGTATTTCCAGAACATGCAGAAACCGGGAGGAGGAAAAAAGAAACGGGCGGAAAGTTAAAAATAGCCACCCGTTTCTCCCGGTGGCTCTTTTCGTGCAGGCCGTTCCCTCTCGTCCTACGTGGCACTCTCGCTTCTTTCAAGTCACGGGGATCTACCTCGAATATGGCAGAGGAGGACGATCAGCCGGCTCTGAGGGGATAGCGCGAGAGTCGAATTGAGTTCGCGTTTCCAAAGCAGCGATTTCTCTCTCGAGTGCCGCAAAATGCCCGTAAAATACCGAGCCGCGCTTCTTTAGTCGCAAAACCCGCTTAAAATTTGGAACTGAATAAGAACGACGATGGGTTACGCGGAAACGTTAAATCAAGGGGCAAGCTGTTTAATGAATGCCTGTCTCGAGAGGCTTTATCTGTGGTTTTATGCCCCACCTTTTCTTCTGCTTCTTCTCTCTCTCTCTCTCTCTCTCCCTCTCTCTCTCTCTCTCTCTGCAATCCCCTTTCTTCCACTCTTCCTCTCGCGGAGCGGTACGCCCGCTCGCATTCCTCGTGGATTACGCTCGACGAAAAATAAGCTATCCACGTCGACGAACGGACTTAACGACGATGGAATGTCTGCTGGTATGGCGCTCGGTTTAAGACCATTACGCGCGTCATAAATAAATTAGACTCGCGTACCGGTGAGATAAGCGCGTCCATACTTACTGACGAAAATTCGATGCTGTCTACGGTGCCTTCGA
This sequence comes from Pemphredon lugubris, assembly GCA_933228935.1. Lineage (NCBI taxonomy): Eukaryota > Metazoa > Arthropoda > Insecta > Hymenoptera > Crabronidae > Pemphredon > Pemphredon lugubris. Next base: position 22,371,525 of record OW121817.1, on the reverse strand, counting down.
TTCGTGTGACGCGCACCAACATTTAGCAACGATCACCGTCCGATCCCTCATCCCCCGTTGACAATCGTCGGGGAAAACGAAACGGCTGGCAGGATCCTCCTATTCCAAGCGTGGTCGGTCTCTCAGGTAGGGAAACGCGCGACGATCGTTTCGATCGACGATAGCGAAACACTGAACACCGCGAACGACGAGACCCCCGCGGTCGGGAGTTTTTTTCTCGAGTACGACCAAGATCAGACGGGGGGAGTACACTCCGGTAGAGACAGCGACGTGGAAGTTTTCTATCGGCGGAACGATCGGGCAACGAATCACTGACAAACACCACACGTAAAACCCGTCCCGGCGCGTCATGGATTTACCGCGAGAGCGGAGGCGAGGGTTCGCCGTCTGCCCTTGAAAGTTTTGGTCTACGTGCCTGACCCTCTTTTACCCGGCACTGAACTGCGCGCTGCTGTCCTTGACGGTCGGGAAGGTTCAACGGTAGCAGGAGCAGAGCAAACGGCGGAGAAGACCTTAAGCGAGAGACCCACCCGGTTGGATATGGTGGGGTCCTTAACGAAGCGTCGGGCCGATGGTGGGGCGCGGTGGAGACCGGTCGGCGCCACTGACCATCCAACACGGACGCACGCCCATGGCCGATTGTTCTCCGATCTCACGAATTTCAAGGACGTCTGCGCGAAACCGGCTGGAGGGGAAAAGGAGATCTAGGAATCCTCCCCGCCCTCCACCTCTCCTCCCGTCTATCCGTCCATCCGTCCGTGGTTCGTTCCTTCCTTCCTTCCTTCCTTCCTTTCTTCCTCCCCTTTCCTTCTTTCTTAACCACCCTCCTCCGCCCTTTCACCCTCTATCTTCGAGCGTTTCAGCCTTTCTCCTCATTCGTCCGCTTCTCTTCCTTTTCTTCGTATCGCCCTGTCCCTTTTTTCTCGATCCCTCCCCCTCCTCCTTCTCCTCCTCCTCCTCCTATGCCGTGACGACTGACGTCATCGGGAGTCGCATACCATTTCCGTTCGCTTTGTCCAGACGTGCTCGTTGTACGGATGTTCGGGACTGCAGAAAAATACCAACTGCGGGGCTACCGTCCAACTCGAGAGATTTCATGCTTGTGCGATTTTTGTCGGAGGTGCTATTGTAGGGTCGGGCGAAAGTACCTGCTATTCAGATTTCTGTAAATTTTTCAGAACCCGCCGACCGCGCTCTAGATATTTTCACCGGATCTCTTTGTAGAGCTTGCGAGCGGCACTTTAAATAGGCTGCGCACGAGGGAGCGGTGCAACTTTGTCCGATTTAAATCGCACGGCATTCGTTTGTACGTAGTCAGCGCAAATCCCCCACTCAACTTCAGCAAAACACCGAATGCACTGTGAACGATCGAAGTAGAAATCCAACCTTTCTCCAAAGAAAAGTAACCGTTTTTGTAATCCCGATTTTTTGGCTTCGCCAATCCGGTGTCTAATCGTAAGATTATTCGTTTTACGCATATACGTATACCCCGAAGGAATCCGTCGAATTTATCGAAAAACCAACGACACGATCACCACGAGCAACATCGCCAAGTAGACCTTCGCTCGGAGCCCCGTTTCTATCTGCATCCCGATCGCATCGACCGCAATCAGCTTCCGTGATAGAGCGCGTCTCGCGTGCGAGCACGTATAACCGCGCGCGCTCGGAGGGATGCGTTTCGAAGAAAGAAATCACTTTATTCTGGTCGCGCCGCGTCGTCGTACCGCATTCCTAGGAAAGTCACGCGTCTGGACGAGAGCTCGCGGCCCGTAGGTGCTCATTGGCACTGCTAACGTCCGCTCGAATCGGCCGACGGGATGCACAAAAGGGAGTCGAGTGCCCCGCAATTAAAATACCGAAGTGACTCATCGTCGAGAAGCATTAAAGAAAAAACCAGGGAGAGAAATGAGAGAAAGACAGACGCGATCCCGGAGTGGCGGAGAACGCACCGAAGCCGCCGCGTACGCGGCGAACTTTTGTCTCTGACTCTCCCGACGCGGCGAAACAAAGTAAAAATATGTCGAGTTCGCGAGAGGGAGTTTTACCGCGGAAGTTTTGCTATTAACTTTCCTCTTCTTTCGTCGCGTTAAAGCGATTACCACAGCCGGGAGAAGTTTCGACGCGAGACGGAAAGATTTTGTTCTCGGAACTTTTGTACGCCCCCCGAAACTCTCGACGGATTCAAAATCGAGCGACGGAGGAGGGGATGACGATACGCCGTTCCACGAGAAATAATATCTGCTCGTCGGTTACAGTATTTTCTTTCGATAACGAGAATCAGATCGCGGTACGGGTGCGGGGTCAATTGTAAATCCCCTCTCTTCCTCCTCCTCCCTTTTGGAATCTGCAATCTCACCAAAACCACGAATCGAGAGACCACGAGTGTTCGAAGCAGCTGCATCGAGAGCGAATAACCAAGGGTGGCCACAGGGAGGACGAAACGAGAGAGGGAGATGGATAGAGGAGAGAGAGAGAGAGATTCACCGCGAAATGGAAGATTTTCCGATGACCACGGTGCGGTGTCCGGTAATGGATGAAACGTTTGAAGAGAGGCTCGCAAACCGAGAAACGAGACGTGCCTCCGCTGTCTCTCTCTCTCTTTGCGCGCGAGTGTTGCGTATCCATGCCCCGGAGAGAAAGAGGAGACTTGGGGCGTACGATGAAGAGAGAAAGGGCGAGAGATAGGAGAGGTGGCGCGGCGGAGAGAGCGAGTAGAAATATAGAGGAACGGAGAAAGAGATACCGATGGTTCGACGAGGCCGCAGGGGTGGGGTGGTGCAGACAGGGGCGGGGCACGTCGCGGAGGGCCCCGCGCCACGGCTGGTGGGATATAGGTAGGAGGAAGGAGGGAGAAGGGTGCCTAGCAACAGGCCTGCCGGCAGCCGGGCAGAGCAGCGTGATTAAATAAAACCGGCGTCGGGCACGGCGACCCACCAGGCGTTGACATCAGCGAGCGCGCGCGCGCGCGAGCGAGCGAGTCGAGCGAACGCGCACACATACGCGCAACGGGGCCATCGGCGAATCGTCTCTCACGCATGATGTCTCTACGCACCGACACGAACCCCGTGATACGTACCACGAGGCCAGGCCGCGGCCGGTACCGAACACGCCGTTTACGAACCGGCGAATTCTTTGCGGCCCATATGTGACCGGTTTCGCGAAAAAGGGACTCGGAAAGTCAGGATCTTCGATCTCTTTACTCCACGAAGCGTTCGATTTTCGGTTGTTTTTTTTACGAGTAGTACGAATAAGTTACGGCAAGAAATGAGTTTAAATGTCTGCAAAGTCTTTACTCTTTGTCGAACGACGTATGGACAGATGAATCACGTTGTGTCCGTTTCACCGGCATGGTCGATCTTTGTATCGAGGTACAAAATAAACGATGGTCGTGACCAGAAATTTACTGAATAACTCGCAATCGACGACATGGGCGGTACAGTGATAGGTGGCGATAAAAAAGACGTGAGTTTTAGTGCCACGAAAATGGCTCGAGTGTTTTTCGTCGGGAGGTGTTGCGCGAGAACGAAACGGACACGGGTGCGAAACCGTGCGATCTATATACTATACGTATACCGCGCCAGCCTCGGGTCACTAAACGTGAAGTAGGCGGACAAAGAAGCGACAGCGAGAATAATTATTTCAGCTCCGAGCTCGATAACGCGCGTTATAAAAGAATCGATCGACGTGCGGAGTACCGAGAAAGAGAGTAAAGATCGACAAAAAACAGCGGAAATTATCGAATGCGCGAGCCGCTCTGGAGATTTACAGATATCGCTGGAATATCGATCAGTCCCTCTCGGGAAACACATTTGAAACGCCCCGTGCGTTAACACGCGCTCGCGTGCCACCCCGTAACGCGCTGGAAACATAAACGTGTGGCGCGCCAAATTCGTACCCCGAGACCCAACGTCTCCCTAACTGGAGGCGTGTTAACGCGTTAACGCGCGTTCACCTGCCGCGGCATAACACGCAGAAAATTTCCAAATGCGTGGCGTCCCGTCCACTTATAAATTTAACGCGTCTACGCTTAACAACGGGTATCTAACGGGTGATACGAAACTTGTAGTTGTCAGGCTTCATTTTTTTAACATTCGTGGCTCTGCTTCAAACGCCGAGTTTTAAACCTTTCCGAGTGATTTTAAATTCATCTCACCCGATAGACGCGGTCGAGAACTTCCGAATCGCGAAATGATGCAACATCGAACGAAGATCTGGTGCGTTCTTACGATTTAACTTTGACACTCCAATAGGCGCGTCATATCTTTCAGATACACGGCTTCGTATTTTCGTAACAGGCCACCCGCGCGTACTCGCATCAAGCTTCATTCTTCAGGTCTTTTTAATCAATAAAATATGTTCAATTACTAATGCTTTAACTAATAAATGTTCTGATCCGAGTTTTGTGTACTTATTTACTCCAACGTCTGAAGTTAATTACAGTTAATCGTGCATATCGTAGATACGAGGCGACTATCAATGTAACTATTAACGCGACTAATGGAGTGTTAATTGTGTAAAAAGTTTCCCATCTTTTGCCCACCGGATTTCCACGTCAGACGGGCAAAGGTAGACGTAATTATCGAGGGTGCAGAGGCTATCCGTTGCAATTACTGGCCTAATCGCTTGGCAGTGCCATGGGTACGCACCTGCGCCTATGTGTGTATGCGCGCTTAGATATAAACGAGCGATATCATCGCGAGACGTAACACAATCGGGGGCAACGGTGTTAAACGTATACACGCGCCAGGAAACAAAAAAAGACTTGGCATTTCCCGGTGATTTCTCGCGCCGCCTTATCAATCTTCTCTTCGATTTCTCATTATTATTGTTCTCGTTTCTCGCGAGTCGTATCGCCGTTTTCGTTACTCTATACGAAGGATACCGATTCAAACGCGGAAAGTTATTTTAATCCTGCCGCGAGTTCGCTCGGAGAGACGCAAAATTCGTATGAACAATATTGCGTGGGTGGACAAAAAAAACCGTTCGACAGTTAATATTTTTAAAGTATTAAAAATGAAACATACAAATCCACGTTAATCGAGGTACAAATAAAAAGTATTATAAAAACAGTATTAAAAATTAAACACGTGAATCCATGTTTCACAGAGTCGATAATTTTTTAAATACTCCGGCGATATCTTTGAACGCAAAGTAATTCTAAGCAAAGATTTTCAAAGCGCATTAAGCAATGTAAACGTTCACGATTCTGCCTAGGGCGCTTTAATAGTACGTTAACGTTCCAACGCGTTAATGAACGTCGACACCTGCAACAACAGTACCGTACCGAAAATATCTTTGTACATATAGAAGGTTACTGTTTCAACGACAGCTATTACCGACTCAAAGATACGACGGATCGAGACTTTAGAACTTTAGACTCTGACGATCTCGGAGCATCGTCGAGTCACGGGTATAACCTCGAAGTACTCAGGGTTACGACGCGACGCCGATTAGGCGAAAGCAGAGTACCTGACATTCTTGCTCAATTGGCCTGCAAACTCGTCGAACGTTGCGCCGCAGAAGTTGGAAAAACTACCGGGACAAGCGTACATGGATATCGAGTTGGCTCGTTAAAGGTCACTGTCAGTGGTGGATGACGATATAAAATTACTTTTCTTTTAACTATACCGTTCGCGATGTTCGATTGCTTTGTTGAAAAATGACATATCGGCACTTTGTCAATAAATACTGAAATTGCATAGCTTTATTTTCCGGATTAATGTCATTATCGCGGTGTTAAGCTCGAAAATGTCTCAATTATAAAAAAAAAATACATTGGACTCGAACGAGTTAACGCTTCGAGCGCGAGAATGAATTATAATGCTAAGTGGCGATGCGCAGGATGAAAATAAGTACCACAGCCAGAAGCACCGAAAAACATGCGTTGAGATAGCGATAATGCGATTCAGGGACTTGGAGGAATTTCGCACAGCTTCGGGGTATAAGCGTTCAGGCCGGTCGGGGCGAAATAACATTTTTCCCGTCGCACATAAATTAAACTGGCAGACGTGTCGCCGTAGTTATCTCCATCGAACTCTCGATCCGCGATGGTTCCAAGAGAAATTAAAGGGATAATAATTCCCGGCAATTAAACGAATAATTTACATAAAAGTTCTATCGACATCGAGAGGAATTGATTCGCTGAAAGGAACGCAATTCTAGATACTTTTTCTCTGTTCAGCGGTATCCATTCTCTTCGCCTTCGAATTTTCAACATCCAGCGGAAGTCCGAACGAGAAACGGAGTCACGAAATTACAAACATACGGCAGACAGAGTAATACCGAGAAGGAATTAAAAGGATGAGCCGCGGGACCCGTCGTATCGTTGCGATGCAAACAAAAACTTAATGCTCTCGCCTCTCCCTTTACCTCTCGCGATACACACTTCGATAATCCCATTGCGTACGCATACATACCCGTTGCTCGGAATAATTTCTATCGCTAGGACGCGAAGGAGACCGCGGATACTCTGACCGACGAGTTCGATCAAACAAGCCGGCTTCCTTTCGCCCTGACGTCCCCGCCGCGTACGGTTTTCTTCGACGATACGAATTTACTACGCATACACATACGTAATAGAAGTTCTCGATTCCGACTTGCGATGGGGCAAGAAGCGAGTAACGCTCGAAGCACGAGCTTACAGTCCGTCCATGCATGGATCGACGTAACGTCATTAATTCTATAAATAAGCCACGATTCACGGAACACTGGCCGCAGGGAGAGAAAAATAAAATCAGCATTTTCCAAACGATAAAAATCTACATCCTTCGTTCTCGAGCGTCGCTGTGGCAATTTCTACGCTGATAGTTACTTTTTTTTTCATTTTTCTTTTTGGTCGATACAACGATGTTACTCGGCCCCGAGAGGAAGACCTTGTCTTCCGATCTCGAACGCTCGCGATCGGGTATCTTGACGAGCCTATACGCGAGCCGTCGCGATTACCGTCGGATCGACGACGAACGCATGCTCGTTCGTAAGCGCAGCCCATGTCGCAAATTTCAAGCGATAATAATAATGAGTGAACGGATTACCTGTCGGATGCGCACGTGTCTCGTCTCTCTTCCCGATGTACTACCGATAGTATTGGTTTAGCCGGTGGCGCAGCACTGTTACGCGACGTTTCCAAGTTTTCTATTCGTCACGTCGATCGGTATCTCTTCCACGAGAGTATCGATCGACATCACCAAAAAACTGATTGAATCACTCGCAGGCGTGTGGGACTCGAGAACCTAAACGGCCCAGTTTAATTCCTTCTCGTTAGATCCTATTCACCGGCGTTTCTGTGCGCGTGACATGTCGCTTCTCGGAATTATTTTCGACCCGGCTCTTACCCCTCTGTTACTACGATACTGGTATCGGATTTTCTCTCTCTCTCTCTCTCTCTCTCTCTCTCTCTCTCTATGTTTCCTTTTCTTTCTTATTTACCTCTATCGCACGACGCGGACTCGTTCACCATCCGTTGGACTCGAACCGAGAAAAACTTTCGCGAACCTCTCTTCCCGACGATATCTCGAGTCATCCGGCTCAACCGCGGGGCGATAACCGACCGTACTCGTCTCTTCTTCCAACGAGACGGATAATAAACGAAAGAATCGTATCAACGAGTGGTCACCGCTCTAGGAATCGAATTTGTAATCGTTATTGGAGCCGGGCGAGCGAGGAAGGTTCTTCGCCGATCGTCGACCGTGGCTCGACGGTGTTACTCGCGGAATTGGGAGTCGCGGACTTGTACCCGGTACCATCTCAATCTTCTCTCTCTCCCCCACTCTCTTTCTTACGCGCAATGACACATGCTCGCTCGCTCACTCTCTCTCTCCCTCTCCCTCCCTCCCTCTCTCTCTCTCTCTGCCCCGTTCGTGACCAGTGGAAATGGCCGCGATTTAACACGTCACCAAACACTCGGCAATTCGCTCGTCCCCCGGCATGCCGATATACGTGGCAGCGGATGGTACGGCGCACATTTACGAAATCCGTGGAAGCGAGTTGGCCGATGGACCCTCGGCCAAATCTAACTTGCCGGTCGTACAAAACGCTTTAACGTGGTACAGTGAACGCGTGACGAGCCGGCTGAAGTTACTTTGCTAAATACCGACTGGCAGGCGCTACAGACAGAAAGAGAGGGCGAGAGAGAGATAGAGGCAGAGAGAGACAGCCAGAGAGAGAGAGAAATAGAAGGAAACGAAGCGAGAATCAACGCGAGAAACGTTGTTTTTTTGCGGAGCTCGACTGTATCGAAGAGAAGTTAGACGATGGCAATCGGCTCGATGTAACGGAGGTGCGGCAGCGGAGAGGAGAAGTCCAACCCGGGGTTTCCTCTCGTAGGAGCGAGCGGCAGAACGATGTGCGAAAATACCTCTTTCACGAACAGCCGGCGACGAACTGGCCGATTGGCCGTTGCACGGGGCGCAAAACTGCCGGTCTCTCGCGCCGCGCCGTACTACCCGTCCTACGCTACTAAGACCCCACCGGGAGGGCCGATCCTGGACGAGAGTGCACGAGGCCGAGTCGGAGCCGCCCGAATTCGACCGGAAGCCCACCGTACCCCGAGAGCCGCCGAGGCGCGTCGAACCTTTGTACTTTCCGCCCATCTCATCGGGAATTCCTGCCGGAATCGCCACGGTCGATCCTTTATCCGTGCGCGCAACCACGGGACCACGGAGCCCTGCCTCCGCGACTGTCTCGAACTCCCTTCCCCCCCTGACTCTTCCCCCTCCCCCTCCCCACCCCCGTACCTACCCCGCCGAGGGGCCACCGACCCGCCGATCTATCGAAATGCTCCCGATCGGCCCCCCCCCCTCGCGGTTTCTTCCACGATCGAGCGTAATCCGTCGAGGGGCGGGTAGGCGTTCGAGGAATTTCCGATTGTCGGATTTCGATCGTCGATCGTGTTTGGTGGTGGTTTGATTTTTGTCGTTCGTTGAGAGTCTTGGCTCAGGTGTCGTGATTCGTATTGATGGTCGATTCTACAGCCCACGAACGTAATTCGTAATTTTTTCTTCTTCTCTTCTTCTTTTTATAACTCTCGTCATTCTGAGAAATATCGTACGGGTTAATGATTTTTAATTTGGCGCGACGTAGCGCCGAAGCTGTCGTTTTCGGTGTCAAGTTCGTGGAAAATCATACGTACGGTAGAGTCGATATTTAGTCTGGATACGACGATAAATGGAATGCTCCGGTTATTGTAGTAGATTAAAATGCTTTGGTTTTTTAAACTCGGAGCGAAGAGAGAATCAAAATCCGTAAAGTAGCAACCTTGCGTTAGTCACGATGAGTAACGCGACAGCGCGAAAGATAGTGATTCAGAGGACGGGAGTGACATTATGTCCATAAAGAATACGCACGACTATATTCGTCGGTGAAAGTGATAGTGGATCGTAACGGTGGCAAGTTTCGCGCAGCTGTGACGCGTACGGTACGAAATTTCCACGGGTTATTGATTCATCGTCGGATATCGGTACCGCGGACGGCAGATCCGTGGGCGCAGAGATATTTAGGACAATCGGCGTTCGCCCGGAGGGCAAACCTCGAACGTTTGGTTCGCTGAACTCTGAGGCGACGAGATCCACTCGAGTTTGACCTCGACGGATAAAGATACCTATTGATCGCTGACGCGTTTACACGCGTACGTTACCGCGGAGCGAATACCCTCGAGTAATAACGATTTTCCGAGACTTTCGGGATTCTAATGTGCACGTCGAGCCGCGTCGAGCGTAGACTTTGCTCGTTATTACGTAATCTTGTGCAACTGGAAGCGCCCTGGCGCCCAGCGTCTTCGTCTTGCCCGATAGAGCGAACGTACAGGCGATATACATGTATGTATACTTGTAATATAATGCGGCTATATTTTCCGCTCGATATTGCTTCGGCTCATCCGTGTTTACGTGTGCAAGAGAAATCGTAAGTCCAATTATCGGAAGGAGTTCTTTCAAAGGTCTCGAGACTGAGAATAAATGGGAATGTAAATGATATACGAGCGATATTAAAAACTACTCCGACGTAGAGAGCGGAGAAGAGAGAGAAAGAGAGAGAGGCAGAGAGAGAGAGGGGGGGGGGAGAATTCGTACTCGAGGAATCGCACCGTAGCTCGAATCGCTTTCTTCGAGTACTAGCTAATAAGCCAGCCAATAAGCTCTCCACGATTTTTAGTTTACATCTCGGTGCCGCGCACAAAGGGATCCTTTGTCTCGTCGTTCGGCGAGCAACGATAGTGATATTCAACGCAGGACTAACGAGCGAAAGGACGTTAAACTTCCATTTATCCGTGCAACTGAATTCATTAGCGACGAAACAATTCTGGAATCTCAAAGGTTACGACCACAGCAACGCGGCAATTCATTCGGTAATATCGCGGTGCTATAGAGGAGAGGGATAGCTGAAAACGGGGTTGAGCGTAGTTCGGTAAAATTCAAAAAGGTCCCCGATCGATCCGAGACGCGAAGGCCGAGCTGCAATTAATTATCCTTCGCAACGACATTTCAGTTGTCAATTGTTAAGGGCTTCGTGCTATCGTCCAAGTGTCTCGTACCATCGATTCTTAAGAGGAAGAGGTGATACTTCCGAATAATCCGCAATGCGGACCGGGGAATGTTCTCGACCGCTTAAGAAGCAACGCGGATTCGTTGTGGTTATTAATTTTTAAGATCCAACCGCGTCACGGCGTATTAATTCTTCGTAGCGTGGTAAAAATATGATTAGTACGTAGTCGAGAGGAGGATGTAGGGTTTTCGGATGATACGCCGCAATGCGCATCGAGGAGATTTTCAGCCACTCGAGGGGCAACGTTGTGTAGCATCAGTTTTACAAATGACACGGAAGAATGCGTGAAATACGAGATGCCCACGCGCGTTATCTCCTTAAATTGCACGGCGACGCGTTTTCAATTCGTCTCGATGGTTGATACGGGTAGTCCACGAACGTAGTACTGCGGGATCGAAAGTTACGAGCGAAGTTACGGTTATACATAGTTGTCGTCGTGGCGCCGCCTCGAATAGCAATACCCCCCGGGAAATTACAACTTTTCACTTGCCACGTGGTTCGATTCGAGAAGCGGGAATATAATTGCAAATTCTAAAGTGGGAATGATCGATTCTCTGTCCAAGGGCGTCGCGTACGCTCCCCGGCGCGTCGCGGTGTTCTCCCTGACCGACCCGCTGCTTACCCGCGACGTTTCGGAAACCGAAAACAAAAACTACCGTCCGGTGGTTAGTTCGTTCCGGTGCACGACCGTACGTATTCGCGAAGCGTACAAAATCTTTCACCGGGCGTCCGGAGCTGTGCAAGTCGGCGCGAGAGAACGGGAATGAGGCGAAGGAAAATGAAGAAGCTCTCGCGGCCACGGTAGATCGCGTGTAATTTCATTTGGATCCGGTGGACGTCGCAATTCGAGAAACCAGGTGGTATCGTTTGATGTGTACGAACTGCGGCAGTGGAATTGCAGAGATGGCTGCTGATGGTGGATAGTGTCGACGGCGGCGGGGGAAGGGGGAGCGAGGATGACTGGAGGCAGATAGGTGACAAGGGGTCGGGTCTACGGGTGGGGGCAGAGGGAGAAACGGCGAGAAAGACACCGAGAGAAAACGAATGAGAGAGAGAGAGAATAGAGAGAACCGCGGGTGTGTGGAAAGAGAGAGAGAGAGAGAGAAAGAGAACCGACGGTTCCTCGTGGAAGGGGCACGTGGGAGAGGTGAAGAGTGGGGGAGGGAGAGGCAGAGTGGCAAGAGGGAATAAAAGAGTGAGAGAGAGAGAGAGAGAGAGAGTGGTTGACTGGGTCCTTCACCCGACGAACGAACCGAACGAATAGCTCGTCGCCGTCGCTGCTGCTGCTGCTTGCGTTTTGCTTGCCGCTGGACTGCTTGCCCGCTAGTCTGGCCCGAACGATTATTATCGTACCGATCTGGCACAATGCGCCAAGCATTACGTGCAACGTCCGTACACCGGGGCGGCGTGCCGTGCACGCGGTTTCGACGCCCAAGCGTGAATATCCACGTGCACGCCTCGCTCTCCGTCCCCGCATCCTGATTAAACTCACAAAACTGTTCCCTCTGCTCCAACTATTCCGGGGGGCGAGGAGGTTCGCGACAAAATCTCTGCTCAGTAATCACTCGATGGTACGTCGCGGCGAATAGTTCGCCACGCGAATCTCCATCGCGCCCGGCCTCAATAGCGCCGCCGTTCCCAGTCGCGAGCGTTCTACGTACATACGTACAGTACCGTGCGGGGCCAAAGGAGAGATACGCGGGAGAATAATTATTGTCGCGACTCGAGTAGCGCGATACGGCCAGACAGGTTCTCCGTTATTCTGAGAAAGGACTGCGAGCGCTCAAAGGAAGATTAAGGATTTATGCAAACACATCGGTACGCGCGTCTATGGCCGAACCGATAAGTTCGTACGCACAATGCGGCCATAGAAACTATCCGATAGAGTTGCCGAGGTATAAAGGGATAGCGCGCGCGTTTTATGAGAGTACCAGCCCCGCGGATCAACGATCCTGGATACCGAGGCTCGGTCCACGCGCTTTCCATCGTCGCGTCGCCGGTATTCTCCTCTTTTAAGGACATTGTTCGATTTAAACGGGAAAGTCCCGTCACGCTTAACGCTCGTCGTATCGCGTGTCAATTAATGGGAGGACGCACCGTCGCCTTATTTATGTCAAATCGAACGCGCTCTACCACCGTGGCGACGACGGTCCGTTAAATTTTAACGCGGGAAACCGTCACGCGATCATCCGTTAACCCGACTCTACGATCGAGAATAGATACCGGGAAACTGGCAAGATCGCGATCAATTTTGTACAACGAGACGGATGCATCGACAATGTAAATCAATTTACGAACGGTTCGTCGTTTCGTCGGCTGCAAGTTGGCCGCGTTCGTCGTTTAAATCGCATGAACTACCGATTCGCGTAAGGAACGATTCCGCGAACTTTGCCGTTATCGCGCGTCTACCTTTGATAGCGTAGGTTCCGTCGGGAGCTCGGGTATCGTCAGCGATCGATACAATCGATGCGCACCGACGAAAGCCGCAAAGGACGACAGACCAAATGGAAATTGTGTATCGATGACTGATCAAACGAAGGCCCCCATCTACTTCCACGATGTTGTAACGGAGAAGCGAACGAACCGTTTGCTCTTTGATAGCGATTCTGGGTCGATTTTCCAGCAAACACGCTCTCAAAAGGAGCGCCCGGGCCAATCTCGTTGATTAGTTAATAGCAATCAATGCTGAAATCAGTGCATTATGCAATTATTTTGCAGAGGGAGGGGGCGGGGGGAGGGATATTGCCAGGTGCACCAGATGGTAACTCGCGATATACGCCGCGCTACGAGAGCATCTGCGCATCACCCTTTACCTCTCTTCCTCTTTTGTTTTTCTCTTCTTTTTAATACCCCTTTTTCATAAATTCCCCTTCTCGTTCCTCCCATTTTAAAGCAACGCGATCGGCAACGTTACCAAGAATTATTTCCAACCTCAACCCTCGGGGTACGCGCATTTCGCGTCGTGACGTTGGATACCTGCTCCAACCGTTATCTTATTTTCGTACGAGCAACTTTATCCTTGGTATTCCTAAGCACACGCGTAGGATAGCATAGCAAATATTTTGAACCCCGAAACCATCGAAACCCTCCTGACTCACTACCGACGCGTTCTCAATGATTCATCTATTTTTTCAATTCCCAACTTTCTGTTTTCCGGTCGCTACCTCTCCACGACCGATAACTTATCTCCATCCCTTCCAGTCCCTTCGTCTAAATCCTAAAGAACCGAATACGTTTCTGGGGAAACGCTCAAAACTCAAAACGGAGAACTGGCAGGTGCCACCGACTGGTTTCCAGGAAAAGTCCATTTACGTATATTTTCCGTCCTGGCGTTATTATTTTTATCCGCCTGCCTCGATACAGTTCTCGCGTTGATATAGTTGGTTTAATAAAGGTTTGATTAATAACTCGACTACAACTCGGACACGTAATAGAAAAGCGAAGATTTTTTTTCTTCTTATTCTCTGTCTTGGAGTACCGTGTACGGGCAAAACGTACGAAACGATCTTCTCTCTCATACTCATCCCTCCCTCTCTCTCTCTCTCTCTCTCTCTCTCGCTCTCTCTCTCTGCACCACAGCAAATTCGCATCGGCCATCAGCCGGTGCCAATAACGTACCGAGGCAGATGGGAGATGCGGCGAGGGTTTGGTCGGCCCGACGTCGCGTCGGCGGGGGCAAGGGGCGCTTTACTGTCTGCAGGGCCGTACCCATCGATCACCGTGCCTGTTTCTCGCGACGCGAAATACTTGTGAATAATACATAAAATTCAGGGTTTATGCTACGCCGAGCATCGGCGACGAAACTCATAATCGCTATAAATCTGCGCGACTCGCGATAAAGAACGACTAATCGAAAATTCGATAAGAGCCCGCCATCGAGGTTCGCGCGGACGATGAATTTTCCCCGTCTCGTCGCGTCGGTCGGGGATCAATTTTTTTGCGCTAACTAACGCGTCGCTGGTGCGCAGCTGCCGCTATAATTGTGAATAAAAAGATAATGGAGAAAGGTATAAGGCCCGAGAAAGATTCAACGGGATAAATTCGAATCCAGTATTCGATCGGCCGCAAAGTTGTTCGCGTGTTTCCACCCCGTCCGGGGTATGGTTAATTCGGAGTCAAGTGCGCGTCTTTCAGCGACTTAATTTGTCGCGCATTTGAGCGTAATGACCGCACCGCCTCGCCTTTGTACCGCGCCTCCGCGTCGCGCCGGGCGCCGTGAAACATCGGTGCACGCGTTTTCGTATCCTCTTTCCACGCGTGCACACCTTCGCCCTTTTGCGTCTTCGACGCGTTCCTCGACGTTCGCGGCGTTGAGGTATGGTCTCGCGAGAAGCGTCCGGACGCCGATTGATTTCATTATTTAATCTCATTCTTGGATTAATTTAAGTAAATGGTATCATAAGCACTGCTATCGTGGCGCACATTCCACGAGTGTTTTTTTTTTATATTTGTCGCAAGAAACTATGAAGGATTTTTTAAACAACTTATCAAAGGACACCTTTTTAACGACAACATTAAATTTTACATAGACGGCTATGTTAGTCTGCATTGATTTTAGAACAATCTCGATATGAAGATCTAGGTGAGTAGAAAAGTGTTCTGCAAGTGACGTCAGGTATTTTTAATATCCTGTTGAGTCTTGTGATATCAAAAATACAACGAATGGATACTACTATGAGAGGGGAGTTACCAGGAAGAATAAAATTGGGAGATAACTTTAGATTTTCTATCGTCTGGTATTAGTTACAGGAGGCTCAGTCACTTTTATAGTTTTTCAAGATTTTTTATATCAACATTTTAATACAGAAGTATGTGTCAAAATCTACAAGATATTGAAAAGAAAGAACATTAAGGTTTGTATTAACTCTATACTTTAATTATTACGAAAAGTAACACCTAACTTATGCATTACGTCAGATTAGCATCCATTTCTTGGAATGAAAGTTTCGTGTCCACGTAATTTAAGTCTTGCAATCGACAACGAGATAATGTAGCATTGATTTGATCCCGAGCCAAAATAGCCTGCGTAGTAGATAACTGTTTAAGTTGACTGGCTACAAATTTGCCAAATATGTCGTGCTCATTTTCGTCTGGTATGTTCTGTATTACATGCTCGTATTCCAGTGTATTTTTTAAATCATCCTTCATCGACCTTATTTCGTTAACCAATGACGTCATTTCCTCAATTTTGTGTCTTTTCGGAGTTGGCGTCGCCGGCACTTTGGGTGGCGATTTATGAGTAGACGTAGATGCGGCAGATGTGGATGGCTGTGCTAACAAATTTTCTACATCTGCAACGTCTTCGTTGTTATCATTATTGCTCTCGCTGTTGTCCGCTGGTGCATCGTCGATTGTCTCTGATTCTTGACTGTCCTAAAAAATTGTTTAATTCAATTACTGCGGGAGCTTTTAAAATAATTTTAACAACAAGGGTGCGGGGCCTTGGCAAGCAAGAACGATTCATTGCAAAATCATTGAACCTTTTAAGTATTAATAAATAAATGATAAATACATTGTGAGTAATTAATAAATGAATTAATGTAATTTACCGGTTTTTTTCTTCTTATTGGCAGATTTTTCAGAAAACTGTCCATTTCAGCGAACCAACACAGTTGAGACTTAAACTCCTTTCCGGTACCTGGTTCGGCCCTGGCTGCTTTCTCAAATTTTCCCAACTCCTGGCCATAAGTCGATCTTAAAGTCTTGATTTTCTTTTTAACATCTTTAACGGTCATCTTGATGCCGGCACGAGTTTTTAGTTCGGCGCTCATTCTTTGCAGCGACGCGTCACGCATAGACTTGTCTCTATAAGCCTTAATATTGTTGTTCCAAAGACATTCCTCGTTTCGATACAATTTTATGAATAGCAAAGTCTTGTCGCTACTTAGTTTCGGCATTGTTGCAGAACAGACAAGCCGCGCCGTCACGGTACGTTGGCCGATCATGTACTGGCTCCGCCGTCCCACGCGAAGCTAGTACAACGAAGCCAGGCCAGTAAGTTCGGTCGTAGGAGGCGCTACTAACCCTAAAAATGGAGACCCATCCTATCAAACCACCCTGGCTCCAGATGTTAGCTTATTAGCCTCTTCGCTAGCTCGGTAGCTTAAAAACGAGGCTAGTTCTGTTCGGTTCGCGCAGCCAGAGTTACTAACTCGCTAGCTTACTAGCACTAGCTTGTAGCGATGGGTTTTGTGATTCACTTTGATGAACTGATTCAGTGATTGATCGTTCACTCGAGTGAACTAGTTTATCTTACTAGTTCGTTAGAGTCATTTGTGTAACTGAATTAATATTTTTCTGTGGACCGTTAAACGGACCTTTAATTTATAAATAGCTTATTATTTTATAAAAAAAATATAATACATAATAAATAGATCGCTAACTCTTAAATCACGAATCGAATTTATCCAAAATTTGTATACACATATATTTGGCATGTGATCTAAAATTGTATGTTATATTATCTGCGATTATCGTTTATCATTGATTTGGCGGGTGGCAAAACTTTTAATTATAAACACGCACATGTATGTTTTCTTCCCTTTGTTACTGATCGCGAATCACGCGGTTCATTAGTCCATGCATATGTATGGACCGCTTATTTTTAAAGTGGCGTAACTCCTTTAAAAAAAAAATTAAATATCGCATAATTTGTGATTAATTTAGTGTAAAACAAAAAAAAATGGACTTCTACCACTTTCACAATAAACGGTTCATACGCTTGTGTCCTTGTTCAGTACCAACGCTATCTACGGGAGATATTTAAGTTACAAATCTGCAGTAATAATGATTCACTGGCGAACGACGTTCAATTTTTTGCTGAGTTAGTTCCGAATCGTTCTTCCGGGCAAATCGTTCAATCGAACTAGGTTCGTTCGCGAGCTACGCGTCGCTACTAGCTCGACAAACTAGCCCCCGTGTAGATCGGGCATTAGCGTCGCCTCGTTCCAACGTTAGCATTAGCTTCGATTTAAACGCGACTCATTGCGATTCGGGAAAACGCGTTGCCCCGGCTCGAGCGTCTCGATACAAAAGACGAACGTCGGCTGAATTGCATGTTAATTTCGACGCGTCTGGCGGCCTTGAACGTCTATAATTACACTCGGCAAAAATGAGAGAAATTCTTTGCGAGCCCCTCATTGTTTCTTTGTCGGGGAATTTCTTTGCGCCGCACGGAGGAGCCCCCGGGACGCGCAAAGATTTCCATCGGCACCCTAGCAGCCTCCGTTTCACGTTACAAAACAAAGATAAGGGGAATCTCGAACGCTCGACGGGCATTCGGTGAAATACTTTTCGCGCCGACCGAAGCGAACGACGTTTTCCTTTACCGCGAATCGCGTAAAGTAGAATCTCGTCGATTGACGAGAGTCAAGGAATCTCGGTGATGAATCGCGCTGGTGGGCGAGTAACCGATGTTTTCGCCAAAGATATTAGGAAAGGGAGAGACTCGAAGGAAGCAAAGAAAGGAAAACCAGTAAATATGTATAGCCAGGTTTAGGGTTCGGACCTAACCATCCCCCGCATCCCCCCTTCCTCCCCGTACCACCGGAGGTCCGAGTTCCCCGCTGCGACGTCTCCTCCGACAATTTTTATTGTTCCTCGACGTTACAGACGTCGTCCTTAGGCGCGAAGCGTTTCGCGGAACACCGTGCCACGGTCAGTCTCGATATTCTCACCCACGGCCCACCATCGATCCTCTTTAATCGAGAGACGAACGACGCGTCTTTCGTATCGCCGATAAAGCGACACTTTAACCGCAAACTACCATCAAAAGCGAGAGCGTACGAAAGCTCGAACGACGGATCCACGACAGAGATCCATGGATCTCGAGGGATAATAATAATTGTCTCTCGATAATTGGCGTAAGAACTTGAGCGCTTACTTTCCGCCCGGTAAATCCGACCAGGAGAGGAGTTTAAAACTCCTCCCGTTAATCCACCGCGGTCGACCCGAAAGCGATTCAACGTTTACTTCTATCGGCTCGTAACTCAATCGTGGCAGTTCCCGCGTTCCGAGTGAACGGGCGTAAACAGTGACGGGACCCATTACGTCCGATTCATTAGCATTTATGAAGCTTCGATCGTAAATAGCTTCGGGGGTTATTTTAATCCCGGCGACGCGGACACGTATGTATAACGTGACGTTTGTAAACACTATCAACCTGGCGAACCGGATCGGCGCGCATTGTGCCCCCGAACTGAGTCGTTCGGAAAATCGTTCGCGGTCTTTCCATTAGGGGATTCGCGTTCGAACGAGTGGATAGTTTTCGTTTCCTTTACAAAGGAAAATCTGAAACGCCGTGGGCGATGGAATATCGACGTTAGTATCTTATTAACGCCGGTTCTTTCGCGAACGGAGCGCAACGAGCGAACGTTCCACGCGATGCTCGCTCTTCGGAACGACCCTGACAAATTCTTTGACCGGGCGCCCAGACGAGCGCGAGACGGCTTTAAGTGTTTTGCGGCTATACGCGCGGCTCAGTGTCCTCTGCGCGAAGATATCGAGCGTGACCTTTCGGTAGGAAAATCGTTCGCTCGATTATCGTCGTTTTGGAATCAAAAGGTTGGACTCTCGTCCGTTGCGTCCCGTCGCGTCCTCTCGACGCGACGCTTCGATTATCGGATTTGCGTTTTCGCACGCGTAAACCGACGTCGAGTGGGACAACCTATTCGCTTCGGAATATCGTTGAACGAGCTTGGATCGAATCGCAATAGCAAGAATCGCCCTGGGGGTTAATGAAATCGTGGAAAAGAACGGTCAATTCACGGTTTGCTAATACTAAAACAGTTGCGCTATCATTTACATATTTACGAGCGATGGTTACCGAAAAGTCAACTCGCGCATCCAGAATGCATGGAGATCTTCGAAGTGCGCGCGTGACAGTTGTTCGTGAATTTCGCGAATTTGCATATATCGATAGGGGTAACGAGCTTTCGCTACGAATTTCTCAATGAAGCGACGCGTTAGCGACTAAACGATCTCGAGCTATCGCAAACGCGTGTTACGTTGACCTTTCGCGACGAGCGAGTTTCAACGAACGATATCGCGTGCTGATCGCCGTGGGCCAGGGCACGCGTGTCAATTTCGGTGGTTCGCGTATGTCCATACGGATGCGAAGAAAGACCACTCGAAGATTTTTTTTTTCTTAAATTGAAAAATTTTTAACCCTGCAACTCTCCCCGATCGTCTGGTCCCGTCTGGCTGGCTTCGTCGCAAAATAGCTATACGAGTAGCACGACGCAGTCCGTAGTTTAGACGTCATCGGTGGACGAGTAGGCGGTAAGCCTGCAATGGCCTACCAAGGGTATGAGAGCTGAAGAGACTAGAGAGAGAGAGAGAGAGAGTGGAGGAGCCAAAAACAGAGTACTATCCCGCAAAGAGCAAACGAGAGATAAACACTGGGAGAGAGAGAGAGAGCAAGGGAGAAAGGAAGAGGAGAGGAGAGAAGAAAAAAAGAAAAAAGGGAGAACATTGGCAATGCAGTGATACGCAGTGCCGGCAGTGGCGCCGAAAATGCAATGCGGTGCGCCGGAACGACGGCGTCGACGTCGGGCGTGGCGGATAACTGACCTCGACTCGTCTAGCCCGGTCGCCCCTGACGCCGCGTCGATCCCCCCCCCCCCCCACCATCGTCCCTCTCTCGCCATCCCCCTGATGCACCGCTGAATTCCCACTACCGCGACGCCACACCACCGGCCGCCAATTCCTCTCCGCTCCGCCGCCACGCTCGCCGCCCTTCCTGCACCCTATCTCGCGCGTACACCGCGCGCCGCCGCGTCGTACGGTCAAACGGTCGCGCGTTACCCCTCCAACGTCGACCTTACCCCCTCCACCCCAACCCCGCCCCACCCCCATCACGGTTTTCCTCATAACCATGGCCAACGGTTCCCCACCCTTCGGCTGGCGCGCTTCTCTCTCCTCGCCGGTCTTTGCCCCTCTCCCCCCTCCGCCCGCTCCCCTCCTCATCCCCGCCCGCCAACATTCGTCTCGTCTCGCCGCCGCGCGGCCTTCCGCGCCCCTGGCAGATTGGCAGACGGCAGTCTGACTGTCTGGTTGCCCGGCAACGCGCCGCTGCCCGTCCGCCGTCGCCGTCGATGCGAGAGGGTGAATTCAGCGATAGTTACGAGCCGCATCCTGCGCGAGCAAATGCACGCACCGGGGCTAGCCGCCATGAAAGAAATTGGGTAATGTCGCGTGGGTAATTTCATTATTACATACCCCCCAGGGTTTGGAGGGGGGTTCGGGGGGAGCGTAAGATTTTGTTGATAAAGGGAGGGGAGAGGGGGAGGACGAAGGGAAGTCTTTTGGTGGCACCATTTTGTTTGATCTTTTACGGAAACGCGATAGCCGCGCAGTTTGCTATCTTAGTCTCTTTTTTTTTTATTCCTTGATATTTTAACACATACGACGGACGTTTGGCACACGTACGCTACCGTTGACGCAACGTACGATTCGCGGGAACGAGTAAACAAAATTTGTTTTCGGAGCCTGGGTCACTTTGCTGATTGACCGGTTACGTTTCGGGGCAAAGTTCAGAGTTTAAGATCACTTTGAATTTTTCCCGTCTTACTCGGACAATCGTTGAAATGTCTACGCGATCTTAGGTCTCTCGTGGACACCTCTCGTGGGTGTCGAACGTTCCCATCGCGTAGGAGAGACTGTCTCGTCACGCCCTATTAGGCGCCGAAATTCGTAGCGTTAAATTTAGGTCCTCCCTTTTCCCGAAATACGGAGTACATGTAACCTCGAATAACCCATTCGATAGTCTGAATAGGTACGAGGGATCTTCGTCGACGTTCTATGTATGTACAGACAGTACCTATCTTCGCCCAACCCGAGACACATTGATTACTCGATTTGGCTCGGTCCTTGGTTCCGCGACAATTTAATCAGCAGGCTGTTGTAATTATTTAATCTGATCAATTAGTCGAACGAAACGATTCCGTCGCCCTTCCAAACCCGGGTGGGAGGAAACAAAGGCGAGCGATAAGTACCAAAGACTACAAACGAACAAAGCGTCGTCGTAACCGGCAATACCGTCAACGACGGAAGGGTCAAGATGTTTCGGGTTTTCGTCTGGCTTCGAGTCGCGCTAGGGTTCTCGTCGAATCTCTTCTACGAGACGGGGAGAGACGGAGCGGGAAAATGTATGAGAGGTCGGAAGAGGTGACTGGACACCCGGCGAGAATTTAGGGGTCAATTCGCGTTGTAGGTCGCGCAACGATGCGATCACTCTCGTTTCTCGATCCGGTCGCATATCTTTCAACCCTGGATAACTAAACATTCGCCTAACGGTGTATCGGCCCCTGGTCACTTTTGCGAATTCGAGGTTCTTCCCGTACGCTTTTAACCCTAGAAATACCGACGATTTCTATCAGACCGGTCGAAATTACTGATCAATCATAAATTACGTTATGTTTAAACGAAAGCGCATACACCGCGACTCGTACATGATCCTCGATGCGTACGGTCCCATTTAAAAACCATTCAACCATACTGGGCGACGGAATCGTTTTATCTCTATTAATACAGAACGAGTTAATTAACATTCGCGTCATCGCCTTAAATTATATACGCGCGTCCCTTCTTATTTATCTATCGATACGTCAGAGTACGGTGGATGGACAAAATATAATGGTGCCGGTGATAGAATCGCCGGCTCTCGCGCGTTCGACGTCTGAAATCTATCCGGTGCGCAATGCGTTCGTAAGCCGTTCTCTCCCACAATATTTCCGTCCCATCCTACTCTCCTCGCGTAAAGGTGTCGTTTATTCGCCGAGTAACGTCAGCGACGAGCGCCGCTGACGTTGCACCTCGCGCGGCCGTGGTGACTCGTGAATGGTACTGCGCGCCGCTAACGCGGGGGGACGCGATATCGGTTGACAATAAAGCACCGGTACACAGCCGGCTATACAAGTACACGCGTATTCGTCAATGGCCGGGCAATGCGATGCCGTTCTATTGATAGTAGGCGCGCAAGATGGGCGACGGCGGTCGTTGCCGATGACCGTTGGTTCTGACGAAACGATGCGCTGCAAATGACATAGTCGCACGATGCAACGAACCCTTGGTCACCTGCGATTAACTGTACGCGTGTACCATCGTGTACCGGACGACCATGATCGCGCCTCGCAAGTTTATCCATCGACGATGCGTCCGCGTCCGTTGCGATTCTTCCGATAATGGCCACCTCGTGTGCCTTCTCTCCCTTACCTTCGTCTTTGTGTGCCGCGCGAGGCTTCTTCCTACCCGGGTAGGAATTAAACGACGCGAATCAATATAACCGCCGTTACCGCGAACTACGTGGGAAACAATATTGCATTGTTCGTTGCCGCGAAATAGCACTGTTTCTACATTGTGTCGTTGGAATTGTCTCGTCGCGTTACACGCGGTACAGTTGTTCAACTCGCGAATCCAAGGGACTGCGTTTTTTTTTTGCCCGCTTTTGTTCAACCTCGGAATATCTTTCGATTATTTCGCATTGTTTCGCGTCGGGAATTAATTAACTTTTCATCGATCAGCTGGGCTCCCGGTGAACCTCGGTTGCACTACATTTCTAGGGGAAGCATAAGTCCGAGCTCGGAAATATATTTGAAAATTTATTCTCTGAGAGCGATGACGATAAAGGTATCACATGTAAATCCATCTAAACATACTGGAAAAAAATTGCTGCCCAGGGATTGTAATTTGATTTTTTTTTTAACATGTGAAATTGGATTTGAGAACTTTGCCTGCAGCCCCGTGTTTCTTTAACCCGTCAGTGCGTATTGCAGTGTCTAGAATAGTCTAGATGCGGAGTATGCATACACCGCAAACTTCTATCTACGTAATTAGCGAATACGTGTAATTACTTCTCGGCAGTAATACGGTACGTGGAAAATTTAGTCAGGCAAGAAACGACATATCAATTTCATTTACCGAAAATTGTGGGTCTTAGAAGACCATCGTGGAGTATCCGCTTTCTTACGATGGCTCGATTTTAATGAGTGCGAAAAAGATTCGAGAGAATCACGTACGAGAGGTACGAGTCGGCTGAAAAGGCAACGAAAACGTTGCCATCGACTAGCCGCGCTCACTTGCCTACACGTTGCAACAACATTCCTTTGTTAGAAATCAATTCCTTGGCCAATAAGGTTCGACTGTGCGTGACTCATAACGCAACTGCTCAGTGACTCAGACCCCGAGATTGCCAGCAATGTCTTCGGAAGACGTGGCATCCGAACTTGAATCATAAGCACTCTGTCGCCAGAATCTTCGAATACCTGTTCCCGGTAACTGCTGCGAATTTATCTTACGCTACGTTTTCCATTTAACTCTGATAACCCTATGACGCAGCGACAATGCCCGATTACATGGCAGTCCCGAGAATATCTTGGAATTTCTCACTGTCGGTCGAGGCATTATTCATAGGCTGCGAATGCTTATGTAAATTGACATTTTCATACAAGGAAAAAAAAAGACAAAAAATGTTTGGCCAGCCCAGAAATATACTTCGTTATATTTTGCATATTGAAATGTTTTAGCAGAAACAATTAAAGGACAAATGTTTGACGTAGCTTTATGCATCACACCGTCACCTGTAGGTGACACTTATTTGCATAAACACAGCCTAATTATGAGACGAGATCCAACTGTACTTTTCAATAGCGCGATTAAAAAGAAAAATGTTGTCCTTTTAAAGGACGCCGCGATGAACGTTCGGATCTAAAAGAATACGCTCCAAACGTGTTGTAAATATTAATAACTATGTAGAAAATATTGCAAATCTCTCTTTTAAAGCTATTCGTTGAGCAGTGCTAACGAAAAAAATTCTGACGAATAGGAAATCTCGGGGAATACCCGCGGCGTATTACTGTCATTTGTTAGCGTCGGTGTAACTTTAAGATTCGTGTCGCGGCGAGAAAGCCGGCAAAACCTGGAAAGCCGGCACCTGCCGTCTTCTCGACAACCCAAATATTCCCTGCTCACCTTGCAACCGGACGTTCCGCGGAGTCGAGTCGCTTAACAGATTATTGTCCAGCTGTCCGTGTCGATCTTACGGGGATCGGAGTTTTTCGTGTGGGGCTTTGTTTTCTGCAAGCAGTGCCCATTATCGCGCTGACCGATCGGCCACCGTCGTAAAACGACCGCTGGCCTGAACTTTCCTTTGCGCCCCCTTCATTGTAAAAAGGAACGGTGATTGTATTTGAACCTTACGGAGTTGCCGGATAATCCTCCGAGACACAAAGAATATAATCGCGTAGGGTAAATTTGAGAATTTTTTGCTTATGCACGCGCGAAAGGAGATGCGACGAGGCCCATTGACAAACAATTGCAGACATAGCCAGATTTTATTGCGAGTTTCGAGCACCAAAAACTGTTGAAATTGTTCTTGAATCGGTCGTCAGGTAGTGTCAATTACTTCTCGGTTATTATCGATCAAATCTGGGGCCACCAAAAGCTGCGGCAACGAATGTTGCTACGAAGATTTGTAACGTACCTGCGTAGTACGTACAGTCTGGCCTGAAATGAAAGGCAATAAATTCACGAGGATCGATCAATTTAGTTAAACTAATGCCTGCTGCGTTTTCATTGCGGAGCGAAGGAGGAACTTGTTGAAATCATATTTTATACACGGAGCCATCAATACTGGTCTCAACGAATTAATTCCAGTGGGAATTCTAGGTAGAATTAATTTAAGTTGGAGCAATTGCGATGAAACAGTACCGACATTTAAGTAAAAAATATCACTTTATTCGAAGTGTGTCGGAGATTTGTTGTTATAAAACAAAACGTTAGCACAAATGCTAAAGTCAATGCTGGTCGTCAAAATATTCTTACAGTTGGATTGCCTTCAATAATCTTAGGTGTAACGCGTTACAAATGCTTCTCTTACCAAATATTTTACTCTTATATTCGCGAATATCATGTCTGTACATTAACACTTCACAAGAAACTAATCGTTGCGCATACAAACTATCTGTACAACTAAAGTTAATTATAGCGTAAAATGAACGCGTTGTAATTATACTTTTTTTGCTCTTTTTTGCGCGAATACGTTGGTATACTTAACGTGTCCTGCAGCATTAACCGTGGGTGCGTCCAGTTATATCTATGCGCTGCAGAATTCGTGTCATTGTACTTTTACATATTGCGCGATGTGTAGAAGTACCATGATGCTGTTTTAAATTTAAACGCTGAAATTTATGCATCCGTGCCGGGACAAACGTAATTTAATATTGATAATGGTTACGGCCACATAACAATCTTAAACACATCCGAAACATTGATTTGATGGTGTTACGCTCATGGCTTAATAAAAAGAAAATTAAAAATGCGTGACTGTTAATAGTAAGCTTACATTTAAAAAAAACATGTCACTGGGTGAAGTCGATACACATGTTCCTTTTAATTCGCATACACAATCGTTCTGTATTATTTTATATGCATTATAATGTATAGTACATTTACAGTTCACTATCTAGATCCGCTTTGCAAAATTCAGTTGTCTGCTCCCCTTATTACTAATAACGTAAGATAAGACAAAGTCCGCAATTTGAAATTTTGTATATATTTCTTTACTCAATTGGAAGCAATGGACATCATTAAAAAATGAAGATGGTGTACTATCGTAGTATATCAGTCGGATAATTAAAAACGTTAATTGATACAATAAATCGAGTATTACAGTTGATTTTTTTTGTTTTTTGTTTTGATAAAAATAAGATGGAAACCACATAAATATTTAATCTTTTAAACTCATCAAATGTTTACTACCTTCACTATCTACAAAGTATGTATATGTATTGTTACTTGATTACACAGCATCAGAGGCCACCTTCGATACAATTATTTTCAAATAGCTGACTAGATGCATACCTAATGTTATAGGTAACCCGTATATAAACTGTATCTTTCCTCTACTGTCATGCATTCAAATATTCGATAGAAGAAATGCATTTGTAAAAATGGGTGATACTATGTACTGGAAACATTCTTTGTACACAGAAGTAAAAATGATTGTAAGTTAGAAATCACATAGAATACTTTTCACAACCTCTAATTTCTCTATCTTCTGTTTAATGTTACTATTACACTTGCAATGTTGAAACATGCGATCGCATTAAAAGAGTGGGATACGGATCACTATTATACTCCATTCATATGTAAAATCGCAATATACTAAGAACACTCGCGTTATATGTTATAACTGTTAACATTTATTGTACAGAAAGGAAAGGTAGCTTATTTTTTTCATATCCACATACTTTGCTAGAGGAGATGGAGATAGTAAACAGCAGACAGTTTCCAAAATCGTTTAGTAATCCATTTGCGCAGCATTTTCACTCACCATTTCAAAGTAACTTTGTTTCTCTGATATCTTCAATTAAAATGATGTAACTAAAGGACCATGGAAGATATTTGCCGTTTAGTCAATCTTTTTTGTATTCTGAACCTTAATTGTACATCGAGACGCATCAACGGTACAAACGCGCAAAACTTCGTAAGGCATGTGTCACGGATTTTGGGGTGTTTGCTCTGAAAGTTAAAAAGAATCAGTTTTAGAGCAATTTCCCTTTTATAAAATGATATCGCTCGATCCGAGGATATTGCTTTACAAAGTATCGCAATTTTATCGTAGATTCTTACCTTGTAACCGCATTATGAAATTCAAGCAATTGATCGGGTGTTGCTGTAGCAGAGCCACCTGCGTTTTGCGCCGGCATACTTTTGATAGCCTCTTCCAACCACTTGGATAACAACTAAATAATAACGACAAATATTAGGATAGTCGTGCAGATATGACTTTACGTCAGTTAGCCATCAGTTGTCAACGTTTTACCTCTCTGTTGGTTAGGTTAAGCTCGATAATAACATCCGCTACGTCAGATAACATGTAAGACGATAATGAGAAAACGGTTGCATGAAGCAATCTCATCACCAATGTTTGCCCTTTCTCGCTTAGTATACGCTGTATCAATTCTCGTCGTATAGTAAAGTCCGATTGAGGCTTGAAAAAAGAGGAGACGAGATTCGTGCCGTTGTACGGTAAGAAATTTAAGTATCAACTAATGTATTTCAAAGTTACCTCATTTTTGCGGCCACTATGTATGAGGTCAAAAAAGAACTTCATTACTGAAGCATTTGCGTCCCTGTGGTCGAAATTACAAGCCATTAAGGCACAGTCAATTATGCTGCCTATCATAGTAGAGTGTAATAAAGGAATAGGAGTTCTTTGAAGGAACCTGTGGAAAATGAGAACAAACGTTTTAGTTCACTGGCCCACATTGTTTATGTTACGACAATTTCGAAACATCGAACGATAGTAATATAAGAAACGTAAGTACCTTGCGCATAATCTGAAAAGGTCATCTACCGTATCAGGATGATTTTTTAATCCATCCTGCTGCTGAAGAATGGTAAATGTAGGTCCAATGAATGCTTCTAACATGCCTAATAATCCTGAGACGCAATCCGAATCGGCGGCATATTCGTCAACTAATATTGAACCGAGGTACAAAAAGCAGCTATGTTGATGCGCCGCATACAATTGCACGATCTGAAAATGAGGAGAGCAATAATTTTCGCAAAGAATAAAATGTTGATAATGCAATAAACTTGCAAAGTGCATAAAATAAATACCTGTTTAACGAGTGGCTCAAGAACATGGGCGGAATGTTTGCCTACACAACGAACAGCAAATCTTAAGCAACGACAGCATCTTTCCATTAATCTCGCGTCGTGTTGATATGTCGTACATACATTGGACAATACTGGCCACATCTGTTCAATAGTTAAATGAAATCAGAACGTAAGCTTCGCCAATCGTATATTTTCTTTCCTTCTCTTCGTACTTACTTCAGTGACGGCAATTTGACAAGGATGAACTTCGTTGGGATCATCAATCTGAGGATTAGTATTTCTAAATATAACAGCTAATCTATCTAGCCATATCACAGGATCAGTCTTTGTCCCTCTCTCAATTTGAATTCCAGCCTCCATAAGTTCACACAATGGCCTTGCTTGAAACCAGCACAATTCCTTCATGGCCTGGGGAATTTCTTCGCGTGGCACCCTTGCCAAAATTATTGCAACTCCTGTTTAAAAGTGACGAAGGATGGTTACGGGAATGTTACGTCTTTTTTATACGTGAGATATATTGATGCTCGAACCTTTCAGAAGTCCAATGGCAGCTTCATTAGTGATGGTAAAATTATCGAGAGAACGTGCAATTTGTAGGAGTCCCGGGAAGTGCGAAGCCATATGTAACGGACAGGCTGTACATATGTTCAATAGTGCACAACAAGCAGCACTTCCTAACCCTTTTTGACTTAGACAAGTCAAGAGAAAATTTAAAACTGGTTCTAAAACGTAACAGTACGGAGTGACATAGAGATATAAGCCCACATTTACCCTGTATAAATCAAATTGTCGTTTACCTAATGATTGAGGATGACTATCAATCCATTCGCAAAGTTCTCCTAATAGGAGAATACTCGTGTGACGGACAGCTTTGTGGGTATTTTCTGGTAAATTTAGAATGGCCTCCACTACCTTCGGAACCACATCATTCTCTTCCCTGTATGCAAAAGTTGGTATTAAGATCGAGGGTTATTCGTACCAATGTATGCCGATCTACGGATAATACAGCAAAACTAACGGTAAAATATTTTTTGCGACGGCTTGCATAACGAAAAGTGCAGCCTCGGTCGAGTCCCATGTAGGTACATGATTGGATTGCCCTTGCGGCCCTGGGCCGCCCGTCAAAGAGGAGAACATTTGTCGGAAACAATGACTGCTTCCAACTACAAATACTACGTCTTTTATTAGTTCCGAGACGCGCGTTCTAAAATCTGCAAACTCCACACCGCCAGCACCTTCTTCTACAAGTCCCAGCTATCGGAACAAATTTATGCATACAAATCCGACTAATAAAAGTAATCGATGATTGGAATATTATTATCGCTACTAACGTGATCAGGTTCCATTTGACAGTGCCTACATAAGGCTCCGATTAATCTCTCAATGTGGGGTCGGAATACAACGTTAAGGTCATCGCTATTTTTTTGGTAAAGAACTTCTGATAAGCGGTACCACAGATTAAACGTTATTTGTGCCACCTGGTGTAAATAATTACGTGTAAATTATTAGTAACGACAACACACTATCGATGTAAATGATACCCACCTCGTAGTCGTGGTGACCAACAGAGACTAAAACAAGATCGAGAATTTTAATAGCGTAATGCTGTTTTCCCCCAACACAGCTATTCACTATTGTTTCGAGGAAGGTCTCGGCCAGTTCCGTAAAAATGCGACAATAGTTCGTTGACCTAAATAATAATTACACAATAACTAGATCCACGTTTAAAATAAATTCGTAGTCTTTCTGTATGTGGATAGTTTACTTGTCCATATCCTCGTGCGCAACAGATAAATGGTACGGTTGTTCCAAAGCCATTACGCTTGTGAAAAGGCATAGTTGCAGTTGTTGTAATTGTACACTTGGTTCGGTATTGTTACCACGATTTCTATTACTTTCTTCCTCTAGGGCTTGAAGAATAACACATATGCAATCTGCAGCCGCTTCGTGCAATTGAGAACCGGTCATGTGGTTTCCAAGAACCTTCAAGAAATATTCCCACATTATATGCTTTGTAACTTATCGCGATAACAAACCTACGCCATTGTGATGGAACCTACCTGAAGAGCATATGCAATGACATCGCTCGTGGGTACAA
The DNA here is from genome assembly GCA_933228935.1 of Pemphredon lugubris. NCBI lineage: Eukaryota > Metazoa > Arthropoda > Insecta > Hymenoptera > Crabronidae > Pemphredon > Pemphredon lugubris. The sequence goes on along the minus strand of OW121817.1, from coordinate 22,341,269 downwards.
GGGGTATTGCGTGTACTGTGATCCAACTAGTAAAACATCGAAGGATTGTAATACGAATTTGTACATTGTCTCCACCACTTTTCAGACACAGTTTCTGAAATTATAAAGTACGTAAGCTACATCTCGTGAGCAATCAGAAATCCATACGCAGACGAATATATTAGCTTTTAACATGTAAACCGTTTTGTATACTACATACCAAAAATTCTGTTACCGTGTCAGCACTTGCTTTAAGCTCAATTAGTACATGTTCCCTGCGATTAGCTCCTAATCTATTTAATTTAAATCAAAGTAAATTCAGATCAAAAGTGGTTGATTTAAGAAGCACAAGCAGAAGTATATCGATCCATTCAATTATTATTATCTTATGTTCCAAGTATCATGAATGTCAAACTGTACCTAAGAGATCGGGAGTTTACTTCTTCCGGTAGCACCGTCATAACTTCAAGTAACGGCCACAAACTGGCGGTCGCACCACCAAATCTATTAATTAAATCCACAACTGGCTTCTGCCAGGAGGACATTTGTAAAGCGAGATCTGCCAATGCTAAACATAGCTATAAATCATAAATTTCGTTATTATACCGGTCTAATGTATTCTTATGTTCTACGATATAAGAATAACTCTTTATCGGAAAAAGGTATGTCTCGATATAAACCTGCGTAACGATGGCAGAATTTGTGTGTTCATTGATTTGTGATATATGGTCCATCAGCGAATCTCTTAACGAGATGTGAGCTTCTGCGGGTAACTCGTGAAAAGAGAGCTGTATCTTACTACGCATTGTTTGTGCAGCAAAATAACAGGACTGTATGTCCCGTTTTTGCTGCAGCATTTCATCAGCTATTTTCCATGCGAACACCTAAAATATTAATTCAAGTGTCAGTGCCAACACTCTTGTTCGCGCGTTATTCAGTTATTACTTGCAAACCTGTACGAATACATTTGTATGTCTAACCATTGGATTCTATTGAGATAAAATATAAAGTGACAAGCCATTATGCCTCAATTACATCGTACAAAAGGTAACACGAGAAAATCGTAGATCGCGTACAGAATTTTGTGACGTAAGGTTAGGAACCAACTACACACGTTTTACTGTTTTTAATTGCAGAATTTAATCCAATAACCAATCATAATTCGCACGATACCGGTATGAGAACGAGACTGAGCGAGTGTTCAGTAGTAGAGGAAGTATAGTACAGATTTGCAAAAAGACCGCTCTAATGAATAAACTCACTGATTTCTGCAACTCGTCTAGCCATTGGGACGCTTTTCCTGGTTCCGAAGGATTCGAATTGTTGTATAAAGAATACACAGCCTGGTAAACCGTTTCCAGGTCAGGTGGTGACTCCATTCTTCAAAGGCTACTTTCTTTCCGAAAAATCTCCATACAGTTAATTCCTACTGACAACAGATCACTCGCGTTGCTGGACGTACATATGTCCAACCTACAGATCCAACCTGTACGGCCACTAAAAAATCTACTTTCGCATTGTCGGTTCATGTTCATATCCTGCTTTATCGACTTACAGCAAATATTTGTGACTGTTAAATCCGGCCCGAACGTGTAATCGGTTGTAATCTATAAAGCGTGAATCACGGGAAAGTCATACGGTCGTTAAAATTACGCCCTTTTTGCTTCTTCTTCGTGTAAATGTGAGATCAAGAGGATATGCGACGATTCAACCAAGTTAAAGCGATTCGTTAGGAAAAATTCACTTTGCTGACATAAGTTACGAAAATTTTCGAATCCGTATGAATTATCGTAATTATACGATTTAGAGTGAAAAATAAATATTATCCGAATTTCCAAGTTGCAAATTTACAGCATGAAGCGTTTTATAGTATTGCACGCGATGTGCAGAATTCGATAATTTTAATAAAATCAATAAAATTATGAAAAAGAATTTAAATACCCCGCTCTTCGTAGGTTACCCATGGAGCAATTTGAGAAGAAATATGGACCTACGAAATTTGGGAAGTTTCGATTCTCAATTGCTGGTTGCTGCCACCAGTCTGCACCACCAGTCCGACCAGTTCTACGTAATCATCAGTAATCGTACATAATCCATGGGAGCGATGCGTCCGATGCAGAAGTTTCTGACGTTTGACAGTTGCACAAAAAAATACAAGGAATAACATTTGAAATACACAATGAATGATTACAAGCTGCCAATAATCGAACCAACTATCGATTACACGAAGGTGTGAATTCTGACCTTGCGTCTTTGTCGGCATCCTTAAATATCACATCAGAAATCTCTCAGAATATTGAATTTCTATATTTTTCGACTTGTATTTTTCAATATTATTATTCGTTCTCCTTATCATAGGTTCCACCCATTAACCAGAAAAGGACTATTTCTTTCATCAACCATTTTATTGTACACACCGTAACTTTTCTCAATAAATTTGCACTGACGTGCGAAGAAAAACTCTTTGAGTTTGAAAATAAATTGCAACGGATAGAGGCGTCGTTAGAAATTTTAGAATCTTGGGTACGTAAAAACTTGTGCTTTGTCTTAAATGACGATACATATTTCGTCCAGTTTGAAATGCTCGTAATCTTTTCGTAATTCTAATAGTTATCTTCGGTGCCTGGTCCAGAGCAAGATCCGCAAGATACAAAGGATGCTAAAGAAATTATTAGCGAGACTAAGCCCGAAGAACCCGAAGTCTTGAAAATAGATGAGCCTGACAATCCTAAACCAGATGAGCCTAAGACCAAAGAGACTGATGAACAACCAGCTAATAAAGATCCACGATACGAGAAATATTTGAACATGGTGCATTTTGGGGTACCAAAAGCTGCTATAAAGTTAGAGATAGAACGAAAGGGATTGGATTCGTCTGTATTGGAGTGATCATAAAACATTTTCATATAAGTATGTGCAATTAAATTTGGTGTTCTTACGTATTCGCATTTTATAATCATAGATAAATTTTGTGTTGTAACTGACTACAACAGATTCATGGTATTAACTCCCCGATTTTGTGTATTTTCCAATGCTGCACCTTAATTCTGTGTATTTACTTAGCTCTTGCTTTTTTTACTTTTGACAGTGAACCACAGCAGATAGCGAAACCGAAGTTGACAGATAATGGTGAGATCAGAGGTGATAAAATATTTAATTATAGATCTGGTATCAAGAACATGGAATATTTTTTCATTTTAAGAGAATCAATAAAATGAACTATACAAACTTCAGGCACCTTATTTTATTTCTTATCAAATAGGAAAAAGCAGTACTTTGCGTAGACTTTTAATAGGAACACGAACGTTTAACTCCAAAGGGAATAAACGTACCTGTATATAAATATTTTAATGATTTCGCAGAATACATGAGAACTATGTGACTAAATAGATGATATAATACTCCCTGTCGCTATTCGCTTTTTCTAAATTAACTTCTCCAACTGTACGTTAGAAGCGGAGGTCGCTTATTTTACCGTGGTGTGGTCTATTTGCCACGCGTGTTGCAATCGGTTCCAAAACCGGTGAAAAGTGCAGCTATTGTTCGATTTGACAATTCCACGTGTCTTGATGCTAAATAGTCGTTTTGGCAGGAAGTCTACCGGACAATGTCCTTCCGTTGCCGACTATATAGAAGCGATAAGAGTAGAACTAAAAATTCCCTACATTCTTCTAGATGGCGTTCCTGTCGCGCGGTAGTGCTGGTGCAGTGGATCTGCTACATCGATAATTCAGTTTTTTTAGTTATGATAAAATTCGTACCGACCCAGTACCTTCAATCGTTATTTTACTGAATTTCAACTAAAGTTGTTTGTACGCCGCCCATTGTTTGATCTTGATCATTCCAATTTTTAAGTTGAAAAATCCATTCAGTATGCACGAAATGTTGTTATTAAAATTTGAATATTAAATGATTTGTTACATAACTTGGGAGTGCGTCATTTGGCACTTTTTATATAATATACGCTCTATAACAACAAAGCGAATGCTACAATATAATCGCAATTATTGATTACATGGCTTATGCTTGTACCTGAATATACATATACATATGTATTACCAGTTTTGATACCGGCTGTTAATGGTGTGTATGCATACATATACGCCACAAGATATTGGCGCATATTTGCAGTGAAGATCATTTTTGTGATTTTTTACAGAGTTTTTGCGTAAAATTTATTTTATTGGACTATTTAATGTTAAATTGACATTTACAGATCTCTGCCGAAAAAATTCATGCGATTCGTGAATTTCGTATAACGTAATGTATCGTGCGCATGTGCATTAAGAGCACACCATTCAGCTTCCGGTTGAGAGACGTTTCCTTTCCTTTCTAAACATCCAAGATGGTAGGTGTATTTTTGGTCGGAAACACGCGTAATTCATCTACACGTATACTTGTAATCTCAAAGTTGTGTGACTGAAAATGATTTGTTTATTCACGAAAATATCATTTACTGTTTATTGAGATAAATATTTCCGTTCTTCTAATATGAGAAAGTGACTTCAAGTTAAAAAACATAACCTATACGATCGACAGAAGGAAACAATTTTGTCGATGTTTTAACAATGCGTTTATTCAGCGGAAAGAAAGTGAGTGCATAAATTCATTCAAACAGTAAGATTATTCTGCTTTCAGGTGAACGTACCGAAGCAGAGACGCACTTTCTGCAAAAAGTGCAAGATACATAAGCCACATAAAGTGACACAATACAAAAAAAGCAAAGAGCGACATGCATCGCAAGGTAGAAGGCGTTATGACCGTAAACAACAAGGGTTCGGTGGCCAAACCAAGCCTATTTTCAGAAAAAAGGTATGTTATTTATCAAATCATTGAGCCATTGCTCTATATCGTTATTAAAGTACGATAGAAAGATTTTAATAGAACACGATGACAAATTCATCTATTTCCTTAAAACAATCGCAGTTTTGGGACCACGCTTGCTAATCCAATATTTTTCTCTGCAGGCAAAAACTACGAAGAAAATTGTGTTGAGAATGGAATGTACCGAATGCAAATACAGGAAACAAATCCCGCTGAAGAGATGTAAGCATTTTGAACTTGGCGGTGATAAGAAGAGGAAGGTAAGGATGATAATACATTGAATACCTGGCAAAGCTTTTGCAGGATTTTCATGTGTTCGAAGTATCTAAAATTTTGTTTCTCTCCTTTTCTCAGGGCCAAATGATCCAGTTCTAAGTTGAAGTTATGTACGTTAACTACTGCTTTCTGTATGTATTTAATAAGAAATAAAATAAATCTTTTGAAATAGGCGTAGTTCATTTTATTGATTGCGGTTCATAGTAAGTACAGATTTAATCGTCTCGATTCCAATTATTCGTTGACTTTTGTCTAAACGAAGCTATTGCGGTTTCTTTTAAGCCAAATGAATACGATTTGTTTGCTACTGATTAGTCATTTGATTTTCATTGTAGACATTCGTAGTCAATGTCCAATTACATTCTGTACACCTAAATGGACAGTTTTTAAGTATTTCTTGTAACGCTTTTACATCAATTGCTTTTCTCGTGCAAAATTCAGTTTTTTTCGTCTCTGAACGATGCTCGTCTGGGGTAACAAACAAAATAAGCTTCTCCTGCTAAGCGAAATAAATATTTGGTACGGATTCGACAGTGGCGCTAAAAAACAACGAAATACTAAGAAGGAAATATATTCGATTACTATTCTCCTATCGGAATAACTCGAATACTTTTATCCAGGAAAAAATGTATGGCCGCGCATTGGAATGACGCCAGCCGGAAAGGGATTTGAATTTCTTGGCCATTTGCCAACAGTGACAAATTTTAAAAACAATGATTATCGGTAAAAGTTGTTACCAAAAATACGCAAGAAAAGAAACAAAGGCTGAAATATCGAACGAAACATTGCAATTGCAATTCCAACGTAATTTGAAAATTTTGGGCGACAGGTGTGCGTTCGCGTCACCCAAAAAGCTTCCCCTTCGTCCACAGAATATAATCGCGCCACCCGTCACCAGGAGATTATGCACAAATGGAGGATCTAGGGTAGCAGCGCGGTAAGTTAAAAATCAATATGTTTTGCCCATCGGCGATTAATATTTTTGAATGGGATATTTATCGATTTTTCACGAAGGAGGGTTGTAGAAAACGATGCCGATGATAGGCAGCGCCGGAGCTTATTTGAATCGAGCGACATAGCCTCGAACCGGACGTTCAACTCTGGCCACGAACTCTCGAACCCCTCGTCCTCCGCAGGATTTAATTTTATTTATACATCTGACGGACTCGTTACACGGGAAACCATTTCGAGAAATCCTAAAATATTACGCGGCGTTATAACGTTGTCGATTGGCCGCAGTGAGAGGCCTCGTTAAGATATCAATGATCCGACCAATCAGGTATTTATCGAGTTTCAAACCCGCGCCATCTTCATTTTTGAACAAAGCCAGGTTGGTTGTGCTAGGAGCGAGCCGAGACCGGGTAGTAGTCCGCTTTGCGCTATTCGCGCCACAGTCGTCAGTACACGGCACTCACCACTCCTGACTGGTTCGACTCTGTCTCACCCTCCTTCCCCCTCTTTTCTCCCCCCTTCTGCCCCTTGGGTTTTCGCCTGACGACGCTGCTCTCTCGGGCATTTCGCCGGAAACCGACGCCGCGCGAGGACACGAAGTTCTCGTTACGTGTACGACACACGCCGCTCTATCATTTCATTCGCCGTTCTGTAAGCGGAGAGACACGCAGGCATCTTGCCCGACTCACGTAGACACCATGAGCACCAAGGAAAACGAGGTCGCCGTGGAGAAGGTAACCGAGAACGACAAGGCTTCCGTAGACCCGAAGTGTGAGATCAAAGGAATCAAGAGGCCAGCCGAGGTGAGTTTATACTTTTACCCCTCTCCTATACGCACCTCTCTCGCCATTAATGACTTTTAGCGTGATTATTCTCATCGTGAATCGACGCGAGGACATAAATACGGGGCACGCATATACCCACGGCGATCGCACGTACACACCAGTTTACCAACATACCATGCTTCCGCGCCACGCTGCTCGCGCGATCATCGGTTGCATCCTCCGCTCACGATTACGGAATCGTTTTCGTTGTATGGAGCCTCGGGCCGAGAGAAGACTCCCCCCGGTTAATCGCTATCGTGCGGTCGCGCCGAATTTTTCCCGCCCGTGTTACATTCGCATTTGAATCGTGGTTACCTTCGCCGTTAGACTCTCTCGTCCAACGAAACTATGGTACCGATTACAAGTTTCGCGTACGCGATATCATCATAATCTCTCGAGTGTATAGCGGCGAGACGGGTGGTGGGCAGGCGGGCGATCGAGTGGTCGTCCCGACCGACTGACGGCATGGGAGAAAGAGATAGGATGCCGGCCGGCATTTCCAATCGACTCCATATTTTCGTTGCGGAGCGATACGCGAGCGCGTCGCTCTCTTTTCCCGTCTCGCGGCGTATCTTGCGAGATACGGTTTAATACAATGTTTTTCCTCCCCCCCCCCCCCCCTCGATTCAGTAGCGGTAGAGGGACGCCATTGTATTTTGCGTGGCTGCCACGAGCACTCGATGGGTTCGGTTGATCACCCCTGTCCTCACAATGCCGTCTATAATTACCGATCTGGATATTCGCAGGTTCTTAGCTAATATCGGAATGAACGTGTCGCTCTCCACGTTCCTGCCTCGCCGATCTAACGCGATATCGTGAAATTCGGGCGGGATATCTCGGGTATCAGCGCCATGTGCTCATTTCGTACGCTTTCGTATCGTGGGGTTTACTCGGCCAGTTTTCTCTATGCCGTATATACGATATACGCCGGGATAAGCTTTAACGACGGGAGGAACGACGATTATAGCGCTTCGGCAAACCATCTTCTGACGCGGACGCCATTTTTAAGATACCCTACGAATATCAGCGCTATATCGTAGAAAAGCGAGCATCCCGCGCATTTTTCCGACCGCCGTACGTTGCCGCCACCGCTAACCCGCCGTGGGTATTCCATTATGGCGCTCGAAACCAAGCCCGCGTTCGTCGCGCTCTTTCTCGCTCGCACGGCACATCTCTCTCGCTGTACGTATAGTTGTCTCTTTCTCGCCCCCCCCCCTTTCCCTCCCCGTCCCTCCTCTTTCTCTGTCTCTTTCTCTTCCTCTCCTCGTCGTAATTGATCGATAATTCGTCGTAAGAGGGTTAATCGTGTCGGACTGTGCGATCGATAGACCGACACATATCTCTTTCAGGCCGACGTGTTACCCTGAAATTGTTTACCGATATGCGTGCATAAACACCGCGCCGAAGGCTTCCTCTTGCTCTTGCATTCTCTCTCTCTCTTTCCCACTCTCCCTCTGTCTCCCCCCCTTACTCCATATCTCTCTGTCGTCTCTCTCTCGTCAGCTTTGCCGGCGTGTAACCTCCTGTCTCTCTCCCTCGAGAACCCCACGCGCGCAGCCAGCGGCAACGCCGTGTATTATATGTATATCCGTGCCTCTCCTGCCTCCTTGTTTCTTTCCGTAGTGTCTACTGTACCCGCGCAAGCGTTACGAACCTTCGAGAAAACATCGTCGCGACTTTTCATCTTAAATCGGACCGTCGTAACACCCCGCTCCCTGATAGAAGGGGCTATTTTTAGCCTAGATAATACAACCGTACGATTGCCCCCTCTATGGGGGAGTAAACGCAAGGTATGAAAGCTCGGTCGTCCCGAAAATGCTGCCGCGTACGCGCTTTTTCCACGTCCCGTAGGAAGGTCCCCCGTGTGTACCATGCCGTCGTTGGCGGCATGGCAGCGTCTTTCTCGCGCAAGCGGCAATAGCACGTCACGTGGAAACCACGTCCCGTACGTGGGCATTCTGTACAGGTTGAAGAGTCGGTGTTTATCGCACGTGTAATGCGCGATACGAATATTGCTCTCCGTTGCCGTAAACTGGAAGAAGAGTCGAGCGGAAATCTAACGAGCGCGCGCGCGCGTTTCGGAGCAGCACGTTTCGGCGCGTCCTCTGATCTAACTTGTTGGCGTCGGATGAATTTTCGGTAGGAGTTAATTGAACGACATTTTGTCGTCTGGTTACGCGGTTACGCGATGGACGCGAGGAATGTTATCTAGTACTCGGGAGCCACCCTATGACGCAAACGTTGGGAAGAACGTGGATGGAGAGGAAAAAGGCGGGAGTTAGGGGAAAGATTCTAGATTCGTTGCAAAAACCACCGAATATCTTGGATCACGCGTAAAGCTTTGATGTTTGATAATACTTTGTGGTGACACATTTTCCCACTGTACTATTTTTTCCCGCAAATCTAATTAATGACTCGGGGGACTATTTTTGGTATTCGAATAAAAGATGGGCAGATACTTTGAATGATTTCACCGATTGGGTGTAGTGACGGGTCGATTCGTCGCGCGGTTAAAATATATAATTGTTGTAAATTGATACTCGGTTTGTTTCTCGTGTGTTATTTGCAGACGATTTTCGCTCGTTCTTGAAATATTTCTTACACTACTCCGTCTGGCGTAAATAAAGCGATGCTGTAATTTTGACAAGATATCTCTCGGTATTCCACCGATTAACGATGCACTCGCGGTGTCCGTGTTTAATGCAATCAATTCTTTCCGTTATTCCTAATTTCTTGTACCGGTACCTACGGAGGGAATACCGGTACGACGAGGAACGTCGGTTCGGTCGCGATTGTCGTGAAATTGGACGCACGTTACAGAACAAAATTATATAACGATGATTCGCGGTTCGCCCGAAGGACTGCGCGCAAGAATTAAGCGAAAACGGAGTCTATGCGATAGGTTTTCGAACGTTGGGTTATCTGCAAAGACCTCGTGATTACTGACGGCTTGATAGGAAATCGCGCCTAAGTGGGATAACGGGCAGCAGCATCGTCATTCCGTGACCACTGGCGTCAGTACGTCACTGTCACTTGCCGTTCGTTCGTAAACCGACAACGCCACGAATGTATAGCGGCAGCTGCCAACGAACCACGGCTCGAAGAAAGCGCGTCGTGTTTCAGACACATAATAACGCTTTTGCCGTAGGCTAAAACAATATGTCCCATTCGCCGTAAGAGGCCTTTTTTTCACGGCTCCCTACTGCAGTCGATGCGCATCTCATTTAAGTTTTACCGTGACGAACTCGAGCGACGCCAGGGCGATATGATTGTTTAGGATTGCAGCTACGGACGATTTACTCCGATGGCAATGTTTAATTGATACGCTACACTTGGCTCTTTAAAATACACCGAATAACGATAGGTCGAAGCGACGCTCTCCCATTCGTCGTTAATATGTTATGTACAGCGATTAGAGCCGCTTTACAATTTCAAGTATGTCCAATACCTTCTGTTACGCTCGAACGCACGGTCGATGTAACGTTCAAACTTTACTCCAAAAGTTTACTACAACGAATGGAGCCAATACTACTCCAAGATACCACGTTTAAATCTCTTAATTTGCCTTTCCGAGTATTCTGACACGAGTGTCCATTAATTTATAATCTATGCAGATCCTAACTCAAAAATCATGAACGAAAGATTTTGGTTTATCCGAACTCTTGGCGGTGGCGGCGGCGGCGGCGGCGGCTCCGTACGTGCACGACACCCGGCACGCTGCTTCATTCTTCCCTCCTCCCTTCACCCTTCCCCGTCGCCCTTTCTTTCGTGCTTTACGCGCAGCACGAACACATCCCTACTACAAACATGTGCCCGTAGTCGTCTGCCAATCACTAGGTGTGCACCCCACCAACGGCTTCGTTGATTCGTCTCTCCTATTGGAGGACGCGTATTCTCCGAGTTTTCCGTGTGCCCTCTTTCCTCGTACGCCGCCGATACTCCACGGCGCGTGTATACTATTACGCCAGCCCACCATCGTTGCAAGTAACGCTCTATGAACACGAGTTTAAGGTGCCGGCGTTTCGAGGATTCTCTCGCCGGGCGACAATCGTAGGGGCTGAAGGAGAGAAAAGGAGGGAAAGTTACTACCCAACGATCGCGTCGTTTTGCTTCACGATAGCCGCGATTCGACACTAGCCTTCTTTAGTTACCTATCCTCGTTGGCGTTACGTCGCGACATGTCGATAAACGCTCATTTTCTAGTCGTAAGCTTTTGTGCTTGGGGGGAATACGTTTGTTCAAATGTTTCCCTGGTTTATTCGACGCGAGTCGGCGCAGGATCGATGGTTAATTTATTATGTCCGAGTCGGAACTTTCTAGAAACGTGTACGAATTTGTGTTCTTCTGATATTTTGGGAGTGAGAGGTCAATAAGTTAGAGAATAAACAGTGTCGATAAGCTTATTTTTGTAATTAGATAACTGTCTTTCGCATTTGGTTTAAGCAGTATCCGGGGATACGAGGCTATTTCATTATTTTATGACACGTATCGATTTGTTCCGCTGTTGTTGTACGTACAGACACGTGCGCGCTCCAGTTTTAATTATGCGTACCATGGGAGTTCGGTTGCTTTATTCTACCAGCTTTTCTTTTTGGAGTAATTCTTTCGCATCGTACGCCACTGTAGCGGATATAACTCCCGCCGGCTCTTTCCCTTTTCCTGCCTCAGCCATATTTTTAACGGAAAGTCCCCACCACTTTTCTTTCCGTGTCCTTAAGTTTCTTGGCGGGAAGGGAGTCATCCTTCTCTTCATCCGCTCTCCCCCTTCTTCGCCTTTCGTCTTTCGTTCGGTGTCGGGGTCTCCCGTATCCCCTCAGATTCTCCCACTCCATCCGTACGTTTGAGAATTCTTAAATCCCTAGCACAGACCGGCCGTACATCGAAACGGAAATCGCTGAGTTTTCCGTTGCTCGGACGACGTAAAATAAGTAGTGTCGTACTACTTTCAAATGCTTATGTATATTAATTTTATTCCACATTAAGTGTATTAAAAAATTGTGTTCAACCTTGACTCCTTGATATTACATAAATATTTAAATCGTCAGTATAGAAGTAAGGTCGTATTGTTAACGAGATACGTTGTTTCCATGTTTTAGGAGAAGAATGATGATACGAAGAAACAGAAAAAGGAGGAGAATGGTGATGGAGAAGTAGAGGAGGAGGAAATAGAGGAAGAGGTTGACGACGAGGAAGAGGTTGAGGAGGACGACGAAGACGACGACATACCGGAAGCCGAGGAAGACTTGGAAGAAGGTGAAGGAAACTAAAAAAACTTATGTTATCCTATGAACTTCGGTTATCACCGTGTCATTCCGGAGCAGTGAATAATACAAATGGATGCCGCATACGCGATATATTGACTGAACGAAATCAAATTTCTTGTTACAGAGGAGGAGGATGATGATACGGGAGGTGAAGTGGAAGGAGAAGTGGAAGATGAAGAGGAAGACGCATAATGAAAGAAGGGAAAGAAGTATGTAAGTAAGAAGGGAGGAGGTAGGCACATGGCATCGTCGTCGATTTTCGACAGTCTTCTCAGCAAACACTTACTCTCATATTGAGTGGTTGGTAGCAATGTTGATACCCATCGTGCCCAATCCGTATTTACTGGATCCTCCCGACCTACGAGTAAAAATTACCACCTCAACGGAGTTGTGGTGGGCTGACACACACATTAGAGGCAACAGCCGCAATTCTACTGTCTCGGCTCTTCGCAATTCTCGTCGTCTAGCCATCACCAAATGCTGTTAGGTAGTTTGAATGAAAACCATATTTTCGTCGTGTGGAGTATCGAGTCGAATCCCTGCCCCCCCCCCCCCTGCCCACTCAAAATATCTACGTTCTTCGTACCACGTCCCGTACGTTTCCGCATCGTATCTTCCCCAAGGCGAATCTATCGTTTTATTCAAACCACCTAGTAACTGGTATTTGCCGACATCTGGCTTTCTTCGCGGGACAGTTTTATAACGGAAACTTATTTAAGATATAAAAAGCTCTATTGTATTTAAATAGTGTAAAATGGACATTTGTGGGTGATGATTTTTTTACATTTGAAATCAAATTTACGTTTGTAGTTCGACGAATGTCTCTCACCTTGTGCGCGCGATTGATTTTCCTTCTCGACCGATAACGTGTGATTGCGGTGTCTTCGCAGGAGCGCTGGCGGGGCGCTAACAGACCGGATGAAATGGTGCGCGCGTTAACGAAGCAAATAAACGAATAAATAGAGTCGGCAGGATATCTCTCGATATTCGATGATGTATTGAATTAACGTAAGAATGAAAATTTGAATAGTCGTGCAAGTTCCGTTTCGTGCTCCTGTTCGCTGCAGAGACGGAAATTAAGGTTAATGCAACGCTCGCGCCGGGTAGTGTGGATGAGTAATGTGTGACTTTAACATTGCATAATAATTATACATAGCATGTATAAAGTTATGGCGTAAGAAACATTTTATTATTAACGGTATAATATTATGTCACGTAATGTAATACGGAGAGGTTGTTTCACTTTAGGCTTGGGCATAGATTAGGGAGAGGATCTACACATTAATTTAACCATAACCAGTGCAAAATATGCTGCAAAATGGTTTTTGATTTTTTTTGACATATTCCATTTGCTCCCACGTACAAGTTTAATTATGTATTTATGTAGTAACGTTGAAGTCAGTCCTTAGTGCACGTGAAAAATCCCGTAGAATATAATGTATGTAACCGGCCAGGGACACTCGACGACTTACTCTCCCTATTCGACACCTCTGATTTGAGCGTAATTCAGTTGTATTTTATGTACTGTGGTTTTATTTTGACTTTGTTGCCGTGGACTTACACGGAGCAATGATTCGTCGACTGTGGCAGAACGAGTTATAGTATTCATTATTGTGACAGTGGCCCACGGACGGTGGTCAGTGTCTTATTAATGACGTACCCATAGAATTACCTACGCTGTCAGATAATTTTTTTTATTCAATTAAGGTGATTCACTGATCGCCGATGATTCGAAAAGAATAGAAACTCTTTGTGCGAGAGTCTGGGGATCGTTGCGAGTGGAATGTCCGCGTCACAACTTATTTCGGGAGACTGGTAGGCAAGAAAAGGGTGAAGAGACATTGCGGTTACGATACCATTGTACCATAGCTGCATAATAAATAAAAGTAACGATAATTTGAATGCGAGACGATGTCCCACGTTTTAATGTACAAATATTTTCGAATGAGATAGTTAAATAAAACGCAGTTAGATCAGAGAAAATGATTCGTTCTCGTGAGGGTAGTAGTGGGTTTGACATCCAATGACAAATGACTAAATCCTGCTACGTGGAATCCAAGGAGATGGAGTGGTCCGTGTAACATTTACACGAAAGATCCAAGAAAGATCCAAGTGCTTTTCCGATACCACAATCAACGGTGCAAGAAAAAACCTGAATACTCCGTAAATTATATATACCAGAAGTGGTACAACGGTCGATCATTATGCTGCGGTACCCGGTCACACCATCTCCAGAAATCTCTGTTATTCTACGGTTTTATACGCAATCTGCTGCTATATTTACACATGTACACTTCAAGATAGTACCTTGATCGATGATGTCGACAAAGAACTATCTTAAAGTACAGGTGCCTGAGCAAAACGAGTACTTTAGCATTCATAGTATACAATACCATACACTATAAGCATAGGCCCATTTAATTTTATTAATATAATACCAAGCCCCGTTTGCAACATGCCCAAACAAAAGAAAAGATTGACTTGCGTTCTGTACTTTCAAGCCGGAGATCACGGAACTCTTCTCTGCTCGAGTACTCGACGCGACTCTAAAATTTATTTACTGGTGCTAACGGGTCTTACAATCAATCAGGCTGATCGCCCGGATACCGTTAGATCCCTACGTTTGTTAGGTAAGCATTAAAAAAAAAAGAAAAAAAGAGGACTTTAAGAGATAAATCTGATAATGAAACGCGTCTCGATTAAACGTAAACGAAAATCCTAGGCTAAGAATTTGGTTTGTGTGTTCATAAGTCTTGTTCAAACTACTTTTGTACAGGATACCATTGCATCATCACTTTCGACGTAACAGTAACCGACACCACAGACTATATTTCTGCCCATTCCATCAGAATTGAAACTTTCATTGTATTTTTAAGTAAATACATTTTGGAAAACAACAAATGTTTTTTTATTCTTCACGAGTCTGTGAAGGAACGTGTATCTCTTCCCTGTTTTTATTCTGGATTAGTTTTTAAAACACTGTAAATAGAGTATTTTCTGTAATTCATGTATCGTCGCGAAACTTTGAGAAATATCTCGAACGTTTCGTTGTACAAAATTAGGAATTTCCTGTTAGCTTGTAAATATGATAGGATGCTACGTCGAGCGTCTTGTAAATTAAGCGTAAGCGATCTTGTATCGTGTTAGTATAACATTTGTTTTTTTATTACAGGTATCACGATTTTAGAGCGTATGTGTCATAGTGTACAGATATTGAGGCGCAACCACGCGTTACATTATGTGCGTAACGATGCGTGATAGCCCAAAATTAGACACCACCCAAAATTAATATTCGAATTTTTATTTACATCGCTATATGTGTATTATAATATACTTCTAGGTATAACTGTATATAGAAAATATACGTATAATCTTATTTGTTAATCGATACCGTTTGTTTATAAACATACTCCACGTGTAACAATAAAGATCCTGACGTGATTGTTAAGCAACTGATCGGAACACTGTCACGAGGTAAATCTCGGAAAAATTGATATGTCTTACGTATAAATGTATATTGTTCCAGGAGATAGAAAACTTTTTTAAACTTAAAACGAAGTACCTGGACGGAATATGTATTGGAATTTTTATAACGAATATAAATAGTTGGAGGTAGAGCACTGTGCTTACAAACTACTAATATAAACATTATATTTACAAAAAAATGGATTTGTAGCAAATATAAATGTGTAAAAATAAAAGTCAAGTATTTATATAAGCGTACAAGATATGCGTTAGAGAAAAAAATAATTATACAAGTGGTGCTGGCTTTAACTAATCGATTATATTTTGTACAACATTGCATGGAGATTGCTTTGCGTCGTGCACGCAGTTTGAATTCATTAATTTGGTTTTCAATCGTGTCTCTTCTCTAGCTACTGCGCATGCACGCCAAACCGTCGTAGACTTCAATACACTTTGATCACAGTTACAGCATTTTACGTTGCTAGCATCGACGAAATATCCCACGGATCGCGGCACCGTTGCAAAACACGCAAATTAAAACAAAGATCAATGAGTACGGCCAAGGTAATGTTTCACAAATCCGTAATAAAACAATCACTGGATGCTTCGCAGCTGTGATATATGATCAGCGATGAAATTGTATCACAACCAATTAAATACTAACATGTATACAAACTTACTATTTTACATGAATTTGTGTTTATAGCGCAAGGCTTATATAAACGGTATTTTACGCCATATCGAAGCCACGTACGTGAGTTGCTTCGCTAAAAATGGTACAAGCAACGATACTTTTCATATTGTTATCAATAATGTTAAAAGAATTTGGAACGACTTCTTAGTCGTCGATTCCACGCCTTGGTTTATATATGCTATTTAAAGTGCAGAGTTCTTGAATGGTGTTATTCGTCATTCTCGTAAAACTGTCTGTCATATTAACGTTTCCTTCGGCATTGCTTGCATCCGCTCCCATTCCCTTGTTTTCCTCAGGCTAAGCGTAACAAAAGTTTGTACCGTGTTAGTTCAATATTATTCAAATTACCGTGAAAATGGCATTATGATAACGGTGTGTGTACCTTGCTTGAATCTGAGATGGATAATCCACTCGATAAATTCTCGGATAGAGCTGTGCCGAAAGCTGCAAGCTCGGCTGAGTCGAGTTGATTAAGGCTCAAGTCAAAATTATATTGTTGACTATCCATGTCCAAAACACTCGTCACATCCGCTGCTCCTACGCCTGCAACATCAAGTAAATAGAAATCGAAATTCGGGGAGAATGGGGGAAAAGCATACATATACACATTTACATGGATAGAAATCTGATTATCGAGTTGCCTAATTAAATAAACTGTCTCGAGGCTTGTCCGGATAATCGTTATCCCACTGTATGTTTTTGCATTTACTCACCAGTATTGTCTAATGCTGGCAATCCTTGAAAATTAGGCGTTATTCTGTTTAATAATAACTGTTCCTGCGGTTGCGCTGGGAGCGTTTCTTGTACATACGGAAACTGTTGCTGCATTACATGAGTACTGGTCGGCTGATACTGAGGTGATAACTGTTGCTGAAGAAGAGGTGGGTTGTATGGACTGTACCCCATAGGCGACGGTGTTCGCCCTGGTGATAACTGAGGCCTAAAAAATATGTTGGTGTATTAATAACTATATTCCTATGCTCCTATATTCAATATCACATATGCGACAGTGAAATTACCTCAAAGTTTGCATACTGGCTTGCGGCTGTGGAGAAGTGGTCCCTAACGAGTACATGGGAAAGGACCCACCGCTAGCGACTGCACCTCCAAACGGCGATATCCTCTCGATAGGTTCTGGTTTTATAATATTAAAATTATACTGAATTGGTTGATTCAGCATCGCAGCATCTGCAATGTAACACGATCAAATCAGTTATATTGCTCATGAGCACAGGAGTTCTTGGTTACTTGCTGTTACAATAACTACAAAACAATAACAATGTTTTAGCAAATCGCTGTTAACGACTTCTATAACATGATGTTAGGACAGTCTGCGTGCATGGTATTATTAGAAAATGAGGTAAGCGAGAACTAGGTAGGAACGTGACGAGAAAGCAAGCTACACAAACACAAATGAACCGAAGCAAAAGTTATTCAAGAAAAAGGTAGAAGCTTTGAATGGAAGGAAATGATTTGTTACGCGAGATGATACGTGCAATTTTATATATTTTCACTTCAAACATCACTCCGTAAAAGTAGAATGTATTTTTCTATTGTATTGCTACTAACCGACGATCAATGATTAGCAACTATTAGCAAACTAAACTAATATTGTCATGTCGTACCTGAAGCGTTCAGATAACAGTCTCTAATCTGGAATTAATTGTATGGGAGCAGAATAAAGAACAAGTCATTTTTCATCACTAAGTGATTGTACATATATATAGATATATTATGCATATGTAAGTCATACAATATGTAAATATAGTTCTTCTCTTTTCAAAATGAAGCAGTTTATAAAAAAGTTTTATTACCATACAAATATTGCACATCGTTTGATCTCAGTATAGTTTTCATTGTTGTATTGCGGAGTCTTTAAGTACAACATCGTTCGAACGAGGAGCAGGGTGCTTGCGTAATACAAACTTTAGGCTACAAAGGCGTTTTCTCTTTCAGTAAGAATTTATCGTTAGTAATAGTAGTTCTTGCTGCACCGGTGCAAATGGATATAAAAATAGCATCCATTCGTACTTTCCATTGGCAATTACAAAAATACAATTCTTCTTTAAAATGTACAAGGCCACTGCTCTTCAATCATTCGAATACAAATTTTAAATATCTATACAAAATATGTCCTTAAAAAAGTATAAAATAAGATTCATCGTCAATATGTGAAAATATATATAGTAGTCCTTAATACAATGAAAATTCTGTAATTCAATGACAACGTTTTCCCTTTGCACAGTGAAAAAGTCTTCTCAGACAATTATATTGCTCAATTTACATACAGGGGGCACTATTCATCGCGATTAAACGCACAAAAGGTTGAGCAATACATGTAAATTCTATAATACAGTAGATAAGAAACATTTTCAACGTGTAAAGGGATTATTGGATTAATCCAGTGGTTAGTACATGATGTGACTTCAAAGAGCGCTGAAACATTGATTTCCCAAATGGTATAAACTTGCAATTTTTATAAGTACCGCAACCTTTTCCAAATTTATCATTATTCCAAATTCTTGGAACTTCCAAACAAACTTCATCTATTTGTTACAACAATTAACGAGTATGCCATGTAGGTCCGCAAAAATGCACGAAAAAGTGTGAATCTTTGTCGACGTTATCGGGACGCTGTATATTGTTCTTACACAAGTTTGTCCTTTGAAAATATATAATAACCATTCGTACGAAAATTAGCTATGCTAGAAAGAGATAGGATCAGCGATTTGGTACGAGTGTATATACATAGCACGAATGTTTGTATAAATTTGATCATTGCTATGATGCCAATGACGCACAGTGGGCCAAATCTCTGAAAAGACGGAATAAAAACTGCAACCAAATTAAATATTTATTAGAGAACTAAATACAGAACTGCATGTTTTCGAGGACGCTGATTTCATTTCTTCACATACTAGAAGTTACGTAGTCGAAAACTAATTTTGCGTCAATGAAGTGTAACGGAAGAATTGATGTTTTGATTGTCATGCATACAAATCATTATAGGTAACGGCATACAATAATATTGTTTATCTGGATCCAAAATGATATCCCACCACCAACACAATTTTTTCGTTTATTTTCTTTTTTCACACAAATGTAAATCTTGTGAAAAAAAAGAAACCGGTTTCTGCATTTACCTGCCCGTGTAATAATTATATTAAAAATAAGAAAAAGTGATCCACAAATTGACGTTGTAAAGTTTAATCGCGACCTGAATATTGCAGAGTGTCTACCAAGTTTATACAGATTATGTCGGTGTCTTATGTTGTGAATCTGTATTTTGGTGGTGTAATTCCTACAAGGGCAAGTGTTTTTGCAATTAGGAAAATCCAATCTCGTTTGAATGACAACATTTTTAAGACAACCCACGACAAACTACGTAGTCCCCTGAAATGTCTTACTCCAACCAAGCCATACACTCGAGACTGGAAGCAGGGAATGAACAACTTTTCAAGCATTTCCCCTCCTTTATTGCTGTCAGTAAATAGTTTTTTTACTGGACCGTGGGCGGTGAAAATGAAAAGGAAAATGTGTTAGAAGTGTTAAGTAATATGATAAAAACAAAAAATCCATGTGAAAAATTGCTTTAATTAAGTTTGCAAACGCATGTTTTTACACGATTTCTGTGAAGTGGTGGAAGCAAGTAAATCGGTGCAGAACGATTTGAAAAAGGAAACGTGAAGACTGGTTAGATGAAGATATAAATTTCCCGACCAACTTATTTTGTGCCCATCCAGTACCAAATACCTGGGGTAAGTAATATATAAAAATTAGAAATATGTATATAAATTTCTGATGTGCAGATGTATATGTATGTGTAATTCACAGTGTTTGCGAAAATACTAAAGATATTGTGGCTAGCATATCGTTCTTTAACAAAAAATTGTAAATAATGGTTACAATATAAAACTCTGACAGAGGCACTTACTATGAAATATTCAGGCCCTCATCAAAATCAGTTTCTTCGAAAACAGACATTTTTTTTTATGATCTATCAATTCGATTACCCCTCAAATTATTCGTTGTTCAGAAAAGTATTTCAAATAAAGATTGCTGTGTTTTGAGGGTAACATCTTACTATAGACACGCGTGTTTTCTGTGATGTTCAACAGATTTCAAGGTAATTTTTCGTTTTTGAAGTAAAACTGGGTCTCTTTTTTTAGTCAGATGCGTGACTTCCTTCAATCCCAGTTCGTCGACCTATGATATGTTGGTCTTCCAAGGTCATTCAAACGCACCATTAGCGGTTGGCGTCACGTTTACGACGGAATCGTAAATGAATTTGAGTGACCTTGGAAGTCTAACATAGATCAATGAACTCGTTCTCGAAGTGGAGTACACGCCCAACTGAAAAGAAGATACTGTTCACTTAAGAAACAATACCTTGACAAAAATGTGTCTAGTATAGGGTGTCTCTTGCGAACCAAAGTAAGCTTTGCGTGAAACATTGTTTCTCGAACAACAATTTGAGACGTAATTGCGTGGATAGATTATAATGGCCCACTCTGTATGTATATAGTTTACTACTGTTTTAATTTGTTTGCAAAGACTTTTTTTCGCCTCTTCCGAGATCTGACGTAATGCGTAACGTCGTCTAAACCCAATCCCAGGCAAGCTGCAGAATTGTAGACAGTTTTAGAAAAATACTCACGCTTCTCAGCTTCTGCCTGTACATGTCTCAAAACTAGCGCGTTTGGGCTGTTATTAAACTTTTGTCTCTTTCGCCTTAACGAATCAGGATCATCTATAAATGATTGTAAATTAACTACGTGGCACGTTCACGTTATGCCAAATTTTTCTCACAAAGGACAATAAGCCTCGTACTACCGGGCGTCGAAACATTTCCTTACCGTATAATTATAGGTCACGGGTCAATAAGATATTAGATTCAAAACTCTTTTTATGAGTCATAAAGGATAAAGTAATATTGCTTCGAGTTTAAATTAAACACCTACTCTAGGACTAGAAGCGAAGTGACTCGTATAAACTTGGGACACCATAGAAAACTTAACAACATGATATATAAATAGTAAAGCAGTGTGTAATATCAAGAATGTAATAGGTAATAACACCATAAAATTTGACTAGAAAAGAGGCATCAATCCTTTGGTAATAAACAACAAGTTTTAGCTGAAATTGTACTTCAGCTTCTCTTTAAGAGGCGTATGAAAGACTACGGAAACAAAATAACAATTTGTACCCCGACTAGATCAGTTTCAAAACGCATTCGTGTAAATACGTTTTAATCGAGCGCAATGAAGAAACAACTCTACGTGCACAGAATAGGAGCATTGCTCGTTGAGCACTATCCGAGTTTTTTTTTCGTATAAAACTTTAAGAATATACAAATGCACCGTTCGGATGCAAACACATTGGAGCTGCAGAAATATGGTAGAAAATCACAATTGCAAAAAAGCAGCCTCAATGCGTCACAACATTTATCCACCTTGTATAATATACCAGCAAGTTCTTTTGCGTATACTATTCAGAAGAAAAAAGATAAATCACCCACAAGTGGCAGTACGCTATCAAACCGCCGTAAGTATCTCATTGGATTAGGTTCCCTCTTTGTCTGAAAAAATCTTTCCTCCCTCTACGGGGCTGTAGTAGAAAGACATTTCATCAAATTCGGATGCAGTTGCATGAGGAGCCATGCTAGTGTACAACGCGTAATGCTCGGCTTCGGTTAATTCGATGCCGTAAGGCGGTGTCTCGTCGCCGTCTAGCCTGAGAGACTTAACGCTGGTGGTGCTCGTCACGCTGGGCCTCGGAATTTGTAACTGAGAGATATCCGATGTGCCGCTCTTCGATAAATACGAAATATTTCCCTGTGCGTTAAGAGACTGAATGCTATCCCGTGATGCATTTGAAATAGAATCTTTGTCCTTCTTTACCTTCTTCGCGAAGAATTTCGAAAAGAGCCCTTGCTTTGTGTGTTTTGTCAGGGTACCCGGTAAGGAAGGTAAATTCTTGTTCGGAGCTTCCGTGAACGATTCGGGTAGAGTATTAGAGGATATAGGACGAGGTAAAAGGGGCATGGAAGGCATTTTCCGTATGCGTTTTGGTGGTAACGGAGGCAATCTCTCTTCCGTTTCTTGCGTTACGTCTCTCTTAGCGGCTACCGACGGCGAAGACGTAGGATTATCTGACTTTGTTAACTCTACATCTGGTTTTGGAATCGCTACGTCCTCGTACTTCCTCTCGTTTTGAATATCGAGCAATTCAATCGGATTTTTCATGGCCATTTGTAAACTGGTATAAGTTTGATTATCGCAAACGTCAATGTCCATTGATTGATCGGTTGTATTTTGCTCGAGAGCAGCGTGTATTAATTTTGCGTGCGTATCGGCATAAATCTGGTCTAATTCGGCGACCTGCGACATTAATTCGTTGAACGACTTGCCGCCATCGTCCATGTCATTCTTAAAATCTGTTTCGTTAGCCTTTACTTTGAGACAAGCTTGACCCTTTTGCACCCACTTATCTACCTCCGAGTAGTCAAACCAATCTGCTCTATTTTTAGAAATGTCCGAATTCTTGGACACACACGAAGTATCAATGACTGTATCTGACTTGGAATCAATAATAGTTCCCGAATTAGTATCGTTTGTATCTTTGTAATCCACTGAAAACATCTCTTTATCTACGTTATTGTTATCGATTCTGTACACTTTATCAATCGGTTCGTTTCCGATGCTTTTATCCGAAATAACTGGCACTTCATTATTTTCGTAATCTACAATAGTATTCTTTAAGGGGTGATCTATATTTTGCGCGGAACGTTGATTCGCTTCGGTACCACCGTTACAGGAATCCAACGTGTTTTTTACGTTATATAAATCGTTTAAAGCGCGTAAAGCAGAGATCTTGTTATTGGATCTCGTCGCGTCGAAGTCATTGTTATTGAACTCATCGATATTGCGGGGATATTTAGGAGCGACGTTCGAAAGTAACGCCGTTTCTGTAGCTAAGATTTTGCCAAATGTACTATAATCTGTTTTCTTCCTGGCAAACGCTTTCCGTAAAGACCAGAAAGCAGGCCTACCTGCACCGAGCGGTAACATCTGAAATGGTAAGGGTTCGCTTGTCGCACCGTCCGATGGTCTTTTAAGTTGAATATAAACTTGCACCGGCTGTTCCACTTGTTGCATGCGATAACTAGGCGTCCTGAATGCGATCGCAGTCTGTTAAAAAGTATATTATTTACATTTAGCCTGTTCCACTTTGATAATGTCAATGGCAGAGCAATGGTATATACGATTCGTACTTGCTTGTGCACGTGAGTAGGTTGAAAATCAGCGTATCCTTCCCAAACTATTTGTCCATCCTTCTCCTCGAAAAATCTAATTTGTATATCTTCCTTCGCAACTTTTTCGCATAATAAAATCATTTCCATACCACCGGCTACCGATGCGCTACAATGGCTAAGCTTGCAAATCACAAGGTCAGACATAGCCTCTGCAATGTACAATGTACAGATAAATACTTATTTCCGTTGCAAACTCTTATGGCAACCGTATAGCAAAATGCACTCACTTTTATCGAAGATTGGATCGGATACGACTGGCGGTAATGGCACGTTAAATTTTCCTTTCTGCGAGCCTTCTAGGAAAACTTGAAAACACAGTCTCACTGCATTTAGATCAATGCTGGTAGGTTGCCTTTTGTGTTCGAAGCCAGCTATTGGAGAGCACGTTATACGATTAACACGTACGCATCTCGCGAAGGACGTAAAATACAATATTCTAATTAACGTAAACTCTTACTTCGAAAAGGATCTACACGAATCTCTTCGCGTATTCTTAGCGCCTCCTCGATATCTTTCTTCTTAACGCATTGAATGCCCAGATTTGCAAATGTGACAGTCATATTTTCCGAAGAAATCTCTACCGTACATACGCCTCTTTTACACGCCTCCTTGCCAACGAGGTTGTGGGGATGAGGTCTGTGCGGTTGATCCTTGGTCACACACGAGACTACAACCACCGCACGGCCTTTGTATCCTACTATCTGCGCGGAATTTCGCTTTGTTTTAAAAGAAAACAGATTCAAAGTTGGTTTTCCTTTCTCCTCGGTACTCACTCGTATGCTAGGAAATGTTTTGCTCTCCGGCGTACTATTCACTCCAGGTATACTCCCAGCGGATCTCCCTTCGCACTCATAGCGAAAGCGCAACGCTTTGCTAGCCGGCTGTTCTATTATCTCGACGTACGGCAATAGCCTCCCAGTGTTCATTTCCACCGGCGAATGAACCTCTCTTCCGCTAGACTCCACAAAACCAGGGTCGGTAGTTTGGATGACTTCAACTATATCGAACGTACGGTTTGAGCGAAGAACTTAAATAAGATTACACGATTGGACGACAGATACTTACTGACATCACTTATATTTATATTTCCATCACTCATACCATGGAACTGTTCCATGCCTCTTAGTGTTTAATACATTGAACTTTAGCCATCTGAAACGCGAGGGATTTTTCTATCACACTAAAATTTATGGTTAGACCGATTTAAGAAATATACATAACCATTCCAACGTTGCGAAATTATTACAGTTTGAACTATTCTAAAACTTTGTGCGTATGAAATTATTTACGTCCCCTCTCTTACTCCCGATAATATACTTCTTCGATAAACATTTTATAAAACAAATCCAAGCAATCGCACTATCTAAATATATATATATGTATATGTATATGCATGCAGCTCGTGGATCCGAAAAAGTCTCCCGCGCGCACTCAAAATTAAAACGAGAGAAAAAAAACAGTCGTCCGCGCGCAACAACTATAAATACCTATAAAAAAAAGAAGAATTGCTAGCGCAGCAGGCGAGATCTCCTCTCAAAGATCAGTTAATTCGTCGCAGACGAAATCGCGCGTTCGGCACTACGTATCGAGCATCATCGAAGTAACTTTACGTCGCAATATAGACGACAATTGGCTCGCAAACTGGATCGAGAGAAAAAGAAATCCTCGACCGAGGTGGAGGCGTTCGATCGAGGAAAAATTCGAAAACTGCGCGGATCACTGTTACGCGTTAGATCCAACTTTATTCGACGAATACGACAGCTGTTCACAGGTACACTTCCAGAGGCACTGCACACAAGTGTCCCAAGGGAAGAGGAACGAGAGAGAAGAGGGCGAGGAGGGATGCCACGCTGATCCAATCATTATTTTGGGAAAGCCTAGGCCCGTACAACCCGCGCGGCTATAATTAAACTATCGTAGGACAATGTGACGAGAAAGACTTGCCTGCAGCTCGATCAACATGGTTAAAGGCACTTTCGAATCCGAAAGATACGCGCAGCCGTGCTATATACCCTGTGCTCCTTTGCACGGCCAGACGGATATCAACAACGATTCCACCCGAAAACTTTCCTCTTAAAACTTCGATTCGAGTGATTTCACGAGACCCTAATCGGTTGGGCACGAATTACGATCGAGAAACCGTACAACGATTTCTCGCGACGATCATATCCGTCCGCGGTCGCACGGAACTTTATTTGCGGAGCACCGCTACGCACACGATTCACACGCTGCTCGTACGAAAGCGTGCACTGCCGTGACCAGAAACTGAACTTAACGCGGTACAACGCATCCCGTGCGGACTTTGCATCGATACTGGCATGCTCGTTGCTGCTGGTTTCGCTTCCAGCGGGTAAGGAGTAGCGATACGCTTCGCGGATACGCGCTAGTACGCGCGCTCCGATAAAACCACACTCCCACGAGGGGCGGTTGAAGGTGCGAGCATCGATACGTATGTACCAGTATGTACATACATTCTGTGTTCCGCACACTGCATACTTCGATGGTTCTCTTTCGAAATTTACGCGCGAACGACGGTTATTGTTTTTTTTCTCTCCGTCGAATTTCGGTAATTTCGGTATTCTCGATTCGATATCGTAATATTGACAAAGAATTTGCACTCGATAGAACGTCCCGTATAATTATATGTACGTACATTTATATATGTTGCACGTAATATAAAACTTGCAGATAACCAATAATCGTAGAGGACACGAGAACGCGAGATGATCGAACGATAATCCTGATTGGTTCGCCTTCTATCTCGAGTCAACCCGAGGAGTCGTTAGTTGCTACATCTCAGATACGAAATACAGAAACGACTCGTTTTACGAATTTTGAAAAGTACCTGGGATATATCCCAGCCGTTCCGTGCTCCACGGATTTCAGAGATTGTACTTTTCCACGAATACTTATTCCGACTCCTCGTATGATATGTATTATCTGCCAATTACTATGGCCAATGCTCGTCACTTTAGCGTTGTGAGATCTCGAGAAACTCGTGTCTAGGATCCCGGGATTGGCTCCGAATTTATCGCGTGTGAATTAAAAGCCAGGAGCGTACGTAGTACGGCGGTGGTTTGGGCGTCTGGTAGGAGAATGAGTCATTTCGCCGGACACGTCATATTGCGTACATACACATAGCGCTACTTTATCGGACGAAATTCTTGGAAATTAGATAACCGTGGGTTAATAATTAATGAGTTAGTTTCCATCGATTAGGAGTCCGATGAGGGAAATGTCAAATGATTTCGAAAAATTAGGTTTGTCGTATCAGTGTTCCACGCACGGTTTAACTCGTAATTAGATATCTCCCGCTGCTGGGAAATGTCTGCATTTTCTTGAGACTGGAAGGAAAGTGAATATTGAGGAACCGTAATGAATTTGTATAAGGAGAAATTGCGATAAATCTGTTTTTATTCGCAGACGACATAGAGCGTTTTTAATTAATCTCCTCCCTCCCACGTGTATCGTAATCGAACCTTGCAATCTTCCCCCCCCCCCCGGGGATGTATTATTGTAAAATAACAATACGGGATTAAGTAAAAATCATTTTATTATCTCGCGTAACTGTTTGAAACGGAAGTTTGCAACAATCACCACTTTCATGTAAGTAATCGTTACAAATGTGGATCCGTGGCTTATTCGTTCAATAAAAGTATACGATTGAATAATAAAACAAAATTCAAATTTATACTATCCTCGAGTAAGGTAGAAATATCGATCGATTCAAATATAAGCAACGAATCCATAGCAATCGTCGAAAAAAGATCTGCATCTTAGAACGGTTCGAGAGCGCGCGCGAACTCATCTATGAACGTTCCCAAATGATGTTTCGAAAGATAAATATACATTACGTAACCCGTAATCATTCATCGCTCGCAATGCCGTTACTGCACTTGATTTTATGTAACCCCGACCGTGGCGCGTATAGTCGCGACAAGCTTGCGCCGCTCGTTGGAAAATAATTGAACTTATCGAGAGGCGGACAGCAAGGTTGCGGACAGGAAGCGAGGAAACGGATACGCACGCACTTTATTCGCGAAACACGATTAACCCTTTAACTGCGGCTGTCGTCGATAGAGGACAAAACGAAAGTTTCGCGAGGAGCGGATATCGTTAATGAGGGATTTGAAGAATTAGGAACTGGAACCATTTTAGGGTCTATTGGTAGTAAACATTAAAGGCTATCAAGAGACAAGGTCTTGTCTCGGGTCAAGTACAAGTACGCGTGACTAGACCTTGTATCTTTTCCGGAAAGAACGAACAGGGGTTTTCGAGGTGGTCGAACTGTATTAAACAGTTAATTTAAAAGAAAAACTGCAATAGCCATCGGAAAGGTTGCGCCGAGATGAGTAATTTGAGTACGATTTGATCGAAATTAGTCCAGCGAATCACGAGATACGCGATCTCAAAAATGGCAGTTTTTCGTAAGAAACGTCGCCTTCTCTGTAACGCACTTAATAATATTTACCAATGCCCCACGAGACAATAGCGACCTTTTCGCTCAAGGCACCTTTTCGCTGGTTTGTATTTTCATAGACAAACTCGTACTTGTACTTGGCCCATGCATTTGCATTTTGAATGCTATGTTTTTCCTAATATTGCACATTAAAAAAAAATAATTTTTTACAAGACAAGACCTTGCCTCTCGATTTGAAAATACGTGATGAAAGAAGCACACGTTGCGTTTATGACTTCCAATAAATAACGTTCTATTTGCCGCATTTGTTTGTATTACCTCCCTTTAGCGAAAGAGTTAACTTTGACGAAAGGCTCGAAAAACACGGGAGCAACGACGTTCCCTTGTCCCGTTATCGTTGCGCTTCGTTCCGTCTCCATGACGAGAGGACAAAACATTCTCTCATTGTCTCGTTACCGCTCGTTACCGCCGCTTCGCCGTGTACGTCGTCCAAGCTACGTACATAAGCAATCATGTCAGAAAGCGCTATTACGCCGAAAAGTTGTGCCTCTTCCCTGAGCGCTCCGACGAGCACCGGGGAGGAGAGAAATCACTTCGCCGAGAGGAATCTGGTGCGATGCGTGCGACGTAGATTTCAAACTTACTCCCAGTTACCCGTAAGATGTCAACGAACCAGTCCGTACTATCGTCCGCCGAGGACCTCCTTCAAATTGGCCGGTTTATCGGGGATAAGTCGCGCTACCTCGATTAGCACCGCCAAAAGTTGCCCGGACAGTTCGCCATGCGCCACGATTTTCCGCGCGATCAGCACACCCCGATGTAAGAGGAGCCTGTCGATGATCGATCTCTCGCCGGTGGGAGTCGAGCCGGAAATCGGGGATTTTAGGTAACTCGACGTGTTTGTGTATGTAGTCGCGGCCTCGTTAACCCACTAAAGGGCATGTCCAGGGTTAAATTAAATTTCATTTACGTTTGCATTCAAAATATTTTAGCATCTAACGGGCAGCCATGCCTTTTGTTATTGACATTACCTTCCACTGACATAGGCGCATTTGCTCCTGTTACCCGCGCGCAAGCGATACGATCAGTTTTAAATTATTCGTTTAAAAAACAAAAATGTTATTCGCTTGTTAGAGGGTTAAGACCGATTCTGCGATGCAGCCCGAGGTTGACGTTGGAAGTATAAGGATGATATTCTTAAAAATATAACTCTTCCCAGCAGGCCTCCCTTCGGTTTTAGGACAGGCACAATAAATTGTAACGGGGGCTCGTAACGGGTTGCGCGTGGCAAAGTTGTTTTTGAGCCAATGAGATGGAAATGGCGATACCGAATCCTGGTTTAGTCGGGTAATAACATTCGAAAGTATCGGGTTCGGTTAACTGTACGCTTACGCGATTAAATTGTGTTTAACGATCGAGCGCGGTAAGTCGTTTGTGGATTTTAAGCGAACGCGTAGGAAGGAGAGTACTTCGAGCAACAATACGAAACGATACTAAACTAGTTTACTCAATTCCGCGCTCGCTTATTTAATAAACAATCGTTTTGACTCGTTAAAATATTCCACCTTTACTGTGTGTTCGATCAATATTTTGATTTTATCCTATCCTCTTGTGCACGATTCCCCTGTAAATCGGTCTATGAAAATACAACAAGAATGGTAATTTCCTTCGCGCCCCAGATCGGACAGTAGCTCAAACGTGGAACGTTTGGAGGATGTTAGCGACAGGATGAAGGAGATCGTGGGTAACATTGGTAACGGTTCCGGTGTTCACGGGAGCCTCGGTATCGGCGGCTGGATGGACGAATTCGTGTCATCGGAGTCCGAAGCGGGGGGATCGCGATTCTTCGAAAATCCCCGAAAAGCGGCCAGTTTGATCTGCCGCGTCCTCGTTCTTAACGCCTGGAGGCGCAGACGCGCCGAAATCGTTCACCTTCGCGACTCGTACGACAATCTGGCCCGGCAGATCGAGCACCTGCATCTCCAGATCATTGTGCTGCGACGATTACTCGATACGGAGAACAGCCGGGTCGGCAGACTTACCACGGATGTTCATCGGGCAAAATCACAGCTCGACGAAGCGTCGCGAGAAAGGGATTCGCTGAAAATGGTAATTTCGCTCAACTTCTGATTGGACTCTTATCGATTAACGATGCGCTCGTTAAACGTGTCCAAACGTCCCACGGTATGCGAGTCGAACTTGTTCCGAGAAACGAGCTCGTGAGCGAATAACGGAATAACGAAAATTTTATTCGTACTACTTTGCGTTTCTTTTTATTTTCTCTTGCGAGATGCGCGTGGTAGTTTTTTTTTCTTTTATTTTTTTTCTTTTATTTCTTTTTTTCTTTTTTTTTCTTTTATCATAATTCGCAGTAAACTTCTAGCTCTGGTAGGGAGGAAAATGCCAGCGTTACGGTACCAAAGGCCATTGTAGAGACAAGACCTTTAGCGAAGTTTGAATATCTCATTGAAAAAAACAAAATTAAAGATGACTTTGATTTTATCAACAGTTTCACAAATCGATGGCACGGTGCTTTCTGTGTTAATAAAAATCATCAGTAGGAAAGCGTTGAGGAATATTGAATTTACCATTTAAAATTTTAAACAATGAGCTAATAATAATTTAGATGTTAATGAGTTAATTGATATACTTCATTGAAATTTCGCGTGGCTATTGCTCTTACGCGTACCGAGGGACGAGCGTATTTCGCGATAATTGAATAAGCACCGTTGACCTCGTACCGCGATATTGTTAAACAAAAGCTTTGCCAACAATTTTCAAGTCTTTTCGCACGATGATTATTGAGGTCGATTCTATATGTAGATATTTCGGAAAGAATTTCATTCCCCGCGCTTCTGTTTCAAAGAGTTTTGGGCGCGTATAGTTCGACGCAGTAACCAAACGCACTTGCGTGTGTGGGCAGTGGGATATGACAGCCGTGTGTGCCAACATCTTCAGGGCGATGAATACGAGAGTTCAATGACGTGCATCTAACTACAGGGATGACGCTAGTCACAGAGCTTGCGACGCAAATTCGGGGACGCGTAATAACGCGGTTATCGAAAGATTATGCTCTTTCAGAATTTTTAAATTAGTAGAAAATGATTCGATACAATTTCACCCGAGATTCTTACTCATTTTGTCTTTTAACTTTTTCAGATACAGACACTTGTCTCGCGAAACATTGTTCCTTGCCCCTTCCCCATTTGACGAAGATTATGTTTTCTGTCAATGATATTTTTTTAATTTACATTAATATTGGAAGTAACAGTAGTAATCAAACATGGCGATCTTTTTTTGTGTACGCAATATTTTCTCTAAAAAATTGTTTACAGAAATCGTCTTTTACGGAAATTTGGTGTCATCTTGCGAATTACGACAAAGACGTTCGAAAACTAGAGGATTAAAATGAATTAAAGTACAATTAACATATGCTAGAAACTCGACGAAACATTAACGCAAGTAGGATGATACATCTGCTAAAAAAAATTCACACCCTTAAGTTTTCATTCGTCGAAATCATAATTCGTACGTTGATGCCAAATCTGTTTGACCTCATTGGGCAAGGTTTCGGTTATTAACAATTGGAAATTTGGTCAAAACCGTCGATAAACGTACGTTTACGTTCACCATTACAAGCCCACCATTTATTTCGCGTATATGCGCCGTACAGAACCATTAATTAGTATACACAACGTACGTATAGTACGCGCAACCGAGGGCCTGGCACCAGTCCAACGGCTAATTGTGAAACGAAAGAAGGAACTGTATCGTACGGCGACAAGAGCGGAGATAGATAAAAGGCGAGAGATCGCGTCGTAGATTCATTCGAAAATTAGTAAAGTACGGTACGTACGACGGCGGTGGGGCACTCAAGCGGCCGATCGTTGTTTGTTCCAGGAAAAAGAGAAGTCGGAGGAGGAGATAAAACATTTGGCCGAACTTTCGGAGGAGCGGAAGGTTGTTGCGGAAAATGTGCGAAACGAGTTGCTCACCGCGCAAAGTCAGCTTCGCGCTCTGGACGAGCAAATATCGAGGGATCGTGAGAAGCTGCTCAAGCTGCGGGAGGACAAAAAGATTCTTATGGAAAAGGCTAGATACTTCTCGATTTTAATAACTCGGATTGCAAATTGAATTCAGAATTTTGTTTCAGCGGTTTGGGATTTTTAATTGAACGTAGTACTCATCCTTCCATGGCGTATTTAACGCCACGATGTAACTTTTATTTTTTTAAACGAGAATGTTTACCTCGGTGTTGAGTTTTAAACTTGACGGTAAGACGTAAAATAACGAACGGTTCACGATTCACAATTTATGGTCGACAGCACCGGGCTGTTCTTAAACAGCGTATACGTACTTGATAAAATACGTCCGTTTTGATAATACTGAGAAACTATACTGACACGTGCACGTGTACATACGGTTGATCGTGTACTTCACCTCGAGTCATTTAAATTTCGACGTACGGAAGATCGCGGGGAGTCGATCAATTCACACGAGTAGAGAGTATTGCGTGTACTCCGTCAATGTTAGCAAAATCCGTTGATACGAAACAGGTTGAGAGTCTACGACTTTACACGGTAACATGGTATAGAGTATCTAGTTAAAAAATTACAGTAAACAGCTTTGACGCTCTCTCTTCCTCTCCGAAAGTACCACCCTCTGAGTTGCCAAACGTCAAAATCTCGCTTCGTAGGATCCGATCGATCCAATCGACGCGCATGAATATTTCTCATCGCATCGTACCCTTTTCAGTTTATGCAACATCGCCGAACACATCGCACTCGTCGTTACACACCGTGTACACCACGCGCTACCACGAGGGTAGCGTAAAAATTGATCCTGTTTGATGACTCATCGGCGTGCTCGCGAGAGACGAGTTCGCGGAGAGGGTGAACTCTCGGTTCAATGCGAATTCCTATTGCGTTCCACGAAGAAATGAGTCATCCCTCTCAACCCCTTCAAACATCGGGGAAGAAACGCCACGCTCTCTCGAGACTTTTCAGAGTCTCGGTGCCCCGAGGATATTGGAGTAACATAGTCATCCCCTACGGCGTCGTCGACTTTCTAGCCACCTGGTCGACCTATTTCTATTTTTTCTTCATGGTCACTGACGAGCCATCGCAACATACGCAAAGCATCGGGGCCAAGATTCTCGATTACTCGATCTTGTCGCGTTTTCCAGTCGAAATTTCGGAAGTACCGACATCGTCGATTTCCGCAGTTTCGTCTCGCGATGAAATCGTCGATCCTCGCGATCGGGATCTTTAATTTCTTTATTTTATCCACGTTAGCGAGTAAGAGTTTAGGAGACGCGCAAAACCTGAAGAAACTTTACTCCACCGATGAAGAGAGGGAGAGAGAGAGAGAGAGAAAAAAAAAAGATAAAAGTACAAGCTAGATAGGTCAACGCACGCGAGGAATACACGGTGCACCGTTGAGTCACTCGTTTTGCGTTTCGTCGGTGACTCAATATCACATAATACTCGTGCATTACTAAGAAAGAGGGATCAATACCGCTTGCCCTATTAACTCTCTTTCGTCTTGGAGGAGCGAGGAACGAAACGGTTGCGATAATGTTATTAACTTCCTCCCCCCTCCCCCCCTTTCGAATGCCCTACAATTTTCTCGAACGTTCTCATGATCGCAATCAAGCCCCCCGTAATTTAAGTTCACCTTGACAACGGTTGTGCAGAAAAGTGCATAAAGCTTAGCGGAACATAACCGCGGGGTTGACGGGAAAGAGAGGGAGTACGCGTGTACACGTGTCAGGTAGGCCACCGTCGGCACGTAATTATCGATCGTTCGTCAACTATACCCTTTGGCCTACGGTTACACACACCTATCGCTTTATCGATAATCGTTGCAGCGTTTGATAGACGTAACGACAATCGCAGGTGACAGCCAGCGAAGCGTTGGCGAGGGAACGCGAGGAGAGGGCGGAAATTGCGGAGTCCAAGGCGGAGGATCTGCAACTGAGTTTGGCCACGCAGATTGCTCTCGTGGAATCCACGCAGGAACAGATACAACGATATTCCGAGTATTTTATTAATTTCGTTCGACTGCGAGAATCATTGTTTGTACGTTAGAAATGGGATCAAGTATTGTTGGGGAGTGGCGTTAAAATCTGACTCTGTAGGCTCGAACTGCGAAGTGGGTACTCGTGAATTCAATCGACACTGTACGCCCGTTGACGATTGAAGTATTTGGAAGTATAGGGTAAATACTTGGGTAACTGAAATTTATTGACTCTCATTGCACGAGTTTGTCGTGCGAAATCTTCGAGGGAACGAGGTTTTGGTTTTAAAGAAACTTACGGGTGTACTCGCGTAGATCTCGTAAAATATAAAAAATTCTCCGTGAATAATTTCTATCAAGAGCGTTCAGAGTAAAGAGTTTAACAACTTTCACGATTTAATCTGTACGTTTACTTTCAAACGCTAGGCGTAACCGGTCTGTGGTTTGATATCTGCTCGACTCCATCGAGTACTTCCTAATTGCAAGAATGGTAATCGCGTTGCGAGTACTACTCGATCTCAATGAAGGGACACCCGTGTATACCTTCCATCGAGGGACACACGAGTCTCTGTAATTCAGTGTAACGACAAATCGTGCTCCGAAAACGAACACGGTGTCACGCTACTCCACGCAGTAGAGGACCCGCGTCGAGTGCCTCGGAGTTTCCACCGATCATGGGGATTATTTTCCTACGCGTTACGTAACTCGTAAATAATCGCTGGACGAAATAGTTTTGGCTACAGTCGCATTGAGATTGCCGCGCATCTTTTATCGCAAACAGGATGATAGTTTATTTAAAATGATTGAACAGTTCAAAAAGTAAAAGTAGATTCACTTTTGCATGTTTGCGCGATTTGTATTTTATATATTTCCCAATCACAAGAATGCGCCCCGAGTAAGATCGACGCACTCTCTCTTCTTGCAAAAGACCATAGCTATCGTATCAATTATGCAAACAATACTAAATTCGCGAGTGCACGTTGAACTTGATCCCATCTCCAATTCTGATCCTCCACCTCGACACCGAATTCATTTCCTTTGTAGGGAATTGAAACTCAGGGTGGACGAGAAGACCGAGCTGGAGAAACAGTTGAGATCCTCCGAAGAAGTGGGGAGGTCTCTAAACTTACGCGCAGTTTCCCTCGAGGCCCAGCTGGTCGATCGAGAAGCGGAATTGCGGCGAATAGAATCGGCATACAATTCGCAGCTGTAAGAATAGAATTTAAGTCGCTCCTCTCGTTCCTCTTTCACCATGCTTCCCTCGACAATTTCTATCGCTCCGTTAGAACGGAACTGAACGAACTGAGGGAACGTCTGGTGCAACAATCTCAGGTGGTGGGTTGGAGCAGCCGAATGTTGCAAATAGCCGGTAGCGTTGTACGAGCACCGAGAGCTATTCTGCGTACGCTATCATTGTTGTCCAGTACAGGAGCGGCGTCGACGTCTTAGAGGTATTTTCAGAACTGAGAATCCTTCTATCGCACCGCATTCTTTAGAGGGAATTAGCTAAACGTCGTTTTATTCGATTACTAATTATCGTTTTGCCAGGATTGAAAAGGATCGTTCAAGCGTGACTGCGTTTTGATGAAAAACCTGAACTTTGCGTCGAAGAATTTGATTGGCGGTTCACGGAGGCAAAGTGGATGAAAATAGTTGCCTCGCGAAACAGAGTTTGAATACGTGCCGTGGAGTATGTACGGACGCACGAAGATCGAGGAGGGAAAGTGCGGAGAACAACTTCGGAGCAATTAGCAAATTTACAGGCAATTTTATTGTCCAGAATTATTCGATATTCAGTTTATTTTTGTCTTTTTTTTTCATTAACGCGCGTATATCATGGGATTAGCCATTACTTTGTAAACATTTTCAATCGTGGAAGACGAGAATATTGTGCGAATGATACCGATGGATCCTCTTATTACGATGAGATTGAAAAGATAGAACGCTGTAAGAAGTTGATCAATACGGTTCACTTGGGATGGATAAATAAATGTCGCTATTGCATACGTTTTTTAATCTATATTTTACATTTTTTTCGCGTAACATGATAAAGTGTTAAAAATAAGGTACCGTCAGCATTGCTAGGAGTTGGATAATCCGACGAGACGGATGACGTGTTTTCATTCCGGGGAAAAAAATTCGTTTTCTAATCTATAAGCGTGAGCATGTATACTGCGTACAATCGTACTTTAGTATAGTAGACGTAACTCTTGTCTACCCGCACGGTCGCGAAAGGAACATAATGGAAATCTATTACCGCGCGATGCTAACGGTAGATTATTTTCGCCAAGATACGTTACATTACATCGTTAAGACTAAGTAATCACGAGCGACACAAATACGACGTGTCTGATCACATTTGTCATTATTGTGTACTTAAGTACAAGATAGAATTTTCGTTTTGATCGATAACAATATTCATCACTGTTCTACCGCGTGCCTTTCACACCTCCGTCATTCGAGCGGATTCTTTCCTTGCCAGGGGGGAAACTTTCGCTCTACTCAAACTTCAGTGAAAGATTCGTTCTTGTTATCACAAAATCGGTTCGTCGATCGAGTACATCGTTAGGCGTTATATAATTCCTGCTAGTCGACCTAAAGTAATTTTATCGTGTACATCGATTAATACAAGTAAACTGATCGTGATCTAAAATCTTGAAATCGCGTTACGTCGCGTGTCGCGGTACGATTTCGGTTTAGGGGTTTTTAAGAAAAAAGTAACAAACTCAGCGTGTGCCAATTTTTGGATGCAATAGATCTCTTCATTCTACGCGTACATACTAATTAACAGATACATCGGCGATATTCTACGCTACGGAACCTAAATATCATCCTTCTTCTTTGCCTCTGATCGCGTTGCGAGAGGTCGATTAATGGGATTTCGCTTGGAAACGTAATAACGATTCTATGAGAGAACAGATCATCGAGACACTATTTTTCAGCTGAAGGAGATAAACGTTTTATATGAAATCGAAGAATACGTGCCATAAGAAAGAAATGGTTAATAACTGAATGTTTAAGTTCGTACAAATAATACTCGCAGAATCTCTGCTAAATACACCGTTATTTGTTTTAAAACTATCACGGTATCTACAAAAAGACATTACTTGGATTTGCTTTAACGTGCATCGATTAAAAGTAGAGTCGTATACGTCGAATCTGGTGGTTCGACGAACGTACACATCTATCGTTACAAACAATATCGTGAATAACATAAATTTAATAATAAACCTCGATGCAATAAATTGAGCAATTCGGATGTTTTGTGGTGGTTATTGCTCTTTTGCGTCGCTCATTTATAAAAAACGTTACCGCGAGCTAGTAAAAACTGCATCGTTTATGTTTTCAAAGATTAGATCGTTCTTGATAGTCTTTAGCAGCACGCAGGAAGGATAATTTCACAAATTCTAGCTCCCTATGTATCAAAACGTGTGACGAGTGTTCCGTTCTTTGATCCCACGCTGGGAGAGAGAGAGAGTTGCTACGGAACGAGTTTTCTAAACACATTTTTTCGATCCAAGATGTTTCTCTACTATCAACGCAATTGATAAATAAATAATGTAATGCCGTGATATCACGCCGACTAGGTAACGACAGTAGTTTGTCCTTGGAACGTACAGCTTCCCACTATATCATGCCAAACCCTTCGGTGCCTTCGCTGATTGCCAGTAGCAGAGCCCGTTCGAAGTGATCGTAACATTCGTAGTCGGGCAAGCAGAGTTGATTGAAGCTGCAAACGATATAACCAAAGTAATAGCCGTCCAGTCCAATAGTGACGCGTGTCGTCAACGATATCGTGGGTACGTACCAAGTGTGTGCCGTGGGTAAGTTAGCAAAAGTTGGTGCGGCTGTTATTTGAAATCGTGGACTCAGTTGTTGAAATCCACCGGGTGGTAATTGCGAGCATCCTGTTGTAAACTGTAGTAATCGCGCCATTTCTTCTTGCGTGAAATTACTGACTGCCGTCCAGAACCAATCGAGTACCCGAAGGAACTCCGGGGAATTCCCGTTAGCTATATGATGGGCGCGTAAATCTGCCACGCTATATTCGCCAGTTCCGCACAACAGCAACTGTACACGGATAGAAGCCAAAATGGAAGAAGATAACGCAGAGTCGCTACGCAGGAAGTAAGAAATATTTGAAGCGTGGCGTCCTTACGTACCTCAAGTTCATTTTCGTCGAATATTCCTAAGAGGTTGTCGGGAATGAGTTCGTTTAGACCGCGTAGAAAATGATCCACCTCGTTTCGAATAGAACTAGCGAGTCTGTGCTGAGCAAGCGCATCCAGATAACGAAGTTTCGTTTCGTTCGTTACACGAATTTTACTACCACCGGAGATTAGTTCGGCTACCTAAAAGTGAAATGCGCGTTATAAGAGGTA
Organism: Pemphredon lugubris; assembly: GCA_933228935.1. Lineage (NCBI taxonomy): Eukaryota > Metazoa > Arthropoda > Insecta > Hymenoptera > Crabronidae > Pemphredon > Pemphredon lugubris. The sequence goes on along the minus strand of OW121817.1, from coordinate 22,302,857 downwards.
TGTATCCACGCGAGAAGATTTGGATCGTACCTTTAACAATTGACCGTCTTTATCGTATTCCTCTTCGACAAAATACAATTCCATCTCCTCCACGTCGTTTTCAAGAATATATTTTACTTTACTGAGATACAGGTCTGGATCGTCTTGCTCGAAATACTGCGACAATAGGAAGAAACACGAGGTCAGACGTTAGAAACAGGTAAGACAGGGTTTGTATAACAGTCGATTGACAGGCTTCTTACTTTGTAGTGTACCCTGAGGCCTATAATTTGCGCTAGAAAAGATCTAGTGAATCGTGCACGCACTAACTGTCGATAGGAACCACCAAGCGCTGATTCGTAAAGGCATTTTCCCACGATACGTCCTGCGAACTCGTAGTGTTTTAACTTTAGTTGCGCAGCACGTTTACTATTAGGATGTACTAAGGCCTGCTGTGATTCTCCAAATGATGCGAATAGGCCGTTTCCCGGATCGAACAGAGCAGCGCAAATTAATTCGAACCATTCACGCCGAACACCGCCCCAATCGACGCCTGTAATCAAATAATGAGTAACAATATATTTGTCTGTCAATGGTCAACGCAAAAGTTGAAGTATTGCTACTCGTAAACGCACCTTGTTCTCCTTGAAATGTAATTTCAAAATTTCTGCACCAGTCGCTCACCGAAAATCCTTTAGTTGCTTTCATAGACTTAAATGAGAGAGGATAAGAGTAACATTAATTTAGTACTCTTTCCGCTGCCACGCATTACCGTGGAATTTACTTATTTCTATTTACTGTATTTACCGATTCCAAAAGTTTATCACGCTGCACTTTCATCGACAGTTTCTCGTGGTAATGCTTCTGATGGTGCTTACGAACTTCATGATAGAAAAAGTCTTGCTTGTCCGCAAACGTTTCGCTGCCGCCGATATTTTTTAAAAGAAACAAAGTGAACGTAGCGGCGATTATATCACGGTAGAGAGATATCAATTCAACCGGCGGTTGGCATCCATCGTCGATCGAAAAGGAATCGTAACCATCGTACTGATTACTCGAACAATCAAAATGGAACTGAAAGTCACGTTTGCAAATTAAATCCCAATGGTATTTAAAGTCACAGAAATGTATTATTATTTAATGTGGCAGGTGAATTTACCTTGGTCGAAGGGCAGAGTCTAAAAGTCACGAGTCTTTTAGGTATGATCCTTAGTAAATATTCTTTAATCGTGAGCTGCTTGGGGGAGATGAAACAAAACACTTTCTTCGGTTTCGAAAACTTTTCACCTTGCATGCCTAGTAGTTTCGCTGCATAACAAATATCGGGGTCTTTAGAGTCCACGTTATTATGTACCATTCTCGCGACATCACCTGTAACAATGACGAGGAACCGCGTTACAAATATGAAGCGAAGAAAATTGCATTTCAAGTCAAAGCATTTGTCGTACTCTCGAGTACAATGATGTCAAAATCTCCGTTATGCAGCTGCAAACCAGCTAGACTAACTGTCGCGTGGTAACAGCCGCCCTTCGGAAAGCTGACTCTCAAGCGGATCCTTTGATTAGGTGAATCATAGTCGAGCTGTATACTACAATTAATAACAGACTCTTTCTCTACTGCGCTGCCAATCTGCAATAAGAGAAAGCATTGAATAACGTCGTGCCAGTTTAACGAACACGTATTAACCCTTAATTGACATCGTTACTTTTAGCCACGTAACCTGTATCGTATTCAAATATTTAAAATGCCCCTAATCTGTCAAAGTGAACCATTTGCCGAGTCACTTTTTCCTCGGACGATAGTTAAACACATTTCTTAGTTATCTGACACTTTATCTGTCTTTTGTTTCGGAGTTTGAATCTGTTCAGCACAAACCTCTGATTTACAGAGGAATCAATTACGACGTAACTACGTCGTAAGACAACTGTAGACTAATACAAGATATCACCTACAGCTCCGTTTGTTTCAGGAATGAATGAAGTAACGTATGATAAGTTGCTACTTTACGATGTCCCAGTTAAGAGTAAACCCCGGTATCCATTTCACTTACCTGGGTAATAGCAACGTGATAGCCCTCCGTAGGCTGATCTCCAGGCCCAAATATGCACAAATTGTCGTATTCGTCTCGCGGTTCTATTGTCAAGGAATGAGCGATTCCAGCTGTACAGACTACCGTAGAACTCTGTCTCACAAAGACGGTCTTATTTGGATCCGGTGGACCTGTGGAAACGAATGCGATTTAACGATACATGTATACGTACGTATACCATTCTCTGGATGAACATCGTTTAACGCGATAACCATAATTATCGCAACGGACGTACCGGGAAGGAAATTTTTAAGAAACGGACTACCGTGTACATGGCACGAGCCGATAAGTACAGCTATACGATATTGTCCAGCATGGCGGACAGTGAACTTCACTACTGCAGTATTTGCAGCTAAGGGGTCGGTGCCTCCCAATTCTATCAAAGTGGCTACTCTTCGTGTTCCTTCCGTGACTTCCACGATTAGATTATCCTTGTCACAGATTGGATATGGTTGGCCGTTGCGCTGATAAAACTGCAAAGAATGAATTTAAGGGAAACAGTGGTGGCTGAGTAAAGTTGCAAACAAGTTTACCGAGGGAGACGCCTTTCGTGATAATGAGATAAATCTTAAAGATCTTATTGTCCCCTCTTGCGTACCTTGACGGTGAACGTCATTGTTTCACCAACTAGCTGCGGCTCGTCCCATTCGAAATGAACACGGCAATTACTTGGTAATAAATATTTTCCGGTGACGTACTGCAGGAGCGAGTGTTTAGCTTCGGGTGCTAGAGCGGGTTGTGTCATCGCAGCCAGGGTCACTAACCCCGCTACCGACACGGAAACGACCAACATGCCACCTGGTAATTATATAAAAGAACGTTATCCACGCTCTCGAGTAACGTTACAATTCAGTTTAGCGGTACGCGAAGTTTTCAATAGTTTTCTCAGGACTTGTTGGACATGTATCATTTAGAAAAGCCCGATATCCGATATCGAAGATTTTTTCGTTCGTTATTCAATTGCTATCGAAATTACACGATTTAACGACGGAATAATTTATATTACAAGCAGATACGCTGTTGATATCTATCCTTTGATTAATCATGAAATTATTAAAAATGCTCAAACATCGGGGATTAACTTTTCTTTTATCTCGCTCTATACCAGGCCTGGGCAACCGTGGGGAAATTCACTCTCCTCGCGTGATTTTCGTACCCCCCCATCCGTCAGCTTTTGCACGCCGTGCGAACGAAAAGCAGGACAACGGTCTCTACCTGTCCCACTCATAGACACGCACCGGAAGGCATGGCGGGGATGCACGGCGGGTTGCCGTGCTACTCGATGAGCAGGGGTTGCCCAGGCCTGCTCCATACCGATATAAATCGTAAATGGAAGAGAGAGACTCGTATGCCTTCCGAAGTGATGTTAAAATTGCGCGTAGCGTTAAAAAAGCATGACGACGATTTACCCCATGTCCAAGCGTCTTGATGCTGACTGTTCTTCACCACGGCGCTCCACAAATCCGCCTTCAAGGTCTCCAGATCTTCTTTCGATGTAGGCAATGTTTGCCTGGCCTGAATCCATCGCGGTAGATCCTTGCCAAGCGTTGCCCGCGCCGCATTATCCTCCACCCAGTACACGTCCTCCAGGGACATCACTTCCATTTGCATCAGCCTACCAAAATAAAAATAGATCTGCCTTGCCTTCTACTTCCGAGGAGAAATAAACGTGCGCCCGATGGAGATGCGACATTAAATATGTATCGTTCGCGTTCGATATCAGATTCGCCGAGGGAATAATGTATCTCGATAAAGAATAATTTATGCGGCTACAATTCGCGCTTGCGGTACGATCTTGGTTAATCTCCGATGAAACCGAGTTTTCTATATTTTATTTCGAACAACAAGGATCGCGGCGCAATTACGATTACGATAAAACACTTGGTTCATTTCTGACAAGAGGCAGTCTCGATATGCCTCTCGCGTCCTTTTATCGCAAAGAGGGTTTTTGTTTAAGCGAAAGTACTGAGCCACGTATCCCTGCCAAAGTAACGCGTTGAAAAACGGGCTTAAATCTAGATCATACACATCTCTGGATCTTCGGATCTCCAAACTTTTTTTTACTCTGTCAAGTGTATTTCGGGTCGCTGATCACGAATAATTGTATAATTACATGATATTATATATATATATAATTATATGATAATTATAGAATTTCTATTCTATTGACAATTATTTCACAAGGAATCACACGTGTTTGCTTGCTTTAGATATAGTTTGGAGATACGGAGATTCGGAGATGTGCATGATCCAGATTTGTTCCGAAAAACGTTGGTTTCGTATGAAAAACGTGGAACACGATGCTGATATTTTCGCTCACTTCTGATAATAGCTGTGTAGACCATGGTCCGTCAGCCATTGGCGCAAAACGAGCCGTTGCTGCAGCAAACGCGCAGCGCGTTGCAAGCGTTCCTCGTCCTGTGCCGGAAGTTCGGGCAACGCTTCGACCTCACCGCAACTGGCAAGGGTCGAGATACCTGCAATATTGGAATCACCGTCTCTTTCATCGAGCCCAAAAAGAAACGCGAGGAACGTCGTTTCGCGATGCGATACGCGTTCCACATAAAAAAAAAACGGGAAAGATGGAAATGGATAAAATAGCATAATAAATACCAGTATATCTGTTACCGGCAATGTAAATAATTGGGCATTATTTATAATGCCCGGGGGCAATTTAAAAAGTGTTCAAAGCGCTTTTCACGCGTCAAGCCAGAATCGTGTTGTTCACGTTTGATCCCGATATCAACTATGGATTCACACACTGCCCAACGAACCGTGGACATTGTATAAAATGTCCGGGCCGCTCGTGAAATACCTGCCCATTATATATATTTCTGAAAAAATTGGGCATTTCGTACAGTGCCCGGGCATTATAAATAATGCCCAATTATTTATATCGCCCGTAACGTATCTAATACAAAATCGAAGATACCTGTTTAAAAATCGAAAAGCGTAGTTCTCAAAATTGAAACGTTTTTTTCGATCGCCGTTCGTCGTTAATAATAATTTTGAGCGTTCAACGTTCGCTCGCGGGAACCTTCAAATATTCTTTCCTAATCGGCTTTATAATTGGACGCGAATAGAAATTCAGATAGCGTTGTATCTGACGCAGAAAACGGGAAGCGTCGTTGAGAGCTTGATAATTCCCAGCGGGACGAATCGTTCGTTCTTCCCGTCCGCTTTCATTGCGTCGTTAGCCGTGAAACTGTGCATCGCGACGAGCTGTGTTCGCCACTCAGGATGCGCTCTACGTCGTTTCTTGTTCCATTGTGCATTTTGAATTGCGCCGGGATCGTATTAGCGAGATGCGTGACGAGCAAATACGAAGAGGGTGAGGAAGTTGTATCGTCTTTTCACGCGTTAATAATCAATTCTTCCTCTCCTTCGCGTTCGTGCGAAATTGCACGACTCACAATCAGCTTTAATCCCCACCCGTCGATCAAACGTCGACACAGAAATTCGACCGTAGCTTCGTGTGCGATTTAAAGTTGACTCATCCTTGCCTCGCGTCTCGATCCTCGTTTCGTAGCGTTATTTGTCATATTATTAAGTATTTCTCAAGTATTGATCAAGGACAAAAAAATGTAATTCTTGGAAAGTGATCGTAACGCATGTCATACACAACTCTTAATTTTGTTAACCCTACTGTCAACAACCGGGTACCCCGGTACCCACCACATGATTTTCACGATTTATTTATATATTATTGAATTTCCGTTTAAATGTGAACTATATAGATGTTTGTAAATCTGTCCAAAGTATGTTCGTTTTATTTATTGCAGTATATTATTGTAGTCGATTTTTACAATCTTGTATAAAATTAAAATGGGTACCCGGTCGTTGACAGTAGGATTAAACAAAGTTTAAAACTCTTGATTTACGAATCTGATTGTGAGTCCGATACTAAGTCAACCTTAAAAAATCTTGATTCAAATTAAATAAACGAAAATCAAAAACTGGATTCAAAAAGTACAAAAAAAAGTAAACTTGGAACTTAATTTCTCGTCCCCACTGAATTCCGCGCTGTACGATCACGAATTTGTCTGCACACGATCATCGAAGCGCATCAACTGTGATAAACTAAACATTTTGTCGCAGGATCCAGCGATAGCGTACAGTGCTCGAAAGTCACTCTGGACACGTTGCTCCGACAACCCTCGAACAACGTCGCGGGTATTATGATATTCGACTCTCAATTACAATTCATTCCCCCGCGCTCGTTCTCGAAGTACGGCCGCACTTTGGTATCCTTGAACATGCATCGGTGCGGTATCCTCGAAGTCGATCAGGATGCTTTCGAGGGGCTAGCATCGCTGAAGAAGCTCAGCTTGTCCAACAACAATATCACGCGAGTGAAGGAGGAGTGGTTCAAGGATACCGTCTACCTGTCTCAACTAGACCTGTCCTTCAATTCGATCGTCAACATCGAGCCCGCCGTCTTCGGCAAACTACCGAACCTGAGGAGGCTGGACATCGGCGAGAATCGCTTGACTTGCTTGGATCCGTCCGCATTGCAGTCCATGGGTGGCATCGATAAGCTTCGTTTCGCCGGAAATCCCCTGAGCCTCCACTGTCGCGGAAAGGTAGGCGATAGATGGTAGTGGCGCCGGGGCCCGCGCTAAATAATACACGGCCCTGGCCGCGCAGATTTTTAATAAGCTCCGTTGCGGTCATTTCTCGCGACGTACTTTCCGAAGGCTTTTCTAATGTATACTGCGCCGATCGGGAGATGGCACCTGAGAAAAACACGTCGTCATTGCTACAATACAAACGCTACGACCAACGGGGGGGCGTTTTTCTCAGGTGCCATCTCCTGATCGGCACACAGCACATACTTTGGTTGCATGGGTAGAGGTAGCATTCTAACGCCACAATCGATGAGGGCGCGTTTTTCTCAGGTGGCATATCTCCTGATCGGCGTACTGTATGTATGTATGTATAACGGCAGCGGCCCCGTCGCCCGAAGACATCACCGTTGACCCCTCCTCTTACGAATTTCAGTTAACCCTGTGGTTGCGGGATCGCGGCGTCAATTATAAGGACGATCAGAATGGAAAGGAAATCTGGCTGGACAGTTTGCTCTGGCTCTGTGCCATCGACGATCCGAGAGTCGCCGAATCCGTGCTACGGATGCAGGAATGCGTCGTTCTGAAACTGTTCAATCAACTTCGCAGCGGCTTGGTTACCGCCGATTCTTATCCGTCGTCGGTGACGCGTCGGTGCGACACGGAGAGAAATTTGTTGACCGATTGCATCGGTAACCGAGCTGCCGCCGATCAAGCGTTAACGAACGGCCGCGTTGTGCAGAATCTGCTGCTCGAGCTGCGAAGAGCGAAGTCCGCCTAATTTCGAGGACAATGGTGACGAGGAGGAGCGTTCCTCGGTTGATCGAAGCTGTTCCGTTAGGTTGGATCAATGCGGGACGGTCGATTGTTCGCGGGAGAATCAATTGACGACCAACCGTTTTCTACTATCGTGCAAATGTTAATAGGCGCGAAAAAATTTCGCGATGTTAATGTTTATCAATAAAAATCATGAGCAGTACGATGAGTAGTTGTATGTACGATGGTTGTTTTTTTTTTATTATCCTACGGATGTAGAGATGCGAAACACTTTTTCAAGATTGAGGTTCATCGGTACAAATCGTGAACTGTGAGGTGACAAATTTTTCCAGTTGTAAGAAGGCTGATTTTTGATGATCGTGCAACTATAGAGACGCGAAACGATTTTGCGATATTGATGTTCATCGGTGATACTTGTGAGATGTGCGAACACTAATTACTGCTAGTGTATTTAATAGCCGAGGCTTACGTAGATGGTATAGAATACGGTGCAAAAAACCTTAAGCGATGCGCTATAAAGTTGCTTTTTATATTTGACCTCCGCGATGATTTACTTACCGGAAGACGCACTGCCGCTGGGTCGCAGTGACATGCCGATCGACGATATCTCGTCGGCAAGGAAATCTTTGTCGCGTTGTCCATCTCGACAGCCTCGATTTTTGTCCGGCATTATTCCTCGAAGCTCTCCCTCTCTCTCTCTCTCTCTCTCTTCCTGCCCTTGTTAATTTTACCGATTACGAAGCATTTTTCGTTGACCGTCGCATCGCTAGGCTGTCACGGGACCATCTCTTTGAAACAATTTCAGATTTATCCGACGGCCCGTGTTAGTTCTCCGATCGCGTGTCATGATCGACGGATCGATCAAGGACGCGCGCGAGATCTCTTTACGAATGCGCGATACGATCGCTGAGCGTCGAGCGAAAGAATAATAATGATCGCGGGGGAAGATAAGAGTTCCACTCGCGTATCGATTTGTCAGCGGTACGCGTACGATTATTATATATGTTAATTAAAATAATAAACCGACATCGACATCGACGCTGCGCGTATCGGTATTACTGGATTAACGATTCAAATTCTATCGAGCAAGGCGGAAAGAAAGGTGCGCGAGGATTTTTTCTTCCGGCCATCCGGTCGATCTCTGTCTACGCGAATTCTATCGCATCGCATAAGAAACAAAGGGCGATCGTGATACCGCGGAGAATCGTTTCAACGACGCGGCAGGAGCATCGATCACTCTTTACGTTTCGAACAATAGACGGGTACGCTTGTTAACGGAATGTAATTAATTTCAATTACTAGCCACGCGAGAGCCAGGGATGCAAGTTTCGGGTAGGTCACAGGCGAGAAGGGAACCGAAGGAACTTGCGGTTTTGCAATTTCTCTTTTTTCCCGATAATGCACGCTTTGTTACCGAGGCGCGGGGGGGTATAATAAACGAGAAAGGACGGCCGAAGCTAAAGAACATTACCATAGCGCGTCGGGGCGCTTTCAACGGATTTTAATTAAAAACTTGCCGCGCTTCCGGTTGCTCCATAAATTTTCCGAGGCAAGAAACGTTCGACCTGCCGTGGACGGGAGGAGCGGAGTGACGCGTTTGACTTTCGCGGAGAAACGTGTACGCGCTAATGTCGCCACGTCGAAGAATCGAAGCTTATCGATTCGTGGGTGAGCGACGAAAGGGAAGTTTTCCTCTGCGAATATTTAGCGGGTGTATCGCTTCTTCTTATCCCCCAGCATTGGCCTACATCGGCCATCTCGGTACAGCGGAACGAATTGCAGAATCGTTTCGAGAAACAAGAGCGCCCGTCGACGTGATTTTAGGCCAGCGCGATTGAAGCGTCGATTAAACCGTCGCGTCGAACGTTTATGGTTTCGACCGGTGATGGGACGAAAACCGCGATCCCATCGAGACGACGAGGGGCATTACTATAAATTAAACGTTACCGAAAGCGGGTCAAGAGTCCATCCGAGGTCAAACCCGGGGAGGTTATCGTACCCACATTTTCCGCGCTCATCTCGCTTCCCGTACAAAATTGATCGCTCGCCGCGCACCATGGGCGACCGCGAGCGATGAAAAACGATCCGGTAGCCGAAACGTACGATCGTTGCCCGGAGCGTAATCGATTATCGATACTCGGTCGCAAAAGGTCTACCGTCGACTACCGTGGAAACCCTGAATTTTCCCCGTAATCTCGTCAACGGGGAAAGATGCAAAATCCTCTCGGAATTTCTGCGTACGATCGGCCAAAAACTCCGATCCGTGTCGTCCTTCTTTTATTTTCTTTACGAGCGATAACCGAAGGTAGTAGAGCCGGCACACCAAGTACGTTCCGTTACGTCGCGTCGCGTCTTCCCTTACGTTTTTGAAAGGAGAAAGGGGCATTGAAACACTGCGTTCGTCTTTTTTCGAATCGAGGGAAGACGCGACGCGACGTAACGGAACGTATTTTTCTTAAGAGAGCCGGCACACCAAATTTCCGGTATAACGTTACGTCACGTCGCGTCTTCCCTCGAGTCGAAAAAAGACGAACGCAGTGTTTCAATGCCTCCTTCTCCTTTCAACGCAAAGGAAGACGCGACGTCACGCAACGGAATGTATTTGTTGCGCCGGCTCTCTTTTTTACTAGATAAATTGGTTCCTACAGTACCTTGCCCTTGTCCTTATGTCTAATAATGATCCCCAGAAAGGTTGGGATTTCGGAGCTTTAAAAGTAACGAGGAGATGAACATGGCGGAAACAGGATACTACGGACAACTGTCTTTTCATTTTATGATTCTTTAAATTCGTGACAATACCGTGCATCATAAATGCTACGTACTCGTATACACGTACGCTCTCGGGCCACGACGGCCGTTTCGCGTTCCGAGGATACTGGCAATCTGTTCCCTCGAATGTTCCGAGTGATAAGAAAGTCGATAGCAGAGAAATTATAGATCTCATCGGCTATCGTGGAAAGGGGTAGGAGGAGGGGTCGTCGACAACGATTTCCGGCAAATTTCTCAGATCGAGCTCCACCGGGCGATAAATTTGGGCCACGATATTCAGCGCTCGTTCCTCCCTCGAAATTGCTAGACCAACGTTACGGTGCTTCGAGGGAGAAGGATTTCCATTAGCCGGTACCGCACGAAGATTCTCGAAGACGAAGATCTCAACGGTAAGAGGCAAAGGGAAGATGTAGTTTTACCGGTGGGCTGGTCCTTTAGGTTTTCTCTCTCTCTCTCACACACTCTCTCTCTCCTATTTGTAGGTTACTCTCGCGCGATACGTACGTAGAAAAAAAAAAAAGAAAGAAATTCTCAGTTACAATGAAAGAATCCACCGCGTACCGCGGCGACCTCGCGTGGACTCTTGACCTTTTCGAACGGATATCCTTCACTGGCATTACTTCGTGCTAACGATCCTTTCGGCGCTAAGGAGAGGTGGGCAGGGAAAACCGGGGCATATGTATGTCACACATACTCATGATTATGCATGAGAGGGTTGCCGGTATTACGAAGGTAGGACAGATCGATTCTCCGGGTTTTCCGTTGTATGCCTTTGTCTACCGCACGCGATACCGGCTCCGGAATTACAAGATTTAATTTTCACCGAGCTTAATTCGCGGAGTTTCGCGGTTTCCGTGTTCGCGACAGCGGGCCAAAGTATCGGGAGCGGGCGAACACGAAAATCTCGTGACGCAATATCAACCGATATCACGGCCAGCGCGCGCGGGGGGTTTCCGCGTTGATGGAAAATTGCGCTCTCGTGTACGCTTCGATTTATTCGACGCGACGCGTCGATGATTTCTTTTTTCTTTTATCAAAGATCCGCGGCGCGAGAGATTATTTATCTTCGTGTCGCTTTTTTTTTTTAAAGCGTTATAGGTACGCTGTTCTCGCGATTTGAATTTCTAGTCGAGCGAAGAAACTAGTGGAAAGGAACGAGAAAAATTCGGCGGCCAGCGATAAAGCGCCGCGACGAAAAGAAATTTTTACTCGACCTACCAAAAATAAAAAATGGTGCCCTCTTTCTTTCTTTCTTCTTTTTTAAATTGGCTCGGCGCGCGGGTAGAGTGGCGCGCAAAATGAACGCGAAGCGTGAATACGTATCTCGAAGAATATCCCGATTGTGTTCGCCGGCTAATTAGAAACTTCGCAGGCTTCCGCGATATTCTCAAGCTGGCCAGTTATATGGAACAAGACGTAATCCGGGGTTTCGATATACCAGTCGCGCGCTTAATTAGCTACGTTTTAGCTCGGCGAAGGTAAAATCGCGCTCGATCGACAGGGATACTCCGTTTCTCCGTAGCGGTATAAAATTGTTTTTCGTCGGATGAAATATCGTGCGGCGAGATATATCCACGGATGACTAACCGTCGAAATAAAACTCCGCGTCTCCCTCGGTATCGCGGTCGCGCGCGCACTTGTGTTTGCGCTGCTCGACAAAGCCACGTTTCCCTCGATCGTGGGAAGTGTGCCGAATTTCAAAGATTCGCGAAAGAATGGATTTGATTGCCATTTCGCGGCTCTACGTTTCCGTTTCCGTTTGGCTCTCCAAACAAGGTACTGAATTCGCAATGCCCCGTGGAGACGAATGGCACTTTACGGTCCGGCGCACGTTATGAATTTATTTCGAGCACCGACGGATGTCAGGGGCGCGCGATAAAATTTGGAAGAGGAAATCCGAGTCTCTGGGAATTCGGTAGAGAATATTTTAAACCTTCAGCGTTGCTGTTAAAGAACGTAACGTTACAGCGTCGGGGTTTCTTTTTAAACTTCCCAGTGAATTTGGATAAATAAAAATGGTAAACGCGTCTCTCGCGCGGGTTGTCTCACGTAATTATCTTTTCTAATTCCAGAGGAACGAAAAACGTTTCGCACGTAATAGGAACCGGTTTCAAAGAGCAAACGCACCGCGGGAGAATTTCTTTTCCCCGCGCTTCAAAAATCTCCCCATGTTTTTTTTGTTTTTCGTATCGTCGCGAGTAGAAGGAATAATTACGGGTGGCCTGCTTTGCGCGGGACGCACCGTTATAATCTAATTTTCCGCGTCTCGCGCGTAACCCCCGCGCAAATGCGTTGCAATTGCAGATATTAATTAATTACCGGGATAAGAAGGCTTTGCGATAACGCCGCGTCCTTTTGTATCTCCGCTCACGGGGCGAAAGGGTTAATTCACCCTTTGTCAGCGGGACAGCGTCTTTTATTATTTAAAAAGCAAATACCATTATTCTTCGTAAAAACAAAAAAACAAAATCTCCGGCGCGCGTATTAGTGCCGCGCGTGGCAATAAAATTTAATTGGCGTCCCTGTATTCACTGCGTCGCACAGCCACGAAAGATAACGCGGTTAAATGCGCAGTAATTTATAGAGAGCCGGGGATTGCATTTGCATAATCCTCGGGAGTACGAAATAATGGTTGCAGCCAACAATTTCTTTTTTTTTTCCACCAGTGAAAAATCGTCTCGACGGAATTCACTCCCCTCCGTACGCTCATAATCCTCAAAGTCAGAAATCTATCGGAGATAATTCCCCGGGGTATTATCGATGATCGGCCGAACGATCGATTCGCAGGAGCGGTAATCCGCTACAACCGAATCAACGTCTCCGGATCGGATTTAATTTGCGATTCTCTGTACCGTGTAATCAACCTCGACGAAATGGTTTCCGAGCGCTTAGATCGCGTCCCATCCCTCCGTCGAGTTTCCGCGCCATTTCTTCGACGCTGTCCTCACCGTTGCGGCCCGTGGAACGTCAGCGCGCGTCCCGTCGACGATTACCGGACGCGCAAATGACGTGCGATCTTCGCAGGTGAAAGGTGAAAGTTCGCGGAGAAAGTTCTGCAAACGTTCGCCACGCGGACGTCGAGTCGTCGTAATATCGTCGTCGCGTTGGATAGGGGGGGGGGGGGGGGGGGGGTAGGAATTAATTTTTAACGCGCGCAAACGGAGCGCTTTCGAAGTCGATAATCGTGAGCGTCTAGCTCGAAACTTCGCCGGCTGTCGTGCGACGCGAAATCTTTTACCGCGGAAACTCGAAGGGTTAAGGTCGAGCCGAGAAATCGATACTTTTCTCTTCGCCGGGTGCTCGCGTACGTATATCCTCGCACGCAACGTCGAGTTTCAGCGAATCGATTTCGCGCGCAATCACGAAACGAACCCCCCCCCCCCCCCCGTGACGTTAACCCTGGGTAACGAATGAGAAAAGGATCGCGCGACGATAAACGCGAGGTATCGTCGAGTTTTAGCGGTTCACGAGAAAGACGCTCGGTCGAAATTGATTACCGGGCACGCGTGTGCGATTTTACGTTTCGCCGCGAAATCGACGCGGTTTTAATGTTCCTCTTTTTACCGCAATGCCGGGTTTTCGAGAAATCGATCATCCCCATCCGCGGGACGTTAATCTACATCGCAAATTCCTTGGGAAAGCTTCCTCTCGCCTCGTTACCCGCGTATAATGCAGCTGGATATATCTTACGGAAGGTAGTTCGACATAAATTACAGTACTGACAATGAGAAAAGCAAGAGCGGGGGAGAGAGATAGAGAGAGAAAGAGCGAGGAGGGGAGGCGAGGGGTAGAGAGGAGCAGAGGGAAACGGAGATAATTCACAACGACCGCCGTTGCGTCCATACACTCGGTACGTAACGAGTCTCTTGTCGTTACGACGTGTTCGTCCGCGCGATTACTCTTCGATGGACCCACGAAACATCCGACCCGACTACGCGGAGTAAGCGTCGCCTCGCGAAAGAAGTCACCCCCGTTCGCAGAGTGAAAAATTAAATTTCTCCCTCGCCGCGAGGTAGTCTTCTCGAATTCAAAAGTTTTCCGACACGAAAACTTCCCTCGAAGCGGCGTCGACGTCGAGCCGATAAAATGCATTAACGGCTAACTTTTCTACCTCGGCTACGTGTACCCGGACTAGACTCGCGTTAAAGTACCGCAATGCAGGGGATACTCGCGATGCTCTCAGCGATCTGTAAGTTTAGGGAATTCCAACTGATTTAAGGGGGAGAGATCGTATCGCGTGTATAGCCTTCGAAGTTGAGAGCGGTTGTCGTGACGCAAACCGTCGTCTTTCGTATTCCAAGACGATCGGCGAGCTGTGTAGACAACGCGGGGCGACGGCAACGGTGACGGAAGTTTCGAAATTCGAATGACGGGGCTCACGATTAGGACTAGACAACGAGTGTACACGAGCTTGGAAATTCAAATAGAACTCGGCGGGGTTGCTGAGAAACTTCAAACGCCCCCCTCCACCCTCCACCCTCCACCTGGCGTCTCGAATCGTGTTATTTTGTTTTCGAAGGATCTTCAACGCCATTGCTAAACTCTAAGTGCCGCGAAGTGACATCATAGCCGCGAAACGTAATACAAACTTGACGCAAAATTTTATGTATTAACGAGAGCCGAACTTTTCTCATTTTATTTACCCCTCGTCGTTTATTTACCCCACTTACCGCGTACGCGCTATTACTAGGAGGCAAGTCGTTAAATTACTTTTCACCTGACGCCCAATCTTTGCAACGTCAGATAACGAGCTGGCTGTAATTTAATGTGACGTGTAAATCGCGCCGTGTATCGATATTATGTCAGGGGCTCTAATTCTGTGCACGGTGGAGTGGGCTAGATTGAAAGCTTGCTTAATTATCAATGTAACTCGATTTTACCTAGGCGTATAACGGCACTCGATGCAACCAGGGAAGAGGTACCCACAATCGTAAACAAGGTTTGCAAATAATTCGCGCTAGTTATCTCGCGTTCGTCAACTCGACGGAACTACGGTACCGTGTACGTGAGGTTGGCGGAAGTTGTGGATACGGGAGGGGGGAAACTTTTTCTGCGTATTTTTGTACGGAAGGAGGACGGGAAAAGGGCAGATGGAAAATTTTAATATTGCACGATAGTCGATGGGTGTATCGAAGTGTGATTCGATAAAAAAAGGCAACAGTGCGATAGAAAAGAAGAAACTGAAAGAGGAGTAATTTGATAAGAAAACCGGGCTTAAATCTAGATCATGCACATTTCTAGATCTTCGGATCTCTAAATTTTTTTTACTCTATCAAGTGTATTCCGGGTCGCTGATCACGAAATAATTATAGAATTTCTATTCTACTGAAGATTATTTCACAAGAAATCACACGTGTTTGCTTGCGTTAGAAATAGTTTGGAGATCCGGAGATGTGCACGATCTAGATTTGTTCCGAAAACCGAAAAAGAACAATTTGATAAAAATGGATAAGAGGGCCACTTCGAAAGCGATGCTCCGGCAACCCTACGCTCACGTATTTTTACCAAACGTATCGTGTGATCTTCTAAAGCGCGCGATAACATTCCACGACGCGTTACGTCCTTTACCGGGTGAGTCATAAATAATTTTCAACTTACAATTAGACTTTGAGCGTACTAGTTACCATCAGACCATTCTCAAGCCTATCGTTTCAATTATAATACAATAATTCAGCGTATTACGATAATCGTTGCTATTAATTTCCCGTGACACACGAACATTCCTAAATAAAACATTCTTTTCAAATCGAAAGGTACTTACGACTCGACCCAACGGTTTAAATATTCACGAAGAGCGAGGCACGCGAAGCGTCAAAACGCGACGTACCTTCGTCGGTTCGCCGAGCGCAACGGAACATGTAACGAGCGTCTACGCCAAATTTCGACGCTCGAAACGAACGTATCGGACGGCGAGGATACACGATAGGATCTTGAAAAAGTACACTTACTATTTCGCTCGTCCCTCCGTCCACTCCAAGATCGTTGTCCGCGTCGAACGATCGTCAGTAACAATCGCGATTATAATTATACCGTGTACCACGGAAGAACAGAGTCGTGGGGGGTGTTTGGGGTACCGAGAAACTCGTCGCTAGATCGACTCCTAAGGCTGTGTTCCAAGCGCAAATAAGATTCTACTCAGCGTCGGCGGGCAATGAGGGGAGAAAGTTTATTCTTAACGAACGAACTGACAAATATTACGATCACTGGTCTCTTCTCTCCATTCGAGCTCGCGGTAAACTACCAAAAAAAGAAAAACATACGAAAGAGCACGAATCACGCTCTACGTTCCAAATCGTATTCTTCGCGACGCTCTAAGTACACGCGCGATCGAGAACAAAAGTGATGGCTTGGATGGGCGATAAACAGAGAGACATACGAAGGGGAGGAGGGGGGGGGGAGAGAGGGGGTGGGTGAGATGTTTGAACGCGAAAGTTAAGAGCGCAATGCTTCTACGACCGACACGGTGGGTCTACTAAGGATCCGGCTGTTAGCCAGTGTGTCAAAGGTTTCCCGAACGGTAGAACATCCTAGGCTCGTTTACGTTCTCGCCGTTGACAAGGACGCCGTTTATCTCGTGGTTAACGCGTACGCGCCCTCTGGCAGCGCGCATAGTGCTCACGTCGCAAAGGAACAATCAAACGACGAGATCCCAGAGATTTAAGGGGGACGAAAGAAGTGTCGAGGGGGCGGGCGGGGGGGGCCTGTCGACGAAGTTTACGGGTACGACCGAACCGCCTCGACGAATCCGAAAACCGATAGCGATGCGACTCCACGATCCGCTCACGCGGACTCACGCCAGGCGACTGCATGCGATACGATTACGCGCTCAGAACCACCCTCCGCCGCCCGTTATTACTCCCACCCCAGTGCCTCGCCACGCCACGACGGGCCACGCCGAGGATACCGATCACGCCGTCCTTTCGCCCTCCTTTCTCCTTTCGCTCTATTCTCTCTCTCTCTCTCTGTCTCTTCTTCTCGTGCAGCGTCGTCACGCCGACGACCCCCTTTTTTTCTGCTCGACGCTTCGTCGCGGCCACCCTTTTCTCCCCAGAAGAGGAGGAGAGATACTCCTCCCAGAACTTCTTTACTCAGCCGCGCTACGGTTACGACGGTGTCGCGTCTCGCTAAACCTTGCCAGGAGGAAACGCGTGATCGGAGTGAGCAAGGAGATGGGGAAAATTTTAACCTCCGGAAAATTTGTATTCGGGTGACTTGGGGAATATGGATAAGGGGAAGTTCCTCGACGGACGGACGGCCTGGGGGGAGGGGGGGGGGCGGAGGGGATTAAGTTAGCTCGATGCGGTTTAAATGTAAATGCACCGGCGGTTCGAATGCGAATGGAATTATTTGACGTTAAGTAGACGCATCGGTCCTTTGAGTAAGAGATCGCTCCGCCGGACGTGTGTCTCTCTCGTCGACGACGGTGACGAGAATAAGAATTTAATATCCCGCCTCGACGAACATTCTCGGGGGCTATCGAGAGTTTCATATCAGTTTCGAGCGATCCGTTGGACCAGAAACTGGGTGGGCCGCATTTTTTCCAATAATTGCAGCACACTTGTCGTCGGCTCGCGGTAGGGGTGCTCCCATTCGTATCGGCTGTACCCGACAACCGAATACGTTTAATCTCCGTCGATCTATGATCGATGCGTGGATCGAGATAGAACGCGCCGGTTGCCGCTCGTTCCGACTCGCTGACACGGGCGATATCGTTTACGCTCGAAACCGAGAGCGGGCCACGAGCGTCGTTGTTCCGCCTCGTCGGCGAAAAAGAAACACTCGAGAGCATCGCTATCGCCTTCGAAAACATCGTCCGTCTCCTCCTCCTCCTCCTCCTCATCCTAGCGCAAGATTACAATTACCGTGGGACTATCGGCGATTCGATTTAAATGCGGAACTTCGAAGTCGGTCAGGCGTATAAATTAACGCCGGACGTTCCGTTAACTCGGTTACAATGTTATTGTCTTTCCGAGCCGCATAGCCGACCCTCCAAGGCCTGACCCGAAATGCACACGGGTTATCGAATTCTCCTGGGCGATTAGTCGATCACCGGGGAGATCATTAGCCAGTCATTGCCTCGGCCGGTAGTCCGTTGTACGAGCATAGCGCGGCACAGTTTCGCGTACCGCTCCGGAGAAGTTTGGCACGTCGGCCACGTTTATTATTCATGCGGTCCAAGGGTAGCGGACCATTAGTCCTTTATCGCTTATTGGTCAGTGTTCTACAACCTTTTCGGATAGCGGTTATCAACACCGACGTGGATACGCTCGCGGGGGTGTCCCCTTCCCTACCCGAACCTCGTAACCGTGTACACGCAGAGACCGTTGAGCCTCGCGTGGTGGAGTCGTGCGAGTAGGACGGTTGCTCCCCACTACCCTCCTCCCTCCCTGCTGGCAAGTGCAAACAGCGCGCAGTGACATTGCCGCAGCTGGGGACTCCGAATCCATCCTTTCGTCCCACCAATAACGAGGTACAAACCGTGCCCCGAGGCTGGATTCGCGCAAGCGCCGACGCTCTTGGCACCCATCGGGGCCGAGACGATAAAAGTTCGGCTACTGACGCAGATTTATCAGCCTGCTCTCTCTCTCTCGCTCTCTCTCCATCTCTGAACTACGAATGTAATGCAGAGAAGATGCGGAGAAACGAGGGAAGATGAACACGAGAAACAAACGACACCGCGATCTTACGATTCCTCTAGATAAACTGTGCTTTGCTCTCGCGAAGGTAGCTCTTTCGAGAATCGTTATGTTGCCGTAAAATGTGCTTTTTCTGCTCGTGAGTATCGTGGGATATCGAGGCGAATGTCTATACGTGGGCGTGTTTTCAAGAACTTGCCGCGTTTCTTGGTTTTACGATACGTAATGTATCCGTGCTATCGATCAGTCTCCGGGATACGGGGGAAAAACAATCGGGTCGTTGTTTTATAGCGGGAATGACGATAATCGAGTTTTTCTGGGCGGGGGTGTTGTTACGGAAATTCTGGACCACAACGCGGTTGTTTGCCAAAATTGTCGAGTAACGTTTGCTCCAGTGGACGTACAGAGTGGATTCTTAAAGCTCTCGTTGGACGGATGACAATTAATGTATACCGGAAGACCGATAAGTTTATGAGGAATCGATAGTATCCGGTGCTCCGTCGACGAAATAGAAATTGACTGGGTGCCAAACAACGAATACCGGCATTAAAGCGTACGATAACGAACTTATTGCTCTGGCAAACACGATGAACGGTCGGAATCATTCGCCGGATGACAAACGATTTATTATAAAATCGCTCGTACTCCTGGCGATAATTTATCATTGTGGCGCTACTTGCCAACATATAAAATGTACTTTTCTCCGCAAAACGTTCGAATAAAACTATCTCGACAAACGTCTGTGTAATCCCCCTTTCTCATCGTATCCCATTCGTTATCTAAAAACTGTTCCCGAGTTCCCTGGAAAAAGCTGGAAAATGGTACCATCTCCAAATTTCACGAGTCTCCGGAGGGAACCAGTTGCAAGCGGAAAGTCGACGAGTGTAATCGATCCAGCCGATAAATCAAACTCTAACCTTTTTTTCTGAAGAGGGGCCGATACTGCTTGAGACCGATCTCAGCGAGCCACTGATCCGCTTCCGTCAAATCCCCGTTGTTTCCATTTCCGGCGGCGAGCATCAAAAGTTTGCCGAGCGACAGGACCATAGAAAGGGCCAGGAATACCCCCGACAGTACAGTCGACCATCGTGCCATTTCCCGGGGGTTGCATCTTCGAAAGGAAGGGCCATGAGTGTTATTGACATGCCGCGCGCGCGTCAGTCGTATACAGGTTATGTGACGGTAATGGAGGTTATGTTGCTGCGATGTTTGTAAACAAGTATGGCCCGGGGAACGTAACTTGACGGTAGTTTATGTTAATCGGCTTACCACATTATCGTTGAGCTGATTGTCACGCACGATGGAATTGATAAAACTGTGCTTGCGCAGTTTTATGGAGTATGAACGCGCGTGGTGAGATAGAATGGGGGATAACTGTAGATGGAGTGACAGGTGGACGGTGCTACGAGTTTTCTAGGGACATGGAACTTGCGGAATTTCTCGTGCGAATCGTGGTCGGATTGCGAATCGATTGTACAACGCCGTTTAATTACCGACAGTTGGTATCTGATCGTTCTACTAATTTGTACGAGAAAATTGTTCGACGTCTGCATTGCTATATTAATGTACAGTCTTCCGTTAGATTTCAAGTTACGAGTAAATTATTCGGATCTGTTCTTTCCCATCGATTGCAGTTTACTACCTTACCATGCGTCGGTAACAACGATATCTGCTGTTCGTCAAGAGCGGAACAATAATAAACATTACTCAAATCCACGAATATACAGTCTCTTACTTAACAAAAATAAAGTATCTCATAATTAACAGGCTCGTTTGACGTTGTTTCAGATAACCTCGCTTAGAACTCCAGTCACTCGCGGTTAGCTTAACTGTACCTGAAAACCTTTGCTCAAGCCTGAAAGCAAAAGAATGAGATAACATCGAATCGCGAATTTTCAGCGAACCGTTATAAGGACGTGGCTCGATTTGTCCCTCTTTGAAGGAGAGAGAGAGAGGGAGGCGGGGAAGAATGCTATCGAAATTCGAGGGATACGCGTTAACGAATACGAAGAGCGTAGCCGTAAATTGATGGAAGGTTGAATAATGAGTTGAATCTCAATTCTTCGACCGAACCGGCAAAGGAGGCTGCATTAACGGTCCCCCGGATGAGACGGCAGCCGGTGCACAGACAAGGCGTCCCCCGACACCGCGATCCTCGCCGTCGCATGTCGAATGCGACCGAGTTCTACGTAAAACTTGACATAAAAGTCGATATCGCCGACGGGACAAGGCGAGAGAACGGTTCACGTAGCGTGGCCCGTATTTGTCCCCGTGCCAACTACGGCTGAGCGGCACGGCAAACGTAATTGAAAAATGCGCTAATTGTACCGCAACGATTCTACGACTGCTCGCTTCGCGGTTTGCCGTCTCGTTTGAGTAATTGCGTCGCTGAGAGTTAAGATGAATCACGGTTATTCGACGGGCCCCGTTGGTTGAATTCTTGCAAAATGATCTCGGCAAAGTTCTAGGCACGAGCGGCATTATTGCAAACTTGTTTGACGACTCTCTTTACGACGGTAACGTATCGGAGATTGTTGTTTTATAGCCAATGCTAATGACCTAACGCCTGCCCGTCGGAAGAGTATTAAATTCCGTCGCTTAGTTTGAACTGAATTTAAGACGTAATTAAATGGAAAAGCAAGGTAATCTACCAGTCCGGAGGGGGAATGTTTATAGCGGCAAATTGTTGCTCCGAGTATCGCGTGGCATTCCAGTTAGTTATTCAGGAAGCATTTCGTTTGATCCGTCAGCCGTAAGACAGTGGTAAATGATAGATATCGAAAAGGCGTCGTTCCCGGGACGCCGTTGCGCGTACACATATTCGTGCATACGTATGCATACTGTACAGCCGTATGATACAGCTGGATGCAGCGAAACCGCGCAAACTTTTGATAGGCGCGAAGATTTGTCACGATAGATAAAGAAGCGCAGATGCGAGACCACCTAATCAGGATATCCGATTACAGTGGCTGTAAACACATCCACCGTAGATACGATCGAAACAGCTAATTGCAGCTGCGACTTGGGAGTTAGCGATACGCGACAGCGTTCTACGCTGCCGCGGATATCTCGACTGACGCGCGAGTATGTAGAAACGTAAGTTCTACATAGAAACGACGTGGCCCACCGTGAAATCGTTAAGGCTTCGAAGAGTGGTTTCGTTCTCGCGTAATAAACTGAGAAAATGGCAACTCGTGCCGATGTAAACGGGGGAGTGGAGACGAAACGAGGAGACCGTGGAAGATATCCGTGACTCTGTCCATTTATCAGCTTCTCGATTCGTACGTGACTGATTTCTTTCGTAAACAAGAAGGAGACGTCACGAGTACTTACTGGCCACCTTCCTAGTGGATTGTCCGGTTTCGCGTCGAAGGTGTCAATCGTATTACGCGCACCGGGCGATCCCTTTATCCGTCGCGCGGGGGTATCGAGGAAACTGGTTCTAAACGCGATAAAACACGTAAGATCGCGCGGATTTCGTCATTTTTAGTGGGAATCTCAACAAACTCGAGCAACTCGGAATGGATCGGTGCGCCGTGCGTGTTATCTTCGAGAAGTTTGGGTCGACGCTATCGATAAGGATAGAATCTATTGAAATGGTAAGAGGGGATCGGTGCCGTCCCACGGTCGAGTACCTTTGTAACGCGCAACGTAGTGGTCGTGCAAAATGAACTTCAACTATGAACGTGTAGGAGCAATTCTGTGTTTTTATTCCGAATACGTTCAACGTTTGAAATACAATAGAAAAAACGACGCCGTGTGAAATTGTCGTATGAACGAATGAACTTTGTTATTCGAATACTCGATCAGATCTGAGGACGAAGCGGTTCGGTAGGTTTAAGGGAAATTGTTATCATCGGAAATGGTGGGTATGTTATTTTAGACGGAAATGGAGGAGGAGAAGACTAGGACTACAATCTCCACCATGGACTAGGACGATAAAGAGGGATGGGTACGGGAGTGGTGATAAAGGGTCCAGGGCGATTTCAGTGATGTATCAAAATATTTACTATACCAACTTATGACCACACTTATCATCAGAGAATTTACATAAATGGGGTCGGCACGTTATTCCCCTAAGAATAATTTGATTTAAATTACAAAATTATTTCCATTTACGAAAGAATACAATAATCAATAATAGCGATTATTATGGAAACATATTATTGACCTAGGTTACACCGCGTGGAGGTACCTGCGATTCGAGAGCCAACGTGAGACAGACGTGCGGATGCAAGTCGGTAGGAGGACGTAGAGCGTCACGAAAATACTTGGCAGCAATCGTGCCCCGGAAAACGAAGACGGGTGGTATCCGTGACCGGCACCTGCCAAATGTTCGACCGGTTTAACCGATACTACGGCGTTAACTGCGGGCGCCGCGCCGCTTGCGGTACCGGTCAGCTTAACTTACCGTACCTGTATGTATACACATACCACACTTCGTACCCGGGACAACCCGGATCCCGGATCGGGTATCGGAGACAAGTGATGGGTCGCGTTGCGTCGCGTGTAAATAATGACAATCGAACGGGAGGGGATGCAAAATATGTGTAGAAAGCAACAAAATCGGAATCGTCTGCTTAACCGTTAATCCTAAGCGCGGGTAGAGAGAATGGAGGGAAGGTGAACACCTTCCCTTAATTTCTACCATCCTTCACTCATCATCGTTCTAAACGGAAGGATACGTAGTACTTAGGTTTCATACGTGAGAATTGAATAAAATTGAATTATTAAAATTTCGCTCGAGCATTGCCATATTTTTAACCCTAGGTTTACGGGACGCGTCATTTCGACGCATTCCAAATTCACGAGGAAAATTACAGAAACTGTTTACATTTTTCTTTTACAGCAACACAATTGTACTGCTCGAAAACTACGTTCGAAGTAAATTAATCGAGAAAATGTCGTCGACAGAAAGTTAATAGAAGGAAAAAAAGAAGAATCCCCCGGCATGCAGTACAATTATGCTCCGTTCTCCTTACGCTTACGCTCATTCCACGTACGCACGAATGATCGAGCTTCCTCGAATCCAATCGCATCTCGACGAGAACGATCGATCTGAGATTTTTCATCGGCGATGATCAATGCGTACAGCGAAATCCCAGGGTGTAATAGCGAGCGATACACGAAGGGAGGCAAAGTGGTGCCCTTGTCCGCTACCACCTGGATTACCTGGCGGACGAGGTGAGAGGTCCCGACAGTAATTTAGCCAGCTCTCCGGCAGCGGCGCTGTCTCGGATGCAACCGCGCCGCGTTTACCTTGTCCGCTCGCTCATACTTTACGAGTTCCCCCGTATGGTCATGAACATGGGACACGGTGCCACACCGGTATACTTTGCTTTGACATCGGCGAAATGTTTATTTAATGCATGGAAATTCGCGATTCTTGCCCGACGATGGTTTACACGGGGCGTTTCAGTTCCCGCTGGCCCGGCCGCCGCGGCTTCTTTTATTTCTCATTCTTCTCTCTCTCTTTCTCTCTCTCCATCCCCGTTTCCGCACATTCCCGAGTACATACATATATCTGCTTTTTTTTCTCTCCCTTCCTCTCTTCACATCCGACGACGTATTTATGAAATACCCACCCGAGCGAGTTCGCAGGAAACTACCGTCGTCGCGCGGTCCAACGGAGTCCGGCGACGAGTATTCCTCGTCGAAGCGTATAAATTCTTTCCATATGCCCGATGACTGTTTACTTTTTGTCGCCATTCGCGCGACGTTCGCTAACGGAACTGCCCCCTCGGGTTATACACCTTCAAATCCCCATAACGAAACACCTGTGTTACAGAACGGCGAGAGAGATCCACGCGTAACCGGACGGGGTGTTGCCGAAACCAATCGGCTCGTCAGGCGGGACCTGATTCTCATCGGCAACGTGAGACGGGAGATCGAGTTTAACAGCGATTCCCACGATTTCGTGGCAGCTCGCGTCAAACGCCGGGAGACTCTGGATTCGCATTCCGGTACCCGAATTGCGCCGGAAGTGGGGCGCGTTGCTTCAGCTTTCTTCGTGGCGAGCTCGTTTCGATGTCGAGCGAGTACGGCCAAGAAGAACGTGTACGAAAAACTTACGATCGCTGGGCTATTAATAGAACGATATCAATTAATCGAAGGCTGGTTTAACGGTTCCGAGTATCGTAAACCCGCGATAGCGTTACAATATTTCACTATCTTGCGTCGGTTACGAGTCGTGCGGATCGCGCTTTAAGCGATCGTAAAGTCGCATTCCGTATGTTTTCCGGTATTTGCAAATATCGCGAGACTCTGGCGAGCGTTCGCTCCGGGAATGTAGATTCGTACAGATACGATTTCGTTTGAAACGCTTACCGGCACCGAGTAGGCGACGTTTAACGTAATACAGAATATCACAGTGTGAGTTTCTACATTAAGTTTATCGCGCTCGTACGTTTCTAGCGAACGCTAATTGGCCGGCTTTTTACACGATCGAATTAACGTTTGCTCGCGTATTAGCTGAGTTTATACGATACACCGACACTAAACAATTTATTTCGTACCGCGGTATCGCTGTTAAAGCGTCTCGACGCGACGCGTCAACGAGATCCGATGTTCGGAAATGGTTATTGAATACAGCCCGTTACAGATAGATATTAATTAATCGGCGTAACAGTGCAAACATCGACTCGTCGTAACGTTACGATAATTCATGGCCACTTCGCGTCCGTCCAGTCGCAGGTGTTCCGATACAGGTATCGAATAAAGTGGATCTCACCTTCGTTGCACGGAGGTCGTTAACGCTAACGCCGTTAAATTGTTCTGTTGTCGGATTTGTTTCGAGGCGCGAACGTGAGACTCTTTGAGCCTACTCAGCTTCTACCGTGACGAAACGAAATCAGCCGCACGCTGGGAACTATTTCGTTACTACCCGCGGAAACTTCTCGAGTGTGCCCGATATCCCGAAGCGGCGGTACTACGCTGTGACTGTCGTCGCGATAATGCGGTTCCGACCGATCGCGGAATAATGCATGAGAAGCGTGACTTTGATTAATGACTTAATCCCACCGGGGGTAATAAGGTTGCGTTCTTTCGCGTGCCAAATGACAAACGGACGATATTGAGAACCACGGGACCGCTGGCGGGGAGGTCGTAATTGATCGCAAAATTGGGTTGCGAAGAAAAGGACGAGCTTACGGAGGCGGCATAGACGCGATATGAGAGGCGTATCGCGAGAGACGTATGACCGGGTCTTGTATTGAGCAGCGTTCATTGAGGTAGATAATGAGTCCATTCAAATTCAATTCGCGATGGAAGAAGAAAAAAAATAAGTGGGACTTATTTTCTTGCTTGCTACGCGCGCGCATAGCTCTGTCGGGTGTGTCACGCGGAATCGCTTACCAATTTCTTCGTGTCGTTTATTGCCTCGCTCGACGGGAATTAATTACTTTCTTCGTGTCGTTTATTGCCTCGTTCGACGAGAACTAATTATACTTTATTCGTCCCGGCGTGCGAATTTCGGAGGCCTCGTGGTATCGTCCTCGGATATGTATAACAATTACAATTTTTTTTTTAAATTAATTGTTTAATACAGTTTGACCACCTCGAAAACTCCTGTCCGTTCTTTCCGGAAAAGATACAAGGTCTAATATCGCGTAATTGTACTTGGCCCGAGACAAGTCCTTGCCCCTTGATACATCGTAAGAATTTTCAAATTTGAAACCTATCGCGTTTGTTCGTAGAAAGTTAGAACTTAGTTTCTGTTTACTAATACCTGAGAGCAACGCTTCGCGTAGAATTCCGTATTTCGAAGTTGATCGACGAAAATCAAGAATGAATTCTCGACGGAACTACGTTTGCGAAGTATATTCGCAAAGAGTTTCGAACTTGTAATTCGAGTTGCGAATTCCTCCACGCTCACCACCCCCGCGACGATTTCTTCAACGCGTTTCTTACGGCCCATTGTTTTAAATCACTCCTCTGGGCCGTACCCAATTCTTTTTCGGTTTAAAGAATTCTCGCCGCAAATCTCGACGAAAGAAACTCCGTCCGTCGCCGTTCGATTTGTTCTTAGCAAGCGAAGCGTACGGAACCACGGTTTCGTAATGATATCGAGACGACACGGCAACGGGGTCAACGCTCGGCCGTTTCGTTCGTTTTAAGGCCGTCGCGGGACACATGCAAAAACATGCGAATCGTTACACGCGAGAGCAGCCGTCTGGCCCTGGCCGATTCCGGGGACCGAGGGATACGCGATATCCCGTAATTTGAATCTGACGCTCGTCGCGGGACCGATTTCTGACGTTACCGCGAGGCTTTCCGTCGCCGCTCGAATTCCCTCTCGATCGCTTTGACGCCCGCCAAAAAGGGACAAACCAGGCCGATTCTCCGATCTAGTTTAAATCCGTCCTGCTGATCCTGATTAAAACTTAACCCGTCGTTGGTACACTTACTATATTTCGTAACGCCATCGGTACACTATAAGCGCCGCGCTCACACATTACTTTTTATATCGTTATTAATTGCTGGATAAACTTGAAACATTGAATAATGTGTGTGTACGAATGTATCTGTTAACGTTTACCATAAGCTCATATATATATTTTTAATTATTATACATATTTATGCATTATATATGAAGAAACTTCAATGTTATTACAAAGAATCAACATTCGATCAACGAAAAGAAGGGCAAGGCTATGTTCCTTGTTTCATGGAAAGATTCATTCGATAACGCGATCTGGTAAAACAAACAAAATGCGATCGCGGACACGTGTGCCTCGAATCACCGTGCAACTCTAGTTTAACGTGAGCGCGGCGAGCATTTTGCCGACACTGTCGACTTTGATCAACGATAACTCTTCAGAAACAGCAGACATCGATTCCACTTTTGTTTTCAAATGTATCAGAACATGTAATTTAAAGGTACCAATAGTATCAGATTAATTCAATAACATTTATACGACTGACGTTCAAAATTCGATACACTCGAGCGCCGCTCTCACGTGTGTACCAACGACGGGATAAGACCGCGTCAACCAACTTCCGCGCTCGCTTATCTCCTGTTCGGCAGAGGCTACTTTTCGTCCGTTCTCGATTTGCGAGCTCGAGCGTCGAACAATGACGCGGTGAATCGGGTACAGCCGCCGCCGCGGCTGGTATCTTGAACCAAGTAACGACGTTAAACGCGCAAGTGGGTTAATGGCGAAGCACGCGCGAGAGGAGGGCAGGTTACGATACGTATGTATACGCGCACATTTTGCGGTCCAGCGGATACTCCGACAGTTGATGTTGATGAACGATCCCCTCCGGCCTTGGGTAGCCGCGGCACCGATGCGACGCGACCGATGGAAGAAGAGGAGGAAGAGAGTTCGGTTGCAGCTGCACCTGCACCGCTCGAAGAGTGAGCGGCACCGCGCTCATACCATTCGGGCTCGCTTCCCTCGGGCCACTGCCACACTTTCCTGGCGTAACGACCGGTGTGCCGGTGCTTTTTTAGTCCTCCTTCGGGCATTAGACGACCGGAACGGGAGCACCGGGAGCGATCTCGTCGAATCTAGTCGAAAGCGCGCGAATGGGAGAGCGCGTGATTGCCCGGACTCGCGGGAACGTTCGACGGATGCTGCGCGTTTTTATATTATAATAACGATTCTAATAAGTTTCTTCGATTAAAGGAGTAGGGGGGATCGAGGAGATCTATGAATAGATAAAAAAATCGAACGGAGATTAAAGTTGGATTAGCGAGGCACGGTACGCGGCGAGAAAGTTTTGAATTAAGTCGATGCTCACGTTTTCCACCCGGGGATTACCTGTCGCGAAGACCGTATTTAATTACATCGAACGGGCGACGATATTTCGTGCGCGTCCATCGCTTCGGACGTTGCTCGGCCTGCGCGTGAAATTGCCCGTTAGAACGTAAGTAGGAAAGGAGACTAAGGTCGCCGTCGTTAACGAGAAAATGACAGATTCCTCGGCGCATCGTTCGATTTAGAAAGTGCTACACGCTCTAATCGCGAATGTCCGCTCACGTATCCGATCGGCGCGTTTTCATCGGCAAACCCGAGAATATTCTATACTTTCAATTAATTAACTCTCGCGATCAGGTTCCAAGCGACACTGCCCGCACCCTCGCCGCGCCGGTTTTCCCTCCGCGCGTCCACGACCGACAATCGTGGAACGAAGAGAAACGTCATTGTCGCTGACAGCACTTTCGCGAATTAAAAGGGCCGAGTTGCGGAACCCGTCACTCGTACTCGTGCCCTCCCTCGGCCACTCGATCTCTCTCGCATCCTCAAAGGGAATCGATTACCCTCGTAATCCCTCGAGCACTCGAATCGCGACGAACGTTGCGAGCTGTCCCTTTGATTCCCCTCTCGATCCGCGGATTCGTACCCGCGAACGATGGTTGATCCGTCGTTGGTACACTTATATTTCGTAGCGTCGTTGGTGCACTGTGAGCGCCGCGCTCACACATTACTTTTTATATTATTATTAATTAAAACATTGAATCATACATATATGTATGTACGAATGTATCTGCTAACATTCACCATAAGCTCATATATATATTTTTAATTATTATACATATTTATGGATTGTATATGAACAACTTCAATCTTATTACAAAAAATCATCGTTTGACCAACGAAAAGAAGGACGAGGCTATGTTCCTCGTTTCATGGAAAGATTCATTCGATAACGCGATCTGGTAAAACAAACAAACTGCGATCGCGGACACGTGTGCCTGGAATCACCGCCGAACTCTAGTATAACGCGAGCGCGGCTCGCATTTTGCCGACATTGTTGACTTTGATCAACGATAACTCTTCAGATACAGCGGACATCGATTTCATTTTTGATTTAAAATATTCCGAAACTCGTCCTTTAAAGATACTAATAGTATCACATTAATTCAATAACATTTATAAGACTGACGTTCAAAATTCGACACATGCGAGCGCCGCGCTCACACGTGTACCAACGACGGCTTAAGCTACGGTTTCGTTACCACGACCGATCGCAGTCGTCGGCGATTCATTGTAAACCCGAGACGTGCGAGAAGTTAATATGGACGAAAGTGGAAGAAGGAGACAACGACGACGACTGCGAACGGTCGTGGTAACGAAACCGTACCTTTAACAGTCGCGACTCTGCCTCACCCTCGAAACCAAGGGATCAGGAGATCAGCGGGACCTCCGTTTAACGCCAGAACCGACAACCGTCCGTCGAACAGGAGTTACGACGCCGACGGGGAAGACGAAAGAGTAAGAATAAAATAAGACGTCTCTCCCGATGGTAGGTGGGAAGAGCTGGCCTAGAAACGATCGCAGTCGCGCCGGGTACTCCGGGTCTCTCTCTCTCGAGCCGTCGTCCGTTCGTAAGGTTTTCAGGCTCCTTCCCCCGCGCGTTTCGCCTCGTCCAGCCGATCCACCCCCTTCCTTCGTTTGACTGGCAATCGTAGACGACGACGACGACGACGACGACGACGACGACGATGGTAATGGTAAATGGCCCCCATGGAGAGCCCATGGACTCTCCGGTCCGCGCTCCTCCACTGGAAACGGGAGCACGCCACGTGAAAGTAGGAAGGGGAGGCTATAGCCGGACCGACGTCGCTTCGTGCGCCTCAGTCGTTCGTGGACCTCGAAGGACGATAGAGGTCGAAGAGGGCACTTCCTCCTCTCTCCTTCCTCACGGCGCCACCGCCACCGCCACCACCACCACCACTACCACAAACATCAACGCTACCACCACCGCAACCACCTCCGCTACCATCGACACCACCTTCTTCTTCTTCTTCTCCTCCTCCTCCTTCTTCTTCATCATCATCTTCTTCTTCTTCGTTTTGTTCCTCTCCTTCGACGCCTTCTTCTTTTTCTTCCGACGCTGCGCCGGTGCTTCTTTCTCCTCCTCCTCTTCTTCTTCCTCTTCTTCTTCGGTCCTCTTCTTGCTCTTCCTCCACCGCTACCATCTTTCCGCGCGCCTTCGGCCTTTTCCTCCTTAACCGGTGGCGAGAGCACGAACGCCCGCAATAAGATAATCGTTCGCAGCCGTCCGCCTACTGCGCTCCGAGAAAGTCGTTTTACAACGAGTACGAGTTGGTCGCTCAGTACTCTTATATATACGCGTGGGTAACAACGTCCTTAAAGGAAAATCGCCGAGGGGTACGAAAGGATGCGCCGTCACGTCTTCCTCGTCGTCGGGATCGTCCTGCTGGGCTGCCTTCAAGGTCGGTATCGATATTACTCTTCTTTTGCGATGCCGTCGGATCTATCGATCGTTATCGCGCACGGGTGAAAGTTTTCCAACGAGTTCCGCTGGGATTCGTTTCCTCGGTTCCGAGACTTTTGTCAGCGGATTTAACGTTTCTCTTTTGATCCGAGTGCACGTCGATTTGAGATTTACGGTGACGCGAGTCTTCTTCGCCTCGCTTTGTCTCTCGTTTAACTCTTATTAATTTAAATCGATGAAAAAATCGCATTGCGTTTGGAATTAATCGAACCAGGGGAGGACACGAGTTTCGGTAAAAATATTTTCACCCGATTCCGCGTCAAATCATCGCTGCACGTCTGGTAGATTCCAAAAGACTTTCTAAAAGTGATAAACCGACGTGAATCTCGCGCGCGGGTATTCGCTGGGGGGAGAGTAAATTCTTTTTCTCCTCGTTCCAACGGTTTCACGGTTCGACGATTAAGAAATAAATGTGGTGTACGCGATTCGCGAGACAGGCGAGTCCATTCATTATCCCGCGTAAAGCGGCCAGTCGACCGATGAGAGAAGTTAAAACCATTCCCGGCGGATCCATGTCGGATTAAAACTAGTACACACGGCAAAAGATTCGTTACCGCGACGTGGGGAGACGCTCGTGGAGATATTCGTACGAATGGAATCGGAATACGGGGCACGTTCTCCTTTCCCCGATAATCGGTTTTGCCGCTACCGAGTCTCGTCGCTAAATCCCTCAAATATTTACGTGCCGGTGTAATTTACAAATAAACCCGTAGCCCAAAAACGTGGCGTCGAACGAAACGCGTACCGGTGCAAGTAAAATTGATCGACGCGAAGTGGGTCACTCGGGTCGAGTCCCCAAAAGTTCAAAAACGAGGACGCGTCGAGTTCTCCGGTCAACGTGAATTTCTTGTCTTTCGCGCGTTGTTGTTCTTTCTTCTCTTCTTCTTTCTTTCTTTGTATCGAAACTAAGCCCTTCCGGAGTGAGGCCGATATTCGTGTATCGACGTCCAAAGTCCCCTTCTTTTTCTCTCTTTCTCGGCAAATGGCTTTGGTCGGAGCGCCCATTGAATTCGCTGCAGGGAGCCGGTATCTCTCCATGGCCAAGTGCGATGCTCTTTCAACCGGGGCGCGCGATGGGGTCGGGGGGTGGGGGGAGGGGGGGGGGGAAGAAAACAAAAAAAAAGAGAAGAAGGCGAGGTTTTTCGTTTTAATCTCTCGCACGCTCGCAACCTCGTGCACGAGCTTACTCTACGGGGGCGAGTTCCTTCCTCTTCCTCTTCCTCTCTGCTCGGCCGTCCACTGTATGGTCCTCGCAAGTGCACAGTGACGTGACTAGAGTGGTACTTCGGGCGTCCAAACGTCCCCTACCGAGATATCGCGCGTCGATCTCCTTCGAGGAACAAAGTTACCATCTCGCGCCCTCCGGGAAAGTCGAGAGGGATGGAAACGCCGGTTTCGAATCTTACACTAGCAACGCGTCGCCCTTGGAGAATAAAATCAAAGAGACAACGACGCATCGTTATTGAAAATTGACCGGTAATCGGGATGTCGAAGGATTGGAGTTAAATCTCGATCATGCACATCTCTGGATCTTCGGATCTCCAAACTTTTTTTTAATCTATCGAGTGTATTTCGGATCGCTGATCGCGAAATAATTATAGAATTTCTATTCTATTGAAAATTATTTCACAAGGAATTACATGTATTTGCTTGCTTTAGAAATAGTTTGGAGATGTGCATGATCTAGATTTGTTCCAAGGATTGCGCTACGATCCCTTATCTGATTGCGAGGTAAAATCCTCTAGTAATTCGTGACGCGCGACAGCTTTGATATTTCCATCGAAAAATCAAGCCATGCCGTTAAGGATTAATGAAACGTACAGTCGTGCGATAAAAGGGCAAGGAATAGTATAATCGTGTAATAAAATACGAATGAAAAAGAAGATCGTGCGATAAAAGTTAAGCCTTTTATCGCGCAAGCTCTTCGACCGTTTCATGGTCTTGTGCAAATTGTGCAAATTGTGACAGAATTTAAACATATGCATACATAAATATAAATATCGGGGTAATATTCGCCGAGATTACCCGCATTTACGTTCGATCTTCGACTTCTATCCGTGCCCCTCGCACGGGAACTCGAGTTCTCATCGCCGTGTAATATCCCGCGCATTTAATTTCATCGCGTACCACCGAGGTTTCGTTCGCTAGCGTATCGTCTGGTTACGCTACTGCGTGGCGCATAAAGGGCCCCGTACAGGCCCGCTCGAGTGTTCGACCCGGGCACATACATACATACATATAACTCGTAAAACGACACGTTAACGGAGCTGACGCGCCTAATTAAGTATGCTAATCGTCGCTAAAACTCGCTCGTACGAGCAACTCTGGAAATCCACGGAGCGGAGAGAGAAAAAAAAAAGAAGGAAATTTCGCGTTACGTTGCCCCCCTTTAAGGTCTTATATGCGTCCGAGAATTACGCGGCCGCGTAACGTTCGCGATAGCGGGGGAGTTACGTTGACCGTAACCGACTTCCGATCTCGTAAGCGCGTAATAACGCTGAATACGTTGAACGACGGAAACAATTCGCGTAACACGATTTCATCCTCCCGATAACATCTTTATCTCGAATCTCTTAACAACGAATTTCAATCCGTTCCGTAACGATAGCTCAGCGCTACGAGAGATTCGAATAATTCGTTAATTAATCACGATGCGAGGTACGTCATCGCGGGTTAACGCGACAGCCGAGAGAGACTCGTTGATCTTATTATCGCGTGTCTGCGTTTTAACGTCGTAACTACGGTTTACGTTTAATTGAATGATAGCCCGTAGTAAATTCGGCGCGCGCGCGCGTCGACGCGCGTACTCGAGAGCAATACGTGGAGATGGGAGCGGTCCAAGAGGAGTACGGATTTATGTATCCTTTTCCGGGGAAGGCAACAGGGGGTTCAAACCTTCCCCCACGCAATTTTCAATCTCCTCGCGGAATGCTTTTTTCTCTTCCGTAATTTAAAGTGAGATCTTTTTTTAGATTCGACTGCGCGCACGGTTTCAGGGGATTATTTCACGAAAGCAATTTCTAATGCAATTCGAAGAGACGCGTCAACTTTGCTTACTTGTACCGGCGTCCTACGTGGTTTTTCCCCCGATCGGGTACGACGAGTCACAGTTCTCGCGGTCGATTCACGATTTCCTTGGAATCCGTAAACGATCGTCGAATCCGTAATTGAAACGTTACCTCCTCCCCCCCCCCCTTCCCCCTACCTCAATATTACTTTTGCAACTCGTGCCCCACTATTGCGAATCGGGACACGTCTCGTTCGAACTCCCTTTGTATTGGAAATGGTTTCAAAGCGTTCTCGAGTGCCGTGAAGCGATTCAATAAAAGATGATCCTCTAAAAGCGTTACCGCTCCGGTTCGTTGACTCTCTCGGCAAACGTTATATTCGAATCCTCGTGACCCCGTTCCGATTATTCGTCCCTAAGGAAACCGACCGCTCGGGAATTAAATCGTCGTCCGTGTATTATACGTGTAGAATCCACTCACCGATTCTATAGTTCGGCCGGCGGTGAAGCTCAGTGGCTCGAATTCTGTAACTTCGTGGTGCCCTCGAGTATGAAACCTATTCTCACGGTTGAAAAAGTTTGAAGTTTAACGGGCTGGAAATAAAGATGAATGGCGGATCTCTCGGAAGTCTCTTTAATTGTTTAAACGCGTATCGATAACCGCTCGTGTACCTCGCATACACCTACATACTGTGGTACAGTGCCGTAAGAATGTAGTATAGAGTGAGCGTGATGTAGTGTGGTATGAATGTGGTATAGCGCGGCATGCATTGCGCTGCGTCTAAGTGTCACGAAATAAAAGGAGGCGCGTAGAAACACGGGCCGTTGTTAAAAATCAGTCAACAAATTCGTAGTAGAAACGAACGCCGTTGAACGAACGCGATCAAGCAGGTATTATTATATTGTAATCCATATTACAATTCATGGTCTTGAAATAAATTCTACAATATTGTTACGAATGTAACAATATTTGTACATTGCCTTCTTGGCGTCCGGCATTGTCGACAGGCTGTTGTTAGTTGCCGGGCGTTGATATTCAAATTGTAAATATGTAGATGGTTGTATTCGAGGTCTGATAACGAACGGGTGTGTTCTGTATGTTCCAGCAATAAACGTTATTTTTATATACATACCTATTTTACGTTCACGTTCGCGTACGGTTCGTACACAATACGTATACCTTCCACGCGTAGTTACGTCTCGTTAGCGACGCGTTACTCTCGTCCCCTCGAACGTCGATATCCGTTTGTTCGATTAATCAGCGCCGCGGTGCGTCGTCGATAATTAATTCGTCGCACGCTCGTCCGAGGAGAGGCAAGTAATAACGATCAATTACCGGGCGAGGAGGCCGCGGGAATCTTGGAAAAGTGGAAACGGCGATCGCGTGCCAATCAGTGCGAGGTTCCCGTAATTGTAACGGGTAATTGCTCAATGATACGTCGCGTTTACCGGTATTCAAAAGAGATTAGGTACGATACGCGCAATGGGAATGCTCGAGGCACGTTATCCCCCCCGTCTGAATCGTAATTCCGGCGCGAAGGAGAAATTTCTTACTCACGAGCAACGATATATCCGTAGGAGCTCGAAAACCAGCTGGAATAAATTATCCGCGGTTCGTTGTTCGATAACCGAAATGGTCCCCGCGATTTGAACAACCGAACCGGTCGACACGAACATATTTTTAGACGGGGACACGCATCACCGTACTGTGTCCGATTCGTGCGTCGGTCGAGTGTTGGTTGTCACTCGTTGAAAAAAATCGCACAATGTTTTTTAACCCTCTACAGGGCATGCCCGCTTTGAGGCAGGGTTAAATTACATTTTATTTACGCTAGCATTAAAAATATTTTAGCATCTAACGGGCAGTCATGCCTTTTGTGATTGACATTACCTTCCACTGATATAGGCGCATTTGCGTGTTACCCGCGCGCAACCGATACGATCAGTTTGTTGTCTAATAATTATTGCGCAATTAAAAAAAAAATTTAATTCGCCTGTTAGAGGGTTAAATGCAATAGTTCACGCATCAACGTATCAATTTCAACCCTAAATTGCACGATTTCTGATGCGGTCAGCTTGCGGCCGACTTCAGATCGAGCACGGTGCGGTAATGCGTGTCCCCGCCTTTTTCGTTTAACACTATAGGTTTACGGGCGTTTCTACGAGCATTTCTACGAGCACCCGTCAAATTGACGGGTAATCGAAAATACGCATATTCTTTAAAAAATCGATTTATTCAAATTAAATCCGAACTAATTCAGGACGCAAAATGATTCATATTAATGCTACGGTTTTTGGGATATCTCATTTCAAAATCTGCAATCCGTCAAACTGACGGGTCCCGTAAACTCAGTGTTAAAACTATCGCCGTTGTGCGTTCTCGCTCGCGGTTCCACGTTACGCCTCGCCCGAGTCACCGCCGTGATTCCTTTCTTCGTAGGATCGGGCCGCCCGTTACCGTTACTCGAAAATGCTTAGAAAATATTTGTACGGCCTGGTTCTGTGACACCGAAACGTTCGACGCCGCTTTCCACGTTTTCGCGTCGTCCCCGAATGAAACGCGTTGTCGTCGTTCCACGCGCACCGCCTTCCTTCCGAGTCTCGGGGAAGAATCGCGTCTGTGCGGCTAAATTCTTCGCGCATTTTTCCTTTCTCGCTCTTCCTCTCACGCGTCGCGTTAACGGGGCACGACCCTCGTATCGCGTAATAGCTTAAAGATGTAACCTTCCGCGGCAAAAGTTGAACGTACCGGCTTGAGTAAACCACGGCGGAGAGAGATGCGTGAGTACGATTTTATGCTAATTGTAAGTGGAAAGGCGTTTGCTCGGTTACGTACCATCGGGGCGGAGAGCACACACGAGATGGTATCGAGACAGTTTCCTCGTCGTGTGTCGGCGGTAAGGGTACAAGGGCCGGTTCGTAGGAAATGTTAATTATTCATTTAAGCCGCGAACACATCGGCAATCGCGATACCGATGATTGGGTTAATTTTTATTATTCTTCCCCTCGCCACGCGTAGAATGATGTGGTATGAAAATTTGGAATTTTGGGACGGGAGAGGAGAAAATTTCTCTCGTTTATATGGAATCTGCTCGCTAGTCCCATTATCGTCGTATCGATAGACCATGATATTTAAAACACTTTTCCCGATGTAGAGCGCACCTTTCACTAGAAATTCGACGAACCGTAACTGTACATCCTCCACTATCTCCGTCGTGGATCATTTTTTTCTTTTTTCCCTTCTCGCGTCGAAAACGTGCATGCCATTTCGATTCGTACGATCGTGGCCCCGTGCCTTCGCGTTTAATGGAACGTATCGTGGAATCTAGTACACCTGAAACTATATTTGAATGCCGATTGATAATGGCAAGTCACGCCGGGCTTCTTACTCGTCTATCTATCATCGACCACCGTTTCGATCGATGAGTCGATCATCCTGTCCACTCGAGTATCGCGGTTACCTTTATCGATATACATTGCAATTTCATTCGTCGGACTCCTCCCTACTCTTGGAGGCGTAGTAGCGCGAAAAATGTCCCACTTTTTTTTTGTAGCACTCGAACGTAAACGGTGGGACGATTCTCTCACCACCTTTGGAATCTTGAAATTAAATTGCTATCGGTCGAGTGATTTTTCTCCCAAGATCCTTGCGCCTCGAAGAGTCGAGAGATTCGAATCGACGATCGATGGGGAGAACCGATCGTGCCCATATAGGGAAGTACGTCTTTTGATCAACGGAAGTGGGCGAAGCAAAGAGGGTACCGGGGCGAGCTTAAAGAAAAACCGAGGGAGGTTCAACGTACGGGCATGAATTAACATTATCGCGAGCTATGGAATGGAGGGGGCAGACTGGAAACGAAACGGTACGGCTCGAGATCGGATTTCAGTTATAAATTTCAGGCGATTGTGGCGAGGCGCTCTGTGCTCGCGTTGCGCGTTTCATAATTCAAGATCAGTTTCTCGCGGTTGTTCTTAACGAGTCTGCCTTTTCACCCGGCCGTCCAGTAACTTTACTCACGGCGCGCGTGCAATATTTTAATACCCGGGGAATGAACCGAGCTGACGAGCGAAGAAACAGAGAGAGAGAGAGAGGGGGGGAGATACGTGTAGCGAGGATTAGGAAGGGACGAGAGGATAAAAAGAGATCAAAACGGAGACTAAGAAATTTCTTTAGACTCCTCATTAGCACCTTGAGCTTTTGGGACAAATCTAGATCACGCATTTCTAAAGCAAGCTAACACACGTGATTCCTTGTGAAATAATTTTCAATAGAATAGAAATTCTATAATTATTTCGTGATTAGCGACCCGAAATACACTCGATGGAGTAAAAAAAGTTTGGAGATCCGAAGATCCAGAGATGTGCATGATCTAGATTTAAAACGAGCTTTTTGAATCTCACTCTCTCTCTCTCTCTCTCTCTCTCTCGCCACTGAGTTTTAAGAATCACGATCCACGACACT
Organism: Pemphredon lugubris; assembly: GCA_933228935.1. Lineage (NCBI taxonomy): Eukaryota > Metazoa > Arthropoda > Insecta > Hymenoptera > Crabronidae > Pemphredon > Pemphredon lugubris. The sequence continues at coordinate 22,264,330 of OW121817.1, read as the reverse complement.
CATCGCTCGTCACATCGACGAACGTACAATGTCTAACGACTCAAGAAAAACTGCCCTTATACGGAAATCTCTAATTACGCCTGATCGACGAGAGGCGATTTGTCCGCCAGGTAAACGCGTTATGAATGAAGAGAACTGTCAGCGATGATAATCGCAGCAGATACCAGTATGTTTATTAATAGGAACGTTTACGGTAGCTATTAATAGGCCCAACCTGTCAAACTAGTTCTCAACCTTATATCACCGATCAACTATTATTCAGTTTAGCGTGACACCGAACATCGATATTTTCGATAAGATAAACGAACCGGGTGGGTATGCATATCCGTTCGACAGTTCCTAGGTACACACTTTGTCCGAATCGATACGGTTCGTACACAAGGATCGGCGATTGTACACGTCGTTTTTTTTTCTGGTCAAGCTCAGTAGTTTGTATCGGCAAATGTCCTGCGACGCGGCTCCTACTGAGACACCGCCTCGCTTTGACAGTTCGGACGCTTATCGGCTAAAGAAAATTGGCAGCGTTTCCGAGTGAATTATGATCACCGGTGACTGTGCGTTGTTCCTTCTCGGCGAATCGTTAATCAAACGCGTGCGTTGGAGCCTGACAGGTCTAGCGTCTCGTGCCTGAGAGTCGATTATTTCAGCGAAAGATGAGAAGTCACCGTTTTAATCATCGATCGGCAAATAGATGCTTCCAACGGGCTGATTTTAATCCGGTTAACTCCAGGCTACCTCGACGCGGTTAGATTTCTCTAAATCAACGTCGATGGGATGGTCCGAGAGCAACTCGATCCCCTCGTCTCACGGAGCTCTTCGCTGCTATCGATCGATACGTTGGATGGTCGAGTATCGATTGTAAGTGGAGCCGCTCTTTCGGGCGTCTTGGCACGACACCGTTAGCGTTAGCTCGATTCATCCGTCGACGGTTGACTTACTTCGCTGACCCGAAGACCCAGTGAACGTGTTCACGTGAATTTCAAAGGAGCGTCTGCCGTTCGTCGCTGACCCTCCGTTTTCAATTGTGCGTCTCGAGCGTCGGATCTAGCGATCTCGATCGTCGAACGCCGGTGTCGTTTAGTAGAATTGAATTGTTCGTATTATTTAGCTCCGGGATGCGACAGCATTTTATTTCACGGTCGTTGCTATGGTAATTTTTCCTTTTTTTGGGATTGGAGAATATATCAATTGAGAAATCGATTCATCGATTCATCGTAGCGGAAGTGACACGCTTGCACGGAGGAAGTCGATGATCGAGTTACGCTTTGCATTTCACGTCAAAACGAGCAATGAATATTTAAAATAAGTTTTGCGTCCCATTTTTTTTATTAACGTCCACCGATGATCTATGTATACTAAAGATTGAAAAGAGATTACTCCACTCATCCCGTGGATTAATTTCGACCGACATTGTAAAAAAATGTCCCTTCACTCGTAAAATACGGAACGTGATAACAGAAGAGTGGAAAGCGCAATGGCAAAAAAAATGAATATTTAAAATAAGTTTTGCATCGAATATTTTTATTAACATCCACCGATGATCTATGTATACTAAAAATTGAAAAGGCATTACTCTATCCATCCCGTGGATTAATTCCGCCCGACGTTGTAAAAAATGTCGCTTCACACGTAAAATACGGAACGTGATGATAGAAGAGTAGAAAGCGTAACGATAAAAAAAAAAGAAATACGAAAATCCCACTGGCCAGTCCCTCGAAGCTCAACGCGCATGTAAAACTCGACGCGTTTGAAATTGTACGCCTCGGTGACAAGTTCACCGGAATACATTAACCGGTGGAGCCGCCGATGTCGAAATTTTTTATTCGTACACTCGTGCTCACGGCGTGGCAATTTTGTTTTACAGTTCCTGAGTTTAAAGTCAAATTAAGGTGCGCGTACGCGTTTAAGAGCCATAGCGCCGAAACGGAGTGACCCGATAATTTTATGCGCATAAAAGATCCTGTGTACCTACCTCCTGCCCCAGGATTACTCACCGAATATGCGGTATTTACGCTCGGGTGGTAACGATATGCGCATCACGTGTTTTTGATGTCAGGTGACTCCGTAAGGACTGCTCGATGTATCGCGAGAGACCGAGAGGACAATATTTTCCTTTCGCCACGTCTTGGAAAGGTCGATCAATTTCTTCGATATTCAAAGCAGGATTTGCAAAAGTATTTTTCTCTTAACGCATCGCCGACGGGAATGTAAATATCCGTTTGCGCGGAACGATTTGAACGCGTTGTCGAGTCGTTTGTATAAAACGGAAGTCCTCGTCGACAGTGGGTTAGAATATAATACATTTAATAGAATATAGTTTATATAGAATAATCCACGCGACGGATGGAGTAGTTTATTTTCATTTTTAGCACATCGATTATTCTATTTTAACGCATTGTCGACACGTTTGCATAAAACGACAGTTCTCCCCGCTAATCCTGTAAAATACAATAACCGATCCATTAAAAATTAAAGTAGTTACTCCGCTCGTCGACGGGAAATGAAAAACTTCCCAGCCAACGTACTTTTCGTTTACATTTCATTTCGCCACGACTCCAGACTTGAAACGTTGAAAAATTATATCTCAGCCTAGTTAACAAGGAAGGTGTCTAATGTTTACGCGACGAGACGCGAAGTTAGGAAACCACGGGAAAGGTGCACTCGACCGATCACACCTGAGTTTAATGATCGAGGTAGCCGACATTCGTGTCGATAGAAGTCGCGGCTGGTAAGCGCGTGGCCCAGAAACGGCATGCCTACTTAACATTTCGATTCATCGTCGTCCTTCGTTGTCTTCGATTTTGACGATTGCTCGTTCCTCTTTCCTAATGTTGCGATTCGAATGCTCGATTTTCATCGACTTCGATACACATCCCTCGTATCGTCCCGTGAAACGCCATTCGAGGCTCTCAGGTTAGCGCTCCACTTTTCTGGTTTAAGCGTACCTAATGATTTCTCCGGATTACTTTAAAAGAAGAAGAAAAAAAAACAACGAAGTAACCGTTAGCACTGTAACGACGGTGCATTCGTCGACGCGACGAGAAATCGCCATAAACGAGAAAGCTGATGACAGGAATCTACGAGGGAATAGAAAACGATGATTAACGGGTAGGGGAGGTACGCGGAGACTTTCGACATTTACTGAAATGACTGTGCGATAGTTTTGCCTGAGTAATGACGGTGCACGGCTCTCTTGCACTCGAGGGCCATGAAACCCTGGCCTAGACTTAAGTAGGTATGGAGGTAAGGTCGAGGTCACTTTCGTGTTACCTTCTCCTCCGGTGAATCACGGGACACCGCCATAATTAACCAGACCCCGCTGGAGCCTATAGAGGCTTTCGCTTTACCCCCCTAACGTATCAATGAAAGATCGAGATCAGGGTAATGCAAGAACGTAACCGCAAATAAGAAGCGACGACTTAACGTTGCGCCGGAATCGTTGCGATCGGATCCCGCCCTCGCCTCGCTTCGAAATAACGATCGAGTAGAATGAAAAAAAAAAAAAAACAATGAACGCCTCGCGTCGTAACTCTTGATTGGACTCGAGCCGAAACACGAGCGGGATTTGGGTCACTTTCCACGTACACAGTACCTAAGTACTTACACATTCACCTACCTCCAGTCACGCCGAAGCAATCATTAACGCGCTAAACGACGACAGTTTGACCTTGCGGGTCTATCAATGGTAGGGCTACTAATTAGGGGTCGGGGTCATCCTCGTGAAACCTCTCATTGGAGAACCGTGGCCGTTTATCGCGTCAGGGCTCTCGGTGTACCTGGGAGGCTGAATTACTCGGTCTTGTTTGCACGCTATTGATCAAATTATTAACGGATCGCAAGATACGTACAGCGTAGACGCGGCAAATTGGGGTGGATCGATATCGAGCCGATCTCAAATTGGAGGATAACGAGAGGCAGCCGCGGCGAACGCGCGACTCTACGATCGAAACGCTTTCCGTTTTAACCACGCGCAGCCGCCCCCCGGTCGATCTCGTTCTCGACGTGCGTTCGTTTTTAATTATCGATCGGCGCTTACTTTTACCGGAGAGCGAAGTTCCTCGATAACGAGCGCGTCGATCTTGCCGCGCGCTATTCGATATTGGATTTCAATCGCGCCGTTATACGTCTCTCGCCGCGGTAATATTATTTTACAGGACTACGTTTCCGAGAATCCACGGTCCCGAGTAAAAAAAAAAAAGAAAAAAAAAAGAAAGACACCGTGGGTATGAAACTAGACGGGGGGGATAGGTTCAACGCTCTCGACGCGCGTCGTGGTCGGCGTAACATCGACCTTCGTCAATAATTATCCTTTCTCTGGGACGCAGTGATGCGTTTCTCCTTAATCACTCAATATTCCGTACCTCTTACCTCGTTTGACTCTAATTACCTTTAATACGCAATTTCCTTAAACGCTGCACGCACGTACTCGGTTACCACACGCTTCTCGCGCAGTTACCGTCCTTCCAGCGTCGATTTTCAATGAAAACTCCCCCGAGCGGGCCGCGTTGCGAAGGAAATCTCGAATTACCGAGCAAAGTTTTATGCCCAATGTTTTCAGACGAAACGTTCACGCGATGCTCGTCGACTTTTTGCCATCCGTCCGACGGATATGTTCGATTTTTCCATAGTTAAAACGATCTTTGTTGGGTGTGTTACTTTTGGCGTTGTAGGCCTCGGAGGTAGTAATTGTATCACTGATAATTTTATCATTGTCAACGTTTCGATCCTGATTAGGATCCTCTTCAGGACAGACCTTTATATTATTAGAATGTACTCATTATCTATTATTCACAAACATACTTTACAGTATGTACATTAAATCAGAGACTTATGTATGGCTTACCTTGCTAGTAATTAAACATAGCGAATTATTTGAATGCTTGGTGGTTCATTCCTAGTTACGAAACAGGTAAATATTTTATTATATCATACCTTTGTGTGTTATGTGTCCATTATTTTGTACGGTATACACTACTTATTGGAATAATAATTGTACCTTGGTAATTGTACAATTAACGATGTTGGCGTGGCTGGCAGCAACCGTACACCGAGGAATTCGATCGGTGTTCGATAATCGATTAAAACGATCGCCCGCCGTAATTCTCGTTACCTGCAAAAATCGCAACGAGAATCGAGCGAAAACGATCGATCGTTCGAATCCTCGAGATTTATGGGCGAACGGTTCGCACGAACAGCGGGAATATTACGACGCGACGGAGAATTCGTCGCGGACGGTACGAGGAATCCGCAAGAGTCCACGTCGAAATGCGTATCCGTGCGGTAACGTTATGCGCGAGTCGTCATTCTACTCCCGTTATCCAAATCCACCGCGAAAAGCACGAGCGAATTCTTGGAATGGAAGACGGTACTTCCCGTAATGGAACGATTTGCATCGAGGCGTTATACTCTACCGCGTTATTATAATCTCGCCGTAATACATGAATTCCCCCGCGTCCGATGGATACCGTGTTTCTTCGTGCGGACTGGCAATAAATTAACCGCGATTATGCATCCGCGGGAAGATACGTATCTTTTTCGCGTTAAACGCTCCCTCGTTACGAGAGCTGGAAGTTTACAAATTGAATTAGGATATTAGTTCCAATTAGGGTGAGCAAACCTCGCAACGTTTTCATCGGGTAAGATTAAAACGGAGAAACGCTATCATACATACTTGTACATACTTGTACATACTTCTCCGATACCCGACTTGTATGTATTTATATCGGAAAGTATACTTTCATTCTTGACGCAGCGAACGTCGTCGGAGAATCGATTTTACGATTACGAGGTACGAATAAAGAGCGAGTTCGTTTGGCTTTTCGGGACATAGTGGACTCGTACGCGTCGTTTTATCGTTGTCATTATTTTTGTGTCCCGTCCAGGAAAAAAAGCACGCGACTTTATAGTCGTACGACCTGTCGCGAAACGTCCGACGACATTACCATTATAAAATAATTTCTCGGCGATCTCGACACCGCTGAGGCGCACGCACGAACGTCGCGTGTAATCCACGCTGGAGGTATTTAAATATTGACGCGCGCGAGGATGAACGACGAGCGGAATGGGACGTCGTTTCGTCGATCGAAATATTACATAGGCACGCGAGAAAGATTCGCTGTCCGGATACGCGCGTGCGTACACGCGCGGGAATAAAAGTGGAATTTTCGCGCCGCGTACCGGGCGGGCGCGCCAAAAAAAAAAAACAAAAAAAAACACAAAAAGATAAATATGTTACGAAGCGAAAGAAAGGTGTGGAAGAAAAAGTGGACGTGGCGCGCGTTCATATGCGCCGGTGATCCCGGTCGATCGAAGGTTTCTCCGATCATAACGGATCGGCGCGAGGAGTCGGTCGTCGCGCCGGTTGCGCAGTCGCGTGCGTGAGTGCGTGCGCGAGCGAGCGAGCGCGCGCTCTCGTGGGAGATCGAGCGATCTGGGAGGTAGTTTTTCGCCCCAGTACTCCACTTACGACTCCGCCACTTAAACACGAACGCAACGATTTATGGAACGCGACTCGTTTGTCGTGCTCCTTCGCGATCGGGCGACACACATACCGCGTAGCGTTTTTTTTTTTACCGATCGGCAGGGCCACGCGAGCGGCCGATCTCCTTCACTCCTATTTATCGCTATACGTGTTTATCCCGTTGACGCGATAATATACCCCGACGGGATTCTTGCGCCGCCGCCGCCGCCGGGTACTTTACCGCGGCTTTACCCCGCGATTTCGGATAGGGGAGCGAAAACGTGCATTAAAATTGCTAACGTAGTAAGTCGGTTCGAATGCGTTATTAGTTACGCCTCGTTCTTAACGATCCGACACAATGTTCCTGTACGGGACAGCCTCGCAGAGACGACGAGCGTTCGTACCATTCGATTAATCTAAGACGGAGATTAATGTGAGTAACGTTGGAGTTTCTGCAGCCAGATAACGCGCGCGCGCGTATAAGATCGCGACTCCCGATCATTATTCCTGACGTCGGTGCCGTATCTCGTTCCAGTGGATTAATTTTTCGATTACCGTATGTAAATAATTTCGATCGACTGTGCTCGAACGGTGTCAGGGAATCTGTATCTAATTTCATTTGCACCGTGCGCGTCGTGTCGCGGGTGCCTACCGCCGCTTCCGCGATTCGACGTTCCTCTCTTTTATTTCGCTCGATCGTAACTTAACGCCCCCCCCCCCTGCGCACGTGGAAAGTATCGTATTAACGGGTGTGAGAAATAGCTCGAATCTCGCCCCAACAGTTTCTTCTGTCGGCGCACGCGAGTACGCTCGATCGTTGTCTGGAATTTAATTAATTTTCAGCGCTTTTTTCTTCTGTATCGTTGCTTGAAATATGATACCGGTATACAGTTATAACAGATCGGGCCAAACCGGTACCCTCCGTGATTAGCATTTATGCCATTGTCTCGCAATTCTTTACGGAACAAAATTGTTCCGCGATCTTTGGCCCGACTCCCCGAGTCGCATTGTCGTTGCGTCGCTGAACAGAAGAATACGAACGTCGCGGAACCTGTTTCGATTAGCAAACGGTCAGCTACCGCGATTGTAATTAATCGTTCCGACAGTCAAAACATCCTTCTCGATAGGCCTCCGCGTATATCCGTGATTCGTAGCAATGGTAACTTTGACCGCCGCAAAGATTTATCAGCGGCGATCCGAATTATTTCTCGCGGTTCGGTATTCCCCACCGGAACGTCTTACGCAAACCTCTTTCGCACGGTTACGCTCGTTACGCTCGCGTAGCACCATTCCCGCGATTTATCGATCGCCGAAATTGTAAATAAAGACGATTCCCTTCCCCTCCACGCTTCCCTTTGTCGGCCGAGGATGCGGAAAGCTTTCTATCGCGTTATCTATCGGTGTCGTCGATCGTTGAAAATGGCGCACAGGGCGTCACGTGCCCGTAGGATCGATAAATCATTCGCGATTGCTGCCGCATGCCGCGCCATCGTTTCCCGCGAATCGCCTTTAAGGAGGGCCCCCCCTTCGACGGGTAGGCTACTCTACGATGCTATCGGGACAATAGCGATACCGGCAAGAAAGACGAGATCGTTTCGTGAAGATAGAACCCATCGATAGGGATCGGCCCCGAATCCTAAGGATCGTTTACTCCGCCCGGCGAACTGGCGCGTTAGAGCGAAATTCCATGGAATTCGGAGCCGCGAAGTATGAAACGGGACCGATGATTCGGTCGACGACCGTTCTCTCGCGATCATCCGTACAAGGGGGGGGGGGGGCGATTAAGAAAGAAAAATTGCCAGGGTTTAATTACTCGGGGCTCGCGTGCTCCATAACAGAAATAAAGGCTCGTTAATGCAACGCAGCGCGGACGTGTTACGGGACAATGCTATGAGGAAGACGAGATCGTTTCGCGGTGATAAAGAGCCCCGGCAACCGGCGGGAAGATCGACCGAGGCAATGTTACTCGGAGAGCGAGCACGAACCGAGGCCGAGCCCCGGTAAAACCGAGAGCACGAACGGCCTTACGATTTTGACGCTATCGATTGCAAATGATTTACGCGCCGGTTGCGCGTTCTGCCCTGTCCGCGATACTGTCCTGCGCACGCGATCATACGCAGACAGATCGTGCGTCCAGATCGTTGCCGGAATTAATGGATTACTTACGTTACAACTAGTTTTGCTTTTTGCACGACCTTTTCTTTCTGCCTACCATGCCTTTTCTTACAGACCGGTAAACCGGTCACGAAGACAGATATACTCGGACTTAAGCCGATCTTTCGTAGATTGGATGGAGATCGCGTTAAGGAAGAAAAAAAGGGAGCAACGGGGAGCGAGAGAGTATATACATTGCGAAGCGATTTCCGATTCGCTCGAATCGCATGAGATAATATTCCCGGCGAAGTAATCCGAGTTTCTAATCGAGGCGCCGAGACAGAGATCAAAATTCCCAAGGCAGCGGGCGTAAATCAAACGTGTGCCGTTACCGGTTGCGGGATCTCCCTAATTCGCGAGAATCGTAAATCTCGAATCAGCAGCGATAGGATTATAAATTATCGTACCATTTAGGGGTTTGGGGAGGCGAAGCGTTGCATCGTAATACCGCCGCGGCAACGAGTAACCAATCACGGACCGAGAGCAACGAGAAATCGCAGGCATACCGACTAATTTGTCGTCGCATTCTATCGACTCGCCGTGAGGAATTCATAAAGAACGTGGAAGAATACGCGATAATTCCGGCTTCCGCGCGAACACCTTTCCCCAACGCCTTATTGCGCGTATTTCGGTGCATACCTAATGGCATAGCTCGCACGTATCTGCATACTGTGATAAATTTCTATCCGTGTAACACGCACGACCGTTCCACCATTAATTATCTCGAATGCAAGCTGATTCATTCCGGCCGATTTCACGCGTTACCATTACTCGTTTTCGCGCCGTCGTGAATTCTTCCGCGCGCCAGGGTGATATTATCTTTGCTCCCACCCCGCCCCCGTTCCTGGATCATCTTTCTGGTACGGTCGGACACCGTTCCATTCTTCGCGCCATGATCGACGGCGACGCCACCGCAGATTGACTTTCGCGTTTCTAAATGGATCTCGGCGCTCTTAATTATCTCTCTCCCCTCTTCCCGGATCGAACGCTCCGTCATGCAAACCATCCTCCTAAGCAACCCGCTCCGATCCTCGACCGTTCGTCCAGCCCCGTCTAACATCCCGGTTTTTCTCCCGTCTCCAGGAATAGCAACGGTGAAACAAGAACAAGCGGCGAGAGCTCCGCCGCATTGTTCATTTTATTTATGAGCTACGGCTTATTCGTATCAAATCGTTCCGGTTCGTTAAACAGATCCTTATTTTCTCTGTTATCGATCTCGGCGATGCGGATTCCCTCCCGTGTTCCTCCCGCCGAGCCGCCTCTCCTCGTTTCGTGGACAAAAATCCGCGAAGCGGCATCCACCCGGCCTGGTGTGCATCCTTGCCGTGGTTCACCGACCCGCATATCTTCTACCCGTCCCCTACCCCCTCCGGCCGCCACCGAGCTTACCGTGCATCCATTGTGCATCGTGCGCAACGTGCGCATGCATGCACACGCGCTTCGGCCGCTCGCGCGACCCGCACCGTTTCTACGGGGATACGTATAATTCGATCAGCATTGTTCGCCAATCGTCCCCCTCTGGCCAGACGTCGACTGTGCCTTATTGGCATAATTGATTCACTTAATCGTGTCCGTGGGAGTGACGGACACCTCCTTCTGCCGCCTATCAACGCGCTAATCGCGCGTCGACTCGTCGGCGAACGGAGTGACGTCCGTCCGACGAGGAATCCGACACTCTCTGGTTGTAACTGGTTCCGTTTCTCTCCTGTTCGACACATTGTACTTTGTCCTTCCTCGTTACCTTAATCGATCCGGGGAGAGTCGTCGGCGCGCTGCCGTTACACGTCACTTTGCAATTGATGATTTTCGAGTATATACTTATCCTTCTTCTTCTTCTTCTTACTTCTCGCTTTGCCATCTTCGGACGTATTCAGGAACGCGCTACGCTTCGCTAATTAATAACGATTTCAGTCAATGCGATTGCCGGTGCTCGATAAGCAGGATTACCCTAGTCGGAGATCCACCGCGATAAGTCGATAAACGCTCGAGACTGGCAACCTGAAACATTTATGAATTCGTTATAACGCGAGCGAGCAATTGATTTCGTCGTCTTCGCAGATCCCCCAGAAACACGCCGGAGCTAACTTTGCAACGTTCGTCGAGGATTCAATTTAGATATCCTCGTCTGGCGCTAGTATAAAGCCAATAAATTATATTAAGTGATAGGAGCCGATCGATAAATCGTAATCGCCGTAATTACGGGTAGTCGTAAACTTGCTTCGCGCTTATCTCACACGGCGTATTCGGCTATTACTATTCTGACTCCCTGGTAGAGCGGGAAGGATTTCTCATTCGATGAATAATCGGCAAATGAAAATGGAACAACGTCCCAATTCTTTCGTCGCATTTGGGAAATCTCTAACCGATAGTAACGGTGTATCGCAACGTTTTATATTAACAGTCGGGCTAATCCGGTAAGCGGTAAAACACGTGACACTCTTGTTCTTTTATTAAATAAAACAAAGAAAAAGAGATGTCGACGCACTCCCATTCAAAATAGCCACCTACCCAGCTTGAAGGTTAAATACTATCGCAATTAATGCACTTATTCGAAACGTATCTCGCGATCGGGCGCGCGATTAAGTTCCGCTTAAATTATTCCCCACGGCGTCTCCGAGTCCTAATCTACGCGTATCGTAACCGCGCCTCCCGTGTACGGCGCACGGGTTATCTTTAACTGTATACTTCGATTTTATAATTTGTTACATATTATGCGATCCGGTATGGAACGAGCGTAGTAAATCCCGTGTGCTGTTGACCCGACGATCACTGGACCGAGACCAGCATGCGGACCTGTACGGTAGATATCTGCGCGAACGGTCAACCGGAAGCAATTAAAGTTTCGACAGAATCTCCTGTGTAGATGTTACATCGTTCCCTGAAAAGATCGTCCGCGGCTGATTTCGAAAGAGCACTGCTTTCGTCCTTCCTCCTCGCCATGAATATTTTTAGCGTTTACATCTTGCACGGGTGTCCGCGCTGCGAAATTCTGATACACTCGACCGGTCGTCGGATTATTCCCTGAAAATACGAGAGTCTGAAATTATTCTCGATATCCAGGTTACCCATTGGATTCGTAATACTACATTTCCTCCGCTTATCCATCGCGCGCTGTACGTTATACTCGTTCGGACTATTATTGCAAATTACACCATTACGCTCGTGGAAGACTGTACCGGGTTAATAAAGAAGAAGATACGTCTCTCGATGACTTCTAATAACAGTGAATATCATTTCACGTTACGAGATGCACTACAGATCTTACCCATTGAAAAAGAAAGAAATGCAGTGCGCGTTAGGGGGGAATTTTACGCTTTCTTTCCGACGAACGATTGGTCAATCGTACGCGCCGACGGGATTCTCGAATACGCTTACGCAAAAATCATGACGGAATTCCCGTTTTAACTTTTCTGTCCAGATTATGTATCCGGCGCGTGTCCCCGGATATGCCCGCCAAGCGGAGAACCAGTATGCGGTAGCGACGGCGTCATCTACGCGTCGCAGTGCGAAATGCGGAAGAAGATGTGTGGAAAGGGTGAGGCGCATTTAACTATAATAATTATGATTACAGTGCTCGCGCGTATGCTACGCCTGTTTCTGTTCGGCGATTATATAGTTCCTTTACAACGTCCGTCGAAGACTCACGGCAAAATTGAAGCATGCTCATTGGATATCCGAGTTCTGTATTATTAACGTTCTACGTATTATCCGCGCATGAGTCCCACTCACTGGCTGAGCGCCATTAATGATTATCCATTAGCAGTGTTCGCGGCAACGGTTACGAACAGCCGGGACGGTTTTTTTAACGACGTACCTAACGCGCGCAAATAATTCATCGGCAATGCCGTGACCAACGTGGATCGCGGATCGGTAATTATCGGTACTTAACAAATTGTACAGGCGTGACCGTGGCTACAGAGAAGACCGCTTGCCTGAGGTCGTCCGGTAGCAAATGCGAGCATCGTTGTTCGGGCGATCAGGATCCGGTGTGCGGTACCGATGGACGCACGTATTTAAACAAGTGCATGCTGAGGGTGGAGATCTGCAGGGTGGGCATCGAACTCTCGCACCTTGGTCCGTGCAATAATATTTCGGCGCACAGGGAGAACTGTCCGGTCTCGTGCGACTTCGCGCCTCTCGACGGACCGGTTTGCGGAAGCGACGGAAACGTTTACAAGTCCACGTGCCAAATGAAGCTGCTCACGTGCGGGTATAGAAAAATATTATTCTCAACAATTTTATCGGGAACAAATCTATATCATGCACATCTTCGAATCTTCGGATCTCCAAACCTAACACCTACGATTACTTACGGAATAATTTATGTCAGTGTAGAAATTATTTCTAAAGCAAGCAAGAGGTTAAACATTGTGCGTACATACATGGCGATGCGCTCTAACCTGTCATTTTCCATACTTCGAGTGCTTATATCTCCGGGACTAAAACCAAGCGCCAACTTTTGTTTGCGGATTCGTGATCAGCGACCCGAAATACACTTGATAGAGTAAAAGAAAGTTTAGAGATCCGAAGATCCAGAGATGTGCATGATCTAGATTTAAGCCTTTTTTTTATCGGGCTACTTAAATATTAGAATCATTTCCCACGATACGATACATATTGTATCTTCGCGATGTTTCCGTATTTTGTTTTGTATCAACGATCGAGGCGAATCGTAACTTGCAAAGCGAATAATTTCCGAGTAAATATACGAGATTCTGGAATGAGGGAGAGTTTAATGGACGAGCGGTCGAATGAATGGCGATATTTCTCACGGATCTGACACTTTTTTTCCGATCGTAGACAAGGCGTCGTGCGTACGAACAAGAAACACTGCCAGACCACGAGACATTGTCGCGAATCGTGTTGGCGCGGAGCCAAGCCTGCCTGCGGTAGTGACGGAATCCTCTACTCGAACACCTGCAAAATGCGAGCGAAGAATTGCGGGTAAGGAGCGTGCATTCTTCGGAAAAAAAGAGTCTCCCGATCAGACGACGCGTGGTGTTTCGTGCCAGAAATAAACGGCATTGCTCGTCTGTTCTTTCCACGACGCGAGACTCATCGTAATTAATCAATGATTTAGCAAGCACGTGTTCGAGGTTCCGATGTCGTTCTGCGTGTCGCGGGAGAGAACATCCGGGAGCCAGGCCAACGCATGTCCCTTGGAATGCAAGAACGAGCCGGAAGTACCAACCTGCGGATCGGACGGAAGTATCTATAGAAACGATTGCGAGATGCAGATGCTGAATTGCGGGTCGGTGTTCGTTCCGATTCCTATCGATTTCAGTCAGAGTTGCACGACTATGCATATCCCGATTCCGGTATCGTTCTCCGATACCGACAATTCCGATTAATCGATACTCACGAATTTCGCAGGCAATCGAGGAGAAAGGTGGCAGTGGTGGACTTTGAGAAATGTCGATCGCGTCTGACGAAGTGCATGAAGCAACAGCAGAGGTGTGGAAACGAAGCGGACCCGGTTTGCGGGAGCGACGCGAATACCTATCCGAATCAATGCCACCTAAATGTAGCGGTTTGCCTGTAAGATTCATTCCTTCCTCGTAGACGCGTGGATAAGTAGAACGGAATTCCAACCGGGAGATATAATTACCGTCTCGTAAACGTTCCTCCTTATCGTAAACTTTCTAGGATTCTTGACTTTACTACTACTTAATGATATATCAATCAGACGTTTAACCCCTCGTCGACACCCGTTGCCCTTTCAGAAAGGGCATTCAATTGGCTCACGTTGGCGAGTGCACGACCTTGAAGGAGACCGAACAGTGCCCCGAAGACTGCAGCGAGGTACCCGAGGAACCAGTTTGCGGTAGCGACGGCAACGTTTACCGGTGATTAAGAGCGTTATTTGGATTCCAGAACGTCCGGCGCCGAGAGTTTTAAGGGCGCGCTTACCGCGAATGGTGGCTCGTTAGGAGCGAAAGAGAAGTCAGAGAGTCTCGCGTGAATCTCACGCACAACTAACGCGTTGGTTCCGCTAACTTTTCCGCCTGAAAATCTACCGCTACGTCTACCCAATCTCGCAGCAGTCCGTGCGAAATTACGCTAAATTATAGTCGTTCCTTCAGTTAATTTCCTGACGCGCGTGTTCGCTTAATTTCGTCCGTGCGATCGTTAATTAAAACGGCGCGAACCGTTAAGCAATTAATAGAACCCCCGTTTCCTAACGAGTGCACTCTTAATTCGCGCTGACTCTCGACGCCGCGCGGGCTTCGACGGAGTTAAGCGTCCACAAATGCGTCATTCACGTGACCGTGTGCGTTTAGGTCGCTTTGCCATCTGCGGCGCGAGACATGCGGTCAGAGGGTGGTTCAAGTTCCTGCACAGCATTGTCCTACCACGGCGCTCTGCAACCAGATCTGCAGCGGGGAGCGTCAATTTGTTTGCGGTTCCGACAACAAGCTTTATCGCAACGAGTGCGAGATGAAGAGGGACAATTGCGGGTAAGCCATCCGTTTGTTATTACAGCCATCCGTTTGTTGTCCTGCCGACAGAAATAATGCGCAGGGGGGAATTCTTCGGAGGGCAGGTTAATTTACAGATAAAAAAAAAAGAATGAAAGAGCGAAATCACCAAGAATAAACCACTCGTCTTTTCCCCGTTTTAGGAAACACGTTTACGTGGTGCCGATGAAGAGATGCGTTCAAGGATTCCTGTTTCGCGGCTGCCAAAAGATCTGCCCGCCCTATTACGACCCGGTATGCGGCACCGACGGTATGACCTACAGCAACGAGTGCTTCCTCGAGATCGAGAATTGTCGCAGTCGAAGCCTGGTCACCAAGAAGTATCACGGGGTGTGCGGCCAACCTACGGAGGAACCGAAGAATTATTTGTACTAGATCGATCGGTTACTTTTAGTATAGATCAATGAGCGACCGTTGACGCGTCGGGCGAGATCGATCGTCGAAGCGATGTTTTTTTTCGAAATTCTTACGATTTCAAGATTCCACCTCGAATCATTCTGACAAAACGAAAGACCCCAATCGGTAGGGAAAAGTGTCTCTCGTCGATCGACGTCCCGCGTAACGCAATGATGTTTCGACGAATCGATCTCCGATAGAATGAAAAGAAAAGCACGAACACGCGTTCGTTCCTCTTTGACATATTTCACGCTAATCATTGCCGCGAATTCAATGGGATGTCAGCGATCAAAATAATCGTGGTAGATAGTATTACGTAAAAGTAAACATCATTTCCGAGGAGCGTGTGTCTCGTGCCACGTCGCACGTAACCATACATACATACTGTCCGGGGTATGATGCCCGTCGGCGGCAAAAAGAAGATCGTTATCATTATTGTTTCTAGAACGATCGTATCGCGACTACCGAATCTTATCGCGAATTAACGCGCTGATCGGGCCGTTCGCTTTGCAATGCGGGTTTTATCGATTGGACCAAGATGCTGCGCTTTCATGCGCAGAAGTCAATTTTCCGCGAAACGTAGGTTGGCATTTTCGACGTCGCGCGACGACACGTGTCCGCTGATTCTCGAATTTCGATTTATTTCGCTTCTTTGTTCTTGGATTCGTCGAAGTCCAAGATGGATATGGCGGCTTCATTCTCGCGGCGACAGACTATCACGATATGAATTTTTGCACAGGGAGCGTAATGGTGAGAGAGAGAGAGAGAGAGAGAGGCGGAGATAGAGAGAAAGAGTAATCGCGCATACACGTAGCTCTCTCGATACCTTCGTACGTACTTTGACGGTACAATCATTCTTATTTATTCTAGCATTAATTATTTCGTCATCTTTTGCATCATTCCGTTTTGTCGCTATTGCCACGATAAATTACGATAGTTCCAGAAACGTATACCGATTATAGTTGTAAGGAAATATCTAGCTATTATATCTCCTTCCGATATGTGATGTTTGTTCATATTATAATTATTATCATCGTATCCTTAATTTATTATCGATCATGCGAAAATCCCCTCTTCTTGTATCGAAACTAACCTTATACACGCTTCCAATGTCAATAATAAACCGTATATGTATATTTTACGACACGGTCTTACCAGAAATCGAGTACCCCGTCCCCGAGAATGCTTACCGTCAACAAATTAACAAACTTTCTCACCGGTTCTCTCGCGAAAACTTTACACCTCTCGTTCACCGTGAGAAAACACTCGCGGATAAAGAAGAACGGAGATCTTCCACGGCGGTAAAACTCGGAAGATTTGAAAAATGTAGTACGCGAGATCGCCGACAGACGGCGCCACGAATCCCGGACTACTAAAGAGTCCGTCGCTGCCGCGAGATGGCGATCGAGTGCGCTGATATTGACAGGTGCCGAGAGAGCATGGCGGCCAGTGTTTACGACAACTGATTGCGGCCGATCGAATTCGCGTATGACCCGGGATACGGCAGCATTGTTTACGATTTACACCCAGTCGCGGCGTTCACCGTATCCTCAGATTACCACGGAACGTGACGCGCGCCTTTCCGTTGAAAAAAAGAGAGACATCTCGAGGGAAACGTGAGTGCGCGACTCTCTTTCGATCAGTGTAACGCGTGTCCCGATCTCAAAAGTTTGGTATCAGGTGGTGGATTTGGTCGCTCGTACGGGAGTGCTTGCGGAGCTGATCTTCCGAAATATCAAGGAAAGCGTCGTTCATCGTAAGTACCGACAATCGTTTTCTTTCTTAAACTGCGAAACGGGGTCGGAGAAACGAGACGGCAAGAAGCTTGATGATAAATCGTCCCTCTCCTTTCCCCTCAATCTTTTTCCTCTCTTTTTTTTCTTTTTTTATTACGTTCGAGTAAAATTTGATAAGAGGCAACACCGGGAGAGGCCATCTTTGAGGTGGCCCAGTGTGTCGGGCACGCCGGTACAAGCAGGTTTGTGATTACGCGAATCGTGTTACATAAAACACACTGCCGTCAGATGACACATGGGATGCCTTAGATAATCGTTACGCGAGAGGAAGGGCTTCCTTCTTCCTCTCGTCCTGGCGGGCAGTACCTTCACGCAGGTCACTGTCGCGATACACCGAAACGAGAGTATCGATGTTTTAATTATTCTTATCCTCCCATCATTTTATCTTCGAAAGCTATTTCGAACTACGTGTCACTCGAGTTTTTTAACCCGAGATTTCTCAGCCGTAGATACGAACGTCAATAAAAGACAGATGATCGCCGGTAGAGGTGTGCGCGGTACATACATACATATTTTGTCTGCGGTTAAAACAATTCCTTCCTAGCCGATTGTACCATTAATATCTTTCCCTTATACATACCTTGTATCGCTAGTTATCTCATAACTAAACTATGTTTCCCGTTGTTGCGTAAGAGTGACGATGTCGAGGAAAAATACCGGCGATTAAACGTCGATGCGCGAATTTAATTAACCCGACGCATCGAGTTACCTTGGTCGACTTTGGCGAGTCACAACATTTAAAATCAATCTCTTTGACCCTCCGAATCTACGAATTCATGTACACGTACTACACGCCATACACACGAATCCCCGAAAGCCCATCTGTTTCCCCAGCGTTACCTTTGTCCAGTTTTCACTATCTTATCGTCGGATCTCGCGGAAATGACACGATTATCGCGAACGTGCATCGCATGGTCACTCGCGAATTAGCGTACCGAAAAGCTTTCGTCAACGGTGGACTCCAGCATCCGGGAAAGAATGGCCGGGTGCACATAATTAAACTTATCGATCGTGTCCCCCCCCCCCCCCGACGTGCGTCGCTGTCGCAGTCCTCGTGAAACGTGTTTGGAAATTCGCGGCGCTGTTTCTTTTTTCTTCTCGTCACCTTCTCTTTTTTACGGGCATCTGTCCCTCGCCAACCTTGGGTGGGAATGGCGAGTGCGGATATGCGGTGGCATTCGAGTACCGTAAGAACAGACGAAAATGTTTATGTATATTTCGCGAGTGCCGGGCAATTATATCATTCTTCCCGGCAAACCCGTTAGAGGGGGGCACGATTAATTTCAGGAACAGCGTTGACAGTCGCTATTTATGTTCGGCGATCATTGACGGCGGAGTTCTATGCGTATAAAATTAATTTCAATGTACTCTCCGCGATAAAGCGACGGCCGCCTTTGAGGCGAAAAGAAACGATAAAATGGGAGGAAGATACCACTAGTTGTTACGCAGAAGAGATTACTAGGGTTTTATTAAAGAGGATCGCGCGTCCGGGCATCGGTAAGCCGACGAAGAAGGTCCGATGGAAGCTGCCTCGGGCAATCGCGATTGTACCTTGCATCGTTCCTCTCCCTATTAAGTGAATTTCCTAGCGAGTTGACCTGCAGATTGGACTTGCACTCCCAATTGGTGGATCGTCGCCGTCTGCTCGCATATTTACGCGGCTCATTCTACTTTTCTCGACGGCGATTATACGCTCGCGACAGAGTAGTGGAGAAACGCGCGATGAAACTCTCGGGATTAAATTAAGCAATTTTACGCAATAGTAATGCAACGTTAATAGATAATGTGTTCATCGGTGACGAAGAGATTGTCTCGCGGGTTTAAGCGGCGTACATACGTACATAGGTATACTCTTTGTAAAGATCGCACCTTCTGGGTGCGCTTGGATAGCCAATCGCGCGACACATGCGAGCGAAACGAGGAATTGGATTTATTTGAAATTACCCGAGCACTGTGCGCGATATATCCCAGGCATGCGCGGTACGATATACACGATACAATACGGTGGAAACAAATAGAATTTTAATAGCGAGTGAAACGGAATTTCATTTCTTTCGTCGCGGCAGCGATTTCACTTGCATTCGGTTAAGTTCGTCCGACAATGAGCATGCACAAAAGGAAGTCAATTAGAAATTCCTATGTATTCCTGAAATTAATTGCATATCGCACCGACTCGAAATGATCTATTGTGTTTTAATGGCCGTGTCACACGCTCCAACCTTGAGTTGCAAGTCGAGGGAATCGACCTCGAACCGGATCTCGAATCCTTTTTCTTCGAGGAAGGGTAATATGAAATTAAAAGGGTGGCAGGTCTTGCATGTCACGCTACAAGTCCCATTCTGTGGACTTAAATGAACTGAATTGCACTGGCCTGCGAGCATTCAAACATACAAGAGATAAATCTTTCCCCGAGTGCCGCATTGTATTGTAATAATATTCTTTTGATGACCATTTAAGAAACTGGAAAAGAATAGGAAATATGATTTTCTTCCGACATTTTGTTTTCTCTCTCCTTCCATTGAAGTTTATAGGTCGATTCAATTTTTATTTTTCTTTCGCTCTTTAACCGTCGCGTTGTTTCTTTACGCGAAACTTTGCTGCTTCGTGTTCCATTTCATCGTTCTCCGAGGACAGTGTACATACGTCTTCGACGTTCGTCGTTCATTTCCTCCAGAGAATTCGACGACGGGAGCTTTCTCCGCGACGCGGTCCTTGTCTATTTCTTTCGGTCGCTCTAGCGAAAGCTCTCCTCGCGGAACTGACGTTCGTTCTAATCTTCTCCCAACCACGTTATCCTCGATCTCTTCTGTGCCGTGCCCCGCCTCGACGAAATGTCCCATTACCGTTATCTTATTTGCATCGTCGTCGAAAAACTCGGTCGATGAGCCCCCCGTCGCTCTCCCTGAATGATTAAGGATTTAACGCTTTCCATAAAACCATGAATTATTTTGACATTCTTGATTGCATTGGTGTAACGAACATGTTTAACAAACACGAGACGCGCGGCTCGTATTTGCGGATTACAAGAATCGCTCATTGGTACCGGGAATCGGGTACAATAATTTCAACGACTCGGACGACTCACTGTGTCTCCCGGTCCAATCAAATGGTTTGGTCGTTCATCGCTCGAACAAACAAATCAATATCGCGATGTCTTCGCGCACTCTCGCGAACTCGTAGCATCTTTTTTTTGTCTCGAACCAAGCTTTCCACTTGTACTCTTATAACTTACAACCACCGTGTTACGCAATTTTATTAATTGTTCGATTTACTATACGTTCTTTATAAAACGAAATGTGATTGCTTCCATTTCGACCACCGACATTACAGCCGTAAATCGCGTAACGGTAATAGTCATCGTATTCATGAATCGCGAGAGGAAAAGATTGGAAAGCGTTGGAACAAAAATTTTTCCTCGCCGATAGTCCATCGATCTTATATTTTCAGCCAGCCTCCGAGCTAATGGTGCGAGCACCCAAAAATTTATCGCGTGTATAATCGAAACATTGGTTTCGATTCTTTCGCGTTTCTCTCGCTATACAGCGCGTGTACATCCACCTCAACGCGAATAATTCGTTCTTCCACCCGCATAAAAAACAGTCTAATATAAGGTTTCCACGATAGGCCGAACTTCCGCGCGGTTACTAAATTTCACGTTTCTCTTATCTTCGGTAGAATTACGGAGGAGTCGCGTACAACTGGAAACACGGGACTACGCCTACGTCCCCCCCCCCCCCCCCCGTGTAAAAGCGGTTCTCATTCGCTTCCGGTCACGCGATTGTCCAGCACTTAATTAATTGACGCCGCGATCATAGCACGGTGAATCGCAAAGAAGGAAGTCCCTCTTGCTCGATTCTACTCCTCCTCCTCCTCCTCCGCTTTCTTTTTCTCCTCCCCTTTATGCTCCCGGATGATTTCGGGCGCGGCGATAAAAACTCGTCCACAAAATGTGTCGTTATCTTGACGTCGCGCAGGAGTGTACGGGGACGCTTTATTTTCGTGCCCCCACGAAACCGGAAGCACAGGGTGCAACGGCTACCATTGTCGGGGGGCTCACTGTTTATCCTTTACGATAGGTCCTTATCTTATCCGCGCTTAGTCCTTTACCCTACCGTCGAGCGATAAACGGTGCTCGTCGTCTTCAATTCTGTGATCCCGTTGTACTATCCCCCGTGTTCTGGTTTAAGAAAATCAACGACGTTAATTGGAAGCGTCGCCGGTCCTCGCCGCAATGTATTACTTTCCTTCTCGCCAATGGGAACCGGCGAATTGATTAAAAAGGACAAACGGTTCGCGGAACGTACCGAAAGTAATTTCAAATTAAAACTTTTCCCGTGGAATAAGAGACGTACCTTCGACTCGAAGTGGATCGTTGCGCCGCTTTTTTTCTTTTCAGCGGACCTCGCAACGAAACGCTCGCGCTTCCGGTGGAAATAATTTGCCGCGAAGTTACCGGCGAAGTCTTAACTGGATTACCAAGATGATATCAGTAATTTTACCACGGTAATTAACCCTACCCCTCCCAACGATAGATGCGCAAGCATTGCGCCGCGTTTCTCTTTTCCGGTAGAGGCCGTGAGATAGAAGAGCAATTAATTACTGGTATCGTTAATCAACGCTGCGATAATGTTCACGGTCTACCTACTGATACACTAATCGTCTCTATCGGATTAAGCGCCGTTGTCGAGATCGACCGGGTATCACGATTCTCTTTTAATTTCGTCCCAATCGACGTTCCAACCAGTTGGTAGCGAAGTGGAATGCAATTTTTTTTTTTTTTTACGGATTATTCCAATCGCTCGTGGTAGGGTTGATAACCCGAGTGTGTAGCTGTGCAATTTCAAACTTTCTTTTTTTTTTTTTATGTAACCATTCGCACGGAGTTCAATTCGCTCGACGTTTATTGTTAATTATTCGTAACGCGTTTCGCGCGAGGTTTATCCTTTCATTAGTATTCCGAGCGGGTGTCGATAAACTCTAATTACAATTTCATTATTACTTTATCCCGCGACAAATCGAAATTTACTAATCATTATTGCGTGGAGAAGCAAAGTGTAACGATAGTTACTCTGCGAAAAATAAAGATTCACTACTAATTATTATATGGAGTATGGAATAATAATACGAGTAAAGTATGAACGTTCAAACGAGTTTCGATTTACCTGTGCGCAAGTTACACCCATCGCTCCCCGCATAACCGATTTTTCAGTTTTAGTTTTAACACGCTCATCATTATACATGCCGAGCTTCGCGAAATATCCCCCCCCCCTGACCGTAAGTAAGACGCGTTCGATCGCACCGACTTTTTCAGCGGAATAATAACCGGTTACGCGAAATTGGGTAGATCGTTTCAGGCGAGTCTGTGCTCGCGGAACTAATACTTCAAAATCCTCGCCGTCCGGATATTATTCTACGAAGCAACCGAGCCCCCCTCTCGTCATCGTCTCCTTCCCGTCAGTCTTCGTCCGCGCACAACAGGTAAATCTTCACTCTCCGCGGAGAAAAGGAAGCAGCGCGGATGAGAAGAATCCAATGAGCCTGTCTAGCGCAGCTATTCAAACATTCGGTTCAATTATTAGTTCTTACGCTTGATTTCTCTCTCGGGGAAACGAGATTCCGTTTTTCGCTCTTCCTCTTCGTCTTCGTACTCGTCGTCTGGTAGGTTTCGATTTTTCTTCGCGTTCCGTCGGATCCTCCGTGCTAACCCGCTGCACTGTTTCTACGCGTTCGCTAGATTCGCGTTGCCTCATCAGATTTCGATCGATTCGTTAAATTTACGTCGTTGCCGAACGACTGGACTCTCGTTACCCTCACTCGTCGCTTCATAAAAACTCTCTCCCGACTTAACCCTCTAACAGGCGAATTATTAGCGTTGTACTGGCGGACTTCCCACAACAAACTGATCGTATATACATCAGTGGAAGGTAATATCAATAACAAAAGGCATGGCCGCCCGGTAGATACTAAAATATTTTCAATGCAAGCGTAAATGAAATTTAATTTAACCCTGCCTTAAGGCATGCCCTTCAGAAGGTTAATCAAATTTTGTCAGTCTCTTCTTTCGTACGATACTTCGGTACTCGTAGAACAGACACCTCTCGAGTAGGCTGGATTTTTATTCAACGGGGCATCGTCGTAATTCTCTTTCCTCCTTAACGTCCGCGATGGGAATTAAACGTTCCGCGCTTCATTTTTTTCTTGTCTTCAACCAGCGCGAGATTTCTTTCATCGACGTTAAAAATTTCTCGCTCGTAACCTGCCCTCGTCGAGTACCCCGTAAGCCCCGTACTTCCCTTTTTCCTCTTTACGGGCCCTACACCTGGCCTCGTGAAAAGACAGAGAGAACGCGAAACAAAAAGGCGCAACGAGCGTCTCTCTAAGTAGTAACTATTCAGACATTCAAGCCACTTATTGCGTTCAGTCTACCATAGATACCGAGGGAGATTTTCTTCTTCTTCTTCATCATCGTTCCTTCGTCCGCGCTCTGTTCTTGCTTTTTGTTTTATCCTCCAACCGTCTCTCCCACGATCGCCGTTACCCTATTTTCTACATTGCGCCCACGGTTGCAATTAGAAACTTTACGACGTTCCCCTCCGCGTCGCCACGTACCGAAACGGATTCGAGGTTCGACTATACAATTTCGAAAGATTTCCTTTATCGAGGGGGGGTAGACAAGTTCAACTCGTTATCCGTAACACATCCTCCGGTAAACGATTATCCGAGTAGGAGAAAAACAACCTTTCGCTGTGACGTCCGAGGTGGAGCACTTCCGCGTGGAACGCGAATCCAGCATTCTCCGGCGGAATTTCTGCGCCACATAATTACGATGCATTCATTAGCGAACTCTTCTTCTCCTCGGAGTAGTGTACCAGACGGATGTCTGTTTGCGCGCAGCTTTTCTTCTTTCCTCTCGGGGTTGAGGGGGTGTGGGTGAGGGTAGTGGCGGCGGTGGTAATGGTGGTTCTGCGCCGTACCCCATTAGGCATTGTAAGCATCGCGAAGAACGACGAACCCACTTGACCTTATCCGCGGAGTTCAACGTTTTCCATATTATCAGGAACATCCTTTTCACGACGTCGAGGCCCGCAAATTGGCGTAAAGTGCTCGCGCTCGACGGTAACCGTCCCGTCCTCTCCTTCTTTTTGCCACTGCCACCTCTTCCTTCTCTCCTTGTCACCGTTACGTCCATCGTGGGTGGTGGTTTATAACCGATGACTCAACCGCGAGCACCATTGTGATCCTTTGAAAGAAGGGAGAAGGAAAAAAAAGGAGGTAACAGTCATTGTTTTGAAATTAAGAATCCCCCATTGGCCGCGATCGGGAATCACGATAATCTAACGGGTCGTCGTAATGCGAAAGTTTACCGTACGACCGGTGGGATCACGATTTAACGTCGAAGTCGTAATAAATTTGAGTGGATTTTCAATGCTTCCTGGTTTTCCCCGCGATGGTTTCTACCGTGTAATTCTAACCCGCGGCACGATCGCAAAGCGATAATAATAATAATAATAATAATGTGACAGTCTGTTTATCGATGGGAATATGAATATTAAGTATCTATGGTTAAGTGGATAACTGCCGAGGAAAGAAAAAAATTGTCAAGGGAAATGGAAATAGTTCTGTGTTCCAGTCTTTGCTACTTTGACCCAGAGGAGCGTGGAAATCGGAGAAAGAGTAAAAGTGAACACGCGAGTCACGATAAATACGGGAAGAGAGTTTAGGTATCGATCGAGGGCGAGACAGAAATTAAATTAATAGCGATCGCGACTTTCGTGACCTCATACTTATTTCTTTCCAAATATAAACGTTAATAAACTGTGAAACAAAATCGTATATTTCGAAATCCAACAAGATTGACGGAAAGGAAATTAAAAAATTAAAAATTCCCCCTTTCTTTGATACATATCGATATGTAACACTTTCGATGAAAATTGCTTTAATAAATATGTATACAAGGTCTAGTCTCGCGTGCTTGTACTTGCCCCGAGACAAGACCTTGTCTCTTGATATTTCTCCTAATTATAAAAATATAACAGTATGTTTCTCTAATTTGGGAATCTAACTCCCTTTTTTGCACTGGTTCTGTTTCATAGATCACGAATTCGCCCAACCCGGCATTTTTTAGAAACGCAACGACTGTGTTACGCGTTACCTGCATTATGGTAATTAGGAGTGAATTAATTGTACGGTTAGGACGCGCTTTCTTTCGTTTTTTCTTTTTTTTTTGCCCCCAAACGCGTGTCCACCCCTGTGAAACGGGGAATACCTAAATACCGACCGGTAGCCTGCACCGAACGAAATAATAGAGCGTTAACGAGGTCGCTCGCTCGCGCAGTCATTTATGTACATACATTGCCGATCGCTCGGCCACCGAACTGAGCCTTCGGTAGTTCGTCGTTGTCAGAAGTTCGCCCGGCAGCTGTGTCGACACGCGCTCGCAAACATCGAGTTTCCATGTGACGCGCACCGGCGCGGCAGGAGAGAAACGCGCGACGGCAGAAGGAAGAGAGCGAGACACGGTGTCGCGCTGCTTTTCTTTCCACGGCTTTTGTTTCTTCGCGACGAGTGGGCATCGGACGTACGCGTGTGGTCTGTCACTCGAAGCAATTTGCTTCGCGCGCGTATTGTCTCCCCCCGCCAAGTGGAGGGGGGGAACGGGACCGAGGATGGGAATGTTTTGCTAACGCACTATTTCGCACATTTCAGACTCTCGATTCTGCTACCCGGGACTCTCGGTGTGGGATCGCGATGTTTCTTTTTTGTCTGCCCGCACGAGGGGCGTTCGGTTCTCTCGCGTTTCGTTCCCTTCGCGTTTAGCGTGTATTACGATTATCGCGTATCCACCGGCCGTATTTTTTCGAGAAATACTGAGACAAATTTATGGGATATGTTTTGCAAAATGGGAGGAAAATGGAAAATTGTACGATCGATTCCACGTTACATAGCTCCCCGCATGATTATCGACGATTTGAAAAATCTCCAAACGCGTCATGTTTTTCTTTAGACATCCTTGTCGCATCATTCGACGTTAGAACTCCTCTGAGATTCGATTGAGTCATACGCGTTTGCGATCGCTGATCTCAGCGTTCGTTAGGTTCGTCCAATTATTACGATTATGTCAAGATTGCTCTCTTATTTCCTCAGTTTCTCCGAGTACATAACTGTAACCTCATCCATGTTCCTCGATAGTCCATCTATCTATCGTCTCGGAGTAGCGATTAGAACTCAAAATAGGAAGAATATCTCGTTTCGCGCGTTCGATCCTCGTTACGACGTAACCTCGCGAGTTTTTTTTTCCAGCCATCCTTTATACCGCGCTCGCGACCTAATTACAGAGCAAACGAACCCGCGTTCGGTCTCCCTTTAACGATGTCAGGCGCACGCTATTACACGCAACACCTTCGATGTTATTAACAACGCATCGCGTGTCTGTCACCACTCTTTGCTTCGCGTACAAGGCTACGCGATCGTGCCCTCCGCGCACGCGTCTGGGAGCAAAAAAAAAAAAATTGCACCCTGCCACTTTTCGGCTCGTCCTTTATCCTCTCCCTTGATTAAAGGGCGCGCACGCGTACCGGGGTCGATGCGCTCGAGCGGTGGGGAGCAAACAAAAAAAATTTATCATTCCACGTTTGTCCGCGAATATACCGGTTGCATTGAAATTCGGTGATTTACAGAAACCCGGTACGCGTCGCGACGTTGCGCGGTAAGAACCGCGATGGTCGTAATAAAATTAATGAACCCAACGGGGACCATCCATCTTCCTTCAACGGGATCTACTTTCAACGAAGACGAGAGTAGCGGTGCTTCTATCCGTGAATTTAGTGACCTACCCACCACTTCTCTATAAAGCATAAACACCGACGTGACTGCTCGACGTTACCTACCTCCACTCTCGTAAAAAAAAAAATAAAATAAATAATCCCTCTCCCAGGTTTCGCCCAACAATGGCCTTCTGTCATTCGAGACATCTAACCGCCCGGTTCCCTCGCGTTTATATCTAGCCCGAAGCTCACGGTTTTTCAGTTCGAAAATTTTGAAAAAAAAAGAAGCAGACTGAGGGAGGCCGCGTAACTGGTGGGGGCCCTTTGTACGTTTGACAGATCGAACGTAACCCTGCGGGTGAATGATTTTATCTTCTCATAATCCTTTCCCGTTGAGATAATCGAGCGACTAAAAGAACGTTGGTAAGCTTCGCTCTTGTATTTAAGCTGGCTCCCGAACTTTACCGGAAAAGAAACGTTAAACGTCTGTACTTTACGTTTCTTACGCGAAACGTATAGTAAATATTGACACGTCGGAGGATGTGAGTCATATCGCGTGCCTCTGATCGATATCAGCTGACCGCTGTCAGATGCTCACATCCGTCGTTGCGCGATAGGTACCGTATCGTGCAGAAGGAACGATTCGTGATATGTGGTATACATATAGTTCGGTGTTTCATTAGTATCTGCGTTAATGAAGTTACGAGTCTCTTCGTGTCGATCCGAAGACACGCGGCCACGTGCCACGCCTTAACGCGGAAGACTTCAAAAGCGTGGTATTTCGTCTCTTGTGTTCGTTATTTATACATATAATTTCGCTACTAAATTGTTAGCATGCTTTCCGATCGTATCGATTTTCTTCCCCAATTAATCTTCCCCAAATGGGCGTGACGTCTTTATTTCGCTGACACGTGTGACGTATTAGTAACCTTAATGTTACTAAAATTGCGCGTGCCATGGCGATCGACGTGATAATAAATGAATCATTAATTCTTTGTATTATTATTATTATTATTATAATTAGATTGAGTCATGAGTCCTACCTCGAAAGTCCGCAACGATATTAAACTTCCTCTGGTAACACAATTCTGACACCAATTCTTATTATTATTATTTCAACATTTTTATTAGTATTAAACTATCTGTGCATACAAGTGAAAACTGGGAAACTGAAGACGGGAGGAGAAATCAGTTATCGAAGCAATTGGCACTCACCTCCTGTCGAATATCGCGAGAAAAAAATTTCAGAAAGCAAGAAGCTTAATCGTTTCCATACAACGAGACTGACAGAATCTGGAGAAAAACTTGGCAAGGTTAATCGAAGAAACGAGGCGCGCTAGAAGCAAACTTCGAGTGAAAAAGCATCCCTCGACGCCCTCCGCGCACCCTTAAACCACGCGCTGCGAATATACGTGTATACGTGTCTTCAAGGTTGCCGGGTCGCGTCGACGCCTGCCGCGAAAGGTCGTAACGTCACCCCCGAACGCACCCCCGAGTCGCCCTTGGTATATTCAAGGATACTCGCACCCCTGTGTCGCTCCTTAGCACTTTCCCGACCACGAATGAGCGAGGAATCAAGCGGCCGTGAGACGAAACGAGAGGAAGAGCGTGCCGCCGCGCGAAGTTGTACGGTAAACGGGATAAAGAGAAACGGGCGGGGGGGGGGGCAGGGGGCGGACAAAGGGAGATAGAGAAGAATGGGGATAAGAATCGTGACGGAGGAAATAAGTGCAGTCGGAGTGCGCGAACGAGGGAGAGAGTAGTAGAGAGAAAAAAAAGTCGTAGGAAGGGGGGAGAAGGAAAGTGAGAGAAAGAGGTGAGTTACGCGAGCGCGGAGACAGAGCGAGGCGAACGCGCGTGTCGGGGAAAGAGTAACGTTATCGGACGAGTGAGAGTGACGGAGAGGGGAAGAGGATAAGTCGGAAGAGGGAGTAAACGCAAGAGAGAGAGAGAGGGAATGAGGGAGCGCGAGGAGGACGAAGCGGAGAAGTGCGTGAGCGAGAGAAGTGCGTGTGCGAGAGACACACGGTAGCTTCTAAGACGATAGAATAGACAGTCGCTGCCTCGCCGCAAGGCTGTTCGCATCGAAGGCGAAAGAAAAGTTGCGTCGCACCCTTCCTTTCGTCTCTTCCCCGTGCTCGCGCGCTTTTACCTTTCTACCGTCTACTCGCCGCGTTATCACCTCACCGCGATCGCGAGTGACGAACGTCGCATCCGATTTGTCACGTTCACGCCGTAAGGTGGTCATCGATCGCGACGATCGATTTTATACGCGCCTAACGACCCGGTAAAAAGAGTGTTTGTGTTCTGTGCTCGACGGTGTTGCGACGGATGTATAATCGATATCGTGGGAAGGTAAAACGATCGACCGCCGCTTATCGTTAGCGGGCTGATTTTTAATTGGTGTTTCGATCGATCGGCGGCCTCGAACTTTTTAACGAGGCGGCAGTTCGTCGATGCTGATTTTTGAGGGAGAGAGGAGTTTGAGCGTGTTTACTACTGGCGCTGGTCAAAGTGCAATTAAAAATTTAGATTACTAGTGGTAAGCGGAAACGCGTTATAGATTTAACCTATTTCGGGGATAATCGTCGACCATTAATGGCGACAGTTCCGGTAAATGGGATGGGGAGATACTGAGAAAATTATAACGCTGAAACGAGGGATGGTACGGCAAACTAGGAGCAAAGGAGTAGAAGTTAGTAGGTAATGGGTGCAACGGAGTTCTACGAGTCGTTCCGAAAATAATCCTCGTATTTTTACCGTTGCCTTATGCCCACTTCGCCGGCGTTTTAAGCCGCACAAAGTGGCGTTAATTCGGTGTGAAGTAATACCACCAGGATGTTACGCTTTGGCCGTTACGAACGATCGACGCGACGCTTCGTTGCGCGTTCGATACGAAAATATTATTCCTCGTCGTCGAATCGCGTTGTCCTGTCGCGTCGACAGGACCTTAGCGCGAAAAATATGCCACATGGAGACATTTCGAAATTACGCGCATTGGAATGGTACGATTTGGAAACATTTCTATTCTCCTAATCGCCTTGTCGGGTATTCGAGGTTGACCGATAAGATCTAACTCGATTTCCGCGACGCTACTTCGTCGAAGTAGCTAATTCCCTCTCTCGCTGCGTTCGAAGCTTCCGCCGCAGACCGCGGTGATATTATCTGATTTTCGATAAATACCACTTCGTGGCTCTCCGTCGCCTTATCGTCACTCTCTCTCTCTTTCCCTCTCGCGGCAAAACTTTCGGTAGCACGCCGAGAACTATTTACTCGCGTTTCACAGCCGCACAATGCACGCCCGTGTTCGCTCTCGACGTGGGACGCCCGAAACGAAACGTTGAGACGATGCTCTCCGATACGTTCTACCGGTTGCTTATATTGTCCCGCGTCGCTTCGAGTATATCGGAAATATGTATTTCGCAACGTGAAAGGAAAAAAGTGGAAAAGAAAGAAGAAAAAAAAAGAATCAATCGTACCCGGTCAATATACGGTGTTCTCGGTGTATACGTGTACGTCGCAACGATAACACCGTTACGCCCACGAAATCCCACGGGATTTTTCAATTCCTTAAAGTTCCGGTGCTGTTGTAGTACAAGGGGATCGATGTCGCGAGAAGTTCTAAGCGGCTAACGGGAATTCGAGGCACGACTGGATGGCGGGATCGTTCAATCGATTCGTCTTTCGAACCCGAACGAAATGCGAGATACTCGAATGTCCGGCGTTCTTTTCGCTCTTCGCCTTCGCTTCTTCGATTCTCTCTCGACGCGCGACGACGTTGCCGGGCGGGGCGTCTCGTGTAAATAAACCAGGGAAAACGATCGAGATCCGAGGGACGTTCGACTCGGTTCGTTCTCCGTTAACGGATCGTGGCACTTGGTCCGATGAATCATCGATAGTATCGACACGACCTGCGGTTTTTAGCGTTAATTTCGGTAATTCGATTTCCTCCTCGCGCCGATACTATTATCTTCCTTTCGGCCACCGGGGACCGTGATTCACCGTGTCTTCTCGGTAAAAGCACAAAGTGCAGCTGGCACGAGGGACGGAAATACTTTTAGCTCGATAATAATAAAGATTTTTCGAAATAGGTTAATAAAACGATTTCACGGCGTTTGGCTTTTGATCGGTAAAACGGTCGGTGTAATATCCTGCTCCGGCGCGGATCTGCGGACGTCGACGATGATCGACGTTTCTTCGATTAATAAACTTCGAATGCCTATAGTCATCGCCGTGGCGTGATTGTTCGAAGGTACGACAACGGTGGCAGAACTGCCGTGATTCGCAGTTAGAAAAGCATCGACGATCGACTGGCGTTAGAATCTGAGTACGGGTGGAACTTCCGCGATTGACACGTTATTCCAGTCGACTCGTTCAATTCATCCATGCTGCCGTCTTTCTTTTTTTTTTTGTCGATAATCGAACGGGTGATTCGTGTTTGAAAATTACGTCGTGAATCTCGGTCTGTATTGCGCGATATTTCACGATAATAATACTATTATTAACGGTAATGCAGTTTATTGGCTAATTATAAGTAACGATCGGTTAACAATGATTTAACATCGCAACGCGATAAATAATATATTTATTTATTACATAAATATGTCTCTCGATGTATAGGCAAATCTTAGTTTCTCTAGGAATTTCTTACCTCGCTTTAGCAATTTCGGGCGAAGTTCAAAATCCTTTCACGAGACCCAAAGCGAGATTAAATTTTCCAAGAACGTGTAATCAAAACCTGCATTTTGGAACTCGGAGTCGTAAAGATTGTGCCTACATAATTCGAAAGAATTTCAGACTGACTGAATTAGGCGAAGAACCCCTTCTAAATTGCCTAGGCGATAACATGTAAATCTAGAATACGCCCAAAGATACCTGCGCAACCTTAGATTTACCTACACCTCGGACTTTGATGCTAACGCGTATTGAAATTTTATTCTCAGGCACGAAGGTATTAATTATGTTCATGAATATGATAGTGGTCTGTCATATTATTTGATTTAAAGAATGTGACACCAAATATCTGATAAACTCACTTCCTTTAGTTTTTTTTTTACCTACACCACGTTCATGATCATGGGCACAATTAAGAATACCTGCCTATGAACAAAAAAAACGATTCCGCCGAGAATTCAAGCTAGGTTAAATTTATCCAAGTTCGTTATCCCGAAGAATCTTAACTTGACGATCGAGGGGATTCGGGCATCCGTAAAATAGGCCGCTGTACGAAACGACGAGTTACACGAACGAGAGACCAAAATCACCGTTAATCGTATCCACTTTCCGTCCGCGAAATGCGGATCAGGTTGGAAAAAAGGCAATCCTCCCCCCCCCCCTCCCCCCGCCGTCCAGGGTGAAATTTACGAAGCCGATGTTAATTCTCGTCCGCGGGCATCATCGATCGGCTGCTGTGCAGGTGAATGAATCCTTGCTCTCACGGTTCACGTTCGCCTCTTTAGCCTGTCCATCGACCCTAACTAGCTATTTATATACACGAGGTTCCCGTCCCTGTGGTTGTGCCTTCTGCGTATCCTACTAACGTCGACGGGGGACGTAGCTACGTCCGCGCGCGTTGCACCGCGGTTGCACGCGTTAACGCGCGTCGACGAGGTCGCGCGTCTGCCGCGCTCAGCCCAATTACCGAGCATCGTAGAAATCGTCGCCGAGACACCCGCGTTACAGCAGAAATATGGGAATCGCTGACGTAGTTTACAACCATTCTCGCGATCGTTCGGGGGAGGTTGAGATACATTCGTCTCGCGCTCGTTTCCCCGTACGCGGGACGCACAACGGCGACCACTGTGCGTAGACGCTGAGCCCGGTCGATCGGTGAAAACGATTATCTCCCGTATAAGCTCGTTTACATTTACGATATTGCTAGTCCGAATTCTTGTACGCAAAATGCAAACCACGCGCGTGATTTAAATGTTTCGTTTCCTACGATACATTATTCAGGTACCGTGGCGTTATTTGCACCGCGTCGGCTCGCGTAAAAAACCGATCGTCCGGGACGACGAAGCCGCGCGTCGTGGAAAAACCGCGCGGTTCCTCTTTTCTCTCGTTCTCCTCCCATCGGCGTCTCGCGGGGGTCGGAACGCGACTGGAAGAGTCGCGGGGTACGGGATCATCGGCGATTCGCGTATCGCGGTCGTCGTCGTCGTCGTTGTTTGGAATGAAATATCGACCTCGCGATATTCAGCAGGTATAGCGTTCTCGCACGTGACTTAGGTAACGCGTTGGATCGTCCGCGTCCTCTTCTCCGTGATCGCGTTTTGCCGCTCCCTCTCGCCGGTTCTAAATCCGTAGCAAAAAGGAATAACCGCAAGGGGAGGGAGAGAGAGAACTGCGTGAAACGCTAGCGAGCCGAGGAATAATTGCGAAATTGTACGTAATCGCTGTTTCGTTGGGAAAAGTTTGTAGATTGCTCTTCTCCTCGATCGAACTATTTCGCGTTAATGCCGTGAAACTGGCGGTGGGGGTGCCAAGCGTTCGCCTAAATTCTTTACAAAAAACAACATTGAGGAATTACGGAGAACTGCTGCATGCGTCGGCCGAGGGGATAGTTTCGAGAGTAACCGCAACGATGCTTGGGAAATGGTTTATATTACGCGATTACTGCTGGAGATACGAGTTTGTTACATTGATATCTCTCTTTCCGCAAGATTTCTCTTCGTTTTATACTCGCGTGGCTGACCAGTTTACTTCGATCCCGCTGCTCCTTTTTTTTTTTTGACCGCGCGCATTTACGTATATCGTTGAAAGCGATCGAGCGAGACCGCGGTTTTCGTTCGAAATTACGAGGATCGTGTCGATGTTTATCCAAAGTAATAAAGATCGTTTTGGTGTTTATCGAAAATAGCCAACATGGTATCGGTGTTTACTCAAAATATTGAACATTGTTTTGATATTTACCGAACACATCGAACATCGTTTCGGCAATTATCCAAAATATGGAATATCATGTCGGTATCTATTAAAAATTTATTTACTCTTTCACAGTACTAAAAACGCCTTCCGATCTGTTTTTTATCCCATTCACTCGGCGAATTCAACGATCGACCCACTCAGTCTTAAACACGATTCACAATTTGCTCCAAAGAAATACACATATTTTTAATTCACCTTAGCACGATTAAAGATCGACGTAGAATCGAATAAAGGGGATTATCATCCAACCGTTGAATCACCTGTCAATAGTCGTCGAAAAAGGAAAGTATCGACGACGCGTACGCCATGTTGGACCACCGTCGTCAGTCGCTGAATATGCCCGCTGCATAATTATGAGGGCGCAGGTGCGAGATGGCACGTACACCTTTTTCAAAACCACCGCTATGCACCTTCGTGATACGAGTCTATATCCTTAACGTACCAACTTTGACGGGTCGGAATATACCGCGTCAGGGACAGGAAGTATCGCGATGGAATCCACGATGGATCTTTTATGGACAGTGGGTTTATCTTCGATCGACGATAGCTATTCCATTCTACTTATGCCCATACTTAAAGAAATATAATACAATCGAAGCGCGCGCTGAAATAACAGTCCACGTTACAGGCATGTCGCTTTGAATTTTTCTAAAACGAGATTCTATTTTCTCTCTCTTACTTATTCCAGAAATGATCTCTTTCAACCCCGGGGGTATAGCAAAGCATACGTTTTTGTTTTTCTCAAATTACATTTTACGTAGCGTCTATTGATCATACAATTTCTCTCTCATTTTTTCTACTTCTTTCTTGGCGTTTAGATATGACTCGAAACGGTATCGATCATCGTTTTATTAACAATTTATTAATTTATCCGACAGGGATAATTTATTCATGTTCCACTCAATGCAGTTCCATTTAATTACACTCCCTACGACGAGAATACAATTAACTCGAATTCCATCAGCGAACCCGCATTTTAATATGTCAACTACGTAATTGAACGCACATACCGATATACGCATCGATCCGTGCGAATTTTATACCCGAGAAACGATACGAACGACGCGTCGATTCGACCCAAAAATCAGCGACGGATGTTCCCACTGTTCGTAGAGTATCGAAACCAAAATGACGGGGTCTCGGCACGCCGAAAGTAAAACGATTTTATTTCCACCGAGAGCGATCAGGAAACGGGAGGAAAGAAAACCGTCGCACGTGACGCGTGGAAGGTGTGCGTGAGCGTACTCGTGCGTGCACCCGCGTCGTGCATCACGCATTTCGAATGGTACGAAACATCGTGCCCATTGTTACCCGTATCGCCTATCGCGGTAAGTATAGTTCGATGAACTTGGAGATACTTTTGTCCGTGGATCGTTACGCGTGGATTTATCGGCGTTTATTTACGCTTCGCTTCCTTTTACGCTTTTTTTTTCTCCCCCGGAGAGAACAACGGGAACAACGAGCCGCTTCTGCTCTTACGCGATATACGGTATACGTACGTACGTATTTATCATCTGTGCTATCGACGACGATGCGCGCAAAAGAGTCGCATCGTTGATACTTCGACGCCACGTTCCGAACGATTTATCATCGATTCTACTCTCGAATCGTATCAACGATTTCCCGAGACGCGATTTCGTTTCGATTTTTTCCCCTCTCAGCTAGAATCGATCGTTTAATTCTCGCTTATTTACGCCCTCGAGGACGTTGTAACTCACAACTCATATAACTTAAGCTTTAAGAAAATTGTTTGAGATTTACTGCATGCCGATTTTGAAAGCATAATTTCAAGATAATCGCGTTTAAAGTATCAAAACTACTTATCAACATGAAATAAAAATTTTGTTTGTGCACTTGAAAGTGTTATTATTAGATACCCAAAAGGATTTTTTGATTGCTTTTTTAGTTGAGTCAAAACAAAAGAAAAAAAAAAGGAAATTTTTTCCAGATTTGAAACAGATGTTGTCCCTTAAAGGAAGAAATTCAAATAACCTTACGACCACGCGAAACAAAGTGTATCGCGGGCTTGGACAGGGACGGAGGGAGGTGAAATAAATTAACGAACCCGTACGCGAACGAATCGATTGAAATGCTATACGCGCTGTACATCGGAGAAACTCATTCAGCGATTAGCAATTTATATTTAAACGCGTACTACCACGGTAACGCGACATAACGCGAATTTTCCCAAGACTTGATATTCATATTGCGTAAACTCTCGCGACCAGTTCGCGCAACATCCGCAGTGCTTCTCACCCCCCCCCCCCCCCTTCTCTCCACTCGCGAAACGTTTCTTCGCGCCACGACGGCCGCGTTAATTAAAGTCGCTCGACGCTCGAAATGTAAATGCTCCCGCGAGCTGGTCTACTTACCGATGAAAATGCATATTTATGAACGCGGAGAAATAAAAAATTTCGCGCTACTGACGACGCCGCGGTTGGGGATCGCGACCGAAATTTACTTACCGTCGATATTAATCGTGATTCGAGTGACTCTCGTACGCTCGCTCGCAATCTGCTTTTGTCCCCCCCCCTCCCCCCCTGGGTTAATGGTAAAGCATAACAACAATGGCTGGGCAGGAAATATACGGATGATAAACGCCTCGATAGGTCGAAGCTGAGCGACGGTGGAAGGAAGAAACGTTGTGTTCATTGTCGGTTACGGACCGGATAGTATGTATACCGCGCGTATGGCATTACGAGGACTATGGGTGCACTCGACGGTGCAACGGCGGTTCGAAGTTCAAGGCCGCCTCGTGCATCGAGTCGCGAAACGTAAAGAAAAACTCACGCGATGAGGTACGTCGGTAGGGAGCGAGTGGCAGAGGGGAGAGAGAAAAAACTCATCGAAGTTTTTATGGTAGAAATATTCTCCGGATGACAAAACCGTACGGCGGAACCACTTCTCGCAACGCGGTTCGAAAAATATGATAAACACTTTATCTTTCGTACGCATCCTTTTTACGGCATAATAAGCATGGCACATCGTATGGCAGAAAAAATGCGTCTTAAATTTAGATCATGGACATCTTTGGATCTTTGGATCTCCAAACTTTCTTTTACTCTATCAAGTGTATTTCGGGTCGCTGATCACGAAATAATTATAGAATTTCTATTTTACTGAAAATTATTTCAGAAGGAATCACGTGTGTTTGTTTGCTTTAGAAATAGTCTGGAGATCCGGAGATTTACATGATCTAGATTTGTTTTAAAAGGCTTTTGTCGAATAAGTTTTCGTGCAATTAAAAAAATTGATTTCGAAATTTAAGTCTGCTTCCTCTTCACGATACGAGTCCCGTAACGGTTTATATGACACGACACTTCCGTGGAATCCTTTTTTACCACACTTACCATTTCCAACGCAAGACCCAGCGAAAGAATCCGACTTGGGCATGATACGTCTCGCGGGTTTTGTCTGCTGCGCGCAATCGTCGTTTCCCTACGTCCCCCTTGGCTACGAGAAGCTTCGGCAAAGATGGTTCTGCGACGAAAAGTTCCGCCGCCTCGCGAGTAACTCGCGGAATTTCTCTGAAAGCCAACAACGTCCTTGGTACACTAGCATCGGCCGTGTTTCATGTACCAGCGAATATTGATAATGCTAATGCAGAGTAGCTTCCTATCAAAGAATTTTGTTTACGTACTTGCGCACAGTATAAATATTTAAATCAACCGTTGTCTCGCTCCATCGAAGACGCGTCGTACTCTTTGCGTCGCGGAAATTTGCGATACTCGACGTTGACGAAGTTTTCACCGAAGCGACGCGCAGATAGACCACAGATCGATAATCCAACGTTCTCCGAGCCTGGCTCCCGAGGGAGAGAAACAGAGAGAGAGAGAGAGAGGAACGGCGATGCAGAGGAAGAGAGAGTGGCGGACAAAGAAAGAGAGACGAATGGACAGCGGTGTAGCGAGAACCTACCGTTGGGAAAGGAGAGGCACGAAAAAAAAAAGAAAAAAAAATTGCGCCCTCCCGCCACGCGCTAATTTGCATCGAGTATACGTACGCACCGGAGAATCCCTTTTTACCCGGGCACGTATCAACCGGGGGTATCTTCCATCCGACGATGAAAGAGGGTCGAAACTCGAGGGGTGCCGATAATGTTCCTCTCGTAAGCTCGCTACCGAGCCCTTTCCACTCGCTTTAACGAAATTACGTATTATCTCGTCGTGGGAAGGGAATTATCGACCCCCCCCCCCCCCCCCCCCCCCCCCCGACGAACAAAGATTCGTTCGACCAGCTTTCGGAGGATGATTGAAATTTTTCTGCTTTTACTCGTTTCCACGAAACCGATCGTGTAATACGAACCTAATCAGGATCCGCCGGGTTCGACGAATAAGAATGAAACGTGGTAGGAGGGAAGGGAGGGCGGGAGGTATTCTCGGGAAAGATGAAAAGACGCGCCGAACGTTCCCGATGTCATTTCTCTCGCCGCGTTATCCCGAATCGAAGCTCTGTCGTACAGGATGCAGGCGCGTCAAGATTACGTACGTGTCGGGAATTCCGGAACACCGGCGGGCATAGAAACCCGCGAGCTACTCCTCTTCGGTGAAAACTTTGCGGGTGTGGAACTTCAGCTTCCAAGGAATTAACTCGAGGCCGCGTTACTTTGAGCGTAAAGAATTCGATCGAACGCAGCACCCTATCGCGAATGTTTCGAGATACCGTTTGAGTATGGGTGGAGGAAAAATTGCGTTTTCCGTAGATTCTCTCGTGGATTCTCGAATTCGCGCGCGCGCGACGTGGTCGATTCGAATACGCGATTAAAGCTGGAAATACGCTGTGGTCGCGTCGCCGCGAACTTATGCGGTATCACGTTGGCACATTTCAACCGTGATGTCACGTTTGGAAACACGCTATTGTCGTACACTGCTGCCGCGCTTTCTCGCGTCGCGGAACTTGGTCAGTTGTCTCATTGTCGGTATGGATTTTGTGTACGATCGCTCGGGCGTTGTGTTTGTTTCAAAAATTATAAGTGCTAGTTCAACTAGTTCGTAAGATTGGGAAGAAGAGTTTTTAACACCAGTTTCAAAGTCCTGAAATCGAAGATATCGACGATATCCGTATAGCCTTGAAATTAATTGGGTCTTAAAGGGGGCCAATTACACTAGTGGTTCTCAACCCGTTTACGGTACTCAAGCTCGCGATGATACAAGAAATATTTCGCGGACGGGTAAGGCAGCAATAAAAACCATTATTTATAACAATATCTCGCGTATTTACTTCAAAACCCAACACGATAAAACAAAAGCTCTATAGTTATTTAAATATATAACCCTCAGGGTTGAAAACCACCGAATTCAACGTCGCTTCGGCCGCTCGTTCGTCTCGCTCAGTTTCGCGTGACTGGATTCGTCGCGGACATAAATCGGTAGATCGATAAAAAAAAATTTGTCGGAACCCCCCCCCCCCCCACGCGAAACTGCGTGGCGTTTGGGAATCAAACCGTACGACTATACATATATTTTGTTCCGGACAAGTATGTATGTTCCTACGTACGGAACATGGAAATTTTCAAGAGCACGCGAATGGCTCTCCCCGCCCCCCTTAACGGTCACCACTGCAACGCGCATCGGTTGCAGTGAATATTCCGGTTGTACTTACAGGAAGCGGTACGAGGGTCGTGTATGCGCATAGGCCCGAATGGGGTTGCGGCTATTCTGCCGGGCAGCCCTCGAGGGTTCGTCGAGCTCTCTGTTTTCGATTCAGGGGCGAACCCGACGCTCCCCGATCGTATACCGAATCTACGAATTTCGGTACGGGCGATAAGATCGCCATCGATCGATTAGGTCGCAAATCTTATCGCGCAGTGTTATTATCATCGATTATACCGCGTTCCGTGTCGAACCGATTTTTGTTTACTTCCCGGTGGGGCTATTAGGTATTCGCAGTTTTGTTTCTAACACGTGGATTACGATAGTTATAATGCAGTAGACTCCCCTGTAACGCGATTAATAAACGTTAGGATTTGTATAAATCTGCGTAATGAAGAATCAAGCTGCACTTTTATAATTTTTATCCTGTGTTTTTGTCAAATAGAACAGTATTTTAAATATGTGTGGCATACATACGCTGGCGGGTTAAACAGACACATTATTAATGTATGTAAAAGATCTGTTTTTATTTCATCGAATAAAATTCAATTCATGAGTTTTATTATCTGGCGCGTTGTACGAGGAATCGTGTTTTATGAAAACGATAGTCGGCAATATCTCTGGCGCGTTATAAGAGTTGGCATTGTTGGAACTTGCGTTATACGGGAGAGTTTACCGTACCGTAAAAACCACAACTATCGCGAAAAGGGTTCAGGGTTTAACTCTTTGAGCCGGACGATTTTAAAGAAGAAGAGAAAACCAAGTTGCAGAGAATTCGCAACACCGCGCAATTCGCCAACCTTAATCGCAACGGTGTCAACGACTCGCTAATGCGCTTTGCACTCGTATAAATTTTTATTTTCACCGATTCACGCATTTCCCGTTGATTCGTGGCATTTCCAACAAAATGGAAATACTTTCAATAATTTATCGAAGCTAACCAAAGGTGGGACAGTTTTTAAACCCACTTAGCCGCAAAGTGTTCACACGCATCGGAGAATAAAACGATAAATTGAATTTTAACACTAGGTTCACGGAATCCGTCAATTTGACTGATTTCAAATTTTGAAATTAAATATCCCAAAAACCATAGCATTTATTTGAACCATTTTACATCGTACATAAATTCAGACTTAAATTGAACAAATCGATTCTTTAAAAAAAAAGACGTATTTTCGTTTGCCCGTCAATTTTACGGTTGCTCGTAGAAATGCTCGTAGAAACGCCCGTAAACCTAGTATTAAGGAATTATCTTAACAAACCGTACCTACCGTTTACCGTACCAAGCGAGTCGCGTGCTTCTACGTAGCACGAACGTAAAGGTTCAGCACGGAATGCGTTGGCTTCTCAAATTTCCATCCACCTCGTTACGTTATTATCGCGAACAGTTAAGTCGATCGACTCCTCGAGTCTCCCCGGCACGGAAGATCAAACGCAGCCGCGATTGTTTTTGTCACACCGCTCGCAGGAGTTAGTTTGATTCAATTTCACCGGTCGAGACGTGTCTAGATGCGACGTTTCGGGGACAAGTAAGAAGTATGTACGCGCGTGTACCGAAGTTAATCAATTACGGGCGGGACGTTACATACATAGGCACGGTACGGTCGCATTGCGTTGCGGCTATTCCGCAGTTCCGCCCGCCCTCGTGGGGTGTCGAGCTACGCGCATACATATATCGTACTCCTCCCAGGGACGCATTTACCAGCGAATCGCCCGATTCCACGTGGATCCTACCCGGATTAATGAAATTCTTCGATTAATTCGCAAATTCTCGCGCTTCTCGGCCTAGTACGGATAATCGACTAACAGCCCTTTCGTGATTCCCCGGATTAATCGATCCGGACAGTTTTTTTGCCACATGGCAAAACTAATTTCACAAATGGCACGATACTCTTTTACCTGCGGCGCGCGCGCGCGCGTATAAACGAAGTTGCGGTCACCGCGTTGGCAAACGGCAGAAGTTTGCCGGCCGCTGGTTTTGGCAGCCGGAAAGCTGATTTACATCACGAGCGATAGGTACGGACGTAGATACCTCGCGGAGAAGCTTCCGATAATTCTCGAAAAAGACTTACGCGTCGCCATCCACGCGAGGAGAGACTCCTTTGCCGATTTAGAAAATCAAAAGAGGGCCCCTCCACGTTCGCGGGCAGGATCGATACGAATGGGAACGCCATTAGCGAAAGAATCGCTTTCAGCGCAGTGGCAGGATCGTTTGTATTCCCGGTCACGATCGCGAGATAAACAAAGCGAGTAAATATGAACCGTGAGATCCTATTAGCGAGGCGACGGGGATTTTCCTGCTAATCGCGTCGCGATAGGTGCGTATTAGCGTGAAAACAGTCCGAGTCGCACCTCGTTCGTCCTCGTCGATACTTGGAAAAATCGACTCCTGGAGTTCTCGATGTCGCTCGTTAGCGTTTCACCGCGTTCCGAAATTCATACTATCCCGACGCATCCGTTGCGCATAACCGCGACGGTCTAACCAAACCTTGCCGCGTTATCGTTGACAACAAAAGCCGCCCCTTGCGTAGTCTCGGCGGCGATTTTAACCCCCCCCCCCCCCCCGATTCGGCATCCCTCGACGCGAACTTTGAGCTTTAAAAAAATCCTGTGCGGCCATAACGAGGCGGCGCTCATTTCTCTCCGCTGGCCATCTCGGCCACCGAGAAACAGAAAAGCGTGAGAGAGAGAGGGAGAGAGAGAGTGAGAGAGGGTGAGTGAGACAGGGGAGGAGGTGGGAGCTCGCACGATCGGACGTTAACTTCGCCCCTGGCCCGTCGCGGGGGTTGCGAGCCGTGTCAGCATGGAGGGTGGGGGCGGCGGACGAAAAGCGGGGACGCGCGGGACGGGAGCGGGGTGGTAGCGGCGATGGCCGTGAGGACGAAGAGGGGGAGGAAGAGGCAGAGAGAGAGAGCGACTCGAGGGAGGAGGGGAGGTGAGTCGCGCCGGGGGCAGGACGCCGGGCGTCGCGGCGC
Source organism: Pemphredon lugubris (assembly GCA_933228935.1). Taxonomy (NCBI): domain Eukaryota; kingdom Metazoa; phylum Arthropoda; class Insecta; order Hymenoptera; family Crabronidae; genus Pemphredon; species Pemphredon lugubris. The sequence continues at coordinate 22,221,788 of OW121817.1, read as the reverse complement.
AGGCTGCCGCACCCAGCAAAGCGCCTGCTCCCCTTGAACCGGCGAAACGTATACCTGGACGCCGTAGGAGACGACGAACGCGCGTCGTTCTGAGCGCGACACGCTGTTGCTAGGCGCTCGTTTTCGATCCACCGTATTTCTCGCTCTCCGGGGGGGGCCCCGCGCATCGTTCTCGTCGTCGCCGACCCCGCGATTGAACCAAGGTCACCGCGTCGCCGAAACGACGAACTTGGCGATCCATCGGCGATTTGGAGGGAACTGCGTACGCGAAGGGGCGTCGCGCGACGGGTGAGAAGGAACCCGCGAGCCGTGTTGTTCCTTTAGCAGTTACGCCGCGGGATTCGAGCCTCTCCTCGGGTTTCGAGAACCATCCCTTCTCAGGTGTTGTCTTCCAACGATACACCCTTTCGACTCGTCGACGCCGGTCCGCGTTTGTTCCACGGCGGATTCACCTGGGAATGACGTGAAAAAGAAAAGAGAAACACAAAAAAGAGTATCATTGAAAATCGTTCGATCGGAACGATCACGAGGCGGTGCCTAAGGGAATTTTAAAAGTTCCAGTCTCGAACGGTAAGGGAACAACGATGGAGTTTCGAGGGTGAAACGTTGATCTGGATCGAGAGCAGGTAACGAAGGATTCGTGGAGATTATTTTCTTTCGGAGTGTTTTCGGGCTAATTTTCTACTCCCTCTCGGTTAATTAAGAGTTACAAGAGAAGAGCCGCTTGGTGTCGGCGTAAACGCGGCAGGAAGTAGTCGAAGGTGAAGCACCGGACTAGTGGGTGGGTGACGAAGAGAGGAGGAAGATTTCGCGAAGCGCTGTGTCAAGGTTGCACGACCTTGGTTTCGGTCAGCGACACGAACGGGTTACGCGTGTATTCGCAAAATGAAGCGCGTTAGGAAGGTTTCGTCGGCGATGATGCGCGTCGCGCGGGTTAAGGTGTAGCTTATTTTGACGCGCAGGTGAGGATCCTCCTACGTGTTTTATCCGTCGGTTCTCGGTCGTTAGGACTTTTAATCGCACTTGGATAATCATCGCGGTTTTTATTGGTGGATTATTGTTTGCTTGATACACCCCGCGGAAAGTGGTTGGCAATAAATTCTCAACGGTCTTATTCGCCTACATCGAGTATCGAACTCGAGAGTACTATCGGTTCAATTCGAAGTTGTCACGGCGGAGGGGTCTTGAACTTCTCGAAAGTTCAGTGTCCCGCGAATCGTATAATTTTAGGGGTACGCTCTTATTCCTCGTTCGAGGAAACATCGACTACCCTTACATTCGCGCGAACGTAACTTTACGGGCGTCTCGCGAGGATCGGCCGAGCAAATTTTCCGTTCGCCTCTCTCCCCGACCGGGAAAACTCGTTCCCCGGGGGGAATTCACGAATGTTCGTCGTCTCGGCAAAATTATTATCCAACAACCGTGTCTACCTTCTATCGCTCGCCCCCTCCTCTCGGAACTCGTACGAATGCAAATGCGAGAACAATCGCTAAAGGGTATTCGAGTCGAATTCCAATTTTCTCGAAATACACGTCCCGAGGAGGTGTAGGATCGTTTTATCGAAAAGGCGAAGATATTCCGGTATATCCGCGCGACACGTTAGAGCTCGCTGTACAACGCCAACGTGGGTATATCTATAACGCCGCGGCGGGATGACTCTGCGGACGAATGCAGACAGATGTGGGTGGTGTCCATCTTGAAATAGGTTGCATACCTTACCAGGAGCAGCGCGACCTTTTTTTTTTATCGAATTAAATTTATCCCCCTCGCGCGGTTCGAGACGCCACGCTCGTGGGAGATGACAGCCATCGGTAGTGGAATATATCTCTCGGCAATTCCCTCCCACAGTTTCCTATTCTCCGGTGGTCCTACGCGACGCGAGTTCGACGCTTTCAACGATTTCGATTAGCCACCATCCCCATTCGAGCGTCGGGATTCGCTCTTTCAATTAAAATCTCGAGTCTCCCTGGCGCGTGTCAAGCGTCGAGTCGACGACGAGTGCCGCGGACCTAGAGGGTTAGCGATTTCCGGTGTAACGACGGGAGAGTCCCGTATTTACGTTCACTCCCGAGTGCCATCCCCTTGCAGCGCGCAGGGGGTTGATAGCAGCGGCAACGCGGGGCCAACGCACCGCGGTAGTTCGACCCTGCGGAAATCTGCAGACAGGCATAGACGGTGGCCCCCGCCATTTGGGATAGGTTAGGTAGGGTCATAGGTACGTGGCCGGCAGATATAGGTGGCATGTGTACGCGCGTACGTGTGCGTGAGACTGCACGCGAGATACTTATCGGTCCGAGTTCCCTTGCAAATCGAATAGCGGCTTTCCACTAGGCCCCGAGGGGATAGTGACAACGTCGGATAATAAGATCGCGCGACTTAGTTTTATTGGTTCTACGGAGTTGCGTTTCCCAACTATTTTTTTTTTGTTTTCGGGTCACGCCCCCGTGTAGCTGATCGAATGATTTTAACGCTAGGTTTACGGGCGTTTCTACGAGCACCCGTCAAGTTGGCGGGTAAACGAAAATACGCATTTTCCTCACAGAATCGATTTATTTGATTTAAGTCTGAATTAATTTACGATGCAAAATGGTTCAAATTAATGCTATGATTTTTGGGATATTTTATTTTAAAATTTGAAATCCGTCAAATTGACGGGGTCCCGTAAACCTAATGTTAAAGCCGCCTCTGGTATAATAGTCAATCGAATTGTGGAAAAGTATAATATAAATAGGAACGTGGATGGAACTGTGATATCCAGACAATTATTTTTTTTCAGTTCAGGATTATTTTTGAACTATATAGATGAGTTTACGAAAAATTACCCATATTGCCGCCTGTGGGGCGTGCACTCCACGTTGGGAGACACTGACTCCGGAGTAACAAACGGAACTCCGTAGTAGATAATTAGTCCAAACGCGATTATCCGTAAACACTCGATCGTGTTTTGAAATTTCATAAATTGCTCAGATTCCTCGCTCAACTCGACAGAGGGTTCCGAAGATACACAAGAGACACTGATAATTGACAGTAACCAAAGTGGATAGTTCGAAAGCTGGTATTAGCGAGTAAATATCTCGTCGAAGGAACACGAATATCCTCGATCGTTCGATCACGAAGCTCGCTACGACACAACACGCTGGATTGGTAGTCGGAACTACGACGAGAGTGGACGAGCGCGAGTGGATAAAATCCTTCGGTGCACCTGTCGCCCGTGTGCCCCTGCCAACGTATCGATTCGGAAATGGTGATGTAGCGGAGGCGAAAGAGAAGAAACATCGACGGCAAACAAGCATCCCGGTTGCCTATACACCCAACTCGACGCGAAGCTTCGAACGACCCGTCGATCCAGAAAAATCCTATCGATTTACGCGCGAAAATAAGTTTCCCTTGGCACGTTCGCCGAACGAAACGTAGTTGAAGGGAACAGGGGAGTAAGAAAAAAAGAAGAAGAAGAAGTCGAGGGCTCGACGGGTAACGAAGCGTGGAGGAGGTGTGATCGGTTTGGAAATTTTCTTTGTGGACGTAAAACAACTTCGCAGTGACGTGCAGTGCCGATGAAAGTAGTGATAAGTGGTGGGTGATGATAAGTGACCCACCGTTTCGAATGAAGTGGTTTTAGGATGATGGTGGAGCGTGTCGAGGATCACCTCTTCATGTATCGACGTCCCGTCTATCGGGTCTTCCAGTACCTCGAAACCACCGAGTAAGTACATTGCAAGTATAACCGGTAATTCGATGTAGTAGTTTAAAATTGGAGATTTTATTAAATAAAAAGATTCATGGTCAAACTTAAATCAGGGACGAAGAGATCCTCGTTTCTACTTGTAACTTGGATTTCCTTTTCTTCAGTCAAATTAAGAAAATGACTTACTTAAAATATGGATAATGAAATTTTAATCAAGAGACAAGGTCTTGTCTCAGGCCAAGTACAAGTACGTAATGGTATCAAAAACAAAAAGGATTAGATGCTTAAAGCGTGTTTCGGTATATTATGGTTTTATATGTCCCACGAATCGCTTTAATTTCCATAAAACAAATAAGAATTGCCCGCGTTGATAGGGTGGGTGCACGAATGAACCACCACCGTGATAGAAAATATTAATAACATAATTAAGAATGTGAATTTTTCGTAGACTTCGATATAAAACAATACTCTAATAAGGTTACTCTCGAATATTTACTTTTCGAGTATACTGCAATCATTATTTTATGGTTCCCGCGAGTTACTTCGAATTGCATAAAACTCCTGTGAACTTAATTCAACCGACCTCCTACTAATATTTATATTCGTCCATCGAATATTTTATCCATACAATCCTCTGACTCTTCAAAAACATAACCGTGACGTAAATCCATCTTGAAAAATGTTATCCTTCACGCTTCCATCTTTGCCGTGCACCCGATAAAAATTTAAATCCGATCAGTGCCATTCTTCGCGATGCCAAAACAAATCTCACCGACGCGCCCGCGAAAAGATAAAAGAGCACACATCACCCGCGTTATAAAACCGACGCGGACAGCCCGAATGCTTTCGAAAAATCAGTCCGAAGGTTCTGTAGGTCGGGGGAAGAGTTTTCCTCCGAGACGTCGGTTATCCAGCTGTTCGGAATCTTCGGAGGCACCGAACCAGGCGTTTAAACAAAGGGGGGTCGAGTCGTTTGAAGACCAGCCAATGGCAATTTGCGTACGTAAAGCCTTTGAAAGTCCCTTTCAATTCGTGAATGGAAGAGTGCCGCTCGGGGGTGGTTACGAGGGAGAAACGAAGTGAGGGATAGAGGGGTTTCGTTGGGTGGGGGGGGGGGGGAGGGTAAGGCGCTTCTTTCTTTTCCATCCTTGTTACGTCGATGCCGCGCCACGGGGTAACCATGGCGAAATTGGCATCATCGACCGCGGACCTCTCGGTAACCCGTTTCCTAATTGGCGCCATTAACCGCGCCGAAGCGTCGGAATCGCGATCGCCTCGTTAGACTCTCCAAGTTTCGGATTCACGAGGGATTAACCCTATCCCCGTGGCGGAATTATGACGAGGAATCGGCGAACCGTGTATCCTCGGTGTCCGTCGATAAGAGGGCTCGAATTATTGGAAATGATTTTTCTCGGAGTTTCGAGTAACGCGTAAATGGAATCGCGTTATTCCCGCTAGTTCCGGCGGGACGTGGAAATTTCTTTCGGCGTTACCGAAGACGGTATCGTCGATTTGTTATGGGCGATTGATTATTCTCAAAGATATTTATAGAGAGACTAGAGTATATCGATTTCCGAATATCGTTTCGTGCAATCGAGTCGTTTTACGAGTCTGCAAGTTTTATCTCCACGATTGTCGATAGAAGGATCTAGATCAGTGGTTTCCAACTGGTGGTCCGCGGACCACCGGTGCACCGTGGACACTCGTCTCAAGCGTCGATAAATAAGTTAAAATATTTTTCCGCAACGTTTACTGTATCGCTGAATTTATTATGTAGGTACCTACAGATAAATTATACTTACCGAAAGATGAGGTAGAGAAGGGCTGGAATTAAGTAGTGGTCCGTGTCCAGGTATTGAGTTGGGAACCACTGATCTAGATCCATTTCCAACAAAGAAATAGCGAATCATTCTACGTCGACGAAGTAGACTTTGGAGGTCTACGCAAAATGCGTGCTTTCCGTACCGATTTCGTGAAAAAAATATGATAATTATCCGTAATCGAAGCGATACGTGTATAGCGTAGAATGCAGAATACAAACAAATATACCTAATCCAATATCTTTATCGATCTCCCATAAAATACGAATTTCCATAACTATCCACAGTCTACCAATAAGCTTTCCTATTTGCCGAACACGATTGTTTCCACGAATTCAAAGAGAAAATTTTTGTCTCATTCTTTCACGTTTGATCGCGAAGCTACACCCCTGTTGCTCCCCGATACGAGCACTCGTACGGTCGAAAGCAAAAATATCCTCCGGCCAAATTGCTGCCGGGAAGATTTTGTTCCCGGGAATTTCTGTTCGGGGTCTACGGCGAGCTGGGAAATGAGAAAAGTTCGGTTAGAATTCCGAGCGGGAGTCTGTACCCTAACCAACGCTCGAGAACTTCCAGAAAGACATCCACGACAGCGTTCGCAAGTGGTGCGCTCATTGTCAGTGGTTTTACAATTAGTTAGTTTCGAATTGCTCCTCGCTTTTCCACCGTGAATACTACTTATGCTGATAAACCCGAAGAATTAATTCCGGTTGTCCCGCTCGCCGTCGTTACGATTTTCTCGCGTGCAAAATGATTCTAATTAGACCCGAATGTGGTAATCGTTGTTAATCTCGCTTCTTTCGAAGAAAAACCGACAGGCGATGGAGAAAAGTGAGTGGAGTTTAGTTGAATGCAACGACTTTTGTCACCCTAAAACTGTCTGAAAGACGTTCGCCGACTAAACGTTAACTACCCGTACTTTTTCCGCCACGATTGGAGACGAGTAAATGAACGCTGAGATGTTTTTAAAAAATGTCAAGTATCACGCCTCGCGTGGCCATTACGAGTCCCGTTAACACTAGGTTTACGGGACCCGTCGATTTAACGGATTTCAAATTTTGAAATGAAATATCCCAAAAACCATAGCATTAATCTGAACTATTTTGCATCGTAAATTAATTCAGTCTTAATTAGAATAAATCGATTTCTTAAAGAAAATGCTTTTTTTCGTTTACCCGGAAATTTGACGGGTGCTCGTAGAGATAGATATAAGAAACGTCCGTAAACCTAGTGTTAATGCGGACTCGGTGGGATCGGACCCGAGTGTCTTGCACATTTTCCAAGCTACAAGAAACGCTTCGATATAGCAACACTACCTGGGGAGTATCAAACAAACCGAAACGCGTCTTTTTCTTTTACCAAACTAGTTTAGCTCGAAACGCTTCTTCCGCTTCGCCGAACTCGGAAGTTATTCCGAAAGCGCAATTTTAATTCCCTTATCCCCCATAATCGAGGGGGGGAAATATTTGCTGGGACGAGCTCGCGAATTATCCCCGGTGCGCAACGAACCAGGGCATTGTCAAAGAGTCCGAAAACGTAGTCGGGTGCCGTTCCATGCGGTCGAGGTTCAACGAGCCTTTAAAGCTCCGACGGTCGTAATTTTAGAATCCAGAAGGACCACCGTCGCTCGTACGTCTCGTCTGCCAGGACCTACCGGACGATCTTCGACGAACCGGAACGTCGACCTTCGGTTTTACGGTCTCGTACGGGAGCCTCGTCGGACGGCCAACCGACGAACTTAAAACGAATTACCTGTCCCCCACCCTCCGCGCGAGTTGTTTAACGTACGACGTAAACGAACTCGTCAACGTTACAGTAAAACAAAGCGAGAGAGAGAAGCGCGTGCGCCGCGACGTAGTTGCGCGAACACATAGCTCCCCGACGACGTTGAATTCATTTCCTCGCGAATCACCGCGCTTCGAATTAATGGGACTGTAATAAAATATCAACGAGACGCGAATACGTGTGTCAACTGTTAATAAACGCGATCCTTGTTCTCGAAGAAATGACCGATTTGTCGGGATCCTCGTCGTGGACGCGTACTCGAGTTTTTGTACACAGGAAGCGATGTCGAATAATATATCGATGATGGGTGTCGTTCCGAGGGTGAATTTACGTCGCAAAAAGAAAAGAAGCTGTTGCGTAGCGACAGGTGAGGAAGAGTATCGCCGAGTCGTGTGCGGCATAGCAAATAGGAATTGGCATCGAAATTGCAATTGAGATGCAGCTCGTATCCCTTCGCGTTGATTACGGTCTTGTCCATCACCACGATCATCGGACAAGCCTCCGGTGTTACACCCGAAACGAATAACGTCTAGCCGCGTTAGCGATGACACGGAGTTATTTTTTTTTAACAATTCAAGCTCCGTTATTTACGTGAATTCCGTCTAATGTTCTCGTTCTCGATAATTTTGTTCCGCATAATTGCAAGCGTCTCAGGCATCGCTTTACGGGATGGATACACAATCGAATGACCACCGTGATAGAGAAATATGACTAACAAGATTAATAATGTGAATTTTGAGCTGATTAGTAATCACAGTCGGAATTTTTTTTCTGTGATCATCAAAGTCAGGTGTGCACCAATTGCTTCAATGACTGATTTTTCCTCCCAATTTTAGTTTCTCAGTTTTCACTTGTACCCGAAAGTAGTTTAATGCAGATAACAATGTTGAAATAATAATAAAGAGAATTGGTGTCAGAATTGTGTTACCAACAAAGGATAAATGTTTAGTTTCCGGGTATAGTGGAATTGAAATTTCATGATTCCCACGAGTTGCTTCGAATTGCATAAAACTCCTTTGGAATTCGTGAAGGCGGTATCATAAATTTACCACAGACAGCTCTCGCTTCGCGATTCTCTAAAATATTTATGAAAAGAACGGAATACATGAATCCCTGAATGTCCTATTGCAGAATCGAGTGATTATATGAAAGTCCTACGATTCCCGATAGCATAATCCAGATCCAATTTATCATTGTGAGGAATCTTTTTCATCCTGACAACCAGCAGCAGTTATACAGCGATCAGCGTTCCGTTCTCAATTCATCTTTCTATAAGCTTTCAAATGAAAATCCAAGAGTCCTTCTCTCTCTCTCTCTCTCTCTCTTTCTCTCTGATCGTGCTCTTCTACGAGACGCGATTGTTTCTAGTCGAGTGATCGCGCTTTTTATCGTAATCGACGAAGAAATGAAAGGTGTGAACGCCGTATTTACGATCAGTGTCGTTAGGCGCACCTGGATAAAGCCTTGTGAAATAAAACCATTAATCCATACCATTGGTACTTAATTACGGCACGGTTGATCAGACTTTTCAATCAAGTTTCTAACGCGCGAAACAATCGCATTATTCTACGCTGGTATACAATTCTATGCCACTTATGAAATAGATCGCGAATTTTGTGCAAATATATGCTCTTACGAAAGAAAAGGGATAGACGGGTTTAAACCAAAAAAAATGTCTCGCCAGAAGGTTTTAAAAATGCATTTTAAATAGATCCACTGAATTCGCCGAAGTACTCTGCGCCTCCTGCGACAAAATACGTATTCCCACAAAATCCGCGGTCCACTTACGAATACGAGTGCCATTTTCCGTTAAAAATATTTACCCCGATTATTTATAAATTTAATTTTACGCGGAACAGGATACACAACGAATACCAAAGGCCAGCGTACGAACGTTGAAACTTTTAGTCCACCGTTCCTTTGTTAACGGTTTTATTCCTCATCGGAGTGCCATTAACCATTTCAGCCACGGCACTCTACGAAAAACCTTTCACGCCGTCGCGTCGCTCGATCTCGCCACGAGTGTCTCGCGTACTCGCATTTTCCGCCACCGTCGTCGACGTCAACGACGCCTCGTATTCGTTATAATATCGACGTTCGCGCGTTTCGCTTACCGTTCAAACCCAACTACCGTCGAAACACCGTGCACGAGCCTCGCGACTGCGTTGAATCTCGACGACTCTCTCACCTTCTCCCAAAACGAAACAAATCATCAGACCCCATCTCGCGACTCGTAACAAGTCGCACCCTTTGCAATTTCGCAGCGGATTAATTTGATAACCCGACGAGTTTTGCCTTAATTGAACGATTATTTATGCCGACGAGACTGCCTCGTTGCGCCATGTAAACATCGTCTCGTTCATTCTTATTTTTCTTCTCGAGCCAAATTTATGATCCTCGGAGAGGAGGTACGTCGAGACCCGAATTTCTCAAGAGTCTTGTAATTGGAATTTAGGTCGTCGCGTTTACGCGGTTCCAACCGGATTCGCGTTACTCGTTGCGCGTAAATAATATTACGCGCGCATCGTGGAATCACCGTTTGTCCCGATTATTTATCGATTCCTTAATACGTTCTCGCCATGCTTACCGTCGTCGCACGATCGTAATTCCCCTCGGCAAATATTCTCGTCGATCGCGACGGCGATCGGTATCGCCAACGGTGTGTGTGTGTGTGTCCAATCTAAAACGTGCGTTTCGTGGAAGAAATAATATCTCTCGATCGAGTGTCTCCGAGCAGTCTGTTGCTCACGTTCGTCCGCAACGACGTGGAACACCGAATCACCCTGTTTATTTGCGCCGTAGGAATTGCAATGCCGGCGTGAATTTTTTCGCGCATCCCACGCGTCGACGGTGAAAAGAAAAGAGGAAGGGGAATGAAAAGGAGAGAAGGAAGGTATGGGTGAAAAAGAGAGGAGGAGGAGGAGAGAGAGAGAGAATGGCAGGTTGTCTGTCCGGGGCGTTGATCAGTTTCTACTTGACGGCGGATGTGTACACACGCATTATCGGGAGGGAACGAACGTGGAGAGAGAAAGAGGGAAGGGAAGGAAAAGCAAGAGGGAACGGGAAAAGGTGGAACGGTGTCCCGGGTGATTCGCGAGACTCGTGGAATCCGTCGAAACGGGGGCGTTTCATTTCCTGCCGTTGAATCTCTGCTCTTCCATTTCGGATACCAGAGTTCCGACGTTCGATAGAGACCTACTCTCGCGGCGGGTGCGCGCGGTCCGAACGAAGAATCGTCGGTTGAATAGACGACGGCGAGCAACCCCCCCGTCGAAATTAAAATCCAGAGATCGACGGCGCTCTCCCCCATCCCCCCGTCCCGCACCTTCGCGATTATCCTCGAACTATCTTTACAACAACACGCGAGTGATACCTGTATCCCCCGTTCTAACGAGAGAAGTAATTTAACTCCGTTGAAAAATGCCTTCATAGGCAAGCCGCGTATGTCTGTTTTGTAAAACGAGATCCATGCGAATTCCTCGACATTACCCCCCCCCCCCCCCCTACCTCTGGTCTTGCCTACGCGAACGCGGATCCGTCCCGTGGATCGAGTTTTGAATGCGCGATCATCCTGATCGGCCGGGAGTCGAATTACGATCTGTGTATAAGAGTAATCGACAAGGGTGGGATAGGTCGTGACTGTAAGATGAGAGAACTCGAGCTAAGGAAGCTCACCGGAACGACCGCAAGCCGACGCATCGTGGCCGCATCATCATCGTTCGGACCAATTTGCCGCGGCGCCATCGACGGTGGAATACACGACGGAGCGCCAGTGGAATGGACAAATCGTTCGCGCTACCATTCGTGACCGAGGTGATACGCGCCTCTGTAACGCAGCGAACGCCGCGTAAAGTGCAGTGATCTCTCTCGCTTTATTAATAAACGGTGCGCCGATGGGCGTCGAGGGCTCTTAACGTTTCCCAACGAAGAGAAAGAGAGAGAGAGAGATTCTTCGGGAAGGATGTTGGAGCTCGTGGAACGGAAGGCAGGCGTGATTTCTTGGCCGACGTTTCGCGGACAGAATCCGGATACCTTCGGCAAGGATCCCAGGGGGATCTTTTTCCTCCGACGGGAGAAAGCGTGCTCGCGGGAGAAACGATACGGGAGGAGGGACAGCGGAGGGTTGCTGTGCTCCCTCGGACAGCTGGGATGCAACGATTCGTACAGTCCCGACACCCTGGGCACGTGGAAATTTCACAAAGTATCGCGTACGAGGTAAAATCGTTAGGGAGCGAACCCCCTCGGCACCGTACACACGGGGATCGATAAATCTTCCTTCTATTCTGACAACTCCCCCCCGCTTCCCTCGCCGCCCTGCTCCGTCCCTGCGCGGCGTTACTTTTACGTCACACGTATCCGATTTATTCTATTCCAGGCGTGTTATGCAATTAAGATTCCTTCAATGCTCCCCGCGGTTCATAAATCTCCGTCCTTCCTAGACGGAACGAGTTACAATTAAACCTAAGATTTATATTGGCCGATCGCCGGTTTACCGAGCCCCGAGTCTCGCTTAATCGGTATCCGTAATGATCGTTTAAAGCACGCAACGTTCATTATTCCTGGGACGATGCAAAAGCGCAATAGAGAAAGTAATAGTGAAAGGTAAGGTGCGTGGGCGACAGTCGCAGGTGCGTACTGGTTCTGGTCGATACGGCAGGTCAGGGCCGGAGAGCAGCAAGTATCCTCTCTCTCTCTCTCTCCTCCCTCGTTCTTTATTTTTTTTTCTGATGTATCGGCAACCCCTCGAGAGACAGAGAGAGAATCTTCGACCCCTCCTCTGTCTCTCTCGCGTTCCCGGTTCCCCGATCAAATGCCGCGAGACACGGGAGTCGCAAAAAAACTTCACGGACAATGGCATCGTGATCCTCGTAAACACGATCGACCCGGAGACGCGGATTAATTGAAAACGTAAACCGACGTATCCAGTAAAGTTAAATAATCGATCGGGCAAAAGTAATTAATTTACGACCGAGACAATGCAACGGCACTTTACGCGCCTCTTATTTGCACAACCGGCCGGGTTAATATAAAAGAGCGCACGGTATACCACGTTCGAACGTCGGGGTCCTTATATCAAACGTACCTACCTCGCGCGAATATAAATGGCGTGTCGGTTCAACAACGTTACAGCGGGGTAACAGATAAGTCCGCGACTATGTTCCTATTTCGCGGTATCGTAATTACGACCCGCATGAAGTCAGTTGTCACCGGCGCGGCTGATGGGGGGCAGGGACTATTTATGCGTCGGGTAATTGAATTAATTTGAGGTATTCGACCGAGCGACGAAAAAGGAAAGGAAGGGAGAGAGACACCCGGAAACCGGATATTCCTCTCGCGATAAATCCGACGTCGACTTCGTGTATTATTATCTGGATTTTCTATGGGAAGATTTCTCCCCGTCGCACCGCGCCGTCATGCGCGCCGCCGCCGGTTCGCGGTGGCATTTAATAATTACACGTTGCGCAACGATCGATACGTTAAGTTACGAGCGCGAGGTATTACCGAAGCTCACGCATCGTCGTTCTCTGTCCCTCTGTATTTGTAACGATAATGATTTACGGATACGTCGTATCGGGTGGCCCGTAAATACCAGTTGGAATCGTGCCACAGATCTCGGTATAGCGTTACGCGAAAAACAAATCTACCCCGGTGCAACGAGTACTTTGGCGACCTAACGAACACGATCCGATATCATCGGCGCGCTTTCAGAATCGAGCCACGTTCTCGTCTTTGTCGATGCTACCGTAATTCGAGCAATTAGTTTGAATTTGTTGTACCCGGGCGATCGGTGAAAATCCTAGTGCTTCGAGTAACTGATCGATTCGTTTTGTCTCTCGTGACGTAGAGTGACGCTCGTACATACTTGGGATAAATAACGTGAACGGGTATTAACCCTCCGAAGGGCATGCCCGCCTTAAGGCAGGGTTAAATTAAATTTCATTTATGCTTGCATTCAAAATATTTTAGCATCTAACGGGCAGTCATGCCTTTTGTTATTGACATTACCTTCCACTAATATAGGCGCACTTGCTCCTGTTACCCGCGCGCAAGCGATACGATCAGTTTGTTGTTTAATAATTACTGCTCAATTAAAAAAAATTTAATTCGCCTGTTAGAGGGTTAATTGCAAAATCTTCTCTTGACCTACGACTAATCAAGAGACAATGTCTTGTTTCGGGCCAAGTACGCGAGACTAAACCTTGTATCTTTTCCGGAAAGAACGAACAGGGATTTTGGAGGTAATCAAATTGTATTAAACAATTGATTTAAAAAAAAAAGTGTGATAGTAATCGGAAAGGCCGCGCCAGGATGAGTAATTTGAGTACGATTTGATCAAAATTGGTTCAGCCAATCACGAGATATGGGATCTCGAAAATGCAAATTTTTCATAAGAAACTTCGTCTTTATTAATTTGCAGGGAAATTTAGAAATGCCATGACATAAGTGTTCGTAATTAACATTCGCGTTATACGTATTAGACGTGTGGGTCTTTAATGGAGGTTTTCATAGCGAATGTTGTTTACGACCGGTTACGTCGCGACGTTCCTGAATTTTCCGATTATCGAATGCCCAGACGGTGGTCGGGGAAGTATCGTGTGATTTACACCCGGGCACTGATTGACCGCTATTAAATTTTCCGATTATCGAACACGTTCGGGTACCATTAATCCTTACGGTATTTTTCTTTATTTTCATCCGCGCATCAACAGCTCTTAATTATAAGGAAGGAGTCCGTCCATAAAATATCATCGCGAGGGACAGTTTTGAAAAATGTCGAGACCAGCTCCCGACGGACACCTAACCGATCCTCGCGCATCGCGTAATTGTACCGATCACGACCGATCATTTTCACCGTCTAGTATACATATCAGCCGAGTATAACTCGTGGTTCTCACCGTAAGTGCTTCGTCCCTGACCGACGGCATTCCTTAGCCGGACGACGCTCGTAATATACATTTACATTAATAGTCCCAACGCAAACACGGTTCGCGGAATGGTTTCGAGCCATTTTCATGCTTGCCTTTTGACGGAAGTAACGGGCGAAATTTCCGACATTTCACGGTCGCGCCACTGCGTCTGCCACTCGACGAATTGCGAGGATCGAGCCGGGGGAACGAGTGTCGAGTCAGGATTTGGGACAAATTTACTTTTTCGATTCTGTATGTATGGTCTAAAACTGGATGCGTGTTGTCGTTTTCAGATAAATCCTCACAGCGTGACTCGACACTTCTTTACACGTTTCAATTAGGGATAATTGAAACTTCTGCTTTTTTTCTCAACCCCGATATTCTCGAATAAGGCCATGTCCCACTCTTGAAATTAAATGCAAAAAGGTATGCTGTAGTTTTGAAAAAAGTCAGAAAAATGTAACTTGACATTCGCTAGCTCAGACTCCTTTCAATTATGGATAATTGAAAATCCTGTTTTGTCCTCCAGCCTCGATGTACCCGAACAAGTCCATACGTTCCATTCTTGAAATTAAATATAAAACAGTATTCTGCCGTTTAAAAAAAATAAAAAATAAAAAAAAATAACGACGTTCGCTAGCTCCGACTCTTTCCAATTATGGATAATTGAAAATCCTGTTTTGTCCTCCAACCTCGATATACTCGAACGAGTACCATACTCCATTTCTAAAATTACTCGCAAAGCAATGCGCTGCCGTCTTGATAAAAATCGCATAAATCCGTCTCGACGCTCCCCAGCCGCGATCCCTTCGAATCAGGGTTAACCAAAATTCCTGTTTGTCTTCCATCGACGATGTACCCGAGTACCTACTCGAAGATCCACCGGCGCGTTGCTTTTGAAATTTCTGCGCGCGGACTCGGTTTGAATTCGATCGTTAAATTATTGCGACCCGACGCGACGCTACTGCGAATACACGCCCTTCCGTAGATACCGACGCCCAATGGGAACGAATCGAGAACGAAGCGCAACGCGCTGCACAAATGTGTCAGAAGGACGCGTTTCGAGGGGGTTCTGGTGAATGCAACTGTTTCAATGGGGGTTGCGGTTACACGCGAGGACACGAACACAGGCGCAGTGTTTTTGAAAAGGCCTCGCATTCAACGCACGCGTTATAGAAAACTTTTATCTGACCTACCGCTGGGTGTAGGTCTTCCTACTCTCGCAGCCGGCGTTAGCCCGTGGAACGTTTAATGTTTAAACCGGACCGGTTAACCCATTTCTTCCCGACTTTCTTATTTTTTTTAGCGCAACCCTGAAAATGGACGATTCTCGAGGAGAATATGTCGTCTTCAGCTTCTTTCGCGCTTCTCCCTGAATTATTCAGGTGCGAATTAACAAAATGATGTTCGCTTTGAATATATCTCAGAGTTATCAAATTTCTACCTAAATTTATGAAACAAATCTAGATCATGCACATCTCTGAATCTCCGGATATCCAAACTATTTCTAAAGCAAGCAAACACATGTGATTCCTTATGAAATAATTTTCAGTAGAATAGCGATTCTATAATTATTTCGTGATCAGCGACCCGAAATACACTTGATAGAGTAAAAAGAAGTTTGGAGATCCAAAGATCCAGAGTTTTCTTTTGTAAATATCAACGTAAGCGCTACCGACAACGACGAGCCGCGTTCCTTCGATCGGCATCGCTATACTCGCGCGTACCGACTTCCATTCCTCGACAGACTGTAGTGCAGACTGACCGTGGGACGGGGACCGACGACAAATGGTTGTGGCATTTTATTAAGTCATCTACGTCTGACATCATCGACGTCCATCCTTCCTCGCGAAAAGTATCACGCGAGTGAGCAATCTTCTCTCGAAAATCGTGGTTTCGATGACGATTAACTTACGGAGGTTATCTTATTAGGATGCGCGGAATGCGATCCATCGGACGGGAATGAGTCACGGGCGTGTATCTTAGTATTTAGTATTTACCAGCCGATAAATGTGGAGATCTCGCGATGTGATCGGAGTTTGGCGTAAAAGCGCACGAAATTTATCTCCCGCGTAATCGTCCCATCGTCCCATAGGCTTATCGGGAGATGAAACGACCGAGCGTTACTGCAGTTTTCGCGACACTTGCGGATTCCTCGAATTCATCCTCTGCCGTGGAAGACAGTATGGTTACTTCGGTAATCCCTGGAAACGGATTTTTATGAATAATAAATACATCTAAATATATACGTAAGATTACGTCGGACCAACGTAATTTCTAAGGTTTTTTCGCAGCTTGAAAACTTCAATCACTTTTCCATCCAAATTTATTCCAAAGAGAATTGTTAATGCGAACGAGACGAACGTTGTCACGTATTCATGCGATTTTAAGAGGGTCGTGTCCTGAATACTCCACGCGAATAACCATATAAAGTGGTCAAAAAAATCTAATGACATTATTAATAATAATTATACGTAAAAGAAGTTTAGATGAGATATAATAATATGTGTATACGCATAACTCAAAATATACATATGAAGAATCAAGTCCCCATTTGCGTGTGCGTAAACAGGCAGTGGGACGCACCATAGCATTCGTGCGACAACGAAACGTGCGATTCGCGTACTTTAACGCGAACGATCGAACACGATGATTGTTCTTCGTTCGCAGTCGAAGAATCTAAAGATAGATCCGTGACAATATAAACCACGTTTGAAAACTACAAAGTTTAAATTCAAACGTCAAGCTCGGTACCGCGTTAAAAGCGCGCTCCGTCACGCGTGTCACGGTACTTTATTCACTGCAAAATTGTCAAATCCCTTTAATTAAGTTTTCCACCGTACTCGGATATTCCTCGGCCAGCGCATCATGATTTTATAATATAATGCATAATTGACGTGGGTCGTTGTAGCGTCGTCAACTAAGCCAATCTTTTTTCCTCATTTCTCTTTCATATAGCCATGAGGGGATGAGCACTGGTGCGGGAGATGGAGGTGGAGGCAGTGTTGGCGGCGTACAGGGTGGCGTAGGTGGAAGAAACACGCCGCCCCATGGCTCGCCCACCCCCATGGATAAGGCAACCTTAAAGGTCCATCTGCCGAACGGTAATTCTTTTCAAGTTCCATTCGTATATTGTCATATTTTCGGTAGCGTCGCATCCCATTTGGGATTAAACATTTTTGATTTTCAACTTCTAACCTACTGTCAACAACCGGGTATCCACCGCATTATTTACACTGTATTTATGTATATATTATTGAATGGTTTAAATCTGAACGATATAGATGTTTGTAAATCTGTCCAAGGTATGTTTGTTTTATTTACTATAGTATATTGTTGTAGACGATTTTTACAATCTTGTATAAAATTAAAATGGGTACCCGGTAGTTGACAGCAGGGTTAATGCATTCGGTGCATAGTTTGCCGCGGCGCATAAAATAGAATATTTCACGGCTACCGCGCTGGAGGCAGAAAGTTATCGTCACATCGCTGATCTACCGTTGCATTTTTCAGGTGGTTTCAACGTCGTTAAGTTTGGCGACGCGATCGACGTGCGGGGAATCATCTCCCTGGTAACTAGTCGATTAGCAGTTGGCACGAGACACTATCGAAATCTCTACGCGATGAGACTTCATCACCCTGGTTCCGGTGAAAGCTATTGGCTCCACCAAGACACTACTATGTACCAGGTATTTGTTGGCTCCTACGTTACCGTCGAATCAGGTATCATTCCGCGTCGGCAAATTTTAACTCAGGATTGCTAACGTTCGTTTCGAACCAGGTCCAGGAGAAGTATGAAAAGAAGCATCCCCATTGCGAGTGGAGGTACGAGCTCAGGGTACGCTATCTGCCACAGAATTTGAACGATCTGTACGAGAAGGACAAAGTGACGTTCTACTATTACTACGATCAGGTATACTTCTATTTCGATCAAAGCCTCGCGCGGCCTTAAGATTCTATATCGACCGAGGGGCGGAAAGTTAATCCATTCGCTTCGTAGGTGCGGAACGATTACTTGTGCGCCAATCATTCCGCCTTGGACCAAGACGTCGCGGTCCAGCTCTGTTGTTTGGAGATTCGTTACTTTTTCAAAGACATGCCACAAATTGCTCTCGACAAGAAGAGCAATCTCGAGTATCTGGAGAGAGAGGTACGAGGAGAGCAATCTTTTCCGCTGTACGCGACAATTACTTCTTTTATTTCGAGCACGCCGTGAGAGAACTGGAATTATTTTGCAGGTCGGCTTGCACAAGTTTTTGCCTCGCTCCGTATTGAATGGAATGAAACCAAAGGCACTGCGAAAGCTAATACAGCAGCATTTCAAAAAGGTCGCTGCGTTGACGGAACTCGAGTGCATGTTCAAGTTCTTTGATCTACTGAGAGCGCATTATAGATTCGATCAGGAAAGGTTTATATGCGCCTTGGGGGTAAGGGCAACGTCCGTTTACTCTCTTCGAGTGACTCGTGTAGTTTACGCTATTCTAAGAGATTCTCAATTTGTTTCGCAGTCAAGCTGGTCTATACCCGTAGAACTAGTCATTGGTCCGGATTTGGGTATATCTTATATGGCGCATCGCGGTGGAACCGTGGTAAGTTTTTCGTTAGCGCACATTTCGCCGCTGAAAGTAATGACGGCGTTGATTAAAGAGAACTGTCTTTCACCGTCTTATTCTAGCCAACAAGAATGGCGGAATTCTCCCAGATACAGTCCATTCAGACATTGGTATCGGACTGCAAAGAGCACGCGAAAGCATGTATTAAATTAAGGGTAGCAGGGGCGGCGGAAACGCTTAGCATAACATGCTCGAGCTTAGATCAAGCGGAAAGCCTCGCGGATTTAATCGACGGATACTGTAGGCTAGTTACAGGAAGCAACACTTCGCTGTGGAACAGAAAAGGTAACGACTCATAATGAAAGTCTATCGAAGAGACACCGAGTTCATAAGCTGTCGTAAATATTTGGCATGCAATGACGATAATGTAATATAATATTTGCCAGTAAAATCGGTATCACGTACTTTTAATTTAATTTCATCTCAAGACTTATCCTTTTAGCGCTGACCTTCGAAAACGAGAAATTTGAATACTTGCCAAATGAAATTTCTTTAGCTTGATATGGAGCTCTCGATAGTATTCGAGAAAATAGAAATGTACCATTTTATTTGTAACACGAGCGATGTCGAAAATTTCATTTTCTTAGTCAATAAGCGGCAGATGTGTTTATAAGCCAATTAAGTATCTAGTATATAGACATACATGTACATGTATAAGAGTCACGCACGTGCCCCTTTTATGTTACTAACGATTAACTAAGCTGTATTCATTTACACTTCCAAGCTGCATCGTGGAAAAATTATCCCTGTCCATGCAAAGGTTTGTAGTTTTAGATGATCCCGTGCTGTAGTTTAATGTTACACGGCATATTGCATGAGTCGCGCGTCGCGTTGATCGATTGTCGTTAATTCGGAAATTTGAATTAAAACAGATGCGCATCCACCAAAGTACAGGCAAGATGGTTCGAATAGCCCTGAAAAGAATGCAAGCAAAACCGGAACAATTTTATCGGAAGATTATGCAGAAATCGTGGACGAGGAAGGGGATTATTCGACACCAGCAAGTAAGCGCGTATAAACGTACTCTGCATTGAGCGTATATCGTGCTACAAAATTTCTCGTTATTAATTATGTTCACCGTTTCACAACGTTCATTTTAGCTCGAGATTACGAAATAGTGAGAAATCAGGTGGAGTTAGGTGAAATTATCGGAGAGGGTCAATTCGGTAACGTGCACAAAGGCTCGTACAAAGGAAGAGACAACCAAACTATCGCCGTTGCCGTGAAGACGTGCAAAGTCGACGCTGATCTCGCAACTTCCGAGAAATTCCTCGAAGAAGCTTGTACGAATCAAGACAAGATTACGTCTAGATTAACATTTGACAGCGACGTTTGTTACATTCCCGTTAAATTTCAGACATTATGCAGCAATTTGAGCATCCCCATATCATCAGACTAATCGGACTATGCTCGGAGGCACCGATCTGGTTAGTGATGGAGTTAGCTAGACTCGGAGAGATGCGAGCTTACTTGCAGTCCAACAAACAGCGACTAGACCTCGCCACACTTCTACTTTATACATTTCAACTTAGCACTGCCTTATCGTATCTCGAGAGCAAAAAATTCGTCCACAGGTATTTATTTGTCAGCGTAGTCTGCATTTTAGGCGACTCGAAAACAAAACGATGGAATTTTTTGCAGAGACATTGCCGCGAGAAACGTGTTAGTCTCCGCGCACAACTGCGTCAAGTTAGCGGACTTTGGTCTAAGCAGATGGGTAGAAGATCAAAGTTACTACACTGCGAGTAAATGCAAATTACCAATCAAGTGGATGGCACCGGAGAGTATAAACTTTCGACGATTCACTACCTCCTCCGATGTCTGGATGTTCGGTTAGATTTTAATTGACGAGAAACACTCGAATATTGTCAATGCGAACCGAAAATGAGAATTTAACGTTTCCCCAGGTGTCTGCATGTGGGAGATTCTAATGCTTGGCGTCAAACCATTCCAAGGTGTGAAAAATAACGAGGTTATTCGCAAACTAGAGAATGGCGAACGACTCGCGCTACCTAATCACTGCCCGCCACGATTATACTCGTTAATGTCTCAATGTTGGAGTTACGAACCCAGCAAGCGACCGACCTTCAAGGAAATCAGGGAAACTTTACAGTAAATATTCTCGAAAACTGATTTTCATCTTCTAATTCGATTATCGAGGATCCACGCGAAATTACTACATTCTGTGCGACATTACGATGTTTCAGTGAAATTTTATTAGAAGAGAAACATCAGCAACAAGAAACAATGAGACGCGAAAATCGTCGAGTGCAAGCTATGTCTTGGGGTAAGTAGAAAACGCAGGCGACTTTAACAACCGTCAATGATTCGTTAATCTTCGAAATGATCGAAAACTAATTTTGACCGTGTAGGTGCAGACGAAGTACCCCCGCCGAAACCTTCGAGACAACCGCAAAACACTACGGATCAAGTACAGTTAACGGCGGCTGCGCCTGTCTCTACGTATATCGTTGCGCAAAGTCCCGAAGTGCTCGCACAACTCCTCAAGGATAATCAAGCCAGGGGGGTATGTCCCTCCGTATACACGACTCCTGCCTCGCCCTTCAATACCCTAGCAGTACAATTCCAAGACGAGGATCAAATTCTAACGACCGCCCTAGTTTCAGATTTACCTTTCTTCGATCCAACCATTTCAGAACCCTCCGCTTCCCACGACACTCAATCGGGAGACTCGACTCTATCCGACACCAACTTAGACTCCCTCGACTCCTCGGACACTCCTCTCATGTCCAGCCTTAGTATTTCAGAAACGGGGCAAACCCAATCACCCGCTGCCAATAGAAAGCAGCATAAGGTTAAAGAGATGCAAAATTTGTACGCGGTTAGTTCGAAAGTGGTCGGTAATATTACTGGCGATTTGTATTCCCCCGTGCAAAAGTTCAGTGCATCTAATGCTATGCCGGTGACATCTGTTTCGGCTACTTGCGGCGAGATATACGGACCCGTCGCTAATTTTACACAAAGTTCGGCCATCGTTGGTAATCTAAGTCAGAGTCCGAGCGTAGGTGGTAATTTCGGCGAGAATCCTGGAAATTTTGGTCCTAGTAGCTTGAACACCGCTATAGTGTCAGGTAGTCAAAGTCCATCGCCGAATTTCGGTCAATTCTCCGCTCAGCCCGTAACTCAGAGCTCGAGCGGTGCTCAAAATCCTAGCGGTGGTGTCGCGTATCCTCGTACCGTTAGTTCGACTAACGCTTCCGTTCCGACGTCTAGCGCCGAATGTTTGTACGGCCCAGTCTTAAAATTCCGTGCACAAAACGTCCAGAGTCAAAGCACGTCCGAATTAATGCCTGTCAATGCACCGGTCGGTTCTTACATTCAAAATGCAAGAAACAATTTGGCCTATAGCCCTACCCCCGGGCAAAGCCTACAGCAAGCCCAACCGTTGTACGCTCAAAACTATCAGCATCAGCAGATATACTCCAACATCAGCCATCCGGCGCAACAGCCAATATATTTATCGCAAACGCAGCACGTGCAAAACATCCCGAGGCAAAATGCTATTCATCAACCCATTTCTTATATCCCGACGCAACACACGAATCAGCAGAATCAAATGAGCGGCGCGAACCCGATTTACACGGCCCATGCGACGTCAGTTACGATCGTCCAATCTCAAAAAGTTCAGGGCTCGGCCTACGCGCAACAGATGCAATCCGCAATAACTAGCCACATGCCTAACACTCAAGCGACTACCGTGAATCAGCAAGCGTCGTACGCGGTAGCGCAAAGTCATTCCGTGCAACCGCATTTCGCCGTGTCAGGCACGACGGTTCAATCTAACAACCAGCAACACATTCATCCAAGCACTTCGAACTTCGTCATTGGACAACAATCGAGTTCCATTGCTACCACGGAGCATAGTCAAGCGCAGTGTAACATTACGAATTTAGTACCGAGCGCAGCCATTGCAACGCAACATGCGGTGCAACAGCCGCTTTTACAAGCGGGGATCGCTAAATCAAATTCACCCCAGATTGCGACTGGCGTCGCAAAAATCACTACATTCATGACTCAAAAGCAAGACGAACAACTGACAAGCTCGACAGATGGTACTCTCTCCGGATCGTTGATATCGTCGGCTGTCAGTGATAGCACGATGTCATCGAGCAGCTCGATGACAGAGGAGGCACAGCAAGATCAGGTTTGACAATGCCTCCTAGGAATGACAAACGCATCTTCTATTTGCAACAGCATATTATCTTGTTTTCATTTACGGTACTCCTGCAGCACCCATACCTTTGTTGCGAGACAGATGTACATACAAAACGTGCTTTTGATACATACGCAGACGCGCGCACTAGTTCACCTAAGTTCACAGAACGGGCCTTTTTTTTCTTTTCGTTTCACAATCTAGAAGAGATTTTCTTACGATTCGACATTTTGTTTTGCAGTAGGCTAATATTTGCATGACGAATGGATATCGTATTGTAATTATTATAGTTATTATTTAAACTTGCATGCAATAAGTATGATTGCACTAGTCCTAGTCTGAAATTGTTTTGCATCTTAAGAATTATGCATCTCTTTAATTTTACTGTGTGTACATACGTTCATTGAGAAATATCAAGTCAACAATTACACCGATGGCGATTAGTCGAAACTTGAATCAATAGTAAGTACGTTATTATCTTACATTACAGAGAAACGTGCAGTCGCAATTATTCGACAGCGTTACGGAGAACTTGAGTGGTGGCATTGATGACGAGCAGAAATTACTGGAACAGCGACTTCTAGAACAACAGCGTCAATCGGAAGAAGATAGCCGTTGGTTGGCAAGGGAAGAAGTAAGATTCAAGTTTAAAATCTGTTACAATCTACCGAAATTGAGGTATTATAACGAATATCTCGCTGAAATGTTGTGGAAAAACATGAACCAACTTTAGAAAATGTTTCTGCTTTATCTAGAAACGACTGTCGATTGCGACGAGTGGAGACGAAAGTGCAAGTCCGCCCGTTCCCCGATCAGTCACGCAATCGCCAAATCATGAACAGCACAGCGCTAACACCGGTTCTCTTGGCTCTGACAAAGGCTCCGATAAAGTAATCGTTGTAAAGGTATCTCTCATTAAAAAACGAGTTCCCGGAATTACTTAGGAATTAATTAGGCAACATTCATTAATTACAATTCTATTTTAGAAAATGGAACCTACCCCGACGGCGGATCTGGATAGATCGAATGACAAAGTTTATGATTGCACTACTAGCGTAGTTCGTGCCGTAATGGCTTTATCTCAAGGTACATCTAACTAATCGATTTTTCTCTTTAAATTTGTGATCTGGAAAAGTTGCAAGGTCTAGTTCTCGCGTACTTCTACTTGGCCCGAGACAAGATCTTGCCGCTTGATACACTTAATTTGTATCGTACTTTCTGAAAACCGTTTACTATTACAGGTGTCCAACAAAGCAAAGCCGAACAGTATTTAGAATTGGTGCGTAAAGTGGGTATCGAGTTGCGCGCTCTGCTTTCTTCCGTGGACGTTCTGGTCGAGATATTGCCTTTATCGGCACATCGAGAAGTGGAAATGGCACACAAAGTTCTAAGCAAAGATATGGCAGAACTTGTGACCGCTATGAAACTAGCTCAAAATTACAGCGCCACCACTCTAGATGCAGAATATCGAAAGTAAATGCCCCGTTTTAATATAAATTGAAAGCTTTGTTTTTACGCTTGACAATTGATTAAGAATATTTAATTACGCGAGTTTCCTTTACCAGGGGTATGCTCTCGGCGGCACATATTTTAGCGATGGACGCGAAGAATCTCTTAGACGTTATCGACTCGATTCGCATTCGCTATCCGTACGTGGATAGCCAGATTTGCCAAAAGCAAAATGAAGTTAGTACACCGCGTGAAACTACGCCGGAGGGTCGTATTCGTTCCAGTCAATCTGGAGAACAATTTCTGAGAAGAAGTCAGTCGAGTGAACGCCAAGGTACAACATTTAGACAGAGCCAAAGCGGTGACCTGCTACACAGGATGGGCCAATCGGTCGACCGATCTTTGCAGGTAATTTGACGTACACGGATACCTTCGTCACAATGTAATGCATAGATGCCTAACTGCTTGGTCACTGTTGCGATAGTATTAATCGCGTTAATACCGTAAAATTATAATTCCTGTTATATTTAGGGAAGTCAATCGGATGTTAATACTGGCTCCAGCTTGGAAAGAAGGCATCATATTGTCACCAACAGTCTCGAACGTAATTCGACGACGAGGAGGCAAATGGCAACAAACAGTCTAGAAAGAAAGAGACCATCGTTATCGTGTAATGTCAGTCCTATGAATAATTCCGTCAACCTGCCACCCATGGTGCCGGTTACTTGTAATTTAGTTCAAACAGTGGGGCCGGTTATTCACCCGAGTCAGGCAATTATATCAGGTATTAGTCAACAATCAGTGTTTGCAGGCAACAATAAAACTGCGACTGAAAGTTCAACAAATGACAGCTAACAACGAGGTACCTTGCATTAAGGTAAACCAAATTTCATATTTTCATTGTGTCAGAGTAACCATAATCTCTTTAAATTTCGATAATCTCAATCAATTTGGAGTAATGGTGTCTGTCTAACAATTTTAGGAAGACTTCGAAGCAATCTTAGTTCGTATGTACATAGACGTCATCCTACGAGTTACCCATCTACGTCTCACAACATAACTCAGCAGCAGGAGATCTAGTATTTGTGCTTTTTAGCTCTTTTTAACGTTTACCTATACAGACACTTTGTCGAAACGTACTTATAGATAGGACAGTATTCATTAGATGTAGCGGTAGAAGAATTAGCACTAAAAGATGTAAGTCACAGCTATAAAGAAATCACTCCAAAGCTTTAGAATTATCGTTACTATTTGTTATTGTATGACAACCGCATGTATGGGGTGACGCAAAAGGCATATGTTCGAATACACTGGGACTATAATCATGCACATGCACGCACGCAGCTCCATCAATACAAATGACACATCTTCACAATTAACGTATCCTAGCTTTCTCGACGTAATTCATTAAATATGGATTGAATAGAGAAAAACATAATTGCAACATTGTCACGTATACGATTCGCTATCCGATAGGTTGTATGGCTTGTTGCATCACCCTGTAGGTAGTTGAATAATTATATATATATATATATTTATACATATATATATATATATTTATAAATATATATTTAAACGAACAACACGAGCGGTAATATTGTGCGAGAATTTGATTTCTTGTAGCACACAATCTTACAATGTTGTTTTTACTACGAGTTCGTAATTTGATAGTCTATTTCCTGCGTATTGAAGTGCTACACGGGGAGTGATTATAATGTAAAAAAAGTGGGACTGAATGTTATTTCTATTAGGTAATTACTTAGCAATTCATACCAGTTTGTGACATTTATACAAAATGTTTTATAAAATGCGAATCATTCTTCAGCAGCAAGTCAGTTCCTACGAAATATTTATAGGAAATATCATCTTCGAATAAGGCTACTATTAACAACTTGTCAGCGCAACTCGCACGGGTTTGCGCCCGAGTACAGTGCATTTATGAAGCTACTAAATATTCCATAGACATAAAGTATTCCTTTCTGTTTTATAAGACGCATCATTTTTACGTTCCTGGGTAAACCTAAAGTCTCACTTTGAATTTATCATCGACGTAACGCGCCGAATCAATTATCACGCTGATAAATTGTACTTTTACATCGTCCATCACTTTATAACGTTCGTGGCTTTCAACGGTGATGTGCCAAGGTGTGCTTATGTACTCAAAACAGATTTGTCTATTAATATAATGAATATATGTGATATATACATGTATAGTAACAAGTTATTATCCATATATACATGTACATATATACATGTATAGTAACGAGTTATTATCCCAAAAACATTAATGTTTACCGTGTTTGACGCTGCTTCTGTGTTGAGAGCATAAGACACTTTTCGTATATTATGTGTAATGTATGTAAATACATCATCGAGAATTAGATTCATTTAGAAACGATATTGACGATCAAGCAAATACCTTCGTGTACGTTGAACTCTATATATATTCTTTAAATTTTCTTACGAAGAAAATCGATTTGGCGTTCTATTGTGCAATCTTGTTTCGAAATTGGATCACTTGCTGATACAATTTTAAGATTTCACATATTTGTTCAAATAATTCGAAAACTTAATTCAGTCGCAATTGAAATCTTGTATGCCAACTTCATTACCGATACTTTATTGTATTCCCCAGCGTGACAAATATAGTAACATGTGATCACTGAATTAAAAACATAATTAGAATATCTTATTGTGAATGCGATTTCACGTACTATGAAACTAAGAAGCTTGTAAATCTTTTCGGCAGATGTGATGGATTATTAATTATTTAATCTTTTAAACTTTATGAAATATTTTATTCAAGTACTTGTATCCTGGATCAAATTGAAGATCGATAAAAAAAATTCTACAGCTAAAATTATTCATTAAAAAAATTTCATAATTTATCAACGATATGATAACATACGAACCATTTGTAATTGCTAGTGCTGATAGTTGTTCTTCCAGCCATTATCAGTCCTCCGACGGAATGGGTGTTGAAACGAGAGCAGTATATCACCGATCATGTTACTGTTATATCAGTTAGATGACGGATGATGAAAATAAATAATGCGTAATCTCATTTCGAAGGTATTTATAAAATTGTGTAAATGTAACTATGTATCATGGTCACAAGCGAAATAAACTGCGCGTATGATTTCAGTATCACAAATGACTTAACTTTATTAAACTTCGATATAAAAATAATCAATTATCAATACGTGCATCTCACTTTTCCAAGTTGCCAACTACTTACCATGTTTTGAGCTATAATATTTAATACCGTTAACTACGGAGCACCTGGTATACTTAGTTAAAAGAGAATTAACGTTTATTTTGCTTGTTGTTAAATTCCTGAAAATTTAAGATCGATGTAGTAAGGAAAGGCAACATGTATTTTAAACGTAATCAGCTCTCACTTACGTAATATAAGGCGTTATTTCTTGCACTGTCCATTTGTCTTTTGCTTTAAAGAGTTCATTAAATCTTTCAGTAATACCCTGAGGCAAGTCTACTTCTGGGAAAGATACTATTTCTTTTTTGAATGCCATACTGTTCCACGTAATGAGCGCCACGCCACTGAGATATTCCTCTTTTGGATTCATTTCTGATTTCAAAGTTTAAATTTGGAAAGCTACTTCGCATAAAATTTTGTTTAAACAAGGCATTACTTACTTTCCGGAGTACCAATACTCCAGGACTCCATAAATTGATCGTATTCGGTCACTGAGGAAGCAGCAAGTAGAACTTTAGCCAGAGTTTTGCAACATTTTTCTTCATTGTATCTGCGATATAATAATTTTCCACAATGATTGAAAGGTAATATTTTGCATTTAGGATATCCTAATAAACAATACAAATTCATACCTATACAGGGCTGTACCATCCTCTTTTGATATTTCACTGAGCTCCGTATACTGTTTAAACAGAACGTCAAAAACTTGTTCAACAACCAGTTCCTTTAAAGCGTTGTAGGTAACTTCTCTATTTACTTCATTCAGTTCCCAACAATTTTCATCAAAGACATCCAGCATAAATGTTAAACTCTTTACCTCGCATTCAAATGATATAAGACGGAAGTATCCTTCATGACAAAATGGAATCATATCGTAACGAAAACTGAATGTGTACTTAAAACGTTGTTAACATTTAATTAACAACTAAAATATTAGAACTCTTATAAAAACTAGAAAGTCGCATACCATCAATATTAACTATTAGATAATCAGACAGTGCTTGCTGTAGTTCATCCTGACTAGCTTGAATAGCGCTTCTCAAACTATCCCAATCATACAAACTTTCTGGATCTATCCCAGATTCATATTCTAAACCTTTAAAAGATGATGGTTCGAGCACGCTGAGTAATTTTTCTAATTTAGGATTGCATTCTCTCACCTTATATATTCATAAAAATTGAGATTAGTAGTATACCTTTGCAGATTTACTTAATATGTAAATAATGTACCTCGTAATAAGTATGAAAAATTCCTGATATCGTACATGCCTTGATCGTTCGATTGCTATCTTGCACATTCGTTTGTTTGAACAATTTTAAATCTGGCACTAATAGGCATGAATTGGATGTTTCAGCTTCTTTTACATCGTACGTACGATTCTTAGTACATAATACAACAGGGTCTTGTTTGTTTCCTTTGAATGTTAAACTGCAATATAACAAATCTTGCAATTCAGATAAGCATTCTTCAGGAAAAGTGATCCACCATCCTTTTCCGCAATGACCGCTTGAATTATAAATTGCAATGAGACATACCTATCTCCCTTGTTTATTGTCTCCAATAAATGTTCGTCGAGTTCTAACAACTTCATGGATACATCTACGTTACTTCCTTGTGCAGAATATAAAATCTGTGTTAAATTGTTTAACTCAGGTTCTTTAATACATGCTAACTCCAAAGTTTCACGTACTTCGTCCACTGTTCGCAAATATCTAAAAAAAAATGATCAAATTTTTGGCGGGATAGATTTCAGAAAAGGTAGTTCAAACACTGAAAATATATTTATTGGATTCTATACAAATTAAATTTCGTAAAATTGTACGGCAAATATGTTCCATTTAAATTCGTAATATTCACCCAGTATGCTCGATTTCCATAGTCTTAAACTTTAGAACCAGGTTAAAGCGGTCTTCCCAGAATAAAACAATGGTACATAAATATCCTGCTCGCAACGTGATAGTGGAGTCATAAAATCATGTATAGTACCGATATTTTCTAAGAGGATATTGTTTTTTCTTTAAATAAATTGCATTCCGCATTTACGCGCCAGTTTTCTATCTTGTCCAATCGTGATCTATATACTAAATCAAACTAAAGACGGAGAAGCAGTTTCGATTTATCGAGAGCTCCAAGCTCCAACCAGCTCCAACTGCAGTGGCCATATTAATTGCCACTGTGCTTATTAACAAACTCAGCTGTGATTCAAAAGTCTGATTTGATAGAAGTTTCGTTTTCATCGTGGTACGTTTACTTGGTCCCTTCCAGTGATACGTGATAAGAAACATCTCACTAAATAATTTTCGTTCGAAAGTTGCAACCGCGAAAACGTATATATATGGTCTATAGAAGTGTCTAAAAGTAATAGTGACTTGTTTTCTTTTCCAAACATGCTTACGCCTTCTCTTTTGTGCTTGTTGACCGTTTGAAAATAAATCCCTAAGCTGGTCAGATTTGTAATTGTATGCTGATAATTCTTTATATTCTCTAGTACTTGTAATTTCGTCAGTTATGGCATGTTTTCCAAAACTCAGCAACTTAACCTCTACGTCGTTCAAAAGTGATGACTAATGAATCACTGACCTTGCTTTAGATAAATAAGAAAATAAATCAGCAAGCATACAGTAATATTCTATGTAAACCGATAAGCTTTGTGTCAAATATTGTGCTTCTTGTTAGCATGGAAATCAATGTTGAAATACATTTTAAAAAGCAAAATTTTCCTATGCAAATCATCAAATATCTTGACTTTGTGGCCAATAATGTGTTGTTGTTCGTTTCAGAGGGACTACATACCTAATAAAGGAAAAACATGTCAAACGATGTAAACATGCAGCCTGAGAAGGTATGTAGAGCTCAATTCTTATGCATGCTCATACTTTCCGCATGACAATTGGGATGTGTAAAGTGTATTTTACAAAAACAAATAAACATGCTATCACAATTGGGCTACTATCACAATGAGATTTCATTGATTCCTCTAACTGGAAAACTGGAAAGTTATGGTAAACAAAAGTGTTGATTAATGCTACTTTTTCTTTGGATCAAGCCCAGTGAGGAAGAAAATCTCGATAAAGCAGAAGAAGAAGAAGAAGGCAGATCGTCTATTGACCTGCATGCGGTACCTATTTCTGCAAATTAAACTTTTGCTGCTTAAAAAGTCTTTTTTTCCATTCTTTATCCTGCCTTTCGTATTATCATTAACACTAGTTTACGTTACGAAGTAGTTTGAACTGTACCGATACCAGATATCTTGGGTAGATATTGGTCGATGTAATATAAACAATGGATTGTAATTTTAGCAAGACAGTGGCCTTGTCTATGGCGGCTGCGAAGGGCCAAATGCAATGTACGTAAAATTGGTCAGCAGCGATGGACACGCATTTATTGTTAAACGTGAACATGCACTGATCAGTGGAACGATCAAGGCCATGTTAAGTGGACCTGGACAGTTTGCAGAAAACGAAGCTAATGAAGTTAATTTCCGTGAAATTCCGTGAGTTTCATAGTGTTGAATTTAACGACATTATGTCCAACAGATAAAAAAGTCAAGGGAAAATTAATATTGTTTCTCCTTGTTTACAGCTCTCATGTCCTGCAAAAAGTTTGTATGTACTTTACGTACAAAGTGCGTTATACAAACAGCAGCACAGAAATACCGGAATTCCCAATTGCACCCGAAATTGCACTAGAATTACTAATGGCTGGAAACTTCTTGGATTGCTAAATGCTATAGCAGTACTTAGCAGAAACTCAATTTCCAATGATAAACGAATTTTTTTGTTCCAATTGCTTCAGGATTCATCAACGTATCGTGCCACGTTCTTGAAGGACAGTTGTAAATCCAAGCATAACGTTAACAACTCGCAGTTAATATGTCTATATCTGTGAAGTGTACACATCTTGGTGCTGCATAATTACGTTTCTTGATGATGAATTATCAGTGCGTATCGAAAGATACGAATTACACTCATGAATCCTGAATACTCCATACGCTATAAAGTTTACAGGACTCTTAACATACGTATCATACTACCTTGGATAAATAATAACTTGGCTAAATAAAAATCTTAAAATTCGCCGCTCACATACAGGATACCGCTTGTAATTGCAGAATGTTATTTTAACGCAATAATAAATTAACATGTTCACGTTAATGGCTAGCGAATCAATGTAATGCTACATATTGCACTTGGGCAGCTGCGCGAACAGTCGTTTTGAATTTACAGGAAAGATCTTTAATCGCTTAAGTGCTTGTGACTAATGTGCCAGCTAATCAGTAAATTCTTTATACTTCCGTAGAGGTTTGTAATCATCAGCAACACGCTACATAGTTGCACTTGTGTAGTTATATTTCTCTGTTACTTATAAGTGTATTTATTTTTGGTCTACATTCGCATTAGAAATGATACTTGCTGTATACTGAGTTCTAGAAAATTCTGTAATGGTACCTCATGTTTTGCAGGAAGAAAGTCAAAGTATGTAGATTGTTAAGTAGAATACAACACATTTACAGAATAGATTAATTATAAAACTTCAAGCACACTATGTGATATATACTGTAAAGGAATATCCGACACATTAAATTTTTACAGGATTTTTACAAAGTGTGTTTACGACTGTATTCTAATAAATATAGGATATTACAAAAATCAGCATTTATTTTCTTTTCTCGTATCTCTTCTTTGTCCTTACAAATTAGCAAAAGACTATTTCATACATAACTTTGCGAATAGAATTAGGCAACAACATTGCTGAATTTATAATCCAATGAGAGCTATATGCTTTAATTTTAATAATATATACAAAAAGAATAGTGCTATATATTACAAGAGTCTTCTATTTGGGTAAGCGTACGCTTACATCTATATACTTTATGTAATGCGGAACGTCAATAGCTTCATACGTTCTTTGCATCTTTATCAATGTCTTTGAACTTTGCCTCCAATCGTTTGGAGTACGCTGCTAATTTATACGCAGCTTGCTCCAATTTAGTAACACTGTCGTCTATCTCATTAATGTTGTCCAAAATCGGTTGCAACTTTTTGTACTTCTCGTTCAGAGAATCCAGTGATTGTGCAACGTTCGAGGATATAGTTTTCAATTCCGTGTACTTCGCTATGGTTTCTTTGTTTAATCGTTCTAGTAATCGATAATCCGCATGGGTGGCAGTAAGTTCTTCTTGTAAATACTCCCCGGTTTTTTGAAACATCGTATTCGCCAAACGGCTAAGATTCGGATCGTGAGGGTCCAGCGCCTCGAAACTACTTGTGCTGGTTGAAAGCGTAGTTCCACGTTTCGGCGACTCGCATCTCGAGTTACGATCTGTTGTCAAATTTTCCGTAAATTGCGGCAGCTCATCTTGAGTTTCTTCTTTTAACGGATCCCTAACCGACGTCATGATTGGACGTATTTTGACGCGTTACGACAAAAATTTCCCACACAGATCTCGATTGCTGACAAACATTCTATTTAATATGCGAAGTGTCAGAATTTTCCAACCACTGTCAACGTAGACTGGAAACTCAATTCATTCTAATCTGCTGGTACGCAAGCGCCTCCTGAGACTACGTTGATAAAACAGCGTTCATAATAATTTACTTCTCAATCGATGGCTTTGAATACTGAATATACTTCCTCCTTTTTTTATGACGATAGTACCGTTCATTGTTGGAAGTTTTCCAATTTGTAAATAAATTAAATTTGGTTTGGGAAGATAATTAAAACATTTTTATTATATCACGATATGTACAACATACAAAACGGTCGTTTACTCATGTAGTACATTGCACATTAGGAGCATAATATGATGTATGGCACTGTAATAAATTTAATTGTACGTATAGACTTCCCCAGTATTCTCAATATTTCCCAATATTTCGTATTCTTGTTACAAACATTAACCTCTCAAATAAAATACAAAAGAGGTAATAACTGTACAAGGAACTACTAAACTTATTACCTAAACTAGGAATGAGAATCGTTCTACTTAAATATGAAACAACTTATTCTCGTATGTTAGGTCCCCAACAATTGACTTTGTACCGATAATACTTAATGTAACATAAGATAAAACCATCCACCTGTCTTACGCTTTGGTCTAAACTTTGGTAACTAGACACCACCTTGGCTTATACTTAATAGTTTTATCAAAAACGTGGCCGATAATTGTTATTCTTAAACGATTTCGCACTTTTAACCCGCAAATGTTTCAATGTTCACTACTACGACTTGTAGCCATTTGGATTATTTTGTTGCCACTTCCATGTATCAGCACCTATAACGAGTTATAAAGTATGCGTAAATCTTCCAACTTCTCCAAAAGCTCTGATTTACCTCTCCTGTTATCTTTGCACTATAACTTAGTATAGCTTATATTACACAGTGTAGAAATAGCATTAATCTGACGCATAAACTTACACATGTCGTCCATATTTTTAGTGGCTTCCCAATTTAACTCCTTGTTAGCTAAACTAGCATCTGCATAACTAGAAGAAATGTCGCCTACCCTACGTTCGACAATTTTGTAAGGTATCTTCCGACCAGACGCTTTTTCAAATGCCTGTACAACTTCGAGTACCGAATACCCTTTGCCAGTACCTAAATTGATCGCCTGGAAACCAGTTGGATTGCGAGTCTTTTGATGAATCATAGCTTTTACGTGGCCCAGAGCTAAGTCCATTATATGAATATAATCACGTACACCTACAAAATAAATAATTAATAGATATATTGAACAATGAAAGTTACAATCAACTTCTGAGAATCATTGCCACTTGGCACGCTTGTTCAATTTAATTCTCTCTTAAATGCCACAACTAAAATAGAATTATCTAATCTTGCTTCTTGCTTCCTGTGTTGAAAAAAAAAGTTTTTCTCTTCTGCTCACCAGTTCCATCAGGGGTATCGTAGTCCTTCCCATAAACATACAACAATTCCCGTTTACCTACAGATACTTGAGCAATGAATGGCATTAAGTTATTTGGAATTCCATTAGGATCTTCCCCAATTTGTCCAGAAGGATGTGCACCAACAGGATTAAAGTATCTCAAAGATATGACGGACCACCTCTAAAAGTTCATTCATGATAACTATACTCTAATAATGCACGATACTTAAACATCTTCAGAAAATTACCTTATCGGAGATACACAAATCTTTCAATATTTCTTCAACCATATACTTTGTCTTTCCATAAGGATTGGTGCAATTGCCAGTTTTCATATTCTCGACCAATGGAAGTTTTTCAGGAACACCGTAAACAGTGGCACTACTCGAGTATATGAGTCGCATTGTGTTATTCTCCCTCATAACTTCTAATAAATTCAACGTCCCAGCAACATTTGCTTTGTAATATTCTAAGGGTTTCTCGCATGATTCGCCCACAGCTTTTAAAGCAGCAAAATGTATAACGCATTGAAACTTGTGCTACAATAAAATTAGTATGCTACAACAGGATCGCGAAAATGAATTGGCAATTAAATGGATCTTGTACCTTTTTAAAGACGCTTCTCAGTTCTGTGATATTAGTTATGTCGCAAGGAATATAAACAACACTCTTCTTTGTCAATTTCTCTACTCTCAAGAGACACTCTGGTTTCTCACTGTTGCTTTCTACAAATAGATAAACAATTAACTACACTCTATCCGTTTCACGATTAAATTTGAATACTCCTAAAATATGAGTACACGAACATAAAAAAATAAACATCGATACCTATATATATATTTGCAAGCGGAGTCTAATTTGATGGGGAGATGTGGTTATTTAAATTAGTAACATAACAATATACATAGTTACGCTATGTTAACCATTAACACAGTTCGTTCTGTTAAATGATCTTAACTAGGAACAATCTTGGTTTGTTACAATTGGGTTTGTTACACCTCACCTTTGTAGGCATTACTAAGGTTGTCTATTACCACCACCTGAATGTCAGCCTGGAGTAGTTCCAATACAGTGTGAGAACCAATGTAACCAGCACCCCCCGTCACCAGTACATTCCAAGATTCAGTTGCCATTGTTTTTGTGCTCTGTTAATCAGTCTTATTTGTAATATTCTACCGTTCTTATTTTACTTTTACAAAGTGCTTATTAATATGTTAATGGGAATTGGCGTAAGAATATATCAGTATAAGAATGAACGTAAGATAGCAATTCTACATACTAGTATTTTTGCGAATAATTGATAACGACGAATTTATGAAACCAACGTGGAATGTTAACAATTGTTGGAATCAATTTTAAATCAAATAAAAATTAAAAGTAACTACAACAATATTTATACGCAACCAACTATTTACATATAGGCCAGAAATTTTGCACAATATTAAAATTGCTTACATATCGCACTTAAAAATGGAAATGTAATACCTCAGCTTCGTCCGAATCCGTTTAACCTCACTGCACTACGGATGAAGTTGCATTGATTTTATCGTAATGTTAAAATGGCAGCACAATCATAATTCGTAATAAAGTTATATAACTGACACATCATCATCATCTTTTCGATACGCCATACAAAGCTATTTATAAGTATACTTGAATCGTAAAGTGCAAGCCATGGGTAAGATTTCAACTTTGTTTACAATTATGCAATAACGTCATTTCATTTTCCAATCCTACTTTGTTCGCGTAATATCTCATTTCACTAAGTATATGATATAAGTATTACAACAGTAATTACCAATATTACTGCTCATAATACAATTTTATCGGAATGGAATTTCTATTTACGTCACCAGTGTAAACAATTCGTACATTTTTCAACACTCCGACCTCACTAATGGCACGTACAATCCAGTATCGCGCTCTACACGTGGCGCTGCGTGGCGCTAATCGAGCGTGAGGATGTTAACTCCGATGGTGGTTGAAACATATGCATGTACTTTATTAAAAAATTCCTCCTTACATGTTACACAAGTATCAAAATACTCCTTACCTTTCTCAAAAAGTGATTGTAAATTGTAACAAGATCAAAAGAAAAAGTGGATTTTAAGTTCTCTTCGAAACCGGGCGCCTTACTTATCAAGAGGGTCCTACTTTACCGTGCAACTCAGCAAAAATAAATATTTCACTTTTGAGAAGAATTTTTATTTAAACATCTTCATTTCGGAGAATTTTCAGATTAGAATTTTTCGCACCCGTAATTAATATTGGTTTATACATTTTTTTGGTGGTGAAGAAAATTATAATTGTGTGGGATATTTAAGGAGAAATTTTCTTTATCGGTAACAAAGAACATTTTTCTAACTTTAGACCCTAATTTTCCTTCGGTCGATTCCTTCAATGCGGATGCTGGTAAAGTAGTATTAATTTCTATGTAACCCTGCGGGAGAAAGAGATAATGGAGGACAAATTTTGAATACAGCTGTACTTGTGCCATCGGTTATTGTTATTACATACTTGTCAAACATGAAATAGTTTTGAGAGTTACTTTACGTGTACAGTTTTACTTATGTATATAAATTCTTCTCGCACCTGTCAAGTTTTTTATATGTCAATACAGTCTTGATTACAGCTGTATCTTACGACTTTCGTACAAGTTAATCGCACGATTAATGAAGAACATATACACAAAAAACGTTTACCTTCATTTGTGTTATGACAAGACCTTTGAATATTGCATGCTCTAACAAGATTTAAACGTCCGGCTTTCGGATTCTACCTGTTTCGTTGGTTCTCAAAGGTGCAAGGAAATTGAAAGAACGCCCAGATGCAACACCGATGCATTGGTGGGAGGCAGGTAAAATATTGTTGAAGATTCTCGCCGGCAGGAAGAAGGATTCTATGCACCTGATGCGGGAATGTACAGTACGCAAAATCGGTGGTCATTTTTACGAAGAGCAGCTGCTTTATTGCCAACACGTAATATACAAATATTTCTTTAATTCAAACAGTATCGCATCCTACTCCCTCCAGATATAAAGATTGATTTGGGACTCATCTTGAAAGATTGATCTGGACAGAAAGATGTATCTCGAAATTCGTTTACCAAAGTCTATTAGCTAATTGCAAGAGTGGCTGGGATTCCGTTCGACAATTATAACATGCAAAAGAACAAATCGAACATTCAATAAGTCCCCGTTTCATAAGGGGGCCCACGGGGGCCTACTGCCGCAGCGATCTCTTTCTTTCAGCCTCCCACGAATGAAACACGCTGGTAAAATCCCCTCCAAAAGGAAGATGATGGTCCAATCACAGGTAACTCCGACGTTCCCGCGTCGCGACCTTAAAGCCCTAGCATCGTCCGCAATCGGTTCTCGGATCGCAGGCTCGCCATATTGCTGGTGCGCGATTTCAACGCGAGTCCCTCTCGATACACCGTGGATCTCGGTGTCGATAAAGAGTACCAGTAACAAAGCGGTGCCGTTTAAAATAAAAATACAACCGTCGCGACGAGATGCGATGCGATGCGAACGAACAGGCGAACCGAGCTATTTCAACCTACGAGGGTGGATAGTGCGCGAGCGTAAAGACACCGTAACGACGAACGATTAAAGCCTCGACTTCCGGATACCGGTGAGATCGTTGCACCTACTATAAGCCGCGGCAAACAAATCGGATAACAATCGATTCGAGTGCGTGAAAGCTTATCCGCCGCGGTGCGACGCGGTCACGGACGACAAGGTTTCACTGGAATGCCCCACTCGTTGGTACGTAGTGGTACGGCACTGAGCGCCTTGTGAAATGCGGCCCCGAAGCGAGAAAAACGAGGGCCCGGCTGAGCGCATTAGCTCTCGGGTGTGCAGCGTATCGGTAGTATCGACGAGATTTCGTAACGAACAGTGGTGTACGAGAGAAACGGTGTATTTACGGGAATACGTTCTATCGTGAAACTATGTGTCCGGCTATGTGCAAGCCCAACGACTGACAGATGGAACGCGAGCATACCGCGCGATCGTGCGGAGTTACGGTGTGACGCGGGGCCACGCGAGGACGACGACTCTTTAATACGCGTGACGAAGCCAAAGACTGTTCGCGGATTCTTTTGATGCATTCAAAGAAATCGACCGAAGCGAGTGCCGCGACGCGACGGTCTCCTGAAGGCTGTCGCTGTAGATAGGATTCCTGGACGTCCCGAGGGTATCGAGACTATAAACCAATCTCGTGGAAGGGACCTACGTACGTATGCAAGCGATACCGCGAAGGACCGCGCAAATTTTGGATAAACGACATTCGCAAATCGTTTTATACGTATAGCGACGTAAGCCCTAGTGGAAGAGTGACGCTAGGAAGTAAAAGAGTGACGGCCGAAGAAGGGATTCGTGGTCCTCTCCGTTCGGTCTCCGTTCGCCGATAAAGCCAAGTTGACGGAGGGAAGGCATCAATCGGACGGACCACCTCTCTTAAGTGGTATATCCGATCTTAAGGAGGATCGTGAGAGAGGGAGAGATAGAGTGAAAGAAAAGATCGCGTTGACCTAGATCTTAGCGGGTCGAACGAGTCAAGCCGGCAGGAAAAAATTCACGTTGGACTTTCTGAAATGGGACACGGCGCGGCCTGGAGCTAAATTAGCCGCGATGTCCAATAAGAGTAAGTCCCAGCCGCAGCAGCAGCAGCAGCATCCTTCGCACGTGATCAAGTCAGCAGTGGACCAGGTGCCACCGCGATATCAACCGCCGCCGCAGCCGACGAGCGGTATCCTGAAGAATCATCCTCACTTCGGTACTGGCCCATCAGCGACGACCACGGTACAGACCGTCGGTCAAGGTCCCGTCGCGACCTTGAATCATCATCAAACGGCGCAACCGCGACCGTTGCCGCAACAGAAGGATGTACAGAGCAAGTACTCGCCGAGGATAGAGCATCGACATCATCCTCAGGGCGGCAACGCGTTGACCGCGGCTGTCGCGAAAACTCAGTCGCACGCTTATCTTCAGGCCAAGGTCGGCCAAGGTCAGTACCTACCGCCGAACAGCCAGTACCCGACGGTCAATTCCGCCCAGACACCGTCGATCAGACCGAGAATCACCGACGACGAGTTCCTTAGGCTCGGACCCGTGGAGATGCTCAAGTTCGTCCGAAAAACCGAGAGTGACATCGCGAGGCTCGCCGCCGAGCAGAATCGGCAGATACAGAGCTTGGTGAGTGATCATTCGTACTTATTGCTTTTTTTTTTTTTAAGATTTAACGTTGAAAGTAGTGGTAAAACCAACTGGGTTGAACGGTACTGCGACTTCGAACGGGATGCCAATTGGTAGTTGAATTGTATCCTCGTGCTCGTTGTCAGTATTGTGTTTTTGGCTACCTTCGGTTCGTTTAATCTCGTGACCGAAGGAAGAGGTACGATCACTGTCCGAATACTTAACCGCCGTCATACGGAAGTTTTTGAGCCTGTTCTAGGTCACGCGGGTCGGACTCGCCGACGTAATTTCAACCAGTCACGCACATGCACGCACACGTGAGTCCGACCGCAAATGATCGCCGCCGACCATTGGACATTTTTCGACCGCGAAGATATCTGTGCGCGTGAAAAAAAAAAAATGGAAAGAAATAATTGGTCGGTTCATCGACTCGCGTGCGAGTATAGCGTTACGATCAAAAGGATGTACCTAATAATTAACGGTTTAAAGATTCACACGAGTGATTCCCACGAGTGATTCGTGCAAATACACGTGTGAGCGGTGAAATTAAATTTACTTTCAGCTCAGTGAGCTTCGGGCATTGAAGGAAGCAAACCAAAGACTAAGCGACGATAACCAGGAGCTACGTGACCTTTGCTGCTTCTTGGACGACGATCGGCAAAAGGGTCGAAAGTTGGCGCGGGAATGGCAAAGATTCGGAAGGTACACGGCGAGCGTTATGCGTCAGGAAGTGTCAGCTTATCAAAATAAACTGCGACAACTGGACAACAAGCAACAGGAGTTGATCAAGGATAATCTGGAGCTCAAGGAACTGTGCCTGTATCTCGACGAGGAGCGAGGGGGAGGACAGAGGGATGACGGAGATGGCTCAAGTTCGAGCACTAATGCCGAAGAGACTGCACCCCCGAGACCGAGGCACGCGTCCACGTTTAACGGTAAAATCTACGCGCATATATAACGCTTATTTGCAATTCGATTTTAACAAATGTAAACTTCACTCGGACGTGAATTAAAAATGACTTCCCGTCTGAAATTCGCCTGTTACAGATCAGACCATGCAATACGTGCGAAGTTTGGAGCAACGAGTGAAGCAACTCGAAGAAGATAAGAGCATCTTGCAAGCGCGAGCCCAAGGATGGGAAATGCCGTCCGGCGAAGTTTGGGATAATCAAAATAGTCCATGTGACAATCCGCACTTGGGAGGCCGACCAGAGGCTGTGGTGCGAGCTCTTCAGGTTCTCGAAGTCAGAGAACAACTCGA
The DNA here is from genome assembly GCA_933228935.1 of Pemphredon lugubris. Taxonomy (NCBI): domain Eukaryota; kingdom Metazoa; phylum Arthropoda; class Insecta; order Hymenoptera; family Crabronidae; genus Pemphredon; species Pemphredon lugubris. The sequence continues at coordinate 22,180,791 of OW121817.1, read as the reverse complement.
GAGAGAAGGCGGCCACGACGGTGAAAAGGCTTTGGTTAGAGAAATGTGCAATGTGAGTTCGTGTTCGCGAGAATGCGTCATCGATAATTCACCTAACCGCCGTAACACGTAATACCTCTGTCGTTGTCCGTTGTAGGTTGTTTGGAGAAAGCTAGAAGAGGGTCCGCAAACGAGGCACTGATTATCGCACTCCAACGGCGAATCATCGAATCATCGAATCATAGTATTAATATTATTGCGCAGTCCGTTTCCCCGGATAGCGTGCCTAATAGTATTATTGTAGTTAATGAGAACGATGTTATGAATTTTATAGGTTTATGCGTATGTACAATTATCTCGATGTAAGAACAATACGCCTTGTCGGCAATATTTATAGTATAGAGCACGTAGTGCCGTTAGCTTGCCTACATGAACTGTTAACAAACTTTATTTTTATTATGAAATGTGTCTGGTTTGCTTTCGTCTACCAAAAACATCCATTTTCCTTGCATATTTTAAACGATCGAACCGATTTACCGTGGTAAATCCTTATCACAATATTCCTTCGAACGAGATGCCATGACATCGACCTGCGATGGACAATCTTTTTATACCACGCTCAATATCGCCCGTTTGCCTGCGGCACGATGTCTTGCGTGTTTATTTTTTCCTTTTTTTTTCATTTCCAAAGTCTATACATCTAGGTGCATTCGAATAAACGAAGAGAATGTCGGCTACGTCGTATCGCTAGGGTTGCGATTCAAAGTAGCACCCCATTCACGGATTAATTATTTACGGAGTTTACTCTAAGCCGCTTTTCACAAAAGGTGCTTTTATACACTAATTCTGCCTCTATTTTTAACCTGCCAAAGAATCTGTTTTCAATGGTAGTAGCCACAGTGTCCTAGATTGCCTCCAGCTTGCCGTATGAATTATCTAGTCCGACAGTTATACCGTGTACGCGTAATTTGCATCGTATAAGAATATTGTGAAAACTTACAAATTACAGACATTCGTAGGAAACGAGTAGAATGTCTCATTAACACATTCAACGTTATGAAAAAAATCTGTACAGTTACCGCTTTGGAAAACTGTATTCATTTCAACAATAAAGTATAAAATGGAGCCGTATAATATCACAATTAATTTATAAAGAATATTTTTGAAAGATTGGTCGTATACTTCGCACTTAATGTCAACGAAGTAAAAATTGTAATATCGCGTTTCTTGTAACCTTCGTCAAACGATGCAGCATGCAGATCTTCGCGAACATTTGTCGCCGAGTTTGCGCTGACCAGAATCGAGAGTAATGGTGGGGATTGCATCCAGATACTCGTGTCAGAGAGATGAGAATCACCGGTGATGTGCGTGTGCAGTGGCCTCGGGGAGGACAACGCAAGGTTCATCCTCCTTTTCGTCGTCCTGGCAACTTACATGCTGCTTGGCGCCGCGCTCTTTCAACGACTGGAGGCTGACCTTGAAGTGCGACAGGTACGACGATACTTCCTTCGCACGTTGATCGACAATTCATCTATGACCATTGAAAATTCTCTGATCGCTGCGCGTACAACTCCTATCTGCATAATCCACGACGATTACGCGTTCAAATGAAATCATGATCATCTATCACTGTTTTCCATAAAGTAGTACCTACGTACTGATCGCTAATATCTAATTGCAAAAGCCATTCTTGATCGATGTGTTTTATTAACGTGTTTTGAAAAGGAAGACGTTTACTATACGTGAATGTAAACTGTAACGTTCATTATCAACACAGGCTGCAGAGTTTTGGCGCGCTTATCACTCTTTCCGGGGACAACACTTGCAAAGTAGTCCTGTTGCTCTTCAAAGACTGGACGAACTGTTGTACGCTTACGGAAACGCCTCTGCTTCCGGTATCATTAACAAGCGGCGTCGCTGGGACTTCCCTGGCAGTTTTCACTTCGTGGGCACCATCGTCTCCACGATCGGTAGGATGCACGTCTTCTTAGTCTATTTGGAATTCTAAACATTTCGATACATACCGCAAGTGATCCAGAATAACGGGGTCAGTGGAACGCGAGGCATACCCGCCGCAATTTATCTCAATTACGATTACCTTCGCTTCTCTATTTTTCGTAAACAGAATTTCCGGAGTGCACGAGCAATGACAACGGAAATGCTTTTCTACCCTGTACTTCGCGTGTCGATACGAATTATTTCGCTCATCCGATGAGAAAGCACGACATCTCTCTAATCGTAATTACTTGCAACAATCACTGCGTGTACCGCGTATCTCTTTTAGTTATTTTCCGGTTATATGTGTACGTGTAACGAGCAGTCAGAAAAGTCAACCTATCGATTGCATTATCGCGGAAAACTTGATCGTAATGGTGTGAAATAAAGGGGGTAGGGTTCGTTGCACGCAGTACGCATGAGAATGCACCGGTGAATTCCAGAATGTTAATATCTTGTGACCCAGTCTCGCAGTTACCCTCTCGAATACCCTTTGCTCCACGTTCTACATAACATCCACACACGTATTTCTAAGGAAGGATCGTAGATCTGATTCTGGATCTATTTTCAGGATACGGGAACACCACGCCGCAGACTACGGCGGGTAAATTAGCCGTTGTTCTCTACGGATTCTTCGGCTGTTCTGGTAATAGTATAGTATAAATATCGAGTGCAAGAATATCTCGTATGTACTTTAAATATTGATTTTTCGAAACAAAAAATTCATCGATATTTTACGACCTTGTTATATTATAGGTGGAATTTTGTTTTTCAATCTATTTTTGGAAAGAATCATCACCTTTCTCGCTTGGATTTTACGCGGTATACATATCCATCGTTTGAAGAGTCGTGCACGAAAGAGTGCTTTGGCATCGCGTCGAATCTCTGGATCTTCCGGTAGTCAGAGATCCTCTCTGCCGGATATACTGGACGACGACGACGACAGTCTAGATCTCGATGAATGGAAACCGAGCGTTTATTGGGTGATGCTTTATTTATCGCTGAGTTCCTGTGTCATCGCTTGTTGCGCTGCCGCTGTATACTCACCGCTCGAGGATTGGGGATACTTCGACGCGCTTTATTTTTGTTTCGTCAGCTTCACCACCATCGGATTTGGGGATTATGTCAGCAGCCAAAAGCAGAATTATCCATACGTTCATTGGTGCGTTACGTGAAATTATATTACGTCAAACTTGTTACCGTACCGTCGACTAATTGACATTTCTTCCCGAACAGGTACCGGTTCGCTAACTTCGTGTTCCTGGTGTTGGGCTGTTGCTGCATATATTCCTTACTGAACGTGAACTCGATCGTGATAAAGCAGGGCTTGAATTACGTAATACAGAAATTACAGCGTAGAAATCGGGAAATGGCGGGACCACGATTACCGAGAAGAAGGTCCTCCGTGTCGGCAATGTATTTTTCAAAAAGAAGGGGTACAAGAATCGCTGCCAGAGATTCATTCAAAGTGGACAATAACTCGGAAACACCTAGAAGGATGTCCGGAGAGTTGATCTCTATGAAGGATTTCCTCTCTGCGAATAAAGTTTCTTTAGCCGTGATGCAAAAGCAATTATACGAGGCGGCTCAACAGCAGAAAGGCGGCGGGTTGAACGTGGCGACTAGTCCCAGTGTGTTTAGGCCTGGCGCCGTTGGTCCCTTGGCAATTGCGAGTGAAAAGTTCGAAACTAAGAACGTGATAACTAGGTAAAAATATAGTATGATGTATAAAATTATAATATGACGAATTATGGAAGATTCACGTATATGTGAACAACATTCATTAACGGTCTCTTTTACTTGTAAATCGGGAGCATAAATATAGATTTTTAAAATTAGTACAAGAAATCTATAGCACATGAAGTTAGTACAGTTTTTAAGTAGGAAGTCAGATATGAATTGTTATCGATCTATTTTGCGTAGGCGATAAAATATTGCACATTTAAATCATGTTAGTAAAGTATTTACACTTTAGGGCTTGATCGTAAAATACAAAATACTTTACATCAGTTGTTTCAGTCATCGAGTAATTTTATTTAGGTCATGTTTACGGTACAGTTCACCATGTACTCAACAACATTAACAAACATGCATCCTTTTGTCTTCGCATTCATCATAATATGTATCATATTATGTGTATATAATGTGTGTAAAATAAAATTTGAACCACTTCTGCCAATCTGATGTTAATAAAATGGTCCGATGAAAATCGGTAATTCTTCGAAACCAAAAGACATTCTGCGCGCAAACCTTTAACAGGTAAGTTGCATACAATGTACCAATGTGAGAGCTTTTCTTACGTGCATCGTAATATTACAAAGACAAAAGTTTTCTTGTCTAGGTAACTATAATACCTTCAATTTCAATCAGATATTATCAGATCGATGATCGTAATGGATGCAAAATTGTTACACGAAATCGTGCGAATAAAACTCTATAGACCAGGAACCGATTACCCAAAAATGAATCCGTTCTGTTCAGAATCTAAGACCGAGGATGCAGGTACTTTCTTCTAAATGAGAATGGTAGATGTAAGCAATTACGACGAAAACTTGTATTTACGAGAGAGTAAAAGTGAAATGAGCGATCTTTCACGGAGCTACAACATTTCGTGTAATCTACAGACAATTCTTTTATCACTAAAGCCAAATGGTATGTGAATAATGATTTAGCATAATTCCTTGTACTACATTCAGGTCACAGTCTATAAAAAAAAAGTCACATATAGATGAAATTACGCTGATCTAAGATTCAGCGAAACCGTTTGTTTTCCAAATTTAAGCCAGGCTTCAACTTTATTTTAAACTTCAAGCCCAAATTCGGTCAATCTAACATCCATAATTGAATCACATCGAATTAAAGCTTTTTTTTTTTTTAAAGATTTTAAAAGAAACTACTAGGACTAACGTCAGGGACGTACTGACAGTACAAGGATTTCTGTTCTACCATTTTGCAATCCGTATTTCTGATGCCTTGAGCAAAGATCTTAATAATGTATGGAACTACGTGTATCCCATTCTGTCAAGACTTAAATCCTCGGTTCTCTGGCTTCTCCTTGCGTGTGCACCGAGGCACGGACAAAGTATTCATAAAATAGCGTATACTCCACTCCAACAAATTTTCCAATGTCGCGATCATCACAATCGCGATGTCATTATCAATCATACAACCAACAAAACGGCGGTCAAGTGTTTCGCACTGCCGCCGACAAAGCTGCGCTCCAAATTTTTTTTCCCAACAGAGTGTCAACGTTACTCTTCTTGGGCGACGTACGCCAATATCTGGCAACGGCAGCAAAAAGCACAGTCTTCCTTGACTGTGCACAAAGTCATGAGATTCATATCTCGGTAAATTATCAATGCCCCTCGTGCAGAGGGTGCCGCACATTTTTTCAACGTATGTCGCGCATACGAACAAACTGCTGTCCAACCAGCTCAAAACCAGTACTTATAAGGTCAACGTCATTCGATATTTTGATTATTCTTTGCTTGAAAAAATCACCGTTCGGATCGCATGCTTGTATGTAATCCGATAATGCGAACGTGTCGTCGCCAAGTACGGGTACGGGTGGTTGATTTTGATTTTGCGGTGGACGATTGCGCGGACGCGGGACTTGATCTGCAGGTTCCATGAGGTTAGAGTGCTTTTTGCGCTGATGCTGGAGAAGTTTTGCCTACGGGAACGGCTTAGGTTATTGACGCCCTAACAAATATGTACGCGAAAGTGAATATCACGTTACGTATAAAAAAATATGCTTATATCGAAAATACCTTGCTGGCGTATTGTTTGTGACACCATTGACAACCTTGTGGAGTAGTCGTAATACTTCCGACTGTCTGGCTGAATGTAGGGTTTGGTAGACCAGAGAATTCGGATTCTTTCTGCCTATTGCTTGGTGGCAACGCAGCTCCTGGATGATTCTTCATGATATGTGCTTTACGTTTACTGCTGCTTTTGTAGACCTTTAAAAAAATTTCACATAATTAACAAAAATATCCAATTCCGATTTAATCTACGTTGTAAATAAATCTTCGTAATAAATCTTGCAATATTACCTTGTCACAATATTGACAGTAATAATCCCTTGTTTGTCGTAAGATGGGTAAATTTAATTCTGGTACAGATTCTGGAGCAACGTCGGGATGACGCTTTGCCAAATGATTTACGAGCATACCCCTTCGCTTAAAACCTACTAAACACTGATGGCATTTGTATATGAAGCGATTGTAGTCATTTGGGTTGACCTATTAATAATTTTAAACGTGTTATAGAAATATTTATTATGTGAAGTGTAATTAGAATTATTGTACTATATTTAAAATTTAATAAACAACCTTGGGCACAAACTTCTTAGTTTGAGTAATTTGCGATACTTGATCTTCGGTAACTGTTTGCGAATTATGCAGTTTAGTCATGTGTTCCTTCAATTTGTCCTTACGCTTAAACCGTTTACCACAATTTGCACAATGAAATTCTCTACGAGAAACAAAATTTAATGAAATATTACGTACGTATCATCAGGCAATAGAAACACTTCATTCATAAACTGCAGTATACCTATGATCAGAATGTTTCAATAAATGCATTTGCAACTTGTCAACTGTGGGAAATCGTTTTGCACAAATCTGACATTTATGCTTTCTTTCGCAATGATGTGCCCTAATGTGTTTTCGAATGACTGAATATTTAATAAATATTCTTTGGCAGTGGGGGCAGCTAAATGTACCGTCCTCTTTTCTATGGGTTTCAACGTGATCTTTCAAACTCATCCCTTGACTAAATAGCTGCCTGCACATCGGACATTCGAACACTTGTTTGTTTTCTGCAAATTCCAATTGAGACAGTGTATTCGATTTTTACGGCTTTTCATCAAAACGGACATATAAATCGATTTATTAAAAACGTTTTTCTTTACCTCTGTGAGTTTTGAGATGACAGGATAATGCAGAATTATTCATAAATCTTTTGAAACAGATGTTGCATGGCAGTGGCTTTTGGTCCTCAGCACCATGCACCAAAGAGTGCTGCTGTAGTCGTACTTTTGTAGCGAAACGTTTGTAACACATTGAACACTTATACGCAGATAGAGGAGTCAATCTCTTTGCTTTTGGCAACATTAATCTACCGTGTTGCGATACGTGGTTAATCAACTCTCTTTGTTTCTGAAATTCTACTCCGCACTGTGGACAAACCGTCGACTGATTTTTCGTTTTAATTTTGTCAGCAGCATGAGCGAGTGTATGTAAGTTAAGCAAATGTGGCTTTCTGAAAATCAAGCCGCAAACCGAGCACTTCCATTCTTTCGAGTTATTCCGTCTCGAATTTTCTTTCTCTTTTAAATTCCTACCGCGAAATACTTTCATCCGGCGATTATCTTCCACACGCGGCCAAACGGGCAACTGATTACTGAGCTCTGTAAGGGGAAGTCACGTGTACAGGCATGAGTATAGGTAAGTATATTGGTCCAAAGTATAGTTCTAAATGATAAGTGACAGTAAACTGTACGGTACCTTTGTCATCTTTTGTATCCGATTTGAATGCCGTTAAGTTCCTACGAATGGCATATTCGGTACTGGGACCTGCTTTTAATTCCTCTTTCGGTAAAATACTTCTTGTAGTCAAGAATACTATCCCATCTCGTTGTTGGCAAATTATTAAATTTTGCTCTTTGTACGTTAATGCAGGCCTCACAAAACGCATCCAATTCGAAGCATCTGAAACGTCAATGCATCATGAATTTTAAATAAATCCATATTATGGACTTTTCAATAATTCAATCGCTTTCGAAAACACTGAAACTTACGTTCGTTGGATACGTCTATTTTTAAAAACTCTTCTTCCTCCGTTTCGTAAAGTAGCGGTAACGCATTTTTAAACGGTGCGCCATCATAAGGGCACAGGATACCTTCTATAGGTCCAAATTGAGTACGCCTACGAATATGGCGTTTCGCAAAAACTCCATAAATAAATTCGCTTGACGCGACGTCGGCGTTTGGTAGTTTGTTTATTGAAAGGTATGATCCTGGCAGCGTCGCGATAGCGCGTGACGGTACAGGTTGGTCTGCTATTGTACAGACGTTGTGAGAAGCACAACTATCACCGTTAGCACAAATACCGTCGCACTCGTCGCAACCTGGAAGAAATAAAAATAAACAGTCTTATATGACAGAAACAAGAAGATGCGCATAGTATACAAAAAGTTGGGACCACCTACAGAAATTTTTCTTATCGTTTATATGTCGCTTAGACCGTTTATTATTTTTTTTCTCAATATTTCTTTTCTTGTCAGCGTGTGACAAAATTTCATTGATTACACGCGTTTGTCCGTTCTGCTCATCCACTGGATTGGTATCATTTTCCTTATTTGAAGATTTTGCAGCGGATGGAAGTGTAGAATGATCGTCATCTGCTTCAAGATTTTGAGTTTTAAACGAGTTCATCACATTTATCTGCTCATCTTGCATCACAAGAAAGTCTCTAGTTAAAGTAAAATCTGTACTTGGCATTCCTGCTAGTATTAACGGAGTTGTTGATGGTTCCAATTCAGGATTAGGCTCTGAAATATGTAATTTTCAAAGTAAAATGCTGGCCTTATTGAAAACCTTATATGTTTACAAAGAATACGCGCGAAGCATTTTACCCTGCATTAAAATTAATTCACTGCCAACCGTGGAAACCAGCTCTTCTTCAGTTTCATTGGCAACAAAATCTGTAGAAGTATCGGCCTGTTGCACATTCTGCGTATCAATTGGGTGCGACAATTGAGTTACATAGTTAACGTTTGCCTGTACATTTGACTCAGGTGGAGAAATCAAAGGTGAAGAAGGACCTTGTAGGACAACCACAGAGTTTTGGAAAGGAGACGGAGGAAGCTGAACAGGAGTCGGCGAATATCTAGCAGCCGAACTCATATTCGGGTCAAGAGGACTAACACGATGTTCAAAGTCGGAAAGTGGCGAAGTTGCTCTGGGGGAGAAGGAAACTTGTTCGTACGTTGGAAACAAACGAGAGTACTCCCTGGACTGATCCTCTACGTATTCTACCTGTTAAATCAGAATGGCATTAATGACTGATTCGCTTTAAAGAACCAAGTGTAAAGCCGGTAGAAGAAAATGATTTACTTACAGTTAGAAACAATAATCTATTGTTCATCTTCTTGGGTTGTTCGCACATTGTCGATGGAAGCGAATGATCACCGCTCCAATTGACCGAAGTATCAGGGACCTTATCGATACTGGGTATCTCAAATGAGTTACCAGGGGCCCCCTCAGGAGGGCCCCTTGGATCCATTTTATTTCTCGTTGTGCACCAGAGAAACTACAACGTCGCTTACCTGCCAAAGCCGAGATTTAGAAACACATTTACTTCGATAGCTACAAATCTGACGAATTGAAAGGAAAATTAACTTCTTTAACCACAATGTTCTCATTCGTACGAATTCAAGACTTCTAACGAGGGACGATGACATTTATTAGTAATTCAAAAGTAATGCTCGCTGCGCAGATTCTCGACAGTTCTCGAGTTCTGCGAGAAAGAAGACTTACCACCTTCGACATATAAGTTTTGGAAGTCGATGCACTTTTTCTCCTGAGATGCACCTGCTGCAGCAGATACTGGTTCGTCAACAATCGACGATATCAACCACATAACGCTGACTGAGCACCACTGAAATGGCGGGAACGGTTTAAATTTCAGACTAAAATCGATAAGGTGGTGACGGTTAAAACTTAAAACCCGGAATGATTGCAGACATGATAATAGGAAACCCTTCGGTTATTGACGCGTGCAGCTAAATGACAATTGACTTCCAATTCGCAGAAAAGAATTAGCGAATAACGTAAAACCCGAACTTCATCAATTATTATGCGATATAATAATATATTTATTCGTCAACTGTAACAGCGTTATAATAGAAGCCGTGAGCTATGTAAATTACAAATTTGTACAATTATCCTTCCAAATTTACAATTATTCAAAATTATAATTTTTAGTGAAATATACAAGAAATTACATTTTACAGTTATCTTAAAAAAAAATTATTTTAATTTTTTCCAATTACAAAAATATCAGAAACGCGCAACAATTTTGGTAAGTACATACAAACATGTATGTATGTGTACATATGTACCGTGCGTGGGGGGGTTAACAATGTATCGTCAACCCTCACCACTTTCTTCCCCTTTCAGCTTATAAATGGGGCTAGGACATTCACCCGGCTGCGACCCTTTCATAACTTCCCTTAACAACAGAAACAACAACACGTCAACAGGACTCGTAACATATCTCTCGTCTACATTTTTTAATAAACGTTGAATTTGATTGTTCATCCTTCGTTTAAAAGAAACCCGTGAAAATGATACACTTGGAGGACGTGACCGATATGATGGATCAAATGATGAAAGTAGAGATCTTCCAACCATCCGAGATACTTCGCATGTCGAGAACCGAGGAGAAGACGTTTCTAGATCCAAATTTGATTATGGATGCGAGACATCGAATCTTCCGAGAAAATCTATCTGTCTCTCCGACGAAATGTGCCATTTTGGCGGAAGCCAGAAGGTACCTATACATATGTTTCCAGAAAATCATAAAAATACAATATTTCTCTGCATATGCAACGCGCGCGTGTATTGAGTTCACTTTTTCAGGATTCCACGTTTTTTTTGCAGGTTACTGATGCAGGAGGAGACTAGGGAAATATATTTGAAAAAAGAGCAACAAGTTTTAGAGAGGGAATTAAGAAAATTTCAGTCGGAACTCCATAAATCCCGACCGAAATTTTCCGAAAACTACATGTGTAGCAAAGTAAATTTCGCTCGTTCGGACGACGTAGAATTCTGGGAGACGCACAGGAGAGTAAGGAACGAGGTTAGCGTAAGACGAACCAATCGTAAAATACAATAATTTGATCGTTGCTCGAGGCGAATAGAATTTTTAATCAATTGTTCTCGAGCAGCTAACGGGGAAAAGCGGAAACAATCGCGAAAGAAGCGAGGACACCAAACGTAGATCGAAGGATCGAAATATAAATATAGATGGCAATACGAACGAAGAAGTCGATAATTCCACTCGTAAATTGGCAAACGAAAATGACTTGAAAATCGAACACGAAGTACAGCGCATCGGGAGTATAAAAGTAACCATCACAGAAAAATCTAATTTTGAATCGGACGAACAACATTTGTGTATTTTAAGGAAATGCTTCGCTACTCTGAAATTAAACGCCACGGAAGAGCGACGACTTCGCGACATTAAAACAAAAATCCAGCAGACTGTGGCTTTGAGATTGAAGAGAAAGTACTTCGATCTTTGGAGAGTGTACACAGAAAATGCAAAGGACATTTCGCGAAAGAAGAAAGAGGAGCAGGAGATTTCCGAGGAGCGCAAAATCGAAATGTTCATAAACGCGATTACGGAGAAGCAAAAGCAGTTGATGCAAGATCGAAAACAGAAAACCGTGGAGGGTAATACGATTGTAGGAAATCCGAGCGGCGCGGAAATAAAAAAAAGAAACATTTATCGTAAGCGCATTATTGTCGAGTCACCGGCGCAAAGCCGATTAAATGCTCAGAAGCAGGTGATAGAGAAGCAGAGAGCAAAATTGGCTGAACAAAATAGGATTATCGAGGAATTAAAACTGAAACAGGCACAGTCCGAGATCTTGGAATCTGGCAAAGAGACCATGAACGTTGCCAAAGAGACGCTCGCGCATTGTGGGCAAAAGACCAGAAGAACGTTGGTGCAATTAATGCGTCAAGCGGGGTATAGGTAATCGATTCTAAAAATCGACGTTAAATCATACGTTTCAGATAATTTTCGTTGCTCCTTTATCACGCAAATCTTAGCTTAATATCAAACTGCATGCGATGAGTCGATTTGTGGGATTGCACTGGCATACGCCCTCAGCGACCCACGCGATTCGCCACGATATTACCAAGTGAAATTTTAAAGACCTATGTATAAGCGATAATCTATTATAATTGTGTGGTAACGTTATTCTTATATTACAAGTTTGTTCCTATACCAAATTTTCTGTTTAAGTTGTAATTGTTTTGATCGAAAGGGACAAGTGTTTGCCGGTGCCGGAACGGGCGCCCAGCCAACCGAAATTTCTGATAAGAATGGAGGCCCGAGCAGAGGCAAGGAAGGAAAGAATCAAACTAGCCGAAGAAATTCGCCGGAAGAAATTGGAGGAACAGAAGAAGAAGGAAGAAGCCGCTAGAATAGAGGAGGAGCAGAAGAAGAAAAGATTAAAACAAGAGGTCAGATAATACGAGAGGTCAAAGTATCTTAATGTCATTCCAAGTGTCTTTAACGTCCACTATATAGTTTCACCTCGTAGGCTCAATTGTTATATGCACAAAGTATTTCTAATTAAAAATACAAAGTGATTTATCACTATTTTTTGCAAGATTAACAGAAATGAAAATAAATGGTACCGTATTTGGTGACAAATTTTTTTTACGTTTATTAATAGGCGATACGCGAGGCACGGAGACTACGGGAAGAGCACGAGCGAAATCGATTGCGCGAAGTAGAAAAATTTAAGCGTTTGAATAAAATCGCGGATGAATTTTATCGGAAGTATCTGTTACGGCATTACGTGATGGAACCGTTAACGGCTCTCGTCGAACAGAAAAATAATAATATTACAAGGGCAGTTGATCATTATAAAAGCAGCTTGAAGAGAACGGTATTCGCGGCTTGGAAACGTGAAACGGAAAATCAAAGAAGAATCCAAAGCCAAATAGCGGTAACCTTTTATAATAAAAAATTAATGTCAAGAGCATTTGAAGAATGGAAAAGAACGGCCAAACAGGGAAGTCTGCAACACCAAGTCGCGAAAGATTTTTACGATATAAAGCTGATGGATAAGTGTTTTAAGCTGTGGCAAATGACTGCGCACGAACTCAAAGTGCAGTATAAGAAAAAAGAAAGATCAGCCGAAATTCATTACGAAAATAAATTAAAATTAAAATACTTTACCGAGTGGAAGAACTATCCTAAGATTGCAGCGGAAATTAAAGAAAGCGAGAAACGAAAGAACGAGTTGCGGCAAATAGTGCGAAAAGTGATTCCTGACTTTGATCCTGAATGTATATAAATAGGTAGCAATGCAGGATTAGATTTAATTATATAGATTTAATATATATATATATATAGATTAGATCCTAAAGTTATCATTAAAGTAAAATGATTGCGTCATTCTGACCCTTATTATTTTTATATTTTCTACAAAAAATGCCTAGAACTTAGATATATTTTACACAATTGATGAATATAATTTATTACGTTAATCGTACAATGGCCACTTTATCACAGTTACAATAAATATACAGAGAATGTGCATAATAGTATAATACAAGTAACCAAGACTAATAAAAATCAACGCATTTTATAACACGTTACATCTATGCTACATTTAGTATTATGAGCATCGGCTTATGTGTATTAAATACTGTGTTATAAAAAAAACCAAGTAATAGAATACAAAATAATGTCATGAGCGAAAGGTGCATTTGAGTTAATATCAAAGTATTCTGATTCACATACCGGTTTGGCTGACGTTCTGGCCTCACCATTTGATTTTTCTCGCATCCTTTGCACGGAGCAAAGTATCATCCTTTGTACAAAGTAAATTCAGTAATCTAGTCTACATTTAATATCTAAGCTTTTGCAGCAAAACGACCGGGATACATTTTTCGATATTCCATGAATATTGACTCGAAGTTCCAAGAAGACGTCGTTCGTTTGATGTTGTGCCAAGGTAAATTAACCAAAGATGATATATTAAATAACTAAATACCACTAGACCAACGAGCAGGCTGTAGAGTGCCAAGACGAAGCAAAGGGCAATGCTGGAACAATATGTACATTATTATACATAGATTGGGTACTCGAAGCAAACAGTTGCGCGACACGTTATCTATCCAACTTTTATATTGTCCGAAAGCAAATAAGAGATATTACAATATTTACGACGTTAATACGAGTCTCGACAATTATCAGTATCTTGCGATTATTAAAGTTTGTATTATAGATCCTCTGTATCTTTCCAGTTTAGTTTTCACTGTCTTAACAGGGACAAACGTTACGTTTCGCACGCTTATAATGTTATATTTCTGAACGTATCGTGAGTATTCTTCGTTATTTACTGACACATATAATCTAATATACTACTAAAAGTAATACATACTCTAGTTGATGATATACATCGCTACAATCGTCTGGTAAAAGTATAGTGCCGATGAGTATGAATGGATGACAAACGCTAGTCATAGTTAAATTGGAACCATAGATAAAAGCTATTGCTGAGAAAAGCAAACATCCCAAATAGCATTTTAAGTTGCTCGAACCTATGCAACAATCCAGCCTAAAATATAAGGTTCATTCTTAATATATATTTACATTACTGCAAACTAGTTATTGGCATTCTGTGCCTATGCGCAAAGGAAATTAGGTTTGTATTACGTTATTTCATTACTTGGATCAATAGATCTAGAAGCGATTTTAGTTTGATCGTACCATTTGCTATGGTACTCCCTATTAAGGATACAAGTTTGACACATTCGACAGTGATATGCTTTAGGAGGTGCTCTTCTCCTACACGTTACGCAAAGCTCTCCGCTTCCTTCGCCAAGTTCTAAACCTTGTGTCAATGCGCTCTCCTGACTGGCAGAATCAGCGTTTTGTCTCGTTTTGTGGCCACACAGTACACCGCTGGCTACACAAATTATGAACACTAAATTTTCTTCTGGTAAAATTTCTAACAGCGGCACCACGCTTATTTCAAAGACTAGCATTGACATGAGAACACTGGTGATCGTCCACATTAGGAAAAATTTAGTACGTAGCAGAAACCTCAGGAAAATGTGATTTAAATAATAAACTAACACCGGCGTCGCTACGAATACAACTACAGTACACAGCATCGTCTGAGCGGCAATTAATGCAAATGTTGGAACCGCAACGAGAGGTATCATTGCGTCCACCGAAATTTGTTTTGCACCTGCCCTCCAACCACACGGATTTCGCAGCCTCTCCCAGATAATCATATTTTCGCAATACTCAGAAGCCGGGTAATAACCTTTAAACCTTCATAAAGGGTCACGGTAAAACAACACTGCAGTTCATTGAGGTTAGGAATAGCGTTTCACAGATCGTTGTTATCTGCACGTATCATCGTCAAATTTCAATCTCTTTCATGTTTCTCGAAAATGTCGCGCGTTAAGAGTAGGTGGCAGCACTCAAAGGTGCGGAAACGTCACTTGACCAATAACAAATCCTCGTTATCTTTGACTGCTGTACAAAGGGTACGTGTTTCCGTCGATGTGGGTAGGCACATCGATAAATATTGATATCTCTTTTCAACATTAGAATTTCTTTTAATAAACGATGTTAAAAGATGGGGTTTACTACTGATCTTCCTCGCTGTTCCCCACTCTTCCCCCAAGAATTCAAAATATAAAAATAAGGTATCGGTCGAGTTGTACCGTCTGTTCGCATTTTATGCCTACTGATTCGGCGGTGCGAGCGTAAACAACGTACATAAATAAAACTCCGTGGTTGAATACTGGTGTTACTTTGAAAGCCGCGCAAAGATTCGAGGTGGTCGAGAATTGAGATTTCCGTTAGCGTTATCCAATCGCGATTATCGTGTGATGCTTCGTATTCCACGATATATAGTACGAAAGGACAATGGAGTCGATGCTGTTATTCTGATTCTTCGGAGACGCGACGAATTGAAGGAAGTGTCGGCACGGAAATACAATTTAAGTGGCACGTCGCAGGTAATGGATAATTCGTGGACAAACGTGCGACGGTAATTCTTGAAAATGTATTGTCGTATTCGTCAGCTGTCGCCCACATCGTATTTCTCTGACATCTCCTCACAATCTTCTCGCGCACGAATGTAGACGCGAAGCGAATGGCGGGAACGTGATGCAACTTGAAAATACGACCCGGCTTCGCTGTGGAAAAAGATTTCGACAAAAAACCGAGTATCCTTTTATTATCAATGTTGTCACGAGCGTATCGAAGGTCAACACAGTTATCGCGTCTCCGTGTTTATCGTGCGTTATACGCGAATCGCAAAAAATGATGAAAGATTATCTAATTATAATGTAAGAAAAACGAGCGAAGAATTAGTCAATGACGATGCGGCGGTTCTGTTTCGTTTGATAAATTTTTGGACAAGTTTCGCAGTACCGCAGAAAGAGATTCCTTGGTGAAAATTCAATGCGAACGTTGCCGTAGTATAGGAGAACACGGCTGCTGTGAAACATCGACGAATGTTTAAGCGTAAACGAATGAACGTTGATTCACGTTACCGTGCACGATCTGCCGGCGATTCACGAATTTAATTAAGAATGTTATATCTTTGAGAAGCTGGCATCACATTCGGCAGAGTTAACAGTACACCTCTTTGAGCGATCTTTTTGCTCATGAATCACGTTAGAGGCCTACTTCTTTATTTCACTGACACTCGCGCGAAGAATAATATATTGATTACATTTTCGCCGGAGACCGTCGATGAACACCATTTATCGCACTGTCGAGGCGATGCTAATTAAAGAACGGTGGGGTAGAACTCCATTAAGATAATCATGCACCATAATAATGAGTCGACTGGAGGAGTCAAAGATTGATCGACAATTACGGCCGCGCGGCTGCTGCTCACTGAAACTGTTTTCAATTGTTTTGCACGTGTTCGCGGTTATCATTGTTTGTCAGGCTTTACGGATTTGCTACTTGCTGAATTTAGCTTGAGTGGGTGGGGGGAGAAAGGCAGCGCGAGCGATAACTACAATGCCGTTTTTCTCGGCGATTCGAACGCATGTCCGTGCGAATCGCGGATCCCCAATGCGCATAGAATTACAATATGATAGTAACATCAATTTCGTAACGTTTGCATTCGTCTCTTCCCATTATGAAATACCGCGAAATCTTCATATTATACAATATCTAGAGCGTTATTTACATTCTCTGCATTTCTTAGAGATAGCAATACACACGAGTCACCGAGTTCAACGTTTATGAAACCGCTGACGATGAGTACGTGACTAATTGTCAGAGTATACCTGCCAGGGGAATCGTCCCATCCTGAATCGAAACGGTATAGGGTGGATTATGCGCGTCCACCTTTCGGGAGGTATGATAGCATTACCACGTCTATCCTTTTCCTATTCAGCTATTTCTTCTTTTTTGCCCTCGTCGATAGGGGAAGACGGCGACGGTGCATGAATCATAAGTTTTCATCCAAGAAGGAAGCCGATTGGAGGCCCCTTTGACCTGCGGGAGGCTCGTCTGCAGTTTCTCCCCTTCCTTGTGTCCCGTGGCGGACAGTTAGTACGCGGATCCCGATGTGTAGACTCTTCGAGATCGACCGGCAAAGTAGCCTTGCAGTCGCACGTTAACGCATACGATCATAGATACATTCGATCGAAAGCTTAATCGTTACCGCGCGTTTATTTCATTGTACTTACTATCTGAGAATTAATAAGCTATTCAGAATACGCGAATGCGGGAATACAGAAGTAAAGGTAGAACACGTTGTTGCAAGGTCGTATTATAAAGTGAAATTATCACGTAATTCAGCGAGCGCCTCGCACCTTCCATTGGAGTTGCGGATTTTGCATTTCGCGAGTTCCTCCGTTGCTTTGTTACGGATAAATTAATCGATTTACCAATACGACGCGCGAATGTTTGAGGAGTGTAACAGTAATAAACCTATTCTTCGTGGTAGTCAAATTTACCTAGAAACATTAACAGCTACTTACTCGGAAAATAGTAGATAGACTAAAGTTGTCGCCAGCTGAAAAACGATAGCGATTCTCGGTAGTAGGGGTGTTATAATTTTTCTGTGCTATAATGTATTTCAAACGCATCGTCGTAATCAACATACGCTGTATTCAAAAGCTTCTTCTCAAATTATAAATTTACAGTGCATTAAACATCCGGAATATCGATATAAAGGTCCGGGAAAGTAGTCGGTAGTACTACTGGTTTCGGACGACGGATCTCCGTCGGTTCGTCGTCAACGTTAAAGAGCGGATCGTCGCATGCTCTAGGTGGTGATAACGTCGTGCGGGACGGTTGTAATTCAGCCGATAAGCAATAGTCGGTGATGGTAGACCCGGGTTGTAACCGGCGTTCTCCTAACGACTTCGCGCGCCTTGTGTCACTGGTTTCTGGTGGTGGTAGTGACAATGATGTTGTGGTGGTGCCGTTAAGGAGCCTATGAATCCGGGGTTACTGCTCTCCCTTGGATCGTGGCGCGCTGCGTGGATCGAGGAGCTTTCAGGCTTCCCGTGGAAGACTGGAAACTGGTCTCCCGAGGAGTCGTGGGGATGTTATGTAAGCCGTAGTTGATCGACAAACGCATACTCGGTTACATGTGCAGAAAGAGATAGATAGAGTGAGGAAAAAGAGAGAGGGTGAGATGGGGGAGGGGGGCAAAGAGACAGAGAAAGAGAGCTGGTAGCTACAGATGAACACGTTACCGAAGCGTCGCGACGTGCACCGCACGGTACTGTGCGAGGTTGTCGAAGCCGCGAAGATTTGTTGAGGGGGCACTCAGTGACAAGAATCCCGACGCGTTAGGCGCGGCAATTTAACAATCAAATGCGCGAGAACAGTGATTGCAGCCAGAGAGGTCGTACAGGGTTTTGATCTTTCAGGTGATCGGATTACATGGTCGAGTAGTGATCCTCGAAGGCTACCCGAGGACACCCTGTACCCATGGTTCAGTTTCGACGAACTGCTGAGCTATGAGGAAGGAACGCGATTGAGGACAGAGGATCGAGAGGAAGAGGACGAGAAAGAGAACGGAGAACGTAGAGGCATGTCTTCGGCGTCGACCAACAAGCTCCAGATTTTGTGGGATCATTTTATCCATGCCGAACCCCAAAGTTACGAGGTATACGAAATATATAGATTTAGGGTCCTATTTCCTTTTCGATGTTAAAGTAGTTTTTTTTTCATTCCTATCCCTCCCTTTCACGAAGTTTCGATTTGTATGCTCAAACTCACGATTGGATTTATCTGAGCTTTCCCATCGCTTCAAGCGAGCGGAAGGAGATACAGGCGAAACTGATATGTAATAATCGAGCGTCAAATACGCAACGTACGACGAGTATGATCAACTTTTCACTTAGGAAGAATAATAAAAAAATTAAATGCAAGGAGGATTCGTATCGCGCAGTCCGAGATCAATAGAGATCGATTTGACCTTCGTGTCTACCCATTCAATTGGTAACCTTGATAATACCGTATCGACGCATAGCAATTAAATAATGATTATTTTTATTCAAATTAACTTGGAATACTGTGCCTTTTACCACATTCCACGGTACACAGTTTCGTAATCATTCATCCGTTCCACCGATCGCGGTTAAATACTACCTTACGGTTGCTTCGGATGACTTACAAGTCGTGCACGCTACGCTTGTCAATACTTCACCGAGTGCTGAAATAATGCGCTAAGTTTCTGTCACATAATGTAAACTCTTTCACACATATATGTATACTAATTAAAATTAGTGTTACACAACAATACCACTCGTAACGTGTAATCGTAGTCTTATTTCATAATCGTAATAATTGTGTTCGAAAGCAGTAATTAGTCGGTTATTAAACGATTATGTATTTTGCGGCCCGTAACGAGGTGCGTTTTGACAGTTTTTCGTATAAGATCGCGTGGACAGACTACGGTATTATGAATACTTGTAGTGCTACCTGTATATATACGTTCTTTGTAAATATATTGGACGGCAATCTTTTTAAAGATAACACAATACGTTTACTGCTTTCGTTTGGCAAGACGGCTATGGTTGTTTCCACCGTGAATCATGTGTTTACGCGTTTAATCATTGCACCACGTTGCGTGTTGGTAAATACAACACTGCTTTCCGTAGTAACAAAGGGCAGAAATTCAAATTTGTATTTTATCTTACGCGAAATAGCGAAGAGCAGATAAAATTAGAAGTGATAATTTTAGAATAAGCGTACGTGTAAGCGAGTCTGATGATAAAGTAAATTCGGATTTAGTAAACGTAACAAGACGCTAAAATTATATCGCATCATTCATAAGTGTTTTGTCGTTATGTTTTTGGCTGCTAATTATATCGGACTGATTACTTTATCTCGTGGTCGGTGACACGTGGAATAATCTACATTAACTTCGAAGAGGAAAGAAAGTAATGCCTTTGTTTTTTATATCGACATTCGTAGCACGTATCTTCAGCTTCCTCGTCATATTAATGTCTCTCTAATGAGTTGTTTTTCTTGTAAACTTATACAATCTGAAAGGTGACGTTTTATTCGAAAAGAAGACATTAAGTTCTAATAATGGAATACGAGTTGTGTTTTCCACCCTCCCCCCGACCCGTCAGAAAGTTGCTTACCACTTTCGATAGACCAAAGAATATTCGTTTGATACCAACCAACGTTAAAGTATTTATTTTTTTTAGAAATCATCCTGGTTGGACATATTTCTTGCCGAACTACTCGCTCAAGTGAAAGAAGGTCGAGATGTGAAGGATGCGCTGTCGTTTTGGTAAGATTCCGTGTCAAATAATAATAGTAATTACCCATTGGACTATGATAGATAACATCTAACGCGATAACGCGGTATCTACTTATAATGGCGTAATTTACACTGAAAACCGGACTAATACTTTTCTAGCAAAACCTGATTTAAAAAAAAGAGTACTGCTTGGGAAACTCAGGAAAAAACAATTGAAAATATGTCTATTTTTCCTGCGTGACCAGTGAAACGTAACCATAGTACGATAGTGTGGTCACGTCTTTGCAGAAGAGATACCGATGCAATCATTTGTGTGCGTTACTGGCTTCAACCGCAACCCCACGCACTCTCACATTTGACTCTGTTAATACGTGTTACTCGAAACCTGATTTCCCGCAATTTTTCGTTACTTTCGATTATCCTCGCACACCAAAGCACTACAGAGTTTCATTTTCTTGTCAGGTCCCCACAGCCAAAATAAATACACTCGTAACACTCAAATGATTTTACGTTACCGATAGTTTAGTTGCATTTTCCGTCGGAAAGTTTCTTCGAAGATATCGCGTTTGATACTGAAAACGAGATCGGACATCTTGGCACGCAAGTTCGTTCCATTGTCGTATCTGGTCGCGATAACGCAGATAATAAGAGCCACCTCGTTCGATGAATGAGGTGATACTATAAAATACGTCGCAAATAAATGATAATTTCAGTCCAGTCGGCGGTGGAGGCGTGTCAACCCTTGTAGCATGCGAGTTGCTCTCGGACGTTCATGAGCTTTGTGCGAAGAGGAACGACGGCGGTGAGCTTATCGGCTTGAGGAAGTATCTTGCTAGAGATCGCGGTTGGCGTTGCCTAGCAGTTTTACATCTACTCGGCGAGCGTGGCTTGTCCTGCGGTCGAGAACTGGTTGCCCTTTTAGTCGCCCTCTATCCGGTCGCTCTCCAGGAGGAAGCGAAAAGGATAGATTGTTCTACGCACGGTTCTCCGTGCCCGTCGACGTGCGTTTCGTCGCCGAATCCATATGTAAAGTTCCGGTGCAACGACGACACCGTCGACACGGTAGATATCGTGCCGCATGCCAAGGGTAAAACAACAAAGTCGAGTCGCAACGGCGTCAATCACGAGGGAAATGTACCGCCGAGAAAAAGAGCCGGCCGTAGATTTAGTATTGATGCCAAGGTGTCGGTCCACCATAAGCAGAAACCGGTTGGGACATTCGAGGCGCGTCGCAACACGCCGCAGAGCGCGAGCAGCGAGTCCGAATTGCTGACAGACGGTATAGATCAGGCACGATCGCTCACTCTCAAGATCCGCCTGAATCCTATGGATTTCGAATACTTCACGTCCGTTGTTCGTAGCGACGAGGAACAAAAGTGGCAAGCCGCCCTTTACGAACTGCCCGCCCGTCCGGTTAGAAAAACACCGCGGGACTACATAGACGAGAGGATCAAAGACGTCTTGGATGCTAGGATCAGTAATTTCGAGACCAGTCTGTTGATAATTCAATTGCTTCAGGGTTTGCGCGATTACGATGCTCCGGCAGAACAAACGCCGGCTGTACAAGTGTTGAAGTTCGCTTTAGACACGCTATGGTCCCTGCAATTCGGCATAGACGGTACCAATTTGACTGGTTCGGAGTGCGCCAACCTTAAGGCAGCGGCAGCGAGGCTCATGTTAACCGCATTGGAACGAGTATTGAGAGCGGATGAACCGACTACAGCAGTCATTCACAACGGTCTGTTACCGATGACCTTGCGATTGCTCGAAGATGCCTGCAGTAAACCAGTGAACGTATACGCGCCGGAGGAAGGCTCGTTGTTACAAGAATTCATTTTTGCGACTATTTATGGAATCATAACTTTTCTGTATTGTCTGCTACATCAACGCGGTAGTACTCTCGAGAAACTGTCGGACTTTTTGGAACTCTTTCAGCTGTTCGTCGAGAGCCAAGATGGAAAGCTTGTGGAGAGGACAATATTTTCGATCGTCGACCTACCGAGCGTCGACCCAGCGAGGTCGGTTATACGCGCCAGAAAGGTCATTGATATGATAGGTGCTTTAACCAGCGGATTGAAGTGCGTTCGACGTGATATTACGCACGCGGCGCAATGTAACCGAACGAAGCATAAATCTTGTATTAATAATACTCATACACATCATCATTCCGATATATTCGGATCACCGTACGCTCAACCAATCGTCGGTACCTTCGCGAAACAACCTTGCTGCATTTCTGCGCTGTTCATGACTCTCACTAATCTGCTGAAAGAGCCACATCCATTTGTGAGTGAGCTACAAGTGAGATTGCTGAAGGTATGTACTGCGGCGGGTACATGTTGCTGCTTTCCACCAAAAATGCTCATGTCGAGCGTCGTGTCGCTTCTGAAGAAGCACGATGCGACGACGTATGGCCCCGCTGTCATTTTCCTGGAACGGGCATTTTTCAAGGAACTCGGTGCCTATCCCGAACCGGAATCGTGTAACACCTGCGACAGATCCGCTACGTACTCCTGGGATTTTCTTGAAATGTACAGTGATCTGCTGATACCCGATGATCCTAAACTTTGTTACATTGTTATGGCACATTTGTTGAAGATTGCACCCAGCTCGAGGTTTCATGTTAGACGAGAGTTACTTCTAAAAGTCTTTTATCCAACTTTCCTCAAGGCTAAAGCACTGTACCAAATTGAAACTGGAAACGTGACGGCCAGGTTTCTTATTCAGTCCTGCTTATCCGCGATGTCGTGCTTGCTCGTGAACGCGCAAATCTGTAAGGGATTTATGGAGATGAATGGATTGGAAGAAGCGTTAACCTTGCTCTCAGATTCAAGCTTCACTCGAAGCGTTTATGCTCTTCTAGAAGTGACTGTTATTATTGAGATATGGAGAACAATATCTACAGAATTTGAGGAATCGGAAGATACGGAGACACCGGCACTGAAATCTTTATTTAATTCTCTCGAAAAGGAAACCGTAGATTTGTTAGATACTCTCGAAAATATGGGTACCAAGTCACCTAATGAAAGACAAACCGAAAACGTTTCTACCGTAATTATACAGACAGTAGTAAACGAACAAACAGTAAATAATGCGATTAGTACGGACCTAAAGCCCGATGATTTGAATATGCGTGCCAAAAATGGAGATAATGTCCAGTTAAAACAAAACGGCGAAAATGATTTATCACAAACAAATATGGTTTTGAATTTTATCGAGGAATTTGGTAACTTCGAAGCTGCGAAAAAACGTTTTGAAGAACTAGATTTTATAGATCCAGACCTTAGCAAGAGAGTCACTAATTTGCATCAAGCCAGTGCCGCATGGAGAGCTGCAGCGGGAGTAGCTTTATGTAGCCCGAAATTTCGCACAGAATTGTCATCCCACGCGGTATCCGACAAATCTTTGGAACTTTTTAAATTGCTAGCTGTACGCATCTCTGCGGGCAGTATTATAGGTAAGTGTATGGAAATTGCGCACGATTCGTCGTACCATATTTCTATGTACCTGGAATTATATTCAAAAGCTTATCTTTTTTTAGACACCAGTAAATCAGCGCATAGACTTTTTGAAGCTATACTCACGTGCCGCTTAACATCCCCGTTGTGTAAGTAGTTTTATATAACGAATATGAATCACAAGCATTTAGAGTACGTATTTCTCGGCCGCGCACAGCTGCGGATTATCATTCGAATAAGACCACTGAATTCATTTGCCATAAAAACAGTTCAGAGAATGCCTGTCACTAGTAAACATCATCTAGAAGCATCTCCCGTTAGTTGAATCTTTATTCGAAAAAAGTGGTATCTCTTTCGCGAATTATTTATATATTTCTTTAATTAATTGAAAATGGCATGCGGTGCAGGTGACTGCGATATTGTAATGGAATTAGGAAGGGCGCTGATGAGCGCTGGTACGAAGCTCGGTCGCGGTCTCGCCGTCATCGTGGAAGCCTTGCTAAAAGTGTCTATGCTACGTCCAGCTCAAGAAGAAACTATACCACAATATACTCGGCCTAGAGTAAGTTTACGTACATCATGCGTTTTGTACAGTCGACGTGCATATACATATGTATGTACGTGCAATTAGAATTACATTCGGTTGTACTTTCGTTACAGCTACCAACTATGACTTTGGAATCTATGCCAGATTGTGCCGCTGACGATAGTAGCACGGGCGAGTATGTTACCGCCGACGACGGTTACGAAGCAGACATTGAAATACCAGGCAGAAGTCCCCACACTAATGCGGCGAAAAGAAGCAACCCTCTAGGACCAGTTGTTGAACCCAGGGGACACGCTAATGCGCATCCCGCTTTATGTTCATTGGCAGTCGATCTGTTGATTCACTTCAGCGAACAGTGAGTTGAATGAAATGGTTTTTGTTGCGTAAAAGAGATTGATAAACTATGCGTCCTTTTTTTACAGAGGTTTGGACGCCGAAAGGAAATCTATTGTCACCGCTGGGTTAAGAAAGGTTGCAGTTACGTGTAGGGAAAGTGCATCCAGTTGTGCTGCTCTTGCAGGCACGGGTGTGATCACAAAAATGTTAAACGGTTTTAAAGATGTATTCACTAGCAGGGATCCTCAGTACCAAGGTACATATTATTGAAACTAATTTTTTTGTTAAGACATTGTGCACCGGTTCCAAATGCCCTGTTTAAATACCAGTTTCCGGCTGTTTTGAAGTTCTCCGTACGAAACACGAGAATTCTCCTAATTGATAGATAACGGTGGGGGTGCGCAACGCGAGAATCCTCGTGAGCGGTACACGATGTGTTAAATATGATCACACATAATTCTGTAAAAACTTACAATTAATCCTTTAACTATGATATGATATATTTCAGATTTACAGCATGCCGTTTTAGAAGTCTTCACTCTATTAGCAACGCAATCAATTTCACCCTCGGAATTAATCGCATACCTATCTTTATTTAAAGTCGAATCTCCTCCACTGCTGTCCTTATTGCAACCACTTTTCCACCTAGTGCTCGCCGCACGACCACAACCGAATTTTATTCTACCATTTCCCGAGTCCGCTGAGGCAAAGACATTAACAAAAACACAGACCGAGGAGCATAAAAATTTAGAGAAAGCCGAGAACCTTGTAAATAACTTTCGAAAAAGGCATCTCTCGACGGGGATATGTAGTCCCTGGTCAGTGCACGCGGCATGTTTACCAGTTGGACCCGAACTGGCATGGCCCGTTTGGTTGCACGGCTGCTCGGCATCTATGTGGCTGAGAGTAGAAAGAGGATTGCCCATGAGTGGTAAAGGGGCGATCATAAGCACTTCACCCCTGCTCGACTCGGACAGTGAGAGTTTGTCGGATTGGGGGGTTTTGTCCGATAACTGGAGTCGCGAGGGTGAGTAAAATGCACGTTTTTAAGAAATACTCGAAGATGAAAATAGACACTCTATATCGCGAAATTTAAACAAAAATGAAGAATGTGCTGAAACTTTCGAACTGTAGTAATTAATAAAGCAATAAGTACATTATTTTTTATTCGAACGCATGCTCCGAAAATTGTCATGGAAAGACCAATCGATGTCTGATATTTTCTTGGGCACGCCAGTCGTAGCAGGTTCAACATCTCCGCCTACACCAACATCAATTATTCATTTAATGTCCATCGGGTTTGAATCTTTGGTTTTGGAAACTTGGCTCGACCTTAGATCAGGTAACAGACTGTATTCATCAATAGAATTCTTCTAGCGTCTACTTTTTTATTATTATCATTCATGATATCATACGTGTATTTCGTTGCTTTTCTTCCACAGATAAATTGATTTTACGATTGACTCGTCCAGACGACAAAACAAATCGTACAATTTCTGAAACAACGATAAATGGAATGCTCCCTTCCGGACGGTGGCATCACTTGGCATTGAATTTCAAAGATACCGTTTTAAATAAACGAAGCGCAGTTGTCGAAGTGGTTCTTTGGGTGGACGGTTGGAGAGAAATTAATGCGCAACTACCTTTCGACGGTTTATTAGTTAGAAAACCTGGGACTACGTGTATTCTACTGGGACAAGTGGGATCGAGCAATATTGGCGCGTGGTATCTTGGAAATTTAATGGTTTTTAGGTGGGTGCATTTACTATTTTAGCAGAAAAGTTGCCTATTTATAAATTAAATATATTTCATTATATATTAATTTAAAGGTGCCCGGTATTTACGAAAGAAAGAGCTCTGTATATGGCAAGCCTTGGACCTAACTACACAAATCTCGCTGAATGTATTTTAAACACAGTGAAACCAGATTTTGCACCATTAATTGCATCTGGAGCATTGGATGGTGTTCGCGAAATAAAATTTGGTAAGTACAATTTTATATGGTTCTATTATATCATATGACCCACAAAGTGCGTGTATACATTAACGTTTCATGTAGAAGGAGGAAAATTTGATACTAGCCGAAGAAAATCTTACGGGGGAACTTATTTAAGACACGCCGTCGAAACCAAAGTGTCGGAAGCGAAAATCGATTGGGATACGGTGATGGATGCCACAAACTCACATTTAAACGAATTGCAAGATAATCTCCTTCTCAGCTACGAAGCACAAAATCCGAATACCGTTCATTTGTATCCCCAAGCTATTGCAAATCCCGCCGGTAAGCTGATGCGATAAGCTATATACGTACCGTAGCGCATAGATTCTCAAACTTAATTATATAAACTAATCACTTTCAGCGGTGGTCAGAAATTTATTTCCGGGCCAACCAGGTTTCAGGGTTGTCTCTGCACCGGAGCACAGAGTGTCACAACAGCCGCCTTTATCTGTACCGCCTATCCTATCAGCTCGTTTGGAATGTCAGCAGTACAGAGGGCTTGTGCCCGCTGCCAGCTTAGTGGGAGGGGTACCAATATTCTTATTCCTCTTTGCAAGAGTATGTACAACAACGTATAAAGATTTACACAAATTCAAACTTACGGCAATCGCATAATTGCAACAACAAAACCTTTCCTAACGCAGGTGGTAGAGTTACGCTCTACCGAGGAAGAACAAGCATTAGCTCTTTCGATAGTTTTGCATTTAATACGGAATGACTCCGAACTTTTGAATCAATATCGGTCAGAAGGTGGGACATCCTTACTCCTGCGCGTTTTAGAATCGCCACGATGCCACGCAGGTAGACATATTCTGAAAGCAATGTTAGATGCAGCTTGTGATAGTTCGATCCTAATAAAAGATATCGGCAGCGGCAATCATTTGGTCTCGCAAAATTGCGAAGCTGTCATCACGGATCCTGAACTGATCAAAGGTGCACTGACCGCGTGGAGAACGTGGGCAAAATATGATACGTTAAACTTGCTATTGCAAGCGCTCTTATTGTTGTTAAGAGATCAGCATTCGCAGCGTGAGTTTAATGCGTCTCAATTAAATAGAGTCGGAATCGTGGATACGATCTTAACGTTATGCAAGGTACATGAAATTTTTAAGAACTTGGTACTAGATAATATTCGGATTAACGTAAACTTGGCAAATCGTCGCAGGAACATTTCATGTACGAGGAATTGGGTGCTTCGCTCGATCCTTCCACGGGAACTGCTGTAGTTGAATTGATACGGGCGCTCATGGGAGCTCCTCCAGAATTTGCTCATTTAGTGGCGATTACCGATTACTTGATTCTCGTCCATCAGGCCTCGGAAACTTACATAACGCACTCACGGCACAACATGTACTTCTTGTTACCCGCGATCGGAGAAAAAAGAATCGTGAAAATGACATCTACGGTAACTACTAGTTCTTCAGAGGAATCCATCGGGACATTGGAGAACAGTAAAATGAATAAAGCGCTAATAAACGTACAGGTCAGTAAATGCGTGCCTAGCGTATGCCTTTCATCCGATTTTCACTTTAAGAGCCACACATTCGAACAGAAAATTAATGTTCAGTAAATAGTAGTAAAGAAATATGTAGTCTCTCTTCGTAAAGGTGGGAAGTGGGAGATAAAATTCTTTCTGTTAGTAATACATTTTGATCTGAAAGGGTTAAAGCATGACGAATAAAAAATTGAATAATTAATCGGGTAAATCTCCATAGATTCAGAAGAATCGAATGACGAAAAGAAGAGAGCGTCGAAACGGGCCCGTTCAGGATACAAGTGCCGGGGAAGATTCTGGAATTGCGGCTAGCGATGGATCCAATCCTCTTAGTACCGTAAGAACATGATAAATATTTCATTGATTTAATTGTTCGCAACAGTGCATCAGACATTGTGATTTTTAAAATAGGAAAGACAGCCCACATGGACCGATGAAAGGAGAGCTTGTCAGGGCTTAGTCTGCGAAGGTCTCTTATTACTGTTAAGAGATGCCGTAAGAGTTTTACCCGATAGTCAAGTCGGCAATGTGTTGAAACACGTTCTACGAGCTGAACTTCTACTTGTTTTGGCGAATAATCCCGATGCAAGAGTTCGCACTGCATTAGTTAAGGTATAAAACAAGTGCATCGTAGTATTAATTGGACAGGTAGGTAGTTAATGATAGCGATGAATTAATGAGGGGGATTTTCAGGTTGTACAAACATATTTGCAACGCGCCAGTGACGAGGAGGTCAATAAATTTATAAAACAAAAGTATTTCATGCAATTGGCGAATCAGATATCATTATACCCCGGAAGCGAGTCACTCGTGATAGCTTTAGAAAATTTGGCATTGAGAGGACCAACGTTAGCGGCGATGCCTCCGTTAATGGCGATGATTCCAAAAGCAGCAGTTTCAGAACCAAATATAGCCAGACCGATAGTATCCTTCATCACCGATTTAATAGCGAAGGTAGAATAATAAAATGGAGCGTCGCTGGTGAGACGAGAGCGATAAAATGAGCATCTTTTTATTTTAGAATCCGAACGCCTTGAAGACCCTTTTGGAGCAGGGCTTAATTGAGTCACTGGCACAAGCATTAGTCGGAGGGGGCCATAAAAGTGGCGCGACATCCCTTTACCGTGACATTCACGTACTGCTGGTAGCTATTGCCACAAAACTTATAGAATCTCCTGGAAGCCATCAAATGCAAACGATTTTAGATTTGCACCTAATATTGAATCACATGGAACTAAAAGAAAAAGCGCAATGTACGACAAGTAGGGCCTGTGCATCCGTTGTAAGGGAGGCACAAGTTGCACTTTTCGATGGGGAGCTCGATGCACTTGCAGCGAAAGTCTCAAATCAGTCAGGGTTTCGATTGCGTAGCACTGCCTCATACCTTGCTTCTGCATCTCACATAACATCAGGTAATGCGCCTACCAAAATTCCGCGAAGATTTCAATGTTGAGTTTTCACTCGCTCATTCTATCAACTTTCAGTTTTTACAACGTCTAGCGAACAAAGCGACCATGGATCACGATCGTCGAGTTACGGGAGCTTACACGCAACGTCCATCGCCACTATACGCGAGCCTGGCAAAGGGGAACTACATGATCGTTTTCGCATCATTCTAACGCGTGCCGTTGAATTCATCACCGCCGCCGACGAATCACCTTCCGGAAACGAGCTACAGCTAACGAAGAGATTATTTTCGATCCTTTTGCACGGTGTTTGTAATCCTTCAGCGAGGAAGAATCATTGGGGCGGCGCATGGTCGCCCAGGCCAGCTTTAAGGAAATACACGGCAAAAGTGATGGTGTGGTTGCTCGGACCACACCAGAGCAATAACACGCGAATTTTCACAGTTAGATCTCTCATGGAGGAACCGCGAGCTCGTGAAATCTTGTTGTCCCTTCTCGAAGTTCATCCGCAGGTTGGTCTACGAATATTTTCAAAAAGTTAGGAACAGTGCCGGAAAAATTGCTTTTGTTTATGCCTTTTTAATGGACTTTTAGGTAGAACAAAAGTTCACCGTTTTCTTCTGGGATCTTTTACAAAGACGAGATGAAATGCCCAGTGCCGATGCGAGAATTTGTGCGGAACTGAGGGAAGCTCTTAACGTGTGGGATTTAGCAAAAGGGATTCAGCAAGCCAGTGTTGGGATATGGAACGAAGAACTAGCGTTATTACGACGGGAGTTAATGAGAGATCGAGATATATGGATCGATAATAATTTTCCTGCGATCCAGAGGTTTGCATATCAGACAATATATGTATGTCATGTGTGTACCGATGCTACTTTCGTAAAATAACGATGACACATTTATACCAAAAACAGAATCAGCAACAGGTTTGATGCGCTCGCTAAACAATTAACAGAAAGTGCCATGGCCATTACGCGTACGGTCGTAGAGGAACAAAACCGTGAACGCAAAGTATTAATGGAAAGACTGAAACATTCGAGAGCAATGGAAGCTCACGCAGTTGCTAAGTGGCGAGATTTGGCGCGACGTTTAACCCACGAAAGAGCACCGTGGAACTTCCCCGATAGTTATCCAACGAGCTGGGAATTGGATCCAACGGAGGGCCCTGCTAGAATTCGAATAAGGTTGCAACGATGCCACTTAAATATCGATAAAAGATTCTTCATGGAGGAGCACCAAGATAAATTAGGTCTGATTCATATCCCGTGTATAACGATAATAATGAGTAAAAGCAAGACATAAAAGAGAGCGGTGCCTGTACAAATCGGTAATACTCATTTGTATCTTTGATGTTTTTTAATTTCAGAAGCATCGCAAATTGAAGCACCGTTATCTTATTTATTCATGACTGACCGACAAGATGCAAACGCTTCGGCATTGATCGAACGATTGCACACCAGCGAAAGAATACGTAAAATGTCTCAAGCGAAAGTGGTTACGCCTAGAGCTGAACTAGCCGGCGAAGTTCTCATTGGCGAGACGTGTCTTTACTTCGTTCCCGACAAACCAGATCTACCGCTACACACGGATGTAAGAATTGAAAATCTTTCCATAATTTCACATTTTCGTTATCAAATACATCACGTACCGCATGAAAATTGCAGATAGCCCTGGGTGGTTTGGATCTAGCTATGGCAGGCGGAACAGCTTGGCGCCTCGAAGACATTCGTGAGTTACATCGAAGAAGATATCAGCTCCAAGAAAGAGCTATCGAAATATTCTTGATTACGGGAAGAACTTATTTGTTGGCATTTAATTCTTCGAAGGTATGTGCTACACCAGCGTTTCCCAACCTTTTTGACCTCACGGCGCACTAATTCTATCCTACATATATTTAGACGTAGCTCACTGACTTGTGTATATATTTTTTAAAATTTTTATTCTTACTATTGAAATTTTGCAAAAAAATGTTGATTATTAATAATCATGACATTTCGCGGCACACCGGTTAGGAAACACTGTGCTAAACAAATAAGATGATAATTTCATGTACTTACGTTACGATGATCCATTTATAGGAAAGAGACGAATTTGCAGCTGAACTATCTGCGTGTAACTTACCGAGACGAGTGCCTGGTGATGATTTGGGCGATGCTATTACGTTGTGGCGCAGCGGAGCTTTAACGAATTGGGAATACATAACTTGTTTAAACAAGCTGGCTGGCCGATCATATAATGATTTAATGCAATATCCTGTGTTCCCTTTCGTACTAGCGGATTATACAAACGAAAAAATCAATTTGAACAATCCGAATATTTATCGGTAAGTTTGACACAAAATTGTATAGACAAATGAAATAATAATGGTGTAAAAAATATTTTCAGAAATTTTAAACGCCCGATGGCGGTGCAGGATAAAAAGAATGAACAACATTATATAAATAATTATAATGTAAGTAGTTGCGATACTAATACATTTCGAGTTTCATTCATTACGTTGCGTCATTAAACACTTTTTTTCAGTACCTTAAACAAGCGTTATCAGAAGGGTTAAATCTAATAGCTTTAAATCAAGAACCATTTCATTATGGATCGCATTATAGTAATTCTGGAACAGTGCTACACTTTTTAGTGCGACTACCGCCATTTACTAGTATGTTCCTCTGTTACCAAGGTGAATATCCAATTTTTTTCAATTACGTCGATTATAAACGTAACTTGATTTTCATTATATTTATTCTGATTTTGAAAGATGACAACTTTGATATTCCTGACCGAACATTTCATGCACTGGCTACTACATGGAGATTAACCAGCTGCGATTCAACAACGGACGTGAAGGAATTAATTCCCGAATTCTTTTACTTACCCGAATTTTTATTGAATTCCGAAGGTAAATTTTCAATTTCAAACCTCTCTGTCGTATCTATTGAAATCTGTTTTAATGAGCGTCCTTTTTAACAGGATTTAATTTTGGCGTACGACAAAATGGGAGTAGAGTCGGCGATGTGGAATTACCGAAATGGTGCGGGGGTGACGCGCGACTTTTTATACTGGCGCACAGGGCTGCTTTAGAGGCAGATCTTGTCAGAGAAGTGTTACCTTATTGGATCGACCTTGTTTTTGGATTTCGACAAACGGGAAGACCAGCTGTGGAAGCTATCAACGTCTTCCACCCTGCTGTACGTTATCCAACGTTTATCCAATTGCTTTGTATTCTAACGTATCGCTCGACAGATAAACGTATGAACTCGCATTTTTAGACGTACTACGGTTTCAACGTGGAACAGATAGCAGATCCTTTAGAACGTCAGGCTTGGGAAACTATGGTGCGTACCTATGGACAAACACCGGCGCAATTATTTCGGGCCGCGCATCCCTTACCGATTCAAAATATCGCAAGTACTGTAGTGCATACTACGTTACCACAAGTTATCGAAGGGGTGGATGGTAAGCAACGCTTTATATTAGAAAATCGTGACCAAAGCAAAATTTTATCATGAGATACGATTATAGGTATAAAATGGGGAAGTTACGTAGGTGCACCCGGAAACGAGCCGGTTTTGTGTTGGAAACATAAACATAGGGCACCCTTAGCACTTCTAATACCCCTGATGACGGGCGATGTTTTCGGTCTACCTAGTTATACTACCCTCCTCCTCGGTTACACGAAAGAAAAAGGTATAGTCATATTTCTTCGTTTTCCTTATTAAATATTTTCACATACTCGCATAATAACATGAAAACATAACGTCGTTTATAAGGCGCTAGTATGCTAAGCGGAATGTCTGTGCTGGGCGCTGCGCTTGTATCTTGGAGTGGTACTGACGGAATTGCAAGACTGAAATGTAAAAAAGAACAACCACCGAGGCCATTAATTAAATCTTCGGGGATTGATCCTGTAAGTACAGTTACCGACAAATTCTTGCTAATTAAGAATGACGAAAGACAGATTTTCTTATTTTGTTTCCTTGTTATAGATCACCATCTTAGGATCCGCACCGGACTGTGGACAACTTTGGGCAGGACATTTATCCGGAAAAATTGCAGTGTACACGTATACCATAGCATCGACGGGAAAGATTGAATTCAGTTCTTCGCCGGCATGCGTGCTCTTGGCTCACAGAAGTAGAGTAACGACAATATCTATTTCGCGGGCATTTAGCATCGCCGTTACGGGCGATGGGAGCAGTGTTATCGTTATATGGGACTTAAATAGGTAAATACACTAAGGTGGATTACAAAAGTATATGTATTTTCCAGCGCATTATTTGAAAATAATTCTTGATCTCATTGTAGCTTAACATACGTACGATCGATATCCTGTAATCATGGGCGTTCCATCCGATTACTATCTATCAGCGAAACGTTGGGAGACATAGCGGTCAGTTATGAGTTTTCTAAGACCGATGCAAACGCGTCTTCCAGCCAATCAGAACTGAAAGTGTATACTATAAATGCAAGAGCTGTCGGATCTGTTTTATCCAGACAGAGGATAACGGCACTTTGTTATAGTAATGCACCCGAGGGTGTCTCCGTGAACGTAATCGCGACAGGATTGGACAACGGAGTGATAAGGTATGTGGACAATTCTATTAAATAACGAACAAGGTAATAAAACATATCGAATTTCAGATTATGGAGTAGTTGGGATTTGAGATTAGTCAGGGAAATTATAAATGGGACCAAAGGATGCGGAGCAATAATCGCCATCGCGTGGGCATTAGATCAACACCATTTGTACGCAGCTACGGAAGATTATACTGTGTTTATATGGGAAGGGTCGAGTCGTTTGAGCAACGGTACACCAAAATTCGTTAACTTAACTTCACTTTGATGTAAATAAATGGATTATTGTCAAACGTGCGTGAAGAAAGGAGCAATCTCGATGTGATACTATTACCGGAGCAGCTGCATTAATGTTACGTATACGTTTAATATTGTTCTCCTATGTTGTTTTGTTGAAATAGTACTAAACTATTGTTTTTACTCGTTTGATGCCTACTATAAGAAGCAAACTTGATGCATCAATGATGATTTATAGTACATGCTTGCAACATGGCCGAAAAAGTTTTGTTCGAAAATTGAAAGAAGATAGAGCAGAATTAAGGATAATTTAAACAACTTTCCAATGGCAATAATAAGATTCCGAAAATACTAATTCTATGGAACAAAAACTGAACAATGTATTAAAGTATTATTTTATCGATGTTATAGATATACCAATTATCGTTATGTTTCTAGTAATATATGTATAAACCTCTCCATTTTTATACTCTGTTGTATTAAGGCATACAATGCATCCATAGTGGAAGTATGTAGTCTTGTTAATATATTTATGAACGTAACTATAGTAAACCGAAGATGCACTTACATTCAACACTCATTTTCATCAAGGTTTTTATATTTGTGATGTTGTAACGTGTGTACATACGTATATCCAATAAATTTTAAAATAAAAAATATTGAAAAATTGTAAACTCACCTTATATCTTATTTAAGCAGTCTTCGATGATCTCAAACATCGGATAATACTTTCCTGTCCTTCTGGCAATTTGTTCCGCGGTATCCCCGCTTGAATTTATTAAAAGCGGATTTGTGTCGGGATGCAGTAGGAGAAGTTGAAGCGCTGGGGAATTGTGGGAACTCGCGGATACCAAATGTAAGGGTGTCTGATCTCCCTTGCTTCTTGCATTAATATCTGCTCCGTTTGCGATTAAAATTGCTGCGCAAGCCACATTATTCCAGCAACACGCCGAATGCAACGGTTGCCATTCGTCCATAGTCTTAGTGTCTATTTTTGCACCAGATTGAAGTAAGAGCTACGGAGAAACAAAAACATTGGCTCGATCGAAAATAATTCTGACATTTATCATAAATCAACAAAATGAATAATTATGTGCTTATTTACCTCCACGATTTTTACGTGGTTGCCGTAACACGCTCTATGTAAAGGTGTATAACCATCCTTGTCTGTGCATTCAATCAACAGCGGATCCATGCTCAACAAATGTTTCACTTTCTCCAATTGACCATTCTCTGCAGCGCTAAGAATATCCTTCTCATCAGGGTCTGTAACGAGCATTTTTAAGCTATTAAAGGAATTTATATATCGAGATATCACACAGTATTGAAATTTGTAATAAGGCAAAAGTCATTAAAAGGAAAAGTCTAACCTCCCGCATTTCGGTCTGCTTCTATTCCATCATCATCATCCTCCCAAGCACTGACTTGCATATTCTCACCGCGCGGTTGACTTAATATTCTATCGCGAATCGCTTCTAAATCTGTCAGCTTATCGCTTTCTTCTTCCGACGATGACATTTTTGTATGAATTGAAAGCGGTTCACTTGATACGCGCTGTAAACGTCAAATTAGCGCGCGTGCTCTGCGGTTCTTTGTGCTTCTGTGGTTTCTGCAGTACCGACAGTACCTGGCAATGCAACACCTGGCAATACCTACAATACCAAAGGCCATGCTTATTGTTAGATAGTATAGTGACAAGTAAATGTAGTGTTTACTGTTGATTGTTTTCCATTATAATGATCGCAGCCTAAGGTGGCCTAAGTGCACCGAAGGGAAATCAACACTACCGAGGAAAATGCCATAAAAAATAAGCATTTCTTTTGGTGCAACTTCCGGTATGAATAAACAACGTCTCGGTGTGCGCAAGGTCCCAAGTGAAAGATAAAAGACCAAAGAAAGGAGGTCTGATTCCCAATTTAGAGATCAATCACTCCAAAGTAACACAATTTCACTGCAAACTTGGACCTGTCGCTTTTCGATCACGATGAGATTTCGAGATGGCCGCCAGCAGGTGTAGCTGTGTATAGCTGTCTCACAATATTGAGCAATTTCCTCAATTGTGGACGTTGTCGAGTCGAAATCAGACCAGACCTCCTTTCTTTGGACTTTTATCTTTCACTTAAGACATTGCGTAGAGCGAGACGTTGTTTTATTCATACCGGATTTTCATTCAGAAAAAGTGCTTGTTTTTCAGCATCTTTCTCGCTTCTGACATCACAGATGTAAAGTCTGTTTCAAAACATTCGATGGTGTTGATTCCCCTTAAGGATAGAAAGAGAGGGTAGAAACAACACACCGACAGGCGAGTGTCTGGTAGTAATACAAATTGCGGGCCAACATTTCAGTTGGATATTGTAGTACACGCATTCTATATCATACTTACATCCAAATATATAAAACATCGCAAACAATCGTGAGACTGATTTATTTCAACTGTCGTCTGATCGTGAGAGCAGCTGAGAGCCGAGAGTGGCCCAGACCAGATTCGCGATTGTGTGACAAGAGTTTACATATGTATTTATTATATAGTATATTCGGTATAGATCCTTCGGTATATAGGCCCTTGTTTATCGCAAGTAATCGTATACTTATATTGCGGACAGTGATTCCTAATTTCGCCATTTATTCCTTTCAGTAGCTTTCACCACTGACATTGTGTTGTTCGATACGGCTTTGTTTGTTTTTTACGGACTATGCAGGAGTTGCCCTACGTTTTATCGGAATACGATGAAATAAATTCAGTTCTGTACAAGCCTATCAATTCGACTCAACGAATCAAGGTGAGTACGTTCCGGGTGTTTGATCTCCTACGAACACGTAATACGTTGACATACGATGCATGTGTATATATTATCTCCAGTACCTAGATATGTGTATACACACACGACACGTATATGCACGTACGAATGTAATTCTCATACAGTGACCTACGATTTTTTTTGCTATGCATTTTTTTTGTGTACGCATGTACATGTGTATACGTATCAAAATCTCAATTAGAAGACATTTCTATACTTGGCACTTGGACCTTTAGATTTAGCGTTCCACGTTATTCATCTCGCTCTCGTACTCGTGCTTGTATCGATATGTATCTACAAGTCCGAGTGCATGCAAAATATATTATATTTTTGACCTTTGAATTTCTATGTTACAGTATACGTGCTTTAGTACGTCACCCAATTATATTGTACTCGGTTCGACCAGCGGGAGCTTATACCTCTTCTCCAGAAAACCATGCTCCTTTCAACAATTAATACCTTTATCGGTACTTATATGTTATCTTTTTATCATATATACAAACGTTGAATTTCTTTATAATCGTCCTATAGAATTGATCTGTTTTGTATCTCCTGTCTCTACGTTCCTAGGAAGGTGCTGTTTCACGTGTCGTTATATCACCTGACGAGAACAAATTAGCACTGGCAACAGCACGGGGATCAGTTTGCGTATTAGCTTTAAAGGCAACTTCAAAAATGATAGCTATATCGACCGAACATGTTCACGATCAAGTTCGATGCCTTTGTTGGAACGACAATAGTACAGAGGTATATATCGGAGATGAAGCTGGAAAAGTTTCCGTTATGGTATTATCTATTTTTACGGTAAGTTTTCATTAAGAAAATATAGCATCGGAGACGAGCACAATTTATTTTCAAACGTCGTTCGTCGTGCTTGACAAAAAATGGAAGCAGTATCTTATACACTAATATCGTTCCAGGTTAACGGTATGTTTCAAACACCAGCCTGCACGCTAATGACACTGGAGTCGGCAATCGTCCATCTGAGTTTTGCTTTTCCTTTATTACTAGTGTCGACGCTATCACGGTGCTACGTATGCGACACGATGCAAGAACAGTATAAGCACATAGGAAATAAAGCGCGCAACGGCGAGTTTGGGGCCTGTTTCTATAAAACGTACCTTGAACCACAAAAGAGCAGCTTTGTCTCTCAGAAAGAGGAGAAACTAGTAGGTAGAAAGCATTCCTTTAATTTTATCCCACACGGCAATGACGAGGTCGAGGAAGAAAACTTTCCTAAAATATTTTGCGCTCGACCAGGCTCTAGACTTTGGGAAGTCTCGGCGAATGGAATTGTAATGAATACGCATCAGTTCAAAGAAGCATTGGCGATTCCACCCGTCAGAATATGTAGACGCGACATTAGAAACACTGTTTGCGAAAAACAAGCGTTACCAAGTTGGACGGCGCAATCGATTAACTTGTCTTACTTATCTGTCGTCGCAGAGAAATATTTATTCTCCTACACGTCCAGTGGCCTATACGTTATTGATCCTGCGACCGCTACCATAGTATTATGGTGCAACGAACTTGCCGAGATAGCGATGGCAGAAACAGTAGGGAATAGAATATACACAATGAGTTCTGACGGAGAGTTTCGTTGCTTTACCCTCTCGAGCCTCGACTCTCTAATATTGCGACTGTACAGGACGAAAAATTATCGTGATTGTTTAGACGTGTGTCTTTCATATCGGGCGCAATTAGAGAGATTCGTCGATGATGTTCAAGTATGGAAGATATGTGATATAGAAAATAGGCCACAGCTATGTAAAGACGAAGATTTATCGACAATTCTGCGCCCAATAACACTTGCGTTACAATCAAACTTGGACGCCCGTCCGAAAAAGCTGGATTCCGGCATCGTTGTCGTTCATTCTGGTAATTTGGGTTTCAAAGATCAAGATTGCTCTACCTACGAATCTGCATCTCGGGCCCAATCTTGTATGCGGGCTGACGAGATTACTCCCGGCATGCCGGAAGGACCGGAAAAGGCAGAAAAGTACGAAGAAACGAAAAGGAACGAAACTAACGATGAGAACTGCAACACAGAGTCGCTATTAAAACTACAATTTCTCCCAAATGAATTGGTATTGGAGGACAAAGGCAAGGAAGAAGCGCGAAGTTCAGGACAAAGTGCGACACGGAGCGTACAAATCGACGTAGAAGCGATATACGCGTTGTCCGACAACATTAAGCCTTGGATGACCGAGAAGGAACTGGAAACAATTATGTTAGACATCGATCGAAGGCTAAACGCTATTCAAGATTCATACGAAATGTTCAGCGATTTAAACAACTGTACATACGAAGTGGTGCGCAGGGCAGAGATGTATTATTCCAACGCTTTATTGGAAAACGTATCGTGCCAATTGATCAGCGCTTGCAATAACGATCCAGTT
The DNA here is from genome assembly GCA_933228935.1 of Pemphredon lugubris. Lineage (NCBI taxonomy): Eukaryota > Metazoa > Arthropoda > Insecta > Hymenoptera > Crabronidae > Pemphredon > Pemphredon lugubris. The sequence goes on along the minus strand of OW121817.1, from coordinate 22,141,044 downwards.
CTAAAAGAATTGACTAGAGCATTCGTCGATGTTAATATCCGATGTTGCTCCAGGTGCACTTGCGGCTATGCGTACCCGGTAAATCTATTAACGGAACCAAAGTTCCTCCGAATCGGTAGGTCACTTGTTAAAAAATTCACAACTGAAAGTAAAGAATCAAAATGCACGAACCTATGCAACAGAGTGCCTTACATGTGGCGAGAATTTTTGGCCGAACAGCGAGGGGTAGTACCGAATGAGATAATGCGTCAGTGCCTTCAAACCAGAGATACCATTATTCTTTCCACGCTGGTTCCACTGTTAGATTCCAAACAATGCAGTCTTCTCGCGGCGTGTTTGTTAAAAATGAAAGAGGGACGATGTTTATTCTGTGGACAGACTACAACGGAATTGACTGAACCATTGATAGACTGGAACAGCGTAATCCGCGAGATAACAAAAAACAAGGGTCCTGATATTGCCATAACAATTTTAACAAGATTGGAGAGAGCTATTCCAAATGTTCCTATTGATAAAAGGTAATTTGTCAATTTTTGAATACACCACTACACGTGCGCTACGTACACACTGAACATAATCTGACAATTAGTTTAATTCTTCATTGCAGTATATATCAATCACTCGTATTTACCAAAATTTTGCATCAGCATGGAATGATGCGCGCCGTTGATTTTGACAAAAGCAATCTCGAATCATCCGAGTGCAACGCGATGTGTTCCATGAAGGTAATTCAGAGTCAGTACCATACCGTACCGTACCATACCATAGCGTAGGGGATTCACACGGGTTTTCAATTAAATTTTGCCGTATCGTGTCATAAAATGCTCGCTTCGTCGCGTTGCAAGACTATTTTGATTTCTTTTTAGGTACGGGATCGATTGATCGATGTTCTGGAAAGGGATTTAGGAGAGCCAGTCAACAAGAGTACGTTTGGTAGCGGTGCGCACCATTGGGGCATGCGCTACCAACATAAATCTTCCACCTGCCCCTGTTGCACTCTTTCTCTCCAAACTCCGGTATTGTTAGGGAGCAACGGTATTGCAATATTTTGTTGCGGTCACGCTTATCACGTGAACTGTATGATAGAGAAAAAACTTACCACCTGTAATCTTCATTGATAGTTGTGCGATTCGCGTATGATGAACAATAAATATATCATGAAAGTAATGCATACGATAGTTGGCCATAAGCAAATTGCAAATTGCGGCTCTTTTCTGTCTACTATATTTTAATTAGAACCTCTGATTATAATTTTTTGTTCCCTTCTTTTTTTTTGTATCAAACGAATTATATTATTCCTCATTTTGTGTATACATTTATTGTACCAATACAATTGTTATCACAGTCCAATTTTGTAGCTCACAGTGAGACGCGCCGGGAACTTAAAAGTAAATGCTCGTTGGATATCTCTTCTTGAAAATGAAGCGTAATATGTAATAGTACTGCGCGTATGTACAATACGAGTATCGTCAAAAGTTTCGTTATACTAATTAACATTTCGTTGTAATGGCAATGAGAGTTTCTTGAAAGTATCATTAGTCAGACGAAAAGGCAAGTCAAGTTTCGTGGATACACCGGTTTAATTCGATGCAATAAAAATTGCGTGTAAAGTGCAAAATTGTCAGTACGTAAAATTATACTTTCTATGGGTATAAAATGATTAATCCAGACGGACGCATACATAAGTTAATACATACATGCACGTATACATAATTATCGTCGAAATAATAAGTTGTATGCGAATGAGAATAATTGGTGTACAGGGATCGTAACAAGATTATTGAAAAGTTTACGTATTTACACAGAGTGCATTGCAATGCTGTGCGCCTGCTGCACTGCAACTTGCTCGCCCATTTTTAATTTGCCGCGACACAGATAAATAAAGTCGAAACTATCTTTTTAATTTTCCTTTGTACAGGCTGGTACCTAATTTGTACTTTTCATTTCTAAATGCAATAATATAATGCACATGTGCATACGTATCGTCATTCGAGTAATTCTACGTCGCCCAGCCGTATTTCCACAACTTACCTTTTCCGACGCTTTCAATCGATTCAGCCTCTGATACTTATAGAGGACGAGGCACTTCTTTGACACAAGTCGAATATCTGCCGGCAATAGAGCACCCCAAATGATGCGCTCAATTTCGTTCGGGTCGTATCCCGCTAACAAATGTCGGAGAACTCTGAACGCTATTCCTTTACCAGCAAAAGGCATCAATCCGGGGAACAAGTGTCAAGTGCCTCGCCTATATATGTAGTTCGGCTGTGATTCGTAAGAACTCCGGTGCATTACAGTTTTACATAACTGAACAAACATGTCGAAATGTTTTGTTTGCTTTGGTATACGATTATAAAAACAAACAAATCTTGTAGTCAGTAGTATCGACGAGGAGCATCATTATGTTTTTCATATATACGCCCGACGTGTTCTTCGCTCGATACTCACGGAGCACTTTGAAAATTCTGGTTTCCGTTAATCGAGCTTCGAGGAAAGACGGCGATTAAAAAAAAAAACAAAAAACGCGTTGACTCGACTAACAAATAATTGTACGTATAATGTAATAATTATAAATACATATATCACAGTCACTGTAACGATACTGTAAGTTATTATCCTCCGATCGTAATCGACTAGACAAGGGACCCAACTTTACTTTTTACCACAGTACTTAATCCTATTATAAAATTCAGCTCAGTTTTGTCATTAATGTTTGTAGTGCTGCCACTAGATGGAAATGTTATTTGGAACATGCATTTGTAGTCTTTTCGTAAAATAATATAGGCAATGCCCGAATGAAAGCTTACGATTGTCGATAGGACGTATTTTTCATAATATTACCCTAATACATTGATATATTATTCTGTTAATCTTCGCTATGGGGAATTACGATTTTCATTGTCAAAATTTGCGTGCACGTTCATTACATTAAAAGTATATATTTATTTCCTTCAATTAATTCCCGTATCGTGTTCGAGAAGATAAGGTGAAAATTGTAAAGTGGAACAGAAGCGCCATCGGACATACAATAATAAGTAGAATTTGTGCACTCAAATTCCGAATATTTTTTCTATAACTACTTCCCTTGATCTTTTTTTTCTATACCCCCCCCCCTCTTCCCGTCCCGTTAATAAATGACCTAGCGGTTGTTATAAAGTTGACAAATGCTTACAAATAATACAATCTTTGTATGATATGCGAGGATGTTAAAAATGCAGTGTTAAAAAAATAACAATAATGTTATTAGTTTGACCAATAGTTTCACACCGCGGAGATGAGTAACGAAGTTTTGTCACTGCCTTAGAAGTAGAGCAAAACGGCATTGCGTATTTATCATTATGTTTGTCTGCGTATGCCAGTACATATGAATACCAAGTACAAAGATCAACCGAAAGATATAGAAAATCGAACGACATGTAAAAGCGAAAATCGTAATAAACCATCGTACCAATGTCGCAAAGCTACTGCCGATCATAGTGGGCATAACAGTCCATAACATTTGACAAGGCTAAATAACTGCGAGAAAAATTCGTAGGATGCGTGCAGTGTACAATTTCTTGATTTTTTGTTCCAAAAATCAATCAAAACAGCCTGGGAATATTATCGTGGCCGTTAGAATTCGCATCGTGTCAGCGACGATCTGTGAACTTGCCTGCTGTTTACTATCTTAGCTTAGTACTACGAACTGATTCTAGAATGATACGAGCTTGTACATCCATACTGTAATAAAAAAAAAGCAGCCAAAGTTGAGTTGCAAGTTTGTAAAAATCATTCATTGCCATGTACATTACATAAATGTACTTTTCTACCATGTGTTTCGCCCTTTTCTCGATAGCATGTATACGTACAGATCGTACAAATAAATTTCCAGTTGGCACGAAGGACCATTAAATACTATTATTAATGCAGTACACTCCATTCTTTCTGCTTAGATATGCCATTGCAGTGATTTTTTGATAGATCTGTAACTTCTTTTCTCTACATATGTAACAAGAATCTGAATTACTGGCAACACGCTTTTCAACTTTCTACCATAACCAGAACGACAAGAACCCTCCGATTACAAAGCCAAGTGTTATTTTCTCAGCTTCGCTCTCGTTGCAGGATCACAAACACTAATTTCGTTTTGTAGTTGCGATTGCTCTGGGCATTATTGGAATATTGCTTCGGTTTCCCCTTCGAAATGCCAACAGAAGTCTGTGTCAACGCCTACCCACTCATTGGCAATCCGATATTCGTTGTAGAAACACACTTTAGAAAATGTAAGTTTCAACAGGACGTGTATTTTGTGTTTGCGCGACATGTGTATATCTACATATGTAAGCAGTACGTCAATTTGTATTTTTTTCGCGGATTTTTCAATACCGTTTATTTACGTTAGCTTTATTATGCCTCTCGGTTAACTAGTCTAGACCTAGACGACATACAAATTCATTCGCAGGTTTGTTCCATCGGGTAGCGCTATAATGTACGACAACTAGTACTCGGTGTTTGCAACCACGAGGACAATACTTAAATTGCCGATTCGTCTCGCGATGCGGGGGCACACAAATGAATTTGTACGGTTAACGGGATACTTTAAGCGGCATCATTTGAAACACTTGTAAACTGTATTTCCTATGAAGTATCCGGCAGGTTCACGTGGAAATAGTCGAGTCGACTTTCATGAGAGCGTTGCGCACCGAAACAGGCATTCACCGTGGTGCTATTAATTCTAATAAATGCTAATTTTCAGTTCGAAGGTGCTTACAAAGTTTCACCGTACACGCGCGTCAGATCGCCCGGGAATGGATCGTATACTATACTACATACACATTTGAAAAAATCATTCCTGCACAGGTTGGCTCATCGGTCGGAATAGAATCATTAAACAATTTTGTCAATTTCATGTACATACCTCAAGATTCACACAACATTTTCTCAATGACTGTATTACGCGTGTATACGCAATGGATATTCAAGATCCTGCGACACGTGCAATCAGTGCGTTAAATATTCTTACCATTCTTGTCAACATGGCGTTAATATGAAACCGAAAATATGAATACTCCATTATTTTAGAGGCCGTGATTAAATGGTACCCATATACGTTCTACAGATTTTTGCAACGATCTTGCAAATTATAATCGTACAGTCTGTTGTTTCGTCGTAAAAATATTAATTATTGATGGAACGACGATAGGCACACAATGTAGTTAAAACGACAAGACAGTAATCTGGCAAACGTTTCGTTATTACACGATTGAAACATTGAAGTCAGATTAAGATTTATTTTAAAGATATTTGAGGTACTTTTATGACATACGGCATTAACGAATTACAGTCGAACAACAAGAAATACAGACTATGATTTTTACGACTCGACAAATTACGAGACTGCACGACCCCTTGTGGTTTTTAAGGAAGTTTAGTCCCCGATTAATTCATGTACGCTAATGGGGTAAAAAGAGTCCCCCGTGTTGCGACTCAAGTCGGCTCTAATAAAATTATTCCCAGAATTACAAGTTTGATCATCAAAGCGTGGAAGGTTAAGTGCATCAGCTGCTGAAGTCCCTACTACTTTTCATTCTAAATATTAAGATCCAACGACGATTATCTTTACTTCCTACTGTTACGTGACACTGTAATTACGAGTTACGATATCGAACCGATTATTCTTTCAACGCAAATGAATATTTATCAGAATAATTTAGATTAGCCGGTACGAACGAGTTGAAACAAATTGGACAGTAAAGGGACCCCCCTCCCCCAAACCGGCGCACGCACGCACACAACATTTAAACTACGGACCTGATGTTCGCTGCCGACTTATACCAAGCACAACTTACGGCCATTGCGAGTAGCAATTAGTAAGATTGTCGTAGTTCGTACTACTGATTTGGTGTACGATAACCAACAGCGATGATGCAACCCCACCTATGAAAAATAGTATTCTACCGCGAAAAGGTGTTCATTCACGTTACATGAAAGTCACTCGTCTCACAACCGTTAAAATATCTGTATAGCTTAACCGACATTCAGTTGAAGACGAGTACAAGTGGGTGAGCTATTAAAATATAAAGTTCTTGCGAATCTCTTAACGCAAATCGATATTCTCCTACTTCATAGTTTCGATTACGCTTGGCGCGGCGGCTTTGCAAGGTATCTTTTAGATTTTAAAATCAAAATATCGCTAAACGGTATTTCAATGGGTCTTGCGCGGTTTTCGAGAAGGAACGAACAATTTCATACCATAAACATAGCACAAAAGCTCGCGCAACCGTTCTTATGGCGATGCAGTAAAATTACAGTAACGAACGATTTAGTTACGATGTGGGTACGTGTGTGCTTTTCGGTGAGTTTAGAGCTGCGGATACATTGTAAATGCCTCGTCTAAAAACTATTCTTATAGTAAAAACCATTTCGTACCAATGGCGACAGCACTCGTAGGTTTACTATAACTTTTCGTTTAGAATATAATCTGGATAAGAAGACCTTGTCTTTTTTCTTTCAATAGTCTGCGACTGAAGTTATGTCATGCGATTGCGTTACAACGTTCAGTTACACGGCATGTACGCGGCTTATTAGGTACTTTTATGAAAACAGGAGGACGTCTTCCGTTTACCGTTCACACGTAAAGCTCTATTCCAGTCCACGTTGAATGAAATATCTGCCGTCTATGATATGTAACTTTCAATGTTACGTTAATTCTAAGTCCAACCAGGAGGTGGTGTTCAAAAAGAAATTATAAAAAAAAGGGCAAGGACTGCATCAGATCGCAGACAGTTAAAATGTAATAACTTTAGCAATTGGACTATCGATAAATCATGCATGATTGAAGCCTTTCGTAAACGTTAATTGTAAATAGTCGTTTACGGACTATAGACTGAATGGCACATCAAAACTTAATCGTATACGAGATCATGCAGCGCTCTCGTATAATGCTACAAACACAATAGTTCTCGGGCTTCCCATTGGCCGATGTCTCTAAAAGGATTTAACTATCTTGTACTGTACTCTGTGAGAGTCCATCGTCCGTTTCCTGGTACTTGCTAAAAGGTACCAATCGCTCAGCCCTTTGCGGTCCTCTTGCCCTTTCATTCTCTCTAAAAAATGATCCCACGTGTTAAAAACATCAAACGATAGCTCGTACAAAGAAGAAAATAAATATGCATATAAGATATACAACTGGGTGACTTGATTTTGAGCAGAACTCCTCGTTTTATTACGAACCTGCACATTTTCAAATGTTGGGTTTTTCGTACAGAGTCGTCAAATTGCGATTGCGACTCCCTGCTGATGTTTAATTTGATTTTTCTTTTATCAAAACGGTTCGACATACGTACATATCACGTACATCAAGCTGTACGCTTATCCGTTGACATTAAAAATATTCGCATTGTTTACTATCGTACGACTTGCCTGCAAGCTTTTTTTCCGAAGAGATTATGGATTCGACTTTCCTCCTTTTTTTCCATGTACATGATATACTGTACAAAATCAAGTCCAGCTGTACATATACAAAAAATAAAACTAAACTAATCTAAGGGTGTTCATTGCTCTCAGTAGGTATGTTCGCATTAATTCGATAAAAGTTTACCGTAAAGGGTTCAGCAGCTAAATAACGGACGGCTATGGCTATGGTTATGGTTATGGTTATGGTTATGGTTATGGTTATGGCGATGGCTATGGCTATGGCTATGGCTATGGCTATGGCTATGGCTATGACTATGCGATACAAGTACTAGTCTTTACAACCTAATCTCACAGAGTACATGTGTCACGGGTCGGTTTGGTAATCGTAACGTATATATTTCGTCGGTATTTACGTCGAAAGTTACCGAATGCCGACTACGTTGCATTTCTTATTTTACTTTCTTCTTAAGAAATTTTCTTTTTACCGGGAAATTGTCTCAGTTTTTCTCAGTTTTTCACATCCATCATGTGACTAGTACAGACATCGTGAAAAATCGCAATTTTAAAATATCAATCACAACCACCAGTATAAAGTCGTTCATTTGTATAAACTTAGCCTACATGATGTCTATTAATAAATTAATGGCAATAAAATAAATAGTCCCATAAACAGCTAAAATAGTGATTCTTTTGACGTGGCGCTTTATCATTTCAAGATGAAAGAGTTTTACGCTGATGTAGGGCGCAGTTATTTTATTATTATTATTACTTTACCGTAAATACGATTTAATCCTCATAGAATTAAGAAAGTCTAAAGTGAAGCATCAAATTCTTGCTAGTATCAATATCGCGTTTCGCCACGATATTTGTTAATAATACCATCGTAGTCGTTTAAAACAACAGAAGTCTTAATTGTACGAGAATTAAAATGTTGTTCAAATCATGGCTATTCGTTTTGATTACGAAATTTTCGTTTCTGTAGCCCGGATATCCAAGTATTCTAACAATTGAACGAGTACAATCCAATGATATATATATATATATATGGCAGTCTCTGGGCAACTGTGGCACAAACGGGCTACACTGTCGACGGTAGCACGGATTTCTCCGCTCAAACTACCCCCACCAGTAACTCAGTCGCGCATTCTTTAATGATATATGTGGTGCTACATGTATATCTTCCTTTGTCCCCGCGTGCACCAAACGAAAAACAGTGAGGGTAGCAAAAGCGGGAGACAGGCCACGCAGTTGCACAGGCCTCATGTACGAATAGAACCTCTGTACTCGATAGCTAAGATTCTCTGAAAATTCTTAAATGAGTATTAGTAATTGCACTCTACGCAATTCTAGAACCTGATACGACGAAAAGAACTCTAATTCAGAAGTAATAATAGAAATGCATTATGTCCTAATTTCTTTTAGAAAGAACACGATTAAAATAAAACGAAAAATGCCATAATCGAACTCCCGGATATCCGACTAATAACACGGACAAACGTTCGATCGAAATAGTTTTAAAGTTGCATGCGTTACACTTTTCACCCCTTCGGTAACTTAATTGACAAATTCCAGTAGGAACTTGAAAGTTATGGAGGGCGGAGGTGGTGAAAAGTGACATATCTTTCGCTCCGCTATCATCTTTCAAGCAAATTGCGAGACACACACACACAAAATTTATATAGCTTAAAAACAAAAATAACATTTGTCAGGAGATTGTATACTGATGAATAAAGTAAAGACATGTTTATGACGTATATTTCTTTTTTTTTCCTTTGAAAGCGAATGTATGTATATTATAGTAAGATACAATCTTGCATTGTCGCGTAGCTAGAAGATCGATGAAATCCACGGAGAAATTCTTCCCGGAGAAATTGCCACGAAGCGGTTTATGCGTGTCCTCTCCAGAATCGCGCCACTTCTCGCTCACTTTGTCTTCTCTGTAAATCGCAACTCGGCGCGACTTCGTGAACTAACGCCGTCCCCCCTCTTTTTCTTCTCACGCGTTTGTGGCATGATAATATCATCGCTAAACATGTTACGTGTTTTTAAGGCTAAACGAATATTCTCCTTAATCAATACATAGAGTTATACGTATGTATTTAGTATGTGTGTGTACGTGTCGTATCTCATGTTCTATTCTTCTCATTCGAATACTAGAATTTATGTTACGTTAAGTAAAAAGGGAGAAAGGGAAAGAAACGAACGAGTTTTAAAGAGCTGTAAAACTTGACCCCCACCCTGCCCTCTCTGTCTCCCGATAAGAGCCTGCTATTACGAGAAACTCGTAAGAATTACTGATTCTGAGGTGAATAAATCTCTCATCTGATGAAACGAGACGGCGGGGGAGTAGGAGGAGGAATAGGAGAAGAAGGAAGAGAGAGAGAGAGAGAGAGAGAGAGAGAGAGAAATAATTTAGACGAATTGAGATTGTAACCGACTTAACACTTCACCGACAGGCTCCCATTTTTCACGCGACTGTACTTATTAGCGGATAAATAATCGACAGAGAAGTAGACGCTTTAACCGCATCATGGAAAACTAGATAGCTTAAATAACAAAGGTACAAAGTGAAAAAAGATGATAGAAATTTAAATTACGAAACATTGTACATATTATGATGTTAGTTTCCACGAAGAGTGAATTCATTAGTTTGGAAAATTGTTACAACAAGTAATGCTACAAAACAGTACCAATCCAACGAGATACTTTTCAAACCGTCTCATATACTCTGTTTGGCATCAACCAACGGTGTTCTGTCAAATATCTAGTTGTAAAATGTACAGTAGCAAACATCAAGCTTGATCGTCAAAAGACTAATATACATCCGATTAGAATCTGAATTCGCATGCCTCCCGATAACATATTCCAGAAATATGACAAACAATTAAAATTATCTGTGTCAAAACGGAAAAGGGTGCAAAGAAGAAATCCAACCTATATTTAAACAACGAAGACTGATTTCCTTAGCAAATCTGTAAACACATTAAACGAACCCGAGGTTTTCTCTATCCTATTTCCTATTCCGAACTATGATCGAACGTACAACGATTGGTTTTGGTACATCAGGATTCTTGGCGATCAGTGAATCGCGCAGATCTTGCCAGCTAAGTGTTAAGGTTGCTTTCGAATCAGTTTAGCAGCGAAAGGTAAACAATGTGTTGTTGTTTTTTTTACGGTTTTAAAATACGCGGAACAAGCGGGAACTCGCAAACGCTGTATCCCACCGTCGTCCTCGTGTTCTCCTCAAGAATTCTTTCATCTCCCGTTCTGGTTAAAGTCATTTTCTGTTGTTCTTGTTGTTTCTTTCTTTCTTTCTAATGTCTCGAACGATGCGAAGAGTCTCCTCTTTCGTCGCGGCGATCTCTTTCTCGTTCACGTTCCCGTTCGCGCTCCGGTTCTCTTTCTCTCTCGGCTGGTCTTCGGCTTGTTTCCCGTTCCCGATCTCTGTCTCGTTCACGCTCTCTGTAGCGATCGTCATAATACCTACACAAGTCACGTCAGCCAATTATCTTACTTTAGCGATGCCCTTTTGTTATATTTACACTTAAGTATGTTATAATAATAAACACTTCTAATTACACTACCCCCTTGTTCCGCTCATACTTTTTCTTTCTTTCTCTCTCTCTGTTTCTTTAACGTTCACGGAGAAGTGCCAATTTTCTTTCATACCTATGACTATGAGTTCAAGCGTAACTTATCTCTTTTTGTCTGGCTTACGAAGCATCGTGAGAGAAAGACACATTCATTTGTAGACGTAAACTCTTTGAGGGATACCGGTAGATTACCTAAATATATGTATACATATACATATTCCTTTACGTTTTACCTTACATTTACATTTAGATTCTGGTATAAGAGTATTGCATGAAGGTTAACATTTTTTTGCAACGTCTTTAATTTTCTATTGTAGCGGCACTGATGCCTCTCTCTGGTTTTTCTCTCTTTATCCAAGGTTATGTTTTATTGCAATGAAGTATTATGCAAATTTCTTAGACTATCTATACAAATAGTTTCAATAAAAATAATAATTTTTTGGTACACCTAATTAATCGAACAATATTCAGTATTGTTTACCAGCGTACAATTTGAATTTTAATGCCCCTCAAAGAGTCGATCCACCATCCATTAAACTTCTACAAAAGAATTTGTGGTACAGTGATTTTCATCTAAACGAGTATATAAATTGGCACTGTGTGTGTATGTGTGTGTGTGTGGTATATGCGCGCGCGCGCGTATAATATACAAATTTCAAAGCCAAAGTTTTCGCACAGTAAACACGATAAGCTGAACAATCTGTTTCAAGAGAGGATAACGATATATCCTTTCAATACCTAAGGCGAGCCATGTCCGTTGGCTACATATTCCTACATTCGTATACAAAGTATACCGTTCATACGATATCACGATACCAATCAAATTAATATTTTCATCGCTACAAATTCTCGGAAAATATTCCCCGCTAACGTGACAAAGTAGTACAGATTAATTTGTTTAAAAATAAAGGCCGCAAAAATCTGAAATATTTTGCAGAACTCTTTCGATATCAAACAATTTTTATACTTGAAGCGTTCGCTCATCTACTACGAAGAAAAACATTCGAACTAAACAAATGTCTTGCGGGCTTAAAGAGAGTAAAGCAAATTGTTAAAATTTATTTCGTTCTTAAAATTGCATATTGCGTATCACGGGGTTATGAGAGATATGTGCGGAGTTGTTTGATACATAACATACGTAACAATAAGTAACAAACATTTTTAATTTGCTTTGGCGAGTGCGCACACCGAAGACCAATTTCACAAAATTAGTTTCATGAAAAATGAATCCATCCCTATACCGACTTCGTAAAACTGTTGTATACATTTGACTCGAGTTGGCTCGTGCTGTACTTTTATTGTATAAGTATCTCTATCGTTTTCCTTATTATTGAAAACTAGACGAAATTGTACTCTGCACGAAAGTTCTTATTATCTAATTGATTGCTAAAAAGAAATGTATCCTCTTACTATCTCAAGTAAACGAAACATTAGGATTGGTAATTGCATAATCGTGCAGGTAAAAAACCGTCGTAATTGTGAAACTGACTGTAAGTAAAAGCTAATTACTTTGGTGTATGCGCCGCCGGATGAGTATAAAAATGCAAAAATAGTGATTCTATTGATTTATCTATCGATCTATTTATCTATCTATCTATCTATCCATCCATTCATCTATCTAACTATCCATCTATATATGTATGTATGTATGTATATCGGTCGTTCGAACAACAACAGGAGCAGCAACAACAACATTAACAATAGTAACCAAGAAACTTATTTACATCGTGCAATCGTTTTATATCGTTATGTTGTAGTACCTTTGTCATCGTTATGTGCATGTGAAAAGACAACTAATATTAGCGACGGTAAACAAGTGGAACATAGTCGATCTCCCGGCACTCCCTCCCCCCGCCCACCACTCATTATTCACTAACTGTTTTTTTGATTTTTTAAATATTGAACGGTTCACTGAAGTATGTACGCAACAAAGCTTTTACTTCACTGAATAACAACGACAATTCTTAAAACAAATAAAGCAGCGATGCAATATGTATAATACACAATTCTTTCCATTTCTTTTTCTTGCCCTAGGTTTTCTGTATCCGGGCTTTCTTTCTTTGTTTGGTATCGTGCAGCTTGTCTTAATGTTCCTCTTATTGGTCTACATGCATTTTCTTTAATGAAAAAAAAGTAAATTACCTAGACGCTTTGGAAGACGAGACGGGAGTCGTCTCTGGCGGTTCTTCTTTTACTCTTGGCCTGGCTGACTGACGTGTCGTACTAATGGAAAAGCGGATAGATTGTTATCACTTTTTATCACTTTGACCAGGCTCAGTGCATTGTAATTTAAAACGTAAAAGTTTATTGATTACGTGAGAATTCAATTACTACGCGTAACTTGGCATCACTGTTTTCAGGATCGAAGCGGCGTAATCTACAACTCAGGACATTATTGACTTTACCCAACATAAATATTATAATTCTGTCACATATTAAACTTTAATCAACTCCTTCGGTACGGCCAGTAGTACATTTAGCCAGTAGTACAGTAGTGCCTGGTACATTTGTAACGTTGTGCTGCAAGTACCACTGTGCCGAAAGGATTGATAAGAGTGATAATAACGAAAATGTCATGGGTCGTTCATTTTCATCCGGTATATCACTGAAAATAGTGTTGCGTGGACTGTATAAATGATAACCAACTTGAAATCTTATCTTAGCTTCGATCTTATGCTAGTCTATCACCAATACCAGCTATACTACTAGAGCTACAATATTATAAAATAAATATTTGTAATTGATTATTAAACCTGGAACCTCATGTCAAATTTCAACATAGCGTTGGATAGTCAAATGTGTGAAGTAAGTTCAAAATTTGCAAGAATGCGTACAAGATTCGGACAAAACTCATTGTCATTGCTGTTTAAATTCACACTCACTCCTATAAACATTCGCACATGTTGTTATGGTTCCAGGGTCACAACCATCCAGATTAAGTGACAGAACTTGCAAGAAAAATTTGGATGCTTCATTGACGAGTGGACCGCTCGTTACAAGTATTTTTGCCGCTAATAAATGGTTTCCTACTATCACTTTGGTACGCAAATAGTCACATACGTACTGTTCGAAGCTATCGATTATTGGTATGACAAAAGCATATCGATACTCGCTGTATCTGTATCCGTTCTCACACCACAATCGAGAGCATACGCGAACGTATTACGGAGAATGCGGCAATCTTTTGGTGTATGTTCTAAACGTGTAGTGCAAATTAGTTTTCCGCACAATAAAGACCTATTTTTCCTCTTAATTCGTTTACATTTACTTCCATTAATCTTATTCGCAATATTCTTGTACAAATAGTTTTCACTGTAATAATCGAGTCTTTGTATACAGAAAATATTTTATTAAAACACGGATGGAAACAACAAATGGTACGAGTAATAATTACTCTCATTTTGGAAAGTACAAAAAATCGAGCGGCAAAATCAAACGGTAAACGTGGAACAAATTACCCTTGCTCGATATGCATATATGTATATACATGTACATACATATACATATAGTTGATATACCATGATGCTATCTAATGGAGAACTGTTTGTACGTGCCATTAAGGGGGATCAGTAGTGCCCAGTAATGCATAATACTTTTATCCGGTCTTTCGGGCTTTACATATTTCTGACGTCAGAAGCGAGGAAAACACTGGAAAAAACTACCGATCTCCTTAAGGATAATTTCTTTCCAGGAAAACTACAACTACAACTTAAAAGAAAATTAGAAATAAAAAATAATGTTGACACGATTGAATGTTTCGTCGGAGTCACATTTAATCCTGTACGATCCGATCTCGAATCGAAACAACGTTCGCGGTATTTAAATCGTATTACCCAACAGAGTATCAATGGATACCGATATACCACGAATAAAGACCAACCACTGAATAACGCTTAAATCTTATTTATTCTATGTAAAACGATTACGTTTAGTTTCCACGCGGAGTATTATTAACTCTTTGTAGTCCAACTTTAAGTAACTCCGTATACCATATTTATATTAAAACTATCGCCAACGCTTTGGTACTTATTAATATTATTTTGTACGCATAACGGAGGTAATACGACTTGTATAATGCAACTAAAATCTACCTATTGATTTAACACGACAACTGCCACAGAAAGATGTATTTATATTTATCATCAATAGACTATTGCTTCAGTTTTTGACAGGTTGAGTGCCGCAACGGAAACACACGCCTTGACCTATTGTGGGGGGAGGGCTTCTAAATTTGCCAAGGTGCTTAAGGCGTTGAACAATGTACATTATTTTGGTTTTAAGAAAATACTGACGCGTTGAATTATTATATTTATGTGGCGTTATATTACATTTAATATGTATAAATATTGGATAGTTTACCCTTTTGCGAACAAATGGGTTCAAATAAGCGGCATCATGTATCTACTTCTGTTTCGCAAAGGGTTATATAGGGCTCTCTCCCCCCCCCCCCTCTCCGCCGACCCACACCTTTTCGATAACAATTGTAAGAAAAAGAAATATGTGTTTTCTCTAGTGGACAGTCACCGGGTTAAATTCTAATTGGCTCTCTTTTAATCATTGCTCTGTAACTTATCTTTGCTTGCAATGATTATTGAACCGTACAGGTACCATGTAATACAATTAAATTTGCCGAAATTTAAAAAAAAAGTCTTCATCACGACATAGAAACCAGGTGTCAAATTCAAGATTGGAAACAGTATCTGATTTGTTTTGGTAATTTACCATCGTCATCAACAACGATAAGCGATCGTTACACCGCTTTCTCTTTACTTAAAATTGAACACTACTTTTATTAACATTAGATTTGATAAAAGTGCTCCTTCGCGCAACCAATTTTACGATCCAACATTGCGTTCGTGACTCCTTACGCCGCTATTCTCTTCGAAACGATCGTGAATAAATTTCAAAGTGTAATTCTCTAGTCAAGCTTTTACAAAACTATTTCGAGTTGCGTCTAAATTGAGAAGCGCACAGGTATGACATTAAAACTACGAGAGTGACAATTAAAGTTCGACAGTTGTACGTAAGTAACACTGATGCTAAAACAATGTTACTTCAAAACGGATATTAAAAATACATTTCTGCATCTCGCAATGAAAAGGAGAAAGAATCAGACTGACCCTCTACCAAATTTATTCCAATAAGTATAATAGAACTCCTAATATAAGAGTTTCTTTTTAAATCACCGACGAGCGACACACTTTAACTTTAGTAGTTAACTTTCGTTAACTAAATGTTATTCCGCTGAAAGCGTTTTCAATGGTACGGTGATTGTTTATTAGTATCGTTGAAACCGTGCAGTTGAAAAGCGATAGTATGTATCACATTATCTGACCTCGGCATAAATCGTGTCAACTACACCATACACCGTGTAATCCATACTTTTTAGTAACAAACAATTCCTTCCACTCCGAACAGACGAAAAGTTCGCGAATCCTTATAGACTCTTTACTACTTCAATCTGAATCTGAACCTCAACTAATTATGTTGATTTCCTTACCGAGTTATACAATAATTTTATTAACATTAATAGGCGCCCGTTTCTTTTGGATACCTTTATACTTTACGAAAGTACTCCTTTGCGTAACCAATCGTGTATCACAATACAGCTTTTAAATTCGTTAGTTCGATCGCAACGAACGAATTCTTGATCGAGAGGAATGAAAAAATGATGAAACGGCCAATAAAGAAAATTAAACATCCGTGCAAGCGGCGGATGTTGAAAGAAAAAAAATGAAAAACGGGAAAGTATTGAGCTTACCTTTCTTCTCTGCTACGCTCTCTGTACTCCCGGTCTCTCTCGCGTTCGCGTTCCCTCTCCCTGCTTCGTGATCTCTCCCTTGGATACGGCTCGCTGTAATAACGTTCTCTGTCGCGATCTCGATCTCTCTCCCTCTCGCGATCCCTTTCTCTATCGCGCTCTCTATCTCTGTCTCTGCTACGCTCTCTGTATTCCCTGTCACGGCTCCGCGATCGCTCGCGTCTTCTTCTATGACTTCGTTCCCGATCACGTGAGCGCGATCGTTCTGAAACAATTCCGTTCAATCTCCGTTATCGAGACAGCATGTATATTTATTCATTTGTTTGTTTGCGCGTGTCGCATACTTGCAAGTATACGTGACACTTGTCGGTTCCCATTCACAACTATCACCACAATGATATGAATTTTTGGATAGCAAAGTGTTTTACGAATGCTTTCCGTCAATTGTCAATCGATTGGCCACACGTCTCCGTTATTCAGTCAATGTGTTACTTGTGAATGAATTTGTCGCATCGATATCAAACCATTGACGTTGTAGAAAATAACAAGGTTCAAGAAATTTACCTCTACGAGCAGATCCGTAACTCTTAGTTTCCACACCCCGTAAAGTGTCCTGAAGGGAACTGATCAGGATTTTGCATCTATCGTCTGCAGCGACTTTGGACTGTTTGATCAAAGAGATGGCTGTAACGAGAGTCTCTATGGCGCTAGCGTATTCGCCTGCAGCAGCGTCCGACACTGCACGGGCAATCGCGGAGGACGAAACCGTTCTGTTCCGACCCATTATTTCTTCGAACTCCTGCTCCGTGAGTGGTGGTGGACCTTCCGGTCGATGATCAGGTCCAGGTGCACCGTAAGGCGCCTAACAAGGGGCAAGATCATAAAAACTTTCTCATCATAATGAACAGAGAGATATAACGTAATTCAAGTAAGTAATTACATTATTATGTAAGCCAAAATTGAATAAAGATCACCTGCAAAGTATAGGATATTGTATATACTTTGCTGACGTGACAAGAATGTTGCTGTATCGCTACAAAGATTTTTGCCGATAAAGCACGGCATGGGAGAGCTCTGAGTATTAATTAAATGCGTTTAAATCAATCGTACTTGTGCCGCGGGTGGACCGTAACCGTGCGGTGGTACGTGCGGAGGACCATGAGGTTGACCATGTGGAGGTCCATGAGGGGGGCCATGCGGCGGTCCATGGGGTGGGCCATGAGGAGGTCCGTGAGGTGGACCCGGAGGCCCTGGTGGGTGTTGGCCCGGATGTTGATGGGGTGGTCCTTGTGGAAAGAATGCAGGATTTACGTGTGGGGCTGGCCCGCCAGGGGGTGCTTGCGGGGGTCCTTGAGGTGGCCCTCCGTGTCCAGGTGGTGGACCTCCTGGGCCTGTTAACGTTCGTGATCAATATCTATGCTAACTTGTAACACACATCCAGTCGTAGACATTTTTCGCAGAGATCATACTTGTGACTTCACGCACACAAAGAAATAAGCTTCGTGATCCGCGACAATTCAAGCAAAGTATTTCTCTATTGTGACACATTCCTTTGACTCAATTATTATTGAATTATTATTAATTTCCCTCAATATCATGCATTATTCGATAAAAACTAGAGTAACAGGTGTTTATTAATATTCAATGAACATTCCAAGTTAAAAATTCTCACCGCCCATAGAACCTGGAGGAGGTCCTCTCTGTGGTGGGCCTTGACCAGGTTGCGGGCCTTGCATGTGTTGATGTTGAGGGAAACCTGGTGGTCCCTGAGGCCCGTGATGCATTCCTATGTACATTAAATGATTACATCAGTGAACTTTCTTACCGTGAATCTGGTTGTACTGTACAGAAGATTAACATTCAGTTACATTATTTGCAAAAGAATCGTTGTTACATCTACCTCTTGACACTCTAAGCATCTGTTTTCTAAAGATGTTTTGTTTCAGAAACATATATAATTATCACGGAGGTATGTTTGTATCATTGGGAAGGATCGAACAATAATTGGATCATTGTACACGCACACGTATGTATACCATATACATGGTATTCGATGTAGTACGATAGCCAATTCCATTTAACTAAATAACTTCAAATCGGTGTACTACTGCGATTTCACAAAATATTTGTTCTCATTTCACGCACAGACAGCGCGCAGCCAACAAGAGAGTAAAATTCAATCCACCTAACATACATAACCCAAATGAACCATAGAGCACCCAAGTCCAAAATGTTTTAGCGTATAAATTTGACTGTCTGTTAATTTTCATTTAACGAACCTGGCGGTCTGTTCCATTCTGGCCGTGGTTGAGCACCTCTGGGATCACCAGGTGGTCCCCCAGGATGTCCAGGTGGCCCACGCGGAGGTCCTTGACCAGGCGGACCGGGCGGACCACCGTGGAATTGCTGAACAGAGAGAAACGAGGATTCTATAACGTGCGTTTTTTTCGAGAAAAGAAATCAATTCAACTTGACAATTATAACGCCTCGCTTGTTTGCACAAAGACACAATCTTTGTGGTCTATCTGGTCGCCAAGAATGTCGATTGAGAAATTACTCGTGCCGTGGAAAGTAATTACGTTCGTAACATTTTTCATTCATTGCCTACATTATTTTCACAGCATCGGAATAATTAGCGTTACAGCACTTACTTCCAATGTAAATACAAGTATACGCAAGGCACAAGCCATTTGGCATAGTGCTCGATACGACAAAGTTATCATTGGTGCGATGCCGTAAAGCTAGCAATAAAGCGTACAATGGAAAGCTGTCTCGTCTATTTTTGGTGGTAATATTGCAATACAATATAACGTAAGGACTCCCCAATTATCGGAACCAATTTAATCACTAAGAAAGCGTACCTATACTCCATCCAACTCTGAAACTATCGAGAACACGGATTTTGTCTCTGGGATAATGAATTATGCTTGTACTTCTGAAAAGAAAAGCAGGAAGAAAGAACAAACTCAAGAAACTAGGAGGAAAACAACACTGTGTGTGTTACCTGCGGTATATGGTAATTGGCTTCTGAAAGTTCTCTAGTACAACTCTGTTTACGCGGAGCGTAAGACATGAAAGTGCAAAAAATATTCTTGTAACTAGGATCATGATTATAAAGGATTGACATGGTATACATTACTCTATCGCATCCGTCTATGAAGACTTAGGCTTACGGAGCAAATGTATTCAAAATCTCATTTCGGTTCATGCCGAAAAATCGCAAGAATTAAATTGGTGAGACATCATCGCGAACTAAACGTAAAAAATTTAATACATAAAACTCCAACCGATACAAATCCCACACAGTCGAAGCGTTACGCGATACTGAAATCAACTGTTAAACCCACATATCCGCGACTTTATCATTTCATCGAGTACTGAAATACATCAAAAACACGGAACAACAAGTCTATCAGATCTGCGTAGCATTAATCACCAATGAACATGATTACACTTTCTCAGTTACGCTTTCTAACGGACAACCGAATTCTAATGGAGCGCACACTAGGGATCCAAGTGCAAAGAATACACGAAGCAAAACGACCTCTCGTTGCTTATTGTTTCAGAGCTCAACCGCTCAATCGCTCAGATGCTACATACATACCATTCCAGGCGGTCGATGTTGCCCCGGACCAGGGCCCGGTGGTCCTTGCTGTGGTGGGCCACCTGGTCCGCTTGGTCCTCTAGGCGGGCCAGGTGGGCCATTGGGTCGTGGACCGTTCCAAGGCCCTTGTTGATAACCAGGAGGTGGTGGACCTTGATTGGGATGACCGGGTAAAGGATGATGCGGTCCTGGTCCAGGACCCATCGGCGGACCATGCATACGCGGAGGGCCTTGTTGCCCAGGTCCACCTGGTCCGGGTGGACCCATACCTAGTAACAAGCACGCAATTCTAATCCGAATCCAAATCCGACTAATAATGAAAAAGAAATATTTGGAAAGGCCAGATCTGACCGAATCCAAATATCATGCAGGAATATCCTTGCCAGTACCTGGAGGTGGCATTCTTTGCGGGCGTACACCCTGTGGAGGGCCCATCATCATTCGAGGTCCATGATTCTGTTGTGAATGTTGAGGGTGCTGAGGGTGTTGAGGATGCTGTTGATGAGGCGGCATCGGTGGTTGATGCTGATGCGGATTGTGTGGTCTCTGACTCTGACTCTGTTGGGGAGCTGGTGCTGGACGCGTTTTGCACTGAGACTCAAACTGAGAAAATATATCAAATTAATAACATTAGGTCACACGAAAAAAAAATTTAAACTGTGTGTGCATGTGTGGGAATTTTGTCAAACTTACTTGATTTAATGCTTGCTTTGTTGGAAATGTCACTACTGGATTCTGACCATGTAATTCTTTCTTAGGCAATCTCTCCATACATATCCTCATACTCTGTTCTGAACCAAGCGTTATGACGCAGAAGCCCTTTGATTGCCCATTTGCACGATTCTCAAAGAACTTGACTTCCACAAAGTCGGATACGCCGATACTTTGTACCGCGTCTGTGATATCTTGATCGCTCGTCCACTGTAACGCACGAGAACCATACATTCCAACATTTACAGAGTTTACAGTCGTACGCTACTTTCTTGTTACTTCCCACATTTAAATGCATCCACATTCTCCAGTGGAAGCATTGAATTCAAGCTGCACACGTACCCAGGTTAAATTGCCAACGTATAATTGATGACGCCGTCCAATTTGGTTTGGTTGAATATTATTTCCAAGTTGATGATATGGCGCGCTGCCATTTGTTTCCTCGTTTGGCGATGTGGTATCACCCCCACTGTCACCAGTATTCCCACCAGAAACACCACCGTTGCCACCGGCTGGTGCTGCAATTACATCGTCGTACAAGTCGACACCGTCGCCAGCAAATTCATCCTGAAATGATTGAACGTAATACAAGTTTTATTAGATTCATTATATTAATTTAACTCAGCGGTCCTCAACCTTTTTGAGACAATTACCCGTAAATCGGGTTAGATATTAGCAAACACCGCCACCCCTAAAGTTTAGTTTAAAAAACTAAAAAAAAAAAAAAAGAATATTTTTAATTTATTTTAATCATTCGTTGTTTCTAATAATTTGGTTGAAAATTAGTCTTCTTTTTACACCTCAGAAAATCCTGGTTTACCCTTTGGGAATAATTACCCCAGGTTGGGAACCGCTGATTTAACCGGTTATGAATTTGCTGAAAAGTCTTTCAAGTCCTCGTTCCGTCAAACATTCCATTAAAACCTTGGTCGATACGGATGCCCCAATGTGGACATTATTCAGATGTATGTAATCGAAATATATTTTAATCAGGAATATGTCACTTGCCAAGCACAATCAAAAATTAAAAATACCACCCAAAACTCTCGAAGCAACGAACAATGCAAAGAACATTCGTCGTTTAAATTATGCTTTGCGTTGCGTACAGTTGGAAAACACTGTCAATACAGATTAAATATTTTACCTATCCATCCAGCTTGGCGTACAACCGATCAATGAAGCAGAGAAGAAAAAAAGTACTCCAAGATTTGCCTTACCGCTAACACCATTTTGGCTTTTCTTTCTGCGAGCCTTTATTACTCCAATTCTGTCTCTCTCACTCTCTCCATTTAGCTTGCCGCATGCAATAACCGCGCACGAGGTGCACTTCTATAGAATTATGTAATCGCACGCAACAAACTTTCTCTCCCCCTTCCTCCTGGCTATAATCGCTAAACGTGCAAAGCAAGCAAGCAAGTAAGCGAACAAACTGAGTGCGCTAATGAAATCCCAACTCGTCGACCGGTGTTCCCTTATCGAACGGATACCTATCGCATTCCGTGCGATCGTTAACTCGCCTCTCCTCCATGACGCCGAACACTCAGTTGGAACAATATCGTTTTTTTCGCTATTTGTACGGTTCTCCGTAATATCGACTCGCCAATGATAACCCGTTAAAATCTGCCAGTCATGTGTAGTTAAAGATAATGTAGAATTACCTGCGCGAAATCTTGCTCGAGATCGTCGGCGTACAAATCAATGTCACCGTCCGCCATTTTACGTACACCGACGCTCACTGCATTCAACTGCATTTGACGAAGGCGCCAAGCCCCAAAGGAATAGCGTTATAGGAGGAAACGTATTAGCGAATTGCGTTTACGTTTTAACTACCGTCGGCGGATGTGACGCCATAACGCCATCTTGATGTTCCGTTGCGACAGTTGACCGAGCTGAAGTTGGATACGATTAATGCATACCGGATGGTATGCATATGTACATACATACATACAAGCGTGCATGCAAATCCCACGGATATACAATATGTATTTCTACATATGTATGTAGTACATGCAATTGCACATGGTCAAAACGGTGGGATATGGCTGTAGGGTAGCAATGGGTAGCATTGGGTAGCATGCGAATTTGAAATTTGTCACTAGATTTTCCACAATCCAGTGACATATCATAAATCTTGTCAAATCGTGCACGTTATTCATACATACATATATATGTATGTATGCATCACTCTGATTTCAAGAACTAAGTAATTGTGCTTTCTCATACTCGTAGTAGTCAGTACGGGTCTTGTGCTATCATGGAAAACGATTCTATGATCGAGAGATAATATCAATTTAATTTAAAAATCAATTCCAAATATCAATCGCGTTATTCTTAATTAACGATTAAGCATTTGCCCTTGCATACATACTGTGTATGTGTACGCGACATGTACATATGTATAATGTATTCTGAATGATTCTATTATATATGTATGTGTACATTTTCAAGTAAATACCTCGAAAGGATTCAAGTTGGACGCAGTTGTCCGTAAATAGAGATTGCGAACAATTGTTTTCCATTTACATACATATAAATTTATGGCTGCGGCGAAGATGTGTATGTATGTACGCCGAATTGAACGAAACGGTATGAAACTGAGCAATTTTTAAACCGTATGAAATGTTTCAACTAACTGCATTGCTCAGAAACATTTCTAATGTAGAGAATACATCGTGGCTAGTGGCTACATATATAGATCAATGCGTAACCTCGCATCGAGACACTTAAGCTCAACAACTTGTCTCGTCCAGTTCTGTCAAGTTCTGTCCTTCTTACTTGGCCACTGTCATGAATTAATAGATGGGAAACAATTCTTTTACGGAACCTCTCCTTAAGGCTACCTTGAGCCGTTCCGGAACTTTTTCTCAGATGTATATTCCATACTTGTACTCGTCGTTGCGTGTTTCAGTCAATTACAGAGTTTCACTTTAAATTTTGGCGTAGCTTATTGTTAGACCAGCTTATTGTTAGACGCCGTACTTACGCGTTTACTACTACACATGAGCTGGCAAGTATACATACATGGTGTATGTAGGCACATATTTACTCGTAGAACACCAACATGAGAAATAAAACTACAAAACTCTGCGTGACTCTGCGTGACCAACATGACGAACGTGACTCCTCTAAATAGGGAATTTCAACTCTAAGGGATGCCGTTACTTGCTCGACCAACACGGAAAGGTCGACGAAGAACTGCGGAAGGCAGAACAGGATAGAAAAGGAACTAATTTCGTATCGTACGATTGCCTACGACGAACTACCACCCAATCACCAATTCACTACCATCGGCGCAACGACCGGTTCGTTGTTCGTTCCGTAGTTCGTTTCTTCTTCTTTTCCGCTCGGCTGCTTTATTGAAAGGTATGTATGTACGTTGATCTCTCCCAATCTTGCTCTCTCGCTATATCTCCCCCTCTTTCTCTTTCTCTTTCCTCGACGCCGACAATTTTGCACCGTCGTTCAAGTTCAAAACATTCGCCAGGCTCAAAGTATTCCCAAAAAATTGATACCGTCTCATCGTTGGGAGATTTTTCTCACGGCAATCTATAACCCCGAAAATAGAAGTCGTTGTTGCAGTCTCTATGGCCCCCACGTGCACGTTCTTTCATGTCGCAGAAATTTCCAAAATTTCAACCTTTTCGTAGCTTGGGATCATCACCTTTCTTTACTTGTTTCCTATTCGACTGATAATAACGTTAATAAAGCTCCATCAACGTGCTACAATCCTTATTTGTGATCCCATCGTATCGGACGAACAAATTGATGGATTGATAATTGGAATTTCCGTTTTTTTGTCCCCGTTCGTTCTTTTACCTATATGTATAATTCTCCCGTACGCGCTCCGGCGAATGGTATATTTCTTCCTTCCGTCGCGAACATGCTCGTTTTCAAATGTCGGTTTCGCATACTTGTAAAGATCTTAAATCTCATCGAAGCGGTTTTATAAGAAAATGTAATTAAACGAGCAGTGAATATGTATAAATTCAGAAATTCTGTGCTTGTCAACGACAGTTGATCGCGCACGTGGATGCAACTTACTTATACGTATATTCGCCGGATTCTTCCGTTCAAATCGAAACTTAATATCAGATACTTGTACAGATGATACTTAGAGATTGTGTAGTATGCTAATTTTTTTTTATTGTACGTACGTTATGCATTTATATCACCTGTTCTTTGCATTCGTATCTCTAGATATTTTTTAGATAGCAGTTCCAATCCTCCGTTCAATGCGTTTGGTACATATAGCTTTTTTTTCTTCGTCATTACTCCATTATCATTCATTCCGTGATTTACAAATTCTAATATGCCTACTAAATGAATTTGAAAACAATCTTGTTTTATTGCCGATTGTTTCTACTTCTACCAATTGCATTTCATTTAATTAAGATTAAAACTGGGGGCAATGTAAAACTTGTAGTAATTTTTAATAACTTTGGTAGTTTTTGGCAAATGTAATTCTGCCATGGACCAAAAAATGAGACATCCATTTCTCTATTGGCTTATCACTGTTTTTACAAAATGATAAGTTTTATTCAAGGTATTACACCAACATGTGCCTACGTTATTTAGGTGCTTCAGTTAGAAGAATCGTTCATTTGGATTCAAATCTACAATCAATATCGATTATTTTGCTATAAGTTAAGAATTTTTAGATAACTTTGCATCTATCTTGTCCTGTTTTTCTTTTCTCAATAATATAATTTCTCATTGTCACCAACCATTTTCACGGGAAATGCATCTGGATTTCAGTATTATGACAACTGATCCAGAACGTTCTGGTGACGCTAGTGACATGGAATCCGTTGAAGACGAAGACGATAACAACACTGCAGACATTACACTTTTACGTAAACCCAATGTTTTAGTCACTCTACAAGATCGTGTTTCTGGACCAGGAATAGAGGTATCGGATTATGAAATTGTAAACTACAAAAGCAAATTTAAAAGTTTTACATCGTTTAGCTATACCGTGCACTAGTACGACATATAGGGGTGTCATTAAAATATTCTGACCTCGAGTTACTTCTATAGTTTTATTATCCATGACGAATGACAAAAATAAAATTTCATTACCATTTTATTAAACGTTCTTTGATCTTGCGGTGTCTTTTATCAGATGTCTGTGCGCATTGCTATCTTGTTCATTGTTACAGGGGATAGTCGGCGCAGCAATATTAATATGGTTCAATCCGAAGTAGCCGTTATAGTTATACTCCTCAATAAAATGTGGATTTTATATTGTATTCATATTTTAATTACTTGAAACTTGATTGGAATATTTCAGTTATTACATTATTTGATAAAAAATGAGACTGCTTTTGAGGCTTTTACAAATAACAATTTTGCAATAGCAGTCATTATTGATGCGTTATAAGACTCAATAGATGCAATTTGAGGGGTCGGAAATTGTGGGGTTTTAGCCCTGCGCTGTGCGCAATATGGTCTTTTTTGAAACCTTTGGCTACTCGTTTTAGTAGAATATTTGTATTGATGCAGTTATTCTTTGAAATAGTGTAAAATACATCAGAAAAATTACCACACAACGGTACATTACCGAGCCAATACGGACAGAAAGAATATGATTCGTTTAATTAACAAATTTTTTATAATTATTTTCAACAAATTTTAATATCAGCAACTCTCCTCTTATCTAATCCTGGTAATACTTACTTCAATATATTATTCTTCATTTTTTCGTTTTGAGAATCGCAAGTTTCATAAATCCCCATAGAATGGTTATTTTTTCACGATTTCCAAGTCATTGCCCATTATGTTGATCCAACAGATTCGCTCTCACATTTAACGTGTGATAAAAAGCTGGTCTATCAGGTTCTGCGTTACAATCGTCTCTGTGTCTTCCTCGAGGGCATCACATAATTACATATTAGTTGCCAATTTACTTGAATTTATTTAGGACAATCAACGTTGTCCATCCAACAGAGATCTAGACTAAGGAATTTCACAACGCTTCCTCGTCGCGTTTCCGATTCCTCTCAGACTTCGAACACAATAAAGGAAAGTAATCGATGTTGTCGCAAGGCGTCTGATTTGGGCAAACTCTTAATTTCACGCAATGAGTCTGGTAAATTTATAAAATAGGGTCATACAGATCTAATACTCTTGACGGTGCTTTGCAAGTGGTACATGTACAAATTACACGCAAGGGCAATACTTTTCCCACAACCTATTATACATATTGACAGTGGGAGTTCAGACTAGTTGGTCCAATATTTTATTTCTAGCATCCAAACTTTGCATTTTGCACTACAATATCGAATTATAAAAGGATTACAAATTGTTTCTCCAATTTTCTCAGCAGATGGTTCCTCTGCCAGCTCCTATACAGCGCAGGATTAACGCTCTGAAGCAGTTGCAATTAGTTACTACCAACATCGAAGCAAAGTTCTATGAGGAGGTACATGCTTTGGAATGCACTTACTATAACAAGTGTGCACCGCTCTACGAGAAAAGAAGCGAAATAGTATCTGGGATTTATGAACCAACCGACGAACAATGTGTTTGGGAAAGTGACGACGATGAAGAAGGATTAACAAATGACCTAAAAGCAAAAGCAAATCTCGAGGATGATAAGGATGATAAGGAGAAGAAGAAGAAAGAGGAGTATGCTCATTGTTTCTATTTTACAGCATTTTCATGGATTTATCATTACATAGAAACATGCAAACTAATTTGCAATGTCCGATATGAAATAATATTATAGTGGTTTCGCCAAATAATAATAATTTTATAATAATGTAATAATTTTAGAGTTGCAAATGAAGATATCAAGGGCGTCCCTGAATTTTGGCTGACAATATTTAAAAATGTTGGAACGTTGGCTGAGATGGTGCAGGAGCACGATGAACCAATCTTGAAACACTTGCATGATATTAAAGTGATATTTCTGAAATCGAATCCAATGGTAAGCTGTATAACAAAGCAATGGGGGCAATCCCATGCATATTTCATATCGTATCGTATCATATCGTATCGTAACGTTCTTACGACACATTTCGCTTTTTTTTCATATTATAGATTTAACAAAATATACACATTTACGATACGGTAAGAGACGTAAGTGTTTTGGAAAGTGAGATTGAATTGAATTTTTAATTGTCTCATAATTCGTTATAATTATTTTCCAATTATAAAATCGCAGTACCGATTGAGCACTATAACTCTTTCGCTGTCTATTCATATGACGATAACCGATAAGAAATATAATAATCGATTAAGTTTATAATTGAAAGTACACCTATCTTCCATAGAGGCACGAAAAAAAAACCATATTTCACTTGTCAATTTTCTATTTTACATTGCTGTACGAAATGTTTCTTTATTTTTTCCACTCGTCGATACCTTCGTTCGAATGTTAAAGCCGTACTTGACTTTGAATGCAGCATGCAATGGACCGAGTAAACCGATTAAACAGCGAAAGGGTTAAAGTTACTATTAAGAGTACGGAAGAGTTCTCTGTGACGTAGACGAACGATGGGGCAAGGTGAACAATCTCCCTCATCCCACCCCTGCACTGCAACGTCCCGCTATTTCATGTCAACTCTTTCGTACTCCAATAGTATATACGTGCAATCCGGCAACAGCTCATTTATGAGCACACAAGTAGTCAGGGATAATGTATGGTATGCACGAGTTAGAAGCACGTACAACAAACCGATTTGCTTTAAGAAATAACGAGATTCTTTGCAGGGCTTTGTTCTCGAGTTCCATTTTGAGCCGAACGAATATTTTTCCAATTTGGTTCTAACCAAAGAGTATATCATGAAATGTACTCCCGAAAAAAGTGATCCGTTTAGTTTCGAGGGACCCGAGATATACAAATGTAAGGTAAATACATTGCTTCCGGATTGATATTTTTTTTTTATTTTGATGTTTAACATAAGCCTGGTAGTACGATGATGTGTCGTTACTTACAATTGTAGAGATATGAGTGAAATCTCGTTTTAACAAAACTCTCCATTAAATGTCAATCGAACCCCCAAAATTTTGGAATTTCTAGCCTGCTCTTAACGTACTCAGATAATTAAGTTTCATGTCCATTTTGACGAGAATTCGCTTCCATGATCACACTCTACAAGTGTATGGTTCCATGGCCTAAAAAAAGAAGTAATTCCCATTTCCGATATCTATAAAGTGTATCATTGTTTTTTTTTTCGTTCAGGGATGTGTGATCGATTGGAAGAAAGGAAAAAATGTTACAGTAAAAACCATTAAAAAAAATCAGAAGCATAAATCCAGGGGGTTCATGCGGACCGTAACGAAAACAGTCCAGAACGATTCGTTCTTCAACTTTTTCAGTCCACCAGTTGGTAAGTAGAAATATCAAGTTGGCGTTACGAAGAATTTTTGTCCATGCAGAAATACAATTAATTGCCGCTTCTTTCAGTGCCGGATGACGCTGAGGCGGATTTGGACGATGAAACTCAAGCTTTGTTGACAGCAGATTTTGAAATAGGCCACTATATTAGAGAGCGCATCGTTCCCCGAGCCGTATTGTACTACACAGGTATATTTCGTAAAGATTATTCGGCATATTCTTTTTCGATGACATTCGTATCGCTATTCAAGTAATAGGCTAGTTTCCGCCTACTATTGAGCCGTTAGCACCAATTTTCAAATATCAAGCAGCGGTATTAACTTCTGTAGAACGAAACAAAAACGCGTACACAGAGTTTGTGAGTATCTTTCTAATCGTCATGGAATACATTTGAATCTTAAAACTCTCGGAAATTTCGCACGCTTTTGTTGGAATATGTACATTACTTTATTGTCGACACTTTAGGAGAAGTCTTGGAGGACGAGGACGATGATTACGAAGAGGAAGAGGGCGACGAGGACGAGGAGGACGAGGAAGACGAAGATGAAGACGAAGAGGAATCTTCTCCGACCAATGCACCATCAGGTGGGAAACAAAAGGGCATTAATACTAATGACTGTAAACAACAGTAGAGTCTCACTTAAGTTTCAATTAAGTTGGGAAAAGGAAGAAGGAAGGACATGTGGTCGAATTATTTGAAGCAATATTTTTTGGTAAAACACGTTATTAAAAAATAAACAAGTAAGTTCTTCGGTAAACTATGTCAAAGCGTGCTTGTTGAACGAACAGGACAAAGGATCTGGGAATCCCTTTGTTTCTTAAGCTACATTACTAGGAACGCTTAACTTAAGGGGAATCAACACTACCCAATGTTTTTACCCAGCTTTTCGGGTAATACGTTTTGTGAAGTCAGGAGCGAGGCACATGCTAAATAATAAGCGTTTTGTAGTCAAGACTTCAGCTCTAAACGAAACAACATTCCGCTATGCAAAAGGTCTCAAGTGAAAGATAAAAGTCATAAAAAGTCACCGCCACGACCCAATGCAGAGATCAATCACTCTATAATAACACAATTTCACTGCAAACTTGAACCTGTCACTTTCGCGATCACGACGAGATTAAACCATGGCCGCCCATCCGGTGGTCGTCACACAATTTTGAGCTGTTTCTCCAATTCTGGACGTTGCCCGGTCGAAATCGCGAAATTCATTTGAGACCTTGTCCAGAGCGAGATGTTGTTTCTTTTTTAGCTGAAGGGACTTGACTACGATTTGGTACGCATTCACTACGCCTCTCTCACTTTTTCTTACGGAGTTCTCCGCCCTCTCTCTCAGACATAGAACAGACATAAAGTCCGTTTATAAACTTATTCCAATTCGGGATAGGACTGCGGATTCCCCTTAAGGCTATATCGTAATACGTCATCTTGTTTTCATGCGCCGTAGTTCGGTAAAATCACAAATAGATCGCCGCATGCATTGCAGTTCCGCCACAGACAGAATAAGAGAGTAACAGAGAGGGATGACACGGAGTGAGAGGTGGGCGGGGGATGACAAGGAGAGGGTGGGGACGGTTAAATCGTGCGTTCGGTCTTGCGTAAACAACCTCAACATGCTAACGAAACCTGACCGAGATAACTACCTTGATATCATCCCGCACCTGTGGCTCCAACATGCTCCTATTCTTATCAAACGTCTAATCATATCATATCTCCTATTCCAGATCAAGCCTAGACTCGTCAACATACCGGCATCAAAATTATGCGTACACTCCCCTTTATCCGACGTTGACGATGAGTAGAAAAATTCGTCTCATTACAACTAAGACCGAAATATTGTCATGAGTAAATGTATGTATGTGTGTATGTGTGCCTGTATGTGTATATATACATATATGCATATGCATAAAGAAACGAGAAAAAAAGGCCAACAATTGCGCTTTATGCTCCATGTGATTATTGTCATTTTGAATTGCTTCATTTTATACTATTGTTACGTTTATATCCATACACTGGAACAGTTGGTTGTACTTTTTTTCAAAACGCACGTTGATCTATGAACAAATTTTTGGGTACTGCGGAGGCATTTTTAATATAAAACATTGAGAAAAAAAACCACTGACGTTCCTTACGTTGCCCTAATCATCCCATGAATCCTGACGCGATTGCAAAATGACCCTGCTGCGTCCGATGGCAAGGGTAGTCATTGAAAATGTTTATTGTTTTGTCGCACGTAACCAACTTCTTACAACACATATTTTCTTATGAAATTAAGATGCGTGTTAAACTGGTGACAAATAACGAAGTAATGAGTGGGAAAAGTGTACGTGCACACCCCTTTTCGTGCTTAAATAATTATACCACGATTCATTTGGTATCTTGTAAAGCTACGAAATATTTGATCAAGGGCCCATGGGTCCCCATGGGCCTTTAGTAAGTCAAATGGAATTTCTAAAACATATGTGTGTTGAGTAAGCCTTTGTGAGACGGTCGAATGCTGTTATACTGCGGTAAGTATTAATCCAGGTTCAGACTGCGCGCCGCGCAACGCTATGCCAAACGTATATGTATGTTATGTGCAAGCTGCCAGACCACACTTGCATCGCGAGATTCACCCCCGTAAATATTCTGACAATGCGACGTAACGCATCCGATCTTTTGAAATAATAACATTCCTTAAATAATCTATTATATGGAGGTTTTATTTAGGCGTACGAGTGACCATTCTACAACTATTACTAACTACTAACCATTCTACGACTATTACTAACAATAAGTTTTGGTTTCCACGAGTTTGAATATTACCGCGCTGACTGATTCGTTCATATATGATCCGATTAAAATGCGGGCGCTGTAACCGAAAACGATCGGGATCGGTATCGTCACAAAAAATACAAATTTAATTCAACTTCGAATTCAAAGATGAAATTAATTTCGTGGGGCATGATTAAAGATTAATGAAACATTTCCTAGCGGAACTAGCCATAGAAAAAGTTTTAAATCTCTTCTGTGCTCTGTTGTGTTTCAAGCGTCGCACAGTATCGAAACTTCGAAGATTGTTTTACTTTTGCTATACGAATTATTTTGTTGCGGATGACCATTATAGCTGATTGGAGCGATACTTGAATGGTTATACTGATTATACGAGTGACCTGTTTTTTTCATCGGAGAGGGAGGGGCCATGGTGGGGGATCGTCGTTCATGTGCGCCCATGCTCGTTTAGTATAATAATATGTATATATGTATAT
Source organism: Pemphredon lugubris (assembly GCA_933228935.1). Classification (NCBI taxonomy): domain Eukaryota; kingdom Metazoa; phylum Arthropoda; class Insecta; order Hymenoptera; family Crabronidae; genus Pemphredon; species Pemphredon lugubris. Next base: position 22,108,393 of record OW121817.1, on the reverse strand, counting down.
ACGTAGGAACTGATAGGAACATCAGGGTGTTTTGCAAGCATCTGCAAGTGCTGCGAATCATTCCCTTCCACATCCTCCCATCTTTCAACAGATATATGTATAATGCAAAACGAACGACAGTCATCATCGTAAAGATAACAGTCTGTAACAGACACTGTCGTCGACTTTCTTATTTTCGACTCCATTCCGTTCTTTTGCGCTAAAAGATTTTCCTTGATTTGATTCGACATGTCGCGAACGAACGAACAAAAATTAAAGCAGTTTTATAACTGTCGCATTTTGCGCGACAGCAAGATTCGCAATGAGGATCTATGGGTGCGTGACGGAAAGATCGTTAATCCCGAGAAGATTTTTTACGACGAAAAGATCCAGCCGGACGTTAGAATTGATTGCAATGGGGCGTTGATTTCACCAGGATACATTGACCTACAAATCAATGGTACATGCTACAAATACTTGGACTTTTCGTCTTGTTCTTATTAGCTACTTACGCTCTTTTTTTTCATAACATTAAAAGGTAATCGGGTTGCAGGTAAAAAGGTTGCACTTTCGTTCAAATTTTTCTGAGAAACTTACAGCTCTGCGTACATTCGCAAACGGTTATTCAATTGGCATCTGGATTTTAATTTCATGATTTATTCGTTGCTTGGTATAAATGATTTTACGTATCCCATACATTTTGGATTTATTTATTTTCAATGATAATATTAATGATGACGACTATTATGATGAAACTAATAATAATAATAACAATATTAGTGATAATGATGGTGATAACGATGATGATAATGATGGTGGTGGTGGTGATGATAATAACGATGATAGTAACAATCAACGCCTATACCTTCCAGTCTTTTGGCATTAATAAGCTTAGGTTTCAATATTTTCTTCTTATTCGTAACAATCCTTTGACTCTCAAAATCTTGTATACAAATCTGTTCTGGTTAATTTATGAATTTTCTTTATGTTATTTATTAGGTGGCTTTGGTATAGATTTCACGCATAATGTTGATAATGTTGAATATGGAATCAATAAAGTAGCCAAGAAGTTATTAGAATATGGAGTAACATCGTTTTGTCCAACATTAGTCACCTCACCATCCGAATCTTACCATAAGATTCTGCCTAATATTAGAAAAAGGAACGGCGGTACACATGGCGCTGCTATATTAGGCGTTCACGTCGAAGGACCGTTCATAAGTCCAAATAAAAAAGGAGCGCATCCTGAAAATTGTATCAGGCGATTCGATGAAGTAGGTGTGGTATATGCTTTCGCTAGCAGCACATAATTTTAACCACGAAAACAATTAGAAAGTCTCCTATGGCATATCCTTATGTCTCCTATGGCATATATTTCCTGGCTGATATCCTTCTCCATTCCCAACATAACAATCAAGCTTGAATCGTGCTATTATCTCTTTTTGTTTCAGGGTTTCAAATCTTTAACGGACATGTACGGAAGTCTTGAAAATGTATGCTTTGTCACGCTTGCTCCAGAACTGCCAAACGCTGCAACGATCATTAAAGAACTGCGCAGAAAGAATATTAAAGTTTCGCTCGGTAAGATCTCACAAATATCATGTTTCTTATGCTTGTTAGTTTCATTAGCTATTATTACATAGTTCGTAGTAGTGGCGTTGTTACGTGTTTCCCGAATTTTCTTTTTCGTTTGATATTCGACTTTTATGATTATGTTTTATTTTTTAGGGCATTCCATAGCAAATTTGCATGAAGGGGAAGATGCTATAAAAAATGGTGCTTCGTTCATTACCCATCTGTTCAACGCTATGTTGCCGGTACGCATTTTAGACATATCATTTGATTCGCGTTCCTGTTAGAAAGTCTCGTTAATATTTGGAAAGAAGAATGGAAAGCTATGACATGCACGTGACTGTATTCCTGTTACTCCCAAAATGTATGTAGATACAAGTTTTGTGAATGGAACGTCCAAATTGCTTGAATCCCTGCTCCGTATTTTAGATGAAAGTGTTAGGCTGGCAAAACGTACAATTAAAAAAACTATATAACAGATTTGTAATTCCTGAAATCAAGCACTGCGTTAACGTTAATCCAGCCGCCTGATAGAATGGCGGCAACTATGTTCTATTTAAACGATAACGTACATTTGCAGTTTCATCACAGGGATCCGGGACTAGTTGGACTGTTAACGTCCGATCAGATTCCATCTGACAGAATCGTTCACTACGGTATTATTGCAGACGGAGTTCACACACATCCGGCAGCCCTACGTATAGCTCATAGAACTCATCCCAAAGGTGTTGTACTTTCTGCATTTGGTTGCACTTAATTATGATTTGAATATCCCTGATTTACGAAGGACTCGTATCAAGTGGAGAAAATATGCCATTAACATTATATGTCCCGAACATTGTATTAATAATGAGAGTGAAATATTATCGAATAATCATAGTCGTGGATTTCTTTAGGACTCGTGCTTGTGACGGACGCAATATCCGCGTTGGGTTTGGAGGAAGGTGTGCATCAGCTAGGTCAGCTTGAAATAGAAATGCGCGCGGGACGCGCTTACATATCCGGCACGACTACTCTTTGTGGGAGTACAGCGGAAATGTCTAAGTGCGTGCGGCACTTTAAAGAAGCTACTGGTAAATCGCATTTTTTTTGTATCTTTTATATTTTATAAACCCTGCTTCAGGCTCGTTCGTTTGTTTGTGTTACACATTCTTCTACGTGTCATACGTAGGCGCATGTACATAAAATAAATTCAACTCTGTCGGAGATCGGTACTGTTGGTGGTCGTTAGTCAGTTGTAATAAGTAAATAAGAAATTTCCATCCTACGATGTTAACCTTTCTGGGATAATATTGGATGTAATATAGGGCATATTGTCAACTTTAACACGCTGATCACAAGCATAAAAAAACGGTGATGCAAAGAGCGTCTTCTTTACTCTTCGTACAGCGAATCAATTATTTCACACCTTATTGCTAATACATGTATACAGTGGTTAATTTTTCCAAAATATTCTCGTAGGTTGCTCGATAGTGGAGGCTTTGGAAGCCGCCACTCTGCATCCAGCTCAGACACTCGGTGTCGAAAGCATTAAAGGAGTTTTAAACTTTGACGCGCACGCGGATTTCGTGTTGCTCGATGAACACTTGGAACCTTTATCCACATGGATATCAGGGGAATGCGTATACATTAATTGGGATAAAACTAAAGTCTGCCAGCCAGCTGAGTGAAGGAAAATATTCCAGGCGCTTTCGTTGTTCATACGTACTTACATATTGGTATATCATCATTATGTGTAAATTTTGAGTAAAGTATGTCGTCGAACGACATTTTGTAAAATCGTTTCATTCTTTACTGCGTTAACAAGAGTGGGTTTGCACGATTTTCAATAATTATTTAGTGTGTTTAATGATAACTCGGTACCGCGATAAGCATTTAATTTAATCACATCGACTTTTACACAAAATCATTGTTGTTATTGTAGAATTAAGGAAACAAAATGTTAGGACAGCCGCAGCGTTACAACGAAATATTCCAAAACTTGGAAGTCTTAGAAACTTGTCATTCGTATCTTGTAGTTGGTATATAATTTACCACTACAAACAGTACAATGCCGTCCACGCGCTAAAAAACAACGTCCTTCAAGTTGCATATATAAGGCGAATGTCTAATACCAAAGGAATGCGCTGGCGGAATGTCAAGAAGTACCTGTAATAACAGAAATCATTTTTTTACTATTACCAATTCTTTCATGGTGTTACGTCGCGAGCACGAATCACGATAACAACAGAAAACGGTGCAGCTACACTTCGACGATAATCGTAATGACGTTTTCGTAGTTCAGTGATGTCTGGCTAGACTCGGTATACCGACGCGTTGATATTGTGCGCGTGAGGAAATGACTACGTAGCAAAATATATGGGAAGGTTTAACGAAACTAATACAATTGTAATACTTTTTCCGGACAGTGCGCTCCGGGTCCTGGAATCTGCGAATGATTGTCGGGCAGTTGGTAGCGGGCGCTTATGCTATAAGCCGGGCTCTTAACCCGCACCGCATCCGGTTTAGTTGTGTCGTAGGTACCAGGTCCAGGTACCAAAATTCGATCGTCCGTAAAAACCCTTTGCCGACTGGTAATCGAAAAGGCCGGAGCAGCTTTCTTGTTTCCTTCTTTCGTTCCACCCAAGGCAGAAGGAATGTTGTAGACGTTGGGGGCTGAAACAGAACGAAAAAAATCAATATCTGCACTTTGCTTCGAAAAAAATTAATATAATGGCTTGTTGCTCCCGTTTGCTAAAGAATATAATAATATGACGCGTGTCATCATCATTATTATTACTATGTAATAGTAATCGTAATACAACTTTATTTAAAGTGATTTCATTTGTATCTTGTTTCGAGCGCGTGACCTTCCATTTAGCATCTACGCTTATGTATGCAGGAACAACGCCAATTGTTTTCCAAAGTTTCAGTATTTCTTTCACCCGTGTATACACTGTACACATCACGTATATACATATATACATGGTCGTTTTTGTTTCGGTTCTCGAACGAGGTAAAAATACAAATGAAAAATAGGTACAATGAGTTCTATACATTTACCTGGAACATCGTTCGACGTGTTTACGCTTGTTCTGAGACCGAAAGTAAAACGCAATGCTTTTTCCAGTAAAAGCATTGCTTTTTCTGGATTATATTCCCCAGGCCCTTCAAACGAAACAGAAAAGCCAATTGAAGGAACCAACAGGAGTGAATCATAACATAGCCGATGTATCAAATGCCCATACCGTTTAAGCATAAAGGACCAAGCAATAATAACAAAGCAGGGCAGGGATGACATACTTCAAAGTTAGACATACGTTCTTAAATTGTAGCAAAAGATGGTGCAATAAAAAATTGATATCGAGGGAAATGTATCGTATGCAAATGTACATTTGGTTTAGGAAAACTGTACGAAGGCTACAGAGTTAACAACAACGTTATTGCCGAAATGTTGAAAAGCAAAATTGCATTTTACTTACCGGGTGCGCAGCTAGGTTTATCCAGGGAAGTTTTTAGACCAAAAGAGTAACACGGGGAGTGACGCAAATCAGTTGTTTGTGGAGAATAAGTGTCGGGTGCTGCAAAGTTAAAGGAAAAGTTGGCGAACCAGAAAAAAAAGAGAAGGGATACGGGGAACCTGCGGCATTCAAAGATTTTCGGTGCGGTCTTATTTATCTTTATATTAACGTAATATTCACCAGGATTGTCGTTCGGTTTGTCCGGCATCCCCTTCCCGTACAAACTATATTCAGGACCTTTGTTTAAATTTACTTTTTCGGGACTGTAAGTTCCAGGTGCTACGGACAAAGTAGGGGAAAAAAATGAGTTCTTTGAATTTACGTAAAAGCTATGAAAAAAAGATACGAATATTCACCAGGATTGTCGTTGGGTTTGTCCGGCATCCCTTTTCCGTACAAACTATATTCCGGTCCTTTGTTTAAATTTACTTTTTCGGGACTGTAAGTTCCAGGTGCTACGGACAAAGTAGGGGAAAAAATGAGTTCTTTGAATTAACGTAAAAGCTACAAAAAGAAGATACAAATATTCACCAGGATTGTCGTTGGGCTTGTCCGGCATCCCTTTCCCGTAGAAACTATATTGGGGACCTTTGTCTAAGTTTACTTTTTCGGGACTGTAAGTTCCAGGTGCTATGGCCAAAATAGGAATAAAATGAAACTCCGAAAATTAACGTAAAAACCACGAAAAGAAATACGAATATTCACCAGGATTGTCGTTGGGTTTGTCCGGCATCCCTTTCCCGTACAAGCTATATTGAGGTCCTTTATCTAAATTTACTTTTTCGGGACTGTAAGTTCCAGGTGCTACGGCCAAAATAAGAATAAAAATGAAATCCCGAAAATGAACGTAAAAGCTACGAAAAGAAGATACAAATATTCACCAGGATTGTCGTTGGGTTTGTCCGGCATCCCTTTCCCGTACAAACTATATTGAGGACCTTTGTCTAAATTTACTTTTTCGGGACTGTAGGTTCCAGGTGCTACGGCCAAAATAAGAATCAGAATGAAATCCCGAAAATTAACGTACAGGCTACGAAAAGAAGATACAAATATTCACCAGGATTGTCGTTGGGCTTGTCCGGCATCCCTTTCCCGTACAAACTATATTGAGGACCTTTGTCTAAGTTTACTTTTTCGGGACTGTAAGTCCCAGGTGCTACGGCCAAAATAAGAATAAAAATGAAATCCCGAAAATTAACGTACAGGCTACGAAAAGAAGATACAAATATTCACCAGGATTGTCGTTGGGTTTGTCCGGCATCCCTTTCCCGTACAAACTATATTGAGGACCTTTGTCTAAGTTTACTTTTTCGGGACTGTAAGTCCCAGGTGCTACGGCCAAAATAAGAATAAAAATGAAACCCCGAAAATTAACGTACAGGCTACGAAAAGAAGATACAAATATTCACCAGGATTGTCGTTGGGTTTGTCCGGCATCCCTTTCCCGTACAAACTATATTGAGGACCTTTGTCTAAGTTTACTTTTTCGGGACTGTAAGTCCCAGGTGCTACGGCCAAAATAAGAATAAAAATGAAACCCCGAAAATTAACGTAAAAGCTACGAAAAGAAGATACGAATATTCACCAGGATTGTCGTTTGGTTTGTCCGGCATCCCTTTCCCGTACAAACTATATTGAGGACCTTTGTCTAAGTTTACTTTTTCGGGACTGTAAGTTCCAGGTGCTATGGCCAAAATCGGAATAAAAATGAAACCTCGAAAATTAACGTAAAAGCCACGAAAAGAAATACGAATATTCACCAGGATTGTCGTTGGGTTTGTCCGGCATGCCTTTCCCGTACAAACTATATTGAGGACCTTTATTTGAATTGAATTTCTCGGGGCTGTAAGTACCGGGGGCTGTAAAGTAGTTTCGTGCCGATGAGTAACGCCACGAGCAAAAAGAATCGACTCTTTGAGAAAGACGAATCATTTTTACCGTAATCAGTTATTACCTGGTGTATCGTTTGTTTCAGCGTGTTGCGGCCTAAGCCCAAAAGTGAATTGCGATGGATTGTCCACTCTTACCTTTTCAGGGCAGTATGTTCCAGGCGCTGGCATTACGTCATATTGAACAAAACGATTTATTAACTTTATACTTTATACTTCAAATTCCAAATACGATTGATCTATTTCAATGAAAGTCAACCACAATTACTTGCACTTTCATTTCGCGCTTATATCGCCTTCTTAAGCACATATAATGTCTTTATGTAATGAACATCTAAAAGGGTAACAATAACATGCGCTAATACTGAACCTACTTGGGAAGCAAACAAGCAAATGCGTGCATATGTTTTTTTCAAGATCAGCTTGCGATAATACGTAACGATAACGTGCCTATCCAAATAAAAAAAAAAACGTGCGCAATTGAGTTTAACGCGTGCCACTATGCACTGCGGACTTGCGTACATGTATAGGAAAAGAACAACCACACGTTACGTTTTTATAAGTGTGGTCAAATACCTAAAGTTTAATAAAGCTCATTCTTGTTGTTGCTCTTGTTAGCTATTGGCACATCTTCATTTGGAGGAAAAATGGCAGAGGCGGGCATGTCAACCTGTTGCGACACCACGATTCATCAGCACCACAACCACCGACACCACCACCGCCATAGTTTTAATTAAGCGCATTTTCTTTGAATGAGTAAAGTTTTTATGACAAAGAACTGGCACTTGCAATAACTAAGTGTTCAGTATTTAATATTTGTATTTCAATTACCAGTTAGTACTGTCAGCCAAAGGCAGCTGTACCACGTGTCACAAAATTACCAGCCACTGAAGACCGAATTGTGTATATCCATATACATATGATTGTATACATACGATCGATACGTCAATCGCACACGTTTGATAAACGACAAAAGTTTAAATTGTTTTTACGCTTACCGGGTGTGGAGCTGATTCTCTCGGTTTGTGTTTTAATTCCAAACGAATACTTCGGTGAGCTGTCCAGAATGATTTTCTGCGCCATTTGGGGATCGTAATCTCCCGGTGCGGGTGTTACCTCCGGTTTTACGAATGCTGTACGGCCGTGCAATGATAATGCCGGTGTCCCATCCTTTCCTGTAGTATTGATTAAAGAAAAAGTCTTGCTATTACATCCCGTAATCATTTGCATCGCGGAGGCACTTTGCGCGAGAATTCTGCGCGTATATGTTAGGGTAGTTCTTTTTGCAACAATGATAACATTTTTTTGGCCGCCCACCACTTTGTTCGGAACAAAAACATATTAAGCGGGGGGACGTCAAAAAAAAAATAAAGTTGCATACCGTGCATACGTACAGAGAAACTTTGAGGATTGACAGTACTCGGATAAAGAAATACGAGAGTTCTCTTGGAATTTTTCGAAAACTCGATCCTCTCCGACATATAAAGCTTCATTGTTTTTCGTAATATAGCAAATGGATTATCGAGGATCTCGAAGGGATTCTTGGTACGTACTACATATGTATGTACCATGAATTTTGAGTACAGTTTTGTTTGAAATTACTGCTCTTGTAATAAAACTCGTGTTTGAAGAGGGAGAGGAGGTAAGTGCTACGATTACAAATACGCGGTACAAACAATTTCTAAACAATGGCTATTAGAGGTTTCGAGTTCGTATGAACTATTGCCGTGCCTTCGAGTTTGGTCGATATTCCGTCGCAACGTAGAATACCACCGTCCCACCGTACGTATTTCAATCTTACAAAAGGACTACTGCGCGCAGACACACAGAATGTTAAGGATAGGGTCGTCATGCAATAGTATTCTAGTTATTTTGCCATTTAACGGCAAGAAATACTTTTACTCTTAATTGATGAATTTATTGGATGGAACGTCGGTCGTAAATGTCTTTTGTCCTGTCACCCGGAATATGTTGACCTTTTTCATTAATTATGCTTACCTTTCGCGCTGAGACCCGAAACATTGTATTGACCAGGGCCAGGTCCAGGGCTGTCGTTCTTCGTGGCGTGTCTGAAAAATCATGTCCAGCAAGATTTATAATACCGAAATGATAAGTTTCTTATAAATTGGCGGATGCATCCGCAACAGCTCGTAAAACAAGGGAAAGAATACAGGGAACGCAAAGAACAGGAAGAAAAAGCAAATGTTATTTATAGCAAGGAAATAATTATAATCTCTATTCGATTCGAAATACACATGTCTACATACCTGCTTCCAAAAGAAAAAGCTGGCGCTCGCCCACGCTTAGAGTCGGGAACTGTCTTTCCTAAACATTGATTTACCTATTATTATTAACTATAGGCAATCGGATCGATGAGTTCACGGTTGTATGCATATACATATGTACGTAATCACACATGAATATTCATTTGGAACATTAATCTAGATCTGAAAAGCTGTGGGCAAATCTACACACGAACAGAAATGGAAACAAAAACCTAATAGGTATCGTTAAATCTTTTTAATCCCCAGGTACATTGGTAATTTCCGGTGTAGTCCCAAAAGTGTATTGAATATTCGAAACATGGCTTGTAATATTTTTTTACGATTTTCCGGAAAGGATGTGAGAACACAATATTTTAATTGACAACTACCAGACGGAGGGCTCTCTGCGTGGAGGTGGCGGGGCGCAGTACTGATCGTGAGTTTTACCGTAATTTGAAAATGGCACTTGAACGATGCAAAAGATGTCCAGCAAAATGCGCCGCGTAAAATAGAAATCTACCTCCTCAATGCAGTTGAGGTTTAAATTAAACACCCAATTTTCCATTTTCAGCCCAACATTTGGGTAACTAACGTACCAATTAACGGAGGTAGCGTTACACATGCAGGTCCTGGACTGCCATATTCAGCAGCAATCATGCCGCGTCTCTTCGTCGGTGTCCATGGCCTTTGCGTCAGACCACCCATACCGCCAACGTATTGCTTCCGTACTTTCTAGGAAAGAAATAAGAGGAATCCGTCGATACATTAGCCGTCGACGTAAATAAGGATTGATTTGTAACATTGAAAACGGAACGGACTCAACATTTATTCATTAATGATTATTTAATATGACAAAAATTACGCCCACTTTAAATTGTTTATTTCTAAAAAAAAAAACTTAAAATTATATTTTGCGCGGGGACCGCAAGACTTGTAATTTCCGCTACTGACGGCGTTGTACATTATTCTGTATATCTTCGTACGTATGTACGCGCTTACATACTTACGGACGTAAAAATAAACGTCTGTTGGAGAACCATACAAGGACGTGTCCATGGTGGGTACGCATTGCCAGAATCGCCCACCGTTCGACATTGAACTGGTTAATAAGAGCATATCGTATATCCATGCACGCGCGAGTGTACGTACACCGGTGTATATACCAGGTAGTAGATATACTTTACAAATTGCGCGAAGTAGCATTGAAGATGCCTAAATAAATGCAGGACATTCAGATGACTAATGAATGAGCCACGAGGCACAAACGACCTACTTTCGTCTCTGGAATACGCAGTAATACCGTTTCACCATGGAATCGGACGTTTGCACATGTATAAAGCGCAGGGCCATTGTTCGCACCGATCTCGAAAATTGTGTCTGCTTTAATCTGTACATACGTATGTATATATACGATTGCAGCGTATGTACGTCGTACATAGTTCGGTTCGGAAATAATTCGGATACAGGTCAACCCATTATTAATGATTAATTGGTTGGGTTCTTGAAATTTCTGTGATAACTTGAACCGTAAAAAATTTTTTATTTTAATTGTAGTTTTACAACGGTGATCGTGCTTTCTGAATGAATTTCCAGTTAGTCGAGTACTTGTTTAAAGACCTCAAATCTTCGATAGATATAACACATGGATATCGGTTGTCCCCCTATTACATATACCTACTCAATCTTGATCAATTTCATTAGACGCTCATATTCGTTGCTGTTCATTGCATTGCCCTTTATGAAGAAAGGAAGAGGACAAAATTGTCGAAAGCCATATGCGATTGAGATGACAATCCATATGGTACGTTGCCGCAAATAGTGTTTATATCCTCATGGTCGTTATAGTCGTCGTCATAGTCGTCATCGTCGTTGTCGTCGTCGTCGTCATCGTCATCGTCAGTGGCTTGGTCCACGATTAATCATGTTCAACGAATACGGCCAAAACGAGAATGGTTCAAGATTAGACACACCTGGTCACATCAGCCGAATTTCTCGCGCCGTCGCTAAATATGGTAAAGCTGCGGGGTTACAGAGGAGAACCAACCAATCTTGCAACCGAAAAGTCTTTTCTGCTTTGCCATTCTCATTTCACATAAGTACATGTTTAACAATCTTTACTCCTGTATTATATCTCTGTACACTAGCCATACCCATACTATGCATAATAATATAATGAGAATAATTGCAATTGCAACTTTCATCTCCGGATGTGGTTAATTATATTAGTAATGAGAGAAACGTTGCATCTACGTTTGGGAAATGTGCAAGCATGTATACAGCGTGATCCCGAATATAGATGTGACGAATTTTTACCGCACCCCCCTTCCCCCTTGCAACACGAAATACTTACTTTAAAAAATTGCTTAGCATTTCTTAACGTTTAGACGAAAAAGGGAATTTTCCACATCTTTTTTAAAATTTCGTGAAGCTGAATTGGGGGTCGGGGGTACGTGAAAATTTGTTGACAGATATATATTGTGGATCAACCCAATGTATATTACATGACATACATACAAATACACCCTATACATTTTACATCACTAGAAACGCTTCCCCCGCCTTCTTTGAATTATATTTGTAATAGAGTAAAACGGAAATATTATTCTGGAGAAAGTTTATAATTTGCAATCATGGATGTTTCTCGGCTCAACAAGAATCGCTTGGGATTCAGAATTTTTAAAACTATCTAGAAATCTTCGAATCGTGTAATCAATCAATCATCGATTGATTGCTACGCATCACGCCTTCTTAATTTGATAATCCTAATGAATCATCGTAATGTAAGGAATATTACTATTTACGATGTCGCTACGGTAATGTCCACGCCACTGATTTCATTAATGACTCGGTATAAAAAATGACGTTTGTTTTATACACATACACATACAATGTGTTCTATACACATACAATATTACGTGTCCAGGTCGTGTCGTCGGCTACGTTAAAGATAACGTAATCGCACCGAAAATATCGTTGACGGTGCACATACCTGTCCGTTTGGCTGTGTGTAAAGTGTGTATCACCGTTAAATCTCGGACAACGATAGTGTAACGTGGACATTGTTTTAAAGAATGCCATTAAATACTCGGTGAAATGAAGTGTACAGTAGAAATTCGATTAACCGTCACTCTCTGTTATCCGTCATCGTAAAAAAAATGTAAGAAAACTATTAGTTTTCAAAAAGGTTCGATATGATGTAATCGATTTCGCACGATCGCGGTACACTTTGCATTCTGTTTGTACGAATTTACGTTTATTTTAGCCAACTTTTGTAATTATAATACGTTGTAAAAATATATACATACGTTTATTGCAAAGTTTCTATTAACCGTCATAGTCCCGTTTCCGACGGTGACAGTTAATCAAAGTTCTACTGTACATGCGCACAGTTAATTCGATCAAATATTATGCTAATCTTACTATTCACATAAACGAAGACGATTCTACTGGGAGCAGTGTGTACCCCTTTAAATACTTTCATCGCGTAATTGGATCGACACCGTGTTTTATGGTTTTCTGGAGTCTACATATTGCTTTTACTATATCTGTAATAGTGTGGACCGTTATTTGTTTGTCACGTGTGTAAGTATGTTTCAGCTTTACTGTTACTCCATTATCGGATCATTAAAGTTACCAGTTTACACAAACCACATAAAAGTAACGTGTAAGTTACTTTTCATGATTTAAAAGCTTTAAACTAACACAAGTGGTAAAAGAAAGTGTTAGTTAAATAATAATGGACTTGCAATACAACAACATCACATTACCCAGCGTTAAAATCGTTCGTTCTCGCGGTATAATAAATATTTAGATGTATTGCATTGCAACCAAAGTGTCGTGCCAACATAATCGTATAACAACAGCTTTCTGCGTGTTTGCAGCTGAATTCAACACACGTTAAGCACGCGAGTTCCATAACAATTACAGTTTACGTTTAAAGCACATAATAAACATGCTATCTCGTTTACCTGAATTGGTCGAAAGATATCCGCCTGAGTGATAAGATTCGCTGATGCCGCCGTCCAGGAATAATACGAGAATATATGTGTATCTATCCACCGGTGCGCCAAATATATTGCCAAAACTGCCCTGAAAGGGGAAAAATGAAATCGCGAAAGCACCAACGATCCGTACCTGCGATCCGTGCACGAGTGACTGCGAGCGACTGAAGATGGAACGTCATGGACTCACGGCATGTGCAGTGCTTACAACCTGTCTCCCCACTTTTACTCACAATCGTTAACAATCACGTACTATGGGTATTTTCACTCGGCGCATGCGCACTTTCGGAAGGATAATAATCTTGATTCTTCATTTCGCATTGAATTGATATAGAGCTAATTCTTCCATTTCCCGATGAAAGTTTGTAGTTTCTGCTCGTTACTATTTTTATTTCAAGTCGAAAAATAATAATCGAGTTTCTTATATGCGCGGCAAGGAAAAGGCGCCGGGGATGGGGGCGGGGGGTGTATTAATGTAAATGACGATTGTTGGTTCAAGTTCCAAGGCAGAACCGCGCCTACTCACGAATGGGTACATTAAGTCAGATTCGAAGGATCCATCGTGTGCTCGGTGCACGCGAAACTGCCTTCTTTACTCCTTTATTGGAAATGGTTGATTTCGCAACCCACGCACCCGAGTGTCCTCCGTCTGTTTCATTCTCTCCGTTTTCTCGACCTTGCCAAATATTGGAGTCAGAATTAGGTGGACGCCCACGTCAAAAAGAAATCCGGCCGTTTTAATTACATTTCAGGTGTGACCATTATATACGTTATTGGCAATGTAAATAATTGGGCATTATTTATAATGCCCGGGCAATTTAAAAAGTGCCTACAGGGATATTAAAGCCAGGATCGTGTTGTTTACGTTTGATCCGGATACAAACTATGGATTGTATAAAATGTCCGGACCGTTTGTGAAATACCTGCATATTATATACATTTCCCAAAAAATTGGGCATTCTATACAGTGCCCGGGCATTATAAATAATGCCCAATTATTTATATTACCCGTAACATATATACATCATTTTATAAGAACGCAAACCTATCCCTTATAATATGATCCGTTTCATATCGGAGCCAGATTATACCGCCCCCTCCCCTCTCTCTCCCTCGACGTAGTGCAAATTAATGCTACGCAAAGCGTAGTATCCTCATCTAGTATAACGTAACACGTAGAGAGTAAAAAGAAGAGTTTGCACAAAATCTCACTGTTACATTTTACGTCAAATTTTACCTTCCTTCCCGGGTACAGTCATTATACCGCTGCACCAAACGCTTATTTACATATTTACCAAGAAAATACTCAAATAGGCCACCGTACAGCTGGAACATAAGCATCTAAACACCCAACCGCAGATCTTTCTACATACCTTATCCGTTAAAAAAATTCAATACACGGGATATCAAGCATCATGTTTATAAACACTTGGGTAGAAATATTTATTTGCAGTTTGGAGTACAAAAATGGCTATAATTCTGAACAAAGAATAGAAAGTGCATACATATATTTATATAAACTTCTTCTATTGTTTTTGTGTACACGCGAGTGGGTTTCATCCTCATGTTATCTCCGAGATAGAACAGGGACGAGTCACACTCGCCGAATCGTGTGGGAACGAAATACATGGTTGAGAACCGTAAATGCCCAGTTGTCGGCTCGAAAGCGTTACCGCTCGCTGCGTTATGCCAACGTGCTGACTTAACTGTTATGACCAGCGACTACCGACACTCGATCGGCTCGATTATTCTCCCTCCACGCTCCTTCCGCGCTGACATCACCATCCAGAGAGACTCCGGTCAGCACAAGAATGGTCTACAGTTTACTCTGGTTTGTTCGACGCCAGAGAAAGCATATCGAGTGATCCAAGCTGTACCATGTTGATCGACCCGAGTGCTGTCCCGACGATACTCGGTCTTTAAGTAATTAGTTTCTACGTCGATTAAAAGTAGTCTGCAGTTGTTACGTTTAGGATCATAAAGCTAGGCGTGCCTGCCGTTCGAATTGAGGAAATTGATACCACCTTTGGGTTTGTACCTGTCCTACGCGTATAACGTCCACTAGTGTTTGAATAATTTGACAATTAAGACTCGTACTTTATGATATAGGACAGGCATCTATCTTGTCACTGATGACACGCAAGGACCGTGAGAGTTGTTCGTCATAAGAAAGGATAATAGTAGTTGTAAGTAAAGAAATTTCTGATATTTTCTTTTCGCGTAGTTTATCATTTTGTCCCGATGTTTATTCATGTTTCTTTGTTTTTTTTATTATCCTTTATCAATGCCCCTTTCCGGGCAAAATTGGATGCCCATCGGTCAGTTAAATATGCAACGTGCTAATTGTACATAAAAATCTAGTCTGCGTCGTATTTAAAAATTGAGCGAAATTACTCTAATCACAGTCACCTAGTAGTCCGTTGACAGACAGAACTATTATCGACATCGTAACATCGCGTGGGAAAAATTATTTTCAAATTATCAGACACTATAAAATGTGTACCACGATGGCGTATCCAGCATAAAGATTCAATCTAACATCACTTGATACGTACATGTGGAAATTTGGCGAAAAATCGCCAAATTAAGTGTCAGTCTTGATATTTTTTCTTGACCGGTCGGTCCAAGACATAGTATACACATACACGCTGTAATTTCCGTTCGTGAATGGTAAGCCTCGTAATGACATCATTAGCTCCAACACCGTACGTCGACGATTTATACGCCAACGCAATAATAGGTATACGCAGACATCCAGAACCAGAATACCTGGGCCATAATAACACAAGAACCATCGCCACCGCAATCACATCGTAATCTCGATTAATTAAATTTCTCGATAATAGAACTGACTCTTTCTCCTGCTTGCTAATAGAAGTTTTAAACGTATGAATTGACAATACTATGAATTTTAGCTTAAACCTAGATCATGCACGTCTCTGGATCTTTGGATCCCCAAACTTATTTTTTACTCTATCAAATGTATTTCGGTTCGCTGATCACGAAATAATTATAGAATTTCTATTCTACCGAAAGATATTTGACAAGGTATCACATGTGTTTGCTTGCTTTAGAAATAGTATGGAGATCCGAAGATTCGAAGTTGAGCATGATCCAGATTTGTTCCTGAATTTCAGACACCAGCATGAATTTGGAAGACGAGTGTCTGCAAGAGCAGCTTCTCCATGAACACGGCCGCGACCGGAAACTTGCGAGATCACAGATTCTATACAAACTGCTGTTGAATGCCATCCGTGCGAATGACATCAGAGCATTCAAAAGCCTTATCGATCAAAGCTCGAAAAAACAACCGCCCACCATCGACATCAACTATGCTTATAAAGATCAATCGGGCGAAACTTGTTTGGACATGGCGTGCAAAAACGGCCTTCCCGAATTCGTCGAATATTTGGTGCAAAAGGGAGCTAAAGTGAACACGATCAACCAGGTTAGTACAATAAAATATCCTACTTGAATCGTCGATCGTGTAATCAATTTTATTAAGTTGATCCAACTGATCGACCAGGCCCATAATCGCGCGCCCATACACTTTGCCACGGAAAAAGGGCATGCCAGAGTGCTCGAGGCACTACTGAAGGATAGTTCGATAAATCCGAATCTCGAAGCGGGTCAACAAACCGCTCTACACATGGCGGTCAAGCGAGACAATCTAAATTGCGCAGATTTGCTTTTGGACGGAGGTGCAAGCCCGAATGTCCCCAATGCCAAAGGTTTGACAGCTTTACACATGGCGGCGATGAAAGGGAAGAGGGAAATGGTGACCCTTATTCTACAGAAATCAAAACACTCCTTGGACCTCGATACGTACAGAGATGACGGTGATCGAACGACCCGTCAAGTTCTCGAAGCAAAACTGAACATAGCGTTACCCACTGTACAAAAAGTCGAAGCTAACGAGCATGATCTTAAGTATTACTTGAATGCCAATGACGAAGCTAATTTCTTAAAGTGTTTGCAACTCGTTAGGCCAGACATTTTGAACAGCTTTGGCCAAAATTTACTGGAAATGGCCGTCGAGCGTAATTTGAAGAATGTCGTAGCCGCGTTACTTCAGACGTTGAACGGGACTAATTGTAATTTAGAGAAGGCTGCTAAAATAGCTATCCAGCAGAGTTTACCCGATATTCTCCGTCAAGTGTTGAGGAACGTGGATCTCAGGATAGGGAGGAACTTAATTCTCGACGCGTGTCTAGAATTAGGAATGCCGGGAACACGAGAACCCGGAAGTACGTCCGATCGTTTGGAATGCTTCAAGATTATTTTGGAAAGCGACGACGTGGATGTTCGTTGTGCCGATAGTAAGTGATATCGCTACAATAATTCAGAACTGGACATCAATAATGGGCTAAGTGCCAAAAATGAAAAAAATGTTAGAAAATACCATCGCCAACAATCTAAAAAGCGGGCCAAGTCCCAAAATCATTTATAGTGGCGCAAACGAGACCTGACAGATGGCATGCGAGGTATGAGCCATAAAAAAACAAAAATTCATAAAAATGCTGCAATAGTAATGTGAAGCTTACTCTAGATAATAACTAAAAAAATTTGGTTCAGATTTTTTTGTCAAAAGTTTTTTCAGAAAACAGAAAACATTGAATAACTCGGAATGAAATTTTTGGCACTTAGCCCCATTATTGATGTCCAGTCCTCAATTATACAGGGTGAGTCGCAACGAAGGTCGACCGCTCGTAATGATCACTTGCACAACTCGTTTTCAAACGAGGTTAACTGGACACGCTTCTTCCCCTCTCAAAAACTGTGCAAGTTATTCGATCGTTTGGTCCAGTGTGCGGCTGATCTTGTAGATTTATTTATCGTTACATTTCAATTCCCTATAAATTCAATTTTATACGGTTTGTATCACACGATTTAGGTAAGGGCAACACTCCGTTACACTACGCTGCCAGAGCTGGTTGCCGAGAGGCAATAACGTTACTATTAGAAAAAGGCAGTTACATTGGTCACACAAATAATTTCGGCGTACCACCTGTCGCGGATATCCCGGCATCGACGTTATCCCAACACTTCGACGATTGTCTTCGAGCCAAGAAAGAAAGGACGAACAACGAGTACACGATTGAATTTAACTACGAATGCCTGATGCCCCATCGTTCTGACACTTCATGCGTCGAGCATCACGATCAGAATCAACAAGAGGATGACACAATCGCGGCGGGAAAACGGGAAATGGACGTTTTTCGTTACATTGCCAGTAACAGTGGATTAAAACATTTATTGAAGCATCCCCTATTATCCTCATTCTTATTCCTCAAATGGCGCAGAATAAGGCACATTCTTTACATCAATTTTGCATTCTACGTCCTCTTTTATTTATTACTCAACACATACATCCTCCGCATAACTTACGAGGACGGCGAACGAGTGCCCGATAACGCGACGGAAGAGACGAAACTCGAATCCGCTGCGACTTCCGCCACTTGGAAAGAAACTCTACTAGTCACTTTCACTATAATCGCGTTACTCTTTCTTACCATCAGGGAGACTCTGCAACTAATATCATCGCCTTGGCATTATATTTGGAATTTTGAGAACTGGCTCGAGATGACACTGATAATCCTTGGATTTGCAATAATTTACGATCCGAAAGCCGAATTGTCGGCGATAGCGATATTACTATCCGCTTGGGAGTTAGTGATTCTAATTGGTCAGCATCCCAGAATGTCGACCGGTATCGAGATGTTCAAGACAGTTTCTCTGAATTTCATGCGTTTTCTTTTTTTATACGCTTTTCTTATTCTCGCCTTTGCCCTGGCCTTCTTCACGCTTTTCAAAGACGCCGATGGCAACAGTTTCCCCGATCCCGGTCACTCCCTTTTTAAAACTATCATTATGCTTACCGGTGAATTCGATGCGAGTGATATACCATTCCTTTCCTATCCCATCTTGAGCCACTTAGTTTTTGTCTTGTTCGTCTTTCTCATCGCCATAGTGCTGTTCAATCTTCTCAATGGTTTAGCGGTTAGCGATACGGTCGACATTCTGGGTAAAGCGGAATTGGTTGGATTAATGTCTCGAGTAAAACTGGTTGCGTATGTAGAAAACATCGCTGTGCCTGTATCCCTTCCCCGTCATTCTAATTCTTCCCGCTGTTGTTGCAATTCTTTACGTTTTTCTTGGTTCCCGTTTTCTTTGTTTAGTTGCGATTTGATTGGATCACTGGGAAAAAAAATTCTTCTCTTTCCCAATTACTTGAAGAGCGGTAAACTTAACGTTAGGCCGTACGATATCATAGATTCGGGTAGTACCAATATTGGCTACGACAAATGTTTTAACGATGACGATCAAGTTAAAATCATACCTATCTCCAAGATGGATCCAGTTGTTATTAAGCGGGCTAAAGAGATCATCTCGCAAAGGTACTGTCAGACTGATACGGAGAGAGTGCTTAACGAATTGGAGAGAGTGAACGAAAGATTGGCGTTATTTCAAGCTGCTTTGAATGATGTAAAAAAGACTTTGGAGAACAATAATCTCAATGTTGCAAGAGAAGATGATAGGAACGATTAACAGTTCATATGAAAGATATACTGAATGCTACTTTTCATGTCTGAAATTTTGCCAAAAAAGAAATTGAATAAAGAACTGAAGTTTTTTGCCATCGAACGTACATTTTATTTTTTTTTTTTGACTAGCATAAAGTTCTCCCAAGTTATTCTCAACCGGGGTATCGTTGTGATATGCTATCGTAATTATTTATGCGTCAAGTTCTTTTTAGAAATACTTTAAGATCGACAAGCCCGATTGGTTCAATTTGTAGATGTTGGAATTTCTGTGCAAAAGATAATTTGATTCATACATTTATTTATTTTTAGTAAAAGTGCATGCTTTTGCAGAAGTTATCATGCCGTAACTTACAAAAATATCAAATATCCTTTAGCTATCTTAACATTTATTTGGTTTTTCATTAGTTTCCGCAAAAGCGCATAACTCAATACTGGATATGTACAAAAATTAAAACTGGTATTGTATACGTATGCCAATTTTTTTTTGTTGTAAAAAGAGGACAACATTTTTACACGTTACAGCTTAGGGCTACAATAAATCGAAATCCGAAAATACCTCAGAGAGGTTCATGTTTAGTATTAATAAAAATGGCGATACATTAGTGAATTCGGTAAGGTCCACACTAGTTCCTCCTACGAAT
This sequence comes from Pemphredon lugubris, assembly GCA_933228935.1. NCBI lineage: Eukaryota > Metazoa > Arthropoda > Insecta > Hymenoptera > Crabronidae > Pemphredon > Pemphredon lugubris. The sequence continues at coordinate 22,088,002 of OW121817.1, read as the reverse complement.
ATTTTTAATACTCTACGACTAGCTCGACAAGTGGTAATTACAGCCGCGGTCCTTAGCGTTGCATTTGTAATATTTATAGATCCGGACAAATCAAGTAATTCTAAGTTAGGTGAACATTTCAAAAGATTCAATATTGCTTTGTCGGAAAGTCTGCTTCCTCGGCATTCCAGTTTTTGTAAGATACACGTGTTTTCCAATTTGGTGAAAGTCACAACATATAAATAGCTCATTTTCAGAACTTCCAATTTTGGTAATGTTGTGATAGCTGATAAACCGCTGTCCGTAATAAGAGTGCACCCTATGAAAACGTAACATTGTAATTGTATTGATATAGAAATATACAGTTGCCGGGTCAAAAAATGATGGGCACCAAACTGTACAGAAAGTGTCCAAATAAGGGTCGTATCGAACGTGTTCTATACATATGATTGTAACTTTATATTTTGTGAAATAACAAACGATTAAGATTTAATTTTCTCGACACTTTTTTGAACAGCTTCTGTACTAGAAAGTGCAAATTTTATGTACTGCGATTTACCAGAAATATTTATAAAAGTGAGATTCTGGCATTTGGATGCTAAATTGATCAGGAACTCGTCAGATACAACTCTAATCAACGAAACGTTCAAAACTTCAAGGTTGATTAGATGCGTGATGTGTAACATATCTTCCGGTTGCATTAAATCAAAATTCCGGGAAAACTCTAATGTTTTCAAACTTTTACAATTTGTGCCAATAGCCTCTGCAACTTTGCTGGTTACCCCAAGGCACTTTTTTATTGAAAGCTTTTTTAAGTTCTTTAAGTTTGCCATTACCTGAACAGAAAATATAAATGACACATTACAAGATATAGAGATTTCAGGAAAGAAAAATGAAATAGATGGAAAGATCTTAAACTTACTTGTAACAGAACATGCTTTTGGAAACAATGGCAGTTTTCTAAGATAAGTTCCTCCATCGTTTCTGATGGTAAATATAATAGACATATTCCACACATGAGTGTATTGACCAACTTAAAATATCGTAGTTTTTGATTTGCTTTGAATAATTTTAGTAGGTCTGCGTCGCATTTAGGGGTGGTAGTACCAAGACTGAGTTGCGTTATGCTGTGACAATTTTTTGTTAGCGAATCTATACCAGACGCAGAAACACGGAGAGCAGTGACGTCAATCTTTTGCAAATTTGGACACAATTTACTGACAACGGTCAGTGTACTGTTACTCAACTGGTGAAATGTATTTGAAAAGTTTATTTCGTTTAAAAATCTTCCGCATCTCAGTAATATTTTTCGAAGAACGACTGTATTGATATCATTTTGCGTAACGGTTGCTGGATGTCCCCAGATAACAGAATACGACACATCTAATCTCTTTACATTCCGCCATGATTCTTGGCTTAGCGCGTTCCATCGTTTACACACTGAAATAGTTGAAGGATTATATTGATATATATTTCTTTTATATACCATGGTACACTAGTTTTTAAAATATTACTAATTGCATATTGCAAAGCTGGTGGCCTTGTTTATACCTCTCTCTATTCTAACTCTATACGCAATTGGCAAATAAAGAAAAATATGTATTAAGCAATCATCGTTCAACGTGTGAATGCTAGGACTCGTATTATCGTTCTCCGTATCATTTTGACTACACGGCTCGTTACATTGTTTATTTCTAGATTTGTGCCAATCCTTTGCTATGTTATAATACTGATTCTCTATACTATCTGGTTGATGCCAAGAGTCAGCTGGCATTACTCTTAAATTTCTTTTGTGCAATACAATTAATTCAGTTCGAGCCCTGCAAACAAGAAAAGTTTCTTAATATCTGTGACCTTTATTTTCAAGCATCATCCGTACCATTATCACCTTCGACTTATAGTTTACCTCATAGCGTCAACAACTTCACGGAAGGTAACAAATGCATAGTTATTCTTTCCCTCGTTCCTTAGGAGAAAACAACTCTCTACGTGCCCATAGTTGGAAAATAGATTGCTGAGGTCTTTGTACGTTGTCTGCAAAATGTCTTGTATTATCAACGTTGGATGTTTTCGTCGACCTTGAAGTTAATCACTATTAAAAGCTTTTAAAACAACAATCATTGCGCGCAGTTCCGTACATTCGCAAAGTGGATCGTCTCGTTTTCTATTCAGTAACACAGAAGTAACTTCCGGCGGACAGCCAGCCGAATCGCTTTCGCCCTCTTGCAAAATATCCAAACAAGCATAATAAGATCAAGAGAAAGATACAAACCCTCCCTGCTATGTTACTGACAAATAATTTTCGAATTGGCACACCGTCCACGGTGACGGGGAAAACCTCCTCGTGTATAGCATCGATCACTGTGCGATTATAATTTATTAGTATCACAAAGAAATGCTAATGTTATAACTTAAAGAATTGTTCACTTATATTACCATCGTTAACAGTATACGTATGATGCGTATAATGGGCCATTGTCGCCGCCGATACTTTCCGTTGTCTCGAGGCACTTGTTATTCTATTCCTTTCCCAGCTTGCCAAAATCGATATTAACTAATGTAAAGGGAGCAGTTTGTAATATAAGAAAAGGTGAATGTCTTCTCGGGTTACCCCAGGTTACCCGACGGCCGCAAAGCAATGTAGGCGACACTGTATTCTTCTAATCCAATCAGAATACTTCATTTCATACTTGGTACCGCTTCGCGTCGCCTGTGGCGCTGATTTGAGCATGCTGCATGTGACAGGATAAGCAATTGTGAAGGTCAAGGTTAGTCAAGGTTATTAATCCGGGATACCAGAAGATTGTTGTTATTGAATCTTTAATTTTGGTAGCGAACATCTGTTTGCCAGATTTCGGTAATCGTTCAGTTGACATAGTTTCATTCGTTATTGTATTCTAGATCTAGCAAGTGGGCAAATGGGTGCAATGTTTATTGATGGTTAAAATGTAAAAGAACAAAATAAATTGAATTTGGATGTACTATGTAATTCAAGCGCGAAGTTTGCCACAGCGTTATACAGTAAAACCTCGTATAACGCGGCACTTCGGTATCGATATACGTGTGTAGCTGGGGAAGAATAAGGGTAGAGTATGAGCAAGTATGAGTGCTCTAGAGCCTCGGATATTCGGCGCAGAAAATACATTGCTCGTCTAGTCTACCTGACACCTGTTTCATCTGGCATGTCCTTACCGATTTATATGTACGATAAACGACAGTGTTTTAAAAAATTAATTACCAACGGCCGGTAACGGTGAGTTACAACGTTTTCCGGAATGGTAAGAAAGGGCGTAGCGTCATTTAACGTCACAGAAATTTGAAGAGATGGCGCCACATATTCCGTAACTTCCGAGGCCGAACAACACTGTCGAATTTAACAGTTGACAATTTGACAAGGAGATGAAAGCCAGCGAAGCGAGAAGTATGCTTTTAGTCGCGTGTACCTATTGCCGAATAAATAGTCCACCGGTTCAGGAAAAACAAAAGAAAAATGTGACGCGGTAGGGATTCGTCTGCGAAGATGTCGGAATGAAATGAAATCAATTAAAAAAGATACTTTTTAAAAATATACAAAAAAAGAACTTAACCTAGTATACCGACCTATCGAGCAGTGAACGGAGCGCCAATGGATCGTTTAAAAGAATACCGAAAGTAATCCGTCTACTACAAAGAATGGACGAAAGAACATTGTCCGCCTCGTTCATATCGGTTCCAAGCTTTGAGGCTAAATCATCGTAGTCATTAACCGTAGTCTATACTCGCACCTATCACGAGGATACAGGTAAAATCCCGTTGTTTACGGACTCCAACATTCGCCTCGAGAATTGTTTCGTCATAGCAAAACTTTCTTCTCAATATCACTTACTCCGTGTATATTTACATATATTTTTATCCTAAACAGTACGAAGGTTGTCGAAACGGCCCCTACCATTTATTTAATTTTATGATTTAGTTTCGTACATGATATGAACGCCTTTGCGGAGAATCCATTTTTCTTTTTCGTCGACAACGCGCTGCCAGTTTTCCCGGTGAACGCACGCAATGATGTGAGTAAGATCATCGAGCTCTCGGACGTGGGCTGCGATCCCAGGATGCCCGTAACGGCGTTTCCCCAAAATGTGAACCGTTGTTGCCGCGATCAGGCGCGCGGAATTAAATCCAGCTGTAAGAACGAAAGGTGGAAGTGGTATTGCGAGGAAACGCGATATCCTGGTAGCAAATCCTGCAAAGAGAGGTGTCTGTTCAAAGGACAGAATCCCAATGAGAACGGGAAGCTGCGTTCCCCTACGAACAACGAAAATCGTTATCGGGTAATGAAACTCTTCGAATTAAAAACTAACTGATTTTTATTACTTACTACAGGTTTCGGTGGGTTAAATAAATTTCTTTCGTTGTGACAGAAAATTTTCTATTTATCTTCCAATTATTTGATTTACGATATTACCTGCACATTGTTTTAACAGCATTATTCGATCTTGCAGTGTCAGTGGCAGAGACAAACAACGTATCAGGATTACATCGACGGGGAAATAAAAAGAAAATCGGTTAACAGGGAGTACAACTCGAACGAGAATGAATCGCCGATAAAACGATCGAGGACGCGTCATTGGGATCGCAAGGATGAGTTCTACGGTATTCGGCCAAATATCGCCGGATTCGATCGCGAAGCGCACTTGCAGTATTTTCCAGGGAAGAAACGCGTTTTGGAAAATCGTTATCCGTTTGGATTGTGGAAAGGTTCCGAGTACGGCAATGGATACTCGGAATTCGATGCGGTGAATTATTCGGAAACCGATGCCGAAAGTGCCGAGAGACAGTGTCTGCTAACGAGTACGGGAATTAACAATTTAGGGAAGGAGAGATTATCGCCCGAACAGGATTATGCCGAATATTCCGAGGAAGGAGAGGAAACTCCTCGAGGCTCGTCGAGAAGTCTTAGAGAATATTGGCAGAAATTTTCAGTGCTCCGAGAGGCGTCGCAAAGTAAACAAAATTGCTCGAGATACAATGTGAAGTGTGCGAGAAATCCAAAACAGTATGATAAGTCGAGCGAACCCGATGGTAAGATGGAAAATTTGAGTCACGGTAAGATGCGATCGAGGACTTGTTCTCCGCCCAGCGATCGACGTAAACGAATGAGATCCTTCTCCAAGTCTATCTACGAGAATATAGATCTGATCGAAAGCGAGCGAGATATTTTGACTTACCAGGACTCCGATGATACTCCGAGTAACAACGACAACGAATCTTCGTCGTTTTCTAAAAAGGAGCAATACAAGGAAAGCCTAGATTCGACGAATGTTCATAAAAAAATAAGAAACTTTGTAGATCGCGCCGTGGACACGGACAGTTTATCAAATGCTTCGAAAATCTCTAATTCCTCTATGCTAACGCAATGCTGTTCTAATGCGCGAATTTTAACCGCCACCTCAGGTACGAATAAAGCTGGAAATAATGTGGCAACCAGTTTTTGGGATTTCATACCTTTGAACAACGACGGCGATCAAGAGCGTTCGAAAATCGAGAGTCAAGATAACAAACGGCAAAATAATATTTCTGGATGTAAAAGCTATCCACCGAGAAAACAAGCACGGGGTACAGAATATTGCGGTGAGAATTCGAAGTCAAAGAGATTCAAGAACCTTGATAAAGATACAAAAACTTGTAAGTCTTTATCGAAAGACGAGGCAAAGAGTGTTGGTAATCCCGCGAATGCATTTAACGCGAATTCGTCCGGCGATTCGCGTTTAGAACATTCCAGCGCGGATTCGGCGGAGAACAGGAAAAAAGCTGAAAGTAAAATGCATCCGGATACAACGGTACCTTCTTGCGGTTTGTCTGTGATGCAACGAACAAAGAAAATAAACTCGGTTGCCGGAACAACAATTCCCGTTGTTCCAAAAACATCAGCGGCGACGAAAATGCAAAAAAACTCGGAAGTCGCAATGAATTCGAGTTCAAGGACGCAAAGCCAAAGTGCACCCGTCGAGAGAAATCAAAAGAAGTTGAAAAACATTCTCGGATCGATCGAGAAGGCGAACCGACTTTGGAAGAGACCGCACAGCGCGACGAAATCAGAATCGAGCGGCGAGAAGAAGAAGAAAAGCACGTCCGTTGATTCGCCTACTTTCGCGAGCGATAAGACAATTGGAACGAGAATAATCGAAAAAACGGCAGCACATTTGAAACGCAGTTTTGACAATTCAAAGGCGGAGGAGATTTCCGCAGCTGCGAGTCAACATTCCGCAAGGACGAAAGAAAAGAAAGCTCGATCGGACGATCCAACTTGCTCGAAATTACCGATCAGAATCGGTACTCGTTTCAGGTCGAAATATCCACTGACGACGGCGGTTCGAAACGACGATAAGAACACGGACGTTGTTTCTCAGCAGCAAACGAACGATTCGGTTGAACTTTCCGAAGAAAATTCGGACAGCCAGAGAGAGTCCGTGAGATCCAGAACAAAGCCGAAAATAAAACCGACTGTTCGGCAGGAGGAAATTCCATCTGTTGAACTCAAATCTGAATATTTAAAACCAACCGAAAAAATGACAGACCTTCCTCCGGATTTGCCAAGTGATTTTAATAAAAACAAAGAAGAAGCGTCTGCATTACCAGGCAATTCGAAATTCAATGAACCCGAACGTGAAATAAGAAACTCGAAGTCGGAGTCCCGTAACGATAAAAACATGCGAGAATCATGCGTGGAGAGAAATACGATAAACTTGAAAGTTCTAGCGGCGGATTGCGATCAGAAAAAAAACACGAAAAATTCAAGCAACGCATCACCGAACCATTTCAATGCCCGTACTCGCGAAAGAATCCTTAAAACCAACGAGCACCGTTTTTATCCCAATTATCGCGAGCCAAAAATGAATTACAGTGATCACTACGGCGACGAGGATCAAAGAAATGCTAATGAGTTTCTATCGCGAAAATATATAGCGGTTGGGCCGCGATTCTAAAAACAAATGAACATCCAAAACAATTCAGCCTTATCTTTACGTTTGCCTACTCGTATCACGAACGTTACTTACACTTTTCATTGTAATTCAAAGTAACAACATCATCGGCGCTTACAAATTAATACAGCTTGCGTGCAACATTTTGGTTATTATTGTTATCGTTTGATACAAATGATACTTTGATATCACCGAGGACGAGGAGCAAAATGCAGCAACGAGAGTTGAAAGGGAACATCGGCGCGTAAGTACATATGCACGAGGCGTGTATACTCGTGATGGTAATGGGGCCGCACGATGGGTTACCTCAAAAGAAGATCTCGAATGATACCAATTATGTCATCAACGCACCATGCAGTCCCCAGCTTCCGCTCGTTCGCTGTCACACCATGGATTTCGCCCGCATGTCAAACCCCCGTCCGTGCCACCCCTCGCTACGGTCTCGATGGGGATCCGCGCAATCTCGGAATCGGAAGGAAAATATATAATTGTCCGTATTTACCCCCTCGCTCGGTGTACTCGAACGAAAACACGAGATGCGAGGCGATAAAAGAAAGTTGCTCGACGAACCAAGATAATGTGATATGCGTTCACGTGGTTGGATTATACGGGGGTAGTTGCGGTTTACGGTAACTAAGTGTATCATATAGTTTGATAGAAATTTCACGCTTTTCGAGTAGTTGGAACGCATCGATAGAATCTTCATGCACATTGAATCCCTAGAGAATATTAATAGACATTCCGTACATATTGAATCGTTCGAAAATATTAATAAACATTTAACATATTTGGAAGCGTTAGAAAAAAAAAATTGATAGAAACTTCGCGCACCGCGTAACATCGACCGACAAATATTTCTTTTTTCCCCACACACATCGCATCGATCATGACCGCGAACATAAATATCGCCCTCAAAAACGGCAAAAATAAAAATAGAGAGTACTCAAATTTAAGGGACAGTAGAAAAACGGAACGGGACAGTAAAATCACGACGGCGCGACATTGGGGCTCGAGGGGAGAGAACGGAAGAGGAGAGAAAATCAGAGGAGAGAGCGGCCTAGTTGGAAGCGTAGGAGAAGGCGGAGGGGGGGTGGGTGAGGGGGTGGGAGATAATCAAATAACCTGCACGCACCGTATAAATTATCAATCAGGGCGCGATTGTGCAACCCCAACAGAGGGAGCCAGCCGTGTCGGTAAGGGTTGTTACACATCGCCGTTATGCGAGGGGTAGAGGAAGATTGTGCGAGAGACCTCGCCAGTGTCGAGTGACCCCGCAACCGTTATCTTCCCTTCGTGCGTGGGCGTGCGTGGACGTGAGTTCACGCCCTTGCCAGCCGGGGTGGCACGCGTAAAAAGGGGGGGGGGGGGGGGGTTAGACAGTATCTGACGTTAAAGGCGACCTCCGCGTGGCCTACCGCGTTATCTCGTCGCCGCAATAGCTGAATCGTTTTACGCGCGATTGGGAGTTCTTGGAAACGGTTTGCTGCGAGATATCGTCGGCTGGGACTTCGTATTTCAATATGATCGTTAAGACGCTTCTCATTGGCTGCGAGGGATTTTTATTTTTCTTTTTTCTGCAACACGTGGAAAGATACAAGTTCCAGTTCTCGCGTACTTGTATTTAGCCCGAGGTACATACAAGACCTTGTCTCTCGATCCTATAGTTTAAAGCGAGAAGTTATTTTACGATATAAATTTCTCCGTACGTTTGAAATTCATTTCGTGCTCACGATGATACGGAGAAAAGCAATTTGTTTTTCTTTCGCGGCACGAAGAGAATGCGCGCGACGTACGCGACGATCCTAATCGAAAGGGGTGACACTGTATTATCCTCTTCCTAGCGCGTGTAGGCGCGCGTACGCGTAAATTCACGCCCCTGCACTCTGAGTCGACACGTGCGATGGGGTTATGTATATCTAATCCAAAACATTACAAGCGAGATATCCAGGCGAGTAAGGTGGGTAAGGTACGACGCACGTGCGTGCTGCACAATAGCCGACGAAATGCATTAATTTGCGCTCAAGATCGCATTGAATACCGGGTCGGTGTCTCGGACGCGAGTTAGGTACGTGCGCGTCCACGTAGACTTATTTACAATATCCAATTGAAATTCCGCGTTGGTACGAAATTTTTATTACTACCAGGACGGTCGCCTATCGATGTGCTTTCTTACCTTCTCTTTCCTATAGTAATACTCCCTGCATAGACGCAGTACGTTGACAACGTCGCGGTATGTCCTTCGTACGACCCGTCTTGCTCGCAGCATTCACTCGCACAGACGAGGACAGGGCGCAAAGTGTACGAAAGCGTACCGAACGCATTTGTACATAGCTCGTCTATCAGGCTGCTGTGAGTGCGAGAGTGAGCTCCGAAGGAGAGAGAGAAAGAGGGATCCATTGGCCGAAAATGAAGACGAAGGAAGACACGTGTGTGCGTACTGGTGGTAGTACAAATTTTTGGCCCCCAATTCCGGTGGATATTGTACATAGGTATACATCGAACGATATTATTAAATCCAAATACATGGGCCAAGTACAAGTACCAGTGAGTCTATAAAAATTCAAGAGACAAGGTCTAGTCTCGCGTACTTGTACTTGGTCCGAGACAAGACCTTGTCTCTTGATTATTTCTTATATCTTAAAATGAACTCTTTTTACAGCAATATTCACTGTCGCTTTGAGAGAAATATTCCCATCTCGTCGATTAATACTAACGATGTTCTCTCAACGGTGCAGCAGAATAGAAACCAGCGAAAGTTATCGTGAATTCATAAGTTCGTCGACCTTCCGTGCAAGGGAATCGAACGACACAAAGGACAGGTATCCGCATAGAGGTGTCCAGGATCGTGTACGCGTATCACGATTATTGACTATCCGCTCACAAATTTGTGGAGGTGTAACGATGCTGCGGCGTCCCGACGTCGGAGGTACGGTTAACGGAATACGTATCGAGCGTGTACACAGAGGCACGGGGGCGCGTAGATCACGCGCCAAAGGAGCGAGAAACCGTACACACGTAGCCCCACGTACGCGCGAGCCAATTAAGCGTCGAAAGGGCGCCCCCCCCCTGAGGCCTTTCGGCACCGTACGTATCGAAATTAATCCGCGCGTAATTCCCCGAAGCTCACCGAGATACTCCTCTTACGTGCGCGTACGAGAGAACTCTTCGAGGTATAGCGACGCGTTTCTTTTTTTGCGCCAGCGGTGAAACGTAAGCGGAAACTTTCCTTTCGAAGTTTCAGCGTCCTTTGTGATGATACTACTTTCTTCGCGAGGAGTCGGTTTCTTTTATTACTCTCCGTGTTATTGGACAGCTTCTGTTTTATTAACGATGAGTATGTTTCTTATCGAGGAATCAAAACGTACATAGGCATCTGTGTGTTTAGACGATGTTGTCAAATTTAATCAAATACCGTTTCATTACCATATCTAATTACGTAAATAGATATGGATATCGATTGGAATCTCTCTACATAGACGCGCGTTTACGCGTACCCTGACGCAGATACAGATATTAATTCGTTATCCTATTATTTTTGCAAAGTGTACACCCTGTCCGACTTTCAACGTGCGCCTAAATACCATTGAAATAAATTGCTCGTAGATCTTAAAATCTCCGAAACGCGCGTATCCAAAAAACGGAATTCCTTCGCAACGTTTATACGCAATCCCTTAAAACGAGTCGCACCGTATATATCCCGAACTCGAATCCGTTACGATTAAAAAGTTTGTCACGAATTTAGCGAGTCTATTAGCGAGGGGCTCTCCCATGCTCGCAATTTAGCGTCGCCATGCCATGGGGTTAAATCGACTTCGCAAATTTGTCGTCATCCCCGCGTGGCATTCGTATTCCGTCGGGCCGGAGTGATCGTATGGAAAGATCGCTTCCACGGTGGAAAGCAAAGAAAATAAATAGATGCCGAAATCCGGGGCGCACGTTCCGTTGCTACGCGAAGCGGAATGCACCTATTAAAGGATGCAGCCACGCGCCAGTATAAAGGATCCTGGGGGAGAGTAAATGGTTTCCTATAGCCGCAGGCAGTGCACAATTGTTCATCGAGCCGTCGTCGGACAACGGGACGCGGAAGGTTCTCACGTTTCGAACGTCGAACGCTCGAGAGGCGGCATTTGACGCGCGTTTGGTTTTTGTCGATCTCCGTCGATCGACTTTGCGATACCGTTCCATTTTCCGCAGCCCGAAAGCCCGGTTTCATCTGAATTTTTAATCCCTTGGCCTATAACCACGACTCCGACTCGTGGTAAAGAATTTGTGCCATAAGCGAAAATCACGAGTCTGACTCGTGATGAGGAATTTATTCATAAAATGCCGCATATTATTGTTGTTGCGAATATTCATTCATATCCGTGTAAAATTCTTTATGTAAAGACCCTAAGGCACTGTTTAACCAAAAGTTAAATCGTAGCGTAAGTGGTTAACTAAGTATTAATTTACAAATTGCTAGTAATTCATTATCCACATTGAAATAATAAATTGTTTTTTTTTTATTTCTTCAATCCTGCGCCAATCTTCTGACCGAACTTCATGTTTACTATGTCTCGCACGATCGGCATATATCGTGTAGGACAAGCGATTAAAATGATAAGCTGTCCGAAAATTTCTTTTAATTCGCGCCGGTAATTTTCTCATTATCCATCCGAGATGCCGAATGATATAACTAAAGGTAAACGCGTACGTTTAACGAGAGAAATCACGCGACACGATCGAAGATATTTGGCGAGAGGCTACACGGGGTATTAATACGCCAAAGATTGATTCAACGCCTCCTCATTGTCCGTCCTTCTCCGATACACGGCGCAAATTAATTTACCATCGAACGTTTCCCGATGTCCCCAGCGCTTTGCATTCAAATGGGTTCGCGCGAAATATGCTCGTAGCAAACTTGCGTCGTATTTATCGGTATCATTAATTTACAATTCAACGCGATCCGCGATGCGCTTCGGCTTTAAATGGGAGAGACAAGAATGTAACGACGCGAGACACACGAGGTAACCGCAGTCTTCGATGGAGTAACGAGAGAATCGGCCGGTTTTCACAAATCTTCCTTTATCCGCCGTGCTCGCGTAATTTAAGACAACCGGTGGCGCGCGTTAGCGCCGATAGCGCTTACGGAGAAGGAAATCCGAGGGGCGGTGTATCGATAAACGAATCGATAAACGAGATCTACGCGGTAGAACCGCTGCTCGTTTATTTATAGCGGCGGATCGAGCGGCCGCGAGGGGCTTACACGGCGAGCGCGTAAATGCCCCCGGGCCTTTATTTAATAAGTTGTTATAAATTAAAGGGGCTACCGCATATTAAACCACCCTCGGCATATTTATAGTGATTCTTAAGAGTATACCGGGCACATACGGATATGTAAATCACTCGTTGCGCAGCTCCGGCTCACCGGTTTCGTTCCTCGATCCTCGATTTGTCGGCACACGCAGACGATCCACCGGATCTTTCGTTCGCCTCCGATACCTCTCTTCCTACGCGCTCATCCTGATGAACGTGAGAGCGTATGGGTTTGCCGAGGGACTAGCGATGGGCATTTCGTACGCCCGTTCGCAATTTCGTTGCGAGATCGAACCTTCGGAGATTTCGGACTCCCTTCGATCCATATTCGAAGATCCAGAGACGATTGTGGATATTTTCCGGAAGCTTCGCGCCTTAACTAGAAATAATCGCGCGATTTCCGCGTCTCGAGAATGTCGAACGGCATTGACGTATAAAATTTAAATTTATCTCGATATAGTGATAACTTTGCGTTGGTTTAAAACGAACTTCCAAGACGATACAGCAATTCAAATATTTCGAGAGTCGCCTTTCCCAGAAAATCTAAGATCTCTCAGGATCCTCGAGATTTTCGATCGTTCAGCAATATTCGAAGCGATCCGCAACTTTGCATCGTATATTTAAACCCACGGCATTCGTTTTGTGCCCATCGCTACTAGAAGGGCTACGTACACGCGGCCTCTCGCTTATGAATTTATCTTCGGCGATGAAACGACAAACGGTTTTAATTGCCGCTCGAGGCTACGCCCAAGATCGGATGCTCTCCTCGACGCGAATATCGCAGGATTTTTTGATCCTCCGTGGGCTCGTTATCTCCTCGAAGATGCCACGATAACCCTCTCGCGGGGAGGTTTAGTTGAAATGCGGCCGGTCGGTAGTTTCCAGGAAAGATAAATGGGAACTGGAATTTTGTCGCTATTTTACTATTTTTAATACGTTAATGGCGCCAATTATGATTATAATTATAATTATAATAATAATTATATTATTTTTTGGCGCAGCTGGATTATATGTATAGTATTCGTATATAAATGTGAGCGAATACAATGTCTCTTCTCTTGTTCGCTTAACGGTAATTGGTTAGGGTTAATAATTTCGAACATCGAAAGTGTACTAAAAACACACCTATGTTAACAAACCACTCCAATATTTCATAGTTACGCGACTACTTGTAAACGTACCCCGCGTATGTCGGACAAATAACTTTTCTTTTTCATTAATCGATCGTCAAAATATAAGCAAGTATATTACTCCTTTATCAAATTCTGTCGCGATTACATACAAATTTATCTCATCACATCGGACAAAAGACTTTTTTTTTTTTCATCCTTCGCCTATCGTCGAAATTTATGCAAACAGAATCCCGACCGGTCATAAGGGCGCACTTTCCCTTGTCTTCGGGGAATCATTTGCAGATTTCCGTTGAATTCGGACAATTGGGAATTCCCCGCGGACGAAATTGGATCGTTCGTATCGTTTGCAAGGATAACACTGGTAAATCCCACTGCCTAGCATTATAAGCGCGACAATAAGGCCTCGTAGGTCCTAGTTCGGCAGGGAGCGGGCCAGTGATCGGATTATCCTTGGGAACTCCTTGGACAGAGAGAACACGTAGTGCCGCGAACTTGTACGTGCGGCACGCTGGTTACACGTCCGTAGAACTGACATAAGGCATTGTTAGTGTCCCGAGGGACAAACCGAGATCAAACGCTGTTAGCGCAAACTATGGCTGCAATTCTCTCTCCCGGTTAAGTTCGTTTCGCAGCCGTGTGCCGTGCCAGTCGTAGGACTCGCTGGCCGACACGAATGCACGCTAGTTGGATTTGCTCGACGGATTACATCCTTTTTTTTTTCCCTCTGTAACGAGCTTTTCAACTTTCTTTCGTAGAAATTACACGATTGTAAATAACGGCGGCGCGTTTGAGGAGAGCGAAAAATCGACGCTGCGTCGCGTGTATCGTGCGTTGGTAATAGATCAAGTAATTCGCGGGCCGATGCCTCGTTAGTAAAGTATAATTGGTACGTAATTTATGGATTATAATTAAAATGTTAAGCGAGAAAAAGCATGAAATTCATGAACAGCAGATCTACGCTCTACGCACGATTAACGCTAACCCGAATTTCGGCTTCATTCTAGATCATGCACATCTCTGGATCTTCGGATCTCCAAACTTTGTTTTTTTACTCTATCAAGTGTATTTCGGGTCGCTGATCACGAAATAATTATAGAATTTCTATACTACTGAAAATTATTTTGCAAATAATCACATGTGTTTGCTTGCTTTAGAAATAGTTTGGAGATCGGAGATGTACATGATCTAGATTTATTCCCGAATTTCTATAGAACGTTCCTACCACGCCCTTACAATAATAATACTAATCGACTGTTATTCAGTCGGATAGCAGACTATTTCATCAGCATCCCGCGAAATTATCCGGTTAAGGGGAATTAGTATCCCTCGCGTCTTTACGCGAGACAGTATCTCTGCATCAAGTTCACAGGTGACCTCAGAAGCGAGGGAAACAATTGAAACTAATCATTTTCGCGAGCAAGTGCCTCCGACGTTCGCGCGTTACAACTGAAAAACAAAGCGCGTGATAGTCGATTCGAATTTCCTCGAAATCCCATTACGAACGTGCCTCGTCCGCGACGAGGGAAGACGAGGCTCGCGCGCGTTGTTATAGTTGCGCGCTCACTATAATCCCGCGATACCGGCATACCGTGAAGTGGAGGGACTGAAAGCATGCCGCTCCCCATAAGTCATTCGACCGTAGAAGAGGCGAGCGCGAACTAAGAGGACGGGTGGTCGGACGGGGGGGAGGGCGTTCGCGTTGGACGAAGAAGGAGGGTACGATAGAAGTGTCCCCGAAAATCGTGAAACCCACGCGGCGACGTAGCCGAGGTGGGTTAATATATTTTACCTAGTCGCTGCCACGGGTATATATTCTCTCGAGGTGCGGGCTTTTATATACCGTGTAAGGTATTTATGTGTCGCCGCCTTGCCTAAGCGTTTGATATATGAACTATGAAGGAACGATACGAGGGTGAATAACAGGGTTGAGGGGGGGGGGGGGAGAAGGAGAGAGATAGAAGCCGAGACACTGGGACCACGGGAGTGGGTAAGAAAGAGAGAGAGGGAGAGGGGGAGAGAGGAGAAACGTGGCGAAAAGAGAATACCGCGAACCGAGTTGAAAGATGAACGATCGTGCTACGAGCAAATAGGACGGAACCGTGCACGGACGTTTTAAAGATACTTCGGGAAGAATGGCGAGGGGGTCCTGTACGGGGGGAAATCGCGAAGGACGAAACGAGAGCGAGAAGACCGCGAGTTAAATAAAACTGATCGTCGATAATAAATTTGTCAACTTTCGTCGAGTTCGGTGGATCGTGATCGAGCGCGAGCGATCTCTCTTGTCTCGATAAACTTGATTCACTTTTCGCTTTGGTAGGTACTTACTTAACGCTAGATATACGAGCGTTTCTACGAGCACCCGTCAAATTGACGGGTAAACGAAGATACGCGTTTTTTTTTTAAATCGATTTATTCAAATTGAGTCTGAATTAATTTACGATGGAAAACTGTTCAAATTAATACTATGGTTTTTGGGATATTTCATTTCAAAGTTTGAAATCCGTCAAGTTGACGGGACCCGTAAACCTAATGTTAACAATTCCGTTATTCGTTATTCGTGATGATCGCGAGAGGGTGACCAACGAAATTTTCCATCCCGTACATCGAGGTCGACGATAATTCCAAACTACGTACCGCTATAATTTTCAACTCGACACTGTGGCAAAAGTTGTATCGATTCTACTCGGTATTTCCACCTCGAAACCGCCAACTTCCAACAACTTTGCGAAACTTGTATTTCAGTTAGGAAAGTATCCTACGGTCTTGGTATAGGGTGCCGGTGAAAATGTTAGGTCGACCCGACAACGAGGACGAAAGCGAAAAGGATAATTAGGGGGTTGGCGAGTCGGACCTCTCTTTCGGCCCAAAGAACAAGAAACGGGGAGAAAAGACAGAGGAGACGGAGAAAGAGAGAGAGAGAGAGAGAGGGGGCGGTTGGTTGATTGGGTTAGCACTTAGTTCCGTGATTGCCGTTTGTGACTCCTTTGCCATTTCGCCTTCGAGTACCCTCGAGACTTTCGAATCAGAATCACCGCGGTTATTCTCGCATTTTCGATTCCCCACCCCCGCCCCTCGCGTACTACCGGGGTTACCGTATCTTACCGGTTTGCCCGACAAATTTTCTACCCGTGACTGTCGATGCTCGGCGAGGGATTTCAAAGGTACCGAGAACGAAAGAAAGATTCTCGTTCAGGATGTCAGGGGTACGCGTGTAAGATTCGTGTTTCCGTTCGCGACGTTTATCATCGTAGCGTACGACAGCGGAAGCTTTTCTCCGTCACGCGTCGTTGACAGCTCTCGTTGTTCCCCGTACTCCGCGACGTCGTCAGGTGTAAATGCTCGATCTTTAATAAAAAAAAAAAAAAAAAAAACACAGTTTCCTATCTACCGTGCGCGACGATTTAACCCGTCCCTCGCACACAAGCACGCGCTCAGTTTCGTAATCAGCTATGCAAACGATCCTTAGCGCAATAAAAATGGCAGTATCTATAATGGCGTCGGGTGGGTTTTTGCTCGTAAACGTTTCCCAGTGAAATACGCACTAATAACGGGCCAGAGACGTTGGTAGGTAAATATACCTGACCCTGTACGCACGTACTTACTCACACGGGCTTAAAAATGTTTGTGTACGCCGCGCCGCGCTATACACGGAGATCGATGAACAGAGAACCGTGCGGATGGCAGTGGTCCATAAGCGTGTTACTACGCGTTATCGAGGTACGTTACCAGTGCCTTACGACCGCTAATGATAATTACGGTATTTAACCGTCGCGAGGTACGTTTTGATCGCGTTTACCTGGAAAGCATCGACCGGCGACGTCCATTTTTACGCCGACAGGAAATAACGATTTCGCCGTTGTAGATCTTTAAAAGGAGCGATCGTTTTTCTCGCTGATTATATGCCTCGCCGACAACGCGAGATACAACGGCCCGTGTGTACTCTGTTCGGCGAGAGACCGTAGCATCCTCGACGCCCGCGTTAACGTCCGCTCGCGTGTCACTTTTCGATATGGAAAACGTCGGGCGAGGGTGTAACCAATAGAATGCGAGCGATGCGATGGTTCGCGGTGCGGAAATGTGCGCCGAACGGACGAAAATTGGTCGCATGGCAACCATGGTCTCTCGTGAGATACGGCAGAATTTCTGAGGGATATGACGGAATTTTTAATGGTCGCGAAACGATTGCTTCTCCCGTGTGCGAAAGCGGGAAGACCAAAGACCGATCAAAGGATTTTTGGTGTATTCGAGAATGGCTGCATTGTTTCGAAGTTTATATGGAAGAAATTTAGATCATGCACATCTTCGGATCTCTAAATTATTTTTAAGCAAGCAAACACATGTGATTCTTTGTGAAATAATCTTCAGTAAAATAGAAATTCTATAATTATTTCGTGATCAGCGATCCGAAGTACACTTGACTGAGTAAAAAAAAAATTAGGAGATCCGAAGATCCAGAGATGCGCATGATCTAGATTTGAGCCGTTTATATTTTTTAGAAACATTTGTGTCGCGATATTTATTTCGAATAAACGCGTTGGATCGCGCGGCAATAGGTTGAGAAACGCTGGAATAGAGTGTACCGCGACTCGCAACGACTATTTCGAAGGATGGATTATCTATGTATATATTAAAAAATAAAAAAAAGCGTTAAAAAATGTAAATACATGGGCCAAGTACAAGTACGAGTATGTCTATAAAAATTCAAGAGACAAGGTGTAGTCTCGCGTACTTGTACTTGGCCCGAGACAAGACCTCGTCTCTTGATAATAAGAATTATTAGCGTTTTAGTCATTTTGGCCATCATGGACATCAGTTTTGGTCACTTTACGTTATTTTGCATCGCTCTCGCGTTCGACGCCTATCCCTGGTAGCGCAATACAAATCACCTTTCTTCCCTGGAACCGTTACGGAAAATCATTTGTAATTTAATACGCGATGAGCGCGTAACTCGGCGTACCTATACGGTAAGTTAACGCTCGTTACCCATTAACGCATTCATTCCGCTATCCGCATGACACTGACAACGGCGCGAACGCGTGTCCCCGTGTCCGAATCGACTTAAGATTTTATCCGCTTCCTCGCGACTGGATTTTGCGCGACGAAGTTATCGCGTGTCTTAATTATTCCGTGAGATGCGTCTTACTGAAGAAACGAAGATACGCCGGCACGCAATTATTAATCGGAAACTCGTGTAATCCCCGGGGGCTTCTTTTTTCTGCGAAGCGGAGATTTGTCGATTCCGAGTCGAATCGTAATTTATTCTCGACCGGCGTGATGCCGGGGAATCGTCAGCTTTCGTCGCCGCGCGCGCGCATACATTCGCATTTTAGTTCGATATTTGGCGAGGGACACGCTCGCGTTCGAATATATTAATCGAGAGTTAAAGTTCTGTCCCTGCTTCGTTTCGGGACTGACCAAATTTCTGTTCGACATTATTCTCGGATATCGTACAATTTAAGGAGTTTCAAAAAAAAAAAAATGTATCGACGCGAACGGAAAATCTATAAATCTGTTTGCGACATTTTGCTCTCCCGCGCCATCTGAAACGAACTGCGATCGTTTAGAATTTTTTATTTTAAAGATCGTTATACTTTTATTTGACATCGAAGATAAGCGTTCGTACGTAACTGAATCTCGATGGTTTCCGCGTGACAAAGGGAAATCGCAATTAATATATCGTGACACGGCTAAATTGAAATGATCCATGCGTAAATCGATGGAACAAATCTAGATCATGCACATCTCCGAATCTTCGGATCTCCGAATTATTTCTAAAGCAAACAAACACACGTGATTCCTTGTGAAATAATTTTCAGTAGAATAGAAATTCTATAATAATTTCGTGATCAGCGACCCGAAATACACTTGATAGAGCAAAAAAAAGTTTGGAGATCTGAAAATTCAGAGGTGTGCACGATCTACATTTAAGCGAAATCGATGAAAACCACGGCGATGTTTTTCCCTCGTCCAAACGGACAGAACTTTTGCTGCACGGCCAATATTGATACGTATATCAGGTGCACGCTCGTATCGGTGTATACTAGCATTCAGAAGAGGCTTTCGTGCAGCGGAGGCCCCGACAATGGCGGCCGGTAATAAATTATAAATCGAAAAAAGGAGGAACAACGGCAACAAGAAGCGGCAACCGCGGCGAGTTACGGTTTCGCGTTAAATATGAAATACTGCTATCCGCGTCTCGGCGATATATATGTACATATATGTATATACCTGACTACGGGTATTAAGTAGCTGTTTAACATATTTTAATTGCCGCATTAAAATTCAAAATGTCGCCGGCGACGGTATCCGCACCTCGTAATGGCTTTTCTAATAAACCTTCGTTTCGTCTACCGGCGACATAAAGGAAATCGACTGTTTGTCTATAAACGTCTGCTATTTTTTTTTTATAGATCATCGAAGAATCGTTCCGAAGGTCGTGTAGGGATATTAGAATGACGAGCGTGAGACAGTCTTTAGTATCACGGTATTCGGGTTTCTTGACGATAAAAACTGTGTTTTAAATTATACTATCCGGACGTTCGCGTTCGTCGGAACATTGTAACGCGTTCTTTTTTTTCCACGATAGTGAGAAAATATGGAAATTTGTTTCTTTTTATCCTTGACCCGTACAGTTTGCTAAACTCAAAGAGAATTTTATAATAAGCGGCGGTTAATCGAAAATAAGGAAAAACGGTGAAAATTTCGTCGGAAACTTCAACCTTTCCCGTGCACGATTTGCG
Source organism: Pemphredon lugubris (assembly GCA_933228935.1). NCBI lineage: Eukaryota > Metazoa > Arthropoda > Insecta > Hymenoptera > Crabronidae > Pemphredon > Pemphredon lugubris. The sequence continues at coordinate 22,067,893 of OW121817.1, read as the reverse complement.
TTGCGATAGAGGTCGATCGTTTTCCCTCGATGAAACGGATCGCGGAGGAAGGAGAGCAGAAGAGATATCTCTCGATTAGTTAAGGATTCGCGTCACGCGTCGAAGAATGCACGATACTTTTACGATATCGGTTCCTCTCGGTTGGCAGGGGTAATCCAAAATCGTTACGAGTCCCGAAGCGAAAGGATCTTGCCGAGGGCAAAGGGTTCCAAAGATGGAGACCACCGGCCCATTAAAAAGACCTTATTAATATTGTAATTCCCCTCTTAATACGCGTAAATCTAGGATCGAGACAAGGCCACCTTGGAGGCTGTTTTATGGCTGCTTAGGTTTTATAGATTCCTCGATGCAACGGTGCTCGAGGGATAAGGATTTCGGGCTGTCTTTCGTAGCGGAAGGTGCTTAAAAGCGACTCGTACGTTTTTCTCGTTATTAGCTGTTCGCGGGTAACGTTGCGATTAATGGAACATTTTCTTTGTTATGTAATAATCAATTATTTGAATTTATTAATCGACCGATATGATGTAAGTAGACAATTAAAAAGTTTTTTGGCGGTTGTCTGGTCCTTGAAAACAATGTAAATATAAATCTCATTTTTTCATATTTTTTCTTTTCAAGTTAAAACTTTGTAATTGTCTACTTATACAATAAACACTAATATTCTTTTGCTCGAATTAATCGATCGTGACGTTGCTAACGTCTGACTGAAATAGTCATAAAATACCTGTACTTTTATGTCGATACAACAGACGAAGGGATCTTAACATTTTCAAACGCTGATAAGAGAGAAACGTTCGGCTTCTTTTCAAATAGATACAAATTCGGTGTCTAAATGTATCTCGTTTTAGATACTTTCTCATTCGGACCGTTCTCCAGGTAGAAGGGTGTCGAGTCGTAGACTACCGGAATCAAAACCACGGGTCATGGTTTGAAATAATGATCGCAGGCATGCGTGCACGCATACCGAAGAAGATGTATGAACTCGCAGGTATTTCTTATTATGTATCTCGGTCTAAAGGGAACGTATCGCGTCAGACTCCACGTATCTACGTTTACTATTAATTATAATAATTAAAAACTAGATTCATATCCGAGGAAACATTATTCTCGAACGATCACGTTGGAGTACCTTATTTAACACCAATATAAACCCTATACATCTTCGACGATCCGCTCGAGGTTCCGCCGTCACAAAAATTGAATTTCTCCCCCAAAAAAAAAACTCAAAACCTCCAAAAATCATTATTCCCGTTTGATCGAATCGAGTGAAGCATCTTATTTTCGACCGAGAGGAATCTCTCGATTAACCAGAAACGTATCGTTCGACAAACACCCTGTATATCAGTATCCGAAGCATCGTCGTGCGTGTAAGTACACGGTAACCCAAAACGCACACGCGTGCGCGCGCGCGTCTCAAATCGCACACACGCGTATCGCTTGAAGCGGGACGTAAAGAGTTAGGCGGTCAGTCGGCGCGAAGTCAGTCGTTGATGGTGCTGGTATGACGTGGTAAATTATTTATTCACCGGCGACTGCGAGTGAATAATGGATCTTCCTTCGGCGCGAATGGCACCGAGAAACGTTATTGATCACCGAAATATCAAAAGTAGGCGTATCCATCACCCATGGACCACCATACGAACGGGGGTAAACGTGTGTCGAAACGTTTGGTCCGGTATATATGTACGCGCGCATCGGCATACGTGAAGAGAGAAAAGAGGAGAGCCACACGGGAGACGAATATACGAAACGGGGATGGACGGACGGACGGGCGGACGGACGGACGGACGGGGCGAACGGGACGGATGGAATGCTCGGCCCGCAACGTACAGCATCGTTCCGACAATAAAATCGATTTTTCATACCGGGCATTTATCATACACCCGCGATAATGGCCGTGCACGGAGATACGGTATAAATATTTCGAAGTAAATAATCGTTAGCTCTCGAGTATCGGAGTGTGGAGAGAGCATTAATAATATCGGTGTCCTTTTCACGCGCTAGGAGAATTGACAGCGTGGTAGGATCCTTCGTTAACAATGAGCATGGACGTACCGCTCCGTCGAGTATTGGTAAATAACCGTCGTGGTTGCTTTATTCGTGCTTATCCGCCAACAGTTTTTTTTTTTCTAGTCGCGGGACGCGTGAGGATTTTCACGCAAAATATCAAACGTTCGTCGGATCTCGCGTTTTTTTTCGTGAAAGTTGGGTGGAAAAGATCGAATGGAAAGCGCGAGACGATCGTTGATAACGTAAATGGGATATTGCGTGTTTACAATCAGTTTGTTGTCTAATACTGATTGCGCAATTTAAACAAAAAATTTAATTCGCCTGTTAGAGGGTCAATTAAGTTTTGACACCGTAGCGGTCGGAGAAGCTTTCCCAACTGCATTCGAGTGGAAAAAGATTCGATCGCGCCGATAACGCGAGGAACGACAAAATGTGTATCTTTAATCGGAAATTCATCTACCGGATAAGAGCACCTGGATAAAAAAAAAAAACTCCGGTGTACAGATTTTAGGGAAGATAGGTTGGGCACGCATAAACGCTGCTCATCTGCATAGATACGATTTCGAGATCGGAGCGTTCGTTTGCGAATCGACCGCTATTGTATCACCCTAAACGGCGATTATTCGGCGACGAGCACTCGTCGCACGATGATTTGCCATCGAAATTTCATCGATCGCGCGAACAAAGGGCGCGCGACACGGCTCGAGAGGGCACGAGAGTGCGCGCTCTCTCCAAGTGAATCCTAAGACCCCACTTCGAAAATCAGCGGGATACTAATTGCGACGCTACCGCAAGAACGGTCCCAGCGTTTACCGAGTATTTTATGTGTCGAGCGTGTAGCGTCGGGAATAAGCGCTCTACCCCGCTCGTACTGCGATCCTAATTAATATACCTGCTAACGAGCGTGTCCCGCAACAACAAAAGAAATGTAAAACTTATCGACGAACGAATCGTTGTTCGCGTTCGTCGTCCGTCCCGTTAAAACAAATGTTTGCGCGTTCGTCAAATAAATAAAGTCGCGCGCGCGTTCGAACGAAAACTGACGAGAATAGAAAATTATTTACCGATGCCGATAAATCAAGTCGAACGAGCAAAAGTAACGGGGCGGTAGAAAATGATTCCGGTCTCACAGTTAACCCCGGAGTCCCTCGAGTTAATCCATCTCCACTCGCGGATCTTGCGAAAACGCGCTTAGTATATCGTTCATCCTGAATTCAAAATAGAAACGAACCGTTTCGCCGTGTAACGACGCCCGTGACAAATCTGCGACGATTAATCTCCGCCGAATGCGACGCACGGCAATTCCGTGGCGCGCGGTCGTGTTCCGTACACCGTTTATTGGTATCGGTAGACACCGCGCCGTTTACGAGAGGTAACTATGCGGCCAGGTGGTCGATCCTGAAAACTCGACCAGCGAGGGCCCTTACGTCAAGGAATGACCCCCAGCTGGGAATTCGGCGGGCTTCTTATTTTTTTTATTTCTCACCTCCTACGGCGTTACCTCTTCATCTTCGCTTCGCGCGAGTTACCGGGGCTCGACGTTCTCGAGGTGGTGGGGTGGGGGGGAGGGGGGAGACAGTCGGATTTGACGATAATTACACGATCGATACGCTAAACACCTCTCTCGCCTCTGTCGCGCGGATAAACGGAGGGACGCGTTGTTAATTGGATTACAAGTGGGATTATTGACAGGGACATTTGCGTACACTGTTGTTACCGCTTGCAAGATGGAAGATTTGGAGATTTTTGGATCGCGGTGCGATGCTATTTAGAAGCGTTCAATTAATAATCTAGGATGTTGTAATTAAGATTGCAGATTACAGAGTTATTAACAAAATCGAACAGGATTGGAGAAATTCGTTCCTTTTGGTACTGGATAATACGAATTTTTATCGCGTAACTTTTAATCTCTTTACGAGTTTAATTCTCTCTTTTTCCAGGTTCAACACACCCGGGTCAGGTTACATCGATTTTGCTTTACATTACGCTACGCGTTCCATTTTTCCGCAATTTTTTAATAATCGAGATATTCTTGAAATCCTAACCGGAAAGAGTCGAGTATGTTCGAGCGTACGCCCATTAATCCTATCCGCGACAGAGCCCTTTTGCGTCCCGCCGACTTTGAAATCTCCCTTTACATTATGTATCTCGCAACAAACGTGCGCGCATCTCAACGAACACGTTCACGCGTACTCGCGCACGCTGGGTGCGTGAGTTTAATCTACTAACCTATAAGCCTGGACAGACGTACCGGGGCTAAAGGGGATCGAGGATAAGAGGTAACATACAGAGGACGAAGGGATATCCGTGCAAACCTCAGTGGTGGACTTAAAGGCTTCGGATTCTTATTTCCCCATAAATAATTTTAATGACGCGCCGCGGCAGCTCAGGTATAAGGTAAAGCTATGCGAGTCCCGTACCTGTAGGCAGCCTCGTATTGTTATTTATTATGTTCGTCGTCGCACGAATGCCGCGTGCGTGCATTCGTGCGCGCGCGTGTGTGCGTGGAAACGCAAAAAGCGGCGTCGGTGTGTGCGCGCCTCGGCGCGGCGCGGGGATAAAAACTCCCCGCTGGCCATTTTTCGTATCAACGATTTTTGTAACGCACCGTTTACACACGTTTCCCGGGAATTAGGTATCGCGTGGGGATTGGCTTCTTAGAATTTGTCGTAACACGGTGATTTATCGGGAGTCGACGTTCGCGATTTGATTCGATCAAATTGAGATCCGGGGCACGCGAATTTATAAATTCTCGTAGAAGCAGGTCTGTATAAACCGAATAGTTTCTCGGGTATATGGGTTTGAAAGAATTGTTTTTGAGGACAATGAGTAATTATACTCGGTACGCGCTGGTATTTTCAGAGAGGTGGGCCTTCCGGGCAAACTCGGGTATTCTCAAAAAGTGGCCCTAAATCAACAACGGTCGCACCGATAATTACGGAGTCGGATTTGCCATTGATCGAGCGGTCAACGATCTCTTTCTTCCACTACCACAAACTTGGTTAAAACACGAAACCCCTCTCCATCTTCATCCCCTCTTTACCCCCCCCCCACCCCCCCCCTACAAGTCAACCCCAGAAAACACGAAACGACCGGTAAATTAAAATTACTCCGAAATCACTTTATACGTCATAAAATCAGCCGCCGAACGATCGAGGATCGAACATCGAACGGAGATCCGAAGCATACGCGCCTCCTCAAAACAACCTATCAAAACATCCCCGATTACGCCAAACGATCCCACCGTTCTCTCTCTCTCTCTCTCTCTCGCGGGACAAAGATCTTCCAGAAAGAGATCCCTCTCTCTTGTACCCAGCCAATCCAGAAGGAGACCGGTCTCCTCGAGAGAGGGAGTAATTCCCCTTCCCCTCTCTCTCTCTGCCGCTTTCTCCCTTGCGCGCGCGCGCGCGCGCACTGGCACCCGTCAGAATATTGCACCTCGTGGTAGCGCCACTTTCGCCCGCGGTGGGCGTGTCCTACCTCTGACCAATCCCAAACTGTTTATTGGACTCGCCCCCCTCCCCCCCTACCCTTGATACCGGGATCTCGAATCCGCCCATTACGCGGATACATTACTCGTCCCTTTTCCACTGCTCACCGTGTACTCCGTGCGGGAATTACGTTATTATACCACGGAGCGTACCGACTCCTCGAGCCATGCTGCGCTCCTCGGGCGTAGCTATCGCAGCTAACTCGCGGCCAGTGTGAACGCGCTTTTATTATTTTTTTTTTTCATTCCCCCGTCGTCGTGCATCCGCGCGTCCGGCGGCGATGTTTCGGAGGGACTGAGGGATCCGGGTTGTGATTGATACCGTGAGGACTGCAGTTTGTTCGGTGACCGTGGAAGCCGAGGAACGTCGGTTGATTTGGAGGAAGTCATGAAGGTAAGTAGAGTTCGAGGATGACAGTACCTCTTTTTCTTTTTTTGTTGTCGCGGGGGGCGTGGGGTTCGGCGGGAGCGAGAGTTTCGTTTTTGAGGGGGGGTACTTTCGGTAAACGCGACGTGGGTGGAACGAATCTACTACTAGGCGTGTTTGATCACGATATGGGATTCGGGTGGTTAACGCGCGATACGGGATCTTTTCGGGTGTGACGGTCTAACGAGTTTCTCATCGCGACGCGTGAAACTTGTCATTTCGCGCTCTTTGTAATTAATTTCTTTATTCTTACATCAATATATAACGATGTTCGACTTTTGTATTAAAATGTTTATCAGCTGAAAGTAGTGTTATATTCGCGACATGGCTCGTTTTAATTTCTTTGAAAGTCAAAACAATTGGATTAGTATTCTACTGGTTCTGGGTTGTTATTATTATTACTTTATTACCGCAAGAGGCTATCTTTTTTCCTTGACAAAATTTTCGACTTTGGTCACTGCTGCACATATGTATAATACGGTATACGAAACGGTAGAAAATATTCCGTATGGATGAACAAAAGGGGGCGTGACTCTGAAAAAAATCGTCGTTCAGAAATGTTCAACTCACAATGACCAACCGTGCGGTCAATTAAACTAACGGCACTTTACGGTTATCGTCCCCTCTCTCGAACCGCGTATCACCGTTGGCTCTGGATCTGGGAGGAATGGGAGGGGTTTTGGAAGTTGCTGTGGTAACACTACACTTCTCAAAACCCAGAGAGGGATGGAAGGTGGGACAACAAAAAAAAGTGGGAGGAACCGGTGGGAGGGGGGGCAACAAGGGAAAAGTATCGAATTAAACTCCAAAATATGTAGACCGTACGCATTAACTTTAATTTCCTCAATTTCCATTCCACCTCATGTATCCCGTGAAATGTCAAATTCTTAAACCCTTCGATGACTCGAGTGCCTGTAAATGCTCAATCAAAACGTATCGTTAATATTCGAGAATTCTCAAGTTACATTAATTTAACGAATTGCTTGTTCCTACCGTGGATTCGAGAAATACGCGAAAAATGTCATCGATCGCGTAACAAAGGTAACGCGTAATCCTTTAGCCGTCGCGTCGGGAGGAAAAAATGAAAACACCGATATCATATTCTGCACCGAGAGGATCGTCTCACCGGCAAAGTAATCGCACAAACGCGAAATAAGAGAGCGGAGGCAGGGATAGTTTATTCTCGCTATAAAATCTCTATAACCGTGAGCGTTGATGAGGTTGATGAGCGTTGGTGGACAGGGCACGTCTCCTCTCGGATAGAAGATAAAAAGGGACGGTGCGGACGGGAGGCGCGGAATCCTCGATGTAAAAGGGATTAAAGCAGCGTGCAGCGACGAAGCCGCTTCCGACGTATTATAAGGTGCGGTCGAACGGGAAGGTGGCATCTCCGCGAAATAGAGGTCGACGGATTACGTTCGATGGTTCCTGCCGATTGTCTTGTCGGTATGTCGATCGCGTGTCAGCTGGCTCTTCGACTTCTGCGTATGCTAAACACGAGATCGCTGGTACGCTACCCGAGTGCATTCTCAGCGCGCAGGTACTTTTTCTTTTCATTTTTTTTTTTTTATTGTCAGTGGACTACTCGATAGTCGTCGGAATGCGCGGATAAAGATTTTCGATTAATCGAGCGTTTTTGGATTAACGCCGTCGTCCCGGCGCGGCGCGCCCCGTCAGACAATGCGATCGCCGTGGACGGACGGCGTCGTTGACGAGTCAACGTTGACACACCTAATCCATGGTACGCACGATTGGGTTTTTAGTTTTCTAAATTTTGCAAGCGGATTTATTAATCACGGTGATGAGAATTTTTTTTTTTTTCAAAGAAAATGTTATGTGTACGCTCTTTATATATTATATTTATGTTTGAGAAGCAAACGATCCGTGTTTCATTGTCGCGTACATTTTCTTTATCCGTTGCAAGTAAAATTATTTATATCAAATAAATACCAAGCGCGCAATGAGATCCCAGAAAATTATCACAAACGGTATAAGCAGAAGCGTTCTACGCTTATCGAAAAAAGTTTTTTACATTCAAACAGTGTAAAAAAAAAACTGTTCCTACTTAATCGTAAACAATACATTCGTAACAAAAAACCAATCAGTTGCCTTCTGCACGCGGATGGCCGTTAACGCGGATAACGCGGCGCAATGAAAAATTTTATCCCGAGCATTTCGTAATCGTTCGATTAGGGGCACGAAGAAAGGTTTTCTCTCTCGCGGAATCAGGTACCTCGTGATTCGCGATATACGCGCCGGTAAATAATACCGTTGGACCGTACATCCGGCGGCGTATATTTATAAAATATGCCTACGCGGTCGGCGCACGGGGCGAAATCGTAAATACCTGTGAGATCACATCTGAGATGCTTTGCGTCCCACGCAAAAAGGGCGCATATACGCAGAGTTGTTGCGCGAAAGGACCTTTCAAGATGGCAACCCCGACGCGTGTGTGGTCCAGTAAATTGTCGGCGTAAGGCGCAAAATGGCGCATCAGCTTGATCCGAAGTTATATGGTACCGTTTTTAGGAGTCTCGCGCTCGGAGAGAGCAAATAAGCTATGCTGGAGAGAGAGCGAGAGAGAGAGAGAGGGGGTGGAAAAGATTGGTTTATTTAGTTCTAGACCGCGAGTCTGTCAAAACATCTCAAAACGAATGGAGAACGAGCGATGCGTTTTCGGGAAAGAGATTAAAGCGGGTTTTTTTCGAGGTAAATTTTCTATCGTGCAGAGCGCGAGGAAGTCGACGATTGTTCGTTGCGGTCGTTAGCTTGAAACGATTTGAGATTGCGGATCAATATTTCGTAACAACATTTAATATCGGGTCAACTAAATTTCTGTCGATTAAGATAAATTCTCGGGGTACTATAAAAAGATTATTTTATTAACACGATTATGATGAATTTAGTAATCCTCGGAACGTTATAATGAAATACAGCAAGAGTTAATCGATGTATTTCATTATATTTTATTACCACGAGATACCTACGTGATTTTTGTTTCTACTTTTAACATTACCCGAGAACTTCTACGATTTAGAATGGACCAAATGATAATTCGAACGACTCCAGTTGTCTCGCGCCCATCGCTAGAAGCGGATCCCAAAGATCGTAACTCTGGATGATCCGTTTTAGATCTTCACGCTTTTTCGTCCATTAATTCTCTCTGATCTCTTGAACCCCCCCCCCCCCCCCCTCGCGTTAACTCTGGTTTATCGGTTGCGCTCTTAGTTAACGCGCGCTGAACCCGCTGCTCGCAAAATTCGTTTCCAGCGAGGCACATTTCTCTCTCGCGTAATCGGTTCACGCAATCGACTCAAACGTTACTCGATACCAGTTCAACGGTATTCTCTTCGGCGCTACGAATAATTCTTTCCTAAATGTTAACAATGATCATTCTAGTCTTCTCTAATCGCATTTCACCACGCTGGCAGAAAATAGATCTATTTCCTATCGTAAAAGGTATCTGTGATCCACAAAATCACGACGATCTTCTCAACTAGAGGGAACAAATCTAGATCATGCTCATCTCCGAATCTCAGGATCCCCAAACTATTTCTAAAGCAAGCAAACGCACGTGATTCCTCGTGAAATAATTTTCAGTGAAATAGAAATTTTATAATTATTTCGTGATCAGGGACCCGAAATACACTTGACAGAGTAAAAAAAAGGTTTGTAGATCCAAAGATCCAGAGATGTGCACGATCTAGATTTAAGCCAACCGGAGTGAAGATCTAATTTTCTCCATTAAAATTTTTACCTTAATAGATTAATCGTGACCGGGGCAAAAGGTGCGATATGTAAATGGCACACATCGTGATTCGCGCCACCGATGTTTTTTTTTTTTTTTTATCGGCCTGCCCTCTCCGCGAGGTTCGCCGGTGAGGACGAATAATAATGGGCTCGATATACCTTCGTTGGCATACGTACTAGCCAAATGTGGCGGTTATGCTAATCGGGGGAACAATTTTACATCGCTACGCTCTCGTACGAGGGAACGTCGGCGTGTCGATGACAAAGTGCGCCTTCCCTGAATTACAAAAAAAAAGAAAAGAAAAAGTGGCGAACGCCAAGAGAATATATCGTGATACCCGCAGAAGCAAAACGAATCGAGCAACACTTTTGGCACTCTATTAATAAAATGCACACTTATGTTAATGCACCGGCGGCGTTTCCACGGACGAGTTGAATTAATTTATTATCGGCATCGCCTCCTCGCTATCAGCGTATCTCACTTCTCCGCGCGTACACCGTTCGCGTAACGTCCTACCCCCTGGTTAGAGTTGAATCGCTATCGCAAGAAATGGGTAACATCGCGCGACCTTGACTTTAAAGAAACTCGAAAGAGTGTGTTTTCTAAATAAAATTTTCGAGATAATCCATCGCTTTCCAGGTGCGATTTAAAAAGCTCTTCATTGTTAATGCCTTTTGTCACTTTTCTAGAGAGACAAATGATCTCTATTAAACCGTTCTATAAAACTCGCTCGCAGAGACTCTCGTTGCATGGTATTTTTGATTACCTTATCCCTAGACTGCAGATGTTTATGCAAAATTCTTTCTGCGACGATTTTGTACTGATCTAGTTTTTTCAAATATTCAAATATTTTTCCACCAGATTTGAATCTTTTTACACAGTTTTATTTATTTTTCCATTGCGTATAACCTTAATTTAAAAAAGACTGTACGCATATGCATATGTATATACGTATCTGTCTCGGGGAAGAGAAATGTATAACGTGTATATGTTACGGGCAATATAAATAATTTGGCATTATTTATAATGCCCGTAACATAGTTACGGCAACAATGTAATAAACAACACGCTCCTGTCTTGAATATTCCTTCGGGAATATTCCTTTTAAAATTCCCCGGGCATTATAAATAATGCCCAATTATTTACATTGACCCTACATACATAAACATTAAACAAAATAGATTTTTGAATGCCTCCGCTAACGAAACAAATTTCAGTTCCCATCGCACCTCTTTCCCGCTCACCCACGAGATAACAAATTTGCATAAACATCGGTGTTCTACTCATCGCCTTATCTCGCGTTAATCCCATCCACGCTAGACGAACGAATCGTCGAACGCGTCACGTCGTCACCGGCAAATTCGACGACTCCCGGACCGTTCGGTCGCGGACTCGGTTAATAAGTGGCTCGAGCTAATCGCGAGACGAATCTCTTCTACCGTCCGCCATTGACAGCACCGCGTTGCACGGGGGACGAGAAGAGAGAAACGAGCGGACACGGACAATCGCGCGTAGCGGCGGTACCAGAAATCGGATGGCGATTTAAATGGATTTCGAGTGGTGGTTTGTCGGGGTGACTCCTCGAAACGTTTTTCTTTCCCCTCCATTGTGGCCCGCGGGGGATCGTCTCTTCGTGGGGCCCCTTCGACGGACGCTTTTTCTACGAAGAAGCGAGGAGGCTCGTGCCCTTCGTTCGACGCCACTCGAAAAGCTGCGTCGAGAGACACAAAAACCAAGGAGGGGCATTATTTTCTCGTAGGCGTTCCTCTTTCTCGCTCTCACCTAGTCCTCCATGGTCCTCTCTCGCTCGGGCTCATTCTCGAGCGGAGACTCTCGAGAAAAGAATGACCGAGAGGAGGATGCCCGTAGCGGGCCCCACTTTGTCAACTTGTCACCTGGACCCCGGAGATGCGAAAGAGAACGAGCGAAAGGGGCCCCCTTTGGGGAAGAACGGGTGGGGGGGGGGGGGACTCCTTCTCCTCGCGGTCTCGTTCTTTTTCGCACCAGGAAGTCCACTCGGCTCTTCTCTTCCTCGAGTGGTTGTTTTCTTCGAGGTTTCTACGGGACCCGTCTACGTGTTTTCGATTCTCGTTTAACTTTTATTTTGGCGGATGGCTTATCCGAGCGGAGAAGTAAACCGCCTAATTATCGATGTAACGAAATTGAGACGGACAGGTGGGTGAGAGGAGAGATTCGACGGGGTGACAAATCCAATTTGTGCGCGTCATTTAATTCTGTCGCTTTGAAACGTGTCGAACGATTAAGCCAGGAGGGCGAGAAAAATGTCTCTACCGATAAAGCCGGAGACACGCGTTACCGTGTCATGCCCGATTCGTGTGTCGGTCGGATATTGACTTGCAGCAGAAATTGTACGTTTAGCGCTCGAATTGACACACTGATGTGTGAACTATTGAATTTAAAAAGGATCGCGCAATTTTTTTTTAACGATTGACGACCAACAATCGACCGACACACGAATCGGACATGGTACAATGACCCACAAGGATGCCTTCCCGGTTGTAAAAACTACCACGTTGCGCGTAATGGTGGTAGTTTTTACGACCAGGGAAGGCATTCTTGTGGGTCATTGTACGGTAATGTGTGTCTCCGGCTTAAAGGTAAAGTCGTACGTTGAAACGTTTAAATCACTCATCGACCGTGCGGTGACTGGAAAACAATCGTCACGCGGGATTCCATATTCGATGTTTAAAACGAATAACGGGACACTGGATAAGTGTGTCGCGTTTGAAAGCTCAAAGTTCGTATTCTCAATTCCGAACGCTATTCTTACCACGAGGGAGCAAAGTTGAAGGCACGACGATTAGTGGATGCGAGGTTAATTAACGAGACGCAAAGGGAACGCCGATATTGAACACGCGTAGCGTACGTTTTATCCGTAGAAATCGATGTAGAACCGTAAGTATATATTTCGTTGGCGATATATCCTGCGAAGCGGCGCCGACTAATAAATTCCTCTAACGAGAGCTCCCGCGTACAGATAAATCCTGTTAGCCGGCGACCTTCTCGAATCCAGGGAGTCTACTACAAAGTGTTCGTTTCTAATTGGCTCGCGTGTTCGTTCCTAGCTGAAACGAAATTTACGTCTCGTGTCCCCGGAATACAGAGAATCCACCGGGGAAAGTAAGTCCCGATGCACGCGGAGAACGTGTAAATGGTGGCAGAATCGTGTGGCATTAAACAAAATGGAAGGTTGCATCGAAATCGATGTTCTTCTCGGCTTTACGGTAAACGGTCTTACAATACTTCCACGGGTTAACTACAAGGACCGGGGTACGAGTGGAACGTTTATCGAAAGAAACGCGTACGAGGCGGACGACCTGAATTGCTCTTACACACGTTCGTCCTTTGTCTGTTTGGGAAAAATATAAAAGTGACTTTGAAGTCCTTTTAAAGAAAACATCGATCGAATAAGAGTGCATTGTTTCTCGGCCCTCTCGAAAGAACGTCATTTTTCTAGGAATGATTCTTGTCGGAATTTTAATCGGACGTTTAAAAAATTTATAAACGACGATACGGTAGATTTTTATAAAGATTTTTTTATATACACTATCAGCATGTTTTTTGACAAGGTCTTGTCTCGGGCCAAGTACAAGAATACGAGACTAGACCTTGTATCTTTTCCGGAAAGAACGAACAGGGGTTTTCGAGGTGGTCAAACTGCATTAACCAATTAATTTAGAAAAAAACTGCAATAGCTATCGGAAAGGCCGCGCCGAGATGAGTAATTTGAGTACGATTCGATCAATATGTCATATAATTCTAAAATACCGCCCCGTTTGATAAAACGTATAAAATAAAACCTGGCAAGGCAATAATCATTTAAAACGCGTTACATTACATTATACGCGTTACGCGATAAAAATTCTGGTGCAGGACAATTTCATACAACGCGTAACCCAATAAACGCGTTACACGAAAGTCCACTGTGTATCGTATTACGTACGCTGACTGCCATTAATATCACACCAACATCTAAATTTCCTCGTGGCGTCCGTGTACCGTCTATCGGTATACCTCACACCTACCATTCGGCGTTACGTTAAACGAACGTTACGTTCCGAACCGGAATTACGCCAGGGACAAACGTAAATCGTCAAACTCCGCCGAAAGTTCAACTCGACCCGTAGAACCGGGCATTATCGTTATTATTGCCCGTGTACCTACCCACCCCGAGTGGCATTGGCAATCGTCGCGGAGACAGGCCCACCGGAGGGAAAGAAGTATCGCTTTCAATGGGCACCGTGTCCTGGACCGAAAGTGACACGGTGCCGCGAAATACCGTAGGAAAAAGGCTGGTTACACCGTGGACCCCCACAGGACCTCCCGTCGACAGGCTTTCAACTTTGAAAGTCATACCCCGGTGGAGAGGGGCCCCGTCCGTTGAAAAGGGAACCGAAACCGAAACCACTCGAGTGCCAAGAATGGGGCCTCATGGCCATTCTGAATAGAGGCGTGTACAAACCCCAGTGTTACGAGTCCACCATGGACACCTCTCTCTCTCTCTCTCTCTCTCTCTCTCTCTCTCTCTCTCCGAAGCGTTCACGATCCACCTTTGTGTAAATAAGGCAATAAGGCCGAGGAAAGCGGGATTATTCTTGGCCCGGTAAGTCTGCAGATCGGATTATGCGGAATGTGCCCGGGGTATCGATTCCATCGGGATGCCAAATATTTGAATGGACGCCGGCGTCTCTTTCGTGGCGGGAAGAGAAAGGGTTGCAAGAACGACGAAGGAGGGCGCGGTTCGAGATTCTTTGGCTCCGGGGAAATTGAGTTATTCGGGTTTAATTGGGAGAGTAGAATATGGAATATATTTATGAGAGCTCGTTGATTTGGATCGAATCATTTGTGCCCTCGTCACGGAATTTCGTTAATGTCGTATGAATATTTGCACTTGGGTACTTCTGAAGATGGAATTGTTCATTTTGTAAGTTCAATTTTAATATCCTGCCGATTAAACGCTGCAGGATATTACCCTCTAAAGGGCATGCCCGTCTTAAGGCAGGGTTAAATTGAATTTCATTTACGCTTGCATTCAAAATATTTTAGCATCTAACGGGCAGCCATGCCTTTTGTTATTGACATTACCTTCCACTGATATATATACGATCAGTTTGTTGTGGGAAGTCCGCCAGTACAACGCTAATAATTATTGCGCGATTTAAACAAAAATTTAATTCGCCTGTTAGATGGTTAATAATTTATTGACGTTACACCGGCGAAAGCTCGGTCTTGTCGAACATTTCGATGAAAATGAACAATTTCACCTCGAGAACTAATTAAAATTCGCAACGTCCAACTAAATTATACCTCCAATCGATTATCAACATTTCGAATAATAAAACGTTACAGAGATCTCTCGCGTAATTGAATGCCTCGATCACTCCATCGCATCGATGCGCATTATATAATTTTACGTCTCGACGAAATCAACGTTTCGACGGGTCGTCGGACATTCGCAAATCTTTCGCATCGCCGAACTACGGGAGGGGGGAGGGGGAGACACACGGTCTCGACCCGTTGGTTGCGTCTCGTCGGAACCATTCGTTGCGATTCGCAGGGTCTTTGATATCGAAAAGCATATATTAGACTAATAGCCGAAAGGAGTCTAATCCTCCGTTTTACGATCCCGCCGCGCATGCAACCACGGCTCGTTATTGTCACCTATAACTCTCCCCGTGGTTCAACCTCGTCGAGGTGGGTGTGGAGGCTGCGCGAACGCGGCGTATAAGCGCAGGTATGCGCGTGTTTGCGTATACGCCGAAGTTGGAAACGCGAGTAATATTTTAACGCCGGATTTATTGCGATTCGAGCGAAAAGACCTCGGGAGAGCGGGAGATTAATGGTCGGTTCGTATGCGTGTCGGTCGTGTCAATGCGAATTTCTAATCTCACTGAAACGAGCGAGTTTCGCCAAAAAATGACCGTCGCATTGTCGGCGCGAAGAGAAAATCGCGGCGAACTCGCGTCGATCGATCTAATCGTTAGACAATTTTTCGCAATTACGTTCGATTCGTTTGCATATTTACCTCCTGCGCGCGTCACGGAAACTTTTGGAGTAAGGAACTTTTCGTTCTCCAAATGGATAATTACTATTGTAATATAATAAACTGATCTTTATTGACTTTTGTTCTCGCCGTGTGTTCCTTCGTCGAGAGATGCAATTCAAGTAGGAAGAGCGTAACAAGTAACGAGAAACAATTAAGCAGAGATCGCGACGTTAATACACGTTTCTGTTTATGGCGCTTTAATTCGAAATACTTAATGCTCTAGTAGGCTTTGGTATAGTGATTATACTATTTGTTACAATGTGCTCTAACAGAAACTATAAAATTTATTTTAACAAATCTGTCTCACAAGCCACACAATAATTATACATTTTTTCCATGAGCCTTAAAATCTGCTTTTAAAATTTTTTATTAAATAAATCAATCCACACAAATTCATCATAAATTCCACCGACATCAAACTAATCTCATCGCTCGTCGCTACAAAATCTTCCAACCTTCGCTAATAGTCGGGTCACCAAGGGCCTTTCCCTGCCTACCCTACAAATTGCTCCATCCCCCCACCCCCCTCTCCTCTCCTGCTCACCCCTCCATCACCCGAAAGTTGTCGCGTCTTGGACGCTTTCGCACCGGCACGTCGACGCGACGCGAAGCCTGCGCACGGTTAGACGTGCGAACATTTGGTTGGTTATGGTTGGTGGTTAACCATACGTCACGGTGAGCCCCACAATACCGGCGCACGGGAGTTACATAATGGCATTGTAACGTAATACCTGCAAGCCTTAGGTGCTGCCTCTCTATACATAACGCCCCAACACTTATAGAGCCCCCGTGTATGCGAGGTCTCCGTTGTACGCTTACCTATCGCGGAGACGCTCTCCCGTCACAGGACCAACCCCGTGAGTTATGACGAGACGGCATACCCTCCCATTTGTACGTGCCCCCCCCCCCCCCCCCGGGTATACCAAAAGCTCTGTTTTCCGCGGTCGCACGGGCTGTCAGGGGCGTGATTTTTGAGGTTTATTATGGGAATGATAGTCGAGATTAGGGAGAGCTTGGATTTATTGGGTTGGTAAGTGATATCGTATGGGTTTTTATTCGACAGAAACTTTTGATTAAAAATACAGGTTTGATTCTTAAATGCATAGTGTTGCCATTTAGCGATACATCAGATGTATTAGTTTAGAACACGTTATTTCCTTGAAGATCTATGAATTTCAGGCTAAAAACGATAAATTTGGGAATGATTGGATTATGTACACAGTAGCACAGGCAGAAAAAACAATTTAGAACAATTTGCGAAATAAAATACGTATTGTTTGAATGCAAAACTAAAACCGAAAACGATACGATATCGCTTACCAATCCAACAGTTAACTTGGAATGGAAAGAAACGATTTACACGTCGCGCGGTCTAATGATTTTATTCGAATTTTGATAAGTCCTATAAAGAGATGAATTTCTAACGAGGAACTAGCTCTGGAATAGCGATTTCCAATCTGTGTACCGCGAGAGATCTACGGGCGTCTCGCAAGATCTTTTTAAATAACGTTTGCCGTAATATCAAGCATGAGTGGAATAACGTTATTTATAACATAACTAAAATATAATGTATCTCTTGGCGCGGAATTTCAGTAAAGACTTCGTGCGTGCGACGGTACGAAAAAAAGATTGAAAATCGCTGATCTGGAACGCCAATCGATCAGCTCCATTTCAATTAATTCAGAGTTTACGTTCAAGAACATGCGAATCGCATAAGTTTGCCCGGTAGCAAAACCAGTTCGAGATACTCGTAATCGATAAACTGCACCAAGTTTATGAATTACTCGATCGCAATCTCACCTCGTACAGTTTTTCTTATCCAATTTATATCACCATTGATCTCACGATAGGCGAACGGTGCGCGTAACGATTTGTTCGCCGCTGATCGGCACTCAAAATCCTCGTCGCGAAGTCGGAAAATCCACGGTCCCGTTCCCGGAAGTTTATTTATCCCCGCCGGTGGCGCACGCCCCCCTCGTTCGAAAATCATTTAGCCCCGGTGGTTGAACGCAGCCGACGTAACCGATGCATCCGACACGATTTGCCGTAACAAGGCCGCCGACACAATGACAGAGACGTTCGGAGGCGGCTGGGCATGACTTCGATGGCCATTATACGTCCCATTGGCCCGCGCAACGAGCCCCCCGATGGAACCCCCTCGTTTTCGGAGGGACGTTACCGGGGTGGGGCCCCCCGGGCCACATACATATATATTACATCCGTGGATACGTGTCGGAGAGCGAGGACTTACGCGAGAGAGCAACAAAGGTGGCGGCGGCGGCGGTGAACTCGGTGGCACGGGCGTGCGTGTCACCATATTGAAAGGGAACATCGGACTTTGTAACCGAGGGTTTTCGAGAGGGCTCGGTACCTTCGAAATGGCACCGCGGTTATGTTGCCAACGGTGTAACGCTCGCAGCGGGATGCCACGTTCGCTTGACCAGCTGCCTACCGGATCGCTTACCGGGAGATCACC
Organism: Pemphredon lugubris; assembly: GCA_933228935.1. NCBI lineage: Eukaryota > Metazoa > Arthropoda > Insecta > Hymenoptera > Crabronidae > Pemphredon > Pemphredon lugubris. The sequence continues at coordinate 22,049,672 of OW121817.1, read as the reverse complement.
GCTTATGGAGACTCCGAATTAGAGATCGCCCGGGGGGCGATAAACTTCCGAGGTGGAGGTGATCTCGGATCGATTTATCCGCAAATGACAATTTTGCAGTCGTTTTTTTTCTTTGGTTCGGTTTACGTGTTCGTGCGAAAGCGATGAGGTTTGACGGTTGGAGGTAGCTGGTTTTCGAGGATTTTTTGAAATTTTTTGAAAGATCGAAGAACGATCTGGGTTCTTTGATTTTGGAGGGAAAGCTTTATTTGTAATTAGTTTTGCTTTTCTAACATTGTTTCTAATTATATTTGTTTCACTAACTTTGCCTGATTGTCTTATTATATTTGCAATTTAATTATAGCACTATCACGTATTACGGATACTTCGTTTGATGTACTAGATCCACGATAAACATTTTCGTTTCCGACGGAAGAATTACGAGTCGTTTTGTCGTCAATCGAGTATCTTTGTTTACGTTTATAATTTATAAAAGCTCAAAGCGTATGCCTTTTCGCGCGTTGCCCGGTGAATTTTCGAGCGACAGCCATGACGAAACGCGTTGCAACGGATTGATCGAAGCGGACACATTCGTCAAACCCGATGCTGGCTTCGTGACAGGAGCAGCCAATGGGAGAGCGATACAATAACACAATCCACCCCGATGGGATGGCACAATGCGATGCATACGGCCGCACACGGAAGTTCTTAACGGGGAAACGCTGGTTTCGTTACACGCCATTACCTTTTTTTCTTATGCGTGATTAACGATCGCGCGGTAGACCGCGAACGATCAATTTTCAAGATGATATCGCGCGTGAGTGTGTTTATTCTAACTCGAGAATGATTAACTCGGTTATTGGTGTACCCTATCGGTGATTTTTCTCGGATTTTTTTTTCACCGTTTATGTTGTTACAGATACGCGGGGAGTGAAAAATAAATTACTTTGATGTAAGAAAACCTTGTTGAACGGGCGGATTTCGAAAGTTAGTAAAAAATGGGTTACCGAAGGCGATGGGTTTTATGTTAATTTTCTCTGGTTACGCGCTGAAAAATTGTAATTCCTATCGCAAAATCAATAACTCTGACTATCCCAAAATAAAATCCCCCTATCCCAAAATAATCTCGTCTATAAAATTCTAATCATATTTCTGAAAAATCCTCCCAACATCTGCACTCGCGTTTCAATGGATTAAAAAAAAATCGAAATTCCCTTACCTATTCACCGCTGCGTCACTCAAAGATTTAAATCCGAGATCCCTATTTCAAAGATAATTAAATCGCGTAATTTACAGAACACGCATATCTGAGTCGCCAAAAATAGTTATCCGCGTAGTAGACAATTGCCATAGAACACAAAAACAAGAGTTCCGGAATTTCAAGTACGCGGGTAACAAAAAAGAATTTTCCCGTAATGTGCGTCTTCGTGACATCGGCTTTTAGATTTCCTAAGCACCATCGCGTCACCTTGCCTAAATGCTTCGCTTCTGTTTACACGCGCCTGTACAAACAAATCTGTGCAAATAAATATCCACGCACATTGAGAATAAATTCATAATAACATCAATATCGAGTACACGGATTTTTAATTCACTAACGCGCGTAACGCTTGCTCCTCTGACTCAGATTCAAATAGCCTTCGCCTCTACTTTAAATCCGTGACCAAGTTTAAATCGTACTTGCGGTACCGTTATCGGTTAATGACCCGTACAATTAAAACGCTTCTGCCCGTTGTGTTCCAGACGGAAGTGGAAGATATGACGAGCGACAGCGTTTGCGAGGGAACCGGTCCGAATCTCGCTGCCCCCGAAACCACCGGCAGCCTGATCGGACCGGAAATGTCGCCGAGCGTGATGGAGTGCGGTGGATGCGGCGAACGCGTACGCGAGCGTACCGTATTGTGCGTCGGTGGACGTACCTGGCATTCGAGGTGTCTGAGATGTTGCGCATGTGCCAGGCCACTACACGATCAACACTCTTGCTTCCTGAGGGGCATGCGACTCTACTGTAGGCACGATTACGCTCTGTAAGTCTCGAACGAACGTTAACTGATTTCTGATCATTGAATTTCTTTACAGCCAAGGACAGCGAGTTTTGGTACGTAGAGAGTTCTAATCTACGGATAGTACGGAAACGTGGGGGCAAGTAGATTTCGGAAAAACGATTAAAAATGGCTGATCCGTAAGGATTTCCCTTCGGTTTGCAAGGTTTTACCTGGTTGAGGGCGAAATGATATTTGGATGAGTAGACGATCAAAAAGCTTTTTGGCGTATGTCTGGTTGTTGATAAATGATTGATTATTAATTATTTTTCTACGACCAGACATACGCCGAAAAGCTTTTTGATTGTCCACTTAGATGTATCGGTCGATTACTAAATTCAAATTGTATTTGGACGAACGATTGTTCTGGAGTTTAATAATTTTTTAAAGAGATTTTCTGATGTTGAATTTGACGGTGGTTCTCTCGTATTACGACGCGTTTTATGATTTTGAAGTTGTTACATTGCTTTGCAGAGTTGGTTGAATTTTAGATACGATACTGTCACCGGATTTACGAGATAGATATTACGGGGACAGAAGTTAGTCGTCCTTCCTGCAGATGGAAATGCGTTTTAAGGGGAATTCAAAAACACCAGGAGCGGAGTTACGGGTTGAGATAGAGGGCGGATAATACAGATATCGATACCGGTCATTAAGACAGCGGTGTAACAGCTTCGAGGAGTTGGCTACCGCAGTAACGTAACGACAGCCCCGGCGAACATAAATATCGATGTACGGAACGCGTAATTGCACGGTCTATCGTTTCGCCAGCGTCAAGGATCTACGCTTTTCTGCGACTGCAATTTAACGAGTGCGATCGCAACAGATTCAATTATCGCGATAACGCGCCGGGGAGAAAGTAAATATAGCTATAAAATATTTAACGGACGGTAAATCGATCGCGAGAATAATAAACTATCGTAGACGAGCGCCGTGCAATGTTTGCATTATCGGAACGATAAATAACAGCTCGTTTTGCATGCGCGTTGATCCTGCGCTTCGATCGTCACGGTTGATGAAAACGAATCGTTGAATTCTAATAGCGGGAAGAGGTTTTGTTGTCTAGACAACAATGAGAAAAGATTAACGTTGTTGATATTAATCTCTCTACGCAAGATTGTCACAAACTCTCTATTGTCGAATCGACATGAAGAATGATAAATTTTCATCTTTATTTTCTTTACGTACATAAGTTCTACGACTTCGTTATCGCTTTCGTCATAATTTGGCTCGCTTTCGATGGATCCTTTTGCAATAATTTAAATCAAAATTAATCGAGTATAAAGTAACTGGAAAAGATTTTGAATCGCGTAGCGTGCTAAACTGTCATGCAGGTGCAGTGTTTTCTTTACCGCGTCTGATCGACGTTGTCTAAATCTACTTCGCGACATACACGCGACGCCCGAAAGAATCGACAGTCATCGATTATATCTTTTCCAAAGCGCGTAATTGCAATACAAAGTTGGACACTTATAATCGTGTTGGTCGGTCGGCAACGTTGAAACGAACGGGTACATATACAAACCGAACTTTCCAGCCAAGAAATGCTCGATAATGTTTTCGTTAAGTCCGCGACAATGAAAATAAATTTACACGTTGATTCAAGGGCAATAAAATCGATCCACGACAATGACTCGATCGCGGTTGAGCATTCCGTCGAATATTTTCGTTTCGTCGAGGATCCGAAAGGAGGTAACTATAGCGCTCGAGGAGCGATCGAAGTCAAAGAAGCTCGAAGTGACTCATCGATTGTGCACAGGGGGTCTCGATGCGAAGACTTTCCAACGTGTTTATCCAACTGTCAATCAGGCGGTACGGTCACCTGGCTCTTGCACCGGCCCATCTAAGTCCACGTATCGTGATATCCGATCGTGACGTGCGACTGGTATCGCTGTCTATATTATCGAACGCGGAAATCGACGTGGTACCAGAGAAAAAAAAAAAGAGACGAAATCGAACGGTTGAAGGAAATACATAATATTCTATATTCCCTCGGCAGTGTGTTCGTCCGTTAAAGAAAACGAGAGAAGCGTGAATTTTTATTAGTCATAGTTTGCAGCGTACTTTATCAAAGAGAATTTCGTCAATTCAAAACCTGGCCGTAACGCATGAAAAATCCTGATTTAAAAAATTCTACACCTCGTGCTTTTTCAAATCGTTATCGTTATCGTAATCGTTATCTTCGTATTACCGTTACGTGGTATACTAGATTTTTAATTAAGTCTCACAGTACCCGAATCGATTACGTCGACGCAACGTCGTTCGTTCGATTCGCGAACAAACGGAGAATATAACCCACCCCCGTCATTCCTGTACGCTAATTAGGCGTCGCGTCGATGGCATTAATTAGATCATATTGTACCGACGTCTCGAGGTGAAAAGTTCTCGAGAGAAGCTCGTCCCCGTTTCACGGCGCGTCGCGAGGCGAGCAGTATAGTTTTCGATCATTTATCACGGGAGGGGCCGGGCGAAGATCGAAAAGCGCTGGCTTCGGTTCTCTCGAAGTCGTCCCTTGTCGACGAGTCTACGGGTCGTGGATCCTGTCGACCGGGTCATCGTAAGGCAGCATTACGAGGCGGAAAGCATGAGTCAAAAAAATTACGCGGCGGATTCCTAAGGACCTCCCGCGTACTACAACTTTTGCTCTCCGTGACGGGCGGGCCGAAAAATCTGGCAACTGTCTTTGGAGTGACCGCCGTCCGCGCAATTGCGAAATTCTCAATTACCATCGACGCGGCGTGACGCGCGTGCGCACAATGGCGTGTTCGGGTAACGATATCGCGAGGTGGATTCGGAAACTTCGGTGACGGGTTACCGAATTTGGAATAAAGTTGTTTCGGAGAATAATCGTCGGATCGAAGTATACGCGTGGTCGAACGTTGGTTTGTATTTGTCTCGGAATTTTTTCTATACGTTTGTTGAATCAGTAAGAAAATTTTTATTCTCGTCAGAGAGTAAGAACGAGCGATGTTTAATGTGCGTCTCTCGAGTTTTGTAATACTGAGATTCGATATACGTACTGGGTGTATCTGTGTCGTACGATCGTATGCTCGAACATAGAAACAACAAAAATCGCAAGAATTGGCGATATTGACGTACGTTAGTTCCATTAAAAATTGTAGCAAGTTTCGATAAATACAAGGACTCACATCTATTAAAAATGGGATTTTTTGCATTGGGAATTTCTCCTTGCTTTTGCTTAATTTCGGCGAATGTCATAATTTGTTAATAAAACTTTTTGAAGCTTACGTTCATACACTTCGTCTCTGACTTTTACTCGCATAACAGACAGGCATGGTTTTGTGGGAAAAAAAAGTAGAGATCTTCGTATAATAAGTTTTAGCATACATTTCTCTACTTGGAAACAATGAGTATGTTTGAAAATCTCGTAAGAAGCTTCCCGCAAGGATTACTTTCCATTCTTTCTTACTCGGATACATCACATCCGAACGAAGTCTACGTTGGAGCCGATAAAAAAGGCTCTCTCGTGATCGGGAACGGGTCACTCAAAATTCAAATCCCTCTCTAGACATCGCCGTGGGCGCGACGGGAAGCTTTCCCGTCCGAGTTAAACGAATTGCCACTGCGCTAAGAAACAATGGGATTAAAACGCATACACTTTCTGGCCGACGATCTTACCTTGTTCGCCGCGAACCAACGTAATTCCTTTTGTCTCTTCGAGCGTGCGATGGAGTGGGAATCAAAGTTTACGTCTTCGAGAAGCCGATTCTGATTTAGATATGCAAAGTTATTAGTCCGTTGTTTGCCGACGGAACGCTCGTACGCGCGAATGCAGGAATTTTGCTTTGACATTTAACCAAATTGCGCCGTTTATCGTGTTCAGTATCGTCGTGTGTTGCCCTAGTTCAAATAGTAAACGATGCGTTATCACCTTTGCACGATTGTATCCTCGTCGTTCGATATACCACATAGCTATGTCAGTCGCGTTCCAGAATATACTATTACAAGATCTATAATCACACGAAGCGAATTAAATAAATTATAAATCATTTTGAAACACGCATGCCTCTCTCACACGCGTGCAAAGGCATTCTGCCTAATAATGATATTTCGAATTTTAATAACTGGACTGCGGATGTTTGTGCAAGATGAATTATTTTTATACTGACTTTAAATGGATTTGGGAAACAAATGCGATCAATATTCCTGAAATATGCATATAATATATTGTATGTAGAAGATAAAATAAAATAATGCATTAATCATTAAGGGCATAAAACAAGGCACGGAATAATGCATTATGCATAAACATCCGCAATCTACTAACAACTATTTCGCAACATTCAACAACGTCCCGTTACTATCGCGACATCCATTTGCGAATTATATGAAATCCAAACGACAAAAACTCAACTATCACGATCATTCGGAATTACCAACACAATAACAGTACTTACTTACACGACTCGACGATTTAATCAAATTTAATACCAACGCGCGTATCCTCCCACGTCGAATCTACTCCCAAACCCATTTCGGCGAATCAGAAAATTTCCAGTCGAACAAAAGTCGCGACAGTGCTCGCCTCCAATCCAATGTCGCGTCCCGAACTTTCTCCCCGTCGCGTATGGGGTGGCGGCGGGGCCACCGGGGTAGTCGCGTGGCCCCATAAGATATCCCCGGTACCCGTTGACGGAGGGGGCGAAGGGTTTAGCGAACACAGTCCACCGTATAAACAGCTAGCTCGATTCCCGGCGCAGGATACCGGGCGGGAGGAATCGGGATGCACTTTCCGTGTTCATGAATATGATAATGGGCTAATGGCCGCTAGTCGTTGTTTAATTACCGGTCGAGGAGCGCACAGGAACGACCACACCGGACCCCGGGGGCCGAGTACCCACCATCGTGCTTCTGGTTGTCGTTAAACGTGGTGGGCTCCTACGACCGAGAACTCCCTCTCGGTGCACCCATAACACCCACCTACCCGAGCCATTCATCTGCTCGTGCGTGCGTGTGTCGTGTACCACGCTCGTGTCTCTGACCGGTACGTACACGGCTACCAGTTTACACCGGCTTAAGCTCCCAGCGACTGTTGTCAGTGAAACTCGATTCTCGTCGAGGAACGGACGGATTCTTCGATCGTTCGAATCCGTTTCATACCGTTTCCCATCGTTTTTCCGTTTCAGTGGCGAACGATGGGAAATGAAGAAACGAGGAGTTAGAGTCGTCGATATTTTGGATTGGAGATTCGTCGGTGGCGTTGGAGAAGCAGCGGATGGTTTTATGTAGGTACGATAGTCGGCCGGAGTCGTATAGAATCGATTTGGTGGGAATAACGAATAGGAAGGTACACGATTGTTGATTCGTACGTGTTTTAGGTAGGGACACGCATTATCGTATCATTCCTGATTCGTGTGTCGTTCGAGTGTTGGTCGTCACTCGTTAAAAAAATTGCGCAATGCTTTTTAAATGCAATAGTTCACGCATCACCGTATCAATTCGAGCGCTAAATGTACAATTTCTGCTGTAGCCAACATCCGATCGACACACGAATTGGGCATGGTACGGTAATGTGTGTCTCCGTCTTTTTATCGAAGAACGATGCGGTGGATTAGTTCGATTAATTTCGAAGCACCGGCCCGAAATTAATAGCGATAACGGAACGAACAATACAATTGTGTTACACGAAACACCAATACGTCCGAGATCTACCAAAATTTCGCGTATATTTTGTACATTTTAATAGCCCTTTCAATCTCTCCTTTTCCTCTTCTCTCCTTCTCGCGTTTCACCCTCCCCTACAGTCCCTCTTCGTTTAGCTGCCTCTTCCTGTTTCTCTACCTCTCCCCCCCTTTTCGTTCCTTTTTCCCCTGTCTCCCTTTCCAACGGCGCGACGTACTCTTCGCGCGAGTTTACATACACGCAAACATACTCTTCGGAGTCGCAGCTCGCGCTTCGGGGTCCCGCGGTCATTTATTTGTCGCGTTGCCGACCGGTATATACCCTTGCCTCCTTCTCAGGTAAACGCGCGTCCGTGCGCGACGCCTTCCTTATCTAAGAGAGCGGGCACGCTCGAGTACGCGGCTCTCTCGTTGCGAGTACGAATTATTTTCACCGTCTACTCGCACGGTAACACCCCTTCTCGTTACGCATCGTCGAACGGATATAATATATATATATTTGAACGTCACTGAAATCGAAGCGGGTGATGTTTTTCTCGATTCGACCGATCGACGCTGAGCGTCATTGAAACGATTAATTATACAGGGTGTTCATTTAAAAACTTTTCAGTCGAATATCTGGAAAAGTATGAAAGATATTTAAAAAGTGTAAAACACGTGTTCAAAGATTTCGAGTGCAGTATCTCTTTCTCCCTCGAAATCTTTGAACACGTGTTTTACACTTTTGTAATACCTCTCATACTTGTCGAGATATTCGACTGGAAAGTTTTAAAATGAACACCTTGTACACCCATTCGCTTTGAAAAGAAAACAGCTGTAACTCTCGTCTTCGATCGTTTCGCTGAAATCTTCACCGAAACGCACGCCGGCATATTTTCGTTTATCCGAATCTCCGTGAAAAATAACGAACGAGCCGTTAAGTTCCACAGTGTCTCACAGTCGACCATAATACGCTAATCTTCCTTCGACGTTACCGATATATCATCTTACTTTACTGCAAACGTCCCGAGGGCAACGCATTCGTGTAAGCCAGTAAAATCCTGAATAATAATTAATACCGTAGCGCTGCACGCGAACGTCCGATTCCGTACTTTGTACGTACTGGTGGTATGCGCGATTACTAATGGCCGCATACTTTTTACCAGGAAATCTGTCCCGGCGAAGTTTTTCCGTGGGAAAGGGAGGAGGTGGGGGAGGGGGACCGGTAGACCTCGAACGTGTCGATAGTTAGCTTATCGTCAGGTTAATACGCGAACACGAAGAGGCACGGTGAGGCGAATCTCTTCGGCGTTAAGTGTTTCGCCCGGACATATCGCGGATACATTCGTTAGAATGCGAGACGTTCGTAGGATGCTAAATCCTTCTGTGCGTGGTACCTTCCATCGGGGAATTTATCGGCGCTATTCCCGCAGGTGGCCGCGTGCTGCGCGCTTGAATTCTTTACGAGCGCTTCTGATTTTCCACCGCGACAGGATCGTTACTCAGCTGACCGTCGGAAAAATCTTACGGCGGGCTTCTGCAGGTATATTTTTTGTTCGGATAGGGGGAATTATAAAGAGGTAGGGGAACGAGATAAATAGAAAAGTAAAAGGGAATCTTACGCGAAATGGGGAATCGTTGGAAATGAGAATGCAAACTTGGGATTTTTCGATAATCCCTGAGTTTGCGCGTAGAGGGCGGATAGAGAAATGCGAAGATTATTTGAAAAATGATCAATTGCAATCGTCTTTTAATGCTTCGCGGTGGAATCGCCTGCGAACCAAGTAGGTATATGCATTCGTGTTTATTAAAGTTGGAATATCGGTGTAAGGGTGCTTTTACGCTTATCCGATACGGGTCCAATGCGATTTTTCACCTTCCCAGGTTAGATTCAAATACATGAATCGGATTGAATGTACGTGAGTACGACACTCGGAACGTTAACAATCGAATCGGACACGGTTTGAATAAGTGTAAAAAGATCGTAAGCAGGTGCGGCTACTTGTGAAAAATCCTACTTGCATCTGCGTAGATAAATAAATAAACTATTTTCAGTATTTTCACACGTCTGTCCTGTTTTTGATAAAGTCGAAGTGTAAATGATGTAAAGAAAATTCCGCACACGACTAACCAGGTACAACCGAAATAATGCTCATCCCGCGGATCGTTCGAGTCCATTACCGAATTCTTATATCTTTCATGAAAGTAGTTCTAGCGGGTGGCCGCGCGTTAGATGCGTAAAGTCTCCCCGTGCACTCTTTTTTTCGTGGAATTATTAGCCAGTCACGAGATGGAGGAAAAATCGAGGGTGTCTACGCATCGTGCACACGGTTGCGCTTACTTAAGTCCGCGAGTGGTGGTTGGGTTAACGAGCCTCGTACGGAGCCGTGCGAGTTCAGTCTTTACTCCGTTGCACTTTGCGTTCAACGCCACGTCGGGGATTTCTATTCTTTCAACATTTCCCACGAGCGAACAACACTGAGAACTTTTTTTTACAGCTGGTGCGCGCTAGAAATATCTTTGATCTGGACGTCCTAGTCGAATGTTAACGACAATCTTTCAAGTAATGCGAACGGTTAAAGTCAGGATTGAACAAACTGGAAACGAAGTAAATGGGAACGCGGATAGAGCTTGGCGATTTAAGATCACAAACGTTGTTACCGCTTTGACAATATCTCTAATATTTATACGATGTATATTTATATGTTTACAGGGGTTGAAACGGTTTCAAAATTAACTGTTTCGAACTGTTACAACGTATCGGATCTGACTGAATCAGTTATGTGAGACGAAAAAGTATTATAACTTATAAAGGTTCTCGTCCGTATCGGCTTTGGTTTCGCTTCTTTAGAATCGATATCACTTCGATTCTTCATTCAATCCCTGGAGCGGCGAAACAAATTTCCGTTCTGGTCCCACCTCTTCATCGATCTCCTACAAAGAATAAAGACTTACATAAAAATCGCCTGTCTAGTTGTAACGTTATTTCGTCTCCCGTAACCGAATTATGTCACCCGAGACGTAACAACCAAAGTTCTACGAAATACTCTTGTACACAAACATCGCTGCGAATCCAATTTTCAGGGAATTACTAAACAGCTACGGCATTTTCGTTTTCGCAGAACTTTTGGTGCGAAGTGCGCTAAATGCGGTCGAAGCGTGGGCGCCGGTGATTGGGTGAGAAGGGCTCGCGAGAGGGTTTATCACTTGGCTTGTTTCGCGTGCGACGCTTGCTCTCGTCAGTTATCAACGGGAGAACAATTCGCCCTCCTCGATGCCAGGCTCCTCTGCAAGGCTCACTACCTCGACGTCGTCGAAGGCAACAATACCTCGTCCGATGGTGAGGCTGTGCAGACACCTTACTGTACCGAAAATTGTGAGACGGTCTTCCAATTTTCTAAACTGTAATTACCGACAAGGAGCTCGCGAAACGATAGAAACTGCGCGACGAACTTGCGTCGCGTATCGTCGCGCTTTCGTTTACGCTTTTCATGCGAATGACCGTTTATTCGAATCAATTCTTGGAACAAATTTAGATCATGCACATCTCCGGATCTCCAAAATAAATACCTACGTGCTTGCGGAATAAATTATGGTACTGCGGAAATGATTTCTGTGGAATAATTTGTATCCCTTTGGAAAATATTTCTAAAGCAACGAGAAGGAGAGGCAGTGGGCTTTAACCTGTCATTTTCCATAATTCGACTGCTTGTATCTCCGGAACTAAAATCAAGCGCCAACTTTTTCTCGCTGATTCATGATCAGCGACCCGAAATACACTTGATAGAGTCAAAAAAAGTTTGCAGATCCGAAGATCCAGAGATGCGCACGATCTAGATTTAAGCTCAATTCTTTTTCAATTAGCGATCGAACGACTGCGAGGTTGGACGGAGGTTTTGTGTGAAAATTTGCAAGACGATCTTCCAATTTTCTAATTAACATTACGATCTCTAATTACCGACCGAGCTTAACGTTACGCGAATACTAAAGATTCTTAGTATTCTCGGTACGCGCGTTCTTAACATTGTTTACCCGATTAAAGTATCGCGTAATTTTGGCACAAAACGTGGAATTAATTGAGAAACGTACGATCGAGAGAGAGAGAGAGAGAGAGAGAGAGAGAGAGAGAGAGAGAGTCAAGCGGAAGGGAGGGCACCCCTAATTGGTACTTTCACAGAAGGCGGTGACTCCGAGAGCGGTCACAAGAGCGGTAACAAGGCGAAGAGAGTGAGAACGACGTTCACCGAGGAACAGCTTTCCGTTCTTCAGGCCAACTTCCAGCTGGACAGCAATCCCGACGGTCAGGACCTCGAAAGGATAGCGCACGTAACAGGGCTCAGCAAGAGGGTCACGCAGGTTTGGTTCCAGAATTCTAGAGCGAGGCAGAAGAAGCATCTGCACACGGGAAAGATGAAAGGGCAACATGGTACTTGTTACGTTTGCCTCTCTATTCTAATGGCCTTTCGCGTAACGCGGCAGGGAAAAATTAATGCGATTATGGTAGTAAAGTAGGTTCCAGAAACACGAGCCGAGTTAAATTATGATCATGGTTTTCGCGTTATCGTCGTGATAGAATGATCGTCTTAAATTTTAGGTAGAATTTAATTTCACGGTTTGTTCACGAGTTTTCTTTCCAACGTATCATCCATAATTCTGATTTCCGTCTCTGAAATAAAAAATCTTCGATATTTCGTAAAACTAAAGAGTCGATTCGGTTGAACCTATCCGTCGGATTTTTTTCACCGCGATTTCTGAAGATCGAGTCAAACGCGTTCAGTTTGAAAACGATTGGAATCGTGGTCAGGATCAAGGGAGATTATTTTTGATTGCAGTTCATCAATCGCCGCCAAATTCTAACGCGTGCACCGGCGATTTTGGTAGACACATCAATTTACATCTGACATACTCTTTTCAACACCAACAACAACACCATCATAGTCAGCAACAGCCGCAACTAAGCCCCGCTACGTGCAAGAGTCCCACACCTTCGATTTATCACAATCACGGTAAGAGCGTCATCGATGATCTATCCCGAAAAGTGTCCTGTATATATTCCCGAGACATATTGCGCGAAATTAACTTTCTCGCTCCTGGTTAATGTTGAAAACCTTGAAGAAGAAATTTAATTGACAAATTTGCCTCGTTCCGTTCGTAAAGCAACGACGGTCGATTATCGTTACGACGACGATACGATCAATTCATAGAAATTTTTAATGCGGCAGGCTACGTGAGAAATTTTTTGGAAATACGAGGGAAATAGAATGAAAAAGCGTAAACGTGATACGAAGCATGAAAAAAAGTGCGTACTAATGTGTTAATGCGAAGGAATTTTTTTAAGAATAGTTAACTTTACCAATTATGTTCATTATCGCTTTTTTCTATTGCGATGCTCGTTACGTAATATCAAAATATTCTCAACCTCGTCTATCTTGTGTTATTTTCGAAACGATTGAGAGATGACGGGGCAAGTCAGGTTTTGACGATGCGTTTGATAATGCATTATTACCGAGTGATATCTGTGTCGCGTTAAGAGCGAATGAACACGATCGAAGTTACGACGATCGAACGCAGTTCGAATCTCAAAGAATTGTCTGAACAGTGAAATATTATCGCGATTTTTCGATTTACGAAGGCAGACTTTTATGGTGCTTAATATAATCTTTATAGTAGTCACCGGGGGCGAAGAAGTTAATTAAGATTCAGCAATGGATTGAATACCTCGCAGCAACGATACCTCGAATAGATTTTGATTCGATTAATTTCAGTGTTTTACTTTCCGCGAAGCGATTAGAATTAGCTGCTTTTAAAACCGTTATTAATTTTATTTAAACCAACATTTTTTTGCTAGGAACAAAGCAAAGCTTTCGGTTCTTGTAATATTTAATATGATAATGATATTATATTAAATCAATGCTGCATTCCGTTCAATAATTAGCGGAAATGATTGTCATTCGAATATCAATATTCAAAAATATAATTCCTCACGGTTCACGTATTTCGAGAGTCCACATTGACGAACCACAGGAATCGGAAAACGCCTGATCGTTTATTGCCGTACGGTATTCAATTTATTCTCGAAATAAAACAAAACGTCCAGGCAGGAAAATACTTTGCGCTCGGATATTACGATCTTGATCGTGCCGGCCGGCGTTTACTTGGTATCGCAACCGTATCCTGCAACCAAAATTTTGCTTTAAAAAGGTCTACCATCTATCGCAACTTCGTCAACTCTGTCTTCAGGCTCGGAACAATCGATGGACGAGCTCTCGCAAGACTCGATGATGTTGTCGATGCCGAACGAGGTTTAATCGCCGGCCCCTGGATTAGCTATATTGTAAATACAATTATCGTTTAAGGTCAATCGACGATAGGAATCTTGAATCGGTGAACGCTCATCGACTCCCGTTTAGTTTCATTTATCACGGGGATCGATGGAATTCGCCGTGAAATCGTCACCGGCGGTCTTTACGTGCGCGGCTCTTCGACAAATTGTTTGAAACTAAAAGACATTTTTAAAATGTCAACTCTCGAATAATTTCAAGACGTACCGCGCGACGATGTTCATTACTCGATCGATTCTTCGGAAGCGTTTCAACGGAAACGCTTTTTTTCTTTTTATTTCAATGCTGATAAATCGTATTCGATAACCGTACTTCGAAAATTGGTTAGAACCTTTAGAAACGAGTGCAATTAACGCGTTGGTAAATCGTAAATTTGAAAAGAAATCGACGCATCCGCTGCAAGAAATAAAATATTGAATTTGTTTAAATTACTTTTCGCTAGATCGATACTCGTAAACGAAAGAAATTAATCGTTCCGTTAAAGCTTTTCGAAGGATCGACGCGATTACCGCCCGGTGGCCGTTCCTCGATTGGATTTGTTAATAGTATTCTTCGCTCGAGAGAAATCGATCTCAATAGAGGATTCCGAATGTTACTTATAAATTTCAACGAAATCCGGCCAAACGTTGTTAATCTATTAAAAGTATCAGCAAACGTAGGGACGCCAATTTTTAAGACTGGACGGCAGCACAGCTCTCTCGCACTCGGTGTTAGGCTTATTAAAAAATAAGTGAGTACATATTAACGTATATCCACGAAACTAATCCGTGCGCACCGATATGGAAAGTGAGTTGCAATTTCGCTAATATAATTTACGAATAAAAGACTTTGATTTGTTTTCTCCATGGGGTCGTTTTGGTTCTGAGCCAGGTTCCGTTCCCGCGTCCACGAATCGGTACTCTCGGTTTTATATATTCAGGACGAAAAGTTGTTTTTGATTGGCACTATGTCATTTTTGATTTGTTCGTTGTTATTTTAGATATATACGTATGACGGTATTTATATTTATTTTCGTCGCTGGTTCGAAAGGTATTTCGAACCATTTAGCGAGAGAACAAAGTTCGACTATCGTTCTTGAGGAGAAATATCGGAAGGGAAAGGGTAATCGAAAATGATACTCGTCGACGAGTTTACCTCATGGAAAAGGCAAATCTCGAAACGCCGAAGAGTTCACAGTTTCTTTGAGAGACAAAACCGGATGAGTTTTCCTCGTGATCTTAAAGAAGCGATAAATATGATTTTCCTTCTTACATTGAGAGAACGATTCGGTGGGTGGGTCCTCACTTTCATTGAACCGTGGAGTTCCTGATATGATCAGGCTTATCGTTTTAATAAAACGCGTAAAGTCGAACGAAATCGGCGTAAGTGAAAAATCAGATGCGATCGATGTTTCCCAAGATTTTTAGATTTATTGGATTCGATATAATTAACGCCGAT
Source organism: Pemphredon lugubris (assembly GCA_933228935.1). Classification (NCBI taxonomy): domain Eukaryota; kingdom Metazoa; phylum Arthropoda; class Insecta; order Hymenoptera; family Crabronidae; genus Pemphredon; species Pemphredon lugubris. Next base: position 22,034,252 of record OW121817.1, on the reverse strand, counting down.
GAGTTAGAGAATCGTCGTGAATTTTATAGTAATAAAATGATGACAATTGATAAACTCTGATCCTAAGGAACAGAATCACTTCATTGTGTTAATCGATCAATATTTATTTGGATCTTTTCGAAAGTCGAATATCAAATAACTTGAACTAAAAATAATCATGGCCCGATCGAATGATGTCGGTAGTTCAAATCTCTGAAATTTCGGGGAACGTCCGAAAGCAATGTTCTGAATGAAAGTATCTTTTACAGTATCTAGGTAATTATGTAATCGTAAAAGAATTATTATTTAATATAAATGTACTGTGATGTAAATATTGTAAACTAAGTATATACAAAATATACTATTGCACATATTGCAGAGTTCCCACAAATACCTACCCATGCGCAAAGAAGATCCAGATCGTAGGTATTATCTTTGATATCAATATCCGTTACGTTATTAGGATAAAATAATGAATATCCTATTATTTAATTAACAACGAGCATCGCTTCGGGGAACTACCGAAACACTTCTCGTTCTAAAAATTTCAAATTGGACGTGGAATCCTAAGGATAAAAGAACACCGTGCATTAACAGTAAAAGACATTTTATTAATAACAGTACGGTTTACAATATTGCGGTAATGAGTGTGCAACACAGGAGCAATATCAAATACTCATTTACATTTTTTCTCGAGTTTTATGTACAAAAGCTAGAAGCTACACCTATATACAATTTCGTTTCGTAAGTAGAAGTAAGTCGCGCGAAACACACGTCGGGAGAGATTTTAAAGTAATCGTAGCGAGCGTAAATTCCATTTTACAGGATATCGACGAGACATAAATTAAAATGATTAACGAGATAATAAATACCAACGACACTACTCGCTCGGCAGATTGAGAAATCCTTTTGTCCAATTCGAGAGCAGAAATTCGTTGCGTTTTGTACGAGTCGTTTGTACCGCGCGATGATAATCGAAGTGACGCACGAAGGCACTCGCTACATACAATTAAGAGAGTAATCGAACCACAATCGTGAATACATGAACAATAATTACAACGTAGGTGGAATAAATAAGCAGCTCTTTATCGGTACATAAACTATACGCATATCTTTGCCACGAGGTCCTCCTTCATTCGCACTATCACTTTAACTCCACGATTCGCCGCGAACAGTTATTTTTTTTTTTTATATTTACAAGAAAGAGAGAACGGATCCATCGTTTCGAAAACCACGATTTCGATCGGATACGATCCGAATAAATTTTCGCGGATCGAGAGGCATCGTTAACGGTCACTTTAAGGGGTTCTTCGCAAAGTTTTACCCCGTCTGATGACAGAACTGAGCCTGCAGGTGGTTGGGCGTCGTCGGCGTCAGGGGCGTCAAAGGGGTGAGCGGTGTCAATGGACTTCCAGGGCTCTCGCTGCCGGCGCTGCCACCTTGATAGCCACCTAAGTAGGCGCCCACCATGTTCACTCCGGAGGGATAAAGTTCCCCGGGATGATGTTGCATCGGCGGTGAATGGTGCACTGAAGAGAAAAGAGTCACGGTATCTTTTGAGACACCATCGACGGTGGGCGTGCAATTGCAAATAAACTTTACGAATGTATTTATTATTTTCATTTTAGTATACTGATCTGAAAATACCGTTTAGCCACGAGTGGCGACTGTTTTTAATCCTACGTTAGTCGCGCGGGGGGTACAGGTGTCACACAGTCCACTTTAAAATTAAATTACTCTTATCTCATGCAATTTGCACCTGCGATATCTCTAGTACCTCTCGTTTAGACATATGTGAATCTAAAAAACTTTAAAATAAATTTTTTTTTTTTTAATTTTAGGCTATTTCTATTATATTATTGTAATCATACATTTGTAAACGGACACGTTAATTATCTAAATATATGAATATTTATGTTTATTACAGATAAAATGTGATAAATGCTGATTATTTCTTTTTTTAACCAATAATTTAGAGATGGGTGTGACAGGTGTACTCCACGCGACCAACCACGTAACAAACATCCGCGCGACTAACGAAGGGTTAAGCGACACGCGATGCTCGATCGATATCGTTAAATATTTTTATCAACGAGATAGAATTCTCGTAAAGTTGAGTTCCGCGGAGATGGAAAAATTATGAAGAAGAAATTTTCGACGAAGATTTCGAAAAATGATTTCGTGATTACCTTAAGAACAATAATATAAAGCAAGTGGTACTCACTTTGAGTTTTAATTTTGCCGCTGTGCTTCTTCTGCCTCGCCCTCGAGTTTTGGAACCAGACTTGCGTGACCCTTTTACTAAGGCCGGTAACGTGCGCTATCCTCTCGAGATCCTGACCGTCAGGATTACTGTCCAACTGAAAGTTAGCCTGAAGGACGGATAGCTGCTCCTCGGTAAAGGTTGTCCTCACTCTCTTCGTCTTGCTACCCTTGCCGCCGTGCTCGGAATCGCAGTCCTCAGAGGACGAGGTATTGTTACCCTCGACAACGTCGAGATAGTGAGCCTTGCACAGTAACCTGGCGTCCAGCAGTGCGAATTGCTCACCCGTGGACAATTGTCGCGAACAGGCATCGCAAGCGAAGCAGGCCAGATGATAAACCCTTTCCCTGGCCCTTCTCACCCAATCGCCGGCGCCCACGCTTCGACCGCATTTCGCGCACTTTGCTCCGAAAGTTCTGGAAAATGAAAAGTAGGACGTTCGTGAGCACATTTTGGAAACGGAGTCTGTAACGAAGATCTACCATTTGATACCGTACTCGATAGTACATTGGTAAACGGGCAAGTTTCCGTCGATTAATATTTAACCCTCTAAAGGGCATGCCCGCCTTAAGGCAGGGTCAAAATAAATTTTATTTACGCTTGCATTAAAAAATATTTTATATGGGCGCATTTGCTCCTGATCAGTTTGTCGTGGGAAGTCCGCCAGTAGAACGCTAATAATTATTGCGCAATTTAAAGAAAAAAATTTAATTCGCCTGTTAGAGAGTTAATACTACCCTCTGGGGGCTCTAAAGACTTTATTCATAATCGGCCCTTCGTTTCTCATTGTTCCTCGATTATTGTAAATCCTCAGCTTTGGCAAGGTATAGGTGAATCATGATTTTCCTATAACTATCATTTTCTGCATTCACCCTTCCTTTCAACGACTCCGATAGAAACGATCTATCGAGATCTTTACGCCACAGATTCAGAGTTGTATTATCGCATCCCTGCCATTGGTTATAATTCTTTCCATTCGTAAATTGGGGTGCATCGCTCGGCCATACGGATCAAAAATACAACCCGCGTTTCCTGCTCCCCCTCCCCTCTCCCGAGTCTCTCATTATCTTTATCTCACCAAAAACATCGCGATTCGTTCCACGTAACACTTCCTTTCCACGAGATAAATTTCATTCTAAATTACTACTGCCGCGAGGCGTTTCTCCGGCAGCGGCCAAACGAATCGCCGGAAAGACAAGGGGCTATTTTGGGTTCGGGGCAGCAGGTTCATTCAGGACCTCCGTGCAGTAGAATCCGACGGTCCTGTCCTCATTAACATATTACTCTGCCACTCGATGTCCCTCGGAGTGGTGCGCGTCAGGAGCGTGAGGCACCGTTTAAGGATCGGCCTCTCGCTCGATTCGGTGAGCAGATTACGTCGAGATTATCTCGACGTCTCAGTCCCGCAAGCTTCCCCTCGCTCTACAAATGACTCGAGTCCTTTGAATTTATACCGACGGCAAGGAAATAGATAACGCGCGTGACTCGTGCCGCGAGGAGGACAATATACGAGCTCCCATTTATTCCTAATTGGCGGGAATTATCGAAACGGGCGATATTAACGACGAGTCGCGAATGAAAAAAGCCGTAGGCGACGGAGAATTTTGGGAACGAGACGCGTTCTCGATTTGTTCGTGTACTCGTGCGTTTGATAAATCTACGGTTGGGAGGAAAAACGTCGTTTTGTCGCGTATGTTCGCTTTACAGATATCGTTCTGTAAAGTTTCAAACACCAGGTCTCCTTATTCGAACTTTCGTTGAATCGCCTTATTTTTTGTAACGCGTTTCTTTCCGATAAGTAGGCTAAATATTTGTGATAAATATTGTTACGAATCGTGCGAGAACGTGATCGAAAAATAGTCATATTTATAAAGTAACGTTTATTTGCCAGAACTTAAAGAACACAACCGTTCCTTATCAGAACTCGAATACAACTATTGACATATTTATAATTTCAATCTCGCCTACTAACAACTGCCTATCGGCAATGCCAGACGCACAAGAAGGCAATGGCATACATAGACATTCGTAACAATATATAAATCCCGTATTATACAGCTCGAATAATGCGTGAATGCACTATTTTTTAAAATTGTGACACAACAGTGACACAGAGTACCTACGTCCCGAAAATCGATTCGAACACATTTTTCAACCAAGAACAACGGCATAAACAGAAACGAATTATTCGAAAAAACAAATGTCAACTACGAGATAGGTAGAGTTGAATATCGCGAGAAGCAGAGGGCACACCGGTAAAAGACGAACGAGAAGAATGAACGTTCGACGGAGGAGTTTATTGTATGGAAAAATATGGTAAGCCGCGGAAGGATTAGTCTCGGTTCGTGGGTTGCAACGTCATCGTCGCATCGAAGATATTTTCGGGGTATTATTGGTTATGGTGATCGCACAAAGGGCACGCCTAGGAGCGTGTTCCTCGAGACACGAGGGACACGTTTCTGAATCTTTCTCTCATCCCTTCGAGTCTACCGTTGTACCTCCGCGAAGCGTTTGCGCTGCTGTTCGATATCTTGCGAATTTATTTCGCAACGATGCGAATGTGTCTCGCATAATATGTTGGAGAGTCGCGAAGCTTTTCATTTTTCCCGCCCTGCCATTGATTCTGCGTTTGTTCTTTCTCGCATACACACACGCCAAGTTTTCTTTAGACAAAATCTTGTGAATATTAGGTTCTCTGCACATTAGGCGATTGCCACGCAATGCAATTTATGCGATACCTGGGATATAATGCGATACCTGCCATCGATGGTCCGTGTACGAAACGATTCTCGCGCGATTATTATTATTATTATTATTGGTACTTCTGATAACAACGACACAACTGCATCTAATAATAATCGCACGCCAATCGTTTCGTACGCGGATCCTCGAACGCACGTATCGCATAAATCGCATTGTGTGGCAAAATCGCCCAATGTGCGGAGGGCCTTACGGTTCAAATTTCTGCTCTTCATCGATCCCCGGAATAGTCGCGTCGAGAAATCGGCGACAACCCCAATTGGCGTTCGAAATGGTTTGCGAGTCATCGACGAACACCTCGGACCAATTTGAAATCGGCATAAATTGGAAAAGTGCCGGGGAACGATGCGAATTTGCCGGCTCGATCGACCCCAGAGGACCCCTGGAAGCGTCGGTGAGGTGTCATTAGCATAAATAGTGGCGCCACCCTTTCTTCCATCTCTTTCTGCGCTTTAGTTGGGCGACCAGGAGAAAGAGAGAGAGAGAGAGAGAGAGGGTAGGATAGGGAGAGGAAGAGGGAGAAGGGCGAACGGCGAGGGGGGGGGGGGGAGGGAGAAGACCCGTGTAACCAGCCGAGAGGACTGGTATTGGGTATCGATAAATCTTCAGGGCCGTACGTCGGCTACCAAACGGCCCCGCCCTAATTTATTCATTTGTTCTTCCACATAGGCGGGCCCTATAAGTCAACGGGGGATTAAGTCGGGCACTGTACGACCCCATGCACGGTTGAATTCATGGTCCTCCTGGCCGGATACCACGGACGCGATCGATTTCTATCGCTTTGCCACGCGGATCACGATCGCGATCTTCGATAAAGCGTCGCGATCGTCGGAGGTGCAAATCAAAGGGAGCAAAAGGAGGAACGGCGCGATGTATCTCTCGTTCGAATTATTGTTTTTGATTCGAACACTGTACCGTACACGCTGGCTAATAATTGGGCGAATTTCTTGTAGGTAATCGGAGAACGGTTTGTAAATCTTGACCGGCGTTAACGCGTAAGACTATATTTAGATAAGAATTCCTTCAGACGGGTTTATGAAAATCGATCGAATCCAGGGGAGACGATTGAATCGTCACTGAAATCGTACGGGTCAGGAAGCACCGGAGACCGTGGATAAAGTTCACGAGTCTCAGAATTAACATAATTATCCCGCTTCCGAACGCGATCCTTTCTTCAGAAAATTCTCGAAATGATCGAGCGCGAAAAAAAGATTACACGCTCCGCCGGCAATCGTTGCCTTTTCTTTTCGGTAGGCATAGGCATCCACATTTAAGTGCCATTAAGCGGGAGACGATAAGGTCCGTGATTAAGGCAGCAGGTGATTCACCGTCGCGAGTCGTCGTCGTTCGCTGGCCACAAACTGAATTAAGAGAACCGGACTTTCGACCAAGTTCCCGCGCTAATAGAGCGATTCCTGGTCCGGAGTGAAACTCACACCCCCCTCGTCTCTTCCGTTTCTTTTGTTTTTTTTTTTGCTGCAAAATCCACGCGGAACAACGAACGTGTATATATATATATATATATATATATATATATATATATATATATATATAGAGAGAGAGAGAGAGAGAGAGAGGGAGAAAGAGGGAGAGGGAGACGGGTGAACACAGACGGAGAATACTGTCGGCGAATATTTATTAATTTAAAAGACGTCGGGTCGCGGTTGAAAAGCACCGACGCCGCGAGGGTGGACGAAAGAGAGAAAATCACAGCTGGCTTCTCGGGGGCCTTACGAGGCGAATTCCTCGGTCCCCTGGAACACTGACACTCTCGGCAGTCCTGGTTCGTGACTCGGCACCCGCATACACGTAGCTGGATTTTCGTATCCCAACACCGATACCACTGCAGCGCCGCGTCCCTTTCGGCTCGTTATTCCTTTCGTATCGTTAATTATCGAAATGACGATTACTTAAGGAATACTTGTCGATCGATCGATAAATTTAACGGTTCTGTATTTTGTATATACATCGGTTTCATCGCTGTATCTCTAATACGCTACGTAATAAATGAACGGTAACCCGCAAACTGTACGAAAGTATCGACATCGTTCTGTCGGACGAACCTAGCCGACGCGGCTCGCCAAACTGATACTCGACAGCGAATGAAGCCGTCAGCGAGCATTTCAAAGATCGGTAATGAGCTTACCGCGAACGCTAGAAATATAATCGTATCTATCGGTAGTAACGAATATTCCTAAGTTAATAACGTAGACTGCTATTTGTTATTACGTCGCAAACATATTTTGTACGTTTTAACCGCCGCGTAATCACAGTATCCCGCTACCATTTATATCGAATAATCCTGACAACGCCGTGGTATTTGTATAACTTTCTTCCCTTTTTTTTCTCACCTCATCGCCCAGCATGGTTAATATTTAACGGTACACTGCCTCAACGGTGAAAGAGCAAAATCGTGAAACTTCGAATCGGCCGATCGGCTTCGAAAAGCCATCCTTTTTTTTTTCTTCATCGAGACCGTAATCGCGAGAAAAAGTCAGTTGAGATGTCCTTTATTCGTGCTCGGCATCGGGGCACCTTCGACGTCACAACGTGACTCGCAGGTCGTGCGTGAGCATGCGTGATACACGTACGCGAGGTGACGTGAATAGCCGACTGTACGTGAGGTCCAAAGAAGAAGAAGAAGAAGAAGAGGAGGAAGACGAAGAAGACGACGGCGTCCAAGAAGACTACATCGGAAGACATTAATCACCCACTGGCGACTCTCTAAGCGCGCGGTGCCCGTACACGTCGAATACGCGCGTACGGATATCTGTCCATCTGCGGGAATATCTACACCCACGTGACGGCCACGTGACTCGCGAGAAGATCCCGGTTTTTAAGCAAGATCATCGGTGACCGGCCGGATCCTCCGAAGCTGTCCGAGCTTTCCAATTTTCACGTTGATCGTCGCGATCGGTATTTTCGAGCGAACTCGGCGGATTTAAATATCCAGGTGAGCCACTGCGTGGTAACGTTAGAAATCTATTACTCGGCCGAAGAGTTCACAGTTTCTTTGAGAGACAAATCCGGATGAGTTTTCCTCGTGATCGTAAAGAAGCTAAAAATATGATTTTCCTTCTTACATTGAGAGAACGATTCGGTTGGTGGTCCTCACTTTCATTGAACCGTCGAGTTCCTGAAGTAATCAGGCTTATCGTTTTAATAAAACGCGTAAATGCACCCACGTGACGGCCACGTGACTAGCGAGAAGATCCCGGTTTTTAGCAAGATCATCGGTGCCCGGCTGGATCCGAAGCTGTCGGAGCTTTCCAATTTTCACGTTGCCCGTCGCGATCGGTATTTCCGAGCGGGCTCGACAGATTTAAATATCCAGGCGAGCCACTGCGCGGTGACGTTAGAAACCGACTACTCGGCTCTGTTATTAGAACTGTAATTTTATACCTTCCGAACCGAACCTGGGTATATCGTATTAAAATATTATGACATCCCGTCTGACATCTTGATATCGATTCTCTAGCGGGTCAGATTAAAGCCGACGGAATATCTAGGCGAGTCACGAGTCGATATACTTGACGGCTCGTAATCCATATCGATCCTTCGAAACTCTCACGAAGCGATCGAACCATGGGATCGTCCGCCGAAAGTCATTCCTCGCGATGGTCGTTCCTCGCGCATAACGAATTCACGTAGCCATCTTCGTGTCAAAACGTCGTACGATATGCAAGAACCATCTCGTTCGATGGACGCCGATTATATCGACAGGAATAACGTAACAAAAGACAAATACAGGTAGCGACCTGTCCCCAAGGGAACTCCTCGCGAGCGTTTTACGTTTTACCCCGCGACACTATATTTTAATACGACAAAACGATATCTCTACACCTTCCGCGTCTCGGGTGCGTCGGATTAACACGGTACAGAATACTTTAGCGAGTCACGACCCCCCCCCGTAATCCAGAAGACCGATACCCCCAACGGAATCGTGATCCCGAGGGACCACTCGGCGGATGGACTCTCTCCCCCCCCCCCCGAAAGTAGTTGCTCGACAGGACGTCCAGATATCGGTTATGGCAGTGTCACGCGTACTCCGCGAGACTCGGCCGCCCCCGTAAGTCGAACAAATGATCATTCTTTCCAGGAGCTCCCATGGTAGCCGAGAAGTGTCTCCTTAAGCTCGGCTTTAGGCACCGGCTAACGGAGCAGTGGGGTGCCTATCTGTCCGGACCTCGATCGGACGGAATATTATTGGATCCATCGATAATCTCACGGCGTGCTTTCGAATCGGGGAACAGTTTTCTGGATGATCTGTTCGAGATCGTATCGTATCGACGGTTCGAAGTTCGAATCGGGTGTCGCCGTTTATATCAGACGCGAGGGGTGAAATTATAAATTCTATAGGCTTAAATATAGATTATGCACATCTCTGGATCCTCGGATCTCTAAAATGTTTTTTTACTCTATCAAGTGTATTTCGGGTAGCTGATCACGAAATAATTATAGAATTTCTATTCTGCTGAAAATTATTTCACAAGGAATCACGTGTGTTTGCTTGTTTTAGAAATAGTTTGGAGATTCAGAGATTCGAAGATGCGCATGATCTAGATTCGTTCCAATTGATAATTGCGAGTATCACTGTGTCAGGAGTGATACCACAGTATCACTGTGATTCCTCGGATCGTTATGCAATCCGTTGTATCCGTTTATTGTTAGAAAGCGTAGAGAAGCGAAGTTACCGATAGAAAGTCCAAATGACGTGCGCGAATCAGGACAACTTTCAAAAAACATCGGGTAAATGCTCGACTAGCGTCTAGCGTAGGTTTCGAACAATTATTTTGTCAAGTGACAACTATTATTTTCATTACCGTGGTATTTTCGTCAACGAAATATGTTCACACCCCCTTAATTCGTAAGTTTTCAACGTATTACGATCCTTCGAAGTTTTAATAGTTCCAACGCGCAAAGTAACGGAAGACGACTAAAAAGATCGATCACCAAGTTCTTCCTCGAAAGCACTATTCGACTGGCATAAAATTGAAATAAAAAACAATTTAAGTTGTACTCACAAGGCATAATCGTGCCTGCAGTAAAGGCGCATCCCCCGAAGGAAACAGGAGTGCTGATCGTGCAACGGTCTCGCACAGGCGCAACATTTGAGACACCTGGAATGCCAGGTACGACCCCCTACGCAGAGGACGGTGCGTTCGCGCACACTTTCCCCGCAACCGCCGCAATCCATTTCCATTCCCTCGTGGCTCTCGTTGTTAGCGACATTGCTACTACCCTTCTTGATGGCGGTCACGTTGTTGTTGTTGGTATTGTTGTTGTTGTTGTTGTTGTTGTTATTATTGTTCGAACAGAGAATACTGTCCGAGCATTCCGTTTCCGGCTCGATCTCGGTCTGCAAAAACGAGGAAATTTGTCGCGATTAATCTACGAGATCTTCATCGGCGCGGAAATTTGAAATAATTGATTACGCTAGGTGTGTAAAGTTTCAATTATGGAAAGATTGCGCGGTTCAAACGCTCGACCTGAGCGGCTCGAATCTGAGCCGTTTAATGCAAAAGCGGTGTAAGTAAAAAAAATTGAATTTCACCGTAGAAACTTTTAAAGTAAAAGTTCTGCTCCGTGCGTCTCTTTTATGCGAATCACTGTATACTTTGAGGTAATAATACCGTTTTTCCACAAAAATCAAGATGCGTATATGCAAATACGCGTAATATTCAAATGCGTAATGTTCAAATCCATATTTCATATTCTTTTGACTTACACCATATATTTCCGTTCAATCGAGTGGACAGTTTTTACTTGTCTCGCTATTTAGCGAGAGAGAATCGTAACGTACGTATCGTGAAGTTAGACGGGGACGCGATTTCCGGGTCGGTGTGGACGCCTAGGTTGGCTGCGGGCTCCAAATCTCAATTAATACGCGGCAAAGTGAAATAATAAACGAGCGGAGGGGCCGACGGGTGATAAATGATGCCGCTCTGGGCATGATCCCTCGTCCGTGGACGGGCTAACCGACATCTACGATTCGCATGATTACACAGCGGGCCGCGGTATCGCTGTGCGTCCACGCGATTCCGCGAGAATGCCTCTGGATACGCGAAGAGAGAAAAAAAAACGAATACACGGTTATTCGTCGCGGAACAAAGGTTTTTAAGTATCGCAACAGGATACGACTGCTTCGAACCTTTCTCTTTTCGAATTAAAGACGATCGAGGGGGAATTGCGAGTGGAAGAAAAGAGGCGGTATTGATTTGATTGCGAAAATTAATTTTTATGTGCCATTACGCGAGGAGCGTAAAGAAGTATTTATGGACACAGTTAGAAAATTTGAATGGGCGAAGTATCTAATAAAATGTCCTCTATCGATCGTAAGGGTATACCGTTGTACGGTTTCCAGAGACGAGAAAGTTAGCATTAAAAATTATTACTCGGCGTATTGAAATAAAAATTATTGCGTATCCAACTTTAAGTTTCCTGTATTCGTACATTGCTTAAACTTTAAATACCACTATATCTATATTATCTATTTTCGCTTTCGTCTCGAGCGTAAAACTCTTCGAGACATACTTTACAACAGATCTATGAATGGATCGTGCTCCGAGAGTTAATTGATTAAATCCGTGAGAGATACCATGAGCCGCGGTTTAATTAATTACACTCGTTTGGCGATCGAGGAACCTGCAAACTGTCGAATGTGTTCGGGTTGCCTTTCCAGCGAATATAAACCGGAAAGAGGTGCCTATGAGGCTGCCCGCGTAAACCTGCGAATGTCATCCGTAGAATTTACTGCGGACCACTTATTAATTTACATTGGTATAATAATAGGATAGATTTATCGCCGGGCTCGGCCACAGACCTATTAAATCCGAACGAATAGTTAATAATCCTTGAAAATAAAACCGAGGCAATTATGTGGAAACTCATAAGTTTAATTTTCGACAGGCATTTCGTTGCAAACGTTTCTCGTGTTTCGGAAGAATATTTTTTGGTTCCAATAGGATTTAAAGTGAAGAATTAGAATATTTTGATATTTATTAGACAAAATTATTTGCACATGTTTATACAAAAATGATGCGATAATATGAACTTTCAATGATATAGTTTTCGCTATTTATTGCAGCTAAAATGAATCTAGAATCTAGAAAATATAGAAAATACTGAACGTACCACTCAATTGCGTTATGCGATTCCACCTTGATTTCGTTATCGTGTTCCTCTGTTCAAAAATTTATTGCGCTTTCAGCGCACTATCTTTCATTAGGCACAAAATGTTCGAAACACAACTGTCGTATCATTTAATCGCGATTAATTGTTCGCTCCGTCAACTTGGTTATTGCCGATTCCTTACATCATTTCCTTTTTTTATTCCACAGCCGAACCGACCAGAGAGAGAGAGAGGCATTGTGCGTAGAGATAAACTCAAAGATAACGCTTATCCGATCTGTATGCAATTATTTTTTTTCTTATCCACGTCCGGCACACGCGCTGGGACATACGTACAACGGATATAAGGTACCTCGAATCGATAATATTAATTGGTACACGGGTAATGTACAAAGCTTATTGTTCGTCCCAGCGGGTAATCAATGAGTTAATTACATTACGTCTCGCGATTTATTGCGTGTTCTCGTGCTTAACTCATTCCTTGCATCTACGAACCGCGATATGCAAAGTCGTCTCTCCCCCCCCCCCCTTCTCTCTCACACAGGTATAATTTAATCGAACGAATTGCACGCGCGAAAAACATTACAGATAAGTCTGCGGTAAGGGCGGAAAGAAATTTACGATAAGTTTAACGAAGGTGGACGTTATTAAACCCTTCACTTATTCTCGGACATCTCCCTTCTACATGTCCCCTCAGTAATCATGAATTATAATTACATATATGTTAATGTTACTTGTCGGTTATTCGCACGTATAAAAGGTAAACAAATGCAAACGATTCCCACCTAATTTTCCTCCAGCCTCCTAATAGAATGTTAGCGAGTTATCATTAATAAAATATCACGAGTACCTAACTTTTAGGTATAGTAAAAACTATATCGATACTTCATTGAAAATAAACGATGTAACGTTAGTAGTGGCCGATCCAACGTGTCGTCATACGATACTGCAAACAATATTCCATGAAAACGTATTTGATGAACGAAAAAGAAACATCATGGAGGAAAGATTCATTGCACAACTGATACGTCGAAGGACGACACATCGATGCCTGCGAATTTTGAAGTCGCTCTTCATCCTTGCACTCTCACTCTCATTCCGATTCTCCCACGCCCTTGCTCCCTCACTCCTACTTTCTACTCCCACTCCTCCTCGCACTCTCCGTTCCCCTCGCCTACTCTGTCACTTATCTCCCTACCGCTTCTCCCGCAGTGTCTCAAACACACTCGAAGACTCCGAGCACTCTCAGCTACTTTTAGCAATCTCAGACACGCTCACGCACTCTCAAACACCATGGCGCTCAAATAATACCTTCAAACACCGTCAAACGCTGAATGGGCGCGTGAGTTAGTTTGAGAGTGTTATATCACGGAGAAGCTATCGTAACCCCGTTACTATTTAGGAGAGCCGTTCAAAAATTGATAAGTGCAATTAATAACAAAACCGTAATAGTTTATAAAATAAGGATACCAATGTAAATTGTAATATAATAAAATGTACTCTAAGTCACAAATGTATGAATATTATCTGTGCAAATTGTAATACTCGTATTTATGTAATCTACCTCTGGGTGGCAGTATAATAAAGCATAAGGATAAATTTCACCTGACAAATCTGTGAACTTTTATCAAAACCAAATATTTCCTACCCTTTATGCATTTGCTGTTGTCGGACATATGCTTGTCCCGTTTCACTGAGGACAAGTATAATTTTCCAAATTATTATATTTCCATGACCGAATTTTCGCGTTGAAAAGTTAATTTTTTAAGTCATCATGATTTATATGCAAAATAATAGCAACAATTAGATATTAGAAAAGTTAACTTTGCAACTTTCAAGTTAACTTGTCCACTTTTCAAGTTAACTTTCCAACCTTCAAGTTAACATTGGAATGTTTACGTTAACTTGAAATTAGTGAAGTTAACAGGAATATTGCAATGTTAACTTGAAATTAGAGGAGTTAACAGGAATATTTCAATGTTGACTTGAAATTAGAGGAGTTAACAGGAATATTTCAATGTTGACTTGAAATTAGTAAAGTTAACAGGAATATTGCAATGTTAACTTGAAATTAGAGGAGTTAACAGGAATATTTCAATGTTGACTTGAAATTAGTAAAGTTAACAGGAATATTGCAATGTTAACTTGAAATTAGAGGAGTTAACAGGAATATTTCAATGTTGACTTGAAATTAGTAAAGTTAACAGGAATATTGCAATGTTAACTTGAAATTAGAGGAGTTAACAGGAATATTTCAATGTTGACTTGAAATTAGCGAAGTTAACAGGAATATTGCAATGTTAACTTGAATATTTCAAAGTTAACTTAAAATTAATAAGGTTAACTTGAAGGTTGTAAAGTTAACTTGAAAGTAGTGAAGTTAACTTAAAATATTTAAGTTAACTTTGAAACTTTCAAGTTAACTTTACAACTTTTAAGTGACATTTTGTACATGTTGAAAAATTAACTTGTAAAATTGGATAAAAGAAAATGTTCACAAATTTTCGAAGATTCAGATTTTGTATCCGTAGAACATAATATCGAGAGGGGTGGCATGAAATGCGAATACCTTCGAGTTACAAATCGGAGAATCCCCATCGCCTCCCTTCAATTGTAGCTCTTTGTATAATACATAATCTACTAATTTTTCGTATACTCCGTAGGATTGGACAGAAAAGAAGATACATATACGAGTGGGTTAAACATGGGTTTATTAAATCGTTGTTCACTTGATTTACATATCTAAATATTAATGTACAAAGATATTTAACTATTTAATTAACTAATTTTTCATTTATGGACGCGCATAAATCCTAAACAAATATAATTAAATGAGTTTCTTGCCTCGTAATACAGTGTTAACAAAGTATCATCGAGCAGCGGAATCCAAACTGAATCGCCGTTACCGTAACACTAAACAATGTCGGGCTCCCAGAACTATCGTGTATCGATTCGAGTATTTCCAGTTATATCGTATAACGCTAGTTGCGATGGATCTTGCGCGTCCGTGTACGAATCTGCATACGAAATGCCACGGAAACACGTGCAATGGATGCAAAAAAAACCATGATGGGGAAAAGGAACCGTTGCACAACTGACACCTCGAGAGACAACATCGACGACAGCCAATTTCGAAGTCCAACGGCTGATCGTCCTCTCTCTCTCTCTCTCTCTCCCTCTTTGCAGCGCCTTTTCTCGTCGGACAGTAATCATTTCACGTATAACTGGACGGCCATTGATTTATGATCTGCCGAAGGCAAAGTTGAACTTCCCACCTGTGATTTATACCTCCTGGCATTGCGATCTCCTCTCAGGAAAGCGAGCTTGCCCTCTCCCCCCTCCCTAACCAACACTCTTTCTCTTTCTCTCTCCTTCTTTCTGTCTATTTCTGCCACCGCGATGCGAGAGCCTGTCGATTAATACCGTGTCGCGTACGCGGGTTTATTAACATCGGATTTGCGTGCGTGGGTGTCTTCGTGGCCGGATCCCCGTGGAAGATAGACAGACAGATAGATATAATAGATAGATAGTGGAAAGAACGTGTCTGAAAAGGTGGGGGGGAGGGGGAGGGGGGGGGGGAAGAATCATCATCCGTGGATTTACACGGTATTAAGAGTATGGTGGAAGGAACTGGTGGCAAAGTACCGCGGTAAGATCCATTAATACTATTCGTGGTGCTTATGATTCGGAAGTAAGAACAAAAAATTATACATTATTAATATTGTAATCGTATATTCGAAACGCTTTCTCCAAAAGAAACCCGCTATAACTAAAATTGATCCTTCTACCGTTGAACGATCACGTTTCGCCGGACTTGTAGGTAAGCATTTGAGAACAAAGTATCGTACGCTACGACAATCAACGAATCAATTCTCTCGTACAATCGGAAAATTGCAAATCATAAATTCTATTGTTTCAAGCTAATTCCTTATCACTGTATGTCCATATGTCTTACGTCAAATTTTCAGAGGAATTGCCCTCCATTCTTTAGCATTTTTCTCGCCGAATCCTTCACGTTTGTTCGATTAACTACTACGCGCAGGTTCGTGCTTACTTTAACGTGAATTTACGATTCTACGTCATACCGTTGCAAATTATTAAATCTCGAACCAATTTATTACCGCGCAGAGTTATTGTTCCCGAAGTGATTTCAACGTTGTCGCTCACAGATATATCTCTCGGACGAGCGCTACGGGTTTACCTGGGAACGAGGTTTGACGTGAAAATTTGCGCAAAACTAAAGAATAGGAAGGTATCCATGACCCATAGTGGACCGTGGGATTTTATAATGGTGTCCTCTTACTTTACGATCGACCGAGGACCAACCCCAAGAGATCCAAGGGGTAATTTACGGCATACCGAAATCCGACCTGACCCGCTAGATCCCAAGAAAACTCGGGAACATAAAAAGAAACTGAACTTCCGACAGAGAACAGGATCGTTGGCTTTGAGGAACAAGGATGCTTCCGACAAAGCTACATTCACGTTACTTTAAGTAATTCTAAAAATTAATTAATATCGTACGCAATATCGCACAGAATTTTGTTCCCTGCTTCGTTTTCAAAATACAGTAATAATACAATACGAGATTTTGCATTTTTTTTATGTTCGCTGCACCAGGCAGCAGACTTCGTTAAATTCGACGCATAGAAAAATCGTTCCTTCCCTCTTCGGCGGCTCGATGCCGAACGAAGGTAGAAGGTAGAATCTCGAAGTTATTCCACTTGGGTTCGAAGAATTTCGTGTACCTCGGGACTCAGGTGAGATATCGTATTTTCGTCGGGAGCACGAACAAATTTCTCGATCGCCTCTCGTTCGCCGTAGGTGGAGACTCAGGGGACTGGGTGGAATGCAATCAGCGAGTAATAAAGAAGAATAATAGGTAACCATTTTTTATTCGTCAGCGCTCCGCGGCGACGGAGATGAGCTGACAAAGTGAGAAATGCCAGGGTGAAGAGGTCAAACGGGCTTCGACCGACTACCGGACACCGGAGACGTTCGTATATATGCATTCGATTCGCCACATCGGTACACGAACGAATGTTTAATGGCGCATGCGAGTACCGTCTCGCGTTGATTTATTGCCGTTTTATTCGTTTTACGGAGCATCGTAAATAATTTTCCAAGGTCTTTTAAAATCTCCTCCGGTATTACGGAAACCGTGGTCGGGATAGTTTTTTTATGAAAAATGCTCATAGTGGCACGGCGTCTAGTGGTTGTCGTAAATATAAACGTGTAAGTTTTTGTCGTGATATTTGAATTTTAGACGTAGGTGTTTGTCTAACAATACTTTTAGCGATACAAAAGTGTAGGTATTCGGTTTGTCCGATATTACGGTTAAATTTAAGAGCGACATCATCGCAGTATCCGAAGATTAAAAAAGGTGTTATTAAAAGTTTGTTTAATTCCCTAGATCTGCTAAATATAATTAAAAACGCGACACGCGTCTGAGTAGACACTTTGGCGAGCCGAATATTTTCTGGTGTCCGTCGGTAAGACCCAGTCGACTTGATATTCAATGCAACATCGATTATTTAAAAGAAACGTGTAACCGATAACAATACATGATAGCGCGTATCGCGTGTTTATATTAACTAAAGCTTCGCGAACAATAACTTTTGTCCCGCGTCATCCGTAAACAATCGACGATACATCGTTGACGACGCAACATAGAAAGAAATAAAAAAATCACTCTATCAATTATCATTTCGATGTTTTCCAAAAATCATACAAACATTCCCTCACCTTCATATTTCCCACTGATGATCCCTCTCAGTCACGATCTCACCACACCTCGCTTCATAATTTGTGAAAAAGCGGCTCACGAAACACAAATTACCAGGGTACACACGTGTTCCAAAATCGAGTTCACAAATCTCACACCACAGATCCGGGACTCTTCCTCAAAAAGCAAATAAATTTGAACGAAATCCACGCGACGCTCGTCGAGCAAAGAGAGATTCAACACCCTCGTCCATCCACTTTTAACAACCATCCAAAGATCCACGATAAAATCGTCGATATGCGCGAACGAAGGTCCAAAAGGATCGCAAAGGTATCCCCTGTCCGGATCCGTGGCCCGGGTAAGACTGGCATCCTCGATTCTGCCCCTTCCCACGCGCTACGGTTCGACGATCACCCACACAGAGACGAGCGTTTACACGGCCACGTTGCCACCGACGGTGCACCCTCCCAGTACTCGCGTTGATCCGTGCGCGTGTGCGTGCACCGGAGAGAGCATACAGTGGTGGGGAGTCGAACGGCGTGACTCGATCCCGAGGGGGTTGTTCGCCGGCGAGAGGTGGCACGGAAGGAAGATTTTCAGGACGAAGACCCCTGGCAGGCAGGACCCGAAGCTCCGCCTATAGTGCACGCCCATAAATGCGAGGTGTTCTCGTCAGTACTTGCACTCGGTTATCCGTGAAACTTGTACCATCGTAAAGTAAGAGAGCGACGGGAGTGGAGGGGGAGGGGGATAGGCTGCCTCTTCTCAAGCGAATCGAACTCGAATGGAATTTCTGCGCTGATTTGCGGATAGCGTGCTCGGGGATATTCTTGTTCCGGTTTCGCGAGGATGGTTTTTTTTTTCTTTTGTCTCTAAAAATTTTCGGAGTCCTTCGGTTTGTTCGCAGTTCGCATTCGCTGTTGGTTTATTTGTTTTCATTTTTGTTAGTTCTTTTCTGCTCTCTGTTTATTAGTTTTTACTTAATTCTTCGGTAGTTTTTATAATTTCGACGTCTTGGACGTTTTGTTTCGTCCGTTGGTCGTGCTTATAATTTCCGGCATTCGTCTTATACTTGATTCCTTTTTTTTGGAGTACAAAATACTATTCCGATTATATGGAATCGATAGTGCAAGTGTAAAATATGTGAAACGTGTGTTTGCCTCATCGAGTATCGCGAAATGGTATTTGCTTAATTCGAAACTGTATTTCATTCATTTTCTATGACATTACGTCGCAACTGAGTGATCGTACACCTGACAAAACGAGCGCTGGAAAAATCATCGATCAATCGATCGTCGGCTCGCTTCCTTTTTTACTTCGAAGTCGATGAGACGAAAATATTCATGAATATCGCCCGCCAGACGCGCTGTGACAATTTTGTCTTGAAAGCATGTAAAGTGACGCCTAAAATTAACGGGACTGGAAACGGCAACTTGATACGTGACACGTAATTCCAGCTAAAAATAAAATACATTACTTAATCCTTTTTTTTCTCAAATTAGAATCAGAAATTGTAATGAGTACGGAACGAATAAATTTTTCGAGAAATTTCGTCTCGGTTAGGTTTTACAAATCATTTGTGTACGGTTTGGTAAGTGAAACGTTTGAATGAAAAAGTTATACGATAAATATAATTTTCCAAGATATCTCGGGTGACGCCCCCGGAATGTTGTGGTCCCAACAAAAACGTTTGGGACTTTATAGGAGGGAGTGTCGATGAAATAAATTGATCCACGGTCGAAAATGACCCTTCGAAGATATGAGTTATGAGAGCTCCTTGACAAAAATACTACCTTTTAAGTTCCCACAAATATGACTTTTAATTCCAAAACATATATTTTCAATGCTTTAACCTACCTCCTTGTTTGCGATAATGTAGTAGTAACAGTTTCCATCTATACGAACGTATAACGACGTATGTGAATTTGGCACTCTAATACTTTACTCGATAAAAAATAAGCGTTTGCTATTTTCCATTTTTTGATTAAAGAAAAAGAACTCGGACTCGCGTGGCGCACGTCATTTCAGCTCCGAACGCAATAAAAAAGAGAAACTCAATAGTTCGCTTCTTTACCACGGCCGGCTGAATTTTAACGCGTTAAGTAACAAGCAACGGGGCACGAACTATGGACAAATTATTTCACGGTACGTAATAAACGGTAAGCCGCTTACTCGAGAAAATCGTATCGATCCGAGAAAAACGTTCCATCTCCGCGTGGCAAGGGGCAAAACGAGAATCGGTTGACCGTTTAGTTACGGGTTACACGACGCATCCCCTACCAGATATATTTACGCGTGGATATATATTTTATATTCCGTCGTTCCCTTTTTATTTTCGATGAGTTTCGGTTCTCGAGGGGGTTCGAGCACCTGTTTGTATTTCTGCTGCGCCGACACATAAATCATCCCGGAATGGACTAACGCCTTTTATCACTGCTATCCCTCTCCCGCGGAGCGTCTCTCTCTCTCTCTCTCTCTCTCTCTCTCTCTCTCTCTCTCTCTCTCTCTCTCTCTCTCTCTCTCCCTCTATCCACCCAATGTTCACGTGTGTACCGGGCCTAAGTATACATTCAACGATGGGACCATTCGAGCGGGTGCATACGCCCACGCCTAAAGATGAATATGAATTTTTCGTTTCGGGACCCAGGAAAACTGTCAAACGGGTTTTCGTTGCCGATCCACGGGACCTTTTTATTGCCACCCCGAAAACGTTGCGCGTGTGCACGCATCCGTGAGATCCAGTGTTTCTTGAATTATGCCCCCGCCGAACCGAGAAAGGGGATCGAAGGAAAAGGGAGCCAGTATATTCGGATTATACCTGTAAACCGACGCGATGGAAATTAACGATCGTATCTGGCAATGAGACTCTCTCTCGTTTTGTCTGATCTCGTCGCGTTCGATTAGCGTTTCGATAATAACTCGCGCAGAACGGCTTTGTCTTCTTCACAGCGACGGACAAATTAGCTTCGACTCGAGACGAATTTAAAGGGAATCGCGTCGGTAACGATATTTCGAATGTAAATTCGTTTTTGTCGCCCGCGCTGGCTCGCACATTTTAACGATTCTTTACAATTTCGCTCGGATATTATCTGGAATATATTTAACATCGCCATTAAATCGGTTCACGGATTCCCTTTTGAATATGAAACACGGAATACATCTGCATGCCGTTTCGCCGCGGGTGTCCCGCCTTACCTTTTCCGCTTTGAATTGCACTTCACACCCGAGGAAACTTGTATCACTCCGGAATGTAAGGGGGGGTTTTTGTCGACGTCGCAAAGCCACAACTTCGCTCGTTTAGACGATTTCGATGGAGGTAACGCGTCGCGCGTTTTTTCTCAGGGATATCCAGTGTATCGAAATGAAAGGACGTCGAAGAATGGAACGTTCCGAGTATTATTTACTTTAATTCAACCAACGATTTTGATACAGAGCGAAGAGGCGTCCCTGTCTCCTCGTCGATGAAAATTGGTAAAAAGGATGCACTTTGAAAGTATCTCCCTCATCCGCGACAGGGACGTATCCATAAAAAAAGAAAGATTACGCTTTTCAAGAGACTTGACAGTGCCAATAAAAAAAAGGAACAACTCTAGATCATGTACATCTCCGGATCTCCAAACTATTTCTAAAGCAAGCGAACAGAACAAGTGTGATTCCTTGTACAATAATTTTCAGTAGAATAGAAATTCTATAATTACTTCGTGATCAGCGAGTCGAAATACACTTGATAGAGTAAAAAAAGTTTGAAGATCCGAAGATCCAGAGATGTGCATGATCTAGATTTAATCAAAAAAAAAAATAGAGCGAACAGCACCGATGCACCAATCTCAATTATTAAAAACAAAACGCTAACGCTATCCTTCCTCCTCCCACCGATTCATTTATCCCGTCCGATCTCGTGACACCGTAACCGATTTAGTCCCGCGAAACAAATGCCCTCGATACATTTTTCGATACGCCGCCTTCGCGATCCTTATTTATTAAAGATGATCTCGCATCGAGCGCGCGTGCAGTATCGCTGATACGCGTTGCGTATATGGTAAAAGCGCGCGTGTGTGTGTGTGTGTGTGTGTGGGTGCGCGTAAACGCATTTACGTCGGTACAAACGAGGATACGGGACACGTTCCCAACCTGCGGTCAGCCCCGAGAAGACCGGGGCCATTAGTAACGCTTACCCGGCATAAAGCGAGAAAAATGGCGGTCGAATTATTCCGGTGGTGGGACCGACGGTGGACAAAAGGTCCTGGCTCACGAGGACACGCGGAGGATCCTCGAGGAGGAGAGCCGCGGGGTTCCACGTTGCCGATCCTGCCGAAGGGGAAAACGAAGCCGCCGCCGAGAATGGACTCTTGGCCCATTAATCGATACCATCGAGAATCTCGTTCGCGATCGGGGCCCCTCTCTCTCTCTCTCTCTCTCTCTCTCTCTCTCTCATCGGGGGTATACGCACACATCGTTGCCGCGCATTATGCGGCACTGCTCGGATATTACGAGACACGCGTTCCGTCTCGTGTCTCGTTGCACGAGATTCGCAAGGACAGCGAAGTGGGTGTAACGAATCGACTTCTTATTTCGATTCTCCCCGTTAAGGATTTTTCTGTCGGGTTCGAATTAGTTATGCGCGATGATCTTTACGTAACAGGTGTTTGTACTTTACGCTCGGGTATACCCTGTTTCTGAACGAGAGAAAGTATTCTATGGAACGTGTGGTCGAAGAGGCGACGTACGCACGGGTTGGACGATTAATAAGATTTACGACAATAAAATGCGACCCTCGGTGATGTCGGCGAATCGACGAAAACGTGGGAAATGCGAAGAAGCGGAAAAATACATTCTCGCAGTGCTATAAGGAAATCGATTCGGGAAAGATATTCCTCTCCTTTATCCCGTCTCTTCTTTCATCGAGCATTTAACACGCTCGAGGGGCTCTCC
Organism: Pemphredon lugubris; assembly: GCA_933228935.1. NCBI lineage: Eukaryota > Metazoa > Arthropoda > Insecta > Hymenoptera > Crabronidae > Pemphredon > Pemphredon lugubris. The sequence continues at coordinate 22,011,462 of OW121817.1, read as the reverse complement.
CACTCGCGGTTTCTCTCAACAATTTTTACGACACGAATTTTCCGGCGTTAGGCGCGCATTCATTATCATGATAAAAGTGGTCTACGGACCTGTACGCATTCGAAGCCGACTCGAACTCCTCGCGGTGCCGTCATGGGTGCCACACGATCCCATTGTCGCCGGGCCCTCGATATCCCCATAAAAGAATACAAATTCGAGAAAGCAGCCTGACATGTCACTCGCGCACCAAACCGCCTGCTGCGCAAACACACCCAAACTGCGTAAAAATCCGTCGCGCGAGCGCTTCACGCGTAAATACAGGAAAGGCGTTCGAGACGCCGGTTCAAAATAACCAACCGACTTTCTTCCACGCGTGCAACGTCGAAACGCTCGCAGCTATTGAGAGACCGACCAATAACATTTTACGGGACGCTCTTATCGTTTATTAGCCTCACCCTCGGTTGCGACGAATCGCGAAAGGAAATAAAGCAACGAATGTAGATCATGCACATCTTCGAATCTCCGGATCCCCAAATTATTTCTAAAGTAAGCAAACACACGTGATTCTTTGGGAAATAATTTTCAGTAGAATAGAAATTCTATAATTATTTCGTGATCAGCGACCCGAAATACACTTGATAAGAATAACAAAAATTTGGCTTAAATCTAGATCATGCACATCTCTGGATCTTCGGATCTCCAAACTTTTTTTTACTCTATCAAGTGTATTTTGTGTCGCTGATCATGAAATAATCATAGAATGTCTATTATACTGAAAATTATTTCACAAGCAATCACACGTGTTTGCTTGCCTTAGAAATAGTTTGGAGATCCGGAGATGTGCATGATCTAGATTTGTTCCAAAAATGTTGGAGATCCGAGGATCCAGAGACGTGCATGATCTAGATTTAAGCAGAAATAAATTTTGTACGTTTGCGATGCAATTTGCCCGACGCGCGAGAAGTAATCAAATATTGCAAGTTTCAGTGGCAATCTCACAATTGGAAATAAAAGTAAACATACGTACGGTACCGTTCCGTGTCACAGTGGCCGTAATACAGAGTCTACCAAATAGACAAGTAGTCGCGCGTATAACCGGGGGTATATCGTTTTCCTTCGTTAGCAGTCACGGGCTCCCGTGCGCCGGCGAATTCGCGAAATTACCTCGCAGCCGGAAATTTCGCGAGATATTTATGCACAGATATACTACGGTTACGCCGGGTGTCTACGGATGTGTATAGTCCTGTAATTTAGGGATTTCCACTTTCCACCGTCCTCGAAGGGCGTTGCGCGACGGCGACGGTTGCCGACGCGAAACCACCCCCTCCCCCCTGAACACCCTCTCATCCACGGTCTACGCTCGCGCTCACGGCTTCCTGCTCTGTGATCCTGAGGCCGTCTGAGTTTCATCCCTCTTCGAGTTAGCTAACAGCAGGATCCTGCACAATGTAGTCGTGATTGCAAATCCGCTCGTTATCATCAAAACTGCGCCCGACTTAACGAAACCCACCCCCTCCCTCCCTCCTCTTCCTCTCTCGAACCCCCTCCAACCCCCGACGGCATACCCCGCGCGCGAGCCTCTTTTCTGTCTCTCATCTCCATCCGCTCTTCCTTTATCGCGTATCATCGTCGTCGCCTCTCTGGCGAGATAAAAGAAATACTCTCGTTCTTGTCGCAAAAAGGCTTTCCAGGAGTTCCCGCTTCGCGCGTGATTTATGCGACCGTGATGTTCGATATCTCGAATCTTGGCTTAAATCTAGATCACGCTCATCTCTGGATCTTCGGATCTTCAAACTGTTTTTTTATTCTATCGAGTGTATTTCGGGTCGCTGATCAGGAAATCATTATAGAATCAAGAGACAAGGTCTTGCCTGGGGCCAAGTACAAGTACGCGAGACTAGACCTTGTATCTTTTTCTATTCCACTGAAAATTATTTCACAAGGAATCACATGTGTTTGCTTGCTTTAGAAATAGTTTGGAGATCCGAACGATTCGGAGATGTGTATGATCTAGATTTGTTCCTGAATCTTTAATAACGGAGTTCGGTTGCCAATGATTCGTAAAATGTTATTTTGGACAGAGCAGACTAATCGTAGAGAATTTTTCAATCTCACGCGACACGCGTCCGATGATCCACGATACCCGTATCGTAAGAAATAACACCACGAATCGTGTCAAGGAAACAAATTCGAACCTATTTGGTCGACGACTGCGATTTTACGAACGCGTAACGAGACAAGAGTCGTTGGAGAGAAATAAAAAGTTCGTCAAACCGAGAGTGATTCGATTACACGCGACACGGGCTACATTGGATTACAAATTCGGATAACCGGTAAATCGAATATTTACTCGAGCGCAATGTAAAAAGTTACTATCATTGTCCCCGCTGCACGGTACAATGTATGTATTTTGTTAAACGAGACGACCGAGCGCTCAAAGCAAATGAGTGCACAGGTGTGAAAAATCAATTTTTAACCGAAAACTTTGATATATTTACACTCGTTCATGAATAATTGACGGATCATCGAATGTCACCGACGAGAGAACGTTTCCTTGAATTCACACCTTTTATCGTTCGAAAAAACAAAACTAATTAGGCTGCGTTCGTAGTAGAGCGAAGGACAAGGACAACCTCGACGTAAGCATACCGACGACACTCGTTTTACTTCGTCGTACTCGCGCATCGACTCTTCGCCGAAAACTCTACTCCGCTGTAAACGCAGCTTTAACAGTCTTCTTTACCTGCGCGCGTCTATAAATCACGACAAAAAATCGAATCTAATCGCGGAATAAATTTAATTTCCCACGTGACACGAGTACACGCGCGTCCACGTAACAGACGCTACGATCATCGCGCTCGGATTATGCTGACTTTAAACCCAAGCTAATGATTTACGATGGTAAGGGATAAATATAAAAAGAAAAAGAAAGCGAACACGGAATCCAACGTGTGCACCAGGGTACGAGGAAGTTCCTAACCGAGTCACCCCGATGTCGAGAGGTCAAGGGTCCAACGGGTGCGATTGATTCCCAAGAAAGGACGATGACGAGGAGCCAGAGTACAATGAACGAGTAGGTTTTGATAGTCCACGTCGACGAAGATCCTTACTCACCTGTAACAGCACCGATCGTTTCGTCATCGGACGGGAATGTCATCCACCCGATCGTTGCATCGCCTCGCCGTGTCCCGGGGGGGTTTGTCACGCACCAATCGTTTTTCGTACTCGTCCGAATGTTTTTTCAAGTCTATCGGGGGGGGGGGGGGGGCAGCTTCCTTCGAACGACGATCTCACGGCGACGATAAACGACGCGATCGTAAATACCGCGATGATTTATTCCTAACAAAGGTAGCGAGCAATTACGCGATAACGAATCGTTAGGACAGCGAGCGACGAACGATTTCGCTCGCTCGACTTTCGCGTTAAAACGACGAATTTACGATCGCGCTAACGCGCTTAGATCGTTTCGCGAGGGATGGAAACTTTAACCGCGACGACGATTCACCCATACGCTTTATCCCAATTAGAGAACAATTAAACGAGAACTCGTGGCATCATCGCGCGCACACTACCTCCGTCCCGCGATCCCTCGCTAATAAATACGAGAAACGATTCTACCGTAATATCCACGTCGGAGAGGAAACGATGTAATCTTATCTACCGATTGTCGCATCGGCCGCCAACGCCAACCATCGCGCTTCGTTCGACTAGGCGGTGTATATACTAGATCGCTCTCGGCGTCATAAAGGAGCCGGATCGTTCCTAATCCGTAGCATAACCGCTCGTGAATGTAACCACAAGCCTAAGGGAATTACGTCGCACACGTATACCCGTGCGCTTTCGAATTCGTGGGATCCGTGGAGCCGGATTACTGCGCCTCGGACTCTGACGCACGCGTAGACACGCGTGTTTCGTATAGCCAGTTTCCTATTCGCACGATTCCATGGGAACAGGTCGTTTCCGTCGCGAGATGCTCAGGTGCATCGAGATACGCGTATTCCCCCCCCCCCCCCCCACCCCCCTCGCCGGCCCACTACTCTCCCCTACACCTCTCTCGCTTGGAATGATTCAGCTCGATCGGGCCAACGCGCCGATAATATTCGCGATAATTAGTCACGAATACACCGATAATATCTTGGACGCGGTTCATCGAAGCCGACGTCTCGGATCTTCTCCGTTCGTCGTCGACGGATTGACGCTTTCCACCTTGCGACTCGCCGAGGCACCGAGTCATGCCAAGATAGAGAAAAAGATCGCTTCGATGTGAAAATATGAGGGGGAAGTGAGGAAGATTGTATCGAGTCATCGGTCGTTGTTTTCGCGTTGGGTAAAAGAGCGTGATTATTGTCGCTCAATTAGGATGTGGGAAGAGTCGTCCTTTTCTTTTATTGTTCGCGCGATTATATTCAAAAACGTCGCGAATAATTAACAAACGTCTGGATTATAGTCTTCTATGGGATGGCGAGACGGTAAAACGAATAATACTAATAACAATAATAAGAATAGATCGACCGGATCTCTCCGACGTGCAAACTGTTCAAACTACTATTGACAAATAAATTGGACACGACCCGTTCAAGATCCCTTACCACATTTCCAAGCAAACCAAAAAAGAACCAACGCTCCGATGGCGATTTTATCCGATCGAGGATCGTCGAGCGATACGATCACAGTCGACATGATCGCGTGGGATCGCGATTGATCCGATCCCAATCGTCGGTGGAGAAAGATCGCGATAATAGCAGTGCGAGTCGGTAGGTTACGAAACACTGGGGTCTCGGGGACGTCGTTGCGAGAGGGGTGCGCGCCTCGGGTGGCGGGGGGCGTCGGTCTAATATTATGTAATAGAGGGCACGTGGCGGAGCGCAAACCCCATGGAATCGAATTCGGTCAGGGGCTCGAACTACCTCCTACTCGATTGTTCGACAAAAAAAGCGAGCTAGCGAGCTAGCGAGCGAGCGAGCGAGCGGCCCGTACTCCACATAGCTACGTGGGTTTCATCCCTCTCGAGTCAACCTTCGACAATGAACTGCACCCCGCACGCCGGTATTCAGACGTAATCCGATTATTCCTTTCGAATCAACGAGCACGGCGCTTCATTCCGCTCCGCGTGCCCACTCGCAACTTCGACCTATGTATGCGCAATACGGGCGCTAGCCGTGTCGCTGGAAAAGTCTCCACGGTCGAGTAATCGGTTACATTTCGATGGGAAGCTTCGATCGATTCACGTTTATTTAAATCGCGAATGACCGGTACGTCGAGGGGTTTAATTGTTTTTGAGAAAGAATTCCTCGATTCTTCGGTTGGACACGATTGTTTTGTTTGATGACAAATGGTAACCATCGCGTTAAGGCCGTCTTCGGACGGGGATACTGTAGAAACTGTAATCGCCGGATACTAAAGAACATGTGTATCGGCGTTATTCGGATGAAGCTACTCAAATTGCCGCGACTGATAAACTGACGCGACTCGATATGTCAGTCGATTACAGTTACTCTAAAAAATTATTTCCTGGTTATGACGATTCAAAGTGCAGCGCCGCCACGAAGTATCGCGAGGGGTGACATCTAGTTTAGTAAATTGTGTGTGTGACGATAACGGGCAACTTCGGTTGCCTAAATAGTCGCCCGGTCGCCAAGTATCTAGGCGATTGCAGTTTCTTTCGAGTATCCCCATCTGAAGAGGGTCGCTAATTCCAAATCGAACGCGTATTATACGCGTATATTCTTAATTTTATCCTTGACACTACGTTAATTATTCCCCCGTGGTGTTCGAGTACAGTATATTCCGCGATTACACACACCGCGACTAGTACGGCTCGCGGAAAAAAACGCCTCAATCTCGACTACTAAATCAACTAATCCGCGCGATTAGCGTATCCGCTTCCCGCGAGGATTGAGTCGTTCGCAGGTGAGCGTCGATGAGTCCCTCGCACTCCCTTTCTCGCCCCCCTCTCCCCACCGCTGTACGGTGGGATCTCGTCAGGTGGCGAACACCCACCTAAATAAATAACCGATGGTTCCGAGAGCAGGACCTATCGGAGTCGGAACGCGTTCGTTCGTGGCAGCGAAGCGACGCACGGGGAGCAAGGAATCGCGAGTCGCTCGACTACGCACCGAATTGGTATTTAAAAATATGCACGCCGACAGATGCGGTTTCCATGTAGCGCGGCTCCAGCGACTCCCATAAATATGATAAGGCCCTATAGAGAGATATACGAGTCTATAAGCCGGTCTCGCGGCTCCTCCGCGCTCTCGAGAGCACTGCTCGCCGACGACGATTCCCCCGTGCTACGGGGAGGGAAAAAACGAGGAGAGAAACGAACGGAGCGAAGATTACGCGTTAAAGTTCATTAATTAGACGGTTAATCGGTGGTTTCTTGCGATCCACGGCGGAGATCGCGATGACGCTCGGCAAGGGATTGCCTGCCGTGTGCGTGACCCGAACGGAAACGAGAATCCCTTCCGCCATTTATACCTCGCGATTGAGAAAACGATCGCGGATCGTAAGAACGCGTCGAGTTTTTTCAGAAAAATGTCGTGGGCACTCGCGGAAGATAATTGATGAAAATTCGCAATGCTGCGCGGATAATCGACTTATCTGATTGGGGTAACTTAACGATTTTAGAATTTGATAAACCTTTATCGTACGATATAACTGTTTTCCGTTATTTCCCCGAGATCCGCGGCCATTTCAATCGCGCGTAGCGAAATATTTACATACGTAAATATGTCAAGGAAGTTTCGGATCGAAAGTTCGAACTACCCATACTCGCGTGGCTGACCAAATCGATGCCGCGAAAGTTGATGGAATACCGGAGCGACGGAGAGGGTAAACGCGCAAAATTCACCCGCCCCCCTATACGCGTAGCGAAAATCACGTCCCCCGAAAAACAGGGTTGCGAGAGCATCGGGACGCTGTCGGAAGTTGCATTTACATCATTCGTAAATCCCTCCCTCCCCCGCCCCCCGACAACGTTGGCCGACCCTGTGAAATTTTCAGGTATCTCCGTCGCGCGGAAAAGTAAAATGGCCGTTGGCGTAGATACGGCCGTTGATCGATAAAAGCGTCGCGACGCTGGGCGTGTCCGCCTCTGCAAGCCGCCTCCGCAACGCCCCGCGAAACTGCGGGAAAGTTTATATCCGTGCCTTCGACAAACGACGGAGCGACAAAAAGGCGAGACTCCGATGCTAACAAACTCCGTTTCGCTCTCTCTCCCTCTCTTCATCTCTCCCTCTCTCTCCTCTCTCTTCCCAAAGTTTTGCCGCTTATTTTCCCTCTCGCTTCGTCGAAATAATCGCTAACCCTCTCCGCTCGGTTCTCCCTTCAACCCGAGTCTCTCTAGGAAAACTCGAAGGAAAAACTTGTTAAAGGGAAACTCCGTTTCCAAACACGACGGAATAACTTTTCTCGCGAATCGTGGAATTTTCATGCTGATTCTATGCACGGTATACTGTTTTAAATTATACTCTTAGACGGAGAATTTAAGCGAAACATTTATTCTCGGAACGTCGCGCGCGGTACGAAGAAAAGTCTGGGGATGGTTTATTTTTTTGCTCACCGTCCACGAATTTTCAGGTTTTTTAAAATCCTGTTCTTACGGCCCAGATTCAACGAACGCTCTGGAAAATCCTACTAAATGGAATCCGCGTTTTCTTTTACGCGCATCAGGGAATTTTGTTTCGGCGAATAGTATATTCGTAACATTATCCGCGCTTCCGCGAGCGAATGCGATTATTCGCGATTCAACGACTACCGTCGTCTCGCCGAATTCATTTTTGTTTAACGAAATTACCAGTTTTAACTAGCGTTACGCCCGCGTGAATAAGCTCTGATAAATAGCAGTGGCACAGAGACGAGTTAAAGTTGGGGGCGGCCTTAATTCGACGCCGACGTAAAGATTTGATTAAAACAATTGTTATTTCATCAGTCTTATTACCCGCTTCGCGCTACATCGCGATATCGCTGAAAAACTGCTGAGCCACGACGAAAAAAGAAAAAGGAAAAAAAAAAAGTATTCCGCCGCGGTACGCGCGATCGGGTCCTCCAAAATGAAAATGAAGAATTATAATTTATCCCTCGAAACCACCGTGATCGCGCTTCTCGTTTCAACGGGTTAACGATAATCCGCAATCTGGAAGGTGGCCATTATCCATCGGTAGGAAAAAAACTGTATCTCGTTGCCGAGTATCTCGGCGCAAACTATCGGCCATTATTATTCCTCGTCCCTTCGGTGGTTTTAATTCGACTTCCGTCGAATCGAGAAACTGGTATATCCTCTCTCTCTCTCTCTCTCTCTCTCTCTCTCTCTTTCTCTCTCTCGTTCCACCTCTCAATGAAACGTTCTTCTTTTTGTTTCCTCGGTCGCGTTCCCTCTTTATTTCGCCCGGCAACGCCGGAGATGCGGAGACGGCAGCAGCGAGGACGAAGGAACATAAATGGATTAGGAGGGTCCTGCCGGATGACTAAGTTTCAGTCAGGCCAGCGCCGGCGCCAAATCCAATTTGATCTTAACGTTAACTCGATCCCGCGTACGGTTACACGGTGAATTAAACGTCCTTGACAACCGTGAGGTAAGCGAGTCCGTGAAAAATACCCCCCGTGGATTTATCAGCGATAGGTGACAACGAGTGGAGGGTACAGAAATTCGAGCCCTTATCGTTGCACTTCTCCGCCCGTGTTGTGGTTTTCACGGTGCGCCACGATAATCGTATTTTGAACGCTACGTTCGAGATGCAAATGCATGGGACCAAGTACAAGTACGAGTTTGTCTATGAAAATATAAACCAGCGAGAAGGTGCCTTGATCGAAAAGATCGCTATTGTTTCGCGAGGCATTGGTAAATATTATTATATTATTATATTATATATTATTATGTTGGACCAATTTTGATCAAATCGTACTCAAATTACTCATCTCCGATGGCTATTGCAGTTTTTTTTAAATTAATTGTTTAATACAGTTTGACCACCTCGAAAAACCCCTGTTCGTTCTTTCCGCAAAAGTCTCGCGTACTTGTACTTGGACCGAGACACAAGACCTTGTCCCTTGATTTCTGCGAAGCTATTGTCACTGATTTCATCGACCCGTCCAACGATCCATTCAAGTTCGGTGAATTGTATAGCTCGACGCAGCGATTGGAAAATTTAATGCCGCGTTAGATATCGTGGAAAGAACGTTTATTACGATACTCGAGAATCTTTAACAGGGACATAAGATCATTAGAAATTTCTACCCCGTGGCAGAGTTTGCGAACGCAGAAACAGTCTCGCTACATCGACGAATACTCTCCTTGCCCTTACGGATATCTTTACACCCCTTTCCTCGCGACGTACGATCTTCGTTAAAACAAACTTTAGCAAATTTAAACGAAACTTCGAAAGCGTTCATCGCACACGCGATCATTATCCGCGCGAATTCCTCTTTAACGTCCGAACTCAAAGTTCCACCGACGACGCGATTTAACTAGATACAAATATTTATTATCGTCTACGTCGATACACAAGGAATCACATTAAATCGTCGCTCCTCGTCCTTAAACATCAAAGGGCCCTTTCGCGAGTACCCGTAACCGTTGATCATCTTCAAAGGAGTATGAACGCTTACGTACGATATTCCCCCGGTGGTAATCGCGGAGAATCCGATTACAAGATTCCGCCGCTGACTTTGCGATTTCGCGATGATAACGTAGGGCCGAGGAGCGGACCAACGCGGAATCTCCTTCGAGCTTCGAGGACCGATTTAACAAAAAAAAGAAAAAAAGAAAGCCCAGTCCTGGTTTCACTCCTGACGGGAGGAGACGAAACTTCCTGCAGATGATTACGCGGAGGGGGTAGACATTGGGGTGGATTCGTAAAATTGGGGAGAACAAGGTGAATTCGGTTCGTTCGGGTCCGGTTTATCGAGCTGGAACAACAAGCGGCAATCAGGCATAACTCGATCATTTCATTCTTCTACGTCCGTGCTCCACCCTCGGTTTCCGTGGCCCTTTCACGTCGTGTTGCGACAGTTCGCTATACCTCGCGTATACAGACGCACGCGCGCGCGCTTACACACACACACCAACACAGAGCACGCGCGCAGTAGTAGTAGACGTAGAAAACAAGGCGATAGAGAGATGCACGGCGCGACGGTTCGCGGGTTGCGACTCGTGGAATCTCACCCCTCTCTTTTATCCTGAATCACGAATCCCAAAATCCCAAACAGGTCCCTCAGCAGCGCGCCTATACAGCGTTACCCTGCACGCGTTTGGAATATGTTTCGTCGGATATTACCGGCAACCCGCTTCGGTAAACAATGTATTACACTCTGCTTTGGAATACTAAGATAGCGGTGGGAAGGAAATCTAGATAGTACGTTCTATTGTAACGGTTGAAACGTACTGGCGAGAAATATTTCCAAGTCGAGGGAACTGTGAATTTCTTCGTCGTGGAGAGGGATTAGTGTAAACGGCGCGAAGGGTTTAATTAATTAGCTGAAGTAATTAAAACATTCTTTGCCGTGAAGCGTTCTTCGCGAAGGATAAAAATATTATCGCGAACCTTCGATAGTCCATCGATGCGGAAGCCATGGAACGGGTAAACAAAACGTTTTAAAAAAATCTCATATTGCGTTAAGGACTAACAATAGCGACCCTTCGATCTACTCCGGTTTCGTCGATCGCGCGTATTGAACCGTGACGCGTAGATCCTTGAAAGTAAGGTGAGCTTCCGTCGACGAAAACAGACCGCCCATCTCATTCTTCCACCTATGCCTCCACACACGCCACCGACAAAGGTTTAGGGAGCAGAATCGAGTATGGTTGGCCCTTTGAGGTAGCCGTAATGCGATTCGCAAATCGACCGCCGTGCCGATGACTGAAATTATCGTTTCAGAAATTAGGGGTTTACAGCCCTTTCCCCGCTGTCGGGATATACCCGCCTGCGCGCCGTGTACCCGTCGAACGAACCAATGACACGAAGCGAACAAGGGTGCATAATATTTAGCTAGTAAAAATTGCACCCTTTACGCGCGTACGGCTGCATACAGATTTTTTTCTCGAACGGACATCGAGGACTGTAGTCGTAACGATTGTAACGACCGAGGGTTTAACGAAATTTCGCTGTCAAACGTTAGTTCGAAGTGCGTGGATGTTAAACGCGATGTTAGGGATGAATCGACGAAACAAGGTCTTGTCTCGGGTCAAGTACAAGTACGCGAAGATTAGACTTTGTATCTTTTCGGAAAGCAACGACCAGGTGTTATCGAGGTGGTCAAGTCGCATTAAAAAATTAATTGGAACAAATCTCGATAATGTACATCCTACGGATCTCCAAACTAAACACCTACGATTGCTTACGGAATAAATTATGCTACCGTGGAAATTATTTCTAAAGCAAGCAAGAGGTTAAACATTGTGCGTACGTAGCGATGCGCGCGCAAGTATGTCCACGAGAAGTACAGGAAGTGGTCTCCAACCTGTCATTTTCCATACTTCGAGTGCTTACACCTCCGTAAATTAAAACTAAAAATTCCTGATCAGCGACCCGAAATACACTTGACAGAGTACAAAAAAAGTTCGAAGATTCAAGCCAGTTAATTTTCTTTTTAAGCCGCTACAATATCTATCTTTGGTTCGTACGTAACCTTCGACGTTTTAATTGAGACACTCGATGACACTGCCGTCGACCGAGAAGATCGACGAAAGACCTCGAACTTAGAACGCACCCTCCGGCTTTGCACCTCCCTGTACCGCGCAACATTATTCGGTCCACTTGTCGGCACCCCACAGCCGTGGCAGCCCCTATGAAGCCACCCTCTCGTAATCCTGTTACCGAGAGCGACGCTTCCACGCACCTACGCACCCACGTACCCTACACCCCCCTTTTGTTCCCGCAGTTGCGCAAAAAACAATGGACGACCCGGACCACGATTCGATGATTATCGGGACGAGTAGAATTCGTATTCGGCGTGTCTATCGTTTCCTGCGATCGACGAGATCCGGGGAAAGAAAGGGAATTTAAAAAAGAGGTTGTCGTCAAGGTTTTTCTCTACGAATCGTTGATTCGTTTCTTGTAGCCTGGTATGTACGCTTTAACCTGAAAGATTTTAACAACAGAATTATAGTCGTCATTATTAAATCTCAAGTTAGATAAAAATTTGGGAACAAATCTAGATCATGCACATCTCCGAATCTCCAGATCTCTAAACTATTTCCAGAGCAAACAAGCACACGTGATTCCTTGTGAAATAATTTTCAGTAGAATAGAAATTCTATAATTATTTCGTGATCAGCAACCCGAAACACACTTGATAGAGTAAAAACAAAGTTTGGAGATCCGAAGATCCAGAGATGCGCATGATCTAGATTTAAACAAAAATTTAATGTTCGGTAAAATATAAAAATTATATTATTCGATGCATACTGAATCATTAAGTATACAGCGAACACCCGTGATTACGAGCGCATCGTTCATCGAAACGGTTGTTTTGCAAAAACATATTCCGCGCGCATACGAGCGAAATCTCGGTATCCCGCGCGCTAGGCATACAAGAAGTACGTACAGGTGAATAGCAAGGTGCGCTGAGACAAGGAAAGAAGATAACGCGGTTTATGGTACGACGTTAATCAAGGAACGATCGGTAGAAGACATCAAAGGGCACCCGACCAAATTGGAAATTGCATGCAAATCACAAGGAAAGAAGGAGTTTATTTCTTCCTTTATCTTGGCGAAGGTCCCTTCATTCCCGATCGTTTGCTTCCTTCCTTCCTTCCTTCCTGTCAAACTGAGCTCGTAGCCACAAATTATCCGCAACGGCTAAAAGAAAGTTAAAAGAGGGTTGCCGCCTCGGCCATTTTCATCCGCCAACCCCTTTCCCTCTCTCTCGTCGTCTTTCCAACCACCTCGCCTCTCGATCCACGATCACCACCACCCACCCACCCTCCCTCCTCCTTCTGAAAATTCACGATCGACCGAGCGTATCGGCCGACATTTTTCCGCCACGATAATTATTGTTCTTAGCCGCGAATTTGCATGAATTTGCATTCGACGATATCCACGGCGCGCCCCCGTCGCGCCGTTGCTCCGTCACGGAAACGTTTCGGAGAATCGCGGTACACCGGGGGGGTGGGTGTGGCTTTTATCGTTAGAACGGATGGTCGTATCGAGGATTATTCTCTACCACCCCCTATTTCCAGCATCGTATCAATTATCGTGCATGGGGTGTTAAGCACATCGCGCGACACATGTGCTACCAGCCACGATCCCACCCCTGCGTCTTATGTAACGGGAGAAAGGGGTGACAAATGTTACGGTAGAACGACTCTTGATCGTTCGATACCCCTTTGGTTAATTCGTCGTAGGCTTGGTTTGTTCGTTTGCGTTTGTCGCTTAGTTACATTGCGCGTTTAACAGTGATTTGGAATAATAAGTAGATTAATAGATTCTACCAGGGAATCTTTTATTCGTACACTGGGATGTAAACGACGCGTGACGATAAGAAAATTTTCATGAAACTACTGACTCTCTATCGCAATTTTATATTTTATCGCGCAAATATTAATTTAACCTAAATCTTCGAACGAACAGTCGTACCATATAAACTTCGCGAACTTCAACGCCATTGTTCCGGACAACAGACGCTAGTCTCGAAACGCTCTACCAGCTCAAAATTCAAATCCCCCTAGCGAGAATCGCGCGAAAGAAAACCAGAGACAGTGAACAAAAAAAAAAGAGTCTACGTTATTATCCATCCCCCGACACAGACGACGTCGTCTCTGCCCCTATTATTACAGTTGTAACTGTCAAACTTAATCCCCCCTCCCTTCAGCCGGTAACCTTACCAACCCCTGCGCGGGTGTAATCCCGTAAAAATGTAAATTCTCCGTATCCCCCGGAGCCAAAGCGCGAAGGATCCCGGATCGTCGGTGGTAGAGAAACACGCACGATGTTTGCCATGGATCTTTGCGCGTGTGGTGCGCGACGCGACGCGCCGCGTTCGATTCAAGCGATGCCGAATCGGAGCACAGCGCTTACGGGCCACGGTTTACAGGCGCATTACAACGGGCATGTAATGCGCTACCCACGGGCAAATATTCACAGATGCGAGGAGGGGGCCCGGGGAAAATTCGGCTTTGCGGCGTTTCTCGTGCCGAGCTGACGGCTAACAGGATTTATTTGTATCCGCGTGTACGTACCGCTTCGCATTTCAAGCCCCCTCTCTCTGTGTGCCAACGAGTACGGTGTACATATGTATGGCGGGCGCACCCGGTATATTCCAGCGTGCGGATGCAGATGGAGAGAGAGAGAGAGAGAGAGAAAGAGAGTTAGACTAACTAACGGACTACCAGTTCATTAGAGATCGCTAAACTTTAGGGTGGACCGAAAAGGGGTGAGGATTTCGTTATCGCCGGTGTACGCATTTTATACCAGCCTCTGTGTATCCCGATGGGCAGTAAAAACGGGGTCCAATGGGAATTCGGGAATGCATCTCGCTGCTCAAAATGATCGTTATGCGAGTAACGCTTCTGGATGGAATATATTTCGTTACCAACGTTAGCGATGCGAGTGTGTAATGGTACGCGTTGCGTGACAAATATTTGTAAGATAACACTTTGAATCGCGAAAGAGAAAATTTTCTCGCGATGAAATCATCCGTATTTCCTGGACGAACCGAGGTACATCGGTTTCCTTTTTGTTTTTTTTTTGTCGACGAATGCGTTTTTTTTTTCAGCGCGATAGATTTACGCGTGCACGCGTATACCTGACACCGTCATCGCTCAACGGCAGTTTCCGTTCCTGAGAGGCAACACCGTTGCTACGATGGCCGGTTCGTTTCACGTGTAGGATATAAGACGCATGATTATTACTGACATGCGTTTAAGATTAATGCTACCACGATGGGTGAGAGAGAAAGAGAGGGAGACGGAAGAGGCGAAAGAAAAGGAGCACACCGGCTCGTCGGTACACGCACGAGTTTATTGTGATATGCTAATGTAAGCGGAACCCACGAAAGGAGTAAAAGGGATCTCTCGAATCCATCATTGTATCACTCTGATCGCTGAAAAAAAAACATTTTCACCGTTGTAATACCCCGATCGCTTTTCGATAATCTATCGGCGAGAGGCATAGGTGGTGGATCGATAGGGAAAATTTGATACATCGACGAATTCGTTCGTCTAGATTTTTTTCTACGCGAGAGACATCGACCGTCGATCTTGACTACGCAAACCGTCATTCGGCTTATTCGTCAAATCGAACAAAAATGCAATTATCCGCTTACCAAATTCGATGCCAGCTGCTTCCGGTGGAAGGTTCCAAACACCAACGTAAAGTGAGAAGCGAACGGACATTACGGACGGAAACGCGCATTGCGTCCCGTGTACGAAGGATCAATGGCGGCGAGACCAAAAGGCATCACTGCTGATCCTCGATCTCCCAGGAGAAGAGGCAACGGTTGTCGGTGTAGATGTCTATCGATCGCCGATAATCTACGATCGAGCCGGCCGATGGCAGCGACTTATTATGTAATGGGACGACAAGCGGCAAATAAAATCGGCTTGTAACGTCGTGACGCATCTCCCGTATGAGAGAGGGTAAAGTCACGCACAATGCACGAAACGACAGGTAGATACGGGCGTACATCCAACGATACAAATAAACGATTAAGATCTTCGAATGCGACGCGCAACACTGTTGGACCACCAACGAGTCAGTTCGTCGATCCGCCACGGATTTCTTCCGGTGCGGTCCTTTTCTTTCTTTTATTTAACTAATATTCGTGTTTTCCGTTAGCAGTGTCTTTCGCAAAATACCGATCGGCTTAAATGTAGATCGTGCGCATCTCTGGATCTTCGGATCTCCAAATTTTTGTTACTCTATCAAGTGTACTTTGGGTCGCTTGTCACGAAATAATTATAGAATTTCTATTGCATTGAAAATTATTTCACAAGGATTCACGTGTGTTTGCTTGCTTTAGAAATAGTTTGCAGATTCGAAGATGTGCATGATCTAGATTTGTTCCTACCGATCGGCAGTTTTCAGCCGAGTTTCGACGTTTTATTCATCGCGCTTGAGATTAACGCGTTGCGCATCGGACATTCTCAAAGTTTCGGGATTTTGATACACACGAATTTACTTTACAGAAGAACGAACTGTAATCGCTCAAATCGTCGGTAAATTACGAAACTTATTAAATATTCCGTGACGTTATTGAACGGCGAAGATAAAGTCAGACCGCGAAGAGTTAAAACACGCTCCGTGCGAACGCACGCGGTACCCTCGTCCCAGGTTGCGAGCAACGTCGCGTCCCGATGGTACGAAGCTACGAAGTTGACGAATGTGCTAAGATCACCCGAGGGTGACTGGCAGATTGTTCGCCAGTATTCTCAGCGGTGGTCCAACGCTCGGCGTAACTTCGATCGATAGATTCTGACCTTAAACGAGCGCTTCGGCACGCCTCTCGAAAAATGATAGATACCCGCGCAGCTCCATTCGGACTTCGATACCATCCGTTTGGTTTCGATACGCCGATTTATTGCAGTTCGCGCGTCTACCGTGAGTCTTTCAACCCCTTACTGCCACGGGGACGTAAAACATATTGATTCGTTTATTTTCTAATTCGTAGCTCGCTGTACTTTTTAGCGTTGGATTTATATCAAGAGACAAGGTCTTGTCTCGGGTCAAGTACAAGTACGCGAGACTAGACCTTGGTCTCTTGAATTTTTATGGACATACTCGTACTCGTACTTGGCCCACGTATTTGCATTTTTAATGCTTTTTTATTTTCGTAATAGTAAGCAACGAAAGAAGTACATATATTCATTATTTGTACATACACGATTTGGTTGGATAGAGGGATAAAAATTCTTCGATGCGACGACGGTGACATGCTACGCTAGGAAACCTGGTTTGAAATTTCTCGATTTGAATCAAACTTGGCTAATCCAGACACAGGAATTCTTCCACTAATACCCGTCAACGAAATTTAATCCCAAACACGGGAGGGGGGCGATCGCCTAATCAAAGAACCTTTAAAACTACCATGGTACGCGAAGGCGCCCGACGCTCGTTTACACCGACATACAATGTGAGCACTAAGAACGAACTTTAGCCAAGACTAGGCAAGATTAGTCTAATAAAGGGGTAGAAGGGCTCTCGAGGCGGCGAGTCTCGCTGATGAGAGTACCCGATGTCCGTGGTATCGAAGCAGCCATTCCCGTGATCCTTTAACGATCGCATCGCCCCGATCATAAAATCCGCGATCTCTGATTAGCCGAATGCCCGAACCGCAGGGGTAGGAAGGACGACTGCGAACGGCCGAGGTAAATTTCAAGGTTCTGCCTTAACGACGGGGGCGTGTTTACGGTAGGCGCAATGTCCCCTAGTTTTTGTTCGCCTGTTAGGCGGTTCCCCGACATGGCGGTGCTCTTAATCAAACTTTGATCGCCGCGAGCACTCCTCCTATCTACGCAAAAATCCACGGATATTAGCGAGAGCGCGTCTCGCGATCCTTTATGACCGCGGGTTGCTCCCCCCCCCTCCCCCCCCTGAGAAGCCGGGCTGAGATTATAAATCAAGCAATCAACCGCCATAAAAGTCCGCCCACGCAATCGAGAGCGCGACTTTTTTCCGCGATCGACCCACGATTTTTGCCCTTGTTTTTCGTAAAACATCGTGAGGAGGAACTGTGTCTCTACAGAACATCCCGTTTCCACCATTAATTTCATCGAGATAGAATTTCGGGCTTGAAATGTGCGATAGAAGTCTCGATGACGATCGTAAAAGAGAGTTTTTTTTCAACTGTTTATAAAAAAAACTCGAAAACCCCTATTTGTTCTTTCCTGAAAAGATTGAACAAATCTAGATCATGCACATCTGCGAATCTCTGCATCTCCAAACTATTTCTAAAGCAAATGTACACATGTGATTCCTTGTGAAATAATTTTCGGTAGACTAGAAATTCTATAATTATTTAGTGATCAGCGACCCGAAATACACTTGACAAAGTAAAAAAAAGTTTGGAGATCCGTAGATCCAGAGACGTGCATGATTTAGATTTAAGCCATCAGCCGTCTGTGATAAGTCGCGCTACGTACAGTTATTAAGTGGAAAACGTTATCATACTCGTGACGTTTTTTCGACGATTCGCAACACCCTGTACGGTTACGTACTCCAGACCATGTTCAGAGATGCTTACGCGTACCTTCAGAAATTTGTTACGTCGGATTCCGAGTTATCGCCACCTTCCCCCGTCATTCTACCCTCGAAATCTCGCGGCGCGATTGCGATTCGCTACGCTGGCCCGTCGCCCCGGTGCAAAAGAGCGACGAGCAAGAGACGATTGTTGCCCCAACAGAATGCGCGTGGTGGGTTCCAGGAGAAAAGAAATCAGGACCAGTCTGGGCATCGTGCATTGTCGCGGATAGAACGTCGCATATATAACCGAGGAGTTTAAAAGCACAATGCACCATAAATCAGCGATCATCGCGTTCCCCTCTCGCGGCGGATTCGCGCGAAACGCGTGGGCGCCGCCTCGCACGCGCGCGCCAGCCCGCCGAATTGCCGAATCGCGTCGATCGCGTTGTCGCCGATTTTCCATTCTTCGCGAGCCACCACGTAAGAACGATTTACATGGAATTAGCGGGAGTGCGAGCGACAATTGTAATTTATGATTCTTGAAAATCTCGATTCAAGTCGTTTTGCCGAACGTTGCTGCTGCGAGAGGAGCTTCTGGTACTGCGCCCCGTGTAAGAACGCAACGTCGTTGCGTTGAGAATGCTTGATCGAGTTGAAAAGTTTGTCCGAAGAAAAATTCGCGCAAAGAGGAAAAAATTGAGTGCAGAAGAATGGCCAGAGAAACTAGACTTAGAACATACCTCTCATTCGGTTTTGATAGTAACCAAGGTAGCCTGACGATGACTAAAGCGATGATGTCCGACGCCAACCAGTTGCTTAGCCGACATGTAATACCGAATTGCACGATAAATCGTTTGTATCTGCGGCTTCCGCGATAATCAAATTCACTGCCAATTCCAACACGGAATTCGCCAAGTATCAAAGTTCACAACACGAGACTGCACGATTACCGCGTCGAAAGTCAAAGTACTACTGGCACAACGGCGTGATTCTACCATGGGAACCAGTGATTATACGCACACTGCCACTGGTTTTGTTTATCTGCCGGGTGACCTTAAATTTGGGATAGGTATACCTACTGCACCCCATCAAATTCATTCATACTTTATCTACTTACAAGGGTACGTTTATTGCTACTTGGAAACGAGGAATTTTCTTATTTTATTTATGTATGTATTGTGCTCAACTAGACTTAGCCTTCTCTTCCTCCCTCCTTTGTTTACATTTACACAATAAAACAATTATGTATCTATCTCGTTGAATTGCCAGAAAATTGTACGTTCATCTACGTGAAATAAATTTTTAAACAAACATTTCAAACTCTGCGTGCAATTCTTATTCCGTATACAATTCATCTCTCGTATTATGTACATAAACAGATAGTAGACGCGCAACTAATTTGTACCACTAATGGTAAAAACGTATCCTGATTTGTATTCCACGCGTCGTCCGGCTCCAATCATTCTATTTGCTCCGTGGATGGGACGAACTGGACTGGAATCTAGAAATTTGGGTTATTCTACTCGCGGATGCGTCGTCTTTATTTTTAATAATAATGGTATACTTTCCGAAATGTCGCTGGAATGCTGGTTTTGATATTTGCGGAGGAAGATCGTAAAATGTAAAAGCTGATCACTGCAAATGTAACAAATTTCTGTTTTATTCGTTTTATAAACGTAAGACGAACGGCGTAGGTCATTACAAAAATAAAATTACAAAATATATTTTACTCAAACGCATTGTGTAATTATTGCGCATAGAAACGATAATAACCTACCGCTTAATCGT
The DNA here is from genome assembly GCA_933228935.1 of Pemphredon lugubris. Lineage (NCBI taxonomy): Eukaryota > Metazoa > Arthropoda > Insecta > Hymenoptera > Crabronidae > Pemphredon > Pemphredon lugubris. The sequence continues at coordinate 21,991,579 of OW121817.1, read as the reverse complement.
TACAAAATGTACGCTGGATCAGCCAGTATTACAAACATTCTCGCTTTTGTTCATTCGCAGCTACTGGATTACATCTTCGTATTCCGCGAGTTAAGAAATTATCATCGAATATTCAATTTACAGATAAATGCTTTCTTCAAATATCCAATTCCACCTTTTTGGATATAACAAGATTTTACGTATTCAATATGGCTGAACGGCTCACAGCACAGTTCTGTATACGTAGGTAGATAGTAACTCCTTGACGCGAGATATCAATCTACCACACCGCGAAAGTGTGTTTATTTTAATATAATGAGCAGTAGCACTCGCGAGACATCTCCTTTATTTTATTCATGGTATTACTCTGAGTAACACATAGGTGAAAAAAAAGAAATACTTGACGAACAATACTAGTAATTGCAAAAAAAAATAATTATGATTCTCATCTGTAAAACCGATGTTTAAAATGAAACATGAACATGTTCTTTTTTTCTATATCCCGTCGCTGTAGAATACCGTGCAAAAGATTAGAGACTTAAATCCAAAATCAACGGATTCCGGCTTCCACGTAAACGTACAACTTAATCTCTCGCGAGTATAAAACATTGCTTAAGACCACTTTACTTCTCAACGATTCTTATACGTAGTAGCATTATGAAATATGTTTATCAAATCAGCTTAAACGAACGATTGGACTCTCTCGAGCACAGTTGAACGGGGAAGAATGTTCAGGTTTGCGTGTAAGATCATAGTGCTCAATATACGACGTAAGAGAGAGGGTCGTGGTATCGAGGGGATAAAAAAGACAAAGTGTTGCTCGATACTCTTAGAACGTCTTTGAAACTTTGAACACCACACTAGTAAATGTCTTCGGCTAATCTTTCAGTTCTGCACGAACCTGTACGTGCATAATCATGTGTTACGGTGAATTCAAATTCTTCCCCGCCAAGGCAGCCGCCTTAGATAACACTATCTGAATATCCATCGATGGAAAATTCTAAACAAAGATCAACAGATTTAAGTAAATAGTTCAAAAATAAACGTAAACTTTGAATAAAAATTTAATCAAAATTTTATGAGAAGCTACCTGTAAAAGTTTAACATTTGTAGCAAAGTCACCAGCCAGTAGTTGGTCCCTCAGTAATCTAAAACATCGATTGTATCGAATTGAATCTTTCAAAAGAGACGATTTCGCAATTAATAATATTATTTGCTCCAAACCTGTACTTACAAAATCATGGCACAACAAATGTGTATCAAAAAACTGAACCTATTCTCGTCGGCAAACAAAGAATCCCAAATCCTCATAACGTCTGGCAATGGAAATTCTTGCGAAAGGAGTAGAGTCAGCCACCTAATAAGACGTGCGCGATTAATTTCAATTCCGATTTCACACTCATAAACTTAACATTATAAACGCGAAAGTTAATTCTTGGTTCGAAAGATCGGGGTAAGTTTTTCCTCAAACAAATATATGACGTAAACCACTACCTAAAACTGTAATATTGCGGACACAGCTCTTGTTGTTGTAAACGAAACCAGATTTCGTGATCGTTTGATTTAACTTGCGTTGTAAGCTTACACATCATTGAGTTAATACCAAACTCAGCTTCATCCAGCGACTTTATGAAGAAATCGCGTATTTCGGCCATCAAATTGGTGAAACAAAAAAATGTATCCGCCTCCGCGTGTTCTATAAATAAAAGTTGAATTCGATACAATGTTTCGCGTTTTGGAAAACAAGATTTACTTTCACAATGTTTCATAATTACGTAGTACATTTTTTAATTTCTCTTACCTCTCCATTTCTGATCTGGATCGCAAGCAAACGCGTGATAAATAGGACCAACTATTTCATTCATGCCTTGCACGTAACCTTGGCCTGGGTTCAACTTAGCGTATAGAAAGAGTATTCTCTCTAATACCTCCCAATGAGCTTCGCCTCCTTCTGCGAGCGGTGCGTAATCTTCCACAGCTTTTCTAACCGAAACTGCTATCTATGAGAAAAGTTAAACATTTCCTGGAAATCTGTATTTTGAGTCGATGTATCGAATTATTCAAACGACGTTACCTGCTACTTTCCCAATTAGCGTAAAGACATGAGGAATAGAATTAATATAATTTAATAGAAACAGACAAAGAGAATAGACGCAAAGCTATTTCTAGTTTGCACAACTAGTTAGAGATTGCAGATTATAACATATTTGTTACCTTAGTGATACCGAGTCCTTTTCTCTCCACATTTGCGCTCCGTAAAACTGTGTGCTGTACTCTATGATGCAAACGCTTCTGTCCACTGGCATTGACGATATCTTTGCAAGGAAAATCAGTACCCTGCTGGAAGAACGAGATATCTGGACACAGTCTCCTACAAAAGAAATATACTTTGCGCTCTGAAATGGAAGCTTCTTATTACGTATATGCCGAACCTCACCTAACATCTTTGTCGATTTGCAGCAAAACTTCATTATCCTTAAAGTATGTCTGCCACTTACTATCAGGATTTAAGTTTAAAGGATGATCGTGAAATGTAACGTCTACTCTTTCTCCATCCATGTTCCCCTCTCCTGGCATAACTATGAGATCCTCTATAAAACAATATGTATAAGAATATCGCATTTTTCTTTGTCCATTGTCGTCTAAGAAAAGTAGCCGTACCAATAAAAGTTTTATACAATACTCTCTTCCGGGTAAGCGTCTCGGACCAGCTAGCCCTTGTCGGAGGCAAGTAGTTCAACAAAAGCTTCCAACATAACGGCCTTAATCCACCCTCGTCTGGTATTCCTAAAAACAACGATCGTTCGTTAAACCTTCAAACACGAAAACTAAAACCATTTCCAAAAAAATTTACGCAAAGGTCTAACGAAGCGAATACTATCTATTATCGCCAAACAACAGAAATTCCAGACTCCCATCTACGATAATACTGCTCCGACAAAGACAATTCTTTCCTTACGTACAGTTCAGATTTGCAACTATTGAAAAACACCTACCATGAAAGCATAATCGCTTCAGGCAGACCAGGTCTATCTCCTCGCCAGTGAAAACGTCGTCGAAGTCGCTTAGCCTGAGAAGAGAATCGTACTCATTGAAATCTCGAAGTTTGGTTAAAAACAAAGCGAACGGTCTTACCTTTTTCGCAGTATGCTCATCGTAGCTGTACACGGCACGTGCGACACGTAACGAGAGTTTCACTATTTTCTTATCGGCATTCGATAGGCGTGTGGGCGTAAAGCGATATCCGATCCTTGCATTATTACGAGCGACGAGTTGCCAGATTGACAGGCGAACGCACCGCCATTTTTTCTCTGCCGCTTAACAAAACGTTTCTCTTTGTGTTCTCCAACGACTGTGCGTCCTTTTCTCGCAGAATGGAGAAACCTTTCTTATCATTGCAATATGGCACTATGTACTCGTGACTGAAAGTACATAAAGTATAGTTTTTGCATAAGTTGGAGACATCCTAACCTAACCCGCTAGACGAGGGTATCGGTCTGCCTGGTTCTGTCCGATCAGTCTGATTCCACTTACACATATGCATACGTGCGACGAGACAATCACTTTTGCCGATAACGTACTTTCAGTTAAACTTATGTTCGATGTTATGTAGCTTTGAAAGACAAATATTATCATATGGATTAATTGTACCGCATTAATTTACTTTTGGAATTTCACTAAAACGTGGAGGCATCACGGAGGTTTGCCAAGTGCGAACCAGAGACACGCCTTTAAAGACTTTGAATTTAATTGTCTATCAGCATTCGTGTAGTTACACTTGGACAAGGATGGGTTGCAAAAGACAATACACCGGCTAACGTTGTTTATTATTTTTTGTATTCAAGATATCTCGAATGAATATTACAAGCAATAATATAATCAAAGATAATGAATAAAAAGCGATGAAACTAAAGTTCAGATGTTACACCTCTTTTTCGTTATTGGTCACATTATCTCATTCTCGAATGATTGATTTTATTCGCATTTACGGTTTTTTTTCTCTCTTTAATAATTTGTACTTCTATTGGCGCAATCCCTTGCCTTCCTAGCTTCTAAGAAACCGGTCGATTGCTTCCCAACGTCGACAGATTTGCGAGGTTTTTACTATACTTTTACCGTTACTACGATAATAATGTTTAAGAAAACGATGCAACTTGATTCGCGTAGATCGCAGTCTTCGGATTCGCTTGCTCGATCGAGCGATTCATTTCGCAACGAATAGAGCAAACGAGAGAGAAACTCTGCAATCGTACGAAGTACGTATTCCTGATTCTACAATACAAAACAGATCCGGGAGAATCCTTTCGTTTTGCTAAACGAGTTCGAAACAGAGACTCGAGAACAATGCACCTTACGAGAAAAAGAAAATCTTCAAAGTCTCTCTCTCTCTCTCTCCCGCTGTTTCGTTTAAAAAATCGCTCGAAACTGAACAAGAGTAGAAAAGGGAAAGTATGAGAAATGTGGCGTAAATCAGGTCGCATCGTTACGAAAATCGTATGGATAACGACGACGATGTTTCCATCATCATCTGCGCTATCGGTCGGCTTAATAAAATCTGATCGATTAAAAGTTAAAATGACGAGAGTTTTAGTCACAATGATTTTCCTTTACCCGACAGTTACACCCGTGACAATCAGTTTCTAATGAACGAACGAATGAATATTATTTCTTGGAAATATACAAAGTATGTAGAAAAAGAAGGGAAAGTAAATCGGTCCTCTCCTATGTCATTAAAACGCTTCGCCTTTTGTAAATACGTGAACGTATCGCGTAGTATCTAGAATATTTGCCGGGAATTCCAAGATACGTGTCCCGCGGGTTGCGGATAAATTGAATGCGTGGATATAACCAGTGCAGTCGAGTAGGGATTCGAAACGAATATGAGGAGTACGAGGATCGTCCTTTACAAACATTTGCGTACCAAAGTTTAATTTCAATTGTTTGAATCTATACCTACTGTGCAAGTTGTGTGATCTTTATTTATCGGGATGATTAAAAATACCACCGCCTACTTTCTTTTTCTACGAGTCGCACCATCGTTATATAATACCGGAGATTAGATTTTGAGTCACTTTGAGATTCGAAGAAACGGATCGCGGAACGTGAGAAAGGACGAGTACTCGCATTCTCGGCCGTGAAAGGACCAGAGTGAATTTTCACCGCTAACGCCTTAGAATCCCCGGCAGAATCGATGCGTACCGCTGTAATATTTATTTTCTTTTTAACTTTTATGTAATGTATCGTTATAATGTTTGTATAACAATAAAGCAATATGCAAATTGGTATGAAGACTTCTCATTCGAAGGTGACTGCTCGTGTGGCGCGTTCCGTGCATCACGCGAGAGGAGTACATAATAACAATAAAACATTGCACTCTTACCTGTCTCCGTATCCCTCACTCTCTCTCTCTCTCTCTATTTCATTTTCGCTCTCGTTCTCACCCACACTCTCTCCCTCTCTCGGTCTGTTCTCTCTCCCCTCCTCTCTCTCTCTCTCTCTCGCTCTCGCTCTCTCTCTTTCTTTCTCTCTACATCTATCTACCATCTCTATCTTCGCGACTACATTTAAGTCTGTCCTCGTCTTTGTTTTGTTCGCCCCGTGCGTTAACTTTGGATGCTCGCGCACAGGAGCGATAATTTAAACCACGATTGCCGAGGGAAGCGGCGATTCGACGATTCGTTAATTTTTTATTGCTGTTCGACGCGGTGCAACGTTTCATCGCCGTCTATACAATACGCTATTAATATAATAAATTATCTTTCATATAATACATTATCCAGCAAGACAATATATTATCTCGATATTATCTCTTACAACGCGAGCGTGTGTCCTCGGGTTCGCGCGTCCGTACACGCATCCAAAAGTCTATTCTTTCTGCTCCCGAGTCTTTTTCTCTTTTTTTTTTGTTGTCCCTTCGTTGTCGAGTTTCCCCGATTTCCCTCCGTTAGCCCACCCTCGCCCATGGCGACGTTTCGAACGTCTGCCATTTCTCTCTTTGGAAGCGACCGGACCTCGAACCCGTTTGCGCTTGCACGAAACAACCGCTCCGAGCCTCTCCCGACGTCTTTTTTCTATTTTTTCACACGATAGTAACCAATACTTCTTAATTCTATCTGTCGACTCGAGCGAAGCGGAAACCGTCACTTGCACGCGGCTTAACTCTTCGAGGAATCCGGAGCTTATGTTTTTACATTCCATCTTCTTCGTTGATCCCCGCGAAGCCCCGCGATCGAAAGTTTCACTTTCGTCGACAAGTGTTTCGCCGGTACTTTAAATATCTTTTTGTACTTTATCTTCTTTTTTTTTTTTTTAATGCGAATGTCGAACCCGTGCGTTCGAATAGTATAAAATATTATTTTTTTACAAGATGGATTTATCCATTGCCCCGCGCCACTTATCTCTCTCTCTCTTTTTTTTATATTTTTCCTTTAATTCTCCGCCTGAAAGAGTTAAACGGGCCGCTCGAGAAACGGGGGAAAAATTCGACGGCAAAAACGTCGTTTCCGTGGTTCGCTCGAGTCGTTTCAGTGCAGTCGGTGTTTCATTAATAATTACGATACTTAGTCGACGAATACCTCACTCGATCCTCCCGTTTCGCTTTGCCATACTTTCTCGCACGCACTCTCGCTTCTCCCGATCGCACGCTAGGTTACATTTAATTTCGCACCCGCTCTTTCTCTCTCTCTCTCTCTCTCTCTCTCTCTCTCTCGTCTCACGGCAGGTATATCTTTTTACTTTTTTTTTTATCGACGACGGTCGATCCAACGAAAGAACGCGTATCGGGACACTTCTCATTTCTTTGTAACATTGAATTTCTCAACACTACGAGTTGTATAACGCTTCGCGCTCGCATGTCGGTATGCAATAGTTTACGGTTGGTCCATATCGTGACACGTAGAAAAATGTTAAATGACAATCGTACCGTAGAAACACCCCCCCAGGCTAATATACCTTCTAAAAACTGTTGCGCTTACTGGTTTAGAGCAGACCCGTCCAAGTTTGATTGCGAGTCCAGCTTGCGAGGTGAGCAGAGATCCTCACCCTCTCCGGAGCTCCTAAACACTGTCCTAAGTAGGCGTGCAATTGAAACTTCGGCGTTCACCTTGCTCGGCCCTACCCCGTCGCGTTTTAGCTCGCTCTGGCTAGACGACGGGAGGGAGATAAAATCGAGCCCGTGGAATCAAACTTAGGCGAGCCTGGGTTTAGAGACTGTTTAGAGATTAAACGATTATTTTAATTGTAAACATGGAATTCCTGAGAAGTTTACCAGCTCAGAAAAGTAGAGTTCCTAGTGCAAAGAGTTCCTTAAGGTATTATTGGAGATACAAAATGTTTTTTTAACTCTTTAATGCGGAACAACGAGTATAGTAGCGCTTGAACGTGATCGATTTTTGTTATTTTACATATATCCGATTCGACTCGTTTCGCGCGATTTCCAAGATCGACGGGACTACCGTTTGACGCGTATCTTTTATTGTAGCAACGAACGAACCGCGAGTATAATCGTTCTTCCATATTGAAGGGTTAAGAATGGCGTTTGACCTTTGCAGTTCTAATGGTCAGTTAACTGGCCATCTTTTACGGTCGCTCATCCTCGATTCATTGTTTTACACATTACAACGTCTGTAAATTGCATTTTTACTCCAGTGGCTCGCGCACCTCGATTGGTTGCGGCAAAGGAAATTGTACTGTAATTACGTGTTACTTTAAGCATTTTTATAAGATATTGTTGGAACGTAACGACAATTCTCATCGCATCGAAACACCATTGTGAAACATACAATTAAAAAAAAATCGCGCAAAAGAAGGATTAAACTCTATTCCATTATTAAAAAAAAAATTCGAATCAGAATGGTTCGTCCGGAGATTTAGCTTTTATAACTTGAAGTTTATACCCAATCAAAGGAAATCGACTTTGACGCGTGTAACGGTATTCGAATAAAATCGTATCGAATGAACTAGCGTTCCCCCCTTTCCGTTCTGAAGAAAACTTGAAACGCACTTTGGCATGACGAGAAATTGAGAAGTATCCCTTGGGCACATAAACCTCTTAAACCCTTAAATTAACAGTTTTTAGCCACGCGCCTCCGCAGAAAACATCATGCATTCGTAATACTAGCATAGTAATAACAGCGTCCAGTATTCAATGGGTAGCATTACGCTTCATAGTTACGTACACGCGCACTAGTAAGGTATACATATGTACGAGCGCGTACTGCCATCTCCTAAAAATCGATCGGTGCGATTGAAATCATCAAAACGGTGTCCGTATTAAACGTAACGATGCCAATTTTTGCTACTTTCGCGAATCTAACTTATCCACGTGTATATCTCGGTAATAAAAGAAACATTCGACACCGAGTCAAAAAGGTGTGCTTTCAGCACCGATTATACGCTCTCACGATCGTAACATCCTTTCACCGAAATAATCGCGGACTTCCTTCTTTTTCCCCCCATTTTGACTGAAAACTTGCCTTGGAACCACGCAAAATTTGGGCAAATACGACTCGTTATCTATAATCGCGTTACAATATTATTTGGCTCTTGCACAGAAGCTTCTTCAGAGAAAAATATAAATAATCCACTCTCGCGTCATCTTCGAGATACCGTGTTTCTGTGACAGGGATACAACGCGATCGTCGAGATCTTCGAGATCCCGATTCCCCATCCACGAAAGGACGCGTTTCCTTCGCGATTCTATTTATCGTCGTTCATTTTTTTCACCACGACGTCCCGTTGATTCGCGTAACCGTCCTTCGTCGGTTCGTCTTTCGTGTTTAATTTCTCTTTCCTCGAAGCGCGGCAATTCGACGCGAGCCATCGGATAACAACAGATTCGATCGATAGAAGTATGCGAAGTAAAGGCGAAAAGCTACGCTTTTATCCTAAGCTAAATGGTACTCGATAGTTATATAGCAATCCGTCGACAAATAATAATAATAATAATAATAATAATAATATTAATAATAATAAAATAATAACAATAATAATAATAATAAGTAATCGCAATGATAATCGTTAACTACATAATCAAAACATATAAATAGATCACAGAGAATTAGGTTTTCATTTCTTTACCTCACAAGCGTTGCACGCGCCACTCCCTCCTGCCCCCACTTTTATTATCAAAATTCATACTTGTCCGGATTGTATTCTCAGAAGCCAAGAATTTCTAAATGGACGAATACTCGGAGAAAGCAGGTACTCGTTTACCTCACTCTTCGAGTATTTGCATGGTTGCTCGATAGCTTTGCTCGCACGTGTTTACTCGTTCGCGGAGCTTCGACTGCGATCGATCCAAATGCGAATAAGTCGTATCCTTGAAGCCGGAGGTAGTGGAAGGCTCGATCGAAAAAAAATGGTTACGAATGAACTTCCGGCGAAAGCGACGTTTCCGTAGAATCGGGCGGGACAGCGTATACTTCGCGCAGGGAAGGAACCGCGTAACTTTTCGGATAGCCAATCGATGGTAATCGTGTGGTTTGCGTTTACGTGTTACAATTTCTTCAAATCGGAAGACGAACCTGACGTCAGAGGGCCCATTGCTGTCGCAAAATACTGCGAATGAAATCGATTGCCGATGAAAAACTTTCGGTGGATCTCGAAGCCAAAATTATTATATTCCGTACGTTCGGCTATCCGAGGTTAACCCATGAAACGTTCATTTTACTTCTGCTCGAAAAAATTCAGTAGATACGTTTTTTCTGCAAAAAGATATTCCATCAATCTTACGAGTCTCTCAAAATCGTTAGTACGAAACACATTTATTAGTAGGTACGTTTTTTCTGGAAAAAGATGTTCCATCAATTTTATGAGTCTCTCAAAATCGTTAGTACGAAACACATTTGATTACGCGAGAAATAAAATAAATAGTTCGTACGTTAATAATCTTGGATGCTCTCGTCTGTGTATCGGCGAGCGAAAGAACGAGACACGGGTTATCGCGTGTCACGGTGTCAAGAATACCGAAATTCAAAATCATGAAGAGAATCGTTGACGGGGGTAGTTTCGAAGCGCAGCCTCGAGGAATTTAACTTACTACGTTTTCACCGCGAGAAGTCGACCTCCGGTTATTTCTATTCGACCCGAGTTCACCTAACTACCGAATACCGACATTACTCGTTATCGCTACGATCGTTGGCACTAGATGCCCTGTAAATTCAATAAAAACTATCGACGATTAGACGCGGTCCACGGTGGACACGTAGTAATTAAAACTCCCAGCCTACACACTCTACGACACGACGTTAGAAAATCATGAGCTTTTTCATACGGTTTCTCACATTGGTAAGAATATTGTCGCGGTTTAAAGAAATTCATTTCCAACCCTTATGCGAGTAAGCGATATAATAAATATTATTCCTGGTGTTTAAAGCATTAAATTACAGATCGAATTTCAGCCAATTAAGGAATAAAATAATTTTCAGAAATCGATGTTTACCTTTAAAAGTCAAATACAAATTTCCTCGAAAATTGTGTTTCCCGAACAGTGTATCCTTGCCGATGTTCGATCTGTGTCCGTTTAACGTACATTTCTTTCTAAACGTTTAATTGATTCATTCACACGGAAGCCTCACGCAAGCACCTTTTTTTCACTCAGTCTCTCATCCGCGGGCACATACACTCTTTATCGACTTCTCCTCATTCGTAAATGTATTTGTTACAAAACGAGTACATTGAACTCAATGGCAGTTTGTCTTGTGGTGTAGGCGTCATTTACAACGTGCGGATAGCATTCACCCATTTTTTCTGTTACTCTATCACTCTCTTTTTCTCTCTCTCTCTCTCTCTGTCTTTAGCGACACGTTTTTTTCTCACGCGGGAATGCTGGTGCACGAAGCAAACGCAGCTCGAATTTAAGGAACTTTTCTTTCTTTCATCATTTTCTTTTTTAATTTACTATTATCTACGCGAACACCGGATTGCCTTTTTTCGCCAATAACAACCACGGTATGCCTCCGCTTAAGGATCTCTAATGATATTACAGTTGAACCTGAACTATCCGAATTTGATTATGTCAACGATTTAATTAACAATAAAGAAAAACAGTTCTAGTCAACTACAAGGGAATATTATTCTTCGATAACGTCTACGTAAACTGGAAAAGTAATATAAAATAATCAAGGATCGATCTCGTAACTGTAATAAATAATTGTTCGATCATCGGTCAACGTGTTTCGTCGCAAAATTAGTTGGCATAATCGAATCCCGCATTGAAACGTGAGATATAACAAAACCATAATTTCGACATACAGCATCTTATAGTTTGAATAATTCGATATTTCGTATACGTTAAGAAATAACGAATGTACGTTTGTCATGTTTAACCCGGGCGAATAAATTACGCTTACGACAGTGTCATATTTTCCGTGGAGATTATTCTGTAATTCGAATCCTTCCCAATTTATATCGGGCTAATGATCGAATCATAAAAAAAAACGCGTAGCATCTACTCGTGCGTATTGCCATCTTTACTCGCGCAAAGAATTTATTTCTTTCTACCGATAATACTGTTACGACGTGTCCATTCGCGAAATCGCGCGATCTCTCGATACACCTCGCTCCTTTCTATTTCACGGTTAATTGGACGGTGCTTGAAAATAATTAGATTGTCTCGCGTGATCTTTTCAAGATCGCCGCGATTATTCGATTTCTTCGGCGGAGGATACGTGTTCGCAAAGGATCGAGTCTTCGTATTATTTTAAGAAACGACAAGCTCGTTCGATATTACGGCACGTTCCTCCGATAATTACACGTTCAAAAACTCGACGAACGATTTGTAGGAAACTCTGCTATCGATCTATCGTCTCTCTTCGCTCTTTGTCCGCTTGTCTCACTTTTTTGTATTTTTTTTTCTTTTTAATAATCTGGTAACACGTTCGTCAGAGCTGGGCAAAATTTGTTTTCGATCAAATTAACATTCGATCGACAAAGATTAACGTGCACGGACAATCATTTTCCGGCTATATCGGTAAAACTTTGTTGGAATGAAATAAAATTGTCAGAAAATTTGTACGTTAGCCGCAACGTTCGCTCGATCCGCATCGCGCAGTTTTGCGCGTGTATGGAAGGGAAAAGTATCAAATGTGTTTTGGTATCGCTAAAACGAAGTAAAGACGAACGATTTGTACGAATAACAAAAGAAAACTATTTGCAAAATCGAACGCGAAATTTTTATTCGAATTACAACACAAAGAATGTCGAGTTTTTATCAAAAATGTATGGTAACAATGGTGAAACAGTGTGTATTCAGAGAACAAAACGAATAACAATTATCACGAATGACGAATGACACAAAAAATTGCTCTGCGGCAGCTACTATAAATACAATTCAAAACTTATCCGAATAATGCCCAACTCTGCTTCTAATACACCACGCTCTAATCGTAAGACCGGATACGCTCCTTAGAAAAACTTTCAGATGATTTCAACAGTCTAACTTCGTAAGAAGAGAAAAAAGAAACTGTATTTCAAGGAGTTCAAGGAAACATCTTAGTCGCTCTACAAATTACATGTACACGCGCATCATGCCGTGACATACGAACAGGCATACGTGTTTTCTCGCGTTTGAAAGAAGACCCTCACGCGCACCCATTTCGTAAACGCTATTCAGTTCTGTTCTCGAAAAGAAATTCGGGAACTTGTCGCTATTACTGTAAACGTTCTGGCTATTAATTTCATTTTCACCTGCACCCCCCCCCCCCCTCTCTTACTCTTCCTATCTTTCTTTCTTCCACTGATTCTCCTCATCCCTCACGTTTTTTCTTTCCTTAACTCGATATCACTCTATCATACGCTCTCCACGCATATTCTCGCACACCATTCTGGCCGTACTCTATCTAACGTTCTATGGCTTACGCTATACAGTTTTCTTTTCATTGGGCACGTGGCGACCGAAAGCAATATGCTACTCGATAGAAAAATATTTTCACGCAATTAATTATCGTCAGATAATTAATTACTTCCATTAAGTAGAGGCACGCGCGCTTAATCTCGAGTTTATTCCTCCTCTGGTTTACCGTCGTCTTAGCTAATCGCGAGAAGCTCGAAACGATTGTATCGTGGAAAGCCCGATTTGCTCCGCGATGGACGTCGAAATGCTTTGTCTCTGGGTCGCGACGGAGGATGCGACCAACGTAAACTGGGTCTCCCCGCTCCCTCGGGTAGCTGCAAATCGTCGTCTTACCGTTTTTGAACGCGGAGCGCCAACTTTCAGTCGCCATTTGCCGAAAAAGTACAAAGTCGAATTAGCCTTAACGGTAAACTTCTCGTTTCATTATCATAGTCGCTCCTTAGCCACACAGCCACGCTCTCCTAAACTTTAGAATGGTTCTTCTTTCCTTGTTCAACTACTTTTTTTTTTATTCTCCATTTACGTTCCTCTCCTCCCCCTCACTCCTTCGTCGTATCTCGTATCAGCGGTTCTTTTTTTTTTTTTAGCAACTAGCCGTAATTCTGCGCGTGAACTGTTAGTTTGACCTTTCAACGAAAATGTAAAGAAGTTATAGGAGCCATTGTTTTATGTATATATTTATATATATATGTATATATAATTTATATATAGTCAACGATAAAAAAACTCGGCTCGATCGGTGGTGCCAATCGAGTGTCCGTGTCATCTAGGTGACAGGGTTTCGTGGGTGAACGAAGGATTCTTGAGCGGCAGCTCGATCTCGCGCGCGTGGAAAGCGAGGCTCCTTGGAACGATTTCCGCGGAAAAGCGGAATCGCCTGTGACACCCATTCATCGAAAGTTAGCGCCGCTCGGGGAAATCCTTCGTTCCTTACCGCCGCAGTTTTTTCATTTCTTTATATTCAAGCTTCGTCGTCCAAACCGTACGTGGTACGCGCGTCGCGCGAAAAACTCGGAAGAAAAACTGTGCTTCTCCCGCTCGAGGATCTGACAAATGATCTCGGCTATGATTAAAGATCGTCACAATAATCGTAGAAACGTGTAAAATTGACGCGTCGTTACCACGTACGAGACGCTTAACGTCAATCTCGACGACGCTGACGTGTATTCCAGAAACACGAGAATTAATTATCCGATGTTCGTGAAAAAGAACGAGAATAAATTACTTGTACGAAAAATCGCTAGAGAAACGAATGGAGCAAAAATTTTGTCCGCCAAACATTCCATTTCCTTTCCTCTCGCAGATATAGGTCGATCATGCCTGTCGCGTAAACGCATTTCATTTCGTATCGTTCCCGATTATTACGACTGTACAATAACGCGCGAGAAATGAACCCACAATAAATACCAAGTAGCATAATACTCGTTAAACTACGCACAAATTTTGGTCAACCAAACGCTTCGACGCCGGAAAAATACACGTCAACGTGTTCTCGGGATTTTACTTTACGTCATTTAGGGAAACAACAACGTCTATCGTGGTACCATCCCACGCACCGGGTCACGAAGTTAGAGATCTTTCTTTCTCAGCTTCTCCAAGGCTCTCTCTCTCTCTCTCTCTCGATCGGTAAATGTCGTTTTCGTGCAAATCGAGCGAAACTGACTTTTCCGTTCGCGATGGTTAACGAACAAAGAGTACGGGAGAGGATCGACATACACCGTAAATGGAAAAGTAACGCGAAAAGGAACATTTGACAAAGCACAGGTGTAAAGCCCGGAAAAACGACAGGTTACGTCGAGAGTTGCCGCCGAACCTTAGAAAAGTTGAGCCTTCTTTCCCCCTAAATGTTCCGTAAAGCAGAGTGTACGTGTCGATGTGTGTGTGTTCGTGTGTGAATGTGTATGCGTGTGTACGCGGTGTATGCGCGCAACACTCTCGTATACATTATACGCGCTTATCCACGCAAACATGGAAGCGCCTGAATACCCAAGAATTCAACAAGTTTCCTGCCATAAGAATTGTCGAACGACTTCCCAACAACGTAATACAAAGTCACATTATAATATTTGGTCATAGAAATTATCCGAGATATTGAATTTTTTTTTTATTGCAGCCTTCATCTCTGTTTATCGTGTTACAGAATGTCGGAATGCAGGTGCTTCTTTTCGACTCGTCGGGGCTAGTATCGCGGTAACTATCATAATTCGCGATAAAATCACGATAACGATAGAACCCTTGATATTTCATGCGTATCACCAGCTACCGCGAAATTCGCAGTACCGCGCTATTTTTGGATGATGGAACAACGAATCGTGACGTTATCGAAGATTAAAAGGCATTACATGTTTCTGCACAAATTGGCGCGTCGATACTGACTTTCAGAATTCCCAAAACTACTATCGCCGGAGTTCCGTGGTTGCTATTGCTACGCGTGTATAGTAACGTATCGAGCGTCTGTTCCGCGATAACCTGAACCGTAAGAATCGTGATATTAAGAAACCGTAGCGTAGTAGCTGTGAGAGCACGAATCGCTATGCGCAAAAGCATTCCCATAGACTGACGAATAGAAAGAAACATCTCCGATCGTGATACTTTACGAATGAAACGAAGTATCTATGATAATTGTTCTATGAGAATGCAATCGCCGATTCGACGCACAAATTCTTCGTTACTGTTCTACTAAACCAGTGAGATACAATTCTAGTTATGGCAGTGCCAGGCTGACGTCCCTAATTCAACATTGTGGAAAATTCTTACGCGATTCATTGGTAATCCAGATGGCAGAAAAGATGTGAAACATAAAAAGAAGTGTCGCGTACGCGTGATCACGCATTCGGAGCCGAAAGAAAGGAGATCCGGTCGCGCGCATACACGCGACTAATGAAGTCGGAAGAGGAAATACAAGACCGATGATCGTTAGCAAAAAAGAAATGCAGCGAGATTCGCGTCGAAAAATCGTCAGAGGTAAAAAACATGGAAACGACCGGAAAGAAAGAAAGAAAGAAAGAAAGAAAGAAAAAAGGAAAACTTGTCTCGACTTCTCTTAGGCCCTCGTGCGTCCTCGCGCGAACATCGACATCGAGATGCATTTGTACATCACCTTGAAAAAGGTGTACTCTCGAAGGTACGATATATCATAGACGCGTAATTACACTTTCATCGCGGATTGTAAATCTACCATAGAATCGCAACTCTCTCTCCCTCTCTCTCTCTCTCTCTCACTCTCTCGCTCTCAGTCACTTTTCGTACTTCTTTTCGCGACGGCCATCGTTTAATCTCCCGGAACTTCGACTGAAAATTTCGAAGTGCTCTGCCCGGAGTGTTTTAATGTCCCCCGCGGCGGTGCATGAACGGATGATGAATAAATGTCGAAATATGGTGGCATTGAAAATCGTAGAAAAAATATCAACGCGCGTAGAAAAAGTTTGTCTGTGAATGAAGAGTGGCGTTTGAATGTCGGGCCGGGCACCATTACGTACGAAAAGTGCGCTTTTCTTACATTATCCCTCTTCAACATCGTACGTTGCTTAGGTAATCACGTGTATAACAACGCTAAATAGTATTTACACACAGTACAGTTACGGATTAGCGACACATTTATCATACCGATAGACAATATTAATAACTTACGTTGTATTTCATTGCATACTCGGCTAACAATTCCTACGTACCTAATCGCTAACTAAAGTCTGCTTAATCGTACGCCCTCTTCTTATTCGCATTATCTATATTTTTGCTTAACCGTTTACTTATACACTTAAGGAGTACCTAAAATTAATCTTCTCGTAGGCATACTCATACATTAAACTCAAACGTACGTCGCTCTCGTACATCGATCGACTCCAGATTTAACGTGGAAAAACTATACAATTAATTAATAGTCATTGCGATCGAAAGGATCCGTTATAATGTTTATCGTAAATTGGTCTATTGGGTTAGTGGACGATCAGTCGCGTTTGATCGATTAGATCCATCGAAAGAAAGGAAGAAGAACACAAAGTTAACGAATAATTCAAACGTAAAAAGATGCGTAAAATGGAGAAAACAAACGCGTTGGCCCACCCTACTACCGGACGAGATCGGTTCATCGTTCAACGCACTCCGCATCGATCGTTCCTACCCTCGAAAGGCACGAGAAATTATTTTTTTTTTCCATGTCTCGCGTTTTCATCTATCCTGAGCTAAAAGTGGTCGTAGAAAAAGATTCGTCAGGTATACGAAAATTTCGATTGTACTAAAGTACGATAGGAAGACCTATTTCGCTAGTTTTTTCGTGGTATCGAAAGCATGCCGGGGCAAATTGCGGGAGGGGACAAACGATCGTGCGTCAAATTCTCTCTCGGTCTACACGATCAACCGATCCGTCCTTCTCTCTCGTACTGCGGCCACATCTACGAAGGAACAAAAATCGGGGTACTCGATATTTGGCACAGATTAAACGGAATTTCAGACCGCGATCGTCTCGTCCCGACCGATGCGGCGAGAGACTCGTTCAGAGAAAAAGTAATCACTGAGGCACGAGAGAGACCGTTCTTCTTTCCGCTCGTACCTCTCCGCGAATCTTAATGTGTGTCAAATATTAAGCATGCGAGTATATGTACACATGTTCGTATGAACGTATCCATACATACATATACGCGTGTACGTGGTTTCTTGCGTGTAACGTGTTTTGATTAATCCTGTTCATTATCCATTCCCATTGTAACGTCGTTTCGGTGACAGGTAAACCCGCCCCCCCGTGAATACCGAAAAGAAAACATACGCGTCGTTGTGACACGCAGTAATTCTCCTCGCGTCGTCAGATGTGTATTTTATTTCCGTAGTAATGTAAAAAAAGAAAAGAACGTAAATAAGTATTTATATTCATATATATCTACGTATAACACACGTGCGGATATACATATGTACACGATGCATCATATAAACGTATATGTATCTATCGTGTGCACGTGTACACCGTACAGTATAACATACGCAGCCTTAACACCTAGGAATATTATCGTGGTAGTAATCGCTTAAGTCTAGAAAATGAAAATTTCCTATCTCGTGAACGGGTGGAGAAATGCCCGCTTCGCTCTCGATTCGCGAAAAGGGAGAAGGAGACTGTGTTTTCATTTTTAGTTTCGTTTTGGGGCGTAGTAAGGGAGGGCTGGGGAATCCATCGAGATTTCGGGGACAACGGGATCGCACGGTTTTGCAATGTGAGCTCGCGACACGAGAATCGAAAACGAACGAGAGGAATCGGTGGTATTTACAAGAAATAATAAAAAAAAACGGCAAACGTTTCGACGACTCGATGACGAGGATCCTTTCGTCGAGCTTCAACTTGGCCCTACCTTCGTCCCAACTCCGACCACAATTACGATCGATCTTCCGTGCCGTACCCTTCTATTCCTAAATTACAGTCCTCACGATAAGCTGATCCTCCGACGATCGTATCGGCGCGCTCCGAAACGAGAACAATCACGTTATCACGATCGCAACTTGGCTTTCGTCGAAACAAAAGGCAGACGAAGCGCAGTAGGAACATACGAAAAAAGCCGACCCGGCCGATCTTCAGTTGCTCGCGGCAAGTCGGCGGTACCGAACGCAAGGAGGCCCTCTCGAGCTTATTCGAGGAAAGGGAGCCTCCGGGCTCGAGTGTCGGGGGTGAACATAAACTGTCGCGAAAGGTCGCGTCGTTTCTGCTGCGCTCTCTCTCTCTCTCACACACACATACACACACACATACACGCGCGAGCGTACACACTTCCTCTCACACACACGTAATACACGCAACACGCATACGCACAAACACCCACGCACATTCAAGCCTTACTACTTACACGTGTACGCACGCGCACACTCATCATGCTCTCTCTTCAAAGGAATTTCTCTTTTCTTGATGTACCGCATGGTTGTTTCGAGCGGAGGCGAGCGAGTCGCGCCGAGCGCGTTCAGTTTACGGGCCGCGACACGACGTTCGATCACGAATGTTTAACAACGATCACGCCAGGCCGCTGTTGGGTCTGCTGCTGCCTGTGGAACTGAAGGAACTCGGCTTGAAGCAACCGTTGTTTCGCTGTCGGTGTGGTCGACGACGACGTCGCGGTCTTCGCCGATGGATTCGTCGTCGGCTTGTTCGTCAGCGCTAAAGGTACATCCTGAGCGGGCTCGTCGCTGAACAAGTGATCGCCCTCGAGATGACGTATCGCCTCGACGATTGTCTCCAGGTTCTGTCGAGAGGTGTTCGCTAGGTACAACCTCGCCTGAGGCGTGCCGTCGTCCAAGGAATTCGATGGCGATGGCAACCTGTTGGAGGGAAAAGATTTTTCTTTAGTTGACGCGACTGACCCACTTTTCCTCCGTGCAGCTATAGAATTTTTGTTCAAAGGCAAACGATCGAATGTAATAGAAATCTCCGATTTGGTTTGCCTTCTATGCGTGATTATTTCGTATTAACCCTGGGTCTACTTCCGGGGTCAGTACGGACCCCAAAATTATTATCTTATTTACAACTCTGCAACTCTGTTGTTTCCTGTCATTAAGTATATTTTCAAATAAATTTTATTGTCGTTTGAATACTTGCTTCAGGAAAAGTTTCCACCTTCCCTCGTACGGCGGTATTTGATCGCTTGCGCGGTCGACCGCCCAACGGTTAAATTTTTTTTATTTTTCAATTATATTTTGCTTGTGTTCAATTTCTACAGGAACTTGTACGTAACCGAGCATATTTCACTTTGTAGAAACGTATTTTAAATGTCCTTAGAAAATTCAAATCATTGTGCGGTCCTCACCGGACCCCAGAAGTGTCGCGCATTACAGAAGTAGTTCTAGGGTCAAAGTATCAACCGCGAAGGAACATACGAAATCATGAGAAGCAACGACTCTGTGAGAAGAGAAATCAATCTGGAGCCTCTCACCTCTCAACTTCGACTTTGGGCTCCGCTTTTATCGCCGCTTCGAGAACACTGGGTAACCGTTGCGGTTCCGCGGCCGGCGAGAAGGGCCTGCTGGGACTCGCGGTGATGTACTGCGGCGATCCGGTCTTGAAGTCCGCGGTACTCGAGGTGTACGTGACGCGACTCGACGAGGAGAACGAGTCGGCGGTCGTTTGTTCCTCGATCGTCGCGAACAGTTGATTCTGCGCGAAAGCGACGATCTTTGGTGTTCCCGGTCGCGATTCCTCGTCCTTCATTTCCTCCGGTTCCATGTCGGCGGGTTGCGGCGACAGTGGCGGCGAGCATGGATCGGGACTAGAGGTTTCCACGGTTTGCGTCGAGCCGACTGGCGGTAGGGAAACCACGGAAACTACCTGGAGCGCGGCGACCGCCTCTTCGGTTTCCTGGGCCATCACGTTGTCCGTGTGCTCGATTACCTGCGTTACAAGTTTAACGATCAGATCGATGGACCATTTTGCGATTCGTAAAATAACGCGAGAGAGCATTGCTACCGTGAACGATAATTAAAGACCGAAAAGAATTGTATAATCGCGTTGTATTTAAAAATTAAATGGAAACGCGAGAGAGCATTGTTACTGTGAACGATAATTAAAGACTGAAAAGAATTGTATAATCGTGTTGTATTTAAAAATTAAATGGAAACTCTGGATAATTAAACGGAACAAATCTAGATCATGCACATCCCCGGATCCCCAAACTATTTCTAAAGCAAGCAAACACAAGTGATCCCTTGTGAAATAATTTTCAGTAGAATGAAAGTTCTATAATTATTTCGTGATCAGCGAGCCGAAATACACTCGATAGAGTAAAAAAAAAGTTTAGAGATCCGAAGATCCAGAGATGCGCATGATCTAAATTCAAGCCAATGAAACGATGCGTTTTTCTTCAATAAAGCGGTGCCTCGCGTTGTTCAAGGTATTAGTTCTCCCTGCGTATCGTCGTCGAGAGCAGTGGTACTAAAGCAGCGATACGGTACCTCGTGTGGCTGATAAGCGATCAGCTGATTATCCCGAAATCTTTCGGGATACAGCTGACTCTGTATGGCTCTCATCTGCTTCTCTAAATGCAACCTCGCGTGACGCTCTCGTTCCAGCTGTCGTCTGAGGTCCACCACCTCGCTGTTCACCACGGAGTGTCCCTCGGTGGTCACTGTTATAACCGATAAGGGTTCGGGAGACATGCTGCCTAATCCCTCGTCGCCGCTCTCGCTGACGTGCATCGGTAAACTGACAACGACTCCCCCTAAAAGAAAAGAATTACAGATTAATAGATACTATAAGAATCGTCCGCTGCGAGACAAGGCGTTCAGCCTGACTTGCATTGCACGCGAACAATATAGTCGTAATATGTTGAACATATGATGAATGTTGAACGTATGATGAAGATAGTACTGAGTTTCTGTCATTTTATTAGTACAACGGTTTGTTCATTACCGGCGCGAATGAAGTTTTAAGAATAAACGAGGAACGTTTAACCCGCGGCAAATTACCGACGAGAAAAATCGAAAGCGTTTCGAATCTAAACGAGAAGTGATATCATCGGCTAATAGCGAATACCGTACGGAACGCGTCGAAGAAGAATGAGGAAAGGAATCCGTCGCGTTCCCTTTAATGGGCACGTCACGCTTAACTTCAAAGTAATATAAGGACTTCCGAAGCAATGGTCCATTCTCTTTCTGACTTGCCCGATGATCTGAAAGTTTAATGGCCCCCACGAGCTAAAGGGGAATAAACGAAGTTTCGATCCCGTTTATCCCGTTACCAGGTTCCTTCCGCGTCGCGCGGTCAGGGCGGGGATATATTCGTCGTAGGGTGGCGAGCCTCCAGGAATGTAATTACTCTCGCGAAAATGACGAACGACTCTCTTATATTAATCTTCCGTACTTTGGGTGGCGAAACGCAAAAATTCCACTTCGCCCTTTCGCGTCGAATTGACGCGCTAAAGCGTGGTGCATTCGCGATCGAGGGACGGCCGAGAGATTTCAAGAGTATCGATCCTGTTCGTCTTCGAAAAATTGCGTAAGGTTTGAAATTAAAACACGGAAACAAATCTAGATCATGCGCATCTCCGAATCTCCGGATCTCCAAACTATTTCTAAAGCAAGCGAATACACGTGATTCCTTGTAAAATAATTTTCAGTAGAATAGAAATTCTATAATTATTTCGTGATCAGCGACCCGAAATATACTTGACAGAGTAAAAAAAAGTTTGGAGATCCGAAGATCCAGAGATGTGCACGATCTAGTTTTAAGCCAAAAAGCATAAATGATTACGTTCCCCTCCGTTAATGTGATTTGAGAAAAATAAAAAAAATAGGGAAAACTAAAAAGCGTGAGGATAAAGAAGAGAGCAGTGGGTTACGATATTTGAAGGGAATCGTAGGTCACGCGAGGGGCTCTCGTTGAAAAAGATGCTCACCTTGGTTGTCTGGCTTGCGTTTCTTGATCGGAACATCGCCACCCTCGTGCTGATTTACCAACCGCTTCAATTGACAGTTCTGTGACAGCAGCTGGGTTTTCTCCTGTTCCAGCTGGTATATGTATTCGGCAGTCTGTTGAAGTATCGCAGCCTGAAGCAAAAAGAAAATACTCTCATTGCGCGAACATGAATATTCTTGCCTCGTTATAAGTTATAAGAGAGCAATCAGGATTCAGCGCTAGATTGCACGGTACAGGTAAATCGAGAGAAATTATTGCGGAATGATCGCAATCAGCGCCGCTCTAATTATCTTTCCAAATAAGAGTATGTCGGTTTCCGAGTTCAATGAAATTATTACGCGAGATTAGACGGAGGTATGACGCGTAGGGACGATTTGATAATCGACCAATTATCGTACAACTCGCAACAACTTCATTGGTGTTTACAAAGTAAAAGATCAGTTGTTTAACAAAAAATATAAGAATCGATTCAGTGGGCTCTTTAACCGTGATCTTCCGTAAATTTTACTATTAGATTGCATACGCGTTAAAAATTTCATTCGGAACCTCTGTAGCAATTTCCTCGGAAACGATACTTTTCTAAACATCATCGACATCGATCAAAATTGACACGAAGATAATTTCGAGATCATTTTCTCGAATTCCTCAGTCGTTGCGAACAATTGATTAAACGCTTTCCGGTATTTCCGGTTGTGGCCGATAATTCGAGATCAACGAGGGTAACTAATACGCATCGCAGGTGTCACCTAAGCATTATTTTCAACCTGCAACGTAGAATACGAAGGGAAGGTTACTTCCTGTTTACGTGGCACGGGGCTTAAAGGGTTTTACGTGGGGGGGGGGACCACCATGGTACGTACGGAGTCGATAACATCCGGGGAGCCGGCTATCGCGTGTCGTGCGTACGTACTACGACGTAGTAAAACGGGAACGACCTCGAGAAAGAACCGGTGAAAACAAAAGGGCCAATTGATACGAGCTGGAAGGTAACGGGCTACGGCTCTACGGTTTGCACCTGCCGACAGGTGGCCAACGAACAGATGCCGCCGATCGTAAAGCTTCAACGTTGGACGAATCATTGCTGTATCCTCTACGTTTCTTTGGCACACCGTCGTACCACCGTCTTGCGTACAAAAATCATGTATCGTAAATTCCAAGAATTCTCTCGTGATCGGCGTGTCTCTCGCCACGCGATGTTTTAATCTCACGAATTTCGAACGGTCACGTTAATTCGCTGGTTAAATAAAATTCGTCGTTGGATCTTCCGCCACTGTACGATGAAAATATTTTTCAGCGTGATCCTCTGTCTCCTAGGTTTCGAGTAGTTAGGTGATCGTCGTGTCACGCAATTTCATGATTGGTATAAATATTTATCGAAGTTTGATCGAAGAAATTTTTATCAACTCCGTGGACTTTAAGAATGCGAGCACGACACGGTGATCCACTTTACTTCGAGCGATGCAAAATTTCAGCATTTTTCCGAGCGTGCAACGCTTAATTTCTGCTTAAGGAAAGCGGATATCTAAATCGAGCTACGATAAACGTCCCGATTTATTAAGGAAGAATATCATAAAATTAATTACGGGTCAGAGTGTAATTTCCGCCATCGGCAACAATGAATTTAACGAGCATCGAGAGACATATAAAGGAATCGAATCCCGAAAACCGTAAGTGTGCAGTCGAGTCCGGTAACGTAACAATACAGACGACCCACGGACTGAGGAGGAACTGTAATCATTATTTTGTTCTTCTTCGTATCTCGCGAGGAGCGAAATTAGACGAGAAATCTGCTTTCCTCGGAAACATGGAAGCAGAAACGAAGACCGAACGCGAGACCCCGTACGAGGTGGAAGAAGTTGTACTGAAGAGGGACTATGGCACCGACTTGAACTACAAACACGAATATGTTTGGGAGCGCGTGTTGGTACACGTTTTGCTTCAAATTGGTTGGGTGATCGGCATTTATTGCGCGATCTTTAACTGTAAAGGTTACACCTTGTTATGGAGTAAGTAATACCTTTTGAAATGTTTTCGTTCGAACGTACTACCGGTTACGTTAAATAAGTTTAAATTCGTTGTCTTTTACGTGAAATTCGTCTTGTGAAAAGAAAATTGGTTGCGATACGGTTATTTGTACTGCAATGTTGATATCGGGTCTATGCATTTGCAAATAGGGGCGATTTCTAAACTGATTTATACTTAATACGATGGAAGCGGATATTATAATCACGGATAATGTTATCAATCGGTTGTTATTATAATCGCTTCGGTCCCAAAACACATCGTATAAAATTACTTAAAATAATCCGCTCGTTATAATCAAACTTCGGCTATTGTTATCAATTCTGATAATTATACACGCTACAAATATGTAGTTTTAGATAAATATAAGTAGGTTGTATTATTTGCTAACAATCTCGTGTTAATTAACACGTTTTTTTGTATCTTCTGCTTATCGTTGTCAACCGGTTATTATTATCAAAAGTCACAGGACCCCAATAGCGATCGCGATAAGCGGCTTCGACTTTTATATATAATAATTTTTATGTTACTTCGTGAAAAGTATTTTTTCCAATTTATCGCCTCACAGGTATTGCCTATGGACTACCGGTTGCTCAGTCAGTCTCGCTAGGGGCGCATCGCTATTACAGCCACAGGAGTTTCAAAGCTACTCTACCATTAAAGGTTGCTTTGCTGCTCCTTCACGCGATGGCAGGCCAGGTACGTCAAACAGTGGCCAATTATTTTATTGGAGTTAACTCTAGACGAGCCGATATACGTTTTACGAAATAACCGCAACGCGTACAAAATCTAAGCCTCTCGGGCGTGAAATTGCTTTATTATCCAATCAATTGAATAAACTTTTTTTATCGCCGAACGAGCACAGCCTATCGCGAAAAATTCTCCCGCGGCGGGTTATATTTACGTTAATCGAAATCGTGATCGAAGTTATCGAGGCAAAATTGCTCGCCACGCATTGGAATACGTTTCCCCGAGTTGCAAACGTATCGAATCGTTAACGCAAATGCGCTCTCGTCGCGTGTATGAAGATTCGTGTTTATTGCAGAACAGTATGTTCCGGTGGGCCAGGGACCACAAGCTTCATCACAAGTTCAGTGACACGGATGCCGATCCTCACAACTCTAGCCGAGGATTCTTCTTCTCTCACATGGGGTGGCTTATGGTCAAGAGGCATCCCTTGTTACTGAAGAAAAAGCGCGAAGTCGACGTTACCGATTTGCGTGAGGACAAGCTCCTCATGTTCCAATACAAGTGAATATACCCGGCGTCCGTTCGCACAATTTCTTTGCCGAATTGAATATAAATGAATTGTTGGCTTAGATCTAGATCATGCGCATCTCTGCATCTTCGGATCTTCAAACTTTTTTTATTCTTTATCAAGTGTATTTCGGGTCGCTGATTCTCGAAATAATTATAGAATTTCTATTCTACTGAAAATTATTTCACAAGGAATCACGTGTGTTTGCTTGCTTTAGAAATAGTTTAGAGATCCTGCGATGCGCATGATCTAGATTCGTTCCGAATCGTTTAATACAGTTTGACCACCTCGAAAACCACCGTTCGTTCTTTTCGGAAAAGATACTAGGTCTAGTCTCGCGTACTTCTACTTGGCCCGAGACAAGACCTTGTCCTCTCGACTCGTATTGTTTTGCGCGGCAATTCGACTGTGCCTCCATCGTTTCAGATACTTCCTGTACATCTACTTCGTCGCGGGTATGATGTTTCCGATCGCCGTACCGATGTACTTCTGGAACGAGACGTTCGTCTCGTCGTTCTTCGTCGCGTACTGCTTGCAATACGTCACCATTCTTCACAGCACCTGGACCATAAACTCAGCGGCGCATCTTTGGGGTTCCAGGCCTTACGACAAGTGAGTTTCTCGGACTCGTTACAGTTCATTTTCCGAGCCGAACGGATCCGAACGTTCGATCTCGACGAATCGCCGTTATCCGTCAATGATTTTCAGGAGAGTCCAAGCGGTGGAATCGCTGTTTACGTGGATCGCGACAGGCGGCGAGGGTTGGCACAATTATCATCACTCGTTCCCATGGGACTACAGGCTCTCCGAGTATGGGAAAATGGGTGGTCTGAGCAGCAATCTCCTCGACTTTCTCGGTTACGTTGGATTGGCGTACGATTTGAAGACAGCGGCGCCTAACGTGGTTTATGGACACATGAAGAGGCACGGCGACGACAAGCAGGCGGAAATGTTCACGAAAAAGTTCGACGGACAGGTGCGCGAAGAGTTGACGAATGGGACCATGCGTGCCAAATAACGACAGGGAGAAACCGAAACGACTTTCACGATTGATTATAAAACAACTCTGCCTCGCGCTGCCGATTTTAAAAGTTACGATGAATCGAGAGCGTTATTTCAATTATAGTGTAGTCCATCCTTGTTGACTTTATCCGAGACAGGAGATTTTTGAATATAGTAATTGTATGTACGCCGATATACGATTGAGTAGGATACCAGTGGATTTTTCCAAATTTGTTTTTCCAACGATCGTCGAAGTATGGTCTCACACCGAGACGGACACGCGGAAGTGTGTTGTCGTAGCGTACGATAGAATTTGTCATTTTTATTAAATGGTGGTTTAGTAAATCAGATTGTGCACGTTCAAACTGGAATATTTTTTTATCTCAAGCTTTGAGCCTCGTTAAAAACACTCGTTATTTTTATTTCCTTGTATCGAATATATTCGTCGGAGTCCATGTTGGCCGACACGGATGGATTGCGTTAAAATACAAATATGTATGTCTTATTAACAAAACTGTGATGACGGGTCTCATTAAAGTCGAAAGTCCGACCTAAAATTGTGGTTTTATTGACACTGTGTGTCATCCTACGGAAGTTGAGCGATTAACTTCTCGTCAAAGATCAAAATTCGCATATTATTCGCTATTAACCTCGATATTCCCTTAAGCGTATTTTATTCATTATTAATGAAACGCATTAATAAAAATGTTTGCCCACTTCTAATTTACTAATTGGTTCAATTATTCGTAAAATGGTAATCAACGCTGCTCGTTGTAACGGGTAATGATAATAATGTATTCCCACCCCTAATTCATCGACGGGTCCAATTGTTCGTAAAATAATAATCGACGCTGCCCGTTGTAACGGATAAAAGTAATTGAATATCCGCGATTTCGTTTTACTGAAAATCTGCGAGGGAAGCTTCAAATGTACAAGGAAAAAAAAAAGATCTGAATTCGACATCGAAGTAGTCAGAGGAGAATCCATCTGGGAGAGTCAACCGCGGTCGTAACACCGCGGATCACGCATATTTGCATACACGCGTGACATCATCCGCGCGGTCCTCGTGGGAGCGTGTAACGGTCTAAATTTAGAGAAAACCGAAACGAAGGAAAACGAGCGTGGGGAACGGCAGAAACGTGAAAAGAGAAAGGCAACGAATGCGGTGGGGAAAGAGAGCCGACGACGAAACGTCACGCGGTAGTCGCGCATGCCCGGTTTCTCGGAAGACGCCGTTTCAAAGACATCGGGAGCGAGAGATGGGGGAGATACTTGAAAAGGTTTACCATAAGAGTTGAAATAAAAAAAAAACGCAATGCCGTGAGAAACAGAGATTAGAGGAGGTTTTCCGAAAATGAAGTTGAAAGAGGAGGCGCTAAGAAAAGAAGAAAATAGAGAACGATGCGAGGGACGGAACTTGCGGGATAACGTAAGAAACGGCAGAAGAAAGACATCAACGGGAACAGCTGAAGGCACGGAAATTAGTGGGATTTCGTGGAATAAGAGATTTGGAGGTTCGCCGTGTAAAGAAGGATACTCGGTGAGTGTAAAATCGAGAGAAGCGAACAGCCGTTATAGTTACGAATAAATAAAAAGAACGGAGACCAAAATTATCGCCGCGTTTCCGAAAATAAGAGAGCGCGAAAATACCGCGAAAAGTGGAAACATTCTCGCGAAAGATAGAAACGATTATCATAACGGTAGATAATACACTGTCGGAAGAAGAATGACAAAAAAAGCAAAAACGGTGGAGGACGCGAGAAAGTGGCGAGAGACGAAACTGATGTCGCGGTTAAATAAATAAAAAAAGATGCGTTATTCGCGAGAAAAAAAGATATATTAAAACAAATTAGACGCTCTACGACGGAGAGAAGAGAGGCCGTTGCGAGAGCAAAAAGCGAGATACATTACACCGCGACAGGAGGAGGGCAGACATCGCGCGAAAGAGAGAGAGAGAGAGAGAGAGAGAGAGAGAGAGAGAGAGAGAGAGAGAGAGAGAGAGAGAGGGAAGGCGAGAAAAAAGAAGCGTTCGGTGGGATTCGAGGAGAGAAAGAGTTGAAACGGAAAGTAGAAAAGAAGAGAGAGGGTGTCTCAACAATAATACCGCGGGGCAAATCGACCGGATGTGGTACTGGCAGTTCTTATTATTGCGTTTGCGTGCACGTACGCGCGATCTTAGGGCAGAATCGCGAACGCCCGGCATCTGCCGCGGGCACAAAAGGCTAAACGAAAAGGCCGCCCTCTCTGGGTACGCCTCGCGGTCTTTTTCTTCTGCACAGTTTTAAAACCGCGCGCGACGCAAACTGCGCGTTCGCGAAGAAATTCGTGGATCGAGTTTCGATGTAAATGTCCCTCCCCCCCTTCCCCGGCCTTCGTTCCTTTTTTTTACCGTGACATCGCGAATTAAATACACCTCGCGGAAACTCGAGCCAGCGGTATTATTCGCATTTTTTAGGATCGCGGTTCGAAGTGTTTTGAGTCTCGACGTTGCGATGGGAATTTTCGACTCGCGACTCGAGCGATAGGACTATTGCGTACAGTTAACACTAGCTTTGCGGGATCCGTCAATTTGACGGATTTCAAATTTTTAAATGAAATATCCCAAAAACCATAGCATTAATTTGAACCATTTTGCATCGTAAATTAATTCAGACTTAAATCGAACAAATTGATTCTTTAAAGAAAATGCGTATTTTCCTTTACCCGTCAATATGACGGGTGCTCGTAGAAACGCCCGTAAACCTAGCGTTAAGAGTGGAAGAGTTAAGATTCTTCAAATTCCATTGACAGGCGTCGAAGAAACGGTTGATGGTACAACCGTTTCGTTCGTTCTTACAGCGAACTTGAAGTCGCGCGAACCATCGAACGTGTGTGGCGCGGGCCTTATAGGGACACAAAGGACAACACCGATGAAAACTTCCAGAAGGCCCTTGGCCGTCGGTGTTGCTCGCTTAACGAGAGAGAAATGACGAGCGAACGAACGCACCTTGAATTTAAGCGGTCGAGTCACGCGATACGTAATATACCCACACCTCTCGACCCCGAGGAGCACGCTCGGTTTTTAGGGAGCTCCCCTTTTTGCTCCAAGAAAAAGGAGTACGCCGAAAGAAAAGAGGTGAGAAACGGAACGAGCGCGGCGGGCGCGCGAGCGTAGCTTCCAGTCGGTCGCGTTCAGAAAATTGACATGGAAGTGGTTTCCCTCGGCGTTTTGAAATTTGCCTCGCGCCGGTGGTCTACTCTGATTCGTTTTTTTTTCTTTTTTTTTCTTTTCCTTCCCGTTTCTGCTTCCCCACTCCTGGCCGCTTTCTATTTGCGCGCCGGATTCCGCGTAAACGTTGAAATCGGCCCCGCTCTTTCAGCGCGTTCGGTTACAGAATTATTAATTTCGTTGAGACCAATTTTCTCCGGGAAACGACGAAATATTTCCTGTTCCACTATCGGGACCTGTCGTGCCATTGCGATTTTTTTAATTTAATTTATTTGTCTACACGTTTGTTGGTTATTTAAACAACGAACGCTCTGCTGTTTTGAATCTTCAATTCGCGATTATCAGTTGCAAGGGAAGTACGAGTTATTCGATCGCGGGTGAAAACGTTACAAAGTAGGAACAATTGTCAAGAAACTCTACGTTACTCCATTTCCCTGATTTCGATAAATTTCTATATATCGGTTCCCTACGACCTTCATATTTTAATCTAAGAATCGAAATCATATTTTAAAAAATGACCAAGATACTCTCTTAATTACTTCCGCGCCGTTGTAAAGGTCGGATAAACACTCGTGAACTCCAGTTTCCGGAACTCACCGAAGGAAAGTTCCTTAGGAAAAAAAAAAAAAAATGAGAGGGAAAACATTTTGGGTGTCGAACATTTCGGCAATTAAGACACCGGAAGGCTACGTAGGCGAGTCCCGAATCGGCGTGTACGGTCTCCTCGTCGAAAGTTCCGACGCACGTGCCGAAATCTCGTTTAATACCGTTCCGCAAAGTCGAGGCGGGCCAAGGTCGAACCCCGACGTTTCCTGCGCGCCCGCAGATAGCGATTTATGACCTGAAGAGCCCAGCCGACAATTTTTTTAAAATAACTCTCCCGGCAAAGTTCGCGCGAATAACTTGTTCTCTCGGAATATCGCTGCGCCAAGCTACGTGGACGTCATTGATATTTCCACGACGAATCGCTCGATCGGAACCCGGGACGGATAATCGCGTTACGTTTTTTTCGGACGAACCGTCCGTTTAAATGTCTCCAAAAATTCAACGTTAAGCATTTTAGTATTTTCCAACTTGCAAATAATGCCGAAACTGGTCTAAAACACCGTGGCGCGATATTAATTGCGATTAAATTAGCAAATTCTCCGATCGATAAATTGGTACTCAACGAGTCTACTCGTAATCGTAATTCGTCGAACGAAGTCTCGTTTAAAAGCTACAGATGCCGGACGGCATTTAACGCCGCCCTGCTTTGAAAATCGACGGTCCGCTTATCGATCGAACGATGCGCGTTTCACGAAATACCCACGATGCCCACTTTATCGAACGACCAATCCCCAAACGATTACGCGTTCCATTTACTCGGTGTTCGCGCGAGGAAAAATCGGGATTACGACAGCTGTGACCGTGGCTGAATGGGGTGACGACACGGCCGATCGATAAGAGTAAAAGACCAGAGGGCAAAATACCGCGCAGCTGGCGATCGAAAGAAAGGAAAGTTTCGAGCGGCACGGGCGTACCACTCCTGGCTCTGAGCGCGTGACCCTACCTGCTGAACTCGTTTTCACGTATACCGGGGTCAAATCTTTTTCGAAATCTGCCGCAGTCCCGATAGCACGCGATAGACGCGAGTTTCACTTTTTACGAAGCTTGAATATCATTCTCGATTGCGCGATAGTTGCCAAATTTCTGCCATTTCTGTGCCTGGTGAAAAAAAAAAGAAAACGCGTAACGCGCGTGATTATTTACTTTTTTAGTTTCTCGTCAAGGAGCGCGACACTCATTGAACATCCCATCGAGAGATTCGAAAATATATATTTTAAAATATACTACTTTCCACGCGATTACCATTATCAACGCTGACCAATCGCTCGTTTCTTCATTATCACCGTTAAACGATCCGCGAATTATTATTTCGCAAAAACAAGTTCAAAGTCAACGTTCAAGGTAATATAATGTCTCTCGGGGTATCGAGAGTAAATCTTTTCTTTATGGCGGTAACAAATGCCGGAGCTGAACACTTTGAAATATGTCTGAGGGACTTTCGACGCGTCTCAGATCGATCGCAAACTTTCGGGACGGAGAGGGAGCACAATGGTATCGATAGATCCAAAAGATTCACCCTTAATTATTCTTCCAGGAAGATGCTCGCGATCTCGCCCGGTGAAGGGAAGACTAATACTCTACGCTCGGCGTTACGCGCAACGTAGTAAACACACGCAGGCCACGGCATTCCACGACTGGTTACTACCACGCGCTCTTTCTCTCTCTCTCTCTCTCTCTCGTCCGTGTTTACTACGCTCTCCCATGCCGGCATCCTTCTTCTCTATCCCTCTTACCGTCTCTCCGTCCTCGTCTCGTTGCCCTCCTCCTATCCCTTCCCTCTTTTCATTCGTCTGTCTCGCGAGTTTCCCCACCGCCCGATCTTTTTCTCAGGGCCAGCGATGGGCTTGATCAAAATGAGATATTGCGATCTCGAAGACATCCGAGAGCATTCGTCCGGTAAAACGGACGGGGATTAAGAGTACAAAGTTTTACGAATGTATTAATTCCTCGCTATGGATTTAATTGAATTTAGAGTAAACTGCGAGCGACGATTCAATTTTGAGTAAATATTTTGTACCACTGGTAACACGTATGTAGCTGTCATATAATTATCGACGAAGTAGACTCTGCGCGAATTTACGTTTAATTGAAGCAAATAACACTGCTGTTCCGACGAGGAAATTAAAATTTCGTTGGTAAATTGGCTGTTCAAGTTTAACGTTTCCATCGTACATTCGCGCACTACCGATAACGTCACGCGTACCGGTACATCTCGGAATTGCAGAACAAACAGACGGTAACTGAAAACATTCCAAATAAGCACCTTTCGCACAAATTGAGGGATTAAGAGGCGTAAAATTTTACGAGCGCTAATGGTACAGCCGTGAGAAATATTGCCGAATGAGTCAAACGTTTAACTACCAATAGCTTTCCTACGCTATACAAACCTCAAACCCTCAACTTTTTTTTTACGATCCCCATGTTTACCCAACTCAAAGAATCACGCGATAAGACCGAGAGACTCTAACTCACCGGTACGAACGTAAAAAAAAAAATTCAGGAAAAGTGTATCCGAACCAATACCCGTTCACGAAAGTGCGCTATCGCTACGATATCTCGAATCGAAGATGCGCGTCGTTATTTGTATTCGTTTCTCGGTCGAACCCATCGCTACTCAACCGAGTTCTCTCCCACCAAAGATCTCTCCGGCCCCGAGAAGAATCGAATCGCTTTCTTCTTGTTGCGGCGGCGTCGGCGGCGTCGGCATTCCAAAGACCGGACCACGCCGATGCAGGAGAACGGCCAGGCCAGCAGGGCACCCTACCGAACTCGCTCTCGCTTCGATTGCAGTTTCGCCTTCTTTTATGATTCTGCGTGCCATCGGTGAGAATCCACCCCCTTCCACCATCCACGTTCCCGACACCCACCCCCGACGCAGAGCGCCCTCTTCGTCATCGCTCGCCGACTCTATTGTTATCGTCTCGATTTACATAGGTGGTGCGCGCTTATTAAGCCTCGGGGGCCTCTTCGAAGTTTCGTTTCTCGTTGAATCGAGATCGGCTGTGTTGACGGCCGATTAAGATGTTTGGGATCATCGTTGCCGCGATCCACGATCGATCGATCATAAATTTAAATAGACTGTTTAAATAGACAATTGTTTATTAATTAATTAACTTTAAAGTGAAACTTTAAAGTGCTTCAAACGGCTAAAGTGCTTTATGATCGAAAGTACTCTTATCGAAATACTGATTGTTACGTCGTGATTATTCAAGCGGACGGCTTGCAAACGCGTTTTTGGGTAGCGTGCGAGAGCACCGAAGCTGCATAAAATTAGCATTTTCTTCGGTCATTCGTAACATGCCAGAACGCGGTTGTACTTATGGGGGTAGTCCTGAAGATTTCATGGCGTTTTCTCGCAAGGCACGGTAAACCGCTAATTTTCCCATAATGCGCGAATAAGTAATTAGCCATAAATATTCGGGCCACGACACGCTACTCTGCGCGAAGACGCTGTTTTTCGCGATAACGACGCATTCGCGCAGAGTACTCCAATGAGATAAACGTATTACAAATTTCGTCTACAGATTTCGAAAATATAAAAATAAAGATATGTATTTTCCGCCCGCCATATTCGGTGTTCGCTATCCTCACTTGAAAGACGGATTATATTTTTCTACCTGGTGCACAGATTTGATAGAAAACTTCTTATGTACCCGTTCAATTGTAAGATTAATTGAAAATTTTCTTTCCACGGTTAACATCCACCTCGTTTCCCGTTTCGCAATTGCCGTTACGAACCCCCGCATATTTTTCAATCGATTGGGTCCCAACCACGCTCGCGCATCCAGGTAGAGAAAAACGTAATTAAGATACCTGGCGATGAGGTAACGAAAAGCGAGATCCCGGTTCTCACCGCGGAGAAACAAGAAAGAAAATCTCAAGGTTAGCGCAGTTTCGGACGCATCTTCTAGGAAGGGAATCCTTTGTGCTCGCGGTGTATGCTAAACGGGACTACCTGCGCGAAAGGTGAAACGAGAGATGGCAGAAATGCGAGCCGAGCGACCGTTGGCAGGATCGGTAGAGCGAGAAACTGTAAACCGATTGGTGGAAGACGTTTGAGGGAGAAAGAGAGGCATTTTTACGGCGAACAGTTTCGTTGCATTCCCGAATCCCCGATGCTACGTAAACAAAGCGTAACCGCGACGACTCGCAGTATTATTATCAGAATATTAAAAGAATCACAATCTTTTTTAACACTCTATTTCCACCGAAGGTGCCAAGAAACTTTTTCAAAATATTCGCTTAAAATTATTATCATTAGTTCACTCAACCGTTCTTCCTCGATTCAGTTTTTCACTTTCCCTATAATAATTGATAAATTATTTACGCGATTTTTACACAGATCTCTTTCTGGATGTAAAATACGTTACGGTCGAAATATTTATACACAAAAACGTGGTAGAAATAATGTTAATTGGATCGTCCTTCCTTCGTCGCGACAGAGTTTAGCGACGAAAATAAACGCTCCTTTTTGAACGCGTAAATAAAAAAAAAAAAAAAAGAAAGAAAGAAATCTCTGTTCTGAACGGCCACACAATCACGATCCTCTGGTTTAGATGCAATCTTGTTGCCCAGCTAACGCAAACGCTTTTCTCGCCACTGCACGGTCTATTAAAGCAAACGAGAATTGCAAATTACCCACATTTGTTCGTCTGTCATGGCACGTTGCGGTCAAGCGTCCCGGCGCCAGACGTCGCCGCAAATGCGGCCCCCCCGTGTCCCGCGCTTTAGCGCCGCGAGGCAGAAATACGCTTCTCGAGAAAGAGACCTTTCCGCCAATATTATTATCGCGTTTTCTGCACCCAAAATTTCCACGATCCGTACCCGACCTTCCCAATTAAACGCGTATACCCATTTCTCTGTTCCCAAAAACATCTTTCGTCGTCGGTTCAATAATGAGGAAACTAAAACGCGCTCGAAAAGTACATTTATATATAGGCGATCGATTCGAAGGCAACGTAAATTCGAGAATTGACATTAACGCGCAACGGTCGCGCGACGTAACGAAGAGAGCGTTAAAGTCACCGTTAAAACTCTTCACTCCTAGCGAAATTCCTCGACGACACGATACACGGTAAAAGAGGCACGGTAATTCGATAAAGCGAGACGAGCGGTGGAAGTAGAATCTACCGACGAACGACGTATCCTTGGATTCCTTCGTCGATTCGTCCGACCACCGACCGATCGCCGGACGCATTAAGAGAGAGAGAGAGAGCGCGTACGTTGGGAGGGTCCGAATAAGTTTCGCCGCCGAAATTGGAGGACTTGGCACGAAAACGCCGCAAGAAAAATAACTCAAGTTCGCTCGAGTTGAGACGGGCTTTTGGTAGGAGGTGGACACCTTTGCCAAGGCACGAGGAAGCCGTATATGTATTACCGGCCGCAAGGGGGGTGGTGGAGAAAGGCGGAGGATGGGGTGACGGGAGAAAGGGCGCGAAAGGATCAAGGAACGAGAACGCGAGAGGTTGAATGATGCGGCAAATGGGAGGGATAAAAAGACAAAATTTTAACGCGGGGTAAAGAAATCGGGGGGAAGAGTTTGCCGAGAAGAAAAGGAAGAAGCGTGTGTATCGGGAGAATGAAAGAGGCGCACGATTGAACTGACTCGAGAATCAAGTTTTCCGACAAAGAGAATCAGAATCGAGTGGATTTGGAAAAATAGTGTGGTAATAATTTCGCGGTCCGAAACGCGGGTAAAGTGGTGCGAGCGCGGCTTGACGACGAAAATACAAAAAAAAAAAAACTAATAAACATCTCGCGGGAGCGATTTCAGTCCTGACCCGAATCCTTTGAAATAAAAATCGTTTTTGATTATACTGATATAAATTATTTGTAAAACGCCCAACTTAAATCCCCTCAATAGGAATAGCGAAGGAAGCGCGCGGAGAACGGAAAAGATTACGAAAATTAGAGAATCGGTAAATTAAATGTCGGTGGAAAGGAAAGATTGAGACGGGTGGCGAAAAGGAAGAGGATAGACAGAGGAAAGAATAAAAATAAAGAAAAAAGAAATAGGAAGATAGAGGTGGAGGGAAAGACCGTACCGGACAGACAAGCCTGGCCAGCTGTGAGGGTAACGTTATGCAACTGCATTCTGAACGTGGCGTACTCTCGTACGTGCACTCGAGGACATTACTCCCTGCGACTCGAAGTCGTTTCCGAGTGGTGGCCTCGGACCGATCCAAAAAGACCTCATCCGTGAGACGCGGTTTGGGGAAACGGCCAACGATCGCCAAAATATCGCTCGGCGACGCGCGGAGCTCGCGGTACCTCTCTCGAGCGTCGTTGATCGACCGAATTTGCAATGAATCTAAAATCGATCTACCGGTAACGGTAAATTAAAATTTAAACGATTCGATGAATGGACATTGTATTTAGAGAAGAATCTACACGCGCGGAACAACTCGGGTTGAATTAATTACAGTGTATCGCGTGTCAATTTGCCGTGGTATTTAACACTAGGTTTACGGGACTCGTCAATTTGGCGGATTTCAAATTTTTAAACGAAATATCCCAAAAACCATAGCATTGATTTGAACCATTTTGCATCGTAAATTAAGTCAGGCTTAAAATGAATAAATCGATTCTTTAAAGAAATTATGCATATTTTCGTTTACCCGTCAATTTGACTGGTGCTCGTAGAAATGCTCGTAGAAACGCCCGTAAACCTAGTGTTAAGGTTAAAGGGAATCGCGTTGGTTAATATGGAAAAGTTGCAACCAACTTTTCCGCCGTCCCTCACTTTTCAATCGTCCGTGGCTACGGTACGCGAATAACGTGGTAATCGCGAAATTTAAATAATACTCCAAGAGTTCCTATTACCGACCTCCGGCATCGATATACCGATGCGTTAAGGTAGAGCGAAACTAAGAGTACCATACGCCAACGGTGTCCTTATCGTATCAACAGTGTCGCGAAAAACGACAAAGGAATATCGGCGAGCACCGAAATCGAATCCGCTCGCGTGACACGCGATTCGCCGCATAATCGTGAATCGTCACCCTCGAAAGATGCATCTCGAGCACGCGGTATGAGGGTGAGGAGGGGGGGGGGGGGGGATTTCCGTTCGGACGAGGGTATTCTTCGGCCTTGCACGAACGCTACGAGCACGTATCCGCATTTACGTGCCCCGATCGTGCCGCTGTCCGTCGTCGTGGAAGTCTCATTAACATAAATACATAACGTCCACGTAACAACTTTGCCACGGTTCAACATACTCCGCGAGTGGCCGTTAGACCGCGAAGCTTGCCGGCTATAAAATGCAGACGGTAGGAATGCGCGTGGGAATGCCCGGTGCGGGACAAAGAGGGTGGAGAGGGTAAAGACGATGCAGAGGGAGAAAGAGAGAGAGACAGAGAGAGAGAGAGAGAGAGAGAGAGAGAGAGAGAGAGAGACGGGGAGAGCGAGGTCTCGTTATCGACGAATCGATCACAATTGATCGTTTCAATTATTTAAGAACCGCGCGAGTCTGCGTTCCGTCGCGAAGTGGGTCGGGAAAATCGCGCTCGCGGAAATCTACGATGGATCATTATTTCCGCGGTATAATCGATCGGCGGCTCGTCCGCTCGCCAAAATTCCGTTCGACGGGAGGAAAGTTTAAAAGCAGGGAAACGGTCGCGAAGCGGGTAATCGTGTAACGCTGTAGCGCGATCAATGCGTTCGCGGGGGTGAGAGAGAGAGAGTGCGATAGTCGGCGAACTTTTCTAGAAGAAAGCCTGGCGGACTGCAAATCTTAGAGACACCATAATCGGATCAACCTTGCGATAAGTGGGTCATGCGCCTATACATAGGTATTCTCTATAGGATTTAGGGATTTGCCCGATGGAGATATACACGTATAATATACTGGACCCACGGATCACTCGTGAGCGCTGAATCGTGAGCTTACGAGATTTCATGGAGTATTCTAGTTGCGATCAAATTTGGCGAGACAATCCGTTAGCCGGATGTATGCGTCTCTCCGGAGGATTTCAAGTGATCGATCTGAGACAGTCGAGCGGGTTTAAGTAACGAGAATGAAAATGTAAGACAGGTACGGTTATTTCCCTGGGTAAAGATAAAAGCGATGAATTATTATGAGAGAGTGTAAAGAATTTTTAACGTCAAGATCGAGAAGGTAACGAATTACGGAGGTTCTTGAAAATACATTTTTAGGTTAGTACCGTGGAGTGTTATCGCGTGTACCGAGAAACGAATACCCCTTAACGAGTTTACCGCCGCGGTGGTCTTCGTGCCATAACGGTCAACCCGTAACCGGCGATAGTAATTTTTTAGTTCACGATATTCATCCTGTTTTAACCATTCTTTTTAAATTTTAAACAGCGCAAGTAAAAGATTTGACAAGAATTAAATTTTCAGATGTGACGTATAGAATAATGAAAATTCTATCGTGA
This sequence comes from Pemphredon lugubris, assembly GCA_933228935.1. Taxonomy (NCBI): domain Eukaryota; kingdom Metazoa; phylum Arthropoda; class Insecta; order Hymenoptera; family Crabronidae; genus Pemphredon; species Pemphredon lugubris. The sequence goes on along the minus strand of OW121817.1, from coordinate 21,952,879 downwards.
TCCACCCCCACCCCCCTCGAAAAGAAACATAAAATGGGCGTGGCAGTGAACGCGTTAAGGTATAAAACTTTTCCTCGACGAGAAGCGATACGTAGGAATGGAAATGCGCGAAACAACCGTCGCGAAGAATAACATTACCGATAGTTCGAGTCAATTCAAAGTCGCGTGAAAGCGATACCCTTGGCATTCTTCGAAATCCTCATACCGAGTAAACCTCAATGCACGTTACGGTATCAACCTTATTGATACGCGCGTTACGTATTTCCATTTTTATTTCGCTTCGTCGAGTACACGGAGAAGCGTGAAACACGAAAGCCTTGTATTTCCAAAATACGATGCATTAATTTTTTCCTCCGGAGCAACGGAGAATTTGAGATTTAATGATACCTGCATGACCAAGGACGAGAGATTTGATTAGACTCGTTAGTTACCAATGATTTCTTATCTCTCCAATCCTTGGCGAAAGAACTAAAAGGCAGAAGATTAGTGGGAAAAAAAACAATCGTTCGGTCGTGGAGAGGCGTCGGAATTGAAATAGAAACGGACGAGATCGAAAGGACAATACACCTGACACCCTAATCCACCGAGAACTGCGGTGGAACAGCTGTATTCCCAGGAGAGTCAACACTGATAGCAACGGCCATGCAATTACTGGCTTCAGCCGGCGCCATGGAAAAGCCGGTAATTAGTTAGCGCGCTCCAGATTCGATGTTTGAGTAGATAAGCCAGCGCGGCCTGACCGCGGCAGCCTGCGATTCACGGAGTTGGTTCATGGTCACGGCCAAGGTCAGTCGGCATACTCCGAGGTTATTATACCGACGAACCGCGAGTCAGCGCGGGAGAGTAAAATCTTACGCGAGTAGATAAAATGCGTACGATTATCGATGGAGACCCGTAGGAGAACGATATTGGCAAAGAAACTTCCGGTAAGGTTGATACTATTGTCAAGGTCACGGGCTTTTCTACAGTCAATCGGCGAAAAGTGACGTATTGAAATAACCATAGAATCTTCGTTTTATAATCAAGAGACAAGGTCTTGTCTCGGGCCAAGTACAAGTACGCGAGACTAGATGAAAGATACAAATCTTTTACGGAAAGAACGAATAGGGATTTTCGAGGTGGTCAAACTGTATTAAACAATTAATAAAAAAAAAGTGTAACAGCCATCGGAAAGGCTGCGCCGAGATGAGTAATTTGAGTACGATTTGATCAAAATTGGTCCACCCAATCGCGAGATATGAGATCTCAAAAATGGCAGTTTTTCGTAAGAAACGTCTACTCTAATCAATTTCCGCATAAATAAGCAAAATGTTATTATACAATTACGAACGATGGTTTTTATTTCTGCCTCGGCGGTCGACGAAATGTTTTTATCAATTTCACCGGTCGATAGGTATAAAAGGATTAACAGCCACTGGTATAATCTACGCGCAACGCCCCGGGAACGGAATACACCTGTGGCAATTTCTGTTACCTATACTTTACCCAAACTAAGTTCCCGTATCTACGCGTGCACTCGCGGTGCAACATTCACCTTCTCGCCGCTATTACAATTATTATTAACGCGAGAATGCAAAAGAAAAACAGACAACGTTACAACAAAATTGTTTCTAACGAGACACGCACGAGGATGTACGCGTCAGTTTAAGCAGCTACCGGTAATACACGGCGTTACCTACCGTGCCTCACGCTCGCGTGCACTCGACTTCCCGCTGGATTTCACGAGTCCGATCGAGTGTCAGTCGAGTTTCCCGTGAGAACGGATACGCGGGAACACGATCGTGGTCGATCGGACTATCCGTTTAATTGTGAGGCATAAAACGTACGACGAATGCGCGGCGTACGATCCTACTGAGCCGAAATTCAGGATTGCCGTTTGTGAAAACAAAGAGTGACATTTTTTTTTTGGTCAATCGCTTCTGTTCGGTAGAAGTGGACTGTATTTTTGTAATATGTATAATTTATTAATCGAGAAGCCGGAACTGTCTCGGATGAAACACAGTGGGTGAAAGAGTTATCCTGTATTCGAGATAATCGACTCTGAAAAAAAAAACGGCACCCAACGCGTTAAAGTCGAGTAATAGATCATCCGGGGCTGAGCGATCGCTCCAAAATACATTAGCGTTGCTTCTCGTCTCGTATCGGAAACGAATCGAATAGCTTAATTGAAACGGGGTCACCGGATGTACGATCGCGTTCAGGGTCGTATGGGCACATCGATCGTGCACGGAAGGGATGAATCGACGGATGTTTAACGCGCGACAAATCGGCAGCTGTCGCTTATCGTTATTCGGGCTCGAGTGCCATCGGCGGTCGTTACGTTCTCCAGGTCGGCCACCGAAGCTTGGATCCCATTCAGAGTCGGGCATTGGGATTACTCTGGGAGCAAGAATTCAGAAAGTTTTATGCTCTTTATCCATAACGATAACCCGAAGGCCACGAGAGAGAGAGTGCTACTAGTTGAAAATTTCCTTTATCACGGGCAAAGATACGTCGACGAGATATTTCCTCGCGGTAAGTCCGATACTATGCCGAAGTCGAGGCTCTTACGCGAAATTGTAAAAGTATCGAATCAAATAGACAAAGATACGAAGCAATTTGCAACTCGTTACCTATCGCCAGTTATTCGATCCGACTCCTCGATACAAATCCGTAACCTACATCCAGTAATTCATCCCCGGTGCCCACTCCTCCCACCGATATCCTCCACCGTCTCACGATTCCTCGTATTATCGATCAACAGCACAAAATAAACGCGCGGCTACGGATCGAGCACAGCTTTCATCCCCCCCCCCCCCCCTTTCACCACCATGCAATCTGCCCGACGTCCTACTATTTTTACGACGGTCACCCGTCGTTTACGAGTAATAAACCGTCCCTTACGCCAAACATAAAAGAGACGCGCGCGTACGTATACGTACGAGCGAGAAACATGGGAACATCCGTGACGAACGATCAACGAACATCCGTGGAAACGTCCCTGACGGCAGGACGCGCCTCTCGCATTTTCAGCCGAGAGAGAGAGAGAGAGGAGAGAGAGGAGCGGAGACGAGAGGAGAGACGCGGCCTTTGCCGGCGGTCGCGTGTAAACAGAGCAGGTAAACCGGTGGTACCTGGAGAAGCGAAGCGGGGAAACTAGTTGCATTCGTCGTGGAATCGCCTCGCGCTCGGTATACGGGTGAATCGAGGCAAGGCACCGAGGCGCACGTGGCCGTTTATGGGAGACGCGATGCCCATTGGATGGCAAAGGCTCGGTCGAGTCACTGGACGTGTGGACGACCCTGACCTTGACTGTTGGACAAGGACAGCCGAGACCCCGAGACACCGTACAGCCGCGTTCACAACTGCCGAGTTACGACGATTAGAACTGCCGATTACTCGCGCCGGCTTGACCCACATCCGCGTTGCGAGAGAAATATGAGACGGCGTGAAACTCCGTCGGTGCGACCGAATTTTATGGGGGGTTTTTTTTTTCTTTTAGAGGAGTTTAATGTTTCGCGAATCACGCGACGGATTGAAACTGTCGTAACGAGATATTACGTTGGTAACTTGAGTCGCTTCTAGGCTTTCCATCAATTTCTCAACATTGAAATTCGGTAAATTTTTTGGAAATTACACAATACTCGTTTCGAGTTATTTATTTTTTGATTACGTTTGGATACGATATTACAGTTTAACGATACTTCTTATTTTTCTGTTCTCCAAGGCTATTTAAATCGGTGTGAATTTTTTAACGATGTTCAGTACAACGAACGGACAAACATTGAAAACCATCCACCTCCGGAGAGATAACAGTCGAAACGAGCATCAGTGGATCATCGTGTCAAGAACGCTGGAAATTTGTAACAGGTACCAGGGTGCGTGTGTACCGAGCTTGAAGTTGCACACGCGCCAGGTTGTACGCCGATACAAAAGCCGCGAGAAGGCGCGAAAGAGGGGAAACGCGTTGGTGACGCTCGTCGTCGGACATGGTTTGTTTGCATTCCGCGACCATGAAGGGGTCGTCGGTCTTCCATGGAAATTATCGTCGCGCATGGGGCACCGATAATCCCCCTTCTTACCCCCCCCCCCCCCCCCACCGACGTTCTTTCCTTCTGCGTACCTTGGAAGCCCGAGACGATAAAGGACTTACGGGGACCGGTCGCTCGACAATTGCTATGCTTACATCGATCCTCGATCGCGACGATTTTAGATCGCCGTTCGACGGCGCCAATCGAATCGTCTCGTTCTCACGATCGGTACCGTAAACGGGAACGTCGCGTTTATATCGTTATGGTATTAAGCGATTTTTTGCCTTTATCGAGAGAAATATGCTCTCCGTAATTGGAGTGGTATTTAGAGTAAAGTATCGATTTTTTGTATCGTTGGAAGGAAGAATGGAAAGAACAGTAAATGTTTATTCTTATTTTTTTTATTAAGGGGAAACAGTTAAAATGTTAAAAATCAAAAAGTGTATCAAAGTGTATTTCACCGAGGCTTTTATATAATTTTATTTCGAATAAATATGGAATTGTATTTCTTCGGAAGTATACAAATGTATTCTTCTTTGAAAAAGTGAATGTTCGTTTTATCAAGGAATAAATTAATTACGCAAAAATCACGACTCGCATTCCCTTCCAAGTTCATGCCACGTTGATTCCCCCCAGAGTGTTCATTAAAAGAATAATTCAAATATGTAGATTTTACCTGAAAGCATCTATTAGAATCCTTTTAATCGATGAAAGCATAACCGTTAAAACTAAAGGTTTACGCCAATGCTACAGCGCTAATGCGCGAAATAAACTTAAAACAGAATAAAAACAATTAAAAAGTTGAAGGATAATTCTTTTTTAATAAGAGTTAACAGCAGAATTCAATTCCTCGGTAACGCGCATGCATTTAACCCGCACCGGACACGCAGGTTTCCCGAGGAAGCAATTTTTCTCGCTAACGGTGCAAGATCGTATTCCACTACAAATGTCGTATAAATCTTAACGTAACGATCGCGAGCTATAAATCGTTAAGGGAAGCCGTCTATCATAAATATTTTCATGGAGCGAAAGTAGCGTCCATTAGTGCGATTAAATCTTAATGCTTGAGATTAAAAATGACGAGATCCGTCGTATTGTTACAAGGAGATTTGAATAATTCAGAGCCACGAATGGTCGGTTAATACGACACGTTAACGATAAGATTACAAATGACAATTTTAACGGTCGCTCGCTCGGCGTTCGAGTGCCAAGCTCGGGGAGGCGTCTCTACGTATGAACGCGGGTTGCATTAGGTATGCGATCGAAGCCACTCTGCATATTTTGTCATTCGCGTGCAATCTCTTACGCGTGCATGCGAGCATTTCATTGAATCTCTCGCGGAGTCGCCCGAATAATGAACTTTAAGCGCCTGGCGTAGCTAATGTCCTCTTTATGACAACAAAAGGGGACGCTCGTATCGGCGTTACGCGCACGCTCAACGTTGAATAAGATAGCACGTTAAAGAAAGGCCATTACATATAGATATAATACTCTGTTCTTTTTTTCTGTTGGTGGTAAATAATTTTTTATCATGCGATAGTGAGCTGTCGATAATTTCATCGACTTTGATAATTGAAAGGACGATATTTATCGAGCGTTGAAATAAAAAATAAACGTAATTTAAATAACCAAAAGTAATTGGCGTATTTCCTAGTCGAGTTTTATAGGACGGAAAAATTGAAGAATCATTAAAATTACTTTGAACACGGTCGATTCATTTTTCACTTTGTAAACAAGAAATAAACGGAAAAAAGTATTCGTGTGTCAAATCGAACCGTAGTAAATAAATATTCTCTTCAGCAAGATCGACACAACTTTTTCCCTCCTCAGCTCAATGTCATTTCGCAACGGAGATTTGTCCAGATCGCACGAGTTTCTCCGTAACGCGACTAACGATAAGAGAGTCGTTTGTCGTGCCAGGTGGTTCGTCCAGCGGTAGAAACGGAAGACGTCCAGTTCAGGTGACAACTTGTACCAGAAGAGTGGGGGGGGGGGGGGAGAGAGGGGAGAGATGAATGCAAAAGAAGTGGCCACACGCCGGGACGAGTTCTCAACGTGGTGAAAAGCGGATGGGGACAGGAGGAAGGGACGTCGTCGCGGTGCGTCGGGAGGGGGAGGGAGGGGCAAGATCTCCTTTTTATTTATGCATTAAAAGGCGACCATCGATATTGCCATTCCCGAGCGGAGGCCGTGTCTGCGGGTACAGGCCGAAAACTTAAACTCCATTTCACCGTGGCATTCCAAGTAGTTGCCAAGCCCTCGAGAAACTTTAATATCCCGCGTCGCGAAAGATTAAAGATTCAACCGCTACTTGTCATTCCATCGCCACGTTCCGGACTAACTCCTCTTCTACCCCTCCCACAGGATGGCGCTTACCCGCCGATCTCTCACCCCTTTTTTCCTTCTCTCCCCCACCACCCCCCCCCTCGCTCTCTTTCTCCTTTCTTCTCCGACGCTTTCCACCCCCGGAATTCACGTCCTCCTATCCACCACGTCCACGGCGGCGGAGGCCTCTCGGCATTTTTCGAGAGTCTTGACGGTAAATCGTTTGCTCGGTCACTCGACGCTTCGAGCGGGCTACTTTTCCGTGTTACTTTCGACGAGGATCGCGGTATTCGCGCGTTCGTTTTATCAGCTCGGTACGTCTCTCGTTCGTACCGACGCTTCGCGGTCGTAGCTTTTTTTCCTAACGACCCAAACACGCGCGCGCGTTCAGACCCGGATTTCGTCGGGATTTCAATGTCCATATTTATGCGAGCACCCTGTACCGTGTCGGGGCTTCCTCGTACCATCGGGGGGGGGGGGGGGGAGACCACATCGCGGAGGTGGGTAAAAGCGGAGCTGCGTACATTTATGCATGCGCGGGCTCGTTTCGTGCCTGTATGCACGTACGCAGACGTTTCCTGCGAGGAAACGAGTTAACGTACGGTAAAAGGAAAAAGGGGGAGAAAGACGGAGAATACGCGAATGCATACGCGGCGTATGTATGGTACGTGTGTACGTACGTATGTCCGCCGGTTTGCAACGAGCTGACGGCGAAACACTGGTCTCACTGTGGAAATGCATCGTGACGGAAGTAACCGTGTACGGGATATGTATTTGCATACGGAGATTACTACCGACGGCGGCAAAAATTTCTATAGGATATTCGTTAAAACGATCGCCGCGCGAAACGTAAACGCCCCGGGGGCAGGGGGATTTTCGTTTCTAGGTTTCGTAAACGGCGAATCGTCGATTAACGTCTAAGTGATTCCACGGATGTAATACGAGGTACGACTCTCGTTCTTACGGAAGATTTAAATCCGCGCGTAGCTTTTCCAAGATTTTAATTACATAATGATGTTTGTGAGTTTGGATAAATAGAACGAAAGGAAACGATTTTATGTTTATCGTGGGACGACAGTAACTTCGCCACATTTTCAATGTTCGAAGTGGATCATTTGCACAGACGAATTTTAGGGTCTCCGTTGAACCGACGTTAATGGACGTTGGGCGCCGTTTACGGGCAAAGTGGATGACGGTGGTGGCGAGTATCGGGCAATACCGGCTATCGTTGACGTCGGCCTCAAAGGTAGCAGTACCGGTAAGAGCGTTAGTTGCAATCGTGGTAGTACTAGCGTAGTAGTGGCTGTAGGCGAGGTTAGTTAGTCGCGGAATGTCGAGTGAGCAAACTTAAGCCGGAGCTAGTATCTCGATGTCGCTACAGTTCCACGACCGAGGAGGCGTGGCGGAAAGGCAGTTTTTTCAGGGAGAGAGAGAGAGAGAGAGGGGGAAACTGTTGCAACATTTTTCCACTCAGGTTGATTTTCATAGCAATAAGAATAGACCGACGTATTTATAATTACGCTCGATCAAGGTGCGCGGCGAGCATTTATACCAGTATGCAAATCGACGCAAATCTATTATTATTGTTAAAAGGCGCGAGAAGAAGGGAATTACGTGACGCGCGTTAACAGAGTACTCCATTAGGTTAGGATCTCAAAATTAGTGATTAACTCTTTGCAAGTTGCGCGCATGTTCTTTTTTAGTAAAACATTAATTCGTACCCTGGATTTAACGCTAAATCATTCTATCGTACGTATATTAGTACCGTGGTGGAAGATTTTCAGAAACTCGCTTCTCAAGTTCATAGACAGGTACAGTAAATTACCGCGTAACGCGATTAATATGTTACGCGTTATAAAAAACCGTTTTATAGGGCAATTGTCCACGTAAAACATGGTTTGCATGGACTATGCGAGCACAGTTACTTTAACGATAAAGTACAGATTTCAATTATACAGGTAATTCACCGGGACGATCGACCGTTTCCCGAGCACGAATTCAAACACGAAGAGGACTAAGCTAAAGCCTGAACGGACAAATATAAAGGCACTCTATACGACACTGTGTCAGTCCGTAGAACCGCGTATTCTATTATTGGCCAGTGAAATGTTATTTTTAGCGTCGATTTTCTGAGGCCGCCATTGCAACATCGCCGCTGCAGAGCGCCACTGACCTCGCCAACCGCCGACTGCGGTCCACCGCTGAAACTTATATCTGAAATGTCACCTCTTTCTCGCGCAGCTTTTGCTCTCCCTCGTTCTCGCCCCGACTTTTATCTTCTCTCCCTTATTCCGAAGAAACGCGGGCTCGTGTTTCATCGTGGAAACCGCGTATCGACGCATACCGCGGCTTGAAAATTGCGTCGACTTGCTTTTTCTCGTGCGAGAAAAGAGATCTTCTTTTGGCAGCGAATCAGGGGCCATTTTTATCCTTAAACTGTGAACGCAATTCTTAACCCTAGGACCACTCTTCTGGGGTCCGCGGGGAGCCTACGATGATTTCAATTTTCTAAGGACGTTTAAAATACGTTTCTACAAAGTGAAATGTGCTCACAAGGAAACCTTTCGAACCCCAATATTCCGATTTGAATGAAATTTACAGGATTTGTAGAGGGGTCTGAGGTATGAATTTAGCCATTTTTTGTTTGGGCCCAAAAACGTTTTGAACGGGGTGAAAATGGCCCTTGAAGTGAAGGGGGATTTTTATAAAAAAATTATTTTTTAAATTTTTCTATAATAGTCCCTAAAAGTTTTTAAGATATTTGCAAAAATATATTTAACGGCACAAAACACCAGAGTTGCAGGGTTGCAAAAAAGATAATAATTTTGGGATCCGCACTGACCCCAGAAATAGTTCTAGAATTAAACAGTCTTTCTTTGCCGATCGGACACTACGAGATCCTAAAGATCGAACGGCGACAAGATGGTTTCTAAATAGACTCGAGATTTCTCCCGGACGGGAAATCTGTCCGTGCATACGTCGAACGAACGGCGAGACGTGAAAACGCATTTACCTCGATACGCCCTATTAATTGCACATTTTTCTATCGCGTAACAAAGAACGCGTTTACATAACTATCCGTACTCGCGCGTAATTACGCGAACGTTGTGTACCGAGCGTAGAGGACCGAGCGCGGAGTACGAACAAACCCTAGTAGCACAATATACTGAAAAAATATTTTTCTAATATCAGATAGATATTTGGATCTCTTTTTAATATTTAAATGTACATATAATATTTATTTGATATTCAGAAAAAAATATTTTTTTAAAAATATTAATGTAATATTTATTTCATATTCAGAAAGAAATATTTTTTTCAAACATTTATAAAACATGTATTTGAGATTCCTAAAAAAATATTTTTTTCCAAATATTTATCAAATATTTATTTGAGCTTCAGAAAAAAACATTTTTTAGGAATATTCATAAAATATGTATTTGAGATTCAGAAAAAAATATTTTTTAGGAATATTCATAAAATATTTATTTGTGATTCAGAAAAAAACATTTTTGAGGAATATTCATAAAATATTTATTTGAGATTCAGAAAAAAATATCTTTTTCAAATATTCATCAAATATTTATTTCAGATACAAAAAGAAATATCTTTTTCAAATATTCATCAAATATTTATTTCAGATACAAAAAGAAATGTCTTTTCCAAATATTCAACAAATATTTATTTCAGACACAGAAAGAAATATCTTTTTCAAATATTCATCAAATATTTATTTCAGATACATAAAGAAATGTCTTTTTCAAATATTCAACAAATATTTATTTCAGATACAAAAAGAAATATCTTTTTCAAATATTCGTTAAATTTTTTATTTGTTTTGTAATCATTCACCCATGTGGCAGAGCGAATCTGAAATTAGTTGTAAAGTAAATTGAGCTCGATGGCATTGCAGTAAAGTAATTATGTGGTGAAGGAAATAGTTGTTGTATAAGAATAATGGGAAGTGTGCATACTATGTATAATATGAGAAAAGCGGTAGAAAATATAATTATAATAAACAAGATCTCGAGAAATGAGGAGCTTGAAAAAGAGATGCGGTTTAGAGATTAAAATTGTACAAAAATCTCGAAAACCGTTTGTCTGATTTATTTCAAATTTGGATACACATATAAGATTATCTAACAATAAGATATATACCATAGGATTTTTTCGATACGCTTACCTATTTGTTTATAATTCAAGTTTTAAGCTTCAACTTTCTGTTCCTTCAATTTCTGTTTTGGGGCAAACAGAAAAAAAATTTTTTTTTTAATAGTTCGAAAATGAAAACTTCAAGAAAACTAAAAAATTCCGAATTTCCGAAAATTTCAGGGTAGCGTAATCCCTTAAGAGTGGAGTACGGGTCATTCCGCGTCAAGTGAGACACTTTTTACAGACATGTTCGAGAACTTTGATGAATTTTTGTGACCATGTAGTGTTCGCGGAGAAAAAAGTTTGGGTAAAAAAAAAATTCGAATTTTTGAAAACTTTTTGAGTTACAACCTCTCAAACTTTCAGGTAAGATTATTTTTAAAAATTCATATCTCCTAAACTACTAACAATATCGCATTCCGGCAAATTTGGTTGCATTCGTAAAAGTTCAAGCTTTCAATAAAAACATTCATAATTGTTGGATAACGTTTATAAACATTGAAAAAGTTTGTTTAAAACATATAAATTGGTGTAAAAAAAATGGCCATTCGCTATTTTTTTCATTATTTTTTTACAACAACTCTGAAGCTTCCTCTAAAGAATGAAACAAGAATCACGGTGGCCTCGGTCTTAGTTTTTGAGATATCATTTTTTATTCACCAACGCGCACCAATAACGCGCGCCACGCCGATTGTTAGCAGCGCAATACTCGTACGTTCGGTCTCGGTAGTAGTTCGCGGCGCACAAAATTTATCATAAATCCTACAGTCCACGTCCAAATTGATTGCTGCTTTTTGTGCAATAGTACCAAAGCCTTGTCCAACGACTGATGCAAAGATCAGAGTGGCCATTTTAATATTTTCTAAGTTATGGCTCTTAATTCACCGCCTCATTGCACCTCTTGCGCGGCAATTCGTATGGCAGTTCACTGGCAAAATAATTAAAAAAATATAACATTAAACTCGCACTAAAAATATAGAACAGGCCAATCAATAAATACATGTTTTCTCTTGGTGTTTCCCGGGCTGGAGACCGGCATTAGGCCACGTTAAAAACGTGTTTGCATGCATTATGCAGTTTTCAGTAATGATTATTATATATCGTGTAATTTGTGGAATTGTACAGAAGAAGATAGTAATATGAATTTTCAAGAAACGCGGTTGAAGGTGTGGATACGGTAATCAATTTTGGCCGATCTGTCGAGCACCACTGTTTATGGGTAATAGTATCATAGCTATTTGAATCGAAAACCTCTTGTAAGTAATGCATTAAATATGTTGTCCCGGGACATTCACAACATTTTCCTAGATAGCATTTTGCTTGCGGCGGATTGCAAATGATTTTAGCTATTATATCTTTGTACGTTTTTAACGGTGCGGTGCAGATGTTTTCTATGCCGCGTAACAGAAACTTGAAAGGATTTATCCGGGAAACACTGAGAGAAAACATGTATTTATTGATTGGGTTGTTCTATATTTTTAGTGCGAGTTTAATGGTAAATTTTTTAAATTATTTTGCCAGTGAACTGCCATACGAATTGCCGCGCAAGAGGTGCAATGAGACGGTGAATTAAGAGCCATAACTTAGAAAATATTAAAATGGCCACTCTGATCTTTACACCAGTCGTTGGACAAGGCTTTGGTACTATTGCACAAAAAGCAGCAATCAATTTGGACGTGGACTGTAGGATTTATGATAAATTTTGTGCGCCGCGAACTACTACCGAGACCGAACGTACGAGTAATGCGCTGCTAACAGTCGGCGTGGCGCGCGTTATTGGTGCGCGCTGGTGAATAAAAAATGATATCTCAAAAACTAAGACCGAGGCCACCGTGATTCTTGTTTCATTCTTTAGAGGAGGCTTCAGAGTTGTTGTAAAAAAATAATGAAAAAATAGCGAAGGGCCTTTTTTTTACGCCAATTTATATGTTTTAAACAAACTCTTTCAATGTTTATAAACGTTATCCAACAATTATGAATGTTTTTATTGAAAGCTTGAACTTTTACGAATGCAACCAAATTTGCCGGAATGCGATATTGTTAGTAGTTTAGGAGATATGAATTTTTAAAAATAATCTTACCTGAAAGTTTGAGAGGTTGTAACTCAAAAAGTTTTCAAAAATTCGAATTTTTTTTTTTAATCAAACTTTTTTCTCCGCGAACACTACATGGTCACAAAAATTCATCAAAGTTTTCGAACATGTCTGTAAAAAGTGTCCCACTTGACGCGGAATGACCCGTACCCTAAAAACTACATAATTTTTCCTTCATGTTTGTATTTTAAATATGTTCAAGAGTATACGCTGTTTATTTATTAAACTCTTTTTTATTACATTTTTGTAAAGAAACTCGAAGTATTTCCGAAGTTATAAAGATTTTAACAGATCAGACGCCGTGGAGCATGCCTGTACTACTCGAAACTTAATTATTCAGACGCGTTTATTCGGAAACTTTTTTTCACCTGGTTGAAATGATATATCTCTGAAACTGTTCGACCAATCGAATAATATTATATTCACTGCTCAATTAAAAAAATTACTAATTTATAAAAATTGTTTTAAAGATTCTTATCTCTTTTAATAACATGAAATATTGTTTGGAATTATTTGGACCTCTACGAAAAGTAGTATACAAAAAAAAACAGTTTACAGAAATGGCTCGTTGAAGAAACGCAAATCCAACCACCCCGATGTCCCGAGTTCGAATCCCGCCTCGCATACAGCAGCAGAAAATAAAAAAAGTGATACCAATTAAAAATTTGTGAATTGCATCGGTCTGATCCAGAGACGCGCGCGAGAACAGGGAAAAATGTATTTAAAAAAAACTGGTTCGGTCAGTTCTAAATATTTGTTGCAACCTTTTTTGGTTAATTTGAAGACTATTTAATATTAATTAAATATTTAATTCATATTTTTCAAATATCTATTTTACATTTCTTATATATGTATGCAATATTTCGATGCAATATTGTTCCCATCTTAAAAAGTGTCTTAAAAAAAATATTTAACTAATATTTAAAAAAAAATATTCTCTGAATATTTATCTATTTAAAAAAAAATATTCTCTGAATATTTATCTAATATTTTAAAAATATTTATTTTTCAGTTGTTATATATGTATGCAATATTTCGATGTAATATTGTTCCCATCTTAAAAAGTGTCTTAAAAAAAATATTTAACCAATATTAGAAAAAAATATTTAACTAATATTTTTGTGCTACTAGGGAAGCGAGCCGGGGGATACCGGGAATCTCGGCTTTTATTATAATTCGTCTATAATTATGCCTCGGCGATAATATTGCGCGCGGTCGGCTCTCACGCCTCGTCGGGGTAATCTCCTTCGGACGATGGTACAGTAGGTCAAAGATACATCGACGCGAATCGCGGCGTAGTGGAGTTTTAATGATCGTCAATCGTCGTTCCGATTGTCATTACCGCTCTCCGGTATGCCTTCGTCGTCGATCTTTAATACGCTCGTTTGCCGATACTCATTAGGGAAGATCGAGAATCGCGTTAAGATATCAGACGAAAATCACGCGGTTGTGAATATTTGCGTAACAACGGCATTGGGCTTTTTTAGAGCATATCGTTTTTTTATTATAAAAATCGTGTACACTTGTTCGATCGTTGTACAGCGTAAAGTAGAAACGTTGAGAGAGGTTCGGCTCTTTAGCGTCGTATTAGCGAAAAGTAAAAAAAAACGAACGAATACATCATACGTCTATCCCGGAAGTCGCTTAACGATAATCATCGGAGGCGAAGCATAATACCGGCGACGATCGATGGATCGACGGAAAAAAAAAAGAAGAATTGCAGATTAAACGTGCGGTCGGGCGCCGTCGAGACACGTGGAACGCCGACTCAGGTATACGGCTGACTAATCTATCGTAATTATGGTCATCCCGATAATCATCCGTCGAACATTTATTCGCAAGGACAACTTCTCTCTATCCCCGTTACCTAGTTCAGGTAACGCTCTCGCTCGGGACTTCGATCCCGAGAAAATCGTCACACAAACGTTCTCGCTATACGCGGGGCACGGTAATCGCGTTACGAGTGTAAATATTCGAGGATAAATTGTACGTACGTAGAAACGAAAGAATTTTGTAACGTAAAACGCGAGAGTGGTCGCCAAACTTCAACGTATTACAGAAAACGGCAAATTATGAAATGTAGTCGGAATGAGCGGAAATAATACAAAGTGATCGTCGGATGATCTCTCTTTGGGAACACGAACGGAATCGACCAAAGTAGGCGCGCATAATTAATACAACGTCGGGGTGCCGATCGTTATTGTCCATTAACGTAATGTTATCTCTCTCGTCGTCCTCTGGCGATTAATATTTCACGAGGAGGATCCGCGACGTAAGCTGAAATCAATAGGAAAAAATAGTATTTCCCCAACGGGTGTACCCCCCCCCCCCCCGGACACGAGTGAAATCCGTGTATCAACCGTTTCGCTCGTATCGATCTCTCCAAGTATCTTTTAAACGAACACGAACTGGAGCACACGAGTTTCCCATTAGCAAAATACACAAGAGAAACGGAAGGAGGGCAGGGGGAGGGGGGGTTGAGAGGGGAGGAGGTGTACGTAGATATCCCGATGTCGTGTACCTTTACGTACAATCCCAACCCGGCCCATTGAAAAGTTCGTTGCAATACACTCTACGCTCCGTGCGCCGCGCATGCCTCCCCTTTATCTCGGTCCCGAAAGATCTGTCAATGTGGAGCACGCGAATCAGCCAAGCCGCAGCGTCATTCACTGCGCCGTAGACAGTGGTTTCGTCGATAATGAGGGAAGAGATGGCGGAAGCCGATTGGAGAGGGAAGAGAGGCTCTGACCCAATTTTTCCTCTCCCGGCGGGGAGAAGTTGAACCGGTACGCGGCGCGCAGCGGTGGGAAATCCTTGCCGTCGAGCGAAAATCAAATTTTTAACCAGCGGCCGAAACTCGTGGACAATTCTGGGCGATTCGATGGATGGTTTCGCGGACGACCGATGGATATTTGAAAGAAAAAAAAGAAAATCGATCACGTTTTGGAAAAGAGGCTAGAAATTTGAAGATAAACTGTTGTACTCGATTCATCGCGGATTAATTTTGAATCGCCCCGTTTTGACTCTTATCGATTCCCTGCAAACAATGTCACGATGATCGTTATTACTATCGATTAAATCGAAATAATTTTTCTCAAAATACATTCCTCTCCTCCCTGTAATCGCGACCGTAACGTGGCATTAAAACAGACGACTGTCATCGCAAATATTACGAACAGCTACCTCGGTAACAATGTGTAGTAGTTGTAATAATAGAAATGTCATTGGTAGTGGTAGTACTGGTAGTGACGGTGGTGGTAGTACTAGTCGTAGTAGTACCGTACGCGCGGTAGTAGTACGAGCAGTAGTAGTAGTACTAGCAGCAGCAGCAGCAGCAGCAGCAGCAGTAGTAGTAATAGTAGTAGTAGTAGTAGTAGTAGTAGTAGTAGTAGTAATAGTAGTAGTAGTAGTAGTATGAGTAGTAGTGGGTGGTTGGTTGCAAGTCACAGTTGCAACCGAAGCAGAATCGAGTAAGCGCGGGTGGTGGTGGGGGGGGGGAAGAAACGGAGAGACGGGCAGAGGCCGAAGACGGAGGGGTAGGGGAGGGGAGAGAAAGAGAGAGGAGAGCGCTGGCTGGTCTGGTCGCGCTAGGTCGGTTCTCTGGCTGCACTCCGTAATGAATGGTGCATCGCGCGCGGGGCAACGCCCTGTCAGCCAGCTGACTGAAATGAACCGAATCGAACCGAGCCGAGCTGGTCCGAATCGTACCGAGCCCCGTCGCGCTCGTGTCTGCCCCGATCCGGCCGGCACACCCTGATCGGGGTATATCAACCTCGACATTTTTCTCTTCTCTTCTCTCTCTCTCTCTCTCTCTCTCTCTCCCTCTGTTTTTTACGCGTCACGAAAATATACGTAAATATTTCAGGGCAAGTGATTTACTTCTTAAGTTATTAATTACGTTACATTTATTACGCGCCATGGGCGAGGGTGACGACGATTTTACACAACGCGAAGAAGATATTGCTTTGCGCGAAATACGACGTAAGACGATCTTAGGAATAGTTCATTTTTTATTGCCCTTGGGCATCCCGAGTGGTGAGAGAAGTGCGAAGCGATTCGTTGCGTGCCATCAATTTTCAAAGGTCAAGGCGTAACCGAGAGAAGACTCGGGTGGTTTCCGGTTGCCACGAACGTTACGCGAGGATTAAATGTAGCGAGTTTCTAAACCTTTACTTCGTAATACTTTAGCTTCCCCCCCCCCCCCCCTCGTTATCGGACGCGTTCGTCATCCCGGAGACGTGAGCGTTATTTCCGTGGCTAACTCGTAGATCTATGGTCGAGAGTACCGGTCTGTCTTGCCATCAATTGTTAAACGACATAGCCGTGAGAAGTGGACGATCATCTACGCGCGGGCAGCGCGATTACCCGTTCGCGGTATCGGTAACGAGAATAGAAGCCCCCTTTTCTCGATAAAAATCGATGGTCGGCGTTAACGATCCTTCTCTAAATTTTTAACGACCCCCGTTATCCCCCGCGAACGGTTTCAAAGTTATTTTCACCCTGTATCCAAATTCTCCGCAATCTCTATTTTTATCCCCGATCGATTTTACTACGACTCTCGAATGATCACCCGCGCCACTAGGAAACGGTCGCAGCGACGCGTTAATCCGACGAAATTGTTCCTCGTGGAAGCGCAGCGCGATACGCGTCTATCTCTCGTTTTAGAATTTCTCCCGCGTGGCATCGTTAGCCGTTACTCCGAGGGCAACGGTGTAAGACGCCGGAGAAGGGGGGGGGGGGGGGGGGGAACAAAAAAAAACGCAAAAATGTCAGCCTCGGCAGAAACGCGTAAGCGTGTCGGCGGACTCGAGGAGGACGAATGAAGAAGAGAGGAGCGAGAGAAGATAGACCGCGCTCTCTACGGTAATCGCAAGCCATCCCCCGCAGAGTGTTCGCCCGACGACCCGACCCCGTTTCACGTTTACGTACACGCGTCCCGACGCCCCCACAGACACCTCCCCCTCCCCCCAAGCCCCCCCGCGTCGGCCACCAATAAGGCTGCGCATCCGACTCGTCGATTCACGAAACTGTGCCGAACCGTAAATGGGCCACGCCTGAAAGGCTCGGGGTACTACGGTGATCCGACAAAAGCGGAATATCACGAAGTACGATAATTTTGCGCGAGGCCACCGATAAACGGGAATGGGCATTAATGTTTCACCGGTTCGATCTCACCTTGGGAGAGTTATAGAAGGGACGACCTGGTAATAGAGTTTCGTTTCCCTCTTATTCGACGAATGCCTCGTGACACGTACCTGAAACAAAGAGAGAAAAAAAGATCGTCACGCGTATGCTTAGAACGTCTCGGTGACACGCATCAAAGTTATTAGGGTAATTGCGCGTGGCCGTATCAACGAACTTCCGACCCCCACAGGAATCGGAAGCCTTGTCGAAGAAATATCGCCGGAGGACGCGGAATCGCGCCAAACGGGAGAGAGACTCGGGAGAGGGGGGGCAAGAGAACTCGCGAAAGAGAGGAAGAAAGAAAAGGGACGCGAGCGGTCGAGCCCTTGCTCCCGGTGAATCTATTCCGGGAAGGGCCGGGGGGGGGGGTAGGGTGTACCCGACGATCCTCTGGAAAAAGGTGGCAGGCGAGATCCGTATCGGGGAGTAAGGTCGCAGAGTTGAACGAACCAAGGCAACGAACGCTGAGGAGGGTTGGGTGGTTGGCGCGGGTCCGACAGGACCTAGGAGGACCGCGAGAAAGGGGTCATTTGGTTTCGGTGCTTCCCCCGGAGGTGAGTTCCGGCGGCGGTGCAACCGACGCGCGACGCGAGATGGGCGAGGGCGACGGGTGTGACGTCACGCCCTGCTCTTGTACCGCGGATAAGGGAGGAAGAAAGGGCGCGGAGAGGGTTGCCGGAGACGCGAGGCTGAGAGAAGGGATGGGATGGGGGTGAGGAGGGGAGGGAATTCTGCGGAAAGGAGAGAGAGGTAGGAGAAAAAGGGAAGCGTACGGACGAACGGACGGATGGACGAAGACGAGTAACGGAGGAGCAAAAAAGGGAGGCGAGGGAGGGAGGGACGGTGAGGAACGCGGTGGGGAGCGGGGGACGGAGTGAAAACGGGGGAAGATGAGATAGACATAAAGCGTAGAACGAAAAATCGAAAAAGAGGAGAAAACGGTGGGAAAAAAAACGTAGTGAGTGGAGTAAGAGGATGGGAGGGGTAAAGAAAGAGGAGGAGGAGCAGGAGGTGAAGGGTGGGGTGGGGGGAGGCAGGACGTAGTAGAAAGGAGCGTCGCCCGGGCGAGTGGAATATCGAGCGACGTCCGCCGTCGGGACGCCGACCCACGCAAGCCGTGACGTCACGCGACGCGTCAGCTGCTGCCTCCGCGCGGAGCAAACCTCCGTGCTCTCGAGCGTGTAGACCCCACCGGCTTCTTCTCGTCTTCCCGGATCTCCGCCGGGTCTTCCTCGTTTCGCGGCAGGGACGAAAACGTGGCCGCCGCGTGCCCACCGATCGTCGTACGGTGACTACGCGTTTCTCTTTCCTCGATGGAACGCGACGCGATCGTTGAATAGCGAAGAATCTGAGAGCAGACGCGATCACGCGTAGATACGTCGCTGAAGCGATAATTAGCGATTTAGATTTATAGACGTTCGAGGGACGACGAGAGTACAGCATTTTTTTTCTGTTATACTTGATTCTGCTGTAACCGTTATAGTTTTTCTCAAACTTTGAAATATCCACGTCCGAAAGTGTATTCACGGCAGATCTGAATAAATGAAAAAGAATATACGCGTACACGTTGAATCGCTTCGTTCCGCGGCGAGCAGTTAACGACTCTGCAATCCGGAACGGCCGCAGGGAAGTAAATTATAATTAGACAGAGTTGTAAAGTTACTCCTGGTATAAAACCAAATATTTAACAACCCCCCCCCCCTCCACCCCCCACCACCGTAGGAAACGTACTACGGCTCCCCTCCGTTTTATTTGACACACATTCCAGCGCGTTTCGCGGAAATTAAACGACGTCACCCGCGTCGGTTGTAAAATCTCGAGCACCTCCGGCCATCAGCGCTACGGGCGTACGCGTATGTGTATTCTCGTCGGCCAGTTTCCCGCCGTTTCATCCGCGGAGACAGGAAACGCTCGGTGTAGCAGTGTCTGGTTCAACCCGGAAGTCGAGTGCCACGACCGGCAAAGAGAATGACGAGCAGATAGACGAGGGAGGGGAGAAATGAGGAGGAGTAGGAGGAGTAGGAGTAGTAGTAGGAGGAGGAGGAGGTGGAGGAGGAGAAGAGAGAAAAAGTCATTGTCTATGAATTCCTCTTGGCCTTCCGCCTGGGCGTATCAACGCGACCGGATTGACTGCCTACGAGCCTAGCGGTCGCGCGCTTCTATTCTAACCCCCTACGCGACTACTTTCACGTACGACGCGTGCAACGACTCCAAATTCCAATCTCAACGCGATAAAAGCCCGCCTACGTACAAGTTTACTGCGCGCGAAACGATTCGTCCCAAAAGTTTTTGACGAGGCCGCGCCGCGATCACCGCCGGAAAGAGCCTTCGCGCATCGGAAGCTGGAAGCGATTCCGTATCTCGCACGATGACGCACGAGCGGATAATAATAAGCGACCTTGAGCTGCGCGGACGAAAGGTCACGGTGAATATCCAAGACATATTTTTACTAGAGAGTTCGTTTTTTCATTGTACTCGGAGATGGATGGATCCGCGCGTACCGTTGTCCAACGCGGGAAACGATCTTTGAATTATAACTATCCAAGATTTTGGTAACGCGTCGGGGTAAAACGAAACAACCGTACTCGCTCGTCAACGCGCGCGGTATACGCACGTCTGTTTCCTCTCTTACGCTTCGCGACGCTTCACCGATCTTTTACCTACGACTCGCAAATCCCCCCCTTTCTCCCATTAAACTGTACAAACCCGATGAAACCTTTGAAACTAAATCCAATTGAACCTTTCGCGAATGTACATACACCCGGGTACCCATCGATTCTCCGGCCTGTGTGGGCGGTGGAAAAGTTGAATCGTCGAGAATTAAAAATACGTAGCGATAAGTTAAAACCGCCGACACCGCGCCTCACCGGGGTCCCCCCCTTTTATCGCGGCTCGCGGTAGAGACGGACGGGTCGTGCAAGTACGGCAATTGGCTAACGCGATAAATGAGTAGAATAAAACGAATTGACCGTACGATAGGTTAGGAGCATCAGCCGGTCGGTCGGCCGGTCAGTCAGGCGTTCGGCTTCCTGTGACGCATCCGATTGAACGAGCCAAAGGAGGAATGAGACGCAGTAAGCGCGGGCCCGACTCGCTCGCCTGGTACCACCAGACACTGAAACGTTTCTTTTCAAACGTGGTTCGAGAGCGCGCGCGCGCGCGCTCGTGTTCCCCGTAGTACGTGTGTGCCCCACGTGGGCGGCACCTATAACGCCCACGCCTCGCCAAACTCATTATCGCGGATCGATCGAATGATTCATCGGCGTACCGCTAACCTTCCGCTTTCTGATTTTACCTGTAATTAGAACGACCGCGCGCGCCCGTTCGAGCCGCGGGGACTGAGACTCTCCCCCCCCCTCCCTTTTTATGTTTTCCCGGGGATACACACGAATCGTTCGCGTGTCACGATCCTCTCTCGTGCCGTACGTTGACGTACAAATGACGCGTAATCGCGACGAGGAGCAATCGAGAGTACGCCGTTGGTTGTAATCAAAGATTATTGAGAGAGAGAGAGAGAGAGAGAGAGAGAGAGAGAGAGAGAGAGAGAGAGAGAGAGAGAGAGCAATTCGCCCTTGATAGAAGAGATGCATCGTAATTAGGCTCGTCCCCGACGTTCGGGTCTCGATATTTAAGACGCGAGATTCGATCGTGCGCGACAACGAAGGAGTTTATTGCCGTCAGCGTGAAAGATAAAAAGAATTTCGCACAACGCGTTGTAGCTGGCGCCCCGTTGCATTGGTCGAGTTGTTCGTATATTCTCTTCCGCGTTTGGCACGCGCGAGCGCGGAAGACGCTTCGGTTTTTCAATCGCGACGCAACAATAAACTACGGATTTATGAATTTTCAATAATTCATAGCGGTATTCGAAGATCCCAAGATATATTCTCACCCGTATCCGTGGCTTGGCACAAACGTACGTACGTATCTTCGACGTCTCTTAAGAGTAACACGTTTCTCGTGT
This sequence comes from Pemphredon lugubris, assembly GCA_933228935.1. Lineage (NCBI taxonomy): Eukaryota > Metazoa > Arthropoda > Insecta > Hymenoptera > Crabronidae > Pemphredon > Pemphredon lugubris. Next base: position 21,931,154 of record OW121817.1, on the reverse strand, counting down.
CGGAACGCCAAGATCGGCAATGTATAATAATTCTTCGGACACGCTCCCGTGACGTTAGAAAGCTTTGGGTTTTTCGAAGAGCAGCTCTTCCCATCCCCGAAGATCGTACAATGCCCACGTTAGCGATGCTGCTTCATCTCCGAAGAGGTTTTATTATCCTTGGAAAGGCTCTAAAGAGCTTCCACGTATCCAAGTGGCAGATCTCTCTCTCTCTCTCTCTATCTCTCTCCCGAGAAGACCTTTCGCTCGCAGCCAGCGAATCTGTTTAAACGGTCGTCAAAACCATCAGTCTGACCCGAGAAACCTTCCGTATTCCTATCGAGTCAAGTTCGTGATTAGATTTGTCGGATATCGTGACCTCGATGCATTCGTAGATTCCACGGTACACGCGGGATGACATTGATTAACGGGTATCGTCGTCGCTTCGGACCTTTTCCTCGTCTAGAATCCCATCGCGAGTAATATACCATACATTCTTTTTTTTTTATACTTTCAAAAACTCCGTCTCCCGTCCGCTAGCTGATGCCAACCAATCGTTTGTCAGATACGCGAGAAAGCCGTACAAAGGTGGTGCTCGACTCGCAGTCGATTTATTCGCGCGAATCAATTCTCTCCCGTGGGTTCTTACATCCTCGTCTCGAGACCCCGAAATAACGTTGAACGCCAAATCAACGTGCGCCAACTCTAATAATCGTTCGTCGTCGAACGCGATACTCGAGAAACGAAAATACTTCCGTGCAGATAATTCCCCGACAATCGGATGCATTTTCATCGCAATCCGTTTCCTCGATTCTCCCGCGTTGACCCCGACACAGACAGAAAGTCAACGACCTTTCGGCTTACTCCAGTGACCAGCGGCCGGCTGATTGCGCGCCGGGGGTAACGCGGAAAATCGAGCATGCAGGTAATAGCCGGGAGGACAATGCGCGTAAGCGTACTTTTTCTCTATGTTGTCGCTCGGTCGGGTGTAGGTACCCTGGGCTTTTCACGATACTTTTGTAGCCTCTCTCTCCCTCTCCCTCTTCCGCTGTTCGCGGCCGCGCCGAGGGTTTACGCTTCATCGAGCAATCCGTTGGATCGATCGACGAGACGGAGCGTACACGGCGTATCCCCCTTCTGTGGCACGTGGTACTGCTTTCTTGTCGATACCACGGGGCAGATTGCCGGTAGTTGGCGAAACGAGAAAACAGTAAGGAAAGAGGAGAGAGAGAGAGAGAGAGAGAGAGAGAGAGAGAGAGAGAGAGAGAGAGAGAGAGAGAGAGACCGGCGGAGGGGAACGCGGGGATGAGAGTACAGTGGCTCTTCGTTCGAGAAGGCTAATGCGATAGGGATACAGGGGAAGAAGAAGTAGCGGCGGCAGCAGAATCTATTCATAGATCGTCGAACGTGAAAGAACGCCGAGGAGAAGCCTGAAAATCCATGAATCAGTGCCCCATTGTGAATGCGTTGACTGCAAAGCTCTAGTCCCGTCAGCGAGGTCACGGATCGATGCGGTTTCAAAAAGTACCGGTAGGGTCGTTCGGACCGATTCGTTTGGAAAATTGCTCGGACTACTTCTAGCCGCGTTACGTGTCCACGTTTTTCAGAAATATTTCTGTCCTCTCTTCTCGCGACGATAATGTAACCGCGGTTCAACGAGAACCGCGTAATTCTCGTTCGATTTGGTATCGATATGCCATTTGCGGAGAGTTACTCGTTTAACGTCTCTGCCACTTTGGTAAGACAGCGAGAGAAAGAAGAAAGAAAGGTAGATATCGATACGAGCGAACTCGTTCTCGGGCGATACTTGGAAAGAGTATGCAACCTTCTCGAAGACAACGACAAAGAGTAAAAAAGGGAAACTAGCTCGCCTTCTGTACGGAGGGATACGAGAAATGCCAAGGACGAGTGTCTTTGGTCTTCGCTATCGAATATAGGGCTACGGTTCGATTATGTCGTTGGAGGGAGTGCCGCGAGTACGATTTAAAGACAGAGATCGTAATACGCAACGCAAGTTTACACGCGCGCGTCGCCCACCGCGACGCGTCCAACTGATATTTAAACTTCGATCGACCGCCACTCTCTCATCGAACGAGAGAACGCTGCGACGTACAACTTCTCGAAATAAAAAGAAACGCACCGAACGAATTAGCACCCGACGAAATAACAATTGGCCGTTACGAGAAACGCCGCGCGACGAACGATTTATCTTCGGTTTACCTAACCGGAGACATTGGGACGCAATTTCTACAAAGAAAGCGGCACACGCAACGATATTCCTGACGCGCAGACTGTCTGTCGGGTAAGACCAAACGGTGCGATAGATCTTCTCGGAAGGCGTACGGACCGTAATTCCATGGAAATGGAAATCCTTTCGCCGAGCGTCTTAAACCGCCATTGGTCGCGGTCGATGGCAGCGGAAAAACGGCGCCCCGGCGCGAGTGAAACTGCATTCTTGTCAAGTACGTTTGCGGCGAACGTAGCCAATCATTATCCCACGCAAGGTGAGCCGGCCGTACTTTCCCAGGAAATGGTAGTCACGCGAATTTAGCGCTGTCCACCGTCGATGATCCGCGCATTCCGTTGCCTCTTGGTAAAAAAAAACACCTCGATCCATGACTTTCTCCCGAGGTTAAATCAAAGTCGCGGGAGATCCGCGATCTTCTCGGTTATTTGGGAAACGCGTGAGTCGTATTGAGATTTCAACGAAAAAAAAAGGAACGATAACCGAATTCTGGGAGGGGAGGATTTACTGGACTCTCAGGATGAATAAGAAGTTTATATATTTAATGGCTAAAAGAAATACACGCCGTACCGGTGATGCGTGCCGTGACCGACTGTCGACTCGCATCCCCACTCTCGACGATCTCTGATAGTCCGTTAACGTAGGATTTCGTTACCATGATCGATCGCAGTCGTCGTCGTTGTCCCCTTCTTCTTCCACTTTCGTCCGTATTAACTTCTCGCACGTCTCGCGCTTACAACGAATCATCGACGAATGCGATCGGTCGTGGTAACAAAAATCGCGGAGAACCTCACGCACACTCGCGCATACGCTCGCTACAGCTGCACGCTATCGATAGCGACGAAAGATCGAAATGCGTGCCACGCAGCGGCATACGACGGGCGATGTGTTTTTTCCTACAGAATATATGTAACTGCGATAGTTTGAACTGGAATCAAGTATCCACGGATACCACAAACTTTTATGGGGAAAAACAAAAATCGGCGACGACGTTCGAACATAATCGCGCGCCCGTTACCATTCTCGCGTACAGGATACGCGCATGAATTCTCCCGAAGCACACGGTGGTACCACGTATATCTAGCCAGAACGAAGAATGGAGGAGATCCTGTCCAAAGCCGTGGCCTGGAAAGTGGCCGGGGCGAGCGGCGCGAACCGCGAAAGAAACGAGAGCGACGGTATGCAAAGGCGCAGATTCATCGACGAGATCGTAGGTACGAATAGGAGAGATAAATAGACAAAGAAGAGGAGAGAGAGGGAGGGAGGGAGAAAGAAAGCAAGACAGGTAGGAACGCCGTGAGGTGTTGCAAACAGAATAGTCAAGGTTCACGGGAGAGGTATGCGGATCTGAGAAGCCGATAGAGCCAAACGAACGGGGCGAGCTTTCGAGAATAATGTGCGCGAGATCGTGGAGTATAGTCGAGATGGAAATAATAATTCGGATAAACTCGGAAGAATATCTTCGATCGTCGCGGAACGGATGGTTTAAGACGGGCCAAACGGTATCGACATAGCGTTAATTTCGTACAACTGTGTATCCTTACACCTAGTTCCCTAACTCTAGCAACGAATGTTGCACTCGCTCAAGTTCCCAGCAAATACAAGTTCTTTTAATTCCGAATAGTCTCCACAGCCACCACTACCGATATTCCGATTGCGCGTACGCGCCAACGCGAAACACGCGAACGCGTACGAGTCAAGCCGGGTTAACAGGATTAATTAAGAAAACGTACGCGTCAGACTTTGTTGTCACGTGTTTCAGTCGCGGCCCCCACCCACCCCGAGTGTCGACTTCATTTATGCTTTGTCCACTCGTTGTAAGGTCGAACGATATCGGTCAGATACGCGCCACTGGACCCGAACGCGCAAACGACTCTCGTAGGCCGCGTCTCAGCGTTGGCAGGACGAAAATTACACGGCCGGTAAAACGAAGTGCCGGTCTAATTGTTTCAATTACGCTCTCGGCGAGTCGCTAACGCGCCGGTAAAGGAAGTCGTCGCTCGAATCAACGCCACCGGCCGCGACCGTTACGAAACATCCTCGTGGGTTCAGGATTACCGGAGATTACGACGCCCATAAACGCGAAATTACGCTTCCGACGAATTTCGCTAGGTTCGGCTCGCGTGATACTGGGGCTTCGTGGTGGGAAAAGCTTCGTCGCTGCGAGATGTCACTTATCTTTACCGAACGCCCGTGAACTTGTGTTCTGCCAATGTCGTCGACGCGGATGGTTCAATAGTCGCGTTACCGATCTCGTTAATGGAAAACGGAACAATGGTATGCGCTTTAGTTTTTATCGCTCGGAGATTTGACGCGACGAGACGCGAATTGAGGAGCGCGGGAAATAGAAGAAAGTTTCGCGTCTAATCGTTGGTCAATATTTTCATTGATACGAGACCGTGCAACGCTATTGGTCCACGGAACTCGATACTTCTCGCAAGATAATATCGAAACGATTTCCTACGAAGAAATGTGATTTTCACGCTTCTACGACTCTTCTGAAAAAGGAGCACGATTACCCAACGCGGTATTTTATTTCAATCCATTCTACATCGAACGCACCTTCCGAATCCCGACGTACGCGCGTATCGTTGCGATTCGAAGCCGTACGCGTCAAACACGAATCGCGGCGAGAGGAGAACGTAAGCTTTCTCGCAAAACCCTTCGTCGCTCCTGAAGAAGTTCGGGCCCGCGAAATTGGTGGTTGTACGAATATTTTCCTTCTTCTTCCTCGGCAGGCAAATTTGCTATCTGCGCCAATGATCCACTTTTCTCGCCCCCGAGCATTCCCAAGTGCGGAGAATTTCTACCTTAAGGCCGATCGAGCGTAAATAAAGCGAAGGTACGTTGCGCAAAAGTATATGAAAGCACGAGAGCCGGGAGAACGAGCGAGGGAGTTCGATTCTTAGCGCTCGCGTGAGCATGACCCGCGCAACATTCCGCTGGAATGCCACGGCGGTTCTCGTATCCATCGGCACGTCACCCGTAAAACCTTCGACTTGCGGCCGGTAAAGAAAAAAAAAATACTTCTGCGATATTAGCGTAATTAGATGAATCAGGTTGGCTGGAAACGACAACGTGGGCAAAACTCCCGATTCGATTGAATATTTACCTATCGCAAAGAGTCGAACGGTATCGGGATCGAAAGTTAATCGAAGTCGATCGAAACGAACGAGCAGAATTATGCGCACCTTTAATTGCGCGTTACGGAGTTTCCTGAAATTTAATCGCACAGGGAGGAAAATTTCGTGCGGGCCGATTAATATTATTCGTGGGAATATCGCGATAAGAAATCATCTGACAACAATGTGGGCATTCGTCATCGCTGGTTACGACGATACGAATTGTATAACCGCGTAGGAATGTACCGTGCGATGGGGCAAAAACTGAAAGGTGCGCAAAAAACATTCGTGCGGGGCTAGATTGCGATGCATTACGTTACTCGTGGCGCCTGTAAATTATGGGCCTGAAGCACTTTGTTGGCTGCCGCGCCTCGTGTCATTGATCTCCTTCTCTCCTGAGCATCGGTGCAACTTTCGTTGGCGCTTGAGCGCCAGAAATTAGACTTAAATAAATTAAAAAGAAAAAAAACGGTCTACACCAGCGATACTCAACCCGCGGCCCTCACGTGGCTCGCCAAGATTTCGTGTGTGGCCACACACTAATTTATAAATAAAAGCTTGGACACAATTATATGATTCTTCTTCGTTTTTGATATAGTATACTATAGTGTACTAAGTCGCGGCTTTCATTACGTAGCAAACATATGTACGTGGCCCGGGAACAAGAAAGTTTGAGTATCGCTGGTCTAAACCTACGAAGCGGCGCATCGAAGATACAAACGGTAATTCGACTGTACATTGAGAAATTGAATCGATCGACTCTACCCGTAAACCAAACTCGTATCGCCCGAAACAAATATAATCGGACAAACGAAACTGCGCGCTCCGATCAAACCACTTACCGGCCGCATAAATGTACGTTTTCCAATCTGCGATTAGCCGCAGCGGCTGCCTTCGAACGATTCGCATATTCCAACAATGCTAGGAGTTTTGAAATGCACGCGTAGATTAAAACAATAGCATAATCGTACTGAGCGCGCGTTAGCCGCTGCGGCTAGTCGTAGCTTCGAAATTTGGGTACATTAATTCCCAACGCAAATCCTAATCTCCTCAGCCTTCCAATCGCACGCACTAAACGAGATAACATTGCATTCGTTCGACGGGAGATTCGAGAGAGACGGTAACCTCAAGCCCCAATTTGAGCTTGACTCGAGAACTCAATCAAATGAAACGGTTCGTTAAAGGGGGAGGGGGGGGGGGGGGTCTCGTATTACGGGAGCACCTAGGGATAATCTCGATTAAACTGCGCCGCGTACGTATCAACATCGACGAGAGCTCCGACCGATCCGTAATAGGGCCGGAGTCTCAGCGACTGCCAATTAGTAGCTGGACGTAGGTAGAGAGCATTAAGAATGAGAGGTGGGGAGGAAAAAAAGAAACACGCGCGACGAAGCGACGCGTTATACTGTAAATAGAGTGCTCGTTAACCGGCGGTCCAGCGAGAAAGTAGAAGTCGTAACGGAGTCACCTGGTAATTGCGGAATCTCGAGCTGCCGTGAAATCCCGGCCGATCGATAACCGAGATATACCCCCCATCGAATAATCGGCGGTAACGGAAGGTAGCGCACGGTACGACCTTCCTGACAGCCGGAAGATAATTACTTCGCTATTCGGCAAAGTATCGTCCTCGTTTGGCGGTTAACGTTTTATGGTCCTCCTCGTCGGCGCGATACGAGGAAACGTAAAGCACAAACGTGGTTACGAGGAAAATCGCGACGCGGATTAACTTTTTTCGCCGATAGAGTAAACGTGGGCTATTCGAATCCGTAGATTTACGTTCACGACGAATTGGGATTGACCGATGATCATGATCGCGCGCTGTCGATTAATCGCCTGACGAAAGGATATCAGACCTATTTTCGGAGTATCGTAAGGTTCTTGGATCAATCTTAACCCTACTGTCAACAACCGGGTAACCCTGGGTACTCATTTTAATTTTATACAAGATTGTAAAGATCGTCTACAATAATACACTATAATAAATAAAACAAACATACCTTGGACAGATCTACAAACATCTGTCCCGTTCACACTTAAACGGAAATTCAATAATATATAAATAAATCAATGAAAATAATGTGGTGGCCACCCGGGTACCCGGTTGTTGACGGTAGGGTTAAGGTTAGATGTAAATTCGAATTTACTTTCGTTGTTGATAAACAGAATTCTTTCCGGTGTATTTCGAGACACCGTTACTTAGGAAACAGCGTACCGTTACGCGCGTACGTAATTATACTATTCGATTCAGAAAAATTGTCAATCGTTGCGCGTTTACCAGCGGTATGTACCGTTTACGATCGTTAAATATCGTCATCGGTACGAAATATCGGTAAAATCATAAACACCGTGCCGTCGACCGTTCGCCGGAAATGCGATCCTATTAGCGAAAGATTGCAGCTTTCGTATAAACCGATATATAAAGTGTGCCCAAGGGACACGTTTCACCCGGTTAAAGGTTAAGCCGCTCGCAGTTGAGTGCCGTGCGTGTACGCGTAGAGAGCACGATCGCGAATTAATGGCCAGCACCTTCGATCCCTCGATCTCGATTCGCGGCAGGCAAATTGCCGGGGTATTAATCACGCGTTCATGCGCTTCCCTCGTCTTCCCGCGATCCTTCTGCGCGGAGACCAGCGCGAACGAAAGAGCGAGAGAGAGAGAGAGAAGGAAACAGTGGACGCAGGTAGATAGAAGAGAGAGAGAGAGAGAGAGAGAGGGAGAGAGAGGAGAACGGCATCGTAGTTCCGCGCGAGAAGTATTTATGAGTCCGTAATAACCCTCGATCTGCAACGACGAGCAACGGGCAGGGCGAGGAGAAACATCGGGCCTGTCCCTCTTCTGCAACAATGTTGGGCGTGGCTCGTACTCGTTCGTACCCGCTTCTTGCCCGTAGGAAAAAAGAAGCCCGGAAAAAAGATCTCGGGGAAAAAAAATTACACAACGTCTGGCTGTATTCGCGCGTAACGGAGGATACACGTCGACGGTTACCGTATTAGCCCGAATATAGCGCGACCTACTGTGCGACCTAACGTAGCGATTAAAAATAGACGCGCCGAAACGCACGCGAAGACGCGTATCGTGCGCACTTGTGTCTACGAAGTTGCAGGTAGTAGAATATAGTGCGATTGTCACTTTTAAAGGTAGCTACATATTGGAGAATAAAATATTGCACTGTATTCGGGCCGATACGGTACTTCCGGTTAAGCGTCGACGTGTTTCGCATGTACGAGAATCGCCGTGCGTGTATAGGGGTGAGTGGGGGCGGAGTCCTTAACCTTGCATAAAACACGGTTGCTAATACGCCATACGAGGTGTACGTAATCGCATATTTAAAGCGTCGAGCAAATTTAATTTTGATACAAAACAGACTAAGTAATTTTGGAGAGAATTGTGAAACGTTAAAAATTTCTTTGATCCGCCGAAAAAAAGACAATTTGCGAAACGAGAGATTAACCGCGCCGTCAAAGCGATACGGTAATCCATTGTAACTATATTTAATGAGTATATTCTAATAAAAAAGGTATCCTGAAGAGAATCCTCATAAGGATCGAAACGTTGACAAAGGAATCAATGAGAGTGAATTAATTTCTACCTCCGAGGCCTATAACGCCAAATGTAACATAGATACGGTAATGTTTCTAAAATCTAACAAACCCGCGACTGATGCAAAGATTTAGAAATTCGCGAGTTCATTTCGTATCACGTTATAAACTTTCACTTCGATTTATCTCTCGAAACGAACGCCGATCGCCCTCGCCTATACGCAATTTCTTGGAAGAATTAAATCGCGGAACGGTAAATAACAATTCCCCTCGGCCAACGTTCATCGAAACAAATTGGAAGCCGCGGAATCCCTCGGTCCCGATAGAAGCGATCGGAAACGAACGTAAATAAAGCGTGCTTTATTAAAAAAAAAGTAAATAAATAAATAAACCACCCACGGGTTTATTCGCGTAGACCTCGGAATAACGATCGTTACGTTTCACCGTCTCTCGTCGAACTACGCATCGAAGGCATTTGATTCCCTGCCGACGAGTCACGATCGTCGCAACATTTTAGTAGAAGGATTCTCGCGGTAGCGATCGTACGCCGAGGATTAATCTTCCGGTAACGAGCGCATCATCCTCGAAGTGAAACCGCACAGCACGATATATCACCGTCGCGACGCTCCTTTGAGGCCTCTCGCATACGGTTCGAAAGTATAAAGTCACCATTATCCCCCTGGAAACACATTCTCGTGGCGAATTTGATTTCCTGGACTTCCGGCACTTTATTGTCGCGGGCGGTCGCGTTACTCTTGTACGCGGTCGTAATAGAAATTGTGCAGCGCCCCGATATTGGATAATGGCCAGGGGGAGAGCGGGTTAAAGACAAAGTTACGAGTTGCGAACCGCATATTACTCCCCACGCGCGAAATCACCGACTCCTCGGTTTATCGATATTCTTGTACGTATGCGAACGTTACGCGATCGAAGTCCGAAACTGAATCGTCGATCGATTTAGTTGTTTTTGTTTGTAAAACAAAATCAGTTCGCAACGTAATGTTTTCCCCCATATATATTTTGAATTTTAATTGAAATATTTTGTTTAAATCATTTTGTCTTATAAGTAGTACAGAATATTCTGTTCTCTTAGTTTCAGTTTCCCTATATATTTTGAATTTTAATTGAAATATTTTGTATAAATCATTTTGTCTTATAAGCTGTACCGAATATTTTGTTCTCTTAGTTTCAATGTTCTAATTCTTTCTTTTTCTACGAACGAGCGCCCCGCTTCGGAGTAAAAAAAAATGGCCTCAAAACGCAAATTAGTTTCAAAACAAAACGCCAAGCGCACGTACGTGCTCTTTCGCGAACGCGCGTTTCATTTTAAATCAGAAAAGTCGGGAAATAAAATATCGATATTTTCCCGAAGTTTCGCTACGTACATTTATGCACGGGCAAGAACGAAGCAAAGATCAGGGAATCGAAGCGTAGGCGTGAAAGCTCGCAAGCGTGAATCCCATTGGATGGTCCATCGATCAACTCGTGAAACTAATGCTCCTTTATCGGCAATTTCGGTTCCGCAGTTTCCTGGAAGGTTGTATCCTTTCGCGCCGAAGGAGACCGTAAGTCGAGCATAAATCAACCCTCGTTGGCGAAACCATACCGGGGTGGTCGTCTTCCGTCTCGACGGAGATACCGTTAACGCAAACAGCAGAGAACACCGGAGCCAGTCGTGGCGAATTACCGCGAGAGACCCTGAATCCGTCCCGTTGATAAAAACAATATCGTTCGAGTGTTAATCGTGAATCATCGAAGTCTGCCTTTTCGTTTTATAATCAAAATTGATCTTTACCGTAATCACGGGCATAGTAAACTTGAAGTTCTTTAAAGCGCAATTTTCACCTAATCGCGACAACACGGTTCCCGCAAAGTGGTCCGCGCGAAAGAGAAAATTTTGTTCGACCATTCGGTGAAAAAGAACTCGTCGCGTAATTAACGCTTTTTTTCTCGTTATAATCCCAGAAGACTGCCTCTGCCTATCTACGAGAAATCGCGGAAGTTGTAGAATTTATGGTTACGAGAAAAACCGTTCGCCTCGGTACGTCGATGTCCCGTGAATTTTAGCACCTTTTTATCGTTCCCTCGGCAAACACTTTTCCTCCTTCTCCGTACACCGAGGACAGTCCCGTTTACCGTCCTCTCGTCGTTCGTTTCACTTAGCGCGCGTAGACGTTGCGTTTAGCACCGATTGCCGCTCTCGAACTCTGTGCGTTAACGAGACGCACACCCGCGGACTAATAACAAACGGGAATCGTAAAACGTGACGCCTCCACCTTTTCTCATCGAAATTACTTATAAATTTCTAAGAATTCCGCGGATACGCGCGATGCAAATTCTTTCTCTTTTCCCCGTCGTTGGTCACCGGTCAGCCATTGAAAAATCTCGCGGATATCCGTTTCGTGAAGGACCATATGCGCGCGAAGTATCGTGTTAATTCTACGTTAGTCGTGCGGGGTACAGGTGTCACCCCGTCTACTTTAAAATTACTGTCTCCAGTACCTGTCGTTTAGACCTACGTGAACCTAAAAAACTTTTTAAAAAATAATGCTTTTTTAAATTTTAGGCTATTTCTATTATATTATTGGAATCATACATTTGTAAACGAATACATTAATTACCTAAATATATAAATATTTATGCGTATTACAGATAAAATATGATAAATGCTCATTATTTCTATTTTTAACCGATAATTTAGAGACGGGTGACAGGTGTACCCCACGCGACCAAACACGTAACAAACATCCGCCCCACTAACGTAGGTTTAAAACGAAAACCGCGCTCCACGAATTGAGTGACTTTATTCGTCTCGTTGGGAAATATTTTCGAGTAAACGCTTGAAACCGTCTCTTCGATTCAGACGTTTCGCGCGTTTATTGAAAAATTCCAAGCTTAATTACGACGACCTCGCGCGTTCGCGTATTCAACGCAAAGGAAGCTCGTGGGTATCGTGGGTACCAACGCGAAACAGGATTTTTTTTTTGTTGTTTTGTCCCGCCGTCTGAAATTGACAAGGACCACCCGCGACGAGCTTTGGTCGTCCAGGGACGGTGGTCCAGTGGCGGAGAATCGAGGGGTGGCTGGCAGGTGTATCTCCTCCCTCCCCCTCCCCCACCCCCTCCCCCTGCACCGCACCGCACCGCACCGCACCGCACCGGTGCACCGTCGTATCTCGGTAAGCGCGGAACGTCAATGAGGAACATGCGTGGCGCGTCGGGAGGAGATCACGCATACTCGCGTCGCGCGCGCGAAAGAGCAGCATTCACGAACGCCGGGGATACCGGCTTGCCTTGGCGAGGTCCTTCCACTCGCGGCTCTGGAATGCAACGAGCTACGTGGCCTCAAGAAAAAGAAGACCGAGAGGAACGAGAGGTGGAAAGGTAAGAGGAACAAGTTGCGAACGAGAGGAACGAGGAGGACGCCGACGACGGCGACGGCGTGCACGGGAAAGGGTCCGCGCCGCGGTCCCGACGGTAAAATCTGCGAGTAGAAACCCTGGAGCGTGAGAAGCGTAAAATGGGGGGGAGAGGGAGAAATGGGGTTAACGTGTACGTTCGTTTAAATTAATACGAGTATCGATGGATAATCTATGACAAGTATCGCAACCGGTAATCGCTGTGTCATCGATTTTCCGCGGTACAATTTTTGAAGATGTAACGATTTCGAGGTATCAATCGTGGCTACTATAAAGGTAGCGCGCGCTCGTCGTGCGGGCAATGGTAATAAAGAACGTGACAAAATGCCGGAAATTGTAATCGGATTAGGAAAGAACGCGCGCGATAAAGCCAACGAGTCGGGGAAGAACGATATCGCGAGGAACGAAGAGGAGAACGAGGGAATAGAGAAATTGGGTTAAAAACAAAGAAGATTCGACGAGGATATATCCGTAGGATCTCGTATGTTCCGGCAACTTCTCCTCTTCCCCGGTTTCTTCTACCTCTTCTTTTTCTACATCCCCGCGCGCGCTTCGAGCAGGAAACGGAGTTGCATTCTTCCGCGGGAGGAGAACGCGGAGCCGCCGGTTAACGAGATTCCTCGACCGTTAACCGCTATCTCCGATCTTCTTACGTCAAGGAAAACTGGCGTCATAGTTATATCCGAAATGAAGCGGACCTTCCCTTCTTTTCTCTTCGTAAAGCGGGGATTATACCGTGCGACCTTGAGGCTACGGCGCCGAATCGAGTCTCGCGGAATCACCGAAATAAACGCATGAAAAAATTCATAAATTCCAAACGCGCAGTCTCAACGTCATCTATCCTTTTTTCGTTTTTGCGGTTAAATGTCACCGCGCGAAGGTCGCGAATCGCATCGATAATGCGTTTAACGCTAGGTTTGCGGGACTCCTCGATTTGACGGATTTTTAATTTTGAAATGAAATATTTCAAAAACCATACCATTAATTTGAACCATTTTTGGAACAAATCTAAATCATGCACATCTCCGAATCTCTGGATCTCCAAATCATTTCTAAAGCAAGCAAACACACGTGATTCCTTGTGAAATAATTTTCAGTAGAATAGAAATTCTATAATTATTTCCCAGACCCGAAATACACTTGATAGAGTAAAAAAAAATTTGGAGATCCGAAGATCCAGAGATGTGCATGATCTAGATTTAAGTCCCATTTTGCATCGTAAATTAATTCAGACTTAAATTGAATAAATCGGTTCTTTAAATAAAATGCGTATTCTCGTTTACCCGTCACTTTGACGGGTGCTCGTAGAAATGCTCGCAGAAACGCCCGCAAACCTAATGTTAAAGAACCTCAGTCGCTTAGCGGAAAGGCGAGGTGTGGGGGGGGGGTTCAACTTTTCGATCGAGACTCTACTTTCGCACGGTAGATTATGGTAGGAACGTTATTCCCAAGTCCCACGGGTAGAACTATAAACGACAATTACGTTAATGGGTCAATTTCGCTCTAGTCCTCGGCAACGGAGTTTCGAAGATCTTGCCGGGAACCGAGGGTTTCGGGTGAAGTTAACGCGAGAACGAATCGATGCTCCAGTTCGGTTCGCCCCGCAGAGGAACCTCGAATCCTACGTTAACTGTAGACTCGATTAGCATAAGACCCAAGTTGCGATAACGCGGTACAGTGGTTGTACACGCTCTCGTGTATGTGCTCCAGTGAGTAACTGAGTTTAACGAAGACCTCGAATCGACGCGAACTAGGCCGAGCGCGATGGGCGACGCGACCTTCCGCGTGCGACAGGTAGTCGAGGGAAACGCGAGGCATCGTGTGACAAAGAGAACCAAGACGAAGCGGACATACGCGGAGAAATTGGGTTAAAAGCTACGAGAGAGACTCGACGCTAAAGAATATAACCGTAACGAGGCGCCGCTGCGTCGAACGGAAAGACATCGAATGGCGGCGAAGAGCGGCCCGGGAGAAAAAGAGGAACGGACGTGTAAAATTGAATTTTAAACCTTTAAACGTTCCAGGAAACGCGAGAATCGCAAACAACCCGGTCGGAAAGGGAGTACCGGAGGCGTGCGGGACGGGATAGAACCGGGGGGCGAAACGAACGGGAAACGAAGGGAAGCGGAAGCGCGGACGTCGGTGCAACTGCGCGAAAAGATACGAGAAAGAATGGTCGCGCGAGAGTGAATTTAGAGAAACCGAATCGAGGCGACGCGGGACGCGGTACGCGACGATTCGCGGGTTGAGAACAATGTCGAGAGCACGCAGGTATGCGCGGCGCTCGTAAGCTCGTATGTAAATATACTCCAGCGGCCGCTCGGCGGCACCGGAGTAATTGAGATATCGCGGTGACATAACAATGCGGCGCGTACGCGCAGCTGGGCACGCATTATCGCGAATCTCGTCCAGACGAAACACTCGTCGTTCGCGGTATTGCCCGCGCTGGTTTCGCGGCGCGATATCGCTCTCACCGGGAACGGTGAGAGAGTTCGTGGCGCGAGTGGGCGGGCGTGTTGTGTAAGGGGGTGTGGGTGGGGTCCGTACGATAGGAGTTGATCCGAGAATATTTAACGCGCCGTGCATTCCGCGTAATCCGAGTATAAGTCGGCTCTCCCCTGTTATCGATAAGATATCGCCCGTCCCGAGGCGACGAAACTCGAGTCGAGGACGTACGTACGCTTCAGGGCGATACGCGAACGATAACGATTGCCTCTCCTATCTTCGTCGGGTTACCTGGAATCGAGATCCAGGGGGGGGAGAGAGTATTACTGACGAGGGAGAGGTGTCCGAACGGAAGAAAAGTCGTTCGGAGAGAAAAATCATTCGAGAGAAATAATTAGCTCGCTAAATCATCGCTCTGATTCATTCGTACTTGCGAAGGGACAAGGCTATGCGTTTACTCTGGGCCATTGATCGAGCGTTAACTTTATCGTTGATATCGCGCTCAAGTGCCTCTTCGAAATTACGCGTACAATTCTCATTCCAAGCAGAGGAAGGCAGCTGGGGCTCGAGGAAAAATGTCGTCTCGGATTAAATTTTCCTGATTTTCAGATAAATTCGGACCACTTCAGACTACTCGAGATTACCTTTCTCGTATGAGAAACTCAGCTTTGATTCTCATCGAAGCTATCGATTGACTCAATCGAACTGCATTAGACGTGTTCCGACGACGATTAGTACAATTCTAAATAACAGATTACGCGTCTTTTCTTACTCGAATCTCTTCGACTACCGATCTCGCTCGAAGGGCAGGGAATTCATCACTCGACAGATCGCCAAACTCTCCATCCGTCAGTCCGCACGGACTTTGCTTCGAGTTTCTTCGGCCGTCGAACTTTCTCGAAGCTCGGCCGATGGATCAAAGCGAACGCTCGACCGATATCGCAAACACTGCCCGCCTACTATCGTTGGCGCGACGAGTGATACGATTATTCGACAATGGTGTTTACGCGCGAAGAACTGGCGAACAGTTGTTTGAACTTTCCAGCGCCAACGGAATCGCTCCACGACTTACGCACGTACGCACCGTTCATTTTACTAATTTAAACTTCGCCCGGAGATACGTACCGTACGTACGTACGCGCCTAGGTACTTACACATCCACGGGAATGGGCATCCATCGCGACGCTAAAGACAACGAGGTAAAGATCGCGCGTGACTCAACATGTAAATGTGCGACGACGGGTAGGCTATTAATTTGTTACGTGTTTAACCCGAATAACCATTCCAGGACCGTGGTAGACGATCGTGCGTATCATGGGTGCAGCTAATGCATGCGCGACTATGGCACATCGACCGGCGCCAATCCCCCATAAGGCAATGTTCGCCGCTCTCCATGGTACGAGATATCCCCGGAGCATCGGGCTGAAGCGAATGAGGCGGAAAAAGAGAAGGGAAATTGGTTTCGCGAATAGTCGATCGGAGACGATCTTACGAACCCTATTGACGTACAAAACGAATCGGTCGGCTTGCCAATCGATAATCGTTAAGAGAATCTTTAGCGTCGCGCTGACTCGTTACGCGCAACGCCAACCTTTTTGTTGCTACGTTATCAAGAGGCAAGGTCTTGTCTCGGGTCAAGTACAAGTACGCGAGACTAGACCTTGTATCTTTTGTAGAAAGAACGAACAGGGGTTTTCGAGGTGGTGGAACTGTATTAAAAAATTAATTAAAAATCTCTATTCTCCGCACGCGCTCGATGAGTCTCCCCTAAATTTAATAAGTGAATCAAGTAAGCGTGCGTTTCTAATCGATATGTTACGGGCAATGTAAATAGTTGGGCATTATTTATAATGCCCGGAAAATTTAAAAAGTGCCCAAAGGATATTCAAGCCAGGATCTTATTGTTTATTACATTGCCCGTAACTATATTACGGGCAATATAAATAATTGGGCGTTATTTATAATTGATTTAATAATTATTTATATTGCCCGTAACAGATATATTCCAGACAGCAGAATTGCGAAGAAACGATGCGAAACAATTTTTTTTTCCCTCCCGTATATTACTCGCTTCCCGATGCATCGCTATTTTTACGTCGCGCGTGTATCGTGACATCTTATACGGAACTCAAACATTGCGTCAGTATCAAAAAGTAACGCGAGGGATCGGTGTTTGTTGGCAACGATCGCCGGCACGTCGAGTCAACAAACTCATTGACTCTCTTACGTATCGCCGCGTGGACTGCTCGGGTGAATCATTGCGGGATTACTCGCGCGATCTTCACCCTATCCCCTCGTGACGCGTAAAATATATTCGCAAATATATCGCGACCGTTGCGGTGCCAAGTTTCCCGTCCCATTCTTTCCATACACGGGGTGTCCCCCAAACAGTCGTCCCCTAAATTGTCAATACAAGATACGATATCTGGGATAATTCCAAGCAGATTTTTCGAAAATTGGAAGCAAACCGAAGAAACCTCGTATAGGAGATAAACTACGGCAGCAACGTTCGGGGAACAAATCTAGATCATGCGCATCTCCGAATCTCCGGATCTCAAACTATTTCTAAAGCAAGCAAACGCATATGATTCCTTGTGAAATCATTTTCAGTAGAATCAAGAGACAAGGTATTGTCTCGTACACAAGTACGCGAGACTAGACCTTGTACCTTTACCGGATAGAAATTCTATAATTATTTCGTGATCAGTATACATAGAAATACACTATTCGCTTATTCGCTGTATTTAATTCGAAATACACTTGAAGGAGTAAAAAAAAAGATTTGGAGATCCGAAGATCCAGAGACGCGCATGATCCAGATTTAAGCCGCGAGGCCTATAGAAGAAACTTTCGTACGGAAACTTTTAGTAAAACAAGCATAGTACAAACAAAGAAACAAGATCTATAAATTAGACTAAACTCGTTTGTTCGGCTAAAGGTTTACCTGGTGCTCTGCTAGGCGCGCGCGCGCGCCGCTGTGTCACTGGGTCACCGTACCGATCCTGGACATCGAAGGACGAAGTAATTTCTCACGGAACAGCGCGTGGGGCACAGCTGATCGCGGGAGTATGCGGCATGACCGAAAGTCAGGGGTCACTGTACCGAACGCGCGCCACGGTGCCCGGTGTGTCGCTAACACCGATACGCTAACTCGTAATAAAAGAACGTGGTAGAGGAACATAATTTATGGTTGAACGCAGGTTTGACAAATTAACGCGGAGCTCCGCTCTTCCTACGTTTTTCCGGGCTTAAATCTAGATCATGCACATTTCTGGATCTTCGGACCTCTACAATTTTTTTTTTACTCTATCAAGTCTATTTCCGGTCGCTGATCACGAAATAATAATTGAATAATAATTTCTATTCTGCTGAAAATTATTTCACAAGGAAACACGTGTGTTTGCTTGTTTTAGAAATAGTTTGGAGGTCCGGAGATGCGCATGATCTAGATTTGTTCCTTTTTCCGTGCTCGTCGAGGCATCGGTCTCGCGATAGCGATCACCGCGGCGGGTATGTTTAAAATAATCAAAACATTTCGTAATGTCACTTTCTCTCGAGAGGTATGCTTCTACCGAGGAGTCTCGCGAAATACTGACAGAATTTCTCCTGAGAAACGTAGATTATCCCCCCAAGGGATTTAGAGTTGTCAATATTTAATAGAAACACGTGTTTGGTCTAATGAGTCTTCGGGAATACAAAAGCTTTGCGGAAAGGCCATAAACGAGCCACCGAAAATTCTTCATTTAACCCTAGCTTCGATAGCGACCATACTTACGACATTTCAAAGTTCTCGCAAGGAAATCTTTCGTGCAATTCTCTCGAAACGATTCCACTTATCATCGACGCGCTCGTTTGGACGCATGCCGACAGCTCGTAACATTAAACGCCGGTTCCACCGAACTCTGCCGCCACGGTTACGAGAGCCCGGCGATTCGCTCCTGATTTGAATCGATCCCTCGTTAACTAAAAGGATTCGGACATTTTCGCCGAGGAGAAATCAGCTTGGAATTATTCCAGGTATCGCGCTTCGAACGTACCATCGCTATTTACGAGACACCCCCGCGCTATCCACGATCAAGTGTGCAAATTCAATTTAACTACGCTCGATCTCATCTCTTAATTCTTCGAAAATGCATTCGCTGATTAGCGCGCGGGATCTTCGTAACGTCTTACGTGAAGTTCGCCCTCGTCGTAAAACCCAGCGGGGTACTTAAACGGGAACGCGATCTCATCGATCTTTCATTTAAGAAATCGGATCGTAAAACTGTTCGTTTTGTCGTCACGCCCCCCCCCCCCCTACAGGCGCTCTACACGTGGCCATCCGGTTCGCTCGATACTTTGCAGAAATTTTCCATTCGTGAGGCCTCTGACGCTGCTCTTGACGTTACCGACGTGTACGCGTTACGCATTAATCAACGGTAATTGCCCGTCCAAAGAGCCAGGATATTTACGAAACGGATTAATGGTCGATCGGCGCATATCGGTTCCATACTACCGCGACGTACTCGCGATTACTCGTAAAGCCTCCGAAGACCGGTCCTCCTTGGAAATCGAACGAAGACGTATCCCCCCCCGTCACGCGACGCGATTCCTTCTTCATCCACGATACGCTTCCGCGGTAATTTAATTTACGGCCTTCTTGGTACAGCGTCGCCCGTACCCGAGGAATCTCTTCTTCCGAATGCGACAATCTAACCCAGCGTCGTACATCCTTCGTCCGTGATTAATAATCCGCGCCACGCTTAATCGATCCATTCGATCGTAACGCCGAGTGAACGTAAGTTTAAGGGGGGTGGGGGGGGGGGGGGAGTTGGTCGAGCGCGCAAACCCCGTTGGAACCCCAACGTTAACGCCGGAGAGCTACCACTTTTCTTCTCGCTCCTTTGGCCTGATTAATTTCCACGATATATTTCTCGCTTAATCCTAACCCCTCTCTCTTTTTCCGTCTTTCGTTGCCGCGCTTGAAACTTCCGGATAATGGATACTCGAGGGATACTCGAGGGATATTAACCGTGCTTCAACGAAATTCCGTGTAAACGCGGCCGACCAGCGCGCTTCTTAAATTGCGCTGCGTTAAGAAATGATTTATCGATGCAATTACGCCCTTCGAGCGCAATATTGGTAAGATACAGAAGTAACGTCAATTGAGGCGTTTATTTTGAAAGTGGCCTAAGTCCATTTGTCAATCATTTCCGGTTACGCGTGGTTAATAATTCTGGACAATTCTGAACACATAAGTTTTTTTTTTTTAATAATTATTATTCCTCGAGAGTAACGAGAGGGAGATGCGTTTAAATGCATCCGTATGAAATATCGCGATAAGGGATTAAATGAAAAATACGCTTCCCCGGGTCGGTTATTCGTACAAACGAAAACCGTCAGTATTCTCTATCGCGTAGTAGCTGTACTGGAGTTTAAAAATTCATACGTAATTACGAAGACAACTAAGGGAAAAGAACGATACTATTATTTGCTTATCATTTTTGTGTATCTTCCGTTGTGGGGCGCATTAGCCCGTACTCGTTCTACTGGAACGTGGTAAAGGACGGCGCGAGCTCGTTACAGAATTTCTAGGAAAATCGTTGATATCGTTCCTCGTCGATAATTCATCCTGACCTCCAGCAATAATAAAGGTCGAAACGTAGATCCAGCACGATTGCGTTGCGATACGGATAATGTTAAAAGTTAGATCGGATAATTTATATGCGAACCGCGCCGCGTTATTTATACGTCGTTTAAAAAGTTCAACCAATGTTTTTCTTGGGAACGGGAATCAAACTTCCGAAATTACGGTAAGTGTACCTGGAATCTTTTGGTTAAAGAAACGATGTGAAGATTGCAAACGAAACTAATAATCGACCGAATCAGTTGTATGGTGATATAGGTATACGTATAAATTTATTTGACGTTATTACCTGGTCGTTATAAAACGAAATATTTGATTAATTATCCAGATAATAATTATCATAAAATGACGACCAGATAATAACGCAAAATGAATTTATATATCAGTATTAAACAATATAGTCGAAAGGTAGCGAGTTAACTAATAAAATGTTTCAATAACGAGGGAGTTCATCGATGAATGACCGATTACCAGCGACCGACCCCCGAAAGAAAAATATTAATAACGAGAAGCGTATATTCTACCGTGGATCAGAAGTAGTTCTTACGCAATCATAAATTATCTATGAATCAGCGTGCAAAACAGTCACTCGCGTCATTTCGCGAAATGCGAGAAATAGTTTACCGCCACGCGTGTTCGTCCATTAGTGATTTTCATAACTGCCAATATTTTCATTCTTACATTTCCCAAAACAATATCTTTAATCCAATTTCCTTTAACACGCAAAAAGTACCAACCGAAAAAAATACCACGGATGGAAAACGAGACGAATGCAGTAATGAAATTGGAATAATTTCCAAAATTACGGAACAAACGACGTCCCCGCGACGTAACGCGTTAAATAAACTCATATCGGATTTAGTGGAACGGAAATCACGGTGAGATCTGCGCGTATAAATGAATTTCAATTAAGAATTACGTGCTCGTTAGGTAAATACGATATTTCATGCTGTCGGGAAAGCTGATTTCGCCCGATACGATTCTCCCTCCCCGCGACCTTGATTTATATCCTAGCGCGGGGATCGGACCTGATTTACCAAGAATTTAACCGGTCGAAACTTTCTTCGAGATCAGCTGCGTCGTTCGTTCGCGAAACGATGAAACGGCCACGAGTGCCCCAACAATAAGTGTTTCTCCGCGAAAACCAGTTGATGCTGACACGCGCTCGGCCCTCCTGGGGGCATCGGAAATTAAAATTGTAAAATTATTCAAACCTCCTCGTGACCGATCGATTCGCGGCCTCGCGATTACGTGCCACTCTCCCGCATACTTCCAGGCGAAAACTTTATTTTTCCCCCCACGGTACGGGAGCACTTAATCAAACGACTTACACCGGTAAGAGATTTCAGATTACAGCCTGTCGGATTATACCTGCTTCTATTTCCTTCCCAGCCTCGTATAATCTTCTTGCAATTACTCGTTTCTATTCTTCTTTCTCTCAATTCGCCTCTCTCTCTCCCTCCCTTCGATTCTCTCTGAGCCTATTTGCTATTCTTGTCCACGAGCGCCTCTTCCGGCGATCCCGATCGAAGACCGCACAGGTTGTCACGCTTTGACGGAACGGGTTCCGTACGTTAGGGATCGTCGCTCTTTTGCAGAAAATAAAGGAAACTCGGAGTTTAGCGCAACGCGAAAGCTATATTACCTGCTCGAATGCTTTTGCGTTCGTTCACGGAATGCGTCGAGATAGGAAATATGGGTATCGGAGCGTGGGTATTCGTTTCCAAACGTCCGTTCGGCCATGATTTTCCTCGTAAACGGGGACACATTTGATTCGAAGCACCGGGTATCGCTTTTAATCAACTCTCGCTTCTCGTTACTTTTACTTCGCGACTATCTCACGCGTCTTACGAAAATACTCTTTTCGCCTATTTCTACGGAATATACACCCCAGCGTGAATTTATTTCGATTACCTATCCCAGAATAATTAAATATATTAGCAATGTTTTTCATACCTGTCCTTAATACTCGTATAAAATAAAATTATTCGATCTTCCGAAAAAGTACGGGCTAAAATCTACATCATGCACATCTCTGAATCTTCGGATCTCCAAACTTTTTTTTACTCTATCAAGTGTACTTCGGGTCGCTGATCACGGAATAATTATAGAATTTCTATTCCACTGAAAATTATTTCACGAGCAATCACGTGTGTTCGCTTGCTTTAGAAATAGTTTGGAGATTCGGTAATTCGGAGATGTGCATGATCTAGATCTGTTCCAAAGTACGCGAAACGTACTTATCATAACAGAGAAAAGTGCGTAAAATAAAATCAAACACGATGCAGTTCCTCCGTCGCCAAGATTACGTGGCCAACCGATACAACGAAGGTGCCGTAACGTCAGCGAAATTACGTAGCGAGGCAAAATTGTATGTAGAAAGAAAAGCCGTAAGAGGGTCGCGTAATCGACGAGGAATGCGAGAAGCGAAGCTGACCGGGGGCTGAATCAGGACAAACGTGGAAAAGGAACAGGACAGCCGTTAAAGGACGCGCGCGCGCGCGCACGCACGTGCGTATCGCGTACCGCGCGAGTGTGTGTACCGTGTTATACGCGACGACGCTTCGCCGCCGCCGCGAACATTATTTACGACTGCATCAGCGTCACGCCGGGTTCACGCGATTAAATGCGGTTTTCCCGGGTGGATGCTTCTGGACAAAACCCACGCAAATTATTTTTACCCCCGACAATCGCGTAAAGTGACTCGACCGTGGCCGAGTTGAAAGAAACACAATGCTATTTACCGAGCGAGTAATTCTTATCGAGTATCGTTGGCACTCGAGTGGCGTTCGATTCTTATTTTTCGTGTCCCCGTGCCGCTATTAGTTCGTCCGTGTTTTATCTGCCGTTTGGTACGATGGACGGAAAAAAAAAAACGATCCCGCCCACGCGAGTTATTTTTGCTCGCGCGTAAAACGTGCCGTTAAAAGTACCCAATATTATTTAATAAGAGTATCATCGTTATTGGATCGACGCCGCTACGAAGTTTATTGAATTTTCGCGTTTTAGTGCCGCGAGGTTCATTTACGGTCGCGTCGGCGTGCGGCTAAAAGTTGACTCGATGAAATATTTTATACCGATGGATCACTCCTACGACGAGCCGTTTTTACGGCCGTCATTCGTGTTGGAACGAGTCAATCTCCCGTCGAGTGAAAAAAGAAAGTACGAAACTTGGGTAATTGATTAACCTTCGCTTGGATCGCCTCTTCGGAAGTAAGCTTCCGCGGTTAAACGGAACTGAAATACTTTTCTTTCCGGACCGTCGATACCGTTGGGACACGAGCACGGGTACGCGTGGTATAATTAAAAAAGATTGAACATTGAATAATGAGGTACGAGAGCGAAAGTTCGGAAAAGTGCAATAACGTCAAAGTAAATGTGCGTAAATACCCGTGCGAGTAAACTGCAAAGCTATACACCTTGAGCAAACAATGTCATTTTCCCGGGAAAATTGAGATATAAAATCATTTCACTCGATATTCTTTCGATTCACGCGCCTTTCTCGCGCGAGAAACTAACAAGGCTACACTGGTATCACTCCCGCGCAAAACAGATCGAAG
Source organism: Pemphredon lugubris (assembly GCA_933228935.1). NCBI lineage: Eukaryota > Metazoa > Arthropoda > Insecta > Hymenoptera > Crabronidae > Pemphredon > Pemphredon lugubris. The sequence goes on along the minus strand of OW121817.1, from coordinate 21,907,220 downwards.
GTCAAGCTCTCGAGACGCGTTAAAATAAAGCGCCAAAAATTCCCTCACTCCACATTTGCGTCAAAAGACTTATACGTATGTATGTACATTAACCCGAACTACGTATCTCGGCGTATCCGGTCGTAGCTAAAAATACCACATCCTAATCAAACAGTCGAAACATGTACATCAGAAACTCGATCTCGTTTAATTTCATTATCGTCTAATCGTCTCCCATCCCGCCGTCGGCAATTCTACTGGCTGGTAAGTCCGCGGGGGAACGCGACGCGTGTAATTTTCCAAGAATCCGAGAGATTCCCGGTGTCCGCTCGATATTTCCAAGACTCGCCATTTATTCTCGATAGTCTTGGCGGTACAAGAGCCGGCCGAGGATCCTTATCTTAAAGGAAAAGAGGAACGGATATATATATAACCTGACGCGTTGTTACACACCATTAGCGGGCATCTGCGTTAGAGTTAAAACTATCATCGCGGATCGACACGATCATCCGACGCCTCTCCGCGAGATTGGATCGACATTATTGCACGGAAGAGCGAGCCGAAGTAAAATGTAGTCACGGACGCCGCCGTTAACCGTCCCCGTTTTCAGACGAACGAGCGGGCTTCTTTTAACAATGCCGCTGTACATCGTAGTAAACGGAGGACAATCGAGCGTAGATATACCCGCGATCGATGTTAAATCTACCCCTCGACGTACGACGGGAATCGGAATAATTTCCTATGCAACATACACCCCTTGGTCATATCGATGGATCGTTAATACTTTGACAGCGAAAGGCGTACATACACACGCCCAGTCAATTTTGCTCGGTAGAACGGATTTACGGTTTTACTGAGCTTGTACGGTATTGGACGTGTTTATTAATTAATATCGAGAACCGTCGCGAAGTTTTCTTGTTTTTGACATGCAGTACAATGCAGTACAGTCTGTGCGTGTCTAATGCGAATGGCTCAGAATAAGAACCTGGGTTTAATAAATATCGATTGGGATGAGTGTCCAAACACGACACTCCCAACGCTGATGAAGGCAAGATGGTGGGTATAAAAAAAAAAGATTTGTTTAATAAATATCGCGTCGCGATCAAAGGATCGAACGCGCGATCAATAAATTATTTATAACAAAGTTAAAACAATAAATATTCGCCAGGGATCTAGGTCCGCTATTCGCCAGCGCCAACTTCCATCGAAAATGTCGCGAAAGAGCACCGCGATCCTCCTCGCGGATGATCCAGGAGAAGGAAAGACGGAGGAGAGGATCCATCGGTTAGTCGGTGCGGAAAGGTGCCAGGTCACGTAGAATCAGAGTCACTCGTTACGCGTACAAAGGAAATTACGGTAACGTGCTACGGAGAGTGGTTTAAGTTAACGCGACTGCGTTAACTTTAGACCCCGGTGGTGTACGCGTCTACGCATACCAGGCTAACCCCGATATGCTGTTTACGCTTTACGCGGTGCCGGCCGGTAGTTACAACGCGAACCCCGGTGTTCGTGTTTGCGCCATTTGACTGGTACGCGCGTGCCTCGGCATATCGGAATCCATTTAAAGTGACGTTAGCTCGTAGAGGCAAAGCGCGCGGTATTCCCAACGACGAACGCTAACGATCTTTCGTTAGGACTCACCTTACTCCGAGTAGAAAGATTGTATACTCGTTGGATAGTTCGTCAAGTTTTAATCCGTACGGAGTTACGGTCGATGGATCGGACGATGGTGACGCGTAACGAGTAACCGGACTTTAAAGGGAACAAATCTAGATCATGCACATCTCCGAATCTCCAAACTAAATCAAGGAAAGACATGTGATACCTTGTGAAATAGTTTTCAGTAGAATAGAAATTCTATAATTATTTGGTGATCAGCGACCCGAAATACACTTGATAAAGTAAAAAAAAGTATGGAGATCCGAAGATCCAGAGATGCGCATGATCTAGATTTAAACTCTTTAAAGTAATCGCTTGTTTTACCGGACATAAGGCATTCGTCCGAAACTTCGTCCCTCTCTCTCTCTCTCTCTTTGTAGAAAAAATCCACCACGGCGAGTGGGAATAGTCTTAATAAAAAAATAAAAAAAAAAGAAACACTCGAACTTACGGTTCTACGCGGATAAAAGTATACGAGACCGCGGATCGCAAACTTCGATAAGAAAACTGGTACGAGCGAGTCGTAAAATATTAGCATGTTGAGAGCGAAGTTAGGGAAGGCAGTAATAAAAAGCAATCTCCCGCCAAAAATACAAAGAACGCATCGCTTCGCGAGGATCGTAAACTAGACAAGCCCCTCTTCAAAGTGACCATTGCGCGAACCGTTACCCCTTTAACGTTTGTAACCGGGGGGGGGTTCCTTCATTTGCCCGGTGGTATCGTTATCTCGAGATATTTGCCGGTCGCTTTACGACTAGCCGGGGACCTTCCTCCGTAACCTTTGCAATTTCGCGGAGAGAGTACATCGTCGCGAAATCTCTTCGGTGGGTGCTCGTCTCTCCCGTCTAACGTTTCTCATGAAAAATCACCTGTTTGTCCTCGAGGAGGAGCGCCGAGCGTCTTTTTCACGGGGGGTGAAAGTAAAACGGCGACGAAACTTTGAATACCGCTCAAACGACGGAAACGTGATTCGCTTAAATATGAAATTGGGTATTACCCGACACAAAAAAAAACTCGTATAAGCGGACGAATAAATTGCGCGGCGAGGAACAAATTTTTAATTCGAATGAAAATATAGCGATGAGGCAGGATGACTTCTTTTCTATACTTTTTGCCAGATACCGTAACAAGTACGTTTATTACTCTTTCTCTCGTTTGTCTCTAAATTGTAGAGTTCATTATTCCAAAAGTAAAATAAAAATACTGAGCAATCGCGATTGCCGGAACGAAACGCGGCGACCACCGCGTTGTTGTGTTCGCCCACCGGGCAAATAATCGAAAATTTCCGTCGTCCTATTTCGAGTCGGAGTAATACGAGAAATAGTCGAGGAAGATACTGACGGGAGACTTAAAGCGAGTCGATTATCTTAGAAGAGCAAGACAGAGCGCAGAGAGAGAGAGAGAGAGAGAGAGAAAGACAGAGTGAGAGAGAGAGCAAGACAACGAACGAGAGAGTAAACGCAAATAACAGTATACCACCCGACATTAAATTTGCATTTATATTGTATTTCGTAATTTATGACACCGACTTATCTCGCGCAGTGGATGTACGTGCTCGTAATTGTTTTCCCTGCGTATACGCGCACACGCACCGAGGAACCCTCGTGGGCTCGTACAATCGTTCAAACTACCCGGCGAAACGAGAGAGAAAAAAGGACGAGCCACTAAAGAGAGCTGGGGAAAAAAGGAAATGAAAAAGGACGAGGGGGCTGGGGAGGGGAGGAACGCGAAGAAAAGTACGAGCAGCGGGTGTAATAAAACTGGTCGAGGAACGACGCGGAATGCCCTGAGTTACGAGTTGCCGCGGATCGCGAAGGGTGGCGCGACAGAAATCACGATTCCGAGCGGGAAAAGAATAACGCGCTCGTCCTCGGCCCTGGGTGTCAGCCAGATACCCCATGGCGTTACGGGCAGGACCGTAAAGGGGTTGCGCGTCAAGTGCCCCCCTCCAATTCACGGCGCCCTCTTCTTCTGCTTACGAACCGAAGGCGAGACAAGTGCGCGATTCGTCGAGACACCTTCTTTCCTCGCTCGGTACCGTTCTCCTCTACCAGGCTTTTAATTTCCGCAATTTCGGATAATCCATTCCACGTCGAGAGAGCTAATTTCGAAAGATCGCTTGGCCTCTCGCTCTCTTTCAGTATTTCTTCGAAGCTACGAACGATACAAGGGCTCCAAGTACTCAGCGTAACTCAAAGGGTCGGCGATTGGCGGCCCGGGGTCCGGATCCGGACCGCGGAGGGTAAATAAATGGAACGCCAAAAATATTTTATATTAAGGCTTGTTTTTTCTTTTTCATTATTTGTCTGCGTGTACCCAGAATAACTTAATAACGATCGGCACGTAATTGATATTTGATCTATTTTTAGGATGTATTTTCTGATTACAGTGGCATTCATCATTTATCGCTGTTTATAACAATGGTAATAGCCACGACAACTAAATATTTAGTTTTTTTTTCTGACCCTTGAAATTTCTTTCAAATCATCCGGACTCCCTTAGAAACTAATTGCCGACCCCTGTATACGTAACCGTATCGTTATGGTTCCAGGCTAATCGTGGCGTTAGCAGATTCGGGACGAACGACGGTAGCCAAGATCCTCGCCGCAGGCTTCGTCAGCATCTTCGTCGGATGCGCGACATCCTTCACTGAGGATAAGACGCGCGGCTGCCGTGCCTTTGTCATCGGTATCCCTGGTATTCCACAATTTGTTTCGTAACCGGGTAAATGTTATTCCAACGGAGAATTTATCGTAGAGCGCCAACGACAGGTATTTCGAGACAATCGACGTTGCTGATTCAGACTCGGGATTAGCCGTAGCAGGATCTTTTGAATAATTCACATCCTTCGGGCTGGCGCGGAGTATACGTGCTTCCTAGACCGATTCACCTGGAACGGCTGTAGCTTCTCCTACATTCGATTAAGCGCACATAGCAGCGCATTCGTGATTTCAAAACGAATCGCGAAAACACTGTCATACCCGTAACAATGGTCTTAGCGGTTGTTCTGATTTCTAACGATCTCGAACGAGCCCCGCGAACAATTACGCCGTTTCGCTTAAACAATGGAAAGCTAGTTCGCCGTATCAAATATGCGACGTGCCGATGGCAGGTTTAAATTTGATCCACCGATAATTTTACGGATAACACCCGTGCGAGATTGTATCGCGATACATAGTACGGTCAGCTTTAGCCAGATGAAATTACGCGGGGTGTAATGCCACAAATCCGAGTAAAATTATCACGCGTAACGAGGCAACGAGATGCGTGCAACGGACCCGTGTGTGGCCGACAGTGCGATTATTAAGTCCCGGTGCGACGGTAGCTTAAAAATTTAATCCGTTACACGATTCTACCAAAGTTTCTGTAGATAATGACTGTCCCCGATGAGCATATCTACAAACGATCGACGGTACGTGTATATAAGAAATGTATAAACACAAAGATCGCGGATCGACGTACGGTAACGCTTAGGCGTGCGCGGGAACGAGCTATTGTTTACAAATGACAACGTACTCACGTAAACGATTCTCCGTCAACTTTCAAAACGTATTCGACGTCGCGACATTCGCAAAAATGAAGAGTAAAGTGATCGATTCTCATCATCATTTTTTTTTTTTGCTTTTGATGTCCCGATTGGATATCGAATCACGCGACACGAAGATCCGCGCAACGGACAGAAATTGTCGTAACGCGCGAGCGCATACGGGAGCGGCTTTCCCCCCGTGCGAACTTTTTTTTTCCGCGTCAAGCCAGGCACTTTACGATAATTAGAGTGGTATAACTCAATGTAGAGCTAATTGCCGCTTTTAACGCTAATATCCGATGTCGGCGGTAAAGTTATAAATTATTGTTGGACGCTTATACGCGCATGCCGGGGCGCGTAGATGCTCTAAATGGCGCGTTAGCGCACCTAGGAACACACGAGCACGCGCACCGGGGCGTATACGTACGAGTGGCTCTATCCGGATACAGGCGGACACGTGCCATTTTAATGCTCGGCTTATGAGGCCACTGCCGATCTAGGAGAAAGGGAGAGGGGGGGGGGCGGGGGCGGGGGCAGCTATTTGCTCCATAATTTCAAATTCATCGCGCGACTCCTCGATAATTACCGTCAAACGAAATGCAGTGCCTCGGGCGATATTTTGTTTTCTAGGACGACTTCGCGGTGTTCGTTTTTATTTTGAAACGAACTTGAGAGTGGATTAAAAACTGCGTTCGTAATGTCATTAGCGATTCTGCTGTGCCGATAACGTTATATCCGATGTTTTCAAGTACGTGATACAAATATCGTTCTTTATTATTTTAATTTAATCCCTAGCTATAGTGTAGAATAGCGTAAAATTTTCGAATTAGAATTGCGCGTTTATGGCTGTGTCCCGTTGCGAAGCCCGACAAATGAAACGCGCGCGTCGGCCATGGGATTTCGTAAGGAACAGTTCCTCCGCGCTGGACGTTTATAATTTTTCGTTCCGTATTATTAAAAGCGTCAATTTAATAAATATCCCAAACGTTCATTAACTCAGTGCCATTCATTTATCGTTACGATCATCCTAGGCATCGTCTCCTACAATAGTGATCCATCTCTGAATCCGAACGCGTCGAATTTTTTTTACGAGTGTAAACCAGAGCGGTTCGCAAAAGTCATTATTTTAAGAGAAAAAACGCTCGTCTACGTGACAAGAACTTCTTCCTTCCCGAGCAAATCTCGTCCGAGAACGTTGAAATCTTGTTTGGCACCGAAAAGCGTAGACGGCACACGGGCGTCCTGGGAAATGGGTTTTCGGAGGAACGAGGAAATGATCGACGACACGCGAAAGTACCGCCCGCGGCGACTCTCGGAATTACTTCCGGCCGTGTATCGGCTAATTAGGCTAATGATTCGCCGAAACCGAAGGGAGACGACTCGTGGACGATTGTAGATGTCGTCACGATACGCGGGTAGCCTTAATCTACAATAGAAAAGTCGTGCCGGCAACACGTTCCAGCGATCATTTAATACGGGTGTCATCGCGGGAATCGTAATTCACCTTTATTCTCGTCAACGTCATCGACTGGAGGCCTTTGTCGCGAATCGTAATTCAGTTTTATCGACGTACGTAACACGTACACGGCCCGATACTTTGATGATAGACACACGCACGATAAGTTCGCGGTAAATATCGGGTACGGGATAAAGTATTCAGGTGTACCAGATCATCTCATCGCTCACGGTCACCTTTAATCACGACTGCTCGCGTTCGCGAGACGTTTTTCTCCTTTAACGCTGGAACGTGGTAAATGAAAATGGAAGAGCAAATCATTTCGTATTTAAACCGATAAACGCGTCGATCCAGATGACGCGAAGTTTTCTGATTCTATGGCGGAACGATTGTCGCGATTTCTCGTTCCGATCACCGCGACGCGTAAAATCGGTTAACCCCTCGTCCTATAACCACGAGTCTGACTCGCGGTGAGGAATTGATTCATAAAATGCCGCGTATTATTATTTGAACCAGCGATAGGAGTTATTTCACGTCCAGTGTATTTAGCTAAGTATTCATTTATAAATTGCGAGTAATTCGTTATCCACTTTGAAATAATAAATTGTTATTTTTTTTTATTTTTTTCTTCAATCTTGCGCCAGTTCTGACACACGGCTGAACAGTTGAATGCCACTAGTTTACTATGGCTCGCGCGATCGGCAGATATCGTGTAGGACAAGGGAATCGAATTAATGCTAGGCAACACAATTTCTAGACCCGTGGGCAAACGTCTTTCGCGGGAACGCCCGTAAGAGAGATGCGCGTCAAGCCCCTTCGATCTAGCTAGACTAATGACAGGGCAAGGCACGCGGGACACTGTAATTTCCAGGTAAAGCCACCGGACACGAGTAGACTTTTGCCAGCGCGACAGGGTCAGCCAGGAATTATGGATCGATGACAACGCCGGTAGATAAGAATGCGACGCGCTCGATAATGAAGCCTACGAAGTGGATTAACGATGATGACGATCGATTATAACAACCGACGGGGATGACTATAATGATGATAATCGCGCCGTCTACGAATTAGCATTAAGATACGTAAAGGAGGGAAAGGAGAAGGAGGAGAAGGTGAAAAGGGAGGCGAAAGGTGGAGGAGAATCGATGGTTAACGAGCTACGCGAAACACACGCTTAATGCCTTATTGGCTTTACCGTACGCGCGGCAATAACTGCATTAATAAAACGACGGGGTCTTAACGATATCGTAATTACCAGCGCGACTAATTCTAATTGTCTTTCCGTGCCACGAGCTCGTAACGCTTTTCTGGCCCTCGGACGTTTCTTTTCATTAGCCGTGCCATCGGTCGCGTGGAACGCGTACCTGCTATATTTATTTTAGACAATGATCTATTTGGGGTATAAGTTTCTCGGTTGTCCAAGTTATACGTCAAGAGAGCATCGTGGTCTGACGAAAGGAGCGAACCTAACGAACGGAGTTATATAAAATTGATAATGAATTTTTATGGTACCAATCATGGATAGTAAGGGTGAATACGCAATTGGAGTATAAGCTGAGGATATTGACAAACGTGCGCGGCAGTTCCGTGAAACTAAAGTTTTGTCCGTACAATCACGAATGAATGTATAAATCGCACTAATATCATAAAGAACGCACACGTTATAATGGTAAACATTCGATCGAGAGTTATCGAGTTATCAAGGGTAACCATAAAAAAAAAAACGCGAGTCAACGTGCTCCTTAACTCGCAAAAAGTAATTTTGAAAAAAACATCGAATATCTGGGCTTAAAGGCCGTGTCGTACACGCGGCAATAATTGCATTAATAATGGGGGCAGGGGTCTTAACGATGCCATAATTACCGGGCGCGACTAATTCTAATTGTCTTTACGTGCGACCTGCCCGTAACATTTTCTTAATTATGATCGATGACGAGTACCGACGCCGCCGAGGGCCTTTCCTTCCTACAGGATCAGGATAAATGTATGCACGCGCCGCCGTATCTTGCTCCGGGAAACCTTTCGCGAAGGGAAAATCCTTCCGGACCCGGGCGATAGGGTGACGATGACAAATGAACGATTTCACCGGGATCTCTCGGCCCACTCAAACAGATACATACGAGGAACGTGCCCGATGCCGGTGAGACGAGATAAACTGTCTCCTTTCGTTCGATACGATTCGTCTTGATATCGCGATAAAAAAAAAAAGAAAAAAGCTGTCTCCCTATACGCGCTGCTGAGAGCATACGTTTGTATCTCACGATTCTTACTGGTAATATCCTGTTGTTGATCATTTCTTAATAGTGATCGGAAGAAAAATTGATTATAATATTGTTACGAATCGTGCGAGAACGGTATATTTATAAAGTAACGTTTATTGCTAGAATGTAGAGAACACAACCGTTCCTTATCGGAGCTCAAATACAACTATTGACATATTTACAATTTGAATCTCGGCGCCCGGCAACTAATAAACTGCCTATTGGCCATGCCGGACGCCAAGAAGGCAATGACATACATAGACATTCGTAACAATATTGCCGAGGCCCGGGCCCGTGTCCTCTCAAATTAGACGAATGTTTTTTTGATTGAAACCGAGGGCCAAACTTCGAAGTTATATTAAAACGCTCTGTAAGGAATTTTTATATTGGATAACAGTTGTTTCTTATTAGTTGAATCGAATTATGAACGAAACTTTTGAACTTTGACCTTCGCTATCTGCTAAAAACATTTGATCGATCGATGATAACGATTTTCTAAAAAAAAAAAGACATCCACGAGATTCAAATTCTTCAGCGTCGCACGCGATACTCGTTCTTCCGGTTGGAAATATTTTCTACGTGAAAGCACATTAATTTCCTTTTGAGTCTCGGAAGAGAAAGTTAGAAGACGACGATACCGAGGAGCCGATAAAACGACGGAAGAGCGAATCGTAATTGACATCGAGACGTATGGAGGTTCAATTTTTTTTTATCGCGACATCGAACGAGTCGCCCATCGGAACCATTATAAAATTAAACTTAAAGTCCAAGCCCTCCCTCCAGTATTAAACCGCCCGTCCGAATATACTTTTTTCTTTTTCCAGGCGCATCTGCTTCTGTAAATTAAGGGGGTCGATATTTCCGTTCCTCGACACCTGCCGTCACGTTAAAATTAGAAAGGACCAAGTATCCCGGCGAGCTTGCCTACCCGAACGACAGGCTCGTTTAGCCTCCATTAGAAAGAATTAGGGACGAATTGATCGGGGCCCAAAAAAAAAGAACGACGGTAGCGGAATATCGCGTATACATCTTTCGCGTTCGGCGAACCTGTCAACCTGTCGGTCAACCGTTCTATTTGTGGAAAGTTACAGGCGCTATTTGAGAAAGCGGATAGTCCGGCTGTCGATCGAGGGAAACTGAGACTCCGTGTAAACAAATGAGAAACGCGTATTACCTCCGTCAGCGTGGGGGTATCGCGGGACGAAACAATGGCCACTTCGTGCCGCTGGTGTGTCGATAAATTTCCGACCAAGGAATTCAATTCCCTCGTAACGGCTGATTTTCTCAGCAAAATATTTTTCTGTCTCAATTTTATATCGTAGCTTTTATTAGAAATTACATCGACGATCGGGGGGTAACTCTCCCGTACCGTTCGATCACCGTCGTCATTTTTTTCACCGCTATCACGCCCAAATCTCTTCGGGCCTTTAACGTCCCTTTCGCGCTTCCATAACGGCCAATCAAAACGCGGCGCGTATAACGCGTTACAAGGATAAAAAAAAAAAATCCTGAACGGTGCACGTGCATACGCGTCGCTCGCTTGAAAGGGAACGCGTCAAAGTATCAACAACGAGCGTGAGCGACCTTTGCGGGATGGCTCTTGACGAGCAAGTATATACCTACCCGTGAATTCATCGAAGTTCACGGCAATTAAATCCAAAGTGGTACTCGCCCGTGCAAAAAGAGCTTTTCGATATAACACCTCCGCTCTCCCCCGCCCCCCTCCACGATTTTCAGTCGAGTAACGGCGGGAGTGTGCTTTACGAGCATAATACGAGAATGTTCGTCCTGGCTGTGACGCCTGGTTGACGTTTGGTCCTTTGACGAAGGACACCATAGTTTATCTCTACCACGGGCAAATATTTGCCCACCTCCCGTCCTCTGGCACGCGAGGACAGAAATACAAGAAATAGTCGTTGGAATGCTATCGGCGTGCTCTGACGTTTGAGGGAGAGACAATGGGAGGAGAGAGAGAAGAAAAGATGTAAACCTGGAAGGAAAATGTTTTCCGCGGCGGCCACGACGTTGATTCGGCTGGCCTCGTTCCACGATTATTTTACAAAGAACGAAATATTCCACTTTCGCGATATTTTCCGACGGATCTTCTCTCGGGGCAGCGTTTCAGGAGTTTCCTCGTTCGCGGTAACGTGGCGACGCGACGGAGGAGAAAGAAAACGTACTCGACGATGTCGTCGAAGACTATCGTTTTGAGCCGGGGCAAGTAAATAATATGTACTCGCTTTGGGGATAAAAGAAAATGTACTTTCGATCTCGCGAAGACTGTTCCCGTCGATGACACGGTCCTTAGGAAGTTCGGAACAAATCTAGATCATGCACATCTCCGAATCTCCGGATCTCCACACTATTTCTAAAGCAAGCAAACACACGTGATTCCTTGTGAAATAATTTACAGTAGAATAGAAATTCTATAATCATTTCGCGATCGGCGACCCGAAATACATTTGACAGAGTAAAAAAGAAGTTTAGAGTTCCGAAGATCCAGATATGTGCACGATCTAGATTTAAAGCCGAAAGTTCAACGTATCATCCGCATCGTGTTTATGCAAATTGAGAATTAAATCATACGCGCGTCAGGAAATATCGTTCGTTAACCACCGTTTCGCGAGTAATATATAATTGTCAGCGGGCGTTTAAACCGATACGGTGGATAAGCCCAGGATGCGGTGAAACTTATTTACATACTTCTGAACAGCGATTGCTCGGTTATCGTACTTGTAGTACGAGGAACGCGCGGTTCGAGAATCCCACGTGTACTCGTATTTCAGTTCGCGCCAGTCAGATTCCTCTCGGCAAGATAGTTTCGAATGTCTGAGAGGGAATATGTAGTACACGTGTACCAAGGCACTGCGGAGCGAGCTACCCTCGGTGTCGTTTCCCGCATACGTGTACGCGTTTTGCCCGCGAGCACCGTGAACCTCGATTACAAACCGCCGCGACGCGGGAAAACTCATTCTTTACGCGCGTCGTTTAAGAAGATAATAATTACCGCCGGCGGCAGTGACAAATGTGCGTTCTATAAAATAATAAGTGTTTACGGAGCATCGCACTTTTCTGGAACATCGTAAAAAGCAATTTTACATTTTTTAGCTCCTCCCCACGGTTTCGGAGTTGCGCCGAAATTTATGGCTAGCTTCGAGTTCTTCTAAAAGTTAACCCAACGAACGTAACGTAAAGCTACGAGTACACGGTGGTTTTACGCGCCGCGTTTCCTCCGCCAAAATACAAACCGTCGGTTTTTAAGCGACCGGCTACACGGGCATGGAACGAGCTCCGGCACGTCCGGTGTTGCGTTAACGCGTTGACTGCCACGGTGATCACCGTTGATCGACGCTAGTAATTCTTTAGTTCACGATATTTACCTTGTTTTTATCACTTTTTTTTAAATATCGCGAAGAACGCATACAAGTAGAGAACATTGCGCGATAAAATGTGCGCAGTTTAACGATTTTACATTTCTATCAAAGCATACGATTTTAAAAGATTTAAATTCTCCGATGTACCGTATAGAATATAGAATAATGAAAATTTTATAGTGACTTGCGCAGGAAAACATAAAATGGACGTGACAGCTAGCGTATTAAAAAAACATCGTTTCCATTTCAGGGTAGAAAACGCGTCGTACAACGCGCGGTGTATTAAACGACCGTTATAGTCCTGGCCGAATAAATCTCTCCTAAAATCATGAAAAGAAGGAAAAAGTTGTACCAATCGTTGCACGCCCTTTCCGCCAAATTATTTCGAGTAACACGAACGACGCAATCTTTCGTTCGAATCGCGATGCGTAAAAGACGCGTGCGTTCTCAACGCTACGCTTCTTCCAGTTGCTCGCCGTTGGATGGACGGTAGTACGAGAACGAACTGCGCGCAATGCCGGGGTTTACGAGGCTCTACAACTTTATTGCATTCCCGCGGGTATCAACCCCTACCTTCGCCTGCATCGAAACTACGATCAGTTGCAGCTACACACCTAGAAACACCCTCGCAGCGTTCACGATGAGTCTAAATGGCAGAATTGTCCGATAGACTGAATCTTTACAAGGCATTATAGTTACCCGTTACGCAACTTTACGATAGACACTCTCAAACGCTTTCTTTCAGGCGATAAAAGGCGTAATTTCCTTCTTACGCTCCATTGGAGAACCGCGGGGAAAAGAAATTTCCTAGACAGAAGGAAATCATACGAATGTGGATACGCAGGGTGAAACGGACCACTCCGGGTTGCTCTCTGATTTTTGAAAATTGGCGGGAAATATTTCGAGCAATATTATTCGCGGACGAGAGAAACGTATTCCGGTGTATTCGATAGTATTCCAGGTAGCTCGATCGTATCCGGACACTTTCAATTTCCAAAAATACGAAAGTTACTCGGATAGCCTGTATCTAAGCCACCGAAACCCACGAGAACAAATTTGTATCCGCTTTACGATCGCGATCAAGGTCATTGCATATCGTCAAAAGAAAAACTCACGTGAATTTGGTAAAAATCGACGAGACGAAATGTAAAGTCGATCGAGTGCCACGAGCATCGAAAACGTACCAGCGTGATACGTTACAAATTCGCGCATTAAGAAAATTTCTATTCTCTCGCGGCCAAGTGGAAGATGCGTCGGGACGACAGATTTTTGCTCTTGTCCCCCCCGCGTCAAAGCCGGGGGGAGACGAGAGTCCGTGAAAGCGGCACGCGGCGCCGCCTCTCCCCAGGTATCCCCGCCGCCGCCGCGCAGTGTTGAGCTCATTAACAGGGAGTCCTGTGCCGAAGCGAAGCGACGCTACTTGATTTATTGCCGACGCAAAGATAGATATGGACTCCGCGAGTTTTATCAGGCCGCTCGTTAACGGCCGAGAGACTGGTGGACGAAAGAGAGACCGAACCGGGAGACAAAAGACAATTTCCCACGGCCAGTTCAACTCGCGGCTTACACGGTGCCTCTCTCTCTCTCTCTCTCTCTCTCTCCCTCTCTCTCTCCCTCTCTCTCTCTCTCCTGGGTATCGGTATTCGTAGAAGCAGGCGAAACGGTAACGAATCTCTCCCTCTCTCTCTGTCCTTTCCCGTCGTTGAAACACGGTCCAAAGCTGACGCAGCGAAGATTGTCATCGCGACGTCGTGGCGCCGCGCGATATCTTTCGCGCTCTAGGATAAATTCTGCCGTGAGTTACGCCTACTTTATGGTACCTCGCTTAATCGCGGCGAAACAAACGACTTGTATGGAGTCCGAACGAAACTACGCGAACTACGGATCAGGATTCTGTTTCTCGTTAAGGACGATTGTACGGCGTTGGTAATCTCCCGGTGACCACCCGAGTGACATACTCCGAGTATTATAATTTATAATCCTAGACGACATACACTTTTTTGTTTGTTTTCCGTTTACCATACGGATACGTGGAATATTACCAAGTCGACGGAGCCTGGTCGAGCGCTCAGTCCGCTATATCCGCGGATTCATCGTTAACGCGGTTGTAATACCCGAAGTTCTCGAGTATTAAGCTCCCGGCTGAAGGTAGGGACACACATTACCGTAGCATGTCCGATTCGTGTGTCGGTGGACTGTTAAGTCGTCACTGGTTGATAAAATGACGCAATGCTTTTTAAATGCAATAGTTCACGCATCACCGTATCAATTCGAGCGCTAAATGAACACTTTTTTGGTTTCCGTTTACCGTATGGGTACGTGGAATATTACCAAGCCGACGTAGCCTAGTATGAGCCCTGATGCGGTCAGCTTACCGTCGACTTCAGATCGGACACGGTGCGGTAACGCGTGTCCCTACCCCTTAAATCTGAAGTTCGAACGATTATTTTCAATCTCCGTTACCCCGAGGCGCACGCGTCATTCGTCGACTCGAACTTTATATCTAGCAGCGAGTACCAACGCTACTTCGCCACTGTCCGCGAATTCATTGTTAACGAGACAGAAATGCGAAAATTCCACGAATATCGTCCAGTCGGCACGAATTCTGTCTCGTTGATAGCTAAGGAATGTCCGCGGATTCAGGGCACGCTCTCGCCCCGGTGAGATTAGTGTCCAACGATTTCGCTGTTAGAGGCTGCTGCTGCTGGAGGTACAACCGACACCGTTTCTATCGCCGGATCTTGCAATCCTTTGCTTCTCATTTATACCGGGCGCAACAAATCTCAGCACTGTCACGGAAGTCCCCATTAGGAGTTCGAGCAACGAGCGAGGAAAACTAGGATTCCACCTCGTGTACCCACGACGCGCGGGAAACAAAAACACGTGGATCGGGGGACGTCGGGAACACGGTAACCCACAGCCGATCGCTCTATTATTATTCGTTACTTTAGAAAAATGCCCACCTTCGTTGGGTTACGTCGCTACGTTTCGCGCAGCATTTGCCCGTCGACGATTCGCGAGTTGACCTAAACGGTGTACTAAACGGCGCGCGGCATCGTTCAAACGATACGCGAAGCGACGCGCGTTTTCCCAAAGTGTTATTAATTTTCACGATAATTCAAAGTCGGTAGGTTTAACGTCCGCGCGTAAATGCTTTTCGTTCCTCCTCGAACGAGCAATAATTCCTCATAACTCGACATGGAAATACTACGCATTATCGCGTTAAACGCCACTTAAACATAGTGCACGGAAATAAACGTCCGCGGCGCCGTTAAAGTTAATTTTTGCCACTTTTGCCTTGGATTGCGTACATTGTTACGCGGCTATACCGAGCCTGGTACATCAATTAAATCTTACGAATCACTGTGTATATCCCATCCGTGCGCATCGATGCTACGGGTGCACACAGGCGCGCTTCGCGAGTTAAACTTGGTAAAACGAAAGGCGCTCGTTGGCAATTCGAAACGAAGCGTACGTGTGTGGTCGAAACGCCGCGTTTAGAGTTACATTATCCGTAATAACTTTGTAGATTATTTTCACTTAAACCGGAGACACACATTACCGTACAATGCACCGATTCGTCTGTCGGTAGGATGTTGGCTGAAGCAGAAATATATACATTTAGCGCTCGAATTGATACGACGATGCATCAACTATTGCATTTAAAAAGCATTGCGCAATTTTTTTAACGAGTGACGACCAACACTCGACCGACACACGAATCGGACATGGTACGATAATGTGTGTCTCCGGCTTTAACGCGACGTTTAGCCAGAGCCTTATCGGGATACAATTCACGCGCCGCGAAACCGGCAATCTCACCGCTGATTCTCCCATTCATCCCTACGGGTGCCCCAACCGATCGCCAACGGAACGGTGGAATCGAAAATGACGAATCGGGATTTCTTATTCGTCATAAACGCGGACGATCCGAAACGACCGCGCGCGCGTCTTACGTAATTTTCGCGCTGACGTAAGAGCGAGCAATGCGTATACCCGTAATGAGATCACCTTGCAGCGGCTGCAAACCGTCGCCGCAATGGCATCTATGCCTAAGGTAACTGACCTGCAGCGCGCGCGTTACGCAATTCTTAACTAGGTTCCAGGAGACTCCGATTCCACGTACGCGTACCTGGCTCCGCTCATGCCACGACGCAAGAGGCAAACGAACGTTCTCTCCAGGGTCGTTCGACTTGCATCGATATATGTATACGCGTACCTAAAAGACGAGTGTGTTTGCGCGACCGACGTTCCAATCGCGCGACATTCTTTTTTCCCCCTCCCCCCTCCCCCTCGTAACTCCAAAGTAAGTATGCCATCCGGCTAGTTACACCATCGTTCCCGTAAAGTACTGTTTTCTTACGCGTTGCACCTGTGCGAGGAAGGAGAGATCTCGCGGAAGGTACGAGGGGCGAGGTACAATTAATGTATATACACGCGTAGTGTGTATCAGTTGTAGCTCTGCAGGATTCGACATTTTCGATAATCGCGAAGGAAATGACGCTTGGAGATCTAAATCGATCGGACGTCGATACGGAATCTGTAAACGATGATGCGCATTTTCGAATTCTTCGAGGGACGCGTCACTCGGGTCCTGGACGCTTTCCAATAAATTGGACCGTTTATTTTGAAACTGACCAAAGTCCATATTGTTTGTTGACTGTAGTAACGCGCATAACTTAAACTTTCCTGTCGTAACAATTTTTTTAATCTTTAAAAATGGACTTAGGTCACTTTCAGAATAAACCGCTCAAATAAAAGATCCACCCGACTGACGTCTTACCGAAAGGGATAATAAGAAAAATTGGACGCGATACGCGGGAACACGCGACACGGTGCGATACGAGCAAGAGAGAAATAAATCAAGATCCGCGGCGTTTAATATCGCCCTACTAATATTTCAGGTTCGTTCGCGCTAGGGGCATACCCATCGAATTTCTCTCCGGGGGTCCTTTCCACCCTCGCCGAAAAAAACTGCCCCGGGGCACGTTCCTCCGCGTGCTCCGCGAAAAGGTACGATCGATGACGCTCCTCGACGTGACTGCGTCCAGCGTTTCACCCCTGTCCGGACTTCGTTCGCGAGCATCGTGCCGCGATGAAAATACGCTAATTTTCATCGTCGAACTCTCGAGCGAGTTAACGCTACGCTCGATGGGATTTCTATGGACGCTAAGCGTAGGATCCTCCGCCTCGTTACGATTGATCTTTAACCTTCCGTTGGGAATGATTTAAATAACCATAAGTAATTTCACTTTGTAAATATTCTTCCGTTGGAAATACAATTCTGACAACAATTGTTTTTATTCTTCTTATTTCAACGTTTCTCTTGGTATTAATATATTTCAATCAACTTTTTTGATTAACCGCCTTTACATAGATAACAAGGAAAGGTTAGATTAAAAGAATAACTGAAAACAATCAACGAATCGATATGAAACACGGCAAATAGAACGATCGGTGTACAAAATACACGAGCGCGTGTAGTTGCGGGTTGAACTATTTTTGAATACATGTCAAAACTAAGAAACTGAGAATGGAAGAGAAAATCAACTGTCGGAGCAATTGCTACGCACCCCCTTCTAAAGTTCACAGAAAACAAATTTTCGAATGGGGTTTCCTGACCACCCCTGTTACAAAACGAAAGGTTAATTTCAATCCTTGGTTCGCGCTCTCTGACGTCGCGGTGCCATTGAAATGAATCAATGTCACGGCGAACGATTTTTACCCCCTAACGAGCTACGTAGTCCCGGACAACGAAGGCGGGAAAACAATTGATTCTCGGGTTACGAATGTTTCGCAACGACACCGTCAAAACCAGGATCAAAATCACAACAATGAAAACGTATTTGCCAACGCCCATCGTACCGTCGGGCTGTTTTAGCGATCTTTTTGTACGATTCGAGAGAAATATTATCCCGTTCGAGAACGCCTCTGTACAAAAGAGCGGACGTTCTTAAATTCGTTCTTTCGCCCGCGATTTCGTCCTTCACGGTATACGGGTAACCGGGAAACGAGGAGGAATAATCGCGAAACGACGAAAAACAACGTTACGCGAGACAGGAGGATTGGAGAGGGGGGGAGGGGGGGGGGGGGGGGTCAAGCAAACCGGTAAAACGGAACAAAAGGTAAACGGGAAAAGTAAAACCGAGCGCGGGCGTATTTCCGTGAAAAGCTAGACTGTCGACCCGTACCGCGAAATATTCTCGTTCTATTTTTTGTTTTGTTTGTTTGCCTGTTTGTTTTTTTTTGCGGGCAACCTAGCAAAAACAGAGGTGCGCTCTTCTGTCTTCGTGGCACACCTGGCGAAACCCGTAACTCTCTCGAGGGGCTGCTTTCAGCCTGCAGTCTGAGCGTCTGAAAGTCAGCTGTTGAGACAGCTCCGGCTAATTGAGCCAGCTGCCACGTCTGAGTCGCGCGCGCTGGAAGACACGCGTGTAACGTGCTCGAGACACGTTCCGTTATCGAATCGCGAGGCTATCGGTTTTCTAATAGGTCGTCCAGCGTTTACCCTCGTCCGTCTCTCATTTTCCTAACGTGAACGACCCTCGGCGTGACATTGACAGAATTTTAAAAAAGAAAGCAATAAAGAGCCGAGGTAAGAGGATAACTTCACACATTATTTGATTGAAAGCAAAAAAAAAGAAACATATTTATGCAGCAGGTTCTTCGCATCCTTCACACGGAATAAAGCGATGTACTGTACACACGGGTCTTTTTTCCAAGAATCGCCACGTGCAGTGTGCACGTTTGCATTTTATGCAACCATCGTATTTGGTTTCTCTGCTGTCAAATTGACAGGACGTACGGATTAGGGTTAAACGAACGATTTGAAATCCATTTGCAGAGATTCCCGTTCCAAACCGTTCGCGTATCTGATAGTTGTTAAGTAGTACGGGTAGAAATATTTCACGAGCGTGTTTGACGGGTGACCACCACCGGTACCCATCTCGCTTCGCTCGTCAGTGCACGGGTATTGAATTATTCAAATGCAAAAGCACCGTCGCCATACGAAGCGAGAATACGGAAAAACGATGCAACGATAATCTATCGCCTTTTCCACCTCACCCTTCGGAATCTATTCCGCGCCGCGTCGCAAAGCGCGGGTCAGCTGGAGTATGGTAAACAAAAGATAAAATATTTCCAGCCGTACACGGGGGCAAGATATTTCTGCGACGGCCCGAGGTGCACGCGCAAAACCGTAAAGACCGGTACGGGACACCAGTGTCGCGAACGCGCGCGATCGTCTCTCGTCAACGTAAATTCCAAATCAAGCGATTGTACTTAGGTTGCAATCCGTTGGCTGCAGTAATTACGGGAGCGGGGACCAGAAAAGAGAACGCGGAGAAACGTTGAGGAGGCGACCGGAGGCGGAGGTCGCCAGACGGTACGGTGGAGAGACGGAGGAGGTGACGGAGGAGGTGGAGGAGGAACGGAGATAGGGAACGAGAACTCAGTCGCGTTTCCGCAGAGTTCCAACCCGATGACAAGGCCCCGAGTGACGAGCGTACAATGGCGAGGAGGACTGTCCTTCCTAGAGGAGATGAGTTCTTGATTGCACTGACGTTACTGTAAATGCAATGTCAAGGCGCCGAGGGAATGCTATTTGTTCGACCGAATTGATCTGAAATCGCTTCCTCCGAGGCTGGAATTGTTTCTCAGGATTTCTTAATTCGAGCGACGTTCGTCCTTTTGGTTTCTACGTACGCGGGTGATATTTTAGTTTGCAGGGTGAACGATTTTTTTTTTCTTTTATAAACGTGATCTATAGTTACGATAGTTGTAATTTTATTTTTCTGGCTGTTTTCTAATGTCACGGTATTCGAATCAAAGCTGTTTACAAAGTCACATCGCGATCGAAGATAAAGCGGACACAAACAGGGTAAAAAGAGATTGAACATGAATTATTACGTATGACATTGTGATAAATTATAAATTATCATCGAACGGAAGAAATCAATTTCCGTAAGCGTCGTCACTCACGGTCGACGATACGAACGAGAGATCTCTTCACGACCGTTTTTACCTAAACGCGCCTATTACCGCTTTGAGAAAAAACAATGAAGAAAGAAATGGAACAAAAAGCCCAACTAATAAGATACGAAATAAATCACAGCTTCCGCGGGGATAAAAAAAAAGAAAACAAAACGAACCGCGCCGCACGACCGTCGGAGAGAATAGCGAGGAAGCGAGAGAAAAAAAAGATGCGGGATAAAACAATACCGGCACGATTGGTCCACTTTGGCTGAACTTTCCGCAAGGAAAATAAGAAGCGAAAGAAAAAAAAAAAAAAGAAGAAGAAAGTCCCGTCGCGGAGAACGACAGAACGAAGAAACGAACGAACGTGCGAGCGAGCGAGCGAGCAAACGGGAAGAGAGACGGAGCGAGGAAGAGGGTTGCGATTCGGAGTTAGAGGAAGGGGGAACGAGGGGGTGTCTTGAGGCCGACGCCCAGATCGATGCTCTCGTCTGAGGTTCCTGTAGGCGGAGGCTGTGCAGAATTCCCGACCGTAAGGACCTCCTTGGTCCCTGCCGCGTTGTCCTACCGCCGGTTATTTCAGAGCGAGGAGAAAATTCCGGCCGAAGGGAGGGAGGGCTCGAATTCTGCGAAACACCGTCCTCCTTTCGCGAACTTTGCCCCTCGTCGAGGAATCGAGTTCGCTTCCGGTTAAATTAACCTATCAAGGTCAAAATTATCCGCGCTGGTATGTAAGGTGTTATTGCGCCGGGTTTACCGTTATTTCCGCGAACGGGATAGCGCGATTTTCGATACTTTTGTCACGGATACGCGATGCGACGGGAAGGGAAGACGAATCAATTTCAATAGAACGAGTATTGTAACGCAAGATTAAGTGTTTTCGCGTAAACTGTTCGATCCCACCTATAATAAAGCCGGAGACACACGTTACCGTACCATGCCCGATTCTTGTGTCGGACGAATGTTGGCTGCAGCAGAAATTATACATTTAGCGCTCAAATTGATACGGCGATGTGTGAACTATTGCATTTAAAATAAATTGCGCAATTTTTTTAACGAATGACGACCAACACACGAATCGGAAATGATACGGTAATGTGTGTCTCCGGCTTAATTCGTTCAACCTGCCCCTTCGAGTTCGATCGAAAACGAATTTCGAAATTTCCGAGAGGGATAATTCTAAAAGCATTTCGAAACACCGACGCTCGGCCAAGGTGAGACCAAAATTGTGTTTTGATCGTTCCCCTCTCGAGTCCCGAACGGCAATGTGCCGGGGGAACGAGGAGAGAGATCCACTCGAGGCTCCTGCATTCGCCGGACGATTCATCGTGCTGTTCGCGGGAAGGGACCCCATTGTACGACATTACGGCCCTCGAGGGACAAGACCGCGAGTCTTAAGGGCGTATGTGACAAATGCCTTTATTCGCTTCCTCGCACCCTCCCTCCCTCCCTCCCTCCCTCACGCGCACCGCAATCACGGTGCACGCACACGCACTTCTGCGACAGCATTCGCCGACCTATCGTCGGTATTACTTCGAGCACGCGCCATTACGAAGGCCGAGAAAATGTCAATAGCCACGTCTCGGAAGTAAAACTGCGTACCTCGATTACCGCCACGGCTCGCGTTATTTCGGAGTACTCTTTAGCTGACGCGGGAAAACGTTGAGGAGACACTCGTGAATTCTACGAAGTACGAGAGTCTTTGTAGAATCGACACGACGGATTCGTTGTGGCGATTTTTGGCTTAAATCTAGATCGCGCACATCTCAGATCTCCAAACTTTTTTTTTTTACTGTATCAAGTGTATTTCGGGTCGCGGATCACGAAATAATAATTATAGATGTTCTATTCTACTGAAAATTATTTCACAAGTAATCACTTGCGTTTACTTGCTTCAGAAATAATTTGGAGATCCGGAGATTCAGAGATGTGCACGATCTAAATTTGTTCCCGATTTTTTAAAGACGAGTGTTTCTTTCAGGATAAATTGCAAATAATTCTTTCTCTCGTTTTCCTTTCGTCCGGTGTCTCGGGTATCGTTAACGGGATCAGTATAGCACGCGCTCTCCGTACCAAATTTATACCGTCGCAGTTATTATAGTCATTAACTTTCCAATTTGACCGTTGACCGTACGCTGGAGATTGCTAGAAAAATACATTTAACCGGGGTCACGAATCCTATTATCGATGCCGCGAGAGAGTAACTTTGGAAAGGGCCTTGAAAGGTGTGGCGGGGAATGTTCGGCTGAGCCGAGGCAGCTCGTCGTTGACGGTGACAAATCAAATTATCCGCACCCCGGGAGAGAAAGGGACGGGAATACGCGGGAAGATAAAAAAATAACATCCCGCCTGATCGAGTTTCCGTAATATCGAGTTATAGCCGCTTCGCGATTAACCTACGCTTGTTATCGTCGCGGACAGATCAAATCCAATATTAAGTTTACAATGGCGAATGGGTTATTGATTTATGACAGTCGTGCGATCTGTACTCGCGTTTGTTACTCGAAATTCTGCCCCTTCGAGAGCTTCCTTCTCCCTTTAAAACTGAGGCGACTGCGTAATATGCCGTTTTAGGAGTTAAAGAAAATGGTTGGGTATTTCAACTTACGGTGATTGTTAACCGGTAGAAAACACCACGACAAATACAGTGGATCCACAAATTGCAAATGGGGCCTGGTCACTCACCTGTAATAAAAACAAAAGCAAGATTATTATCGTTGCGTCGGTGTTGCCACAATCGCAATTTTAGTCGGTACTCGTAATAAACACTGACTCGTAACAACAATATTTGCGATCCTTGGGTCGTAAACAATCAAGCTGCACCGATGTTCGTCGAAGCCGAATGTACGCGACGTCAATTCAATCCTTCGAACGATTAAGAATGGGATTGTTATTATTTAGGAGATTGAATTACATTCCTTATTCTTGGAAAGCCTAATTTATTACTCAATTATGCCCAAAAATTGTTATAAAAAATAAATATAAAAAAACGTGTTCATTCTACTCGTAACTTCTCCGCACTACGCTTTTCAAAACCTTCGACGGAATTAACGACAAGGGATATTTCGCTGCGCCTGGAACTCCGTCTGTTTTGATTACTTAAAAAAAAATTTTTTGATCAAAATAAGCATATCTGTGAACGAAGCACCCTTTTTCCCCTCACCCCGGAACGAACTAACGACGCAAGGATGACGCGTGGGCTCGAGAGCAAAGGCGGAAGCTCCAAAGCCATTAATTGTTTACCTTATAATTAGTTTTAATAAACGTGCCGTAGTTTATTGCGTCGTATATCTGTGTAAAACGTCCCAGCACCGCGGCGTATTTCTTAGCGCAACGTAACGCTAACGACGTTCATTTGCGACGACAGACTTCCGATCCGACGTTCCCCGCATACTTCAATGTTACGCCACTGCCTCGCAATTACGAATTCAATGTACTTTCTACAGTTACGAGAGATACAATGCTCTCCCCGAGTAGAATTAAAGATTAGAGATAACCGCCGCGTCGGAATTTACACAGAAATAGCCACGACGAGCGTCCCGGACACCGCTATGCTAATATTTATCCCGAATAACATCATCGGTCGAACTTTTCGTTAACGAGTCGGCGATCGATAATCGTTTCCCCGTTCTAACTCCGAAACACGCTGAACGTGTTATCGCTAATGTCGGGATTTTGGTATCGAGTGTCGAGAGAACCGTATTGTCGGTCAACCGCGTCAATTGAATAATTATTAAAAATTACGGTCGACCACGTTGAACGATAAAAAAAAGAATGGTATCTAACGAATTTCAATTTTACTCGCTAAACGTATGAAACGTGGTTCCAAAGTTTCGGAACTACGTGCCAGCTGAGCAGAAACCTATTACGAGACGAAGTATAATTCGCAATAAATTTCGCGTGCGATCGAAAGCGCGGCGTATGCGACTCGCGTAGGGAGAAAAAAAAAACAAAGTTAGAAAATCACTGACTGGAGG
The DNA here is from genome assembly GCA_933228935.1 of Pemphredon lugubris. Taxonomy (NCBI): domain Eukaryota; kingdom Metazoa; phylum Arthropoda; class Insecta; order Hymenoptera; family Crabronidae; genus Pemphredon; species Pemphredon lugubris. The sequence continues at coordinate 21,883,014 of OW121817.1, read as the reverse complement.
GGGGTAAACGCGGATTTACGTTGACTAGGCGTTTACCGATAACGTACTCGCGTGCGTAATTCATGGCAGCGCAGCGGAGTTAGTTACGTAACGCGCTCGGTGAATGAATCAGAAGTTGCATTAACCGCGACTTTATCTGTAGCGCGTCGCAACGTTCTTTCAGCGTGTTATTTCTTTATTCCCATCGCGCATTTTCCTTCGCGCGTAACGTCATACACACGTTGGCGGCGCGCATAATCGCCGTCGCGCGCGTAATGACAAACGACGAACCTCACGCTATCCGCAGCCGGGACCATAACCTACCTCTCCGGGGTTAAGACCCTCGCGATTTTCTCTACGAGGAATAGAAACGACGAGTCGCGCTTCCCCCCTCGCCGTTTAATCGTACGAGGCGACGGGCAATTCCGATAGAGGGAAGAAGAATTCCGGACAGGATAAGGAGAATATACTGTCTTTGATATTCAAACGGCGTAATTAATGAAGTGATTTAAGGTTCGAGGGCTCCTCGGTTGGTCCTTTAAACCCCCGGTTCGTTTAAAAAATTATTTAAGCCCTTAGGTAACTGGTGACGGTTAAATAATTTACGATTAAGCTGGGCAGAATTTCGAGATTAATGTAACAACGGGCAGAGCTTCCACGATATCCTCTTTATAATCCGAAAGAACGAAGGGGAATATTCGAATTTCTTCTGCCGAGCAAACGGCGCGCTACTCACAACGGCAGAACGCTGCGCGTTAATAAACGAATTTGTCGAATGCTACATAAATCATCGTCCACGGCACGAAAATTCGTCGAACCTGTCGCTCGCCCGTAAAGTGTCTCTCGGTTCAGGATGAAAATTAGGGAAACGGGGGGGGGGGAGAGAGGAACTCGTCGATAACGACAAAGGATGCATCATTTTTCACGGCCCTGGTTTCACCCGATGGCCGGTAGTAGCCTTGAGTGAAGTAAGTATAGCGCGGAGGGACATTGCCGAGCAAAGCCGAGCCGAGCCGAGCCGAGCGAGCGAGCGAGCAAGCAAGCGTTACGTACGGCAACGACGACGTCGAAGAGGCAAAGAGAGTCGCGCGGCGCGTATCTATGTTTAGACGGCCGACTACGTCACATCCGGTAGCCCGTTCTCCCCCTCGCGCACGTTCGCCACGGTCTTTCGCGATTCCACCCATCTCCCCGCACCGCGAGCGTTTCGACGTACTCCCTTTCGTCGGCTGTTCTTTTCTCTGTCACGGCTAGCTAGCTCCGTTTCGCGCGTCCCGCGACGCGTCACGTGTCGCGACTTATTCGGTCGTACGAATTTTATGCTTTTCCGTGACCCCTGGGAACGGTGTGAGACCGTCGTCTTACCGCGACGATGCGCGCCGACGGTTATTTCTACAGGGTGGATAGAAAGAAGTACGGACGGACGGCTGTGACAGGTACAGGATGTGTACACGGTAAATGTAATAGGCCAGAGGTCACCGAATGGCGGCCCGTGGACGAATTTTGTCAGGCCCGCAGCGACAAAACGATCGAGAAAAAAATTAGTTTTCGTTTTGTGCGCAACGCGATACGTGAACGGGTATACGTGTTATCGTCGTCGGCGGAATTTCAAGCAGATTGTAATAATTGAGCGCAAGACCCGTAATTTTCCTCGTTGAAGGTTTAACTGCAGTTTTTTAAATTTTTTATCGTTTCACGTGTTTAGAGCTTTTGTTATCTTTTTATGAGGGATTAAATGAGGTTTTCATTATTTTTTTTTTTATTTTGCCTTTAGTTGCTTTGGGTAAATATGTACACTGAATTTTAATCGCCCGCGAATACTTGTCGAATTCACACGGGATTATTCGGTTCGATTTTTTTTACGTATACGATTGTATCGAATTCGATTTCTGAGAGCTATGAAGGGAGACGCAGCTCCATAGCATAGACGACCCAGTCAGCACGCAGTCGTTACATTCATTCGAGATCTCTCGAATCGTAGTGACAAGTTCGTTCGATACACGAAAGAGAAACTTCACGAATACGGGATTTTACCGCATGGGCTCCGCGTGAACAACTTAATGTTAATGATACTCATTGCCACTGATAATATTCCAGAAAATCACGAATACGGTATAGGCAAAAAATATCGCCGTCCGAAGCTAACCTAACTCGTTAATTCCGAGGACACCCCTCAAATATAACTGTAACCGTAACGCTCGGTGTACTTTGCGTTTCGCAGAAGACAGCTCGAGTCGCGGGAAATCTTCGCGCGGGAATGGAAACGGCCTGAACGTGACCTACGTTGAGTTATGGTCGCGACCTTCGTACCATCCTCGACGTCGCCGGTCGGTATTCCCGACGATACCGAGCAACACGCTGACTACAGCGCGATACGGTTCGTTGTTACGCTCATTTTTATTAATACAAACGCTTAAAGGAATAATTTGCGAATTATGATTGCACGCGAAATATTTTCACCGCGTTCGGATAATCGCAGAATCATTTGCCTAGCTCGAAAAGGTTCTGTGAAACTTTACAATTCAATATTGTAAGATTATTTGATTTAAGATTAATATACGAATGCGTGACCAGTCCAGCTGCAACGAGCGATTATAATGTATACCTATTAAACGTCATCGCGGAGACTGTGGAGATGACGGTCGATGCCAATGTCACGGATCGGACATACGAATCAGGAAGACGAGCGGATAAACAAGTGGCGTCGGAAAAAAAGTATCGAATTCAAGTTTCTTTACATCGTTAATATTGTATTATAGATTATAGGCGACCCAGTCAGCACGCAGTCGCTACATTCATTCGAGATTTCTCGAACCGCAGTGACAAGTTCTTTCGATACACTGAAGAAAAAATTCACGAATACATTATTACCAGAAAGACAGTGTTTACGTTATTTCGCAAGGATCTCGCAGTTTAGTACACCCCTGCGCGAAATTGTATCGACGATAACCCTATCCACAAAGTCAACCATCCCCGGAAAGCGTCACGTTTAAAAAAGAAAAAAAGAGAAACAAATATCGATCTACAAAACGGGGAATCCATAAGAACACAGGCAATTAACACGCCCATTGGCGATTAAGCCGAAGGAACGTCGGTTCGCCGGTAACCGACGATTCAGTTCGGAATCACTATTAATTCCGAATCCAATTAAAAAGATGGCGATCCAATTAAAATGTCAGAGAGCGTGCGCGCCCGCGCTCTCGCGCGCGCGCGCGCCCGCAGAGTAAGGCGGAGCAGCGCGAGGAGTAGAGTGGAGTAAAGTTTTCATTAACGAGAAAGTGCTCGGCGCGTATCGAGTCAAGCCCGGACTCGAGTTGAATTGCGTGCACGTTAAGAACTTACGGCCCCTCGTGACGACGACGCTGGGCTGCAACTCTCCGCGTCTGCGTTACACGGACAAAGCGCTGGCGCGCGCGCACACACACGCGCCTCCCGAGCCAGAGCGCGTACACGCTCGCGGGGCAGGAGCACGCACGAGTACACCTCGAGTGTGTGTACCGTGTATAAAGGCCGCGATACGATGTACTACGTCGTACTACGTAGTTTCTGCTAAAGCAACCAGGGTCGGATTAGCTTGACGCGCGTTACCCATTTCTCCCTACTCGGTTCCCCCGCTTTTTTTTTTTAAATCGGACCCCTTTGCCATCGCGACGCGTACGGTAAAACGGCGGGGCGGTGTGTCCCGTGCGCGATTTGCTTTCGTTTTCTCGACGCGTTGGGAGCATCGACGATAATCCTCTTCTTTGATCGATCGATTGATTTTTTTTTTTTTTTAATTATACGAGTCTCTTCCGCTGTTCAGTTTTTTAGATAGCTTGCACGGTGCTGCTTGGTCACGGGTTTGTTACTTGATCGGCAAATGAGAAAAGAATTTTTTTAAGAATAGCAAGCTTGCGAGATCGAGTGCGCCCGATGGAATTCAGGTGTTTCGCGTTTAATGCGTGCCAACGCGAAACAAGAAGATATGAACTTTTCCGCTCTATTCGATTTCTTGCAGGTGATACAGAAATTTGTATGTACATAGCGACGAGTTAATAATGTACCGTCCAATAAACGAAATGTTCACGCACCCCGCGAATCAGAATAAAAACTCTACTACTACGTTAGTTAACTAGCGTTCCCGCAAGTTTGCGAAAAATTCAACCCCTCGTATCGTTCGAAATTCTCATCAAAACGAATCGCAAAATCCTCGACGCGGGACACACTCGCAGCTTTTCCGTTCGTCGATCGCTTTTCCCCCCCCGGTCCGGAATAATTTTTCGCGCTCTAAAACTTGCGCGTTCGATTCAGTTTTTTTTCTCTCTCTCTCTCTCTCTCTCTCTTTTGTTCTTTTTCAATAAACCCTCCGATTGTCCAGCCCTGAAGGCGACACGGTGCGGCGTACGTTGCACTCGTATGAATGCTCGAGCGATTCTCGAGGCACCGCCGACTGCGTTCACGTGCACGCGAATTACGACACGAAATACGCGCCTCGGGGTAATAGGAGCGACGAAGGCAGTAGGTTACTCGCTGCCGGCGCAATAAACGCCAACGAAAACAAAAACAGCGACCGCTGCGACGTAGTGTGCGCCGTCCTGCGCCTAATGTATGTACAGTAGAGAAGAAAAAGGGATTGACACTGCTCGGCTTTAGCGGGGAACTGTTCTAGATCGTTAGACACTGTTGCAATATTTGCAGTCGAATCTCGCGTAGCGGTAACGCCCCGTTGAGTATTGCGAATGGAATTTTTAAAAATTGTATCTTCGAAGTGTAATGTACCAACTGCGTTCGCACCGTCCACAAAATATCCTCGAAATTTTAAAGTGTATTCTCGGGGCCTTGACCAATTGTAATCGTTAAGTCGTGAAGGAAGAAAAGCATAGCATTCAAAATGGAAATGCATGGGCGAAGTACAAGTACGAGTTTGTCTATGAAAATACAAACCAGCGAAAAGGTCGCTATTGTCTCGTGGGGCATTGGTAAATATTATTAACTGCGTTGCAGAGAAGACGACGGAGAAGACGACGTTTCTTACGAAAACACTGCCATTTTTGAGATCGCGTATCTCGTGATTCGCCGGACCAATTTTAATCAAATCGTACTATAATTACCCATCTCGGGGCGGCCTTTCCGATGGCTATTGCAGTTTTTTTAAAATTAATTGTTTAATACAGTCACACCACCCTGAAAACCCCTGTTCGTTCTTTCCGGAAAATATACAAGGTCTAGTAGTCTCGCGTACTTGTACTTGGCCCGAGACAAGACCTTGTCTCTTGAAAAAACATCGAAACTTCAGTTTGTTGAAAAACTCTCCAAAGTTCGTATTGCGTAAGTATAGTTTCATCGGAACCATTGAACGAGAAATGGACGGTGAAGTTGAACTTGCGCGCGTATCGATATCGCCCGACCAAGTAAGTAACTACAATTTTATCGAATCGCGGTGTTCGCGCGATCTTGTCGTTACTCACGATCGGACAAGATAGTTTCATGATCTTCCCTAATCGCTACGTATTTAATACGGAATACGTAAAAAAAAAGCTTCGAGAATAAAAATACGCGGACACTAGATTTACGATCGGATACGTTTGTCGGGTACTCGTAACCGACGCGACGGGAGGAGTACAGATAACGCTCGTTGATTTAATAATTCAGACGAGGGGGACGACAATGCATTTCGTGCGAGACTAACAGTACCCGAAAGACAATAATTATGTTCGAGATATTCTTCGTGTTTCCCGAACGCGGATACAACGCTAACGTAGATTTAACAATTTCATAACCGTTCTTCGCTTTGCACGCGATCGACGATCGCTACCTCCGATACGATACAAAAGTAATTACGAGTACTGGCGGTCGGGTCGGATAGAACTATTTAAATTTGATCAAAGAGCCGAACCCGAGAGCGAATACGAGCGCGCGCCACTGATAAAGCGTTGCAAAACGGAAAAATATCGACGACGTCAACGTCGGTCCCGACGGTACCGCGGGTCAACGGGAATCCATCGGCGCCGTTATCGACGATCGAATATCGGCGTTGCCGCGCGCGCTCGCACAGCGCCTTCCCGGCGCACCGCTTTACCTCGAAGGTTTTCAAATTGATACAAAGTAGCGGAAGAGATCAAGGAATAAGGAGGTCGTTGAACGAACGTAAAAGGCGCATAGACAACAATAGTAACGTTCTCGCGTAGGTCGCAAAGCACGAGCGAGCGAGAGAGATAGATAGATAGATAGATAGAGAGAGAGAGAGAATACGAGAGGATCGATCGATCGCAAAAGGTTCGAGCTCACGAGCCGCGCGCTCTGCACGGTGCCTACACGATCGATCGATCCTCCCCCTTGCTCCGACTCGTTTCGCACGGCCCACGTACTTTCTTGCGGCTTACAATGTTGCGCGTTCTGCGTTCGCAGGCCAACCGTGAAACAAAGGAAGTTGAAGTCTCCTAGACAGAACGGCAGGGTACAGGATGTAGTGCGCCGAGGTACAGGAGACGATTTGTAGGGGCCGAGGAAATGACTATTATTGCTACCCGCGATACGGTTGTCATTGCGATGCAAAATAAAAAATTATCTTGAGACGGAGGAGGGTCCGAGAAGATTTGTTCGTGCATTATTTTTTTTTTTATTCTGGGCGTCGCGATCAGAAAAATTAAACATACCGTTTTCAAATACCCGGCGACCGTTTAACCCTAGGACGTCTTCTAGGGTCAGTACAAACACCAACATTATTATCTTTTTTACAACCCTGCAACTCTGGTGTTTCCTGTCATTAAATATATTTTCAAATACATTTTACTGTCTTTTGGATACTCGCTTCAGGAAAAGTTTCCACTTTCCCCGTTGTGTTTTTCATTTTTCAATTATATTTTGTTTGCGTTTAATTTATTTCTAATAAATATCGTTCCGCATGAACTTGTACGTAACTGAGCATATTTCACTTCATAGAAACGTATTTTAAATATGCTTAGAAAATTTTGGAGTCACCACGGACCCCAGAAGCGCCACACGTTACAGAAGTAGTACTAGGGTTAAACGGCGCCGGTTACCCGGTCCTTGGTGGTTACAATAGATCGAGAGCGTTCACACCTGCCGACCGGCACCGGTACCGTTCAAACGGTACCCGGCAGTCGAAATGTCCCCGACTACTTCCCACTGTACCGGTCAGCTGCCGGGACCGCGTAGCCATCTCTGAAATGCGCAGTGGATAGAGAAAAACATTGTTGCCGTTTAAACGGTCGCCGGGTATACTGGAAACGGTCACTATCGTTTACGAGTATAAATATAGTCTTTACGTGAAAGATCGAAAGATCGATTTGGATAACAAATCACCGAGGAGAGGAAATAAATTTTGAAATCATTGGCAATGATCCAATGGGCGAAGGAAAAGCGGTTGAAGTACAAAATATGCTTCGAGCAGCGTTCGAACTGTAGGACGAAAAAATTGTTTGTTGGGCGGACAGGTACGAGTTATTTCGCGTAGTTACGGTTACCGCTCCACCCTGCATACAACATAGACCGTTTTACAACCTGCGTTTGTTGCAAGGAAGAGGGGGAGAATCCCTAGACACGCTAACGCGCGTGCAACTAAAGCCTTTCCCCTCGACATTGTAGCAATATGGATATCAGACACGACTCCGTCTATTCCCCCCGAAAAAAAAATACCGACGATAAAAGATCGCCTTACAAGGTAGAAATTGCATTGTGATTTATACGATGAGAAATCAGATTGGAATCCCCCTCCCCCACCCTCCAGACTCGACGAGCAATTATTTTCGTATTACTATCCGCCCGGATTGTCGGTTCGCGTAAATTGTTCGGTTTTATGCAGTTCGTTTTCCGCGCGTGGGAGTAAACAGAAAACGTACCACGCCAACGTGCCCGGGTAACTTTCGACGCCGCGAACGGTGAGGCCCGTCGTGATTTAATTTACCACAAAGTAGGGAAACACGAACACGCCGACGTATCGTAATACGGTACGCGCGCTTACCAATAATATCCGCTCCCGGAGTGTATCAAACGAAACAGCCTTCCGGGGGTATTAAGCTGCAAGAACGTCGGGACAAAATTATCGTGCTCGGAAGTCGTGCGGTTCGCTCGCCGTTGAGAACTTCGAAAAGAGTTCGCCAATTCGTGAAAGAATTTTACTTTACGTCCGATTCGAATCAACAGCGTTGGGTTTCGTTGCAAATATCGTGAACTGTACCGCGAAGTTTGTATATCGACGAAGTAATCATTCGTGCGAACCACGTGTACGGAGAGCACGCGCAAACGCTGTCCGAGTTTAAAGTAATTCGATCTTATTTCGATCTTCGATTCGCGTATACCGGACACGCCATAACTTCAGCGCCTATTTCCACGCTGATTTTTTTTCTCATCCGATTGTTTTACCTGTCCCCCCCGACGGACTCTCGCGTATCCGAAACGTCAGCGGGGACACGTTTTCGGTAGCACCCGCGAGATCTCTGCGACATAACAGCGCGATCGTAGACAGTGGTGTCATCGGCAGAACTCGATGTCTATGGTTTATATGTATACGAGAATTGACGAAATTAATCGTAAGCAATCGAGCGTGACGACCTGTTCCTGAATTGGTCAGAGATGTCAGCGACAGGCGCCCTCTTCTCGTTTGTACTCGAGGACTCACGAAATCCGAGCGCGCGCGTTAGCTCGCGCGCCACTACGTCAAAAGAAGGATGTCACTCGTCCAGTGGCAGTTTATTTATTTCTCGTTTATTATTTTCACCCAAGGAGGAACGCCACGAGTTACGGGGCGCGTGATTTCGGTACGCTCGATATTGGGCGTAAACGTGGTCAATGTTTCGCACGTGAATTAAATTTGTCTCGCGTAAGACGTCGCAATTTTGAATTCTTACGCGAACAAATCTTTTTCATACTTATACTTTTTGTACAGACTGTCGGTATTAATACTAGGTTTACGGGACCCGTCGATTTTACGGATTTCAAATTTTGAAATGAAATATTCCAAAAACCATAGCATTAATTCGAACCATTTTACCTCGTAAATTAATTCAGACTTAAATTGAATAAATCGATTCTTCAAAGAAAATGCGTATTTTCGTTTAACCGTCAATTTGACGGGTGCTCGTAGAAACGCCCGTAAACCTAGCGTTAACGATATCATTACAAACTGTACCGCGAATAATGGTAAAATCAAGGGAGACGCAGCGACAACGCGATTCATTAACATTCCCAAAACCAATCGTCGATCGACCTTCCTTTTCCTTCCCCTCCGCCCTACCCATTATCTCCCACACTCGACAATTCCATACGCCGGCCGTCCCAATCACTATCATTCCAGCAGTTCCAAAATCGCCCCATTCGAGACACGTTCCCCGAATTCCGCTTACGTTCGATGGCGAAAAGCCGCAGAGAAATTAGTCGCGGCGTCTCCTCCACGGTCGAGTTTCGAGGACGGAAGAGTTCCGACGATAGCTGCGGCGACGGCGGCGTCGGCGGCGTCGGCGGCGGCGGTGCTGCCCGTGTCAGCGTTTCTTTCCAAAGCTCGAGCGCGAGGAGCAGTTTCTACGTCGTCATGAATCGCTCGAGTAGAACCGCCCAGAGTGGCGGGGGGACAGGGTGACGGTGGGGCAAGGTGTAGGTCCCGTGACGTAGTAGTACGTATTTCTACTACTACGTTGTAGCCTCGGTACATCTACCCCCCCCCCCCCCACCCCTAACCGCCCCCGCTACACTCCCTCGCGCCGCTTCGGAATCAGGCCTCCTTCTCAACCCCCTCGTGTGTAACCGGGATATGAGCAGCCACCCCTCCGCCGATCCCCCTAACCAGCCAGCCAGCCAGCCAGCCCGCCAGCCAGCCAGCCAGCCAGCCGCCACCTACTCCACCCCCACCTCCACCGCCACCACCACCTCCACCTTCTCTTCTTTCTCCTCCACGTTGCACGTCGTAGCCATGGCAATATTGATCGACCGGCCGACCGGCCGGCCAGCCAGCCAGCCAGCCAGGCGGGCAGACTGGCTGGCATGCTCGCCGTGCGCTTCCTACGACACAACCAACGAGGCTTTCGAGGCCACCGACGCCGCCGATGCCATCCTCGGGGATCCTTCGATCCATCCGCCTGCTGCGTGGTGCACCGGTACTACGCAGCTCTCTCTCTCTATCTACACGCTCTTGTTTTACTGCGAATCGGATGGAATTTCGATCGGCGTCGAAGCGCCGAGTAAAAATGGCGCGAAATGGGTAGCTTTTTGAATTAAATGTATTTGTCGCTGATATTTTTATTCTTTTTTTTTATGTTAACCCTCTAACGGGCGAATTAAATTTTTTTTTTAGTTGCGCAATAATTATTAGCGTTGTACTGGCGGACTTCCCAGAACAAACTGATCAGGAGCAAATGCGCCTATATCAGTGGAAGGTAATGTTAATAACAATAGGCCTGTTAGATGCTAAAATATTTTGAATGCAAGCTTAAATGAAATTTAATTTAACCCTGCCTTGAGGCGGGCATGCCCTTTGGAGGGTTAATTTGACATATGGCAGGATACCCTGGTTTTGGAATTTTCGAAATAGTCTCGCGAGATCTTTCCATCGATCGTGATTTAACCCTTACGCGGGGTTGATGGTTTCCACGTCGCTCAAGTAACGTTACCGGAAGATATTCTATGAAGTACAAATCAAAAATGATTTCCCGAATTCTTTATAAATTAGAATTAAAATGAATAAATGAAAAGTAAAGTGACTCTCGGGATTAATTAGAACATCTTTAAACGGCGAATATCGTTACGTTGCAAACCGGGGTGATGTTTCGGTGTACGCGTGGAGGCCCCGCGTAACAGGGACACCACACCTGCGTGCAGCAGCCACCGCGTTAGGAAACTGCAAACCTCCCCGGCTAACCCCGCCGCCGAGAGTTCGTGAACCCCGATGCTCCGTAAACTCGGCCGTGAATGCGGAACTCCTAACGAGCCACGATACGGATCCACCTCCGCAACTCCCGATACGCGCGGATTTTTCTCAATGAGCCCGCCGCTGATAATTCTTCGTGCCCCGTTATTGTTATCTCGCCCGTCCGTAGACTCGAGGGAAACTATTTTTACAAATAAAAACCTCGCGGCTCTAACGAACGCGTTATTCTGATTATTATTGTCGGATCGATAGATCGAAAGATTTTGAGAGTCGAATCGATCGAGGTACCATCGGAAGTGGTACTCGTCGCGACAAATTTTAAACTTTTCGTTCGAAACTCTGTGACTCCGTACCCGCACTTCGTACCCTTCGTACAAGAGTACCTACTCGTGAGTATACTTGACTCTGATTAACTTCCCAAATACTCGATAAGTTATAAAGCCGATATCGAAAATGTTGTTTTCAAGTTCTTTTAAACTATAAGTTAAACGTGAGCTGTCCACCGTAATCTCTTCGGGAACGAATTTTGAAGTCAGACGGAATAATTTAATTTTTGTTCGCTGCACCGCGTAAAGTTTCTCTCTGTTTTTATTATTCAGAGACTCCGCGGCAAACGGTACTCTGCCAGATTTTAATCCTCCTACGCGATTTTATTTATTTTTTATTTACCGAGGATAATTTTGATTTAAAAAAGAATCAACGTACGCACGCGTGTCACTCTCGTCGAGTAGATTAAAATCGACGTTTCGCGTCGAGCACGCGTCACTGCGCGGTACAACAAACCGGACAAATTGATATTATATTTCTGCATAAAATTCATAAACGCGATCCGTGTACCCGCGGTGTTCTAAAAGCGGCTATAAATCAAATCGCGTATCGTTACGTACGAACAAAAGTTATTGATCGGTAGAAACAAAAACGGAAAAATGGAATCGCCGCGACGAAGGCCTTGGAAGGGGTGTTTAACGCCGGCAGGACGGTACGGGCCACCTGGAGAACTCTTTTTCTTTTTTACGCGGATCAGAGTGCAGGTGGGTGTGTGTGTGCGTACGTGTGTGCGCGCGCGGCACGAGACCAGTTCAAAAGACCTGACCCGGCCGAGTGGCCGAGATACGTTCTAGGAGTTGACCGAATGCTCGGCCAAGATGACTCTCTCGGTTCTGGAAAGCGAACGAGAGGAGCGTGGATCGAACGTGACCTCACGACCCCCTGTCATTCTGCATTCGTGGTGTCGAGGGGGAGGCGGGAGCGGAGGTCGTCGGTTGAAATTAGACCCGTCGAATAGTAATAATAAAAAAGGATAGTACGGGCGTTCGCGTACGATGAGTGGTGCCCGCGAATACCTTCCCCCGTCCCGTGAAACGACGTCACGCGATATAAATTCTCGGAGAATAGGTCATTCGAGTGAACTCTTTTTTTTTTTTGTACGTTATCGATTGGAAGCGAGGGAGACGCGCGCGGTAAAGGATCGAGTGATATTTTTTCGAAATATCACCGAATTGCCTTCGTTGTTGCTTTCATTCTCTATCTTCGTCCTGTCTATTACAATATCTCTGCTGTCAACAACCGGGTACAAATTTTAATTTTATACAAGATCATAAAAATTGACTACGATAATATACTACAATAAATAAAACAAACCATCTTTGGACAGATTTAGAAACATCTATATCGTTCACATTTAAACGGAAATTCAATAACATATAAATAAATGGTGAAAATAATTTGATGGGTACCAGGGTATCCGGTTGTCGACAGTAGGGATATTTGATTACGCTTTTACGCGCGAAAAAATGACGCTTAAAGTTACGCGGAGATACACGCGCAACCGCTAGAAAAGTTTCATTCTTTCGCGCACGATGTAAAAATCCGTGGCTTCTTCTCAAATCGTTTCGATTCGAATCGCCGCTCGGGATTTTTCCCAAGTATTCGGCGAAAGGAGCCAAATCGTAATTCAGACCCGACCTGCCACAGATCTGGTTAAACGGAGGCTGAACCGGGGTCCTTAACCTCGTGTCGAACGAGATCGACCGACTCGCGTAAGGGAAGAAGGACGAGAGGGGAGAGAGACAGTCGTATACATATGCGTATTAGTCAACTTCAGTTGCCTCGTCGCTCAGTATAGCAGACGATTACAGTTTCTTTAGAGCAATAACGTATAAAGAGAGCCTGAACCAATCGCGCGCGTATAACTCTGTAAGAATAAGACGGCGATGTTTTTCCAACGCATCTGGACCGCAACGCTCGCGATCCTAATTTTCGCTTAAAGAAAAAAAAAAGAATTTACGACAACCTATCAAAACATTGTCGAACGACCCGCGGGGTTTGATGCAGATTCGCGTTAACGAAACAGCTGGGCTCAATAACGTCGCGTCAATTTTCTGAAATTATCTAAATTACTTGCATACGCGGGTACATCGTCGTGTGTAACTTATCGCAAATTATCTCGGCACGCTACGAATATCAAACGAGTATCCGCGAAGCGACCCAGTGGCCACGAGAGCTCGTCTCACGGGCATTATGCAAAGTCTAGTGGCAAGCATACCCAAAGAGGACACCGCGCGCGCGCGCGCGTCTATGCTTTACAATGTTAGAGCCGCGTCCCCGTGGCTAGAACACATTTCGCCAGATTACACCTATAATGTCGGGATCTCGGCGATACGCGTTGCGCCGACCGCGCGATCAAAAAGGTGCACCACCGGTACAAAACGGCGAAAAAAGGGGGGGTAAAGAAGAAAAATGAAGAAAAAGAGGAACGGACACACACACACACACACACACACACACACACACACACACACACACACACACACACACACACACGGGCCGACCAACGTTGCATGCCTTCGGGGGGCACACCGGGTGTACGTTCGTCTAGAGCGCCCCTAGATGCAACGATACGATAGAGGAGGTGTTGCGCTGCTCGGTAAGTGCATAAATTACCCATTTGCTCTTCACGCACGAACGCCACAAATATTTACCATACCGTCTACGAGCGGCCCAGAGTCATTTCGTAGCTCTCTCTCTCTCTCGCTGCGAACGCTCCTATCGACGTCCTTATCGGCGATGACTTTGCACGCCATGTCGAGTCGTAATCGCAACAATGTTGCGCCGAGCGGTGAAAAGGAAAAAAGAAATAAAAAATTCCCCGGCCCGAGTTGGAATAAATCATGTCGGGCCGTAAGGCGATATTGAATCCTAAACAGTTTGCCACCATGCGATACCGTGCCGCTAACGTTGAGTGTCTTGTTTTGCGGTGCTTTCGCGGCGTGAAGTAACCGCGCACCGTTTCGTTCTTACGATGGAGATATAATGAGGCTTTTCGTTTAATATCTATTTTTTTTTTTTTTTCCCCCGTTAACCAGGAAATTTTGTACGTGAATTTTGCGATAACGCGGAGCCGATTTTGTTTGACTTTCGATTTAGGCGGCGCGCAAACAAGGGAAACGAGCTCGGGTATGAACGAAAGATAAGTCGTAATTTTTTCGTGATACCTGCAAAGGCGAACCTCGTGTTTCTTTAAAATGTTTTAATAGAATAAATTTTTTAAATGTGTGAACCTAATTCCTGATATTATACGGATCTTAATGTATATTTTTTTTAAATTTGATGCAGTCGATTTCCAGGGACCGATCACGCATTTAACTTTTCATTATAAAAATTATTATTCCAACTAAGGTACTGACGTTTACAAGCCCCCCTTTTTACGCGCGTCGGGTTATTCACGTCCGAAAGATTGTGTTTGTTTTTTTTTACCCGAAGAAAGAACAACTTTGCGCTATAATTCGAGAAAAATATCACTCCCATGTAAAGTACATTGGAGACAGCTCTGTGCGTTAACACCGACGTTCGGTCGAACGGGTTAAGACCGATGCTGCGCGTCGCAAGGGGCGTAAGGTACTGAAATTTACCGTTACAACCGTGAGACACGTTTAATCTGAAAATAATGTAACTCTCGCGCGGATGAACACCGAAGCCGGCGGTTTGTCTCCGGGTGCGTACGGGATACGACATTGCGGTACGCCGGCAGCGGTTGGCTCGTACATCCGATACCGTGTCTTCCAAACGACCACCCCGGCACACGTTCGCCTATGAGGATCGACTTTATCGCTCGCTCGAGCCTTATCAGAGTCTGGCCGCAGGCATCTGGGAGACGCGATCTCCGCCCGGCACCCGTGAAAGGAATTCGGAAGCTCAGGAGATTTACGTAACCGGAGAACGACGGAAGAAACCGTGCGTAAAAGTAAACACGCATCCAATACGATTTTACGAATCTCTCATTAAGACAATAAGCCGATGAGGATCGTGAGAAATCGATACGTTCGCGACGTTAGTTTTCTAGTATCAAATTCTCGATACGATCGCGATTATAGACGAACAAAAATCTAGCCACTTTAGGATCGTGTTTAGTTTAATCTGGTGGGTGCGCTCTTCGTTTTTACGCATTTCACGATTGCGGGGGGAGAAACGAGCGTCCCGACCGCTAGGTTCGCCGCGCGAGTTCGAAACTACGTCCGACCCGCTTGATACGCGTTTAGATTATTACGCGTGGGTGGTAGTTCGGCTCGTATCTGTGTTTATTTAGACGCCCGGTCTAGCTGGGATTCTCTCGTTGCATCGCTACGTGGTACCCATAATCCCACTTATCGAGTATAGATAAACGTCTAGATAAACGTCCAAATAATACTCGGTGTATCGAGATCAATTATAAGAAATCCGATGCAATGACTTCCGAGAGACGAGGACCAGTGACGTTGCGAATCAGGCGTCGTAAATCTTCTCGAAGTACCGTAGGACCGTTTAGCCCAGTCACCTTGGAAAATCTCTCTGTTTACAAAAAATATGCGAACAAATCTAGATCATGCACATTTCCGGTTCTCCAAACTGTTTCTAAAGCAAGCAAACACATGTGATTCCTTGTGAAATAATTTTCAATAGAATAGAAATTCTATAATTATTTCGTGATCAGCGATCCGAAATACGCTTGATAGAGTAAAAAAAAAGTTTGGAGATCCGAAGATCCAGAGATGTGCATGATCTAGATTTAATCCAAAATATGTTTAAAGTACGCTTCTCCGGATTTTCTGCATTACTTTTGCGTATTATCTCATACCAGTTAATCGTACATCGCCAACTACGCGCGCGCGACGTTAAACTCCCGACTTCGCGACACTGCACGTCATTGCGTAATAGTCGAAGGATTGATAGGGTCAGAGTTCAAAGTAGCTCGGGGTCCGAGGGCAGAATCCTGACGGAAAGGCGTCGGCGGCAGCCAACGCCGTCGAGCCGTTTCCGTCCTTCGTTTTATCGAAGGGCGAAGATCGTGGCGAACCGACTACCGCCGGAGAGGAGTACACGCGGGGTTCGGGAGGTAGGATACGGAGGGGGAGACTGCTTTTAGCGAGGAAGGTTAGAGTAACAGGCTCGGAGCTGTCGGCGGGAAGTACACTTTGAATATCGAGGTGAACCGAGGCGAGAGATACTCGACGGACTGCTACCTCGGGTTAGATCGTTTCAAACGTAGAGTACGAAGATCCTCTTTGACTCCGACGTATCTCGATGAGATGCGAGGACAGACACGCCCGTGGATTTGGAACTCCTTTGAAAAATCAATCCAGCGAATTCGCTATCGATCAGCGGGGTCGTGGCGCGAGAAACGCTGCGTTCGCGATCGATCGGATCTATGATCGCCATCGTTACAAAGAGAAACTTAATCTCTCGTTTCGATCGGAGAATATGCGACTCGGACCCGAATAGACTCGAGATAAAACTTAAAGCTGTATATATTCGAACGAAGGAGAATCTCGCGCGAAGAACGGGCATCGTTTTATAACTGCGCCTACTGTTCGACAACTTTTCGTCGCGTGGTAATATACAAAAACGACGTCTCGACAGATTAGTTTTTCCTCTGACGGAAAGTTTTCCTCCCGCGATTGTTCGCGGGAGAAAACCGAAAGAGTTTTATTACGAACGAAAGTTCTCGGTCGGAGAAACGGCAAACGCGTTAAGTGCGCGGACGAAAAAGAAAGGATGACATTAGCCACCCTTTTACTTTCCAACCTCCTCCCTCCTCCTCCCACCCATTTCCTTTACTCCACTCCTCGCCTCCTACCTCTGATCCATTCATCCTGATAGATAATACCCAGGGCAGAGGAAGAAATCTTTCCATTGCGTGGGTTCGTTCCGCGCGCGTTGTGTGCGTGTCGCCGAAAAAAAAGAGGATTAATAATTCAAGGGATAATCCCGCACGATATCTCACCGGTCTATTCACCGGCTACCGTCGTCGTGGAAGCGCGCGCCCTCGCGTATCACGTGTTCTCGAGGGGTAATTCGTAAGAACACGCGTGCGTCGCGTGATAAACATTCGTTTAATTCGAGCCGAGTGAAACGGAAGAGCGCGCGGATCTCTTAACGAGGGGGACAGGTGCAACTTAAATATCGGTTCTTCGGTTGCGCGAGTAGGTATGCGAGTATTTACCCGGACCCCTGCCCCCTAACACACACACACACACACATACACACGGGAAAACTATAGTAACGCGCGTAGTACGCCCGTTACGACTATGCTCGAGTAAACGGAAATAATGGGTGGGGAAACGAGTTGTTTGTGGTACTTTGTAGTACGTCGGCGTCGGTTTGCGGTTAATCGTGTCGATCGTGAAACGAGCGTCGTTTGCCATTCGCTTCGGGGGGTTTTTTTTTTTTTTTTTTGCAACTTTCAGCGGAACTAACGTTACGAAACTATTTGGCTTGACGCGAGACAAGTCGATGGACGAGTAGTGTAATTTGCGATCGCGTCTCGTCGTACGGCTTCAAAATTGCTCGGCTTAACAGATCTGATACTCCGCGCTTCGTCGGATTTATATTTAATCGCGCGGAAGAATGTCAACAGCCGGTTCGATTAACCGGCGATCCTCTCTTGCCCTTCGCGAAAAGACGATATCTCAGAACGAACGCGTCGATGGGAGTACGCTCGGTGCTAAAGTTTTCCAACAAATTTCAATACACCGCGAGAGTTCAGTTATCGCAACTAGAATCGTACCAGACATTTAAATACCCATTCTCGTGTACAGCTCCAATCGCTCGATAATCTATTCCACCGAAGCGACACCGATTTTATATACCGGTTTTAGCTATACACCCGCTCGGGTACTTGAGTTTTGAATTACAAAAAAAAAAAAAACCTCTTGCCTCCCTACAATTCTACCGAATAATTTAACGTTGGAACAAGAGCGCCGCCAAGGGACATACGTTTTCACCCGTCGCCAACGATAAATACCAGCACCTATCGCAATGTAAATATTCTACTACGCGTTAACTCGTACCGCCCCGGTCGAGTCGGCATTCGCGCGTTGACCTAATCGATTAATCGTTCCCCGCCTAACGCCGCGGAGATGTAAACGTCGTGAGAATGGAGCGGTTGGGTCGCGTCGATATCGGTGGGGGGGGGGGGGGGGGGCCGACTTCCGGGACTACGAATAGAGATACAATTCATGGGAGTAGGCGTGGGCGATACGCATAACTCTCCGCGGGGCCCCCTTGTCGGATAATCCGCGAGAGCGCGTTCAAGTAATCGCACAAACGGAGAGTCGAGAGAGCGATCTTATCGCTTCCACCCGCCGCGTTACTTTCTCGACCGTGGTTACGATTAACCGACGAAGGCGGGCACGATTATCCTCGCAATTCCGAGAATCCCTGATATTTCCGATCGTGGACCGGGTGTAACGCGAGGCAGTTTGCGCGTTGGTACGTTCCGTTTGAAAGGTGGTAATCGTACCGTTTGTTTCGCGAAACGTACGTTACAGCGTGTTATCGTCGAGGGGTGTATACGACCGAGCGGCGGGCAAGTTCGTATCTTCACTGGGAATCTGATTAAAAAAATTAAATATGTAGGACTAACTTGCTTTTTTTTTTACCTTTTTGCTCGTAAAGACGCACCCGTGGCGAAATGCGATCGCTGGCGGATGGAGAGCGCAGCTGACCAGTCGAAGCTCGCATAAGGATCGCGAGGATTACGTTTACAGTTTCCTAAACTTTGTAATTCGAATTTGTTTCGCTGAAAACGAGTCTTATGCGTGAAATGAAACTATAATATGGTAGAAAAAACGTATGCGAGCAATCAGTTTTTCAGCACGTATGTATACGCACTCCGAAACGAAAGGGTCAACGAAATGGTAACGCTTCTCTTTATTGTCAATACATTACCGACGCGGGCTAAAATTCGAAAGAACGCGGAAAGAAATACTAAGACTGGCGCAACGAAGAGAATCCACCTATCCCGAGCAGGGATCAAACACGATTACCGAGACGGAAACGTCAGCCGGGCTTCGAGTTCGACTCTCCCCATCTCGAAACCTCGAATCATACGAGCAAACAATGCCTAGTATATACATACACTCCTCTCTCAACGTGGCTCCCGCGAGTACAAGAACGATTTCTTCGGAATCGCGTGGATATTCACGCTAGCCCACGACCCGGAACGGAATTCCTGGATTCCAAGGTTCCGCAAATTACCAGGAGATGCGCAACGGACACCGGATTCCGAGGAGGAGAGGCGAGCGGGGGGACGAGGACAGAGCGGAGGGATAAAAAGGAAAAGAGGATCAACGGAGTCTATCTGGCGCGGGGAGCAGGGGGGGAAAGAAAGTGTTGCGACAAGAAGGTATTATTAGCCGTCTCAGTGAGCAGGGAGAAACAGTGGCCCTGCTCTCGGCGTGAATGAGAAGGCTCGTATCTACAACTTCTTCCCTCTTTTCTTCTCCCCCCCCCCCCCCTTCGCTCCTCCTTCTCCTTCTCCTTCTCCTCCTCCGCAGATTCTATAGCAGCTTTTCTTTGATTTTCGTTTCGGTCGACTAACTCGCTCGAGTCCAAGAAACACTCTTCTCTATCGTACTTTCATTACTGAACTCGCCCTCGCGTATATATTAATACCAACGTCACCGCGCCACGTAAGAGACGAATGGGTAAGAGGAAACCGGTGAAGGCCATCGTTCGGAGGGAAGTCGAGAGACTTTATGTTAACCCTTTGCAATCGTTGCGCGTCGAAGCGTGGGTACTCTGCACGGGTAGAATTATTTTGATGCGGGCGACGTAAAAAATTAATCCGCGATACCTATCATTCTTTTTTCACTGTAAAATAAAATAATATAATAAACGTGATAAACTTCTGTTAATATCTCGATACAATTTCATGGCCGCCCCACGAGTTTATTTTAGTCTGTTTTGTACTACCCGTGTTTTATATTTCTGTTTTTATTGTAATCTATATAAACTGCGTAACTAAAAACGTTATTTTTTTAACATATTTTTTAGCGACGTAGGATAAAAAAAAAACACGGTTCAGTTTTAATCGAGTTTCACGTTGCCCCGTTGTTCCGCTTTCCAAACAATCGGGCCACATGACATTTCGAGGTATTCCAAATCCGTAGTCGATCAACTCAAAGTATATGAAATATTGTATTCTCGTATCGACGTGCGTACACGTGTGCGCAGGATTTAATTAAAATTAGAAATCGGTTTCAAGATTTGACCTGTGCAAATGGACCAATAAACAGGGAAACCAAGTGAAATAAAATCATGCAATTATAATAATAAAGAGCAGGCTCTTTCAACATCAGCGACCATCATTTGTTTCGACGTTGCAGCTATGAATAAACAATTACGCGTGTCGCATATATAAACCGATATACCACCAGAACGTTAAAAGTATTTTTGCCGAGATATATTCCCCTACGATCGCAAAGGATTAATACTTTTTTTCCACGTCTCTCGTTTGAACGATGTATACTTCGGAGATGTAAAAGGAATGATTTTTTTTAAGACGAAACGGAAAAGACGAGCGTGGAATAGTCAGCAAGACGAACACCCTAGTCGTTGGCCAATTAGCGCTTCGAGGATAAATAATGCATCGACGCGCGATTAGATCGCGCGTCGCGTTAATTGGATCGCTAATTAATCGAGGTCGATCTCTCGCCGGCAGGAAAGAACAACGTTCATTGAATCTACACCACTGCTTTCCGAAGGATCGTTTAATATCAATCGTATCTCCGTTTAACGGCTCCACCGTTTTCTTCGCCCCGCCTTATCGCGCTAACCTCGCGTTCGAGACGGTGGAGAGCTTTAGCGCAGCTCCAATGTCAAAGACGACGTAAAATCAAAAACCGCGATAATAAATTCCTTTGCGAGATGTAGCGTTAATCGTGTAACCCATGATACCAAAATTCCGAAAATCAAAACGATGGATTGAAATCACGGAAAAAAAGAATTTTGATATTCTGATACAATATTTCCATTTAGGCTCAAAAAACTTCGAAATACCAAGTTTCTGAAAATTCCACCGATTTTTACAAC
This sequence comes from Pemphredon lugubris, assembly GCA_933228935.1. NCBI lineage: Eukaryota > Metazoa > Arthropoda > Insecta > Hymenoptera > Crabronidae > Pemphredon > Pemphredon lugubris. Next base: position 21,861,824 of record OW121817.1, on the reverse strand, counting down.
TTTGATCAGTCATTTTGAATTTTGGAATTTTGGTGTCATATTCTGATTCAGCGATACAAAAAACTTCTAGATACAAAGTTTGATAATAATCGGATCAACTTTTTTTTCAACGCCTTCTTGGCCCAGAAAGTAGAATTCACTACGCACAGCCAATGGATTAAACGCATTTTATAATCACGAATCGGAACTGCTCGTTTCTACGTTCAAAAACCAGTTTGACGCGCGCAAAAAAAAAAATAACGAGCATCGTCGCGCTCTCAAATAATCTTTCGAAATCAACGTGATCGAGCACGAGCGAACCAATCGTCGCGCCGAACAGCCGGTACCAGCGAGATTACACCGAACAAAGAAAGAACGAGAACGGAATCTCTGGAATTCGTGAAATTTAGAACGAACGTTAACTAACCAGACGTGTTTTCCGAGTGGTATTTTCTTTTTCAGTCTTTTTTTTCTTTTTTCTTTATCGAAACTCGACTCGCGCAACTATATTTGTGGTGAAAGAGTGACTCGATCGTTTCCACGAACGGGTCCGGTACAGTTATAAGCGTCGGGTGGGTGGAAAGCAACGAGGCACGAAAAGTCAACCGATCTCAATCTGCGCGATGGGCCCACACGTCCGGCTCGCGCCGGACGAGCCTGCGAGTTAAAAGACTTTTAAGCCTGTCCCGCCGTGATTTACGACGCTCGTTTAAAAGCCCACGACGAGCGTGCCGTCGTCGTCGTTCGCGCCGCGCGGGCGGCGATCGTACTCCTTCGAAAACATTCGCCGAGGAAAACCAAGTGTCACCGCGAGCGGTATACGTCCAATAAAGTACGCTCCTTTTCGAATCGAGGGCTGTGCTCGAAGGAGGCGTGCTTCGGAGAGTAAATTCCACTCGATGAAATTACGCGCGCGTCGCTTAGCGACAAAACGCGGGACACGAGAATTACGAGGGTTTATCGAACAGTGAGATAATTACGATTAAAATAACGAGTAACGAGTGTCTCGACGCTTTCTACAGTAATAAACCGCGTCGCGACGGAGGAAACTGGAAAAACCATGTTGACGCAATATTTCTTTGCTATATCAAATACTATTGAGCGAGAGAGTGCGAGTGTCAAGAGCGTACTAAATTATAAGCAACGCGCGGGAGAATTCGTGAATCCGATGAGCGACTACAGAATTCCGATGTAAACCCGCCTTAAATTAGAAAGACGCGCCGGCCCGAGAAGTTGAAGAGCATCGGGGGCCAGATATCGAAATCTAAAATTACAATTCGGGTCAAGCCCATCGTCGGCTGGAATACGAGCGGATGATCCCAGACACGCTCGCTCTCGTCGTCATCGTCATCGTCATCGCGTCGGCTGGCTCTGTCCTGTGCGTCTCTCTCTCGCCTTCTGTACGCGGGGCCCGCGCACGGGAGAAACACGCAGCGACACGCACACACGCCCATGAGAGACTCGAAGCGCGGAGGCGCAGTCACAACTACGCACACCCACTCGAACTGCATTCATTCATAAAAGTGGCGAGAGCCAGAGCCGTCGTCGTGTGCCGCGCCCTGCTAGCCTCCGGGGCGGCCTTTTACGAGCGAAGCGTACTCTCTCGGCCGTTCCTGACCGCGTGCAGTCGTACGTGCGGTACGCACCGCCGCATACCTCGTACACCGTGTACACTGTGTACACACCGTGTCCGCCAACGGTGGCCAACCTGCGGCACACGCAAACTTCGCGATATCGACAGGTAACGACGGCCCCCGTCTCTCGGTTCGCGTGTCCCGCCTCTCTCTCTCTCTCTCTCTCTCTCTCTCTCTCCCGCGTGTCGAGGGAAATACAGGTTCCTTCGGGGAAAAGGTAAAGTGCCTTCTGCACGCTATAAGATTTTGAAGGTACCGCGGAAAATCGGACGGGGACGTTGTTTTGGTGGGCCGGCGAAGAGCATGGCCTCGTTCACACTACACGGTCACGGTAAAATGCCGTCGCGGTTCCGTCACGTGACCAAATGCACATCTTTGCATTAGACAAAAAATTGTTTGATTTTTTACTGCACGGTCGAGACCATATAGCGTGAAAAGAGCGTAACTCTTTTTAGACGCGATACTATACTCGAAGATTGCGAAGAGGAAAATGAAGGAGTTCGGGGAAATCAGATAGTGACATCAGAAATATGTCGACGATTTAGCTGTAGTAAAAATGAGCCGGCGACATTGACAGGGACGCAGAGTTATTGCAAGATAATTGTTTTCTCAAGGCAGCGCAAGAGCGTCTCCTTTGGACGTCGAATCCATGGCAATTGGGAACGAAAGGTTGGCCACCTCTGTCGTATGGTTCACTCGCAGGATCGGAGTAAGCGTACGTCTCTCTTCTCTCGACACCCCCCTCTCTCTCTCTCCCGCTCGCTGTCTATGCGCGTGCATGCTTTAATGCGTTCAGAGAGAAATTGTGTGCTAATGGCTGATCGCTATCGATGCGCGCACAACCCATAGTAAATTCAGCCCCACTTCCCGAACCACCGCCACCGTCCCTCTATCGAAGTCGCGTTATTATTATCCATTTTCAGAACGCCCGGAGATATCTCCTCGTGTGCCGGCAAACAGCTGAACGTGAAAATCCATGCGACGGCCGGCGAACAGTAAATTTTGGAATCGCGAAACCGACGGAGCGGGGTCGAATGGAATCGTTCTCGTTTGGCGTCGCGTAATCGAGGAAATTTTCCACGCTCATTACAAATGTCATTGGAATTTTTCAGGCTCTCGCCGCTACACGCGCGGAGGTTGCGACGATCACTCGAAATGGAAGGAAACCTCGGTGTTTCGCTGTTCGAGTTTATCTCGCCTCTATCATATCCCGCGGATGCGTTATTTTGCCGGTCATAAAGGTACACTCCGACGACTCCGCGGAGGTAATTATACTTCGCTCCGCGATTCTTAATTAAAAAGGAAGGAACGGTCGTTGCAATTAAACTTCTCGCCGCGCCCAATGGCTCGGGCAGAGCTCGTGTAGGTGTGGGACGCGCGTGTACACGTTTTCTGGAGGCGTACCACTCGTTACTTTGCCCGCGAAAACAAATGATCGTTCGCGTAGAGAAGGTGTTTTGAACCTAACGTGACCCCCGAGATCTCCCGTTTGTTCCAGGATAAACGGACGGCTCTCTTCCAAACGTCCCACCCTTGTCTGCCGATTAGAGTCAAAGACCTATACCCAGGTCTGTGGAAATCACTCTGGAACTATCTTAATAAAAACAAGAAACCATCGCAATGGTTCTCGATATTAGATTAAAACCCCTGTTCGTTCTTTCCGGAAAAGATACAAGGTCTAATCTCGTGTACTTGTACTTGGCCCGAGACAAGACCTTGTCTCTTGATTGTTATCTCGAGGTCCGTACCGATTTAGCAAAATCTGTTATACAAAAATTAATTCGGAGCACACGAACGCCTTTCGCAGACGTATATCGATAAACGTACGACAACGCGCGCGCACACGCCTTTCCCTGTCAAAGGATTAACATCCATTCGCCATGGAAAGCTTCAAAAGTCGCAATCATCGAGCTCGGCAAACGCTTTTCTCTCTCTCTCTGTCTGGAGGACGAGATTCTCCTGCGCCGCAAATGGGATCACGATCCGCGCGGGGAAAGAGAGAAAAGAAGAATCGAATAGCCAAGAGTCGGGTTACCGACCTAGGAGAAGGGAAACAAGACTACGCGATCGAGACAGCTGGCTATCTTCAGGCAGTACCGAGTCGTCCTGGTTCTGATCGGTCGTCGGCGTTCAAGGCCGTGTAAAAAGCCGAGGCACGCCGCAAATGCAACCGCAACGGTAACCCCCCCCCCCATTGGCGTACAACGCGATAAGTAGCAACCACTAACTTTGTTTCGATCCCCCCCTTCACTCTCCCCGACGTTCTCTCGTTTAAGCGATTCACCCGGGGTGGTTACCGGGTGGAATCGAGACGAAGGGTGGTGTGTAGAGACGCGGTATCGAAAAGCGGGAGGGAAGGAGGAGACGAGGCGCGCATAAATAAAATAACGAGAACCGCTTGGCCCATTGGCCAGAAATCTTGCGGGAAAAAAACCAGTTTGGCGAAACCGAACTGGCAACCTCGTTATCCGAACTCGAGCACGACCGACGTTTCGTCCCTCCGCTCTTCGGAGCAGACCGGCCAACCGGTTTCCTTCATGTACGCCTCCTTGGTATTTTAACGTTCCCCGCTCCGTCCACCCTCCCCCACCCCCTCTCCGCGCCGTATGCAACCAAGATTTTCTCAAGACGAACGGTCGCGCGGACGTATCGGATCCCTCCCCCCGGTGAATTCGAACGAGATACGGTAACCGTAAATACGAAGCATCCTCTCTCTCTCTTGAACGATCGGACGAAGCTTCGACGACGCTTACGTCGATAATCGTTATCGCGCGATTTCTCCCCGAAGTAACGTTGTCGCGTGAATTAATTGCGTCGAGGTTTGAAAAACGTTCGACGAACGGTTTTCGTATCTTACCGATTAGAAGTTACGGCTTAAATCTAGATCGTGCGCATCTCTGGATCTTCGGATCTTACACCGCATGATTTTTTATTTTCTAATGAGATAATTATTTTACATCGGAGCTGGATAATATTGACTGGGAAAAATAATTTAAAAATTATAACTCATCAATTATTGTAATTAGGATTCTAAATTAGGTTTGGGCCACACGAGGTACACTATGCGTTAATTGACAGTAATGTTTTAACAGGCTGCAATTAAAAAACTGACGTCCATTTTACTCTCAGGATTTAGTTATTATGATATGTAACAAAACAGTTCTTCTTGTTATGTAAACATAAAGATACATTACACCTGACATACGTTGAGTATGATTTTGCTGAGCAATTAGGTAATTTACATCGCTGACGATTTTCACAGAACTCTGACATGTGAGATACCAAACTAACTGCTCGCCATGCGTTGGGTCTCGGATGGGACACCGTGCAACAGGCAGAACACTATTTAATACATCATTAAACGCAAAATACTGGTTTGGGTCCAACGAGACCCACCATGCGATGTAGGGTTAAATTCGATTCGCCCGATCGTACCGGATTCCAGTCCCCCCCCCGTACGAGCGAAATTCTTTTCAACGACAACGCAATTCGCTCGGCAAAATATACCGAGGCGCAACGGCCGATTCTAGAAACACTGTCAGCGCAATAAATTCTTCACGGCAGAACTTTCCATCGTTAACGTTGGCGCGATGGGTTTCTCCTTTATAATACCGCGCGTACGTTCCTCTCGATTTGATATTCAAGCACGATCGCCGGCCGGCCTTCATAATCGACAAAACTTAAAGTGCACGATTTTCCTACGAGCCGCTAAACTCGACGCGACGATCCGTCCGCCATTTAGTATCTCGTATGACAAACGGCTAGCTCGCGATTATCGCTAACTACGAACAAAGCCACGAAAATAGCGACGCTTAGCATATCTCATGCATTCGTAATACCGAAGCGAACCCGACTTTCTCATTTAACGCAGTCGCGTGGATTTATGCCCGCACTGGAAGCGGATGCACGTGAATCGGATCGTATCGTTGGCATCTCCCTGGATCTACGAACGGCGAAGGATATTTATGCCGTTTCTACACACAGCGCGCGTATACGTAAACGGAATTACCGTTCCGAACAAGGCAATACCCCGGTGGCTCTATGCCTTTTGGGAATACCTCGGTAACTTTTAAATTCACCTCTTTCGCATTATTATATGTATCGCGTGCCGACTCGAATTGCACGAGTCTACGCAAGAGTTCGTTACGCGGCGGTGCCGCGATATACTTTGGCCCTTTGGAGTTATACGAGGAAGGATACTCGCGCGCGACGCGTAATTGCTGGTTACGCGGGAAATTTGACGCATCCGATGACGGTGGAAAACAAAAGGCGGCGGCGATAAAGGGAACGATTAAACCGCCGACCTCGCGAGATAGAGGATTATAAAACGGACCCGTAAGAGAAGAATGATAATGTAAGCCATTACGCGGCGTGGCTGAGCCGATACCGGGGGGGGGGGGGGGGGGGGGGGTTTTAGGTTGAAGAGTGATTCACCGTCCGACCGAGATCCGTTTTTCCACACCGGATCTTCGCGTCGCGTTTCCTGTCTGCGAGAGATAATTTGCGCAAACTCTTAATCGGCGAGTATAACCGTCCATAGTCGCGTCGAGAGCGATGGAAATCGGTTTCCTTTGAATCGACGAGAACGACCGCGGGGGGGGGACAATCGTGTCCCCGCGTTTTATTTACCGATCACCCTGTACTACCGGCACGTAACGAGGCGGTTTAAGCTCTCACGACTTCCGGGACAAGCGTAGTTATGCAAAGTTCTCCGAGACTAATGCCGATCCAATTTGTTTTTATGTTTCCTCGCGGCAATTTTCTTTATTAGATAATCGAACGACGGAAGACCGGGTTTTATCGAATCGTAGACTCAGGGTGAACATTTTCTAAGTAAAACAAACGACCGAAGCTTCCGCGTGTTTCCGCCTAATAAGATTAGACCGCGTTTAAGCGGAACGTTGAGAGAGAGAGAGAGAACAAAAACAAAACAAAAAGTTGCCTGACTTTGAAAAGACGTTATAACGAGAAGCGGTAACTTCGTTCCAATGAAACCAGCAAAATTATCCAAACGCGATATCTTTCGCTTCCTGCTCGTGACATCCACGAATACCGTAATTCCGCGAGAAAAATAACTAAATAAATAAAACGCGAACACTGTCGATAGTAGGGAACTACGATCGACCCCTATTTTCTCGATCGCAAAAGACTCTCCTCTCCTCTCGGTAGTCGGGAACGGCAGTAAATATGTGCAGCGGCGGCAATGCGCGACGCGACGCAACGTGCAGAGGGAGAGAAACGACGGAGAACGAGGGGGACGAAAAGAGGGAAGAAGGATCGAGAGGCACTCGACGGACGGAGACGAGAGGAGGGGGGGAGTGAAAGAAGTGGGGAGGAGGACGGAGCACCAAAGTAAACGGAGAAGGGATTCTCGTCGGCTGGTAAGGTTGAGGCTAGGTTGCCAGCGGTGGTAGACGACTGCAGCCTGAAAATAGCACGGCACTCACTGTCTGGCTATGTGGCGTCTGTACTCCACTCCCGCCTACCGGTCGGTCGGTCGGTTCGTCCGTTTCTCCGTTTGTCAGTCCGTCCTCTCTCATTCGTCTATCCGTCGATCGGAAACCGTACGCGCGCTACGACGACTGGAACAATCGTTCTAAGCGCTACTCCGCTGCTCCGCTCGTTCGTCCTTCTCGTCCGCGTCGTCGTTCTTGCCCCCGCCCCCCCCCCCCCCCCCCAAACGTTCCTCCTCGTCCGATTCGTAAGTCGTCATTTCGCGGCGCACAACGCACGACTACTCGCGCACTTACGTTGTCGTTTAGTCGTAATTGTCATGACCCGTGACCAAAAGGGGCACAGAAATACTAGGAACGTCACCTGTTATATCCGCCTGTCGCGGGGAACGGTCGCGAGTGCTCGGCATGGCTCAAAGTCTATTCTACGTGGTCTGTCGATGTTTTCTCGTGAAAAAGGCTGATATACACGCGTGAAATCGGACGAACGAAATGTCGGTGGGAAAATTTGTCACGCCCGATGATTTCACCGTTGCGCCATTTGGGATATTACGACACGCGGAACAGACGCTGTTGTCCTTAATCGAATCTTCTCGTTATCGATATGTTACGGGGAATGTAAATAATTGGGCATTGTTTATAATGCCCGGGCACTGTATAGAATGTCCAATTTTTTGGGAAATATATATATATAAATTTATAGACATTTTATATAATCTATAGTTCATATCCGGATAAAACGTAAACAACACGATCCTGGCTCGAATATCTCTTTGGACACTTTTTAAATTGCCCGGGCATTATAAATAATGCCCAATTATTTACATCGCCAGTAACAGATATAACAAATTTCTCATTCTATCAAACGTCTTTTCCCGGAGGGGAAGAATATCGACCGGCAAGGTTAACGATCGAAACTCCGTTTTCTCATTCCGCGCGCGCTTTATTTCAGCACGAATGACGACGCGTCATCCGGTAGGATGCGTCTCGGGGCAATCGACCAAAAAATTGCATTTTTCGAGTGAAATCGTTCTTGGACCGTGTCGAATGTGTTTCGCGCACGTATGTACGTCTACACGCGACGGGGCTCGACCGCTCCGATAACTGATCTTTTAATTACAAAACGCTGCCCCCGTAGCTCTTGGTTAAACGGTCCGACAAAATACAATCGCTGAACAAAAGCCCGTCCAACCTTCGTTCCAAAATGATTAAAAAAAAAAAAAACAAGGAAAGAAAGAAAAGAACGAAATCGATTTTCCGATCGCCAGCGCTCCATCGTGGTAATCGAATCGTTTAAAATACTATTCCACGATACCTATCCGGCGTCCGCCGGCGAAACTACCTAAAGCCTTGTCTTCGGAACCTGCTCGTAAAACTTGTACTTGACCCTATTTTCGTTACGATAACTACTGTCGTTGATGTTATTGCCACGGACTCTCCCGTACGGCCGGACGCCGATACGAGTCCGCAATAAACGAGGGGCGAGCGAGAGTATACAATCGGTGGCTGCCGTTTATCGCGCCGCAAATGAACATTCCGTTCTCCTCCACAATAGATTATAATCCAATTTTATCGTCTTTTAACGACCGCGCCAAACCGAGAGACTCGATCGGCAATTATCTGGCCGGACGAGAGAGGGGGGGAATAATCGCGGGAACGCCAATCGCTCGCAAAGGAAACGCAACGCCAGTTCTATTCTTTGGAAATGAGATACGCGCCGCATTTCGTGCTGCTAATCGATCTACCCACGTCGAACGATAGCGCGATGAGAAATTTCGATGCTCGTCCCTCGCTGGATTCCCTTCGTCGGTTTATTTTACACCGAAGAAACGTAGGGAGGAAAATTGAAAATTCGGAACAAATCTAGATCATGCACATCTCCGCGTCTTCAAACTATTTCTAAAGCAAGCAGACACATGTGATTCCTTGTGAAATAATTTTCAGTTGAATAGAAATCTGATAATTATTTCGCAATCAGCGACCCGAAGTACACTTGATAAAATAAAAAAAGGTTTGGAGATCCGAAGATCCAGAGATGTGCATGATCTAGATTTGAGCCGAAAATTCTACCGTCACGAGGAAGGATGCTTTACAAAATGTGTCGAAGCGATCTATAAAGCGCCACGGTTCCATCAATTTTAATCTGCGTAAAAACTCAAATTACTCCATCGGAAATTACTGCGTATCGGAAGAGAACGCGTTACGGTATACCTTTAACCTCCCGGGCCGATACTTTAATGAAAGACCAAATATGTACTACCTATCGATTCAATCCTCGGCAGGGATTCAATAAATTCGCAAAAATAATTTCAACGCGCTATTTACACCACCGTTCGCGACACGGATCTCGAGCGCAGGAAATCTCGCATTATAAGTTGGAAAAAGAATGCAAACAAACAAGCAACAACTGCGGCCGCAACGGTCCGATAGTGGTCGCGGTTAGAATCAATAACCGGCATTCCAGGGCTAACGAGCTCCCTTCTGCGTTCTTTCGTGCCGAGTCTAATGGCCCCAGACAGAGAGAGAGAGAGAGCGAGAGAGAACGTAGTCGCATAATATTGGCGAAATACGGAGCGCGTAAAAGGCCCGCCCACACAGTCGCGGAATGTCCAACGCGGCAATGTCGAGAAGGCGGGGTGTAGTACATACGTTTGTCGAAAAAGACCTTTCGTAAATGGTTTGACAACGACGCGTACGTAAACTCCTCTCGTCGCGTGTCCACGATACACGCCTGACCTTTCGGCTCGTAACCGGGTACGAACTTCCAAACACAAATTCGACGGCACTCGAGGTTCGATAATTGACAATTAATGTCGGTACGATGAGAGTAAAGGGAGGGGGGGAGTGAAAAACGCGTTACGTTTACGCGCGTCTATTCGGTTGTCTAGAATACTATCCACGCGCTCGCGTACCGAAAAGGACCATTAGGTATTGGAGTGACCTATTTACGTCATTCTGAATCAGACCGTCAATAGTATCGGCGAGCGGGCAAGCGTAACGTTCGACGTTTGTGATTACACCTTAACGACTCTATCTTTCGACCTACGGGAAGGTAAAGGGAAAAGGACGGTGGATAAGAGACGAAACGAAGTATGATAAATTTTGCGGATGAGAGGGTATTATGTCGCTCGCGAAGAGGATCTATAACAAAACAGTCGAGCGGGTAAAGATCGCGGTAATTGTTTCGAGGTCATCGGTCTGTTTAGTCGCTTTACGGGCCGCCGGTCGGTGTCGCATTTCCAAACCAGCTTTCTCTCGGATCAGGTTCGAATCTGAAGATGGAAGGCACGTTCTCACGCCGTCGACTTTTTCGTTTCCCCTCCGTTAAGAAACGAGTAACCGTCCGTCGCTGCTTTCCCTCGATCGCGCGAAAACGATCCCGCGTGCCGCGATCCCTGAGAAATTCACAAGGAACCCCCCCCCCCCCCTGCTCGTATTCCCGTCGCTTCTCCTCTCTGGTAAATCGTCGAATTAGCCAATCGGCCCCCGGGCGCTACCGTGCCTCTCCGAGTACTCCCGATTTGATTAAATGATTGTTACTCGCTAAAGGACCGAGAGAGGTTCCTTTGATTGCGCCTGCCATTCGCGTAGCGTGCGACTTCGCTGCCGCGCTGGGGGTACCGTTTTCGCGTTTTATTGTCACTTAATTGGATCCGACGACTTCTTAAGGGACAACATCTGTTTGAAGCCTGAAAAAAAATGGCTTTTTTTTACATTTTTTTTTTTGACTAAACTAAAAACGCGATCCAAAAATTCTTTTGGATATCTATTAATGACACTTTCGAGTACACAAAAAAAAATTTTTATTTTTATTTGATAACAAAATGGCGACTGCATCAATATTAAAAAAATATTGATTTTAGAAATTTTGGCACTGTTTTGAAAAATGTGTTCTTTTGACCAAAAAATTCGATCTTAATTTGTTTATAAAGATCGTAATTGTTAATCAATCATGAAAATCGTGTGTACTTCGGCGGATAATTTATCTAAAAAGCCGCAATTAAAATTTAAAGTCAATCGGTTGAAAATTGTTTGAGATTTACTGCCTGTCGATTTTGAAAGCATAATTTCGAGATATATCGCGTTTAAAGTATCAAAACTTCTTATCAACATAAAATACAATTTTTCTTGTGTACTTGAAAGTGTTATTATTCGATACCCAAAAGGGTTTTTGGATTACTTGTTTAATTTAGTCACAACAAAATCCAAAGAAAAGAAATTTTTTTCCAGATTTCAAACAGATGTTATCCCTTAAAGTTCCGAATCGGTCGCGCGAAATGACGCGAGATTATGCTGGAAATTGTTTTTCCTCTCGATCGGTTTACGTCGACGGTTAATATCATCGTGACAAGGTATTTATCGATACCTCCCAATTTGGCGCACGTGGCGTAAACCGTACCGCGTAATTAGGATTTATTTCAAATCGTGTCTGTAATTTTGGCAAGGGTACGATATAGCCGCGAGGATTCTTTCACGTTAATTTAATGAAGTCTCTAACGACGTAATTAATTTCCAACGCGTAAAGTTATTTCCGACGCTTGCTCGCGTAATTACGAATCAATGTTATCTACTAAACGGATAATTGATCGGCGGAAAATCGAATGCGTAAAACGGCGTTCGGCGTAGAACCCTCCTTCCCCCCCGCTGACCGTGTACGATTGCGTTAAACTCTGCATACCATTGCCGGAGCATGACGCATAAACATTCGGTGATTACGTTCTCGCCGCGGACCACGGGAAAGCAATTACGCGGGAAAACAATGACTCCCCACGGACGCGCTCTCCGTTCGATGGAAAAGGGATCTCTGCCACGAAAAAAAAAAGAAACGAACAAAAACCGCCGACAGGCGAGAGAAACTTTTGAATCTGAGGCACGAAATTAGAATAGCCGGCACAGTTTCACTGGCGGAGATAGGCGTTAGAAATCTCGTAACTCACAGATTTGGCAACATTCGTCACGGACGTCCACCACCGTGCGCGGCTTTCACGAGCGTCCCGATTTTTTTTTCCTCTAAATATATAAAAACTACTACCGCTAACGCGGCGAAGTGGCTCGCGAGTTTACGGTATTACCGGCCGAGGGACAAGGAAAACAAATAATCCCGAAATCTCTGCTCGTATGTACGAACACAGCTGCGGCGAACCGGGGGGGGAGTTGAAAGAGTTTCATTCATCGCGTTAACTCGATCGGATTCGTATCGCGCGCGTTAACAGATACGCGCATCGTGCACACGACCGACGCGCAATCGGCGTTCTTAAATATTTAGATTCGGACGTTTGACGCGTAAATTTAGATCGTGACGTAACAAGGGACGATTATTCCCGCGTAGACGGTATACCTTCGGTTATTTGTATTTATATGAGTCTGGAAATATCGAAATTCCGCTGACGTAATAACGAGAGCCACCGCAATCGAGGGATTGCGATCGAAAATATCAGTGCCGAAATAACAATCGACGCGCCCACGCGTGGATCGGTTGCCAAACGAGAGAGAAAGTTCCAAACGTTTCCCTTCCCGGATCTCTAAACCAAACAAACATTTTGCAAAAGTATTCACGAAACACACGCGCGCTGGGGATGCGTGTTTAAAAACTTTGAAAGGAATTTTTCCGGTATCTATCCGCTCTCGCTCGTACCTCGTGCGTATCTTTATCGGAGGCTATGTACACAACGACGTGCTAGATGTTATCTGACAATGTGCAAGCCAGTTCGGCAGATTAGGATAAAGAACGTAGTACGCGCGTACCGTCACGTAATAATACCCCCGCCTTCTTCCTCTCTTTCTTTCCCGTCCGCGTAATCGGTGCATTTCCTTATCCGTGCTTAGAATCGCAGAAACAGTTGTGCCGAGTTTCATTCAAGTTTCCATTTAGTGGCCGCTCATAGTACGCGCCGTAGTACTATATCTATTACTTTACTACGCTTCGTGCCTATGCACTGAATTTATGCAATCGCGTCAGCGATGGCTACGAGCGCGAATGTACGGAGCGGCGTGAGATAAAGTCATCCGCGGATCGATCGCGCGAATCGAACGGAGGCAACGGGTGTGTATTTATAAATCCTCGGTCGCGGTAAGAATTTATCGCATCCGCGATTCTAGGAATTAATTGTTGCTCGCTCGATCTACGCCTCGCGATCGTAATTTTCGATATACCGTTATTACCGGATGACGAACCGATTCGTCATTTGCGCGGCACGCGTTTCCACGTATCGCGCGCTAAATGCCGACCAAACGCCTCGGGTATATCGTTTTTATTGTACAGCGGATGTTTAGGCGGAATGCGTGTACCTAAGGTTTGTAAAGTATACCGATTCGGAAGAGATTTTATGAATTAAATTCGACAAGTACTACGCGTTAACGTATTCGTGGCCGCGTTATTTAAGCGAAAAGTATCGTACGTAAGAATAATTCAAAACATACGAAATAAAACAATACGATTTTAAAATGTATTCCAATAACGAAACGGATTATCATACGAGTCTCACCACTTTACTGATCTCACGTGTAAACATCTGAGCTATACTTGCTACACGCGCATCGTGTTTCCCGGTAAGCGCATTGATTTTGGAAATATAAAAGATTAAACGTAACATTTATTTTCGCAGCTGGTCGGCCCTTAATCCTTAAATTTATACTCGCGCGGTCGAGGACTTCGCTAAATCCCCGAGTATGACCTCTGTACAGAATTGCGTTGCGTGCAGATCCGAGGAGCGTGTACGCGCAGACGCGTATCTCCTGCTCGTAATCAGCTTGCCATTGCGGGAACGCGTAACGCAACGTTAATTGCGATTAATAACATTATGCAATTTCTCCGCCGTCAGCTGGCGTTTCCTCCCCGAGCACCAAAACTGGCACGTAGACGAAAATTATTGTCGATACATCGGAGATGTTATTACGATTTTCATTAGCAACGCGTTGCGTCTAATAAGTTACGTAAAACTAGTCGATTACGATATTACGTATACTATACCAAAAGGGAGGATATCGCGAAATCATTTCGAGTTGCACGTGACACGAATAATAAATTGTGCGTGTTACGTAAACGCATCGGAACTTACGAGACTCTCAAAAACATCGACCACCGGTAAATTATGAAACTTACAATATTTAAGAGGTCCTATCGACGAAACTTTGAACATTTCGGAAAATGGTTTTGTACGTAAAGGGTGCGCCAAAGTTACTCCGCCGGCGTATGATTAAAAAGATCCGATGTTGGAGCGCCGATAGCAATTTAACGACAAAAATATTCCGGCGAATGTAGGAAATTATGTATACGACTTCAAAAGCCGATACTTCCGAAGAAAGCGCGGCCGACGAAATTGCTTTAGTTGACCCATCGATCGTCGGCACGTTAATAAAGCGAACTTTTACGAATACCGCTAAACGCGATTAAAATTGATGAGATCGCCGGAGGTACTATCTATCGGTATCCCCGTCGGTTCGTCGAGTTTCATTTTAGAAGTTTACGTTTAGCCATTCTCCGAACTGTCGGTAACCGAGCGACCAAAATCGAACGCGTAAACCAAGCGATCCGACGTTGTATGCGAATAGCTGCTCGCGATTAAAATTTATAAGTTCACCGGGTATAATATTTGTCGACTCTCGTTTCGGTGGTTTACTTTTGGCAATTAACCGATTCACCGGAAGTCGAGGGTTACACTCGAAATACGATCGAAATCATACCGTATGTTTGGAAATAAACGAGGTCAACGAATCGATGGTAGAAATTGGCTGTACATTTGGAATATTTTGCGCTTATCGAGGTACGTTAGTTAAGTACGAAATTATGAGGGAAATATAATGGTAATGTAACGGACCGTACGAATATTTTATTAATTGCCGTTTCACGAATCATACCCTGCAATTTCGTATGTATGGCTAGTTACGTCAACGTTAAGTGCCTTCGAAAAGATTCATGCGTTTGAAATATTTAATCGGACATGCAATGATACGCGAAGGAGGGTACTGTGTATCCCGTTAGAGCGTAGTACGAGGGAAGTAGCCAAAGTCCGTACGTAAATACAATATTTACTCAATCGATTCGGGAGCTCTTCGACGGTATCGTATGACCACGAGTTAAGGGGATTTATGGATTACCGTGGATAGTATAATTTCATTCGTCCATTGTCGGTGGCTATGATTTCAGTAATTTTCTATTCGTTACGTCGACGAGCTCCTGTTAACCGCAGTTTTCCCGAGTCGCGAAAGAAAGTGTATGGAAAAAGGGAAAAATAAAATTTGTTGATCGGAAAATCATAGCAAGTGTAAGATACCAATATACATAATAGAAAGAGTCAAATACTCAGATTTGAACGATGTTCGATAGAGCGGTGGAAAAAATCTAACGATTCAGGACTCTACGTCGTCTGCGTGTCCATCGGGAAACTGTGTTCTTCACGAGATAAAAACGTTCCTAGGGGCCCACCAATAGATTTACGACCTTTGGTGCCATCGCTGGTATTCGTCAATCCGCGCGTGATGTCGAAAAAGGGGCCCCCGCGTTGATGCCCGACGAAGCGGTATACTTGACATTTCCTACGCAAGATGATTTAACTGCAGACCAAAGAACTATCAGAATCCTAACGAAGGTTACACGAACGGTAAGCATTTTCTTCATAAAAATCCAAACGGGAAATGGATTTACTCGACCTGAATTCCTGCTTCCTACTCGGTTATTCCGACGCCGCGAAGAATTTGCAATTAGAAAATACGATCCAGTATTACGCTCCTCCCGTTCGTCCCCTCGATCGTAAACTCGAAAACGCGTGACCGATCATCTTACGCGGTCCGCGAACAACCGAGAGAGGTCAGTGAGAAGTAACCAATCATCATAAATCACGGCGAATCGGTTATCGGCGAACGTAAAATGCCGACCAACGCCACGCGCAACAGTTTCGTTATTACGAATCATTCTCTGCGTTCGATCTTCGCTTGGCCTACGTCGTGTCTCTCGCTAACGTGACTATTTTCTCAGGCAAATTAAAACCATCGGAAATAACACTTTATTTGCGCATTCTTCCTTCGCCTTTTTTTTTATTTCTTCTCTCGCACATATCTCTCGCGATTCGTACGACAGGCGTAGGATGACTTGGCGTTTCAGCTGAACGCAAATACAAGTAAGACGCGAAGATATAATTGGCAAATCGTTTGCGAGTACTACTACGTCCTTATCTCGCGAGATGTAACGGCGGAGATAGCCATTAAGATTGCACAACCTTCCAGGGTACCACGTGGGTAGGATATATTCCCGCTATTGACATATCGACAGGTAGAGGTTGGATAAACCATATTACGTGTGTACATTGAACGCGTGAAAATACAGGCTCTCTCTAAACCCTCTCGCGCGCCGCTATTCCTGGAACGATCCTTCAACCGTTATCGCTTTATCGATAACCAACTAACGATTGCTTTACTTCGATAACTAGCAAACGGAACCGAACGACGAATCGAGATAACGCGTCGAGCCAGTTTACCTCGCCCGAGGACCACCGATTCAAACTTAAAGAAATCTTTCTCGTTCTTCTCCATCCCTATTTCAAATCTCACTTGTCGTTAGAACGCGGCAAGACCGTTGCATTCCACGATTCCAAGTACAATATAATTATTAATTCATTTTTACAGCATTACGGCTGATCACGATATTTTATACAATTATGAAACCGTTCGGTTCCATCAAATTCCGCCCGTCCAGTTCGTACCGTGCTCCTTCGCAACCATCACGAAACAGCATGATGCGAAATAATTTTTTAGCGACTTATATCTATGTCCAACTCAAGGTACTTCGACATTCTCGTTCCTAATAATATGCACGACTACCTTGTTCTCATCTACCGTAAGTCCCACATTCCTATCGTATCGCAACGCACACCAACGCGCAATAACAAAAATCAAATTCGACTCCGAAAAATCGCAATCGTCGCATTCCCCAATCTTCGTCAGCCGTCCGGCGTGGATCTCGTTCGATCACTTCAGGCCACTCGTCCAAGTTCGTTCACCTCGGACGTCCCCGACACACATAAACCCCTTGCGCGCGACATGCCTTTCCCCGTACCGCGAATTCGGCGCACGTAAATGCACCTCGAGCGCGTGGAATGGATGGCCGATCTCCAGATCGAATCGTCGAACCATGAATTCCTTGCGGTGCAAGTTGCAACGGGGTTACATCGAGTCAAGGCGTCGAAGCGATGCGAGCGATGTCCATTACTCGGAAACGAGTCGCTCGCCCCGGTTGGAATAGTTACACGGGCTATTTCCAATATAAATGGGAGTATTTCCCAATATTTATCGTTCTACCGACCGCGCTTACCTCTCGGCCAGGATTTTCTAAACTGACAACCGCGAGGAATCCGGTATTTGCTTCCTACATTATACCGCCGCCGCGTTCGCTTTTCGCCGAGGCAGAAAACCCGCTGCTGCAACGTTCGCGATACAGCGTCTTAAGACGCGAACTGACTTTTTGTCTACCGGCAGTCTCGTCGCGGGGGCAAAAAGAGATTTTACGCGGCGGTGCTAGACAGCGGGGGATCCATTGAAATGGTCTCGAGAGGACGCGATACGTCGTCGTTGTTATTATCGTTACGTTATAACGTTTAACAACGGCTGTTACGCGAACCTAAGCGAGCGGCGTTTTGTTTTCAATTATCGCGAGCTACGTTGGAATGTAAATACGAAGCTGGCGTAGGTTATAACCGTTGTACGCGCTAAGAAGTTATTTGTAACGACCGTGACGCGATATTTGCGTCTGAAAAAGCTTTGGAAGAATTTCCGCGCTCACCGGTGACTAATCGACGGAATATGTTTTCCGTTCGTACAAAAATGGCTATATAGTCGAGAATAAGAATCAGATAAATTTGAAGTTATAGAATTAAAGTAGGATTTTTTAAATTTCAATTCAATAATTAGAAATGTTAACTTACGATCGACCGAGCGGTAATTTTGATTTGCAACATGGCCGCCCGATGGCGAGAGACACGGAATGCAGCACCGGCGTCAACGTGTTAAAGATAATCGCAAATCGGCGAGTTTTCCCACTTCATTACGAGAAGCGCAATTGCATATTCATACGCACGGACACGACTGATTTGTATTACTTTGTACAAGCTGTTATTTATAGATGTAATTTGTACGCAAAATTGTGTACCGATAAGCCATCGACGTAGGTCAGGTATGAATATTGAAGTACTCGTAGCAGCGAGCACAACGGGAACTAGACTTATTATTATCTTAAAGAGGAAAACGTACCGAACCTACGCAAAATCCTTATCGCGCGGAGACTCGAAATATAAATCCGTGGAGCGTGAATAGATAGCGGGAACCACCCGCGGTTTACCGACCAACCCCCCCTCGGGGAAGGGTGGCGACGAACCTAAATTCGCAACCTCAAACTACGAGGAACGCATCGAGAAAACGCTGGAAGAACAAACGCGTATTTCTCGACGCAAAAGCAACGACTTTGTCGCGGACGCCTCTCTCGCTTCCCAAACTTTACATAACTGCCCCAAGGCTTCGAGAGATTCGTACCATAACCCTTGGCACCGAGTACGGAGTCTGAGTAATTATTTTCGTCATCGAGCTACGAGAACGGGCGCAAGAACACTGCGCGCTCTCTCGCTATTTGTAAACAGGAGTGTTTGTCAACAACGGAACGGACCAGTTCATTACGCCTTTCCGTTACGTTTGCCAAGCGAACGAGTCCGCGATCGTTCAACCCGACCTCCTTCTTTTTTTTTCGCGAGCCACCTCTACGCGTGTCTCGTTCATCGGGGAAAAATGTTCGCGGAGCAACGGTGAATTATAGCCGTCCCCTTGAACTGCGATAATTAATTGCGTTCGTTGAAACGACGTCGAACGTTCGCGTTGACCCCATAGAGTACCCGTCGAAGTCGATCGTATATATGTACGTGTGTAATTTATCGCGAAACGCTGACACTGATTTGGCCAGCATAAACGATATAACTTCATCGAGTATCGCGGATCTTTCGTTTTGTTTGATCGGATATTGGTGGAATCGTGCAAACGATTTTCGCGCGATATACGGTTTGAATATTTTTTATGATTTATATCCAATGCGTCGTGCGTATAAAGCAGAATCAAATTTTATCATCGCTATCTGTTAAATATATTTTTTCACTCTTTTATTGCGGTTTTTAGGTAACTTAATACGAACACTTTTTCCATCGAAAACCACATTTCGAATTCTTATTCGTGCGCTAATACTTTTTTTTCTTTATCTCTAAACCAATAATAATCCGAAGATCCTCGTTGAAACTCCCCGATGTGTTTATTCCATTGCCTCGTAAGATAATCTAACGAATAACGATGTCGTGTTTTTTTGGTCTATAAATAGTTATGAAAGTTATCGGGGTCGCGGCGAGCTTGATTCCCCGTTTTAATTGAATAATTATATAATAACCCTGCGTTCCCTTTAAAAGCAAACGTCGCTCTTCGTCGTAAAATGTTTGCCGCGGCTCTGGGCAAAGAAAGAGCGTAATTATCAATCCCTGTCGCAACTCAATACACGTATTTTGAATTACTCAATACGACTTATGAAAATTAAACCTTACACACAGTACCCGTACGATCTATCATACCATGCACCGTAGCGATCACTTCTCTCACAAGAACGCGTACCAGCTACGCGGAAAATAAGACTACTTCGCCTCGCCAATTAGCAGTCAAATTACCAAGAACTGAAGTACGAACGGCGCGTAAAGAAAAAAAAAATTAAATCTGTCCACTTAGTAGTCGACGGATAAAAAAAAGGGGGAGGGGAGAAAAAAATCCTCAGCGACACGATTGCCCGCGAACACTGTTACGCGATCTCACGCGACGCGAAGCGGTTACTCTCTTATTAAGCCTTGCGTCCAAATAGCCCGAACATAGGTCGCTAATAAACTTTTTACAACTGTATCGCGAGTACGGAAGATAAATGGCCGCTCAACACGAATACCGCGCAACGGACGTGTGATAGCGCGTACGGAAGCAGGGACGCGCCGTAGTGTAAAGGGCGGCCCTCCTCGTCTAACGAGAGGCGTCGAGGGACGAGGAAAAGAGGATGGCAAAAAGAAAGCACACGGCGGAGGTAGGCGATACTCTCCGATCCATTTGACCGAGTTTTTCTTACGTCGCTTGCCTTTTTGCCCGATCTCCCCCCCCCCCCCCCACACCACTCGTGCCGCGAACCCGCTCACAAGATCGTTGACCGAATGACACGGTGAACACGCCACGAGTTACTCGTTCACTGGCGTCGTGTCGTTAGCTAGGGAGACGCTCCCGCGCCCGTCACGATTTTATCGGCGCACGTGGCCCGACGATATCGGACGTACATCCGTCGCTCTCCGCGCACGTGAATTCGCCCAATCTGCTTTCGATATTTCGCTGAAATTATCGAATGCGTGAAAACGGATGCTCGTAGAGTGGGTCTTTAGGATTTGGTGTTAAGCTCTTGTAAAGACCCTCGTACACGATCGAGCAATCTGCGAGACCATTGTGTTTGCGCATCGTCCTGTGTGGCTTGTGCAAATTTTAGTTTAATTTTTCACGTTGTTCAAGAATGTCACGTACTAGAAGATTTACTAACTTTTTTGCTTAACACTAGGTTTACGAGCGTTTCTGCGAGCATCCGTCAAACTGACGGGTCAACGAAAACTACGCATTTTCTTTAAAGAATCGATTTATTCAATTTAAGTCTGAATTAATTTGCGATGCAAAATGGTTCAAATTAATGCTACGGTTTTTGGGGATATTCCATTCAAAAATTTGAGATCCGTCAAATTGACGGGTCCCGTAAACTTAGTGTTAACTATTATCGTCCAAACTAATACGATTTGCGGGATCATTTTTACGACCGGGGATAATTTGTTTTCAGACGTGGCTTAAGTAAGCAAAGGGGTTGGACGACTCTTTTCCAAAGAAAGAATAACCGATTCCACGAAGCTTCCAAGGTAAACAATGACGAGCAATTCGTCCCACGATCGCTCCTCTAGCCAGAAGGCTCACGTTCTCCCCGCTCCGTCGTCAGATCCTTTATTCTTAAGCTTCGTCGCTCTGCACGCGTCACGAAGCATCGACGACGTCGAGTCACCGACGCCGAGCGTGCGATGGGTGATTGGCAACGAAGCGTCGAAGCTGTTTGCCGTCACCCCGAAACTATAACGTTCGCGATACTCGGAATCGCGAAGGGACCACCTAAATCGACGAACCTAAACACCGACGACAGATTTAAGGGGGTTCCGGCTATCGGCTATAAAATCCCCGTTAGCGGTGTCCTGAGCAACCCGACGCTCGCGTCGATCAGCCGTGGGTATCCCTAAAAAAAATATTTGGCGCCAGCGGAAGATGTGCACACGCGGAGAAACGAGTTCCTCCTTCGCCCAGCTGCATGAAATTCCGAAGCACGAAAGTAATTTCTAAGAATAACGTTGCAGATTCATCCTAATCTTCTAGGGAAAACGATTTGACGCGCGGGAAAGTTAATGGCGCGTACGTTATCGGCATTAAACATTCCTGAGCTTAAACTTATGATACGGTGTCTTTGTTTATCCTCTGGTATTCAGTGAACATAATTGTACGGTTAAATTTAGCAACATTACTTTGACCGAGTGAGAGAGTAAGTACTGGGAGTTCTACGTTTAGCCTAACTGTCTGCGAGAATAGGAGACTTCCAACTAAATTCGCACGTACCCGCGAATAATTTCATCCCGCTGTACAGACAGTATTCGTCGGCTTGAATTTGGATCATGCACGTCTCTGGATCTTGGAATCTCTAAACTTTTTTTTACTCCATCAAGTGTATTTCGGGTCGCTGATCAATAAACAATTATAGAATTTCTATTCTACTGAAAATTATTTCAGAAGGTATCACATGTGTTTCCTTGCTTTAGAAATAGTTTAGGGATTCTGAGATTTGGAGATGTGCATGATCTAGATTTGTTCCTACTCGTCGAATGGACACAAAACGGATCCTGGAAATGATCGGAAAAGCCGCGCTACTGCGCCCACGTAGACGACCGCTACGCGTGTACATCGACTCTCGTACAATCGTTTTAAAATTCGTCCTCGAGCGTCGACTGGAACGGGGGAAGTCGTTCCGGTAGCACCGTTTAAAATTACTAATACCGTTCGACGATAATGAGAGGAGACTGCAAACGACGTTCCATAAAGACGAAGAAACTCACTTTCCGCGGTCTCGGCATGTAAATAGCCGAAGAGTAGATCTCTTAACGTCTATTGGCGGCGTACCAACTCTCGAGAAGCCGAGAAATTCGCGAGTAATGTTCGCGAGCGAACATGTCCCGGCAACTTTGATGATTTCTTCCGGCGTTTAAGCACACCGACGTGGCCTCCGTTTGGCCGCGTTACCGCAGACCGTTCGAACCCCGAGTCGAACCCAGCGGATAATTTCGCAGGCAAAGAGGTAAACAGGCCAATAACTCGTGTCTGCGGTCGCTTTCTTTGTTTCCTGCGGTTTTTCTCCGTTCCTCTTTCTCTCTCGCTCGCTCGCTCCATTACTCCCCCCCCCATCCCCCGCGCGATTGGGAAAAAAAATTGTTACCAGAGGAAATAATAACGAGGGTTCGTTGCGACATTGCGAACTTTTTAATCGAGCCACGTGGACGAACCAAATGGTTTCACGACTCGCGGAAACGTGCGAACTATGGAACGTACACACGGATATCTTTAATAATTATTAATGAAAAACTGCGAAGTATGCCGAGGCGCTAGCGACCGCGCGCGACCCTGACCCAAGTCGCAACGGTCAAACGCGAGGGAGCATACGCGCTTGTAGCTAGATGTGGGGAAAACTGTCCGAAAACGCTTCCGAGTTACAAAGAAAATTAGTGAAACGCGTAACCGAGGTATCTTTCTCGAATGCGAAGTCAGCGGGTAAACGAGTATAACAACTTTCGAAGAGGAGATAACTCGCGGACGAATTATTTCAGAGTTAGAAAATTAAATGAGCGAATGCAGATTCGACATTGCGCGGTGTATCCCGGGGAACAAATCTAGATCATGCGCATCTCCGATTCTCCAGACTATTTCTAAAGCAAGCAAACACGTGTGATTCCTTGTGAAATAATTTTCAGTAGAATACAAATTCTATAATTCTATAAATTCTATAATTATTTTGTGATCGATGATCTGAAATACACTTGATAGAGTAAAAAAAAAGTTTGGAGATCCGAAGATCCAGAGATGTGCATGATCTAGATTTAAGCCTATCCCGGTAACAAAATTGAAAATCGAGGATGGCTAATGGAAGAGGAGTATGTACAAGGATTGGTTTCCGTGCGTTATCTATCAACATACGTGACGTATGACCAGCGGACGCTCGATAAAATCGATTGGCCGTTGAGTATACAACCACCCAGCTGGATTTAATAACCGTGTTAGCCGGCGCTACGCGTTTACGACGTAACGTCAGAGGCTCTCGGCTCGGTGTCTTTACGTAACGCAGGTATCGAACGTCAACGACGGAAAAACGAAACGAGAAGCAGACCAGACGCTCGCGGTATGTCCTCAATGATTCCTGACGTTACTTATGACTGTGCGCGAGATTACTGCTTAGCATTCGTAACGAAACGATACGTCCATTAACCCGTTATAAGCGCGTGAAGTTAACAAATTGTAACGCGCGATTGAAAATGGAAAATGGCACTGGTTGGGAAGATCTATTGCAGATTTTACTGCCGGTCGTGAACGTGTCAAGCGAAGATGGCAGGGCTTCGTCGTTTTTTTCCGCTGGTTAGAATTTAATAATTGGAAGAACAAAACCGTAGACGAGAATTGAGACGCGTTGGGAAATAGAGAAATTACTTATTTTCGCGGACCGTTACTCGAATCATTCGGCGTTGGAATATAAACCAACGAGGAAAAAATCTCCCGATCAGCGATGTAACGATATCTTCTAACGTTTATTTCTGCGATCGTTCGAAAGCTCTCGCGATGACGAAGCTCCGATAATTACGAGAACGAAACCATATTGGAATATTCGGAATTCGAGTTACACTGACCGGGCTCTGAGATAAACAACGACCGCGGGGAATTCTCGAGTTAAGGAGAAAAAGGAGAATTATTGGAATTTCATTCCCCATATCTTTACACTCGGTTCTTTACGTAAGAATTTTTACGTAACGCTAATAATACTAACAGTCGTCGTAAACGAACGACGATAACGATGACAAACGTGACTGCGATCGATCGATTCCCCGAAACGATGGGTGACAAAACTGTATCGACAAATACCGATCGTTCGATAATATTACGCCTAATCGTATAATCGGTATTATCTCATCCGACATCGGTAACTGCGATGAAAGAAATCAACCGGTGATCAGCGAGCTGCGCGTACCGCGTAACCGTAACCGTTCTCACCTGTCGCGCGCCAGACCAAACCGTACACGACATTGGTGACACGCGTAAGTGCACGAAAATACCCATAATCAACGTATCGCACGGTACGTACGAGCGTTAGCCCGAGGAAGGAACAGGACTTCGGCATGTGGCGCCAAGTATTGTCGCGTGCGACGATAAAGACGCCGCGTTACGTCGACCCGTTTATTCAGAATGCAGGTACACACAGACGTTCCACCTTTTTTTTTTTCCTTAGTCGGTGTGTCTTTTCCGCAGCATCCCCCACCACTGTCGGGCGTCTACGTACGTACGCCGCGCCACGTGGGTACAAAGTTTTTCCAGCGGCTCGTATTCTCAGGGGGAACGCGGGCAAAAAAATTTGCTCGACCGATGTGAGCGAATGGGAAACGTTTTGAGAGATATTCGTTTGACGATAAAGTTATCCGGTCGCCCTGAATTTGTGAACAGTGCGGGAGTGTAAAAGAAAACAGATGTTGGAAATAATTCCGACTATTCGGTTAAACGGTGTAATTTTTACGAGTATTAATATATCCTAAAATCCATTCGTAAATCGACCGACCGAAATCCTTATCGAGACAAATGATTTATATGTATGCATATGTATACTGTTACAAGAGTCCTTGAGATTACTCAACACGCGCGTATACGTCGTATGTACGGGACGAATGCGAAGAACTGCAATTTCAAGCATCCAGGCACGTTACGAGCACCGAGCTTCGGTTGTACGAGTGTTCCCATCGTAGCCTCGATCATCGCCAACAGCGCAGTTATAACGCGCGCACAGACGCACACGTGGTACCTGTGACCAGTTAACACTAGGTTTACGGGACCCGTCAATTTGAAGGATTTCAAATTTTCAAATGAAATATCCCAAAAACCGTAGCATTAATTTGAACCATTTTGTATCGTAAATTAATTCAGACTTAAATTGAATAAATCGATTCTTTAAAGAAATGCTCGTAGAAACGCCCGCAAAACCTAGCGTTAAAATCGTGTCGTTGCAAAAGCCAGATCACGCTTGTATAATTTCCTTAAAAAATGTTTAACTCTTTCTAACAGAGATTTGTATTTCTTTTAGCAACGTTAGAGAAGATTACCGTTTCTCGGTGCGTTTCCTAGCACCCGTCCCAATGACAACGCGTAACGAAGGCAGAACCTCGATCGACGGATCCCCCGATGTCAACGAAGCGAACGGCACAGCTCATTATAGCGGCGAAACTTCCAGGGACATTCCGCTCGAAACGATATTTTCCGCTATTTCGCTTCAGGGGCGCGCACACTTTCGTTCTCGCCGCTCGCGAATCTCCATAGGTAATTTTCATCGATAGTGGATACGATCGCGCAACAGACATTTCTACCGAGCTTCTTCCACCGCCTTCACCGAATCCCTCCGCGATCGTGCATCGCGCCGTCACATTCCATCCTCGCCACGATAAATATTACCGGTAATATAAACGCCTTATAACGATCGTCGGTGACTTTGGTGGTGCCGTGGCATAACGAAGCACTGTTTCGTCATCTTGAATTACCATCGAGCGAGGAGAGAGAGAGAGAGAGAGAGAGAGAGAGAGAGAGAGACGGAGAAAGGATGTATAAAAATTAAATGAAAGACGATGATGGCATTATCCATTAATCGCAGGCATCCTATCCACCGACATTCGCGACATTTACGAGCGCGCGAGTCTGGAACGACAGCGCGATTAAATCACGCGACATATTAAGAGTAATTAATGGAGTCGAACGAGTGTCGTCGGCCGTTTGTTGTCCTGCAACGCGACGCGATTATCATACCGTGTCTCCTCGCGTATGCTATTTATCATGGAATTTTACGTGGACAGAAACATACCTGTGGCAATCAGCGTGAACGCGACCGTGGAAGGTAAAGTTTGAGCAGATTTTTTAAATAATCGGACGAATAACGAGACACGATGGGAAATTACATAATCGCTGAGAATAGGCTTTCATAGTACCGAAGCAAATTGCGGACGTTCGAAGCGGGACGAACTTTTCTTATTAGAAAAAAAAAGAGAGAGAAACAGACGAAATACTCGTTTACGAGGGGGCTTCGGGGTACAGGTGTAACGGGCGTCACGCACAATGCCGTCATTAGGGTAACTTGTTACCAGCAAATGGCACCGCGAGGACCCAGTCACGTTCTATAAATACGCGCGATGACTCCTGACACCAAGGTGTGTCCAGGGGCAGGTCGCAGAAGGGAAAGAACCGTAGCTATCTGTCGCAACGTATGGACATCGAAAACGAAAGACATCGACCTACTCTGACCTCTTTAAAAATCCTGCGGTGCGGTGCATCGACGATCGATACTTTCAGCACGAACACTCGCGAAACGCGATTTCGATTTTTGATAAGTGCTATTTCTTAACGCTAGGTTCACGGGACCTGTCAATTTGACGGATTTCAAATTTTCAAATGAAATATCCCAAAAACCGTAGCGTTAATTTGGACCACTTTGCATCGTAAATTAATTCAAACTTAAATTGAATAAATCAATTCCGTAAAGAAAATGTGTATTTTCGTTTACCCGTCAATTTGACGGGTGCTCCTAGAAATGCTCGTAGAAACCTAGTGTTAAATACAAATGGGTGATGGTATGGACGAGAATAAAGAAATCAACGACTCGTGAATTCTTCGAATTCGCAAATAAAATATTACAGAAAAACTGTATCAAAGACGACGTATACGGGGTGTACACTCTGTCCTTTGTAAATGAGCCTCGCCGGTTACTTTTTTCGTCGTTACTTTTTTTTTATACCTATTCCAAGATTCTAATTTATCATCCGAACACCTCGTCACGCGATACAGCGCGTGCCTTTGATACTCTCCCGAGTTTCGGTCCATAGTGCAACAACGTCATCTCCGCAGCTGTAATAATTACTTTCAGCGCGCACACGCTTCCGTCGAACGTTCACCGCGCCGCGCGCGCGAGATGAGCCTCTACATGATTTTAATAACTAGAGCAATCTATTTCTCGCGCTGTTACGTGACAAAGCACGGGACTGACATGCACGTGTGCAAGTCGTTACCCGTGTGCACACGCGCGCAAACGATTTACGCGAGGTCCGCGCGTAAATTACATCGTCGACGGGGTTCGAGCGTTAGCTTGGCTCGTCGTGTAAGCAATTCCATCGGTGTTACATGTCGACCGAGGGAGAGAGAGAGAGAGAGAGAGAGAGAGAGAGAGGGGGAAAAAAAAGAAGAGAAAAAGGGAAGCTAAAATTGATGGACGTTGATCTCCGGCCATTCGTGTCCTTCTACGATGTAGTCGCTGTCGAGTCGTACTATTATTAGACTCGCGAGCAAACTTTGCTTTGTTTAACGGTGAACGAGGACGGGAACGCCGCTACGTTGTATATTCAAATTGCATAATGCGCCCCGGAGAGAAATTCATTTTTATGTCGCGAAATCGAGAAACATCGAACCAAACGGCGCGTCCCGCAATAACACAGCTTGGCCGAATGCCCGAGAGCTATCTACTCGCGCGTACCTATTAAATCCATCGAGAATAAAACAAAAATGATAACATTTGCCGAAGGTATTCTTGAAGGTAATACCTGTTATTTTTCTTAACGATCCGCGTACTCCGAGGTGAGGAAAGAGAAGCGATCGAGGGTCGGGGATGACCGGGGTTCACGCGAAGCTGTACGGGGGTTTGGCGATAATCGTATAATTAATTCATCCCCGGAGACAAATAAGTAACGCGATTTAGTTATAATCGTTGACTCTCGCGTGGCTTCGTCCTTGTAATTTAGAAGCGTGTCGTCGGTAGGAATATGCACTCTCGCTTCGTCACCTAGGAATGCAAAAGGAAACCCGAAGCCGCAGTCTCGCGTAACAGCGTGAGTTATAATTTAACCGCAAGCGCAGAAATACGCAGTACAGTTTCGTTCGTTCCGATGCGGCATATTCGCGAGGACGGTAAACGGCGTCGAAATAATGAAATAATTCTACCGAAATTACGTTTCCGTTTGGTGCAACCGCTCTCGCGTGTAATCCATCGTGATATTATCGTGCATCGCGATAACGCGGTGATTCGAGGTTAATAAACAAACGCGAGCCCTTTTTTAAAAATCTTTTAGCCGTTTGACGCGTTCACCGGGAAATGGTGTAACGATAATGTTGCGTTAAATAAACGTGTACGTAAAAATGAGAATGTTTCTAAACGCGTCGTCCACTTCGTTCATTTTTTCCTTATTTAGCAACGAAGTTCATTTAAGAATTTTTCAACGAGTCTCGTTCTGTCGCGCAACGGAACAGCACGATTGTTTTTGCGCTTTTTTTTTAGCAACGATTTTATTGTTAGGTTAATAATGCTGCCAAGGCTGTAAACTTTAACTAGCAATTTGCATTCGAGAGAATCTTTTATTTCCTGGTTATTAATCATACGTAAGATCGCGCTAAAAACAATTGTTCGTTCAGATCATAATCCTGTCGTTTATCCCATATTTAACGCGCTGTCCACCGATGGGTCACGCTTTAACCACTTAACCACCTTGCTCAATAGCGGACACACGGTTATACGCCTCAAGAACGCGCGTTCGCCAGTGGCCGCGCTTTAAGTGAAATTCGAGTACATGAAACGATTCTGCGATTCCTCCAGCAAATGCCACACATAGTGGGCCTGGGGCTGGTTTATCAAATAGCTAATAAATAAATTTTTGTAAAACATAGAAAAACGCACCGGTTCGCAGAAAGAGATATTGCATATTGTACCACCGACGCTGCACGCGTTAAAGCGTCAACGATTTGTCGTTGCGCGCAGCTATCTCGTTACAAAGCGAAACGAAGATCGACCGAAAAATTTAGCCCGTGTGTCCCAAAACTTCGGAATGACGAATCAAAATTTCCAACCGAAGAACAAAAATCATCCGTGAAATCCACATTGTATCTCTCGTCGCCGGACTGCCGAAGCTCGTACGACTTTCTCTTCCGTCGACTTCGGGACACCTTGTAGAAAGCAACGGCTGTATCAGCGCGGGTATAAGGCAGGTACACCGAACCTGAGAGACCTTTGTCGGTCGGTTTGGCCAAGCAGAAGGGATCGTAGGGAAGCCCGAGACAAAGGGACGAGCAGGGTCCCCCGACAGGGCCGACGGTGGGGGACGCGGGGTCCGCGGGGTGAAGGGCGAAATGACCCAGATGCTACGGGGCCCACCCGTTTAGTACGCGTTCGACAAAAGCGGTCGCAGGAGAAACCAACTGGTAACGTTGGTTCGGTTTGCTCGGGTACGTGGAGCATCGAGCGATCTTTCCTCGTCGTACTGTCACGAAAAACTGGTCCAACTCTTTTTTTTTTTTTTTTTTGAACTCGCGGTCTTGAAAATTTGCGCGAGATATTAAAAATCGGTATAACCTGGAACTCGAAACTTGAAGTTTACGCTGTTCGAAAATATACACGCAGAACCCTTTGATGGCTACGAGATTGAAGGAAATGTTTGGAAACGCACGATGCGCTTCGTTCTATACCAGGCTTGCCAGGTGTCGGATACCTCACCTTCTTCGGGCCTGCCGAGGGATGTAAATTCGTAGTATTTAGGCGATTGGGAAGCGATAGAAGCGAGCCCAGGGGCTCGAACTTGGGACTCGGGCCCGTTCCGTGTTTTTCCGCTCACGCGTGCCTCCAGGTGCGCCACGTACGCCGACTGTAGCTGCTCGAACGTTCGGGGAACGTTAACGCGCGCGATGAGTAGGTTGAAGAAAGGGAAGGGAAGAGAGAAGGGGGGGGGGGGGGGCGTCGGTGCGAAAAATATGTGACGGAAAAGGGGTCAGGTAAAACGCGGGGCGTCGACGTCGGCGTCGAGCCATTTATTCCACCGCGTACCTGTGTATCGTGGTAGTACTACTATCGGCACGGACGGAAGAGAAGGGGGGGGGAGGGGGAGGTGCGGTGGTAACCTCCGACAGGCACAGCACGTGACGTCTGGGTTCCCGCCGTCCTTGCGTCCCGAGCCGATGCACACGCGTAAGCAGGTACGTCATCGATGTGGGGAAGAGTAGGGGGAGAGGAAGGAAAAGAAGCGGAGGAAAATGACGGAACGAGAGGAAACGAGCCGCGTAAGAGCGAGGATGGTGGAAAGGGTGCGAAAGGACGAAGAAGGGAGAGAGAGAGAATGGAAACGAACCGGAGAGCGCACGAGCGAAACTGAATAAATGAGAGGAGTTAAAGAGGGAAGAGAGGAGGAGAACGAGGGGGGGAACGAAGAAAGACAAAGAGGGATAGCCAATAACAACGGCTTCGCGCATCGGATTCAGCGTCGCGGGACCGGGAAAAGATGGAGGAGCCGGGAAGAAAGGGGGGGGGGCAAGAGAGGAGAGACGAAGATATACCGGCGTAACCTCGAAGACACGTATAGTTCATGGAAACGATCGTGGACCGTACGCCACGGATATCTTTTGGCTTCGTTCGCCCCACCAGAGGGATCCTCTCGTTCTCGATGACACCGACTCGAGCGTTAATCCTGGATTCGTTTAACACGACGAAGTATCGCCGGAGAATGCGACGAACAAATTCGGAACGAGCGCAGAAAGCTTACCCACTTACGTAATTACCGTCCCGGACGGCTATGGAACTCCAGGATGTGAATAATTAAAATTGTTAGCGGCAGAGGCGGATGTTAAGCGGAGCGCGATCTTTACAAGCCGCGATTCGTTTCAAGAACGGCGACCGAAGGAATCGTACGCATGGACTGGCCTAACTTGTTCCTTATTGAGATCGTATATTACGCGCAATTAAGTAGAAAGGCGTTCTTTCAAATATGGTTTTACCTACTCCCTCGACGCGATAGTTATGGCGAGCTGTCTCGCGAGATCTGTTTTTACCTTGCGAATCATAAAGTTTGCGTTTGAGAGGGCAAACTCCAGAAACGAGCGTCCCTATCGGCGGTCAGGTAAAGGAACGTCGGAATGAAACGACCTCTACCAACGTTCCATTATTTCATTAAAAAAACAAAAAAAAAAAAAAAACGAAGGTATTCAGGAGCGTATCGGCGCGAGCCACGATGTATTCGCGCCCAAAACGTCCCACGTAACGCGATGTGCAATTATACTCGCGAGATACCCCCGCGCTCTACGCCACGGTAGCCCCAATCCGCGTTTTCGTTAAAGGCGCGCGAAGAGTAGAGGAGCGGTTTATTTTTATTTTTGTCTGGCGTGTGCTAAATGAAAATGGGTCGAGGCGTCTGTGCTCATTTGCGCGCCTCCTTTTATTTCCCTTTTCGGAGGGGCTGCCCCCCCTCCCACAAAAGGCTCGACACACCTCGAGAGGCGTACACCGGGCGTTGTATTATTTTATTTTATTTTGTTTTTCGGAAATCGCACTCCAGTTTCCACGGGTAAGCGACCACTGAGCGCGACTTAGGCCGCTGGCACGCTAAACGAGAATAAAACTGCATCGGATGTGCACGAGGCGAGATGGAAAACGTGCTATGAATCTCAAAGATACGGAATTTAGTATTTGTCAATTCGCGTAATATAATTACGTGAAAACTGTCGAATGCACCAGTGGTCTCGCAATATGGCTAAACGCAAAATCATTCCGCGCGATCTAATCGGATACGGTAAACCCTCGTAGTCGTATAATACGAATGTCAGGTTCCATAGAAACATCGCGTTTCACGCGGCTAGGATCGCGAATAAAAAGTAACTTAGGTTCCGGGATAATTTTATTCCTAGACCTTGTTGCGCGTAACTACCGCGAGAGGGTTTACCGTACTCTTTGTCGTACATTATTTCCCGAATCGCAAAACGGGTATCGTTGAACTCTCGAGCCGACTCCCCCCCCCCCCCCCCCCCCCCCCCCCCCCCCCCCGGTGTGACCGCAGCCTAACGAGAACGTCCTCGATACGTTTCTCGATATCCGAATGTAACGAGCAAGAAGTCGGCTGGAATTAAAAGGGGGACCGACGGGATGCTACGTATTTGGAGAACGGTCTCGTTAATATTCGCAGAGTAGCGGCAAAAGGGGGAAGCCGAATCGCGACGGCGGGCTTCTCAAGAAATCCGCTTCTCTCTCAGTGGGCCAGGGCTTCGCGAAATTCGTCGGCCAGGGTTGGCCTTCGTCGTTGGCGTGCCAAGAGAGAAGGGACAGGACCGAGGATGAAGGCGAGCGAGGCCAGAAAGAGGAGGAGGGGGAAGAAGGGAACAAAAAGAGAGGAGAGGGCCGAGGGAAGAGCGGCGGCGAAGGGAGGGGTAAGGGAAAGGGTGAAAGAAAAAGAGAGACGGAGCGAGCCGCTTAAGAGAAATGCGTGGGAATTGAACCATGTGGCCCGGGGACTGGTTCGCGAAATATCGCGTTGCGAAAGTACGATCGGCCACGCGCATGCGTCTACCAGTGTGATACGGCGACGCGCGTACCAAAGGGTTTTACGCGTGGAGGTGTGATAAAGGTATGTTGTCATACGCGTGTGTGCCTATACTTTTTTTTTTCTAACTCCCGTGAAATCCTTCCGTTGTCATTCTGTTGTTATGTGAGCCGTTCAATTTGACAGCGATCCAAGTTTATTTTTAAAAAAATTTTCTTTGATTTTCTATGACTTATTAATTTTATGAGTTGACTCAATGCAATTGGATCCCAATCGATATTTATACTTTCCGGGATCTCGCGGTAATATAACAGAAATCTTGTAATTTCTTTCAAAAATTTCATGAAA
The DNA here is from genome assembly GCA_933228935.1 of Pemphredon lugubris. Lineage (NCBI taxonomy): Eukaryota > Metazoa > Arthropoda > Insecta > Hymenoptera > Crabronidae > Pemphredon > Pemphredon lugubris. The sequence goes on along the minus strand of OW121817.1, from coordinate 21,828,719 downwards.
ATTATCGCGAACGGCTAATCGTACCCGCGTGTCTACGTCTCATCGATAACAAAAAAAAAACAAACAAACACGAGGAGGAGGGGTTTACGGTTAAATGTTAAAGGTGTACGAAGGCAAATTATTAGTCACGAATGGGGCGTGCTTCCTACCGTTCGTTACATTATCTACGTTATCGCAACCCGGTTTCCACTATTCTGCAAATTACCGAGGAAAACAATGCGACCGCGTTACTCCTATTGTTTGCAACCAATGCCGGAGAGTACTATAGACGCGAGATAACATTATTTATTAACGAGCGGGGTATGTATATTCGCGTTAGATAGAATTATGTCCCAGAGATAAAGCACTCGCGAATTACGTGCGCTAACGGTAAGAGAAAATTTCGTTCTTACCTCAACGGCATACGAACGAACACCGAAACTGCATTACGTTAGTACTAAAGGTAAGCGCACAACGCGCATGTGTGTCAGATCGGGACAAGAACCTCGGTGAGTCGCGTGACTCGTAATTGCCAGTGTGAACTAACAGCTGATCTTGCGCGCGAGAGCGGCCCGCGTGTATCCGACGTACACGGGCCGCGGTGCTGTACACGGACGCCGTTGTTGCATTCAGGTGTCGTCAGCGACGGCACGTCGCGCGCGGCGCCTCAAGCGTATACGTATACACACGAGTAGCTTCGCCAAACGAGAATGATCGTTGCAACAGATTCGAGGTGCAACAAAATAGAATACTAATACGCTCTGGCACGAGGACGAGTTTAGTTTTGCAAAGATCACGTGAACACGGCGGGACACGGTTAACGGAGGGACACACGATTACAGGAGCTCTCTCTCGACCGTGATTAACGGCAAATAATTGGCTACCTTTACAGGGAAAGGTAAACTCAATTTACTCGATTAGCTAATTGCAGCAATAATTAGATTTACTTTAATTGGCTAATTAGGAGTATTGGCGGGGATTCGCGAGTGACGATCGATCCGCTCGACGTTTAATGGCTTGACCCCGCGACGGGTCATCGATGACGTTTTGCCCTTTGCGCGTTCGGTAGAATTACTAATCCGTAAGTACGGATTCCTGGTTTCTCCTTCGCTCTTCGCTCGGCTATAACGAACAACGTGGGAAAAAAAGAGGGTCCCCGGAAGTGCAATAACGTTACTCGATTGATACGCCCGACGACGGCGGAGAGCAAACGTATAAAGGCAAAATAAAGCGGTCAGTGTCACACGGTTGGGGCATGGCGAGACTAACGATTAAAGCGCCGACATGACTAGACAAACGAGCCGATCGAACGGGTCTAGTTTAGCGGCGTGGGATCGTACGACGACTTTCACGTGCTAAAATTAGACAAACGACGCCGAGCGACAATTCGTAAAAGCTGCCGCCGCCGCCGCCGCCACCGCCGCGGTCACCGTCGCCGTGTCTCAACGTTGCGTAATATTCCTGCGCGTTAGCGCGAGAACGATTGAGCTTTATTGGCAAATTCACCTTGCCAAAGAGAAGCAGGTTGTCGTTTCCGGTCCACGTGTTAGCCTTAGTAGGAACGACATCCTGGCGCGCGACACGCGTACACGCTTACGTCGGTGTTCTAACGTGACCGTATGCGGTAAGAGAGGTGAGGTCGTCGAATACCGTAACGTTAGGTATTCAAATTAATCATAGAACGCCGAGGGCGTTCATTGACGTTGCCATTCTCCTAACGGTGCGATACGCGAAAGTGACGCGTAAAACTTTCCGCCGCGACTTAGGTATCTCTCGGAATTAAAGGGCGCGCGGGTTAAGTCGTAATTTTTAAATTATCAATTAGGTGGATTGTAAACATCCGTGTCGCATAGATCGAATATGGAACGATCGATGAACACGAGGAATAAGCTCAGCGAAGCGATGCTATTCTAAATGAGCGTAAACCTCGATTGCGATTGATAAATAATACGATTTCGGTAAGATGCGTGAGTGCGGCATAAGAATAATTTTGTGTACGCATGGCACTCTTTTTGCACTTACTGAAAAAGTAGGACGTACCTTGAAATTTAAAAACGGTAGATATGGCTGTACGTTCGGGGAAAACGGATGTCGCCAGGAAAATATGACATACGAGCCAATCGACCGGCGTCGATCTTCACGATAAGAAATAAGTCGTGACAATTGTAAATTTTCATGCAACAACTATTCCTCGACGCACGTGCAAATGTTTGACTCCGCCGTACGCGATATCTTAATTAAATAAATGACGTAACAGTGGAAGCGAAGGGAGGTACAGCGACGTTCAAGCTGGTAAACTCTTCCTCCAGCACAGGTAACTTATTGGAGGAAGCGACAACGTAAACGCGTCATTCTCGTCGTACAAGCTACTAAATCTACTGGGGAACTCGGGGGGGGGGGGGGGGGGGGGTCATGTTCCGATTCGTAAAACTTTTGAACAGCATTTACCAGACGGGCCATTTCTATGTGTATATACAATGCGTCATGACGGAAGTCCGGAGAGATCTTTCCAGTTGGACTCGCTATAAATCACAGTTCTATTCTATATTCTGTATCATAGAACCGTGAAAGTTTTTTTTTCTTTCTCATGCTAGATTTGTTTCGTAAAAACTCAAAATTCAGGCACGAATGAACAGAGTGGGTCTTTCGGATGCACGCCATCGGTTAAAAGTTTTGAAAGCGAGGAGGAGAGTAAATACGAGTCGCATTCGGGAAATACCTAACAATTATTATCAACGTATCCTATATCTCACGGGGGAAAAATATCAATTTTCTTTCCAATCGATTCCGTATTCATGAATTGATTATCGGCTTTCCAAACACGTTGGAGACATCGCGATATAACAATTCTTCGTTTCTCGATTACACGCGAAAAGATCAACGAATTATCTATTTAAAAAATTGAATGAACCACAGGTGACCATGCAAATTTCGCGTAATTCCAAACTTTTGACCGAGAGTGTACACGCGTATGTGTGACGACCACACGCACGATAACGGCAGTGGTGCGACGATGCGACTATTCCGTAAACTAGTGATAAGTAACGCGTCCACTTACCTTAGAAAGTTTCTCGCCCTCGTGATGCGGCAGCAACGTCCTCAGCGACTGGAAACCAGCGTTGATGCTCTGCATCCGACGTCGCTCGTTACTATTGGCGATTTCTCGCCGCATTCTCTTCTCCTGCTCCATGTGGCTACGCGGCGTGACGCGGCCGACGTTGCTGGTACCGTTGCCGTTGCCCGACGCAACGTTTTGGCCAGCAACACGGCGGGATGCCGCGACGTTGCCCTTCGACTGCTGTTGCTGCTCTTGCGAATCAACGACCTCGGCGACCGTTATGCTCGTGGTCACCGAGCTCTCGTCTAATGTCCCGACACTGCTGCAACGGAAACAACGGAAGTCAGTGCGGTGTCCAACGATTTGTAATCAAGTTAATCGATGCAGTGCCAGTAGGTACACGGATTCGAAATGGGAGGAGTAACTTTCGAGAGCTATCAAAGTCGTTTTGCGTAATTTTAACGAGTCAGGATGCAAACGGTCGTATGGTTTTAATTATGTTTTAACGGTGTAACGAAGTAAACTCGCCGCTGTATATTTTTATTTACGGTATATTTTTATTATCTTTAAAAGGTTTCATTTGGCTTGGTCTCCGCGTTTGTTTGGCGGTTCGATCGGGTCAAATCCTGGAATCAGTTTTTGACAGTTCAACGAGTACGATTTTAATGAAATTTTGAACTCCGCGTATTTGCGACGACGATGCAATATTTCGACAAATTTTAATCGATCGGCCATACGGATGTACGTGCAGACGACTCGACCGGTGAGGGGAAGAGGTTTACGAAAAGAAACAGCGGAGCAATGGGAAGCTAGATTGGAACTACGTCGTGTCTTTTAATCGTATGTAACTAAAAAATGTATATAAAAAGACTTTTTCAGCTACACGGTTTGATTAAAATGTAATAAAAAATAAATAGTCTAAAATAAAATCGTGCGGCGCCGATAAAAGAATGGTACTGGCACAATAACAGAAATTGAACGAATTGTATGGGCATCACGCGATTGGATTTTATTTTGTACCATTCATTTTTTATTTCCGTTACTGAAATTACTATCAATTTGGCGACCGACCACGTCGTTAAATTGATTTTAATTACAGAACTGTAGGTTTTTTTAAAATCCTTTAACGTTTCGGGTGTACCTTTGTACACGGCGTGTAAAGCAATAAAGTGTATTGCACCGTATACACGGTAGCACTCGACGCTCATAGGATTCGTAAAAGTAAACGTAGTTACGCGATTACCCATTCAATTTAGCACGCGAACAATTTAGACTTTAACCACCACTTTTCGTCTCATTAGAGTCAACGCGTGTCTTTGAATTACCGCGACAAGTAAAATACAGTTTAAAACGCCCAGGTATTGTTTCGCGCAAATGGGGAGGGGAGAAAAAAAGAAATTCTCTTCCCCGTTTATTCCCACGCAACACAACGAAATCGTCATTACCAGAATATCATGGCGGATCTTTTCGCACGATACCACGGTGACAAGCGGCCGGTGCAGTCTCTCTCTCTCTCGCTCTCCCTCAAAAATAAAAAATATTTCGGCGCTGCTTCGCAAAGAGATAACGAAAATCAAAGTGACGAGACGGAATGGGACGCTGACATTCGCGCCCCTTCCTTTCTTGCACACACCCCTTCATGACGTACGCGTTTCGTCGAGTTTCGCGCCGCCTCTGAATATTTGATTTACGAGCAGATAGAGGAGTGGAAAACCGACGCGACCGAGGAAGTACAAAAACGCGCGCGTCTGTCTCGTTCCAAGGGCTTTTAAAGAAATTGAAAGCGTCGAGCCGTTTGTTTCCGCGAGAACTGCAGAGAGGAGCGGGCACGACTTATCGACGGTTAAATTCGCGGTCAATGAGGCGCGACGTCATTGTCGTTTCTTCGTTGTAACTTCAAAGACTGCCGGGGCGAAACTTTGTACTCGTAGTTCGCTCGGAATTTCACGTTAGACCGAAATGCTGTTTGTGCTCCGCTTCCCTTCGCCTTTTTCGCCGAGCAATACCTGTTCCGACCACCTTTTACGAGATACATGCAATTTCAGTTTAATTCGCAACGACGGGGGGGGGGGGGGGGCGTGACTTCGGTAACGATTCCGATCCTGCACACCCGAATGCTTTTTTTTTCCCACCCTTTTAAGTTCCGCTTCGCATTTTTCAGTCTCGTCTGGTCGTAACTTTAAAAACGATGGCAGCGCGAAACTTCTTTCGCAACTACAGATTACCCTTCGATTCTTCGCTGCTCGTCGGCGTCGGATTTCAGAAACTGTCGCGGATCTTGATGGATTGAACGCGTCGTAAATTTAACCTTGAAATTTCACAGGAATCTCCGCGCCTCGTGGAAATTTCAGATACCTCGTTCTCCGCTGGTAAATATACCGCGAGCGCAATCTATTTAGGATAACAAGTTTTCGCGTCTCCGTGTCTCGTAGAATAATTAAACTCGTCGCGAACGAGTTTATGAATTACACCGTACAAATAACGCAACGCTTAACGAGAATTGCACGATTCTCGTCTTGTCTTCCACAGACATTATAAACTTAATAAGACTCTTGTTGTTTATAAAAAACTATCACCCGCGTCTCGGTATCCGCGTATTTCGCAATTAAATACTATCACCGTAACGCGCAATCGTGAATTCCAATGTCCGTTGCACAATAATTTTCTCGGAACCCGAGACGCTCGACGATACGCGGGAAATCATGAATGCGAAGCGCCGAACACCACTTTCGTAGCTCACCGCCCGCTTTTGTGTCCGTATACATATCGGCAGATCGGTAGTCAACTTTGTACCGCGATATTTGTTTCGCCGTACTCGCTATACGCGCAGATTAAAACGCGACCTTGATATATGGAAAATCGAAGTATAATTTGGTCCAATCGAAAACCGATTCTACCCCACCGTCGATTATCAAGAGACAAGGTCTTGTCTCGGGCCAAGTACAAGTACGCGAGACTGAACCTTGTATCTTTTCCGGAAAGTACTAACTTCATCGGCTTTCCCCTTCATCGTTAACTGTTTGAGTCTCAAGCACCGCTATTGCGCTGTTTAGATTTCATGTTAAAAAAACTAGCACATTTAAACGGTATGAACAACAAATAAAATACCGTTGCGCTGTTCGGAATTTTTCAATTACGTTTTTTCAATGACCCCCTGGAATACAAACGGCAAAGGGCAGATTCTACGCGTTGGCCGCCTATCGTTTCGAATTCAATTTAGCGTACGCGCCGGTTGGCACGATCGTCTTCCCATTTGCGTTACCCACACAATGTCGCGCACCCGCATATAAGGCGCGCGCGTAAATGAGAGAAGCCGGTAACAATACCAGATAGTAAAATCAATAACCGCGATCGTATATCGATGTTCGTCGTTTAAGTTCGCCGATCCTGTACAACGACGCGTCAAACTGTCACCTCCGGACACCGGAAATGTCGTTCGAAAATTAATCGGGGAGATGAGCCACTATTCGACTCTCCGTGTTATGATTAAGTTTACGACAAGGACAAAATATTGAACAATATTCTTTCCCACTATTTTATTTATATTGGCTCTAAACTTTGATCTTTAAGAATAAAGAAATTTCACTAAATCAGTATATTTACGTCCTGTACGACTCTAATTTGTTTTTCAGACTATCACTTCCGCGACTAGCGTCAACCTTCGACGAACGGTGATTACGGTGACAGAAATAATGAGCGGCTCGAGACGGAGAGAAAAAAAAGCGATGCATTCGGTATCTGGAGGGGGAAGAACGAAGGGAAAGTCTGGCGCTGGGAGAGGTAGGAAACATCTGGTAAAATTACACAGACGCCGAGGAGACGATAGGGAGAAAGAGAAAAGAGGAAAAAGATCGAGATGGCGGATGTAGGATGAGTCAGCGGGGGAAGACCGTGACCTTGTGCCCTGCTCTCCGAAACATTCGTTCGCCGCGTGCCGATAATAGAAGCGGATGCAGTTTCGATATATACAGTCGACGCATTTGCATACGCATTTTATATGTACGGATAAAGCGCGACCGACACATAATAATGGACACGATCTTTTTTCCTCCAACGATTGGCAAGGAAGAACGCAAGATGAAACGAAAAATCGCAAAAAAAGAAGAGTAAAACCGCTCAACGTCGACTATTAAATCGGCACGCGTATCTCGAATTCTCCCGAAACATTCAAATTCAAAATACGGGAACAATGTTTACGTAAAAGAATTGCGTCTTTTGCTAAAGAAAGACGACCATGGTCGGTGAAGGACGAATCGGACACCGGAAACGGTGACTGTAAAAAAGGATACCCAATTCTACGAGAAATAAGTCTATCGATAGCCGACGAAACGGTCGGGGACCTTATCGGGGAATATCTCGCAATAACACGTGGTTCGCGCAAACGGAATTTCACGTGGCGTTCTCCCATCGAGTGGTTACATTAGATCAGCTGGTACGGCTGGCGGCTTACTGGCTGGATGGTTCGCTGCCGTGACGTCAGCCCGTTCGTTGGATACCCGCTGAGCTCGCTTGAATCAGTTCCGGGGAAGTAGGTCGCCGAAGTAGGTGGCTACACACCTTCCTTTTCACCCGAAACCTCAACGTCTCCCGTCGTCGAAAAGGGGTAAACATAATCTCCGACCACTCCGCTAACGAACGATCTCCGCAAAAAGTTTGTAAAGTCTTCGAGCCGGAGCAAAGTTTACGCTTAGCGGCCAAACGAGATATCGAATCCTTCGAGATTCGTACTCGAAAGATTCTGATCAGCGATTATTATACGCTGCCCGTTATCTGCCTTTGATTGTTCTTTATTTTTGTATCGCAGCACAGTTCGCGAGCGGACGTCGAGCGCGGCATTCCTGCGTCGGTGACGAACAGCTTCGTCGGCGTACATACATCCCCCGCAACGTTGCTCGTTATTGTGCTCGTGTCCACCGACATCGCGTTGCGTATTCAATCTGGCAAATCCACCGAACTAGGCCGAATATACTCGTACTCGAGTACACTACCGACGCGTACACAATATACTCTGCCCATTCCGCTGGCATGCATCACCGGGGCTTTGACTCGTCCGTTCCACATTATCCCGTGCCCGGCGACGACTCGCGTGGCCTCGTCGTGTACGGTGTACGTTAATTCTATCGTGGATTCGCGTGTCTCTCGCATGAAATTCCTTCGCCGAGCAAATCCCGTCGAAACAGCGCCTCGATTTAATCGACAAACTCTTCCGAGAATCTGACATTTCGTTAATCGATATAACGAGAGACAGGAGCATACCGGTGCGTCACCGGTGTCTCGAGTGGTTTAATCTCGTGCATCTGTTAAAACTCGTCGACGGATTCGATGGTCGAGAGGAAAACCTGGCCGTAAAAAAGCGGACGGACACGACGGGGAAGAAGCATCGAACGAGGAGCACCCAGAGGTTCTCTCTCTCTCTCTCTCTCTCTCTCCTGGCAACACCGAGTGCGTCCGCACTCGGCTATCCCGGCCCGACCATAGGTGGAAAAACCGTGGAAGCGTGCGAACGCTTTCATGCGGCGCATACCTCTCTCTCTCTCTCTCTCTCTCTCTCTCTCTCTCTCTCTCTCTCTCTCTCTCTGCACGGACGAAAGGCCGTGGCCGCCGATCCATGCGTCGCGGAATCACAACGCGCGCGCACACGTACACTCGATTCTACCGCGTCGTTTTCACGTCCCTCGGTCGTACGTTCCCCGTGTGTTCGTGTGCGTCGGCGCTTCCGTGTGCTGCGTCGGTTTTCTCGAGCGCGCAACCAGCCACTCTACCAGTGTGTGTGTCGGTGAGCTACGGTACGCGGGGATCGCGCGGTGCCGTGTGTTCGTGGCGGCGCGCCGCTCTCGGTCGGCTCGCGTGAGTCACCAACAGCTGATGGCTGGCGCCACTCAGCTGGTTGTTACCGGTGCCTTCGCACGAGCCTCGCTATCTCTGCCCGCCTATCAGCTGCGAGCGACTAGGAAACGACCGGAAAGGACGTTCCGTGGGTACGATAAAAAAAAAAAAGAAGAAGAAGAAGAAAACTTGCCGCGGAAAAAGTGCCGCTTACGCGAACGGAGATTACACTCGAAACGACTGAGCGCGGGACGCGGAGAGCCGTTCGCCTCTGACGCGACCGGATCGCTTCGTGATTCGTTTCATTCATGCGGATGGCGACTTTACGCGCGTCGAGCTGGTCGACGCGGTTACGAGAGGAAAATTGTTAAGGCGCGACGACGATCGTTCGACCGTGCGCTGGATATCCGACAAATATAGCAATTTCAATTCGTTTGCCCGCGAAGACGATAATCTGTTTTTCTCTTGACTACTCGCCGTATTCCTTCATCCTCGCTCTTGCGTATAAAAAAAGTTTTATAGCAAGTCATTTTTATAACTTCTGTTCAGCGACCTCGGCAATAGTTTATCTCCGGCATTGCGTTAATGGAAGAACCTTCGGGCGATAATCGTAAAAAGAGGAAAAGGCCGTAGCATTCTTCTCGGAAGAGACGCACAAATTTGTTTACGCGTTGCGGTTACTTAGCTCCTTCGATATCACGTTGAATCGGTAAATAAAATAGAATCGCGACGAAACCCCTAAACGCACGCGCGTTCTCTAATACAACTGATCGTCGAGAATAAATATTAGACGTACGATCGATCAATCGAATCGTAAAGCTTGAATTTGTCTCTCGAACCGATGCTCCCAGGGAAAAAAAAATATTTCCGAGCCACCCTGTATATAGACTCAAGGCCACGCTTACCCGGCGCGGTAGAACTGCACGTTTCTCCCGAAATGGTCGTGTACGGTCGAAGCTGTGTACGTATACGCGGCTCTTACTTCCGTCGCGTCGGTGTGCGTAAGTTGGTTTAGCTTGGGGTCCGGGCACCCTACCCATCCGCGCAGCCCCGGAAAACCTCTCTTCTCCCTACGGCCAAAGCCTATCGGACGTGCAGTGGAAACTCTCGCCTATCCTCCCCTTCCCTTAATTTCATCCCCCATGCCGAACGCGTCGCGTCCCTATTAGAACTTAAACGGGATTAGAGGAACAGAGACGAGAACGCGTTTTGACTCGTCCGACGTATACGATCGTGATGAATAAAATAATGCCTTTACGAGTAAAGATGCGCCAGACGCGCGATTAATTGAAGAAATTTAAAAAATTCTTGCGAATTACGTCATTGCGGGTAAATCGACGACCGTTTTATAAAGTAAACCCTAGTATAACGCGGTGGACGCATCATAGTATTAGTCTTTGTTTTTCATGTCACATAGATATTTTTCTCCGCGAGACGTAAAAATCAAATCAAAATATATTTTTGTCGATATAACTTATCGTTATTGGTATAATTCAAATCCGGGTTACGACATTGATCTGCCGTAATTTATGAAAATTCATCGCCCTTCCCTGGAAACGTTCACGTCCGTTTCAATCTCGACAGTTTTGATTACAGTTTATTATTAATTGTGAGATTACCGAGTAAAGCTGCCGCTGCGGGGAAAAGAATAAGAAAGAAGAGCGGGGGCTGCCAGAAGCAGCTGGAGGGGAATTTTTCTGGAAACGAGGCTGTCGACGGCAGATGTTAACAGGATCAGGAACAAAACCAGAAACGGGCAGCGATAGGCCATGACTTCTCCTTATTCCGGATTCTTCGCTCGACTGGCTCGCTATTAGCCCGACTAGATTGGAGAGATCAATAGATCGTTACGTCCGATGAAATGAAATGTCTACGTTTGATCTTTGAGAGCTTATAACCCCGAGGCGCGTGATTCTTCCTATTCGCTAAATCAATTTTTTTTTTTTTTATCGAGTTATTATTATTGATATTGGTATTCTTGAAATTGTGCGATAGTTCTGACATTCCGGATGTGCTCGGACAAATGCGAACACGTCGAGTTACCTCGTCGCGAATAAATTCCCCCTAATCAGCGTTCGTATAATATACACATGCACTCTATCGTTCAAAATTTCAAATCATTAATCACACATTTTACGATTCCTATCGTATTTCGTGGTAGCTAAAAATACATACGTGCATAGATACGGTACATTCAGAATTCCATTATCAACGTTTCGCGAGAATTACAACCTCGACTCCGAGAATTGCGACTAGATTAACCTATTCGTGAGTTGTATTCCTAGAACGATATCACAATGCTGTTTTTGGCCAGCATTACCGGCAACATTTCGGAATTGGTGCGCTGAGTGCGTTCGGAGGCACTCGAGATCGAATTACAGAAAGCACGGAAAGACAAAGCAAGAGGGGAAACACGGAGGACCGATTTCGCGGATGTGTTTGGCAGTAAGGATGCCCGCGGTCATGCTAGCTCGCACGGGATGGAATGAAGAACGAGGATGGGAATGGGAATGAGATTGGGAACGGCCAGGCATATATTTAGCGATGTGACGTAAGGCACAGCCCAGCGGGCGCCACATCGGGTGGTCGTCTACGTGCCTTTTCTCTTTCGTTCTCTTCTTCTTCTTCTTCTTCTTCTACTTCTTCTCCTACTCATCTTCGTCGTATCCCCGAAACCCACCAAAAATTTATACATTTCCGAGACAATACCGGAGGATGCTCTAATACCGGCTTTTCAGATTTTAAAAGTCTCGTTAATCGTATTCTCGATCCATTTGCGAGATTAATATTACAGGGTCATCCACGTAATGGGACGGCAAGTGTTTCGTAGAAATAGAAATTCTAGTAATACTTGCCGAATTAATATAACTTTGTGAGAGAAATCCTTAAGGACTGACTTTTTACAAGCGCGTGTTAATGTACCGGGAAGTAAAAATCAAAAACAGAGAAGGCTCTATTGACAACGCTTGCACTTTGGGAATTCAATTTCTCGCGTGAGCCTTTGAAAATTATTTACGTGACAATTTAATTTGGATTATCCCTACCGTGCGACAAACGGCGCTAACGTGTAGTACTTCTGTAAACGACCCAACGACGCTCTATATTTTACAATAACTATATCAGCCTCTCGTACCCGATCCGAATACCCGACATTCTCTATTACACGTATATATCACACCGTTAATCGGCCGGCGTAACACCTGCGACGAAAACAATGACAATTTTTATTGACGACGATCGGAATGCGAGCGTTCTCATGCGTGAAACGATACGAGTCAACCAGCTGTTGGATCTCAACGGGACAGCGCGACAGCGGATGACAGCCGGTATTACTTTGTATGCAGCGATGAATTAAAACAATAGATTTTCTTTGCCTCCTCTTTTTAAGTATACCTCCACTTCCTGTAACGTGAGCCAAAACTAACGCTTCAAATACGACAGTTCGGTGAATAAGTCCGGTAAATATGTTACGCACGCATTTTCACTACCGAGAAATACAAATTCTTCTTATTGGACTTCGGTCAAAATCCATTATTCTTTTAGACATATTGAATCTGTTTTTGAAATTTTTCCCTGATAAATGCATACATAAACTCCATATTGCGTGGCTCGATCAACGCGTGAACTTTATTTTTTAAAAATCCTTTTTTTCCATTGCACCGGCAGAAATATTTGCCGCGCGCGAGAGGGATGCGGCGTGCCTTTTGAGATTGTACCATTCACTGACTTTTATGACCTTACAGATATTTCGAGTTACTTCGAAGGATCCCAGATGCTCGATTTCCGCGTGACACTCGCACCTATGCAAATCCCTTTGTACCCATCTCGCTACGCTTATCGTCAGCGTGTAATTGTGAAAACCCTCGCTTTAAAAATATTCAAAGAGCAAAGTCGAAGAAAGGGATGCGGAAAGGCGAGGTGTACTCGTAGGTCGAAAAATCGCACAGAAAACTCCAATAATAATGGACCGGGGGCCCCAAGGTCCTAGGCTAAAGTTTTCTTCGCCCGGTAAATGGCAAAAACGGCACCATTCGCACACCGCGGTCCTCCTTTATCGTATTTTCAAAATGCTGGAATAGGGCGACCGAGAGCCAAGGAACAAAAGACAAGCCAGGTCCGCTCGACCCTTCCAGGTAGTTTTCGAGCGAGGGACAAGTCGTTCTTTGTCGCCGTCAAAGACCACCGAGGAAACACAGAAATGGTATAACGACAATTTCCAAATATCCTACGCGGCTTCGCTTCGGCGAGAATTTGCTTTTCACCGAGCCCGCCCGAAATCGCATTTATATTCCCTTGCCAGTCCGGTTGTGTACATCGCTTTTGTACGAACCTTCGGGAAATTGACATTTCAATTTTGGCTTACGCGTTACGATCAGCTTCGTAAAAAAATTAAGTAGCGACGTTAAAAAGCGAATCTTGCCGTTATTTTTTTTATCCGATCGGTACTTACGAACTCACGTTTACTCGTATTTCTTTTCTCATGTCGGATTAAGTTAAATCGAAAAATGATTGACGTATCTGGTTATGTATCTCGACATTCGGGGGTGATCTGAATATTCTGCATAAAATTGAACATTGAGCGAAAATAATTGAATCTTAACTCCAAACAAACTAAAATCATACCGCAATCCGCTTCGAACGAAACTGACGAGGCAGATTTCGCTGAGAGAGGAGAGTTTCTTCGCCATCGATCACAACTTCGTCAAAGGCAAAACATTTCGAGCGAGGAAAAAAACGTAGCAACTTTTATCTAGTAATTTCATGGAAAAATATTCTCCCAGCATTCGGGAGTATGCAAATTCGGAGATAGAATTATCGGCCGATGTCGGTGGCTACGTGCGAATGCACTCGAAGATAGACATAGAGCGCGAGAGCAAGAGAGGGAACGGGCGCAAGATTAGGAGAGGGAGAGAGAGAGAGAAGTAAAGAGAGGGGCGTGAGACAGAGGCATTATTCCTGTCTGAGGTCGGTCCCTTCGCCTTTATCCATGAGTAATACCTACACACAGGGTCTGTGTGTAACATGAGTTTGCGGTGCACAACGAGTATGTGGAGCGTAAGAGGTCAACAGAGAAACCATTGTTGTCTGCTAGCAGGCTCCAGAACTGGAGGGCGTTTCAAGACTGCAGACCGCGTCTTTGCAGTTCAGCTGCCTACTGTGGCTCGATTAAAAAAAAAAAAAAAAAGAGAGAGAGAGAAAAAGAAAGAAATCGGAAGCATTAAGAAAAACGCGGGATTAAATCCGGTGGACCGCGACCCCAACCTCCCTCAAAATTACGCGTCGGTGCTAAAAATACATCGCTCGTTTGACCCTTTCCTCTCGTACCGTCCAAGAACCACGGTCGACGGGATGGTGCTACGCGATTGACGCGAAAGATCTGGGTCAATTCGAACGCGTTAAGATTACGTTAAGACACTTTTACGTTAACCGCTGCCCTCTTGGAAAAATTAAACATTTCAGTCTCTAAACTACAATGCTTATCGTTACGTTATTATCGTTGTCTCGTATCCTTCGAACTTCCTAGATCGTGCTAGAATTCCTCGAAACTCATTGGAAAGCCTGATATATCCGAGAGACACGGTTATACGCGGAGAATAATGACGACCGCCGAGGGGTTAAGCCGCCTGGTTTACTCGAGATCTTAATTGTAAGCATCGGACGGAAATGAGCAGCGTCGATGTTTAACCGATTGAACCCTTGGCCGTAAGTACGCCGGTTAACAAGATTTGAAAATATTATACAGTTCCAGTAAGTGTTAAGCCCATTCCTAGACGAGGCCGACCAAGTGCCGAGAGATTTTGCAGTGCAACGACGTGACATCGCGGCCGCGCTCGTTCGTGGTTCTTTTTGCGTGCGAAGCACAGAAACGCTATTATACACACATCCACGGTAAGTCGGTTCGCGCGGAAGAATCGATAATCAATAAGCGTAACGCACTGCTTGGCTTTCCGGCTATACGTACGGACGAGAGTTATGAGCGCGTGATAAGTTCCGCGAGAGAGATCTATTTTTGCGCCGAGATGCCGAAGAAGCACGATACTTTAATCGTTACTTGACCGTGCATAATGGAAACGTAGACCTCTCGTAAATAGAGAAAAGAAAAGCATGGCGACGCGTTCAATTCAGAGGTTGGCATAAAGTATGGCGGTCGTAAAGCGTGAAATTTTCCGATTATAATTTCGCGGGTAATTGAATGTCGTTAACAGTTTCCTCTACCTACCGGTCCTTTATTTATGTTCGTATATCGCGAACTAGATCTCACGCTTTCAAAGAGGAACACGCTTCGAAACTCGATGTAAACACAGAAGGATTGCGAGTGTACCTGTGCTAAACGTACGTTCAAGAAATACGAGATATTTTCAGTCGAATAAAGTCGAACTGGATAAGGTTTTAAAAATAAATCACGTTACACGTTCCTATCACGTGTAAAGAGTAATTGCAGTTGGCCCGAGACAACACCTTGTCCCTTGACAATTTTCCGAATTTTCAAGTCGCCGATAGATGAACATTTCACTAACAGCACGACAATAATAATATTCCGAACGACTTGCTCTTTTTCTACTAAACCCTGTTCTTCCTGTCCGTCAGCGTTCTCTCTCTCTCTCTCTCTCTCTCTCTCTCTCTCTCCCTCTCTCCCACTCTCGCTCTTATCCACGCGTTGCTCCGCCAGTCTCGCAACGCAACATGCACGCGTACATAGGTGTACCGCGCCGCGTATACACGCGTAAAAAGCAAAGTACGTATGGCACGCCGCAGCCCCGTTGACCGTGGTCAGGATTGGCTCGACCGATTTATTAAGTCGTGCAAACGAGCGAACGAAAAAGTATCATCGGCCAAGCGAGTTTTATCCACGAGCGCTTGATAAACGATGTGACGATAATAACTACTCGTCGTTGCGTGCACGCACGCCGACAAAGTAAGCTGGCGTAAATACTGAAAGAAAATCGATAAAGCATCGAGCGTCAGTAATTTTATACGCGCGTAGCGCGCGCAATGGAAAGAAAACTATGGGCGACGAGTGGACGACGGGGGGGGGGGGGGGGGGGGCCCACCCATTTTATAACTTCGTCCCTTTATCAGCGCCGTTCTCCACGGTACGCGGAAATGTCCGCGATAACGACGACGCGAAGAAGCGAATTTCTCGGATGGTACACTCTCAATACCGAACACGCCGCGCTGATTCAGAGATATTTATACCGGATGTATATTCGTGTATCTGTTCAGCCGTTTCAAGATTGAAGCGACTAAACGGTGGGGCGTAAAAAATATTTGATTCGCGCGAAGCGCCCTCCCCCGATAAGCGACGAGTGGACATTTATCGCGATCGGTGATGTATAAATGGTACCGATTACGTAATGACGGAGCGTTTAATCAGCTGATACCCGCTATTAGCGCAACGGGTCAGATAAACGTGTATCGGACGATATTTCGCGCAACCGGACTGGTATTTATTTTCACTCCGGAATAAATCGTGTTTCAAGGGATCGAAGAATCAGCTACATATCATATTGCCGAACTATAATCGGGATTAGACTATTTATACGTTACGCTGACGGTTCTATTTCGAACGTGAGATATCTATTGCGATCACGAACCTTAAGGTATGTTCTGCGTGCATCCGTGTAATAATTTACGCATGATACCTCCCAAGAGAACGTCGTTAACTTGTAACGTTAATGACAGGTTCATGTGTATCTAATTCTAAGTCGGAATAATAATTACGCGCGTCGAAAATAAAGTTTATTTGAATGGCGTGCGCAGTTCAATGTTTCTTACACCATACGCGGAACTCCGGCAAACTGATTTTTAGTTGCCGATGTATTTCGCGCGGTACGTATATTATCGCAAAATACTTTGTTCCGTGGATCGTGGTACGAGCATCGAATAATCGAAGGAAGCTGGTAAAATCTATGTCAAACAAGATAAAATATGTACGATAGAATATCCAATATAATGGAATTAGTATTCTGTAAGTCTGATTCGAGTGTGCACTACGGCGTGATATCTGCACCGCCAATAAATAACGTTAACACGTTCAACGTTTATCAGACCCGCAAACTAGACAGGTACATAGTTTCCGCAAAATTCACGTTAACTCTAATATGTTGCAACATGCACTTCCGCCGTATCTCAAAGCAACAATTTCATAGTCATCCTTTGAATTTGTTGGCACTAAGCGTTCCTTTCTGTTTCCCTATATCTAATAACCACGTGATAAACTATTTTTATCGGTGACATAGGATTCTCATAATCCTGTGTCAAGTCCAACGTCTGATGGAACCTCAAAGCGTCGAGACAGAGAGAGAGAGAGTCTATCCGCCACGGCATGGACTAATACAAAAATACTGTTCAAATTTATTCGAACTCGTTGAAATTATTGTGCAAAAAAAGACGTCACGGAATGCTAAGGTGCTCCTTACAAGTACACGCGTACACGGGTTAAAGAAGAGCGCGAATGGCGATAGATCGAAACCTCCGAGCGAGTAGAACGCGACCACGACGGTGATGAGCGTATGTAAACAACGAAGTCGAGCCGAAGCGCGGCGTGCTCCGGTGTTATTTATAGAAACCGATTATTGTGCAACAAACGTGGCTTTACGTAACGCGCACAGTGTGCCCCGGCGCTGTCGGTCACTCGGCCGTATACAAAGGAACTTGCTTTCCTCGTCCTCCCGCTTTTTTTTTTTGCCGCACACATTTCTGTGCTCGTACACGGGAAGAATCGAAAAACTACACCCGACGCTA
This sequence comes from Pemphredon lugubris, assembly GCA_933228935.1. Lineage (NCBI taxonomy): Eukaryota > Metazoa > Arthropoda > Insecta > Hymenoptera > Crabronidae > Pemphredon > Pemphredon lugubris. Next base: position 21,811,111 of record OW121817.1, on the reverse strand, counting down.
CGCTAGAGGCCTTGCCGAGCAAATGTAAACAAAAGGTACGGGCTCTCGCTATTCCGAGAATCGAGAGCAGGAACGGAGAGAAAGTATGCGCATCTAAATGGAGAGTACGGAGAAGAGTACATCGTGCTTCTGAAAACGATTCTTTTTTTTTTTTTCTTTTTTTTGCAACTCGCTTCGATTGTATCGTGACCGTGATATATGCCGTTCCGCGGCAAACGAAGGAAACGAATGTATGAGTCAAGATACAAACGCGAGTACCGTACATGCATTCCAAACCCGTTTAGACAACTCGCGATAACATTCCGAGGAACGATTAATCGCGACTGTCCTCGCTTGAGAGACCATTTACAGCGGGGGAGAGAAAGGGGGAGAGTCTACGCGAAGGTCCAACATGATTTATCCGCGGTACATTATAATTTACTATACAAATACTTGTTGGATGTCCAAAAATAGAAGATTATAGGAATTACATCGCGTCGCGGGACGATTACTAATTACTTCGTGCACGATATTTCGGAAGTGTTAACCTTGCACCGCCCAACACCCAGAGCAGTAAGTCTCGACGTAGAGATATTTAAAAGAAAATAAGAATCAACATTTGGATTATACATTTAAACGCAAAAGTGGTAATAAACGTAAATAATATTTACGATTCTCCGGCGAAAATCGTCCATTTCGCGTGACAGGTCTGCTCTGTCAATGATCGTTAATGGTTTCGCGAAGAAGAGAAATATTTACGAAGAAACCGGAGTCTCGTAAACACACGAATATCGTTTGACCGTACGTTCACCTCTCGCGTCACCGAATAATTTCCAAATTTCCAATTTCCGCGCAAAAATGCGAATTCGCGCACGGATCCCCATAACAACTGGCCGAACGTGTCTCCCGCGCCATGCTTGTTTGGGCGTGAACGCATGGCGGGCCGCAAAATTCGCCTTTCCGGGAACCCCCCCCCCCCATATCCCGATCGATCACTCGACGACAAACCCGAAGTTTGTGACAGTTCGCGGTGACACAGGCGGAAATAAATAAGCATGCACGAATTCCGTAAAAGATTGCATCATGTTGGACGCGAAGGCTAGCGTGCCGGCCGGCCGGCTTCTCGACAGCTGGCCACCACAAGCCAGGCTAGATTTTGTTTTGTGTCGTGCACACGCTTTACGATCCGTGTCAGGATTATTCGCGATTCGTCGATGCCACGGCGACAAAACCGCGACGACTAGAGGCGTGATTGGGAAAATGCGAAGGAGCACACCTTCCCCCTCGCCGTTAAATTCGCGGAAACGAACCGAGTATCGCGGGGGAAAAAGGCGTTAAACACACGGTTTGGATTTTCAGTAACGAATGACGTGGCGTGTCAAAACCGACGCTCATAACGCCACGCGCTGACGTACGTACGTACGTGCGTACGGTGGGACGCATATGTAACCGGCCGACGGGTTTTCCGAGCGCGACACATGGCCGCGCGCACATTTATATTCCCCGGCAGCTTAAAATCTCATGTTCGCCACCGGCACATGAACCCATACCGGGTAAAATAAGTGTCGAACTCACCCGCACAAATCAGCCTCTTGCTCCTCGGTCACCTCGACGATTTCCTCGAGCAGAATACGATCCTCACCACCAAACACTGACATATCTCGTCGGTCCGCAGCACTGAGAATCCCGCCGCGCGATTCCACGTCCCAGCAGCCGTCGTCGCGGCAACGAAAAGACGACGGGGCTCCCTCCTCCGCCAAGCACTTCTCACCCGAAAAAACAAAACCCGCACAACCCTCGCGAGACACGTCTCTCAGAACGCACGTAATCTACTACGAAACTCGCAATTAATAAACCTTTTTTTTCTATCTCTCTTCAACCGCGGTGGCACGCACCGAGATTCGTCCACGGGACAGCCACTCCGCGCGGCGCACACACAACGCCCGAACGCGTTTTGTAATGGCGATCTTTGGCGGGAAACAGCTGAGGGCCCCCACAGCGTACCTCGAATCACTCCGCCGCCGGCTTCAGGGACGTCGCTACCTAAGGTGCCCCGGGAACCCCCTCCACCCTTTTCACCAACCACACACTTCACTTTTCACTCTCGGTGTGTCGTTCGATGGGAATTCCTCGTTCGGGGAGCCAAGTAACTCGCGGTTCGCCAGTAGACAAATTTTCGTGAATTAATCACCGCGCGGTCAACGGCATCTTCGATCACGCCGGATATGTATTTATTTAACGTACCATGAAAGTATAACGATCGTGCAACGATGCTGAACGGCACCGACACGTGAAGATTTTCGTACCGAAAAACACGACGATATCGTCGATTCGAGGATATAATCGTGCAACCTTTCAAATTAATCGTCCGGCGAGATTAATCGCGACGCGAGAAATCGTTTCGCTCGTACGCACAGGCGGAACCATCACGTGGCACATGCTAAAGGTTATTATCCGGAACACTTTAACGATAGAAATAGCACTTGCGCACGGTAGCGGCGAAAGGATGCGAACGTTGATCCAGCGAACCAAGGATAACGGAGGGTGCCATTCACTTTGCGTATTCGTAAAACTGTGATAACAGTATACCTTGCGGGCGATCGCGGAACGTCGACGTGCGCAAAACGATTCACGGTGCTCGCTGATCGAAAACCATCTTCAAGGCACTCGCGAAAAAGCAGCAGCGAACGCGGTTAGGGAGCACGGTGCACTGTGCTCTGCCCTGAACAGCGGCTCTCTTTGGACCAATCCCGCTGCAGCTCATTTTCAGGATATCGCCGAGTTTCCAATAATTTCCGCAGGTAGTTGCACGCAGGTCACTCCGATGCTTTGTTACGGATTACCGGTACGCCTGACCGTTCCCTCGGCGTCTTATTGTTAGAAATATTTAGCGCTTTCGGTGGGACTACTTTCGCGTCGCGTAGGTTTACGCTAGAGGAATGGTGCGGCCGCGCGGGAAACATCTGCCAGCTGGCAGAGGCCCCGCCCATAGAATACGCCAGTCTCCCCCACTTCCCCCACCTGCGCGAACCTAAACCTATATACGCACAGGCAAAACCATCTGTATATCCGCGACGGAGCGCACACGCGCGTCACCTTCCTACCACGGGGTCCTTCGTCAGCATATACAGGGAGCTCTGCGGAGCGTTGCACGACACGAAAGTTGACAATAAAAATTCGTTGCCCCCCCCCCCACACTATCTACGTGTGTACGTATACGTCCTGAGTGCCCTGTCGCGCGCATTCCAACGTAGATGCGCTACGGGAGGAATGATGGAAAGATGCGCGAATGCGATACAGCTAAATCATCGTTGGTACACGCGTACGCAGTATTTCGCGATATATTCCTTTCAGCCGTGTATGCTCAAGCTTTCGAATGGCCCCTGGTGTTTTTTTTTATTCTTACCGACCTATCCGACCAATTTTGAGTTTTAGATCGGAAATATCTGGTTTTCTTTTGTCATTCGTATCACTCGAGATTCCCGATATACTTGACAATCTTAAAATCGTGGGTATTGCTATAACTGTTAGTACGGCAACTGATCAAAAATAGCGTGAATTTGTGTCATAAAGAAGCCGCGGTATTTGACTTATCATAGCACCTCACAAATGCAAATGTGTGATATATTTGTATACTTTTTCGATTATTTCTAACTCCATGAGATGTTACCTATCGATTTGTCATAAATTGATTAATGCACTTTTCTGTTTCTTGCGTACGCTAGTGCCGTTATTACGGAACAAGTTAGAAAGAATGTCAACTTCAATTGTTAATAATGTAAATACATTGTCTGCGTTTCAATGTAAAATTGTTTGTTTCTATAATCAAAAAAAGTTCATTATCCGAATCTGTTCCGAAAGAGATGAATTAATAAAGTTGATTAAAGATCACAGGATTACGCTTACCATAAAAAGAAACCGTGTTCAGAATTAAGTCCACTAGCGTACATTACCGAATGTTTCGTCCTAATTTGAACTTTGCGATTGCTAGGTTTTGTTGAGTAGTAACTACTGAAATGTTACGAGGTAATATCAATCGTATTATGGTATATCGATTTGTATCTGCTTTTTATATATTTACGTCATCGAACTATTTGCTAACGGCTTGCATTTCTGCCGAATTGCGACATTTAACAAGCCTAATATATTATTTTAAAATTGAAAAATATGATTTTATCAAAATGCAATAAAACTGTACGATATTTCCTATCAAAGCCCTCTTATATTGATGCATTGTTGTTCGTTAAAAATTAATATTTTGTCGTATCAAAAACGGCGAAAAGGGAAAAAGAGACTTCCAGTCGTAAGATTACCCATGAGCGAATTTTCTAACCACTTTTGGCTTTTGTACTTCACGTTGCAAATGATATTTTCAAGGGCTATTCGATTTCTTTCGATAATATTCTGCGCAGAAAGTAACGACTAACTCCTTCGTTTGAATCGATATTCGTTGCTACGAATTGTGCATCTATTGCCACCTGACGGATGATAACTGTACTTGCTAAAAGTAACGGAACGGCAACCGGAATACAAACACTTAGATAATTTAATATAAACAATGTACTTCCATAATTATTTTTGCAAATTCTTTACAATATTTGTGTAAAACATGTGTTCCTTAATCAATCACTTTTTTACTTCTACGAGAAAGAAAAATGTGAGCGACGGACTTACAAATTAAAAGTTGAGAGGAAGTGGAACGATCGCACTTCCGACGTATCGATAAACACTGTCGATTATCATCCGCGGCGCGGTCATCTCACATATTTTAAGAAGATAATGGACTGCAAACTATACGTTAATACCGTATCCATAGTGATTGCCAATAGTTTCGATAATATATGTATATTACATTATATAATATATTATACGTAATTGTATAATATAATATATTATACTGGCAAAGAAATAAAAAGCTACATATTCGTTGCACAAAAAGAGTAATCATGAACACGGCTTAAATAATCCTTAATTAATCGAAATAAATTTAATTTCCATTGGCGCGTTAATTCGTGTTATCCGATTCTGTACCACTAATTTAAAAACGATCAATTGGAATTCTATAAATTAGTTTTGCGAATTCCGCAATGTAGATCTCACTTTTCGAGTCTCCAACACTTACCCTAACGTTAATAAGGAAACAGATAATACGCATGGAAATGTAAAATTATTCAATATTTCTCGTTCGAGCTTCTGATAAAAGTTGCTCAGCATTATTTCACTGAGCGCAATAATTTAATTCGAAAGAGGACGATTTATCGTTCTAAACTTTTCCCCTTTTTTTAGCGCATCACATTTTTAGTTTTGACTGTGTGTATCTTAATTAATTCAACACAAATGTCGATCCGAGAACATTTGACCATAATTAATTTGGCCATCACATTAGCAATTACGCGATACGGTACATTTTTTGGAAAGAATCCTGAGAATCCGAATTCAAATATTGATTTACACTATGTTGAGTTTCAATATCGAACCCGAATTAATTATTAATGTACAATTAGTTCAGAAAGCGCTTGGAAATCTGTTTATATTCTGTATTCTAGATCGTGATTGATATTGCTTTCTTGTACTCACACTCGCGTGATTGGTACACATCTAAATCGAACGTAAACTCTTGTAGATTTTTACGAATTCGCGCGTAATGCCTCCAATTTGTACGGAATAATGGAATAAGAAGACTGACTACAGTTTTTTTATACGTCAACCCGGCAGATGTAGCTTATATAATATACCTCGAATTAACAAATTCTTTTACACCTTTAATGCAGCACTGCACTTTTCAATGCGCACACTTAGTATTTTTTTTTCGTACGAATGAAACATACGTGACGAAATTAAATCTATTTGACCACACGAGTAACGATTAAAACTCTACTATGTCCAACGTAATAAAAGATTACGTGGCCAGCCCGATCTCTTAGATCTTTTCTTTTTTTTACAGTGGTTTGATACGAGATGAAAATGGTACCTACTGAGATTCCAAAACGATGAATAAATAAGGGAGAGTAAACATGGTACTCCATCGTAGTAAAATAGTAGGCAAATTAGTCGTAGACTTTGCTCGACTGTTTTGATTTATGGTGATGAGTATGTAGCCACATATGAATACAATATATGCAATACAAATGCATCAGCCAAATCGAACAGTTACATATTGTAGTGCACTACATATATCACGTTTCTTTCAATCTCTTTCGTCGAACAAATGAGAAATGCTTAATAATGTATTTATTTCTTTCCATTTCTTTGCATTTATTACTTTTCAATAAGTCACAAGTGTGACTATGGATTGTGTAATTGGGGAAAGAGAGTGAGAGAGAGAGAGAGAGAGAGAGAGAGAGGGAGATAGACCAAATCGGCGTAGATTTATTAAAATTGGCGAAACTGTTTCGTTAATGTTAATTGTATTACAAAGGTAAACACAAATATAAACTTGTAACGAACCGATCGCGCAAGAAGAATTATTTTGTACCTTTAAAAATTCATTGTTCACTTTGATATATCTTTATTATTTTAGCATATCTCTGATGATTTACCCTACCTTTTTTTTACAGTATAGCATTTTTGATAGCTGTGTTACGACTTTTTGTCGTCTGAAAAACATGTTTGTTATGTATACACCGAGGATGGGTTAAGCAAGAACGAAAGATCCTTTGCGTAAGTCGCAAGATCTAACAATTATCCACAATGAGGAACATAACATCACAGCCTGCGATCCTATCCCCTCTCATTTTTATAAAATTTAGAGAACATCGACTATTCGAAAAAATGTACTTTTGCAGGAAAATTTCTCTATACTAAAGCTAACTACTAACATTTTAATTACATCGCCGCTACCAAAATAAGGTACACGTTACATTATTTCGAACTGCGTATCTGAATTCTGCAATGTTTCGCAGCATACATAAAAAAGCCGCGTCTCGTTTAAAGTATAAATCATTTCTTTTCTTAATTATTTGCTCGTGATAATAGGCACGTCGTCACTTTGAGTTTGGCCAATGCATTTGTGGTGAATGTAATGCATCGTGGAAGCATGGATTTACAAATAATGGCGTAGTTGGAAAAGAGTTTAGCGAAAAAACGTAGTAGAGAAAATAATTCACATATTTATAAGAATGTATAAGTGCAATGTACGTACATAAAGTTTCGTTAACATTATTGATAAAACTGTGTATAAAACGTAGACATTACCGTGGAAACAGTTTTGATTTAGCTTTCCTTTCCATTTCTATGTATTGTGTTATCATTACTAATACAAATCGTGTGCTATCATAAATTAATTTGGATCAATTCGTTCTGGAATGTAAGTATCTTTCCTCTGATGTATCAAAATATATTGACTATTTCATCGGGTATTCTCCCGATTTCATGTATATTCAAAATAAATATTGTTACGTTATGTGGCTAGATTTATTACTACAATAAAACCACTGGGTTCATTATTAAAATTTCCACGCGCAATAAGAGGACAATTCGCCCGATGCAGATCATTCGAAAGAACGACATAAAATTGTTGTCTTTCAAATTATGTTACCTTTCACGTAATATTGACTTCGCTATTCCTTTCTGTATGAACATTTTATTTTACAATGTTATCAAAAGCAAGCCATTAAAACGACAAGCAAGCGGCACATTTTTTTTCTTAAGCTATAGTTATCATTATTTACGGTGCTTAATTACTTCCCAAAACGAAATAATCCTTTTACTTAAAATAAATGCTGCCACTTTAGATTCATACAGGGTCTATAGTAGAGTAAGCTCTATATATATATGCATTTTTAGTATATTAATAAAGTATATAACAAACAATATATGTAACCATGATGAAGTTATGTCTGAGTGGTTTGCATCCACATGCCTTACCTGTAAATCCATGTTTAATTTATGCAATGATGGAACTTATTCATGGTATTAACTATGTACTAGCTTTGTTATAATAACTTTTTCAATCCTAATTTCAACCTTTCCTGAGCTGGATTCACTTTGATTTTCAGTTGCTGAATAAGATCATATATCTTTAGAGAAGGCCCAACTTTGAAACCCGTCAGGTCTATTATTTGGTCCTTGGTAAGAGTCAACAGAGTCTTTCCATCTATTTTTCGTTTACTGAAATTATCGCAATACGTTGCACAGTCATTGACACGAAGAAATTGTGCAACGTCAAACACATTCCATTCGGATGGCACTAAGTCACCAGTTTCGGAACTCTTTTGAACACCATCCGCTAACCTTGGGATATATTTACTACTAGCCGAAGTTGCCTGAGAAAGACAATATTATTTTGTTACTTACTTAATTAACAAAAAACCGTCAACATTTCGAATTAACAAATATTTAGTAATTGTTTGAAAAATATTAGTTACTTCCAGTTGTTTTAATTGTTAGATGACATAAGAATATGTACTTACATTAATGTACGACGTTGCGGTCCTTTCCTTGGGCGGTGGAGGGCTTTGTATTTCACTCTGGGTGTCGTTCGATGATTGACCTTGTCCAGTGGTAGGACTAGGCAAAGTCTGGTCGGGTCCGGCTGGCTCTTGGGCTGGCTCTGGTTCCCTACTTCTTTGCTCTGGTAGACTTTCTAAATCACGTTCTCTTTCGATTTTCGTCCCTTGAGCAGGTTCCAATTCGCGCTCACGCTCACGAGCCATGCTAATGCGTTCGCTGTGACGAGGTAGTATGTTTTTTGCGCAAGATACCTTGCTGTTCTTCTTCAATTTTCTCTTAGCTTTACGTTTAAGGCCTCTTGGTGATTTTACTATAAAATAAATTCAATAAAGATCAGTGTGCATAACGAGCTTGTGTATACAGTTTAATTAGAAAGTTATGTATGTACTGTAAGTACAAACACTGGTTGCAAAGACCCACCGGTAGGACTAGTGTTTTTACTGAGTACACGCGGCCCTTCTAATTTATGATCGACCAGATCGCACCATCCAACAGGATAAATGTCTGGACTCTGGCAGTCTAACCATTGATCATACTCATCTTCCCAACCATCGAAATGTACTCTCAATAACCTTCCAATCACCCTAGTGATAGTAGCAACGCAAACTAATCTAGGATCCATTAAATCTGCAGCTTCAAGTCTCATGCCCTCGATAAATCCATGCGGAGGTATATCCTACAAATTTGGAATATTATTGGTTCGAATCGAAGATTATCCTTTCTGCCTCTTTCCTTGTTTAACAGAACTTGACACAGTTCTAATTGTATTAGTTTATGAAAGATCCAAAGACTCGAAAATAGCAAATACTATAATTACCCTATTAAACAATTGCACCGGGGCAGGTATGGTATTTGTCTCCACTAGATATGAGTCCCATGTAAATGTTGTAGGATCGTATCCTTTTGGTGGGGTGAGCGGTAAACCATGCTGAGAGCAGAAACCAATTGGAAAAATACAAGGGGAACATGAATGATAGCAGAACCAATCTGCACCACTGGCGTCTTCGTCATAACTGTCTATACGGATCATTATATAATCTTCCTTCAAAACTTGCATGACCGTCGCCGCGCATATAGCAGAGAGATTAAGTGGATCAATTGCTTCTATTTTCATTCCTTCTCGAAACGTATATCCAAGGTGCAAGTGGTGATTCTTTGGCACATGAAAAAAACTTTCCGTCGCGTCGTCTTCGATTAATTTTGATTTCGACACACGTTCTAAATATTCAGGATATGCATCCAATGTTTGCCCCACCCTCTTGGCCCAGCCAACAGGATGTATGAGAGGAGAATCTTCATGGCACCAAAAACCATTGTCTTCGGGCGGCGAATCGTAGTACCTTACGTGCAAACGTTTACCAACAATCTTTTGTATCGTTGCAACCTTTACCTGGGAGATTCTATTCTTATCTACTACTTCCAAGTGAAGTCCGCATCTGAAGCGAGACTTCATACTGTCGTTAACTTTATTATAAAAATTAGTTGGCAGTGTTCTTGCACCAGTCAATCGTCTCATTAGAAAATCCTTCCAGTCTTTGTACTTGTTAGCAATTGCTGGAAAAAATGTCATGATTTACTCTCCTGATCTGTTTATTACATACAAACAGCGAATGAAATAAAGAAAACCAACATATCGAGTTACGTGTGAGAAACATTGTTATGTATTATTCACTTACTATTAGGTGGAATGAGAGGTTTTCCAATAGTCGCACACCAACCAACTGGATGTATATCATTGGAGCAGAGAGAAACCCAAAAATCTTTATCTGCATTGTGACCAAAACCCTCGTACCTTAACAGTGCTCTGTATCCCGATATACGTAACACAGTAGCGACCCAAAAAGAATCCGGGAAAGCTTCGCAGACTTCGTCGCAATCTGTGTTCTCTACTTCAACTTTCATGCCGACCGTTATATTATCCCAAATTTCAGATATAGGTGCCTAGGAAATAACACGAGTACGATAACAGGAGAATACTTAACAGAAACAATAATATTACATTTACACATAGTCATCTTATACAAATAAAATTCCAACAGAATTGCCAAACAAAACATAACAGAGAAACCCAGAACATGTACTTTTAATATAAGTAACACTACTTAATCATGAAAAGTAAATGTTGCCACTGACAAAGCATGGATCATTGTACACAAACTTTAAGATAATACTATTAAAAACTAACGTGTTTAAAGCAGGATACTGGTGCAGCACAAAATCCAGGTTCAGTTAATTGTGGAGTCCAATCGTACGAGCCTGCCATTTCTGCAGTTCTTTTTCTTCTTACTGGTAAATCCTCTGGCATCACTGGTTCCGCTATCACCTTTTCTTTTTCTGGTTCGACAAGTTCCTTTACATCTACTTCTTCTTTCACTAAGGCCTATAGAATGTATAAAACGTTACTTCAGTTCCTCATGTCAGACTTATAATACTAACTTACATTTTTTGTTACTTTCGCTTCATTCGGAGAGGTTGGATTTACAGAGGTGGGTGGTTCTACCGAGTGAGATGGACTATACGTGGAATCAGCTGTTGGAGCAGTATGTTCTGAAGAACGTGCACACGCTCTACTACAAAATCTGCGTTCTTTTGTATAAAATGCATGTTTCACACCAATAGCACCACATTTTTCACAAACAGCTGTAAATTATAAATGTATATGCTCCGTGTCCAAAATGTTTGACACGGTAAATGTATTATATTATATTACGCTACAAACAAAACACATCGCACAGTTTTGGTAAAAAATCTTACCTATGCCATCTTTACGAATGGGAATAAAGTTTAGATCTGTATGGGGTTGGTAAGCAATAGGTGTCTTTAGAACAAGTCCAGGGTGCTTTATAGGTTTTATTTTCCTATTACGGTTGTCCTGAGTAGTTTGAGTAGCGGCATTGTTTACCACTTGCTCGTGTTCCTCATCACCCATATAATCCTCTAATGTTAAGTATTCGCTCATTTCCTGCCGCTCCGATTGCGAATCGTATTCCTTAAAAACGAATAAATCAATAACTATTAAATACAGTTTGAAACACAGCATTTGAATATATATGATTTTGAAATGTTATTAGTAATGAAACTACGTATAAACCTGTAGCACACTATAATCGTTCATAAATACTTGTAAAAGTAGAACTCACTTGTTGTATTTCTTGTGCATCGACAGCTTCCATCGCTTCGTCAGGTTCTGAGCATTCGTTAGGAAACTGTGGTGGCAGATAACGTACCATAGTTGTAGGTGCTATTTGATGATTCCTAAGTTCTTCATAAGAATGCGAACCATGAGAGAAAAATGGACTTTCAGCTTGCCGAGGATCCAACATGAGTTCATGCGTAGGTTCCCCATGTACCATCATATCTCCCATCCATACCATCCCTAGTTCTGGTAACCCAGGGATGGAAGCATACACTGAATTCATACAAATATCCATTCCTATAGTCACATAACGATTCGAATATTACTTTTAGACAAGTTAAATACCTTGATACTTCATTGTAATAAATGGGAACAAAACATTGCGGTTGCTATAATGAAGCAAATTCACGAGACGGTGAATTACAGTAAAAGTAAATAAATTCTGCGAAGATTGTAATGCTCTATTATTATACAAGAAATCTGTGTTCCATGTAAGAAAACTTGCTTCACAAGATATACATAATGCAACACGTAATACCAAAATAATTTTCGAAAGAAATCCAGTTACAATTAAATTGTATTCCACATTATATGAACTATAAAATGCATGATACAATTTGTTTCTCAGAGGGACGCCGAAACGTCGAGAATCAACATTTATTTAACCTTCTCCCGTCGGTGAGGTACACCGAGAAAGAAGCGACTTTTTTTCTCCGAAGATATACCACATTCTGCGTAATGAACATAGTTCTGGAATCACGAGTACCGATGTAATTTAACGCGGGAAGATATTAAATAGTGTAGGAAAACAAGTACGTACCATTAGAAGCTTGCATGTCCATCAATGTCCATGACAAAGAATTGTAGGGACCCTAAAATTCGCCGCTAGGCGCGCTGACATCGTGTGCCGTGATCTCACGTTCCAATATGTATTAGATGCAATACACAACTAATGGCCCACCACTGGGAACAGCAGCGTCTAGGGCAGGGTCTGTTCGGTAGCACTACGACGAGTCTACGAACAGACCCGGAACGACACGTTCATTCTTTTCAGAATCTAATGTAATTGAGCAGAAATCATAACTTCGTTGCAGAGTCCAACGTTGGTTTTGTCAACGCGTTTAACCGATATTACCGAAGTCGTCGTTTTTCGTAAAGTACTACTTGTTTCATGTCGATTAACATACAGCACATCGTCACTGCGTGTTCTGTTTCACCCAAGACCACCAAATCACTGTGAGTATGATAAATCGTTTTCGAAGTAACACCAAGTGCCCTCTAGAAACGATAGGGGAACTATTAGGAGTAAGAAAGTGACGTTTTGAATTTGAATCGTTTGCATGTAAATTGGTTAATACGCGATCCAGCATCTAAAGTGATGACGGACGATCGTTTCACGCGATTGCGAAATACAATCAGAACGTATACATACACCCAATTGCCAATCAAGATTAACGGTGTATGGGCCCTTTGCACACTAATGTATATAACGCACGAAATGATTTTATGTTTAGATTATTTTATATTCATCCCATTAGCTCCTTATCAAGAACGACAGCTCGTTTCGCCAAGGAATGCTGAATGACCAGGACGACGGTGATGATTTAACTATCGCCATCTATGTAGCCCGCACGGGCGATAATCATCAATAAAACCATTATTAGATGAATTATCACAGGACAGCCAGTGGTCAGTGATAACTGCACGCACTAAATTCTATGAAATGTCGAATCTTCGAGGATTCTTTAAATAGGCTGGTAGTTAAATTTATCATAACTATCAAATAGTTAACGCCTCCAACAAAAAATTCATCTTGTTACCAATCAAATCGATTGGATAAAATAAAATTCCCAAGACATTCTCTAGTCATTCTTAGATTTGATTTGTTTTTCCTCTTTTTTTATAAAAAAAGGAATTTATGGCAGACGTCAAGGACAGTGTGCAGCGGTGTGCAGATTTCTTTGATTAATGTAGAAATGTAGATTAATGTAATTTATATATATGCGTATATAATATTCGCGGAGAATATATATTTTCTGGCAGTGCAACCGAAAACGACATACCGCATTGTATTATACACTTACACATTTATCTCTCTTTGATGTTTACATGATGAAATGGACGCAGATTCTATATAACTATTTTTGATATTTGTTTAACATAAAGAAATACGTAAAATGTGTCTGTGGTTTCATTTTTGTAGCATGCCTTTTTCTGCTATATAATCTTGTTTTTATCAACAAAAGAGTTTTTTTTACGAATTATTTTTTACCATTAGTTAATGACACATTTATCATCCGGTGTTATCGCAAAATTTACATAAATTTTATTACCCACAATTGCGTAAAACAGTTGAGGTTCGAATATTACTAACTTATACACAAAAATACTTTTGCCGTAGATTATTGTGGTCTATTCAAAAACTCTAGTAATTGTGTACTTATTGGCTATAATTTTGATTATTTGGTTCCATTCGAAAAAAATTACTGCCTCATTGGATACTTTAATTGATTGTCGACTATAAAGGTTCGTACAAATATTTATCTCTACATTCAAAAAAACTACCTTTTCAAAAATTCAACAATTGTTACGAATTTTTCTTAAACTATTGCAAAGTATTACAGTTGTTATTGCGTCACACGATTTTTGATACACTCACGATGACTTGCAATATTAATTATATCCAGCCTTCGATTTTGTTCTTAAAAAGATGCAGTTATATGGAGTATAATGTTAAAAGAACATCCATTGACAAATCAAAATATTTTGTTCTGTATTGCAAAACCATTGATATTTTGTGAAAGTGTTACTTGACTTTATTTACTTTGTTAGGCATTATGGACGAAATAAAAAGACAGTTTAAGGAAATACAATTACCAGTACCATGGGGTCATGTCGCTGCCAAAATTTACGGTTCCCCAACAGAAAAGAGAATTCTCATGGTTCATGGTATTTTAGACAATGCTGGGTCATTTGATAGATTAATAGAACTTCTTCCGGAGCAATATCATTATGTAAGCATAGACTTACCAGGGCATGGATTTTCATCGCATTTTCCTCCCAGCTTGCCACTGAATTTTTTTGATTATGTACACACAGTAAAGCTCGTTCTAGATGCCTTGAAATGGAACACTTGTATCTATATAGGACATAGTTTAGGGGCGCAATTGGGCGTATACTTTAGTGTCCTACATCCTGGAAGATTGGAGAAAATTGTAGCACTGGATGGATTAATACCACTTCCGGTTCAGAACGATGAGCTTCTTTCGTACATTCAACAGATTTACAACGTAGATACCTATGGCACTAATAGAGATGTACTTCATACGAAAGAAGAAACTATTCATGCTTTACAATTTAAAAGAAAAGCAACATTGAATTCGGGGGCTGCAAATGCTTTGTTTAATCGTATGGTTACTAAAGTTGGCGAACTATACAGGAATAATCGTGACCCGAGGTTAAGAATGTTCCTGAGACCACTGATGAATATACAACAGTTTATCGTTTTCCTTGACAAACTCTCAACTCCAGTTTTGATGTTTGTTGCCACTGGCTCTAATAGACTAAAGAAAATTTTGTACGTAGTAGAAGCCATGAAGTCACGTATCAGTGATGATAGCAAATTTCATGTAGTTTGTATACCAGGAAATCACGACGTTCACAACAATGACCCTGACGTGGTCGCACCAGACATATGTGAATATTTAAGCGATAATTTAAAAAGTCATCTATAAATTACCAATTGTAGGAAATGGGAAATTGTAGGGTCAAAAGGAATATCTATATACTGTTTGTCACGTACCGCTTCAAACCAAGTGGGCAATTTTTATTACACAAGTGTAAACTGTAAAGTGGTTGTTATTTATATATTTATAATTACAATTATACATTTTATACACTAAAGGAAAAATGTATGCACACCATAATATTAAAATCTGTCAACTTACAAAACTTTGATTTTTACTAAGCCTTCTGCTTGCTGAACTCTGATACATACTTCGTTACCTTGTAAAATAGTATTTTTTAAATCATCTTCAAGCAAGATCGCTGTATGGTTCATAAATGATCCATTTCTTTTCGTATCATATGTCCAATCACAATCTAATCCCAGTCTGACTTTATACCAACAAATCAAAGCATTTGGCAATGGCTTACCTCGTATTGCATTGAGCTTTCCAAAGTTCACTACATTGTCTGTAATTTCAGTTTTTTTCATTTCTGTCAATACTTTGGTATCGGATAGAGGCTCATACAAATATAAACTTGAATTTAAATCAAAAATTTGATCTATCTGCAAAAGAATAGATGTATTTCAAGAATAAGATAACTTTATTTTTTGCGATCACATTTGTTAGTTCTCACCTTAAATTCATTGATATGTTGTGCAATAGCATAGTTAGTTGTATTGCTGAAAGTGTCCTGAATCATTGTACCTTCATCTTCATCGGAATTCTAAAAAAATGTTTATGTTTGTACACTATAATTTACAAGCATTATGTATAAGTTTGTTTAGAAGTTAATCTTTACCGAACTCAAAGTATTAAATTTAAGCGATGGTGTTCTTTGTAAATTCGCATCGTTGACATAAACCATGTTCGGTAAATCTGCTGAGAATACAAGCTGTCCCATCAAGAACACTTGCTCTGGCAATAAAATGCCATTTGGTTTAAGTAAACATCTGTAAAGAATCGTATTTTTAATTGCATGTACTTAATATTGTATCAATTTTAAACATTTTTTTTCACCTAAAAAATTCATGATTATCCTCTTGTCCACTATCTTTTAGTTCACCTTTAATATCAAAATCATGAATGAATATCGAATCCAGTGAACGCTGAATTTGACCATAATTGGATATAATGCATACTTTGTCTTTAAAGCCATTGCACTCTGCTATTTGCTCAATGAAAAGGCGAAGCATTAAATTTTCTGTTTTGTAGTACATAATTTCGGTATCCTTATTCTGATTTAGTAGCATTAAGCCATAAATTGGGAAAGGAGACGTATCCAAAATACTTCTTATTTCTTTGTGGTTTTGAGATTTACTAATTTGTGTAACTAACTTCACGTATTCAAAGTCATTTAAAAATGCAATGACCTCTTTTGGCAAACGATATAGAAATTTATGTCCGACGTTATCATTAACTTCAACCTCATTCAACGTATAAGAACATTTCAGTTTACGGTTCAACATTTCAGCTTTAATTAACAGTACATCATCTTTCTTGCACAACTTAGGTATTGCTGGGAAAACGGCGAGTTGCCAACAGGACTTTCCTTCCGAAGAATCTATCGTAATATCTTCATCAAGATGTAATTTGAACCAAGTCACTAAACCATCTACGATGCCGTTGTATTTACATCTCGTGTTTACCACAGTCTTAATACCATCTTTACTAAATTCTTCTAACTCTGACAAATCATTAAAGTTTACTGTTACAAGTACTTTGGGTTCTGTTATGTAATTAATTGTAACGTTTTGTAGATTTTCAGAATCATAATATTCATCGTCAGGTAGTATACATACGTCATCAAAGTTCAGGGGACAGGATTCTTTAACTTTGTCGAATACTACCGACGATCTGTACCTCATGTACTCGCATTCGACAGCTGCTGTATAAAGAGTAGCGCCCATAGGTATTACCATGCCGTTTCTATCTAATAAATTTGTGTGAACGTTGATCATGGAGGGTACCACGAGTTCTCCAAATAAACCAGCATCGAATGTTTCCGTTACTATTAATTTTACTCTGGAACAGAGACACACTTTCAACAGGATTGAAATTCAATAGTTGGGCTAAAAAAGATTCTTTGTGCACGGTAAAGCGACTAAGAAATCTTCATAAAATTTGTGTGATAAAACTGTAAGCTTGCTAAGCTCACAACTATTTTATAAAAATAATTTTATCTGCTTTTGGGTCTTTAATTTTTGTCATGCTAGTAACAGCAGTAGTCAAAGTACATGGTATATTATAATTTTGTGTATGTAATACAAACAGACCTCTTTGGAATGTCAGCAGGTATATTAAGGTCGGAGGACAATTTTGGTAACAACTTTATATTCCTCGCACCATTAGTTTCAAATACTTTCTCAGCGATCTTTGCCATCACCGTTGAACATTCGCAGGAATAAATCTCGTGGGCCCCAGCATCACGAGCGTACAAGCTCAACAATCCTGTGCCAGTTCCTACATCTAACACGGTGTCATATCCTTGAGTAATTCGTTTTCGGATTGCCCGTTCAAATGCATTGTTCCTTCTTTTGTCATTCAACATTGGAAAATGCCATCTGTCTACAGCCATACTAAACGCATTTTGCAAATTCCTCTCTGCCGGTAGAAAATTAGGATTGGCAAGCAAAGCTCTTTTTAAATATTCTATGGCCAATAGTGGATCATTATTCCTTTAACAATACATTTTTTACCCTCATTATACGGAACTTTAGCGGTCATGATATCTGTTACGTTAAAAAATTTATTTTAAATTAACTAATTCGAGTTCTGACGAATAATCAACAAGGATTACCTTAAGAGATGAGCACCAAAATTATTTAACATTCGAGGATTATTTGGAAAAATGTCTAAAGAACGTTCGTAACATAGCATAACGTCTGCAAATCGCTTATCGTGTGCGAGCTGTATTCCCCATTCACCTAAAAAGCAACTGTCGTTTGTTATTATACACGAGTCAATTTGAAACAAAGAAAGACTTTGCATCAGTCTGAAGTTCAATATTATTATGGTCCAGCCTTTTCAGCACTAATGCGTACTATTGCTTAGGATATTACTAGCACAAACGTAACAGCATATATTTAAGCATTAAGATTTAATACTGAAAACACTGAAGCCCATTCGTTACATATGCAAAAGCGACAATGGACTTGCATGCGTACAAAGTACATCGACGAAAGCTTCTTCGATTTCTGATCTCTTCACAGGGCACAGTTCTGCTACAACAGTATAATAGGCATATGCTTTTCCCACATTTCCAGTTCTATCATGATCACGGGCTTTCTGTAACGACTTGTCAATTATGCCCTTTACTTCGTTCTGCATTCTCACTGATATTTCATCGGACTTCCCTTGCCTGTTTGTTTACTAGCTTTTTAAAATTGAGTACTTGTTTAGGAACTCTAATCACATACATATATAAGCAACATTAACCTCAAACTTCTCCCGTTAGGACCGATTTAAAAAAATTTGTAGCCATGAATTATGATTGTTAAAAATCTCTTGAGTTACCGAAAATATGTTTCGTTATTCTTTTCTTTGCCAAACTCGTTCACCGAACCGACTCATCTTTAGGATAGAAATAGAATGATGTCGATGTTTGACAACAAACGGTACTTGGAGGTCAGCGAATATATCAGAATATATACATATATTGATGTGTATGACCCGTCCATGGAACACAGAGATTTTGTTTTTTGCAGTTGGCAATGAGATGCGGGCTGCCGTGAGAGGCCGCCTCAACGAGTCAGAGCGCGCCGTATGTGTCATCCCTGGAAGCACGTTGCCTTCTTACCGACTGGGTAGGAGATAAGAATGGAGTTACCACTAGAAAAACAATGTATGAGATAAAGTGCCAGATACGGAAAATTTTCAAAAAACCGTAAAAACGTGAGACGCGGTTAGACTAGGTGGTCTCGCACAGTATTCACTGTAGCGAAGGCGATTTAGAAACCGCAGCATAGCAAGCGAAACACGAGCAAAAACAGGAGGAAAGTAGACAAGTAGAAGATAAATATCCAGAAAGATCGGAGAAGAAGAAATATGAAAGAGAAGAGAGTAGAATGGTCAAAAGGTATACAGGTGACAGAAATGTGCAACGCTCCACGATCTTTCGTGCCATTCTTGCGCAAGGGGCACGCTAATCTTCCCTTGTATCGTTCCAATTTCAGTATATACACCGGCGAAGCGAGTACCCAGAAAAGGAACAGAGAGAGAAGGGAAGTCCGGTTTATATAGCAGTCCGCCCGCGGCCCCCCAGCGTCCCTCCACCCAATTCGCCGGAATCCGACCAATGGGCGGTCGCGCGTCTGTGGTAGTGCCGCGTCGTCTCGGCTCGCCTCGCGCACTCACAACTCGTTCGATCGTCGGGCTGAGCGTTTCCGCTTTGTCGAGGAGTACGAACGCGCTGTAGTTTACGTGCGCGCCTTTTAACCTTCGTCATCTGTACACCTTTTGTTCGACGAAATTCTAGTTCGCGGTGCACGTGGTTCCCGGGGGTGCAATTGACTCAGAATCGTTTTGTCTTCGCGCGAGGGAACGGTGCTCGAAGAAGGGCCATGAGATTTTCGTGGGTGTTCGTGGCCACGGTGCTCCTGGTTCTGGCCACCGGGGCGAGGTGTAAGAGGAAATTCGACGGGGATTTTGAATTCGCCGAGGAGGTGAGTGCCCATTCCTCTTTTAATTTTCCTTTCGGTCCTTTGTTCCCACCGCTCGTCGATGTTTCGGGAGGGTAGCGAATAAGCTGCAATTCCGTTTCAACGGTAGCGATATTCTGACAGGCACATTAATCTGCCGGAATGAAAATCGTGTCAGTGTCCGTTCTTGGTACGGTGTAATGACACGGAAGTGAGTGAGAGAGCACCCTTGTAAACGGGTTATCCGGTTCGCGTTATTCTTGTTTTCACCGTATGGCCCAGAGTTATCGATGTCTGTTTTCCAGGGAAGGTATTAAAACTGAGCTTTTCGAACGCTATGCCGTGCATGACATTTAAACGTTGCGACGATTCTGCGAGTGTTTACTTAAAGATCGAACTTTTGTTGCACGCGTCGCTTTGTTTGCTTTGTAAAATCAATCCGTCACGAAAGCGCCGTTTAAGGTCAATGTTATTATTATTCAATCCTATATCCATATTTCGCATTCCCAAGGGTATCTTTGAGGTAAAGGAGTCCCGAAGGTTGAGTACATCGTAAAAGCGTCGAGATATAATAATTCCTCTCCATTTTAATTCTTCGCCTTGCCACTTGGGACGTTCACTCCTTTTTTAAACGTTCTCTCATTGTTGGAGCCAACTTTCACGGTTTTAATCGCGTGCTTGCTCTAGAAATTAAAGTCTCTCCTCAAAGGTTTGGAATGTCATTTATCGCATCAAGAGGGGCAAGGTCTTGCCGCGGGTCAAGTACAATTAGAAATTTCATCGAACGAAAGTTGGTTTTCCGCGATATAATACGGATGTACCGCGTTCCGTACCTTTTTATTATTTCACGGTGTAACGAAATACGCGTTTATGGCCCCCGGTTCATTGGATAGCTGAAAGCACGCAGTGCGGGCACTCTTACTTTCACATACCTGGATCGTTGCTCTAATGCAGGTTATCGATGCGATTGTTTATTTTCCCCGGCGATGTTCGCGTGCTCGCTTTCTATGCGTCGGGTGTCACCCAGGTAAACACCGTGATCAGAAATAATTACGATACGTGTGTGCAGCGCGCAATGCGTACACGTAACCGTAGACATAATATACATACGGATAGCCGGGGATTAAAATCCGATTACTCGAGTATAACGTGCAGGGCGAGACAGTTACCTTGATAAACTTCATTTAAAGTACTTTCGAGAACGAAGGTGATCTTGATATTTCGATCAAGAGGCGTGACATCGGGGAACTGATTCGTTTGTAATATGTACATTCCCCGTCACGTCGTTGGACTTGTATCTGAAATATGTTTTTTTTATTGAAAAATCACTTCGCGCTGGTCATTTGAGCTTCTCGCGTTGGGCTTCCTACTGTGCACGATCGTGGCAATTAATTTAAACGCTATTTCTAGATGGAACGAACAATAAAACAACGCACCGTTACGCTCCATTTCCGTTGTCTTGTAATCGAGTATTCTCGATTATTTCTAACGCATGACGTAACGTACTCATTCGATCAATTAAAGTAAAAAAATGTCTTCTTTTCGTTGCGCAACGTATATCAAACGCCACAAAGTGGAATTAAATACGTGCTCGGAAGTTCGTAACCATACCGCGATATCGCTGTATCGATAGACCCCAATGAAATCGCCTATTTGTTCTACCAAAATGCAAGTTTAATCGCAAAACGGTGATGAAAATCGATAAACTTCATCTGGGGAGTAGTCGCATTATTTCTCAGACGCTCGGATAAAATCTTCATTTTAATACACGGAGTTAATACCTGCACTCTAAATTTATGAAGCGCCGCTTTACCCTCGACAACCGCGCTGCCCCAATTTTGTGATTGCTGTAACGTTATAACGCTATACGTACTGCAATGGTATACGTATAAGACTTGACCCTCTTACCTTTTTTCCCCTCTTAGAATTCACATTGCTACCTTTCCACCCGAGTTTGAACGAGCAGAATGAAAAACATGCATCGTCGAATCCCGTCCGTTTCGGGAGAGAAATTTCGAGAAAGCTGTAAAGTACCTGCCGGTGTAATAACGGCGCTTCATCTGCCCCCTTCGCGGCAATCGCATTTTTCGTTATCGATCCACGGTTCTGACAATTATTCTAGTCGCGCACGGCACGCTGCACAGGATAACGCAAAACGGCAAGGTTTTCGATAAGAGAAATATGAAAGTGACTGATACCCGCGAAGGGGTTACGCGTTGTCAGGTTGTATCACATCCTACCTTTCACAGAATTTTTACCCCATTGTGTCTCGCGAAAGTGTCGATCGTAATATCGCGGCCTTTCGCTCGCAAAAATAAATCTCGGAAACTTAAACATCGAAAAAATGGACAGCACTTTTGTATCGCGCCGGTTAACGTTGCGTTGTTGTGCGATGGATATTCGTCGAGTAACTTGAAATGCCACCTTACGGCATTGCTGGTAACAAGACGTAATATTGCGTAATAGTAGTCGAAATTGTTCGCGTACCGTCTTTGTATATTCACGATGGAAAGTGGCAATATATTAGTCAATTTTACGCTTCGAATAAGTTTGCAACTGGAATATTCCTATCGAGGAAGTTCATTGTAAAATTTATATGCATAGTTCTCGCGAATCAATGAAATTGAGATCGTCCGCTATCTCATAATCTGAAAACGTAGTCGCAACATCGAGATCGTTCGCGACTACGATGTTAACGTATATTGTATTTACGATCCCGCTTTTAAGACGAGGGAAATAAAGCGTTTGTACGAAAATCGTGTTTCTCCGTAAAAGAGCGATTTCGTATCGACTAATTCGAACACGGCATCCCATTGTTGCACGAGCAGTGTTCCGTTGCGCTTAAAGGCAGGGGGGTAAAAAATTGGCTTTTACCGGACCCGAGTACAAAATCATGTTTGTTACGGCAACGTTGTTGCGGAGCCCGAGATACCGCGTTTTATAATTTCATATAATCGACAACAGCCCGGTCGTGCACACCACCGTTCACGGTAGGCGCGATTTACACATAGGCACGCAACGGTTTCTATCGACGAGAAATCGATTATCCGCGCGTAATGGAAAAGAATTCCCTATCGATCGTTCGTGAATAGGTACCTGTGACCTAGTGGCCACGAACGTAATCGAACGTGTACAGTCATAGTCGGCCTTTTCGCGGTCTATTGTTCTTCGAGCATTATACGACCTGCCTTCGAAACTTGTTTAAATCGTATAGTATTATTCTGTCAACGCTCTCTCCTTCCTCGCAAGAAAACCCCCTCGCGCACTGCGGGTGATCATAATTTAAAGGTCGTTACGAGTAGTTTGTGGAACCTGCTTTGAAAGTTTTAAGTTCGTCGTTGTATAGAATAAACGATTATTATCGCGGGAATGTAAAACAACCAGCGACGCGTGGTACGATTTTGTTGTTTATAGCGACATTTCAATTTATCGATAGGCTTGTTTCGACTTGCGGTAATTGAGACTTGGGTTTCTTTGTGTCTCGTTTACCCGGATAAAGTAGAAAGACAAAACACGTGATACGAGGAAGATCCGTGTTCTTTTTTTTTTTTTTACAAAGCACAGCAAAGTGATTAGAAACCTACAAACTACGAACTTAATGCGGGTAATGCAATTTGCGAGAAAATCCACGAGTTACCTGGAATGCGGCCTTCGCGTGTTTTGCTGCTAGGATGGAGTTGAAATTGATTTTTGCCATAACAAAATAAACCAATACTTTCGGTTTTCTTTTTTTCAAAAACCTTTATCGCGTACTAAATTTCGCTTCGCAATCCCAGCGCGGATTCGCGATCCGCTTTTACGATCTTCATTATTCTTTCTGGGTTGACGTCGTATTTTAAGACTCCGTGGATGCGTAAATTCTTTTTTCCTTGGAAGCGAGCTCCTTCGTCGTTGCGTATGCGCGCCCGTAATTGGAACGTAAACACGACCTCTGCGTATAATTCAAACGATTTAGCGCTGGGTCCGCTCTGTCAAATATGAATGTATCACCGATGTTTCTTTTACGCTCTGCTGTCATTAATTCGCATTCGTATTTTGGATTTGTCGATGTAATGCAATTATTAAACGAGGACACGTTCGATCTGTTTGCAATTGAATTACAATTTGCAAACGCTTCGAATAAAATAAAATAAAATAAAATAATTACGTATTTCGAGTAAAGGGAAAACAATTAAAATCGTGGGGGACAAAAACTTGAAAACCGCTCGTTACTCACGGCGATGGAAACTCACGAGGCACACGGACAATCACCGTAATCGATATAATGGGTATTTTCGGGGACACTTCGCTCGCGTGGTTAATTATTCTTATCCTTATTCTCAAGGAGTTCGCTTTAAATTTACCACAGCCGAATCGATAGCACGTCTGCCGTCGCAAAGCCGAGGCTCCATTGTTTCAGGCGTAAGATTGATAAGAGGTTCGCGTCGATGTCAAACGGATAATCCCTCAAATGTTTTCCCCGCGATTTGCATAATTACGATTTACGGTACTTTCATCCGCCGTCCCCCCTCCACGGGTTCTCGAGCCTTGAACTTTTGCCGTACAAATAAAAACTCCGCGGGATTGAAATGTTTTGCGAAGCCCGTTCGCGAATATTTCCACCCTCGCTCTCTTCTCTCCTCGCCCTTTTCGACTTTGTCACGCGAACACTCGTTATACAGCGCGGGGTCGTATATTTCTCTCGCATTTCTATGCTTCCACACGGCGTGGCCCTCTCGAGAGAGATCCCTCGATTATCTACGTTACCTTGGAACTTAGCGAACTGCACGCTTTGCGCAAATAGGTGTGTAGCTCTATGCTTCGCGTTTCATCTTCTCTCCCCTCCCCCTCCCCTCTCCACGCTTGGGGTTTCTGGATTTGCGAAAACGTAGAAACTCGGAGCGAACGTTGTGGTTAGGATTGTTACACGCAAATTACTCGCAAATGGACGGGTCAAAATCGATGTTATCGATTAAGAGGGCAGACAATGTTAGAGAGTACTCGAAGCGTCAAGAATTTACGTTTGTTGTCAATTACGTGATCCGTGGCTCGTCAATTTTGGCGTTGGACCGTGCATTACGTCGATATTGCGGATCATATGAAAAAATTGTAATGGTATTGATCAGGATAGTATGGCGGCGAAAATAACTGCAGTTATTCCGTTGGAGCGTAAAACCAGGTTTGTAGTTTTATCTCAAAAAAAGCACACAAAGCCTGTACTTTAATATTTTACGTCGCAATTGTTCTGGTTATGCTTCGAAATGACAAATTTATTTCAGTAATGAAAATCTCTCGTCGTATCATTCGAGGGCGCGCGTGCGCGTACTTTTTTTCTTTCTCAACGTACATTGATTCGGAGTCGGTAGTCGTACAGTTTTCGGGGGGTGTGAAAATACTTTTTGTAGGCGAGTCTTAGTTACATACGAGGCGTTCGTAAGCTTGAATTTAGTGCGCGGAAACCTTAATGCGAGATTGCCACGTAGGGGTGTCTAGAGAAAGCTTTTATAAACCTCTTAGCGCAAAATAAAGTGGCACACGTAGATCGGGTAGAGACTCGGCACGTTTTACGGCTTGGTATGTCCGTATAAAATTTCATTCGGCACCGGCCCTATTACCGGCAATTTGTGGCGTAGAAAACGTCGAGATATACGCTTTGACGTTTCTAAGAAATTTTATTCCACTTGTAATTACTCGCGGTCGCCGAGCAGCTGTACCTTTTGTCCCTCCTCGTTAAAGGATCTTTAGTGGAATTATGAAAACGTGGACGGATGATATTTTGAAATGGTCGATGTTATTTCGTACGTGTACCTAAATGCGTCGATTATACATATATCTTGTTTATTCGTATGATGTTACCACTTTCGGCGTTTGTTTTGTTAATATTTAATTACACCAAAGTTTAATAATATGAAATCACTATATCTTTCGTTTGTATCATTTTAGCAAGAAAATTAATTTGGAATTTCCAGGAAGGTGACCTCGCGTGTCGTAAAATCAAAATCCGATACGAGCGGTAAACGAATCGTTAATTTGTAGAATCGTACAAGCCTGTGTTTTTATTTTTATACTTTATACCGGTGGTACTGCGGAAAATAATTGAGTTTGACGATAGGATCTCCAAAGAGGTCGGACGAAATTTTTCTACCGGTCGACATCAAAGCGGTGACACGTTTATTTGTTTTGCCCTTTTTCTCTTACCAACACAAATGAAACTGACCTTGTTTTCCCTTGTGACACTCGTCAAATCGCATTGGCGTCCGCGACACAGTCCGAATATAGGTTCGCCATTTTATTGGCTATAGCGACTTTCAATCAGTTTTCTATCACCCCGAACTTTATCGCTAAGGCCTTTCACACTTTCGTGTATGTGCATATAACCTTCGCTGCGTATTAGACGGATCGATTTTATCCTACCAGCGCTTCCCTTCTTTCTCTAGTACCGATTGTTTCTACGAGCACCCTCAAATATTTTTTCACCAGTTTCCGCTCGCTTCAAATTTCTCAGCGTACCTTGTTTTTCCTACCTCTATTCTTTTCTCACGCGGATATTTCATACAAGAGAGAAACTTATATTTCGTGTATATTCCGTGTCCAATGTCTCGTTCAAACATTTTCGCGAACGGTCGAAAAAGTAGGTTTTTAATTTTATTTCAAATGTCAACGCCGCTTCGCGTCTCTGTAGACTTAATATCGAAAAGTGAAAATTTCGTTCGGTATTCCCTCTCGAGAAGCATCGGATGGAAGTCTGAGAACCTGTAATGCGGCTCCCGTTCGATGTTTCTTATCGAAAGAAATCTTGTGAGTTCGTGCCGTACCTCCATTCTCGGATTGGACACTCATTTTTCCGGAACTCCGCGTTTGTCGAACGAAACATTCCGAGGAGACTGCGACGGTAGAACATTCTCGAAACGATCGCCGCAGGATCCCCTCCTTCACCAAAATTCTTCATTTCCCTTCGACTCGAGAGGAGTCCACGATCCAAACCGTCGCGGTGCGCCATTGGCATACTTCGTAAAGACGTAAAATCAGTTTTCGGCGATCTCGCGTTTCGTTGCCGAAGGTTTCTTTTAAAAAGAGTTTAATCCTGAAAGTCGCGAAGTACCGTAGGGCGAACGATCGTCGATCACGGAGTATCGCCATTGCATTCTGGTGCAATGCAGCAGAGACAGGTGGAGCAAATCGGTCCTAGCGCGCGGCAGGTGGTAGGAATGCCAGGAATGTCGACTGACACCTCCGGCAACATTTGCCAACTCTCGTCGTGTCACATACGTTCGGCGTACGGCCGTGTCGGAGGATACCTCGGCGAGCTTATTGTTTATGGCCATGCGAAACCGTGCAAAGGTGTGGCGGGCACGATCGTCCTTACGGCTAATCTCGTGATTATGCTCGAAACGTTATTCAGCTGGCACCTTTATTTGTATCCCCGGCTCAACGACGATGGCTCAATTAAGGGTTGTTACCTGTATGTTTCTAGTTTAGAGAATTTTTTTTTTTTTTTCTGCGCGATACTTATTGTTCAAGATTTATATTTTCGGATGATATGTGAAATGATTTATATTTCAAATAATTTATATTTTCAATTCAATTCAATTTCATATTTTCAAATGAAACAAGATTTTCACAGGA
Organism: Pemphredon lugubris; assembly: GCA_933228935.1. NCBI lineage: Eukaryota > Metazoa > Arthropoda > Insecta > Hymenoptera > Crabronidae > Pemphredon > Pemphredon lugubris. The sequence continues at coordinate 21,783,575 of OW121817.1, read as the reverse complement.
CACAGAAACGTATATGAGGCCTTAATATAGCTCATTATTTCGGGAAAGTAGCAGTACGGTGGTTGCATTGCTTAGAGTTTGTAAAATACTTGCCGAGTTACCTTTTCGCGTAATATTAAATTGCACGAGAAGCATAGAATCGCGGAAAACGTGCGTTAGAGGAACTTCGATACATATAACGCGCGGAAGTAATACCGTATACATCCGTATACATTTATCCGTAACTACTGTTCCCGATAGAAAGAGTTTTGTAAAGCTTCCGTTCAAAAGTATATCGGCCAATTTCTTTCCTACGACGAGTCTCGAGATTTTCGTCCGTGACGTTAAACATTTGTCCGGAGGATTTTACGTCTATTCTTGGAATTAAACGCGGTCCACGTACACCGAGTGGGTTGGCAATATTTGCGTGCTCGTACGAGCGTTTGTCCGTTTGGTTAAATCATCCACCGCTAGCGATGAAAATCAAATATCCTTACGCTCGATCCTAAAATTACGAATAATCTGCCAAGTACGCGAGTTTCGCGGAGCGAAATCTTTGCCCTCGGGATTATCATCGAGATTCCGGTTCGCGGGCTTTGCGCTTATAAAACGTTCTTCTCGCGTTCTCCGTTGAACTTAACAATAGGTTTACGGGCGTTTCTACGAGCATTACTACGAGCACCCGTCAAATTGACGGGTAAACGAAAATACTCATTTTATTTACAGAATTGATTTATTCAATTTAAGTCTGAATTAACACTCTAACAGGCGAATTAAATTTTTTACTTTTTTTACTGGCGGACTCCCCACAACAAACTGATCGTATCGCTTGCGCGCGGGTAACGGGAGCAAATACGCCTATATCAGCGAAAGGTAATGTCAATAACAAAAGGCATGGCTGCCCGTTAGATCCTAAAATATTTCGAATGCAAGCGTAAATGAAATTTAATTTAACCCTGCCTTAAGGCGGGCATGCCCTTTAGAGGTTTAATTTACGATGCAAAATGGTTCAAATTTTTTCTATGGTTTTTGGGATATTTCAGTTCGAAATTTGAAATCCGTCAAATTGACGAGTCCCGTAAACCTAGTGTTAAAAATTCCCGACATACGCACACGCGGTATTCTGAAGTAAAACGCGTGTCCGGTACTTCATTCCGATAACTCCGGTAATCCTGCCAATACTCCGTTTACGTTTCTTCCTCTCTTCTAGTAGCCACTGTACAGAGAGTCGTCCGAGCGAATGTCGTAAGACGCGATTTCTTCTCACGCGTTTCATCGAGCGTAGGCTCGAGGCACTTACTCAGGAATTCATCATCCTCCATTAATTGTTATCCGACGATCCGTCTACGCAATTTCCAGTTATCAAATCCCCCGCGACACTGGCGAAGTTTTATTTATCCCCGATCAACTCTGTCCATTCTCTTTGCACATCTGCTCAACGTACGCCACACCCTTGCACATATTTCAACGCGTAACCTCGAACGCGCGTAGGTATTACGCGTTACATTAGCAACGCGCCACGAGTAGTTCTTTCTTCTTTTAATCGATACTTTTCAATTTTCCGTTACCCTTTCACCGTGCGCGTAACGCTTCTACGAATCTATTCGTTATTCAAAGTTTTTGACTGCGTGCTCGATGAATTTTTTTTACTACCTCTCCCGGGTAGCTCTTTCTTTATAATTCAGAATCGCATTGATAATTGCGCGTTCAAATCAAACCGTCCTCCCTCGTCGGAGTTTATCTATCGGAAAAAGATTCTCCCTCTTCGGTGGTGAATTAAAGGGAACTGGAAAGAGGATTAGGAAGAGTAGAGTCTTTTTATCTCAAAGTGGCCGATGACCGAGGCATAAACGTGGATTTCTATAATGGTAACGCTGTAACTGTTATTATACTTCGGATACTTGGAGGATCTGCTCGGGGAGGTCCTCGAGGCGACCATCCACCGATAGATTCTTTGCCAACCGATCGCTATTAATCACTTAATCCATAATCCGAAGCGCGAAGAGTAAACTCGTACGACGATTGTTTACGTATCCTCGTTTACGCCGGATATTACGTTTATCCTCTCTCATTGTTGAATATTTACCTAGAGGGACGAGAGATCGCTCGAAAAATCGGATAAATACGTAGCCCCACGTTGCGGGCGGCAGAAACGTTTTCGATCGGTACGTTTGAAAATCGAACGGTTTATCGTTACGCGGGAATCGAGCCGGGGGAGGAGTCGATATTTTCCGATTGCTTTCCAAAAGCCGTTCACATCTTTTATATCCAGCTCCCGGCTCAGTGCTGCATTCCTAATCCTCGGGTTTATCCGTCTCTCCGGCAACAATTTTAATTTAACGGAAAATTTTGTACACCCGCTACTTTCGTATCGATTCAATTGATATCGTTTTATATTCTTGACGCGCGCTCGATTATTCCGGCGTGCAAAAGGTACACCACACCGGGGCTTTTCAATTTCACTTTGGTCCGATTCATTCATATTCCGGTAGTTTGTCGGCAATAATGTATCCGATTCGCGTTTCATAATCCATCCTTTCTCATGGCTGTTATAATGAACTCGGCAAACTCCCGTGGGTATTGTTCGAAGTAGTTCGGGAAGAAGGATTTTGAGGAAACAAATATTCCATTGTGTATTTTTAAACTGCATCCCGACGTTGATGGAAACGCGACGCGGCTGTTAATGAGCAATTTAGAAAATTCTGTATTGAAACGTTTTCATTGGGACCGTGAATAATGGGTAAGTGAAAATTTTTGTTCACGTTTCAATTTTAACGCAACGGTGGCAGTTATCGTTCGCGACGATATTGCGTTAATCCAGGATCGGTTTCTCGTTAGTATCCCGAACATGCTAATTCTTTTTTATCTTATCACTTTTCTATCATCGGAGCGACGCGTGTGCTTAAAGTCTTGCTGTATTTTTTGTCTTTTTTTTTTTTACTTGTCTCGTTCCTCGCGAAATCGACAAATGTCAGTCACGATTTCGAATAATACCACGTCGACAACGAATTTGTCGAGAGTCTCTTCCGCCTTTGGGGGCGAACCCTCGAAATTTACAAAGTGTCGGACGAGCAGCGACTTTTATTTGCCTCGGTCCATCGGCGAATTGACAACCCCTTAAATTGCCATGGGCGTTTTTTTTTTTTTTTTTTTTTTTTTTGATGGGCAAAGTTTCGGTCGGTCCTCCGTCTTCGTACCGACTCGCTTCGTCGAATAACCGATAGTTTTCCAATTTTCCAAAGGCGTCGCGACGGTATCTCAGTTTCGGGGGACGAGTGGGAATAACGATATCGATCAAGGAGATAGGACGCGAATAACGCTTTAACGATACCGTTTATCGGAACCCGAGTACTTTTTTTTGTTCCTTCCGATCAGGATCTACCGACGATAAGTAAGTTAGCGCCCCCGGGATTACCCGTCTGTTTTAGAGACTGAGATTATCGTTAGCGTAAACGCGTACCCGTGAAAGGTAAGCGTGTAAACGCGTTCACCGTGAAATTGCTCGCATTTTTTTTTGCGATACAGCTGTATACATCGATGCAATACAGATGTCAATATTATTGATTCAACATTATCGATGTCAATATTGATATTTGTGTCAACTGGTACGATCCGAATCACTCGTACACTGATTAGCGGTAAGTTATCGGATACGGAATCTCGTTGGATCCCTGTGGACCCTGACCTTCTGTTTTTGAGACGACGCAAAATATGTACTTATATGTTACGAGGAATGTAAATAATTGGGCATTATTTATAATGTCCGGGCAATTTAAAAAGTGCCGAAAGGGATATGACGCGTCCAGCCAGGATCGTGTTGTTCACGTTTGATACATTCTATACAGTGCCCGGGCATTATGAATAATGCCCAATTATTTATATTGCCCGTAACATATACATATACTAGTAGCGGTTACAAAAAGTGCGTTACCGTGTAACGATACGTACAATTTCAACTTGTTTCGTCAATAATATCCTTCCGTCGAGAAAGGGGGGGAAAAAGAATCTCACGCACGATCTTGATAAATAGGTATACGAAAAGCATTTAGTACGCGATTCGAGCGTGCTGTTCCGAGAACTATTTTTGATGATGAGGCGCCTCTTTTTGTTCCGTGGAGTTAGAACGAGAGAACTTCGTGGAATCCTGCTGGCATGTGGCAGAACGATATCGTGAAAAACAGCGTGTAAAAGTTGGCGGATGCGTGGATGCGCTAGCTCCCGTCTGGTTCTACCAACTGAATTATAGGAAACAATGGTAAATTAGATTTTCAAATGGAATAACAATATTTCAAAACAATAGATTTTCGAATGGAACCTTAGGGAATAAAAAAAAAAAACAGGGCGTACTCGTCGATGCGATGAATCCGTTGGAATTCGATCTACCGTAGAATTGAATTTCTCGATCTATCGTTATGGTTCGAGGGTAAGGTAATTTGCCGTCCCCCCGTCTCGGCGGGTGTACGACCATTTTGAAGGGTGGTCGCGTGACAGGGAGGGTGCGTTAAAGGGGCATAAAAGAACCGCCCAGCTCATTAGAGAATATAATCTACGATAAGAGTGTGAGGCGGGGGCAGCGCGTTGCGGGACGCGGGGGCGTAGAAGGTGATAACTGGGGTTTTCTTCGTGTCGAGGTTACGTCATTCGTTGGACGATGGCGTGACTACGTTCGCTGGCACGCAGGTGAACACGCACCTTGCGAATATCTCGTGCATCGTGTCACTTCGATATCCCTCCGACGGCGACGCGTCTTTAGGGCAGCCGCACAACGGAGACGACCACGGACGACTCGAGTATACGGAATACAGAACAATTGGCAACGAGTGCGATCGTTCATTTCGAAAGCTAAATTTGCAATAAATGAAAAATGTTTTTTTTTGGAGTCCTGTTATTAAACAGATTATTAAATCAATCTACCTCTAATCTCTCTTCTCGTTCTTTTTTTTCGAGTGTGGCGGAGCTTCAACAGCAGATTAGAAAACACCATGAGGAAAAGCGGATCTCACCCTCAAGACGTGATTTTTGCTACCTAAAATAAATGGCATATCCTCACGAACATGTTATAAAACGAAAATAAATTTTTTTTTTTCAAAATTATCTTCGTGGTTTTTCTTTCAAAATGTGTGTGCCCAGCGTGGCAACCCTGTGTAACCAATTAAATAATTTGATTTAAGCTTGTACACCTGATGGATAATTATTTTGTGATTCGCTATGAAGCTGGAGTCCTAGGAGCGTTGATACAACGGTGTATTAATTAAACCCTTATTTTTGAAAGTGGTTTAAGTCCATTTTTGGAAAATAATTAGTTAATGGTAATTTTAGTAAGATACAAATATCCTCTTTATAATTAAAAAAATGGACTTTTACCACTTTCCAAAATAACGGCTCAATTGTTTTGGGGAATTGTATTAAGGGAGGGTTAACGACGTTCTGAACTTTAACGTTAGGGGTTTGCTAATTTTTTTTCAACTTACATTTGTCATTAAATATTTAGTTTTCACCAGTTCACGTATCAGGAGTTATCGTTCCGTTGTCACAAAATTTCGCTGCGCGATCTTTCCCTTATAATAATGGAACATGCAGTAAATGACGCGAGATAAATTTGTCACGGTACCTCAGTAGAACGGATTATAAACAATTGAGGCCACGTCCGCTTTGGAGATCGGAAATTTGCTCTCCTGCATCACGATTGATCACAATTGATCACTCGAGGGTAAGAAGGAGTGGGTGGGTAGGGTTGCACGGAGTTAAGGAAAACTTTGTTTCAGTTTCGATCTTACGGAGAAATAGGAAATAATTGATCGAATCACAAATTGCCGCAAATAACATTCTACTCTGGAAAGTAAAGTTTTCCTTGGCCAGCAGCGAGCTACCTCGACGTCCGTAAAGTTTTATTGTAAAGCTCAGAATGAAAACGTTCTGTATCTTATCGTAATTCTGCATATAAAGTATAAAGCTTTCCACCGATCGTAAAAACTTTATCTCATTGCGGCGCCGTGAACTTTTCGCGAGGAAAGTACGAACTATCTAGATAAGTGGCTACCGAGATAAAAATAACCACCTTACGCAAATATTCATCGTTAAAGAGCTGACCGAAATACTTGACCAACGACTCTCCCGTGACTCGATTCGAATAAATTTGAAATAATCTGCGTTCTAAAAAGAATTCCTGCTCCCTTACTCCCATCGTCCGCTTCTCGAATTTTTCCGACGGACTTACACAGAAAACTATTTGTCCACGCGATAAAAGGGGGCGGAGAGGAAGAAAGATTGCCTCGCAAACGTGGTTTCGGTTCTCATCGGTTAATACATCAAGTAGGAAAACAACTCGGAAAATCGTTCCTCTCGTCGAACTTATACCAACGAGAAACTACATCCCTCCGGGTTTCGGTATATTACCAGCCAACAAAAAAAAAAGAAGGAAAAAAAAACGAACACGGTGCGTATCTTTTCGAGAGCGTCTAGGCAAAAAAGAACCCGCTGGAATTTTGTTCATTTTTTGGATAACCTTGTGCGCCAACGGCATCCGGAATCATCGGACTCACCGTCGGCGAGGCCGTTTTCACGGATTTTCCGCGAAGAAACCGAAAGATCTCGAGGCATTTTCATCGACCGTGGGTCGGTGCGAGTCGAAAACCCCTCGGGCACATTTGTATCTCCTTCCACTCCTCTCCATCCAGCCCCCCCCCCCTTCCCTCTTCCGTCTCCTCTTTTCGCCGGCATTGGCCGTCGCGGGAAGAAGCAGGAGATAATGGTGGCGCGAGGGAGAAACGGAAACAGGGGTGGTGTTGGATAGTAAAATATTGGCCAGACCGGCGGGCGCCAACCAACGACTTTTTCATCGGGCGCATTCGCTTCAACGACGGCGGCGGCGCGACGACGACGACGACGACGACGACGACGACGACGTCGTCGTCGTCGGGGCCGGCGTGGACGAGGAGGACGGAGGATATTCGGGCTCTACCCTCTTCTCTTCCGCGTTCACCCTTTTCCTGTCCCACCCACGCTTTTCCTGTCTCTCCTCTCTATCTTCGCTAGTCTCTCTCTCGCCCAATGGCAGCGGTGGTACGTGGGAACGAGCGTACGGAAAGTTTGAGAGCTTCCTCCCCGTTAGCTCGTTCTTTCCGTGTGTCTTTCTCATTCTACGATCAAATAATGGCCCGGCCGAAGGGAGCCGTGTTTGCGGAGGACGTAGCGAAAATGTGAATGCGGATGCAACGATCCGAGATTTCGCTCTTACTCGTCGGGTGATAGGTTTGGCTCGAAACTTTAGCGGGAGTTAGCCGGTACGTTCGTACTCGTGACGCGCAACGCCGGTGGTTATGCGGAAGTGATTGACTAGCAACTTGCGAGAATGATTCTGTTACTTTATTCGGCTTATATCTGGATCATGCACGTCTCTCGATCTTCGGATCTCCAAACCTTTTTTTTTACCTCTATCAAGTGTATTTCGGGTCGCGGATCACGAAATAATTATAGAATTTCTATTCTACTGAAAATTATTTCACAAGGAATCACGCGTGTTTGCTTGCTTTGGAAATAGTTTGGAGATCCGGAGATTCGGAGATGTGCATGATCTAGAATTGTTTCTTTTATTCTTGAGTACGTTCGATGTTCAAAATAAAGTATTTCAAAACATTGTGTATGTCGTCGTGAGGAGCTTCTGTCGAGAATTGACACAAATTGGGTGGTAACATTACATATTTGTAAAGTGCGAAGGAAAAAGAGTTTCGGGGAGGAGTTTTGAGAAGAGAAGACACGGGTGTAATTTTGCGACTCAATGGTCGGTTAATGCTCGCGTTACTTGTTTCGGTTAACTTCTTCATCCCCGGGGCTAAATAAAGTTGCGCGGGCGGCAGCTATGGCAGGGAAGTTGGAAAATATGTAGATTTTTAACTTACCCGACGTATGAATTTTAATATTTTCCAAGGGCCTTTGAAACGCTACTTCGAAATTGCGTTTGGCGCCGCGGACGACTGAAATTTAATACAACCCGACGGCGAAATTCCGAAATTTCGGAAGAAAATTTATTTCCCGTTCTGTTCGACGGGATCAAATTTGACGCGCGATAACGATAACGTTCCGAACTCACGGTTTTATTTTCTAACGACGCCCCCTTGTCGGGTTATAAAAATAAAATGTAAATGGAAGATCAACGAACGCCTCCCGACGAACTTTTAATCCGTCCGTTAGGTAGACACGTATCACTGTTACGCGACTCACAAGTACCCGGAAAAATGTATTCCCCCTTTCGCATACTTTACTCCTCGATTCGCGGGACCATTTCGATGCAAAAACCTTGCGGGACGAATTGTACGTTTCTTGCAGAGACTCCCCCCCCGCTTCATTATTCCGGAGCTCCACAAAAGACTTCCTTCGATCTTTTTCCCATCTGCTTTCGAGACTAACGGTAACGTAAGATAAAACAGTCGCGACAGTTTGCGCATTCCCCCATTGTTACGCCTCGTGTAGGGAAGTTGTTTCAGGGGTTGTTTACGCAGACAACTGATTCGAGCTGCACAAACCTCGCGCTGCCTTTTTCGCGTAGCAGACGTTAGGGACAATATTCCCCTCTGCGAGAAGAAAGAAAAAAAAAGAATCCCATCAAAAGGATCCGGATTCGTTCCGCCGAAAATCTAAAGGACAAAAAAAAATAGAACGATAGGTAATGAAGGATGAGTTTAAAGGAATTCGTTATTGCATTGTCGTTCCCACGTTTCCCATTATACGTCCCTTTAAACGGCTTCTACCGTAAAAGCGATACTCCACTTCTAAACCGCATTGCCGCGAAGATCTTTGATATAACTCTGTACTCGCGAATCGTATTCAATACGATCCCCACCGTACGTAAACTCAGAGAGAGACGCTTACTTACCCCCAGACGCCGCATTGTTCCACAATACCGACCTTTGTGCATTCCGATGCAACTCTACTTACTGTGCACGGCGCGCATCGGAGTTTGCAGTGTTTCAGGCTCGGCCGAGTGGTTAATGACCACAACAATTCGAAATTGCAGTCGAAGGTGGTGCACGCGTCGGTATCCGTTCCCCCTCTAATGCACCTCGGGTGCCTCTAATAGACCGTTGACCGTATCCGTTGTTACGCGACGCGCTTCGACGAAATTCGAATACGCGGAGGTGTGTGTGTGTGTGTGTGGGGGGGGGGGAGGGGGGAGAGAAATAAAATATCGAAAGCAGTCAGAAGCGCAATCCGGCGTCGTTAGTTGTTCGCGAGCGACGCTCGCCGGATTCCGTGATTCCGTTAGACTTCGATTATATCAGGGGGGTTGAATATCTCGGGGGGGGGGGGGGGGGGTAAAACGGATTTCACCTATCCTTTGATCGCGCGACCGAGGAAACGCTGCCGCCCTCTCGTTCCTCTTTTAATCTTTTCCGTGGTAAACGAGCGAAGGAGGCGCAAGAACCGCCTCTGGCGTCCGCAATTTACTCGAATATCATAATGACGGGAAGAAAAGATTTTCTTCCCTTTGGTTCTTAATCGCCCGTTTAAAGTCGATATCGAATTTGTGCGGCGTTACAAACTGAGACTGAAATTCGGAAAATAACGCTCGCGTTATACTTACAGTTATAAAATATTGTGCTATACCATTAAGTTGTTTCTATTTATTTCCTGCGAAACGGCTGACCTCTCGCGAGGGCTAAAGAATAACAAAATTGCTCTCCCGTCCCCGTCTTATCACTTATCCTCCTTATAAAATACCCTCGCTGCCTTTATATCGGAAGTCCGACGAACGTTATTCTTCTAAGGCGATTCTACGCGGAGACTTCAATTTTAAATTTCATGATTCTCGCGGACACCGTTGGTAGCTTCAATCCGACAATCTTTCGCGCGAACGTATAAGATTCTCAATCGAGAGCTTCGTTGAGCCTTTAGTGGGCTTTATTAAATTTTCTCCTCTCACCTTTTATTATCATCACATTTCTTTTTATTTCTTATTATCGCGACCCGATCCTGCGATAGAGAGAATTCTATCGTTGGCCCTCGTAACTTTTTGATATTAATAACACCTACCGTTCCGAGCTTATTTGACTCGTATTAATTTTCACTCGTATAAAACATTAAATACGCTATTACGTACCGAGCGGGTAACGTCCGTTGCCGAGTACAAATCGTAATTCCCGTCAGGTTTTCGTAAACTCGGAGTGCATCGTGGCGCATACACGTAGGTAGGTACACCCCCGAACGTCGGTGGTTGCCGAGTGCAACGACGATATTTCATACCAGTGTTCCGTATATAATTAATGGCATCTTCTTCCGGTTCCTCGCCCAATTTTACTCGAATGCCGTTATCTTTGTCTGTTTTGCCCGGAAGCAGTATACACAAACCCCCCCGAGCGTTATATCGTGCTGTTACTTTCGCCGGATTACGGGAACTTCGGGACGATCGCTTAACGACTTAGAAATTTATTTCCCCCGTGTTTTATGAAAAATTGACGCGACGGGAAATGCGTGATTCTTGGACGGAAATAAAATGAATCGATCGAATGGCCGAGTGGAATTCTTTGGAATGGTACTTTCGGTTATCGCGTCTTTAATCGTACGTTTAACGGAGCGATCGCTCGATCGCGTTGTTGGAAATTTGAGTTTCAGGAATTCTTGTGTGTGTACAGGCGCAGCTTTGAGGCCACCTTCGCTAATCTCATTTCACACCTTTCCGGTTGCGAGCTAATGAGTTACATTGAAGCTTGCTCTGTGTTTCATGCGCGTAACACTTTGTCTCATCGGATTACCGAATAACGTTACCTCGTGTCCTTCGCTAACGTTCACTCTGGCGTGTACCTTCTCCGCATATCTAATGTACTTACTTCTTTTTTTATTTCATGCTACATATCGTGCAACGAGAGGTGCGACGAACGTAGCGACGTAAACTCAAAAATTGTTTTCGAGTACCGACTCTTACGATTTCGAATAGTTTGAATATTAATTCTACGATTATAGTCCAAGTTGATATTTGTAGTCTGATTTATTAATTCCACGATTATAATCTAGGCGATCGCAGACGGTTCTGACCCTTCTAATTCCAGTTTGAATATCTTTAAAACCTATTAAAAATAATCTCCACCTACACGGTCACCGGCGATAACTAGAGTAGGAAGAAATTATAATCAGGACGAAATCTTAACGATCGGTTGGGTCTCGGTGTACGATTCTCGAAATTTTCCGACGATCTTACCTGGCGAGATTAATTTCACAATTCCTTAGAACCGTCGATTACGTTCGCGACGTACGCAAGGATCGCGATAAAACCGTTATCGGATCCAGTTTCAGCAGTTTTCTATGCTTCCGGGGTCCGCTGTTTTCCGTAACGCCGCGTCTCTCCGCATTCGCGAACATTTCTTCAGCTTCCGGAAAACTTTCTACGTTCCTCCCTCCTCCCGACCACGACTCTCCTCTCTCTCTCTCTACTCCATGAAAAAGACTAATAAAGTTTTCATTCGAATCAAGATAATTCCTTATCGAGTGATATCTGCAGAGACGAATCTCGCGTACCAGGAGAACATCGCCTCCCATTCTTCTTTCGCGGCAGCGCCTCCTCGAACGGGAGGTGGCTCAGACTTCCGGCAAACTTTCGCCGAACTTCCTCCTTTTTGTTCGAGTGGTTCCTTTTTTCGTTCCCTGCGAAGAGTTTCGACGGCGCTTGTTTTTCGACGATGCCGTCGCGACGCACGTGCAGAGGACGCCGACGGTATCTACGCGGCGGAATCGCCATTCGACTTTGTCGCGTATCTCCCGTCGAAGGGCGGAGACGGGCCTGCACTTTTTTTTTTGCATTTCGATAACACGTCGATTCCGAGGTTGCACGAATATTCAGGATGCGCGAGAAAGCTCAGTCCGCCTTACGCGTCGACGGGCGGCTTTTCGTTTGTCAGCCTCCTCGACGACCTTATCGAAATATGTTTTCCTCTGTTCATCGACGTTCGCCGCGGGTTCCGCTTTTTTTATCTCTCGGGATTGAGAATCCGCGAACCTCGTTTCTCCGCAACGACGTGCCCGCGTACATTCGTCTAACCGTGGCTCGCGATTCGCAGAAACGGGATTGGGCCGTGAATTTAATAATCGCCTCGAATACACGCGATATAGGCGCACGCGCGAATCTCTCGTTTCAGCCGTGTAACTTGTTTTACGTATCCTCCCGGATTGGATGTTCGAAATGAATTTTAAAAAAAGAAAAAAAGAAATGGTATTCGTCCCGTAACGAGCTCACGTATTCACGCAAATTGAACCTCGACATCGACCACGACATCGACATCGATGGTCCTTCAGTTTTGAAAATGAGACGCTTTTTTTCTACGTTCAATGAAATCATACTCCAGCCGAGTATATTTGCGCGCGCGTAATTTTTCCGCCTCGTCGAGGCAGCAAATGGACGTAATTTCAGGTCATGCTGTTCTCTCTCGTTGATAGCCCGACTTTACATCGTTTATTTGTTACGTCAACAAATCTACCGTAAACTTATCAATACACCGCCGCGGCGGTACTGATTTCCAGTAATCTGTACCTCGGTTGAACGTCGGGATATTCTGGAAATTGATTGTAATTACCACCAACGCGAACGACCACGACGGTGTATACACGTACATGAAATATTAAGCGAAATATTGAGTGTGTTAGTATTTTAAAGCGATGTTTTATAAATATCTATATATATATTTCACTACATTCGCGGGTTTCGTATTCGCGAGATCTAAATATTTCCCCGATGAAAACTATAAATTATTGTCGAAGGCGCAGCACGGAAATCGAGTAGCTTCGCCCTCTATCGCGCGAGATATAATTATACCTGTAAGATATAATTATACTGCCCTGAAGAGGATCCTAATCAGGATCGAAACGTTGACAATGATATAATTGTGAGTGATATAATTACTACCTCCGAGGCCTGCAACGCTAAAAGTAACATACCGAACAAATATTTGTAAGCAAAGGCCTAATAGTTAAAATGGGTTACAATTATACCTTTCCTACATTTAATAAACGATCAAGGCATCGCGATTAGAATCGTCGAAGATATCAAACCCGTCGAACATTGGAAAAAAAAATTCAAATTTCGTATCGATTCAACCCTCCAGGCGAAAACTAGGGCTCGGAAACGATTTTTACTTCCGCCACTATCTCGACGCGATTTTCGAAACTTGGCATTCGCCTAGCGTTCGTAACGCGGAAACGACAGGTTCAAAGTTCGTTTAAACCAGCGCGCAAAAACAAGCGCGTATTGGATTAAACTTTTCTCCTCGATGTAACATTTTCCCCGGGAAGAGATTCGATTACCGTCACTCGCAGAATTACAATTGACAATTAGCGTCGCAACGGAAAAGCTCCACCCCCCCCCCCCCCCCTCCCTCTCTCCGCCGCGCTGAATTCTGCGAGAGCCACCGAAATATCGAAGTCCCGTCGAATGCACGAGATCCTAAGAACACGTGGGCACACGAGTGGTCGATTATGTATTATTGGCTGTAGTCGGTGCTTCCAGGCAACCCGCATCTGCATAAACACGATGTCGCCGTCGTCGTCGTCGTCGTCGTCGTCGTCGTCGTCCTCGTCCTCGTCCTCGAGGTTCAACCAGAAATTCCAACTTGGTTATTTTGCCAGGGAGTGGCATGAGCGTATCGATTTTCTCGCGCACACCTCGCGAAGAGCGGAGCGCCGTAAACGGAAAATACTGCCGGGCACCGTCGAGAAATTAAAGCTTACCGTTCGACGTCCTATAAACAAGCGCGCCTGCTTCTCCCTTGATAATACCTGTGTCACCGTTGAATAAAGCTCATTGAAGCGCGCCGGCATTAACTTCCGGTACGAAAAACCGCGGATGCGTGGTGCGCCGAGCGTGTTGCGCGATACCTCAAACGAGACGTGAAGAGGGCAGTCTTTCTTTGCTACTTCTCGCGGGTTATTTGTTGCCATTCGTTTTTTGATTTTATTTTCAATTCAGGATTCTAAGATCTGTTAGGTCTGCCGTCGAGCCGCGTCGCGATAAGCCACGTTAGGACGGCGGATTTTACGTAAACACGTTTTTTCGTCGGGAAGCGTAGAAGTGCCATAAATAAATCCAATACAGTAGACTGCCGTATAACGCGAGTTCCTGCAACGTGAATTCTTATAACGCGCCGGAGATATTGCCGCTGGTATTTTCGTATAACGGGATTCGGAATCGGAAATTGAACTTTTGGGAAAAATAAATTATATACACGAGGAAACAATAGACGCAAGAACGACGAATAAAAGTGTCGCGTGATCGTACGAGACATCAAGGATGAATAAAATAGATTGCGTACCTGTGTTCGTCTTAGAAATTTTATCAATGAAAAGATGAAATTGAAGAGATCTCTGTCTCTATCACTCCCTTTTTTGTTTATATTTGAACAATAAAAACAATTATCTATCTATTTATCTCTCTCTCTCTCTCTCTCTCTCTCTCTCTCTCTCTCTCTCTCAATATAGAACAGTTCAAACGTGTTTCCATGATTAATTTCTTCTACTTCGGTTAAAGCGCCGGAATTGGGATAGCAGGTTCTGCCCAACCTGAAAGTTCCAAACTCTCTCTGACAGTTCTCTTAATTTGAAATGGATTTTCGGTCATTCGGTTAGATCACCGATGTATCCGTATTTGATCAGCTCAAACGCATTTAAACCGATCAAACGCATCCGCAAAAATTTCATTACGCAATGGTGAATACGGTTATTGGTTTTCGGTGATATTCAAATTCAACGAACGAACATAATTTTTATAATATCCATCGAGTGCAGAAAAATGTATTTAGGAACCGACCATGCGGGCATACCGTGAAGCCAAAAAATTGTTTTTAATAACATTTGGTTTGTAAATATATAAATAACATCAAAGCGCAACACCGGATCTCCATTAGTGGCGGGAAAAATCCGGATTTACCGAATTTCGATCATTCGAATTTCCGGAATCCGAAATTCGGATTTTTAAATCCGAAAATCCCGATAAATCCGAATTTTGGGTTTTGAAACTTTGATTTGGATATTGTTAAACATTTTTTGTACAACTCAAAAACTAATAATAATTATAAATGTATTTAATATGAATAAAAAAAATAGAAAAAAAAATTTGGAACCCGGATTTATATCACATCACTAATTAACATTCAGTTGCGGTAGAATAACTAAAAAATGATAACCATGGCGATTATTTAAAAACGGGGGGAGTGGATCTCAAATATTATCATCTCAAGGATTAATTTCTCATTAACCGCAGTGTTTTATTGCTGTTTCGTTGCAGGCATTTTTGAAAAATATACCTCGAAAACGTAATTTCATAGAGTGCTGAAATTTCAAAATTGCGAACGTGAATCTTTCTTCGTTGCGATTGAAATTTATAAAATCTACCAAAATCACGTAATTACGCATAATTGTTGAGTTCTGTTTATCAAAAATGATCCCAAACGGTCCTTGTTCCAAACGCATACATCCGTGTATCGTAATTAAACCAGGGGCGCGCCTACGCGAAATGTTTCGTAACTTTTGTCCACGGGAGTATTTACGTGATACAATTAAAGTGCCATCCATCAGCGTCGAGCGCTTTAACCCCGGCATTGTATCTAATGGAATAACGTATGCACGGACGAGTAATCGTCGAAAGTTCTGACAGCGTCGCGCCATTTTAAACAAAGTCATTATCGCGAAACGAGCGAGCCGTTATCGAAGATGGGACTACGGCCCATTTTTAGATGCAAGGTAAACGCGTCCTCCGGTTACTCCTCGGCTGTATTTCGTCCTCCTCGTTAATCTGCATCCGCGCGAGGTCGACGTTTGAGTGAAAACGTTTGCCAATCGTACTCGGCAGACTGACTCCGGGGGATGAGTTTGAAACTGCACTCGTAACGAGGCGACGACGTCGAGCAGAGTTCAAGACTGAAATTGAAACTTCGGCCTCTTCGAGTATTCGATGTAACGGGACGGAGTATATGGTATACATTGTACGCACCTGAATGTAAATTGTATGTGTATAAAGGGGGTGCACGTACGTGTATAGTTATATGTATTTATATACACACGTATACGTCTATTCGCCCTCGAAATACCAATTAGGAACTTTATGAGGGATTCAATTTTCTCCCTGTCTGCCACGAGCCTGTCAAATTATCGTGAAACGGGGCACCAGGTGATTTTTGGACCCTCAAAACTCGTTTACTTTAATTATCGAAGAATTCTGACAGGAGTGTACATCGCCGGGTACCCGCGTGCTATCAAGAATTTGTATTAAAAGAAATACGAGGCATCGATCACGGTTCTAAAGTAATGGTCACGATTCTATAATAAATGGCAGCACGGCTATATCGGGGGAGCCTGTCTAATTAAATCTCGAGTCACTTTTCCGTTCTCATCGTGGTCCAGTTACTCGGCTCTTAAACGTACCGCCCCTCGACTGTTCGCGGTAAGCGCCGGTTTTGCCAAACAAAAGGGAACTCAACCATGCGAGATTGAAATTATGGCCCGTAACTGTATTAAGTTTCATCATTTTCACCGCTCTCCTCCTTTCCCGTAATTCGATAGTCTCCCGGCGAGTCTATCGACTCGTCGAAAGTACTCCGTCCACGGGAGAGCTTTACCATTTTTTTCCCTTGATCAATTAAGGTCGGAATGCTCGGGTGCGAATAGTTTCGATAATATATTATAATGTCGTCGGGAGTGAAGATTCTGGTACCGCGACGGGGGTAAGAACGGCGGGGCTGAAAGAAGCAAACGAAAAACTAAAAACGTCTCTAATGCCAGGAAAGTTTTCGCATACATTTTCGTTGGTGACCCGAGTTTTTTTCTCCACGGACGAGACTTCCTGGGTCTGACGCATGCTCGCCAAGTTTTACCTAATTTTTACCCAATTACTAGCAAAGAAACTCGACTGGTGTTACTAGGAGCCACGCTTAATTGTCCCCCCACCACCACCCCACACCCCTGTTGGATCATTAATTCTTCGCCTCTGTGCGTCTACCAGCCTCGTTAAGTTCTCCTTCATTAGCCAACGCGCGTTAATTTTTCCCTCTCGCGAATCGATCGGGCTTTCTAATTGCTGACGAGACCCGGCTGAAACGCGAAACGAGCCGGACCCGCGACATCTAGCTACGTACTTAACGGATTCTGTAATAATTAATTACGAGATAAGCAAATAAAAAGGCATCCCCCCCCCACCCACCCATCCCGGACGGGTCGCGAGGATGATTAATCGCTGCATTAAACTGTCTTGTACGTTGGCGCGGGATGAGCGGATATTTTTAGCGTCGCTCGAACGTCTATCTTGCCGCTACTTCGATCGATGTACGTAATCGTTGCCAATTATCGTGCCATTGGAGAATCAATCTAGGGAGATATCGCGCGGCTCTTTCCGCTGCGCGCGTATGTTTTCTTTTATCAAGAGCCCGTTCACACGATACGGTTTTTTTTTTTACCGAAACCGCGCTGCCGCGCCGTCACTTTTCATCTGCCTTCGAAACAGACGCGGACAAGTGATAAAATGACCGATTCGGTTAAAAAACCCCGTATCGTGTGAACGGGAGGGTAAGACGACACGAAACGCGGGACTGAGAAAAAAAAGTCTACGCCGCATTCGACGATAATTAAATCGCTATATCGCAGAGAAGTTTATCGAGATACATTTATCGACTCGCGGATCGTGACGAGTTATCAAAACGAGAGCCCATTGAATTCCCTTGAAAGTAAAACGTGTACTTTGAATCCCCAATGGCGATGACTGACGACGACGCGCGGGAGGAAAGGGGCGCGAGGGGAGGCGGAGGCTCTTGAAATTAATTACGGAGGAAAATTGATTTACGCTAACTTCAGCCGCGTAAATAGGAAATT
The DNA here is from genome assembly GCA_933228935.1 of Pemphredon lugubris. Taxonomy (NCBI): domain Eukaryota; kingdom Metazoa; phylum Arthropoda; class Insecta; order Hymenoptera; family Crabronidae; genus Pemphredon; species Pemphredon lugubris. The sequence goes on along the minus strand of OW121817.1, from coordinate 21,765,758 downwards.
AGCGCGATACGCTTTTGCATCGTTTTCAGCTACGCGTACGAACGTACCGTCGCATTCGGAAACCTTCGTTTGCGGTCTATTGTTCGATCGAATCCAACCGTGTCTAGTTAAAGCGCGCGCTCGCTTGCCGTACGTACCCTCGCCCGTTGCCGCGAAATATTTAACGCGAAAAGTTGTGGATAAATTCTGCGCCCCGTCGGCGATATCGAGAGCGATTTTCCTCGCGCAGGGGGGCCGGCGAGAACGGCGCGCGCTTTTCCACGCGCAATTAAATTCAACGACGAGTTACTCCGGCGCGAATCTTACTCCCGGCGATGACCTCGGGGCTCCGCGTGGCCCGACGAGTTAGCCAGCTGCAGCTAGGCGTTAAAGTCATTGAAATACGTATTGGTTAGGTGAACGTAGCGATGACATAACGCTTTGATACGATTGCACTTTGCTGTTTCATTTGTGCGCGAAGGCGTTAGCGTTTCATTCGCGAGCAGAGGATTAATGGGTGTACTAATTCACGGTGGCAGAACCGGCGAAGAAAATGAAGTTACCGGCGAAGGAACGAGGAAAGTGTTTTGCGAGGCTATTCATCGTTGATCTGTATAACGGGCTGTGTCGTACTGTCGCGTTCGTGGTGAATTAGGATAGCTTCGGTAAGTGAAGAAAATTTTTATTAAATTACATCGTATTATTTACTTTTTTGTTCTTACGCTAATAATGACTATTATGTTTTTTTAGTGTTAAGGCTGGAGAATCGTCGACCAGTGTCGTTACTCTACGTCAGGGGTTCCTAAAGTGACTTCCGCGAATCCTAGAAATATGACCCAACAGTTTGTATTGTCAGTAATAAAAAACGATTATTGTTATGAATCTTTTCCTGAAGTCTAACTTTTTATCGATTCGAACGTATTTTTCCGCAACACTTTTTTTTTTGGACCCATCAAATATTATAACAAATCTAGATAATGCACATCTCCGTATTTCCGGATCTCCAAACTATTTCTAAAGCAAGCAAACACACGTCATTCCTTGTGAAATAGTTTTCAGTAGAATAGAAATTCTATAATTATTTCGTGATCAACTACCCGAAATACACCCGATAGAGTAAAAAAATGTTTGGAGATCTGAAGAACCAGAGATGCGCATGATCTAGATTGAAGCCAGATATTTTGGTATTTACGATTTAGCCTACCTAGGTAAAGCTTTGGAAACCCAATGGAAAAGTGAAAAATATTCGTCGTACTTTCTAAATCGTAAGTGGATCGGTGAATTGCACGTTCGAGATACGTAGGCGATGTACGACGGCATTTCATATTTCGTCTGATTGGCGTATACGCGTCAAAGTTCCCGGTGCAACGATCTTTTATCAAGCAACAAAGAAAAGGATAATGGGTACACGGAAATACGGGTAATCAAATTACGGACCAGATAATTGATACAAAAAATCTATTATCTTTATTACGCTCTGCGATACGTAACTCTTCGGGAAAGGCTTTTCCGAGCAGTCGCCAATTTTTTCGTAGTTCGAACGTTGCGTCGGAAGCTATCGACGTTGTTTCCACTGGCTTTTTTTTTATATCGTATTTACTGCTCCCGTAATATCCGCCGTTTGAAAAAGTTCGGTAATTCCGGTAGAAGTTTTTTCTTTTTTTTTTTTATTATCCGCGATAACGTACCGTGAACGGCACTGTGCGTGACGTTCCACGCATCTGAGTTATATTGTGCAAAATGTGCCAGCGAGTTTGACGTAAAATCCGGAAACGTCAATGTGCACGCGCTCAAAACCGGAGCGAAGCGCGCTACGGTAGTACAAAAATATTCCAAACCTTTATTCGAGCGTACCGCTTATCGCGCTCAATACTCAATGTTCATTCCCCCTAAATCGAAAATTCACGATCCTTCCAACTTCTTTTTTTTTCACCCGATAACTCAAAACTCCCGTTTGTTCTTTTCGAAAAAAGATAGATACTCTAATTCACCCGTACTTTTACTTATCCCGAGCCAAAATCTTGCCTCTTGATTGCAAATCGTCCATAACGAATTATTCGCAGAATTCCAAGCAAATGAAATCCTTGAGAGAAACACAGTCACTTGCGATTTCAAAACGTACTAACGACGAACCATAAATTATTCCCCGACCCACGAATGCAACGGAGTTCCGAGATAAAATCCAACCTGAATCACCTCGCGCTTTCCTAGATATCTATATACGAGTACAGGTAGACGTAGCGTCTACATTATACGCGTAGGTGCGATGCACTTTCGCGGTCGTACAGCGTCTCCATTGTCGCGCCGCGAGTATGGACGCGTATGGGATTCAGTGCATTTACGTGGGGGGGGGGGGGGGGGGCTGAGAAAGGGGATCGGGGGACGGAAGAGAGAACAGACAGACGCGTGGCCCAGATTCCGCTTACGTGGGTGGATTTTGCATATTATACGAGCGGAAGGATTCTCACCCGTATCATTCGACGGGGGATTCTCGCGGTGCATCGAATCCTTTGCCGAAGTTTTCCGCGAAAGTGGTGGCAGGGTCCATTTAGAGATTTGCCCGTTACGTACGTACGTCGCGCGTGTCCGCAGTTTCGCGAGAGCGTGTGCGGCATTCGTTATACGCGGGAAGGGTGTGTATCTCGTTGGAACGAAACGATCGGGGGGTGATCTCGTTGCCGAAAGTAGGATGAAATTGGGGTAGATCGATGGAAACGCTGTCCGTGGCGTATCAATTCCCTAAGTTATGCGGGCCAAACAAGATTTATGGGTTTCGCTCTTAACGCCGGGATTCACGGGATAACCGGGGGGCCATGGCGGTTGAATACAAATCTGTTTCGCGGCGAAGGTAAATCTAGCCCATGCTCGACGAAGAATTCGGAACGGGCAGGAGTCTCCGGGCGGTGTTGGAGCGACGCAGGGAGGAGGGGGGGGGGGGGGGGAGCGAATTGCATGCGGTGCATCGTGTCGACCGTATCGTTAGTAAAGTGCAAACGGGGGGGGGGTGTAGAGAGAGAGAGAGAGCGGTACCTGGAGGTGCAGCTGCACTCCCGTTGCGGTTTAGTTTACAATTGGCGGATCTGTAAACACATTAGCCCCGTGCCAGGGTTACAACCGCCTTAACGAAACGCATTCCGTACGTTTCCGTCCGCAGAAACGGAGCGCCGCGCATTCGCAATTCCTGCCACGTCCAGCGCGCCCGCTCTACGCGCGATACACCTGCATTCGCGGCCTCGAATTATCGCTTACCGTACGTGACCGTTAGCTCGTTATGTGCCTTCTTCTCATCGACGAACAGTACGAGTCCCGCGCGTATCGGCGCGGCGGGACTTTCCGAGTCGATCGTGGAACGTCGGAGCGAATTTTCGGGCGGTGAGAGAGAGAGAGAGATATCTTTTGCACCTCCCGGAGGGGATTTATACGCGCGACGAATCTTTCGCCGTTCGCCGATTAAACGTCCCGCCCGATCGGGACGCGCTCGCGTTTACTCACCGCCGAGATTAGAGTCTTTCCGCGAAGGGATTGATCGCAAATTGAAGGGAAAACTAATCCGCAAAGTTTCGCACGTTTTGGGAATTCATTACCTTCTTAGAGCGTTCAAACGTAATTAGTTGGCAAAGTATCATTAGAAGGTGCTGTACGTAATTAGCACGTTGGGAATCTTCCCAGTTAACGAAGCCCCCTTAAGTTTCTTTAACAACTCGGAGCCGTAAGAATGGTCAGATGGGATTACGGGACTAACAATGACTTTCCTTAATTTTGTGTTTCAGGTGAGTACCTGATATTTGGCGACCCGACCACCGCCACCCCCCGCCGAAAATCCAGCGTACCGTGAGTTTTACACACGATACGCGCGTTCGTATTCTTTTGTTCGACAATCGCTCGTTTTACGCGCGCAGGTCGGATCGATTCGTAGTTTCGTTTCGATGCGCGACGGCGAGATCTCGTTAAACGTTTTATCGGGATCCGGGAGAGAGAGAGATCGTGGGTTCAAACGCGTGGAAAATATTCTGCGGGAAATATGGAAACCGTCGGGATTTTAACTCGGTTTTTGCATCCGAAATTGCAAATTTCACGTCCCACCGGCTTGCTGATCAGTTTGATTAATAATATTATATTAACCTGTTTTCGTGTGGTTCAATCACGATTTTGGGTTTTTATTCGCTTCGACATGTCAGTCTTTTTGGGCACAGTCGGTCGCGCGAATGTCCGTTGATCCACCACACTCGGCGTATATCAGAGTAAATAAAAAAAAAAAAAAACGCACGCAACTTCGAAAGGAAAGACACAGAAATAAACTTTTATCAACGCGAAATAAGATGGCACTGGCAACAATTCATAATTATCACAGAACAGAGAAATACCGAACAAAATCCTAACAAGCATCGGGAAATGCAAATTACAGCCGGTTGAATTTTTATCGAGCGATCTATCCGATTCATCGTTCTTTCTCTAATCTCTTTGCCGAGGTTACGGCACATAAATCGACGCTCGAAACTCGTAACACGGCGATAGAACTTCGAAAACAAGAAACAACTGGAAAGTCTGCGGTTCGCTTCTGCGCGATTGTTATGATTAGAGCTCGAGAGTTTCGTTTTTCCGCGAAAAGAACACCATCCAACGTTTCTTCTGCTCGCCGTGTCGCGTCCACTGGCATCGGACGTTGTTTTCCATTCACATTTCGCTGCCGATTTTTACGCGTTAACGCTAGCAGAGCATATTCCGATGATAGCTTTACGTTCAAAACGTGACAATATTTTGACGTCACGGAGACAGAACTACGAATCGCGTTATTCGCGTGCCAGCGAATAATGTGTCAGTCGCGCGTAATTCGCGCGTTGTACGAAAAACACCCAGAGCGCGAAATAGATTCGTTTGGCCCGGGACATTATTTTCCTATTTTATGCGGCGAAGCTTTTCCCCGTTAATACCATTGAGGCTCTCCCCGTTTTTGCGCAAACAACCGAACGAATCGCTCGAAGCCTTTGACAGCGGGGAAGCGTTCTGCGCTTAAACATTCCGCTGTCGCTTAATGCGAAAGCCGGGGGAAAAAAGGAAGCACCGGGGCAACGGTGCTGAGTAAACCAGAAAAATCCAAAACAAACGACCGCCAAACGACTCTTCAAATTCGAAAATTGCTCGATGTTCCTCCGCGACGCGCGTATTATCGTTTTTATTTCGCTTCTATTCTCTCTCTCTCCTCTTATTCTTTTACGCCTCACCCTGAAATCGGTCAAGCATCTTCGATTCTCTTTTTACGACGTTACTCGCCCCCCTCATCGATCGCAACGGGAATTGTTTTCCGCGACGAACAATTCGCCGCGTGTAAACGCGTATCCGGCGATTTCGTAAGAAAATTTGCATCGCGGATGGATTTTTTTTTTTTTTTCTAGCCTTGTTCCGCGGATATCGCGACGCCGAGATTTTATGGGAACGCGGAATTGCCTGCGGCAGAATGTCGGCATGAAAATGGAAACGCGATATTCACAAGAGATTCTCCATACCTGGTTGATTTCCCTCCCTTCCCCGTCTCTCTGAAAGAATCATACGGGATACGTAGCTGCCGTAAAGTTTCGTTGGTGAAAAAGTAGTTCGAGGAACGTTGTATAGTTAATGAATGAATAACGCTAGTTGGATTTCCTATCGACAGCTACGACGGAGATAAATGTACATTTCCCCTCGTCTTCCTTTTGCTTTTTCGCCTTTGGAACGTAGGAGTAAAGGGAATCGAACAAGTACGTACGGGGTCCACTGGATCTCGATAACGAGACGTAATTCCTGTAATTACATCGCTTGTGGGCGAGCCACTGTGTACGTTCGAGCTACTCGGATAATTGCGTGTAAGCGTGAGGGTTATAGGTATATATATATATAATAAGTTAATCTTTTTCCGTCTTTAATTTATCTTGAGGAAATAATAACCGAACTGAGTCTCACTGTAAACACAAGTTATTTATTATTTACAATTATTTACAAAGTTTAGTTTGACCTACTGTACAAAGATTTATGTGCGAGAATGACAATTTGTTCTGGTAATCCTAATCAATTAGATTTTTGCATGCACGTAGGTTTTGCTCTCTTTTCCCTACTCTTATCAGCTGTGTCGGTCTGCCTACAGACATGCGCACTCCATATCTAATTCCAAATGAGTTTTAAAAGGAATACGATTTACATAGCTTCCATCGTATTTCTTGTACATAATATGAAAAAAAAATTAGTTATAGAAAAAGAAGTAACATGAGGGAGAAAGGGGGGGGGGGAGAAAGTGTCACGTGTATTTCGAAATGAAATCGATCGACACGTAATTCGATGTACCGTTAAAGTATTTTGCAAATTTTCGAAAGCTACGCGAGTATCGCGTAATTATCATTATAGGAATTGCTTCTGGATAGAACGAATGACACCGGAGAGCGTGATATTGACACGGGTAGATTTATCGTCGCGCAACAATAATGGGAGAGATAATTTAACGTCATTAATGTAAATGTACGAGCGATAAGTTTGTTCGAGGTAATTAATTGTCCTCTGTTGATTCTCCAGATTTGCCCGAACAAACGCGGTCGTGGAAAGTTTCGAACGCTACACCCAGGATTACGTTGCTCGCGAAATATGGCAGATTAAGGATTCCGGGATACGGTATTATCCACACCGTGGTAAAGCGAATACGCGAGATCCGCGTAAAAGTTCTACTAAATCCATCGACGGCGAATCTTCGCGGCGGAATTTTTGAGCGCAGTTTAGATATTTAGATTCGCGTTTCTACGGTCGGCGATTATGCTATAGCGGCGCAGATAGGTCATCGTTACCGAGTTTTGTATTTGGTTTCGAGAACTTTTTTCGAACCGGGAGGAGGTATAAAATATTTAACTACTGCAGATATTTGCGACGAAACCAAATCGGGGTTCAAAGTAAAAATAATTCCACAGGTATCTCGGAAATTGACTAAATATTGTAATATATTGTATCGCAAATATATAATAAATCGTACAATTTATAAACTTACACGAAACGCACGTAAAACCGGAAAACATGCCCGTGGAATTGTTTTTACTTTGAACCCCGATTTGGTTTTGTCGCAAATATCTGCAGTAGTTTTCCCGAGAGTAACAAATTCAATTTGTTGTATTTGGTTTGGCAACGTGACACTCGATTGTTGGAATATTACCGTTGGAAAAAAATGTTTTCGATTGCTCTCCGCGCGATAACGAAGCCCGTTTATTTCGTGCGTTGTTTCGAGGCAGCGTGACGTATCAGAGAGTTCGGCGTGCATTTGAAACACTGAATAAATTCGAGTCGACAATTAAAAATAGTTCTCTTTTTTTTTCCTCCCCGGTTACGTGCGATTATTGAAAATCGAAGAAGTTTTAAACGTTCGTCGCGACGAATCTGGCACGCACGTTGCGCTGGTTTGGGGGTGGACAAAATTGCGAGCGGACAGAAAGATCGCTTCTGTTCTTTTACGGTAAGGGGGTAAAAACTGCGTCATTCCAGCGCTAACACTTCTCGTTAGTCGTCCATTGTTTCCATATTCTGTGTTTTTTTTTTCTGACACGATTGCACTTTACGACCCGGTCAGGGGGGGTGGTCAGAATTTATGGAGGATCAAAACGTTTCGAATTACAACGAGAGTCGCGTGAAATTGCACATTCGTGTCACGGTTGATATTACTTTTTTAAAAAATCAAGAAACGTTTGTCGTTTAAATTAGGGAGTACGTTTACGGGCAAATTTAAATAACGAGGACTCTCTCTCTCGTTACCGTTAATTTATTTTTGCGCGATACAATTGTCGCCCTTTGATCGTTGATGCTCAAGGTTTTTCGTACGCGCGAGTTCATAAAGAAAATGCTTCACAATGGCGTAGGAATCTCTTTACGCGGGGAGGTGCGTTAGAAAAGTTATTACAAAAAGCGTCAGCTCGAAAGAGAGCAGTTACCGGAATGAAATTCCCGAGCGATGCCAGTCGGAAGCCGTTGGATATTACGTATTTGACATCCGTTGGATAAATGTTCAACCACGCTCTCCTCGTAATTCGATTACACGCGTTACCCTTCGAATTACTCCATTTTTCTTCCCTCAACGCGTTAAGCATTTATACCGGTGCATCGGTTAAACCTCCCGTTTAAAGTGCATTACCTGCCCGTTACTTACGTTTCTTTAGCGTCGCGTTTACAGCGAAGAGGTTCCCTTTAATCGCGATACTGAAATTTCGTCGATCCTAAACACGAATGAATGTTTAATCGTTCGTTTCGGGCGTTAATCGGTACGTAGCATCGGTGAAATAGGAATCCTCGGTGTACTCTCGCCAATTAAAGATTCAAGTATCTCAACGTCAGATCCCTGAAACGTAAATAATCGAGGGACTGCCGCAATCGGAAATTTGCGCATCAACCGTTCGCACGTTGGATCGCGGTGGAGGAATTTTCGATGAGCAGGTATAAATTAAAGATCGAAGCGTTCCTACGCGCACGCGTGGTATCGTTAATCCATTCGGTAACGTTCACGCATCGTGTCCGTGATGCATTTACTGGTCCAAAGAGACCAGTTACGTGCCGTGCGCGCGATCATCGTAAATTACCGTTATCGGTTACTAGCGAAGAAGTAGATGTCAGATAAGATGGTTTTGAAATATTATAAAGCGCAAATATCTGGAAAAGTGAAAATTTATATTGGTTTAAAGACTGGTCCAAAATACCCAAGCATATCTTGTGTTAAAAAATGTTTGACGCACACGTACCAATTAAGTTCAGTATTTCCTGCACCGGGAACATTGCAATTTTCAATGCAAACAAAGGAGCATAACGATCGCTGATTATGCCTTTGATCTTGCATTAGATCCTTTCGGCTAAACGCTTAATAGAAAACACGATCGAGTAATATCCGTATATTGTCGAAGCACTAATGAGCATCCGTACATATTATCTGGAACACACGGAGCAGGATTTCGTGTTTAGTTTCTCCCTCTCTCCCTCTCTCCCTCTCTCTCTCTCTCTCTCTCTCTCTAGTTTGCCTGTCTGCCCGAAGATTACATAGTTTAATGAGGATTCGTCTGATCAAACTGTACGGCGACACGTGTTCGCTATGCACGTACACGCGAAGCTTTCCTACGGCAGCATCAATTTTCTCGAACGTTCGCATTAACGCGACTGAAAGCTGACAGTTTCGCCGGATTTTCATGTATGACGATTTGTTTCTTTTTTTCCTCCTTTATCTCCCCAACCTCTCCTCACGCTCTCCTCCCTTGAAATTCAAATTGTGAACTTACCAGCGCTCGAACGTATACAAGAAACTTTCTCGCGTTACGATTAATTATCCGAATATTTTCGAGGACGCGACGTAAAGCCTACACGAGTTCCGCGAATTTTCTTTTTCCCCCATTTCTCGAGATTGGTGTCAAGATGTTACGTGAGCCAGAAGCTTCTTGAAACACGTACGGAGCGGAGTCGCGAGGTGAAAGAGATTTTCGCGCGACCCCCTGTGTGTCATTCTCATTATATTCGTGTAACGAGATTTACCGCGCTCGTCGGATTTCCTTCGAAGCGGTATAGAAAATTGAGTAGTTTGCGAAATCAAAGAATTTCTTTTCGCGGATGCCTCGATCCGAACGTGATTTCAGCGAGTTTATGGTAGATTTTTATTTATTCTACACACGAGCGGCGGCGAAGTCAATGGCAACGAAGATTGAAAGGTGTTTTCGAATTCCCTCGGGATACCTGAGATCTTCCTCCGTCCTCCGACGATTTTTTTCTCCTTTTATTTACATCGACGGCACGACACCGGAAATTTATAATTGGATCATTCGTAAAGAGATTACGTTGGATTATTTAAAAGCGTTATTACGCGCGACTGTCTCTCTCTCGACCTTAAATCAGCAAATTCTTCGCCCCTCGGTATTACGACTAAACTCCTCGACGGAATTCTTTTGTCGTGTCCTCCCTCGTTATCAACTTCGCGAAGTTAATGCGAGTTTACTCGCAAACTTCCGCTCCGTTTCGTACATACGATACCGCCATTACGCGATATCAAGCGCACCTATGTACCCGACGTTTCCCAAATAAGTTTTAATCACAGCCGCAGTAGATTACCAATGTTTGAGTTCGGGGAAACAAACGGCGCAACGAAACGTCGTCGGGGAAATGTAATACGCTCGACGGGGAGAGAGGGCGAGCGAGTGAGCGAGAGAGAGAGAGAGAGAGGGAGAGAGAGAGGGGGGGGGGGAGGGAGGGAGGGAGGGAGAGATGGATCGCGACTACCGGTTTGTTAGGGTTGGTCAGTTACGCGAGGAGAAACTCGATCGTCGCGATGCGTTTGACACAGAATGCTCCGGGACTGAATTCGATTAAGCCGAACGATAATGGCAGCCATACGTGATCTTCTTACCCGGTATAAGGTAATCCCTCGCAGTAGAGCAACGAGAAGCCCCTCCTAAGCTTCCTACAGGTATTTACTTACCACGCCGATGTAACCAATAAGGTTGACTCTACGGATTCGTTTGTTCGCCAGGTAGGCCGAGGAGCTCCGGGAACTTCTAATTCCGCTTAACTCGATTATTCTTCCGTCGTCGCCGTTCGTACGAGCCTCTCCCGTCACTCGGACGTCCTAGCGATTTATTCGCGGCCGAGTAAATCGAATTCGAGCTGGCACTCGAGGATTCGGTACAAATGAGATGAGAATCCTACTTCCGCTCGCGATTAGAATACAATTTTTGTTTCTTCAGCTGAAAATTATGGGTCGATTTTGATTTTGACCTGAACGCTCTCGTGCGTCGCGTACACGTACCTAAGTGGACTCCAACAATTTTCAAGTATCATTCTAGTATCTGTACCTGAAATGCGTACCTACGCAAGTGAAAACATTTGTTTTTTTTTTTTTAATTATGCGGATGAGAGTGTGAAATTCACTTCGAATCGAAACGAGGTTCGAGCAAACTTATCTCCATGCTCGTTGAATTGACATCGGTTCTTCCGTGTCTCAATATTTTCCAAAAACCTACTGACTCTCGTACCATCTCAGACATTCTAATTCAAATGGCTGAGCTCAGAGGCCGAGTATTCGCGGTGACGTTTCGAAAGAAAGGAAAAATAGCGCTCGGCGTTTAACGTCGACGCGAGAACTCATCGAGACACGCCGTCGCGAGTAAGTTGATCTGCCAAATCCTTAGAACTACGCTTCGAAGCGATTCCGCGTAGCCGTAAATCGATAATCGAATAAAACGCGAGACGACGTCCTCCCCTCCCCCCACCTCGTCGAGGGGCTCGTAGATATTCCGTCAAAATGAAAACAAGGATCGTAGAGCATCGCGCTTCCCCGAGATTGAAAGGGGATCCCTTTTAACGTAAAGATCTCGGACGGTTCGACCTTGGAGGAACCGGGCACGTTCTCCCCGGGCTCGTGCTGTTTCCACCTTCTTTTATACCTGCTTCTATCCGGTGACCTCCTTGAAAGCAACCTTACAAGCGTACAATACACATCTACATACCGATTCAGCGTTCCCGCGTATAGAACGTACGGGCACCGCGGCGCCGCTAGTCTCATTTCTCTCGACCTTTTTGCATTCTTTCTTCCTGCCTTTCCACCTTTTCCTTCCTCGTCTTTCTCAGCGCCGACGCCGCCGTCCTCGCCGCCGCCGTCGTCGTCGTCGTCGTCGTCGTCGTCGTCGTCGTCCTGTTCCACCTTCCTCCTGCGCCTTCCTGGCTCCGGCTCTGCCCCGACTCTTCCGAGAGTTCCGGGAGTGAGACGAGAGTAGTGGGTTTAGGGGCTGTGGGGAGGGTGGAGGGTGGAGGAGAGGGTTTTCTCTCGTTATCGATTCGCGGAAAACCTCTTCCATCATTTCTGCCGCCCCCTTTCATTCTCTGTGTCTCTCTTGTGCAACGAGCCTGCAAAAATCTGTCCAGAGATGCTCGCGTTCAAAATCGTGCGGTTCTCACGGCAACGAGAAATATCGATTTCTCGTATCAACGGATACCCCGCGCGTCTCGAGAATATTAATCGACGGTAAAGAAAATAATTGGCGCGTACGACGTCGATGGGAAACGTCGATTCGCCGACGATCGACGGGGTGTATCGGTATATATCGAGGGAAATACGAGAAGCAGTTTATTTTCTCCTTTGGTTTGTGGAAACTCCAAGCGGTGGGAAGTGTGATTGTAACGAAAAAGGGCTGTTTTCACTTTTCAAAGAATTCCACTCCACCGTTTCTCTAGCTTTAAGTCGCGTCGATAGAACGGGTTTCGTTTATTCCGGCATGTTCTTACTCGGTAGATGAATTCTTCGCCGCGATGGGGTAGAATTGCTTTCTCGTCATTGACGATACCGCCATCCACCCCCGGGTGGCGTTTAGAAATTATTCAGCGAATTCTGCGAGCTTAAATTACAGCCTTCCGGTATGTTTTTGTACCTCTTACCGTTGTCACAGCATTTTTTCGCTTTAACTTGCAGATCTACCTTCTCGTTGTACGTTTATTCCGTCAGAATTCCCGCGGTTCCCTTCGAATATTAAATATACATCGGTCGCGTGGTATTTCTCGCGTCTAAGTACTATTGCAAGCATAATTATTCTTCGAGCGCCCTCGAAGGTAACGATGTAGACAACAAATATAGAATAAGCTTACTTTAATAATCAAATTTCTCCAACCACGGTCATTCGTAGTTCGCGGTAGAATTCGCGATCACGGGAAATACGAAAACGTTCACTGCAAGATTAACGGCATTGCGGCGCATAACTTTTTGCGCGTGTAATTCGACAAATTCGATGTAACGTGGGGTTCGCTGGAATTGGAATTTTGCGATGAATACGATTGATCCTGCTAATTCGCGATAACTGTTACATTACAGAAACGTTTATAACGCGGCGAATTTCATCGGAGTTGCGTGGAACGTACTCCACGCGTAACGCGAAACGTCGTTTACCGAAATTTCATTTTACGAATTCGCGGTACGGTCCGCACAGAGGGTAACGGTAATACCAAAATATTCCGCTGGAAGGACGGAGGTAATAATATAAATACGAAACGAGGTATTTTCGCGTCGCGATTCCGTCAATTTACATATCTATCGGGAATGGGCTCTGTGCGCAAACAAAAATAATAGCCCATCGGCGGTGCGCCGCAAATTTGCTTCGCCGCAATTTTCTGCAAACTTACTTATTCGATTCAAAGTTAACATTACGGTCTAACGAGCGACGCTAAAGAACCGTCGATATTTCGCCATTGTTGAGTCGCAAGAGGCATGGAGATTCTATTCCAGAAAACGATAAAGGTATCGCGACAGGTGAGGGAAGAGTCAAAAATCGATGCGCACGTTTCTCTTTATCGTAACGAGAGTGAGCGTGAGAGGGACGGGGCGGGAGGAGGGAGAAAGAAAGAAAGAAAGAAAAGAAAAGAGAAGAGAAGAAAAGAAAAAAAAGAAAGGGGGTACAAGTTACCATCTCCGCGCGACGCTTTTCAAAAGATCGGTTTAATCCGCCCCGACCTTTTTTAAAGTTCTCTTTATCCTTATACCATGGCTGGACGATCAACCTCTTAAACAAGTTCTTTGTTCCACGTACGAAAGGCTGCACTCGGGGCTTTCTGAAAGAATCAATCTCCGGCTTCCCTTTTCTTCGTATCTTCCCCCGCTGGTTAATGAAAACCCACCACCCGGACCCCTCTCCCTTAAAGAGAGTCGCAATTTCTTGCGATAGAAATATGTTACTTCCGCGATCGAGGCTCGCGGCCGGAGCCCGCAGGCCATTATTTCGCGGGGGCCCGATATGCGATAAACGTTCCGTGGGCGGAGCTGGTTTGATCGAACAGTAACGCTACGCGACTCCCGTAAATTTTCATCGATTTCAATAGCTGGCGAGGGCTAATGAATCAGGTTGGATGGTGACAAGTATTCTCTCTCTCTCTCTCTCTCTCTCTCTCTCTCTCTCTCTCTCTCTCTCTCTCTCTCTCTCTCTCTCTCTCTCTCGCTCTCTCGCTCTCTCGCTCTCTGTCTTCACTGTTTCCTTTCGATATTTTGCCATCCGGGCGAGAGCGGAATTAACAAAAGGCGGCATTAATTAAAGTGCGCATCGCCGTTGTGCCCGGGTATCGCGTTATTCGCGCTGTTTATGAACCGGCTTTTTCTTTCTTTCTTTCCTTTTTTTTTATCGAACTTTTTGTAGTCACCATTGATTCGTCGACGCGCGCCCGGAGTCGTTGCATCGCGAGAATAGAAAAGTCCGTTCGAAAGCTTTTCATTTTTTTTTTTGCCGTTCGTATCGATGCTCGGGGAAAGCCTCCAAAGGGAATTCTTCTATCGCGCTACGAAGGAAATACGCGCGTGTGTCGGTGGTGTAATTGGGATAAATCGATACTAGCGCACGCGATCGACGTAGGAAACTAATGCCCCCGTGCGTTTTTCAAGGTATAGGTGAGCGACTCTCGAGCGAACATCGAACGACCGAGCCGATTTCTATTTTTACGCTAACTGTGTCATCGCGCGCGTTAAGTCTCACGGCGAATTAATTATCGGGTGTGCAATTATTGACTCTTAATTATGTTGCACGGTTATCGCGCAAACGATGGGCGGGCTCATTAGACTTGACGGGAGAGCGCGACGTACGATTTCGTGAATTTTCAGTTTTACCGCTTACCGGGCACAGCCCGTGGCATTAATTATTATTTTCTCGCGCAATCGTGTTTATCAGCGTCAAAGGCGTCGCTGACGTTGATCGAACAAAATTTCCATCGCGACGCTCGGTCGTCGAACTTTTCTGTCGTACCGCTCGCGATACAACGGAAATCTCATTGCTCACCGAATAATCTAATCGAGGCTCGCGTCTATGTAGGAATCCTTTGTAATATCGATTTGCAAAATACAAAAAGCGTTACATCGTTGTCACCCGTGACGTTGCGAACGTCTATGAATTAAGCGCGCATCGTTTACCGGTAAAAGCTGTTTTACGTTCACCCGCATCGTTAGCAACACCGCCGGCAATAATATTTCCGTCCTATCGAATAACCCGAAATTCGCCCCTCGATCATCGCATTAACGTCCAAGATTATCGCGATTTGTTAACGCGACTGTACAAATTGTTACTAGAAATCTGGTACGCGATCGCGGTGAAACGCGACTGGGTATAACGGGCAGCCTTGTCGTATCACAGCTTGTAATTTACGCGGACGATGTAAATTATACCGCGTTCGGACGTAAAATCGCATTGGGCGCGCGCTGTAGCGTAGGTCCGGCGAACGACGAGCGTTAAGCGTTTACGTTGTATTCCGCGGGACAAATAATAATTGTGACTGAACACCGTCGGTACTTTGCGTCGCGTTTCGACGCAAATTGCGTGGTAATTAATTGCCGATTAATCGAGGGTCTACCCGATCGCTCGACGGGCAACGAGTTTAAGAATCGCTTTATTATCGAAACCAGCGTAAGCGTCGGTCTTGGTCGGGCGTCGGTGATAGTAATTTTGGTGATCAAGAGACGCGTGGTCGTGTGGGTTCGATGTTAGTTATTTACAACTGTGACGCACTCAAACGCGACGGACGGGACCGTGCGTTCGCGCAAATTACTCTATCCCAATAGTGTGTGGGGAGGGGGGGCTTTCGGGAATAATTCGGTAAATTTTGGTAACGGAAATGATTCGCGTACGCGATGCGCATCGAAGTATAAAATAACAACGACAGGAACTAATTGAATCGTTAGATTCGTATTTCCAACGGTCGAATTAATAACATCTCTAATTCCCACACGGGATTAATTTACGCTCGCGCGTCCTTGCCAACGCGCAGAAAATATGGTTTTAAGAGGATCAGAGGAGCACGTTGTACAACGCGAACTAATATTTCGCACGGTCTTTATAATTATTACTTCGCGTTCCATTAATCACGGCGTATGACGCTATTTAACGATACTGTCGTACACGCGCTCACCGGCGGCCCCGATTACTCCAGAATGGGTTTTAATATGGTTTTATTTATTCAAAGGCGACAAGCGAGAGAATTAAATTTGCGAAGCGTGACCCACATCCGTACGGTAACCGTTCTCGATTAACTCCGTTCCGATCGATCGATATTGCGCGTATTTGCTCGTTCGGTACAAATCGACGCCAGTCCGAACTCGTCGATGTTTGCCGTTTGGCGCGCTTCGACGGTGTTTCTTGAATTTTAAAAACCCTGCGATCTTCGTCCCTCGACCGGTCGACGTAGCGATAGAGTTTAACGCTTCATAACGTTGCGACCCCGATAACGCTTATCCGTATCCGTGGCTAATTCACGGTGTTTATCGAGCGCATACTTTCGGGAGTTTCGCTGCATCCCGCGCAGAAACAAAATTAATAATACGGCGGTCGTTTATTAACGATGCCAACGGTCGACGTTAAATGGCGGTCTCAGATGGAAACCGAGCGGCGCGTGTGCATTCGCAATGATATTCGCCGGTGAATGAGCGCGCGCTACCAGTGTATCGTGTTATACCGAGAATTACGAAGTAATTAATTGTAATGCCGCGGTGTCGCTATCACATTTATGCCGGCTGACATTTCGGAACTGGTACATTTATGAATAACGATTAATTTCTGCTTTCGTCACCGGCGCCGCGAACGTTGGTGTGTCAGTTCTCGCGTACGTCCCGCTAACAACTGCATTATCGCTTAATCGGTAATCACGGTTCATTTTCGAATTCCCAAACCGTTCGAGATAATCTCCCCCCCCCCCCCCCCCGCTTTAGCGTTTCGAGTTGATTTAACGCAAGAGTGCCGGGCAATCCGCCTTGCTTCTATTAAGGTCTCTGATCTCCGAGTTAGTAATCGTAACGTAATCGTAACGTAATTACCAACCTTTCGGTATCTTTGGAGGCGTGCTGAACTTTCCTATCGGCATGATATTGAAATAAAACGCTCTACAGACGCGATATCGGCGATAGGTATTATAATCGACACAAATCGCATAACGGAAACGGAAACTGGGAGAATCGTTACTATCTACAGGCTCTTGCTAAAGATTTCGATTATCTTTGAAGAACGTCTCCAGCTCACGCTAAGAATTTCTACATTCTAAAATTAGGAGTTTAACGAACGAACGAACGAACATAGCTACGCTCGTATCGTTGTTCCAGGAGGCCACTTATTTTAACAGTTTTTTTTTTCTCTGGAGAACCTTTGTAACTCGGAATAGAAGCATCTCACGTTCGTACAACTTGTTTTCGTTCGCAGGTCGAGTAGCGTACCTTCCCAGACTCTGGGCAAACAATTTAGAAACACCCTGTACGTACAGTTACTCGTAGCATGATTTGCAACGTTTTGAGCACCGGACGCCGAACGCGAAAACGAGTTCTATAATATCGCGAGCTAATATACCTAATATTAGGTACAAGCTAGATTCGGATCGCACGTACGTATGTTGTATGCGTATACACAGCATGTATCTGTATGCGAGCGGTACAAATTAAATTCTGATCGAACATACCAAAATTCTATGCTTATACGTAATATAGGTATATTTCGGTCGCAGGTTAATTGTCTACAACGTATTGCAGTCACAGTTCCCGGTAACAGGGGAGTTTTACGGTGCGCAATAAAATTTTCGCAACCGACGCCGACGACGTTTCTCGCGTAAAAACACACTGCAACGTCGCGACGTTCCGGTAAGCGATAACCGTCGTCCAGTCGCTTCGGTTCTCCTACCGATCGTTCTTGACATTTTTGAGCAATCGTTGGAGCGTTTCGCGAGCTGCATCGTGACGCAATGTGTGTCCGCAGCTGCACAGACGGGAAGGTGGGCGCGCCAGTAAAACGAGTTTAACTATGTTTACCAGTTTGATGGGGATAAACCAATTAATTATCGGTAGGATGGTAAAACGCGCGACGCATGGTTTTATTTATCGTATCACGTTCGATTATTTCGAATGCCCGTAGCGGGGGTCTCGCGTTTCGCGAAACTGTTCGACGTACGTTATCGAGTATCGAGGCGTTCGAGGGTTTTTCAAAATGGTACGTCGTAACTTTTTCTCCTCTTTGCGGAAGGAAAGCCGCGCGAGGGTGCGTACGCATCCCCAATTGATTGCAGCGAACGTAACCGCAACGCGGAATTCTCTACGGTACGGAGTAACGCGAGCGCGTATCGTTTCCGCGTAAAGGTGTATGTACGTTTTGGTATGACGGGTCAGATGCAACAGATACCGTTTTCTCCGAAGCGTGTGACGCGAGCGCCTGCAGCAAAGGGGGTAGTTGTTTCGGAATAGTCGGTCGTGTACGGTTATGAATTTATGCGATTACTGAATGCGAATTACCGGCGTGCCTACTTCTCGAAGAGATTGAGGAAGGAGAACTTTGATTGGAAGAATTAACCGGTTAACTGTTCCGACATCTTCGAAATACATGGACTTGAAATGTGTCATAATGTAAATTCGTGGTAGTTTCGATGATGACTATAAAAAATAACGGATAATTCTCTATATCGTGGCCAATGTTGGTTTCAAGGCTATTTTGTCGATCCACGCATTGAACGAAGACTTTTGGTGCAAGTTACGACGTTAGTTTACGAATGCGCACGCACCTTTGGACACGTGAGTAAGGATAAAAAAAAAAGTTGGAAAGGATATTCGAACCTGTAAAATAGTAGCGAGACGAATTCTCGGTTCCTCCTGTGCTTCATTTTCTGGAAAATCCAATATGAAAGAAAATACGTACGTAACGTAGGTATTACGATAATAGCGGGTACCTACTGGTTGCGCTTTCGTCTCACGGGAAAAGCAAAATTCTCATTTCCGAGTTATTCGATTAATATTTCCCCATCTCATTTCTTCCATGTACAGATAACGTTAACTTTTCGATATTCTCTGTACGGTTGAGGAACAAATAATAATTCGTCCTTCTCAATTTTTATATGTATATGTTACGGGCAATATAAATAATTGGGCTTTACTTATAATGCCCGGGCACTGTATAGAATGTCCAATTTTTTGGGAAATATATATAATGGGCAGGTATTTCACGAACGGCCCGGACATTTTATAGAATCCATAGTTGATATCCGGATCAAATGTAAACAACACGATCCTAACTTGAATATCCCTTTGGGCACTTTTTAAATTGCCTGGGCATTATAAATAATACCCTATTATTTACATTGCCCGTAACATATATAAAATATTATACAGGGTGTCCCGTAACTAGCTCGACACCGGGAAATGAGGGGTAGCTGAGGTGATTCTGAACAACTTTCTCCTTAGCAATAATGTCCTAAGCGCCTTCGGTTTTGAATTATTAACGAAACGGCTAGGCCAATCCGAGCGCTTATCGGGCGCGCGCTCGAAACGAGAGTGTGGTCTCTGGATCGTGCTCGACCGCGAGCGTGAACAAGTGCATCGCCTGGGTATCGACGGAGGCGTACGGCAAATGTCACATCGCCTTCAAATAAACTAATACTCGTTGAATAACTGTGTCCGATGCTCTTACCCGTTATTCAATAGGAACGAAGATTGTAGTATCTGTGGAAAAAATGTTTCTCTTAACAGCACGTTTTTAGGTGGATAAATTATCATTAGAATAATTTATAATAACTAACGTTAGAAAAGCGTTGTTAAACTCACCCATTCGACCACGAATCACCCTGCTTCGACGAAAGTAGGTCATTGGCACTAGGTCACAGTGCCGATTTTGCCCTTCCTAAGAATCTCGAGAGCCTCAACAGCTCATTTTACGGTAATCTCACTTGACACTGACACACACAGTAGGAACGGCACTTGCCTAATTTATGGCAGGGCGCACGGCTAATCGCAGGTACGCGAACACCCCCGAGAGTCGAGCGGCCGTCGGGTCACTTTACCGAACGCGCATTTCACCGCACGAGCACTGTTACCGATATTCCGTAATAAAATAATTATGTTTGAACGTGATTGAACCTACGTAAGAGATGTTGGTGGCCCTGAAAAGGGCCCATTGTTGTTATGCCAAAATTGCCAAGTTTAGATCGACGTACCCGCGTCACACTTGCATGCACACATCGGAGCACCGGCGGACGTTGCGCTGCACTTCTACCAATGTTTCT
This sequence comes from Pemphredon lugubris, assembly GCA_933228935.1. NCBI lineage: Eukaryota > Metazoa > Arthropoda > Insecta > Hymenoptera > Crabronidae > Pemphredon > Pemphredon lugubris. Next base: position 21,745,763 of record OW121817.1, on the reverse strand, counting down.
CGATTAAGAAACGTAACAAATATCCTGTAATACTCCGCGTTAGTTCGTTGCTGTATGGTACCCGTTCGGTTTGAAAAACGATTCTGCCAGCTCTAGCGTTTCTTGGGTCTTGCTTAGAACGACGTTCGTTAGGGAAGGGATATTTTTACAATAGTACAACGGAGTGGGTCGCACATTTGGAGTCTCCGTTCATTCAGCAAAAAAATACACGCGCATTTTGGGCGGCCGCATGGTCTTCGCCACTACGAACGCGCTAGCGAAGACAAGGGCAAGGAGTGCCATAAATTTCACTATTGTCCATACCGTGTCGTAAAGGGAAAGTGTGGCTATTTTACGAAATAAGTGCATCGGCTTAAGACTGCATCGACAGCGTACACGCAACATAAACCTTTAATATTTTCTTACGATTCTTTCCGCGAAGACGAAACAGTACACACAACTTGGAAAATGATCAATTTAATATTGTATTGTGTTAGCGAAGACACTGTTTGATACGCTTTTCGAGACAGACATCGTTATGTCTATCAACATTTTGGTCGTCTGGAACAGATCCCCCTGATCGGGCCCATGTACCGCGGCACGCTTTGCTGCTCGCGTTCCCGTAAACAGTCGGTTGCCGCGCGCGTGCGATAATCATAATAAGATCGAAATCAGAGATTCTTAGGGAGCCGCCTGTTTAAGCATTTCGAAATGCCGCAAACAGTGTCTTCGCTTGTACTTTTATTCACGCTATGCACTCGACACCAAACATCCCACAACATTAATTTTATAATATTCCAAATGACACGGGCAAGCGTGTATGCGTCGCAAACAGTGTCTTCGCTATACAATACAATATTAAATTGATAATTTGGCGAATTGTATGTACTGTTCCTTCTTTGCGGGAAGAGTCGTAAGAAAATATTAAAGGATTATGTTGCGTATACGCTGCCGATGCAGTTTTAAGACGATTCACGTATTTCGTAAAATAGCCACACTTTCCCTTTACGACACGGTATGGACAATAGCGAAATTTATGGCACTCCTTGCCCTGTGTCTTCGCTAGCGCGTTCGTAGTGACGAAGACCATGCGGCCACCCCGAGCGACCGGGTATTTTTCTGCTGAATGAACGGTGACTCCAAATGTGCAAGCCACACCGTTGTACTATTGTAAAAATATCCCTTCCCTAACGAACGTCCTTCTAAGCAAGACCCAAGAAACGCCAGAACCAGCAGAATCGTTTTTCAAACCGAACGGATACCATACAGCAACGAACTAACGCGGAGTTTTACAGGATATTTGTTACGTTTCTTAATCGAGAAACATTGGGAGAAGTGCAGCGCAACGTCCGCCGGTGCTCCGAGACGTGCATGCAAGCTCGAGGAGGGTACGTCGTGCCGATCTTGGCAATTTTGGCAATAACAATCGGCCCTTTTCAGGGCCACCAATATCTCTAACGTAGGTTCAATTACGATCCTCTACATAATTGTTTTATTCGGAGTTATCGGTGAAAGTGCTCACGCAGTGAAATGCACGTTCGGTAAAGTGACCCGATCGCCGATCGCCGCTCGACTCTCGGGGGTGTCCGCGTACCTGCGATTAGCCGTGCGCCCTGCCATAAATTAGACAAGTGCCGTTCCTACTGTGTGTGTCAGTGTCAAGTGAGTTCACCGAACCGGCCGTAAAATCAGCTGTTGAAGTTCTCGAGATTCTTACGAAGGACAAAATCGGCACTGTGACCTACTGCCAACGACTTACTTCCGTCGAGGGCAGGTTGATTCGTTGGCGAAAGGGTGAGTTCAACAAGATTCTTCTAACGTTAGTTATTCACATCGTTTATCTTAGACCATAATTTACCCACCTGAAAACATGCTGTTAAGAAAATCATTTTTTCCACAAATACTACAACTTTTCATACCTCCCGAATTACGAGTGACAGTATTGAACACAGTTATTCAACGACTATTAGTTTATTTGAAGACGATATGTGATATGTGCCGTATGCTTTTCTCGATACCCACGCGATCTACTTGTTCACGCTCGCGGCGGAGCGTGTCAGAGACCACACTCTCGTTTCGAGCGCGCGTTCGATACGCGCTCGGATTGGCCTAGCCGTTTCGTTAATAATTCAAAACCGAAGGCGCTTAGGACATTATTGCTAAGGAAAAAGTTGTTCAGAATCACCTCAGCTACCCCTCATTTCCCGGTGTCGAGCTAGTTACGGGACACCCTGTATAGAAGTCAGCTTTTTTTTCCCTTTTTTGATATGATATACTATAACGTACTAAGTTGCGGCCCTCGTTACGTAGCAAATATGTACGCGAACCGGGAAAAAAAAAAAGTTTGAGTATCGCTGCTTTGGACGGTACGCGGTAAAATTGCAATACCATCGCAAAATCCGTGGCAAACAGAGCCAACCATGAAATTAATTTAATTACGGCCCCGAGGCCAGTGCCGCGTCCATAAAGCAGGTTTCAGCAACTTTTGCGAAGTACCTACGTCTTGATTCCGGTATCCCTCGTCGCGGTTCAAAGTTCAAAATCCGATTCTCCGATCCGATTTCACGAGGTTTTCGTTTATAACGATTCCTCGCTCTGACCTAGAAGACTCTCGTGTCTCCTGGTTAGTTTTACTCTCCACGGTCCTCCTTTGTGATTTCTAGAGTGCCAAAGCGTGTTCGAGAAAAGTAATTGATTTGCAGAATATATCAATCCCATGTACTTACGCGAACGCAAAAGGTGAAGGAAGATATCAAACGTTTCGAAGCGTAATTAAGGAAGTACATTTTGCAAATATTTTAGAAATTGCCTTTTCCGTCACGCTTCCTCGAATTCTCTCGATCGAACGTTCCTCGTTGCACGAAAGTCGTTTCGTTTCTCGAAGGGGAGGGTTCTAAGATCCACCGGTACGCCGCTGGTACTCGTAATTCTCACATTTTCGTGTTTACGACGTCTTAAAATATTTGTCGGTATCGTATTACTCGGGCCGGATCTTAATGAATTTCAAAACACTACTATAGAGTCTCGCGCTTTACTACGATACATCGGTATCGGACGATGTTTTACGGCGAAAGGGCAATACAATTTGCCTCCCAACTTCTATAGTAACCCTTCGTTTACGACGAAATCCCCGCATACGATGCATAAAGCAAACTGCACCTTAGTCTTTGAGATTTTAAAAACTTTGTAATCCGCGGTAAAGTTTCTAACGGTTGCTATCTTCTCTGATTTTCTATTTCCCCCCTGGCTTCGAGTCGTGGAAAGTAAAGTTTGCTAAATTCTCGCCCCGCTTCGTTTCTTATTTAACAGGGGGGGGATATTCCCCGTAGGTTCGTCGATCTTGTTTGCCTCCGGTTCAAGCATACCGATACGATACGATTCGAGCGTGTCGTTGACAGCGATCGATCGGCCTGCTCTTCCCCTCCCATTGGTTGGGTTTCGACGATACCGAGCCGCGGTAATATCTCCCATCGAGCGTAACGAGAATTAAAAGGCGAGCCGCGGTTAATCGCGACAACTTTATTCGCGGATATCGAAAGCGTCGACCTAAACGTTCGGCAAAGTGGAAAAACGAAAAATCTTTGCTAACAACTGTATCATGGGCATGGCGCACGTCTTTTATTTAACCCTCTAAAGGGCATGCCCGCCTTAAGGCAGGGTTAAATTAAATTTCATTTACATAATAAAATTAAATTTGTATTCAAAATATTTTAGTATCTAACGGGCAGCCATGCCTTTTGTTATTGACATTACCTTCCACTGATATATTGTATATACTATCAGTGTGTTGTGGGAAGTCCGCCAGTACAACGTCAATAATTATTGCGCGATTTAAAAAAAAAAATTTAATTCGCCCGTTACAGGGTTAAACTTTATAATTGACCGTGACCGGCGCAACGGGTCAAAAAAAATGCGCTCACCGCGTTTTCCCCAGGACTCGCCAAACATTTGCTTCGTCGTTCATAAAGTCCGTTGGTACGCATCAGCTTCGCGACGCGGAGGACGTAGAGCTGATAATTGCAAACAAATATTTCCTCCCAAAATATCGCGCGGTGGTATTCGTTCGATGGATGTCGAAGTCGAAACATCGTAAGGGGGGGGGGGGGGGGGGGGGGGCACAGAATGCACTCGCCAGACTACGCACGAAACAGATCAATAGAGATACCGACATAAAAATTTCAATCGGAATCGCGGAAACAATCCGCGGATACCGGAAACTACTTTCATCCACTTTTCTCCACGGTCCCATTTCTCATCCCTAACGTCGTTCTCAGCGTCTACCCTCCCCCGCCGCCGCCGGTTTAATCCGCGAACGGCACGTACGGTGGGTACGGTTAAGCAATTTAGCTAACGAATCTCGTGTAACTCCGGATGCCCCCTGTCCCCATTAAATTCTTCGCATTTATCCGGCGTCACTCGCTAAAAGTGACAAAGCACCCGTTGAATTCTACATATCCGTCCCGATGTCGCGCGTTTAAAAGTGACAAAGCGTAATTACGGCCGCCGGTGCACGGTGATTTGTTTTTTCCTCGCGCCCCTGCCACCGGCGCGTTAATGCATAGACACGGTGGTAACCGGGGAGGGGGAAATTGATAGATTCGCTCCGAGCGCGGTTGGAAAATGCAAGGTCCGAAGCTAACGCGATCGGCAAGAATGTATTACGATCGTCGTATCGTTGTTGGAACATACGCGTCGCTGTATCCTAGCGTGTACGCGTTAAATCCATAGAGGGTTTATCGACAGCGCGACGTTACCGCCCTTCGAACAGGGTCGGTGCTTCGCTCCCACGGGTTGCGAGAACCGCGAAGAAGTAGGAGCCGTGGCACGAGTGTCGATCCATCAGGATCTCGATTTCCGTGCCATTCGCGCGGCTCGGTTCGATCGGCACGGACCTCGCGTCAAGGTATCGTACCACGTTATTGTCTTCCGTCCGCCGTCTTCTTCCGTCTCGCGTTTAACTTGGAAATCTCGTTAGCTACCCCTCGACCGGCGGACACGACCGAAACTCGATTTCGCTTAATAGTTATTTTATATTCCGCCCTCTGCTAAGATTTGATCTCTACTCGGAATATTTGATTTTTTTTTCCAGAGGTATTTTAATCTCGGAATAGCAAGGGCGGCGAGAAAACAGCGTTCTCGAGTGTATTATTTACATCGATGGTTCATCGTCTTTTGATTTCGACGAATAACGTGGTCGGGGTTTTAATTAGCAAATTATAATCTCGTAGCGCGTTTAGGAAAATCTTCGCGACGTCTTTTGAAGATCAGCGGCGAGAACGTTGTAATTACCGCTGCTTTGATTGAGATTGAAGTCTCATCGAAGTTCTACGATCTACGGGGTGTTCGTGTAACGGGAAGTTCCTTTCGTGACCGTTATTAATAATTTAGATAACGATGTTACGACACGCTGTACGAGCAACGGATTAATGTACTCTGTAGGAGTGGATCGGTCGTTGCCGAATTATTTTCGATACAGCCGTCTTGACCAGGACGATCCGTTATCGGGAAATTCTGCTTTCGAACGCGGCCTCGCGAAAGGACGCGATAAAATCCCCTTTCCGAGAGAGAGAGAGAGAGAGAGAGAGAGAGAGAGAGAGGGAACAAGGTTGCGGCTTTCCGTCGACCAGGAATGCGTCCCGACGAATTCCGTCGGAGGTCCCCGCCAGAATTCGATTTGTTCGTCGACATCGGCTTCATCGTTCGACGATGAAACCACCTTTTTTGATCTCAAGTTATACGGCCCGCGCAGAATTTCCTCCGCGTCAGTTGATTCGCGATTGTTTTAAAAAATTCCTCTGGAATTTTCTCGTGCAATCTTTTTCCGCAGAAATCCCCCACTTCGGTTTAACAACGGTGAAAGTAGTTGTATGGAAATATCAAGAAACTTTAATCACTCGCCTTTCTTACGCTCGGATGCCGGAAGGTAAAGAATAAATTTGAAATAGGATCGAGGCCGCTGGCGCCGATTCAGCCTGCGAGATAGTTTCTTTTTTTTGGGGTGGAATCCCTCGTCGGTACGTTATAATTCCATCGATTCAAATTGTCAAATAGTTTCGACGCAATGAGCGCAAATTTACTAGTGCATCGATTTCAACGGGTCGAGGAGAGCCAGAAACAAGGGTCGAAATGTCGACAGAAATTCGTCGACGACGTGTCTTTCTTTTTTCTTACCGAAATTTACCTCGATTTCGCCAATAATCATTAATCCGTTTATTTAATAACATCGATGTCGCACCCTTTTTCTTTATCAGCCACCGTATGCAAGTTCGTTCGTTAGTTCTGAGCCAGTGACCGAGCGTCCCTCTTCCCGAGACAAACTTTCAATACCAAAATTGTCTTAATAACGCAACGATGACAACCGTAATGGAGACAGCATCGATGCCAGCGTATCGAAACGAACCGTGGCTCAATGGACCGCGTTAACGTTTGACGGAGTCTTTCGCTATTCGCGATAGTCCGTATATTTGCGTGCGCGCATCGCGCGCTCGGTCCGTTACCGATGTACAGATAAACCCATACAACTTCTGTACAACGTATATACGTTAACAATATCGGAAAACCGTTTATATAGAAATGCCGGTTGTCGTTCGGCGTGGATAAAATGTTCGTAAACGCGGTCACGGAACGAGAAAATGGCAATCGGTCCGGAAATTGCTGAAAGAACATCAGGCCGATTAGCAATTTATTGCTGCGGGCACAGCGGGACAGTTGACCCGTTGCCTCGGCGCAGAAAAAATATTATTAGCCGTTAGATTTGCGGTTCGCGATATTTCCTGGAACCGGTGATATATAGAAAAATTTCGAATTGCCGCGGATCGCCGGAATTTATGACTCGGGATTAGTTCCCACGTGTTTTTGCGCGACGCGTTTCTTCATGGCCTCTTTCGCCAAGATTAATACGGTGGTCGCGTTTATATTTTAGTTTGAGTTTTACGACGCGGGACTTCTCCTCCTTGATGGAAATAAATAAAATGCCATTTCGCGTGGCGGGTGCGTCGTGAAAATTGCATCGAGCACTTTGCCGAGTGAGATCACTCATTTATAACAAATGGATATTACTGAATTTGCCACGAAGTGTCGTATATCTGTTGACGAACTCGAATGGAGCGGAAGTATATCAGCGACTTTCGACGCAGTTTCGTGACGAAAGTCTACGATAAGGTAACTTTCTGGTATTATTATTTTAATTAAATTAAATTAAATTAAATTAATTGTTAAAACAGTTTGCCTACCTCGAAAACCCCTGTTCGTTCTTTCCGGAAAATGTCTGGTCTCGCGTACTTGTACTTGGCCCCAGACAAGGCCTTGTCTCTTGATTAGATTATTTGGCGCTAATATCGCCAATTTGTCGAGACTTCAAACATCGCGAAAATTGTTTCGATCTTGTTTTTTCCCGATATTGATTCCACGAACGCTAATCACGTTTCCTTCATTTCTCCATTCCGTAAAAAAAAAATTGTGAAACGCGGTACGCGCTGAACTTTGACGCTCGACGGTACCAACGATGACTTCGATGAATATTGGAACATCGCGGTGCACGTATGTAGTACATACGCGAGGCAGGCTCGCTAGGTAGTTCGTAAGTACCGCGGATATATTCATTCGGTCAACCTCGCCATTTATCCTCCGACCCTTTGAGAGAGACGGGGGATGAAAGGGGGATGAAAGGGGAGAGATAAAGAGTCGGGCCACCGCGGGGACACTTTTCGAAACGGCTGCTACCCCGTCAGCGATTTTCCCAGGGAAGACTTATTATTATTATTTCCACGGCTGGATTTATTCAACGGATTAGCAGACGTCGCCGCGATCCTTTCGGGCGGATAATTATAAAACAATAGCGGGAGGATAATATTTGACGGAGAGTCGACTCCGCGTCGAAGACGCTACTATTGGATCTCGATACGCCAATTTGGATTGATCCGACCGACGTGCGCGCGAGAGGCGGGAGAATTGTTCGATAAAAATGATGGAAGAATAACAGCGCGATAACGGTGACAAAAATTTCATCGTCGAATCGATTTCTACCGATTCCTAGTTTCGCTATTCCCCGGCTCTTTCCTCGCGAATAATTGTACGATAACAGACGGGGAATTTGTACAGCCGCTTAATTACACGATACCTATCGAACGCGTGGTACATTTGAATTATACGTCGCGTCGACGCGTAGTAAAATCGTGTTTGTCCGCGATGAGGGGCGATTAATTATAATTGTGCACCGAATTTTGCGGATAATGACAAAAATATCGCCTTAACGAATTCTACGAACGTCTCGCCGAGTCTAAGAGCAAGTAATTTTCAATTTCTCCAACTTGTAACAATGCACATATACATATTATTATTATTCGCAATGTCAAAAATTAATTCTTTGTCCATTTTGTACAAATAAAAAAAAAAGCGTGGAACGAGCCACGATAGCAGAGGTTACGATACAAATTTCTCAGACTAACCCAAGAATGAAATAAAACAATGAAATGAATCCCAAGCTAGACGATTCCAGCGAAACCAGCGGAGACGTCGCGTTCGAGACGAAACTCGTACCTTTAGAATTACGCTTCCTGAAAACGTACGAGTCGATTGGAACGGCGGGCAAATCATTCGAAAATCCCAGTACCCGCTCCCTATTCGCGCGAAAGCCATGGAATTCGCGTTGGGGTTAGAATTTTCAGCGTCCCCTCTTCGCACTCTTATCCCGCGTCTAAAAGTACATTATCCCGCGGGTGGGTTCGCGTCGCATACGTTTTTATTTCCCCCCATCGCGTTCGTCGCTCGACGGGTCACGTTGAAACGTCGGGGTACCTCGCGCATACTTGGCTCGCCAGGTACCAACCTGATTTAATCTCGTTAATACAGGTTCGCGCGGTTTGCCAGCCGTTTCGTTAATTCCAATAGGTATTTCAATCGCTCCATCGAGCCGCTCTCGTTAAACCAGATGCATATACAATACACAATTTAGCCAAACCCCCCCCCCTCTCTTCTCCTCTTGCTCCTCTACCTCCTACCCAACATGCTTCCCCTCCGTTCAATTGCGTATCGGATGCTTCGTTAATTCGTTGATTCGTCCCGATATATGAATTCCAATAGGCTTCGTACTCGTTTGTCGGAAGTATCGCGTAACGATGAATTCGATATCGCGAGAGCGTCCCCCCCACTCGGAAGCTCGAACACTCGAGACGCCAATGTTGACGAAGAAACGAATGGGAGACGCGACGAAATGTCCTTCTCGTTATTCCGCGCGTACATTTCTCTTTTCTTTGCAAACGGCAAATTCGTAGAATACACTCGTGAAGAAATTCGATAAATCGTACAACGGTGTACGTATGCGTGCGGGAGAATGTAAACGACGGAACTTGAAATTCGCGCGTATCTTGTCTCCTGAAACCCTTTTATATTAAAATTTCATCGTTTCGTCTCGATCCGACCCTTTTCCCGTCCCACGCGTATCGATCGTCGATAAGTACGCGTTGCGTTTAACGACGTAACACGCTCCCAATAATTCACCATCGATTTTGTTTGCGAATTTCGACCCCGCGTCGGGAGAGTGGAGCTCCATTCGAGAGTACCTTAACCACGTTAGGCGTACGTGAACAAATAGTTCGACCAGTGCCTCGTTATTTACCAAATACCAGAGTAAACGAGAAAGAGAGCTCAGTTTGCCTGAAACCCCGTCAAACTCGGTCGGAACAATGACGAAGGGAAGTATGGGCGTGCCCTTTACACGCACATGTACGGCACGCATTTATGTATACGTACTTCTCCACCGCTATCTTTCTTTCCCTTCTCGCTTTATTCCGCGGAGAAACGGGGCAGGTAAGAAGAGGTGGGGTGGGAGAGCCAAGGGACGATTACTCGTGAACCTCCTCGACCTCGTCCTCCGCGAAATCCTCTCGTCTAAATTGTAGACCCAGCGGCGGCCCTCGGGGACGTCTATATCACTCCAGCTAGTTTATAATTGACCATATTCTTCCCCACCGCCCCTTACCTACCCCTTTGTCTCTTACATTCGTAACGCGGAATCGTACCCGCCGCCCCTCCTTCCCGGATGAACACGTATCGCCGCGAAACGCTTCGCGTACATCCGGAATTCAGCCGCGCTCACTCTCTCCCCTTCCGGTTGAAAATATTCCGCGACGTATCGTGTGAATTGTTAAGACAGGTGAACGTTTCTTTCGGTTGTACCTGTTCTCGCGTCCTTGCTCGTTTCCACGTTTCGTTGGCAGGCTTAACGTAAGGTAGCGTGGTACTCGTTAATCCTGCACCGCGGTGAGGTAATACTTTTTTAGTTTATCGGGGTAATCATTCTTTTCTTCAATATGTACTTTTAATTTTAACGCTAGGTTTACGGGCGTTTCTACGAGGATTTCTACGAGCATTCGTCAAATTGAGGGGTAAACGAGAATACGCGTTTTCTTTAGAGAATCGATTTATTCGATTTAAGTCTGAATTAGGAACAAATTTAGATCATGCACATCTCCGAATCTCCAAACTATTTCTAAAGCAAGCAAAGACACGTGATTCCTTGTGAAATAATCTTCAGTAGAATAAAAATTCTATAATTATTTCGTGATCAGCGACCCGAAATACTCTTGATAGAGTAAAATAAAGTTTGGGGATCCAAAGATCCAGAGATGTGCATGGTCTAGATTTAGGCCCTGAATTAATTTACGATGCAAAGTGGTTCAAATTATTGCTACGGTCTTTGAGATATTTAATTTCAAAATTTGAAATCCGTCAAATTGACGGGTACCGTGAACCTAATGTTAAAAGTCACTTTCGCGCTATATTCGAATACTCGTAACTTTAAAGACAAGCGTGTATCGTACTCCTCTTCTTTTTGTAATCGCTGTATTGTAGGTCGGACTATATTCGGAGTCGTATTGTATTCGGGCTAATACGTTGATCTAGATTCATCCCTCGTTGTTATAAATAGAGGAATTTCAGACACTTTGCGAATAGTATCGTGACAAATGCGCGCCTCGTCCCACCGGCAGAAGTATTGCAAACTGCAACTTTTGCTTCGAATATAATCGAGAGTGTAATGAACGAAATTAAACGGAAACCAAACCGAGGTACTTTGAATGCGAAAATGGGATTTAACCGGTAGGAATAATCCGGGTAAGCAACGTAACTTAACTGCACCCGAAGTTTGGTTACGTAACGAGTAATTTGACTCTAGTTGCCTTCCTTACCTGGATCCGTTCGTATTCGTTTCGTTTCGTTTGCTAACTCTGGATATACTCGTAAAGGTATTCGCGATGCTTCAACTCATTTTTGCATGCCGAAGTAAATAAGTAGCTGTGCTATTAAGACTGGTTTATTCGTTTCTGTTGTATATTTTCCTTTGTCATTTTCGGTCGGCGAGTTTCGAGAATGGACGGGACGATTAAAAAAGAAATTTCTCAGAGATTTATGTCCGGTTCAGAAATTTCCGAAACACTGGCCGACGGCGTTTCTTCGATATCCTTTATATTCCCCCGAAACCCAATATTTTTGTTTGCTCGTCTAATGGACTGTCCTACATCTTGAATACCGCCACTTTCTAGACGAACGATGAAACACGATATTGGACATTCTGTTATCCCTGGCAGACCGTGATAGAAAGATTTAGCTTCATGCCGAGACTCAAATTTCAACCAACAGTGTCTACAGATTTGATACGTTTTCCGATGAAAAAAAAAAAAAATCACTGAAAATTCCGCCTTCCCCTTCGAGATAACTCGGCGGTACGATTATTAGAATCAATTGACTATCGGGTAATTAGCTTCTGACCCGGATTTTAAAATAAAAATAAAATGAAATTGAAATAAAAATAAAATGAAGTTAAAAATAAAACGAAAGAAGTTTGCAAGAGTAGTCTTAAAAGTCGTGTAAAGGTATAACTGCAATCTCGTAAAATACATTCTACCCGCCTGAACATTACGTTGACTTATAGAATATTACAATTTCAATGTCAATACCAAAGTTTCTATAATAACTATCATTCGGCTAATCCCGCATTACCGTTAACGTTTTCACTACCGCGATAGCGCTACGCTGTCGCATAAATTAACGTCTTCCCGTAAGGAAATTAGAATTGAAACACCTCGCGACCGGATTACTCCGGTGCTGGTACGGAAATCCATTCGCGGATAGTTAGAAAACGTCGACACGGCAAAGATGGAAGCCTTCGGGGGAGCGAGCGAATGGAACTCGTTATCACCCACCATTCTCGTCGTCGGATGCTTCTTATCTCCCGGTGGAAGCTGGTCCTCTCGTTTGTTCTAGTAATAGGTAGCCTGACCTCCTACCGTGGAATACTACTCGCTTGCCCTACTTGTACGTACCCCTCCCCCCCCCCCCCGACCACTCTTCCGTGGCTTCTTCCGCCTCCCGTTTTTATACGCAACTCGCTCGGTTAGCAAAAACCTCGTGGCGCGATCCCGTCGTTTCGAGAAGATCCGTCCACCGCTCGATCCCGCGTTGAAAAAGGAAAGTAATTACTGGGCTCCGGATGTTTATTGCGGAATCCATTATTTTATGCATTTTAATGGACTCTTTTAGTTTGGTTTAAATATACCGATGAATTTATCATAGACCGTTACGATACATAGTTAATCCATAAAAATGATTGGCGTTATTTAGTGGTCGTCGAGAAACATAAAACCGCTCTGAAATAAGAGCGAAACGCGAGGGTAACATGGTCGGTGCAATCTTTTATTTTTCAATGTTTGTGCAGTTTTTTTTATTGATTGTCTGTAATCGTTTTCGCGGTTTTATGTTTCTTGACGACCAATAAATAACGCTAATCATTTTTATTGATTAACAATAAAACGGATATTAACGCAATATCCGTTTAAAGTCGGTGCAAACATAATGCATTTTGCGTAAACATCCGTAGTTTAGTAATTGCCTACCTATCAGAGATGAACGAGCCGATAAATGATCAACGATAGGAAGACGTTGCCGCGCTAAACTCTTGTCGCGATTCATTGACGGGAACGACGAGTCACTCTTAATTAAACACTAGCATCCGTTTTCGTTTAAACTTTGAGTACAGCGCAAGACGTAACTTTGAAATAACCACGCGATCGATCGGCGGTACGTCGATTAAAATATACACGCAAGTCATTAATGAAAACGAACGCGTGTTTTATTATCTATCTCGTTCATCTATCAATACCGTTCTCGATGTACCGTATTGTTTATCCGTATATAGTTAAATACGTGAGTGTTTTCACGAAAATACTGTCGCGCGTATTAATATTCATTCGCGTACACGATTGAAAATGAGATTATCTCAAACTGCGATTTCATACTCGACTACCGAGACGGGAATCGAGATAATTGACCGTAGACGATCTCGACTGCTCTTAATTTCTCCAGTAAAATCGGAGCGACGGGACGTTGCGGCGTTACGATTACCCAAACAAACACCCGGCTAATCTTCGATTAAGCCGTTGAACACTCGTAAAAGGAAAAAAAAAAACAAAAAAAAAACAAAAAGAAGTCCGCCGCAAAGCGCGGAGCGCGTGATTTCGGTCCCGAGTATCCATTGAACGCGAAATTTAACATGGCGCGGTATCCGCAGATTGGATTACGTGAGAACCAGTCGGATGTGGGTTCGCACGGCTTCTGATTGCCAACCGGTTGGCGGTTGGCTTTTCCGGAATAATCGGGAAAACAATTTGCCGTCAAGCTGAGTCTCCTCGTCGTTCCATTCTCTTTCCGGTCGCTCGCTCTCTTTGCGCCGCCGTTTCTGCTTTTCGTGTTCCTATCCTTCGCGAGCGACGCGTACCACGTTTCCGTTGTCGCGAATCGCAATTTAAATCCAACGATAAACCGTCCCGACGCCGACGGCATTCGTTACTCGAAAAGGCGTCCGGCTGTCTGGCGGACAACGGGAGTCCCCATACACTTCTCTCTGGTATTCGAATTCAGGATGGATCGCCGTGAATCCTCTCTCGGAGCTAATACGTTTTGGAACTTTCGAGATAAATGTAATCGAAAACAATTACACGGGTCGGGGGGGGGGAGGAGGATGTAACGCTGTTGGGCGTGACGGTTGATTAGGAATTGTTCCGCTCGCGAAGAAAGATTTTTGCTCGTACCATTGTTCTCGCACGCTTACAATTAGATTACTTGGAGTCCGTCGGGGTTAACGATGATTTGGAAAAATTATTGTACTCGACAGAGTACTCAACGTAATAACGTTTTGTCGCTAATCTCGCGAATCTTGTCCCCGGTTCGTTAACCTGCGCGGAAAATCTTTGTTTGGTATTTAACGAAGAAAGTGGCCGTTGCCCTTATTCCGCAAGCTGGAAGAGGCAGTACACCGAGGAACGACGTAAAACGTAGAATTTCGTTATAATTCTCTAGTTGAAAATTATCGCACGGTAGTTAGATAATTATTCCACGAACGTCCCCGGATTCGTTTCTGGCCGGAATTTCAGTTTACTTTCGTAGTTGACTCGAGTTTACGAAATGTCTCCCAGGAGGGGAATTTGTGAATCCTGACGCAACAATTCAAAAGATTTAACATTCTCGGAATCTAATAACGTCGGAGTAAAATAGCGCGGTCGCGTGTTTACGCTGAAGACGCAATCAAAATTGTTTACAACAGTCCCGGAACGCTCGACGCGCGTTCACCGCGTATATTGACATATTCCGATAAAACTTTTGAGAGATATTCATTGAAATCGCAGCGCGGTTCTTTTAATCGATTTCATTTTCCTTTCCTCGATGGAATTAATGGTTTAGCGCGCGTCGAGTTACGCCGCGGAATTCCTTTCTTGGTTAATTGCTCGTTGTACTGGCGAGCGTCCCGTCGAGCGCCGAAGATGCTTTTGTAGACAATCTGGCAATCTGTACCGAGTACAGCGGTTCAATTTCATTCGCGTCGTTCGTTTGTAGGTACTATCGCGTGGCTCGATCGTGACCCTTTGATTATTTCCAGGAATTCTCGAGATTCCACTTTTCTCTCTCTCTCTCTCTCTCGAGTGTTTTTAATTTATTATGGCATACGTACCCGGCGCTACGCGATATACGGAGTTCCATTTGTAAGTCAAAGCGTCGAGGCGTACCTGGCGCTCATCGATCCTGCAGACTATACCTGACGAACAAGCGTGGATCTTCTAAATCGCGATCGTTAATATAAAAATGTCAACAAGAATGAGTCTACTAATCGACCGAAACATTGATATAAATCACGATAAGAAATTGATCGGCGTTATTTTCTGGTCGTCAAAAAACAAGTTAAAATCAAAACTTAGAAAAGCTACGAGTCAAAATAATAAACAATGTTTTGAGTCAAAACATTGTTTATTATTTTGACTCGTACCTTTTCTCAGTTTTTGATTTTAACTTGTTTTTTGACGACCAGAAACTAGCGCCGATCAATTTATTATCGCGATTTCTATAAAAATGTCAAGGGGACCTGTTCGCGTTTGACGTTTCTCGCGTCCCGAATCGAAAAACTTAATCTAAACAGATGTTAGAGAAATTTCTTTTATCAGGGATCGAGAGTCTCTCTCTCTCTCTCGACGGTACTTCACGAAATTCGATCATTTTTTTTTCTCTTCACCGTCTCATTAAGGACACACGGGATCGGCAAGTCTGGTAACGTTCGTCGCGTCTATCCTGCCGATCTGCGCGTTCCGAATTTTTCCATTCACCCTCCGTACGCGACCGCTCTTTTCCTTTTATCGCATCTTCGGTTCCTACTCGTTCTTATCGCGTCGCCGCCGCACTTCCTCCCCCGTTATCGGGTACCGGCCGAGTAAAGCGAGAACTGGTTTTAGTCCGAGCTTCGTTTTATCCCGCCGTGAGGATCGCGGCGCCCGCAGAATTGCTACACTTTAAATCTCAGACTGCACTTAAGCTCTTATCGGCACTCGTATTCCATTCATATTTCATATTGCGTCTTACGGTCGAATAATTTTTATCCACGTTCTCCCCTCCCCCCCCCCCCCCTATGCGCGCGAGTGATTTGAAAAATTTTCCAAAGCCTCCCTCGTGACCGGCGCACAGTGATTTTTCCCTCAATCGAATAAATTATCAAAGGAGAGGGGGATGCGTTTGTACGATTCACCCTGCGCCGGTACAAAATACAACTAAAAACAAATATCTGCATCGAACGGACGGTGTTCCGTACAAATTGATCGTCACGTTCGAATACATCCGTTACATTGCTTTTTCCCCGTTACTATTAGCCTTTTGTTATAATCGTACCAATTTTATACCTCTCGATTGCCTTTGTATCGTTAAACGACTTTGTCCTACGACGAATAAAGTGCTCTTCCCCCCCTCTCTCTCTCTCCCATGCCATTTCCCTCGAAACATCGATACTTTTCGACCGCTCGCCAAGATCGCTCTTCCCTCGACAAATTATACTCCGTTTAAACTCCCTGTTCATTTCGACCGATGAATTTCGCGGACGCTTTGATCTCACGTTCGTCATCGAAGAATCGCCGATACGTCGGAAGCAGACCGTCTCCACTCGGTCTCTCCCTCTTTGATCCTCCCGATCCCTTTTTCGTCATCGGTCGTATGTACCTTTGAACCGTGGCGTCGTCCGGCAATAAACCGATCGTAACGATAAAGTTGCGGTCCGCGCGCGCCCGCGCGCTCGCGCGTACGTACCATTGCTTCCCGCAATTTCGCAATTCCACCCCGGCAAACCCATTTATGCCCGGCTTGCCGAGTTCGAGGGCGTAATTCTACGGGCGGCATTGCCGTGTTTGTACTTAAAGGGAGGGGAGAACTACCGTCGTTACCCCGAGTCTCCGAACGGATATTCTTGTCCCTGACACCATAATCCGCTCGAACATTGTGTTTGTCCCGGGACACGCTGTCCTATCGGGAACGATCGTCCTCATATTCGATAAATCGGTGAATCCTGATCCTTCTATTAACGAAGCTTTCGGGGATGACGATCTACAAGATTTTTCTATATCTTGTCTAACGACACCCACGCAACCTGGTAGTCTCAGGAATCTTCGTTACGCGCATACGGTTCAGCTAAGATCTTTCGTTTTCTTGGATAGAAAATGGTAGCAGTTTCTCTGTATCGAACCCGACGACCTGAGGATTTTTCTATATGTTGTCTAACGACACCCACGCACCTGATAGTCTCAGGAATCTTCATTACGTGCACACGGTTCAGCAAAGGTCTTTCGGTTACTTGGGTAGACAATGGTTGCAGTTTTTGTGTATCGAAACCGACGATCTCAAGATTTTTCTATATCTTGTCTAACGACGCCCACGCACCTGATAGTTTCAGAAGTATACGTTACGTGCATACGGTCCAGCTAAGATCTTTCGTTTTCATGGCTAGAAAATGGTTGCAGTTTTTGTGTATCGAACCCGACGACGTAGCCTTGAGAAGTGTCATTTTTAGTTGTCGGGGTTACAAATCAATCGAAACGGATCGATGAGTCGCGACGCGAGATAACGGGTCCTCGGTCGTTTCCACCTCGAGAGACTCTGTACATTGATTTTTTTTTACTAATTGTAAGCCACGGGTTTCAAAGCGGGTAACCGAGATTACATCAATTTTCAAGCGACCCTATTGACCGGTAACGCGAATCGTTCGTGCGAGCGTATGTTTGACGTTGCCCGAGGACCTGCCCATTATATAATAATCTCATTTTCGATAAATCGGTAACTTTGCCTCTCGAGAATAACACAAGTTCCGAAATAACGGCGAGGGTACGCCAAGTTTGGCACAATAACAATTTTACCACGATAATAAGGTAAACCTCGGCGTGCCTCAAAAATACACAAGATTATCGCGGCCACGAGATGGCGCGTGCTTACTTAATAAATATTCAATTATCGGCGGTCCCGATAAAACGAACCTTTTTTTAGTCTTCTTTTCAATCGAATCGAGGAAAACATCGCTGAAAATTTGCGTATCGATTTTAGATTTTGACCAAACAAATCTTCGGAGATCGCCTTCCCATTCCTCGCAAAACTTTTCTCCTCGGCGTTTCGAGAGAATCACGGAACGTGATCGCTGATATTTCGTTGTTTCGTCCAATAAAGGTAAATCCGTTCTCGCGGACCTGGACGCAAACTACAAATTGCCGTGTCACTTAAATTCTGAACAATTGGAGTCGCTTCGTTCTCCGTGACATTATAAGCCGGAGAGGTTCCAGCGACGTCGGACCTATGTACGCAGCGCGGTACAGAGACTAATAACGTTCTTGTTTCGCTCAAACTTTCCGTCGCTGCGCCGACGAACTATTCGATTCGTTCGATGCGATTCTTCGATCGACGGTGAACAAATGTGATTGGGTTTAACGCTGATCACGATCCAGCACGGTTCTCTGCACGGGTACTTAGCCGCCAGACATTTCTATTCGTCGCTTTAAAATCCTCCCAGTTTTTGAGAAATTTATGTAAGAATTTCTGTAGCCACAATAATAATTAAAAAAAAAAAAAAAAAAGTTGTTTTATTGTGGCACACGGCCCTGAGCTTAACGCGAATGCGAGAGAGGGTATGCGGGCCTGACGCCTGATGATGGTTTCAACGGATCGATGTGCGATCGATGGGAAGTCTGCAACGGGACAGCGAGAGGATATGTCCTCGGACACGTTCCGAAGAGATCAGTTATTCTTTATATGTGATAAGCCTAATTGCACTTTAAAAAAAATATTAATTTTTTAATGCGGTTTGACCACCTCGAAAACCCCTGCTCGTTCTTTCCGGAAAAGATACAAGGTCTAGTCTCGCGTACTTGTACTTGACCCGAGACAAGACCTTGTCTCTTGATATGTTCGTTACACCTGACCAATATGGTTTCTTCTTAACAATAGTTACGAGTGGGTATTATTATTCTTAATACTCCTCACATTTACGAAATATCTTAGTCGTCGTACGAGCGGTTCGTTTCGCCCCGAAACCTTTCGTGCAGCGGCAGATTTGATTTAAGGCGCTTTGCGAGAGAACTCCGCGGGCCGGGTTTTGTAATGCCATCGTTTTATGGAGTTGCGGATCCTTCGTGTCGCTACTTTCTTATTCTACAGACAAGATGAGCCTGGGATCCAATAAAGCGTATATCCTTCCTTTGTGCCCACGGATGGAAATGGCCTACAGCCTTTCGAATTCTTGCCAATCCCGTAGTTGCGGTAAACTACATCCACTCTTTCCCCCCCTCGTTCTATCCCCCTACCTTATCGCGCGTATTATCGCGTTTGAAATTTTTCATATTCCATTTATTACGCTTCCGCGTCGTTGATTCGTTTCCATTCACTATTCACTCCCCACGCGTACGCGTTTTTACGCCGTTGACTATTGAATCGGAGTTGGCATTGAATTCAATAAAAAAAAAGCACATCAGTTTTTGAATTACCCTCCCGCGATTTCCTGTTAAACATACGATCCCTTTTTATCGAAATATTTCCATCGATCCTGTTATAACCATATCGGTCGAACGCGAATTTTGTAGTGTTCCCTATTATCCTACAGATTTAAGGTTTGTACGATAGTTGTCTATCCATAACGAAACAATGCGTTTTGTATTCATTTCGGAGCGCCTACGTACGAGCGTCCACAAATAAACCTACTGGCTTCAAAATCTTGTTCGTTTTGCCAGATCAGGTTATATGTTTTTTCAAAACTACCGAGGAACAGTACCGGTGCATTCGATTTTCGGTGGACATTTTCAGCAGCTCGAAGCGTAAAAATCGTAGGGGCGGACGAGCGTGTCCGTAGAATACGAAGGAAATCGATGTACTTGCATTCGTATCGAGGATGGAGCGTAAATAAATCGATCTCTCGGCCGGTAGCGGCTAGGCGGAATACAGTTTTGCGGTTTCGCGTCGCTGGCCTAGGAGATGGGAGCGGTGAGTGAGGGGGAGGGTGGAGGGTCGGGGGGAGGAGGGGGGGGGGGGTTGGAAGGAGGCATTTCCATTTGGCGGAGTGCAATCGACACGGGAAAGCGACGCGCCGAAGGCCCTCGATTTCCGAATGGGTTTAGTTCGACGTGGCGTCGGGTATCGAGAATTAATTTGTCCCAGGAAAATACACAGATTTTCGTCAGCCGTGTAGGTTTTTCTGCGCTCGTATTTTTCAGAATCGACGTGCCCCGTTTTGCTCTTTACATTCGCCGCTCGCCATTCCGATCGCGATGGCCACTTTCGTCCTTTTAACTGGTCAATTTTGCGCGCTAGTTTTCTTTCTCTCCTTTTTTTTTCTCTCTACGGCTCCATCGCGACGTACGACAAGATGCATTTCCAAAGTGCGCGCGTGGTTCCGGCGCCGAGAAAACGAGCGCCATACATTTCGACCGATGAGAATCGAACTGACGCGGCGTCGGTAATTTAGGAGAGAAGCGTTTCGTCGCAATTTATGGCTTTTCCATTGCTGGATTTGAAAACGTTAAAATTTGTTTACAGAATTCTCATTAATTGGTGTCTTAAGAAACGTGTACGTTCGATCGGTGGATAGAATTCGTTTCTGTTATTTTTAATTGTTAACCAACGAGCGATTACGATACGCTTGTCTTGGCGTTTAATTAAACTTCGCTCTCTTGACATTTAATTTATGGTGTTGACACTTGGACCGTCCTCGTTAGCCTTTCTTGGTTTTCCGCTCGTTAGAGAAATAGGGAAAAGTCAGAATTACTACCGATCGAATAAGAGCAAGGTAACTCGAAGCTACAACTTTCGTCACGCGAGTCTTCGATTCGATGAGCGAGATATATGGCGAGAGGGGTATAAGAAACCCAACGTTGTTCGCGTGCCAATACGCGGAAAATAAATACGTGCCAGTAATGATTTAATGATTTTTTTTTCAAACAATTACTTTACGCTAAACGGAAAATTGTGCACGAGATATCGTCGTGTACGCGAATCGATTCAGGGGGAGGGTTTATCAGTTATCCCGTATCGCCGTTTTGACCCTCGAATATTTTTCAGAGTTATTACGCTACTAGCAAATATGTCGATAAGCTTATCAAACTTTTCTCATCGGGCGTGAGTTTCCCTACCGATACATATCCGCCCCGCGGATGTTTCGTTCCGTATTTCACGATAAATATTTATTTATAGACCGGCCCGGATGCCCTGCAGATCGATAACAAAACCTTTCACCGGATCGAACGTTATTTAGAAATAGCGGCGAACGTGCCGTGCCATTTTGTTGTTGGATTTACCGCGGTTCTACTCGATCACGGATGCGACCGTTTACACTATGGACGAAAACACCAAACGCCATCCGAAGTGTTGAAGATGAGCTCGATCAAACAAAAAATATCGTAAATTTCGTGCAGAGACGCTATTTTTTTAAATTCTATTCCCTCGCGAGTATTACCTTATCCAAAATACTATTCCATCTTAAAATTCGCTATACTTCGGCGGTGCCGATTAATATAAAAAAAAAAAATTGACAATGTAATGTCGATGGATACGACGAATGAAACAAATGGAACAAATCAGGATCATGCACATCTCCGGATCTCCAAACTATTTCTAAACCAAGCAGACACACGTGATTCCTTGCGAAATAATTTTCAGTAGAATAGAAATTCTATAATTATTTCGTGATCAGCGACCCGAAATACACTCGATGGAGTAAAAAAAACATTTTAGAGATCCGAAGATCCAGAGACGTGCACGATCTAGATTTACTTAAAGCCAAACAAAATAAAGGTTCGTCGGATAAACGGTAGAACAGTCCGAGCCTGTCGTCGTCTGGTCCATTCGTCGATAAATCCAATCGATATTACGATTACGTTTCATCCATTACCTATCGTCGTCTATCTCCGTCTCTCCGTCCAGGTTCGTTTCGAGCGATATCGTTTCACCGGATCAGCGTACCATTTCACTTTTCTACAATTTTCACGGAAATTATACCGGTAGTAGCTCGCTATTTCTCTTGGCCCGTTCCTGAAATATGAAAAAGGAAATGGTAGGTGCGAAATGAAATCCGATCGGCTGCTCGCTCGACGATGAATCGATGCCGTCTCACGGGCTACGGTGCTGTGTGCACACTTTATGCATTATGCATGTCGTTCCGGTTGCGCCGTATGCAAAGTGCATTGAGCACCTTTATGTACCTACATATAATACATATAATATACGAATACGCGCGCTTCTATTTGCGTATAGATAGATTAACTAGATTAGAGTACGAGCCCCCCCCCCCGCACCTCCCCCGCTGCTGCCCCGTGCGTCGCCGCATCGCGACGACTTCCGGGGTTTGTCCAAGTTTTAGTTCGTTGCGTCCCTTCGTCCCTGAGGCATTTAAATCGGCGCCGACGTAAACGTGATTACTAATCGTTTAACCTGCGCCCGCGAGATCCCATTCTGTTTTCGCGGAACAAATAACGAGATTCAATTAAATAATTAATTCGAAAGCGGAGGCGCGTTGTTCGTCGGATATTAAGCGACGCTCGCTGTAATTTACGCAACACTTTTTATTATCGATTATCATTAACAACGCGTTCGAGTGTAACGAATTAATCGTTGCTTCGTCGATATCTGCGAGGCACGCGGATGATATTCCTGTGGCTATTTTATTATTTGAATGCCCGGAAATTTAAGATAATGATCGCTGGAACCTCTCCGGCTTATAATGTCATCGAGAACGAAGTGAAACAAGAGACAAGGTCTTGTCTCGGGTCAAGTACAAGTACGCGAGACTAGACCTTGTATTTTTTCCGGAAAGAACGAACAGCGGTTTTCGAGGTGGTCAAACTGTATAAAAAAATTAATTTAAAGAAACTCCAAGAGCTATCACAAAAGCCGCGTCGAGATGAGTAATTTGAGTACAATTTGATCAAAATTGGTCCAGCGAATCACGAGATACGCGATCTCAAAAATGGCAGTATTTTCGTAAGAAACGTCGTCTTCTCCGTCGTCTTCTCTGTAACGCAGTTAATAATATTTATCAATGCCTCACGAAACAATAGCGACCTTTTCGCTGGTTTGTATTTTCATAGACAAACTCGTACTCGTACTTGGCCCATGCATTTGCATTTTGAATGCTATGTCTTTTTTGTTCAATTGTTCAGAATTTAAGTGACATACACTCAAATGCAGATTAGTGTCCGGATAATAATTTTAACGCGTACTACCGTCCTTCCGTTTATTCATTACTAAACTAAGACGTTCGAGTATCGTTGAAATTTCATGGCAAATAACAAATGCCGCCAACGCAGCCCCGCCTGCTCTCGCGCGCGTTGTCACAACGATGGCGAAAAATCGCGACACGTTTCCGTTCGCCCGTAACGTTAGCGTTGCAAAATGGCAGGGGAGTACTTCCGGGGTTGAAAAATGTTTATGCACGCCCGATCATGTGTCGCGACGTACACGCTACACGTTCCTCACCCCGCCCTCCCCCCCCCCCCACACCCCTTGGTCTAACAAGTAAAACTCGCGCCGTCATACCAGATTTTCCTTGTCAAATTTTCACACACGACGAATCTGACGAACGTAAGGGAAGTTTCACCCGAGTTCCGAGGCACGTATCCGCGCGCGCGTATGTGTGTGCGTGCGCGCGCGCGCGCGCGCATGAACACGGGGAGCGGATATGCATTTTGACGGACGTACGTTTTCCTCGGGAAATGGATTGGCCGTGTATCTCGGGGCGCGACGAGGGTATGAAGTATTTCTGGGCGGTACCCGCGTACACGATGGGCGTAACTTCCGCGTTGAATAGGCGACGAAGTAAGTTATGGATCGCGAGAAATAATAATCCTCATCCCTTATCGTTAAGAGCAACAAAAAAAACTGTCGGGAATGTTCGCCAGAATGAAATTAATAAACGACCTCTGGCTCTCTCGCTCGCTGCTAAAGAAGATCCCCGGGGGTGTTAGGTGGTGTTGCGCGAGAACTACGGGGATCGTGAAAAATAAATTTTTTTTTACTCGTTATATCGAAAATAAATGCAATCGTTCCGCGAGGACGACGCGAAACGGGTCTAATAACGAAGATATGTACTCGATTCGTTACATCGACGATCGCGCGGGGAGTTAACGATCAAAATTGTATTTGTGTACACGCGTTATCGAGCGAAGCGCGCTTCGGAGGATACTCGAGCGTTGAGCGATAGATACGTAAAGCTTCGAATGCCGAAATAAGGGATATGAATAGAATTCTTTTCGCGAGGCTCGGCCATTTTATCCCGCTCCATTTATCGACGATCGTTGAGAGTTTACCGTCAAATAAATCACGCCGATTCGCGCCGAGGGTAGGGGCGGAGGGGGGGCTCGGAAGAGAACACGAGTTCTTTATAGAACTCGGTTCGAGAGTCGGGAATTTATTTCCAACATTTATCAGCGTAACGCGATGCAACGCACTCGAGTCGTTTACCGTAATACAGCTTTATATTTCATTACGTAACGGCCGATCGCTCTTGCTTTTTTATTTAAAGGATTCTCGAGTACACATTCGGTACACCGTACACGTACGCGCACTTTGCACGCACGTACGGCGTCACATGGGCCAGCATCGCATCGCACTCGCTAGAACCGTAAAACATATCTCACGTTCGTTGCAGCAATTGCAGCCGCTTCGTACTTCCGTTTCGTGGCTTCGTCTTTGGCATACACGCGCAACGTTTATTACGTTGAATTTATCGGCGGTTTATTGCGCGTATCGCACGACCACGATGGATGGGTTAGGAAAAAAGAAATTAATATACCCGACATACGTTACGCGTAAGCGCGCACACTCCGTCGACGCGGGGCTACTTTAACCCTTTGTTAGTCGCGCGGATGTTTGTTACATGGTTGGTCGCGTGGGGTACACCTGTCACCCATCTCTGAATTATTAGTTAAAAGTAGAAATAATCAGCATTTATCCCATTTTATCTGTAATAAACATGGATATTTATATATTTAGATAATTAAAGTATTCGTTTACAAATGTATGATTACAATAATATAATAGAAATAGCCGAAAATTTAAAAGAGAATTTTTTCTTTTTAAGTTTTTTAGGTTCACGTAAGTATAACCGAGAGGTACTAGAGATATCGCAGGCGTAAATTGCACGAGATAAGAGTAATTTAATTTTAAAGTAGACCGGGTGACACCTGCACCACGCTCGACTAACGTAGGATTAAATTGGCATTACCGTAACGCGGCGTAACGCGCCGCGTTATTACAATCGATGTAACGTTACGCTCGGAATTTCCCACGATGCATATAAACAGAAATTGCTTTCGCGTCCGTACGATCGGCCCGATCGGTCCGATAACGGCGCTGAAATTACCAAACGCGCCGGGAGAAAGTAACGCGCGGCCTATTTTACGCGCTACCTGGATACATCGAACCATGCGAGCGCTTAGATCCCGCGAATGTAAGTACTTACAGCTCTCGGAGAACGCGTTTCGTCGACGGTATAAACTCGCGCGCAAATTATTTACGGAGACGCGGGACGAGCCGCGCGCGCATCAATTAGGGGAGTATATCGAGCGCACTTTCCGAGGTATCCAAACGTTGCAGCTTGACCGAGCTTTTATGGTTTAAGGGCTAGGAGGTATTCGAAAAACTATGTTATGCTACCGCGAATAATGCAAGTCGCGCTGTTCGGGTTTTTCTCGTCTATAAAGTCGATAATGTCAAAACTGCTTATTTATGCACGTGGTTTCGGTTTAATTGATAAAAATAATTAATCAGCTTGCTGCGACTCTCTTAACTCCAGGACTACTTCTGGAGTCGGTACGGACCCAAAATTATTATCTTTTTTGGAACTCTGAAACTCTGGTGTTTCCAGCCATTAAATATATTTTCAAATACATTTTATTGTCATTTGGATACTTGTGTGAGAATAATTGTCCACCTTCTCCGTACGGCGGTATTTGACCGCCTAACGGTCGCGTTTGTCCATTTTTCAGTTATATTTTGTTTGCGTTTAGTTTATTTCCAATAAATATCATTCTACGCGAACTTGTACGTAACTGAGCATATTTTACTGTGTAGAAACGCATTTTAAATATGCTTAGAAAATTTAAATCATTGCGGGGTCCCCACGGACCCCAGAAGTGTCGCGCGTTACAGAAGTGGTTCCTCGGTCAACCTTGTAACCTTGTAACATTTTATTCTTATTATCCTTTATCTATACTCTTAATCTTTATCAAACGCTGTAGCTCTATTCGTCGCTGAATTCAAATAACCCGATTGTAATTCGTTGCGCCAAAACGATTAAGGTAGGAACGTATAGCCCGAGGATCGTGACGCGTGTTATTCCCAAGAACCGTGGGGCTTGATGGATCGCTATATCAAATCATCTGCCACGCGCAGATGCGCGTACGAGCGCGCGCCATGTCGGACGATAAAATGTATTCCACATTTCTTGGATCGTCGCGACCGCCGACGATAACGTTGGCTCCGTGGTGCGCGTGACCCGCGTTAACCCCCAAAGGTATACTTTGCCCCCTGGCTTTTGGCGAGTTACGCGGATATACTGGTTTATGGTGTGGGATATGGGCGGTGCGTTCGCATCGCCTATCGAAACTTTGGGAAGGATTAGGATTTTGTTGGCGAGAACGGCAGGTAACGCGGCGAGCGTTGAGTTTATGGTACTCGATTGGGAACTCGACGGAAATTAACTTTTTGATCGTTCAGTTTTGTTTCGTCAGGTTTGGTTGATCGGAGGTAACGATGGAGCAAACATGAAACGCGAAGTGACGGGTATCGAAGGAGTCGATCGACTTTTCGGTATCACCCGTCGGTTCGTTATTAACGATCTACTTTCAGAGCGCGCGAGAGAAGAAATGTGTGCCTCGAGTAATGTTTCAGGTTTCTCGATATTTCTCGAGCGTAACTTCGATGTACAACTTTGACGATCGTTTTTCTCGCGATAGTTTGAAGGGTTTCCGGTAAATGGTATCGGGATGAGCGATCGAAAAGTCAGAAGTATTTTCTAAGACGCGTAGAAGTCAGCGATAGATATTACGTGGCTTCGACAATACCGATACACCTTTAAATATACTTTTTGATTCGAGGTGTAGAGCAAGGTCGGTGTAATTGGATTTATTATTCGTATCACGTTACCGTCTTCAACAATAAATCGTAACATACCCTGGAATCTTTACCATCCGATGAGTTGCACGGATGTAATTTAGGGACAGTATTTGTCGTACATGAGAACCTGGAAACGAATTTTCCCTGGTCATAGAATTATCGGTTAATTCGCGAAACGATGGAAAATTGAATGCTCCGCTGAAAAATAGCCGCTTCGTTATCTTTCTAGTGCGCGTCGACGAGCTCGTGTTTTTATCGAATGGTAGGGGCAGTTTTTAACACGATGAATAATTTCAAAGCCTCGATGCAACGGCGGTAAAAAACTTTGTAAAACAGACGAAAAAAAATAAAACGTCCATCGTCAAGCATCGATCATTGCACGATTGAGAAGAGCGAGATCAAAAATCAAGCTTAATTAATTTGTTCCCCCTTAATCGTGAATCGATTACACATACATATATTTCTCCGACTGAAAAAAGTATATTTGCGCGCGTACATTACTTCCGCTACAATCTTTCGGGATTCACGGAACCGCGACATAATGCGAAATTGAAAAATCGCGACGCTCGAGAAGAGATTCTACGATCGCGGATCTCCACCCGCGGGTGAATAAATTATTATAATTTATTAAAGTAGGTCAAATTCTGCATCCGGCAAACAAAAAAAAAAAGAAAATGGGGTTAGGTGGAATGCCTTTCGAGCAGCGGGGTTAGGCCGTGATGGATGATCGGAAAAGTTTTGAGTCTGTGGGCGATTCCTAGCGAAACGACTTTTATCGCTATTATCAGAGAGCGATCTTTCCTCGGCGCTCTCAATCTTCTCTCTCTCTCCTTCGTCTACGAAGAAAGAAACCGGGAAAAGACTATTACCATAGTCGTTGGAGCGAAATGCGGGCTCTCCCGACTAGGCGATTTCGAGATCACCTGGAATAACGATGGTTTTAGATCTTAATTCGCAATCGCCCGATCGATTCGCCCGCACGGCAGCGTCAACGCGCAGTCTACACGATCTTCGATTTTTATAGAATCCGCAGTCTCGAACTTCGTCGAGCTTCGCGTGGAAAAGCAACTTTTCACCTGTTAGTCGATAACCGCTGGAAATATCATAATTCGTGGCTACGAGAAGGAATTTAAGATCCAAAGTTGCGATTCCTGATCCCCGATTTCTTTTCATCCAATTCGAATAATCGACACGCTTCCGATATTTATTTCAATCGAGCGCTCAATCGTTTGAAATAATTTTGTTTCGATCATTTCGAAAGGCAAATACTTGCCGGAGGACTATAAATAACTATGATCTTTCGAGGCGCGGCGAGGTGAAAATTATAACCAAGCATTTACATCGATTAACCTCGCGATAGCGCAATGTAGGAGTGAATTATGGATAATGTACATCCACCGCATTAGCTCGCTCTGACGCAATTAACTCGTCGACTACCCACATTTTATTCTTATTATCCTTTAGTTTTCACTGCCCCGGATACCCCGTTCGCTATTTTTGCTCCTTTTTATTTTTGTCACCATTCTGTCCTCGATTTGAAAATTGTTCCCGTCGATTATAGATTCGAATGGTTCAGTCATTATATGTACGTTGCCGCACGTTTAATTCGACATAATTTCAGTACGTAACATTGTACATCAAGGTGATGTCATTTAGTCGTGCTCTTTAACATGTTCGTCTGGTGACGCGTGTGCGATGAGTATGTAACTTGAAACAGACTGGTAGAATGACTGACTCCCACGTACTCGGGGAGAGACAACAAGTTTCGATCGTAACATCGTACATCGTGGCAAACATATTTTGACCTATTTGAGGACTATTCTTATATTTTATTACCATACACGTTATGTGCACTTCTAAAAATATATTTATATATTTCATAATCTCAGGTATAACAATTTATTTTTTTAATTCCGAAAATGTGGTTGCGTAGCTACTTCGATTGCCCACAATTATTTTTCTCTCACCATTTCACGATCATAGTACGCATAATTAAAAAAAAAAATTCCCCTTCAACCGAGTTTATCCAAAACGACATCGATCTATTAGTAAAATCGTTTCGGCGATAAAACCTAATCGTATCCACTCGTGTACGCTCACACCCGCGGTGTAATCGCGAAATGAAATCTCCATTCCACGTTTCCGACCCGTGACATTCGTGTTTGGGACAAAATTTGTATCACTGGTCAGACTCGTCAAAGTACGACGAGGGGTCGAGCTCACCCCAATGCAATTAACCGATCGGCTATCATTATTTTTGACCATTTTGACCATTGACTATCCCCGATTTCGAATCGGCCCGGCGATACGCGCCAATTTCTTCGTCGTTATTCACTTTCAACGATTTAATTTCTTTATCGCCCGCGCGCACTCGTCCCAATTTCTATCCCGAAAGGTCGCTACCGGAAACGTGCTATCGTAACGTATGCCGGTGCGCGCAGTCGGGTACCATTCGTTCGGATTAGAAGATCGGGCGTAGGTAACTCGTATAGATATCGGTAAAAAAAAAAGAGCATGACCGATTTAGCGAGAAGAGAAAATATAAGAGCGAGATTCGGGGGGGGGGGGTAGGATAAATACACGCGTGGATGGCATTGGCGAGAGAACGATCGAGAACGAAAGATGTACGAACCTTATATTTTTCTACCGCATAAACTCAATATGCGGCCCGCCGAGAATAGAAGTTTACATAGACAAATGGATGGTGACTGGTTTTCCGGATTACCGGTTTACAGGGACGTCGAGCTTAGATAAATAAATCTGGATTAAGCTTAAAGTATAACCGGGTGGCACGAAATCTACCTACGGTTCAGCTATAGGTACGCCGCCACTTTGTTCCTCCTCTTTGGATGTAAAAGACGAAGCGAAGTTTCAAAAATATAGAAAAATTCGTCTGATCGTTTGAACTAACGGATAATAATCGATAATGCATTGGGATATTTGACTAGGAGAGGAGCCGGAACGAAAGTACGCGGAAACGGTTTATTAAGTACAGAACGAATACTATTTTTATTAGGAAGAACTCGATAAAGGAACCGCACAGACGCGCTTCTTCTTCGTCGCCCAAAAAGATTCTGTCGTCTTTTTCTTTTTTGCGCTTTTTTATTTCTCTCTCTCTCTCTCACTCTCACGCACACTGTGCGCTCGCTCAACGCATATATTCGATACATCCCCGCCGACTAATAGCTACCATAAAATATTGTATCCTACAATAACCGATGCGCGTTCGCGCGAAAACAAATTTGTCGTCCGTTGCGCGCCTACCGAGAAAATTTCTCGGATAAAGGGTACGAGAATCGTAAAGCGACGCGGATTTTCGAAGATACGCGAGACAGAATTTTCTTTCGCACCCCCTAAGGAAAGGAACACGACGGTCGAAAAAAAGGAGTACCGCGACGCCGTGTTTTCTCTCCGAACAAAGATGGCCGTGATTGAATTTCTTTCTACCCTCCCTCCGGCCACGGTTTCTTCCGAAATCCGATTTTCCTAATAGCCTTTAGTTCCCTTTTTACCCGTTCGTCCGCGATAAACTATAAAGGAACCGTAAAATTCTTACTTCCGTTAAATCGTGTCGTCGTTACTGTTGCGCAAAGGGTGCATTAAGATACCGTAAAAATATCGAAATAACGATATCAATATTAATCAGAACGCGTTGCGTTCTTTACGAAGCCAACGCTCCCTGGTCTTCTTTACTTTCTTTTTTTTTTCACGTCGAGGGGGTAAAGCGGTGCTCGATGCATTGTCAAGTTCCATGCACGACGAACGTTACCGGGAAAAAGATAAGGTCGATAAGAGCGAGGCCGTCGAAACGTTCGCTGGTCGGCACCGTGCAAGCGCCCATGCCATCCGGGATTGGAAATAAACAAAAGCCGACATTGGTTTACGGGTAACTCACACGCGAGCGCGTTTATTCGTCATTAGCGAGAACCGGGCATTAAATCACGAAGAGTGGCGTAGAATCATGGGGTGAAGGTTACGTTAATCTCAAGATCTATTTTAAGCCCGCGAAGGCTGGTACCTTAATATCGAGCTTATATTCAAAACCTACTTTAAATTCAACCCGTATTCGACCCTTATTCTAGTAGATTAAACTGCACGATTTTCCGCTGCTCCAGTCGCGAGCGCCTATTTCTACGTACTCGCTCGTTTTCGGTATTATCCCTTATTATCGTAATTGGTAAGGGTATCGTAGGGGAAGGAGGGGGGGGGGGGTTCACGGTGCACCAGTTTTTGAATATGCAGCAGTCCCTCGGTACCCCTACTCCGCGCCCGAGTAACATCAAATTAGGTTTACTCGGTATTATTTGAAACTGGCTTTAAGAACGTCTCAATCGGGTAAGTTCCGTCGGTTTTATCGGCAAACACTTTATTCGATTACCAATCTTCGCGGTGTTGTTTTTCCCCTGGCCCGAATACAATTACGTCAACTCGGTATCTGGAACGGACGGTATCCAACGATAAGCCAGCGATTTTCTAAAAGCTAGAAATTTTATAAATTTCAGTATCATAGAATTTTTCTGTTTTAATAACATATCTAAAAACTAATACGCGGAATGAAATGATAAAAAACGACTTTGCGAAGTATTCTCCGAGTTGCACCCGTCAAAGGGTGTAAAAGGGTTGAAGAGAGAGAGATCGAAGAAAAGGGTGGATGAAGAGAATCAGGGGTTCGCGGGAAAGCGGGAAATGCGTTCGCGTATTATATAATTTTCTTCTTTCGTCGAGGATTGTTTATTATAACCTAACAGAAGGTGTATCCGAGCGCAAAGGATTACCGGGAACGAGGCGGAGTGGGCGAAGATGTTTGAAAGGTGAAAGCAAGTAGAACGCGTATTCACTCGTTCGAAAGCATTCATTCTGGATATAAAAAGAGATCGATGGAACTGATGCAACGCGTACGGCAGTTTGATGAATATCCGTTGAATTCTCTCCCTCTCTCTCTCTCTCACTCACTCTCACGTTTTCTCTCGAATTCCCGATCTATTTGCCAGTACATTTGCTTTTTCCCTAAAGAATATTTCATTCCCGTTCCCTCTAGTTTTATTCCTTTCGCGGGCAGCGTTCGGCGCGATTTCCGGGAATGGTATAAAATTTTTCCTACCGAAACTTCCATAGATTACCCGCTCCTGACATCCATTCTCGGATTTCTCTTCCTTTTGTCAGCGAGACGAAATCCGTCGGGATTACGGGAATCTAGAAAAACAATATTGTACGCTTCGCGGAAAATAATATCGCGATTTTAATCCAATCTCGAGTCACTTTTAATTCTCCGGAACACAAATAATGAGAGAGAGAGAGAGAGAGAGAGAGAGAGAGAAAACTCACGTTTTTCGCATAAACATCGAATGAAAATTGTCGCTATAAAATACAATTTAATTTATCCCCGGAGCTTTGCGCCGAACAAAAAGTTTTATCATCCCTCGGCCTCGGAATATCAACCGCGAAAACAATCCTCGCGAGCAACAAGAGGACCCATTCGCGTCGCGACATTGATTGTCACCGGGACAATAAAAGGTAGGGACACGCATTACCGTACCATGACGGATTCGTGTGTCGGTCGAGTGTTGGAAGTAGCATAAATCGTACAATTAGCGCACGAATTTATACGCCGATGCGTGAGCTATTGCATTTAAAAAGCATTGCGCAATTTTTTTAACGTGTGACGACCAACACTCGATCGACACACGAATCGGGCATGGTACGGTAATGTGTACACTGCGGATGTTTATGCAAAATTGCATTATTTTTATACTGACTTAAACGGATTTGGGAAACAAATGCGATCGATATGCGTGAAATATACGTATCATATATTGTATGTATAAGATAAAATAAAATAATGCATTAAATCATTCATTAAGTGCATAAAATAAGGCACAAAATAATCCATTTTGCATAAACATCCGCAGCCTAGTAATGCGTGTTCCTACCTAAATAAGTGTAATCCTCGACGATGCCGACTCGGAATAAGAATCTTCGAAGCTTTGCCCCTTTTCACGCTGAAGAAAAGTCGTCATACGCGTGCGAAACGATTTCCGAGACGAGCTTAATGGTCCGAACTCGGAAAGGCAGCCCCTCTCTCTCTCTCTCTCTCTCTCTCTCTCTCTCTCTCCCTCACTTCGGAAAAAGGCCGCCGCTGAGGAAGAGAGTACGAAAAACACAGTGGCAGCCGATAAGCTGATTTACGATCGGCCACCCTTTACGCGGATAGACCGGAAGATCCTCTATCACGGAGTATACCTGGACGCCGAACGTGTCCCGGAGGTAATGCATTTTATAGTGGAACTCTGCGACATTCCTCCGCAATTCGGTCCACGGGGGACCAACTACGATGACCTCTACGTGTACTCGGTCAACCGAGGTTAACCCAGGGGTTGGGCAACGGGATCGTACGCGGTGTCCGGAACGAATCGATGCGTTCTCGGGATCCAACTTTCGACGACGTTACGCCGATTAGCTGGAAAATATAACGGGCGGGCGACCGGGGAATTGATGAAAAGTTGTAGCGTCGTTGGGAAAGCCCCGGCCCCTCGCTGTCCCGTCGCGTTATTTATCAACGCTATTGTTTATCGGTCGGTTGACCGATGAATCGCGCGTCGGTGCGAGACGCGGTGAAAAATAGTAATTCGGAGGAACGGGGGTGGCGTCACGAATTTGAAGATACGAACAGAGCGTTGATAGATGCCTGTGTTACATTACATTTTGCTATTGTATCTGTTTTTAAGCTAGTATCTCGAAGCATTAGATTATTCGCCGAAGAGTATCTTTGTCGTGTATTAAAAATTTAAAAACCTCTAAAGGGCATGTCCGCCTTGAGGCGGGGTTAAATTAAATTTCATTTACGCTTGCATTCAAAATATTTTAGCATCTAACCGGCAGTCATGCCGCCTTTTGTTATTGGCATTACCTTCCACTGATATAGGCGCGTTTGCTATTGTTACCCGCGCGCGAGCGATACGATCAGTTTGTTGTCTAATAATTATTGCGTAATTTAAAAACAAATTTAATTCGCATCTTTGAGGGTTAATTACACATCTCTGGGTTTAACTCCAGTCATAAATTAAAAAAAAAAGTCCCGACGGCGCATCGTCGACGATAATTCTTCGCCATTCGCCGTAAAATCGATTCGGAACGCGTCGTTGGACTCGGTATAACGTATCGAGGAAAGGTACGGGATTAACGTCAATTTATTGATTACTCTCAATGAAAGATTATGGAAAATGGTATTAATAAAAGAAAGGGAGGTACGATATGGAGCGCGCTTAATGCCGTTGTATAGTCGTAGGATTAATGTTTCAGCGCAAGGTTGCTCCTTCGATTGGGTTAAGCGAATGGTCATAGAAAAAAAAAGAAAATGAAGCGCGCACAAATGTCAGAAGGTCGATCGCGAGCGGAAACCCCTATTTGAACTGTATATCGATTTGTTCCGAGAACTACGGTGTTCTCGATGGACTCTGGATGACCAGTTCCGAAGAGCGAGAAAGCAGAGATGGAGAAGCGAGTCTCCGTGGACAGAAGTGCAAAGAGAGTTAACGGTTTTCTGCAAAGTGCATCGCACACTTCTCCCGACATAAATGTAACTTGTCGCTGGCGCACTTGACAAAAATCGAAATAATAAGACACACCGGTAGTGCCTTCCACTGTTATTCTGCGTGTGTAAAAAAATAGAGAATACCGATGCTCGCTATCCAGAAATAAAAATTACACGCGAAATAAGTTCCACCCTTATCTATGGTTCGAGAATTCCCGCTTTTTCCTTTTAAGTCTACGTTATGTCGTCAACATTTTAAACTCGGGAATTAACCGTGTGCCATGTCCTACTTATTATTTTTGTTATTTATTATGTCGAATTCATCCTATAAGCATGATTTTCCTCAAATAATTCTTTGAATCACCGTGCAGATCTCTCAACGTCAAACATTTTGAAATAACATAGGTGATATTTATTTAGTCGGATTAAAACATTGGATAATCAATCATTTAAAACGTTTACATGTCCATTTCCTGTAAAATACTAAATAAGAATCTTACAGAATTTTTATTAATTTTATTTTGAAAAGACAAATAGTAAAAACACCCGAAATTAATTACGAGCTGGCTTTACTGCAACGTTAAACGCAATGCGAGTTCAAAGGGTCAAAAACCAGGGACAAGAAACGAAAAGAAACCAATTCGAATCCGAACCTACCCAGGTCAGAAACCTGGAACGTAACTCGGATCCAAACTGCAGTACGACTTACGTTCATTTCCATTCGGACACGTTCGATTTTCCGTTCCTGGTTAAAACCTCCCGACCAAGTGATACGAGTCTAATACGAAATCGACCGGTCGGTGCTACATTTACATCGATCGAAGTTCTTATCTCCGAAGGTATGACATTAGCTCCCCTCCGACGTCCACTTCGCGATTGCATTACGTCTACGCGTCGTCGCGCTAAGACAAGCTATTTTTCTGCACTTAAGGATATCCGATATCCGTTGGTAACACAAAATAAGGGCTTCGCGCGCGGCTTTATACAAGTCAACCCCCAGTATAGCCTCGGCAGACATTAAGCCGGCATCGCCGTAATCGGATAGAACTCCTCCGTGGCCGCATCCACCGGAGCGTCCGGCCGATTGGAGGTGACTTAAGGCTTTGGCCACGTTTCAAAACCATTTCGTGGCTCTCCGGAGACTTCGTGGATCTGCAACCGATTAATCTAAATCCCCCCTCGCCCCTCCCCACCTTCTTGTTATTCATAGCGAAGGGCAGATCGAACGATCTGATTTAGCGGCAGCGGCACGATCGATAGGAATTTTAAAGTAACGGAAACCGGCGCGGTTGTACTTGAACTTTTTTTTTTTTTATTAATTCTCTTTTGACCAAGAAATATCCCGGGCACCTGCTCTTGCGTGCTTCTCAACCTTCCGGCAAATCAGCATTGAAAAAACGGCATTTCTATCCGGTCATACCATTGAATCGAATGAAATTTCTGGTTTCTTTCATTCGTTTGGAGACGTTTAACTTTACGCGTCAAGCGTAAGCGTAACTGTATGCTCATAGAATGTGTTCCTGATTTTACTAAATCTATCTTATTTATTAATATTTTCGTTCTGTAGCAAACGGATCAAAGGTAATCACGTGCTTTTTTTTTATCACTGATGGTATAAACGTATCTCATTATGGCTGTACTCAAAATAATGCGTGACCTTTTCTATCGGACCCAGGTTACTACTACAGATTAAAGTGTTTGTTCGACGCGTGGTAACGATGGTACCAGTAAAACAACGCAAACCCTTCCATCGAACGACACCGAACGGTTGATCCGTGTGATTGTTAAACAATTATTCCCTCTACACGCGCGCGGCTCAATTTTAACATTAAAAGAACCTGTCGGTTTCGTCGAATCTCGACAATTCCTTAAGTAGATCATCAAAGCGGTCCTTCGGGAATGATTAGCGATGGCGGACAACTTAACGAGCGGCCATGGCAGCCATGGGGGGGGGGGAGGGAGAGGATAGAAACTTGGCATGACCGATGGTAATTTTGGATACCGGGCGCAAAGACTTTGAGAGCCACCGATCAAACTTGGCGTACGTGGCTCCTAGCCCACGCTGCAAAACACTGGAAGGGTTAGCTTAAAAGCGATTAATTGGTAAAGTTCCGCTTTTACGGCGGTTGCCCTTTCGTCGCTCTTCGCCTCTCGTTAGTCCTCTTTAGCTCTGACGCACCGTCGAGCGACCAACTAACGTTACGAACAACGGTGAATCTCTCTTGGCAACCTTTCAATATTAAGCGATACGAATTACTGTTTTCGACGCGTACGAAGGACACGAACGAGGAATGGCGTGGGACGACGAGGCGGGTGTCCTTTTAACTCGAGCGCGTCGAATATCTCCGCGAAACATTACTTTCTTTTTTTTTTGTTGCAAAAACTAATGAGCGCGAACGTAGACCGCCACCCTCGGTGACGCGCGGAGTTGGAAAAGGAATTTTATCCCGCTGCCACTCGTCGCGTGTTTCTTCCTCGCTTCGATAATCAAGAATTCAACGAGCCAACGGTGCAAATGAGACGCGACGATATTTCTTAACGAAAAGGAGCGCTTCGGTGCCCAGTCGTTAACGCGAGGGTTAACGAAACTCGACGGGGTAAAGGGGGTTTGCGTTACAAATAATAAGATGCTCTTTGTTCTTTTCGCTAAGGAGAGGGTTCGCAGCGGGGAAAACAAAAGCGAGGCGACGATCGCGATTAGCCGTCGCGCGACATCTCGAGGAATACCAGAACTTGGTTTATTTGAACGAAGACTGGGTGTTTACGGTTCGCGGATGAAACTTATGCGTTCGCCCGGGGGAACAAGTTCGAAACAAGTGTGCGGTAACGGTAAGAGCGCTTAATTGCCAAAGTTCCGTGACCCAGTTAGCGTTTTACCCCTTTCTTGGTACCCCCTTGCCTGGGAGTTCGCGAGGAAAGGTCAAATTTAAATCCGTGGAAAACGCCGGCGAAGGTTTCCTCGCAATTTTCCACGAATAATGTTCCCGAAAGACCCGATTGGGAGTAATCCCGATTCCTTCGCGCAAAACAACGAAGAAAACGCGCATAACGGATGTTAATTAATAGCGGACCGCGTTCCATTTGGCCTTTTACCAATTTTCCGCTCCGGCTCGTAGCGATGGTAAGTTAACCGAATGTAAATCAGAGACGCGAGATAATCCGTGTTTTCCGTCGTGAGCTGAGCGGGGAAGTTTACTCGTTTCCCTTCTCCCCGAAATCGCTCACGTCGATCTTTATCCTGCTCTTTTGTTTTTATCTCTTCGTTGCAGATTTGTTCATTTCTTCCCCGTGACGAGTAAGGAGAACGGAGCCAGTGAATATAAAAATATTTATAATCGGGCTAACGATGATCTTGCAGGGAAACTGTATAACGGCGATCTTAAGCGATATAATCCAGCCGATGGTAATCGCATTCATTTCCCATTTAACGTTGCTTTCCCAACGCGTCGAACCATTTCAAATATACCCGACAGAACCGCCGTGGGGTGTTAGGATTTTCATTTGGAGAAATGGCATCCGATAATTTGCCAACGCAACGCGGATCCCTCGAAAATACCACTTAACGGACGATCACAATTTATAAATGTCACGATGAACCGATCAGGAATATTCTTCTCGCGATAATGCTAAACCAAATTTGTTAATGTCATCCCCGGAACGAGCGGGGAGAACGGACGTGACGTGTCTACGGGAAACAAAAGGAGAATCGCAACACAGATGAAAGAGATCGATTTAATAAATATTTTCTAAACTAAAACATTCATTACTTTCCGAACTGAAATAATGAAAATTCGCTAAACCACGGACCATCGGCCGATTATCGCGGGAAATACGATCGGTCGGTCTATTAACAGATTTATGGTCGAAAGGAGATTAGTAATCCTCCATTATGCGGTATCGTGGAAAAAGTTTGCGCGCGGCTTATACGCGAATCCGCTTTCGTAAAGGGTCAGCAGGCGTTTTCTAATTAAAACTTGTAAAATCTCTGGCGGGTCTATCGGGTATTTCTAGGAGGCTCGGCGGGCGTCGGAAAACAAACGTCGGAAGGGTGGTAGGGCGCGACGATAATTGAGGACTGGACATCAA
This sequence comes from Pemphredon lugubris, assembly GCA_933228935.1. Taxonomy (NCBI): domain Eukaryota; kingdom Metazoa; phylum Arthropoda; class Insecta; order Hymenoptera; family Crabronidae; genus Pemphredon; species Pemphredon lugubris. The sequence goes on along the minus strand of OW121817.1, from coordinate 21,707,221 downwards.
TAATGGGCTGAGTGCCAAAAATGAAAAAAAAAATTAGTCAGATCCAAAAAATGTTAGAAGATACCATCGCCAACAACCTAAAAAGCGGACTAAGTCCCAAAACCATGTATAGTGGTACAAACAAGGCCTGACAGATAGCATGCGAGGTATGTGCTGTGGAAAAAAAAAATTAATAAAAATGTTGCAATAGTAATGCGAAGCTTACTCCAGATAATAATTTAAAAAATTTAATTCAGATTTTTTTGTCAAAAGTTTTTTCACAAAACAGAAAACATTGAATAACTCGGAATCAAATTTTTGACACTTTTGTTATTTCATTATTGATGTCCAGTCCTCAATTCGTTGATACCGTTACAAATCGTGCGAGAACATAAACGTAAATTAGGCATATTTAGTGTTACAAATAGTCTATGTATGTCATTGCTTTCTTGGCATCCGGTATTGCCGATAGGCAGTTTTTAGTTTCCGGGTGCCGAGATTCAAATTGTAAATATGTCAATAGTCGAGTCGTATTCGTGCTCTGATAAGAAACAGTTGTGTTCTCTATGTTCTGGCAATAAAAGTTACTTTTATAAATATGCCTAATTTCAGATTACGTTCTCGCACGATTCGTAACAATACGTACCACTCGCGATCACCGTTAATCGAGTTCCTTCGTACAGAAAGCACGAGCAATTCGATTAGCCAATCGTAAGGGATCGTAAGAATTTCTGTTCGATTATTACGCGATACTCGGGGTGCGTGCTTTGAATTACTTAACTTTGAAATGCGTTTCCAGGAATGCGGTTTCGATTTGTACGCCGGACGTCACGCCACGTTCCGAAAACCGCCTAGGCGGCCTCGAAAGGCCATTTTCGACTCGGCGAATAATTTACTCCCTTCGCGGCACGAAAAGTGGCAGGTTATCACGGTGCCGGGGAGTAACGGAATAACGAAGCGGGTGCGTTATGCATCTGGGAGTGCAGCCAACCGAAACGGCACTGAGTGCACTCGAATGTGTGTCGCGTATCTCGCTGATCTTCCATATGGGTCGGGACACTCGAGTGACCTTGTTAAATCGGCAAAAATTGGACGTTCGCTTACGAGTGTAATGTCAAGTGCATTGTAGCGAGGACGGATATCGGTCGCTATACCGTCGGACGTGGATCAAAATTATGTAACACGGTCGTCTTCCCTTGGTAAAAGGCCCGGCGATTGCCACGCAATGTAAATTTATGCGATACGTGCGATCGAGGGTCCGTATACGAAACGATTGTCGCGCGATTATTAAGAAGTTGGTTGAAAAGAGAGGCTAGAAAGAAGTCAAAGAAGGAATCTTTTAATTCATCCTTATATTCAAAGGAATCGCCACTGCCGGCCTTTTCTATCGATCAGACAACTGCACGAAACCGACGACATTAAATTTGTGTAATTTTATAGAATGTCGAAAGAATTTTATACAGAACTTGTAGAGATTATCTCTCCTGTCATTCGTCAGAAGAACACAAACTTGAGAAAATGCGTGGGTGCAGAAGAACGCATATATCGCATGTATCACATAAATCGCATTGCGTGGCGATCGCTGAATGTGCGGAGGGCCTAATAAGCTTTTCTCTCGTTCGCTCGCACTTTTTGATTTTGTTGTTTGATTGCGGTCCTAGGCGCGATTTAAAAATGTATGTGACTTTTCGGATTCGACGCAATTACGCGTACATCCGACGATTCTTTTTTAGTCTCTGCCACCCCTTTATTTTGCACCCTCGATTACCTTTACTAAACCCTCCCCTCGTACCCGTCTCTCCATCAACTTTCGCGTTATTTTCAACCAGTTTTTCAGTTTTATCGACCGACCCTATAAATTCCCGGACGGTAAAAGCCGAAATTCGACACAGTTTTTTTTTCCAATTTACTGACAAAATTCCTACGATCCGCCGGTATCAACGGCGCGTATTTTATTTGCCGGGAGACCGGAACGAACTTTGTTATCGGTGTTAAAAGTAGGCGTGTTGAAACGCCTCGTAGATCGTCCGAATTACTTCGCGCGCTCGTAAAGCGTTTGCAACGCGAGTTTCGCGTCAAGACATTCCGGGATTCTGCGATTCGGTGATAACGGAACTCTCGCGACGCGCGAAGCGATAAGGGGTAATTGCACCGGCGCAATTGTGTCGCGGAGTTCGGGAACTACGAAACAGGGACACTCGTGAGTTAAGAGCCGATGGTTTTTTGCGAGGCGCATTTGAATTCGCCGGATTAAGCTGGGACGAGGCGCTTAATATTATAGCACGGAACGATTAATAGGCGCCATTTGTGGTCTAAAATGTGACGGTTGAAGTGGAATGGTGGAATTTGCTAAACGTCGCCGAAGCTGGATTATCGCAGCCACCGCTTTTTGGGGCTATTTGGCCCAAAATAAACCGAATCGCGGCTATTTGGGAACTCGACGGTAAAGAAACTTTTTTCGGGGTTTCGAGGATTGCGCAGAATGGATACTTGAATATTAGATTTGTTTATCACATTCGAGATCGACATCTTTTAACAAAACTATCCAAGTAGCCACCAAGATTTATCGCATTTATGACGTACTCGACTGCAACGGAATTAATTTGCAGCGGTTTAGTGTTTATGGTACCTTGGGTCAACCCTTAAACCGAAGCTATAACATAGGGTGCCACTCGAATGGCGAGAAATAAAATCCACCCTTCGGTTTCGCCGCGCATGTACACACAAGCACGCACGCGATTCGGAAAAACTGCCGAAATTTTCAAATTACATCCCGAACGGTACGATGGATTTAATCGGTTTTCGAGAACTCAACTAATTGGCGGACGGAAGTCAATTATCCGGAAGATGAAAATCCCCCGTTGGTGTTAAACGAAAAGCGAATCAAGTTTCCCCATCGTCGATAAAAAGGTCGACGCAAGTTACCCGCGCGGCGTTCGGCGGTTTATTAAAGAGTCTCGTTTTTCACCGACACGGAAACCCAAAACGCGTACCGCTCGTCCCGATAGAGGCTCGATTTCGTGCCGATAAAAAAAAAGAATGCCTCAAAAACCCAGACACAAGTGCGGGAAAACAGAGTGCCATTTGTCAGACGGAAAACGCGTCGCCGCAGGGACAAAATGGCGCTCGGTCGTACGTTGCTCGAAAAAAAGAAAGGGAAGGGAGAAAAAATGTTTTGCAACTCGTTGCCTGTAATTCTTGCTGGACTGACGCTGAAAATCCGAGAGACCATTGCGCGGTACTGTTGAATTTCGGTCAACGAGATCACGGAGCGAGAATCGACTGTTTTTAAGCGTCTCGCGGAAATTAAAATAATTGCGAAGAACGATACGGGAATGATACGGGATACTCGAATGATCTTGTTAAATCGGCAATATTCGACGTTCGCGTACGAGTGTAATGTCAAGTTTTTAAGCGTCTCGCGGAAATTAAAATAATTGCAAAGAATGACAGTGTTGCGCGATAATTACGATCATCGTTAATATTTATCGGATATGACGATAGAAATGAATAATTACGTACGGTCTCTACTGTACACACGACGTATCGTACGTTCAAGGATCGAATCTTTAAATCCAGTTTCCCATATCCGAGAAACCATTATCGAACAAAATGGTACCGATCGCGGGCGCATATATCTTTTCGTGACCACGGTGATTATTCGTAGAGACAAGAAACTCGTTTCTGGGTGGTTGAGTGTTTCGGTAGTAAATTCTACGTACCACCGCAGTTTAAACTAGCTATTCCTTATTCCGTCGGGGAGTAATTACAGGCTTCTCGGGGTTACCGATTTACCGGGGCAAATTTGAAAGTCCGAAAAGGGGCCACGAGAGTGCCGTCGAATCTTCGGCCCGGCAAAGGCAGTCGAAATGTTCGACTACACCTCTAATTGCGAAACGTTATTTCATTGGCAATGGTACGTACGGTCGCTTCGCACGCCAAGCACGTTTGTATTCGGAGAAGGGAACGGAAACAACGCGTTGCGGCCAACGAAATGGAAATTTATCATTTCGTCGAGGAGGATTCCAATTTTACTTTTTTTTTTTTTTCCTTTTGTTAACATACGTTTCCCCGCGAAACGTGCGATCGTCAATGGGCGCGTCAACGCCGATGGAAAATATCATTTTCACGAGTCGATCCGCCGAGCGATACATTTTTCACGCGTTTGATCTGTACGATTCCGTGTCGGGTATGTACTTGAAAACCAATCCCGCTCAAAAATCTGTTACAACCCATTACACGCTTTACGTTCCACAATGGTTACATCAACGACCCGGTCGAAATACAATATTCGCGATCGCGCGAATCCCGTGAAATATTTTCCGTTCGCCCCGTAACGCCCTTCGGGTTTAAAAATCAATCTCCCGGCCGAAACGGGTTACACGGCGCATAACGCGCGTATCCATATCCGCAAACAAGAATTGGCCGAAATTATAGCAGAAACCCCCCATTGTTCGTGAAACGGATCGCCGAAAAAAAGAAAAAGAGAGAAAGTAGGTTGAACGAGGAAGATCGTGGTCGTAGAAAACATTGTTGTTTCGCCGAGACTACCCCCGGATCCTTCCCACGCTAGAACAATGCCACTGCGACGCGATTAGCAAACAAATTGCTTCGTCGTTGCCAAGAGGATTGCACATTTTGTATCGTAGTAGCGCTGGTGTGAAAGACGACTCAAGAATGAAGCGTATAATCCAGTTGGTGAGGCAAAGGCGATCTTTTTTTTTTTTGCTAATCCCGTAGCGGTGGCATCGTTCCAACGGGAAAGGGATGCAAAAAAAAAAGCCGGACGAGACTTTCGTGAAACGATACACGGACGATGGATCGGCGCTTCGTTGTACCGGCGAAGGGAGAAAAAAATATTCCAGGCGCACGAAACGAGATTGACCGGCGTTACATTACTTTTGTATAGACACGAAATTGCGGCGTTAATCTGTGAAAAATTGTACTCCTCTTCCTTCTCTCTCTCTCTCTCTCTACCACCCTTTCTGTTTCTTTCTCCTCCTTTCTCTCTCCCTCTCTCTCCGCTATCGAACGTAGAACGTCTTAAATTCAATCTCGTTCGAAAGTGGTCAGTAACCTAGATTTAAGGCAGGTTCCCCATAGGCATTTTAGATATTATCGTCCGATTATTGCAAACTGGCACGTGAACTATCACGCGAACCTCTCCTACTCCGTCTACTCTCCACCCTTTGCCGTCGTACCGACCCTTGTAGCAGTTACCGATGACCTCGGCCCGAACTTCGGGCCAGATTCTCTTTTAAACGAGCAACCCTGAATTTTATGCGCGTGATGAGCGATCATTCCTAACGTTTCCCCGTTTATGCGGCAGCGCAAAGTGTTCCTTGCGGTACGTCAAACTAGGCTTGGACCTTTTCGCCCGTGGCATGAATCTCGTGACCAAGTTAGAAACTCGACCTTGAACGTGCATGTATGTAACTATGCACGCGTGTACGAGATTAAACAGCAAAACTTTGTTCGTTACCGGATAGACATTTCGACCTAACGAATTATTCATTTCGTTTCAACCGCGTTTCGTAATTTCCGCGTTTGCGCGCGTCACGCGGAAGGGATTATTTTTTCATTCCGTCGAACGCGTAACCGCTGAAAATAGCACGGTCTACCGACGGCATCGCCGACTCGCGTAATAACGACAGTTAAATGTAATGCTTGACTGGAAAGTTGTTGAATTAGTTGTTACGATCTTTCTGTTTCTGTTGCAGGATGACACGCGTATAATGAAGGTCGGAGACAAGAAGAGATGGATACACGATCCGAACAGTAAGTCCTGAGAAAGAACTTTTTTATTCTCGACGTTAAACGAGACGTTAGTTCGGAATAATAATACGTTAAATGTAATTAAATAATCAGCCTTTCGATCAAAACTGTAAGTGGCCCCGCTAGGCGTGTACTCGTGAAAAACGATCAAAAATTTCGTTTCTCGCTTAATCAAGGGTGTGGAGTATTAAATTTTGAAAATTGCTTCCTTGGTGCGCGCTGCGTTTCCATTCCGGCTAGCAGCCAATTACTTTTAATTGGATGCTTAGTTCGCTGCCTGACGCACGAATTTCGGCGCATCAAAGGCGAATTAAACTTTTCTCCAGGTTCAAAGTATCCTTTCGCACGAATTATACGATATTACGTTGATTATTCGCTAATCAGTAATCTTATCTCAGACCTATTCTTTCCACGGTATAACGAATCCTCTTCGCAATTAATTTTTTTTGTTCGTAACAAAGAGGGTGCGTTTCTCTCGTATCGCGCAAAAACGGGGTCCTTTGACTTCTCGTCGCGACCAGTTATGAACTAAAAGCTTTCCGTTGCGTTGATGTCCTCACCGTGACGCTTAACCCATCCGAGGCAAATTACGCACCGTGCTCGTAACGCATTTTCTAGGCAAAAAGACCATTTACGCACCGTGCGCGTAATGCATTTCCTCGCCAGAAAGATTAATTCGCGAGGATCGCGAAGAACGCAAGAATTTTCGGACCTCAGGATCTTCTTCAATATTTGTCTTTCCCACGAATGAGTTAAGGGACAACATCTGTTTGAGACCTGAAAAAAATGTCTAATTTGTATTTTTTTTGACTAAACTAAAAAAACCATTAAAAAAAATCCTTTTGGATATCTAATAATAACACTTTCAAGTATACAAAAAAAAATGTTTATTTCATATTGATAAGTAGTTTTGAAACTTTAAACGCGATTATCTCGAAATTATGCTTTCAAAATCGGCAGACGGTAAATCTCGAACAATTTTCAACCGATTGCCGCAAAAGCATATAAAAAAGAGGATGACTCGAATCGCAGCGCCTGCAGCCGCCATTTCGTTTTTAAATAAAAATAAAAAGAATGTTTTATGTACTTCAAAGTGTCATTAAGTTAGTGAACAAAAAAATCCAAAAAAATAGACGAGCTTTTCAGGCTTCAAACAGATGTTGTCCCTTAAGATCGATCTCGAGACGCTTGATCGTTACAACCGGCGCCTCCGTCTTCGTCATTCGCGAACAACGATCCACGTTCGCTGATATCGTTTCACTCCAACGCGACGAAGTAACGAGAAAAAAAAAGTTATTTGCGTGTCCGTCAAGCCTCGCCCCACGGTCGCCCGAATAATTTGAATATCGAATCGCCGTTTCTTAGGAAACTTCGGCGACGACGACGACGGAAAGCCCGAACGGCAAATCTTTTATACACGAAACGATATTTTTCTTTTTTTTTTATTATGGGGTTTCCGTATAGTTTGAAATACTCGACCGCCTATCCGCGTAGAGTTTAAGGACGTATCCGCGCGGGAGTTCTATTCTAACCGAACGTGACCTTTCGTTCTCGAACGTCCCGGAATTTCCCGGCTACCGGCGACTCTTGTTCGCCCAAGTTTTTCGCGACAGAAGAAGTCATAAAGTCAGGATATACGTACGAGGAGCATGAATTCAAATGGAATTTCCGCCTTCGGCGGGTTCGCCCCGGCGAAATGTGATATTTATCGCGGGCGTTCCCGTTAAATTCCCCGGAAAATTCCCAAATATTGTATGCCCCATCTCGCGCGCCAGGATCTTGGGCGGATGTCGGAAATCGGGGGGGGGGGGGGAGGAGGGGGGAGAGCGAAAGACGTGTCAGGAAAAATAAGTCGCGCTCTTTTTGCAACCGGAGTCAGACGTTTTCGATAGATATTTTCCATAGAAATAGAGTGGCGTGTGCAAAGTAGTCAATTTTGATAGTTTTCTAAACGCCGCGCACACGTATTTTCTTTTCTTTTTTTTTTCGCTGCCCGAGGAACGATATTCAACCCAAGCGCGTTTATCAGCCGCTTCATTCACGGATACCTGTCTCGCTGTTTTTTGTAAGTACAAAATTGAAGGTACGCGTTTCGCATAGATTTCCATGCGCGACCGATAAAAAATGTATAACGCTCGCGGAGGCCGCGTTTGACAACGCAAAATCCATTGAACCTCCAATCTCCCCCCCGAGGGAGACAGATTCAAATATAACGCTTAAAAAAAATATATAAATCCTTTCGAAACGTAATATCAATGCGTTCGGCTGTTCCGAGTAAAAATAAAGTCCGTTCGAAATATACGCTGATATCGTGTATTGTTCGCGCCGCGATTGTAGATCGCGCGCGTCCGCTTTCACGCTAGCTCGTTCAATTATACGGCACGGGGGGTTGTCTAAATTTCGCAAATAAATCTGTTTGCCTCGCCATTTGTCGGGAGCGCGATACGTACCGTGTATATTATTTTATCGTTCGCACTTCTAATCGCATGCACCTGCAATGAAATTCCGCCGCGATTAATATTCAGCCTCGATTCAGGCCGCGATTAAACCTATCGGCAGGGCGTGTCCCTTCGTTTCCACGTTTATACGAATTCCCGTCAGCCCCCCTCCGGCGAGCTTAATTCGACGATTAGCTTTGTTCGCGAGCGAAATAAAATAAGATTTCTCGCGCTTGATTGGCCAACGGATACAACGCTCGCAACCGTGCGGATCGTGACGAGGAAATGAATTTACAAATGAACCAAAAAAGGTGGATTCTTTTGCAAAGCGCGCGGGGGGTCAGGTTCTGATTTGACGAGCAACGCACCAACAAAAAAAAAAAAAAAAAAGAACGAGCGTAATCGTGCGCATTCGTTCGGTCATCGCTACGACGACAATTCCACCGTGTTATTCTTCACAATGCATCTGCCGCAGTGCGCCGCTTCGATGGTTTACTCTCTTTTTTTTTTTTCGCCACTCATACATATGCATGCAAGTAATACATAAATATTACCATTCCGCTGCTTTGACCGTGTCCATATTTTTATTTATTTTTTTTTTTTTTTTATTCGACCCTCCGATTTCGCGAGAAGAATTACATTTACAAGAATTATTCCCCGTCGCGCGTTATCAGATAATAACCTTAACCGTTCGATTTGTTTAATATTCGCGACGCGATACGGAAAACGGTACGATATTATTCGCGCTGAGTTATTCCAGACTTTTAGCCACTTCAGATGCGACGCGGACGGACACCGGCAGAGTTTATTCAAATGAATTACCGCTTGCCCGCGCAACACTGCGCTTTGGAATCGCAGTTTACTCGGGGTAATTATCCGTGTTTATTATAATTAAATCAAAGTGTACCGGCGCCACGTTTAATCCGAGCTCGCGCGGTCGGACATCGATAAAAACAAGAGTTCGGATATCAGCGGGGATTACACGAATTAAAGTGAATGAATTTTATCGGCGTTCCCTCTCAATTTTTCTTCTCAATTCTAAAGATCATTTCCGGTCGAGCGTAGCGCGTCGTATATTAAAAAAATATCGCGACAAACGGTAGGTGGAAAATTTTTATTCGCCTACCGTCCATCGTGGAATATCGTAAATCCCGTTCCCTCTTTCGTATCTCCTCTTATCTCTCTCTCTTTCTCTCTCTCTGTCTCCGAATTACTTTTTCAAATATTTACGACCGTCGTTTCGTATAAATTGTTTCGGAACAAACGGCGAGCTTTGACACCGTAAAGCAATTAAAAACCAACAATGGGTCACGTTTAACCTACCCCTTGGCCGTCACCCGTGACGTCGTTACGCTTGAATATTCAACCGTGACGGTGGGCAATGATAACAAGACACCGGTAAATGTTAAAATACTATAAAAAGCGTGTAAAGGAATTTCTATCCCCCCTCGTTGTTAGGATAGACGCCGGGAGCATTTCCGATTCAAAAGCGTTCGCGCGAAATAGGATATCCATCTCGAACTGCAAAGCATCCGCGCGGCTGTTACAAATGCACCTCACGGCGCGTTCGAAATTTTCGTCGCGGGTTTCACCGAGGTGGAATCAATAAATCAGATCTCGGGCTCCGCGCTCTCTCTCTCTCTCTCTCTCTCCCTCCCTCCCTTCCGTTTATTCGTCGCTTCGAACCTTCCTACGCGTTGGTTAAATTGAATCGCGTACCGAAGAGGAATGCCCGACGCAATTACTTTCTCCCCTGTCGGCAAGAATAACCGTTGAAGCTTCGCGGAGGTGCGCGAGGGGGTGTGGGGGGCGATCGTAATAATAGCCGTGAGTAAAATGCTTTAAGGGTTGAACGCTGGACGACGCACGGTGGTTGGAAATTGAAATCCTACCGAACGAAATATTCAATCGCGTGGCGAGTCCAGCGAATTTGACTTCGAGGCGGACAATAGTTGGATACATCTTTGCCAGGGAATCGAAATTCAGGCGAGCGTGATTTGAAAACCGAGCAGAGTTCGTCATTTCCGCGCGAATGTTCCGAGTTATTAAAACGGTGGTTCGATCGCGGCCTGACCGAACGTTGTTACCGGGCAAACAGTCGCTTTCATCGTATTATAGAAACCGCGTTGCTCTTGTCGATCGTCGTCTCGCTGGATCCAATATTGTCCGCGAATCGGAAATTTCGAAGTTGTCTGATTTAATATTAGAACGTTATTCGGGTTTGATTAATTTTTTTTTTTGGCTTCTCTACGAACCACGGTCGTATCTTTGACTCTGTTAATTGCGTTCGCTTTTATCCGTGGATCGTAAGTTTTTCAGATTAATGGTTTTATAGTCACGGGTGCCTAGATTTTATTTTTCGCGCTCCACGTCATGAATCGAGTCGAGTCACGTATTTAATAGATGGATCCTTTCTTGCGCTCGATTTTGCAATCTTATCCGCGGATCATTGGCATTCCTCGTCTCTTATCTTGGAAACGGGGCAAAGCGCAATAAGCGCATTGGAATTTTTCAGCTCTCCTCTCTTTCGAATTAACGCATAACGACCACGCGTCCACGGTACTTTTGAATGGAAATCCGAAATCGATCGTACGTTCAGCCTCGGTAAAATAAACAAAGTTCCGAATTTTTCTCCAAATATTGCCGCGTTTATCATCGGCCTTTGTTCTCGTTCGATGTACCTATAACGAGGTCAGTATTATTCCCAAAATATGCAACGTTCTGTCGCGGAAAAATTGTATTCGATCTGCGTGTACCAGATAACGCCGCTACTCCTCGGTAACTTCAAAGTAATTAATTGTAATGCACAATGCGGTCGTTGTGCAAAATAATAATAGACTGCCAACTTTAGGAGCAGTTCCGTATTTTTATTATATATCTTCGATAAGTCTAAATTTCAAAACTAATATAATATAACAAGGTCTAGTCTCGCGTACTTGTACTTGGCCCGAGAAGGGACCTTGTCCCTTGATAAGTATGAATTTCCTTTCTTCGAGTAAAACTGATCAGGGAGTACTATTTGACGGTTCACAATATTCTGAGGAAGGAAAGGATCGGTAGGTTTAAGGAAAACTATTATCTTTCGAAAAGGATGTGGAAGGGATGGTGAGTAAGATGTTTTGGCGGAAAGTAAAAGGGGAGAAGAATTAGGAGTTTGGACGATGAACTAGTGATAAGGAAAGATGCGTAAGGGAATGCTGATTCAGGGTTTAAGGACGGTCTATGTGGCTTTTAAACGCAAAAGCATAACGCGAAGAACTCCCTACTACATATAAATCTCCTCGGTCTCTTCGAATATACGCGTGGCGTTTGCATCACGATTTTAACGATGGCATAAATTATGACGAAAGAGCAAAGGCATCTACGCGGGGGGGGGGGGGGGGGGGATACCAGCGACTTCGATTCCAATAACACAGCGTGCGCGAGTGCCTCGTAAATTTGGCGAATGAAACGACGCGAGCAATTACGCGCTATCTATATAATTTAATCGTGTATCGCGCGAAATAACCGCGTAACCCTTCCGCGGACACGATTACGCTACCTTATCTGCATCGATTATCCGTTAGCCGGAGGCAAATGCACCGCGGTGCCATACACGGTGCGGGATCCTTAATTCGAACTGGTCGCCGCGTTGATACCGTCCACGATGCGTACGCGCGATAGAGGGAAAACGGCGAAGTACCTGCAACGATGACAGGTTTTATTCTCCAATTTACGTTACCGCCGAACAAATTTTCCCTTTTAAACTCGCTTTTGTCCGCTCCCCCGTCGCCCGTGTAAACGTAACGAGATTTATTCGCGCTCCTCGAGCCGCGTTTACAACAAAAACACGGCCGGATCGCGGGATATTTGTTTTTTTTTTTTACTCGTTTCATATTTATTTAACCAACTCAAATGCAATTGGATAGCAATTCTTTTTGTTTTTTGTTATCAACGATCCACGGGTCTCGCTCGACGTTTCGACGCGGTGGCAAATATCGCGTGTAATAACGCGCGACGCTTGAGAATAAATTAATAGAAACCGGAGAACGCGAGCATCGTTATTTTTGATTATATCGTTTCGCCGAAGCCGCGATTAATTTGATTAGAAACCCGATGCCATAATTACGCGTCAGTTATGTACGCCTCGATTGCACGGCACTTACGTTAGAGTAACCCGAGCGCGATAAGTCCCATTAGGAGCAAGAAACGCGAATTCGATAAAGTGTGCTCGCCGATCGAAGTTGTACGCGGTCTAGATGTAATTCGATACGAGCGTAATAATAACGCGGTCTTACGTCGTAATGCGTACCTTACGGACACCTAATTATTATCCAATAACGCAACGTATCGGCGAGTATGCCAGTTACGAAGCTCTTTATCGCGATCGCATCGCGTAACGTGGCGTGCGCGATCTCAGCGTGCTCAATCTGATCGAGAGAACGCATCGAATAGCTTTATGACTACATCAGGGTGTACAGGCTCGCGATAACGCGCGATTTACCGCTATTAATTACGACGCATAATATCGAGTTCCGACGTTAACTTTAAGAGGATGCCCCGGCCGAAGTTTCATTGGGAATAATTTCATGAATTTTCTACAGCCTCCGGTATGGACAAAAACGGACTTGCTAATTTTACTTACTTTTTAATACGAACGGGTGATTAATACGTTAGTCTGGCAGTGACGGCGGGATGCAATTTATATCCTAGCGATAAAAGGTCGAGGTCAAAAACTTGTCCGCGATTCTAACCCGCTGTCAGATTTATGAATGAAATCTCTTCCCGTTCGACAATAATTAACTGATTCTATTAATAATCGATTCACCGAGCGTAAACGAGTTTCTAATAATAAACGAGAGTGAAGAAGGTTGCGAATTTAACCCCGTGTGATTTCTCGCGGTGGAAAAAGAATCGAGCGTCGGACGGTGAAGCTGCGTACACGCGTGTAACATACGTGCATATGCACCAATACGCTAGTTAACGTTGTTGTTGCGTTATCGCAACATTGCAAGACTGTTACGCCGCGTTCCCACCGGTTATCTTTATTATAATCTTTTAGTCACGCGACGGTGTCGCGATACGGTGTTTTATTACGCGCGTATGTAACACGCGTGTACGCGACTCTAAAATTTCGATCTCGATCGCTCTTACCAGCCTAGTTTCGATTTTAACATAATTTCGTTATTCGATGTTCACGAGCGACCGCGTTTTACGGAATCAAGCATATCTCTCTCGCGCTTTTCGGTAAAAGGAAACGGTCCGTTCAATTTCGAAGCGATAACGACGTATACCGACGTGATCCGCGTGTGAAAATCCCGAATCATTCTATATGCATGGAGATTCCGATACCAACCCCTCCTCCTCCCCCCCCCCCCCCCCCCCGATTCCCGGCAGCGCGCGCTCCTCCGACTTCATCTTCATACCCGTCGGGCGTAACTGCACATTATTGTCGGTGGTTTATAGCGTTAAGCATTGTTCCCCCACCCCCGCCCGTTGGCCGGTATCTTCGCCGTTTAACATCGTCGATCATTCAATCCACGAAAATGTATGATCGATCGTCCGTATCTCCGCCATTTCGCGACGCCTAATTCATGGAGGAATCTCCCTCCCCCCCCGTTTTGGAAGCATTGTACGACGTAATTGTCAGTAGTGTAATGCACGCCGTAATCGATATCGTAATACCGCTCCTGGGGGGTATATATTCCGCGGTAAGATAGACGTATAATTTATGGGGTTAACGGGGGTTCTTGGAGCTATCGTGGCGGTAAATTAACGCGTCCGTGGATCATTAAGTTTTAATATCACCGATCGTGAAACCCGATATCGAGGCGATTGATCCTACCGTTTGGTCAGGAGCACGTGGCTCTCTCTCTGTTTTTTTTTTATTCGGAGAGGTAGGAATCGAAAGAGAAACGGCAAGATAACGTCCCCCCGGGGGGGGGGGGGGGGATTCGTTATACCGATAGACGTAATATGGTAATCGAGTAAGTTCTCGGCGTCCCTTGTTTAAAATGCTTAAGCCGGACGACAATGGACCGCGGCAAAGTGGGTTTGGAGCATCTTTTATGAAGTTTCGAAATAAAAATGGGAACGCGGCAGGACGGGTGGAATTGTTCCAACTAAATTAGCGCTCTCGGTTCGTGCAGCCAAGTCGCAGGATTCGCTCCTTCCTCTCTACAATTATAATATATTCCATCCTCATGCCACGTGACGTTTCAAACTTCGCATTCTGTTAGCTCGCCGCTAAAGTTTCCCTTTTTTTTCTCCCCCTGTCCCTCCTCCCCTCTACCCTCGCTCGTTACTCATGATCCTCTTTCCCTTTCACAATTTTATTATCGCGAATATCGTCGAGACTTTGACGCCGGAAACTGTACCCGCGCGCCGAGTCGTATATCGTCCCTGTAATTGCGCGAGGTGAGTTTGTTGTTCGGGATAACGGCAGATACGCGTAAATATTTGTATTCTCGTGATCGTACGAATTGGGTTTATCGATAACAGATTATAAATTAAATTGAAAGAAAAATTGGAAAAATCGTGCAAAAAGAATTTTGAGAACGTCCCAACGTTTCGCGATAAGGTCAACGTCGTTTTGTTGATTTGCTCGTTCGCGGAAATTACTAAAATTACTCATCTCGGCGCGGCCTGTCCGAAGGATATTGCACTTTAAAAAAAAAAAAACATTTTTTAATGCGGTTTGACCGCCTCGAAAACCCCCGTTCGTTCTTTCCGGAAAAGATACAAGGTCTAGTCCCGCGTACTTGTACTTGGCCCGAGACAAGACCTTGTCTCTTGATTTGGTCGGTTCGCGTACCGTGCGATACTCGTTATCCCCAACGCGTAGTTGCAGAAAACTCTCTGTTCTTTCTACGCTACCACTCCATGGTTTCCCTCTTTATTCCTCTCTTCGCCGTTTTCTCGTCTTACGATTAACATCCCCGCGTAGGAAGGAAAATTCCGGTTCTCTCGTGTCTGGTTTAATTAAATAGGATTCCCGTTTGCAGAAATAATCATGGTTTCATTATACTCGCCGTACACCGTTAAGCGTTTATGACTACGTTTGCGGCGAGTGCTTCTTTTTATTTCTGATCAAAGTATGTATGTATAAATGTGGCGACCGCAGTTGTTGTTGTTTTTTTTTTTTAGAATAAGTGTTTAGGTTTGGAGCGTGGCGTGTCGCATGTCGCATTTCACGTCTGGCGTAACAGCCTCGCCGTCGATTCGCGGTATCGCTTATCTTTAGTTATGCACAGGTATGCGTGCGTGAGACGCGGCATAGTTTAGGACAAAGAAGTGTTTGAGGCTTTCAGGTCCGAAGGTTTTCAGTCGAACGTTAGCGAAAAATATCTCGGACGGAGATACGAATGTAGACGATAATCGATACGAACACGAACGGTCGTTCTTCGGAGGTACACTGTAATAAACAAGCATTGTTCATTTTCATACAAAAGCTACTCCTCGCGATTTTCATCCCGTCGAAATATCTGTGACTGTGAAGAAAAATTCCGCGTGTCGCGTTCATTGAACTCTAGAATACAGAATTTACGTATTTATCAAAAATATGTTAAAAACAAATAGAGCACTTTAATCAAAGTACGATAAGTAGAATTGGTGTTCTAAAGTTTAAACGGCGATTTCCCGAAAGTGAAAATACGTGACACTCAGAGTTTTTTCTCGCAATCATGGGTGCGCGAAATGGGATATTTAAAACAAGCTTCTTAGATGACCCTCAAATTCGTCGACATAGCACAGCATGCGGCAATTAAAATTGTTTTGGTAACGAGGGAGACGTGTCCCCCGGTCCCTCTAATAATTTCCAAGTGGCAGAAATGCCTGTTTCGAGCAAGTTTTCCTCCGCAACGCCGGGCATACGCTTTAATTTCTATTTCATCCTCGTTGGCCAATCCGAAGACAATGTTTCGGTGCGAAGCTTCGCTCCGGAGTACACTATAAATGTGGACCGTGAACTTTGATGATCCTCGCAACATTTACTACCTCGACAAACTTTAACATTAGGGCAACGAGAGTCCCGGCGTCACGTACCGGGGATTTCGGAGCCAAGAGTCCTCATTACGATCGGACTTATGCTCGCGTAATAACAGTTACAAAGTACTCCCCGTTCACCCTTTATAATCGAACCCACTGTGCGCCAAAGGGCCGATAAAAATTGTGCTTACCCTTTATACACGAATCTCGTTTTATTATTACTTTGAGGTTTGCGTGTCTCTTAATTTGAAAGTGTCGAATTTCATGATTCGCGGAAGAGGATGCAACGGGCAACGTTAGCGATCGTGCTCCTGACATTGAGAGACATTAATCGTCGAAGTTAAAAAATTGGTTTAAATCTAGATCGTGCACGTCTCCGGATCTTCGGATCTCCAAACTTTTTTTTTATTATTAAAAATAATTATAGCATTTCTATTCTACAGAAAATTATTTCACAAGGAATCACTTGTGTTTGCTTGCTTTAGAAATAGTTTGGAGATCCAGAGATTCTGAGATGTGCATGATCTAGATCTGTTTCAAAAAATTCCTCGAATATTCGGAATATTACGCCATCACTCCGTAATAGAGCCAGTGAGCTTAGCGCTTTGAAATCGGAAGTTAGGGCTGGCGAGGTACCTCGACGCACAAAGAAAACCTCGAGAAGGTTGCCCTGAGGGGAATACACTGACCTCCCACCGTGCACTTCTCCCAGCCGTAATCGAAATCTTCTTAACTCTTCGTACAGGACCAGCTCCGTCCAGAGACCATCCGGCGAAATTGTTATTTTCCAATTAGCCGGCCGATGATTCTCTTGGGAACACTTTTTAGAGAACCGCCATTATATAGGGATTATCGATTTTTGCTGATATTTTCCGTCCACCGGACCAGATATTTTCCCACCAATAACATTCCCGGCTCAAACGGTACATGCTGCTGGATATTCGTATTTTCCGATTCAAACGTTACACAAAATCACATTGCGCGAATTCCTTCGCAGTATATCGCGAGTACATTTTGTATGTAGTGTATTCGCAAGAGTATTTCTTTTTTTTTTAAGTATCGCTACGCGCAGTGAGTTTCTTTCAACTGGAAGCGCAGGTTTATATTCAAAATCAAGATGCGAATACCACTCAGCTCTCGCCGAGTGGTTTGGTGAAAAAAAAAAAAAAAAAAATGTCTCGAGAGAAATGTATCAATCGATTCTTTCAATGAGAATTTACGTTGTATCCTCGACGATGTACGGGACATTCCTTGCGTTTCCAGGTAAAAGAGACGCACGGCGCTGCTTCGGAGAATCTATCTATCGACGGTGAAATACACGCGAACCATTAATGAATCTTTCGAAAGCGAACGAACGACGACCAAAGAATTTTCCGCCGTTACGTCGTTCGTTGCCGCGCTTACATCCGTCCTGTCTGCTTTCGCTCTTCTGAAAATCGAACGTCCTCCCCCGAAACCGTTCGAGCGACGCGGATTCAATTCACTTGGCATGAAACCTCATGCGGAAAGTGTCAGCTCGCATTATTGTCCTATCCCGTCGTAACGCGGGAGGATATGCAACGTTCCGAGGGACAAATTATTCCCCGTTGATGAAAACTTTCGGGGATTTGTTTAAAATTCTCCTCGACGCGGGGAGGGGCTAACGGGTTTATTAAAATTTTTCACGAATCTCTCGCAAACCGGCGAAAGTTTCTGTTTACCCGTGTGTCTCGAATGAGAATAAGAAACCGCGATAGCTCGCGCGAAGTTAAGTACGCGCTTCAACGAGCGTTCGGTTACTCTACGATCCGCGATTACTCGTTTGATTATTGTATTATTTTATTGTCGATCGGTGTCCAGTATTATCTTTCGATATCGCGCGACTTCCTTGGAATAACGTAATATGGTAATATGTGGTGGGAGGGGAACGATTACCTCGAATACCTGTTCGAGGTAATAGGTTTCACGTTGCAATTGTAAAAGCTTCATCGAGTAAAGCGCTATGTTAATGAATTTCGACTCGTGGCTCGCTTTTGTACGCTCTCGATAATACACGAGAGAGGAGAGTACTTATTCCAGTGAAATTATAATCGCAAGGGTTTTTAAATTGATGAATAATTCCAATAATTATTATTCAGCGAGAATCAGTAACGGTCGTAAATTACGAGCTGTGCATTTAAACCGTAACGCTCGAGCGGAAATTATCGACGTGAACGATTTTACAATGTTTACAATGAACATTCGTTGTAACCTATCGTTTTGCGAGAGTGTACGCCGTCTGTTGTGCGAGTAGTAATTATCGGTCGATTTTAATAGCTCGTTTAAAAGACAAAGGATGGTCGCGCGTGATGAATATCAGAATTTTTGATAGAAAGAAAATGTCGATTCAATGAAACGGGGAAACGTGTATGACCCTTAACAAAGTTTCGTGAGACACGCGCAGACGTTATATAATTCTAAAACCTGTTCTCAACGATAACTCGAATAAAGTAAGGATAATCAGTACCACCGTAACGATTCCGCAAGATACCTCTCATTTCTCCCAATTGCTCGATTGGAAGGAAGGAGGGTACTCTCGCATTCACCGGGGATGTTTGATCTCTAAAATGGCCGAGCCTCGAAATCGCGAGACGAGGAAAATCTCAAAAGGTTCGATCAACGTGAAAGCCTCCTCTTCCCGCGGTTACTTTTCAACGGGTGAAACTCGCGTTACGAGGTACCCACGTACCTCTCCCCGTCTAACCACCCAAGATTAACTCTTCTAAGAAGTCTTGAAACTCAACGGACTTTAATTTCGCGTTTCGTTTCTCCCTTTCGAGGGATATTATTTTTCCCGCGAGGGGAGGAGGGGACGGGCATTCATCGCTGGTCGAACTTTTAATCGATTGCGCAACGAATCGACATCGATCGGTTCGATTGGCAACGCTTTATCGCGATCGATATTGCATCACCGCGCAAACGTTCTCTGCATCGTTGGCACTGGAATTTCAATCGCGCGTTCGGACCAGCTACAGCCATTTCTTTCGAGGGCGCGATCAATGGGAACTGAGTGTAACCGTTTACAAATTGATAATACGATAATCTCGCGTTACACGATAATAAATACATCAGAAAGCCCCGGTGAAAGTCGTAACTTTTTATATCATATATTTTAAGCAAAGGGTTTGCTTCGATGTTTTCTTAATTTCCATTATTGCGAAGTAAAACGTCATTCTAATATAATCCAGATACATGTACGATATTTTGTGCTATCAGGTGCCTTCAAAACCCATCGTACTTCACACAAGAGATACTCGATCGCTCTATGAATAGTCTTCGTTATCCGCAGTCGCTAATCGTAGCGAGCGTTGCAGCCGAAAATACGTGTCGCGGAACAAGGCGAACTTAATCGCAATCGGGCCGTTGCCAAAGATTAATTACTTCCCGGGTAATGAATCGCGTTACCATGCGCTCCGGCCGCGATTTTGACGACTTTGGCAATGAAGCGCAAACGTAATCAGGTAATTGCGCGAGAACGACTGGACGATTCCTTATCGGACTTACGCGTCAGGTAGCAATCGTGATTCTCTCGCGATTGCGATGCCAGATGAGCGAGGACCGGTGGTGTGAGAGAGGGAGGGTGGGGGGGGGGGGGGGGGGGTGGCCGAGTAGGAAGAGGGCGGCAGAGAACTGCCACGGTCGAGCTAGGGGTTAATAGAGAAGAGAAATTCGATCCGATGCGGTATACTCCGAAACGACCAATATCGCTTGTCGTCTATTTCCGCACGATCGCGGTTGCACGGCGCAAATTAATGTTCGTCCCGATGCGTCAAAGGAATCGGTCGTGTCGCTTGGCGAAAATCAGAGTTTCTTCCTGGTGCCCTCGATGGACGAATTAACTTTACTTTCTTCCTTAGAATGATTTACGATTTTTGTATCGTTCCATTGCAACTTTCATGGTATTTTTCCTGTTATCGGGGCGAAATCTTTGTACAGTGCGTCAAACCGAAGTGTGATCAATGGAAATTTTCTGAAATTATTATGCCAGTTTTGAGATCGCATATCTCGTGATTCGTTGGACCAATTTTGATTAAATCGTACTGAAATTACTCGTCTCGGCGCGGCCTTTCCGATGGTTATTACAGTTTTTTTTTAAATTAATCGTTTAATGCAGTTTGACCACCTCGAAAACCCCTGTCGTTCTTACCGGAAAAGATACAAGGTCTAGTCTCGCGGTCTTGCACTTGGCCCGAGACAAGACCTTTGCTCTTGATGTATAATTACTGATATTATTCGATTCAAGTAGAATTTTGGGATAATTATTAATTTTATCAACATACCGAAGAAGCCTGGAATTAACCGATACACCCTGGTTGTAGTATCTCCCACGTTCATCCGCCTGCTAATTTATTCGTTAAAACCTTTAAACGAAATACTTTCATCGCGAATACCCACGGCTCGCGTAAAACGAAAGGCGAGCAATAGTCGTATACATAATGCCACCTCTTTGCGCGCATAAAACCTGAGTAGGGGTTAACGCGGAAATCAGATTCCTTTTTTTTCTCCGAAGGGATGTCAAAATTTAATAAGAAGAAACGCGTTCCGCGATCGCTACCGTCAATGCGTTTTAGAATTACGAACCGAAGCTGAACGTAATATCGCCAAAAGACGCGAATTCTATCACGTACACCTACCCGATCGTGACTGGGAATATTTTATTTCAATTCTACCGCGGAGAGGTGTGAATGGACCGTTCTCCGCTCCGGTCTCATTTACAGCTCCGTTCACTGGAAATTTTTTTTTTCCCCTCTCGTATCGCTTCGCATTAACAATCGACTGCATTTCATTTCGCGGAGCAGAAAGGCATACATACGCTATGTGTATGCGTTACACGTACACATTCGTTGCCGTTCCTTTTGGTTTCGATCGACACGGTAAAATATTTTTGTCGCTACTCGTGTATTCAGCCCAACCCTCCGATAGCGTTAATACGTTATAATAAACATGAACGGTTGCAAGAACATTCGACGTATAGCGCGTTATACGTGACATTTTCATTGTACTTTCCGCGGTTTTACTCGCGTTGAAAATATGCTGATTACAGAACCCCCCCTATACCACGCTCTAAAACGCAACGCTCAAAACCCTTCCTTTGTGCCATTTATTCGAGCGTTCTTTTTCATCCCTAGAAAATCTGCGACATTAAAGGAAAATTGTATTTTATATTCCAGGTGAACTCTGTCGTCCGCTCAATTGCAAAAAGAAGGAAATATGTCTCCTCGAGGACACCTTCACTGCGGTTTGCGTATCGAAAAAAGAGCTTCACAAATCAGGGTAAGGAAATGCACGCAAATTTCTCATTTTAGAGTACAGTCTAATTACACGTTACATCTGCCAGTAGTGGTGAGCTATCGATCGTTTTGACCATCAGTACCATCAGTATCAGTACACGATGGTTTGAACCAAAACTATTGGATACTGTCGATAGTTTACATACGCATTCGTAATATTAATTTAACGCCAGCGAGTAGATACTTTGCAAAATATTCCGAGTTACAAAACAATTAGTATGAACAAATTCGCACCAAATCGATGATTTAGTAGGCTGAAAAATTGAATTATCGATGTAGCAACAAGACAGTGATCGGAGATATCTCTGACGCGAGTGTAGAGTCTGGTCGGTTATAGCAATAATATATGTTGATTGTTTGTCAAGGCTAATGTCTAGGTCGCGACTATTGTTATCGCGATAGATGGGGAATAAATTCAACTGCAAAAATCGGCAGGAGTCTTTGACAGTGACACGGGAAGGCAAGCACCGCGAGATAGAGAAGTTCGTCAAAATTGGTCGTTCGATCGGTAGTGGTCGACATACGCGTATCGTGTGATTAACTACGATATTATCCGTGAAGCGGCATTAAACTACTATCGGGAGCGTTCTGGGTGATCATTGATTTCCGGGTGTGCTTATTGCCAGTTAACCGTAATTATAGCTTTCCACAAGGATATGCGAGTATTCGCGCGATCACGAAATTCATCTATCATTGTCGCGTAACTTCGAATTCTGCCCTTACCGTGCCATTAATAATTAAGACGACGGACAGACCTTCGTTCGAAACTCTATCGTGTACGCGTAAAACTCGTTAGCAGCCAGCGAGCGACTAGAGAGCAGGCGTTACGTGATCAAGGAAAAAAGAGAGATTAGTATTAAATTAGTGGTATAAAATTAGTACAAAAAAAAATTTGTATACATAGACTCGCTCTTGATGCCGAAACATCTGTTATGAAAAATGAACTTTTCACTGTACCTCTTTAAGATAACTTTCATCTTTCATGAAAATTTAGGCAAGTACTCGCGATATTGTCGTGTATCACTTTGTTATTGTACGTATCCAATGGAGCACGAGGAAAAAGACCTCCTCCAATTTGTCGAGCCAGTGATAAAGTAATCTTCACCGATAAACGCGTAACACGAGAAACACCGGAGGCGTTGGCTTAAATATTTTACATTTCAAAAAACTTCTTTGAGAACGCCTTTAATCAAAAATTACTTTGCTTACATCTCCCCCCGCGTACGCTCCATTAACTCCACCTTTCAACCGCTTCCGTAACTTTCGACGAAACAAAAAAAAATCGAGGAGCAACCGAAGAGCGCAAGAGTAGCCGTAGCGAGTGTTTAGCCGAGAGCGAAGTTCATGGAACGGCAGTTTTTGTCTAGCGCAAAACTAATTCGCTTTAGTTCCGGCGGGTAAAGAGCCGTCGGTGCTCGCGGCGCGAGTGTAGCGCGCGAAACTTTGTAACGACCTTTAATTCATCGAATGAAGTGTGCCCCGTGCAAATTATGCACCGCGGATTACGCGAAATTCTCGATTCTGTATGACACGGAGCGAGAAAATCTTATTAACGGATATCTCCTTTTCCAGGCTTAATTTCGATGAATACTTTCTCCGAGTGCACGCGTAACACGACAGAACGATCGTTTTGCCTACTTCCTTTTCGTTCCAATTATTTCTTTTATTCTCGCGAATAGTTGAATCACGTTTTTTCGCGACAAAATTGTAAAATAAAACCAACACGGACGAACCTTTTTACATATTTATGAATAAACTACACGTTTCGTTACCTCGTAATGCAGTATTCCGCTTCATAATTTCTCGTTTTCGCGTGACAACTGTTGTGAAAATTACATTTTCGTTGCACGTACGTACAAGCTGCCAGCCTCGTTACTCCGCGTTTCAACGTGTAACGCTGAAATAATTATTATTGTACTACCGAGATGTTAACAAAAGTTTTTTTTTTTTTGCGGGGCTGAACTTCATTGCGCAATAAAAAAAAAAATACAATCCCGCTTTGAGCGATGGCGAGGATCGTGATAAATGGTGGATTTGCCCGCGATCGATGTTAACGTACGACCACCGTTTAGCTGTTTGTCGCGGACTGCCGTGTCAACGCCGTTCGGAGAAAATCAAAACAAAACAATCGTACCGCTCGTATCTGGGACGTCTCGACGCTCCGCGCCGGAACAGTTCATCGCCGGGGACGTTTATGAGTAGGGCCAGTTCCGGCCGCTCTTACTTCGTGACAGTGCCACGCCAGAATTAATTCATCGCGAATCTCGCGCTAGTCATCTCGTCTTAACGGACGAATATTAATGCATAATTAGCACGGAAGTACAGCGAGGCTGTCGAAATATCCTTTCGAGTAAATAAATGTAGGGTGAAAAATAAAAGTAAATTTATTAAGGATAAGAAGAATATTCTTTTCATTCTTTCTTCCCATACACGCGCATGTACATTCGGTATACGCGCTCAAGATTCCGTGGAACAAATCTAGATCATGCACATCTCCGAATCTCCGAATCCCCAAACTATTTCTAAAGCAAGCAAACGCAAGTGATTACTTGTGAAATAATTTTCAGTAGAATAGAAATTCTATAATTATTTCGTGATCAGCGACCCGAAATACACTTGATAGAGTAAAAAAAAAGTTTGGAGATCCGAAGATCCAGAGATGTGCATGATCTAGATTTAAACCGTTTCCCTGGACTATTTGTATTCAACTCAAAGTCAAATTTCGCGCCACCTACATAAATTATCGAAATATTGTAGGCTCGCGAATAACGGAGTCGTGTTTTCATAAACTTTTTCCCGAAGAATGCTGACTCGAAACATACCACCATGCGGGACGCATCGAAACAATGTGAATAAATATTAGAAATTCATTTGCAATTAACGAGTAGGATTGAAACACTGGATTCGCATTTTCAAATAAACGAATAATACAATTTTCCGTCTGGCCATGGAAAACCCAAAGCGAGGACCAACCCGATCTTATTAAAGCTGCGCATTAATTATAAAATAGAGTCTGGTGTTTGGCGCGATACGCGAGTGGTAATTGAATTGCATTCAATAACGAAGCTCGTGCGCGCCTTTACCCGCGGACTCGTGTCGGGCGTGCAGTTATGCAGATATACATATACATACGTATGTATGCGCGATGCATCTTTATTGGATTTACGTAGCGGCAGGTTGCGCGATCGGATGTCTTCGTTGATCCCGTTTTCCCATCTTTCCCGCGGCGGGATAACGTGGCGGTACGAGGCATTGAACGCGCATAATCGCATTACGTAGCAGAGTCTCGGCGTGTTTGTCATTCTCGGGGAACTGAAAACACGCGTCACGGAGATTGAACGCAATGTCAGGTAATTTACCGCGCCGGAAGTAATATCCGTCGGTGATAACGACGTTTAATGAGACCGACAACTTTAGGATCCTCGGTTGCGTCGCATCGGTATCTTTTCATTACACGTCCTTAAGGAGTTTCGAGGGAGTATTAGCAGGTTCGTCCTTTCGAGAATATTGAGATTTCTCGATGGAGGAAAGTCAATGACGGGCGAAGTTCTCGAACGTTTATAATTAGATCGCGATAACGTAGAAAATTTCCAACGCTCTTGCATCTCCGATTTTACTCAATGGAACATGTTTTTGCCGAAGCTGAGGTTTCCAATTGCAAGTATCAGATTCGAGCGAATAAACGATATGCAAAGTTCTCGAATGTCTACCAGTACAACGCGGTACGTTTTCTACAGAATCAATTTAATAAGTTTGAGTACTTGAATATTTTTATCGCGCGTAATAAAACCCGTGTTTGCCCAAGTTACGTTTAATTGTTTTATAAATACATCACGATAACTGCACAAATAACGCTATGTTTCTAATTTTGCGTGCTAGAAACACTTTTTTGTCAATGTTACGCGTGATAGTTATATTTGATTCCATTGAACGAAACTTTTCGAATATTTATAAATAGATCGCGATGCCATTGACGATTTCGATGAAATATATTTAACCTCGCGTTACGTTCGATAGCTAAGTCACGTCTAACATCTGGTCGAATAAACTACAAATTGAGGTTGTTGCGCGTATTAAAAGATTTCTAACGTTTAACCGGGTAAAGCAGATCACTCGACGTCTCTCCCGCTCGCGGTTTCTCCCGAACGATGGCATTACCATGGAGTTTAATAATTCATAAATCATTCTGCTCTCGGAAAGTGTATTTAACGCACGGTTTCGCGATTCAAATTTCACGAGCGGGGTGATCCTTAATTCGGAAACCACTTTCAGATTTAATTTACGTCGACATTCCATCTTTTTTTGTCCGCCGGAGTTACGGTTGTTTCGCTCGGCGAAAGTTCGTTAAGTTTTTTAATACTATGACTCTTCTCAAGATTGTCCCGTCGCCAAACTTAGACGTTCAAGTTTTTCTTTCGAGTTAGCAAATTAGAGACTCGATTTAAAGTTCGGTGCGGTACGCAACGTATCTTATTGTCTTTATAATTTCCAATTCTTCTCGACGGAAATTTACGGAGCGACATGGATATCATCGGGACCGTCGGCATTCACGTTAATCCTGAGAGTTACAAAATTCCGGTGAAAAAAAGCGTTTCTCGGTTGTCGCGGGATATCGCGCGAAGTATTAAACTCAAATCTCCCTGAATTCAAATAACTTCGCTTTCTCGCGAACCCGATAATCTCAGAATCTTTAGTCTCTCTCTCTCTCTCTCTCTCTGATCCAGCTCTAACCGAGATTTTTTTACGCGTCGTCATAATTTCGTTCCTCGAGACAAGATAATCTCGAGTGGGTTCGGTTGATATTCAACTGGAAGCTTTTCTTTAAATTATTCCGCTTTCGTAGGTACGATAATCTTGATCGGTTTTAACCCAGATTCCCCGGCACGAACCTTTTCCCAGTTGAAATAGTTTTTGGCGTCGGAAGATATGAAATTTTGCAAATTTACGATATCAAACTTTAATTCGATGGTTTGATTTTTCGAGATGCGATCATACTCGAATTTTGCTTTTTTCCCCTAACACTTTTCACCGCGTTTTACAATTAATTCGGGTAAAGGCAAAATGACTCGTCGGTCGCGCGTAATCAAAAGACAAGGTCTTGTCTCGGACCAAGTAAAAGTACGCGAGACTAAACCTTGTATCTTTTCCGGAAAGAACGAACAGGGGTTTTCGAGGTGGTCAAACTGTATTAAAAAAAAATAATTTAAAATGAAACTGCAATAGCCTTCGAATAGGCCGCGCCGAGATGAGTAACGTGATTACGATTTCATAAAAATTGGTCCATTTAACTGTCCCTAAGTAAACGAGGTAACATCTTTCGGTATTTTCGTGGCCGATCTTTTTTCAAACCGAGAATCTCTCCTTCAACGTTCCAACTTTATTTTTCCAGGGACGTGGTAATCTCGAAATCCCGAGCGGTTCAGCAGCGACGAATGAGAACGGAAACTTCGGTCGACTCCGAGGACGACGACGCCTTCTTCGACTCCGAGGACGACGACGAGGATCAGGACGAGTCGAAGTAAGCGTTAATGACTTTAATTAGAGCGGACGATATTATCCGGGCGACGCGACGTCGAGCGCACGCTATGATATTCGGACGGAAAATTGCATTCGAAAGTTGCGGCTCCGTTCGCTTCGGTAACAGCTGCGCCCTTTAAGCGTATCTTCTTTTTCGGCAGCAAACCGTTCGAGGGATGAAATTTTTTTAAATTTTATTTCTTCGTTGTTATTGCGAACGAGAGCCGGCTTTTAATTTCGGTTGCGATTAATTTACCCAGCGGAGTTTTTACGATGTACGGAGTCTTTTCAAAAGGTTTTTGAAAAAAAAAAGAAAAAAAATTCTACGCGCACGTACAAACATAAGTACGGAGAGAGAGGGAGAGAGTCCATTCATTCAGAGTCATGAATTATAATTTGCAGCAGAGGACCAGGGAGCGTTCCGCGGTATAAGTTATACAAATGAAAATCCGGAAATGCGTCCATTCCGAATCGTAAGTAGTAACTTACGATTCACGATGAACGGCATTACATTTATATAAACGTTTCTCATCCATAATGTAAGTTTTTCCGCCTTTCTCCCCATTTTCGTTGAAAGAGAAGAGATTCGTTAAAGTTCGAAGACACCCCCTGGATCGTACTCGATATCTTTTTTTTTTTCACGTTTCTTCGCGTTAAACGCGACGAGAAGTTTTAACGGCATACCAAAAATAAGATAAAGTTCGATCGATCTTGACGCTGGGATAAATTTTCTAGCGACCGAGGCGATTGGAACGGACCACTCGAGTAACACTCGGATTTTTTAATTCGATCGGAAAATATTTCGTGCAACGTTCTTCACTGACGAGACAGACATATTCTGGTATTTTCAATATTTTCCAGCTGGTACGGGACCATCGGAACGTTTTTCTCTATTTCCAAAAACGCGGGGGCCATTGTTTCAAAACCCCTCGCCCTGTAAATTATGCGAGCTCCGAGTCCCTGCAGCTCGTGGCAACCACTTGCATTTGACGTCATTACGTAAACCGCTTATTTACAAACAACGCGAGCAGGACTCCTTAGCGTTATAGACGAAGTCAGAATTAAGAATCCAGATTGGAGGCTATTAGCAAAATAATTACTAGACAGCGGATGTTTATGCAAAATGCATTATTTTGTGCCTTATTTTATGCACTTAATGAATGATTTAACGCATTATTTTATTTTATCTTATAAAATATATTATACGTATATTTCACGCATATTGATTGCATTTGTTTCTCAAATCCGTTTAAAGTCAGCATAAAAATAAAGCATTTTTGCATAAACATCCGTAGTCGAATAATTACACACAAATTTTCCATTTATCATCGAACGAACATTCCGCCAGTCCAGTGATTCTCAAAATTTATTGTCTGCCAGTACACTGAAATCATTAAACAAAATTCACGGCAGCCCCATTTTACCATTACTATTGTTTATTTGCTCTTTACATCTGGTAAAGAATATTTTATATTCTACCGAAGAAAATATTTGGCTTTCGACGTACAGACAATTCGAAATGTCACGGCACCCTTGTGGCACCCAATTTAAGAACCACTGAGCCAGTTCAATATGAGAAAAGAACCTTCAATTTCGAGAAAGATTAGTTTCCTGAACGAACGTTCCGAGGCGTTCCACGGCCCTTGTTTACTTTTCTCGTGGCACGTAAAGCGTGTACTACCAGGCCGAACAGGGGTTGGAAACTTTAAACGCGCCCCTCCCACCGGGGAATAAAATACTCGGTGGCGAAATATTGAAAATTTAACTCCCAACTATTTCGCATTCTCCGCTTCGACGTCTGCCACGGAGAAAGATTATGAGTTAACTTTAAACAAGGACCTCCGGCGCAGGGATAACAAAAAAAAAAAAGAAAGAAAGCAAATATAAGAGGATCTTAATTGAAAATCGTGAATGCGGTACGGAAGGGGGCTCGAAGTTCGTGAGAAAAATTTACCTTCTACTTCTTTGTGTATTTGCATAGAGTTCAGCGGGTTTTAATACTACCTTTATTGCGCGAAGTTTGTTTTTAATGCAGCTGTGATTAAAAGCAGAATAAATTTCACGCATCTTTGGAGCGGTTTTCCTCGTTCCTACGATTCTGTATTTTTTCGTCGAGGGGTACAAAAAAGGACCGAAAATCAAGACCGCCGGAGTTAAGAGGAACCGTCAGGTGCGAGGAAATTTGAATTTAAAAGTTTCTCAGGGACCTTAATCGTTTTGAATAGCAGAGTATTTCTTTGCGAATTTGCATTGTTCAACGTTAAGACCTTTTAAATGATTGTCACAAAAATAGTACTATTGTCAATCTTTTCCGGAGTACGATCGCGGTTTTTCACATTGAGACGTAAATAGCAAACCAAAAGATACGGAGGTACGTCCCTTTAAAAGCTTTAATAAGCCTATTCGATTAAAAAGAAATCTTCAATGAGATCAAACGCGAAGTGTTCGACTGCGCCTAACGCAAAATTTTCTCCATCCTACCAAGCATCCGCGCAACGTTACGATAATTTCTTCCCCAAAAATCCTAAACGCTCTCAACGATCCCCGACGCTCGGATTATCTCGAAATCAAAATTTCCCCTCGAATCGAACGAGCGGCTAAATCCTTATCGGAAGCGAGGGAGAGGGGATAAAAAATGAATATCGAACGGCACCGCAGGGAGAACGCGAGAGAGGGTGCGTTTACTTTTCCTGAAGGCATGTCAAACATGAGTTACTCCGCATCGGCAAGGATACGGAGGCCTTTCGAAGGCATTTTCCCTTGGGTGGAAAATTCCACGGGGAAGAAAGCTCAGACGGGAAGACGGGGGCCGACGGAGAAAGGAGTAGTCGAGTGCTGGCAACGAAACATTTCTTCCTACTTAAATTTGCACGAGCGAGCAGAGCAAAGAGGGTTTTTCCCATCCACCCCTGTCGCGTTTCTTTTTTTTTTTCTTACTTCTCCCTCTCTCTCTTTCTCTCTCTCTCTCGCGCGTTTCCGTCGGTTCCTTTGAACATTCTCCGCAGAAAGTTGTCGTAAGGGTCAGGCCGAAGAAAGAAACAGTCTAATTGCGAAGCTAGTCCACCGGACAATACGAGCCCGCTGACATTGTTCGAAATTATTTCAGGGTCTTCTTATCGTGCAACCCTCCCCACTCCCCCCTCGAACCCCTTTCCAATAGAAAATTCTTCCGACGTATCTCAGCCTGAGGAATTAAACTCGCGATGGTAATTATGCGAATGCACTTTCTTCTTTCGCCGCTTCTACCGCTGAAAACGGAGCTAAAAGTGCGCGGAGCGAATCAAAATGGCGTGTAATTAAATATTTTTCTCCTTCACGGTCTCCGCGGTATAAAGGAATATCTCTGTTTCAAAGTATGGCGGAATTACGGGGCCGCGTTTTGCATTCCTTCCATTAGACGGGGGAAAAATGGAAAACGATAAACGGATATCGGGATAAAAAGGGAGCTTGTTCGGGATTTAAAGCTACTCCGGGGGTTAAAATTGTCTTTGGTCTCCTAGACGGTAAGGTAGCTTATAAACCTGTAATAATGCAAGAATTATTTTGCGCTCCCGCTCGTATCGCTGTCTTCCGAATTTATTTCCGCCATTCAACGTCTAATTAACCCTTTTCGCGCAGTGAATTTTCCCAGCGCAATCCGACCACCTGGAACGAGTTTAATTAACGGCAGTACCGCTTTGGTGCAAGATTCAAAACGTACGTACATATGCGCCCCCGTACTACAGCGGGCTGGCTTAAGATACGACGTAAGTGTACGTTCCGCTCTGTTCAAAGAGCTGTTCACCATTCGTTACGTCTAATAGGCATCTTCAACTTTTCCCACAGACGTAAAAAGGCTCGTCCCTCGGTGACACTCGCGAACGGCAGGTTCAACGGACTCGGTGACATTTTGTTTACTGAAGTTTCTTGTTGAGCGCCAAGATCGTTGATTCGGACGATATCGTATTAAACGTCAGCGCGTAATGAGACAGAACGTATACGTAAAAAGTATTTTTCAACGATACGAATTTAGGAAATGTACGCGTGCAATTGAATCTGTGAAAAGGGGATTGGTGCCAGTTAAAAGTCAGTGATCTTTCTCGCGACACGAATACCTAACGGAAAATATTAAAAAAACATTACGATCAAAGTGATCCAAGACCATATTTCGGGTAGTCTCGAATATCACGAAACGATATTTTTACACTTCTAGCGTTCTTATTTTTACCGACGCGATAAATGACGGTCGTCGATAAGTGGAAACGGGATGGGGTCGAAGAGACAGTATGTAAATATAGGGTTTGAGTTTCTCGACATATCCCGCGTCTTTTTCTATCCCCATTTAACGTCCGTCACTTTAACAAATAATTACATCGTAACGTCATCTTCGCGTAATTATATTTCTAAAAGCGATGTTCGCGATAACACGTATTATCTTTAAACTGACCAAAAATGCACGAGGATGAGGAGTGGAAGTGGACTTTTATCCACGCTATTAATATCCTTTTGTTCCTCGCCTCGCGACTTTTCAGCCTTTCCACGAGCTTTCGCAACCGGTTTCAGAAAATCTCTCGAAATTCGCGAAATTCCATTTTCTTTCTTCGCGATGTTTTCTTCCCTCTTTTTTCTATTTTCGAGAGGCAAGAAAACGTAAAACCGATAACGGTCTCAAAGGGGTATAATAAAGTGGAAAATATATTTCGCCGACAGTACCCTTCGAAATGTTGACAAAGATATTATTTGGCCTTTTTATAGGCCGAGCTTCTCCTCCTGTAAGAACGAAGCTTTTCCTCTCTTGCAAAGTAGTTCGAGAATCCGCTGGAAATTGAAATATGTGCCTCGTACATGACACGGGGGCTTCGCGAAATTGGTTTAAATTTGAATTCTCGTTGGAAAAGTTTCCGAGCGCGCGAATGATTGCACGTAAAGGGCTACAAAATGGTTTGGAAGTTAAATAATTATAAATTTTACGCGGAGCACGGTAACTTATTCATCTCTCACGCCAGATATTAATTTCTTGGGAATGAACTTCGAACTATGTAAACCGACGTGAAAAGTGTACTTCAAGATAAGTTCTAAAAGAAGGTAAATTACCGTGAAGTTTCCCCAAAACTTTTTGATCCATAAAAAATGAAGTCTGCGAGAACTGTTTTCACAAAATAACAGAATATTAATAGCGAATTCGAAAATCTTCCTAAGCAAGTTCTGTATCAAAAAAAAAAACCAGCAAAATTTGCGTAGAATCAGCTGATCATAAATGAAATATACTACCGCGGAATACACACGATTCGGAGGAAACGTATGTAAAGTTTTCCGCTCGAGTTGTCGCTGCTATCGTTTGACCAGATACCGAGCGTTCCGGGGCTTTCTCCACTTGTTCCCATTTTCGAAAAGCCTCGCCCTCCGCCACTTGCCTCGTACGCTCGTCATTGGCGTAATTAGCGACTACCGTACGGAGAGCCGTGCCATTGACAAAAATTAGAATAGTCCCTCCGCGACCGTATACTTAACGTCCTTATAACTTATCGAAAAAAAAAACGTGGAGCCAAAGCCGCGTAAATAAGATCCGTCCGTAGAATCCATTGTTCCCGATCTCTCGACGAGAACTTGGAAAAGACCCGGGAAAACACGGCGACTAGCTATAATGCCCGAAGTCATTCCCCGTGTATTGTAAAACAGAGTTTGCCGCTTTTCTTGATATTTTTCACGGGACTCGATTCCGTCCCTAGAGGGAGAAACAGCATCGAACGCTGGGCGAACGATGGATATTTACGATTCCCCGAGCAGGAATAGCTGTAAGGCGTTACCGATATACGTGTGGCGTCGTAGTACCCAGCAGAGAAGATAGTTATCCCGATGGTCATTGGAATTGGAAAAAGAATTTCGAGAATGTCCCGCGATGACAAAACGTTACACGTCATTATTCCGACGCGACTGTGTCGTGTTCTGGAATTTAATTCGTACCCGGGTTAGAATTCATTTTCGCAGAAATTTAATAGACGTTAGGCCCGAACAAATTAACGCATTGCGTGCCACGTGATTCATATGTGACAGTGTCTGATTCGCGCAGGACACGTCATGCATATCTAAATGACGTGGCTCTCAGACAAAGGAAAAATAGAAACTTATCTGGTGGGCTATACCATTTAGATATGAATGACGGACTGAAATCTCCAGAAATATCCTGGGGCTACTTTTTTTAATGGCATTTGGCACGCAATGTCTTAATTCTTATCTTCCGTATTTGTGCGAAATTTATATAGTCGTAACGCAGTGTTTTTGAAATCGCAACGAAAGATTTTGTATATTAATCCTTTCGGTTTTAGAGTCGGATGTATGTACACCGCTCGAAAGAATTATGGATTGCTTTTTTTTTACCAATTGGGAGGTTTAAGAGAAACTCCTGATTAATTCACGGATCAGTGATTTGAAAACTGAAGCGGTGGTCTTTGGACCAAAGTAAAAAAAAAACTAGTCACCGTGGTTGCCAATAAAAGTGGTACAGAAAAAAAGTCCCTTTAATGTCTCTCGAACCGTGAAACTTTTGGAAACTATTATTTTACCAGCCTCTTGGGGCACGGATCAACTTTTCCCCGTCTGGAATCGCGTGCTTTCAGAGATTCTGTCAAAGAGTAATGCAAAGCAAATCGATCGCGAGGCAATACTATTAGTAACAAACAATCGAAAAGAAAATGAAAACAGCGTGGAGATCAAACGATGAAAATAACTTTCCACCACTTCAGGGATAGTATATCTTAAACGCGATATCAAGAGACAAGATCGTGTCACTGACCAAGTACAATAAACCCAAAAACCCATCATTCTCCCGGCACAAAAATAAAATGCATTTATTCGTCCGGGCAAAACATTTTCCTACGAACCCATGGAAATATAAATTCGTGTCTACGATATTTAGAAAACGTTTGAATCGATCGCGGCTATTCCCCGTGATACATACGAGTCGAAACATCTGTCAACCGGTCTCGGAAGCTAGAAAAGACGAGATTTCAGTTTCAACGGGTACTCGCGGAAAATCGGTACGGAGGCGCGACAGAAAAATTTCCAAGCGGGCTCCGGCAAATCGTATCGCGAAGCGGTAACGACACGGAAGAAAGCTTGCTAAGGACAAATGGAGAAAAGGGTATCTTCCCGCTGGCATCTCCAGTCGATAACCGGCGAGGTAACGCGATGATGGACGAGCGTCATGGTTCTGGTAACCATTGTCGCCAACTTTCCAACCCCCCCCCCGTCGGTGGAGGGTCGCCTCGACCCCGGCTTTATTGCCGAGTAAGCTCCGCTCGACTTCCCTCTCTCCCCTTTTCCGTCTTCCCTTTATCCCCCGTCTGTTCTCCACGGTTTCCTTATTTTCCTCCACTTCGTCGTAGCTGAATTGGCGGTTTGTTGAAACAAACGGCATGTAAAATTGCACTCGGCATTCCAAACTCACGCCAGCCAGGGTTTATCGATTTAAAAGGATTCCCGCGTTCGTCGAATTGCTCTCGTACTCTTCGAACGACAGATTAATCGTAACGGGGGGAAACGTTACCTGGTTGCGACGCGATAAATTAGAAGTTTTAATTATGGTTGGTTTGGTTGGGCGACGAATGTTTTGTAATCGTTCGATGCGACGGGTGTAGACCGCGAAGTAGTTTGGCGATTATTTACTCTTGACCGATTCTTTTTTTTATTACGCGCCGGTCGCTTTAACAATTCGCAATGTCTGATACTCAAATTGGCGGGTCTGCAGCGTATTTTGCCAAGGCACAAATTCGCGATTTTGATCCTGAAGATTTCAATCGAAATTTTGTGTGTGTAGGGATAGGGATATTTATTTTCTTTAATACTCGTATCGAGGGCTCAATGTTGTCTCAGTTCCGTAATTCATTATTTAACAACATTTCGTGCGCCTTTCCGTTGAAAGTCGCGTCAGATTGAATTTGTCTACATTTCCCGATGCTCGCGAATGTGAGTTTCTGGACGAAGGGATTCAGCGCGTGTGAAACGAACTTTTGTTGATTTTTAACGGCAAACAGAGCTGTTTTTCGGAAACCGTACTCCCCCCCCCATCCTTACTCGCGCAGAACGTTTTTCAGCCGGTACGTGTTAATTGTTCCTACTTGGACAAAGTGCGAGAGCAATTGAAATTATCCAAAACAAAAGCAAACTCATGACGGCAATTGCGACGCGGAGGCAACGCGTATTTGCGCGCGAAACGTACCGATATACCTCGCCCGACGAATTAGCCTATTCCTCGACCGATCGGATTCCTTCCTACCCTTTGTCACCCTCTGTATGTATTTTGGGCCATGACATTCGGAGAGTTGCCGAATTAGACTAGCTCGAATGTGTACATTCACTGCAATGAACGCCACTGTAGGCAATTCCAACTGCAATTGACTGCGGTTTCGAATGTATTTTGCGGCTACTCGCCGTACTCGTGCTTACTCGAATTAATGTACCGTAGGTCACTTAATATACCGACGTTATTTCCTACCCCGATCGAAAGGAACGATAATTAATACCGCCCGTTGAATTTCGCGTGATTTTGTTTTAAGCAGAACAAATTGCTCCCTTACCGCCGAGGAAATTATTAATTATCTTCGTAAGAAAAGTTTTGCTAGAAACAGAATTGTTTTTTTTTCGTGTCGTGAAAAGAAATAGCGGTTAAATTTTTCGTTCCAGCATTCCTTTTATGCGTCTTTTATTTTAGACCACGGGAAATATTCGGCGAATAAGAAATAGATTGAGACGGAATTTCAATTTTTCTGTTTGTAATCGCGAAAATAATCATTTTTCTCTCACCTCGTGCTATCGGAAAGTTAAAAAGTACGATACAAAAGGGTACGACGAACGGCAAATATTTCCCGAGTCGAGTGTCGGCAAAGGTCGAAGTACCGTATTACCTGTGAGTACATTTCGTTCCAACAACGGCTGAGTCGTTCCGATGGAACGACTTTCGGATACCGAATACTTTCGCGGTAATACCAAATCGAAAATCTTAATACACATCTTTCTGAGGTCCGATACGTCTAACATAGGAATTTAATTATCCTTTGGTGATCCAGTTCCAGGGAATTAACATCAAAATCGTATTAACGCGAATTCCCACAAATGTCCAGTTATCGGGTCTACAAATATAACTCCCGCATAAGTTTTTTTTTTTTTTTGTTCTTAGAAAAGCAGGCCTCGAGCGATTAACGAGACACATTTTCCGCGTGCAAAGGAGACAGATCGAATTATCGCAATAAATAATAGAGCACCAATCCCTTACTCCCGCTTATACAAGCCACCAGCCATTTCCGTTTTAATTGCACGCTCGAAGTGGCTCTGTTTGCTTATAATTAACGGTACGCCGGAGCACTTTGCGAATTAAAACTTTTCCTTGTGTATCCGTTCTCATCCCTTAACCTTCCCCCGCCGCCCACCTCTTCTGTCACTTTTCTCTCTTTCCTGTTTGCTCTCTTGCTCCTTCCAGCGTTACCCTCCGCTCGTACCAATCTCGATGGCGCGCGTGAATCCGCTTTTCCCAGTAATCGCTTGCAACAGAATTTGTTTTTCAATTATCGGGATAATAGCCGATAAAATTCATAGGGAAATTAATCGATGTTTCCCCCTCCTCCTTGCTCGTCCTCCTCCTCCCCCCTCCCCCCGTGCGAAGTAATATCAGATCACATTTCCGTACTTTTCCTGAATATCGTATGTCGACGGTAAAAAAAAATATATTACGGTCTCATTTATCATAAAACATCGCGTTTCTGCGGCCAGATAAATTATTCGTTTAAACGTACCAACGATATCACTTGTTGGAGTGGATTTTAATTGAAATCGTACAGAAATCGAGGCTTAACGCGAAACTCCAGTTCGTCGAATCGGTGCCTTTATTTCACCGTGCGTAACCGATAAAAGAGATATAATATAAAGAAAAACTGTTCGACGAGCGATGATGGAAATTTAACTTAAAAAGAGAAGCAGGAGTTTTTTAATTCTACGACGATATTACGCAAGCGGAGTATTACGTTAATTAACGAGCTATTTAATGTGAATAGAATCGTGCGGAAATGTTGAGAGAAGAAAAAGAAGAACACATATTTTATTGGTGCATGCGAGGTTATAAAAATCGTACGCGTGAAATTATACTCCGCCAGAAAGATGTATTACGCGCATACGAGGAGAGTGGCGAATATATATATATTTGTCAAATTACGTACGCGTAATTGCGCAATTTGGCATGCGTTACGCGAGTACGAAATTGCAATCGCAAAAGTATAATAGACCGGCGCGAATATTTTTCATTCGTTTGTATTCCGCTTGTACGATCAGAACGCACAGCAGACTCGGTGTACCGTACACAAGAATTCCTTTCCACAAACTCTCCCTTCCCTCTTTCAAATTTATTCCCGATGAATTTTACATATGTATACAATTTCGTACTAGAAATTTATTCGACGCGCAACTGTTTGCAAAACGTAACATCTAACCGTTTCGTACGTTCTCTATTTATTATTTCTGTTAAATTTGTACAACTTATATAAATTTAATTAAAGGAATAAAATGACACTCGGTGGCAACTACGTAATAGACTAAACGCTCGTAAACTAAGAACACTCACAGGGAAATAGGAATACATTGACAGCTATTCGCCCGATAATATTTGCTCATAGTAAATGAAAATATTATCGACCCAGGTCTCACCACGTGGAGGTTGCTGCTACTCCAGACCCGAAGGGAGATAGACGCACCAAACGCCCCTCGATCTCCCTTGTACAATGATTTCTTATTAATAACTTAACTAAAATTATCAACGCTTGAACGATAAGCAAGGAAGGAAAGTTGCCCTTAAAAGTTATTGATGTTAAAATTATCGATAAGTTAAACTTGCCCGCGATAGATTTCGAGGGAGAACGAATATTGAAAGAATAAGAATTATATGCTTATCGCCAAGCGTTGCAAATATATACTAGGTACGTACAATAAGACTTATAAGTAATACTCGAGCAACAAACAGACGATGAAACGCGACGCGCCGCGAATATCAACGGGGAAGACGAGGAAGACGAAAAAGACAAAACAACAATACAAAGATTGTCGCAAAGAATTAAAAACGAAAAGTATCGAAAATCGTCTGTTTATTGCCAAGTAATTCACACCAACGCGACAAGTTACAAATACTTAGAAATAATTGTGACATACATGCAGACACACATCGAACTCTTTTGTACAGTGGTTTCTTAGAACTAATTTTTTTTAGAATGGGTTACTTTCTTCTTTCTTCATTCTTCTTTCTTCTTTCTTCATTCTTCTTTCTTCTTTCTTCTTTCTTCTGAGTCTGAGAAATCTAAAACTCTACAGCCTAGACATAACATTCAATCAGTTAATTAAATTTGAAATAAATCAATAATAATTATCACGCAACAAGAAAAATTAAGAGGTACAGGCCTGTACCACACCGAATTAAATGTAGAATCGATAACCAAGCGAAGATGCTGAAATGGGATATCTGGGATATTCGAATCCCAGAACCAACGATGAGATGAGAAAAAAGCTGAAAAATTAGAGACGCGAAAAATCGGCGACCGCTTGACCACTGGTTATCTGTAGTCAAGCGGTCACTTACCAGTGGTCACCCATCCTCCACGAAGATCCACGCGCTGGAGCTGGTGATACGACCCCTCCGAGCGTCGCGGGCAGAATGAGCTCCTTGGCGCGGCGGCCCTCCTTCTACAGAAACCAAAGGTGAACCAAAAGTCGTCAAACTTGTCATCAGAGGCGCGAAAATTGTTAAGGGACCGTTACGCGAAAAATTCGCGACTGCTTGACCACTGGTCATCCGTGGTCAAGCGGTCACTGACCACCGGTCAAGTGGTCTAAGACCACCGGTGAAGTGTTCACTTACCAGTGATCACCCATCCTCCATGAAGATCCAGCGCTGGAGCTGGTGATCCGACCCCTCCGAGCGTCGCGGGCAGAATGAGCCCCTTGGCGCGGCGGCACTCCTTGTACAGAAACCAAAGGTGAACCAAAAGTCGGCAAACTTGTCATCAGAGGCGCGAAAACTGGTAAAGGGCCGTTACGCGAAAAATCCGTGACTGCTTGACCACTGGTCATCCGTGGTCAAGCGGTCACTGACCACCGGTCAAGTGGTCGAACGGTCTAAGACCACCGGTAAAGTGTTCACTTACCAGTGATCACCGATCCTCCAGGAAGATCCAGGCGCTGGAGCTGGTGATCCGACCCCTCCGAGCGTCGCGGGCAGAATGAGCACCTTGGTGCGGCGGCACTCCCTATACAGAAAATAAAGGTGAAACAAATTTCGGCAAACTGTCGTTTTTAAAATATTTTTGACAGTGAATCCTATTTTCGCGATTTCAGTAATTCGATCTACTATTTGGAACCTGATCTTTTCATTGACCATTGTCCACTCTTGACCATCTAAAATATTTGTACATCTTATCAAAACGTCTACGTATTTTGAAAACTTGGTGCGCATAATTCTCTATTCTTTTCTGGTCTGCTTTTGCGAACTGGAGTACATGCACAACTTGCAACCTATACAGGGTGTCCCGTAACTAGCTCGACACCGGGAAATGAGGGGTAGCTGAGGTGATTCTGAACAACTTTTTCCTTAGCAATAATGTCCTAAGCGCCTTCGGTTTTGAATTATTAACGAAACGGCTAGGCCAATCCGAGCGCGTATCGAACGCGCGCTCGAAACGAGAGTGTGGTCTCTGACACGCTCCGCCGCGAGCGTGAACAAGTAGATCGCGTGGGTATCGAGAAAAGCATACGGCAAATATCACATATCGTCTTCAAATAAACTAATAGTCGTTGCATAACTGTGTTCAATACTGTCACTCGTAATTCGGGAGGTATGAAAAGTTGTAGTATTTGTGGAAAAAATGATTTTCTTAACAGCATGTTTTCAGGTGGGTAAATTATGGTCTAAGATAAACGATGTGAATAACTAACGTTAGAAGAATCTTGTTAAACTCACCCTTTCGCCAACGAATCAACCTGCCCTCGACGGAAGTAAGTCGTTGGCAGTAGGTCACAGTGCCGATTTTGTCCTTCGTAAGAATCTCGAGAACTTCAACAGCTGATTATACGGCCGGTTCGGTGAACTCACTTAACACTGACACACACAGTAGGAACGGCACTTGTCTAATTTATGGCAGGGCGCACGGCTAGTCGCAGGTACGCGGACACCCCCGAGAGTCGAGCGGCGATCGGCGATCAGGTCACTTTACCGAACGTGCATTTCACTGCGTGAGCACTTTCACCGATAACTCCGAATAAAACAATTATGTAGAGGAACGTAATTGAACCTACGTTAGAGATAGTTGGTGGCCCTGAAAAGGGCCGATTGTTATTGCCAAAATTGCCAAGATCGGCTCGACGTGCCCTCCTCGCGCTTGCATGCACGTCTCGGAGCACCGGCGGACGTTGCGCTGCACTTCTTCCAATGGTTTTCGATTAAGAAACGTAACAAATATCCTGTAATACTCCGCGTTAGTTCGTTGCTGTATGGTACCCGTTCGGTTTGAAAAACGATTCTGCCAGCTCTAGCGTTTCTTGGGTCTTGCTTAGAAGGACGTTCGTTGGGGAAGGGATATTTTGACAATAGTACAACGTAGTGGCTCGCACATTTGGAGTCAATTCAGCCAAAAAATACCCGTGCGCTCGGGGCGGCCGCATGGTCTTCGTCACTACGAACGCGCTAGCGAAGACGCGGGGCAAGAAGTGCCATAAATTTCACTATTGTCCATACCGTGTCGTAAAGGGAAAGTGTGGCTATTTTACGAAATACGTGCATCGTCTTAACACTACATCGACAGCGTACACGCAACATAATCCTTTAATATTTTCTTACGATTCTTCCCGCAAAGAAGGAACAGTACATACAATTCCCAAAATTATCAATTTAGTATTGTATTGTATTGCGAAGACACTGCTTGCGACGCATACACGCTTGCCCGTGTCATTTGTAATATTATAAATTTAATGTTGTGGGATGTTTAGTGTAGAGTGCATGGCGTGAATAAAAGTACAAGCGCGAAGACACTGTTTGCGGCGTGTCGAAATGCTTAAAATCTTAAACAGTCGGCTCCCTAAGAATCTCTGATTTCGATCTTGTTATGATTATCGCACGCGCGCGGCAACCGACTGTTTACGGGAACGCGAGTAGCAAAGCGTGCCGCGGTACATGGGCCCGATCAGGGGGACCTGTTCCAGACGACCAAAATGTTGATAGACATAACGATGTCTGTCTCGAAATGCGTATCAAACAGTGTCCTCGCTAACACAATACAATATTAAATTGATCATTTTCCAAGTTGTGTGTACTGTTTCGTCTTCGCGGAAAGAATCGTAAGAAAATATTAAAGGTTTATGTTGCGTGTACGCTGTCGATGCAGTCTTAAGCCGATGCACGTATTTCGTAAAATAGCCACACTTTCCCTTTACGACACGGTATGGACAATAGTGAAATTTATGGCACTCCTTGCCCTTGTCTTCGCTAGCGCGTTCGTAGTGGAGAAGACCATGCGGCCGCCCTAAATGCGCGTGTATTTTTTTGCTGAATGAACGGTGACTCCAAATGTGCGACCCACTCCGTTGCACTATTGTAAAAATATCCCTTCCCTAACGAACGTCGTTCTAAGCAAGACCCAAGAAACGCTAGAGCTGGCAGAATCGTTTTTCAAACCGAACGGGTACCATACAGCAACGAACTAACGCGGAGTATTACAGGATATTTGTTACGTTTCTTAATCGAGAAACATTGGGAGAAGTGCAGCGCAACGTCCACCGGTGCTCCGATGTGTGCATGCAAGTGTGACGCGGGTACGTCGAACTAAACTTGGCAATTTTGGCATAACAACAATGGGCCCTTTTCAGGGCCACCAACATCTCTTACGTAGGCTCAATCACGTTCAAACATAATTATTTTATTACGGAATATCGGTAACAGTGCTCGTGCGGTGAAATGCGCGTTCGGTAAAGTGACCCGACGGCCGCTCGACTCTCGGGGGTGTTCGCGTACCTGCGATTAGCCGTGCGCCCTGCCATAAATTAGGCAAGTGCCGTTCCTACTGTGTGTGTCAGTGTCAAGTGAGTTTACCGTAAAATGAGCTGTTGAGGCTCTCGAGATTCTTAGGAAGGGCAAAATCGGCACTGTGACCTAGTGCCAATGACCTACTTTCGTCGAAGCAGGGTGATTCGTGGTCGAATGGGTGAGTTTAACAAGGCTTTTCTAACGTTAGTTATTATAAATTATTCTAACGATAATTTATCCACCTGAAAACGTGCTGTTAAGAGAAACATTTTTTCCACAAATACTACAATCTTCGTTCCTATTGAATAACGGGTAAGAGCATCGGACACAGTTATTCAACGAGTATTAGTTTATTTGAAGGCGATGTGACATTTGCCGTAGGCTTCCGTCGATACCCAGGCGATGCACTTGTTCACGCTCGCGGTCGAGCACGATCCAGAGACCACACTCTCGTTTCGAGCGCGCGCCAGATAAGCGCTCGGATTGGCCTAGCCGTTTCGTTAATAATTCAAAACCGAAGGCGCTTAGGACATTATTGCTAAGGAGAAAGTTGTTCAGAATCACCTCAGCTACCCCTCATTTCCCGGTGTCGAGCTAGTTACGGGACACCCTGTATATTCAACTGTCTCCCAACATCTGAAGGCTTTCGGAAAAATAAAAGTTTATGTTAAGGCTTAAAAACCGGCCATTTCATCATTCCCAACGACCTAACAGAAAACTCCGGGGCTTCCTTGTTACTCGCATTCCCCACGCACGGCTCAAACGCAATCGCGAGATGCACCGCTGCGACAGATTCGATCAACGCGGTTCGGTGCTTCCTACAAAGCTGCCCTCCTCCACCCTTTTTTTCCCTTCGACTTGCCATTAGGGGCAATTCACCGTCAACGCGCGCCTAGCTCGAGGAATCGACGGACAATTGAATACGCATCCTGGACGCACGGTGATATCTATTATCGGACGATCTCACTCTGATCCGCTCGCAGAGCGGAAAACGACGATAAATCCCGTGAAAGTGTATTATATCGAGAAGAGAGTTCTTCCGAATAATACGAAGTCGATAATTCAAACGAATGACCGACGGGAAGACTAATTATCCGCTCGGTATAGCCGCGTCTTCGTTAAATCGATCGTGTTCTTTCTTCGGTATAGTTTTGCGTACCGTTGTATCTTGGCATTGAGATAGTACGACGCGCGACGACAAGGAGGATACTGGTTGAATAAGAAAGGGCTGTTTCCGATGTTTAAATCGGATCGAGGAGAGACATTTTACTAGCGCGTTACGCTATGCGTTTTCCGAGGCAGATAGAAAGTGCACGACGGGATGTAATATCTCGAGTAACAACGGAAACGCCGTCTCTACACTGTCTGTAAATAAAAATATGAATATACGAAGAGCGATCGAGTTGAGCCAAAATGCTGGAGGAACGATAAATCTTGTTTTCGTTGACGTAGATATTCTCGATTCGTTTGATCAAACTTTTAATATTGAGCGTTCTAAAATTAACTATGAATTTTGACCGTAGTTTTCCATAACAGTGCGTACCTCTGGGGTATAATATGCGATCTGGAATTTTCTTTTAAACCGACGAACCTCCGGGCTTATATTTATCAACTGGTATCTTCACTTTTTTTAGCCTGTTTTTGCTCAAAACTCGCCTAAAAGTCGGTTCGAATATCTTCCTGGTTCGCATAAATCGTACAGTTAACATTTAAAAAATGTCTTTTTTTCTTTCTCCTGATAGTTCATCCAAAATCGCAGGGGAATATCAGAACGTACAAACCCGCGTACCGTTTGCTTCGTACGCATAAATCGAAACTTGGAATTAACGCAAAAAATGAGATCAGGTCCCTCGCCCAAATTTCGCTAGCGTTCATCAGCATTCGTGCAATTTTAGTTTGTAGGATAATACATCGCGAAAACGTCAACGCCGACGAAGAGGGCAATTAGAATTGCGAAGTACAAACGCTCGCGCTGGAAGCAGAAGTATTTCCATGTAAATACGCGAAATTTATTCATTGCCGTAGCGAGTTCCCGTACATATCCCCGTCGCGTCGCTCTTATCGTCATCCGCGATTTTTCGTTTTACGTTCGACCTACGCGAACTATAGTTCACGCGACATCGGGAAA
Organism: Pemphredon lugubris; assembly: GCA_933228935.1. NCBI lineage: Eukaryota > Metazoa > Arthropoda > Insecta > Hymenoptera > Crabronidae > Pemphredon > Pemphredon lugubris. Next base: position 21,663,082 of record OW121817.1, on the reverse strand, counting down.
ACAACGGCGCGTTACGCGACACCGGGCGTGTAAGCGACGCCGAGGCAATACAACGGCGACGTTGTCCCGGACTGTTTTTTTTTTGTTTTTTTTCGACGCCTTCGATCCAGCCCTCCGTCGAGAGAACTTTTGATTTACGGGAGCTCGATGGAATTCCATGAATGCGAAATGTAATCCCCTATTCCCTTCTATTCGTAGTCGATCCCTTCCTCGCCATATTTCTGGCGTCCCCTGTCAGAAACTTTGGCTCTCGATCGTTCCTTTCCTAACGGCAAATGACGCGACCTTGATTACGGCATAATACGTTTTTTCTTTTCTTTTTTTTTCCTGTGCGAGGCTCGCGTTCGTTACTTTCGTTTGGCTGTTTTCGGGCAACACGCGAGAATCCGTCGCGCGTCGATTTGCTCCGCTTTACCACGAGCGTCTGCTGTCGGAAAGTTTGACTTTTGATCGTTCATACTTAATACAAAATGGCGCAATCTTAATTAAAGAACAGTACGGATTTGTTCTAAAAAGGATTCTGTTGAAAATGTATTTTAAGAGACAGGATCAAGTTTTGTCCTCTATCTCCAGCTATGTTTGCTATTAACGCTAACTGTAAGATACATACGTCACTCTCTATCGTTCGTTCTTAATAAGCAAAACGACACAATCTTAATTAAGGGCAGTACGGGTTTGTTTTTAAAAAAATTCTGTTTCGTGTATTTCAAGACAGAAACAATCAAACTTTTTCCCAATTCGCCGTCCATTTTTGCCATCCCCCGATAAGAGATATCACTCTTCATCGTTCGCCGTTGACTATAATTCGCGCGACATCGATTGTGGTGAATATTTTTCGGAAAAGGCAAAACCCTTAATTTTTGATGCTCGACATCGCAAAGTATCAATTATTATCACCAATATCTTCGTCGGTAATGATAACGACCCGATGCATGCGCATACAATAACGCGCGAATAGCGTACTATCGACAGGACGAATTTGAGATAAACGCGAGGTGCTGCAAAGGTTTGAGGAAAGGTGTTAACGGTTTATCACGGAGATCCGCGGAGGGAAACTTCTTTTTCTCGATAATGGCGGGCGATAGCACCTGGCCAGAGTTTCAAGTTTCTCACGATCCTCGATCGAACGGATAGACACGTTACAAAAGTGCGAGATTAAAGACCGATTATCACGTGCGTTATCAGCCACCTCACGGATTCTCGAGTTACACGAGTGTCGCGTTCCTCGCTCACGACAGTTTAACCATCTACGCGAAAAGAAGTATGATATCTTACTATATTTCGGTGAACGAATTATGATAGAAAATCCGATGAACTTGGATTCGATAGATCAGATTGGTGGTTTCGGGGAAATTTTTGTAGGAAATGCAGAAAACTTATAGGACAATTATAGTAAAAATAAAAATTGAATTCAACGTAATCGTTACGGTCTGTGTTACGAGTCGTCGTCTCCACGGTGAAACGGTTAAAACGATCGCTCCAAGCGTTTCAGTGTTAACCCCTTAAAGCATCGATCAAAAGTTGAAAAAGAAATATCTAAAACCTAAAATACCACAAATGTATACGACTATATTCGTTTGAGCGAAAATACATATAAAACTGTCGAACGAATAAACCCGTTTGAAATCTTGCGTTAACAGAAAAATTGGACTCAACCGAGTATACTCGTCTGACCGAAAATTGCTTAGTCTCCCGAAACCGAGATAACTCGGTTCAGCGCATAAAGTGGTTAAGCCACCCAAATGAATTTTTTAAAACTCGAAATTGTTTTAAAAAATTCATCGTTTATCCTCGTAGATTCCCAGATAGTTCATTCGTTTATTTCGTAATAATTCCCGTTACTCTCCGATATAATGTATCTTGCGTACGCTTAGATACCGCGCACGTGAATCTTAAAATGGAATAAAATATGATAAATTTATGCGGAAAGAAATACGCGTAATCCCAGCGCGTGCATTTATCAACAGTACTTTGCGCAACGTGCAAACCCTAATGCGTTTCGTGTCCCGGAAAATCGTCGCGTTTTGCCGCTTCTCGAGATAAAAAGCAACGCTGGCGCGGTTCTTAAACAGAAGTTCAAAACTAGAAGCCACTCGAAAAGATGAGCCTCGTTGAGAAATTCGTCGTCGTCGTCGTCGTCCAAGTTGCGATAAAAGGAACTTGTTGAAATAGTGACCGGATACACGAAGGTCCGCAATAATAAAACGGTAAGCTTTCCCTTTTACCAAGGAAAAATCTCGAGCCGCTTTCGAGGAGATTTCATGTAAGGAAGTCACTCGAACTTCTTCGCTTCCCAGTTTCCACTTCCCTTCCTTTCGAGTCTTCTCGTTGTTAGCGCAATAAAAAGTGATAAGCGCGTCACCGTGTACATCCTGGTTCTATATACTTCTACGCACTTATCTTCCTTTCCTTCGCGTATTATCGGTTTATTCGACCGCACGCCACGAGGTTACGTTTCCTACCATCCGTGAAATATTTGATCGAATCCGTTGAAAATGTTTGTCTCTCGATCAGACTTCCATCAAACAAATTGACTCGTGATTAACAGCTAACCGGTTTAAAGACCGTAAATCTCCGATTATCGTTAAAATTTAAGATAACGATGTAAAATGACGAGTGCAATGACAAACAATTAAGCGCGTTTCCGTCCGTCCATACGCGGACAAAATAAATTAACGAAGAATTAAATATCCCGCGCTTACCGATTTTTCGTCGATCAATTATATTCGGATCATATATTCTCCCGACGTCCTTCCAAGTGTGAAAAATGAATATCCCGTTCGACGCTAAAGAGATAAATTGAGTCAATTGATAAATTGAAAAAGAGATAGATGCAATCGTTGACAGAGGTTTAAACGCAACACCGACAACAATATCGTGGCCCCAAGTTATTCCTGCCACAAACGATACCCAACCTAATTCCACCGATCGATACGAATCCTCCTGTCTGACTTTAGCGAATCAACAGTTGCTACGCGAAGGTCGTAAGCGGTTATTCGGAATTATGAGCGGTTATCGTATACCGGGGTTTCGAGGTGTAATAAAGAACCTTTTGCCGTCTCGCGGGCGGGGTCTCGAACCCCTCGCCTGGATTCTACCATAACGCCACCGGTGGTGGCTTGTGCTTTGGAGAATTTGTAGTCGCCGGCAAACGTGTAATTAGTTTAAACCGAGTAACGCAGTAATTAAGCTAGTTTCGCTCCTTTATCAAGTCGGAGATAGTACGTTGTCTATCTTGGCCTTCCCCAAACCCCCGGTGCCCGTACCTGCGGCTTCTTGGCTTATCCGTTTCAACCCTCCGACTGCCAAATTACGCCACGTGCGTTTTGCACGTTAACTTTGCTTTATCGACGAAGAAACCTGGTTATTTTTCGTCGATGGCCTCTCGGTTGAAAAAGAATTTTGACGCTTGACGTGGGATCTTTGATTTGAGTAATTAAAATTAATTACGAACGCGTAGCTCTTGGCGTATGGTTATATTAATTGATTAACTGGATCAACGTCACCGAGTTTTACGGCAGATCGAAAATGCGAATCTGCTGAAACTATGTTTTATGGGCATTTAGAAACGCGGCCCTTGAATTCCGATACGACGCTTAATCCCACGGATAATTGTTTATTGATCGCTTGAAGCATGACTACCCGGTGAAATACGCAATCTCTTGATTTTCGTGTTAGCGTTGGTTAAACGCGTGGCCGGAAGCAGATATCGAGGTGTCGGGAATTCTTGCGTTACAATGCGTATCGATTACTTTCGTGTTATTAAGCGTGGCGCGGGTATTCGCGGAAATGCGTGTAATGTTGACGCAACGATTGAATTATTGGACCATTTGCTAATCGGGAATACGTGTCGGTTAATAGCTTAACCGTACACAGAGACGTTAAGTGTTCGCCTGAAAAATAATTCCCGATCCAAATTACAGATAATATCGAGCGATAAATATCAGGAGTATTCGAGGAGGAAAGAACTCGAATAAGCGAATCGAATTTCGAGACTAACCGTAAAACGACGAGCCGATCGTTCCGACTTTGTCGCAAACCCACGTTAAATGCTGTTCACATATCAATAACATCCCAAATGCATTTCATCGGCCGCGTAAATATACGGTTGCAACCGAATCTGCACTTAATTAATTTACTTTGAAACGAAGCACTTTATCCGGTTTACGTAGGCTAATTTGACACCGGTATTATCGGAACTCTCTAAATAATTGATAGGTAATAATTCGGCGGTTGTTTCGTTTTATCGGTGGGCGTTAACGGGAAGCCCGGGAAATTACAGGCCGTGGGTTATCCGGTATACGCTTATACGCGAGAAAAATCGTTAACGGTCGCGGGAAATTGTTTAGCTACTCCATTCGCGCTCCGCTCGAAAGCAAGAAAACCCTGTGCCCTTGGCTCAACGAGGTATTCTTTACGCCTTGCAATAACGTTACATTCGTGTACAGCCTTCGTCATCGACTACCGTAACTTTGTAATTCTATAACGTTTACGGCGCGGCATCGTCGAAGCGACGAACGAAGGAATTTTTTTTCTCCCCATCTCCAGAGCAGTTCCGTGGATCCGTGGGCGACGTGAAAATTTTCGAGTCCGGTCAAAATATGAATCGTTAAACTCGTGGATATTATTATCAGACCCCGCTGAAGAATGGCCAACTCTTTGAACCCACGATTGATTTTCATGAATTTTAGAAGGGAAAAAGCGAGCTTTAGCGCCGAGAACTATCGTTTTGCTCGGGATAAGTGCGCTAATACCTTTGAAATTGAATTACTAAGAAGATTCAATTAAATTGTATAGCAGCGCGCATCGATATCGATATCGCGACGCACCAGTGTTTTGTCCACAAAATCCTATTGCGTTGGATTATTTCGTTGTTCGTTTCGCTCGCGAAATTATTAAAAAGTCAAATGGAAAGTTTTGGGGGGTGGGGGGGAAAGTTTCGAGTACGTACATTGTTTTAATATACACGCGCGACCATTATATCCTTGTCTACAATGTACCATGATAACACCATAATTACCATAGTAACGTTAAATACGTTATAATAGTATTTAACTTTACGAGAGTACCCTTTTCACGGCGCAACAGCGTTTGCAGTCGTGCACAGCCTGCGCCACCCCCTTACAACCTGGTAATTTCATATTACGACGATGCAGTACTTAACGGTTATGAAGCCTCGTATTCCGGTGACTTCGTAACATTTTTTTTTCTTTCTTTTTTTTTTTTTGCTCGGCAAGACCGCAACGCGCCGTTGGCACGAACGTTTTTGAGAAATAATAAAGCGGAAAAAAGCGGGTCGGCAGAAAAATGATGAGCGTTGGGGGGGGGGGGGGGGGGCAACGTTAACGATTGCGTTACGTTCAGGGAGGTTACGCGATCTCGTGTCGGTTCAATTTTGAATTCGACGAGCACACTGTGCCGCGAATACATATCGATTTCGATTTCCGCGATGTCTCGGTCGAAACAGTTAGGCCATTCGACTAACTACGCACGTTCTCCTCTTATTACAGATGTCAGGAGTGTCCTGTGGTGAAACCGACGTTCCTTTGTGGAAACGATAATCGCACCTACAGCTCGCCATGCCGCTTGGAGTACCACAATTGCATTCACCACACGTTAGTCCGGATTACCTGCAAAGGTTTCTGTCCATGCAAAGGTAAGAATTAAACGGAAACGTCGCCCACCGTATCTCCATGCACGGTTATTCTATAAGGCGCCATAGAACGAAGGATATCGTATTGAAATATTCGATAAGAATTATGAAATTTATATTATAAATGAAAAATCCAACTCGGAATCATCACTTTTCACATTCTCCCACGGATATTTAGCTTTCTCGCGTAACGCTGAGCTTTCTTCTTTTGCGTTTAATTATTTGTCATATGGGAAACGAAATAATCTCACGGGTATTTGAAAAATAAATCGTAGGTTTATTATACACGCGTATCGCGTGGACGCATTTCGGTCTGATACGTTGCAGAAATATTTCATCCCGAACGGGGGATATCGAGATATCGTGCGAAATAAAAATCTGAAGAGTTTTTCCAACGATTCGTTGTCAGGGCATATTTTGTGGATCGGGTATACGAGTATGCCTGTATCCGGATAAATGGGAGGTTCCGGTTGCGATCTAACGTTAATTTACACTAACGAACCGCTGGTAATTGTGAATTTCTCCGTGCATTTTTCTGATTTTACGCGTGGAATTAATTCGTTAGTTTATTCATAGGGGTGGGGCGCGCGCAGTGAATTTAACAGCGGGACAATATTTGCATCTCACTCTGGAGTCGAGGACAAGCAGACCTATCATGAATATTCATAATTGGCTGTTAGAACAATAATGCCGCTGTTGAGCATATAGAGCGATGCAATTCTCGTGACCGTCGTGAATTCACGGTAACCGAATACCGTTCAAGGTTAAGAAGCTTGGAACGACGATTACGCGTACTTAACTTTCGAATTGAAATGTCATGCAAATTCGAAGTATCGAAACTAATACCGACTCATCCGATAGTTAGAAGAACGGTATCTACGAATTCCAAATCAGCAATTCGCATAAATCTATCCCTGTCGAACGAAGAACGTTAAGTTTTTTCTGTCAGATCGAAAGGGGTATTACACGTCCGCTTATCACGTAGCGTTTTATTTTAACTAGAATTTTGATAAAACGCTCAATTCCGAAAATGTAGCCAGCCCCGTCGATAAATACTCCAATCGGTGCAAATATTCGAAAAACATTTTCAGTAGAAAAACATCGCGGCACCGAACTACGCATAATGAAACCCGACGAGGCGGAACTGTCTGTTTGCCTATCCTTTTTTTTTTTATGTTCTTTTTAACGAACACGCGACGAGGCATTTTCGCCTGTAATCCCGGCCGAAATAAATTCCCCCGACGTTTTAATAAATCGAGTATCGCGAGGCATGTAATATTCAAAAGTGTCGCGACCGACGCGCAAACGTCGGCAATCGAGTTTCGTCGTACGGGCACGTGTATCGGCCGGCGGACCGCAGCCGCGCGTTTGTTTAAAAAATCATCGAATCCGTACGCAAATGCTAATTTAGAGCGGTCTGTTTGGGAAGCGGTTAATGAGTTGTCGTTTCGTCATACGGCACTTCGCAAGGGGGATCGACGCGACGCCGCGACGATGTCGCATCAGCGAATTTTGTACGACTAATTACCTATTCCCGGCTTTAAAGCCGGAAATTATTATCGTGCTCGCCGCTCGAATGATTTTTGCATAAGCGAAAAATAATGTTTGAGATATCGAGGCGCGCGCGTTACCAAATCCCCGACGAACTCTCGTCTCCTCTCGATTCGAGAGATCGAAACTTCTGAGAAAAAACGAGATAGACGGTACGAAAAATTTCGTCTGGCGCAAAACTTCTATTTTGTCGGGGTTGAAAATTTTCGTTTCCCCTTTGATTCGAGTTTCGAGTAGTACCTTCGTTATCGAAAAATAACATCGACGCCTCGATACATTTATCGTTTCATTTAATTTTCGTAACGCGCGATGCTGCATCGAACCGTACGAACCTCGACGATTGTAAATACAAACAAATTTCTCTCGTAATTTTGCGTACGGCAACGAGTACCGCGCCGGATTCGCGATATTAAGCGCAGTATGGAAATATTATCGTTCTCACGCTCAACCGACTACTTTTGTGATCGGCAAACGATAAATTAATTAATAGAATACGCGAGCCGAGTGTAAAATATTATCGCGTTCACGTATGGTTGACTTCGAAAGGGCCGCGGATAAATGCTAGCGAAGTGAACAATAGGTTGACGCGTCGCGTGACATAATAAAGTACATAGCGCGCAATTTTCGAATAAACCGATGTCAATTAGCTGTTCCTGAAGCGCTTAAATGGCACTTCGCGTTATATTCGGGGCTTTAATTCGAAAGGAATCGGAAGTTTCATCCTGAATGTATCGAGAGGACCGTTCATCGCGAAAGGAATGTCGATCGCTCGTCCATTTTTCGCACATTTGATCGTCGCGTGTATTTCTTTGACGCGTGTCACGTATTCGGATCGTGATAATTTCATTCAGCTCTACCCCCGTACGCGTGCAATTACTATCTTCGACGCAACATTGCTCGCGGCCCCGACAAACAGCATAATCCACCGGCAGAACGGTGAATTCGATTTCATTTTTATTCCTCGAAAACATTGAAGCGGGAACCAGTCGTTAAATCGGAAACTGCGTATTCCCGCGGAAAAATCACTTCTACTTCTACTTCTAAGTACCAAGAAAAACCTATCGATGCCACTACGTATATAATTTATCGACGGTCAGACTCGGTGTAACGAACCTCGAGTATACTTGTCTTTTCGACCGCGATCGGTGCGCGCTTTAAACTCCGCTCGTCGAGGAAAGCGAGCCTGGAGAAAGAAAGCGCATTAAAAGGATCGTAAAACCGATTTTGCAGCTGCCGATCTGCGGGCGCACAGCAAGAAGATGCAGATGCAACGGCAGAAGTCCGTCGCAGGGAAAATGGCTCGTATTCATGACATCACCCTCACCCCCCGTGACTTCAATTACGACAATCACCATTACCAGTACCTCAAGTACACGAAACGTGCCAAGGTAAGAGGGTGCCGTTTTACTTTTTCAAAAGAGTTTCGCCGTTTTTACTTTAACCGCACTTCCGTTCGCTCGTCGCGGACGCTATTACGCCATTACAACTCGAGATTTTCACGCTTAATAACAATTATTACCGTATTCTTGCACTGCGGAGAAATGGTACGTTTAATAAACGAGTACGTTAGAGTGAAATGGAGGTAAATGACTTAGAAGAAAGCGTAAAGGGACCGGTATGCGCCTTTTGATATCTCGGGGAAAACTCCTTGATATTTATCGATAGCGTTAAGCGATAGGCGATCGTAATTAGAGAAATGAGATTTTTTTAATATAAACGACGGCTTAGTTTTTCTGACGACAGAATTCTTTAAACCCTCGGAATTAATATCGGTTCGCTGTCGAATGCCGAAAAGTTTACGATAAAAATGAATATTTATACCATTTAACCATCCCGAGCGTTGCATAACAATTTATTAATATATCAATAATTTGTCAATAAATTTATCGAAAATCAACCGTTGCGCGACGATCAAATATTATTATTATCATACGATTTCGGCGAAACTAGAATTTCGCGAAGCGAAAATGTTAACTTGGTACGTTGAAAGGTATAACGATATTCTGGCTGCGCGTTAATTCAAAGAGGTAGTTTACAGTAAAAGCATCTGTAATAATAAAGAATATTAAATGCCTCTTCCGATGCGTGGTAATAACGCGCGCTTAAGCTGCACTAATAAACAGCCTTAATAACTATCATCCAGGATCGCGATTACGCACGGTATATTCCCTGACGAGAATATTAGTCAATTAGGGGGAAATTATGACGTATAATCGTCTCGGAACACGATGCACTGTTCTAAAGCAAGATATATACGGGATCGCGAGTAAACACACAATTGCGGGCGGTATATCGGATAAAACCACGGTGGGGTACGTTGGAATAGTCAGCAATTTCGAATTCTGCTGAATCGTGTCGGTGAGAGCGTACAAGTATTTTATCCGATTTTCTCCGAATGCCCGTGATCGACAAAGAGTTCGGAGAGTCGTTTGGAATTGCCCTTAAATCGCGACGCGGAGTTTATGGTAGAGAAAGATCGAATTCCATTTTAAAATAGCCGCGATCTTTAAACGCGCTCTTTACGATTTTTCCAAGGGCCGTAACGTCGGAATTATACGTTCAGTTCGGATTTTTTTTTTAGTGTGTATTATTGTACTCCGCAGGAAGGCACAAATTTTTAATATTTGAAAAAATACTTTATTAACTGACTCGCTATGAATCGCGTGTACGGGGTTCTGATCTAGAATTAGATGTTGTCCGGTTGACGTACAACAACTGTTCTCTGGCGCGGAGGCTCGGCGCTAAGGTTTTAAGAGAAACCCTTATCTTAAGGAGAGGGTGATCATTTGAAAAGCGAAGGATGGAAGAGTTTCTAGCGGAGGCAAGACGTTGGACATTGGACGGTAGGAGAAGTAGCGAGGATGCGTCAGGAGTTAGTCAGTAGTCTCTGATATTTATATCGATCGGAAATATTTGCTATGACTATGTTTATCTTAAGAAACAACAAGAATTTCGCGTGTCTATACATTTGTGTTAAATACGCGGTATCTAACAGTATTATGAGATACATAATCGATCGATGTTTAAAGGTGACACGATTCCCCTAACGTTAAACAAAAAATCAACAATGAATACCTCGCTTGTAACGCTAATTTAACAATTCCTTCCTACGCTCCACGAGTGGGATCCGTAATTACAAGAAAAGTGGCTAAATCGACGATTCGATGGGTAAAACCCAGTTGACAACGACGTCGTTCGCCTCGCGATCTTCGTCCGAATCAATCGAAAATCGAATTACCGGAAGCGTCGTGTCTGGCCGGCATCGATTAAACTCTGGCAACGTTTCCGTACGTTTACTGCCGAGAGTAACGCCGCGTATCCAAATTTTAGCAAGTGGATCTCGTGCCGTTCTCCAACTTGGAATTACTCGAGCCGAATTAAATAGCTTTCCATTTAATTATTTATACAACCCCCACCCCCCGTCCCGAATCCAAAGCTCGACGTTACGTTTCATTCGACCGAGTTCCATATTAAACAGCACCCCGCCGCGAGAACCACTTTAAGACGATGCGAAACGAATCTGCCAAATATATTTTAAAACCTACCAGGTAGAAAACGAGACCCGCGATTTTCCTACACGCCCCGTATAACCCATCCGCGTGCCATTGCAACGTCCTCTTTGCATAGACAAACGATTCCCTTTCGATCGTCGCTCCCGACCCGCCCTTCGTCCCTGACATAACGATTTACTCGGAATACCTGTACAACGCGAGCCTCGCTATACCGGCGACCTTGTAATTTAGCGCGGAAGGTGAGCTCCGGCCACGAGACCGCTCGATAAAACACCGACCAGTGATAGAACTCGCTCGGCTACCGCGTGAAAAGGAATCGCAGGATACCCTTTGATTTATGCGAAGAACCGCCCCCGCCCCCTCCCCCTCCCCCACCCCCTCCCCCTCCCTTCCCCAGCCCTTGCTCTTACCTGCCTTTGTCCTTTTATAACCCACCCACTCTCCTTCCTCTTTCCACTTTTTTCTCTCGCGCTATCTCTTTTCATCCCTTTATCTATTCTCGAATAATCCTCCGTTTTCGGTGGAGGCGCGTTATTATTTTGCTTCCCCCTTTTTTTAATCCTCCAGTGTCTACGACGAAAGTCGAATAAATTTCACCTCTGCCAGGAATGTTGCTCGCGGAGTACAATGGCCGAAATGTTTATTTTTGCGCGAAACGAAAGGAAATTTTGGCTCGGCCAAAATCTCTCTAACCGTGGGTCCTCTCCGGTATTCGAGCATCAAAGCCTCCTTCGATTTGGCTAGTTAAGTCTCCCCCTCCTTGTTCGTTAGTTTCGCGCGGATGCATTTTCGAGGCTACGTAGCTCTCGGGTTTTTGGCAGAGAAAATGTCTGTTCGACTGTCGGCAGGTCAACCGAAACGTCCATCGCTTCTTCCTTTTTCTTCGCGTTTTCTATGTAAGTACATCCGATTCCTACGTGTAGACTGTCGCGCGTTTGTTCCTGGTATTTTGTTCATTCTAAGAAATTAATTCGCTGGCTACAGCTAAAACTGATTCGCAGCACGAGTGTTGTATATTATTTGATAAAATAATACTTGCAAATGCGTGTCATTAATTATTTCACTTTATTTCACTCGTGTCGAATCCATTTTAACGTACATTTAACGTAACGCGTTGTTTCTGTGCTACAGTATCTGACACGCATTCACTCCGTGTCGATTTCTCCCGCATTGTAAACTTGATACGTAGATCATATTGTTCTCGAGATAAAAATAAACTAGTCTGGCCACCCACCTTTATCTCATTCTCGCTCTCCTTTACCCCATTTCCGATCCCCTCCCGGTATAAATACTTTCTACCCTCGGAATTCGATGGAAACCAGAAACCACCTTCAGCCTCGAATTGAAAATCAGAGGGCCCTCGAAGAGGATCGTAACTTTTCCGAATAATATCGGCCCTGCAGATTAATCTTACCGTGCCGGGAAAACAATGTAGAATATATTTAATTCTATTTTAATATCGAACTTACAGCGTACACCGGCAGACAGAGCGTAAAGCTAATTCAAGTTTCGAACTTTTCTTCGAGGTCTGAAAACTGAATGAAAAAAACAAGTCTGGAACGCGAAAGTTAAGATTATTATAACTTTAAAGGAAAACATTTTCCGATTTCATTATTCGCATTTAAATTTTCTGCACGCGACTTCGTATTACGTTATCTTTGGCCAACTCGGAATTCGAAGGAATCTAGAGCTTTTCAATCGTCTCGACTTTTCTATCACCCCGTATAAGCACGGTTCACCCCTCCGAAACTCGTTGACAAGGAAACCACTCTCGCATTCCTGTTGATATTGGGAATCGTGGTATCGTCGATAAATCGTGGATTTCTTCGACAATGCGCGCCCGCTCAGGAACAAAAATGGTTTATGTCACGACACGACGACATCTAATTGCGAGCACGAGCTCCGAATACGTTGGACGCGATACGCGAAATGATATCGGTGTTTAGCAAACATTTGATCCTGTGGTATATATGCAGAGTGTTGTAATAATAATTAACACACTGGTCCCCACCGTTGCGTAAACGAAACATTCTAACGTTGTATTTTCTAACCTTGGGAACTGATGGGTTTAATGGTACGATGTCTAAATTACGTCATAGCGCATGATCATGATTTATGTAGTAGATTTAGATGAGTAGAAGTAGATTTATTAAAAATTACCTATTGATGAGCGTGAATTATGATGAATAGCAGCGTGACCACGACACGAACAGGTGGTGTGCGTGATTCGTTAAACGTGAGCTGCTTGATCATTATCAGCGTTATTTTGTTTTTTCTAAAAATCAAGGCCGCCGCGAAAGCACAACCTCATTTTTTCCAATTTCCCTCTTTACTGAGTAATGAAATGAGTAGGATGAGAAATGAGTAGGATACGGTTCCCCCGTCGACTGCAAGAATCGAATGGCGAATGCAAAGTAAAGGCGAAAGTTCGAATAGGATATAAATAAATAAAAGTTGTGAAGGAACTAGATGAACATCTACGACTTTGCCTCCCTTACTTGCGTATGCGGAAAGCTATCTGAAATTCCCTGGCACGGAAACTACCACCCCCGTCCGGAATCGGAAATTAGTATGTTGTCGGTAAATCATAACTTTCTTCGAGAATGGTTTACGCTCTCTAACATACGACATCCCTGATACGAACTAGAGCCGATAAAACATTGAATTTACGTCACCGTCGTCCGACTATACTTGCGAACGAAAATAATCCAAGATCGCGTAATTTTACACGAATGCGAAATATTTCTTGCTCACTTGTACTTGGTACAAGACCTTGTCTCTTGATCGAATACTCGTCTATACGCAATGGCAACAGATCCAACGGTTTTTCCGGTTCAAGAGAAAACAGATGCATTGTTTTAATAAAATAATAAACGATTGTTATCGAGTTTTAGACTCTTAAGAATTTAACGGAAAGTGTTACGATCGGCTATTATATACATGTACCGTTGCAGCTCTCCATTGTTCATTTAATTTGATATTAAACTTCGCCATCGCCATTCGATTTACTTCGCGCAAACGCCGAATGGCGCGCGTAGACGTAAACACGCTCGTGCTATTAAATAAATTAATACGAGCCGCGGCTATTCAATAACGCGTTCGTGGATTAAAACACCCCCGCATTATTTTAAATTGAAACAAACAATTGCAACATTTTGCAATTTAGTTCGAATTAATTCAATACCGAGGCGGTATTTAAGCGTGCAGAATTTCAAACAAAGTAACATTCATCCAATCGACAGAATTATCCTTTTGCTAATGACACGCTGATTCCCTGCGAATCAACGAATGAAAATTATTTTGCAAAGCTTCGAACCAGCTCCCGTTACAATCGAGACTCGAACATAATGCCAAAAGATTTTTAATAAAGATACCCCCCCCCCCCCCCTATCGCCAATCACGTTAATCAATTTTGAATTGAAAATACACGATTCACAACACCGGCGACTGATATTTGATTCTCCAAACTGTCGTTGCCCCGCGCACTCGACGTTCGATCGCTTCCTGGCTGCCGATGACGTCGCTGTCTACAACCTAATATCCACTTTTTTATTTATACATCGCCACTCGAGCGACACGGAACGTTATATGTACGCTTTTGTTTTCAGGACCCCGTACCCGGAATATTATTACTCCGTGCCATCGTACTATAATTAGTTTCCAACATACACGGCGGTGGTCTAAGTACCACGGGCTACCGTGACAGGGACCGGTACCGTTACCCGTCTCGCCACTATATTCCAATTTAAATTTCTCACCGTGGTAGTACTCGCAACCCCCGATTTGCATTTTTTAATTACTCAGAATCCCGCTACAAGTTACCCTCGCGGAGACGACGCGAGATTCCAGGACGCCCCCCGGAATGTCCCCAGGACTGCTCGTCGAGCCACGATCCTCCTTCGTAACGTGCTCATCGGCAAATCCTCGGCGTTGGAGACGACTCGGCTAATCGGCAGAGATTGCGGGAACTCCGGGGGAGGGGGGTTCCTTAAACGAGACACAGGGGTAGCGGTACTCGTCGAGAGCCGCCGCGACGTTTTGTCCTCCGCCCAACCCCCCGCCCCGCCCCTGGACCTCGGGCGTCGCTAAATCCTGCGTCTCTTCGGCGACTTAATTAAACCGACGCACGACTTTCGGCTCGTGCCGTCGACGCGACGCTGGCCGAGGAACGTCCTCGGTATCTCGCGAACTTTGTTCGAGCTTCACCAGCCAGGGGCACCTCGTTGATGGCGTTTCCGTTTTCTTCTCTCGTCGACGGAGGTCGTCGTCGAACGACGCACGAGATTGTACGATCTCGTTGGAACCCGTTTGCGCGATACCGAATCGGTCGTTTTGCGGTAAAATCCAGTGGCAATGTAATTATGAGCCCGTTCACACGATACGGTTTTTTTATCGAAAACGCGCCGTCGTCACTTTTCATCTGCCTTTGAAACAAACGCAGACGAGTGAGAAAATGATCGATTCGGTCGAAAAACCGTGTCGCGTGAACGGGAGTTTATATGGGCGCGTTCAGACGATACGGTAAAACGAACGATTAGGTGGATTTTGACATTCGGTTTTGTCACTGCAAACCGAAATCGATCATACGGGAATACGCGTCTAGTGTGAACGTGCTCTTATTCGTCTTGTTCAAACTCGTTTCGATTCCTATCCTTTTTATTTGTTTTTGCCTCGTCGGAGATGTTTGAAGGTCTCGGTCAAACTTATCGATATCATCGGTGATAGAACCGACAGGTGTCACGTTGTCCCACGAATAGAAACTCAATTCAATTTACCTAACTGGAGCCCCAATCTATTTTTAAATGAAATTTCAATGCAATAGCCATCAGACACATTAAATTGTACCCGCGTCTGCGTGTTCCCGTGATTTACGAAATTGGCACTTGTCTCGTTGTTTCGCCGAGACTTTCATTTGTGGAACGTTGCTTTAGATTGGTCGGAACTCCGCTTTCCTGCGTTTTTTATTTTTTAAATACATCGCATTGGGGAGCGTAGCCCTTCATAAAATGTATTTTGATATGATCGAAAGTATTTTTTAAAAATATATCTTAAGTTCCTGCTCCCCTTGTTTTTCTTCTCGCCGACGGGGATGTTCTTCGGGAAACGTTCTAGCGTCTCTTGTATCTTGTTCGGTCTTTCAAAGTTTCCCCCGACTTTACTTTCCGCTCCGAGTTTATTCGCTTTTCTGTAACGTCGCTTGTTTTTTCGCTCTTCCTTCGATTTCTTCCTCGAGGCACCGGCCAATTCGCGATAAGCCAAGTTCAATCCTAATTTCGATTCTAATTTAATTTCGATTTAAACATCAGCAAAATCGCTCTTAAATTTTATTAACTCTACATTATAATTACGGAAAAAAGGGATCACGCGTGTTAGCGCCACGGAGAGGTATTAATACCTCTCACCTGTGATAAAGAAAAGTACGCTGAAAAAAGAACGTGGTTCCCAGGAAGTGCTCCACTCGCGTAGCTCCACGTTGATTTTCTCATCTGGCTCGAAACGAAGGAAACGAACGTGACAAGAAAAAAAAAAATATCCGATTAACTTAAACACAAAGTGCTAGTTCCCGGCCGTAAAATGTTTCCCGCTGCAACGTTCCGTTCGCACCTTAATTAAATCAACGTCTCAACAGGGACGACAAACGTTCGCTGGAAGAGTCTGGTGCCCGTTATCCCCACGTTCCTTTTTATTATCGCTCACCTCGCTCCTCGAAAATTTCTAACCCACAATTCCTTGGCGTCGTTCGTTGACGGGTATAATTACTTCTCTTGCGATTTTCTTTAAAATTTGAAACAAATCCGCGCTTCAAAGGAGCACGCTTCAAGGCCACAATGGAAAACGTTCTCTCTCTCTCTATCTCGAGGAACTCTCGCGATGAAATATTATTCGAGAAAAGTAATCGGTAACGAAGCGATGAAAAATGGAAGAGCCGAGTGCTCTCTCGGCGAGACGAGGGAACTCATTACTTTCTTTCGATATACGACGATCGTACCGTAGCTGGTAATTAAAATTTCATAACGCTTTGCCTCGCGATAATTTCCCACGAGTCCACGAGTACGGAGCTCGTCTTGATCGTCGATTCGAAAATCGTCTCGCGCGCGTCGCGACTCGATGAGCGAAACAATAAACTCGCCGGTTAAAACATGCATCGATCGGTAATGTTTAACGAGGGAGCGGAAAATTTCTCATTGTTTTTCCGGGATATCGAGAGGCGGGAGGAGGGGGGCAGGGGGGGGGGGAGAAAATCGATCGGCCCGTACGCGACCGGCCGACTGGCACATTGTTTTAATGATCGTTGCCGTTGTAAGCGTACGAACCGGTGCGGAAACCAGACTAATTTATTTCGATTCGTTTCCGTGCACTCCCAATTATCACCGGCGCACTCGTGAAAATTCATAGGGGCACCGCCGAAACGCGTATACTACAGAATCGACGAATTAAATTTCGCGATACCCATTAACCTCGACCGTTTATTCCCCCCCCCCCCCCTCCTCCCCCTTCTCCTCCCAACCGGCGGCATTATTGATCCCACGTACGATATTCGACGCGCGTACCGGAATCTCGCGTTTGAACGATAGCGCGAAGGAGTGACCTTTATTCCGCGCTATTAAAAATATATTTATTCCCCGTTCAACGGCCAAGTATGACAATTCTCATTTGTTTCATCGCGCGGAGCGTCGAGTCGTTAAGTTTAATGACGCCCGTTTATACCGGAGCACGCCAAAACGCTGTCGAACGCTACTGGAGTTTTAGGATTCCCCTTTGCGAGGGACTTTGAAATTCTCTCTCTCTCTCTCTCTCTCTCTGTCGAATTGTGTAGCATTTTTTTGGAGCTCATCCAAACGTTGCATAATCCGTGGAATAGGAATTTTCGGACACGGAGCTGGAAAGAACGAAATGGTTTCGGCGTTTAACGAAAAAACCAGAAAGTTACCTCTGTCCCGTTCCTACGTCGACGAGAAATACCGTTGTTTCTAATTATAATTTTCACTCTCCTGGATACGAAGCATCAGATTTACTTCGTGTTTTTTTTTTTTTCGTTACACTAATTTCGCGCAATCGTAAACCAGAAACAGAATCCAGAAATAAATCGGGCGTTGTACTCCGACGTGAAGGGAGAAAAATATATCTCGCTCCATTCCGTACTATCTATTTGCGTCTCTATTTATCAGCTTCGAGTTCACGTCAATCCGCAAATTCATGAGCTATCGTCGACAGGTTTCCGCGGATCGGTAAGATATGTATTATCTTTTATCGTTTTGTCTCCGCCACCTACCCAATTATACTCGTATCGTCGATGGTGCTAAGTAAGTACAAACGACGCGCGCGCGGAATGGCGCTTTAATCGAATAACAAATTGCATCGTTTATACCGTGACTTTGAACGTCAGGTTTATTGCCCGCAGTGCTTTCCACTCCCAATTTTCCCACCGCCTTTCTAAAGGCCGGAGACCTTAGTTAGCAATCCTTTCTTTCCACTTTATCTCTCGGTTCTGTTCTAAAAAAAAAAAAAAAAAAGCGGCCGGGAACATGATTTCGCGCGAGGGTTGAAAAATGTCGCGGTGGGAAGAGGAGGGGGGGGCTCGTTAAAACTTCTGTTTGACTCACAATAAGCCCGGATTTTCGAGGGCGCGGTATTACGACAATGCAACGCGAAACTTTTTTCGAAATGTCCATGCCGTGGGACACTTTGGTCTGAAATTAAATTTCACCGACGATCCCGATCGATACGCGGGATAAAAGTTTCCCGCGCTGTACCGCAAAGTTGGCCTTTATTTGAATAAATTTTTACTCGAATACAATTCTCCCATTATCCTTGAGCATCGTTGAATATTATCCACGAAAGAGTTCACTCGTCGCGCATGCCAACTTAAATCAGATTATTTGATTAGGTTCGGCATGTACGAGGGGGGGATGTTGAAACGATGGAATGTGAGGTACCCCGCGGTGCGCATTCGCATTAACGCTCTTTAGATAGAGAGCTATTTGTTTCAAAGGTGCTGTACTACGATAACCATGGTTACCGTACAGCTCTCTCGAAGTATATCAACCACTAAGTCTCTTTATCTTGATGGAAAGTACCTTTAATAATAATTTGTAATGTTGAGCAACTTAGGTGCCTGATGCCTGTAAGGTAAACGCGAATTGATACGTTTTCAGGTTACACGAACGCAGAATAAAATGCGCTATATAATTCGATAAAAATATAAAGACGAGATTAAATAATATTTCCGCCGGATCGCGGAGAAATATTTTCAATTCAAACTTCGGATATTGATATTTTGCGCATAGAGTTTAATTTGGATGGAAATTTTATTCTCCTCGGCACCGAAGCGACGCGACGTCGCGACGGACCACGGAAGAGGATTAGAAGGAGCACGAATCGGACGAAACGTATACGCGGTGAAGTTGGCCCCCCCCACCGTCTCGGTAACCGGTAGTCGGGCCAAATCTAAAAATCGATCGCGCGCGAATTTCCTTTGGGATCCTTAATTAATTTCAGTCCACTCACGGCGGGTAGTTTTGCTTTTCATTTTCGTTCAGCGACGCGCCGATCTCGACGCTCTCCGTCTCTCGAATTTCGTAAATCTGTCCGCAACGTAATTGAAAGTTTGATCCGTATTTTCGTCCTGCGGCGTTCCTATCGATCTTACCGGACGTCGTTGCGCCGAGATCCCGACTAACGAAAAATAAGGACTTCGGAAGCGGGAGTAATTTTAAACATTTAAAAAGTAATATTACCTTCGCGTCCCAGTTTCTCGGTCGAGATTTATAGTTACGGAGAGTCAACAGATTTTATTACGTATTACGAATCCTACTTTCACGGCTTTTGTTTTCCTTGCTTTAAACGCAAAACGAACGTACGCCTGGGATTTATTCCGACATTGTTTATCGCATCACCTTTATCCATTAATCTCGCTAAAAATAGACGATTCGGAACAACGTGCTCCCTTTGTTGCTGCACTTTGTAACACTTATTTTCCGGTATACCTGCTCGGTATGGGGAGATTATTTTTACCAGCAGGAGTTAATATAGAGATTTATAATAAGGCTCCCGACACCTACGCAGATACTGCTAATATTACCCTCATTACACTTTGCCCGGCTAAATATACATTTTATTTATGTATCGCGGATTCGTTGCGCGCGTTACAAAAGTCTGTTGTAAAAAATAGAATGAGGATAAAGGGTGAAAAAACCGGGAGCATTGGATATTTTATTATTTAGCGTGTTACTTAATTGTCGTACTTTCCAGTAATACGTGTGTTTTTATCGCTTGATTGGGACGCCAAGACGATCGAAGGGTAAAGTTCATTTTGTTTTACAAACTTCCACGCGTGGAATCGCGTTCGCAAAATTATTTTCGAAATACCGTTCGACGAATAATTGAAATCTCGGGGCGTGTCCCGTTGATTGATTTCTCTCGTCACTTTGAAATACCTTTTAAGTTTGACGACCACTTGGGGTGAGACACAAAAAATAAAGGCTAAAGCGAGATGGCGAAGTGCCGTATCCACATAATTTGTCGGAATTGAAAGTAAATAAGGAGAGGAAATATGTAGACGGATAGAATCTCCGTAGAGTGAGACAGAGAGAGAGAGAGAGAGAGAGAGAGAGAGAGGGGGGGGGGGGTGATGAAAGGAGAAAGGTGTTGAGATGGAAGGAAGAGAATTTAATTCTAGAAGCTGTTCGGAGAGTAATTAATTCTGGAAACCTTCTTGAATTATTCCTCGCCGCGCCGGTAATTAATACTTATCCCCTCTCCGTTCCCATATAACGATGGATCTCGCGAGAAAAAGAGGAGACAGAAGTAGATGAAAATCTGATTCCACCGGTATTGACTGCTCATCCAAACTCAGACTCCGAGAGAAGTCCGCGTCGTACCCGCTGATTGCAAAAGTGTCGATGAAGTCGCATTTTAAAACGGACTAGCAAAGAATACTCGACGATCCTGATATCCCTCGATACCGGAACGAATCGGAAACTCTTGTCACTTTCGCTTCGGTTATACCAGTTCTAAATAACAAAAGTACAAATTATTCATCTGTTTTCCCTAACGAGCAAAAATATGCGGCGCGTTCGAGTGCGGCGGTAAAAAGAGACCGACTTCGATTGAATTTTTGCTGATTTCCGAATAATGATTTAAATTGAGAATGGCCCGTTAGAGGTGATTAACGGGCGACGCGCAAAAAAGAAACAGTAAAATAACGAACGTTAAACGCGTTAATAAAAGCCGTTGGAAATGTTCGAAACGCCGGATCTATCGCCAAGCCATTCGGAAATTCGGCAGATCGTGAAACAAAACGAAAGGAGATTATTCGGTACATTAATTATACCGCTTATAATCCGAATTATCCGTACCGCGAACATTTGTGATTCCATGCAAGATCGGTTGGAATTGTAGGCAGGTGCCCGGTATCACCCAAGCCACAGTAATTATCGGAGTAATTTTACATATACGATATTCCACTATTAAATGACGATACTACGCAACGGTACTTTACATCACGGTAGACGTCAAAATCAGGTCAGATATAAAACGGACGTGGATAACATCATTTTAAGCTTTGATTTCTATCGCGTCCGTTCGCTGATTTCGTAATTCATTATAAACGTCGAGTGGATCGCCCTTTGATTGTAATTAGTACGTTCTGATTTTTAACGTTCGCATCGCGAAAACCGGACATGCGCGGTTGAGATACGTTAATAGATCGATTGAAATTCCTGTCAGGTGTACCAAACTTTAAATTAATAATCGAGTCGTTACTTATGAAAGTGCTGTAAGTCCATTTTCGGAAAAAAATTATTTAATAGTAATTTTTAATAGTGATTATTTAACAATAATTTAATAAGATATGGATATCCCACTTTAAAACATAACCACTCAATTCTTACCACGCTTTACTTACTAACGCTCAATTTTGCAATGGGGCACTTAATTCTCGCGCTGGAAGTCTTGGGGTATAGTGAACACATCTCAGGCACTCGAAATACTCGAGATACTCAAACCAATTATTCATTTTCATTTGATTAGCGATACATCAGAAACCTTCGATAACAAAAAGATCCCGTTCGATGTCATCTAAATATTCAACGCCGAACGTACTTGACTTTTCAATTTAAGAAAGTATGAGAACCAAAACCACCGTCCCCGAATAACGGTTTTTTTTTGTCCACTATTTTTCTCCGCCCGAGTTTGAGTCACGTGCAACGATAAATTCAATTACGCGTGTATTCGATTAACGATCCAATCCCCGGGGGGCTGCCGTGACAAACAACGTCGCGTACGCGGAATTTCTTAACCGGATTACCGCTGTCGGTGGAATTTTTATTGTGACACAATAAACCCGTTCACCGTGACAATATCCGCGGACGTTATTCGCGTTAGAGAGAATTTAAAAAACTTGAAACGCAAATCCTTTTACGAGGATGCCAAGTGTCCTCGGACGATTGGTGCGCGTTTCATTGGTCCGTCGTAACCCCCCCGACGTCGATGGCTCGTATTTTCTAGCAGCCCCAGACGAGGCGTCTTTCCCATCGATCCGACGGAAAGCGTCGCCAGACGAGGAGCCGTAATATCGTTACGGCCCGCTGCAGCCCCATAAGACCGCCGTCGACGGCGTACTGTACCGCCAGCAGAGCGAAAGTTCCGACGAATCCCTCGTTACGGATTGTAAGTCCTTCCATGCGCTCAGTTGCTCGACGTACGCGGAATGCGAAGACGATTTTCCGATCGTCGTCCCTTCGACGCGCGTCGAAATAATAATCGCGAGTAAACGAGCGTGGAGGATGACGATGGAATTCTCTGAGTTAGCGATGCATCGACGGGTAGACGCATTTTCGCCAATATTTCCGTTAAAGCATTAAATTATGTTAACGTCATCTCTCCTCCGGGATATATGTACGTACCTTCTGTTTTATTAATACCGTAGCTTGAAATACGAGGGCAAATATTAGATTCGGGAATACAAAATTTCCTACTACTCTTGTGCGCCTCGTGTTTCCGTTCACCGAGACGTTATTCGAGAGATAATTCGGAAGATTATCTGTTCTCCGGAGTTAAATCGTTCGTTCCTCGCGAGTCGGTTCGACGTGTACCTACTAACTTTTACTTATATACGTTACGGGCAGTGTAAATAATTGGGCATTATTTATAATGCCCGGGCAATTTAAAAAGTGCCCAAAGGGATATTCAAGCCAGGATCGTGTTGTTTAGAAATTGTTGTTTGATCCGGATATCAACTATGGATTCACAACTATGGATTGTATGAAATGTCCGGGCCGTTTATGAAATACCTGACCATTATATATATTTCCCAAAAAATTGAGCATTCTATACAGTGCCCGGGTATTATAAATAATGCCCAATTATTTATATTGCCCGTAACATATACATTGCTATTATGATGCCAACTGGAAGTTGATTAAAAATTCTTCACTCTTTTCTCCCTTCGATCTTTGCAACGTAAGGCATCTTCATTTTTTGTTTATACATACAGAACTTCTATTCCACGCGTCGAGCCATTCGTTGCTGTTTAGCACGGATAAAATATATAACAACGCGCGACGAATATAATAACCACGATCGCGCGTATTATTCGTCTCGGATGTCTTGTACGAAATTTAGCAGGACCGTCAAGATTTCTGAGATAGGAGTTTAGAATAAAGCTGAGAGCAGGTACGAAACTCCAAGATACATCGTTTTTACTTATTGTTAGCGGAATTCGTCCCGGGGGGAGAAAATTAACGTCGTACAAACTCGGTCTTTGTGACAAGAGTTTCGCTCGTGAGCGAGAAGTGAAAAACGAGCGATTTCCCCCGCGCACGAAACTGCGAGAGCCGTGGCTTTATCCGCAGACCGTGCGCGAAGCGTGCATTTACCACGAAATTATATGTACGCTCGTCGCTTAATAATCACGTCAGTCAATTCCACTTTGCTCGAATACGATTCTCAACGCTGGAAATCGCACGAAACTATGCGGTAGTGGTAGTTGCGTCGAATTACGAGAAGTCTTCGTAAAAAAAAAATGGATGAAACAATCTATTTCTCACGATGCTGTCGGGTAACGAAGATAATTCGGTCGAGGTGAAATTGCGATAATTATAAAGAGAGCAGGATGAATGTACCTCCTCGTTAACGCCTAGTCGGTCGGATCTCCACACTTTTCGTAACGTTGACTGTAGCGCAACGTTCGCCAAACGCGCTTGACGCGCGTCAACCAACACCGCCGGACATCGACGAATAACGGACAAATATTACAAACTTTCTGTTCGCCAACTAAGCACTCGTAATTACAATTACAGTTACCGTATGACGGAGGCAATTATGACGACGGGAAATTATATTATTCCCGAATTTAATTCCATAAATGGAAATTATTGTATCCGCTGCGATTTCGTATCCCGTTGAAATGTTTGTGCCGAAAATACGTATAATAAATGAAATTTTTGATTATCGGGATACCGTATTAACAAACTAATTTCTAAAGTAATTTCATCATACCTTGCCACTGGGGTTAATGAACGTATCGGATGGTGGATACGATGCGAGCGATCCGATGAAACTCGAATTGGCAATCGAGAGGTCATCCAACGGTTGGCGTGCCGTAAAACGAGCACGCCCCGAGATGAAAATATAATGGGGAATCCTTGATTAACAAACCGATCGTGCGTGATTCTATTCATCGGTGAATATCCGATAGGAAGCCGTTGGGGTTTTTAGTGAATTCGAACTTGACCGAAACGATTTCTGTCCTCATTTTTACGTTCGTATCGCACCGACTCGGAATTTGCCGATTGAATTTTCCGTCGGTCAATTTTTTATTTTACTCCAGTCTCATACTCAACGAATAACTCTTTATTCGTCAATTCACGCGGTAGATCTGTTTCCATTCCACTGTCCTCGCAGTCCCACGATGTACTTAACGTTACTCGTTTTCTTTTGCAGGCACTCGCGGCGGCAAACAAATACGACGACAAACATCTGATGAGCAACGAAGTAATGGAGAAAACGCCGTCACCCTTGAAATTAGCATATAATTCGCAATCATCGCGAAACGCTGATTGTCCGCCGTCTTCAAAGCCAGCAATGGCCAATCGTCTTCTGGACTGGTTTTCCGTGGTTATGGCAGATTCCAAGCATCGTCGTCAACCTCCTAAACCC
Source organism: Pemphredon lugubris (assembly GCA_933228935.1). NCBI lineage: Eukaryota > Metazoa > Arthropoda > Insecta > Hymenoptera > Crabronidae > Pemphredon > Pemphredon lugubris. The sequence goes on along the minus strand of OW121817.1, from coordinate 21,638,206 downwards.
AAAGGTGCGATGATACTCGAAACGTTTCCGGTTACAGCGGTTTTAACGCCAATTTTTTTTCCGGACCGCCGAAATGCTACGGTATAACGATATCCGTGTTACCCTTTCGATTTTATGGTTTTGAAAAAATCTTTTATCCGCAAATCACGTCGGACAGAAATTGAGACTCGCGATAACCGATTCTCAATTAATCGAATGACCGAGCAGTTTCAGGCCCTATTGTTTCCAAAGTGGAGAACGGAAGTTCGAACCACTTCCTACCGAATTTCGTAATTGCTCGGCTCTTCGATTTTCCACGGTCGAATCGATGTCGGCATTCGAAAATAATTCACGAGCTATACCGGGGAGAATATAATTTTCATCCGAGTCGCGATAATTGCGTCGCGTCGCTCCACGGTAGGAGATAAAGCATTCAAAAAGACACCGGTCGGCTGTTTCGGGAAGGCGCCTACCCCCTACATCCTGATTACACCCTGAATTCACGGGAGACTAATTGCTCCGCACAAAAGGGGTGGGCCGGACATTACGGCGTACGATCTATCGTAGTTCCGAACTACCTTCGCGTCACTGCACGCCATTCGACTTTGGTACAATCACTTTCGTACCAGTTCGAAATTGTCCCGTTGTTAGAATGAATCGCTTCCCGTCCAGATCTGGGCGCGATTACATTGCCCCGCGTCTCTCCACCCGATATTGTTGCTACGCGCACAATCTCTGTCTCCTTTTGCCTTTCCTTTTCGCGACATAACAACGCTTCCTTTGGATTCCAGCGAAAAGCATTGTGCCGATGGATCGATTCGCGCGAAACTGTTCGATTCCTATAGTGCCATCCTCATCTCGTACCTATTTCGAGTGGAGAAAGCAATATCGTAATTTCTCGATACGAATCGATTTTGCAAAATAATAGACAATTGTATTATATCCACGCTCTTTAGACCCTGCGATTTATACATGTAACGCGAGACGCTTAAAAGCGACCATTTGGATATTTCCTAATTTTTTGTAAACGAAAGAAAACGTTGCGAAGTACAAGTTATTCCGCATTAAGAAAGATACATTCGGCAACTCTTTGATATCTTCTCTACCTGACATCGTTTTTACGTCACCGTCCAGGAAATAAATCGAAACGACCGGAATATTTCTCTCTCTCCCTCTCTCTCTCTCTCTCTCAATACCAACTTCCTCTTGCCCAAAACTTATTCGTCTATTTGCGGAAACGTGGGTTTGCTTTTATTCGGGTCATCCGTTTCAAGTTCACCCTGTATACGCGTATCGAGAGCTGCGTATATTAATAACAAGTTCTCGTATTATAAGCTTGCACGACTGGACATCATATTTTATTTCCACTCCATCCAGCTCACTTCCCCAACGGTATCCAGAGCGAGGTCAGGTGGATGTTCGGACATTTGGACAGCGACAACGACGGCAGGCTCTCCCTCTCCGAGCTCTATGGACTCGAGCACGATCAGAACGAGCCATGCCTGAAACCGTTCCTGGATGGTTGTGACACCGACGGGTGAGGACGATTCCACAATTCCTCCCACGTAGATCGTGTTCTTTGTAATCCCTTTGTCACGTCACAACGAACTTCTTCTCTCTCTCTGTATTTCTTTTTTTTTTTTTTACTAATCCCACTCGTCGTTTCTCGTAAATCATTCAACGAAAACGTGACGCTTGCGCGAGTAGAGGCTTCTTAATATTGTATAACTACGTCGAAAAGCGTGCGAGCAACGTAACAGGTTTTCAGATAACGCCTCCCTTCGAAGTTCTTTTATTCCATCGATAAAGCTCGCATAAAAGTTCTATTTATAATCAAAGATTCTTTCCTCCCTGCAGTTCGGGTAATAATTAAGGAAACGAGTTTTATTGAGAGCGAACGTTAAATCGCGCCTCGGTTGCCGCTGTGCTTTACTACTCGAGACGTACGCGTCTGACCATGCGCGTCCCTCTACTACTGACAGGCCAATTGTACCTCTAATCGTCCGTACACGAGGTCGCTTTACTACTTACCTTTACTACTCGCTTTACCGCTTGCTTTTACTACCAGAATGCGATCAACCATTACCTATTTCAAACTATATATCACGTACGGCACGACCTACGTAATAGGTTTATACATACCGCAAACTTCTAATAGTCATTTTACACGAAACATTTCAAACTGCACTCGAACACGATTTCGAGCAATATTTCTATCGAAAGTTTTTGTATCGGCGATACGTGAACTCTGTCGCGTACAATTACGTTTGCGTGTCGTTACTTCAAATTACTTTATTTTAAATTCCCTGAAATGGCTATTAACTTGAAACGCGTGACTGTGACCATAATCGATACAGTTAAACAAACATGAACTTGGATCTGGTGAGTTAGAGAAATATCTCCGTTTTCCAGTGACATTTTTATAAGTGGACCTGAATGGAGCGGATGCTTTTCGAAGGCTGAACGTCCCTGTGTCGCCGTACGCAAACGATCATCGCCCGACGTTGCGCCTGCTTGCGATTCCCGGGGGTATTACCGAAGCACTCAGTGCCATCGTGGACTTCGGCTTTGTTGGTGCGTCGATCCCCACGGTGTCGAATTCGCTGGTACTAGAACACGCGGGACTAAACCGGATTGCGGTAAGTTTATTATCTCTCTCGTTAGTATATAAGTACATTTCCGGCTTACCACCTACGGAATCAAATTCGGACACGATGATTTTTCGAATCATGTCTGATCGCGAGTAAAAAGGGACGGATAACTGGACTAAAAAAAACTGTCATAGGTCCGGAGAAAGGACAATCCCGAATCGGTTAAGGGCGTTGGATACCCCATCGTTTTGGAATGGTTTCCGCCGTCGGGTGTACAGGTCGCAATTGTTCACCGATTTTGATGAACAATAGCTCGTTTGAAAGATAAAAGATGATCCATGAGGCTCAGTGAAGCCGAATTGTGATAAAAAATTTCTTTCCATGCGTAAAATTGTCTCGAACTTAAGCAATTTTATGAATCACTATTTGTCGATAAACAAAAGGTTTTATCAAAATTCGGCTTCGCTGAGCCTCATGGATCATCTTTCATCTTTCAAACGAGCTATTGTTCATCAAAATCGATCAACAATTGCACCCTGTACACCCGACGGCGTAAACCCTTCCAAAACGATGAGATATCCAATGCCCTTAACGATCGACTGTGCTATCTGGGACTTCCGACTTAATATCGTTCGAAAATAAAAAGCAAAATCAATATCTTCCAGATGCAATAGTCAACAAGATCAGCAACGGTGGTCTGAAGACAAACAGCGTGTACCTGGACGACGACGAAGACGGTGGCACGGACTCGGCACAGGATCTCGAGGGGTCAGCCGATCAGCCCCTAGATTTCTAGATTCCTTCGAATCGGGAATACCAAACAACAGCAGCAGTAACGGGAGCAGCACCTTAACGTGATATCGAGCAGCAGGACGGCGACATTCCTCTCACCGAAGAGGAATGAGAAGCTCGCCTTGTCGTCCGGCTGATCTCGAGTATCGCCGTTGTGATTGGAGGTGTCTTGTGAATCAGGGCGGCGATGGCTGCGACCCACGCGTGAGCCTAAAAATCAGTTCGAAGAGCAACGAAAAGCACGACGATTAGAATTCACCCGACCAACATACGGATTCCCACCGCTCGCGCTGTAAATCGTCATTGCACGTCTAATGACCTTGATCGCGTCCTTAGCTCCGTTCGAAAATCCAATTACAACAGGTGATTCTTAACCCGGAGATAATTGTCCCTCGTGGATATGATTCGGCAGATCTCGCGCGAGAATCGAGGACAAGTTGAATCGGATATTCGTACTTTTTGATAAACAGAGTAATGTCGGGTGGAAAACGACGCGACCGGGCTTTTGTCTGTCGGCGCTCGAGCTCGGAGGTGGAGTAATTGGAAATTCGTTGGAAAATCAATGCGAGAACAATGCGAACAGGGTTAAGAATCACCGAGTCAGGGTGTCCTGAGACCAGGAGACCCGATAGTGCAATAATCGAAGGGCTACCCCGTGCAATAACGATCCCGTGGAATGCTCGACCTTTGAGAAGCGTGGAAACGGAAGAGATCGATCTTCGAAATGAAAATCTTTGAGGATCAAGAAGTGACTTTCTACACGAACGTTGGTTTACCTCTGTGCCCATTGAGGTATCTCCATGCACAACTCGTCTATAAATAATATAATTATATACTATTTATGCATATACAAATCTAGAGATTCGCGAGAGGTGGGAGAAGCACTCGCGAACGAGAGCGCGTAGTAGGAAAAAAGAAACCTCATCCCCCATTGGGTAAATTCATGTACACTCCATGACACATACAAACTATGATACCTTTAACGCGAAGACGCAAGAGAATGCTCTATATGTATGTATATGATTTCTAACCGCTAGATTAACGGTATCGAATTGTAACGTCTAAGCATAATATACTGTCTATGACTTATGATAATACAGCGGGTGAAAAGAAGTCAAGCTGGCTGAGAGAGAAAACAGACGGCCGTCAGGGAGCGCGAAGTAAAAAGTTAAAAAAAGTAAAGACATTCTTCTCGAGAAGTGCACGCTTAATGAGGTAGATGCCGAAACTTACGGTTCGAATCACGGGAATAGGTTTAATCAGCTCCTAACACGCCACTCATCGCCGATCATGATATTTGCCGGCATGCAGGATAGATTCGTCGCCACGCTTATTTATTTTCTTTAAGCTCAACTCTCCTCTTCTCTCTTTCATTTGTTCTCTCGTAGCCATCTTGCGTTGCGAGGCTTAGTGTAAGATATAATGCATAAAAGAATGACCTATTTCGTACTCGCTATCTACTAAGCTGTAGTTCGATCACGACGGCTGAGGATGAAATACTAATTACCATGAGATTACATCGGATTGATCGTTTCACGATTAATGTGGGATCCCTTTTTCTTTGCGTTGCCGAAGGATATTTGAAAATACCTCTCTTTTGTAATGCAACGTAAAATATCGCGCGTATTAAAACGACTTCTCAGGTTTCGAAAGCGACTTTTGTTTCGTTACCATTTTGCGATTCTAACATACAAAAGTAACATTAAGAATTCGATCGTAACGGAAGATCGTCGGGAAGGTGAAGGGGGAAGTGTTTTAATATTTAACAAAAGAACGTTCAACGTCGTGATTCGGCTGCGTTTACTGTAATTATAAGCATTTTTACTTACGACTTTTACTTAAAGAGTGTGTGGTAACACCATAGATATTAGAGATAACATATAATCCGTAGACAAATGATCGGTATGACTATGTGAATATGCCCTAGAGTTAGAAGGCAATTTACGTAGGGATAGCCAATGCAAATTACACGTATCTCGTCTAGAATGGATATGGGAATTAAGTTCACAAGCCTAGCGTATTTTACTTCGACACATTCCTTCTTCGAATCGGAACTATTAGTGCTCTGATTTATTGTTTAGAGGCGAGTATACTCTGGATTTTGGTACTTATTCTTACGAACTTCAAGTTTTATTACACGATTTCATAAAATAATCGACGGTATAATAATGTAATAATATAGAGCAAATAAGAACCAGCCTAGATATTTGCACAGAAACAAATCTCATGTCTTATCGTTTCACGCAAAATTCCCGAGAATAATCTTGCATCTTAAAGAAGATAGGCGCATCCCTTTCGGTGCATTGAAGTAGTAATAAGAATTCGTAGAAGTATTATCCGGCGTACCATTCGATTGGTAAAGGGATAACCTCGTCCGCAATGAAATAATGCATACTCTTTGCTATGTTGAGCGCAATTTGCATTTCGCCTGAATTAACCGTACTGTCGACCTAGATTAATTAATATAACTTGAAGCGAACATAAATAGTTTTACCGAAAGTCTTGCATATTGTATATACATAATTGTATACAATGAAAATCATCGTTTATGATCTTCGTACCGTGATGATTTTTGTAAGGCATGCACCTGATCCAAGCGTAAAGAATTTTTACTTCATTTCAGAGCTACTATAAGTATCTCACCCGATTGGTATTGTACATGTGGCTGTAAGAATTCTTTATGAATAAAGATTGTTGTAGAAACCCGTGAGCCGTTGTTACTTCGAGCCCCTTTTTCCTGTTATCTAATTTTTGGGATTATTTTAAACACGTGGCGGCTATGCAGAAATATATTGCGTTTATTTGCAGCACACGCTGTAAAAATTACACTACAAATACAAATTGTATAAAATGATCTCGTAACAGTAACTCCAATTATCTTCAGAATGTAAGCACTGCTCTCAAACTGCAAAAAAAGAGATCCGATCAGATATTTGAGTTCGAAATAATAAAAGATTCGTCTACTTTTTTGAAAACCTTACCAGCCACCCGTATGCAGCAACTCGAGTCCTTCGTTAATTTTGGCAAAAGGAAAAGTATGCGTAACAAACTCATCCAGAATCAATGTCTTTGACAAGTACTCTTGTACTAACTTTGGCACGCTCTCTTTGGATTTCCAGCCGCCAAATGCTGTTCCTTTCCATACTCGTCCTGTTACCAGTTGGAAAGGACGCGTGCTGATTTCTTGACCCGCCGCAGCTACACCCACTATTACGGACGTACCCCAACCTTTGTGGCAAGCTTCCAATGCAGCTCTCTGATCGTTAAAAAATTATTAGTTTCACGGTGTCCTCTGTTTTACCTCTTATCAGTTTTTAAATCATTCTCATACACACCATAGTATTTACGTTACCAACGCATTCGAATGTATAATCCAAGCCACCGTCGGTTAATTCTATTAGAACATCTTGGATAGGTTTCTCATGATCCTTAGGATTAACAAATTCGTTACATCCAAAGGTTTTGGCTGAAAAGACATAAATCGTCTATATACCTGTATTCAAATTATTTTTTAACTCTATTTACCTTGTTCAAATTTCGATGGATTTATATCTATTCCAATGATACGCTTAGCGCCAGCTTTAGCACAACCATACGCAACTGCCAATCCAACGGCTCCTAATCCAAATATGGCACACGTGCTTCCAGATTCCACTTTTGCGGTGTTGAGGGCTGCACCATAACCAGTAGGTATACCGCAACCCAATAAGCATACCTTGTCCAGTGGCGCTGCAGGATCAATCTAAAATCATAAGTATAAATATAAGAAAATTTTGTATATGAACATGTTCTATTTGTTTTATTTGAATGTCATAAAACGTACTTTGGCGAGAGAGATGTCTGCCACCACGGTATACTCGGAGAAAGTGGAGCATCCCATAAAGTGTGCTAATGTTTGACCCTTGCATTTAAAACGAGATGTACCATCCGGCATTACACCTTTTCCTTGAGTGTTGCGTATTTTACTGCACAGGTTTGTTTTTGGAGACTTGCAAAATTTACAATCCCCGCATTGTGGAATATATAAAGGAATTACGTGATCTCCTACAAAATCCAAATTAAATAAATTACTCTACATTTAAAAAATTATGAATGAGCACGTAAGCACAGCTTAATGTTAATATCGTACCAGGTTGAAATTCGGTAACTCCTTCTCCAACACTTTCTACAATACCACTGCCTTCATGACCAAGAATACAAGGAAAGATTCCTTCGGGATCCAATCCACCCAAAGTATAAGCATCGGTATGACAAAGAGCAACAGCTACAACTTTAAGTCGTACTTCGTGAGCTTTTGGTGGTTCTACTTCAATCTCTTCGAACGATAGGGGCTCTTTTTTATTCCATGCCACAGCAGCTTTGCATTTAATTACCTAATATTTTTTAAATACATCTGCCTAATAATTATCGCAAAGTTCTTTGACGACAGTTAGACGAAATACAGGTACAATTACAACCCTTAATTTTGTTAACAAGTACAATCTTAACAATAGAACGTGTAAACATTTGTTCGATTATCACGCTATTGCAACGTTTATTATCATTTAATTGAACTATAACGTATTATTAATTAACAATAAAATACGGGAATAAATACCTTTCCAGTTGTGTCCGACATGATCCGGTATTAAAGATTATCTGGAGACAACTTTGTTGAACGTAAGAAATGGAATGATCGGACAATTCGGTTATTACGAGAGTAACAGTAGATCTTTAACCTCGGTTGTGATACTTTTATTTGTTACGATCAGTTACGATTAAACGCAACGAATTCAAGGTCGCAATTTGCACGCGGCGCTACAAGCAACGCGGTATTCGAATTACAGCATGTAGGCACTGTAGATTTGTAAAACTGTACCATTTATAACAGAAACTACTTAAGATGTACTTACTATATTACACTTATATAGTAATTGTATTTGTATTACATCAAACACGTAGAAAAATTCACCTATATATGCTTAATCAGCATTGTTTCGCTAAGATAAATAAATTCCACATACAAATTCAAAGCAATTTATATAAAAGAAATCATAATTATATTGTGTTGATGCAAAAGTTCGTCCTGTTTAAAGCATTACATGGAATTGAATCGTAAAACATAGGTAACACCAGGTAACCCTTTGGTTTTGAGATGTATTGCCCTGTAGCTCAAAAAACAGGATGAACTTTTGTATAAAACCAATAGTTCGTTTGGAATAAGTTTATTCATTGTACAGTTTTACTCATTGCATCAGCTAATTTCAGATAAACTTGACCTTTTATAATAGATAAGGAAGATCTATTTGATTTAAAACATTCTTTTATTATTTTTGCAACTTGTACAGCCTTGTCATGTAGGATAGGAAATAATACAATTTTTTACTGACATCTATATAGTCAATGTATTAAAAATCTTACAATTAGTAATACTAAAAAATGCAAAAAGGATCACTGTTCTATGTACATAGACGTGAATGACTTACATATTCTTATCCTAATTGTAACAGTCTCTTTATTATAATATTCATAACAAGAAGAGTATTACACTTATCAAAATACTTATAGTTAACAAATTTTTAAACCGTCCATTTAATCACAGAACTTTACCTGTGTACTTTTTTACCTAATCGTAACATAGGCAATGTCCTTGCGAGAGTTATAAAATGTGCAACCATGTAGCCAAGCAGAGCACCTGTTACGCAGGGAATAGGCCAAGCTTGCCAAGGACGATCCCAATCTAGCGGAATTACAATAGCTCCTAGCCAAGTACCCAGAAGCGTCGCTTGGATATTTGTTTTCACAGCATCCACGAGGAGATTGCCCTTCTGCGAGTGCGTCCCCGTTATGATTTCTAATGCTCCATCCACTCCTAAATGTAAACTCGCGGGCACGAATGTCAAAGTAGTCAAGGTGACGGTAAGCATAGTAGTTTCTTCATGATGCATAAATACAGGTGCGCCGAACAAGATAATCACAATATAATATACGATGGACAGAAGAAAAGCGATAAGAATAAACTTAAAGATTTCCTTCAAGAGCCTAGATAAAGATCGTCTTGCTTTGGACGAAGATCTTGATTCGAGTTTACCAATAATCGTTGGTTCCGAGTGAAACATAGGAAACAAAAGTTTAATCACTTCTGCGAACAGCAGTATTAATAAAACTGGAATGAACTTATATTTCCCCACATTGTACAAGTTGTCATTTAGCTTGAGTAGTATCAGTATCCCAGGAAAGTAAATACAAGTAAATGAGCAATATGATAACAGCAATCTCTGGCCTAACTTGTTTCCGACACTCATGTTTCCCCTTGTGATTTAACCTATAATACAAATTGCGATTAAATATTAACACATGAATAGGGAAATTGTCACGTATGGGCAATAACTGCCTTACAAAGGATAGATTAAAAAGTATCTCCTGAATTCAAGAGTCGTATTCTATCGTATTTGTAATGTATACAATCGTAAATTCATTACACGTAACTTTCATTCACCTCGCCGGATAACCAAATATATTAATCCTTGATAAATGAATAATATCTGGCTACTACATAGGCAAATCAATTGTGAGCACATTTATTTCAAATCTACATTGAATTCTTGAAGATCGCTTATGTGCAAAAGGGTGCTATCGCGTCACTGATTGCAAGCAATTTACAGGGTACCCAAACTCTTATGGGACCACCTGGTCCAAAGTATTTCTCGAGTCATTCGTAGATGGCAATAGTTTCGCGATGCGCGCAGGCGCAGTGGCTCTTTGGTAGAGCATCATTTCAAGATGGCTCCTGGAAGAGAGAGTGCCATGTGAAAGAATGGACGTCAAGTACATACATCGGAATTTTACAGTATTCCGAAACATTCGAACCTGCGGTGAATGAAATGGATCGTTACGTGTGGAAATCCAAAGTTAATAAGCTTACCCGATAAATGTGAAGAGGATTGCTAGCGTAGATAAGATGGATACCAGCAACCAGTCTAACAGTAAGTCAACAAATCTGTCAACGTATACAATTGGTTTCAAAACGGTAAAGCGCACATATGCCATGGTTTTGTTATGATGTAAAAAATGGGAAGCTAAGAAGTAAAAAGTTTCCAGTTAATACCGATTATTGTATCATTTTTTCAGCAAGGAAACGAGGGATCAACAAGAAGAGACGTTTATTGAAGCAATGAAATTATGGCAAGTATATTTTCTATGTTTCCCATTATGAATGTGCTATACTCTCTTATGAAGGTATTATATCTTAGTGCTTAGTTTTTTTGATAACATTAGGCATTGTTCATTCCTTAGAATCGATTGCAAAGCTGTTCTGTAGCAGCTGGAACGACAACCACGAGAAGATGAACCGGAGAGCGTATAATGCCAAGATGCCCATGCAGAAGGACTTTAGAAGAGTAACTAGGAAGGTCGCCACATATAAGGAACATGTACCGAGTGCAGAAAAAGTATCATCATCAGTAAAATTATTAATTAAAATTATCTATATGTTATAATATTTATAGTTTGTAACTGATTATTTGTATATAATTAGAATACGTAGTAATACAATATATCCATGTATTATATCGAACGCGCAAACTTATTAAATAAATGTATTATTTTAGAATTTGTTTCACAGCTATCTGAGTTGAATCCTTTAAATTCTAAAGAATAAGTAAAACGAATAGAATATATGTATATATATAGCTACAGCGAGTGGAGGGTGGGGGTACTACTATATATAGCAACTGTGTGATATATATATTGAACGTCAGCGCCATCAGGGACTGACTCGAGAACTAAATTCCTTACGTTCTTTTAACACTGAGGTTTGGGCAGGATTGGGTACCCTGGTTATATACGTTATAAAGGTGTTATTATCGCAAAGCTGGACGATCAAAATTACTGCGTGAATCGAGGGTAATTAGGATCTCGTTACTCCAGTGTTATCATGGGAAAAGGTAAACAATCGCAACGAACGAAGAACAATGCAAGAGTAAGTGTAATTTATTGTATTCAATCAGTTTTTTAAAAGCAAAACTCACATTGCAGGTTAAGTTGCAATGCAGAAATTTTCTTGGCTGTCGATATATATCTGTTTTCCAGTAATACAATCGAGTAAATAATAGTAATTGTCATCGATCAAATGAAGTTCATTTTCTTATAATTTAGTTGACCTAGATTTGCCTATATATGTGTGTAATTTGTTTAACTTCTGATCTGTTAAAAGAAAACGTTACCATATGTTTTTTTAAGATAATAAATATTGATATTCTCATTTTTAATGGTATCTAGCCATCAAATAGCAGTCGTAGTGCAGAGCTTCTGGGCACAGCGGCACCCAACTTTGTTGGATTTTCCGCCGCTAAGGATGGAGGATACGTTCCCATATTACCGGGTTTATCACTCTTCAGCGTTAATGAAGTTGAGATGAACAATGTAGATGCAAATTTTCAAATACTGTTAAAGAAAATGAATAAGAAGGATGCTACAACAAAATTCAAGGTAATTATAGTTTTATCGTTCTATTAATTTTAGTCCAATTCATAGTGTTTGTTCACATTACATTGTAATAATTGCTACTTCATTGTTGTGTGTTAGATCATTCAAAAGTAGTCGAAAAACTAATGAACTATAATCCATAGGCTTTACAGGAATTTGCTGCTATGTGTAGCGACTTAGAATTATCGACGATAGAAGGGGTGTTGCCATTTTGGCCGAGAGCATACTGTGTCTTGGCTATAGATGCAGAACACAGAGTCAGGGAAGCTGCACAGTTGGCACATGCGGCTGTTGTAAAACGTGTCGGCAAGGGTATAGCAATGTATTTAAAGCAGCTTGCTGGTGCCTGGTTTACATCTCAGTACGATACGTATCCTCCTGCTGCTTCGGCTGCTGCTAATTCATTTAATGTAATTAACTTGGAAAAGATTACTGCCTATAAGTGTAATCATAGTGATTAACAAAATGATTGTATACTGTTGTAATACATTATTTTCTATTCACAGGAAACATTTCCACAAAAGAAAGTCATTGATGCTATTGTCCATTGCCAGCATGAAATTTTGACTTATATCTGTGAGAATATCACTGTTCACACTGCAGAGTCTCTGTCATTACAGAAGTAAGTTTTATAGCGTTAAATAATGTAGAAAATATGCAAATCATTACTTTCAGTCTTATTGATATTTTGTATTACGTACTAATAGATCTTTTACTGCTGAAGAGATGGAAGCAAAGTACCAAAAAGTTCTGATAGCAAGTTTGCAAGGATACAGTTATTATTTAAAAAAAGTTCCTAGTGAGGAAATCGAAAAAATGATAACTGCACATCATAAGATTATAAGCAGCGCGAAGTTTTGGAAATTGGTGAAACACGATGCTCTCCCAATCAAGACCGCTTTTTTCAACGTTTTAACATCAATGATCGAGAATGCCGAAATACTAGTTCAAAACGAGAAAAAGAAAATCGTAACTGCTATAATGAACAGTCTCGATGAGACTGAACCTGGGCTGTTGTGTGCCGTTTGGGAGTCAATGCTTATAGCTATAAATAAAATAGAGGTAATAACTTTTACAATAGTAAAGTTTGTTATAGGGAAGGAATTGGTAGTGGTAATTTGTTTTCATGTTTTAGGACTGGTATAGTGTGGTGAATATTGAAAAGCTTGTTTTACCAAAATTGTGGCGTGTGCTACGCAGTGGAGGACAATGTAGCGCTAGTATTGTTTATCCAAATTTATTACCATTTATTAGCCAATTCCCAAAATTACAGGCTGATTCCTATCACTTATATGTAAATTTCTTCAACAACATGCGACAAGGGTATTTATTAGACAATACGACGATGATATTATTCTGTATTAAATACGAAATTATTCCACATGTAAAATAACGTTTGATCATACATTTAGGTTTTCAGTGAAAAGCGTACAAATGAGCCGCTCGGAAATGTTTGCAGTAACGACGTCCTTTGTCGAATGTTTACGGTATTCGATTCTTTTGAACGTTGAAAATGAAAATCTATGCAAAACGCTCCTGAAAGAACAGGTACTTCCTCGCAATATGTTATAGTCTTATTTTAAAATATTTACATAGTTCTTTTAAATATATATTCACTGTTTGAATAACATATCCAATTATTTCAGCTAATACCACTTCTGGCAATCTGTTTAAAAGAAAATACTCCTATGAAACACATTTTCTTTTGCGAAGTTACACATCTATTACGTTATTGGAGCAGACATCGAGATAACGAAGAATATAAATCGTATGCGCGCTTAATACAAGAATTTTGGAGTGAACTGAATACATTATTCGAACCACATATAGATGTATCTCAAGATTCTTTAACATCTGATATTTCGTACACGAATAACGCTCAAATCGAACTTTTACTTACTTTGAAAAATGCACCTGGGCACAGTCGTAAAAATTTGAAAGTGACATTCTCGAATTCTGATGATGACGTAGAAATTCAAACTCAAACAAAAACTGTAGAAATCGATAATGATGTCGTTTTTCTTGCCGAACTGAACGATTTCGTTAATTCTTTTTGCATCACGCATTTAAAGAAAATCAACGAGCAGCGTACAAAGGCATACATAACGCATTTAAACAAGCTCATAACATCTTTCGAAGATGGAGAAGTCGTTAAACTTTTCTCGGATTCGTTGAGAACTGACTTAAACTTGTTGAATTTCTGCAATGAAATTTTTGAGAAATGGCAAGTAAAAAAGTCCGACGACACTGAACAGATAGTGCAATTAATATTCAATCTTCTTAAATATATGAATGGCACTGAAAAAGAGGATATCTTAAAGTCATTGACAGAGGTAAAGTATTTGCGTCGTTCGTACTTTTTAAGGGGAATTCGTGAAATTACGTATTTTAACATATTGTTTTGTATATTTCTAGCTCAATGATATTGAGCTAACAAGAAGTGTCATCCACTGCGCTTTATCTAAAGAAAATAGGAAGGACGCTATGATAAAGAAATGGTGTTCACAATGTAATATAACTAATTTATTGATCGATGTGGCCAAGGAAATTGCATCCGGCAATTATAACGATTTGGAGAAAAATCAAAATCTTATCTTACTCGCCTTCGAAATTTCCGCCGACGGTGGTAAGACTGCTTTCGATGAGCCGCCGAATTTTTCTCCTATCAGCAGTAAAACGATTTACTTTCAGATTTATCGATAAAAGAAGAGAGCATCAACGAAATTGTGTCCATACTTTGCAATTCGTTCAATCGCGTAAATAAATCATGTTTGTTACGCTTCACGAAATTGATTGCTTGTATTGTACCGTTGACATGGGCACACACGCGATCATTTTCTGGCGCTATGCAAGTATTGGAAACACTTTTTGCACTATGCGCTCAGGAGCATTTTAGTAATGATGCAGTATTGGCCGATACGATGCGTGATGTTTTGAAGAAAGGCGTTCTGGAAGCCGTCCAAAAGCTTCCACGAAAGGAATTTATTTACCTCACAAAGGGATTCGGAGAAATGACGTGGGCTAAGATAAATAATTCGTAAGCAAAGAAATCTTCATTGCACTAACACAATGCAATTTTTCCTTTTATCACGAATTTGATATTTTCCAGCCGCGAAGAGAACAATCAAGATGTATTAGTGGATTTAGGAGCAGACTTTTTAGAAATTATTATTAACAACAACGATAATGTGGATACCGATTATGCAAGAGAAATTGTTTTAACGTTCCTAACGCAGAACGATACAACAATGAAGATGGCTGAAGTAATTGGCCTTGTGATGTATGCTGAAGCGATAACTGGCAAACTGTATATATCAACTTTGGACCAAAAAATTCAGATTTTCGAGGATTCTTTACCGATCGGTTTAACTAGTTATACAGAACTAGACAATGTTATGTATTGTATGAAATGGGCCCTATTTAATACCAAATTAGTCCACAACCTCTATCTAAGATCAAGTAATAAAGATGAATCTAACGAAGAAAAGTTAAATTCCGAGAAACGCTACAGACTCGTAGATATATTAACAAATATTGGATATTCGATTATTCAGGGACGACTATACGACGCGTATTACAGATCTGTACGTACTATAAATTGCATGGAAAATAGATTTTTTCTCCCAGCAAGTAATGTATGATAAATTCCACCATTATTATTTGCAGACATGGTGTTATTACGACGTACACAAATTTTTGACAGCCCTACTTGACAGTTTCGATCAGATAAAGCCATATATTAGCCAAGATATTTACAATGAAATGCTTGAGAGCATTAAAGCGTGAGTATTTAGCTTTCCAACAATAAGAATTGAAATTGTACTTTGTAACTGATAAAAAACTTTGTCATTGTCTCATGGTTCTAAAGTTGACATAAAAAATATTTTCAGGAATTACTTTAAGTATGGTAGCATGTTGCCCTACGTAATAGATTTCTATGAAACTGACTTACGTGTAATGGAAAGGCCCAAAGAAATTTTCGAACATTGTTGCAACACTGAAAGAACTATTATGAATATTGAAACACGTTTACAGGGACTGCAGGTAACGTAACACAAATGTCACAGTAATTTCCAACGTTTGATTTCAAACCTGTACTACAGTGAGTTGTCCTATTACAGGTTTTATCCCAATACCTAACATTGGAAAGCTCTTCAGTGCCGATGAATGATGATATTTCTGCGGCCATATTAGCAAGAAGTATAGTGGCTAGAGGCACAGAGAATTCTATGTATTGTAACGTGTTAGAAAAAATAATGTCTTATGAGAAGGAAAACCCTGCTCTATTACTTCTCGATTGGTAATTACTTAAATATTATTGATTTATCTCTGCTCAATTTTACCAAGTGTTTATGAAATACTATTATACATTTGTGTTGCTCGTTACAGCGATATAACTGATATAACTGATATCACGTGGGAAAAGTTGACTTTACCTTTAGAAGCAATTAGACTACTCACAGAACTAGTAACGAAAATTCCGACTAAATTGACGTCCGAACATTGGAACTTTACACTCATATCCTTAGCTTTGTGGCAACACTCTGTCACGAAATCGAAGCGCAATGCTCACCACTTCAAGGTGCGTATGTCAAAACCCAGTATCTTGTATAATACCGGTTTTGTAGTATTAACGCGTGTTATGCATTTCTTTTGTTAATACAGGTAACGGCAATGACAATAGCTGTTTGCCAACTTTATCACGCAATTCAAGATGTAATGAACAAGAACGAGAAAGAAGAAATCACGGAATTACCACCTACACTGTTAGACGAATGGAAGAATGTCTTTGTTGCTGATGTGCAAAGCGGAATCTTTTTAACTTGGATGTCATACGCAGGTATAGTGATTGTGTCTGTGAAAGGAGTACTTCCGCGATACTGTAGCGATGTTGAGTTCAATTTAATATATCTATCCGGAACTTTTTGCAGACTTGTACAAAAATGAAACATCAAATTTAAAGCCAGTCATAGTGTTGGATTGTCTTGGGAAAGCAGTAATGGTTTTAGATGGAAATGTGCTGTTTAAAAAGCAGTCCGATGTAGTTTCTGCGGAGTCTACCGATCTCGATGACACGATTAAATTATTATTAAAATTACTTGAGTCTCCAGTATCTAGTATTCAGTTAGGTGCTTATCACGTCTTGAATCATATGGTATCGGAGCTTGTACAACGCGACAAAATACACCTGGAAAACTTAGATTTGGATACTTTAAATATTAAAAGAATGGAGGAAGTATTAGAATCCACGCAAGAGATTGTAAATTGTATGCTCAGGGATTACAAGTAAGTTTTAGTAAATTGAGTGTCCACGATAATTAGATTACCGGTTTACAATTTATTTTGTATAGATTATGCCAAACAGCTAGCTTCATTATACAGCAATACGCGGTCTTGCACACGTCCACCATGGCATATTTGTGGACATGGGCAATTATATTAGATATGTGCGCAAAGGCACATGGCGATTTGCGTTATCAATACGCCGAACGGCTCAAGTAAGACAAAAATATTTCTTGTAACACTCAGTATTCCTTTAGCCCCAAAGTCAGCCATTAAAACGCTGAAGATTGCTTGTTTATATTATTTATGTTATTGCCAAGTATTTCTCGGAATCATACTCAAATATTATATATTTTTCAGAGACAAATTCTTCCCGTGCTTATTGAACAACATATTTCGTTTAATGCCACACGACGCATTTAATCACGAGAATAAGAACAAAGACGCAATGTTGGACGAGATGTTTACCGTGGCACCGTACTGCGGTTTCGGAGGTACCGTATTAGGCTAAACATAATGCGACCCCAAATATTTAAAGTTACAAGTACTCGAATGTAATGCGAATGTGGCTTTCAAAGGTACATACTGGAGAAAAAAACATCTCAGTATATTCGGGCCGATACGGCACTAACAGTTAAATCGAATTTTTCACAAATGATATTCTTTTGTGATCGTTACTCTGTATTTCGAACGTGTTGTAGAAGAATGGAACGAACGGAGACTAAACCACATAGTCTGTTGGTTGTACACCAACAGTTTGAGGCATTTGCCAGTACTGGTAAGGCAATGGTGGAGTACAGCTGACAGTAGAGTCAGTACTGCGGTAGACAAAATTACGATGCAGTATGTTAGTCCCATGCTCTGCCAAGAAGAGATTAACAAGAAGCTGGTCAATATCGAGAACATGGTAATAAAAGTTCATCCATCGCTTAGAGAAGTAGTGGCCTTGTATCAAATGGACGATACGAAATTAGAGCTTACTATGTTGTTACCGCCAAATCATCCTTTGGGTCCGGTAACAGTTGAACCTGGACAACACGCCGGTGGAACCGCAAATTGGCGAAACTGTCGTATGCAGTTGTCTATATTCCTCACGCATCAAGTAAGACTTTATCCAAATGAACGTTAAGTAATGCTAAAATTTAAATAAAATTAACCATAAAAACATCATTTCCGTGCGTTAGAATGGCTCCATTTGGGATGGACTCGCAAAGTGGAAAAGAAATTTAGACAAGAAATTTGCCGGCATCGAGGAATGCTACATATGCTTCAGTATTTTCCACTTCACTACATACCAAATACCGAAATTGTCCTGTCACACGTGTCGCAAGAAGTTTCACACACATTGCTTGGTAATATGACTCATATGCCCGACATAAATTGTCTTCTTAGAGTGTATCTTAAATTTTCATATTTGTTTTCAGTACAAGTGGTTCAATACGAGTCAGAAATCTACGTGTCCGATATGCAGAAATGTATTTTGAGCCGTTCACTGATTACACCTTAACAAAAACGTCGTGTAGCGGGTGAACCGTATAGTGGTTGTACATAAAGAGTATTGAAGATATATCGCCGATAAGTTTTACAACGCATAAGTTATGTTCGATATTATTTTGTGTAGAAAATAAATAAATTTGGATTTACTGTAATTTTTAAATATTCCTTGTTAAGTAGAAATGTAAGAAGAAAAGAGATTGTAATATATCGTAAATATTTTAATCTAAGGTATTAACTCGAAAATAAAGTGAAAAGTTAGTACAGCCATGTATTATACATAATAGTCTTATCTTAAACATTTGATAATCTAATAGATTAGTTATATATTTATCACTGCGACAAATACTCGCAATACCTGTTTTTTAGAAAGTATTTCCTGAGAAAAGGCTTTTTTGGGAAAGATCTATCGGTAATCGATGCGTGCTATCGTAATATTCTAGGAAGGCTCTGTATCATCATAGCTTAAACAGAACGCGAGCGTTTTGGCAAATATACGATAAGATTACACCAGTTTTTAATCAGGTGTCACGGAAGATAAGATTCACTTCTCTTTGGAGTTTCAGTCGAACAGAATCAAGCCACGCAATGCCAGGTGAGTCTCACAGAACGCATCGTATTAAATATAAATTCTTGAATAAAAACATTGTAATCGCGATACATGAAATCAAAATGCATTGAACATTTTGTCCGCATTCCATATCTTTTCTTGTCCAAGGTATTAAATATACAAAATTACAACGTAAAAAACATTTGTACACATGTAGCACTTTTATCACAATGTTATTGGACTTTGTAATGGTGTATCAATTATGAAAAAATATTCTAGAAATATCTTATCAAGGAGTGCTGTACACATAACATACATCACCGATGCCAGTCGATTACATGGATGTACTTCTTATCGCCTTATTATTTACGTATTATGACAAATGTTATGTACCGATGCGTCACTTTCGTATTTTATACACTACTTTTCATCACAAACCATATTACAGACAATTTATTATTCTGCATATATTTCTGGGTTAGAGCTATTCGTATTAAAAAAAAATTACTCCTTACCAATTTAACGACAAACTTTGCTTGATACTAATCGCGTCGGTTCTCTTTAAAGTTTAAATGATTAATCATGAACAAAGGATAAATTGACGTTAATTAAATTCAAATGATTAAAATTGTTTAATCTCCAAGGAAGGCAGAATATGAATCGAAAAAATTTGAGAAACTTTGGATCGTTCTAATACCTCCAGAACTAACTTAACTAAATTTAAAATTATTTCCACTTCGTCATAAATCCAGCAAACATATCCCAGAGATGTTATGGCACGTAAATCTGTTGTTTTTACGTTAAGTACAGTTGTCTCCGTTATCATCTAATCTAATAACGCAAATTACAGCTTACAGGTGGATCGGCCGTACGGCAGGGCAATCTATGCCAGAAACCGCGGTTGTCGGTGGCCGCGACGGGGACGGTAGTACCATCTACGTCGGCAGAGCCTTCCATGAAGGTGACATGTTGCCGGCTAAAGTACTCCCCGAGAAGAATGTCGCTTATGTGTGTCACAACGGCGAGGAACATCCAAAACACGATTTTGAGGCAAGCATACGATGACAGGCTGTGTTTTATTTTACACGATTTAAAGTCATGTATCGGTTAATACTTTCGGCATGATAAAAGCAACGACCGGTATAACGCGAGATTAAAATTAGTTGCGAGATAAACGTAATATCAACGGAAATAATATCTAGATTAAAATTAGTTACGAGATACACGTAATATCAACGGAAATAATATCTAGGGTTTTAGATTATTACAAGCAATGATATCAGTAATAGGATCGAAACTTCAAAAGAATAAATCGAGATAAGTAAAGATGGTAATTAAATGGGATTAAGTAGATCCAAAAGTCAAAACAGCTGTATCGCGTGACTCAAAAGAGGCGCATTATCCCATCGCAATCTAATCTCAGTTCCGATGAAAATTCGATTTCGTTATAGCTTTTTCATCAGCAATCGACTAACGCCAAGGTATCATCGCGGAGAATCAGTTTCAGTTTTATCTAGAATTTTAATAGATAACAAATCAACAATTTGTCGATGCAAGTAAATAGATTCGTAACGTAAACGAAGGTATTTGAGATTCGTGTCAAGGTGATATCGTAGAATGTGTACGAAAACTACTTAACGCGACAGTTCGAGGTTTTGTACAATCAAATGAACGAGTTTTACCAAATTCGCGCGGTTTGTTAACGTCCACCATTTCGATGGTAAGGGAAACTGGTTCGGATATAGCGAAACCGAGGTTTCTGAATTAATCTCACTTTGACGAACTTGATTTTTACAGGTTTTGTGCCAAGGTGAATTCGCTTGGGAATTCAGCAGCAACGGCGTTGTTCCTTCCGACGCGGTAGTTGCTGGACAGACGTCCGATGGAGAACCGCTGTATGTCGGTCGTGTTCTCCATAGTGGGAGCCAAACCGTTGGCAAGGTCAGATTTTATAATTTTCTAATGCAAATGAACTCTTCGAAGTAATTTGATTAGTATCGCGGGTGCAACAAATGGAATTTAAACAAAATGAGATCTTCAGCGAATATATTTTGGGTAATACGTGTAGTATAGCGACGTTTGTTATCGAATAACGTGCTTCTTTGCAGGTTCAACAGAGTCACGGGTGTCTGTATATTCCATACGACGGAGAAGAACTGTCCTTCAAAGACTACGAAGTCCTTGTCCTTCACTAATTAACGAACAAAAAAAAAATGTTACGACAATCGTGATATGCGCTTAATACATGACCAACATACCGAATCAAAAAACGTCCTTGAACGCCCATACTAATGTAACCATTTTCCAATAATAAAACCATATTAAACGGTTAAGATTTTTCTCGCCGATTAAGATAACAAAAAAACAACAGTGGCAGACCAGCGTCCGTTCCTTCGATTGCCAATGATGCAGTTTCTACTTTATATTTTACATGCGACACGATAAAAAGCAGATACTACTGGTACGCTTGTTACGAAGGTTGCTGGCAATTTGACGAAGAGTTAAGTTTGTTCACCGTAACGCGACGTACTCGATCGGCATGAACTATAACGCAATTAAAATAAAGCAAAACGATTTTTACTGAGGTGATCGATAAGAGAAAGTCAATGTACATAATACGATTGTCATCCGTGTATCTGAATTCTTGTTAACCCTGATAAACTGTAACCGTCTTATTATTCCCGGTTTGTACGAATCCTCGAGAGTAACTTTTGCAATTATACCTACGAAATAAGAATGACTACAAAATACACTTTTATAACTCTTTACGCGCTTCCGATAAAACTTAGTACGGCGAAATTTTTTTTCAACCTGCTACTTCGTTACGAGCGCGGCAGTATGTAATTATCGATTTTCATAAAATTGGATCAATTAGCGCAACGAGAATCATTTCGGCCGTATTGACAAAGGTATACAGCGTTCACGCTTGTCAGTTGAGATTCTGACAAAAGCTGTGCGTTACGGCACAGTGCACTCACGGCATGTAAATGGCAAAATCGATGAATGGTCACTAAATATAACTAAATAATTGAGCGATTTGACCTAGAACCGTTGCATCACGTACAGATCAATTTCCATTACACGAAAGCGTCGCGGCGCGTTTACTGAAACCATAAAAAAAAAAAAAGAACAGGACTACTTTCCGGACTTACGCAACGACACAATGAAAAAGAACGTACGATGCACAGATTTAACTGATTGCGAATGTATAACGTCATGAAGGTAAAAAGAAAAATTGCGTTCGCTGCGTCGATACTTTTGTTTTGAAACCACAATCGGGTGGGAATATCATCGCTTCGTTTTGCGGTTGATCGTAAGTTATGCTACACGAAACAACTTGAATTCTCCGAGGAACCTGAACCATCTAACTCATACGTGAATGCTGCGTTTTGCGAATGGCGTACGTTTGTTAACAATGCCGATAATACTGTACCGTGCGACGGTAATTACGTTAAAGCTTGCACCGTACCAAACAATAATGTAACGGTCTTCGAGGCGGTCGTCTGAACCACGAGAAGAGGTCTGCCGCGGGTTCAGGCACGCGATGACAGCGGATGCGTCGGGGAAACATCAAAACAACAGGTCTGTTACAGCTCTGAATCGAATATTTTATAAGCATCACTCGAATTGCGAGCATTACTCACTTGGCGACGTCATACGATCAACTTAAGAGCCAGGGCCGTCTCTAGGTATCTAATAGACTCACGAACGGTCGGACCTGTCAATTTTGTTAAAACTTCGATTTTGAAGAGTGCTTTCAACGTTGCACCTTTAACTCTTAAATCGTAGAGTCCTGTTCTTCGTCGAACATCGACGACACGGTGATGCGCGCGCAATTGCGATTTTTTTTAAAGAATAATGATTGAATAACGGCGAATTCAACGGTGATCACTACAGTTGTCTATTTAGAAAATAATGTTGTGATACGTTCGTAGCTCCATAGGAATTGTTATAGAAAAGGTGACTCTTAAGCAATTCGTGTAAAGCGAGTTCTGCTGAAAACTTGTTCGTACGGGGCTTGTCTTCAAGAATAACATCTTCAAATGTTCGCGAGTACACATGCACTCAATTAATTGGGAGACTCCGTTTAGCGGATCTCAAAAGAGTTCATCAGTCTCTTTGGTATCTCTGTATAAAAGTTTCGAAGACCAGTATACTTTGATATTTTATGAACCGTCGAAAAGTCCAGAATTATTTGCGCGTACAAAGCCGTGCTCCGTAGAAACAAAAACTTGTTGCCTATCTCGAAATACAATCGATTTTCTAAGTCTTTCTCTCGAAAACAAAGCGGTGTTTAAACAAATTTCGGATTATTATTATTATTCTTGTCAGACCATTTCCAATTGTACCACATTTTCACCGCATCCTGTACGATCGGCGTAACGCTTGCGTCGGTAAGTTAATTAGCAACACGATTTCGCGGCCATTCAAAAAAAAAAAAAAAATTAATTATCGTCGCCACGCGGCGAAAACGATTTTCCTCGCGACCGAGCCGTTCGAAGGCCCGGAAAAATCGCGCGCCCATCGAGCGCAAAGGAACAAAGTAATGTAATTGCCAATTCGTTGCAATTGGTCGGCCAGCAAATGTCATTACTGGACTAGAAATGTACCGCGCATAAATCGTCGTAACGAGTATACTTAATACAATCTTTGATTTATTGTTCTTGGTGGCCACATTTACGGGGGGGACGGCCCTGCCTGAAATAGGCTCCAGCCGTAGAAGACAGGGCAGCGGTTGTGATTATTTTATCAACAAATTGCCATATTTAACGGCACCACGTCTCTGGCCTGCCAGAGGCGACGATTTCGTCGGCACACTCTGTTTACCCGTCATCCCGATTATCGCACCTTCGAAAGGTCCAAAACTTCGCCGATAGCCAACCGAGAGTCGATTGTTCGAAAAACCTCAGGGAACGAAACGTCCTTTAATTATTCGCGATTCATCGATCAATTTGATAGTTTTCCTTATATCTTGCAGTCAGGTAATACAATCCTTTGATATGGTTAACGATTACACGAGTAATCGTCTAACTCGATTATCGAAAAAATATTGAAAGGACTCGCGAAGCACTAACGCTTATCTAATACTTGGAGTCGGAGTGGCACTAGAATAGTAACAAAAAGTACCCGCGAAATTGATAACAATACCGCGAACGTACGAGTGTTCTGACGTGACCCGATTAATTAAGACGACGCGAATTAAACGTTCAATGGGGAGCATTACCACGTGCTCAATCTAGTTTGCTCGTCAATGAAAACGTTGTTTGGTACGCGCGCTCGTAAGTAATCAAATTAGAAGATAGGTACGTCCCACGATTACTTAAAAACAGCGACTAACCGCCGCCACGTGTAACACGGCAATTCATTTTTGAAATAGCATAGCGCTCGACGAATAATAACCTGATCCGTCGCAAATGCTCGCGGATACACGAGTTTTTCATTGCGCTCCAACGAATCGGCGTTTGTTGTCGAATTTCCCAAGGTCTCGTTGCTCCCAGGAAACGCTAAGCGATCGGTTTGACTGACCCCGAATAATAATTCGGCGAGGTGAGTTCTAGCAATGATTCATGCCAGACACGCTAATCTCGAGAACCTTCGAGATCTAAGATCACCCGTGTAGACGTTCACTTCTATCTCTCAAGGTGAAGAGGCGCGCTAAATACGAAAAAAAAAAAGAAAAAAGGTACCAAAGCAACATCAATAACGACGAGATACGAGAGACGTTTGAAATGTATTCGAGTGGATCGCTAGAAATTTTAGAGTTCAAAAACAACGATAAACCTCCACGATACCTCGTCATCGAAGATCGAGGAGTAAAACGACGAGATTCCACCCCCGAATCGAATAACACGTTCGGGCGGTACCCAACCCTCGACGACCTCGTTAACCGTCAAAACGAGAGTACCGACCTTAACCCGAAAACGGCCGATGAGACGGAATCGGAAGCGACTCGAGGAGCCAATGGCGCGTGTTCGTCATCCTTCGTAGGGTACCAATTACTTTGCACCGACGACGTTACTGACGGGCACCGAAGTATTTAGCGGCCTGGGTGGATGTACCCGAGGGCCACCTCCCCGCCGCGTCGCGACGGGGCGGGAGGTCGGCGGAGGCAGAAGAAGGGAGAGAAAAAACTGCAGGAGGTGGTGGAGGAAGAGCCGTGGCCGGTGCTGGAGCGAGGAGGCGGTGTGACGATAGAAGGAGGGAAAGAGGTAACACGCGTATCGCGATGCACAATGGTGCATTAGCCAGGAGTAGTAGACGGCCGGACGGTCTCTCCCGCGCGGACCTGGGCGAGAATTCAACGAGGCCGGGACACTCGTCGAAGAAGGACAAGCCGAGGAGATCGCGACTCCGGGGTTATTCAGTTAGAAGACTTCCGGCGGCTCGCATGCATGACACGACAGCCGCGGAGCTGGCGAGGAGGATTAATCGAAGATCGAAATCGTCGGAGAGCGTATCGTTGCTACCTTGGGTAGCGCTCACCGCACACCTCGTGCTACACCTTCGAGGCCCCTGCCGAGACACCTACCTGCTGGGTGAACGTTGGAATACGAGCGTCCGGTCGCTTCTCCCGTGGCTCCCGTCGCCTCCCTCCCACGTTGCTCTACATGATTCCCATTCTCGGATACGTCGACGATAACTCGTACACGCCGTCGACCTCTCGTCGAGCACGCTCGACGGATCGAATTCGCGGGATCATCGGCGGAACGTGGAGAGAGCGTCCGAGAGAGCTTCGAAAATCTGATTTATACTAGACAAATCCTTCCCTGAATTCGTCCGAATCGTCCGAGCCAAAGTTCGCGGATCACGCGGTAAACGCACAGTTCGTATGCTCGCGAATACTTAAAGACACTCGGATAGATCCCAATAGTGTTTCCCGTTCCCCCTCCCCCCCCCCTTCCCTCCCGATCAGCTGAGATGGCCGACGCGACGCTCGCCAACGGACCCACCCCCGTGACGACGCTGGAGAAGAAACGCGGTGACTCCGTCAATACGTCCGATCAGGCGATCACGTGGAAGTCGATGTCGTTGCGCCAGAAATGGTCCTACCTGACCAGCAACATCACCGTCGAGCCGATGGTAGCTTGCTACGTGATACCGTCGATGCTGGCATCCCTCGCTACACAGAATCTCAGTTTGGAGAAGGCATGCAGGGTGAATCTGGCTTATTCCGACGAGGTTTGCACGGCACTGGCTACCAGAAACACCACCGGTTACGAGGCCGAGGAGACGGCCGTACAGCAGCTGGTAGCTGGTATGCAAACCTGGAAGACTGCACTGCAGAGCGGTTTACCGACGATACTGATACTCTTCATGGGTGCCTGGAGCGATCGTACGGGTCTCAGAAAGCCATGTATGCTATTGCCGATAGTCGGTGAATTTCTCAGCAGCGTCAGCATGCTACTGTGCACCTATTTCTTTTACGAACTCCCCATGGAAGCGGCCGGTGTTTCGGAGGCACTGTGGCCGGCGCTCACCGGTGGTTGGTTCACCATGTTCATGGGTGTCTTCAGCTATATAGCTGACATCACATCCGTCGAGTCGAGGACGCTTAGAATCGGTGCGGCTAATGTTTTCTTGTCCCTCGGTGTGCCTATAGGTATGGCGTTGTCCGGGATATTGTACTTGAAGCTGGGCTTCTACGGTGTCTTTAGTATATCGACGGTGTGTTACGTGTTGAGCTTTGTTTACGGATTGGTGGTCATCAAGGAGCCGCCGAGGCCTCATCTGAAGAGGGTCAAGAAGACCGGGGAGAAGAAAATGTCACTGTACGCCTCGGTACTCGATTTCTTCGCTCTGCGTCACATCGAGGAGACTTTTCGCGTTGCTTTCAAGGAAGGTGCGAATAATCGGAAGAAAAGGGTCGTGGTGCTGATGCTGATCGTTATGGTCGTTATCGGTCCCCTCTACGGTGAGTCGATTGTGCGTTTATTATTTGTCGCGGCGGGTTCGATTAATATGTATGTCATTTGGGTGAAACCAACAAATTTTTTATATTGAAAACGAACGTATCGGTTTTATTGTATCGACGATAGCTTCGTTTGTTTCGTTCCGCGTTGCTCTTAAGAATTTAATGCGAGCCGCAAGGACGTTATTGAATAGTTGAGATAGAAAAGTTTTTTCGTCCATGGGACGGTGTATCAAAACAAGCGAATCTTATCGATTTCCAACCTTCGCGTTTAACATTGGGGCGCTTTTATATCGTTGCCACCATCGCTCGGGTAAACACTCCATTATTTCTCCTCTTTTTTAACAGGAGACTCTTGTATTTTCACTAAATAAACTATAACTTTCACATCGATAGTAATGTGTGTCAACTCGTCAATGACGCGTACGTGTCAACAGCGCTGGCGAGCTTGATTAATCCGGTCAGACTTGTTTCGATTCGTGTCGTTTTAAAATTTAAAAAGAAACTCTTTTTTTTCGACGAACGCGGATAAATTTAACGATTTGACCGACAACCTAAAACTCTTACGACCCGCGCTTTTTAAAATGTTTAAATCGGTGACGCGGATGTCCAAACTGTGGATGATTAAAGTTTAGCACCGGTCGTGTCATAAAATCTGCAATCTAATTTTCTATAACGAAACTCTATTAACGAAATTATCGATAAAAACGGGTTTCCGGCGACACGCGACGCCGAACAAGCTCACCGCGATTTTTTATGCAGACATAGTGCCCGATTTCTCTTTCGTACGCTTAACATATGTATGCACGTACTCTCCTATGTTTACACTCGATGCAATCGGCGCTCGCCCATAGAATATTAACCGCACGGTAAATACTATTTGACGTATCTTTTTCATTTTCTATTCCGCGCTCTACCGCATCGCTTAAATATATACCCCAGCGACACCGCTACAAAGTTTCCCCGCGAATCTCGAGATGATCGAGAAAAACTTGGTCACTTTTCCCTCGATCGTCCCCGTTTTCCTTTCGTCGACTTTCACCCGTTTACAAAATCAACGTCCGGTTACGAGAAAGGAGTATCGGACCGTGCGTATCGATTCGAGATTAGTCTATGTATCGGTGTATCCGTTTCTCGGCGTTGGTGGCCGAACGAAAGTGAGAAGAATTTCATGTAACTCTCGTTAATCTTACTACTCCTGTTGCGTTAACTGTGCGGATTTCCAACGGTAATTGCATTCGTTGATGCGGACGCTGAGGAGAAAGTGAGAAAACTGTTACGAGCGCGTATGAAAAACGATGTAGTTACATCTAGGAGACCAGCAGGTTTATTCTAAACTGAGATTGACGGAACGAGTTGGAAAGTGTGATTCGGGGACAACTGAGTGGAGCAGGGAGCCTACTCTCTTTATTTGCGTTTAAAGTGGTACCGTAAATAAAAAAAACAATTACACGAGGTCAAGGAGTTAAATAGACACAGAAATATTGATTCTACCTTTGAATCGCACGTACGGACATTTAATCGCGATTCAATCAATGCGAAATACTCGAAATATCGGATAATAATATGACGACACGTGGGTTATGGAATATTAATTTTATCAATATCGATATTACAGTTATCGAAGCGCCGCCGCGCGTGTCGCCCGAATGTGACCGACGCGACGATTAGCGCCACGATAACTCATCGCTGTACGAAAAATGTTTGGAAAACGCATGTTTATAACTGAAACGATCGAACGCTAATAGTGAAAATATAACGAGGAAGCGCAATTTCTGGGTCAAGAGTAAAATCGATTTGCGCTATTAGTGCCGAACAAACACCTTGTACTCGCAAAAGACCGTAACTCTTTTTGCAAACATTACCTTCGTGCGATTTCTAATCAGATGCTCGCAAAGATGTCTCGAAAAAAAAATTTCACAGTGCACCGCCAACGTTTGAACAAACAAGGAAGCCGGGAGCTGTAGCCAATGAGATCCTCGGCACTCGCAGGCGGTTCCCTCTCACGTTCTCAGTCCATTCTACGAACGCGTGATGAATTTGACGTACTTCATACCGCTAAAGACGTCGCGCACAAGTATCTCTGTTTCAACAATTTTTTAGCGAGATGCTTTATTAGCAATGTACGCAAAAAAAAAAATGAAAACGTAGAAAAAGAGACTATTTAAAGTTAGTCTCGACGTTAGCTGCCAATTTTCTTGAAACTTCGAGGCACTAATGTCAAACAATAACACAATGACTCGATTAGCATGGATTACGAATTATTAGTATGCATTATCGCAAATTTTCTGCGATAACGTAGGATTCGAGCGAGCGTCCTTGCGATGATTTAATTATATTGCTGAACTACTGCTCATTGCAATGTTTCGTTGCGCCTTCATTCGTGTTATCTGAGCTGCAAAGCAGCGTGACTAATCATGCTCCTTATAACAATTTCGTATAATGGTCTTCTTCCTGATTTTGAAAGCTCCGCAATTCTGCATTCGCGCAACTTCGTGGAATTTCAGTTTCCAGATACTGTTATTCCATTCTTGTTTTAACCCGTCTTTCGAGATAACGTATGTCTTCATATTCGACGCTGATAATATTTAAATAACGATCGCGTGTCGATGAAATAATAACGAGTTAGGACGTTTTTATTTTTATCACGCTTCGCATAAGAAGTAAGCGCTTAACGTAATAAAATGTAAAGATACGGCTACGGAATAATTATTTATCATTATTCTTTCGCGCGAACCAATATGCCGTTGATTCGATTCAAAACATTATTTTAACAAAACGTAGAATTTGTATCCAACCGAGTGCGATTTCCGGTAAATCAAAAATTCTTTTCGCAACCTACTATCCAAATTGCATCTAATGGGACGGTGTTTGGAAACTATATGCAACCCAATTTGTCTATCGATAGGACGCTACGCGATGGGAAGTACGTTAATGTCAATCATTCGATGACATCGTGTAATTGGACCGTGCAATTGGCGCGCGCTAATTAAATCAAGCGACGCCGCTAATTATATTAAACCACGTTCTCCGTATCTACGTCGACTAACACACGAATCGGGCGAGAATCGCGATCAAACGTTCGATCGGTGAAAGTCGCGAAAACGAAACAGCTGTTAAAGTCTCCTCGCACAATAGCCGGTTAATATGTCTCGCAACGATGTCCGTAATTCGCGTCGATGGTAATAACGATAATTGCTATAATTACGAGTAGCTGCCGCGATCGTCGATAGGAGTTGAGGTGCATTAATATGCAACGTCGGCAATAGAAAATGATTTCATGGACAATATTAACTACTCGTAATTAAAATCGCAGGAAAAGTACCGTGTTATTATTTTCACCTTAATTACGCTTTGTATCGTTATTAACCTACAGGATGCTCCGTTCGACTCGAACGTCAAATACGAAGGAATAATTTTTTTAAATTGTGTCAATATTTCGTTAACATATTTCTGACATTCTAATTAATTGGAACGCTCTATTTAACCACGACGCCACGTATCTCATTTTACAATGTATATTTAATTACCTCGCGAATTAACTAATGACAGATATTAGATTTCGTAGCTACCGCTTTCGCATGGTTTCTAGTCTTACACCGAGATTTATCGCAGGGATGCGAAAAAATGGTGAAATCGTAGATCGACGGGGTACTCGCGATTAGTCAATGCGTGCCAGACCTCCGCACACGTGCGAAGCGGGGGTTACACCTTATCGCGACCACCTTCCGTGCGTATGTATGGTAATACGGTCTGACGACTTAACTACCCTGATGTAATTTCAGATCTTTGACCGTCGGACATGAGTCTACTTCTGGTAGCCTCAAGGGTACGTATTTTAAAATCGCCTCGATGCAAGGTTGTAATTCGAATCAGAGAAAGCGCACAAAAATTTGTCGCTTGTTTCGTTAGAATTAATTTTTTTTTTTACTTATTCGAATCTTCTTGCCCCGCAAAATGCAATTCCACTTTTTCACGATCGTTAATGTAATAATAGGTCATTTCAGAATCGCGCTTATCCACGGTGAAGTTTCATTGCGCGTCAATGCGAGTGGTTGAGCACAAGGTTATAGAAAAAAAAAAAATTATTTTACGTAATTCATCGACATCGGTTAACCTTCCGTTCTGGGTAGTAAGCGATTCACCGCGGAAAGTAATTGTTATTATTTTTATTCTCAATCGAAATGCCCTTGGGCGTCTGGAAGTAAACAAAAATTTGCATAAACCGCGAAAACTTATGATTTCGATTAATAAACAAACCTGGCACTTCTTTGGAATTATTTCGGTAACTTCGAATTTTGCAATTGACTTTCAACGTCTTCGAGGATGTCGGTAATGATAATTTTTCGGTGCTTAAAATACTCCTGCTTTCGAGCCAAGTTATTAATATTAATACACGTCGTATCGAATTGATTTCCGGTATCTGATCTCTCAATTATCGACATCGTTTCTCAATTCTCGATTTCCCATTAAACGAATCGAGCGTTAATAAATATACCAAAGTAGGCCCCTTAACATAATTAACGCACTATTCGCTCGTACACGCAGTCAGGTTTGAGCGTAAAATTTCTAAGTTTCTTGGACACGGATAGCAGATGTAGATTAAAGAATAATGGGAGCGAGGTAAGAAGGTTAAATGCCGGTTAAATCACGCGTCTTCCATATAAGCAGGTGGTGCCGTGTTTCCGACGGTGTTACAGTGATATTTTTGACAGTAAAACGCGCGCGTATCAAAAATTGCGCAAATTGATGTCAAGGTTAAAGCGCTTTCAATTGTGCCAAATTCTAAACGAAGGTTCTTGTCCTCGGTCGACCAGACGAACGAATAAAGAAAATAACAATAAGAGAAACGACGAGAGCCGCGTAAGCATTTTATGCGCTAAACTTTTGACGCGTTCCCTTTAACGCGTTAATCCTCGCGTCAACCATATTTGAGTGACACGTAAGTCAGCGTAACGTAGTCGCGGAATATTATTGCTATTAATATTTAATATCAAGGTTACCCACCTGTCAAACGTGTCGCTCAAACATGGATGACGCGGAGATCGACGGGTTAAATGTTCTTCGACTTGCGAAAAAACTTCTGATCTGTTTCGCGAATATAATTTCGAGATCAAACACTCGCTACCGTTTCGACCTCCCTTGTCGAGTTAACGTCAAGAATCTCGGAATCCAAACGAGTCCGTCTCGAGACGTTCGTGATAAATCAATTAAAGCGTGAGAATGTTGAAAATTTCTGGAGGTGGAAAGGTTGTGAGAAGAACAAAACGATGATTTGATAAAGACCTGAGAGCTCGACGGAAACGATTAAACGGAGACCACGATAAACGAACTTGTTGTGTAACCTTGCATTCTTATATAATCCCAGGTAATAACGCGTCAAAATTACTTGCGATGAATTTGTGCAGTAACCACCCGACAGTTTGATAATTTTAATTGCACTAAAATTATTCGGACGCGGGAACGTCGCGCATGCAATCGTAATCTCTATTAACCGACGGATTCCCGTGGAAGGCGAGGAACGTTCGTCGGCGACGGGATTCTTCAGCCTGTCCGTTACTTTAGGTGACAATATTTTAACCGGACAGAAACTTCGAGACGACGAATGAAGTTCAACTCTCAAAGACCAGGGGTAATCGTTGCTTCCGCATGTCATTTTCAACTTGAATTTGAAAGTCATTATAGATCGTATCGCTGAGGATGAAGTAACATTGCGGTAGAAGGAACGATAAGCGCGAGGCTGCAATTCTGAAAAACGTTTTGACCATGATCTTTCGTACTGTGCAATCAGTATCTTCGCGACGACATAGATTCAGGATATCCTAACCCTTTGCGAAACTACGATTGAGGCGATTTCACCGTAATCTTGATTTCGAATGTACGATCATCGATAGAATTCTGGGATCTTTGTGAAACGAAAGGTCCTTTCGTATCGCTCTTCGAAGAACTTCGTTCTCCGAGGAAATCGTTTTCGATTGGAGGGATAGAGGCGGCAGTGTCGACGAGCTTGACGTCGAATACTAGATACTTTATGGAATTCCAGCAATTTATAAATATATCCCTCGTTCGTACCTGGATATTAATTCACATTCATCGTCTTGTAAAAATAACTGTTTTAGTTTTTGCAGAATTTATTTTAATATTTCATTCCTGAAAATGTCTTAGAATTTCGTTTGGTTCTGTGTATGTCATTGATGAATTTATTAAACAATAGTGGCCCAAGTACCGATACGCGTGTTATTCCAGAAGGTATGTACCACCTGTTCGCCGAGTCATTTTTTTCGCGCGCAACGTTTTACATTAGATTAATTTATACGCAATTCCTCCTCGTTGATACCGCGTCAAATGCTGCCCACCAAGTTTGCGCCGTGCGTACGTAGCCCACCGAAACGTGGCAACGTTTACACGAAATTTAACTAGTCCAATTGCACATCCCGTCCAATTACTCTCCATCTTAGGAACAATAACGCGAAGACGTGGCAACGTACACGCCAAATTTAAATGGCACTATCGAGCCCCTCTAACCGAGATCCTTTAATCCACTTTACATCGCTAACGAGCCAGCGTTCCATTAACTAAACGTAGACTCGTGACGATAAAAAACTCATTCTTGTTTCAGGTGAAATGGCAGTCATGTACCTTTACATGAGATACAGATATAACTGGAACGAAGTGATGTTCAGCTTGTTCACCACGTTCGCCATGGTAACCAATTTAATCGGTGAGTGAAGGGGGCGTCGAATATTTTTAGATCGTATAAATTTCGAATTAGCTACAGCAGGTGGTAAGGTTACTGGCTTACCGCGCCTGTCAAATATTATTGTTTCGTTGAGTTTACGATACGCGTGATGTATGTATTAACGTTTGTGCGATTGGAACGGTACCTTTACGGTACGAATACCTTTTACATTTTCGAAGCATTTTTTGTTCTGATTTAATGAGAGAAGAAGCGAAGACTCGAAGAAAGAAATGCTTAGTAAGGCAGACTCGGTTCGGTACGATGATCAATGAGAATTAAAAAATATCATTGACGGTACGCTATGCGGATTCATTATAAACACGTTTACCGTTAAACTTACAGTAAGTAAATGTTCTTAGGAAGAAATGCGAGAAAAAAATGTTTCCGTAAGCACCTCGGTACTTACACCGTTATTAAGAAAGTGTCTTTTTTTCACCCGCTCAAAGGTTAAACGTCAAATACATCAAATTTCGGGTTAAACGGTTCTGATCTACCTTTACATAAAATTCAAATCAAGCACACGTCGATCAGGTTTTTTTTGCTTACGATTTCACGATAATCATAAAAAAGAGACGGGCTCCTCTCTCCTCGCATAACTTAATGTTGACAAGTGATCGAAAGAAAACTGGGAAAAACAAGATGATTAGCGGATTGTACACGTGTAGCAATTTTGTTCGTGAATTTCCTTAATGACCCGCGGCGTTTTAACTCGTGCCTTTAAAAATTATTGCCGACGCCAGTAAAATTCCAGACGGATGTTGTGAAAAAGTACACACGCGAATCGTGAGAAAATGAAGCTCGCGGAAATCTCAAAAGAACGTGCAGGGCCTTGAACGCGGGACTATACATCAAGCCCCTATCTACTCATGTATATGGAAATTACGTATCTTTTGTCGCGATTCTTCAAGAACTCAATCGATAACGGCAATCGCGCGCATAGAATCTTTTATCGTGTGCGCTTTATTCCTGCTTCGTACGCTCCGCCGCTTCAGCGTACAAGCTTTTACTTTTCTCTCTATTCGTTATTAATAGTCGTAGGTTTTTATACGACGGACAGGTGGGATCATTCGTCATTCGATCGCGGTTTCTTTTTTGCATTTCACAATCCGCGAAAGTAACGGGAATCGGTTGCGTAAGGACGAGTATTGTTGTCATGCGGAATCGAGTGAAAATGTTTGAAAGCATTGTCGATGCCGTTTAATCGATTTTTTTCAAACACTCGCGTCTAAAGATAGAATTACTGAATTAACGACGATAACGCGTCGTTGAAGGTAATCGACGCGATATTCGTTACGAT
Organism: Pemphredon lugubris; assembly: GCA_933228935.1. Lineage (NCBI taxonomy): Eukaryota > Metazoa > Arthropoda > Insecta > Hymenoptera > Crabronidae > Pemphredon > Pemphredon lugubris. Next base: position 21,603,106 of record OW121817.1, on the reverse strand, counting down.
AGGTTTTTTTAAACGGAATTCTAGGATTTGGATGCTCACGCTGTGAGTGTATTGGATAATTCGTGCATTTATGTGATTATCTTAACGATCGATTACTTGTAATCGACTATCGTTATTATCGGTGATCGAAAATGATTTTAAAAACAAGGTATTTATCGGAACTCGGCGACTCTAATACCTTTTGCGCGATTAATAACTTTACGGATAGAAAATGATTTGTAAAATGAATAATCATTTACCATAAAACTGGAACAGGATTTTGCCCTAACCGAGAAATTATCTTTCCGTAGGAACCGCGGTATCTGTCGGAGTGTTCAGTCACATCCTAAAGATAGACGATGCAATTGTGGGCATCATGAGCTGTATGAGCAAAATCTTGGCAGGTTTTGTTTACGCATTTGCAACGACAGATTGGATGATTTATTTAGGTGAGTACAATTAATCGCGTAAAGACAGAAATACCCGGCTGACCAGAAGCCACGTCGGTTATATTCGCGTGACAATACGGAGTCGATGCTTCCGCGCGTTCATTTCTAGGTGATCAAATCAAGAAATTCATGTTTGTTATTTATTAATTAGGTACTTCGACCTACCAGCGAATGCTTCTGGCGTGTCCCTGTTTTCGCGAACTTGATTTTGTAAGGGACTATCCATAATTTTTTACATTTCAGCCGCAATCGTAGAAATCGTAAACGGAACGTCCTTCATTGCAATGCGGTCGATTGCGTCCAAACTCGTGCCGACAGATGAACTCGGTAAGTGAACGCCGATACGTAGAGGAAACTCGGTTAATTTCGTGATGTCAGAAACTATTTTTATCATAAGATTCTTAAATTGAAGGAAACAAATTATTTGCTTTGAGATTCGAGATCACGTTAGAGCACAAAAATCTCTAAAACTGCCTTTTGTAGTCGTAAAGCTATTTCTCTCGTTGTATCACTCAATTAGACGCGTTTCCTCCGTATCGTTCTTCTCGCAAACGCGATGCTTTATAACGTAATCTTTTTTTATGAAGATTTTGTGAACGGTGTGACTAAGTACGTTACGGTTCTTACATAAGTGTAACGATACATAGATTAAGTGCATTTACTTAAACGATCGCGATGCCGTACGATTATACAATAATGACGCACACGGCTTAAGAGTGATATAATAACGTAATAATAAATGATAATTGAAACGGCTTAAGAAGGAGGGTTTCTCGTCCGGCACCTTCCGCGAGTTGTAATAAAAATATCTAATAGAAGCCTGTACACCGTAACGACGAACATACTTATAACTGTATACTGTCGCCCCGCGTATAATATATACGCTCCAAGGTAGAATAATTCAAATCAATCTGACACCACACACGAGCCAAGATTAAATCATTCGAGACGTAACCAACGATTAAGTGAAACCCGACACGACGCGCGTAACGACCTCCGGCCCCTAATCACAATACTTTTGACACATTTACCTTCATCCTCTCTCATTAAACCGCGAAACCGCGCAAATGCGGATAATTTCATCGTGTATTTTGTCATTAAGTAAGTTGACACCGTTTACAGCGATTTTCCCCCGGCAGCTTTTCTTTCGCGTACGAGCCGAGCCTAACGAGGCTTTCCTCTCTGGTTAACAACCTGAGAGTCCGCAACATCGTTTTCCTTCCTCCTTGTCCGCTTCTACGGTGCCTACCGAACGGCCGTATAAGCCTTCGTTTATCCGTTAACGGAAGGAGCGCGGTATGATGCGTAATTAAGTCGAAAGAAAGGGGGTGCAAGAAGTCGTACGAGATAACGCTGCGTAAATAATTGTCGGCTAATTCTCCTGTATCGCTCTTGCAGGCAAAGTCAATTCTCTGTTTGGCGTCTGCGAGTCCCTGATGCCGCTCGTTTACGGGCCAATGTACAGTTCCATTTACGCTACAACCATGAACACACTTCCGGGGACGTTCTTCATTGTCGGTTCATGCATGACCATGCCGGCCGTCTTCGCGTTCTTGTAAGTTCTTCCTCTTCCGTTACGCCATTTAGCAATTTAACGTTCGAGCACGAAGGGATTTTACGGCGGAGCGTAAAATTTCCGGTCGAGCTAGTTGATCGTCTGTATCTTATATCTGCCAACTGAAAATGAAATTGACATTAACGCTATAGAGTTAGTCCGCGGCGCTTGAATTTTTAATTTTCGATCGTCGGGTCACCGAGCGATGAAAATTACAACCCTTTACGTTTTAATGTTAAACGTCCGTCGCCGAAACAATTCGGAGCACGCGATTTGTTTTGTCGTTGTTCTTCATTTTTATTTTATTTTTTCATTTCATACTTCTTGAAAACTTGATGTAGCTATATACCATTGCGCTCCGCTGTACGTCCATCTACCCATTTCTAGTACGACTTAAGTCGCGTGGTAATTATTTTAATTTTAAAGTAATCGCTCGTTATTGCTTTATAATCGATGTTAACGTGTTTCTCACGTGACACGGAAAGTTTCTAATACGTACCCCCCACTACTGGCGTCGTTCACGTTTTGATATTCATTAAACAGCTGGTTGTACACGGAACACCGGAAGGATCGGCGTCTACAAGAACAAGAGGAAAAAGCGAAGGCGTGTCACAAGATCGAGGGTCAAGAGGATAACGAGTCAAAGCCGTCGTCGAAGTTGCAGATCGTCGGCGAGAAGAAGTCGGAACTACCGACGATGAACGGCATCGACAATTCGGCTTTCGAGACCGAGCATCTGTGATCGAGGCTTCGCGGATTTGCACGGTGATCGAGTAATTACGAGCGTGCAAAAGACGCGATCGTCGATTAGCCTAATTTTCGAGGAATCCGTGACGGATTTCGATTAACGGTGAGAAAGATAATCGAAAGACGGATATCGAACGGAGAGGAAAGGAGGGGCGAAGGTAAAGTAGTCGAGACACTAGGTACGTCACGCTGAAATAGCAATGTAACGCAAAGTTTTGTTTTCGTAGAAAAAAAAAAAAAAAGATTCGGCGGTAAGATTTTGTACTAGGATGTTGCGTGAGAGAGTGCGAAGCGATATTTGAATGAAACTATTTGCCAGAGAGGCGTTGCGTGTAAGTAAACGATATTTTAACAGCGTGATCATCATGCTTCGCTGGTGAAGCGAAGTGATGTCAAATATGATTTTATATCTGAATGCTTATGCGTTAATAAAGGGAAAAAGACATAATTGACAGACTAAAATTACTCTCAGGGGGTAGAGTGCCAAACTGGTAATAGAAACTTAAATATCTTAATGATGCATGATGTCACGCACTTATTCAATAATTTAAGGTTTAACGCTAACGAGAAAACGTCCCGAATATAAAGGATAACTCTTTTGTATCAATTTTTTAATTCGAGATTAATTACCGTGGAACGCGTATGACGAGAGAAACGTTAACTGCGTTAAGATTCGATCTTCGACTCGATGCTTGCGTGTTATGGTAATCGCGCGAGGCGAGCCCCTCGCGAGATAATACATTCGTGTGCACAGCTCATGATTAAATTAAATTGACATTTAATTAATCACGGACGAATATTCAATGCTCGTCGATATTTACATATAGTTATCCAGAGACTACCGCAACGAATTTACCTATAAATCATAGAAGCATCGAGTTGAAATATTGAACGTTCGCGTCACTAATTTGTCACGTATTATACGGGGGTGGGGCGCCTGAAACAGGCCACCCGAATATCTCGGCTGTTATCGGCGATGGAAAAGAAATGAATCGGCCTAAATTTGTTTGGTTTGGAGAGATTACGCGTTATCTGATGTTAATGGGTTTTTTTTTAAGTAGAATTTTATATCACCAATAACTGTCGGGATATTCGAGTGGACTGATTTAGGTGCCACAGTCAATATATTTGTTTTCCTTTTTGAATCCTCGCGCGACGTATATCGAGAAACAAAACGATCGATCGTCGTGTTTCGAATAATCGACGCGACACAGATTCTTATAAGGGGCTATCCTTTAATTCAAGTATTAGTACAACCAGTCTCCGGTACTTAAATAAATAAATAAATTGTGAAAATAGTTTAAAGGGACAGGGGTATACCTGTTCACGTGCATCAGTATTACAATGCTATTTGTATATATTACTTCCACGACAATACGACAATTCAAAGGAAACGGACGAGAGTCAGCAATTCGAGCGTCAAAAAAATTGAACTACCGATACACGTTTAGAATACAATTTCTTAATTTCATGCATGACCGAGGAGAGTTTTATTTTCCGTTCGATCCTCGTGAATCGCGTAACGTTGCGTTTACCTACAGGCGGGGGTGAACGATAGGTCTCACCCGTGGGGCGTGTATCGCTGACGAAAACGCTCTCGTACGTGATACGATCGATCTATTTGTACATCCTTCTCGCAGAATAGTATTTATACAAAAAAAAAACTTGTGCATCGTTTGCGTATGTGCATCATAGCTTATTGTGATATAGTACAATAGTTTTGTATTTAGTAGGTAAACGACATTACAATAAAACGTTTTCATCGATTCACAATGTTAGAATGTTTCCTTCTAGATCGCGGAGGTCCACGCGCGACACAGTGTATCTCGTATTTTACGGTAGAATCCAAAATATCCAGATATCCGGTGCGACGTAATTGTCGCGCAAAAAAGCGTGGACGCGAAATCACGCTCACCGAAGGAAGCTAAGCAAATTGAGATTACTGTCCGAAGCATCCGTCAATCGAATATGAAACAACAGGAAACAGCTTACGCCACACTATCAATGACGCAACGGATACTTATCGGAGAGATAACTGTGCAATTATTTTAACAACTCTTTCTGCCTCGTTGATCTCGGCGTTATCGACGGTATCGGTTCGTTAGTTAGGTTATCTACCGCATCGTCACCACTGCAGAGGCGTTAGCGGTTCTCAGTAGCGAACTGCATTTCTCGGTTCGACCACGTGTCCGTCTTGATGTTATTTGTACGATTTATGTAACTCGAAAATTGTCGGTCCTCTTAATTGCTCTGAAACGAAGCTTAAAATTGTAATTACTCGTTAACCGTAATTGCTCAACTTGTAAAAGTGAGAATTGACGTCGGGAATGTTTTTTTTTGTAATGCAAAGTAAATTTCTACTTTAACCACCACTGTACAGGGTGGGATGCTTAAAACGCGCCACTCGAGTTACTCGGATTTACACGTATTCCGTTGGCGAGCGTGACATATTCTAATCCTTTGAACGTTTTCGGGGTAGTATCGTTCTGTTAATCATCTTTTTCAATTCATAATTATGCGTATCCCGTTTCGAATTTATCACCCGGTATAACAGATTCTTCTGAATTCTACGGAAGCTCTGTAATTGGAAACTCGGTGGTTCCCGAGATTAGAATAATTGTATTCTCACTGATCGAATCTGTGTCACAATTTCATTCATCTCGTACATATACGTATACAGGGTACTACAAAATTCGCGAAAAAAAAGATGCAAATATAAACACGCATTTCTTACAGTGACCCTATCCTTAACGCGTGCAACGAAAAGCGACATAACTCGAGTCTCTTCCCTTTTGTTTTCTCATAATACGACGCTACGGATCTAGTAAACAAACAACTGAAAAAAAAGCCTCATAATTCTCAAGAATCAGTCGACGTACGGCTGATCCCTACTTTAACGATCGCTATACTTCAGCCCCTCTACCAACATCGGCCGCTTCCACGCCACGAAGATCGAGAAATCGTCGGAAGGTGCACGATCTCTGTAAAGCTGTATCCCCGGTGACCATGTGTCACGTCACGCACCACAGTCACGCACCGCCACTGGAACGAGTGGCGTGATGTGAAGGAATTTGGATCGATCGAACTTCGTACAAATAGTCACAGAGTAGAGTCATAAAGCATCGTACGTCTCGCGGTGCGATTAAGGCGGGACAATCGATCGACGCGGGTGATAATCGTCGGGATTTTGTTGATCGTTTAAGAGTATAATTCGTGACGACGAACTTTGACCGCCTCTCGATTCCATCCTCAGCTTGGAAGAAGTCAAACTTACGAGAAGGACGCAAACGTGTGCTACTACTACTCGCTCTCTCGCTCTGTCTATCTCTTTCCCTCCCTCTGTTACGCTCCACCTCCTTTATTCCCTCGCGCCCGCGCTCTCTGTCTCTCTCTCTCTCTCTCTTACTCTTTAACCGAAGCCACTCGTCAAAAGAGAAGTGAAACGTGAACGTCGAGCGAAGTGACGCTCGGCCAGCAAAGGTGAGCAAGATCGCAAAACTGACAATAAATAAATAGCTGTGTTCTCGTAACTACGATCCAAACGATAACCTACACTTCTCCCGCGAATTCTGATTCATCGACAACGAGAAGGAGATAAAGATACGAGGAAACCAGCGAGACGAACGATCACGCTGAATTACCGTTGCCACGGTCCGAATCTCCGATCGCAGTCGCGAACGAATACAGCTAATATCTGCTTTCTTTTGACAGTGACTTATCGCGCGTTACGTACGACCGCGTAGATCGAATCTCGCGGTATCGACAATTCGATCGTTACATCATACCACCCGATTAGCTGCAAGGGTAGACGATCGCGACTCTCGATGTTCGGAGGGACGCAAAATCGTGGTGACATGCGTTCAATGATGTAGCTTTTACGGGACTGCTCCAAATAGCATCTAAAGCCAGCGTGGACCAGCATAGACGCTTATTGCAATTATAAAGCTATTTTTGCACGCGCATCTCGCTCCGTAAATTCCTTTGATTTCGGTACCCGAGATTTGTGTTTGAATGTCAGGTGCTGTTGAGAGCGTGACATTGAAGGAGGTGCGCGTCGAAGGTTTTCATTAACGGTACGGGGTCAAAGTATATTCCGGTATCATTATTTAGTCATTATTTAGATTGCACTTTTTGCGTATGTTTCCTGATACGCGTACAAGCATTTTTTTTCCACGTAGTTTGAATTCGGCTACTTAGAAAAAGGAACGCAAAGCGTTAGCCTGTTCTCATTGGCAAACAGTTGCCGGTCGAGTCGGTTCGATTATTTTCTGAAGTACCACGCTTGCTTCTTTACGTTGCAAAGCTCAACCTTAATGAACCGTCTGACCTCGGCATGTGTCAGGAAATTACAGTTTCGAAGGCCGGAATTTATGTCTGGTTTACGCGAGTAATAATAATAATACCGGCAAACTTGTTTTCCGAGCAGACGATGTTTCGATCATTGTAACCGGTCGACCATTGTATTCCGGAATACGTGAGATTTACATAATACTTGCGCGCTGTGTAATTATAAAATAAGATGTCACTAAATTCATTAACGAATAATATGTGCAGTAATAACGTCCGCCGTGTAATGGCAACAGAAAAAAAATTCTTTCGCTCTATCTACCGACATCGTAACGTTCGACATTATAATTTCAAATCACCCGTCAAAAATCTGATGTCGACGATAACTAATCGATCAATGCTATTTCGATCGTTGTACATACACTCGTACTAGCAACGCGCGAGATCCGCTGTTTATCGCTATTGTACAACATCTGACCGCGTCCCCATTGTCCTTCGGTCAATATGTTTTTCGCGCGATTACGAATGCGGCAAAGTTTTAACCGTCGGAAATGAGACTTTTAAATGACGGGCAGACGTCTACGCGTTAAAAATACGGTATGCATTACCGCTATTACGCGTTCGGGAACAACAAACAATGAAATAAGCCAACCAGCACTTTTGAATAAACGAAATATTTCCGTCCGACTGAACGATGACTCAAATCTGTGTTTTCTAAAGCCGTATCCACACAGGAGTAACAACTCGAAACTTTTGGTTTCCCGTCGTTGCTGCACATTCGAAAAGTTATTCGGAAAATACCAACTCGTAGGAAACCCGAGGAAATATTCGGTAGCGAACAATGACATTTTCAGGGAACTTAGAACATCGACAAAGTTTCTCATTGTTGCTTTACCGTGGACAGGACTTAAAACGTTCCTGAAGTCATATTTAACAGGAAAGAAAAATGTATGAATAAGTTGTCTGTTTCGAAGTAATGGGGTACGCGGAAGAAAACGGTGTACGGTATTAAAATGCAATAATTAGAGAGAGTAGGTTCATTTTCGTCTGGTTCGTAATTACTTCGCGCCATAGTTTCTACGTTTAGCACGCATTTTCAACGTACTTGCGTAAATTTAGTAATTGCCAAGTCAAAATGGAGGGATTCCGAACAACTTTTTAAACTCCTTATCGGTCATTGACGATTTTCGTGTGTCATCGGATCTTACGATAGCATCCACGATACAATTAATAACAATTGCTTGCCGAATTGAACGATTAAACATAGTTATCGTCCGACTATAGCCGATTTGGCGGCTAAAGTTTCACGAGGCACAGTCTTAAGTGGGTTACGTGCATGTACGTGCGTGAACTTGTCACGATGGTCATGTCACCCGACAATTGACATCGGCAGTTTTTTTTTATGTTACTTCCAAGTAATGCGAAGCGAGATAATAATAATTTCCGGTAATTGATTTCAATCGCAATTTGAGATTGTCCTCGATTTACGGAAATCGGGCATCGTGTATCGAGTAGAATTCGAAACTATAATATAAACGATACCCGTTGAATTTTGTTAGAATAATCTCCAACTGATACAATAATTTGAAATTCCACTCGATATATACATATTAAGGATTCGAAATGTATAATCTAGCGCAGTGGTTCTCAAACTGTGGTACGCGTACCACTGGTGATCATTTTGATACAAATGTACTGAAATTTTGAACAGTTCTAATTTTTGGTCCTTACCGATACGTGACTGATTCGTAATAAACATGAGCTGTACGCGAAAAATAAGTTTGAGAACCTCTGATCCAGCGAGTTTATGGATGCGAAGAGTGGGGTCAGAGTATTCGTCTCCTTTGGAATTTTCGTCTTTTACATCACTCGGGTAGGAATTATGTAAGCGATAGGGAATCTAACGAGAGACGGCAACGAGATTCCCTCTCGGTGAAAAATCGGTGTTCGCCGTTTAACGATATTCACGATCGTGACCTAAACCTAATTCAGGTAAACCTTCGACGATCTCTAGTAGCGTACTCGTATCTATGTACATATAAGCAGGATTCGCGCACAATGAGTAAAGCGTAAATATTGCAGGAGTTTCACTGAAAAACGATGACTTTAGATTAATGAATCATTGCATAATGACTAATCTATTTGTCATGTATACATGTACGTGGCGATACTGAAAATCGTAACCGAGTTCTTTAGCGCGAAACTTTATTGTCGATAAGTCGTGGACAAAGTACATTTTCACGATGATTCGTTTTGAGAATAAAAATCAACAAACAATAGAGAAATAACGTTGAAGTAACTCACGCTAACAATAAGTATCTTTGCGGTTGAAATAATATCACGTGAAACACGATTTTAATCTACAATCAAATCCGAAGCGTCAATTGATGATTCATTAATGGACCACCGATTAAAGTCTAATTCATTATCCGATTTATTTTATCGGGGTAGATACGTTATCCGTATAAAAATGTACATCCTTGCAGATAATATATCTGCAATTAATTATCTATGTAGTTCAGAATCTGAATTTCATATCAGGTGCGCGAAACGTATTGATTCCCGAAACTAACTGTCGTTTCCTTTCTTTAGCTCAAAGGGATGCTATCACCATGGACTTGGACGTTTTTTAATCTCTTAATTTTCTCCGCCGCATCGTTGGAGAATGATACAATTAAAGCTTTCATCGAATTAACGGAACTCGGATACGAGGATACTTGTTACGATACCGCCGAAGCTGAATGGGCCTTTATTAATTCTCCGTCCAACGTAACGTCAACGACATGGGTAAATTATGATCTTTTTAATTCGACGTTTACATGGATTCCTCGATACGGCGAAAGGTTAATTGATTGATTTGATCGTGCTTTACAGAGAAACAGATGGATGGCATACGCTAATTTCAAGAAAATCCAACGGGAGGAGGTCGGTAATATCTCAAATGCCGACTGGAATGACAAATCGTTGCAGTACAAGTACAATGTTATTGAAAAAGCTGGCGATGCCCTGTTGAAGAATGAAGATTTCGAAACTGTAAGATATATTCTATTGAGAATGGTAGTCTCCTTTTTACCACATTTTTAAAACATTCTTTACCGTGAGATGTAATGTTTGGGATTCTTGCAGCTGACACGTTTCGTCGCAATTACCGATTTACTTCGAGCATCGAGGTTACGCACGGAAAAATTCAACAACCATACGCGCAAAGGTATCGTCGTTTTTAAATTGCTTAAATATCCATTACGTTAATTGAATCGTTTTATTTAAATTGCGGATCCGAAACATTTTGAAAATTTTAGATGTGGAACGCTTGCTATCCCACAATAACAATGTTCAGGGTAAAAAAGATATTTGGACAGCTTGGCATCAGGAATTCACTCCACTAGTTACAAACTTCACAGCCAACTTACCGCTTATTCAAAAAGCTGCCGAAGCAAATGGTAACTACCCGAACGTAGAATCAAGATAATTCTACATATACTGAAATATGCTAATTAATTGACAATCATCATGCTTTGGAAAATTTCAGATGCCAAAGACGTTACAAGGTATTGGGAGCTTTTGAGCGGTTACACGGATGGTTACGACAAAATTAAACACGAATATAATAAAATTGCTCATCTTCATAACAAAATTTCAAGCTTCGTAATGACGAGTTTGTCTCATAAATATGGAATTACTATTAACGAGACTATACCTGCTTACTTACTTGGTGAGATAATATTCTTACAGTACCTATACATTGACAAGAAATCGAACGACGTTTGTTTAAGAGTTGTAATTGTTTTGTAAAAGGATCTCTGGAGGGCTATGATTGGACTACGATATCTGTGGATGTAACGCCCTACCCAAACTTAATGTACAATATAAAAAAGAACCTGTGGAAAAGGGTAAACAAGAATTTCTTGCTTCCGATTCAATTATCAAAGACAAATAGCGACTGCTTGAAAATGATTTCCATCTATTAATTAAATTTCATTGTAGAAATTACTTGGAAAGTCTCTGTACAAAACCGCCTCCGTGATGGGGTCAACAGTATTAAATCAAGTACCGCAAGCTGATTTTTGGGACAACAGTCAGTTCAATCAACAGTGCCCACCTAAGCTAATTAATTTTTGCAAAGACGGTATTACGAGGTACGCGTATCATAAATGTTACTCTTAACGCCAGAACTTATTTACCATTCAAAAATACCAAGGTATCAAAGTTGCATTGAAATTTATTCTACTTCAATCTTCACTGTCTTACAGAGTATCTACCTGTTTTGAGCCTACGCTAAGCAACTTCATCGCAGCCCACAAAAACGTGGGGAAAGTCTTGTATAATCAAATGTCAGTCGAAATTACTCCTGTACTGAACACGGCTAATCGACATTTAGGTCAGTATAAAGAAGTTCAATGTATACAAAATAGGTGTAGTGACAAACGCTGTTTACATCTTTTCGTAGGCTTGGAAGAAAGTGTATCAGAATTATTTGGTATTTTATCGGCGAGCCCAGCCTGGTTGAATTACACCCGCGTTATGGACAATTCTTCGAATAACGACGAACGCTTAATGGTCTCATTGATGATCACCGCATTAAATGTATTGCCACGGCTTGCTTACTACTACTCTGCCGATACGTGGAGAATTAACGCAATTGAAACAGGAATTACAGACCCCAACGAATTGGTTTCGTCATGGTGGAAACACAGGTACGAATTTGATCTGAAATTTAATGCAATACAGACAGAGTATAATTCTTATGTTGTTACAAATATTTCATTTTTCTTATAAAAGGCAAGAATACGAAGGTGTCAGTTTCAATGGCTCGGATGTACCAACATTTTTGAACGATGATTACATTATCAACAACAAGCCATACCTTCCGTGAGTAGTGAAAGGGCAAAAAATCACTAAACATAGTTAGAGAAATGATGATGTATTTGTTTATCTTTTGTAGAAAATTGGCTGGCACGCTTCTCGCATTTCAAATTTATGAGTACTTAATGGATTCAACGGAGATCAGATACGATCGTATTTTAGGGCAACAAGTCAACGCAAACTTCATGTACGTGATTATAATTTATGTTATCCCTTTCAAATCTGCTCTTTCGCACAAACCATTAAGAATGTTTTACTCCTGTTAATAGAAAAATGATTCGAGAAGGGAGCGCGGACGATTGGATAGGATCCGTCGACAAATATTTAGAAATCTACGAAATTTCGGCGGATTCGATTCTCTCTTATTTCTCACCGTTGGAGGAGTACATCGAAGAGCTCGTGGAAGACTTTCAGTACAACCCCGTTACCGCGAAGGCATCAGAATTGGAGGAATTGGAAAAAAAAGTTATTCAGGAAATGAATGCTCCAACGACTACTACTACTACTACCACGACTCCTCCACCGGCTACAATTACGAAGAAAATAATTACAACCGCAAAACCGTCGATTAAAAGAACCGATGGTAACACCGGCAAGAACGCCGTGTCCGTCAATGAGAAAAATTTAGAATCCAAATCGTCGCTAAACACCGATAGCGGCAAACCAGAAAACACAAATCCATCTAAGCCAGAAGTATCAACCAAAGTTCCTTTTGACGAGTCATTAATCGATAGCTTCAATGAGGAACAGGAGAGGAAACCAAAGATTAATACTAATAAAGCAGTGTGGGCGGTAGGCGCAGTGCTCGTAGCGACTATAGTGATTTGCATAATCGCGATCTTCGGTAGGCAACGATGTCGTAAAACGCCAAAAAATAGACGGTACTTTTAACGGTATTCGCGACCATCGAGAGGTAGATATTTATTCTTGCATTTAGTTTGTAAGTCAACTTTTGCCCATATAAGTGATTGTCACAAAAAGCCTTGCCGCTGAGAAAGACATTTACCGATTATGTAACATCGACATCGGACATTCCTTACTCCCCATACGAGACAGGCGGAGGGCTATAGTCGGGAATACTTGATTCTCCGATAGTGCGAGTCTCATTATAATTTCCGTATTGAATGGTAGCACGTGTAAAAGGAAAACGAAAATTTAAAAAAGTATTAGTTTACACAGTTTTCGTATTTAAGATTTTTTTTTAAGCGAAATTTCATTGAGTTCAAATTGTTGTTTCGATCTGCGCGTAGACCTATACATTTGATACTGTTAAGGGGAATCCGTACAGCTCAGCCACCTTCGAATTGTAGATTGTAGATTGTTGGTGCGTCTTGGCCAGGTATTTTTAAGAAGTTTGAGTAGCCGCTTCGGGTAACGAAAGAATTTTGTGAAAATAGTGATAGAACCAGTGCCGTTGCGAATAATGGGGGTAATTCAGTATCCCCGGTCACGTGACAATCGATCCGAGCCTATTCACCTCTTGAGTTCGTGCAACGAGAAGCTAATATTTTTCGCCTAGATCATCAGAGAAACCGAGATGAGGATAACGATCGTGAACATTTATTATAATATCTATATATTAATACATAAGTTAATATATAAATATTTAATATAATATTTCAATTTTCTTGCACAAATGTAACATACCTTTCGTATCATAGCACAAACATTAGCGTTAAGAATATATTACAATCGTCGCACGCAGAATTGTCATGACGACGTGTATGCCAAGTACATCAGTTCCTCTATAAATATGCCAAACCACGAAACAATGAATTTTTCAAAGTATACAAAAGGAAGATATAACTTTTTATATTATTCCTTAAACCCTTTTACAAAATGTATTTCAACGTCGTGTTTACGAATCGTATATATCTACTGCATACGATGGAATTAAAATAAGTCTTGTAAATAATCAGTTGCAGAATGAAGCAGTAAATGTAAGAACGCTCGAAAGCCGTAAAAGTTCACACGAAGTATCATGAAATCTGTAAAGTGCATAAGATATTTTTCTATCATCACATTCAATTGTCTGCATCGCGATGCTCGAATATGTGTGCCGTCGCTCACATTGTATTTGTATGGAGGATTTATATTTTTTATAAAAGTATTTATTTTGTACCTAACTGGACGAGCCAATAAAATATTGTTCTGGTACAAAGACAATGCACAAATCTTACTAAACAATCGTACATTTCTGCTTCGGATTTAGGAGAAATACTGTAAGATTAAATATAGAGTGCAGCGAGCATGCTGCACGTTTGTATCTAGCTGAAAATAAACCGGATTCCTTAAAAAAATTAAAATAAACTGATTCATTCTATTTCGGTGCATCGTTTTATGATACGTATGCTAATCGAGTTGGTTAGCGTAGTCCCTTTCAGTGGCGTGACTCAAATTGAGGTAAGTATGTTGAGAACCGCGGATATAAATGTAAATATATGTGCGGATGACTCGGTTAAACTTGCTCTTTGTCGCATCGTTTCGAATGATAAAGAACTTTCAACACGTCCAAGACCAACTAAATTTATGAGAAACTAACTGCGCAACCTGTATTCGCCATATTTATACTATTTTTACAGTAAAAAAAATGCGGGAATCCAAACATGACAATTGTTAATCCTGCTACCGGAATATAATACGTAATAATAATTCTGAGATACCGAGCCTCGCACGGTACACGGAGAAATTTTAAACGCGTGTTGTTTCAACAGAACCCGGCAGGAAATCGATATAAGGAAACTCCTTGCCAAGTGGAACACGGTGTCCTATAATTCTTTTTACCCGTTGTCGATTACCGCGTGATAGATTTTCATACACTTTACGCGGTGTCCTTTTCGTGCATTAAATAAAAAGACTCGGCTAGAATGTCGCTGAAGTTTAGTGATCTAAAACCGTTTAAGATATGTAAATCTATACCGCGAAGTCGACTAGCTTGACAGGGCACATATTTTTTGCGCATAATTAAGCTTCCATAACGACCTATAGGAGAAAATTTACTCAGCCTTGTCGATTTTCCGAGACGTAAAAAAAAAATACCTGGAAACAAGTTTTGAAAAGACTTTTCAGCAACACTGAATCAAAATACAGTAACTTCACCTTTCTGATTTAACCTTGAAGGTCCAACGGGTGCTAGTTTAATGTTTAAATTATATATTAGTTATTTTACAAATCGTAGGTTAAATAAAATAATACGGCACGTATTGTGTGTAAGTGTAATGCAAATTTTGTTCAACTACACGGGACACATTTAACCCGACTAATGATGCACGGCAGAATAATTTTAAAACACGAACGACTTGATTCGTTCCGGATGCCGATTGGTTCATCGCCGGTGAACGCAGCATCGCCGGTGAACGCAGCATCGCCATTGGTTATCATTACGAGAAAAATCAAATGACATACCAATTATATTATCATATAAACGGGCTACGTATTACTTTGGCATTCGAATGTTATTTATCCAATAAATTTGCAAAGCTCTTTTTCAATTATACAATATCCACGCTTCTTTTCACTGGTGTCAAATCAAATGATCTTTTAGGGCGTAGGATTTCTCACGAAAAATGCGGGGATGGAACTTGGTTAAGCGCTGTTTTTGAAATAGTAGTTTATTCTCAAAACAATACGAAAAAGTTACAGAACACATCATACACAACTCTTGCAGCGCGTAAAATAAAAATAAAATTACGATACATAGTTATTCTTTGAAAATATATGCATACTTCCTATTTTTATATTAGATTCAAAAAGATCCGCGGAAGCAGAAAATTTTTGGTAAGACGTTCCTCGTTATCGCCATAATCTCCACTCGTGTTTCGAGCACGGAAGTACGAGTCATGCGAAGAAGTGACCACCTTTCCAGACACGGCTATCAAACCGTAGAAAATCAATATAAGGCGAACTCAGCTTAGAATCGCGCCGCGGCCATGTATCGTTCCCGAAAGCACGAGTAAAATCTGCGTACCGTCTCAACCCCGTTTATACTGTCAACGCTAACGAAACAATTCAGAGTGGATCAGCCTAAGCATAAACGGACGGAAGGAGGAAAAAGTGTGATCGTAAAATATTCAACGAGAAGGAACGAGAAATTTGAGGATTAGGTGTTCGATCAGTGGCACGACTCGGAGAGAGGGTTGCGCGGACATGCGCACCATAACCTCAAAACCTTAAGGGATGACAAACGTGGCGCCAGTGCGATGTCGTCTGGTCCTTAGCACGGAACCCAAGGAACGTGCGTTGAATTACGCCTAAAGCACCTTAAAAAGGCACGCACGCACGCACGCGAACGGAACCTAAGTACAAGGAGCTAAATCATCATCCCCCCTGTTCCTAGCGAGCCACCGGAACTCGAGGGCATGCGCGTCTGAAGTGGCGGAGGAACAGGGGTTGTTGCAGTCAGGGAGGGGCTCTCCTCGGTTCAGAGTGACTCAGAATATGCATTCCTGAAGAAACATCAACGTGAATTTCATGTAGCGAGGCGCGAGTGCGTTACCGTGGCAATCGTATAATTGTTGAAAAGTGTTTGCGTCCCGGTGAGAAAATCTGACGCGATGTTATAATTCGTGTCGGTGAGTGTTACGTGGATCGACTGTCAGCTGTCCCTTCACCATGAACGTGAGTACCCCGGTTGGCCCTAATATCGACTCGTTTTCTAGCATCTAAGTGTGTGGGCGTTTCTTCCGTTGTCCCGCGTTTAGCGCATTCGGAAGCGATAAAGGTTATTATGCTATGCAAATCTGCGAGACGCGATGTTAAAGGGTCACGCTTTTCGCGACAGTGATTTCAGATTTCGAAAACGCAGTTGAACCTAATACGTCATTGACCTCCGTGGCTTATAAAATCGATGAGAAGGTTACGTCCAGGATCGGGTAAAAGTGTAACGAGCCGTGGGTTACGCGTTGACAGACACATGTAAAACGCATGATACATTCCTGGAAAATGGATTACAACCTAATTTTTAACCGGATTATTGTTTCGTTCGATTGGTATCGCCAAGTTGTTTTAAACCTCTCAAAATAGCACGGTTGTATATTTGGAGAAGTAAAAGCATACTATTCTGCTTTATATTTTATTTTATAGTTAGTGATATTAGAGTTACTCTTGCTCCGTGTGCTACAGCTGTTACAAACAGTATTTCAATTGTAATTCATGCTAGAAAAGTAACATTGGTGGTTGTTGGATGTTCTAAAGAATTATAAACGTTTCATTCAGGCAATCGTTCTATTGCGAAATGTAATTTTTGATTCGGTCATTTACCGTGTTTATTCTCGCTGTATGAGCTATTACTGCGCGAAATTAAACTTAATGATAATCGGATCGAGAATCGACTCCTGAACCGGCAGAAAATTTCGTTCCGTGATTCATTCGCTTCTTATTTGGGTACAAACTCTTATTATGGTTTACTGACCGTGTTTTTTCTAGAGTACTCGGAATTACACGCTCGTTTTGTTTGCTTTCGGCGAAAAAGTAGCTTGAGAATCACTCCGAGTTGTCTTTTATACATATCGTCGTTCTTGAAGCTAATTACAATCCGACGCCTTTATTCTCGCGGTGAGATTTGTATGGGTATACTGTATACCCACAGGAGAAGAAAGAATAGAACAAAGCCCATGTGGGACGTGGAAAGAAAGCTACGTTTTAGAATTGCAAAAGATGAACCCACATTTACACGACGAAGTTTTATTCGATACGTTCGAAACTTGTCCTGTAGATACACGCGGAAACCTTTTTTTAAATTAAACCGGCAAGGTAATTGCTGTTAAATAAACAAACGTTTTACTAACGGAATCTAATGTAGTTTAATACATCAAGTATCTTAGTAAATTTCTAATAAATATTTTATTGTTCAATCTATAACCGCGCGAAAGTTAATAGTGAAATTACGTTTTATCGTTACGTCACGCGTTACGTTTCTCGGTACCACAATATATTACACCTCCGGTAGAGCACAAACATTCCTTCCTTAACGACATTTATCTTGACCCTTGAGTCACGACGAGGAAATGCACCGTGATCGCACGAAAATACTGGCACGGGCCGTTTGCGTTTATAAAGGTTCAAAAATAAAACTGCGATCTCCAAGGCGCGAGCTACTCGACCACTCTCGACAATCTGGAAATGATATCGCGAAATATTTTCGCTCCGAGAGCAACGTGCCGCGTTAGTACTTTCATCTGATCGGTGGTTCTTTGACCGATTGAATTTCATTGCATAGTTACGGATCAAACAATTTCATGGCCCGACGAAAAGGAACTCGAAGAACGTTCGGTTTCTTGATAAACGTGTCAAGTCGAAAGCTGCGATCGCTGTCCGAAAGTAGCATGAAATTTGCATGGCAGAAAACAGAATTGCACCGGTGTTGCATAGAAGGTATCGGGTGAACGAAACTATTTTAAACAGTACATGCGCTCCCTTTAAATCCGTAATGGCGATATCGGTTTATTTCAAATATCAAAGGTGACGACCTTATATTTTGCGAACCTACCATGGATTCGAATTACCGCCAAAGCGTAAGAATTATTTTACGTCATACCGATCAATTTTTTTTTCGCGAGCGAATATCTATGTTTCTGAAAAGGTACAATTTATAAAATAAGTAATTTAATGGTTTTTTTTCAGGCCTTGGCGACGGATACCGTCCGCGGCAACGGAGAGCGCGTTGGTAAGTGTTGCCTACATATTTTCATAATTTATATCTCCCTTGACACATTTAAACGTAATCCGATCGCCTAGAGTAGGTGGGTTACTTTTTTCGAAGCGTTCAGCTTCCATATCGACTTGATCGTCATTTTCATTCTTATTTAAGAGGAGAGAGAAAAAAAGGACAAGCATTGCGTTTGACAAACATAGCCAATTGCAAAATAAAATAGGAGGGAGGGACTTCTTGCAAACGTATTTGCGCGGCATAAGCGACTTAAATCACATGGAAAAACAAAATGAATCTCAGCTCGATATTTTTGTATATCAGCGATAGGCGTAGGCAATGACTTTTTCAACACGCTGTCGCGTAGAGGACTGGTGTAAGCAATCGGGGTAACTGTATTGCCTTTCTCGAGAATATCCTTTGTTCGGTGTCATTTACAACAACCAGAGAAAACCCTGTAATGCGATTGCGGCAAACGCGATTATTCCGACGTCCCGTTTCTTTTTGCTCGTATACGTATACCTTCGGTTCAGCTATATCGGTTTCGCATCGATTCGGTGTTGCGTTTAACGAAATTCGTGCCCAGTCAGTTCGTGTTTTAAACTGCCGCAGAACGATAACATTATGTTTATTTGATTGCACTGACCCGTAGCGCAGCTATTATTTATATATATATCCTTTCATTATAAATCATTTGATGAAGGTACTGAAGTGGTTGATTAACGTAAAGTTGGTATACGTAATTGATATATAGTTACGCGGTAATCCTTTCAATTGCATTATTCTTTTTAATTAAATCGAGAAAACACTGTATGCATTTTTATTGCAATTATACCGCGTTACCGCTGCAGTTCTGCAGGTTTATATCGATCTTTGCGAATTGCTTATATTTAGGTCAATCTGATCCTGGCTCCAGAAACTCTCCGTGTGCCGTAATCTGTAATCTTTCCCCCATCCCGTGTCTGTACTCTGTCGATTTCAATGCACATTCTATACGAATAAAGAACGGTTGCACGCATCGTATTATTTGCGAGAACTAGAATAGACGTGTATCTTATCGCTGACTCGTAATTACCGTCCGAAATACATACCGATGCAATGGTATTTTTAGCTTACGTTTGGAAGGATAAAGTCGTGGCCGTTCAATTTTTTTGAGTATAGAGTGTAACTACTACTAACTTGAGTCACGGAAGAATTCCCTCGGGTTCTATCCATAAGACAATAACGCTAATAGCGTACGATAATCATATTATTTTTAAACTTCAATTTACAAATTGGTCTCTAAATCACAAACTAGTTCTACTTATTTTTAACCAGCACCTAAGTACACTTACACTCTTCCCCTCTTCATTCATTATTACCATCAATTTAGTCATATTCAGGAAGATCGGTTCCGACTATCGAAAACTTGAAATAATGTCAACTTACTGTTAATTAACAATCAGACGCCTAACTCGAACTCAACAATCAATACGTGAATTCGTTAATTTCAACTGTTCGTACAAACTATATTTTTTATCTCTCGCACTTTGATCCATTTCCCTCTTCTCTCATAATCAGCATTGATTTATTCTCATTCGGGAAGGTCAGCTCTCGTTATTATCATAAAACAGCTGAATAATAAAGGGTTACAAAAACAACGAACCAAGCGGTATCTGGTAGTCCATTAAAATCGACATAAATCGCAGTCTCCTCCGCGAGATTTTGTACGCGTGTGTAATAATTCTTTGGCAATCTAATCGGAGCCCTCGCCCCGCCCTCCCGCGAACACCTACGAAAACTCTTACCAATCGCGGGTCAAATAATTCTGCCTCCGTACGAACTCTGGTATGAAACGTCGAGTGTGCATTCAATGAGCCGCGAGTAGAGCTCTCAGTAGAGCTGCTCTCTATTCTGGCCGAGGCAGAGCGGGTATTTATTAATAGAGATTAAACTCCGCGTCGTGTCGTGCCGTGTGCAAACGCTCTCCCGCGCAGGACGCACGCTGTTAGGGCAGTCTGACTCAGACTCCGGTCCAGAGAAGTGTTTTCGCCGAAATAAACGTGGAAAAAAGTATCGCGTTGCTCCGTCGAGCGTCTCGCGAAGATACCACGGGAAAAAAGTTGAACGACACGCGTGTCCCGCCGAACGGATCGAGCGACGCTCGAAATTGTCATCCGTGCAAAACGATTATCTAAATCTAAGAGGGGTTGATTCGCCGTTAAGTGTTTACGTCGAGCGATCGCGTTGAAAAGGAAAGTAAACGGTGGACAGATGGAACGGCGGATCCAGTTTGCCGAGTAACGAGTTTCGTGGACAATCGGTACGTGCATCCGGGGGCAGTGATTACGTTTCTGCGCGTGTGTACGTGCGTGTATCTTCTCTCGTGGTGCAGCGATATATGGGATTGTTAAGGTGAAAAGGTGCCTTTGTCCGAGGAATACGCGGGTTCGATCTGTTTCCGATCGATCGATACCGGCAGTATGCTGCGAATGCCGGCTTATACGATGTACGTTTGTTTTCTGTATTTTTAAATGCCACTCGGCAGTCAGGCGTAAATTCAGTGGTGGGCTGTGCGTTGAACGCGCATTCTCTGATAAAGAGGATTAGTTCCACTTGGCTGGCTCGTTACTTCTACGTCCTTCATTGTGAATAGTACCCGATGGGTTCGTTAAGCGCACATTTACTATAATGAGACCCGTTTGCGATTGTTTACCATCGCGCCGGGCAGATCAATCTTTATGGATTGCCTGGTAAACCGTTCGGACGGTAATCGAACCGAATATACGTTTGACTTTCTCCCGGTCACGCTTCTCGCTACGTTTTACTCGAACGTCGGGAGTTATTGATTTATAATCTCGTAGTAAACGAGACGTGGATACGCTTTACTCAACGTCAGACACATCAAACGTCTTGGATATATAGTTCCGCTCTGCGAGACGCGAATCGATATTAATAATAATGGTCCTCGTTCCACTTGGACGAAAGGCGCGATTACTGGAAACGAGTTTAGGATTCGAAATCGTTTCGTACTTTGCTACCATCGCGAGATACGCGTGTTTTAACAGTTTCGCGAAATCACGCCGCTTATCGAGTGTTATTTCAATTGCCACTAACGCTGGTACGTGGGAGATACGCGAACCAAAATAACCTGCGTACATCGTTTAACGTAGATATCGCTGCTACGAGTCGCGTTCCTGGAATTTTCAGCTTTCCTCTGAATTTTCGAAGCTTTAATCGGTCCGACGTGTAACCCCCTCGTTATCTCAACGTTCGATTAACTCGGAACAATTGCTCTCCGCCACTTGTTGCAATTTAAGCGGTCGGACGCGTCTGCTGACGTAACGACTATTATCGATATTGTTATATCGAGTATTAGATCGACGCCAAAAGTGCGTGCCGCAATTATCCTGCCGTTCCCTGAAAATCGTTCACGCCCGACTTGGTTTACTTCCCAATCTTCCGTATCTCCGATCAGAGCGGGAACGATCCTCGTTTTACGAGCATCGAACGCGATTCTTCGAATAATTCATGAATCATTCTGATAGGTTCCACTCCTCGAGAGTACTATTCTCGGTAGTTATCGACAGATAAAACAATCATTGTTATCATTGGACTGTAATTACAGACCAAATTTCTTACTTCTGCTTTGTCTCCGCTTCGTCTAAACACTAACAGAATTATTCCGTTGAATAACTTTCCGTACAATGTATGTGTTGTTATCGAGACAATTAAACTTACAAGATTAATATTATTCGAAGGTACAAAGAAACGTCGAATATCCTAACTCGTTGCAAGGGAATGCTTTTCAAACAAGTGATACGGATTCAAATAATCGATCTTCCGAAAACCAACGCGTGTTCATGCTTTTTCAGATATTCTTATATTTTACGTTTGATTTCAATAACTCATGTCGGTGGAAGACAGTCTGGCTATTTACCAGCAAAACACGAACGATATATTAGATAATTCTTTTTTCCGTTAATCGACGTTTCACGATAAAACTGACCGATCCTTGAATCCGCGTCTCTAACGTTACAATCTTCGTTGCGTTATCCAACTATTTTCCAAGACGTTGCATTCTCGTCATACCGTTAATGACTCACGCGGTCCTACCGTTTAATCACCGGCATTCTCCAAATACTGTTTTGCTCCCTTTAGAAACTACAGAAATGGATACACTTCTAATCGCAGCTCGCCGTTTCGTCGTCACATGGAATATAAATCGTAAAGCAAGACTTTAAAAGTACTGCGCCGTAAACAAAGGCATCTTTGAAAGGTGTCACGGCACACGGTACGACCGCAAGAGTAATCTCGTGCAGTGTTTCATGCGTGTTTCGATACGCGACAGCGCGAAACTTCTTTGGTGTGCGTCGAAGTGCCGAGAGAGACAAGTACCGCGAAAACTCTACGTACCGTGATGTAACGCTGAAGTGACAAATGTACGACCGGTTAGCGAAACGATGAAGGGGGTACTACGTTTTGCGTTGACTGAAACGCAAGATTTTTACGGTTAACCGTGACACGGACTATCGGTTTACCTATTTTACGTGACACTTTAAATATTTCGAAGAACTAATCAAATTGTGATTCGAAGCACCGATGATCCTTCGACGCAAAGGCGTTACCATGTTGTAACGTGATCGGGATAAAGAAACACTGAACAGTGAGAAATGATGATAGTGCTTTTGCTGTGCGTCATCATGAAAATAGCAGAATTTTCTGTGGGCCGTGCGAGCCCACCGTTATCGGCCCCTATACGACCACCGCATCTTTACATTAACAAACGCAAGAGGCAAGAACGAAAGTATTACCGGGGACCAACTGGAAAGTGCGATTGCTTACTGCACAGACGTAAGAATACAGAATAAACCTCCTTGGCATGCGAATAACAGAGAATATTTAACATAGCGATGGAATTAAATGAACTAACTGACCGGTTTGTCATTTTTTAAGTTAGAAATTTATCTTCGACACATCGGATACTCGTATCCTCGTAACAAATCAACGTCAAGAAATTGGAGTTTACTCCTCGGTGATCTAGGGTCTACGAGGCCACAATCGGAGCGTATTAGATCGTCGATACGTGCATAGAGAGCACGTGGAATCGCAAAATGTTGACTTGATAATTAATAAATGCATTTCATTACTTCTTCTTTGGTCGTAGATTTACCAGGGTTACGTAACACGTGGGAAATTTTATCATACGAAACAAAAAAATACGGTTACTATTTTTACTTACCGGGAATCGTGAAAAAGTCTAGAAAACCTCACCGAACTACTCGTATTACAATTTTTAACCGATGTATTGCCTGTCAATTTTGTCTTTACCGCCATGAGGATATCTACGTTTAACGAGATTCTAGAATTTACGTCTCCCACTTAAACATTGTTACGCTCATAGTTGACTTCGCAATCGTCATTAACAGTGTTGATTATTGGCATTAGGAGGGCACGCATATTATTGCGTTCAAGGCCACGCTTGAACGATCGTTAATAAATACGACGTTGAATGAAAGATGCGAAGGCGCACTGGAGTGGTTTAAATAATGCACCACGAACGTGGCTTTCAAACGAGACGTAGACTTTTAAACTCCCTTTGGAACAAAAACGTTTTCTAGTTTAAAAGACTCTCTCGTAGCCGCAACTCGAGAGAAAAAGCGCTGTTCCCCTATTTTCGGTCACAACTCCGCGGGAGTGCCGCATGTACGTACGTATGTATGTACGTAGATACGTTACATATGCGTCCGCTCCACTCGAGAAATGACGAATAATACGGTCGCATCTGGTGTAACATTTAAATTCCCGGAAACCGAGGATAAATGATTCACCGGGCATACAATTAGCCCTGCATTCTGTGCATCGTTTAGGTATACGGTAAGAAAGAAAACTGGCAGAGCAATCCGGTGGACTTTCGTCGAAACGCGAAAGACCAAAGCGTCGCCAGAAAGAAACGGGAACAAAGTCGTTCGAATCTGAAAGTCAAGTCGCTTAATTAATTCGATTGGTACACGGGATAATATGGAAACGGTGTTATACCGACAATTAAATTTTCTCTCGAATAAAATGTCCTTGCTAAACCCGTTTCGTTGGAAAATCGTGAAGCGTAAATACGAGAGTAGCGAGGAACTGGTCCCATCGGCGAGGCATTCTTGGATTATGTTTCGGTGCTTCGCGCGTTAAATTTTCGTCGGTCTCGCGAAACTTGGCTCTTCAATTTCTTACCCCGCTCTTGCTTCCTCCCCAGTTTGCTAAAATTATCGCGGTGCCCTCGACACTGCAAACGAAGCACACCCCGAACGATTTTTCTTTGGCCGAGCAATAACGGATGTTTGTGCTTTATAATACAGACGATGAAATACGCTGCGCTTTTTGGAATGTGTAATATAAATCGTTTGTTATGGAAATCGCATTTAGATTTGCGTATCGTGCTCCAAATTATCCGACGATGCGACTAGTAAAATTAACCGAAACTTTCTGGCGCCACGAGAATTTCTAGAAAATCGTTACTGCAAGAGTAGCTTAACGCGTACTATAGTCATACTCAAATATAATTCGGTCGCGTCCTGTGCATACATACGACTTTGCTAGAAACTTTTGACGTTTTCGTGATAAATTTTCCTTTTAATAATACACGAAGTCATTATCATGATGGCATTAGTATTAGAAATTTGTGATACCGACCCAAACGTTTTTAATTACGCGAGGCGTAAATTTTGCGACGATATCTTTAACATCGTGTTGTCACGTTATCAAAGTAAATCATAGATTGTTGGAATTCCACGGAATTTTTAAAATGGCATACATGTAGCTCTCTAACATATACATAGAATAATTGTTCAATAACTATGCCATGTTCGATAAAAGCAAACGTTACGTCGAGGGTTCGCTGTACAAGTTAATCAACTCGATCTTTTTTGCGTTTTGCGTCTATTAAATTTACGTTAATTAATCATAAATGTGTTACTGGCAAGGAAAAGTAATCACATACATTTACTAACTATTCCAGTTATGTTTTTTGATACCGATTGTTTCAACCGTGCTCCGTCAGACTCCATCGGCACGCTAATGCGTTAAAATGACTCTTCGCATAAATGCTTATCATCAATAACCACCGTAATTAATCCAAATTTCGTTACCCGGGTGAAAACAAAGAATGTTTCGTTCAAAATCAAGTGTGCCGATGAAGCATAGAATAATAAGAAACCTGGCATGTCGTATCGCAACCTTATTTCAGCTATCACTGTATCCGATTTCCTTTTACCCACCCTTTATTCTGAATCGGTAATGCTCATGCGCCGCGCGAGCAATCGTGTCCCATAGGCGCAGTTAAAATGAATTTCTAACCATGAGTGACGGGCGGTTTGTGTCGCCATATGATCGCGGAAACGCAGTGTTTTCGGATAACATTTATCGGGTGTAAATATTTTCCGTAGAACAAGAACCACGCGACCGGGGCGATGCGATGGAAAAGCATTTTTCCAGGTAACGCTCACATATTCATAACCTGTTTGAGTCGCGCAATATGTTTCTCTCTAAAAGTCGTCCTTGTATCTTAACACGGATCTTTAATGGAGTTTCTTTTTAAAAATGATTCTATATACTTGTACGTATTGTCAGCTATAAATATATAAGGTGTGTATGTATCGTGAGAAGGTACGCGTGACATTAAGTTATCGATAATCTAACGTCACCCATCATCGATGCACCCACGTATATTTGTAACTAAATTTATCAGCGCATTATGCAATTTAGCTAACGACAAAATCGATCTATATTGTGGTTGGAAGAAATAGTACTGCGAGGAGTACTTTACGAGACGCGTGTGGACCGAGCAGACTGCTAATTCTTGATATGCAATATGCAATGTAATGATTCGTTTGTAATTTTTACCGCGAGATTGGTATGTCGTGTTATGACGATGTCAGTCGCGCAAATGCATTTAAATATTCTAAATTCAAAATAAAATTCTAATAAATAGTAACGCAAAGGACGCCAAATTTCTCGATCACCAATCTCTAAAACATTACTCAAGATCAATAATGAGACCAGTCTTTTGAATGGCACTGTACATTTTTCGGGGCACCTTTAAGATTCTTATTTTTACCGTGTCATTGCCAATTACCCAAGATGTTAATTAAACCGATAATCAAACCAAATTGAGTTAGCCCTCCCGCGGAATACTCGAAACTCTCATGACACGCTTTTTCCCCGGTTACCCTTTTCACCGCACCGCCTACGATTTCCCAATCTAAAATTAATGCGTTCCGATCGATTAATTATTTATTACGTGACAACTAACCTTAAAGCACGCCCTCTTAAAAAGAATGTCGCGCTGACGCTCATAGCCTTGATCATCTCCGATGCAGAACGCGGGCGCATTCTCTCGAATACGTCCGCCATAACCTTAGTCTGACGTCACTGACTGACAATTCTGCTTTATCGTGAACATTCCACGGTGCACTTAGAGGGAGGGAAGTGGAGGGAAGCACTGACATCCTTATCAGTGCACCGATGACAGTGTTATCGGGAACCGAGAAGGCGTTTTTGGCTGTAGCATTAGAGAAATGTTTGTTGCTGGCGCGATAAGCCTATTACCATTATGTACGCATTACATCGATAGACAAAGATCGCGACGCAGTTATATAGTAGAGCTAATCTCTTTTTAAGGATGCAAACATATGATGGCGAGATTAGATCATCGTGTTTTTCCATGTGATCTTCCTTGTGGCAGGATAGAGTGTATCTGTCAGTCGTTATGTAGGGAGGTATGCGTGTAGTGCAGACTGTAATTTGTTGTAAAAGTGAACGACTCACGTCGAAGCAAATGTTGTCAATCTTGATTGAGAACAATTTGTTGTAATAATATACATATTCTCGCGCGAACATGAAGTTTAGGACGTTACGTGACCAAAGAGGGGAAACATGTTTAGAAAGCTGGGAGAATCTTTTGTGTATGTAAGATGGAGATCTTGTTTCTGGATATCATTTCATTACGATGATCTTTTTCATGTTTTAATATAAGAAAATAGTGTTAATCAAATGTGTGCTTCAGGTGCAGGAAAGGGGGCCACAGTGATGGAAGATCCACAGACACCGGGATCCGATTGTAATTCCAATCCTGCGTCCGATTCTATTCAACAGGATCTTATCGGTTCGGAATTTGTGCAGGATAATGTGGATTATCAGTGGTTCATTGATTACGGGTAAATTTCTCTCGATTGTAACTTAGATCGTTATTATTTCTGATATTTTCGTATTAATATCTTACGCCTGTGCAAACGTTCAGATACAGAGATGGAGGACTTCATCTTCATCCAAGTGTCCTTTCCTCGCTCTCTGCTTCGTACTCCCAGGACGATTTGGGTTATTACGATGACCTTGCTCGTAATTTGGATGCTAACTTGGCAGAGATTGACATGGAAAGTTTTCGTACCGCAGACATTCATACTCTGCTTACAGCTTTACCTGTCATGTGTACGGATCCAGTTCAGCACTCAGAGGTAAATATATACGATTATGTTAATATTAAATATTACTGGTTTTGTGATTTGCACAGTAGCGAATATTGGAATACAATGAAAAATTCTGGTGTTAGGAGAACTTTTATTATAGTGAATGTTAGTATCACTTTCTTTATGTATCACGGACTTGTTTTTTCTTTGAACAATTTGTCGTAGACAGTATGCAAGCATACCCATTTCATACGATATTTGTGACTACTGGATATAAAAACCCCGGTATGACTTCCTCCCCATGCATCGATCCATGTAACTTTTAGTTAGTACGGCGTATCATAATATATGATTTCGTGTTTATGAATTGATGAGTCAATTGCCCATTTATGATGTACCTTGTCAATAGTCTGCTCTAAATATACTCTGTATTCCGTTATCGCGACAGTTTAACTATCAAAGGGAACGATATGCTAGTATATCTGGATCTGTCATGGAAAAGCTTGACATCGGTTCATCTATCAGCCCCCATACCAGCAGCCAGGTATGATCATGGCTGGAAATGTTATGTCCCTTTCACATTCGTACTGCCATAAAGATCAACCTCGTCTAATGCAAAAACAACGTTCGACTGGCTTGTATTTCTTTTGCATGGGCTATAAAGAACCATTAAACAGGTTTCGTTATGTTGTAAATGCAAATAATGTTTCAGCAATTTAATTTAATCAAGTGACAGGAAGTTGTGCCAGTTAATTAATGCATGGAGATAATGCTCTGCTAGCTCTGAAAACATGCATGATAAATAATTACTTAGAATAAAGAAATGATAGAAAATTTTACATTAAAGGGAGAAGACTCAGCCTGTTCGACCACAGACACGATTTCCATATGCAAGTCGTCATTGCTATTCTCTCCTTTGAAAGAGACACCGGTACTACCACCGGGGGGTAGTTACAGCGTCGACTCTCTGGACTGCGAGGATATGTTACTCACCTGCCAAGCAAACAACAAAGACAATTATACTATTGCTTTTGAGGGTAGTATCACGATGTATTCGGATGGATCTCAAGATTTCGAAAACCAAGGTACGATACAATTAAAAAAGCTTTTTACAAGAGACAAACATTTTCTCAAGAGTAATCTTTTTCTTCAGAAAAGCAAAAAGCATACGAAGCGCCAGAAACATTCTACAATAGGAATACAGATTTAAAAAATATGTTAGATTTATCGATGGCTTGTTCTGATTCTAAAATATATACCACATGGAGTAATTTAAAACATTCTTCCATGAACAAAATTATGACACGCCATCCATCTGGCAATAACAATACTATACCAGAGTTTCTGCATGGTGTTGGAAATGTTATATCCAGAACAAATAAGAGAAGTCAGAGTTTACCGGATCTTACGCAAGCCACGCAATTACAACAAATTAATATACCATTAAATTTTTCTGTAAGTTATCAAGCATCAGAGTGTTTTTATTAATTCGTCTAAAGAAATTTGCATCCCTTGAACGTCATGGTAATTGCTAAAGAAACTTTTCTGAATGTTCTTTGGCAGGTCGATTCTGCAGAATCAAATAACCATCCACAACAGCTACAGAGCTCGGGGTCGGCAATGAGTCGGTCTGTAAACGAAGAAAGTTCCGAAAATGGGGAAAATAATCCGACAGGGAAGAAACTCCAAAACTTAAGTCTTGTAAAATTATTTATGAAGCAGAAAAGTATGAGCGCAGAGGGGATGAGTCTTACTTTGGATCAGTCGGATTCTGTCAGTGATAATGGATGGCCTACAAGCAATAGTGGTAGCGATAGTGGAACTAATACGAACACGCAGATACAGCGTCAAAATATCAATAATACCTCTAAACGAAAACATCCGGAGAATGATTTTTCTATCAATTGGGTTAGAAGCGATCTTTACAATAACCTAGAAATAGAAAATCAGAAAGCAATATTCAACGACATTCCAAAGCAGCCATCATCAAACAGCGACCATAAGGACGAAATGATGTCGTCCGCGTCGGTCGAAGAACTATCAGAGAGCATATCGAAGTCTGACTTAACACACGATAATGAAAATGACCAAAGACACATTGGCATGATTCATACAAGTTTTGAGCATCCACGAAAAAATACGTGGATCGGATCGTTTGAGAAGAAACGTCCAATTTGTAAAACGACAGGTATCCAAGCAATAGCTGAAACGGAGGATAATGGGGTTCAAACATCTTTAGTATTCACACCGCCTGTAGAGAAAGAGAGTCCTTCTTTGAAAGAAACGATAGTGAACAAAAAACCGGTATATGTTGTGTACCCCAATTATGCATTACCCGATTTGTCGTTTCTCAACATCCAAGACGGGAAATTTGATAATGTATCATTAAAGCCACAATGCATTGGAAAGAATAGAATGAACTGGAAACACGGTGCAAAGTCCAGTAGGCCATTCTCCTGTAATGACATAGATGCTTTGCGACAGCGTGGATTTTCGCACGTGAAAGACTGGGAGTCATTGACATTCCTTCTACCTACTGAATATAAGAAAATTTTGCACGAGGTACCAGAGGTTTCCAAGCATATCAACATTCACGAAGAAATTAAGAAACCTCTGTTCTGTTTATCACCCCCTATGCGTCATAAAACTCGTACTATAAGTGAAATGATACCAAATAACTCGTCCTCTACCAGTAGCACAGCGACACAACCATCCTCCGGGTATCGAGGCTCTTCTACGATATTAACTGATTCTTCGACAAACCAGCAAACCTCAAACAATACGACTAATCCGTTATACCTTTACCGTTACGATAGTATTAGCTCTGAAGCCAGTTTAGTAAGCACTGACAAAAAAGTGCACAGGCCAACGAGTCATACGAAAACAACCTGCCCGTCTCTTCCAAAACGATCGATCTCATTACCGCACGGGGATCGTGAACCTGATTTCTGTAACGCAAAAGTGCCACCGAGACCACCATTGCCCCGAAGTATTTTAAGAAAAAATAAGGTTCCTGCAACTAAGAGATATAGCATGTTCGAAATGGGAGATGTAGAAGAAATAGAAGATCAGTCTCCGGAAACAAATAAGAGAATGTCTCTACAAGAGCCATATTATATGAACAACGATCTGCAATTATTATGTCGCGGAAAAATTATTGATTCGGAAAAGGATGTTGACGAAGCAGAAGAGAGGCATCATGCAGGTAAATGCAACGCATTTAAAGCTGTATATATTTTACGAACAGTGGTTGATGGTTTCGTTTCTTTGTGTAGCGGATAGAGTAAGTGACATGACTAACACAGGGGACTTGGAGACTGAAAATTTGGAAAATAGTGAAGATGACGTGAAACAGCTGGAAGAATTTTTGAAACGTAGTGGTTTCTCATCGCAAAGTAGCGACGGGGATACCGAAGATAGCGATATTAAATTAAGATCATACGTAAGAAAGTTTTTAGCCCTCAGAATGAATAAAGATATTCTTAAAGCCACAGATATGTTAGAATCGCAGAAAAAGACTGTCAGTTTTGCTGTACACCAAAGGAAAAAACATCTAGAAAATAAGGTATTAATTTTTTTTAACTACAGGTGTTCTCTAGCGGGTTTAGTAATGTATAGTAATTTATGTTCTTTTCAGGCCAACAATTTGAACGTCATTGCAAGTGAGCAAAGCAAGGATCGTGCTCTTGTAGAAGAGAATAGAGAAGTAACAAGCATAGAAAACAAGCCAATGGATCTAGATGAGAAGAGAAGTAAATATATTTATTATCGCTTTCGTTACTCTTAACAAGTATATGAACAGAATATTAATTCAGCGAAATTGAAATTTGCAGAAATGATATTGTCTGCGAACAAAGCAGTAGACTTATTATTAAAATACTGGAACGGGGAATCTATACATGCTCGGCAGACTTATATCGACAAAAATGAATGTGCCCAAATTTGTCTTAGTAATTTATGTCCAGCTTTATATGCCATCATGTCAGACGGACTGAAACCACATTTGAATTCTACGTTCGGACCAATAACAAATAGCGTGTGGCAGGTTGTCGAGGCCTCTTCCCAACAAGGTCCACTTACTAAGACGTTGAACGAATTAGTACAAAAAATTAATGGCGAAGATGTCATTACGGAAGGAATGTTGAAGTTTCACGCATTTGTGTTTGGTTTATTAAAGTGAGTTATTATTGAGCCGTATATCGATTTATTGTACCTAACTACTGACAAACAAAATTCATTTTCCGATGATTTTATATTTTCTTATTTCAGTTTGCGAGCGTTGGATGCGTGGTTTGCATATTTATGTACAAGGGAGTCGATTCTACGGAAACATTATAATAGTAACAGTTTGTTTGTTGGAGCTTTAGCCAATCCCAATGCGCGGGAAGTTGTCGACGCTCTCTTGTACATTTTAAATCCTCTTGCATTTTGCCCATTCCAGCTTGATCTGTTGTATCAGTATCGTCAGCTTCATAACAGCTTTGGCAATTTAAATAATCATACTATAAACGTGAGTATTATTAATCTTTTAATAGTCAGACTTTCGTGCGTGGTTTTAATGCAATAATATTTTACAGCCCGTGAACTTTAGAAATGTCGATTTAACTTCGAAGGACCACCACTTTGACAAAGTAGACGCGTGCGCAATGGTTTCTAGTCCACGAAAGATACGTCCAAGATCTTGTGTCGCCTATAGCAGTTACGATGATAAGCCCGGCATTACGTGTAAAGCTGATATGGAAAATGTAAAGAAGCGCTTGAGTAATCCTATAGGTTCGAAAGTATTTCGTGCCCTCGATAAACTAGCTTCCGAAGACTCGGAAGATTACACCGACAGTTTGGAGCATTCCCCGTTGAATAGAGCGACAAATAAGCAATCTGTACCCGTCAAAACTCATACCTCGGAAACTAAAGTGGACAATAAAGACAATATGCCCGGAGAAGCAAAGTTCAGAAAACTACAAGAAAAGTGGGAATTAATGGTTGGCAAGGAAGATGGAAAGAATCAACCAGGCACGACGTTACCTGTATCACCTACGCGAACACCTACAAGTTTAGGGAAATCTAAAATTCCGAGGCTCCTGACTTCTCCTGTAAAACAGTCTAACGCAATAGCAGGGCCAGCGAAAAACACAAAGTCACCCATTTCCGGAATACCTTCCCTAAAGAAACCTACAATGCTTTCGACAACAAAAACGGCACCGAAAAAGCCCGTAGATCTGAGAAGCAAAGACGTGACAAGACGTACTAGTAGAGTGGATCAGGATGTCGTGGGAACTACGCGAACCCATTTAACGCGACCTAGCTCTTTACCGTACAAATCTAACGGAGTCATGTCGAAAGACAGGAATTTAGTTTCGCCGCATAGACGAGCGGCGTCCACATCTTTACCACGGGCAACTACAGCTACCGCTGCTGCGAGGAATGCTTCGTCGAAGCAGCCACTTAAGTGAGTAAAAAGAGTGCAAAACTGTAAATACTCAGTAGTCGAATTAATGCATTTATGTATGAGAGTAGTTTTAAAAAATTCTTTCGTTATTGTAGGTAATGAATGATTTCTGGTAGCAGTAGTAATAAGTTATTCTCTTACATTTAGCAATTATGCGGCATAAACATTACTTATATTTCCATTAAAGTTTTATTCTTTAATAACGGTCGATTTTTTGTTCGTAGCTTAATGTTTCGTTGGTTTTTCTGTTCCCTTTGTAGATTAGTAAAATAACAGTTCGCGCGTCTCGATTCCAGAGAAGTGCGCACACTTACACACAGAGCACCGTCGGATAATGGGCACCTCTCATTCGGTGAAGGTGAGAGATTGAAAGTCATACTTGAAGTGGATAGTAAGTGGTTATTATGCGCAAGGGGTGACCGCAAAGGTTTGGTCCCTCGAATGTGTGTGCATAGCATCCAAACCTAGCCCAAGGTTTGATGCCACGTGACGTCGGCGTAATTTAAATGTAACAAAAGTAAGAAACTGACGGGTCTCTGAAAGGAAAGATATCAGTGAAACGGGGGAAACGTGTACAGTGTATTAAAGGAGAGGCATAGAATTGTTTTTAAGGTACTGCGTAGCAAAGTTGTTGCCCATAATCGTTTGAAGCTTCATTTATATCGAATCGCGATAGTATTACCATTCGTAATGTCACTCGTAAAAGAACATAGAAGTACCACTAGTCATAGGCTTTCAAACCAGATTATATTTAATTAAATGAACATACATCTATTTATAACCAGAATGTACATATATACAGTAAAACATGATAATAATGATGATAAAGACGATAATGATGTGTAATAACTTATAATATTATGAATGTAACTGTGATCATAGTCTATAGGCGAGTAAGTTTATTATTGCAAATGTGCGATGTCGTTGACTTTTATTTTTAACATTGTAATTTATATTTTATTCGTCTCGATATTCCGCGCATCGCACGTTTTCGAGCATCTCATCTCGGTTTAATTGGAGTATAAATTATTACTACATCCAGCGCTTGTGGTTCCACACAATCACATTTTTTACTTGCTTCATGTATTCTTTAGTATGCGGAGGCATACCGTATAATCAAATAAAATCTATTGTAATTGTATCTACCCCTGTACATTTCCTCGCACAATGATATAATCCTTAAAAGATTGTT
Source organism: Pemphredon lugubris (assembly GCA_933228935.1). Taxonomy (NCBI): domain Eukaryota; kingdom Metazoa; phylum Arthropoda; class Insecta; order Hymenoptera; family Crabronidae; genus Pemphredon; species Pemphredon lugubris. Next base: position 21,568,505 of record OW121817.1, on the reverse strand, counting down.
TTTAGTTACAGAATATTCGAGTGGTGTAAATAGGTGAATAAGCATAATGCTAGATAAAAATAAGTGGATAGTAAAGAATTTAGAAATTAATAGAAGTTGAACTAAACGTTTAAAGCCGCGGTACTTCTGGTTTGATGTAGCGAAATTCATTTCATGCAGACACATTAGCATACATAAATTTCATTGAGAATCAAAGAATCGTGTGAATAACGGAATGCAAAAGAAGGAGTCCCTTTACACGCATCTGCATCGTATAATTTTTATTAATACAATTCGTAAATAATAAAACATATGAGTCTGTATATGTTTATATAAATAAAATGTCCACATTTATCATATCGTTTTTAAACATGTTCCCACTTCTAGAAAACTCTGGTAGACCAATTTTTATCGTTGACCCAAATATATATTAAAATGTTTATTATTCCGTATGCCACTTAGTCGATAATATATATCATATTATCGAAGAACTAAACTTTTATCGAAGAAATGATTGTAACGTTGATACAGATCGTGAATAACTTGTTCGCGGACCTAACTTAGTAGTAACGCTCTATTCTACAAAACAAAACCGAAGTTACCTCTGAATACAAGAAACAAAAATATTACATTATATTAATTTTCCAAGCACCACTTTTCTATTCCCTCTTCTACAACGGTAATGTCTATGATCGATACCGTGATCGTTTCATATTCTGAGGAACTTTCACTGTAACTGACACACCTTTTATTATAATTCTACGATAAAAAAAAAAGAAACCGATGCGTTATATTTATCCGTTGGCGCATTTTTGTGCTGTACAAATTTTCGTCAGGCCATTATTGCGTAAATTCGTTATTAATTTACATCACTTTGAAAACAGTTACATCCGATGTGCGTAGGAACATTCTATTGCTATGAGTCGTATTATTTTAAAATGATAAATAAGAAATTACCTTGTTTTTTTCTTTAATACTCTTACGTCTAAGTTACGTCTTACTAGATTTTATTTACAGTTGTCCTACATTCGACTAGATTCAAACATAGACGCGTATGTCTGATCAGCCCTCATCATGATACAATGTAATTCAAAACGTAATAGTTAAACATAGCTAGAGCTTTGTAAAAAATCATTACGAAACGGAGTACTTAAAAAAGGTATACCGATAGTAACAACAACAGTACCAGAAAGCAGACAATGTCACTTGATGATGTGAAATGTCATATATGATATGAAATTGATTACAGCACCGGGATAGTTTCGGTACTTACATCGCGAAATGACAAGAGACGTTCATCAAACTTATTAATCTGGTTTTAACAAGTATTACTATGCTTTCCGCGAAACAATGAATCGTCCTTTGCAATACAGCTCAAACAAGTATAAATTGGCATATATCGGCACTTCTCTCGCGTGACCCACAACGATTTTCTTCGAGCAACATTTTAGGTTTTGCTCGATGCTATGTTTTTTTTTTTCTTTAATTTTCTTTGCCCATGTAACAAAATACAGAAAGTCGAAAAATTACAGCACAGCAAGAACAAAGATAAAATGTAAGTGCCCTGTAATTTACGTTCCGTTAAAAAAGCTTTAATAAAGTCGCACAGCTAATACCAGAGAGTGGCTTTGTATATGCTAAAAGACACGAGTTACGATATCGCTTTGCATTAAAAAGTACATTTATACAGTATATTATATTGTGACTGGAATGCCATTGCGGTACTGTCAATATTAAAACCTAATTTCCGTGTATACTCGTGGGATATGGTTTAGTAAAAGACAAGCAATGTGGCATGATATATCGTATGCATGTCTATGATTTGTATATCTATTTATGTACAAGATATTTCAAGTCATTACCTCACCATTGCGCTCGTTTGAATTATTATGCCAGAGAGCACCAAATTGAAAAGATCGATTCCCTACAGTAAACAAAGGTTTTATTTATACTTCAGTCTTATTTTACTAGACTGCGTGTCAAAGGAGACCTGACGAAATGCGTTACTTTGCTATTTCTTATAACAGGTATGATTTCATCTGCCAAATTGTACAACAACTAGCAATGATGAGATTAGAATAATCGCGTTTCACAATTTTACGAAACAAACGTCCGACGTATATTGTGACATGAAAATAGAAACAAAGAAGATGCATAATGAATTTTTCGCAAAAAATGCAGCTGTCTGTCTGCTTTTCGATATGTAAAAGTCCAAAAATCGTTTAAATCTAGATAATGTCGCGATTAACCCATGATTGATTACACCATACAACGTTACGTAATTAATAGGATAAAGTAACAATTAACAGTTAGCATACCGTGATTTACACCGACAAAACAAGTCACTGATTGCTTTGAAATATTACGTAACTCGATTGCATTGAGAAGATTGATATTAGTTGTACATAAATATGATTCAGTTCCATAAAGTAATCAGTAAGTTCCTACGTAATCAACCTACGGGTTAATCTACCATATAACATTATGTATCAAAGACTACTTAGGTACATATTACCAATTTCTGTGTGCCTTACGTAACTACGAATGAATGTACAAAGATGAAGAAGCGCTAGTGTGTGCATATATTATTACCTTTTTGGCACTGTTAAAGCCCAGTATCAAAGATAAAATAGCCTGCTACCTTTTACTTGCTCTGATAAAGCGTGATTGTGAATTATAGAGGTGTTCAGAACACAATTAGGCCTTGCTCGTATCTTTATAATAATTAACTCACATATTATCACAGTTCCCGATACAATCCGCGCCACGACGGTTGTATCGAATTTTTTCTTGAGAAAACTAGTAGCTTTAATCTTTCATAATATATAACTCGTTTCTGATTTCAATAAAATTTCTATTGTCGTTTACCCTACAGCTTTTTAAATTTGTATTGCTAATATTCTTTGCAAAAAGGTTGCTTCCACATGATTGGAACTCGTTTGCATACAGCCTGCACGCATGAAGCATGAACAGAAAAATCTTCAGAGCAAGTAAAAGAAATTTAAGATCGATTCAGTGAAATCACAATTCAAATAAATTAGGATTACTTGAAACGTGCATCTTGAATGGCCATTGTATCTTTCTGTTTAGCTATAATGGATTTAACCCAGGAAAAACAACTTTTTTAAACATGTCTCGGAAGATATGAGAAAAGAAAAGATGTAGAATACTTTTCGACCCTATTGGGAGCCCCGGTATTAATACTTCACGCGCATATATTCCACGATATTTTCAAATGTAACTAGAAAGTATTATCATGTCTTCTCCTGAGTTAAAATTGCCATGAGTTAAATGAACATTAATACCTTTGAAATATATTAGAGTATTCCTGAAACTTATCCAGTCTCATTATGCAGTCTTCAATATAAACAAGTTGGAAGGACATAAGCAATGATGTACAATTGTTAAACTTTATGCGGAGTATTGTCTGAATAACAACGTATAATACTTAGAATTTTTGACACTGACCAAGTCCAGGGAAGGTGTTTTTTTCGTAAAAGTTTTTACTTTACGTGATTACAGAGCATAAAGTTTCTCCTGGTCATTGCCAATATTTTATAACAAAAATTGAGTGAACAAAGTTATTTAAACTGTTTCATACGTAAATATATCATGAATGATGGATTAGATTATGTACAAAGAGGAGAAACGAAATGACGTGATTTTAAACCAACACCATGTAATAGTTTTCTGCTTAGACATCCAATACTCAGACAATATTTATCTGCAGTCTAAGAAAATATCGATTTTACATGAACCTCGGTCAACTAGTTCAGCCAAGATGCTCCGTTTCGTTTGGTACTTTCAATATATAAATAATTATAATTACGTATTCAGGGCCCCACATATAACCATCGTACGTACTGGATGAAATACCTATTCTGAAACTAGATCATGTGTGTGTGCACACTAATCGGAATCTTTTTTCTTCAACCAAACTTTATGTTTGTACAAAAAAATTTACACTTTGAGCGGTATATGCAAGCAAGACCTTTACTTCATTTGAATAAATTTACTTCATGAATCTTATGTCGCGTAGATGAAGTTTTTATTACTTAACGCGACACAATCAAAATACTGCATTTTCGTAGGCTACGAAGCTTGCACCACAATATCACTTGAAATTTGATCTCTTTACATTCATTAAAATTGAAACAAATTCGTGAACTAGTTTTATTCAATGAAGTAAAGTAGTCGTCTCGAATATTGCATACTACAAAACGCAAAATAACCCGAGCAGCTTATTTATTTCATGCAAAGATCCTAATAAATTCCTCATGGCTTCCAATCAGATAAATCGACTGCTTCTACCAGGTACTTTGTAATAAGGTTGTTATGTCATTCCCGTTATAACAATCCACGTATGACACGACGTTACAAATAAAAATCATTCATTGAATTTCACTTGGCGTAGTGTTTTATCGATCTTGATATCTCTGAGTAATCACTGTACGATTGCTAGCATCAATGAGGAATGTCATTGTATTGATTTCGGGAAATCATCCTTGTTATAATTGTATTGTTTAATAAAACCGAAACCTTTTTGTTATTCTATTGAACTGGAAATAATGTTAAACGAAAAAATAAGTTTTCGCCACTAATACATAAAACTGAATTTATATTATGATAATCTAAACTATCACGCGAACAGAATTTTTCGAGACAAATTAAATTCTTTTATATAGAAATATTTAGGAACGATTCGCAATAAAAATGTGTTCCGAGTAATGCAGCATTCGATATTACATGTCGAAGCATAGTAATATTCGCTACATGTACTACAACCATGAGATTCACTCACTGAATAAAAATTATTCATTCACACGAAATAACACTGTGTGTATTTCATGCATACTTATGGAAAAATCATTAACGCGTAAAGGAAAAATGTTGTGTATTACATAATGTAAAACTTAAGAGTTAAGAATTTAGGTAATGTTAGTAATTTGAATGAAAATTGATTTATAAATCATAACAAATATCCATTATGCAAATGGTCACACTAAACGTAAACGATATTCTAAAATGTTTTAATACTGACACGTTTCAACAAATAGTTGAAAAACGATAGTTAATAAACGTGTCTTTAAAATTGTTTCCGTCCAATATTTTAGCATTTGATTATATAAATATTAATGAATATGGCATTCATTTTCATAATTACGCCCGTTAATATGAACCATGGTCAACTTATGAAACTTCAAAAAAGAAGTAACAAAGAACTACTATGAAAACATCACACATGCAATATTCTGACAATTCCTCACTGATGTGACTGATAAAATTATGATACAGAAAATGGTTGTGCAATTTAACTTAAGCTATAATACATGTACACTAACTACATACTAGACTCCTTGGTGGTGATAGTCTCGTTGGTATTATCAACTCGTATCAATGTCGAAGAATTTAAAACAAGCGTCCTACTCAATGTAGCAACTCGCTCCATTACACAAGATGCTGAAAGACGTGCTTCGGCATCATGATCCCAACATTCTTCCATTGTATCACAAATTGACAGAAGTCCCTATTAAAATTATAATAAAACTTTATAATAGGATATCCAACGTTTTTTTGGCGAAATATAAGTTTTTTTTTTAATAGAACACCATGTCATTCATGAGGATTTACTTACTGGATGTTTTCGCCATGTTTCTAATATGAGTGGTCTTTCCTTTTTATGCACAACACTTTCTTGCATGTCTTCTAATGTGGGATGAAGACCAACTTCGTCCTCGAATGGCAATCTGTATTCTCCGATTGGTCCCTGTAATTAGCCATTATAGTGTTATCTCTGTGTAGATGCAACATTGGCACATTTGCAAACGTGCAAACTTACATCTTGAACAGTACACCGTGAAGCAAGCTCCCACAGCACTAAGCCACAGGCATACATGTCGATCCGTAAAAATGAGTCTCTCGTGAAATTGATTGCTCCTTCTAAAACTTCAGGTGCCATGTATCTTCGAGTTCCAACCTGTTTTTGATCAAGAAAAAGTTAATTCCATATGTTGTTTCAAGCATACGCTAAAACTTACCTGCCCATGCGTGTCACCACAAGGCTTTCCAGGATGGAATATTAGTGCTAGACCAAAATCTGCTATGCAGGCACTCATATCTGCTTTAAGCAAAACATTCTTCGACTTAAAATCTCTATGAGCCACAGCTGGCTTATAACCATCTGCTTTATTGGCTGGAATTTCTTCGTGTAGATGCATCAAGCCTCTAGTAATGAAAAACAAAAATAGTATTAAAGAGTAATAATTTTACAAACACAAATCCAGTAAAATATTACCTTGCCATGGACTCTGCTATCCTACACATCTCAGGCCATGTAACAACATTTGCCTTTAAGTAATCGCATAACGAACCTTTTTCGTGATATGCAGTGATTAACCAAAACTCAACCTGCAAATTATCTCCCCTTTTTTCCACACCTATGTAACGTAATATATCTTCATGGTCCATGTGCGCAAGTTTAAAAATTTCTTGTTCGGTCTGCCATGATTGCTTGTCTTGTATGGGAAAGACTTTAACAGCAACAATGTCATTTTTTAGCTGTGCTTTCCATACCGCTCCAAAACGACCACGGGCTTTAATCTCTAAAAGTTGAATTGGTCGCAATCCCAAATTGGGAGATGGTTGCGGTAATGGAAGAGGCTCCAACGTTGGTACCTGTCAAATGTTTCTTTATATATTAACAATACAGCAGCAATGCCTTTTCTCATAATATTGTGTTAATAATATAATAGTTATTAATTTGGGCGATCTGTACATAAGTCTTCCAAACCTCGTTGAAATATCCCAACTTTCGACGTCGATAGCACCAGTACAAAAATGGCAGAAAAAGAGCAAGAAGTAGCATGGGAATTGATATTGATAGAACGAGGGTTATTATTTGTTGCTCCGAGTTTGGAACAGGTTCTGAATCTAAAATTTATGTAGATGTAACAATCGAAAATAGTTGAGTTATAGTTTCTACTTAAAACTACATACCATGAACAACAAATGGCTGAGTGGGTTTAGAAGAAGAAGTTGGGTGAGGATCCCATGTAAAATTCTGATTGCACATATTTTCATCGCAACAACAGAAAAACAATTCTTTCTTTCTTTGCGCACTGTTCTCCACGCATTGTGGTTTATCGTAACAATCATTGCTATCTAAAAAGCATCCCTGAAAACCAGATATAATTTTGTGCATTCATTATGACAAACCATGTATAATCATTCTATAATAATTGAACACACTTCTGAGATTAAACACATAATGGAGGAAGACATTTGAGAAGTTAAATTGTAAAAATGACAAGCAAAACCAATTTTCTGAATTGAACATGCAACGAAAATTAAATATCGCTTTACTTCAAAATAACAGATAACTACCTTTAATTTTATTATCGATTTTTTGGTAACGCTGTCAATCTGCCACAGCACATAACAATGATTACGTTTGTCTGGGTCATGTGGACCACATTCCTCTTTTTCAGAACAATCCTGTTGGGACTCTGTACAGGTTGTTTCATTGTAAAATTCGCAAAATGCTGAACCTTTGACATCATGCCCTAATGTAGTTCCTAAAATATCAATTGTTTACAAGTTTCTAATACCAGACATTCGTAAATACAGACTGGCTATAAACGTAACACTAAAAAAACACAACAAAGGATACACGTATCTTAACACGGTACGCAAAAGTCAAGCATATTAATAACAAACGCATAAAACAATTTATTAAAATCTTATTTTAATATAAAATACAGTATACATAATATTCATAGCTTGTGTAAAACGACCGTTCGCGTATTCTGAGATTTATTCAAAAGGAAATCAAGTAACGAAGGTGTGTATTACTCCCCCCCCCCGCACTTCGTCGATGTGCTAATTCATTTTTTACGAAACCGAACAGAAGAGATTAACAACTACCATTTAAGCAACTGTTATTCAAAAATAGATTCTCTACGAATACAATTAAAACTGCACCGAACGAAAAAGGAACACACGACTGACTCAAGGATTCATAGTTTCCGATCGTTTACCAGAACACACAGCGGATGATCGACTACGTTTATAAACATGGAACTTAACATTGGTCCATAAAGCGCGCAGATCTAGCAACGGTCCCCGAGGGAATTCGTTGAGTCAGTGTCAAACACGACCTGTCGTGGATCGCGCGTTCTACATTCGGTTAAAATGTCGCGTGCGAGTGTCGACGAAAGATGATAGAGAATATGCAATTACCTAACAATCCTAGGAAGAGATATGGCAGTATCGTCACATATGCAGACATCGTGAATGGATCGTAAAAAGCATACCAGTAATTTTGAGTCTAGGCGCACGGTTCGCAAACTGGCTAGAACGCCGGACTTTGGTGCGCAAGGTCCGGGCTTTCGCGCTTTAGCCGTCACATCTGGGTTCTTCCAACGCAATTCACACCACCGTGTGCCTGGTTGAACTGGATCTTACGGCTCCATGTTACGGAGGTGGTCGAAGCCGCGATAGATTAAAAACTGGATTGAGTCTATTAGCTATTAAGCAAATTGTAGTAATTCATCCACCGACACATCTCTTTCCCTCTCTTCTCCCTCCTTTCCTCTCCCCCTAGCGGCTTCGTATAGGAACGCACACAGCATGAATTCATGACATTTTTCACTTCGGTAAAGTGATATTACTTTCGTTAATGCTTCGAATAAGAATGATACGGGGAAATTGGAACTTAGTATCACGAACACGCGCGACACTTCCGACAAAATGTTCGGTTCAAACCGGTTAAAGCGGAATTGATCTTCACGGGATTATAGTAGAATCTCTGACGGACGCACGGGAGGATGGACCATAAACTAAAGTTCCTTTAAGCTCAGCATAGATTGACAACTGTACTGCAAGGATGGTGATGAAAATTTACAGCACTATCCATTCAATAAAAATGTTACTAACGATTTAAGTTAGTAAGCAGTTATGAATCTAATAACAGTATGTTTTTGTAATAACGTTTATCTCAGCAATATGAAAAAAAACAATATATTGGACAAGAACGAAAAAATTGAATGAGTATTTTTCTTGTACAGTTCATAATAATTCTGTTTAAAGAAAGTAATCAAATAATTCAATGTACTTGAATTATTTGATTACAATGTTCATTATTTATTAGAGAACACAGTGAAGATTTAATCCTAAGTAAAGTATGTATGTACAAATAATTCAATTAACTGATGTATTTAGAAATACAGGCACGATATAAAATATACAGGACTTTATACCGGGTTTTGCATAACCAAAAAATTAATTACCGATGTGGAAATAAAAATATATCTTACACTCTCTTTCTCTCTCTCCCTCTCTTTCTCCATGTTTTCAATAATTGCTTGGTAATTAATTTTTTTTTAGTACACAAAGTTCCATACGATTTCCACTCTATCTTCTGTTCTGTCTGTGGTTATTTATAAAACAAATGATACGGCAGACTGAGACACTGAGTGTTACTCGGTAGCATGCAAGTGACGTTTCGTTATTATAATATTTACCATATATTATAATTTCCTAATTCCTGTCGACATAATATTTCTCTCGAAAGAAAGTGGTGAAGTGAAAACATGGTAATAATACAAACGACCTGTCCAATGGCTCTACGACCGAATAATACGATTCTTTTTTAAGGCACAAGAAGTTGAAGAAACCATGAAACGTATTCAATCCCATAAGGGAGTATTTGGAACAATCGTTGTTAATGCGGAAGGTGCGTTTAGTTTTTCATATCAATCATTAATGTAATTTTTTGTGAATTCTAATGAACAATGATCTCAGGTATACCGATCAAGTCAACTTTGGATAATACTACAACGGTCCAATACGCAGGTTTGATAAGCCAACTATCGGACAAAGCACGATCCGTTGTACGTGATTTGGATCCAACAAATGACCTTACTTTTCTAAGAATTCGTAGTAAGAAGCATGAAATTATGGTCGCACCGGATAAAGAATTCATACTTATAGTAATACAAAATCCAGTCGATTGATGTCTCAAAGTTATATTGAGATACATGGCATTACGCGCTTTATCGTTAATTGCTAATTTAATTATGTGGCACATTGAGCTTTCGTTTTTGATTTAACACCATTACAAAAATTGCAGTAATAATTAAATTAATCAAATTAATGCGAGCTGTGCTCTTACACTACGAATGAGAAAGTGTTACCTAATGATTCTTACAAGTCATAATTTGTATTCAGCTGCGCGCATTTGAATAGTGTAACACAGAAGCTGTAACATAATATGAGTAATTCAGTTGAACAATTTGACTGTTACAGAATCAATAACAGTATACTTATTTTTGAATAAATTTCGGTGGGAACAAAATTCATAAATTTCTAAAAATTTCTTATGAAGACATTTTAATTCTCATTTACCCTTTGTAATTCTAATTTAGCGGTATACATTTTTTGTTTCGTTATACATTTCTGAATCTTTCACATATCATGTGAAAGGATTTTCTCAACACAATTACATTGGGTTAATTTCTGGTGTAATAGAAGTCTTTCTTGAAAAGACTTTTAATAATGAAGGTAACTCGGATGATCATATAAATGTATTACATAAAAAAAAAACATAAAATGCGTAAAATTGGCAAATACGAAAAAGATATAAAGTTCAAGACGTCAGTGGTAGCAAAAATTACTCCCAATTATTTATTTACATTTCACGCATAGTTTTATCAAAATATATTTTTATCAATTCCTTCATTATTTATTAGAGAGCACAGTGAAGATTTAATCCTAAGTAAAGTATGTATTGCACAAAAAGTACACTATCTAGTCAATAGGCTGATCTGATCAGCCTTATAAGTGACTTGGCAGTGCTATGAGAAGTAAAAAATATTTAAAAATGACATTTTCAGAGCGCACACATAAGTGTGTTACTTTGTTCAGATCCATTAAATTTAATACGGCAGTTTGGTATTCCCATACTATTATTTAAACCATTAATATTTACGCTATGCGTATGAATGTTTATACCATATATCTACATACAATATATGTATATGTATAAATATTTATCCATACCAGTGCTTGCAAATTAATATAAAGAATCAGTACTTATCATTTCTGTTCATTCCATTTCTCATTTGCATACTATAAATGGAAGGTACTTCTTAAAGGAAATCTCCATCGGAGTGAGTTATGATGCAGGGTGTTAGAAAGATCTCTTCACATTGTGCAAAATTTTAATTGCATAGAGACCCTTCTAATACCCTATATTTGGTCCCTTACTATCGATGCATACTTATATAAGTATTATAAAACAAACGGTGCCTTGTATTGTTCTTAAAGACATTATACCAAGCACAAAGTTTAGAGATAAATATAAAGAAATACTTCGACGCAATAATGCACATAAATAAAATTTCAGATCTATCTGATCTACGAAATTAACATAAATATGAAAAACTTATTTAAGATCAAATACATGTATGACTTCTGTTGCAATAAATATATAACTTAGCTATACTTCGAATGAAGATTCAAGTTCTCGAATTGAATTATTGAGTAGACTAGGATTACTTAACATCACTTAAGATCACATGTTCAATGAACTTTGATGTTTTAATGACGGATGAAAAACACTGTAGTAAACGATCATAGCTGTTGTACCCAACAAAAAGGGTATAATGCAAAGAATAATAAGGACGTTAAAGTACCAGGCGTTTTTAACTTCACTCACAGAAGTATGTATCCAGAAGACACTTGCTGCGACATTTTCCAGAAAACAAAGTATGTAAAAAAACACGTGTTTAAGAAAAGTACTACCGTCAACAGCATTCAAATATATAAACACATGAACTACTCCAATAACTACGGAGAATAAAATTGAATAAACACGTTCCTTAATTGTTGGAGAAGAATGTGGTGGATGATTATAATTCCGACAGAATTCTAACATTCCGTGCGAATCAATGATGATCCAGATAGTCATACCTATCCAATGACAGATGCAACCAATGACCGTGTACAGTGGCCATATGCTCGCAACAACGCTCAAGGACAATATCCTCGAAACTGCAAAATTAACTCGTTTGTACAAAATAAGCAATTATTGAAGAAAAGCACAAAATCTTTGAATACCTGTTGTACAGAAGTGCCACAGAAACTGAAGAATAGTCCCTGTAATCCCAATATTCAGTTTATCTTGTTGAGCTAGTCTAATGCTACGATGATAACTAGCCATCGCCCATCCCATACTACCAAGCGAACTCAGGATACTAGCTACTTGGTGAATAACTGAGAAAAGATACATCTGTGTTATCTTCGAAAGTTAAAGATCGCAGGATGTAATTCTGACAATCAATATTTTTAAAAAATTCGTTACATTCAAAATTAATACTGCTGTGGTAATGCTTCAACAGAATTGTCAACTGTAGAATTTGTTGGGGGGCAGCTTCCAAGAAACATTCAAATACCCTAAGCAATGCAACATCTTGATCTTCTTTAAGCATCTTAAGATAATATCGCCTTTGACTATTACGATCTCCCATTTTTTCAAATTTGCGTGCCATTAACGCATACTTTAGCGTTTGATAGTAACGAAGGACAGGTGCTAATTGAAATGCAATGACCATGATACAATAGAATTTCCGCATGAGCATCGTACGCATACATCTTTGTTCCTCCAATTGATTTGGCACAGTAGTAGTCTGTAATAACAGTAGTGTTTATAGCAACATTAATCTAAAATATAAAGCACGCTAATGGGCGGAACGTTCTTATTATACAGTTTCTTTACCTTATCGTCTTGCCGTTGCATTCTCCTACTGATTATCACATTTATAAACGATGGTAGAAAAATGAATGTAGTGGTCCAAGCAAAATACGTTATTTTGTTTGCCAATAAATATCTGATTGCAAGATTTATGTCGATTGCCATGTCTACGATGTGCATAATAATAGAGGAGACCAGAAAAAAAATGTCTAATTTTGTTATGCATGGTGTCTTCAATGGAACATCTACGTCATCGATGTCAAATTCCAATATAGGAAAAATACCGATTATCTGCCGTGTGTGCAGATGTTTATGATTTCTTTCATCCATTTCGTTCATTGTCACTAACCTTAAATAATATTATGAAAGTTCACATATGTTGAGTAGCACCCGTCTTGCATTTTCATTTGTCTGGAAGGACCTTTCATGTATACGTTACTACATAGCGTAGATTTTCAAATGTAATATATTCATAATTTAATAAAAACCTCGATATCATTCAAACACAGTTTGTCAATTTCCCCGCTCTTTCTTATTTATTAAATCCAGATATCATGGTCCAAGATCTTGGAAATGCATTCATGCATTTGATTTGTTATACGAACACCGCGCTACTTTAATTATTTTTATAACTACCTGTTACTCGGTTGACATTATATATACAGTTAATATTATATATATATATATACATGTATATACAAGCAAATTCATCCAAGTATGCATGTACGTATAACGTGCGTCAGATATGACAAAGTCATTGAAACTACAATAATGATACAACGAAAGTTTTGCCAGCATCCTAAAATTATTTAAACTCGTATAGTTTTATTCATTATTTAAGCATCATGAGATGCAGTTTAAGCATCATAGAAAACAATATTATCTGTATTATAAGATCGATGAAAAGAATTTTTATAACATTTTTGAGATCCTAGATATGCACAATTATAAATCAAATTTATTTTTCTCATACTCTTTCCGATTTGCAGATAAAAACGTTAAAGGGTTTTGATAATAATTTCTATATATATATATATATTTTAAAATACACGTGTGTTTTACCTGGGTATATATACCTCACGTTGGCATAGTAACGTGTATATAGTAGAATGATAGCAACACAATACCACAATACAAAACTGTACAAAACTTCGGGACCGCGAGTTTACGGTACTTTCATCAACTGATAGATTTTCTTGCTATTTCTTTACGATAAATGTATACTTTAAATACAAAGCAATATTCGGTGATCGTAATCGTGCAGTATTTGATACTGATCTTTGACATTTGTGTAAATTCATTTGCCAACCTTTGTCGCCAGTATCCAGTGGATTTGCTGATTCTTTACGTGTAAGTGGGGATTCTATTTTCATTTTCTATCTAACTTTTGGTGCATCATATTTAATCGGCATTACGATCTTCACTGCTAAAGGATTCAGGACTTCTGCCTCATTGTAACACTGACCATTCTATTGGTTAATTTTTTTTCAACCTACGTCTTTCAGGTAAGCGTACAAACAAGAGTTGAACATAATTATAATAGAATGCTGCATGGTTTTACAACAAGATTTTTGTTCATAGTTAGGACTAATACAGCTCCTATACACAAGATTTCGAATCACGTTAATATTGTGCATTACATATATGATATTGAGCATTAGTCTACATATATGGCACATTAAGCTTCATTGGTCGTCCCCCTTAAAACATTATTGGACTAAAGGTTTTCATATTTTATACTCTGTGCACAGAGGAGGTATGTTGCTAGATGTTATATTATACATGTAACGAGTATTAGAATTTGTAATTTATTCTTATTATAAAGTTGCAGTTTTATATTACTACTTCTACAAGAGAGCCTCTTTGAGAATCGCAGATCCCAGATTCTACGAAGATTCCACTTGGGTTCAGAAGCAGTTAAGTCTTCCATAATCGGATTAATAAAAATTGATTTTGTGTGCACTAAAGTTAAAATGAATGTAAAAGTCAATCATTCATGTATAAAGTGAATAAAGTAAATAAACTGTATAAGAATAAGTTTTGTTATTGCAGTATACCTTGCCCGAAAAATGTTTTTTTTATATATAACAATGTTTCCCAATTTTGTCATATAGTTTCAATTTATACATGGTGGATAATCCTGGAGTGCATTTCACGAATGAATTATATTTACATACAATATAAAAGGTGTTATTACAAAGTACTTTTATACACATTTTATTCGATATCTTGCTAAAGTAACTCTTGAGATGTTACACAGTTTCTGTAAGTATGTATAATATGCAACTTAATATAGATGCGAATCATATGTATGTACAATTGATATTGTGTACTAATCACTTGGTACTGACAGATACATTCAAGCATTTAATCGTAAGTCAGTTGACAAATACAGAATCATAATAGACGTGTTGTGTTACAGCCACTGTAAACTTCATTGTAGACGATGAAAAATGCCGAATTTGTACTAGCGCAATATTCTAAAATATATGATAATATCACAAGAATACACTGTCTTAGAGTGTATTGATATAAGAACAAAAATCTGAAATTATCAGATCATTGTAAGACTTATTTTTGTATCATACTTATTCACGCTATTATTACTAACAAGAAAGGATTACAACGAAAGCGTGAAGAAGTATGATGTTTTTGATTACATGGCATTCGACGTTTTTCTAAGTTACATGTAGCCAATAACAAATTTGGTTATTAGGAAGATATTTTTGGGGAAATGTTTGCAATTTTCGTTTTGGGTAATACGATGCAGTAACATATTTTTTATATTATTTTTTAATTAAAATGTAATAATTTAATAAGAAAATCTAGATTTGGACTACAATTTTTTGTAGTGCAAGTTTCTTCCGAGTATCTCTTAGCAATATATAACTGCATATTTTATATGCCAATACACTGTACAGATTTAAAAAAATGAAAAACTATTGTTTCTTTCGTTCTTGCTTGTAAATAACATTTTTTATTTACCTAAAATATTTCTATTCTTCATAGGGAGCTTTAATGCCTGTACAACGTTTGTTAGATGTAAATTTCTTTTCAAAGTAATCACGCTACGTTCTTGACAAACCTTATTGAATATTATAAAATATAGCGGGTTTTACAAATATAGTGTAATTTCAATGTAACTGTGTGGAATATTAAGTTACATGCGTCTTTGGTGCAAGCACCAATATTTTCTTTGCACCTTAAACGTAAATCAATATTATTATAATATTCCAAAGCATCGTTATGGATAATCCAGTATTTTTTTTTACATTGAAAATACGTAACAAAATAGTCCTAAACCTACATTGCAAGTCATTAATTCTTAAAAAATGACAATGGATAAAGAATGCTTTGCGCAATGACTAAGCGCGAATCAAACAAACGTTTGTTTTGTTACTAATTGTAAGTTTAAAAAGAGTCCTTTCAAATCAGTCACTGGTTCGGCAACTATTTGTTGTACTTTAGGTACCGACACGTCACTTATTTTACGTTTAAGTTACAAACAGTTTTTCGGAGTCGTTCATCGAACATTATTTTACATATCGATAACCCATGAATGGTTTTCGCTGTGGGTAACTTTTTCTCAAACGGTATGATTACCATGGAGAAACAGTAATTTATCAATCAAATGTGGTGGCAAAGCAGCTCGCCTTGTATCATACAAAACTTGCACTTCGGCTGGAATTCTGGATGGTGGTGCACAGCATGCGGGAACGCAATTATATCTGCAAGCCAGTTTTCCCAAATTGGGACACTTGGCTGATATTTTAGCCCACCATTGCAGGGGACAATAATTAAGTGGAGCTGTTGACTCAGATTGGTACTGAACAAGTTCAAGGTCTGCCTTTTCTTCGGCAGGCATCCCACTCTTCGTCCCACATAAGCCTCCAAGTAAAAGTTCCATACCTACATATAATTATCATTAT
The DNA here is from genome assembly GCA_933228935.1 of Pemphredon lugubris. Taxonomy (NCBI): domain Eukaryota; kingdom Metazoa; phylum Arthropoda; class Insecta; order Hymenoptera; family Crabronidae; genus Pemphredon; species Pemphredon lugubris. The sequence continues at coordinate 21,551,846 of OW121817.1, read as the reverse complement.
TCATCGATTTATCTATTTAATAATTGTCTATACTTATATACCTATAATTTAATATTCGTGTTATTAATATCGTTGATGCGCATAAAGGACCTCGTAGTTTCAAATTTACCTGATACACGACTTTTTTTTGTTGGAGGTTCCTCCTCGGGTTTCGTATTGGAATTTTCCCCGGATTCCTCTTGTATTAATTTCGTCAACATTTCTTTTATAGGAGTCGCAACTAAGCTTTTATCTTCCTCCGTGGCATATGGTAACTGCTTAAACCTGATGGACATATAGTATGTAGAATCATTAATATAAGGCTTATCCTGAAAATAATGTAACAATAAATTACCTGGGATCTAGAGTAACTGCAATTTGGAGTAAGAGAGTGACATTATAATCTGCATATCGATCGCATAGCATATCGGAAAGAGATTCTTTGAACGATCTCGCTATATCGCTATCGGATTCCTTAACTTTTAGGTGGGATGACACTAGTTGCCAAAGTAGTGGCTTTAGTAAAGATATTAAAGGCATTTTCTCCTCGCTAAGTGTCATAATAGTAACTTTGAATGGTTCAAGAACATTCACGAGGTCCTCCACAATCTTCCACTGCTCATTTGAAAGATCAACCAACTCTTGATCAACCCCTTCCATACTTTCCAAGATGGATGTTACGATGTTGCGTCGTAGTACCATTTGTTCCAACATATTATACGTAGATGTCCATACCAGTGGGTAATCCATCAACATAGTATTTTCTTCTAGCTGCAGGATTAGGTAAAATAAGTATATCCCGTTTCATCGAACGCAAAGAACATTTAAAGTATAGAATAAATTAATGATAAGAAGCAATGTTTGAATTTTGAAAATTATGATAAGATTTAAGGTTATACCTCTAGAAGCTGTTCTTGCATAGATAAAGCTGTGGATGCTGCTGGATGGCTTATAATAGCTCCAATCGCTGCTCTGCATTTAGACAATATAGCTGCGACTTCTGGGTTTTCAAAACATGCTTGGGCACAGACTTGCAAAGTATGCAGCAAGCAAGGGACTAATGTTAATCCTCGATTAGATAATGCGGATAATAGTTCTGCCCTTGATGTTGCTACAACCACTGCAGTTATCTTTTCTATTTTTAAATCCCAATCCAGCAGCAAAGAATCTATCGTGTTACCCCATTGGGATTCTTCCCAATCCAACGGGGCATGGATTGTACTTAACACTTTGCACTCTAAAGCAGCTTCTCCTGGGTTTTGATAATATATCGATATTGTAACAAAATTTTCATTGGAATTTGATTTCCATTCTTCCATAGTTAATCCAACTTCGCTAGTGATGCCAGTTAGTGTAGTAGCCACTGATTCGCGGAACGTGTCATAAATCTTTGGTATAATTTCTTCTTCTAATTTGTTTTTGCTTGGTATCTCGCACGGAGACCTAAGCGTTGCTACTAGCCTTTGAAATCCCCGGCCTTCTACCACCTCTGGTAACTGTAGGTCCATTACTATAAATTCTGCTATGGCATCAGATACAGTTTTTCCATCTATACTACCTTGATTCACAGAATTATCTTCCGACATAAAAAATGCTACGTTCTGACTATTGTTTCCCATGTTTGACCCACCTTTAATCATAACTCGTAGCGGTTGGCCAATCGTAATATCATCCTCGATATTAGATAAGCTAATGTTTGGGTCTGTTACAAATTGAATATCACCATCTATTTGTACGGTACCATCGGCGTTGGTAGTATAAATATGTTGCGCCGACGTTAAGCCCGCTTTCAACAATCTCTTTTGCGCTCTTCTGTCCTTCGTCTCTTGCGAAAGTACCTGCCTGCGCGGAGGATTAGAGGACTCTAATTCCAAAAGTTCTTGAGCATGCTTGTTTTGCAGATGCATGCGCAGATTGCTGGTATTACGGTTGTATGCGATTTGAGTTTTGCAAAGTATGCAAACAATTTTAACTTTCGTAAGAATATCGCCGTCATCGGTGGCTGGAAATCCAAAGAATTTCCAGTAAATACTTCGCATTGACATAGGTACGACTAATTTCTTATATGTATAAGTATGCTTATATGAGCGTTCCTCCATCATTTTAGCAAGTATCATTTGCATCTCAGCTTTCGAATCATCTGTGGCTGCTGCTTTTCCACCATTAGGAGTCGCCGAAGACTTATTATCCATGTTTACAAGTCGCAATACATGAGTGCCGGTATTCGTATGATCTTTCCAATATCAAAACATACGTACACAATATTTCCCGTATTTGTACTACCTCATAGCCTTTATTTCTCATCAAAATGGAGGACTTTCGTTGCATAATTTAAGATGGAATTGATTGCAGCCGTACATTTCACGTTTTAGAAAAACTGAATTCTACGTTCGGTATATCCCATCAGGATAACAAATTTACCGCGAGTACTCTCCGATATCTCAAAACGTCGTTTGACGAATTATTTTATAGATATCGAACTTCAATTTCTCGCTTCGAAAAGAACGATGCACGATCGGTTATCGACCACCACTCGTAACGATGCTATCGACTTTGCCTCTCTTGTTCACGGAATTATCGTTACTAGAGTACTCAACTAATCGATCCCGCAAAATGGTGCCTTTTACAGCGGCTCCCTCTACATCGACCGGTCGAAACATTTGAATGTTTCATTTTTTAAATATCATTTACGTAAAATATTATTTCAATAAATAAAATATCGTTAGGGATCCCTTGTTTCTTTTAGTAAAACAGTGTACATAAAAACTGACGTTATATTCTTTATTATTCATTTTATAATCACTATGGGACGCTTTAACATCACTTAGGGGCAAAGGTCGTATCTTTCTCGAATACTGTGAAGTTCTGTAAAGTGTTATGAAGTATTTCCATTTATATCAAGACCGCAATGTGTGGATGAGTGAATGACATTTATAAAATAATCGTAATAAATTAAAGAGACCTACGTATGTTGTACATACTTGTACCACGGCATGCAAATCCAACAGTGATATCGAGAGGGACTTATTTTCGCAAACGTTATCAGGACTGACTGTTATTCTAAAGCGATCGCTTTATCATATGTCGATCATACAAGAAAATGTAACATACCGCAAAATTATATTTAAGATTAAGTATACTTTGGCGCACACAGAGAATGCATTTTCCTAAGAAATATGGACTATTGTCGTCCTTGGTACTATGGAGGTTAACCTCAGTTTTTGTTGTACAAACTGCCCATGTACCAGACGAATATTGGCAATCGCTGGAAGTAGCTCATCATTTGGCCTTTGGATATGGATACCTCACGTGGGAATGGACTGCACAGATTCGTAGTTACATATACCCATTTATCATATCTGTCGTGTACAGGATACTCGCTTTCTTGTCCTTAGACTACGTGGAAATTTTAATTACATTGCCAAGACTGATTCAGGCAATCTTCATTGCTTACGCGGAGTACAGATTTTACCAGTGGACTAAAAATAAGTGGATGCTGTATAGCTTGGTTATAAATTGGTACTGGTATTATTGCGCGACGCGTACATTAGTAAATTCCATAGAAACTGCTTGTACAATGATAGCATTGTCAATGTTTCCATGGCGTGATAGTAATGTTAAAACAGTAAACTACTTGTGGATAGTAGGATTTCTGTGTATGGCGAGACCTACAGCTGCCATAATATGGATACCTTTAGGCTTTTATCATTTGTGCACAAATTTGGAAAACATCTTGATATTGGCATGTAAATATGCCATGGTATGCAGCGCTTGCATACTGGGTTCAGTATTATTGGATAGTTATTACTACGGCAGATTTGTGATATCTCCCTGGGAATTCTTCCGTGTAAATGTACTTTGGAATGTTGGCGATTTGTATGGAACGGAACCATTGTTGTGGTATATTTTTTCTGGATTATCGGTACTCCTTGGATTGTATTATATTATTTTTGCATTGAGCGTTTGGCAAATAATGAAGCACCCGGCGCTTTATCACCGCCAAGCGATTATGTTGATAGTCATTGGGTGGACGCTCGGCATTTATTCCTTCCTGTCTCATAAAGAATTTAGATTTTTACTACCTCTCTTACCAATGTTGATATACATATGTACTTCTTGCACATTCCGTTTCAATATCAGGTTTTCAGAAGTAGCGAGGAAAATTTTTGTAGCATTGCTGCTAATCAGTAATGTTTTTCCTGGCCTGTATTTCTCCTTGATTCATCAACGTGGAACATTGGATGTAATGAATGTTTTGCGCACGGAAGTTACTAATGCAAATGGTGCAGCTAACATACTGTTTCTTACTCCTTGCCACGCTACTCCTTTATACAGCCATTTACATGCTAATGTTTCCATAAAAATCTTAACGTGCGAACCTGATTTTCAAGATTCTACAAATTACATGGACGAGGCAGATACATTTTTCGAAGAGCCAATGAATTGGCTAACACGTAACTACAACGATAACGGAAAATCTGCGAAAGCTAGTCATATAGTGGTATTCGAAAATATTTTGCCTAAAATAAGACAATTTTTACATGATTATCAAGTAATATCGAGGGTATTCCATTCGCATTTTCCTGCATCGAATTATGGAAAATATATCTATGTATACAAACGAAAGAAAAGACTGTAAAATCAAAAGACAAGGTCCTGTTTCGGACCAAGTACAAGTACGCGAGAACTAGACCCTGTACCTTTTGACTTTAGAAAATAAAAATTTATATTTACTGTTGTGCAGAGACATTCGTGTATATACAAGCCTATCATTATTTTTAACCCTATACTTTTGTTCGCTTTGTAAACTGTTGTTATTTGCATAACCCAGATGACATTTTATGCACGCCTGATATCAGGGTCCACTCTATGCGGGGTGAGTTAAGATTTTAGCACGGAGGTAGTATTGGATGCTAACAAGAATTATTCGCCCGCGAAATGCATTTCAACCGTATCATAATTTATCATTCTAGTACCACGCATTGCTAGCATAACGCTGCATTCGATCAGCATCGTGCTAGTATCACCGGAATTCCTAAATATTCTTAAACTAGTAGTAGTTAGAACTGCTTTTAATTACAGATTTAACGCGTAGTATGGATCGACGCGGCAACTTCTCAAATTATCGTCACAAGTTCAAATAGCGGATTTCGATATTTAACTTCTATTAAGCTACGTAAGAAAACAATCGCGCAAACCCGGCGCGGTAGGCAAAAGAAGTAATCATTACTAATAATAATAATGACTTGCATGTTTGGCTATAGATAAAGTCGCGATCGTATGTATCGAGTCGAAAGAACGCGGAAAGCGGATATTTCCATTGCTGTACGTGCTAGGTAATCGAAGAAACTGTGCCGTCTAGTGGCTCCTATCTGCTCCTATCTTTAACGATCGAGCGACACTACTGCTTTAACCGGGAAACACGAAAATGTGTATTGTAAAAAAGATAATAACATTTTTACAGTATACTTCATTAAAATTAAACAATTTTTTTACGGTAACGATTCGTTTATCGGTCCCGTGACAAATAGGACCCAACGATATTTCTTAATTAACAAAGCGTATCATCATTCTAAGAAGAGTTCTGGAGGATAGAAAATGTGAAGTAAAATGAAAATATAAATATTACAAAATCCCATCGTTTTTTCGTACTCAGCTGAAATTCATCGGCAGCTGGTGTCTCGGCGACTTTTGCCTTAGCACGGCCCTATAATACACTCAGGATGCAATAATGTACTTACTTGTTTTTTGGAAGGTACGTTTGTACCCCCGTTTTCGCGGTGTTAAATTTCCCGTTTTTAAGACCCTGTAAATTTTTCCCCTCCACGTCTCATGAGACCCTCGTGTAGTACAGTGCAAATTCTTTCATATATTCACCTATATAGATTCGGGGACACGATATTCGGTTATCGAATAAATAATTGTTACTCCGCTTCTCGGCACGCTATAGCGATACGGTGCCGGGATGGAGACCAAGAGGGCGGTCGCATATGACGGAAATAATTAAGTTCCACAGCGGGAGGAGCCGAGCTCTAGCCCGGTCAATTGTGGAGCGGAGGGCTGGATCGGGAGGTGGTGACCAACGTTGCCGGTGGTGGAGGAAAAAAACGTGGTAGGAGAAGGAACGACGAGGAGGCGAGTGAGTTTTCGCGGAGCCACCATCGATACGAAAAACACCGTAGCGCGAATCTCAACGATTATCGGATCGTCTTGCCGGCTTTCGACGGCCAAAAATTATCCGAGGGCGAATACGCGGTTGAGCGAAACAAACGGATACCGTTAGGAAGTAGGGCTGGAAATCCGCGGTCATAGGCGCGATAATGATTCTTAACGGTACTTCGTTAACGTCAGAGACATCTATCCAATCGTAATTATTCGGAGGAAAGAGTTGGAATTCTTGCACGGGGAGTTTTATTGTTTTATTTTGTAGGTTATAATTAAAGATGGTCGTAGGATATTTGAGAAAACGTAGTATTACTCCGAAATAGGCTGGAAAAAGTAAAAAGATGTTCATGTTTATTTAGCTTCGCCATTCGGAACCCTAAAATACAAAACATGCCTGAAAAAAACGAACTTATGATAAGATAAACAAAATTTAAGGGACAGCGGCCTAAAATAAAGAGCGTATTGTCATACGCGCGTACTACAAGGTTGCAGAGTTAAATAATTAGTAAAGGGTTATGACGGCCTCCAGATGCAAGGAAAACGATAAAGCTTGTCCTGGTCCCCAACCTAAATCAATTCTACCAAGAAAGTTTATCCTTCTACCCTTACGACACGCACCGTATCTCACGTTACTTTTTGTTATGATCCCACCTGGGTAACCAGGTGCTAACCTTCCTCCCCGGTACTCTGGAAACCAGATCGGTAAGGCTGGTCCGCTGAACGTAGTTCGATCGAGGATACGGCAAAAAGAAAAAAATAAAATAAACGAGAGAGACGGGGATACAAGTCTTCGGCTAAAGATCCAGGAGACAAATTCCCAAAAGATGTCAAAGGGAGACGAGAATCGTCGAAACGAGACATGGGAAGCCGACGCGGTAACGCGAAGGCGAATTTAAAGATGAAGTAAGGCGAGGTGAAGTAAGGTAAGGTAACTCGCGGCCGTAATCGAAGGTCCGGTAAGATGGTGTAAGCGGGATGGAAGAAAATATAAAGAGGGGACTGACTACATGGAGTCAACGTTCCGAGCGGGTCAGCGACCACGGGTATCTCTCCCTCTCGCTCCTCCCCGTTCCTCCGTCTCTCCTCTTCTCGCGCATTCGTTCCTCTATCGCGGTGCTTCCTTCACGGGTGTACATAACTTCTGTCGATGAAGCATCCTCCCGTACCGTTCCGCACGCTATTTCCGATCCCCGGTGATCCTACCCAACGTCCGTGGTATCCCTCGAGACGCCTATGCTCGTTACCATCGTTCGAACTTTGCCTCGTCACCACAGTAGCCGAGAGAGAGAGAGAGAGAGAAAAAAAAGACGATTCGCGAAAGAACCATTCGCGACGCGATGATTCGAAAGTTCCGTGTACGGCTAACGCGCGTACGAAAGGTACGAGGTATAATCCTCGCCCGAGAGAAAGTTCTGCGCAACGGTGAATCCGCTCCCCTTCCTTCTATCACGAAAGAGCATCCGAAACGGATCGTTCATTGCAAAGTACGAGTACGCGGGGCCCACCATTATAGCGTTTACGGGCGTTTCCAGGAGGCGGACGTTTTTGTCATCGATTTGATAACACAAAATTTACCCGATCGAATTTTGAATTGCACGCGCGCTCGATTAACCGGACCCGTTGTTGGCAATATAAAGATACAATATATCTAAATATCGCGGTTTTAGTTCAGATTGAATCTTAATTCAAAAAACCCTTCGTCACTCCACATTATCCGATCGTAGATAATAACTTCAGGCCTGGGTCCTTCCGCGGTTACCTATGGGATCCTTTAAGGAGCAGGTGTCCGACAGGTGTACCTACCCTTACAAATCCTCCCCTCTGTTTCTTTCCTCTTGCGTATTTGAGCCTTCTCCTCGTTCTTCGGTGGACTCCGCTTATATAAAAGAAACATGATGCGTGTTAAATTAAAAAGACATCGTTGACACGAAAATAGTAAATTTCGTTTCCATATAATTATCAACCATTATCAATACCGATCGGTATAATTAAAAAAAAAAACATGGTCTTTTTTACCAAATCTACTCTTAGCTCATATAATTTTAATATTATTAATAATTTTAATGTAGCACTATAATCATTCACTTAATGAATTAATTATCCGTATCGTAATTACTAAATTATCTTGCAGGTGTTTCAAACAAGAATAGTTCCGAGTGCAACGGGCTCGGAAGAAAAAAAATAAGAAACGTGAACTCGCATTGGACTCGGACGGACGCTATCCCCTCAGCGGTCAATGTTTTACAAATGACCTTGCATCGTCGACAGAATCGATCGTTTGTTATTCCGTGGTCGATTACGCGTGGTTGGTCGATGCTCGGGCGGGTTTTCCTTTGAAGCCCCACGAGAGCGAGAACGGTCGAACCTGCCTCCCGAGACACGTTGCGCCGAAATACCATGAAAGCTACTACGCAATTTACCGTCATTCGCGTTCCTCCTTTTAACTTCCTCGTATTTCCTCGTTCCTCATCGTTATTTTGATACCTTTACGATAAGGCTACTCCGGATACCGATTATTCGAACAACCGATTATTTATTCGCATCCCGATTATTCGGATGTTGAGGGAAGGAATATTGTGCCACGGAGGAAGAAAAACTTCGCGTTTATATCGCGTATAATTGACGCGAATAATCGACCAGGCATACGATTCTCAATTTACCAGATCGAGTGATTACCCTGTTACTTACGATAATCAGGGTTCTATCGTAATTTGGCACGACTTACGTCAAGAGCTTCGTAAATCGCTTTTTTCGATTTATATTAAAACAAATGGATTCAGAGACAAGCTTACTTTACCGCGATAAAAAAAGGGTAATGAGCGCGATCAAATTATGCATGTTAATGTGCGAGAAAAAAAAAGAAACCTACGTACGTTTTCCGACAGTGCGCGCAGGATTGGTATGACACGATCGGTTCAGAGTACGATGTCACAAACCGGCTTCACGACCACACAGCCGACGCAGACTTTGCTCTCGAAGCATAGACTTTGATCCCGCGTGTTTCTTACCGCTATTACTGGCGGTCGTTTATTCCTAACGAGCGAGTACGCTTCGCTTTACATAAACGTAGGTTAATGAGAAATTTCCCCGTGGAAGCTTTAATGTTCCATCGAAATCTTTCCTCGATCGGCACTCTCGCGCAAATCGTATCCATGAATTTAAATTGCCTCCTCGAACGCAGAGTAAGTACTTAACGTTACGATAAATACGCAAATAATGCCATGCCAGCCGATGAATATGCACGAGGCAAAACTATCACCGTAGATTCTCGTTTGCGTAAAGGGGAATCGAAGAATCAACGGAACCGACCCCGAAGTGTTTTATTCCCGGAAGATAGTCGAGAAAACGCGCATCGTGTGTCGGCGAATATGCACCATCGTTCCGATAATATTCCCGAAATGACCCGACTGGCGAGTAAAAACGTTCAACGCGATACAATATTTTTTGAGAAATCGCCGAGTAACGACTGAGATATTTCATTCGCGTTCCCCGCTATTGAATTACTGAAGATTGTACGTCTGCGCGTAGAGACGAAGGTAAAAGCTGTATAACTCTATTCCAGAAGATTCAAGTTTATATTCACGGATAGATCCCACCGCGAGTTTACCATTACTTTCGATACCGCGTTCTTCTTTCTCCCCTAAAACGTTTAACTGGGTATCTTTCCGGAAAAGACTATAATAATGTTAGGAATAGCATTGCCTTCCTTGCGTCCGGCTCCATCGACGGGGCTATTGTCGGTTGCCGGGCGCTGATATTCGTATTATTAAGTTTGTTAACGAAGAAGTTGTATTCGAGCTCCGGGTACGAGCTGTCGTGTTTCTATACAAAAAATATTCTTATTTCTTAAAAAACGCCGAATCTTCGTTAGCGCCCGCGTAACGTCCGTAACATAATAATAAATCTCGAAATTTAGTTTACATATCACACGTTTAAATCGGAAAGGTTTGCAAGGATCCGACGAACCCCACTCGTAGTCACTACCATACGTCCGAATCAACGTCGAGCAGAGACGAGCAAGGTGACGTATAAATACGCGAAATCGACATTCCTGTAATTGTCCATCTTCAATCTCGGTCCATCGTAGACGAGTCGACGGTGCACTTGTCCTCTTCTGGCAGCCGCTACGCGCCGTCGAGCTCGGCCAATCAACGTTCGCGGGCAACAGGTGACCGACCAATCCGGTCTTCCCGACACGACATCGTAGCTCTTACGTTGCGCACGGCATTTCGCTTCACGGATATTCCTATCGGATCCGACGATTGCTTTCCCACTTCGTTGGCTCGTTTTCTGCTTCTCCGTCTATACGTGGCTCCTCTCGTTTCCCGGCCTTACCTCCCCTCCCTCCCTCCTATCCTCCCCTCTTCCCCTTCGGGGGATCACCGTACCACAACCTGTTGCTCCGTTGGTTTTCCTTCGCTCCCTTTCCTAAATCGCGTCGATTCCATGTACTTTGAGCTAGGTACGTTAAATACATTTTAAATTCCCTTCATACTCGCGTATCACACGTTACGTTACCTGTCCGCGATCCGTGTTTTAGCCGGCATTCTATTTTCTACGTCGTCACCTTGGGTTTAAAATGTTGTAGACCAAGGTGAAAACGCAGGACATCCGGCTGATGGGGGCAAATCGAGTATAAAGGTTCTGCTGGGATTCGAACGTTCTCCGTAGCGAGCTCGACGCTTTTTCTTGTACTTTTTTTTGTTGTATTGTCGGATAACGTGTGATTTGAGCCACAGCGAGAACACGGGACATTCAGTTTTAGAGGTCAAGTTAGATTCAAAGGTCTACCGGAGAGTCTCTCAATGCTGCTTTCGTCCCTTTTAACGATTATATTGCAAATACTTTTGGTAGTTAAGCATGCGAGGGACAGTTACTCTTAAAGCCACTTAACCATTCCCTGTTCGCAAACTTTCGAGTTCGCGTTACGATATACGATTTAAATGGATAATTTAGTTATTTGCAACGTTGGTATTATATGTGATATATGGAGTAAAACCCGAAATTACCGTACAGCGATACGGAGCCTGATAAAGGTCGTTACGTATTGTACTTGTCACTGAACCCGATAATGTCATAAAAAAAAGATGCCCAAGAAATTGTTACGCCATTGCGCTTATGACGTCTCTGCATTTATTCATTATTCCTTACAACCAGCGTAACCTAATCACCTCGAGCATGCATAAGCGAGCATCGTGAAATACATACATGCGCGGTAGATCGTGGAGCACATGCTATCCGTGTGTTTATTGACATCAATTTTGCCCCGACGAAAGGACGGGGAATCATTTCCGACGATCGTGCCTCGCTATTGCGTGGTAGTCGAAAGTTTTTGCAAATTTAACGGCAACTCTTACGCGCATCCTAGTCGAATGTAATAATTACGTAGCTCCGGGTCAATATCGCCGATCGCGACAACAACGATAGGGGGGCAGCAGCTGTATTCGCGATAGTCGAGAGATTCGTAAATATTTTGGTAGCGTTCCACGATTGCGCATAAGAATTTTTTTCGTGTACGAAACGCGTAGGAAACCGAGGTAAAATTAATTTCAACGACCTCGCGCTACAGCGCAGTGCCTTGGGTCATTATATTCGCGAAATAGCATCGGGATGTTTATACATCTTTTTGCGAATATTTTAGTCGGTCTTACGTTACGATTAACAACAACGCGCGTCTCTCGCGATCTCGTAGCCCGGGGAACGGTAAACTCAACTAGAAAATCCATTAAACGCATCCATGCGAATTTAATAACACGATTCGCGTATAGACAGGCGTCGACGCGATCAACGACGACGTTGCCCCTTCGAAAAAAGTAAATATCAGAAAAAAAAAAACTTTAACGGAGAAACGTATTCGTAATGCGGTGCCCATCAAGGCCGCGATCGCCGTCGCGTCGTGGAGGGAGATCGAATCGGGGGCACTGGCGACGGTACGTACCTGTAATCTCTTAGAGCCTCCTTATACCCAGAGGGAGCGGTGTTTATGGTAGTAGCCGCCATTTTTGTTTCTCCCAATTACAATCGTATCCACGAAGGTAACCCCCGGGGGTCCCTCTCGACTCCCAATAATCACCCGCGGAAGCAGCGGTTATACTCTTTATCCCCGTTAAATCCGGCTCATACGCGCGAACGTTTACACTCTCGCTCGACCGGCCGGTCTCGTCTCGTTAAAGTACGTAGGTTGCATACGTAGCGAGAACTGTGGAAGCGACGCAAGGAATCCGCCATGAAAAAGTAAACGTGGCGCTCCAGGTGGACGATAATCGCGCTCGGGGTATGGCGGGGTAACGCGCGTACCCGCAAAAGCGAGTGGAATGTCTGCGCACCTGGGAACCGCTCGGCGCGCTTTGACCTGCCTTTCCCTTCGCCTCTAACCCGCGGCCACCGTTCATTTTCGCCGCGATATCACGATGGCGTTCTATCCGAAATCTCATCCTTCCTCGCTAACGTGAGAAAGAAACTATTAATCTCTCGAATTCACGAGAGCCCCCCCGTACCCCGTTATCAGATACCGAGTTTCCGCAGTTTTCGATCGCCGCGTTCGCCATCCTTCTCTCTCTCTCTCTCTCTCTCTCTCTCTCTCTCCTTTCCCTCGACTCGTTCACCTGGTCGATCGTCGTCTCCCTCCCTCTCCGCGTTAGCTCGCTCCCCTCCTCTCTTTCCCACCAACGGAGGTTCACCGTGTACACGAGAAACGAGGCGGCGAGGAGGGCAGCCGGAGCAAAACGAACGGTGGGTTCGATGCGCAGTCGCCAGGTGAGGCAACGACGACGTGTGCTTCCCAACGGTCCGGGGTTGACCAGTGTTGCACGAAACCTTGCCACTCTCGACGGCGCTCCGTCGACAGAGCACGCGCAAAAGGGTTTTTAATCGCGGGGTTGGTGTCTTTCACCCTGGTCAGTGTCGTCGCCGTGCAAAATTATAACCGCGTTTATAAACGGACAGGTGGTAGCGCGCGGATCACGGTAATCGCTTGATCGATCGTACGTCGGATCCATAACCTCAAAAATCATAGAGAAAGGTACCGCGATCAAAATAAGCGAACATGTCGCGTCGGGATATCGGTGGTCTGTAGGGACGAAGAATAACGCCGAGTGATCACGGCTCGCGCAACGGTCACGGGTCTACGAGAGGCCCGAGGGAGTAACGTGCCTCGCACCCCACAGGACGTGTCGGCGGCAACGTGCTTCTTCTTTGCGTGTCAGCTACGCGAGTGTGCCGCCTCCGTTAATTCGGGTTCACTTACCCGATACGCAATAGCAGAGCGTAGTTTGTTTTTTTAAATCGTATACGCGACGAGAGGCTCACGCAGGGAGATTGAGGAAAGATGCAGACCACGAGTGCGAGGGAACCGACTCACCTGGTCGCCCTTTACGTGGCGACGGCCGGCCTTCAGGGTAATGCTCTCGGCTCCGACGAAGAGGAGATCACCCTCCTCGTTTACGTTCTCATCGACGTGCTACAGAACAAGGTAAATATCTCTCTCCCTATCTCTCCTGCCTTTTGACGTCTTCGGGTTGATCGGCTACTCGCGTAGATTCGAACCAGTGACGTAGTCGCGTCGCTCATTACCCCGCTCTACGGTTTCCGTCGCGGCCGATTCTATTTCAGGACCGCGCCATGCCCGCGCTGCGCGATTTTATCGTCGATACGGAGAGGCGAGGAGGAGGGATCAATGTCCACGCGAACGATATCGCTCACGCCAAAACTTTCGCCGCGCACAGGAATTACCGTCGGAGATACGCTGGTATTAATCCTCTTCGTATCCCCCTCCCCCGGGGGTTTCTCCGGCTCGCGTTCCTCGCCTACCTGGCCTGGTCTTCTCGGAAAAGTTCTTCCTACCAGCGGTCATGAGTCACGGCGAGCTTTTGTGGTTTTCTGCCTTCCACGGCGATTGGAAAGTCGCGGTGAATTGTTATCGAGGTACCTTACATGTATCTCGGTGTACTGTCAATACTCATCTCCGGCGAGTAGTCGGTTTCACGACGGCAAAACCGACGAGCATCTGCGTGTCAGTGGCTGTCATTGTTTCTCGAATTATCCGGTGGGGGCGGAGCGTCGCGCCCTCGAAAGGTCGTCCATTACCTCCAGCTTTGCCATACGAGATTACCTGGCCGTACGCCTGGCGCCATGCTCTCCTTCTCCCGTATCTCGCCGCGTCGCGCAATTATCCTTCCTCCCTCGACTCGTCCGCTAATCGACGCTAATTACGATTCCATTAATGCCTCGTTCTGGCGCGCTTATCGATCCGACGATCGATCCGGAAAAGAGTGTGCGCGCGACCCGTTAGATTTGGCGTCGAACGGCACTGCGAAATTCCTTTCGGGGTTTTGCGCGTTCCTTCGATAATCGCAGTTAGAAAGCATACGAAGTGTAACGAAGAGGCAATCGCGGATACGTCGTCGCTACGCGGGTTGCCTCGCGAATTTTTACTCTTGTCCTCGGGGGCGCTCTTTCGAGAAATCAGCGAGCATCCGGTGCCGCGCAACAGGTGCGCCTAGTTTTCTTTATTCTTTGTTGTGAATCGCCTTGCACGAGTGCGCCCGAGTTCCAGCTGGTCGGTCGTTTCCTTTCCCCCCCCCCTCGAGTCACATACCTGACTATCTCCGATCGTGCTCGATCGGGGACAATGGCCGCCGGTGAGCTCCTCTCGCCTCGCCAAGGGCCTCGAGGAAATCGGACGATACCGTATTACCGAGGTCGATTTAGGATTGTCCTTGGTGCTGTTGCGATTGACTCTTCAACTATCTTGCGCTTGGAATCCACGGACTCTTTCGCGTCGATCTATGGCGATTAGACTTTGTTGTTCTCTGTGAGTCTGGCGAAGGTCCGGGGAAAAGAAAATGATCGTGAAGGGTGAAGGGGGTTTATTTGTGCGATTTAAATACCGCGTTGACGTTTGTACTTTTCTCACGTTATTTAATCTGCCGCCAAGTTCGGGACTCCGGAAAGACTCGTTTGGAGCGGAGTTGGCGTATTCGTTTCGTGGACGCCAAATGTGCTTCGAATTGAGTTTTTTGACAGTATAGTTGGTATATTAATTCTGCGATTTTGGAATTTGCTTCAAACGAAATGAAATCGTCTACAAGACGTCCTCCTCCACAAATAGTAACCTGAGGACATCGAAACGTTTATACGAAATTTAAACCATCCGATAGATCCCTTGCTCGTATAACGTTCACGCGATTCGCGGAAGAAATAAATATTTATTTCAAGACCTGGAGTCTACCGTAGCAGTACTCACAAAGTACTTAGTACATTTTCTCATAGAGCGGCTAATTCCTTAATATACCTTGCCTGTTAAATCATTATATTCTCCAACGGATACTTTACTTCAGATATCGATTGTCAAATCGTTATCGCCTTCACCAAAACACGTGCTCCGATTTTATCGCGCAGGTTTCGTTAAATCTATCGCAACGCGTATTATTCGACGATGCTTGGAAACATCAGTGTCTACTTTCTCAAGCGACGAGACAACGGGAAATAGCGGTTTAACGTCGAATCGACGAATCGCAACTACGATTTGTACAACAATCGAAATAATCGCTCGCTAGGAAGTCGGAGGAAGTTCTTGCCCTCGTTTCTTTCGCGCTCGTGTTTCGCAAATCGTATTTCAGGTTTCTTGCCTCACTTGGTAACGTTGCGCTGGCATATTTTCCGAAGATTCGCCAGGAGTTTCTTGCCGTGAGAAAAGAGAGGACGTTGACTTAGCTTGGAAAGCAAGATTGCGCTCGTCGAGTCGTGTTCCGGGACGCGAGACAGGGAGAGCGTGTGGTTTTTACGCGGATAAAACAAAGTCTTATAATCCCTGAGATTTTGAAAGATCGCGATTTGGAAGGGAGCGTGGGAGGGGGTACGATCGAACGGGAAGAAGCGATTTCTTTTTTTTTCTTTTACGAATATCATCGCGCGAGACATTAGCTCAACAATTTTTGTTTCCTAGCGCGAGAAGGTGTCAAGAGTAACGCTAAAAAACGGCGTCACCCACATTTGGGTGACACGCCTGACGCGTTAATAACCTTAATATTAATATTAACCGAATTAATATTCCGTAACTGTAATACCGAAACTCATGTGTCATCCAAATGTGGGTGACCTGGCGGTCAACGTGGTACTTAATAAACTCGATATTAAAATTGATTCTAACGGCAGCGACTCGATTCCAACAACAATTTTATATCACCGATCGACAAGATCCGAAGTCGTATTAATAAAAGATAATAAAAGATTGAGTATCTAAGAATGGAAGATAATGTCGGTTTGGCGAGGGAAAGTATGCGCATCCGTTGACCACGAACTCTTCTTGTCGTTTTGATTTCTCGCAATATTTGAGCCGAGGCAACTTTCGAGCGCTCCTCTTTCTGCTGTACAATCACAGAATTCCGTCGTAGGATAGTTCGTAGGCAAGCCGTAACGCGGTTACATACGTGACGCGATTCGGTAAAGGGAAATCACCGAGACGGATGAGCGGCAAAAAAAAAGCAGCACCGCGGATGAAAAATTTGACCTTCCCGTCCGCGAATCCCGCTTCGATCTCTTTGCTGGACCGTCGCGTCGCGTCGGTCGAAACCGCGTACATTTTTCGGAGTCGTCGCGATTTAAATTCAATTTCCGGCACTGAAAGTCGACCGGTCGCGAAATGGCGTTTCGCGCGTCGCTGAGAGCGGCAAAAATTCCGTTTTAATATTTTCCCTCGCTTAATTAACGGATCGATAAAACATTGTTAATTATCGCTCGCCACCGTTTCGCGCATCCGGTTCGTCGAAGTTTGTATAAAATTATTGGTTCCCCTTCGGCGCGTCCGGTGGGCTCCTCTCGCGTATTTGTTTTATCATCGCGCGAACGGACGTACACGTGGAAATCATCGGAGACTCGTCCGTCCGTCCGTCCGTTCGCTTGTCTCTTCCATCTTCTTCGTCCTCTTCGTGCTTAGGTATTACGCGTGCAGTCTATTATTCGTGTCCGGCCGCCCCATTCCGGTCCTCCATCTCGAACCTTTTCTTTTCTCCCTCTCTCTTTCTTTCTCTCCCACTCCCTTTCTGCCCCCCACCCCCACCCTCACGGTCTCTCTCGCACGCTCGCTATCTCCGTCTCCCTCTCTTCCTCTTCCCCTCGCCGTCGTCCCCACGCCATCACCTTCGAGCCTCGCGGAACATCGCTAACGTAACGTGGTATTCGAACCAATGGGAAAGAAGAAATTGATGAAATCATGATGATTATATTAACGCGACGGAACGATAATAATAGCGACGGAGATTGCAACGAAAAATAATTTCCCGTCTGGGTATCTCAAAGCCGAATTAATTTTAATGCGCCCGTGGATTAAAGTTTAGTTTATAGAATTGAACTTAGCTTTCCGTCGAATTGACTCTGACGGACAATTTTTTATTATCTTTTATTTGGTGCACGTTTTTTCATTGTGTTTACAATCTGAAGATACGCTAACTGTTACTGCATTTTGAAAATACAGTTTTAAGAAATTCGGATCCAAGTCAGATATACTTGGTACAGAAATATTTGGTGTAAAGGATAGATTGGTGTTCATCGTAACTACGAGTCTGAAACATTGAGAAAGTTTTTACAATTGATATCTCATCGACGACTGCGAGCACTTTCTAAAATCTCGGCGATTTTTCTCTCGCCAATCAATCGTAAACACACGTATCATTGTCGCGCGAAGGCGCGATTTCAATGATAATAATAAATAATAATACCAAAAACTATCCTAACGATCGAATATACTTATTTTCCAACGTAACGGCGGAAAACAACGTTCGTCGGAAACACCACCGCGCACTTACGGTATCCACGTAACAGGAACACGACGCCGTTAACCGAGGCCCACTGCTATTTCCACGAGAGAAAACTTTCTTCCCTAGGACCTGCCATCTGTAGAATCACGAGTTCGACAACTGCGGATATTTTAGCTGCAAAGCCGAATATTTTTGCCAGGAAGGGTTTCTTTTTATTTCTAATTAAAGAATTTCAAACTTTGTCGATCGGTCGACGACGGGGGGAAGTGGGCGACGAGGGCGTTATTATTATTAGATTATGTTACACGTACACACCGTACACGGTGCGCTATATCAAAATTACATTTTTATTAAGTACATTTTTATTTTTTTATTTATTCTTTTTCATTTATTTTATCTTAATTTTATTTTTATAATTTGTTTCAAAAGTTTTTAAATCCCCACTGAACAGAAAACCCCGCCCGGACGTCCCCCAAACTGGGGCAAATCCGGGGAAACCCGGACGGTTGGCAGCCCTATTCTTTCCCCGTATTACACGCGCTTACAGAAAAAGAGAGAAAGAAAGAAAAAAAAGGTTAAATCTCTTCGGAGGAGGCAGCGATATCATCGTGTCTTTTCCTGGCTTTGTTCGACGTCGTCCTCGAGGAGGGCAAGCCACTTCCTATGCACGACGCAACGCGTAACCTTTGACCCACCGCGCGTTCCCCTTCCCCAGAACCTCGCTATCGTTCTTCTGGTCATCGGTTGTCTCGCATTCGCGGCCCCGACTCGACGAATTTGCAATTTATGAGTTTGCCTCGAGTCGCGCGTCACGCTCGACTCCGGCCCCTCGTTGCCTCCGATAAAACAGACGCTTCAGGGTTGTCACGCCTTAAAGGGGTTTCACGCCACCCTAAAGTTTTCGGAAAATCGAGTTAATTTGTCTTTACTCTTCTTGAAGTTTGTACTTTTCGGAATATTTTAATGAGACAAGTTTGAAATAAAAATTCCGAGAATTGACAGGGTTACCGGTGGTTTGAACCGGAGCCCTGCAGCTTATTCCGCGCGGCTAAACTCTTACTTCTTTTCCGTTTTTCTCGAACTAGCGTTTTTCACGGTAGGTTGACAAATATCTCTGCAACCACTTATTGCGATTGATTTCAAATTTGATGCACAGATTCTTTATATGATTATCGTGTAGCATAGGATTTATTTCGAGACGCTTTACCATTTGTTTATAATTCAAGTTTTGTGTTTGACTTACAAAATTAAAACTTCAGAAAACTGGAAACAAAATAAATGGATTTTCTGAAAATTTCAAGGTGGCGTAACCGCTTAAAACTGCGTTACTGCGTTCTTCCCGTTCCCTATCACTTTTGTTTTTCTCCGTCGTCGCCGATTTGTCTCTCGATGCTCTTTTTTTTCGCTGTCAGTTCGAAACGACGTCTATCCTTTTAGCGTACGCGTCATCTCGCCGCGCTTGCTGGAAATGGGGAAATCTTCCGCCGGAAAGTGAAAATATGCGCAACACAAACTTACTCGCGTACCGACAGCCTCCTTTGAGTCCTGATGGATCAAAACTAAACGTCGGGATGCGCACTTTTTCTCTTGACTTTCTGCTACCGTGTTATTTGCCGATTAAATGATTTCCGTCGTTATACATATACGACCGCGACAGATTATTGTTTTGGAGTAGAATGGAGTATAATCGAACGATTTAAATCTACCGCCAACCTTGTCCGATTTTCAGATTATTTTTCATGGTTCGAGACGCGCTATTTTTAAATAAATTTAAATGCATAGAAACTTTTACGACAGAGGTGATTTAACGCTCGATACGCCGTATAAAACTAATTTAACGGACTAACGTTCTCCGCTGCAGTTTTCAAAATAAAAAAATATTTCTTTCTGCCGTTCAATCGCGCTTCCTATTCCGTTTACGCGATTACAATTGTCCGATAAAATGCGTAAGGCGAGGAGGCAATGGAACTTCTGTCCGTTTAACGACACGCAAGGATGATTTCTAATCTCGCTCCGTTATCGCGATATTATTAATCTTCTTTGGAAGATGGTGAATCTCGTCGCTATCACGATTGCTCACGATCGACGTTAAATTGTTATCTGTGACCCAGTCAATTAAACGCGCGAGCAATGGGGAAAGTGGAATGCGTGAGAAATAGAAGGAAATCGTATTTCGGTCGATACTGGTGGTATATTCGAACGACGAAACTGCGCTCTTCGTTTTAAATGTCGCGAGAAACGTTTCCTACCGCTCGAGCGCTCGTTGCGCGGAGTTTAGACGGGAAATGCGAGAAAGCGGCTTCTCGTTCGGCGGTCAGGTATCCTCGGAAGTTTACCTGAAAAGAAAGATAGTTAGATTTTATCGTTTAGCGTCGACCATAAATTGGTCGTCCCACGTTTCGTGGAAGGTTCGCGTCGCGACGCGCAAAATCAAACAATACCACTTTGGCCGGCACCGAAATTGTTGAGACAATGCGATGTTCGAATATCATCCGAGTACACGAATCCCACGAACGAGGGTTTGAATATTCGAGAATTATTAAGCGGTTATATATGCACGGTTTGCTGAATATTTAAACAACGAATATTTTTCATGTAAATGTACAAAGATTGGAAAATGAATTACGATCTTGGGGGAGGGACTTGATTCGTGTCACGAGTATTCGAGTACCGCGAATATTATAATAATTAAGCGACAGAACTAGTCGAATAAATAAATATTTCGAATAGCCGAATAATGGAATTTTGGAATGCTCGAATACGGGTTCACTGGAATAATAAAATATTCATTTACTCGAATATTCGAATATGTGGAACATCGAACCCGTTGAATATTCAAATAATTCGATATTCTACAAATATTTCCGGTCTCGCAATTAGTATCGATCCGGCCGACTTATTTCCATTTTACCGCAGGACATCAAAACGGATGATTCGTATCTCCCCGAAGACCGCCGCTTTCCGCAATATTCACCCCCCCCCCCCCACGGCGCGACGAAAGTATAATTCGTTTCTCGGCGGTAATGGCGCGTTCTCTTAAATTGATATCACGAATGAATTTCACTTTTCGCGAGGCTGCGACAGATACCTAGAAATCTGTCGGCAATTAAGATTTACGTAACGTAATGCCGCTTCGGTTTATACCGTGCGTTACGCCACGAGTCATCATCGACACGTTGGCAAAAGATAATTCGAGCTCGTCGCATGGCAGGCTAGCTTATACCGAACTACCTTGATCCGTTAACCCCGCGTCAAAGAACCTGCCTATTAAGTTTCTTGCACGGATATACCGACGTCTACGTATCGTCGCGTAACGTCCGCGTACACCCAGGAATTCTTACCGGAGATCGGGACGAACGTTCGTCCGAGATCAATCCGCCATTGATTCTTAACTCTCGAGAACTCGCGCTTCTGATATCGAAATATTATTACGTCGGATTAATTCGATCGATGGTATCTGAATGACTTATGTTCGAATAGAAGGACAATTATTTGCACTTGGAAAGGGTAGTTCGGGTTGAATTGGAAATTAAATGTTGCCGCTTTCAGGCCGACTGTAACGGTACAGCGAATGTTTTCTTCTTTCTAAAATCAAGGGATTAGGCTGAGTACAAGTATGCGAAGTGTAAAACGTAGTAACTTTAATTCATTTCAACGGTGTAATAGCGTTCCTCAAAGTTATATTATTCGCAGAATATTTATATTTTTCACGCGCTGCTGGCACGTATTTTTACTCGCTAGGGTTGGAATATTTCGACTAGTAGGGATCACCGTTTTTTTTTCAATATATTGAAACGTGGATACGTGGGAAAGGATCCGAGAGGGTTGATTCGAATTCACTTCCCGGGAAACGTATGTAAATGGAATTACGAGTGGCCGATAAAATATGAAGGAACACATGCTGACCCTTTTATGGAAATTGATTGTCTAATCAAAATCATAGTCGACCAAGGGACTCTCGCACTTTGGATTGAAGGATCAAACTCTCAATCGAACGCGGTCACGTTTGGAAACAATTAGCAATCTTCTGCGTTTGCGTACAAGAGTTGCGTAAATATTGATGACGTTGCGAAGGCGATCCTACCATCGTACCGCGAGAAAATTACATTTGCAAGTCCCATGCGTTTTTCCGCTGTAATTCTTCGCGAAAAAGAAAATCGGCGTACTTTGCAATTACCGAGAAACACCGCGAGACATGGTACAGTTGACGCGATAACTCGAATAATCTAATAACATTCATCGTCCAATTGTACCTTCACCTTCCTTGATCGACGTCTACGCGTCAGTCACGTGAGCAGTGTTTTTATTTTTATTTCGGTGCCTCTGCCGGAGCAGCGAAGTCTATGACTTCGCGAAATACCTGCAATATTTTTTCGCAATGCATCGTACAGTACGTGGATCGCGCGTACTAATAACCCGCTCTTCGATTCGATGCTATAATCGCTGGTCGTAGTTTGTGATTATTGAGAATAGCTTCACCTCGGATATTAATAGTTTTTGTGCGTGAATACGCGCAGCTCGTACGACCTCACCTGTATAATCCCACGTACGTATAATGCATGAACCGTACCGAGAGAAGCAAAGTCGTATAAGTACACCAATGCGGAAATAATCGGTTCCAATTAAATTCAACGAGTCTCGATCCTAAGACGTCGCGAATCGCGCAAACTATCGCGATTGCTATAATTTCCTATGTTTATCCAATTTTCCATGATAAACTAAAATTAAAAACGTCGCGTAGACGTAAAATAAACATCGTTCTTGCCACACGCTTTGCGCGCGTAGCGGCGTTCGTAAAATAACTGGAAATAAAATGGTAATTTAATTGTCACTCGAGAATTTGATTCCGAAATTGTATTCGGCGTGTAGACGCTCGCCGAGCGTCCACGTGGAATATGTATGCAAACGTTGCCCGTGTAGATATCAAGGTGAGTTAGGGTCTAAGCATGTATATGTACCCACGTAGTTACGTAACCGATATGCGGGTCAAAAAAACGGGAAAGCTCGCGCGCGTAGCACAACAAAAGTCGTGACATACGAATGAGCGTGTTAATGGAATAATAATTCCGCGAAGCTCGTTTCGTCCGTGACAATGAGATACGACGGAAGATTTGTGAAAAGTTTTTACTCGTTCAACTTTACTCGTACTCCCTTTACGTATGCAACCTCCGACGCGGAGGGGATCGCGCGATAAGAGTTGCCGAGTCTCAGGAGTTCGGGGCAAGTAATTGCACCTTATTATCGTTAATCGATATTTCGCAAGTATTTACGAAAGTTCGCGCGAACGGCGTTCCGCGAAGTTTGCGTTAAATATTTCGCGCGTATCGTGGAGAGGTAACAAAATTAATTATGCGAGTTAGAAATTAGCAAATTTCTAAAAAATTTTCAGCGATTGCGTGGATGGATATTTATTTATTTAAGATTAAGTTTATCCCACGATTCGTATTTAGCGTTTAGTATTTTGATAACAATTCTTCGCGCGAACTCTCGTAGTTCGGATCTCTCTTCGATTTATTTTGCACCGATCGCGTCATTTCGTTCGCAATTAAGTTTTTGCCAAAACGTATCCGTCGACGTTGAATATTTATTTTTATATTATCATCGCAATAGCGCCTGACATCATCAAATATTTAAGCGCATACGTAACTCTATCGTAAAGCTGTGTATCGAGATCGTACAAACGTTTATATTTATAACGACAAGTTTCGTGTCTAGTGAAAAATGTCTGGTGACCAAAAGGAATGATATCGCGAGGAGTTAAGATTCGTGTTATAATTTGTGTAATGTTCCTTGATTGCAGGTGCTTGGGAGGCAACAGTACATCGTACGACCGATGGTAATGGACGATAGTTGTACGCCTGGAACCGGTAGTGACAATCCGGCGGTAGCCGGAAGTAGCGGTATCATCAGCGAAGCTGCGTTAACGCATGCACCTGCCCTGACCGAGCGAACTCTTCGAGAACACGGAATTCCCATCGAACAAGCTATCGAACAGGTATTACCGAAAACTGGTAAAAACGTCCCGGTTTGTTTCCGTCTCTCTTTTCGTTTGCGTGCAATCGGTTCGGTAACGTGGAAGAAATGTACGGAGAGAACAAAGATTTACGGAGACTCGTGTCGGATCTGAAATAGGAGCGCTAAAACGGCACCTTCGAGGTTTGAAAACATTCGGGACTAAAGATTTTAAATATATATCGCATATTCTTCTTACCTCAGTATTAAAGTATAAAGATTTTAAATATATATCGCATATTATTCCTACCTCAGTATTAATACAAGAAAAAGTCGTAAGAAACTTAAGGTTAAAGTAATTCCGCTCCACTTTGTAAAATTGTTTTCTTTATCTATCTATACTATCACAAGTTTCCGCGCGCGCGCGGAGTTGGAAAGCCGGTTCAATTAACTCGAATGTTTGAAATACCTCTTTGCCTTTTTAGTTTTCAGAAGCGACGAATAAGCTAGAATTTGGATTCTCAGAGAATCACTCTTGCCATCTCGTTTCTATCAAGAAACCTTACTACTCCATGTCCTTAGTTTCTTGGAAAAGCCAATGTCGATCGGTCTATCTAAGACGCGGAGTTATTATACGAAATAGTAACGCGCAGAGAAATCGTAGCTTTACAATATATTACCTTTTCCGCGCACGGGGTATCTAACGTTTACGGAATATTCTTTCGATCGGAAGTTCGAGACCTGGTGGTCCTCCATGTCCTGCGTGACATCCGGTATCGCGCCGCGATTCGTCGTAGACGGTCAGGCGCCGATGCGACAATGTCTACATCCAGAAGCCTGCAACAAGGACATCGACCTGCCAGAACATTACACCCTCTTTCACGACCTCCGCAAGGAATTCATCGCCTGTTACTCGTCGCACGGTGAACTCTCGACGTTTGGAATTCACGAGATGCTGGAATGTATCCTTTTACAAGATTTCGAGGTCTAATTTATCGTCCGGGAAGACCGTTGGACAGTGTCCGCTTTTATGTTCATTTTGAGTGTACGCGTTCTGGCGCCCTCTGTGCGACCGGAACTAACTCCGTATCGGACGATTTTAATGATAACTCGGGTAAACGCATCTAATTAAATTCTTAATGCAAGTAATTTTGTTTACGTGCTAAAGCACTTTGCACAATTTTGTAATTAACTAGAATCTAACTTTGAGTTCGCTTTAACGCAACATTCCGGTGCAGCGATAGTTCGCGGAAGTATTTTATTCGCTTTCGAGTCTACGTATTTTAAAATGCTTGTATTTTATACGCATTAACGTAAGATACGAAAGATTCTATTTTCCGGACACGATCGACTTTGTTTTCGCGGGCGTTTAGTTATTGGAAGCGATCATAAGAAAATATTGGAGGATTGTTTAATTTCTTTTGGTAGGTACCTACACGTTTCGTGTTTATTCAATCTACACGAACATTATTTTATCCTACAACGATTAACGGGACAACTTATTTATCCAATTCGACGCCGCGAAACTTCAAACTAATCCTACCGTCGAAAAACAGATGTGAAACTCTTAAAGTTTCGGGTTACACTCTCCCCCCATCTCTCTCTTTCTCTCTTCTCTGCAGAAGTTAGGGCACAAAGAAACGCCTAGCTAGCAAAGTACAAAACACCAGAACAATTAATCATCAACGTCGCTCTCCACGCATCATCTCCGTCAATATTCGAATACGCGCTTCACGACGCACGATCCCAACTCAATTATTCCGCGTGGCTCAAGGTTGCATTTTGCTTCTTTTTTTTTCGATACCGTAACGACAGCCATGGAGGAACGGTTGAGGCCCGAAACGAAGTGAATTTCATTTCGAGGCTCGCGGCCGTCAGGCGGCGCGACAGAACACCGCTGACTCCGTCGTGCGGTTCGTAACCAACGAACCTGACGACGAACCCGCCGTTGGTGCAAAGTCAGTCGGCAGACGGGCAGAGGATAAAATCTATCGCGTAACTTGCGCTCGGCTCCGTGCGGGAGCATCGACGCTACGAAATTTCGATCGGACCGAACACGGTTAGTCGTGTTCCGTGATAGTTTTCTAGCGGCGATCAGCCGAGAGTTATCGTAGTACGCGAGAAAGTGCCGCGCACACAGCTTCTTAGCGGTGCTCTCGTATTCACGGAGAGGAACCTATTCTTCGCCACTTTGGCATCCTACTCGCATCGCTGCATTTCAAAGCTCGAGGTATGTTTTCTTTGTTACCGATACACGTTCGTTATTAGAGGTTTCCTCGTTGGATACACTATAAACGATAACTCCGACTTGTTTCGAGTCGATCCTTGATCCGACGAGAGGAAAGATTTCAGTCCGAAAGGCATTCGTAAACAAAGCTGGACGTCGTGGAATATTTTCAACGCGACTCGTGTCCCCATAGCGATTCACATCGCGGTTTACGCATATAACGTTAGGAAATCACCGTTACAGATTCGTTTTTCCATTTCCTACGGGTTATAAAAAGGAAAACTTGCTTTTACGGATACGGCGGATCCACTTATCGCCATGTACGTATTCCTGGACTCGCGCTGTAAGGTGTAGAAATCGCGGATCCGCAGGTGAGATTTAATCCAAAAGCGGAAACAGTCTACCGTAATGCAAGTGGGTACCTGCCGAGCCGTAGATTTAATCCAGTGCCGATATAAGCCCGAGGTGGTTACAATGCCGTGTCGTGCCACTTTATATTCGCCCGTGTCGCGCGCGTCGTACCTGGTGTTAGTAAAACAAAACCACCTGTGGATGCCGAGATACATACACCTACACAAATATCGATCGATGCGAAACACCAGTAGTCTTGCTGTCTTTTATTTTTAGCGTGGAAACGAAGGTAGCGTTATTGCACGAAACGCAGGGATTCATTTTTCAAAAGAATTACCGAGGCGCTTGCTCGCCAAATTTACCCGAAACGTATTTGAAAATTTTTCGTGTTAAATCTCGTACTTATTAGTGGAATCTTTGTTTGTTAATGACAACCATCGGGAATCGTTGATCTCACAATTATTTCCGCGGTCGTTCAACTGGAGTAATGGTAATAACAGGAAAACACGGCGACCATTATGAGAAATCTGAATTACTCGGTTGTACTTTTCATGTAATTGTACCTCGTCTCTCCCGTGTTAGTCCGCGAAGACCATGAGAATTTTTCGTAATATTTTAGATAGAGCCCGGGAGAATGATCGAAAGGACGGAGACGGTATCGAAGACTACGAATTAAAAAACTCCTCCTTTCGATATGCGTTTTTCCCGTGCATGATTCTCGGGACACGCTCCCATACATACGCATTCGTATCTAAAGATTTTGAAACGCGTAAGATTATAGTATTTATCTCTACATACTTTTCCGCCAGGAGAGCCTAGCATGTACATAACATAACGCGGCTTTGGTTCTTGCATTACGCGAGAGCAGCGCGAAAATACTTTGCGCGATACGCCGTAGCATTCTGCTGAAATTTCTTTTCGGTGTAATCGATAGCGCGAGCCATCTCCGAATCATTTTAATCGTGTACGAGTTAATGGGGTAGAGTGTGGGAGACGAAATCGAAACGTATTGCCACTGTCAGTTGAGTATCTTAAGAAATACTCCGAGTGGCCAACGCAGTCTTTTATCGCGCGCGGAATAAGGTTTAAAGGTCAACCCGGTGAAGATATTGGTAACAGCCTGACGACTGAACGGGATATATGTATATGTTAATGCGTACGCGTATACAAAATTATGTGTATACGTATACACAGAGATAATTATCTGTATGTGCATAATGATTGCCACCGATTATTCCTCGTTCCTGGCCTCGTATCTTTTTCGAAGTACCGCGCGCTTTTCCACGTCTTCCGTTCCACGGAAGCGTTTGGTATGACATAGCTGAAGAATGTGTCTTCTATTGCACAAAGGAAATTGCAGTGGAGTTTCCTGCCACCGGTTTCAGTTTATACTGAATCAGCTACCAACCACAAAGGTCGTAGCTCCGAATCAATAGGCAATGGGCTGTTAACGCTAATACAATTTTCTGCAGAGTAAGAGAGAGAGAGAGAGAGAGGGGGGGGGGAGGGGGGTGGTGGGGTTGTACTTGTAATAATATTGAGACGATCGTAATAACTTTATATACTCAAATACTCGTATATAAAAGTACTGATCAATGTAATCTGATATTGATTTCGATCGCGATACGAAACTGAATTATCGATTTTTGCGCGTATTTATCCTTGACCGTTGGTAATCAGATTTTGGACTACCACCAGATACAGAAAACGAATTTCACGTGAAAGAAATACAGGACATGATCAGTGTAATACAGAGGATGATCAAAGACGGTAAGCCAGTCGCTAACAGCAATTATATTAAATCAATTTCTGTTTAGTATTTACCTCGATATCTAATCGAGGTAAATAAAACATAACGCCTGCGCCGGATAAGCCGGGGGGCTTTACTAATGAACGATTACTTCGCGTATCCCAAAAAAAAATTACTTAATTATTTCTCGACGAGGATCAAGGTTGATTTGCGATGTTTTTATCTTCCGCAGACTGCAACATAATAAATGTACGCAAATGGATCTTGTCATTCCGACAGACAACGAAGACGTTGCACTGTTCAATTAAACGTATTCGCGACCTCGAGTATAATTAATCGAATGAAAATTAAAAAAAAAAGGGAAAGAATATGTTCATTAAAATTCCTGAGCATTAATATTAATTTATACGCGATCGTAATTTTGTGTCATACTTGCACGTGGCGCGACTATCGATCTTCTTTTTCTTTTTTTCGTTTTTACCGTGATGGGCAAGGCCATCGGGAGCCCCGAAGGCAAAATTTGTCGAACACGTAGAAGTCCTTCCCACGTGCCCAAAAACATGAGCTATCGACTAAAACAAAACTGGAAAAAAGAGAAAGTTTGACTTTAAGCGTTTCGAAGATAGCCTCGTTATCTTTCACTCACGAACGAGGTAGAATATTTTGGAATTTGCGACGAAAATTTTGTAGCACGACTATCGTTTCGAGTAGCATAAAATTCAATTGGCCTACCGATATTCAAAATAAGTGCATTAGAATTGCCCGATGAGACACTCGGCGGTGACCGCGGTATAATTTGTCTCGAACTTAAGGACTAGAGGCTATCGCAATTTCCGAAGCGTTGTAAAGCTCGATTCGATGAAACGTAAAGAATTTGATCGACCAAAAGTCAAGTGTGCATCGACGATATGTGAGAATTATTACGAAAACGTAATCGACAATAAAGATATCGTATAAATTCGTTTCGCTCCGTTATTTACGCGTAAGTATAAATACGCGCGTTTAAATGTTGTAAAAAAATTCCACCTAATTAAGAATTAGGTTTTATTTTCCACCGAAAATAAAAAAACCCGTAAGACTTCTTTTACGCGACTTTAAACCATCCGCGTTTACGATCATTTGTACACAATTGTTTTTTTTTTTTTTTTTGGAGTACATTCGAAATGTTTGAACATTTGCTGGAATTTTTTAACGTCGCGCACTTGGGGCAGAGTTCTCGGTAAAATCAAAGAAATACTTGCTCCGAAAACTTTTTACGCGTACGAGGCGCGATTTGCATGTTTCCTTTCTTCTTTTTTGTCGTCCGTAAAACTTTTTCGACGAGGCATCGGCCGCTGACACTGTAATTCGTGCCCCCTGTTATGTTAGGCCTAACGAGGAAAGATCAGAGGGAAAGAGCAACCGAAGTAGAAACAAAAAGTGAGAACGAGAGGACGGAGAGAGAGGCAAGAGAGAGGAGAATATGCCACGAGGCCATGTAGTGGTCCCCCGTGCGTGTGTTGCATGGTTTACGAGAGCGGGTCAAGCTGTGTAATGTTATAAGCAGTGACGGCCATGCTATCTCCTTATCACAGTGACTCTCAAGTCGCAATAACTTTCAATACGAATGCCCGTGTGCGTTGGTCGCGAGCAGAAACGTTACGTGTGCGCGTGCAGATATGCAAGCGTGCAAAAGCAACGAACGCTATTACTTTCTGCGAGGCACGTATGTTTTCCCGTTTCGGAATAAAAGAAAAACACATTAACTCTTCCTCGCATACCTTGGCATAATCTTCGGTAAACTTTTACGTAACGCGACACTTTTTATTCCTATACCTCCACCCGGATATTTGATGCGAAGAACTCGTACGATGAACGACAAAAAAAAAGGAAGAGAGATGATACACGTAATAAGTATAACAACGCGAACGAGCATACGCGATTGCATTGCAT
This sequence comes from Pemphredon lugubris, assembly GCA_933228935.1. Classification (NCBI taxonomy): domain Eukaryota; kingdom Metazoa; phylum Arthropoda; class Insecta; order Hymenoptera; family Crabronidae; genus Pemphredon; species Pemphredon lugubris. The sequence continues at coordinate 21,521,734 of OW121817.1, read as the reverse complement.
TTCGACCCAGGTTTTCTGCACGGGGCACGAAGGAACGTCGTTTACCGTGCAAAGTTTCTGGAATGTTGATTTGATTCCCGAGGCACGAAAATTCCTTGAAAGGTGTGCTGACGCGTTTCGTCGCATAGGCAAATCGAATGTGAATTTTGCACGAGTACGAGAAATCAGAGACAAATCCAGGGTGTAGGATTACGAAGGAAACGCGTAAGCGACGGTCAGGGGACACCCGGGACTGTACGTTGAATTTTTCACGGGCAAATCGAATTCGCGATTGCGACGACGGTGCGGGGGGGGGGGGGGAGAAGAGAAACGTGCAGCGGGAACGTGGAATTTTAGAATAAGAGAAATATTTGCCGCGACCGTGGATCCGTGGAATCAGCCAATTAAACTTACCGTCGGCGCACGTGGAATTACCTTTTTACTCGGAACCTGGAATTCTCTTAGAGTTTACCGCGGTGTACAGAAATATGAGTGTTGAGAACTGCAAGTTTTTGGGATTGTTTGACAAATAGCTACAAATGTACGAGAAGCGTGCAAAAAATATATGTAATAGCAGTTGAAAATCAACTCGTGAGAATTGATTTCCAGTGTTTGATATATTATTCGTTCTGTGCAGAACATAATAATTGCAATAATATTTCTGAAGAAATAGGCGAGTTCCCACTATTCGTTGAATGCACCTTATTCGGTTGTTAAGATCTCGATCTCGGAGGTCTCGATCGATAATAAACGAAAATGTCTGATTGCGGCGGGTAAATAAGATTTATACGATGAATATCATTCAACTGATTGATACAACCGGCCCTTAGTGCTATTCGTCAGAGAAACGTACAGAAATAGTATTACGCGAAAAAAATAGGGTTAACCTACTTATGAAAACAGCGTTCGTTGTAATTTAATTGCTATCGAAAAAACGAAATCCGAAGGAGTTGTCGGGTAATTGATTCTTTCGGTAAGAATGAGTCACGATTGTGGGCAGAGCGCTTAACAGTATCGATCTTCGAGTTTAATCGCAATTTTATCCATCCGTCAACGTTAAATGTTACCTCGCAATACTTTTTTTGATCACTCTCATGCATATTGCTACGCCCACGTTTCTTTAAAGTTGTACTTTTATTACAGGCCACGTTTTCCAAACACCTGAAGTAGTTAACATCGTTTTAGAACCTGGTATATGGTAAGTTGTTATCGCTGTTCTGTTATTTTATCACTGTAGATGTATCGTGTTGCTTTTAAAGTTGATCGTGACCGTTCCATAATTTCTTTTGCATATAGCTCAAAAGATGAAGAAGTCGATAATGGCTGTGTAGTGAGAGCACGAGGTCTTCCTTGGCAATCGTCCGATCAGGATATAGCAAAGTTTTTCCGAGGCCTAAATGTTGCCAAGTAAGTGGAGTGTCGTGCATTTAAAAGCTTGACTTACGTAACGTGAACATTGTTTAGAATAAGTTGCATTAATTATCTTGCTATTTGTGTACAAGCCACTTGGATCTATGCAAAGAAGGTAACGCAAAGATTCACATAAATACTGCAACTAGAATGTCAGCTTGTATTAATATTTATGCTAATATTGCAAATGTTATAATGTGTTTTATGTTAGTATTATTTGTTTCTCGGGACGTACCCTCAAATATAATTATATTACTGTGTCCACTGTAGACGCGGCGATACACAGTTTTTCAAAAAGTTTTGCTATTCGTGACCCTGATGCAACGATAATCGTTATCTGGGGTCATGAATCTCGTTTGCTATGACAGATTTACCATCATATTACGCAGAATTACGTTCTCTGCCAATTTTCAGTTATTCCATGATCTATATAATTGTGAACATTAAATTGTCTGTTTCTCCTGCCCTCGTTCAATTGGGAATCTTACCACGTTTTAGGGGTGGCGTAGCTCTTTGTCTGAGTCCTATGGGAAGGCGCAACGGCGAGGCATTGGTACGATTTGTTAACAAAGAACACAGGGACATGGCGCTGAAGCGACACAAACACCACATGGGTGGGCGTTACATAGAAGTGTACAAAGCATCTGGAGAGGATTTCGTTGGGGTTGCCGGGGGAGCTAGCGGAGAGGCTCATGCATTTTTGTCACGAGGAGCTCAGGTTATCGTTAGAATGAGGGGCTTACCGTACGACTGCGTCGCCAAGCAAGTGGTGAGTAATACAACGATGAAAAATAAACTCTGTTCGTAATCCTTCCTCTCCTTTTTCTCATACACATTCTTTTTTCTATAGTTGGAGTTCTTTTTGTCCGGTCAAAAACCTTGTCACGTATTAGACGGCGAGGATGGTGTTCTGTTTGTTAAAAAACCAGATGGCAGAGCCACTGGAGACGCATTCGTTCTCTTCGCGAAAGAAGAAGACGCTGTCAAAGCTCTGAGTAAACACAGGGATTGCATAGGAGCCCGGTATATTGAACTTTTTCGAAGTACAATCGCCGAGGTGCAACAGGTGTGTACTCGCAGAGACGATGCGGGTTTGATGTCGACGGAACGACAAATAAAAGGGGGGCAACGACGCGTTAATTTACATGCTGATTTTATAACCTGCAGGTCCTGAACAGGGCGATCGATCCGAAACAGGTTGTACTCCCGACGCCATCAATTCCCCAACTTCCCCCAATACTTCCGCAACATATCATTACGTCTGGTACGCGCAAAGATTGCGTTAGACTGCGCGGTCTTCCTTACGAAGCGGTGGTCGAACACATTCTGGAGTTCATGGGCGAACATTCCAAGAATATTGTCTACCAAGGCGTTCATATGGTTTACAATGCACAGGTATGTTTTGATTCGTTATAACAGTAATCCCGATGAATCAATATCTCCGATGAACTACCTTAATATTCTGCTATTCAGGGCCAACCTTCCGGCGAGGCCTTCATTCAAATGGACAGCGAAAGTTCCGCGTATGCTTGCGCGTCGTTGCGGCATCATCGGTACATGATATACGGGAAGAAGCAACGATATATCGAAGTGTTCCAGTGCAGCGGAGACGACATGAATCTGGTATTGACAGGTGCAGTAACTCCACCGTCAACCAAGGCTCTACTATCACCCGGTACGTTGACCACTCAATCTCCTGCAACCTTGACACATCCGCCTCCGCCGACGCCGGTATCGATGCCGGTGCCGACGGCGCAACCCCCCCTTTGGGACATTCACGCGTTAGTACAGGCGCAACAAGCCCAAGCACAGGCAGCCCAGGCTCAAGCTCAAGCTCAAGCTCAGGCACAGGCGCAGGCTATTAGAAATCAAGATTTTTGGCTGATGGCCTTGGCCTCGAATCCACCTCCTACCTCGACAACTCCCACTTCGCCCACCTCGTCCGTCACAAGTAAGACTCTCGCTCTACCCGGACCGCATCCTCAACATCATCAAATCCCCGCGTACGCCATGGCACCGCCGTCCGCTGCAGCAGCGGCCGCAGCCGCAGCTGCGCTTCATCACGCTCAACAACCCGCGCCTGCACCCTTCTTACTGTTTAACGTTCCGTCTCGTATCCCATTCCTGCGGGCGCCGCATCCGCACGGTTTATTAACACCTCTCGTTCAAGCTGGCCCCTTAAATCCGGCCGCCCTCATGGGATTAAAGAGGAGTTGGGAATCGGCTTTTCCACCCGAATCACCGGGCAGCGTCGCGAAACGTGCCGCTTGGCATACACCGGCAACCGCTTTCCACGCGCAAGGTCCGGCCGGTACACCCGGTCTGCCTTATCCAGCTCAATTTTATCCTCAGATTTGATACACCGAACTGCCTTGGTGAATCGTTGATGGTATAAATGAATTAGATCGATAACGCGACTTTTTACCTTCATTCTTTCGACTCGTATACTTTTTACATATGCCCCGCCGTCGATCGCCGAGTTACGGAATATATGGAGCGGCAATAATCATGCACGTTATATCAATTCCATTTTCTATGTGTTTTTTTTCCACAATTCTTGCGGCGAGAGGTTGTGATTTTTGAAACATTTATTGTTCGCGCAAGATGTGGAAAACTTTAATTCTAGATGCATCGTCATTCCACGGGAATCGCGCCGTTATGACAATCATGATTCCTACTTCTTCCCCCCCCCCCTTTCTCACAGACGTATCCATACATTCATACATATAACCATACATACTCGTAATCACGGTAGTGACTTCCGAACGACATTCCTTATATTTTGCGGGAGTTTTACACCGCGATTTAATCAATCTTATTTACAGTCCATTTTCTTCTCGAATCTTTGCAGCTGTGTTTCTTACAATTAAAGCTCATCTAATACTTTAGAATTTCTTTTTTGACATTTGATACTTATGTGTAAGCAACAGTACTTAGAATGCCACGCGTGTCGGTGAATTTCGATTTGACGTACGACGATAGAGAAATTTTTGAAGGTCACGCGTTATCTTACTAGAGAATATATATATATATACATAATTGTACGTAGTCGTACGTTCTCTTCGTAACAATGCGTTTTACAATTGCTCTTATCGGAGCACTTTTGACACGCGTAGAGAATTATATTTTGTCGCATACGATGAGCTACAAAGTGCCTTAATCGTAAAAAGTGAATGAGAGGTCCTTTCACCTAGGCGTACCACGAAAATTCACGGTTCATATGCGTATGTAAATATATACATATATATACATATCTAAACACTTTCCACACATGAATATATAAATATATATATATATAAGAATGATTTATATATTTTGCTAGAAATATTTTTATTAGTAATAAGTACTGGACATTCCATCCAATGTTATAAACTTTTAAGTTTTGATTTCTGCAGGGTAGCTTTTATACGCGGCATCTACTTTGCGCACGTCACCTCCGACATACACTCCTCCCCCCCTTCCCTTCCTCCCCCCGGGTAGATCAGAATTCTGCAATTAATTAAACAGGCACGAAGCACGCGTCGATTAATCAAATCTCTTCGAATACATTGGAAATGACGGTGCGCGCGTGTTCTTGTGTCAGGATTCGATATTTATGCGTGATCGGACAGGCGCCTCCCTGATTTCTTCCCGGGCCTCCACGAGTATGCTCCAAATCCATTACTGTCCATCTCCTCGTCACATTCCACCGGCGTAAAACGCGTGCATTTACGCTCTGTGTTTATTGATCATGAAAAAGGATTTAAAAGCGCGAGAGAGATGGTACGATGGAAATCGTGTGTCGCTAATGCGTATTGTTTTACGCTCGCCGGTAGTACAAGTACCGTGGATTAATTGGAATAGTTGTTAAACGTTACTTGTGGTGGGCGAACGATAAGAGAGGAACGGAGAATAATTAGATGTTAGCGTATAATCTTCGTATCCCAACTTCGTTCGCCTACCTCGCGTAGCTTGTGACTTAACTTGGTGTCGGCAGTCTTTACCTTTTCGACGCTCTTCTACGGCCTAATACTTTGTGATAATGTAGTTGGTGGAACAAAAAAAAAATATATTGGAAGAGAAGAGGCGTGCTGAGAGCCGAGTATCGAGCGTACAGGAGATCCCGTATCTTCGTCGAACAATCGACGATCAATACTGCCACGGTTTTAGCCAGCTTCCAGGATTTCTCGTACTTGAAATCAGAAAGATTATTCGGGATTCTTGTCTCCGTTCTTTTCTTTTACTTCCGTACGGTTTCTCTATTTCTTGTACGCTCGGTCTCGGTACTACCGCGGAGCAACGCGAAGTGCTGTCGGTGATTACAATTTCTTCTTGCCACGTCTTGTTTCTTTTTTTTTAATTATTATACTGCATTGATGAAGTAATTATAGACACGGAAACGGTACTCGGAACGCACATCGATCGTCATTGCTCCAAAGTATAAAAGTCCAACGGGTATAGAGATGACTGGTTTGCATGTCGTGGTTGCTGTGGAGGGACGTGCATACAAGTACCTGTAATATCTTTCTCCGTTACCTATCGTTCGCGAGAGAAAATTGCATAAAGCGCAAGGTTTTTTTTCCTCCGTAGCACGTACAAACTACATTCATCGTGATTAGAAACCGTTTTTTTTTTCGTCCCGACCGCTGTTCCCTCTCGCCTTCCATTTTACATTCCATCACCGATCTTCCAAAACCTTGTAACAATTTTCTCGTACTTTTTACGTATAATCCTGTATAATCTCGCACAAGCCTCTCTCTGTCTGACAGGATGCGGTAGCGTATTACATAGAATCGCGTAGTAGTACCTTGGTATACCTAGTCCTGTTTTGTCGTCGCTAGATTGTAACGCTAAGCGTGCACCGCTCTCGTCGAACGCTCCGTCATTGACTACTTTCCAGGAACGCTTCGCCTAAACGACGGGATATGCCCGCGTGTCACACAGTTGACCGAAGATCGTTAATAAGAAAGGGCGCTCGGGCGGTACACGTTTCGCGTTGCAATCTCAAAGATGTAATACGAGAATCGGGTATTGCCTGCCGACATTTACGTCGGGATTACGCTTCCTGATTCGGCTTGACCATAGCATTAATAGACATCATATAGTACTAGGTCAGCGGGACGACGCGAAGCGGAAAGAAAAAAAAGGTGATTTGTTCTACGAGACTCATCGTATGCGTGTGACTATCGGGATCGACGTCCATCGATCGCACGTTTCGCGTCGTCCTCGTGGTGGCGCATCTTGGTGTGTCTAGTAAGATTGTGCGTGGTGGTGTGTCGAGAGGTTTCCTCCGCGTATGTAGCTTCTTCGGGTCTGTGTATTTGGAAATCTCCCGAAAGCATTCCTGATCGTGTTTGCGTTTAATGCATCTAATCGCGCGAGCATGGTCATCGATAGATACTCGATCGTAGGGATTTTCGGGGTGACTCGTGTCTCGTGTTTACGTTAAGGTGCCAACCGCGACGCTTTTGCGTCAACGTAACAAAACTTCTCGACCCGCCACTCGCGCGTAGGTTCGTTGATCTGGAATATTATAAAGGAGAAATATCGATAATTGCGGCCATTGGCACGTAAGATGCGCCCCGCCAACAACCCCCCATATTTTCTTGAATAACGAGATATGCGTGGTTCAAACGGACAACGTTCATGCATCAATAGACCAAACGACCGAGACGTCGGAGCTTAGCGATATTCGTAGTCATTTGGCCTAATGATGTGTTAAAAAAAAAGAAGTAATACCGATTCAAAAGCGACGCTTGATTCAATGAATTCTCAGCAGCAGAACTCTCCCGGGGAAATTTGATTTTTCGAACAGAAGGAAAAAAGTGCTTCGGTCTCTTGGGATACTAAACGATTATCATCTTTTGTCATCGTAGCGGCGTGCTTGGTCTACCGATGCATAATGTGGTCCAAAATGTGCATTACCACCCCGTTGGCTTTCGCTGGGCACTCACACGAGCCGTATAATACACACGTATCACAGGGTAGAAAGGAAGTGAGAAAGAGAGGGAGTGAAAGGAGACGCGCGTGTGTGTGTGTGTGTGTGAGAGTGAGGGAGGGAGAAAAGTAGCGTATCGACTATCGTTCTCCGTACTAACTCTGAAATTTCGTTGCATCAAGGCCCGTGGCACTTCCTATGCGTTGAATGTGTGTTGTCTGGTATTGTGAACCGCTAACCTGGTGACTGACAGTGCCGTCCCCTTTTGCAAATTACTTTTAACTCATTGTTACTATTACTATTGTTAGTTACTACGTTCGTCGCTATCACACGAGGCTCGCTAAACAACAAAAAGAGAGAGAAAGCGGTCCGTTTATGTTGACGATGAATCGCAGCTTTAGGGAGGTCTTTCGAAGGGATCCACAAAACCGGACTCTCGCTCCTCTCGAAATCTTTTTCAAACGCTACTCGTCGCCTGCTATTGCAATTATTTGTTGGTGGATCATGTTTAGGGGTAAAAAAAATTGTACGGTTATCGCGCGTGGTTATGGAATGAAAATTACTCGACGGTTCGTGTATTAACGTTAAATCTGATCTAGTTACGTTCGGTAATTTCTGAGAGCAAAATCGCGTACGAGGATTTTCGAGAAGGGTAAGAGTCTTCAGGATCGCGAGAGAGCCCATTCGCTAATTCGAGTTAAACGGCTGAGTTCGTGATTGTCCCGGCGAAAGCTAATCGCGCGTATCGAGTCGCGGAAACGCGGTACATACTCGCGCATATATTCGCGGATAGAAACTACGGGACGAGTTTTAGCACTGTGCGACGCCTTTCCTTTTTATCGCGAGAGGACATTATCTTTTTTTTTTCTCCCGATAGCGTTTAGTTTACTGGGATGTAGGACACTTACACGCGCACACACACACGAACATTCCCGCGCGCGAACACCCCACGCGTACAAGTATAGAATCACATACCGATCTTTTTTTTTTTACCCCCTGTATACACTTTTTTTCTGTATATCGACAATTATATCGATGGTGAACGATCATGTTTAATAAATGTGCCTTGTGGACATATATATCTTTTTGCTTGCCGGGTTGGTGGACTCTTACCCCCTGATTACATTACCTCGTCCGGTGGTGGTAATTTTTACGAAGACACAACCACGCCGCTGTTCTGACGATTCTCGTTGATCACGTGAGCCGGTAGATCCAGCGAGCCGTTTAACTCGCTCCGATTTAACGGCGCGCGGTTAACGAGTGTCGATAAAACAACGACGAGATCAATGTTTTGCTTCCGGAGCGAATCCCGTTACCGATTTCAGGGATCGCCGAGGAATGTCTCGCGGCACGAAAGTGCCGCTGGATCTTCCGTTCTCGTTGGAGGCACGTGAAAATTACGACCACCATATACCCTGTTACGTTCTTTACATTTTTTTTTTCACTGGGCTCGCAGGTATCTTTGGTGTCTACAGATCAAGTTGGAGATTTCTGTGTCGTAACTTTTACCTCTCCCTCTCTCTCTTTCTCTCGCAACACATTTTCTGTCTCTTCTCTAGCTCACGTATATCCTTCCCCCCTCTCGTTCTCTCTCTGTTGCTCTAGCTATCTGTTTCCTCGCTCTCTGCCTTTTTTTTTGTACGTTTTACCATCCAAAAACCGTTGGCTCGATCCCTCCTTCCCGGCTCATGGTTCCATCGAAGAACGGTCACGGTGCATACAACGCGTAACCAATTTTTGTGTCGACATTAACACTACCGATCAGACCTGTGATTAGGTACCTAACATTGCCCTGACCACTGGCACCGTAATTTAATTTACGATGGGTGCGCTGTTTAAGTCTGTGCCTTTGTCTGGCAAATACTGATATTTGGTTCGGTCTTTAGCTTGAAATAATTTTTGACGCTCGACGTGACCGATTCCTGTGTTCCTTCGCTATCGCACGAAGCGAGAAGTTTCCTTCCGAACTCTCTCCAATGGTATTTAGACTCTCGGAACGGCGCAAATGCCTCGCTGCGACGCGCATTCGCGCTGATGCGCAAGATCGAGAGTTCAGTGTTACGTTCCTGTCGAAATTGAAAATTATGAAACTGTTTTTCTTCGTTAAAAAAAAACTTCTGTTATATTTAGAACGCACGCAAAGAGGCATTTGTTGCTGGGGCCGAGAAGCGGAGGCGAAACAGAGAGAGAAAAAGAGAGGGAGAAGGAGGGGGGGCAGGGTTGAGATTTGGGAATAGAGGGAGAGAAAGTGAGAGAGAGTATATGAGTGAATCTGGTGATTTGGCAGAGGGGCTAAATCGCAAGTTGGTGCTGCATATACATATATAGAAACATACGTATATATCGTGTTACAATGGTGCAGTGTCGATTGCTGTTTGGTAGCGGGATCTACAAATATACTAACTTCTGTGCTTCCAGGTAGGCCAAGTCCAAATCATTATTCCTTTGGATGGCGCGTTTTCTACGGTCCGAGGGAAAACGAATGAAGAGACGTCGCGTCTAACGCACACTATTTTATCTGTCGACGAATGATAACTAAAATAACGGGCCGGTTAATAAAATATCGGAAAAAAGAAATCATATTCCCACGGACCGTAGAAAATCGTCAAATTGACCGTGAAATCGTGCAGGTTGCGGGATTGAAAAACTCAGTGGAACGCAAAGAGCGAAGAGAAATTCGGAAGTGGGAATAACTGGTGGTAAATGCGCGAGACGCGTCTTATGACAAATCTTCTTGCACGATGTCACCCCACTATCAATTGTGGAGTGGTTAATTAGTGGGCACTCTTCTTACGTTTGTACATACATAGAAAAGTCATGGGTGTTGATTAGTATTTTTTTTTTTCTCATATTTGTTTGGGAGGTTATCTGCTAGAAATCCGCCGTTCAAATATATTCGCGAGGAAAATTTCGAGTAATAGAATCGTGAACTAGAAACTTGATCGTTTAGAAAAGAGTTGTAATTCACGGTTGTAAGAGTTGTAATGAGATTAATATCGCGAAGGATTTTATTCCATCATCGCGTTAAAGCGGCCGAAACCATTGGCGGAGGAAGCTCGATCGAGCGTTCATTGTCTTCCTTCTCTTTCTTTTCCTTTAGGAGGCACGATGTTGCCACCGCCACCGGTAGCAATATTTCCACCGGGCGCCGCGATGTTACCCCGTGGACCCCCACAGTTCGCGCCACCGTACGCTACCCCGATATTTTACTGGCCTTACCCCTCACCACCGGTCAGCCCGACAAATTACTATAATCCGGCGAACGTTGCCGGTATCGCGGCGATTCCTCAGCAAGCAGCATTGGTAAGCGTCTCGCCTTCATATTTTTTTTCTTTCTTTTTTACTGTTCTCTTTCTCAATATTCTTGGGAGCAATCTCTGTCGCGATACTCATCGTTTCAATTTTCATTTACAGCTGACACCCGCCGAGTGCTTGCAACTGGCACCGGGCGGAGCGACGGTACAAACGACTACTCAGACGGCGGAAGCACGCGTCGAAGCTTTCCTTCCGCGAATGGAACTGGAGAAGCGCGTACCCCTTCCCGGACCGCCGCAAACGGAGTGTAGCCCGTTCGTCGAGGTTTTCATGGTTTGATCGACCAAGCCTCAATCTCGCGAGCTCGTACTCCAATCTGCCTTGAATGCCTGTTCTCGTTTTGTCTTCGCCCAGAGTCGAGTCGGGCGACTCGATTTTCAGCCTCGCAACGACAGAAACTTAATCTTACGTCTTTCCTGCTCCTCGGCATACAAGATCGTTCTTTGGACAGATTACGCCTGGCTACCGTAATCGATTCCTCGTCGATAAATTTTCTCTATAATGAGAAATTTATTAACGAGGCATCGGGTGATTACCGGTACGACAGAATCACTAACTTTCTCTCTCATCTTCGAAGGAAGCTCCCTACTACCCGTAAATCCGACGTGTCATCGGGTGGCACGTTTCTTTCTAGTCTAGAGACGGATGCAAGTCGTCGTAGCGTGACGCAATGACGTCGTTTCTTTCTCGTCGTTCGTTTCAGTTCTCTGGGACGTAAAACACGTGCGGCAGCTCTTTCCACTTTTCGAATCCACCCTCCCCCCCCCCCCGTTCTTTCTTTTCGGTCCCCTGTCTTACACAGCCCTCTCATACCGCCATTCTGGATTCCGTTTGTGGCCCCGCGTTCGAGAACCAGGGTTTTAGGTGCCTCGTTCCCTTTGACCGAGGTCAAAGAAAGACGGAATACGTGAAAATCCCAGGAGCAAAGAATTGACTATTCCATTATTTTCTTGTGTGCATGATATACGCACATACATTATATGTAGATGTTAGATATAATCCCACGTCGATCGTCCTGAATAAGGTCGGTAAGAGTTAACGAGAGCGTTATATGGTCCGTATTCGGAATATTCGATTAGTTAATCTAATCCGCGACGACTAGTTTTATTTAATTAGTGCAAACTTCGATTTTTTTTTTGCAATGTGCCGATTCGAGTACCGAGCTGTGTACCTCCACAATTGAGCAAAAGTACGATGTACCTTCTGTTAGTATACGTTGACCGCGCAAGCAGTCGTCGCTTAAAAATTCTACGTGCATATAGGCGCACTGTTTTAAGAGAGTTTTAAATGATATAACTTAAAGTTTTTAAATATGAAATTTTAATATATATAGATATATGTATACCCTTTTCTCTATTGTTATTAGAACGATTCGTTATCGTTGATTCGCTTTAAACGTCCATTCCATTATCTCTATCTTCGGGAACGCCGTTCATCCAAAAGATCGGTTGCTTTCGATCGCTGTTAGCAGGCTGCGAATCCTGTGACCATAAGTTCTTTCTTTTATTCTTCCTTTCTTTCTTCTGTTATGACTTAACAGCAAATATTACAAACGTCTTCCGTTAGCTTTCCATTTTCTTCGAATCAATTTTTCACGTCTCACTCGTGCTTAGCGATTTCAAAGTATGTATTTGAGTGCATATTAATAATGATCCCTGCACAGTGACGTTTCTACGACATGCAACTATACATATGCGTGTAAGAGACTCAACGTTTGTTTACCGTCGGTAAACCTTTAGGCTAAAAGTACGAGAATTAAAGATTAACAGATAAAAATCGTTGAATCGCGTGATCACCTCACGAGTATCTTGCGACGACGTTATTCTGTCTCGGTCGTTTTCCTCGCAACAACCATCGATCCCCCTTTTTTTCACGGTCATCCAATTCCTATCGTTAGACTCCTTTAACGTCCCCGTCGCAGTACACTCTCGACATATAGTTTGTTCATAGTTGATAGCCATACAACGAACATTCCTTAGTCCGTGAACTTAAAAGGTAACATTTTTCAAGGCAATCGCTGAACGAAACGAGGCTAGTCTTGTTAATTACGCTAAAATCTGCGAATCGTTTATCATCATCAAACGGCAATTATAAGTGAGTGTTCAAAAGAACGAAGGTGCAATCTTAGTTTTAAAGCGTTGCGTTTGAAAAGTAAATGACAGTGAATGCAATGAAATGGGAGATAGGCATCATCGATAAAATGCGAACTGCTACCCCCTTTGCGTTTTACGACGAATATATTACATACTATATGATACGCAAATTATACGTGCGTATAGATATATTGCGCCTTGTTTACAAATATTATACTTACAGTTAAGCCTGCTCTGAACGAGTTCGAATAATCGATAATTTACACGTAGTTACCAAAAAAAAAAACCAATTACATTCTAATTTAAATACTGTTTCGGAATATTCGGTTGTTCCGTTACAATGTTTGATTGAATTTCTCTTTCTAAAACATTCTCTTACCTCGATTTAAACCGAACAAGAAATGGCAGATCACGGTCGTCCGTAATCATTGATATAACATCGATATTATCGTTTCATTCGAACGTACAAGAACTCATTCTTGTATTTTTGTCCAGCGATTCTTGTCGACAAGTGCAACGAACAATTACGTGGTGGCTCGAAGACTACGAGTGCTCATGTTATCCCTCGTAAGTACGCGAGTTCTCTCTCTCTCTTTAAGTTTCTACGATTAGTTATTTTTTAACGTAAGTGCAGCAAAGCATAACGCGGGTTTAACGAGCACGGCGAACAAGTATTTCGTTGTTCGTCCTGCCCGCGTTACCGTACATGCTATTCCGCACGATTTGGTGCAATAGTTTAAGCATTTTATTCCTTCTGTATAATTTGTGCAATAGGGATCAAAGCATGTGCAAAACACCAGTGTTGCAGAACACGCACAGCGAGACAGTACTTTTGTTATTCGTAGTACTTAATCCGCCGTACGATGTACTGTACATTCACGAGAATGCGTCGGTTTCGTTCGACACGTTGTGAAAGGAATACTGCATGTTTGTACTTTTGTTAGGTAACGAGAATTACCCGGGTAGTTTTTGCTCCGATGTTTTGTTCACCGCGAACGATAACGTTTTTAAAGGTCTTTGTACAGTTAATCGTGTATGTTTGTTGTCGTTGCAATATTTAAGTTTTGTTCTGTACAGCTTCGCGAGACTGAGGAAAAGGGACATTCCCGCGTGCGTTCGCGAGGCAAAATTTTCTACGTTTTATCGAGTGGCTGTTCCCGAACGGCCCCTCCGTGAAATATGTTCGCAGTTCCTTCCCTAGAATAAAGAGCAGGATAATTCTTACTTGGAGCTATTACTCCTATAGCTGCGGTTCCTAGAAAGATGTCCTATCAGGATAGTTCCTAACAAACAATATTCTCCTAATACATTTATCTACTAGGACCTTACCGGGAATTCTTTATCGTTGTCTATATGCCGCCAACTTTCGTTGGCCAGACAGTACGCGGTTGAAAATAACTATTGCATTGCCCGAAAAGTACTATCTCCTAAACGTTCATGCTCCGATGAAAGAATGGAGGAAGAAATTGTGTGCGACAAAGATCCAATTAAAGATAAGTTAATTATTTCTAGTAGTTATTTTTCCAGCAGTGTGCTTTAAAATTGATCAAGGAACAACAAACATGTGACGCTACTGTACGGCAGTTTCAAAATTTCTTACGGCGACTTATTCGTAGACAAAACAAACGCTGAGCAAAACTTTCGGGATGAATCGTCGGAAACTTAACCGAGCGTATCCTCAACGTGCGAACAAAGTCTCCGTGGTTAATGGAAGTATCTGAGAAAAATCCGATCTCGTCGTGACTCCCCCCCCCCCTGTCGTATTAGTTTAGTAGAGAATTGTATATACAATACGCACACCTACCTATGTAAGATTTAAAACATGTCTTTTAGTCGAAGTCGCGTCTCGAAGGCGCGGATGATGAAAAGCCGTTTTATTTGTACGTAAAACCGTATCGCGAGCACACAGAGCTTTATTAGAAATTTTGTCGGCTATCAAAACATAGGCGAGCAAAAATCGTCGACGGTCGTTTACACGATCTAAGAAAACGGCTACGACGAATAGCAATCTGATCCCGATATTTAATAATGTTATTGACGATATTAATATTAATATATTCGATATTGTTTTAAAATTGGCGCTCTATTTATTCAATCCAATATCCCGAGTATTCGAACCAAGGAAATCCCTTACCGTCGTTTAGGTGCCAAAAGAAATGTTTGGAAAAACTTAATTTTATATATTGATCGATTATAATAACTTGGCCAAGTTTGGTTTTGTAATTCACGCATTCCATTTTATTATTTTCATCGCGGACAATGTCCAGGAGTAAAGTACAGTAAAGTATCAAATCGCTTTGAAAGCAACACGTCGATCCAACATGGAATGTACACATGATATGGTATGTTATAAAAATTAAACGCGTATGACGTGTAGTGAAGAAATGTCGCGAACAATCGGTAAAATCAATAGACAACCGTTTATATAATTTCTAAAAAGGCCTTCGAAGTATCCAAAACACTTTTACAAGCGGTGGCGTGCACAAGTGTTTCTATCGAACATATACAAAGTACAATCCGAATCTACATTTGGCTCTTATAGCAGAGTGGACGGTAGAGTATCGATGATTTCTGAATTTTTTCTTTCGAAGAAGAAACTCAAACGCTCGTATGTTTTCTCCGGATGCCCCTTAAATTGCGAGAGGATCCTAACAATCGTCCATTGTAAATAATTCGTATAAGAGTATCTACAACTTTTTTTTTTTAAAATAGGTACAAAAAGTATGAGCGACGAAAGGCACATGTACACGTATATCTGTATATGTATAAATATATTGCGCGCCTAAAAAGAAGAGGCATTGTCGTTCACTCGCACGATAAACTTACATGTACGGACGGATATTTAGCTAAAAGTATAACATACAAAAGTTTCTTACAGACGCGCTTTGCGAGATCACCTTTACTTTATGGAAAAATATATCTATTAAATATCCGATACAGCAAGTTAAACTTAATCATTGATCGCTCGCTCGGCAGCCTGTTCATAATTTGATAGATATAGTGTCCCTTAATCGATAATTGGTTCGCCAGGGTATTAACGAAAGGTTACTAGAGTCAAAACTAACAATGTAATTTATACTCCGGCGAGTTATATATCACAACGTCAACGACACGCGAGAAAAACTCAGCGCGAGTTCGAAGTGTTCTTCGAACAGTTTGGCAGTGTTATTACCGTACACGGGAGCACATGTCATGCGTGTAATTTATGTCACAGATTTAACACACTGGCTTATCTGAAGTAATTGTTTATACTGCTCGAACTGCAAACTCGATTAATCGCGTCGTTGTATAAAAACTTTTTCTATACGCGATCCGTTGAAATACGAGAAGTACGTTGGTATATTTCATTCGACACACGTTAGTGACGATACTATACTACGTAATTAGTAATTATTACTCGTTTATCTAACTATTAACAAGGTAGAACTTACGTGCAGGTATCGGATTCGAGTACACTTGATACGGTAAAATCTAGAAGTTAATCTAGGCTTCTTTGAACTCGTATTGCCTGACTAAACTTTTAATCCGGAAGGTGCTTACCGACTTCGCTGAATGGAATTAAATGCCAACCGAATATTGAGATCGGAACTATGACGAAAATGTCAAATCGTATCGAGGGGAAGAACGTGGGTGCGCTAACATCCTTTCTATTCAATAGCATTCATCTGTGCTACTGTATCCTTCAGCTTCCAGTATCGTAACTCTGAAATTCGGTGGGCTCGTAACGGATGAACTTATTCAAGATCGTTTCAGAGTCGTTCTTTACCCTACGCTGGAGTTAGCATCGCGTTTGATCTTTGGGCGTCACGATACAAAAATCATGCACGAATCATTCCAAACGAAAATAAATCAAATTACCGATGCTCCAGAGACACGGTCAGAGTCAGTATTTCGATACGAATACCGCTGGGCAGTTTCTTTTTTTACACACGTCTAACTTCATATTCGAGTCAAGTATAAAATAGTCTTTTTCCTATTCCCGACTTACATCGCCGTTTCCAGGGGCTCACTCTTACTTCGTGCACTCGCCGAAAGCTGAGTCAATTCCGTAGGTTCGTTCGGCAGAAACACGTCCATGTTAGTTTCCAGCAGAGCCTCGCTCTTCGAGCGCAGTGGTTTCTCCTCGCCGGTGTCGAGATTAGTTTCTAGAAGCGCCTCGCTCCTGGGTCGGCCGTCGTCGTAATGATAAGGGTGAGGTGGCAAAGGTGGATTAAAATCCGAAGCGTACTCGGGCACAGGTTCGGAAGCCTGACTTGGCGTTAGGGTGGCCGTATCGTAAGTACGTCTTAAGTCGTAATCCATCGGACCATATGCCGCCGAGGATTCGATGTCCCGTTTCAGTTCGCTTATCGAATCGGTCAGGGCCAGACTGGAATGGAGCGGGAGAGTAGACGTGTTGTTAACGTACGAGCCCTCGGTAGTGGGATCAGCCGTAGGACTCTCGTCGATCGTTGTCTCGGTATTAGACTCTATGGGCCAGGCGTTGTTGCTTCGCGAGGCGAACGTAGAATGATTTCGAAAGCCTTCGTTGCGGTAAGTAAGATCGAATACGGGATTATCGCCACTTTGCCCGGCACCGAATTTCTGGGCGGTGCCTTTGAAATCGCTGGTACTCGGAGAATACCGGGGATTGTGCGCTTCGTACACATCGTAACTCTGATTATCCTCCATCGATGAATTCAATTGAGATTTGTCCATCGAATCTATGCTCCCACCGTTCAACATCCTCCTGTAGTCCAACGACTTCGAGTTCAACGTGTCCGTAGAGTGCTTTGTCTGTACACACGATAGTATTGGTACGAAGATCTTGTAAGAATGAATCACGCGAGCCGGCAAAAATTAAAGTGGCGTAAGTCATTAATTTAAGTAAAACATAGTCGATTATGATGAGTCCTGATTGTCCCGGTGTACAATTCTTCTAAACACAGAAAATTGACTTACACCACTTTGATTCTCATCGGCGCATGTATCGATGGTGTAAGAATGAACCATGCAATTACCGTAATTGGTTTACGACGGTAGGCAAGTTCCGTGAATCCGGAGGTTGAACCGACCGATCGCAAAGAGTGCAGAGATTGCCGAATGGAATTTCGCCTCTCCAACCTTTCGATATTACGTTTCTTCGATTTTGAAACCCATAGCGCGATTGCTGCTGTTAGTAATGCCAATGCTATAACTGCCGATCCCAATACAGCTACGGCAACGATGTCTTTCCTCCAGGATAGCGGGTCAATGTTGACTCTGGGATCTATGATATTTAACCGTGTATTAAATTTTCTTCGTCACGACCGTCGATTACTATGATTATTACAGGAGTCAGAAGCCGTACCGATTTCGCAAATAAACGGACTGGGTTGAGAACAGTGATCAATCTCAATCGTTTGATAAGTGAATGTGGTGCATTGATCCACTCGCTCCAATTGTTGTACCCAAGCGCGCTCCGAGTAATCGTACCGTTCTTGTTGCTTTCGTAAGAATTGCCAAAGTTGCAGGTAATCGCCCATAATGAACGGCATCGAGGCGTTTGTGAACTAAAGGATGGGGCGATGTGTAATAAATGCGAATAAAACTAGCTGAAATAATTTTTGGATTACAACGGTTGTTAGCGATGAGACAAACTCACTCTGCAGAAATCTCGGGCGCTGTAAAAATCCATTGGTGCACCGATGTAAATGTAACAGGTGTCACCGACGAGATCCCACCCGGGTGGACACTTTCCGTTTAGAACTGATTTATTGCTCATGTGAAATGGCTGATAATCGACTTGTAGCAATTCAGGAGAATCACCTCGATCCCTTATTCTACCCGCAACAGCTAGAGTTTCGTTGTATCCCCACCAATTGTGCCGTGCGTCCACGTGAGATCTCCACATTTCTAGTTGCCTGCATAATTGGAGTAATGACTCATTATCCGCTGGCAGATGAGAAAATAATGCCGCATAAAACAATACTTACTGCGATCTGTTTGTCGTGAGCATTTCGTAATCATTATCGGGATTGAAGAACACGTTATCAACGTATTGCTGTCCGGGAGTTCCGGCGACAATTGTGCTACGTCCGTTACGGTCTACCGCATAATTTCTGGAACATCAATTTTGTTTTATACAACCGTCATTTTATTTTCGACGTTCTGGATTAATTTAGAGAGTAGCCATACTTGTAAAAGCCGTTGTGCGATGTACTCTGATAAATGGGTAAACGAACTCGCTCAAATCCTGAGATTTCAAGGAGATGCGCGCCAAGGTTGCTGTGCAAATAATTAAGAGTCATGTTACTGACTACTTGTTTCAAGACAATGTTGTTATCGTAGGGAGCGTTGTTTTTGGTAAAGTAATTTCTGAATATTGTAACTTCCTGGTAGGGACTGCTTTGACGACCCTCAACGTATCTAAACAAAAATTCACGAATAAGCGAAACACACTTTATCAATTTGAAAATTCGAAGCCAGAGAGCGTTATACGTACAAAGCAGGCTTGTTGAAGTTTTCGACGAAAACATTGTTATGGATCCATCCTTTTAAAGAAGTTGCCGAACCCCTGGAGTCGGCGCGAATGGAGAGACCACCTTGATTCCGTCTAACTAAATTATTCTAAAATGCAAAGATCGATGTAACCAACAAAATTTCTTCGATTTGTATTTTCAATTTCGGAATTTTCTGTCATTGAAAGTACCATTCAAAGATAGATTTGGTAAATACAATTTTTTTTAACAGTCTGGAATATCATTTCATCGAAGAATGGTACCGTTTGCTTACCCTGAAAAACAAGGACTGCGTGTTTTGGACGTCCAACCAAAGTGCCGATTTGCAGGTTGAAAAGTTGCCGTAGAGCTTGTTACAGTTATCCGTGAACTGATTACGCTCGAGAGTCATTATTGCATTCACTTCTCCGGCGCTCGCATATTTCACGGCTCCCTCGCGGCAATTTGATATCATGGAATAAGAGATGTTATGATGCACATCACGATCTGATAAAAAAAAAACAAGGTGAGTTATGCTAAACTTGTAATTGAACGTTCACCGGATGCTTAACTAAACTTGAGTCTCGAAATGTCACTTACTGAATCCAATGGCAGAGATCGGTAGAGTAACCACTTCGGCAATGAATCCATGAATATTACTCGCACCACTTGCAAATAATCTTATGCTGAGACCAGGCTCACGTGTTCTAAATAATTTCTTCTCGTCTGGACTGTTGGCTTCCAGATGTCCTATATTCTTGGCAGTGATGTTATAAACGTCTCCGTCGTACAAAGTTATACTATCGGCACGGCCTGGCTTTCCGGTAGTATTAAAAAGATTAAACTGCAACAGTCTGCCGTGAAAATAAATATTGATTAGTATCGATGATCTGTGGTCAAATATTACATACGCTCTGATCGTGTAAATCGTGCAAAAGGATGCGAACCTGAATCCGAAAGGTTTCGCCCTGTAAGCGCTGCGGAAGATTTTAACGCAATTCACGGGATGATTGTCATATTTGTAATAAACAATCACACGCTCCTCGATCGTGATCTCTTTGGTCGTATCACATATGTCGATCATACTAAATAAGTGATACGGTATATTGAGATCCTTGATCGGTGTGAACGAGCTTTCATCAGCTTCGCGACCTTCTCCGGTTATCGAGAGCACGTTCACCCCGTTTCCAAGAGCATTCTTGATAGTATTGAATAACAGTTCCACCTGTGAGGTTAATAGAAAACTTGTACGAGTCCGACTAACGATAAAAGAGTTGCATTACAAAAATACGCAGAGCGTGGATACTAACCGTGTGAGTCGGAGATATCACGTTAATACCATGATAAGCACTGCGTTCTATATTAACGTACATAATCGCTGGCGATTTCATGATAGTTTGCAGAGCAGCCGACTTTTCGAAATGCAAAATTCCAGCACCCGTGACGTTGATGTACTTCAGGACTGACTCAACGCGTCTCACGGTTTCGTGCGTAAGAACGTCATGGATGCGATGTTCGTACAAGTGATGCTCGAATTCGCTGTTGGCGATACGTATCCCGCCCCAGTAATCGTGCGCGTCGTCCATGTTACGTTTTCCACAGTTTATAAAAATGAAGTGGCTGTCCCATGGGCACTCGTGTCGATGCCCGAACAGTTGACCGTTCAACCTGATCTGACAATCCTCTAGCTTCTCTTCCCTACCCGTGCACTGAGAAATATTCGATGAGCTTCTCTTCGATTCGAGTTGCGACAATTATTATGACATTCAGAAAGCACCAACGTACCTGCAACGGCTCTGGCCAGGACCAAACGCGCGTGAGAGAACCAGGATGAAGCTCGTATCTCCGGTCATACGATACGTAGACATTCAGCGAATCGTGGCCCAATTGTCGACACGCGACTTCTGCGTTTCGTTCGGTGAATCTTGTGTCGCACAGAGGTATCCATTGAAGTGTCGTTTTATTAAAGAATTCCACGAATCCTATATTGAATAAAATAAAAAACGCCATGTTAGTTGTGCCATACGTAATTGTACAGAGATACCTAAACTGTCGTGAAGTTGTACCTTCGTTGTACAACGAGGAACATCTACCGTCTTTACAAAGACGGATAGTTTCTTCCGATACAGAGACGATATTCCCCGAAGTTCTAGTTGGAATTGTCTTTGCGCTTATGGAATCACTAGTGTTGTTACGTTCGATGGGTTTCATTATGATTTCGTGACCGGGTGCGCCTACGGCTCTCAGTGTGCCAAGAACAAGTATCCCTACGTTGGGTGCAAACTCCATAACGACGTCGGGGTAAATGTGTAAGGTGGCTTCCGGCATAACTGTGATGTCAGATCGTATCACGTAGGGTTTATCCCTCGGGTGTAAGGACAGATTTTCTACGATACGTCCACCCAGATTATCCAAGTCTATCTCGTTTCCAGTTTGCCAAGACGCCGAGACAGAGGAGTCGAAAGCGTCGTTTATCAAGTAAGGCCGATAATTGGCTACCGCGTGATCGTTCCAATCGTCAAAATCAAAAATTTTGCGCCTGACGAAACAAATTTATATAAAATAAATAAACATGCATTAGCTGCAAATCAGTGAACACTAATTACCTGATTTCGATATCATCGGACGTCCCCCACCAATTCTCCGCCACGTCGACTTGATTATTAATTTTAGCCGTCCGAATTCCCGCCAGTAACTCGTAATCCAAGGAATTGTCTTGAAAGAGATTTCGATTTATTCGCACTTTTTGTATGCCATGAAAACCAACGACATAGCTCGGTCCATCGTCCATTCTACGCGGGGTCAAATTAGCGACATCATAATTATTTCGCTTGATCTCATTGTAATAAAAACGAGCATCCACGTCTCCCAGAATTTCCGACTGACTGTCAGCCCTGAATTCCACCATGTAGACACCTGTGTTGCTCTCGATACGATTGTTATCGATCTTCATTTTCTTCTCCATTCCACGGATAGAGATCAGGCCAGTTTTGCAACGATTCCCGACGAATCGATTGTGGGACATGTTGAAAGTGGCAAAGTACCCATCCACTATGAAGCCGAATTGCTCGTTGTTCCGCCAGGTATTGTTGCCAAAATACAAACTGTGCGTGAAGTTTTCATTGTACTGCCATACGTCCGGTAACAATATTTCGAAGCCGCCGCCCCGGTTTCTCTCGATGGTACTGTCTTGCATAATCCAATGAAATAGATTGTTCGAGTGTCTCGCGTCACGACTGAACTGATATATACCTTTACCATTGTCCGTGATTAAGGTATCGTTAATGTGAATAGCAATTTCGGACATGTTCGAGTCGAATACATTCCAGTGCGGCGAATGCACGTAAATGGCTTCCTCCTGATTGTGCGACACCTCGCAACCGACCAATTGTATACTCTCGTTAGACTTTCGAAGGAAGTGATCGCCGATCTCGTCCAAGTATCGATTGTAATACGACGCGAGTATGCCCAGTTTGTTGTTTTTAATTTTCGTCTTTGTCACCGTCAGGGTAGGGATCGGCCCCTTGACTATTTTATTTCGAATGTCCTGCAGGTATACATCAATATTAAAATAGGTATTATGAATTTTAAGAAATTTTAAGCTATTCTCGCGTACCTGTATCGGTGCTGGAAGTGCCGTAATAACCATAACAACGCCGCCCAGTGCATTGCTTCCGCTGCTGTACTCCATGCTTACGGAGAAGGAACTCGAAGTGAATGGAAATACCGCCAAATCGCGTTTCAATTGCCACCCATCTTTACTAGGATCTGAATATTGGGAATCGTGAAAAACGATCTGCTCCGTGCTCCGATTCTCAATCGGATTCAGGAGTTGAATGCCGATAACGTATCCTGGTCTACACTGTAAGTTAAGAAAATTTAATTGCAATCGCGCGTTATTACTCCGTCATAGTCGAAGAAGGGAGTGCACATTGACATTTAATATACTTACTCTGATATTGATACGTCGACGAATAGGTTCATCGTTGATTTTCACCGTTATCATGTACTTAGTTTCTTCGGTGGCAAGTTCGATGTCTCGCATGTAATGAGGTATAACTATTGGATTGTACGACGAATCGAACGCCGCGTCAGATTGTCTCAAGAACCATCCAGCGAATTCTCTTTGTTGAACGGCCGAAAGTGCAGGATTATGCCTTATTCCAGCTACCTTGTTATTCTCGATTCTCGAATTAATGATCTGCATCCCTAATTGCTTGAAGCTGATGCCATTACCGCCATTCTGCGAGAACTCACTGTTTCGGACCGTGTTAATCGCGTCGGCGGAAAAAATGTCCGAGTACAAAACTCCAAGACCGTCCTGTAAGTTATCCACAACTCTGACGCCGTCCAGCGAGTGCCGCGCGAAATCAATCTGTAAAGCTATCGATAAAGGATATTGTTAGCCGTCATACGAATCGCGCATGGTCCTTCTCGGCTACAGGTGAAAAAATATTCTATTACCAGGTTTGAATGAATTTGTGGTGTAATCGAGCAATCCTGCTCTCTCAATTGTCACGTACTGCAGATCGCTTCTTTGAGCCAATGGCCCCAATCTGAGACCTGCCCACGCAGCTTCCGAACATCTAACGCCGACGTCGTTATCGTGCGTACACGAACTTTCGAAATTTTGCTCGGATTCAGCTTTGCACTTGGATATGTCGTTATCGTCCACGGTACAGCGAACGTTGCTGAGAACAATATCCTCGTTGATACCAGCGTTCGGGATTTGAAAGCGCTCCATGTGCCAGTTGTCCGGATCGAGAGTGAAGCCCAATTGATGGCAAACGAGAGCCGCGTCGCGGATCGTCCAGCCGTAATTACAAACGGTTCCCCATTTTTCGCCGACCTTCACCTTTTAAAGTATATATTGAAAAGTGATCTGGTTTGCATGACTTTAGGAATGACGCAGAATAGTCTATTGTTCTCCGCTTATTTTACCTGTAATCTTCCTTCGAGATTCGTCTTCCCCCCGAGCAATCGCACCGTTACAGATTCCATTTCGTTCACTTCGCTTGGACCTTCGTTCTCGAGGGTTTCGTTATCCAGTTGTATGCCGAGCTCTTCCTTGAGAGTGAAGAAAATATCGCTCGGCCGTTTACCACGAGCATCCAGCCGGCCAGCGACCATCATTCCCACGGCTGGTGGAAAGCGTAACGTGACACCTGGGTGAAGAATTAATTTACCACCGGGCCGTACATTGATATCTCGCTCGACGATATATTCTCCCGCGTTTAAGAGCTCCAGTCCATCGACTTCGCCGCCGACTAAGTTTGTACCAGGTGTAAGGAAGCGCGGTACAAATGTCGGATTTGAGATAATCGTGTTAGCCACGGGATTACTGCTGTGTAGCAGGTAAGGCAGGTACTCGATTTTGGCAAGATTGTATCTGTCTTTCCTACAATTAATAACAGAAAGAGTAAATTAATTCTCAACGTTCCGATACCTGACTATTGATTTGCCAATACACCGAATTACGCTTTATACCTATGAAACAATCTTTCGAAGATTTTGTTCTCTTCCGCGTATCCGAGCCAGTTGTAAGTACAGTTGATAACTTTACTCTGATCCTCCAAATGAGAGCCGATCTCGTAAGGAGACTCAGGATTGTGCAAAATATTTCTGAACACTTCGACATTGGCGGAGGAAACGACAACAGCGGCTGCGACCCGCGAACGCGGTATCAACTTGGATCTTGACATATCGCCGTTATCGAACAATTCTCGTACGCGATTTTCGCGCAAGAAATTACGCGTGAACAGTAACTTCTGTTGGTCGCTGTAGGGCGAGAGACCGACACTAGCTACGAAAGCACCGCGATTTCCATAAAATTCGTTGTGACGAACGACAATATTCGTAGGCAAGACATTAAATTCCTCGTAAAGGGGATTTTTAATTAATATGCAGCCACTCGATTGTTCCCTGAAATGATTGTACTCGATAGTGGCATCCAAGTTGAGAGCCGGGCTCAATTTAATGCCCAGCTTTGCATTCTGCACGAACGAATTGTGACCGATTTGCAGCCTCAACGTTCCTTGATTCAGTCTCCAACTAGACTCCACTTGTAACGCTGTCTCGGCGCTACTATTAAACCAATTTCCAGTGACGTTCACGTAAGAATTTCCAGTTGAATTACCAACCTGTGACAGATATATATTAGGTAACGTCAAGACCTAAGAAACTAACGATGCATTTCGATAAAGATAAATAATCCTTATATTATATATACCCACCAAGATACCGATGTCTTTGTTCCTGAATATCTGTGAATACTCTATCGCCGTGGTCTGATTGAAGTACACGTATTCCGTAGTCGAACTGTCGTTCAACCAAACCGCAAATCCGTAACCCTGATTGGAAGATATGCTGGTTCGCGACACGTTACGATTACCACCAGTCATCGTGATGTTAACGCCATCGCCCAAGTTGAAAGAGATACGGCTACCCGTGATGTTCACATCGGCGACACCGCCCGACACGTGCACACCGGCAACGTGTTTGTTACTGGACACGGACGTTTCGTGAACGTGCACCGCCGATCGTACCTTCTCCACCGCGATGCCTCTTCCATTGTTGCCCGCTACGATGCTCCCGGTCACGTTAAGATCGTACGTTTTCTCTGCGAACGAAGCAGCGTCGTGAAAATTTTACAACATCGCGCGCACACGACCTGCTGGAATTCGTTCGAACTCACTGTATCCCGAAGATAATCTCACGAAGACAATGGTATTGGTACGCGGTTCGGCGATAAATTTAAGGAACAGATTCTGCCTTGTAGTCGTCACGCTTTGGGGTAACGTTCCGTTTTTAACTCTCACGCTGGCCAGTAATTTTTCCGCACCGCTGATTCCGTCGTACACCTCTACGATAGCACTGTCATTCCTGTTAGTCTTCATTTGTAGAAAGTGCATGGTGAGTACGTGGCCGGGTCGCGTGTAGATGTGCTTCGGAATAGACATTCAAACGTTAGGGGTACGTCGTGAATTAAAGGGAACACGTAATTGGAAAGCGTGCAACTTTAATTCGTTGCTTAACACGAAAATCCTACTTGTGGGCATCGTTTCATGTTAGGTGCGTATTTGCTCTGCGCCATGGAGATGGTGACGGGAAACGTTTGACTGGCAGTCGTGGGGAATGTGCACAGATCGAAGACTTCGGTTCGATCTAGCTTGTCATCAGGACGCTCATCGAAATGCACGTACTTGATCCCGTCCGCTCCGTTATCGAGTACCGAGCATTCGTTAATATGAGCCATACCTGACGAACTATTCACATAAATTCCATATCCTGTAAGAGAAAAGAAAGGCGCGGTTATACATAAAATCATTCGTGTAACGTCGTTCGGATGAAGAAATCGATTCAATAAGATTCGCGTTTACCTCTATTATTTTGCACGGTGCAATTATTTATCACGACCGGTGCGTTCGGAGTAGTGACGTTAATGCCGGTAAAAGCAGCGTGAAGGACCGAAATTGACTCCATTTGCGGTGGAACACCCTCGACATCGATCGCTGCTGTAACGTTATATTCTCTGCCAGTTCCAGCGTGTCTGTTAAATGAAAAACAATGCATTGTCGCGAATCCATCGTCAGTTTTGAATCCTTTATACCCTAAAGCCGACTCAATTCCCAAACGTAAACACTATACACAAACTTACTCTATTACGACATTCCGCAGAATCGATTTTGATCTTCGCACGTAAAGAGTATTCTCTTGAATCAACGGCCGATCGTGTACAGCATTCTCGAAGCGAATACCGCGCCAATGTTTAATCGCTTTCGTAGCCCCATCGTGACGCGGTAAGCAAGAAATGCCGAGATCCGGATGATAGTCTGAAATCGCGTAAGAATTCACTGTTATTCCGCTTATGGTCCCTCACAGCGTTTAAATGTAATCGCGTCGACCGGGCGTTGCGCGAAAGATGGGGAAGCTCCATAGATTTACCACAAACACCACCGCCGAGTTGCCTGTCGGGCCATCGTTCGCAACTGATCAAAGTCGACTCGGTGCCACGGCAGCCTGGTTGCTCGTAAAGAAGTCGCGGTTTGGCCGGCCATTGTCTGTCCATCCACGACCACCATCGTCCACCTTGGAAACCGAGCTGTCGACACGCCGTTTCCAAGTCCGCCCGAGTCCAGCTAAGCGTGTTTTATCGGATTAGACGACGCAAGGAAGGTTGAAACGTTCGTCCGTCAAGAACTATGTATAATAACTGGCAACGTACTTTCGCGAGTTCGAACATACTGCTCTCCATTGGTCCCGATGAAAGAGCTCCAAACGACCCTCCAGGGGACTCGGTCCGTCGACGAGTCGTATCGAGAGCGGTGTCTCGACGGGGTGGACCTGGTTATTCGCCTCCGCCGCGGTTAATAAAATCGGCGCTTGTTGCTCGCCCTTGAAAATACATGATTAAAGGAATTTATACATTTTACTTCGTACTCTTAATTAAAATATGTATCGCGCAAGCGCTTCGGTTACTTAAAACGAATCACCTTAATAACTCCCACATCTTTGAAAGTAGAACAAAATTGACGTAAATAGAAATTGTTTGGTATCGGGGACAAGGGCAAATTACCGTACGCGACCGTGAGTTTGATATTCTTCTAAATTTCAGGGATCATTAAAAATTATTTTTAACAAATTCCCCCTCGCTCACGGGGAAACGTATATCGATCGTCTCAAGTAGAAAATCAGTTTGTACCTCTGAGATCTGCGAGCACTATAATCCCTAATTCATCAGGTACAAGATATACAAGTAGCTCCGGTTCTCTTCAAAGAATGAAATTAATAGACACCTCAGAGAAATCGGAGCGAACGGTGTCAGATCCTAAAGTCGCTTTCGGACTGGTAAACGGTAAATATGTCTCTAATTCGAGTACGCGTTGAGGGTGAACGAAGGTCTCGTCTCGTCTCGAGCATAAGAGGATTAGCGAGGTCGGGGGTTAACAGTTCGGGCCAAGAACCGCTGTTTGATCCGTGACCCGAGACGCACCGCGTGGAGGAGGCAGCGCACATTCAGCTGATTCACTCGTCTCTGCCTTTAACGCCGTGCACGCTCTCTTCGCATCCCGTTCTTAATCGAGCGATTAGCTGCCTCCTTGTTCAAGCTTTTTAGCCGACTGCCCCCGCGGAAATGGCCCGATTAGAAATCCCCCGTTTAAGCCGCTAAGTCGATTACTTCCAACCGTTTTCTTTTAACCCCTCTGGAGACCTTTTTTACCTTCCCCGTTACCTACGCGGAGGCTAAAATATAATTACGCGATCTTTTAGTTCATGTACGTATAATAGATATGGTCATCGTTCACCGTTCGCGTCAATAGAAAAATACCTCGCGGTATTTGCTTCTCAACGATACGCGAACCCCATGTACGTTAATATTCTTCTTTTTTTTTTTTTAAGTATCGCATGATCGAAAGAGTACGCCCTCGCTCTTTTTTGTAATTGGAATGCTCGCGGGGAACATAATATCGAGAAATTAATAGCACCCGTTCCGTGCATCGGTGCGTGTACGCGTATTACGCGAGTAAAATGAATCGTACGTTTGCCGATACGCGACGAGAATAAAGTAACAATAAGTTGCGGCTCGCGTGTTTCTGGAATTTCCGGTCATTTAATGGTCTCGACCGCAAGAACACCATCGGGGACCGTTTTTTCCCCTCTTTTACGCCAGTCGCTCGACACTCCGTTGAGTGGAAAAAAGAAACGTTGGGAAATCAAAATCGCGAAATCGATTAGCGATGCGACGAGCTTTCGTTTATCTAATACAAAGACGATCGTTTGAACGCGACAAGTTCGCGGTTGTCTCGCAAATCGAGAAATTTTTTTTTCCCAGCATGAGCCGAGGGATAAGTGGCCGGGTCGATAAAAATCATGGTGGATTTCAGCTCGTAGCTAAGTAGCGCGTAACGAGAGACGAAACGAGTTAAGGGTATTCGAGAGTCACGTTGATTACAATTGTACCGGAAGGCAGGATTTAAAACGAATGTACGGCGGATATAAGGTTACTGCATATATACATGTGCGAGAGAATGCATTCTGTGCAGATGAAATTTCATGTACGCAGAGTAGTGCACCGGTGTGTCAGGGCGATGTACTTCGATAGAAAGCAGAAATTAGTGTGCGCGACCGCTGCCACGATGAAAAGTAATATCCTTGAGGGAAGAATTGTCTTTGAATTACGTTACTCCGTTCGCGCCGATATTTGTCTCGCGTGAGTATACGTACGCTTACATTTATCATGTTAAATTGCACGAAAATGCAAATATCATTTTCAGGTACGCCAGACGCGCGTATTTAAACAGCATCGCGAGTGCGGATTACATTCTTAGAAGAGAACGTTACATCAAATCCGTATCACGATGTCTCTAATTGCAGCGGTTCTGATTCATGCTTCCACGCTACCAATGTCCTCTGTTGCAATCGTAGCGATAACCAAAATGAGTACATCGAGGGCATGGGTGTAGCATATTATCTCTTATCGATATCACGATGATATCGATCCCTGATTACAGGTGTTTCATCAACTTTAAACTCGCTCAAATATCTTGCACGGAGATGATATTTTCAAAGAGTTCGTTACAGCCCGAAGAACCCAGTAATTAAGAGTTTTATTTTCCTTAGAGTCGTAAAGATGGTTCTCTTATAGATTACTGCGAAATTTAGCTAGAAGCATAATCGTAAAACTTTCTAAGAACCCGAACGGTTACCGTCACTCATTTCTGGCATGCCCGTAGTAACACGTGCACAACCGTACGGCTAGATGACTCACGTTCATTCAACGTAAGAATACGTGTATGTATACATGTATACATATGTATACGTCAGACACACCGTCTCGCTCGTGACAGCGCTCGTAATTGACATACACGCGTACGGAGAAGTATTTGGTTCCGAAATGAAATCGCAAAATCGGTGTCTGTATCCCAGCCTGTATTCAACACATTGCCATCTCATTCCGTTGGTTTACATTATTCCGCGGCAATAAATAATATCGTCGTGTACGCGTTGAAATCACGTATAGAACAACTGCTTGTCAGAATGGATTCTCAAAAACTACTCTACGCATTTCAATAGCAGTTTTCGGAAATAATTCTAAACAGACTAATTATCATCGCGTACCTATATTAAAATTCTGCGCTTAAAATTATTTGGAATCCGTTCTACGACCAATCAACTGCGATGCGACTTTATCAAAATAATCCTACGCGCGTGCAGATGTATTATTAGGGGTACCGGAAAGAAATCTATTAATTTGAGGAATAATATAAAACTTTATTTTTCCTAAGTCTCCGTTACAGAATATTATAACAGAATAGTATAATGAATTCCCTTCACTCTTGACAACTCTGTCTTTTCTTCCCGGTACCGCTAATACAAATAATTCTAAATTCTTTCAGGTTTCTAGAAGCTTGATCTCATTACGTTCGCTTACGCGTACTTTCAGCGTGAAATTACCTTTGCAGTTATGATACCACGAACCGTGATGCCGATCATGGGACCAAACCGGATTTCTACCCCTGGTTCTATTATGAGTTCGCCCTCGCGTTCCACGAAGAGATCTTCTCGCACCAAGTAAGGGCTCTTCGATCTTTCCAATAATCTCTGGCCCCGAACGATGTGCCCACCGTGGAGCTCAGTGAGACCGTCGTTAACATTGTTGCTACTAACGTTAACGAACGTCGGCTCCGTATAATAAATCGACGAGTGATCGAAACCCTCGTCCGACTGTCCACGAACGACAGCCAGGAGAGTCAAAAATGCACAAGCGACGCGCATTTTATCGCCTGTCCAGAGGATTTTTAAACACGATCGAGGGATCTACACGATGAATCACGTTGAAATAACGCGAAGCCTCATAGATCGTTAGCTTTCGATTTCCAACGTAACGGTAGTTCTCGACGATTTCGCTTTACGAGTATTTGGTTTACAATAATCGTGACTCTTTGCCAGTTCGGTTTCAACGACGAGAGCGTCGACCGACGAATCCTGATGATCGCGGATTAATTTGCTTCGACGCAACATCTAGCTGGATCAATCTTTGTACGAACTGGTGCGCAGAAAGGCACGATTCGTTGGCAGGATATTTCTGTATTTACATCGTGTTCCAACGGAGATTCTCACCGCCGGTTAATCGTACGCGCTGAAATTACTACGCTATAGTAATTTCAATCGTTTCAATCAGAGGAAATCTTTTCTCTTATCGCGACACTCGGATGCGTCACACGATGATGATTCGATCCATACGTGCCCGTAGCGCGTAATCGAACTTATCCTTTCACTCGGTGTATCATTAAGCTCGTGCTCCGGCACGATTGTTATCGA
This sequence comes from Pemphredon lugubris, assembly GCA_933228935.1. Taxonomy (NCBI): domain Eukaryota; kingdom Metazoa; phylum Arthropoda; class Insecta; order Hymenoptera; family Crabronidae; genus Pemphredon; species Pemphredon lugubris. Next base: position 21,490,241 of record OW121817.1, on the reverse strand, counting down.
AGCGTTACTCCTATTGCACGAGAGAACAGTTAGAACCTATTCAATTCCACACGGCGGAACCGTATCCAGGTTTATTTAAAACGTGAAACATTCCTCTCGGTTTTAACGTTCCCATGGATTCCCCGTAGAGCGTCCTTAAAAGCCGTTTCTCAGGACCGCTGTATTTCTTGGCATACAACGACGATTATAACAATCACGGACTTCTCACTTCCGTTAAAAGAAAGATCGTGGAATCACGACAGAGGATCACCATTATAACGGCTAACCAGGGCTCTAAGCAAACTCGCGGATGCACTGCATTTCAAATTCGAGCGTTAACCTTTCCTCGCTGGGTATTCTTTCACGCGCGAGAGATCACAGCACGACTGAAGCGACTCGGCCGTAGCGCTGCCGTTAACTCTCCCGTCGGGAAACCCTTTTGTATCAGCGGCAACGATCCAGAGGACGCCGCACATTTTTACCACTCTCCCTCGGCGCAACAGGAGGAGTAAGTTGTATGTACGGTGTAAATCACTCCTGTGGATCGATCGAATCGCGTGCTCAACGAGATCCCACCAGTGTTCCGGGTCATAACAAACGAACGCTATCCCGGATTCGATTTCGATAGACAGCCCCGAGAGAAACGATGATGCCAACCCGTTGCGATCGGTGGTCGCGAGGATCGATGGGATATTTGAAACCGTAGAAAACGAAGGTAGATCGCTGAACGTGGCTTCCTCGCGGCAACGATGGCCACCTGGCGTCACGTTGGGCGCGGTTTGACTGCTTCTACTGGTATTAAAACGCTCTCGTCTTTTCCCGTGAACGCGCCTTGCCTTCTCTCGCGTCGGTTTCGCTGGAACCACTACGGCGAGTAGTACCCATAGAGCACTACTATCGTGCCGCACTACCACCTACGTACGATGAAAGGTAATGGGTGAAGAGTGTCACGTGATGCGCCGTACGTCACGCAGGTTGTGAAACAGGTGAGTTCGGACGGACTACCTGCCACTGTCGTCGGAGTTTGTGTTATTCGAGTTTGAAGTAGGGTCCGTGAGTAGGGACGGTGGGTGGTTGATGGACTTTAACGCGGTGGGATCGTGAATGATTTTTATTTTTTTTTTTTAGTTTTACGTTAATTAGATGGAAAAGGTAGAAGAATGGATGAAAATAATGTAGTTATTTAGAAATATCTGTAAACGTGTTTTGGATTAAAGTAAATTACGATCAGATTGATTATATAGGAAGTAAAGGTGTCTTACTTATGTTCCTCTCGTGGAATGTTGCGTGTAAAGTTAAACTAAATTCGAAACAACGAATTACTACAAGAATTGAAACTATTCAAACAAACGAAACTAAATCAAAATAGTACCCCCTTCCGCTGGATTGTTTGCATATGTATTGTTAAGCAACATCTCTAACGTAATAATGAAAACCCTTTACGTTTATGAAGCATTGTAAAGGCAACATCGTATCTTGACCGGACATTATATATTTCCAAAACCCCGACACAATTTTCAATGAATGAAATCGAATGACATCGAAATAACTTAAATTTGCGCGGCGACACGCATCGCGGCGTCTGTAGCGCCCACTACAAGCAAGTAGTTGAATTTAGAAGATGACAAGCATTCGATACTGAAGGCTCAGAAAAATGGCGCTCGCTGAAGTTTGCGGTATAAATTCCCTTGTTGATTTCAATGCTACACGAGAGCGGGATAATTTTTCGCATGAGATCGAATCTTACAGCCGGAATTTCATCAACAATGCGCAATTGTCGGCACCGCCTTTTGCAAACGTAAGTACAATTTTGAAAGAATTGTTCGTGACATGAACTTTTTCAGCGCTCGTGATGTATTTAAATTTGCTACATCATGTGGTTGCTCTCCGTTAAAAGATGTGTCTTGATATTTCATTGTGTTTATCGACCTGACCTTTGTTTAACGTCCGCTTCAAAATAAGCACCGTTACCGTATTAATGTACACAGACATTTCGATAAAGCAGTGTACCGCATTTAGGTTATGAATTAATAGGGATTGAAAAATAATTTTATTTCTCTGCAGCCGGCTGAAAATCTTGCCCACCTTGCAGAAAGCACAGACGAGGCTGGAAAAGAGATCAAAATAAAATTTGATCATGGAACTACCACATTGGGTTTCCAATACCAAGGCGGGATTGTTCTCGCCGTTGATTCACGTGCGACGGGAGGCCAATTCATTGGTAAATTAAGAGAAAAGACAGAATGATCTACGTATTAAAGTGAAATTATATAAAAATACTTCTGTTCGACAGGTTCGCAGACCATGAAGAAAATAGTCGAGATCAATGACTATCTTCTGGGAACTTTAGCCGGTGGCGCTGCCGATTGCGTTTATTGGGACCGTGTCTTGGCAAAACAATGTCGCATGTACGAATTGAGAAATAGGGAACGTATTTCTATAGCCGCTGCCAGTAAACTGCTATCGAACATGGTGTACAGTTACAAAGGAATGGGATTGAGCATGGGTGGGTTACTGTGTTTTTGTAAATCAAAGACGGTATTCGTAATCATGACTCACGTTAACACCACCTTACTTCCCAGTAATTTGTCTCTGTGATTAGTTAATTGACAGCCAATCATCGATCGGAAAACTGAATTGATGGGAAGTATGGTAGCTTTAACATAAGTTTCAATCATGAATGTCAATACATCTATTGTTTGCAGTATTGTCAACTTAATGATACTATTGTCAATAGGAATGATGCTCGCCGGATGGGACAAACGTGGACCCGGGTTGTATTATGTCGACTCGGAAGGTACGCGTACCCCAGGAAAAGTTTTCAGCGTAGGCTCCGGATCGATCTTTGCGTTTGGCGCGTTAGATGCTGGTTATAGATGGGATTTAACCGACGAAGAAGCTTACGAACTTGGCAGAAGATCCATTTACCATGCTACTCACAGGGATGCTTACTCCGGTGGTATAGTGCGAGGTAAGGATCGACAACAATAATACTCTTTTGCAACGCGCTACAAAAATAAACCTCTATTCTCAGTGTATCACATGAAATCAACCGGCTGGGTTCACATCTCGGACGAAGATTGCAAGGACCTTCATTACATGTATCAAGAGAAAAAAGCGAAAGGCATTAACAATTAGAAACTGCCACTAACGCATCTATATATATTGTATTCCTTCAAATGTTTTCTCTAATAAAATTGATTTCTAAAAATGGAACCCCTCGTCGGGTGTATTTATAATAAAAATCTCTGATAAACTACCCTACGTCGATAATTCCTAACTTGACCTTCAACCTACGGGTTTTTCGAGTACCGTGTCCCCTAACCTCCGTGGGCCCCCTTCGTAATTAATAAATACAACGATATTCTCTCGAATCTCCCTAAACCTGAATATCCGGTTATCTCTACGTTCCGTGTACGTGCGTGTACGCGGAGTAGCGAGGACCCGGCGTGGTGGGGGGATACGGAAAAAAAAAGTGACTATATGCATCCCTGGACTACATCTACGACGTAATATAAGACACGTACACGTACGACTCCCCACTGCCGGCGCACAGTTATTGCAGCGCCTGCCGCCATCGAATCAACGTGACTGCTGGATTCTGTCGCCTGGAGTAGTGACGCATATTGTTCCTTTGGACGAAACTGAATCTTAAATCTCGTTCCAAGCCTACCGAACGACTTGCAAATGTCGAGCCCCGAGGAATGCAAGCTGAAAGGTGGACATCCACCCGCAGGTTAGTCCTAATCAAAGTACATAAGCATCTCCCTTCAAATTGTGAAAGGTTAGTGCGTTTTTACGAGCCGTCTAGGTGACGACGTACATATGCACCTGTCTGAACGTTACCAAGGCCGTACGGTCGGTTGAATACAGTCGGAGTTTCTTCATTGAAAATACGCGTTCTCTCGCACCTTTTGTTTCAGTGAGGGCAGGTGGTATGAGGATCACGCAACATAAACTCCCGAAAGAGGATCGCGAGTTGAAACCCACCAAGGATGTGGAAGAGAGCAAGCCGTCTACTAGGTAAGAGGAGATTTTTTAAGTTGACGACATGAATCATTTCTCGCCTTCGCGGTATTGCCGAAAGATAGCATTTATCTTATCGGGGGGGGATTATCGTTCGTTCGATATCTTGATACGTAAATAGTTATATTCGGGTATATGCAAGGACAAGGAGTGACTCCCAGGATAGCGACTGTTTTTAGTTGTACATACATGCACACTATAGTCCAGGTCGCGGTATCTCCCATACGCTCGCGTGATAAATGTGTTTTGCAACATATGCGCTGCAGTATTGGCAAATTATTGCGACGCAGCGGAACGAAGAACTGGCGTCATCGTGACGATAATGTTCGATAATATTGATGTTAATAAGGCAATAATTTTGGTTAATCAATAACAATAGCACGGATAAATTGATAATGGTTATTATTATTTGACTGTCGCGCAAAGTTAATATTTGCATGTACGGTCAATCGTGAGTTTTGTACTTACAACGCCACCTTCGTAATCCAGTAATCTTGATTTTGTGATAATGATCATTATCAAGGCTCTCTTAAAGAAACAAGGTGCTGGAATTCGATATTTTTATCAAACTTTGTATTAAAATCTAAACATCATTTGAATAAAATTTGAAGCAGCTTTTCTTGTCCCACGAAGTACATTAAAATTAAACAAAATTTATCATATACTTTTTGATTACCACGCAAAATAAATATTTGCAAATGAGATAAATTGCCGAATTTCCATTATTTCCTAACGACGATTGTGTTTACAGCCCTCCCAAGACGATGATGATCAGCGGTGTCCCCGCAAAGGGCAATGCAGATTTTCCGCCGGAAGCAGTGCAGGTTTTCCACGATAAACCAACGCCAACTCACGACGCGCGTCCGCTTCACTGTTCCCGACCCATCATAATACAACAACCCAGAAAGTGAACGCGTCGCTTTATCGTCCTCGAAGCGGGTCGTAGAAAGTACTACGGTTCGAAAAGTCATCCGTTAAGCTCAAAAAAAAAACACAAAAAAATAAGAGAGAAGAGAATCGCACTGAAGATAGTTATGCATACATGTAAGCGTATTTAAAAGCGTTTTAATGGGATATAGTAATCGATGACTGCGCAATCGAGTTTTGGGTGTAAGTGCGCGACCTGCTTCCCAATGGGCGCTCGTTTCATATAGCGGGAGATGAGATATCTCGCGCAGAGTTTATAACTGTTGTTAAGAGAAGAAAGGATTTATTTTTCATGTAGTTCCACGAGATTCCTGTGTCGGCATTTAGAGGGCGCGTTACTCCAACTTTCAACCAAGTATCGCTGACTCGAACGCGCCCGTTTGAGATTAGATGCTCGCCTATAGTACGCCTCTATTTTTATTTTATAATCGATAAATCATTATTGGGCGCCTTATACATTGTTGTATAATCGAGGGTATAATTTCCGGGACCAGTATGCATTTCCAGAGATAGGCTCAAGAAGGTAATACGTAACGTTACTTTCAGTTTCTAAAATTCTTGCGTTCCTACAATTTAATCGGTTTATAGCGTACGGTCGATTCGCGCGTCTCGCGCGATATTAAGCGTTACATTATCACGATGCTAGATCGTCAGGGAATCGAGATACTTTCCTAATGTAAGTATTAATTGCGTAAGTGTCGAACGAGATTCATAACGTTGGCTACGGTTTGTACGACCCTTAACGAATAAAATCAAGAAAAATAAACGTTCTTGTACGTCGATACAAGGTCTTTTCAATAGCCGTTTCCCTTTCCCTCGGAATGCCACCACTTCCGCTATTACGGGACACTGATTGGCAGTCTTGCATATTGCTCGTAATAGACAATTGTGTTCCATATTAATAGATAGGAGGGAGGCCTTTGATGGACACGTATCGCTGTCTGGACCTGCGTCTAAGCAGATCAACCGCTTGACTCGTACATTCATAATCAGAAACAATTTTTTTTCTTTAATTATAAACGCGTACCAAGTATGGTAGGATCCTATACCCCGTTGTGGTTCAGTGAACTCGCTCGTCCGTACTGGTCCGTACACGGTAGACGCCCGGAACGAAGGTTTCGTCGTCGTCGGTTCGGTAACTGTCGGTAACTAATCGTTCGGTGGTCATTCGTAAACAATTTTATTCGACGTACCAGTTCGCGTCGTTTCGTTGTTCGTTCGATAACCATTCGTTTTGGCGACCAATCATTCGGCGATAGTAGTTCGCTCGCGAACGTTACATGCCTAGTTGGTAACCGTGGGCAGCGCAAAACATCGTCGTCCTGGTAACCGGCATGAATTCCATAAACATAGGCGCATTGATGTGTTAAAGGTTGAATGAGAAAAAACTGTTCGACTGGAGCTTCCTTCCTGATGTGTAAAGATGTGAATGCGTTGCGGTACGTGAGCGCGGTTTCCGTCTGAAATTTTCGGTACGACTTTCAATCACTCGGTTTGTCGAGCCGGTAAAGTCCGACACTGTTCCGAGTCGCGATAGCAATGTCGGGAAAAAATAGCGCTGAAAAAGTCTCGGAAATCGACGGTCACGTCAGCAAGCACTATGACATCGTACGACGTCTTGGGAAAGGGGTAATCTATTTTACTTCAGTCCTTCATTCCTATTTGCTCTTGCACGTGATTTTTTGTAAAATACTTTTCCCCCCTTTAATTCTCCGTACGACTCGTTCGTGAAATGAGTTTCGTATGACAATCGGCACTCGTAAAAAGAGTATTTTCACTCGGGAAAATATTGTGTATGTCCATTTGACAAAGATAGTTGACACGGCACGAGATCGTATTTTTAGAAATCACTTGGCGTGTTTGGGCCAAACGATATCTTTTGAACGATCTTAAAATGAACGTAACACATTACGTATGTACGTCGAGATATCAATAACGTCCGGTGTATTATTTGTATCGTGGAAAATTATAACTGAGGACAATCGATACTTAGCAATCCAGACAGTTTCGAGGGTAGTCTCGATGGATTTACCTGAACATCCCGACGGTCCGATACGAACCCGCTGACTGTAAATTCAAATTTTAAACAGGCTTACGGGATCGTATGGAAGGCAATCGAAAAGAAAAGCAAGGAGACGGTGGCGGTGAAGAAGATCTTCGATGCCTTCAGAAACCAGACGGACGCGCAGCGTACATTCCGCGAGATAATGTTCCTACTGTCGTTCGCGAATCACGAGAACATCATACGACTGATCGGCCTCCACAAAGCTAACAACGACCGGGACATTTATCTCGTGTTCGAGTACATGGGTGAGTTTTACCCGGTCCGAAGAAGAATTCTCGAAAAGGTTCACGTGCCGCGCCCGAATTCTCAGACTTTTGGCCTGAAACACCTTTCGGCCCGTTTCCCCAGAAACCGATCTGCACAACGTCATTAAGAAGGGCAACATCCTCAAGGACATCCACAAGGTCTTCATCATGTATCAGCTCTTTAAGGCGATCAAATACATACATTCGGGGAACGTTATACACAGGGATCTGAAGGTGAGATCGGGTGTGCGTGGTGATCGGTGGCTACGATATACCGGGGGGTAAACCGATCGATGCTTGCATTGCAAATAAATTGAATCAAGGGGCAAGGTCTTGTCTCGGGGTCAAGTATAAGTAGGCGAGAACTGGACCTTGGGTCTTGTCAGGAAATAACGAACGGGAGATTTCGAGGTGGTCAAGTCGTATTGAAAAATTAATCTTCTTTTTAAGTGCAATAGCCTTCGGAAAGGTGGTGTCGAGATGAGTAATTTGTGTATGGTTTTATTAAAATTTAGATAGTCAAACTGTATTAAAAAATGAATTTTTTGTGAAAGTGTAATAGTCTTCGGAAATGTCGCGCTGAGATGAGTAATTTGAATATCACTGAGTGCACTGAGTTTCACTGAGATTTCTCTCTCTTTTTTTTTATTCTCATTCCTTCGGATATTATGACAAAGTACTGTTTAGTTGAGAATACTTTAGATTTCAATCGATGACAAAAATATCATCGTTACGCCCACTCGTGTGTCGGTATCTCGATATTTAAATACAGTACGGTATATCGGAATACGGGCATAGCGACACCGCTGGTCACCACCCACTTCACCTCACGAACACATTATTTTTCTGTCAGCCGTCGAACGTTCTACTGAATGCACAATGCCACTGCAAAATTGCTGATTTCGGACTGGCACGTTCGGTCACCCAGATCGGCGAGGGTGACGGAGAAACTGGTAGCGATCCCACACTGACGGATTACGTGGCTACCCGATGGTATCGCGCGCCAGAAATACTCATTGCTTCGAAAAGGTATCTGCTCCATAAGAAATTCTCATCGGCGTTCGTTTAACAAGGAATCGCGGTCGGGCATTTATCGAATTGAATGTTTGTTCAGGTTTTTATTTGAATTGACGGCTGGTACAACGTTGGATGGTACTATTTGGACAAAGGTTTTTTTGTTTGCGTTATTCCTCCCTATATTTATTTCTGATTTGCATAATTTCCAATCAATGCAGAACGTAACATCCTACGTATTCTTACGTATAATAGATTGCAAGAACTCTATTTGTAATTACTGTTTAATCACTGTTCAAAGGTCACGAATAAATTATGATTCCTGTTTTATTTGTTATCTATCGTTTTAACCCTATCAAATTTTTTCCCAGTTTAAACAAAAATTTTCATCCGCCCTCCATCTATTAACGAGAAACATGTCTTTTATTAATTTATCAATTTTTAAGATATTATTTTCGGGACGTCATCACTGTTTTTTTTTACATCAAGCATCGCGTCCCTCGAAACGAACTAGTCTGACGCGACGATCAAAATGACGCGTAACAAAGTTAATATCGAAATTCTTCATTTGAATCCAACAATTTTGTCAATAATCTTCACGATGTCCAGATACACGAAGGGCATCGACATGTGGTCCCTAGGTTGCATTCTCGGCGAAATGGTGCTCGGGAGACCACTGTTTCCTGGCTCGTCGACGATAAACCAGGTTGAGAGGATCATGGCAACCCTCCCGCCACCGACCGAAGAAGGTAATTCCCTTATGGGAGTGTCTTTAGAGGGGGTACAAAGGGATGAGCGTCAGAAATTCGATCTTCTCTGCCGATTTTTTCAGACTTGATCTCAGTTAGCGCCGGGTATGGAACCAATTTGCTGGAGAAGACACCGAAAGGGCCAAGACGCACATTGAAGGATCTCTTGCCGCAGGTGTCGGGGAAAGCATTAGATCTTATCGGTAGCTTGATAGTCTTCAACCCTACTCTCAGGCTAACGGCCGTCGAAGCATTGGAGCACCCTTACGTCGCTGAGTGCGTACATTTTTCAAAGTGATTTATCTACCTATTTGCGTAAGATACCAATGATTCCGTGATTCCTTTGTAATAGCAAAGTGTGCGGGGGCATTTTTCGATCGTCACGAACGGGGAAGTAAACATAATTAATAAATCGAGGATAGTGGCCGCGAGTATTAAGGCGATCCTCGCGAAACCTGTTTCGCGTCGAGTATTCGTGGAATTCGTGATTCACCATTAATAGCTTCGACAGAATATTTCTCTTAACAGTTTTCACAGACGGAGCAACGAACCGGAAAGAGGATCCAACGTGGTGCCGTTGCTCAGGGACGATGTACAGCTCTCGGTCGACGAGTACAGAAATAAGCTTTACGCGATGATGGACGAGAAGCACCGAAAGCATAAAAATATGTGGGTAAATCCATCAACGTGACTAATGATTGTTATTCGTGGCGAAAGTCGAATGATTTATTCTTTTTAATCGTCGTGTACGTCGCGTGACTGATCGTTATCGCCCTCGGCAGGTCTAAATCCAGAATCAAACGGCTCTCGGAGCACATCAGGAAGGAAACCGCCGTTAACGAACGTAATCCCATAATCGGCGAAGGTGACGCGATTATTGGTAAAAATCTTGCACAGCCGTGCGACGATCTTCGTAGAAATAGAAATAGGAATAGCGTGCACGAGCATTCTCGAATAGAGGGTAATCGCCGATAATTATTTGTCGTAGATCGTAATCGCTGGCAATTTACAACAACTCTGTTCCTTTCCGTCAGGTCGCACACCATTGATAAGCAGAAAAACCACGCGACAATCGCAAATCGATAGCGGCGAGAGAATTAATAAGGCAAGGACAATGAGTTCCACCTTAGAGTCCCAAGTACAGAACAATTCCAAAAATACTCGACCGATTGGTAAGCTCGAGACACACACGGGGTCCGTTCTGAAAGTTTTTCAACTGAATTAAAAAAAAGTGGCAAAAATTATGTCGGAAAGTTAACTTTGTAATATTCAACGCAGTCCTTCGCGTTTAATATTTTGCGTTTAGTATTGCGATCTGTTTAAATTACCCATATATTATTCCACCGACAATTAATCGCACTCGCACGCTTCCCATTTGTTGCCCGACAGGTAGAAACGTGGCGACGCAGTACACTTACAATTTAATCAATGGAAACCTGAGCAACTTACCACCGGGCGCAGCCAAGAGTTGTCTCTATTTGAACCAAGAACCGCGTCAACTATCGAAATCTCAGCGTTCTATACAATCGGATCAAGTGGCAGCGGTAAGCGACGCGATAAAAACAGAATATTGATTACCCTTCCCCTCTCAGTATCTCCTCTCTGTTAATGTACTCTGCGTGCTCTTTGCGCGAGAGCAAACTGACGATTCTATCGTTACAGGCTACTTGTCGCGTGGGATTCATTTAGGTACTGTAATCACTCATACGATCCCCACCGTTCACGCTACTCGCACCCGGAATGCGCTTTCTTTTTCTTTTTCGTTTGCTAATACAATCTCGGTATACGATTCCAGAAAGCTCGAGCGGTTTAGGGCAAAAGAAAAGTGACAAGATTTTTTCCGCGCGGGGTACAATACGCTTCGAAGCACTTTGCGCAATGTAGTGTTAACCCTGCATAGATCGCGCGGATTACTATTGTAATTCAAAGTTAATTTGTGACGAAATTCCGAGACGCAACATCGTCTTGTTCTGTCTTTTCCTCGCACATGTTGAATTTTAATCAAAATATTTTGTTTTATAAGCTGTACCGAGTATTTAGATAAATATTAGAAAAACGCTATTTGGATTACCATTGTAATCCATGCGACCACCATGGATAAGTTAAGGGCCACCACGCACTAGACGATTCCCAGTCGCGTGTCGCAGCGATTTTTCTCGAAAAACACCATTCTAACAAAGGATTTCCAACTAAACCGTGTCCTAGACATGTACGCCTCTAGAACTCGACTGTCGTGCTGACCAGTGCTTGATGGCCCTGAACAACAGATTTTCCATGCCCTCGCGCACAGTGATGGAAAACGCAACGATTTCAGTACGCCGGCGGAGGAAGACCTGGCCAATTAATCCCACCCACTCGCCCTAAGCTACGCAGAAGCACCAAACAGACTCGCGTACCAGCGCCGCGATTCGCGACTGACAACGCGAATTGGCGCGACGAAGATCAACGGGGAATCTCGTTAGCGCGCGACAGTCCCAAGGATCTCCGTGCAAAGTATTTCGCGGGAATGCTGGACAACACGATGTGCCGTTACCTCGGATCCAACAACGTGAATGTCAACAGAACCGTTAACGCCAGTAACGACAATAGCGCCGAATCTTTGTACGCTTGTCGCCGTGCCGCGTCGGGGAGTCAAGCTATACGCAACTATTTGAATCAAACGATGTCGTCGCAGCGACGACCGTCGTTGCGCGTCGACGAGAGAACGTCGCCACCTTGTCCGACGAGGAACGCGACGGTCTATCGAACGATCCCGCGTACGAGCGCCGGTAGCATAGAGAAATTACGTTCAACCAGCGATCCCTTGGTCGTCGGGAATAATCGATCGAGGGGCGCGACGAACGATCGTTGTAACGCGACCAAGGTACACTCGAGACACACCGTGGATGGGAACAACGGCGTTGGGGAAAGAAGGTCCTCGACGTTGACGCGCGGCTCCCGTTTCTTGGATGGCTTCAACCAGAGTCACGGCGTGATTACGGCGTCGGCGTACAAGGATCTGTGTAACGGGACTATGAGGTGGTGAGAAATACTCAGGGTTTAGCTTCCAAAAAAAGAACGGTGGCGATGGGGTGTGAGAATTCTTTTTCTTTTTCTTTTTCTTTTTTTTTTAATGTATTTATATATGTATATCCACACTGAGACTTAACCAGTAAACTTTTGTACCGAGAAAATGGAATTTTTTTACAGGACTTTTTGCGCGATTCGTACTAATTCCAGTCGATCGTGTGTACAATCACTTTTTAAAATGTAATTAACCGATAAGAAATGTTATCAGTATTATATAAGTAATAAATTGCAGTTTTTTTTTCTTATCTCTACCTTGGGCACTTGTAAAATATTGTTGAGTACAATCACGCCGCAGGATAATTAAGGAGGAAGCGGGTGTAATTCGAGGATGATAACAACCGTTCTTTTTCTCGGAAGCCGTGGACTTTCCACCGAATAAGATAACGTTCCTATATAAATTCAAATTAGAATTAAAGAAACAAATTGGAAAAGTAGAGGCACGAATTTATCGCCGCAGTCGATATTTCGAATTCCCACGGGGTCGAAACGTCGGTGCCTCGTTTCGCGCAAAACTTCGTATTATAAATATAACGAAGGGAAAACATCGTAAACAAAGTGGTCAAACCGAGGAAACGAATGTCTCGATTTGTCAGATAAGCAGGGAGTTTCTCGGAGGAAACGATTCAAAAGTTTTGTAGAATAAAATCGAAAACACCCCTCGAATGGTCCGATAAGAAACGTATTCCCATATTGCCGTGTCCCGTGTTCCCTACCAAAAACTTTGTAATCGTATAAGGTCGCGAACGAAAATTTGACAGTGAAATAAATTACATTGAGAGGGTGCGACGATTGCCGCGCAGGGATTCGATGAGAAATACGAAAGTGTAACGCGCCAACAAGAAAGTGTATGTAAGTATATACATTACGAGCCAATTGATACGGGGCCAGAAGGGAGCACGATATCATTTTCTGCGACGTTTTCGAGCGCTCGTTTCCCTACCAGTACGATGAAAACGATTCGCTTTTCCTTCCTCGCGTCATTCAATTATTTTCCAGTAATTTGGTATACAAATTCCTTTGTAACGTAAATGCTCGTGATAATTTCACGCAGCGATGTGATAAATGTTCGTATCCGTCATGTTACCTGTGTCGTGAGAATAAATTTATAACAAACAAACCAATATGCATTCGTTGAAACTTCAATCGCGGAGCTACGCGACGATGCCGCGCCGCGTTCCGTCAGGTGTATTCTTTTCGTCGGGGAACGAGCAAAGCGCATTCTCGTTTCCCATCCCAGCGAAGTAATTTGAGTTCCTTGATGTCTGCGCGACACATTTGTGAGCTTCGAGGGAATCGACGAGGACAGAAACTAGTCGCTACTTCTATCCTACTTTTCGTTATACCTTACTATGGGAGGGCACTATTATTTCTTGACTCTCCGTATTTATTCCTTTTCATTCCTTCGTGTTTATTTGTATAACACGTTCGTATTTATTCCCTCGTCTTGAAAGAAATGATCTATACGTGTACGCACACTATTCCGCGATACGATATCCTCTATCGTCGACATTACTGATGAGGTGTCGTTATTCCTTTCACGTGGATCATCGCTATAACGACACAATTTCAATCTCGTCTTGAAACATTGATAATCAAAATACTTTGACGACTATCGTACCGAAATAAAATGTGCCGATTGATTCGAGTAAATTATCATGTAACTTCCACTAATCTTTTCTGAAAGTAAATTGGTACAAAGCCACGTATTGTCCGGGTACGGCAGATCTCGAAACATTTTGTGCTAACAATAAGCTACATTTGTTTTGCATAAATTCACTTATCGTACCATCCTGCCTGGAAGTGAATTTATTCGTGCGAATATAACGAAAAGCATGGCAGAGGTCACGGTTATATTAAAGCTACGTAAAATACCATTATCGTCGATTCATTATTCTCCCTCGTCTTTTCTGTGCACGAAAATTTTATTTTAACTCGACGATCGTTGAATTCTTTTATTTCGTAAAAGAGAAGAGCGATTATGGTGGTACGGCGTTGGGGGCGAAACGGTGACCCGTATGAAAGAGGCCTAAATTACTTATCATTCATTCGACTGACGTTTTCGTAACGCGAGCGCAGTTACGCGAAACGACGAGGATCTAGGCAAAATGTTCTCGTAAAAATCCACCAAATCTCTCTCCGTCCCGGGGTCTGATTGCGCGCGCGCGCGCGCGCCATTTCCTTCGGTCGTGGAATAAACATTCATGGGGCGGACGTGAAATTACGGAGCACCCTCTTCGGCGTTACCGTCCCCCTTTTCAATTCGGTCACGTTTCGCTCCCGACAGGTCGGAAGTTTCCTGAACTTCGGAGGGGGGAGATCCGAAAAACTCCTTGACCCGCATATCCGCTATCTACGTCCTCTTATCATTCAACGGCGAGCGTACCGTTGTTAGGTAGCATTCGACGAAGGCTAAAATTACGCGAACTGTACGCAATTAAACTCGGCATTCGCCTACCGCTTATCATTTAACGCGAACGGAGCTTAATGAATAACAAATAGCTGTTTGTCCCCGCGGAATAGGTACTTTCGATCGACGTAAACGTCGGAGAGACGTAATGTAAACTGTAATTTAAGAAACTGACGTGGAACTTATACACGCGTTACGCGCGCGACCGTCAATTAATCGATATCTCGTGTTCAGGAGAGCAAGAATAGAAGCGCTTCGAATGATACGACGTCTCTTTTAAGATCGCAACTGAAATAGAATTCACGACAAGCGACGATAACGTCGCGTTATCCCATGATATTGAGTTTTATTTGAAAATACGCGATACATCGGTATACTGTACAACACTTAGCACGTTTCCTTCCGTTTCTCCGTAGCTTCGCCAAGGATTCAAATCTTTATGAAACATATTGAGCGACGTACATGGAATGCTAGACGTTTAAAGACCGGACGTGTTCTTCTACCTTCAACGTCTCGTCGGAGCGTCGTCGAACTCTATGCTCGTCCGGCGGTTAATGTTTATCACCCCTCGGCATTTTACGGTACGGGGACGTTCGTTTACTATAAACAAATATTTACAAAGCGCATAGTACACGTTCGTCGGCATTTCGAATGCGACATCGATCGACGAGTAGTTTCCTTATCCGCCCTAATGTCGTGAGCACTTCCAGTAGAAGGGGGATGAAGTAATCGGCAAGTAATAAAAACTGTCGTAACTACCGCCAGACAGTCGCCAACGTTTCGACGTTCTCTTTCGCACCTCCACGGGACTTCCTACTCGTCCCTTTGTTCCTGTTTCACTTGTAATTAATTAACAAAGTTTCGTATCCCCCCCAGTGTAGCCCTATATACATTATGTGTTATCTCTCTTTTAACCGCCATACCCTTTTGTATTGCCGGTACTAAAAAAATTTAACAGACACTGGAACGACCGCGGTGGGAAAAATTTCTAATTCCGTGATTAAAACCGCCGTGGCTTTTTATCGCTTAACCACCCTCTGAAATTAAACGAATCAATTGCAAAATCAGAAATGCACGGTAACGATCCAACCCTGCGCGTAATACGACGGGTTTTACATCCGATCGAACGTTAAGAGAATTAACTCGAGACTTGACAATACTATAAGTCTATAGTCACGAATGACAAACGAGGGTAATAACGGATAACGGGAAAGAATGGAAAAACTCAAAGCGGATCATTTGCGACGGCGGTAATACTGTTGACCATAAAGGAACCCTCCCTGTTTCGCTGTACCTGGCACGATCCTCGCTTTCGGCGCGCTTCGTATTTACATCGAATACTTTTGGACACGTAAAAACACCAAGTTTACCCATCGACAGGAAATTAGCCTCTACTAACGATGATTAACCCTCCGATGGCTGAAAGTTGAAATTTGTTTGCAAACCACGTGACTCCGTACGCTCCCTCGGAGAGTCGTAATGTTTTTCTCCCGTAATCCCAACGGTTTGAGCTTGAAAATAATTTCTACGTTATTTTTGATAACTTTTAAAAAAATAAAGTTGTTTCAAACTCGTCGCGTATCTTTTTCTTTTTTTTCTTTTCTTACGTTATCCAAGCCGCTACTAGCCGCAGCGACTGCCTTCAAAATCGATTCACAGATTTCGACTGTTATTTTGAAACGCATATGTTACGGGCAATATAAATAATTGGGCATTATTTATAATGCCTGGGCACTGTATAGGATCAAACGTAAACAACACGATCCTGGCTTGAATTTCCCTTTGGGAACTTTTTAAATTGCCCGGACATTATAAGTAATGCCCAATTATTTACATTACCCGTAACGCATACATCGATCGAAACAATAGCACGGTCGGACCGTACGAGTCAATCGTCGCGGCTAAGTCGCAGCTTCGAATATGTACTTTCAGACATCGGGGGAGTCAAATGTAATTATCTAAGAGCAAGTTTGATCGTCCGTGACCACCAGAGTATTTACACGGGGCTGGTTAGTCACGGTCTCGATAGTTTTCGCGTAACGCGTCTCTTGATTTCTATTTGTGCCCTCCCGCGTGGGATCCGTCGGTGGTTGCGGCAATCCTCGAAGGGTTCGTAACATGTAGCAACGTCGATGGGGACTGTGACGACTGTAAAAGCTGTCGTATCCGCTGCTGGATGTCGCCGTACGTCGGAGGGCCAGAACGGTGTGGTGTCCACCTATAGGTAGTCCGCATCCGCATCCAGGTAACATTTTCCGTTTGCGAAGCAAACCCCGTCTGACCGTGGCACCGTCACTGCAACCGGCGCACATGTCATCAATCACCGCGGTTCCTTGGACACTCTGAAACATTATCCGAGAACCACCACAGGTGTAGCATGCAAAACAACGACCTTTTAGCGTTATTAATTTTCTTTCGCGAGAGGTGTGTTAGTTAACGGTAGGAACGGGTCGTCGAATACGACCGTTACTTCGTTATTCGTTTATTATTCAGTAGGCGTGAAGGAAATCGTGTCGCGAAGTTGTGTCGAAACGTTTAAATGTAAAATCAGGCTTTTATTTCTCACTTGGATTATTCTTGCCAATGATTTATTGTATGAATATCGAATTTAATTGAATCGTCTGTTGCAGTGTTTCTCAATCTTTTTAAGACCGCGACCCAAATTCTCCATCGAAAATCTATCGCGGCCCATGTGGTTTTACATTTACAGAATAAAAAAGTAGTTATAAAAAACACAAATAGATATTAATTAATTTGTTTATTTCAAAAATAATTTCCGGATAATTTTCGGGATTTATAATACTGTGTACTTTATAGTCTATGTTTATGCTGTTTCAAAAACATAAGTTTCTTACAATCTATATAATTAAAAAAAACTTCTCGCGATCTACCAAAAATTGACTCGGGATTCACGAGTGTGTCGCGACCCACAGCTTGAGAAACGCTGACCTATTGCGTCATGTCCGCTCTAGGAAACGTACTAAAAATACAATACTAATTCACGTAAAAGCGTATTACCCAAAGTATAACAAGTTCAGACATTATAACAATAATAATATTCAAACGAAGGAGCAGTAATATCGTTGTGGCGTGCGCTTTGTAACACAGTTGCAAAAGTTCTCTCGGATTAAAAACATAAATCTATTTTACGGGTAATTTTCGTAACGAGTCGAAAAGCGATTGTTCTAAATTCGAATCCCTTGGAAAAAAATTTGGAAGTTACGATCGAAGTTAACAAGCATGCATAAATGAACTTTATACACACCAGTTTAAATATCGATTTAAAAGGGAAAACTCAAACAAACCTAAAACTACCATGAATAATCTCGCTATAACAGCTGACTCGGGTCGCCGATTAAATATCGATGTAACTTTTTAAAGTATCCACGCTTCGACCGTTTCCGTTGTTTTCACTCGCTCACTCCTTGTTTCCTTAAAATCAAGGCTTAACTACGTTCCGTGATGCGCAGGCCGGACAGGATAATCGAATTCTCCTAAACGCACTGCGTAAACGTTCCTTAATATGTGTCACGCATCCACTATAATTCCATGGACTTACGCGGGGAATTCATATTGGGGTGTGGTTTGATGAAATCGCGATACTCTCACTCTCTCTCCCTCGTAAATTGCAGTACACGGTAGCACGCTCCGGGTCATATAAATTCCGTGAGCAAAGCGTGGCGGGTATAGAAGGACGGTGGGAGAGGGTGGGGACGGATTGTATCTTGCATTTTCGTGAAGGTGCGACAACGCTCGTCGTCATCGTACACCGGTCGTACAATAGCCCCTTCTCGACACTCACCCCATCTACGGATTTCTCTTTCTCTTTTTTACTCAGCTCTTTGCGACGGAACGTATCAAAGATCATGAGGGAACGCCACTCGCCAGGCGAAACGTGAAACTTTTTTTTTTTTTTTCGAAAGCCTCGCCATCAAAGTTTGCCCATTTTTATTCACGGGAGTTAAGCCGAGCAACTGAAAATAAAGAAGAAGAAGAAGAAAAAAAAAGAAGAGGAGGTTAGACGCGACGAGATCTCCGTCGATTCGGTACTCGCGTCTCGTCGTACTTTATTTATAGAATCATACATTTTTATTAAACCGCTGCCATGCAGATCGAATCGCCGCGAGATAGTGTTCGAACGCTCCCGAGTCCGTCAACGAACGACGTATCGTTGGATCAATACAAACTTAACAACCCTCTTTCGTCGCGAACGGCAGTTTCGGCGACCGCTCTTTTCACTGGCAATCGGGGCGCCGCGGATATGACGCTAGGATATGCACAAACTTTTACGAGCACCCTTTTTATCGCGTGAAATATCTTCCCAGAGCGAATAATTTCATAGAAAGTCCGGTGCATCGTCGAGTGAATGCTTCGAAGGCCAGATTGAATCAATTAAAAATGTCAAAAAGTTTTTTTTACAATTGATCGCCGACCTTGCTTCCCAATATCGTTCCTCTCTAAAAAAAAAAGAAAAAAACGACTGTTGCACTCGACGAAACAATATGTAATTAGTTGCGTATTTCGTGAAAATAGCGTATCATAAAGTACGTCTTATAAACATAGACTCTCGTTGCGCGTAGAGGGTCCGATCAAACGACGGTTCTCGCACCGAAAGTACGAAACCTACCGAGGGCGGTTAGCTTCGTCGAAAAAAAAAAAAGAAAAGAAGAAGATAAGAAAAGAAACGAGAGAGCCGAGGAGAGAATCGAAGGAGAGCGGCAGAATATTATTAGGACTCCCTCGACTGGGACTCGGGGAGGCTCGTTTTCGCGGTACACGATTTTCTGTTCCCGCGGGCCAACGAGAATAAGAAAAAATAAAAGCTTTTTCGAGGGCTCGTGGCCGTGGCACGTTCGCCCCTCCACGTACGGGTAGGTAGGGGGGCCACACATTCGCGCTCAGGCGGTAACGCGCATAGGCGCATCGCCGACACTTACTTTGCGACGGGGTTTACGACGCGCCAATCCGTGGGGACCGCGACGAAGGATCTCCGATACGCTTCGACGAAAGTTGCGGGTCATGAAGCAGTACACCACGGGATTCAAGGCGCTGTTCGCGTGTCCCAGAAAGAGGCAATAGGAGAGGGCGTCGGTGATCGTTCTCCCTTCTTCTGCGAACAATCGTGAAACTTTACTTTGTCAAAGTTTCGTGGCAGGAAATTGGTCGGAGCGACAACGGCGATTATGTCGTTGCCGGGGTAATTGGTTGCGAGGGCCGTAGCGTCGGAGTCGATTTGGTAGGTGTCTTCGCGGTAGCCCCACTTTTTCGACGTTTCTTATAATGAAAATGGACGTGCGTTATGTGCCCGGGAGCGCTGTGTCGCGCGCGTGGGTTATTAACCCTCTGAAGGGCATGTCTGCCTTCAGGCAGGGTTAAATTAGATTTCATTTACGGTTGCATTCAAAATATTTTATGGTCTAATAGGCAGCCATGCCTTTTGTTATTGACGTTACCTTCCACTGATATAGGCGCATTTGCTCCTTATCAGTTTGTTATGGGAAGTCCGCCAGTACAACGCTGATAATTATTGCGCGATTTAAAAAAAAAAATTTAATTCGCCAGTTAGAGGGTTAAGCCGGTTACAGACGCGTATCGCGCAACGCGATGCACCGATAGACTAGGTAGGATTGTGTCTTTTAACGTATATTATTAACACATTTGCGACGGAGTACCAATACGGTGTTTCTTACACATGTATGTTAAGCCGAGTACGAACATGTAACATACGAGCGTAACAAACACCGTCACAGATGTGTTAATAACGTATGTGAAGAGACACAATCCCAACGGAACAAATCCAGATCATGCACATTTCCGGATCTCCAAACTATTTCTAAAGCAAGCAAGGGCGTGTGATTCCTTGTGAAATAATTTTCAGTAGACTAGAAATTCTATAATTAAACCTGAAATGAAATGCACTCGATAGAGTAAAAAAAAAGTTTGGAGATCCGAAGATCGGGAGATGTGCATGATCTAGATTTAAGCCCTCCTAACTAGTCTATTGATGCACCCTGTTGCGTATTGCGCGATACGCGCATATGCCACACGTTTATACTCGGCTTTACACGTGGCCTTACGAGGATTTTCCGCGATCCTCTACGAGAAGGTACGTTTTCCAAGCTGCGTCCAACCGCAGTAGATATCTTCAACCGATTCGCACATTTCGACTATCCCATTGTTTTACGCAGCTTGAAAAAGGTGCCTCCAAGGGCGACAATAATAAATACGCGAGCCACGCTCTTACGTATACATAGATACGTAATATAACGGTTAATTAACTCCGTCAATATCGAACCACTCACCGACTGCACCGAGGTCGACTAAAAGCATTAAAACGTTGTATGGTAACCAGCAGAGAGCAAAGAGGACTGCCAGAAGAAGAAGTATCCAGGCAATTCGACGTCTCTCACGTACCAGCCTGAAACTCTGCGAACAGTAAAGCAATTGTGCCGTCAATGGATCTCTCGATCGAAATCATTTGTGTGTCTAATGGATATCGCGAGGATTACAAAAAATGGATGGACAGCTTTAAAGTGCCCCGCGCCGGTCGAGACGAAACGAATGCAGCTTTCGCGAACGGTATCCAAACAATCGTCGCGAATTTTAGTGGCGAGTGGTAAACCGGGGGGAGGGGGGGGGGGGGAAGGAGGAAGCGCAGGATATAGAGTAAAAAAAGCACACGGGGCGGGAAGTTTGTCGAAGGTAAACTGTGAGGCGGAGCGAGTTATTTCACCGTTGACTATACCACGTCTGAATGGACTTTAACGAACCAAAGTCAGATACGTTGATTTTATACCGCGAACTGCCGAGCTTAATACGGTTTGATTAAATGCAGAAAACGCGTGCCCATACTGTGGCTCGTCCCTTTGATGCCGATATCGGGGGAAAATGCACGTTTAATGTAAAGCTGCTTTCGCCATTACCCCCCCCCCCCCCTCCCCCTTGCTTTTATGCACCGCTCAAAGGGTATCGGTACGCATCATCGTCGAGGCACGAATCCATCGACGATAGCGCGAAAACGTAAGTGCGATCGTAAAAGCTTTGGCGTATTCGCTTTACTTCGTCCATTAAATTGGCTCGATTTATTCGTGGTGGAAAATCGTGATAAATCGAGGTGAAACAAACCTGTTGCGAACTGGCGCTTCCTTCGACGCTGTCGCAATCGAACGGCGGTTTGCGGGCGCAAAGCGTGCGTCCCATCATCGAGTAAGACAGTATCACGACGAAACCTGTATAGAATGAGAAGCAAAACAAAAAAACCATGTCGAGTGGTGGGGCGGGGGCGGGGGACAAAAATTGGAAAATGGACGAGGGTTAAATGATTGATTCGTTCGCGAGCGATACGGTGGGTAAGCGAGTAAAATATCTTTTAAAGACCAGCCTCGCCGCGTTCTTTTAACGGCTGCGAGAGGAACGACATAAAACTAGGTGTCAGGCGCGAACGCGCCAATAAATCACAACGACTTACCAGGTATGGCGTAAACCAGGACAAAACAGACGGCTCCGAAAAGATGCGCTCGTATGCCCAGAGGTTTGAAGTCCTCGGAACATATATAGAAAGCGGGTGGCAAGCGTGACATACGGGAAATATTTCGCGAGAAATTTCCTTTCATCGCCCACGTGCCGTGAAAAGTTATATTGTCGAGTTCCATGCCGGGACTCTGGAGGGTCATCTACGAAAAATATTGGAGAACATTCGTACGTCGATCCGACGCCGTCGCCGAAAAATGAAAATTTCGAGGAACGGAAGCGTCGACGCTCGATCGCTCCGCAGTGATCCGCGAATTATCAAGGGTACACGTGAATAATGTCTCGGTGACAGGAGTCAACGTTAAAATGGTCTACGAGGTGCGCGACCTAATTGCGTTGAACTTAATTTACGTTGGTATATTTAGATTCGCAGCTCACCGCTCTCAAAACTGGGGCGAAAATGCTCAAAGCGACTATCCAGAGTGCCACGATGACGAGAACGGTGCTCCTTCGATTGAATATCCGACGGAACACAATGGGACTCCTTATTGCCAGGTATCTGTCGATGCTCATAGCGGTAATGGTGAAGACCGAGGCGGCGACGGCAACACCTGAGAACACCTTGGAACGTATAATATTATCCGCGAACGGAAGGAACGTGATCGATGGAAACTGTAACGCTACGATATTCAATCAGATATTTTCACTTTATTCGGTAAGACCGAGGGTGTGTTCGAGGCGCGGCGAAAGGTCGCGTTAAATAAAGAAGAGGCTGAAACTGCATTCATTGCGGATTCGCGCGTCGCAAGGGAAGACACCGCTACGCAAAAGCTCGCGATCCGGTCTGTGCACGTATATGTATTATTAATATGTATGAACCTGAGTAAGCCTCAACCCTCTTTACTTTGGTCAAGGATATACCCATTTTATCGTGCGTTTCACGGCGATTCGCCGGTGGTTGTAGTTCTCGCGCGTTCTACGTCTCGAAGGTTTGGCGCGGCAACCTATTTGGAACGTAGGGTCCGAGAAATGATTATATATCGAAAGTAATCGCTCGTCTCGCCTGTCGATTTAAAAATAATGAATATCGTTAGTTCGTCGTTGATCTTCGTTCTGTGTCCGCATCGCCCGAGAGTTTAGCAGATATAATTATTTCGAGAGAAAAAAATGTCGTCTTTGCGTCGGATATTTGCCGCGTGCAGTGTTGAAGGAGATAACGCGCAGCGTTTTTCCCAGAAAGCGACACAAAATAAAAAATTTCTATTTTCAGGCTTATTGTCCCTCTCGAGTGTAAAAAATTATGCCACTCTCCACTATGCCACAGTTATGCCACTCTCGCCAATATGTATCCCCAAACCCGATGAAATGTATCAATGTGTAATTACCCTGCAAGTAGGATGAAAGTTTGCACATAAGTTCGCCGTGGATCCATACGATCGAGACCGCCTGACTCACGGCAACCGGCATACAAACTGTCGTCACCAGTAGATCCGCCACCGATAGATTCACCACGAAGTAATTAGTAACGCTGCAATCAAGAAAACGTCCCCGCTAACCCGTTACCATACGCTTTGTTAATTGGCTCCTCGAAACGAGTTTCGCGAGAATTCGCACAGCTATCCGAGAGTTACGAGCAAGTGAAACAGATCAATATCGCGAGTATCGGGGTTCCTATATTCGCCGATCGTTAAGCATAGGCAAGGACTCGCGATCCAATTGTAAGGACAAACGGCTTTTATGGCAGGCCAAGTCCTTTGCAAACGGCAATCTGTGCGAGGTACGAAGAGGGGTATCCTCGTTTCCTCTATATCGGGGGTCCTTTTACCCTATCGTCTCATTGTAGTCATCTCGAGGAACTTGTTTAAAGCTCGCAAGGAATAAGTAATTCACGCACAGAACTCGTCGTTCGGATCCGCTTTGTCGTAAAGTAGGAAGAGGCGTTTCCTCTTTAGCCCATTGTTATCTTTATAACGGGAATGAGATAGCTTTGGTTAATGTCAGAGTTACGTTCGTCGATGCGCACGGTGCGAAGCCTAGAACTTCGAGGGTGAGCAATAATTTTTCCTCGATAAACAAACTTCCACCGGCACCGTCCGTGCGTTCGTTCGTTCGTTCGTTCATGTATTACGCGCGCGGAACGATCGCTTATTTGAACGGTGCTTCGGCTCGATCGGAAATAAGCACAAGCCCATGCACTTCAACGTTCGACGTCTAAGAACGTCCAAGGTGCATTTTTCGCTCACCGCGAGATCTTATTCTTTCAATTTGGTCGCGAGCTTTATTTAATTGAACAGTGACGGTCGAACGATAGACGTCGCGTTAACATTTTCGCTGGTATCAAATTTTTAGTCAAATGGACAATAATGCGCACGGGATTAGTTTCCACCGGTTGGAGGGCGGGAAAAGTAAATGCGGTAATGAAAAATATGTAGATATGTATTATGGGAAAAGAGCTTAACTCTAAAACGCTAACCATTCGTCGATTCGACAAATACTGATACCATTATACTGGTTATCTTTGGCATGTTTTTTAAAATATAAATTAGTTGTTGAATAAATATAATAAAGAAAAAGAGATCACAGTATTTTTAACATATTTATGTACATTTTCTACTATAGTTGAGGATTCGACTGTGATGAAAATGAGACGAATAATATTCCATTCGCCTATAATTCACGTACCACGCGCAAGCACAATAACGCGTAATCCTGTTGCATTTCAACCAACATTTTCCTCTTCCGAATTTAATTTCTGCCCCGTTGTTTCTGTTCGCAAGCCCATACGTGTATTCGCATATTCTCGACCCGCCTACGCACGGTACTATTCATCGCACGAATCTGATTTAGTTAATAAATATCCGTGTACCAAATTCGCGGATAATCCATACATCTCAATTAAGCATCGCTCGGGGCATCGTAAATAACTTATTATTAGCCGTTTCCTTCTTTCCCCGCGGAACGAGGTCAAACAAATATGATTACCGGGGAGGAATAAAACATGTTTAGCATGCCAAGATCAGCAGAAAGAAGTATGGGGGTGGTAATGGGTGGATGCCTATTTAAATGTGATATAAGAAGTGGAAACAGTCCCATCGTTAGTACATACGATATTTTCAAGACGCGTAACTCTCGGAAGCATGCTTTTTACGAAGATAACAATTTAACGCTCTTATTCCCAATTAAATCTACAAGAAATTAATACCATTTCCACCGAAGGTGTCGCTCAAAACCTTTTTGAAATTTTCCCTTAAAATTATTATCATCGGTTCAACCGTTTTTCCTCGGTTAAATTTTTTACTTTCTTGCAATGGTTGTTAAACTAATCGTGTGGTATCTTTTCTTCCAATCTCTTTCCGTATAAATAGGTATACACAAAACAGTGGCAAAGATAGTGTTGCCTTAGGCCTAGGGTCGTAAACTTCCGCGTGTATTCCGCGAACCGTACAATGGGATCCACCGAACCCCCGAGAGAATGACACGACGTACGTGTCGGTGATTTATAAAAATCAGCAATCGGCGTTAGCGCCTGATTCGATCGATTTCTCGAGCGTCAATAAATTACCGAGGCTACGAGGAAGGTAACATCGCTACACATTAGTCCCGTTCTCTCGAGACTAATTTATCCGACCTTATAACGAGCCTCGCCCAAAGTTATAATTAACTCTATCAAGGCTGATCCTGTTGTCCCAAAAGCAATATCCTGATAGTAAGCCGACAGCCGTGACAGGGGCGTCAGCCAGCCTAATCAAGCGCCTATACACTCCAGATCGCTTCAATCGAATCACCTCGGCGTAATTTCATAAAATCAGACCTTGATCCACCGCAAGCTGCTCTACAGCGATCCCCGGTTTAAATCTTTCGGGGTTAGCTCCAGTGTATCGTGATGCATTCTACTAATTACACTCGTTTTGGCGAACGGCAAACGTGGGCGTCAGTAAATCGGCATTCCAACGCGCGAAAATTCGAGTATCATTTGATAAATACCATTTCGTAATTCGAGTACCATTTCATAAATTTTGAAATTCTTCGTCTTAAAACTATTTAGAAATGGCTGTAAACGAATACTGGGGACCAGGAGGTTACACGTGGTTCTTTGATTCAATTGTACTTTTCATAGCTGCAAATTGATTGCAAATTATTTTGACCCACACTCTATTATTTCTCCCCCTGCTCTAATAAGTAATTCACCGCGGTCTGACTTGATTTTATAATTAATCTGAAATTACTTGCTGGATCCGACTGTATAATTTACGGAATGTCTGGAGAATTTACGATTCTAGCCCTGCGACGGTTGGTCGAGATCCAATAGATCCCAGGAAGATCGGATCTTTCCGTGGTTATCTAGTATCTTCAATTTGTTTGAATGCGTTGGTTTAAACCGCGGTGTGAATGGATTTTGTAGCAATTAGCAAGAAACTTTGGCTCTCGGCGTTTCGGGGATTTGAGTGGATTCCACTGAACGGTTATCTAGAATACCCTAAGAAACTTGCGATTCTGAAATTAACAATTTTAATAAATATGTATAAATTATGTACAGTAGAGTCTTGCTAACCCCGGTAGTTCGAACATCCTAAATCAATTCGTAGGTTTAAAGAAACCAGGTTTGCGTTACAGCATGGAGCCTGGACGAGTAATTTTTATGATGAAAACATCGATTTTAATACCTGCACCTATCTAAAGCTCGTGACACAGACGTTTCAAAGCTGCAAAAGTCCGGACAGGATCCGGTCTCATCAAGCTCGGATTAGAGAATCTCTACAGTATATAATATATAATCTACTGTCCATATATGCTATTAAAAATCTATATGTTATATAGACGAGTGATGTCAAACACGACGAACACCGTACAAAATTCTATACGCACCTGCGCATGTAGTGATACTTGAAAACGACCGCAATAACGAGGACATTCGCCATCACTGCGAGAGCCATCACGGGTACGTAGAGGATGATCAACAAATAATTGGTCTCGCCGTAAAACTTATCGTAAAAATCACGGAGTATGTCCTCGATTAAGTCGACGTCGGTGCTCTCGTTGTACGGGATCGTGCCATTGTACGCGGTCTCGATTATCGGCACGGACATCGGCGACGTCGAAATTATCTTGGAGCCGCCGCCGCCGCCGCCGCTGTACGCGCTCCCCGACATCATCGTCTTCGTTACCCAAAAACTGAAATGACGATCCCAGAAAATTCCCCTCGTCTCGGCCGGAATGTCCCTCGATCCACCGTGGATACGTGAGCGGAAACGAATTCCGCTCTCGGTGGACGTACGAAAAATATCGTACCCGCCCCTCGGGGTACTTGTTGAATCAACGAAGAAGCGAGGCACGCGCGTTCACCGCCGTAATTGTTGCTCCGGGGGTGGGACTCCGTTTAGAGTTGTTTTCGACTCGGGTTTCCGAACTGAAATAATGGATACTCAACTACGCTAACGGCGACCCTTTTTATCGAGCCGAAACGATCAAAGGGATACTCCGGGGCCACCGGAGTATTAATTTCTCAAATGTGTACGCTTTTAACCCTCCACCGCATATAATCTTCCCGATTGGGAAAGCAAACTTTAAATGTTAATACACTGTCCCCTGTGTATTTTGTCCGCACGTGCGATGCATGGTGTTCCTTCGAGTAGACACTCTAAAACTCCGATTGTTTCCATGGTACCTGATTGGCATTAATAGTGCCGCATTGGAATTTTTTTGTCCTCTGTGTGAAATTCGATGGTAAATAAATTTATGCGGTAGAGGGTTATTTAACCGCCGCATTGAAATTTTTTTTGTCGGCTGTGTGAAATTTCGATGGTAAATAAATTTATGCGGTAGAGGGTCGTTTAACCGTCGCATTTATGTCTGCATTTCTTTCAAGGTGGTTTTCTCTCTTTATCAATTTCTCTCGTCGTATCGGAGTTTTGTTTGCGGAAGCGGACGAGCTACTTTGGATTCGCTGATTTATGGTGTAATTTTTCGAAGCTTGAAGGAACCCGATAGTTTCGCACTTTAGCGCTGTTATCCTGCGTCGTACGATATACGTAAGAGCAGAAATATGGTCGTAATAACGTGCCATAAACATTTCGAAATTCAATTTCAAGACCGTCCCTTTATTGATTTATGGTACAAAAACAGCCGCTCGTGACTATAGTCGATATGCGCGCCTAACGGAAGGCGGCGACTTTTCACACGAGTCCTCCTTGATTAATCCCGTAATTAGCTCTGCAGAATTCATACGACGAGTACGCTTTACTGATTAATCGCAAAGCTCGAATCAAAGGTGATCGTTAACCACGATGATTGTACAGCGGCCGAATATAATCGAAGCTCGCGGATGAAAGACTCGGTGAAATTAATAGACATTTAAATTATGATTGATAAATTCAATCCGTTATTAACGCGAACGGGGGGGGGGGGCGGGGGGGTTGATGTTGCGATACGTCATTCCTCTATTTTTATTAATCGGCACAGATTCACCCTCTTACACGCGGTAAGAGCTGTCACTGCCAGAATGCATCATCCGTTTGGACAAGTGCATACATATTCATAACTGTACGTGTAGGTGTACACGTGCATTCGTATTTACCAGTCTGCCTATAATGTTCCCGAGTAATTTTACTTTGACCGTGCGACGGCAAGGTTGAGGGAAATTTACATAAATCAAATTATACATACGTACACACGGTGCTCGCGACTATCGAAACGCATCGCGGATCGATTATCGTCGAAAGCTCTCATCAATGGGATACATCGGACGCGAATGGAATACGCGACGCTCGCGAATGTATGGGATATCGATTTTTCGAGACATTCCCGAAGACTCGTATCTACGTACTAAAACGTGTACACGCGTGCTGACAAGAATTTCGCGAGACGGCAAACCTGTCGCGTCAATCGGAATGTCTGCATTCGAATCCCTCCAATCGCCCATAAACCGATCGCGTAGAAGCATTTACCGATATTTGAAGATTTCTCGTTGCACGCGCGCGTACGTACGTTTATAATCTGCACACTTCGCAAAAGAGAGTATCGTTGGTCACGCGATAACTTTGCGTGAAGATTATCCGTTCTAGAATATTTCCGCATTGGTATTAAATATTCAGGCTTTCAAAAAGTGTCGCGTAGAAGTTTACCGGATAAACGGTAGCGCAGAATTAAAAACAACGATATCTAAACACAAGATTCCAGTTGTCAGCACTAATTCAAGATATTACCGTCGATCCATCGAAGATCAAACTCAAACGAGGAGCACATCGAACAATCACTCACGAACACTGAAGAATCCTACATTCTACGCAACCACGAAACTGCGCCTTTCTCGCGTTTACTCGCGAAACGTTCGAAACTTTTCCGTCGCGAGACTCTACCAACTCGTATATTTCAATATCTTGATCCGTTCCGTTTAATCTTCCCGTTTGAAATCCATTCCGAAACTCCCGTGGAACGCGTCGCGCCTGATCGAAACGCGAACGCTTCTTCTTGCCAAGGAGAAAATAAATACGCGCGAGAAGTTTCGGCGGCGGGTCAACGGCAAACTGAAAGGAAGAATCGGAGCTCCCGCCGGAGGTCTTAAAGGCACCGTAGATGCGAACCCAACGTTCGCACACGTTCATTCCAAGCGCGCCTGCGTTCCACATCTTCTCCTCTCGTCCTCTTTGCACCCTGCTTTTCACACACATCCTGCGCTTTTCTCAACCAACCACGACATTCGGGGGAACCTGTCCATTGGACTTGATCCGTCGATCCATAACTTTCCGATTGGTATTATCGTCAGTTGGGGGGGTGCACGTCGAGATACCGTGCCCCGAGTGCTTGGCGCTCACAACTTTCCTTTTTTAACGAAGAAATTCATCTTCGTTCGCTATCTCGCGTCCCGTGCTTCTCATCTCCCGGTTCATTCCATTCTGTCTACCCGCGATTATGTATCTGTATC
This sequence comes from Pemphredon lugubris, assembly GCA_933228935.1. Classification (NCBI taxonomy): domain Eukaryota; kingdom Metazoa; phylum Arthropoda; class Insecta; order Hymenoptera; family Crabronidae; genus Pemphredon; species Pemphredon lugubris. The sequence continues at coordinate 21,460,369 of OW121817.1, read as the reverse complement.
GAGCGCGAGAACGATAATTCTCGTCTATTTACGCGCGCGATTCCTAGCTCGTGGTGTAGCCGAGAAGTTACGCGTAACGGGAAGAGGACGTTTATCGCGCAAAGAACTCACGCGTTAAGAGGAAAATCCAATTATTGTGCGTTTAAGATACGGACATTGCGCTCCCTCGCTCTATTTGTCACGGCCACCTTCTTATCCCGATTGTGCTTCGTCCCTCCGAGTGACAGCGGTAATTTATCGAGAATACAGGAGTGGTACCGTGGGCCCTAAACAGATTACAAATTACTCCATTCTGACGGGACATCTTATATTGTCCCCACCTTTATCTACTGTCTTCTCTCTTCTTTATTGAGGAAGGGACGCGAGGGGAAGGAGCGCCATCATCTACGCCGAAGGGACAGGGTGGGAGGGTGGGTTGCGGCGTGTTTCAGAAACGCGTGACTATGCTTACAAAGGAAGGAGGGAATATCACGAGTATTCTGTTACAGGAAAGCCTGTCGCACCCGTCCTTGTATCGTTTGATGTCAAAGATCAATCGATACCCACAGGTGATCTCGCTGACGTTCTCGTCTTTTTCGTTCCATCGTTCCACTCGTCGCGTCCTTTGTTCCGCGTTTAATGTGCCGCTGGCCGATCGTCTACGTTTTTGACGATCAAACGTTAGCGCGGGGGCCAGAGCTAAATTAGTTATCTCGTCGTCAGATGTTCCATCGATCCAAGGTAGAAAGGTAACTAGTTGTTCGCACTGCGAAGGATCACCACGTACGTCGTTATTCCCGAAGCTATCTGCGAGATCATCGATCAAAACGATTGAAAAAGAGATCGACACAAATGTGATAGAGCTTGTGTGATCAACGAGGCTGGTAAGGGAGAAAATTGAAAGTCTTTCGGACAATTGTTCCGCGTACCGTTTGCTAGCTATTTCGAAGACAAATTTCACGTTGCATTCTCCGCGGACATTAATCAACGCGGTACAAATGTCCTACCGTCGCTTTTTTTTCTCTCTCCCTATCGAACCCGACATCAATCCCAAGACGATTCTTCTTCCTTACCGAAAGCAGAAGTGGAAGATCGATGCGTATGAAGCCGGCGATGGCGAAAAAATGTACCTTCCTTATCTGAAAGTAAGCGAGTGCCTCCATGTTTTCCTGCAATTGCACGCGAGTGAGAAATCGATAAGTTGGAATTAATCTCGATAGTCGTCTTACCTGGGCAAAGTTGCGTTTCACGAGGATAGGCGACAATGGTGAAAACAGAATCTCGCCAACTCGATTCGCCTGAGGAGAATTACGTTTCACTCGAAATTCAAAGGTTTTCCCTCTGCTAGAATAACGCGGCGGACCAATTCACCTGATGCGCTACCGCGTGACACGTGGCAGCGATTAGAAGAAGATTTCCAACGCAAAGAATTAGGAGGATCGATTCTCGTATCCGTATCAGAATCGGTGTTTCCGTGTACCCGATGAGAATGTAAATACGTGACAACGTATTGAACGACATAGTCGTGATCCATGCGAGCAACTGAATCGTGTACGTGGAATTTATCATATCAGTTGCATTTGCGAGGCAACAATGCAACCACCACACCTCTTGTATCTTGAATTGTCCATTCAATCGGTCTAGCAACGTTATCGTGCTCTTTTCTAAACAACAATAGTATTACGCTTTTTTTTTTAATTAATTTTTTAATGCAGTTTGACCACCTCGAAAACCCCTGTTCGTTCTTTCTGGAAAAGATACAAGGGCCAGTCTCGTGTACTTTTACTTGACCCGAGACAAGCCCTTGTCTCTTGACACAGAGGAGTAGATGAAATACACATCGGACACGGGATTGCGGAGCAGTGTAATTGTTAAACGATTAGCGAAGAATTCGTTAACTTCGTCTATCGCGAGTTACCCTTGACCGCTTAGTTTTCATCCGAGGGCCGTGGGCGTTACGTTTTGACGGAAATGATGACCCACCGTTATCGAATAATAATTAACCGGAGTTTCAGTTGTTATTTACTAAGTCTTCAATTTCACGGCAGACCTCGCGTAGGTAGTTTCGGTATTCTGACCGCTGGCAAACTGTGCGCGGAGGCAGGTGTACGGATTCGCAGAAAACAAACATCAAAGATGATAAGCGAAATTGAGGGTAAAATGAAATACTGGGGAGTCATGGAAATCGATGAGATTCGCAGGGGGGAGGGATCAATTGTATCTTTACGCGCGGTTTCCGTTGAACGATAAGTGGGACGAATGAATTAATAAACAAGCCATTTGTGAAATGTTTTATGTAGAGGTAAAGCTTACCTCCCGTCAACATTAGCATCTTGCAAAGTCGATGGAATCTGTCGTGAAGCAGTAACGTGATGCTTGCGAATATCAAAATCTGTATAGATATCCCCGTGTTCACCAGGGTATACGATGCACCTAGTAAAAATGAGGTCACGGTTTCGCAACTGCGAATACAAAATGATTTTGTATTTTGACACACCCACGTTCCGCGCGATGAGGCGAATGTCTAATTTTAACAGATTTTCGTCACGAAATCCTCGATAATCGAGCTAAAAGTGGCAATTCTAAATTTACTGCCAAAAACGATTAGGAGATCACTTCTTTAAATAAGTTATGCTAATCTCAAGTTATTCGATGTTCTGTAAATTTTTCACAGTAGCCGTGCTCCAGTTGGAAGTGAAATATTATTTTATAAAATACACACGACTTTTGTTATGCTTCGGACTTACAGAATCGTCCCCTATCGACCCCAGAAATGATCCCCTAACTGTCCTGTGCAGCACAGAATTCTAAATAGAACATGAATTTCAAGAGTAGACGCTGGATGTTTCTGCAAATGCAGATTTTTATAGAAAATTGCTGTTTTAGAAAAAAATACTGGATTAACGAAATTAATACAAATATCTAATATTTTAAACAACGAATTTGTACAGGATCCGGTGGAGGTGCCAAAAACCTACTGGTCACTCTTGGCGTATAAATTAATTCTTACGAAAAACCTAGAGGATTGATCAAATCGGTAAGCTTTCAAACAAAGTTAAATGCGTACGCGAAGCTCTGACTCTGAATTACCATTAACTGCGAATTTCTTCCAATCGGAAATGTTACAAAGTTACTGGAACCGGAAATTTTGCGGACTGATAAAATCAAAGTTGTCTGCATCTTACCCAAAGGTCACGTATGCGGCGAACGACCAGCAAATCAGGTTCAAGACCACCAGGATCAAACAAACATGCGGAATTCTACTCCCTTTTCCGGAATCCTTAAAATTCGTTGCACGATCGAAGTTGCGCAATTGCGAAAGCGCTGCTCGTATCTTCCAATTCCGCAGTGTCGTCAACGTGATATCCGCATAAAAGGACGAAAAAGCGAAGAACAGCCTCGTGAAGGTGAGTAACCAAAATCTTTTATCTATACGCTGATCGATGATGTATACGTATATTGTCATGAGCCCACTAATCAGGTGCATTATCGAATACGCGACGGAACAAATTATGCTGCGCTTCGTCACTTTGACATTATTCTCGGTGATGACGTGAAAAGCGCATCCGAAGAGTCTGCCTGCACGGAATATTGGTCGTATATCATCGAATTGCACCATATTCCTTCAAACGAATTGCTTCTTCGATCAGTTTGAGACGATGCGCATGAAACACGAAGAGAGATCGAAGAGGATGCTCCTTTTACGCTGTAATCTTGATTTCAATGACCGCGGTTATCGGTGTTAGTCGAGATGAATGTTCGTGGGAACACTGAAAAATTGATCGGAGACGATTTAACGACAAGCGTCCTCGATCAACCAATGGGGGACGAAAAGAAACAAACAGTTATTACTCTTCAGTACCGTAAATGGTTACGCGTAATGCAGCGATAACAGACATTTCTTTATTAAACTTAACGCGTTTGTAAAGCATTATTTTTATAAGCACAGTCCCTGCAGTGTACGCGACCAATTCTCGTTAATTGCTATTATGTTGATACGCATACCGAGTTAAGAATAACGCGGCTGACGGACGTGTTCCTTTCGACAGGACGACAAACACTATTTGCTGTCTACGTTCCAAGCGGCTCTCATTTTCGGCGGTTCCTCTTGCCCAACGAGAAAGAGGCGAGCTGCGAACGCTAAACAAATAAGACTTTTGGGGAAATTGGAGGCGTAATACATAATGATCGCACACGATAAAAACGGAAAGTCGTTTGACAGAACGCTGTAAGATAAACGTGTCTGATTCTCTGATATCAAGAATGTGGAGGAGAGCATTATCCGTAATCAATACGTACTGATGTGATTATAAGTATTACATACGTATACGGAGACACAATTCTTTCCGTCGCAATGTGAATTCGTGAGACTCGGAGCGGTGTAAAACACTCATTTAAAATAAATGTTTTGTATTAGAATTTTGTATTCTTGTATATTTAATATTTCTCATAGGCTCGTGTACCAAACGTGTACATATAATATCCAGATTGTACAATTTATTTATAAACCTTTTATATATTTTATATTTTATATATTATATATTATATATTTTTCAATTAATCTTTTTCTCTTTAGCATGTTTAAAATCCTAACGAGTGCTTTTCATTTATTATAAAAGTTACTTAAATATTCCACGGCTGTATAAAAATTATCCGTTAATGCTTTTTTCAAGAATCCCGTCCTCGTATATGAACCAGATAATTTTTAATATTGCCTTTTGTTTAGAACTTTCACTCTCTTGCCGATAATGGCGAGAGTGACTCAGAAATGGTACCAAGATTGTAGAGCCCTGCAGAATCACGAAATAATCCACAGCTTGTCCAGCTTATCCTATCTGCACCCAAAACAAACACAAACAAATAAAGAAGTAAGGCCAGTCGTCTGACTTTTTAAATTACCTGTCAGATTTACCGGTAGAGCAGTTATCAGTGCCACGCTGACAGCGACTACGGGATACTCGGGAGCCACGATAGATAGTGACACTAAAGACCCGTTACGATAGCCCGCAATCTACTTGTCGTCTCGTTCAAGGTATCAAAACCGATCCTTCACCCACTCTACTCAACTCAACTCTACTACTCCACTCCAATAGAATTCCTCCAACTGCATGACGTTTCGAAGAATAGCGAGCCGAGCTATTGGGGGCGTTCGCTGACCATTGCTGCCTACTGCTTGACGGTTCTCGTGTATGATCAGCATTACGAAAAGAAAAACATTGTTTTGGATATCCGCGCGGTAAAAAGAGTCTTCGTCGAGGCACACGGCAGAAATGACGTCCCGCCTGGAAAAGGAACGTTCCAAGCAGATACAAGAGAAATGTCAGAATCTTTTGACGCAGATGCTACGGGACGAAGACAACAAGTATTGTGTCGATTGCGATGCGAAAGGTACGTACGTCAATTGTGAACATACCAGCCAATGTATTGTCTCGTGCCTTGCCGCACCGATGAATCCGCTTTTCCGTTCCTTCGCTCACCTTAGAACCATTGCAGAACTGAATTCGCGAAACCAACGATGTCCACGAGTCGTCGATAAACGACCTAGTTTGAACGAACAAGAGAAATATTATAGATATTTGATTTCCTTCGTGACAAGCGTTAAATGACAGCAATTAGGCGAACGTCATTGAAACTACACGCTCACCCATACTCGAACGTTTATTGTTACTCCGAAATCCGCGGCTCGGGATCCGTAAACTATTTCTCTTGTTGCGTTATTGTTCAATAAGTTACTTTACGTGAACGTAAAATTGTTTATTTTCGAAATTATGAATTCCATGTATGAAACAAAGGTTCTTATATCTGTGATTGAATATCTTAATATTATACAATGTAATATCTTCCGATTACTCCAAAATATCCTGCTGTTGTATATTTCGCAGGACCAAGATGGGCTAGTTGGAATTTAGGAATATTCTTATGCATTCGTTGTGCCGGTATACACAGAAACCTTGGAGTGCATATAAGCAAAGTCAAGTCTGTTAATTTAGATACATGGACACCCGAACAAGTTGTGGTATGTTTGCAGTCATTTTCACCAATATCACAATTAGTAGTACGAATAAGATAAGGCACAGAACATGTAAAATATATTTTACAAATTCCAGAGCCTACAGCAAATGGGCAATTCTCGTGCGAGAGCTGTGTACGAAGCAAACCTTCCTGATAGTTTTCGTAGACCACAAACAGACTGTAGTCTTGAGAGTTTCATCCGTCAAAAGTATGAGCATAAGAAGTATATAGCTAGAGAATGGGTTCCACCTGCTTTACCAAAGGTACGAGCAATGTTTTTAAATTTTATTACAAGACCTTGACAAATTAACGAGTGTACTAAATTGCACTGTGGTACACGTGTAGGTGAACTGGGACAAAGAACTCGACGAAGAAGCTGAAAGACAACGCAGGCGAAAAAAGGAAAGTTCAAAAGTCACTAATAATCAAAATATCCTTCCACCTGTAAAGAAACCAGAAGTTGTGCCTCAATTGCCAAAACCGCGAAGCTCCGTCAGTCCTAAACCCAATAGAGCGAATAATGCTGTAACTTTAGATTTATTAGGTCTTGGTACGTATCTATTATACATTCCAGTAATAAGAATCAAGATACGAATTTTTTCAAAGGAAATAACGCCGGAAATATTAATAAATGCAAATCGCCAACAGATGCTCCGGCAACAAATCAATCAAGCGCAAATGGTGCAGGTGACGATATATTTTCTTCCTTTTTATCTGCCCCTCCTGCTTCGGTAGCAGCAAGCGCAAACAGTACTTCTAGCAATACTACTAGTACATCAACAATTGCGAGCAAAAGCGAGGAGGAGAGCTTTTTCGATCAACCAGCGCCGTCACCTCAAGAGAAGAGTAAAATGACAAAAGACAGTATTCTGGCCTTGTATGGTACCCCGAGTCATCAGCAACCAGCCATTTATGGAGTTCCTGGTAGATAACACACTTTAAGTGTAATACACAGTTAGAAAATATACACGTAATGACATGCATGTTATTAATTTTTTCAGGTGGAATGTATGCACAACAATCCACCGTACAATATAAACAAGTATCAAACATAGGATTTGGTCAGCAAAGTAGCTTTCCAAATCAACAAAGTTCCTTGACTCAACTGGCCCACCTTCCAACACAGATGTCAGTTACGTCTAATCCGATACCCGTAAATCAAAATCAAATGCCAGTGAATCCTAATCCGTTAGGCCCGATGCCAACAAATTGTATGCACGTTGGTCAGATGAATCAGCTGAATGGTGTACCCAATTCTGGCATTGCAATGCAATCACAAATGGTACTTTTGTTCAACATTATAATATTTGAATGTGTTCTTAGCAGCATTTCAGTTTATTACTTGGCGGATTAAATATTACCTATGTCCACAGATGATGCAATTAGGGCAAACAAATATTGGTAGTAATAATGGATGGAGTGGGATGCTAATGCAAAATCTTCAGCCAGCTTCTGGCAGCAATCCTTTTTTTAATTTGACACCTCAACAGCAACAATCAGCTGCTTTCGGTCCTCAGGTATATGATGTAACCAGATATCATAAAATTTTTGAATCGTTTGTAAATACAATTATATTGTTTTTACAGTTACCGCAGCAGATGTCGCAATTATCTCTTGGCGGTACGAGTTTCTCGAGTACATCAGGAAAACCTAGTAACACTGCACTTCCTGGTCAAACTCTTTCCACCAACTTGTGGCAGTAAAAGTGTTACGCATATTGTTAGTCGATTGATTATATCATTCAGTGTTGTACACTAATTAGTGTCGAACATTCGTTACCCAACACGATTGTATTTCCATGCTAGTTTGGAAATTGGTATGGGAAATAGGACAACTAAGACACGAATCGAAAAAAAGTACTCGGATGCTGCCATTTTCGAAAAATAATTCGTGAGTGTACACAGTACATCGAGTCGGAAAATATTTTTCTTCTAAAGCTTCGCTAACTTTCAACGTAATTGTTGGAAAAAAATGAAAAAAAAAAAGAACGGGATCTAAGAATAAAAACAAATTTTTGACTGATTGTAAAAGAGTTATTCGTGACATACAGTATAGATCTACTCAATTACATGATTATATTATTTGCTAAAATGCTTTTATAACAATACTAATATACGTCAGTGTCCAGTTTCATTATGGCATCGATACTTCATCGTATTCCAGCTAATAGAATAAACATATTTTAGGACCCAACTTATTTTTTACCCGAAATAATTTGATATTACGACTGTCTTAGTAAAAGTTGTCATAAACCATCAAAAGCAATTCTACTTTCAAACTTTTTTGATTGTGAGACACGACAGTTTTATTTTACCTCTATTTATCAGATGTTGCGAGAATATTCAGAAGACTAATACGGCACAATGTTTTTTCCGTTTAGCACCATTTTCATTTTGATTAATTGTAACCAAAATGTTATAGTTAGAAGCTTGATAGTACAACAGTTTGTACTTAAAGAGCTCGTCTCTGAAAGTACGAATGATAAAGTTGAATACGTAGTCAAAGAAGGTTTTTAAAGTTTAATATTTTTGAGCAAGTATTATTATTACTTCTTGCAAGACTAGAATGCATTTAGAATTCATGTTGACACTCCTAATGGCAGGGACTTAATGAACCTAACATTACTTATTAATTTACAGTAAGGTTCATGTCACGTACAGAACAGTATTGTTAATGATCATGGATTCCAGACACTTTACATTTAAATGAGAAGCGATTTAATTCTCACCACCGATGGTCAGTTAAAGTTATACTTAATACAGGGTCCCATGTTTCCAACTTATGAAATTACATAATTTATTGCCGTCAAACAAGGTAGATATTGAGACTTGACAATAAGTTGTGAGCACATTTGTCACGTTCTTCGATTCTTCCGCAATCGAATGACCTTACATTTTGATGCTATGGAAATATAAACCTTGTAATACATAAGTATTGAAACGATTTTTTCACGTATACTTATCAAGAGAATAATTGGCGTCTAATTTGCAACATAGTGATCGAGGACACATATGCCTAGTATTTAATATTAATGATTGGTACTTGCTGTTCGAGCGAGCGAATTTTAAATATTGTAAAATTGATATAAGTACAAATATACATTATCAAAGTATTAGAAAAAAAAATCCAGGAACTTAGCGAGTTCAATGTTCGTGACGTTCAATATATTTCGACGAAATTCGGTGTGTCCCGCTAATTTGTTTGTAAGATCGCGAAAGAATAAAGTTTATGTATTAAAAAGTTCGATATATCGATCGTCTCCGGTGGACGTAGAATCGTGCGGTAGTTATAGGAAGAGTACTACTATAAACAGAAATTTATAGAAGTATGAAATGTATACTGCAGTTAATGTGGCCCTAAAGTCTAGTAAAATGAACGAAGGTCCCGTATTTGTTTTAGGTCACCTGTGATTTACGAAGCTTCACGAAGCCAAAATATTTCATTTTATCCTAAAATTGAACCCGTAATTCGAGAACGTATAATTAATATTTCTTTAAGACATTACACTACTTTCTTTGAATTACACAACAATATACAATAACTTACAGCCTATAATTGATTCACTATGTGACGAAATTAATAAATGTATATAGAAAATTTAATTACGCACCCATATTATGAATCGCCGGTAACAAGTTGACAACGTGTTTACACAATCGCTTGTGCACAGACACAAACTTTTGTGTTACCAAAAGCAAGTAATATTTCGGAATAATTTCCCTCATAGCGAAGAAACTATTACTTCTATAATTCTTTGACCACCGTTTCAAAATAATCTTTATGGCGCAAATCCTACGAGCTGAGAAATGTTTCTCAGATTCATTGAATTGATTGGATCAATTCAAATTCAAATATCTCGAACGCCATCTGTTTCGCAGTATAGTACAAAGTTGTTGTAAATGCTGATAACTTACGTTTAAGACATCTGGCTAAGTTTCTGCACTACCATATATGTACCATTTTTTTCAGAATTGGACGACATTCCCGTGAAATTTTTACTTTATGCGAACTCTTCTAATTTCACTTGCATTCCGCTCGCCGGAGCGATAAAAGACTATCCGGAAACCGCCATCTTCGTTAGAAAATTCTGAGTCAACGTAGCCTCTTTCACTTCCGCAAAACGTCTTTTCGCTGTTGCATCAAAGCACATCGAAGCCACGTGAAATAATCATGGATAAACCTGTGGTATTGGCTCGTGTTATTAAGGTCCTAGGCCGGACTGGTTCGCAAGGACAATGTACCCAAGTTAAAGTCGAGTTCCTGGGAGAACAAAATCGCCAAATTATACGGAACGTAAAAGGACCGGTGCGAGAAGGTGATCTCCTAACCTTACTGGAATCTGAACGTGAAGCGAGAAGACTTCGATAAGACATCGCATAACTTGAGCATTCAAACCGTCAGCAATGTCTGGGTACCGCCAATAACATTCATTCCACTAAGCAAAATGGGGATCGTACGATTATCCCAACAGCACGAGTACACTTGTTCCAAAGCATCCATGTCAAAGAAGATTTCTGTGGCTTCTGTAATAAATACTGGCTAATGTTCAACAAAAGCAGATATCTCGTTTTCATTTTCTTTTATCCTATTTCTATTACCAATTTTATTAAGTTTTTAATCGAGTAAACCTTCGTATCGTGGTATCCAGGTGGCCTTATTTTCCATGGTAAGTACTTTTCATAGAACCATTCAACGATCTCAATGTTTCAGGACACAGCGGCGTGCCCAGAATAAAGTCATATATGATAGTTTATATAAAATTGAGATTTATACGTAGTCTTTCGTACAACTGTTTGGTGTCGTTAATGTACATACACAGATACATAAATTATGAATTTTTGTCCACAACTTAGGGTGCAACCCATTTTATCCGTATATAATATATTGTATAAGTAACATTTTCAAATTCAAAGAAATTGTTATATCCTCCGCCGTTTGGGTGGTGGTGTATCACGTGGACTGGAAGTAGATTTTGATGAACTGTCCATGCTTTGTCTCGTGGGCCTTTTTGGGCCTCTTTTTAAACTCTCACGCCCGGAATCAGAATCTTTCCGTTCCTTCTTTCCACTAGACGCTTAAGAAAAAGAAATAATACGATTAGAACAAAGATTCTCACACATTACTCGATTAAATGCCACAATAACTAAATTTATTATACCAGGTTCTTCTAAATCATCTTTCCCTTTTGATCTTCCTTTAGAAGATTTGTGATCTTTTCTTACATCTTTGATATCTCTAAGTTTGTCCTTCTTTATTTCTATGTCTTTAACATATTTTTTAAATTCTTCTTTCTTCTTGTCCATATCTTTGCTACCCTTTAGATCGCGTAGAAGGGTATCCTTCTTAATAGGCTCTTTATTGTCTTTCTCTTTCTTTATTTCCTTATACTTTTCTCTTTGCTCTTTTAATTTCATTTCTGGCTCTTCCCTGCTTCGTGGTTTAAGGGAACTCGAGAATTCTTGTTCCGGTAAACTGAAGTCTATTTCTTGACTGGGAAAGGATAAATCTTCCATATCATCCTAGGAGGATTAAATCCAACTTGTACGTTTATACGAAATAATTGCCAATTTATAACTTATTAACAGAATTGTAATTACCAGAGCCATGAGATCGTACATTGATTCTAAGTGATCCCAAATCATTTTTAATGATACATCTTTATGAATGGCCGCACGAAACTTTTCCCATATGCATACCATATGAAAGTATTTGTTAATACCTTGAGAAGTGAATAAGTCATAACGGATCATTATCTTTTTGACGTAAACATAACCTGATTGCTCGCATATTTCTCATTGAACCTTACCCACTGGCTTATGTCCGTTCATGGCAAAGAATAATTGAATTTCATTCTCCACGTTCCATTCTATTTCATCGGCAGATGCCTCCGATTGCTTTTCCTTAACTGCCATTATTTAATACTCAAAACAAAGTATAGCGCAATACAATTCTCTATCGGCTGCAACTGGCATTCTTCGAACAATAATTTGGCAATGATACGGGAGCATGCACTGGTATGTAAGTATATACTACCAATAGTACCAACTACTAAATGTAAAAATATACCACAAACCACAGACGTTTGAAGATATACCAAGATATACCAACCAATGTCAGTTGGCTTCCACTGGCCATAAAAACAAAGCTTTAAAGGGAGGAAGCCGTATGCAACTGTGTAACAATCAGTAACAATCGTGGACAATTAAAAACACGGTAATTAATCCCTAATTAACTTCCATTCAAGATGCGACAAAGTATGGACAAATGGTCCAATATTACGTTCACCTCCTCTGTATCGATCAGCATCCATTATCATTTGATCTGTTTTGGTTCAAATTTGGTAAAGTATTTTCACAATAAAATCGAAACGACTCAATATTTTTACATGATGAAAGGATTTACGATTGAAAAATTTATTATTAAACAACTAATTACGGATACAAAAATTTCTTTAATAATTTCGTATACAGCGTTCCTGATTTACATGATGTGTATATGCATGTAAATATTTGTTCATTACATTGATGGTTTACCGATAAACGGTTATTACAAATACCTTATAGAAGTACATAAAGTGCAAACATGACTAGCTCGACGAATTAATTTCTAATTTACTTATAAAATCTATTACTTGCTTGAGTGTACAAGAGAAGTATGAGGACGTAGAGATGGATCGGGTAAAAAACTTTCACCAGAAGTAGCCCTTTGCAGATTTAGAAGACCGATTTCTTGTTCTTTGCTGTAGAATATATATATACACATATATATAAAGATCACATTTTATTTTCAAGTGATGTTATTCAATATTGTACCAACCTTAAACCAATGATTGCAAGATATTCACTACTTAAGATTTGTTATTTACGGGTGGTAAATTTGTTTTTTGTATTTAATGGCAAATATAATAAGTCCAAGACATAACTTTCCCACATTCAATGGCGTTAATACAGCATTGAAATTTTATATTATATTAAAAACGTAACTAAACCACATACCAAGGAGATACCGCTTTACTATTACCCGGTTCTTTCTGGCTAGCAAACAACACTATTCCAAATGGACTATCCCTGTCTAAAATTCCATTATAAACTAACAAGTCGTCCACTAATACCTGGGAATCCAAAATACTTCAACATTTTGGGAATAATTATTTATCTGCAGTTTTTGGAACTGTAATGATTATTACTTACTGCAAATTCCTTTACTCGCCTTTGTACAGTTTTTCCATAATTCCAAATTCTGATCATTGAGATTATAACAGGGTAATAGAAAATTAAATATACACGATTAGTCTGCAATGGGAATGTTAAATATGCCTTAAAATTACTGTTGAAATAAATTTAATTAACGGCAAAAGTAACAGGATAGTAAGAAATGATACTTTTACCTGATCAGGCAAAAGGGGTGCAAGCCAAGCATGATGACCATCGTTGCAATCATTTATTCCATCGATCAATTTATCTGGTGTTCGTATATCATGATCAATACCTTCTATTAGATTTACACTTTCTGGAAATGCTGCTATGTCTATGAAACATTTAGAAATACTCTAATTAGTATTCTTTGTTTCATCCTTGTAGTATTCACGAATTTGGATTTGAACTGAATAATCATGCTTATTGGCCATATTTGTCTATGACATGTTGCATTAGTAATATTACTTACTATCTTTAACCAATTTAATTTCATTCCCATAATTATCATACATTTGTATACCATTAAGCCCAACATAATAAGAATCTCCCCATGTTGAAAATATCATTATTTGGTAAACGAATCCTTGTGGCATGAACGGCGCTTCATAGTTCATATCGATATTTGCAATATCTATAAATTGATACCCGATGAATTACAATATTACTTATTATAAGTTATAGTACAAATTTAAATCTGTTAAATCGTATTGTCAATGGTATCCAAATTTTAATCAAACTTTGATTAATAACCATCCTTGGCATATATTGCATCTGAATGTATATTTTAATATAAATTGGATTAGACTGCCAAAATCTGATCTATCAAATCATATGCCGATCCCATTTTGCAATTGTGGTATGTACCTTCTGGAGTTGGAAAGAGTTCTAAATCGTCCTGATCTGACAATGATTCTTCTATACATCTGTCAGTAAAACTTATTTCTTGAACAAAATCATAGTGACATGATCCCGGGGCTCGTCGGATCAGGAATCCTTCAGGATTTGCATCAACCACATTTTTACCATCCAACTTGAGAATTAATTGTTTCACCTATTTAATAACGCCAAAAACATTAGTAAAGGGTGTTTTATGAATTTTTTAAATAAACTTTTAAATACAAGTGACTAACCCCACAGTAAGAGAGATCTAGAGATGCATTATAATTCCATATTCTCATTCCTGTGAGATATACATCTGTATTAAATGTAATAGTTATAATAATTTCTTTATGTATAAAAGGTACTAGCCACATGTGATTGACATCTGTTGTAACATTATGGCTGTCAAATAACTTTACGAAATTTATATTGTCTGCATTGCACCAAAAAGTGGCGTTCGCGAGTGAAATAGTGGTTTCCTGTTGTCCGATAAATTCTATACCATTCAGCCCTATGTGTAGAATAAATTTTCAAATGGTTATCGTTAATCTAAATACCAGCATGACCTGAGTAACTTACTTACCAACCATATGTGGAAAACCCCAATTTGATATTATTATTAATTGTATTTCTTTGCAACCTAAACAAATTACATTGTAATCACTATCGATGGGTAAGAGACAATGATTCTCATCAGAACAATTGCTTTCGCTTCTCTCAGTTGTCACCTAAAATTACAATGAAAATGTTGTGTTCATTTAATACCATTGTGATAATAATACTATCTTCCTTACATGATTGGTGGCTGCCGTTATTGGTCTACTTATTTCTTTCTCCTCGTTCGTTAATGAATCATTACCAAAGTTCTCAAACGTCTCATCATATTTTGATATAAGTTCAAGTATATGTTCATCAGTTGTAAACAGGATGGTCTGCAGATGATACTTTTATTTTCAAGCACAATAATTTATCATACCTGTCTAACAACCATACTCACATCCCCGAAAGTATCAATGGCACCCATTATATCTCCTGATGCTCTAGCGATTTCTCCATGAAAAATAGTGATGTCATCTAATTTAATTACAATATCTTTGGCACCTCTATACGAATGAATTCTGGATTTATTGTAATTCTGGAAAGAACAATTTTATTTTGAAAATATTTTGCCATGTAGATGGAAATGCTTGTCTAAAAAACTGTACCCATATTCTAATCATTGCTACTGTTGCTGCCTCCAGAAATGTCAAAAATATGTAATGGTGTTTTCCACATGTGTAAGGTGTAAGCCACAAATTGGCATCGTCCCTGGTACGATTAATCCCATTTGTTAAGTTATTTACAACACGAGGATCATTGCTATGCTCCGGAAGTTCGTTTATATCGGGTGGATCCGCATGAATCTTGCTTACTAGTACAGGCTCTCCAGTATTCGAGAAAATTTCAATACCATTCAGACCTACGTAATGTTTATCTCCCCAAGTAGAAAGAATGTCAATGGTCAGTAATTCACCTCTGGGTAATTCGGGTATGATAAAATCAGTAGTAATTTCAGCACCTGAGACACAAAATTTTAATGTTTCGCTGCAGTTAGAAAAACACAGAAATGATGTAATCTTAAATACTGACCTGAATTAGGAAGTCTTACTTGGAAATAAATGAGCAAATAATATGATACAAGAACCTCAACTCAATGCATTTCATAAGAGCTTTATTAACATTCTTGAGCACTGACATGTGTCAAATTGTTGATCTTCGATAGCTATACACGAAGCGAAGTTCAGATACCTACCTCTGGCTATGCATTCCTCACTCTGATGTAACGTCTGTCTATTGTTAGAAGGGAGGTCAATGATACTTTCTTTCTCAGCATCTGCGTTATTATGTTCTGGCACAGAACTAACTTTACTAAGACTCTTTCTCCTTGCCCGCGATATAATTTTCTCATTTTTTCCTTTCTTCTGGTAAAATTCACTGAAGTATGTATCGTTTTCTGTTATGGTATCACCACGTGGTGCAATCCCAGATAAGTAATCAAGTTTCCTCCTTATAATTCCTATTACAAAATTTGTTATGTCTCACCGCCATCAATTACAATAAATGTGTGCGACATACAAATGAATACCAACCCTTTGGTAAATTGTTGGTTGATCTTTTCGGATTTTCTTCCTTGATGGACTGAGCTATGGTAGAGGATTTGTAAGATTGTTGTTGAAGGTTGTCGAGTACTAAAGCTTTTGCACATTCATCTTGTTCGGAAATTTTCAATGGACTTTCTGATGGCAGTTTGGACTCCGAATGATTAGGATTTCTATCGCCATGCTGAGGTATTGTTTCTCTCTTATTAGCAAGTGCATCTTTTGTGCTTTGCACAGAATCTACATAACTGTAATACTTTTGCATTCTTTTCTGCTCTAAATATGTGTCTAATTCACTAAAGTCCCTTTTCACAGAGTTCTGTTTATCAGAATCGACTAAAGCAGAAAATGCACGATTGACCGTGCTATTTGGTTGACTTTCTTTAGTCTGTGGTGTATTTGGAAGAGATTTGCTTGTACAGGTTTGTAATGCAATACTTCCATCAACATCCTGTAGATTACTTAACGTGTAGAATGTTCTACAACATCGCTCATCCCTAAGGAGTTTCAGGTGAACGTAATTTTGCAATACTGCTGTACACATATGCATATATATTTTTGCATTTACAGTACTTACGCAACAAAAGAACCTTGTTCTTTAAGGGCAACATCTGCATTTATCGAAGGTCTGATTTCTGTATTCTGTGCATTCACAGAAAGCATTCGTGTTTCAGGCAATTTTAAATCGTCAGCTATGTTCAATCTTTTTACATTCCTATTAAACGAAAATGTATGCAAAAATAATTTTTATGTATGGTAGTTTAGATAGAGAGATGCTTGCAAAATGCTGTACTCATACTCAGTCATATCCAACAGCCATGGTGGTAGCTTCTTCAAAATTTCACTACTCAAAGATATGGCATTGTCATCTAGGATGCCAGCAACATTGTTATCCATATTGTATTTTTTATTCTAATAGTGCACTTTATAATCAAGCAACTTCTTGCACTACAATCACCAATGCCTAATAAATTTACTTTCTACTAAAAATTTGATAAGATGTAAGATCACACAAAGGTTGCAAAGCGTAATTTTATAGTCTTCCAAATGTCAAGAGTTATGAGAACAAAAACGTTTGTCATAGCACGAAAATATGACTGTAACCCACGTCAATGCACACTGTGTGCATTTTGACGGTTGAATTTATAACACTGGTAGATGTTCTCAAAGTCTCATGCTGTTCTGTTGTATATAGTTATACCCTTTATGTGTTTGACATCGTTACCATGGATACTGGTAGGTGTCAATGCACTTACAAAAAGAGGTATCTTGTTACCCGTTTAACATTATTTTATATTGTACTTTCTAAGTTCTTGAGTGTAATGGAAATAAAAGAGATTGTTTAAAAAATAAAACTTGTGGTCTCCCACAAAATATTCACATTATTTACAATACAATATTCATTAACTGCAACAATATATTAGTGAATAACAAAAAGATATTTATACATATACAATTTCTTTATTATACATAGCTACAATATGGCTGACTAAGCATCTTAATATAGTAACACTGCATACTACTTGTATCTTACTTTGGTCCACTGCAAGTTACAAGCTCCCAAAGTCTGCAGAAAATGAACCAATATCGAGTTAACGATCGTTTTGTACTTTATTCTTTGCGGTACTATACCATCATCGCAGTATAATGTAACGTAATACTAATGTTACAATATTAGTATTTTGCGATAATTTAGAATACTGGCGATATACGCATGATGCATGCACTATGTACATACATATTGTACGTGTGTATACCTAGCATATACGTTTACAATACAATTCAATACAGGGAACAATTATGAAAATGCCGCAAAAATTACGGGTACACTTTTTAGAAGAATTTCTGTATCGTAACTGCACATTTGGGACTCATCATGTCTTTATCAAAATGATATAACTGGAAATACATTTCCCCTTTGAACATCTATTTTGCCATAAAAAATGAAGGGGAGCAACCATTAATTCCTTTTGTCTTGGGACTGAGCAAACTCAGTAATTTACGTATACGCGTTCATTGTCAATTTTGGCACAGTATAATTATAAAAAATAACAATGTGTTTAGTAGAGAATCGTGCATACTCGATCTGTTCTGTTTCTGGTTGCTACTCATTTGTTGTATACTTTATAGCTTATAATAAAATATAGATCCTCGTAAAATCTACATGCTGCAAAAACATGATTTGTCCTAATTAAAAAATATTCATGTACGGCAAGATATATAGGTATAAATTCTATATGCTATAATTTCTATAATAATAGTTTGGCATTGTCCGAGAGTATAGTTTTATCATTTCAGTGTTGATGTATCGATAGTTAAAATTAGTAGTTGTAAGTATATGAAGCGTAGATTCGACGGTATAAAATACATCCAAATTGATAATTTTACTACTGGTAACAGAGTCGTTATTTTGGTTGGGTGTAACCTGTTGTAATAATCGTTTATGACCCATACACCAGTTTCTACAATCTTTTTCAGGTACTCAATATAATTAGTTTCCGATTACCCCGTATTTACATATATTGCACACATTTTTTGGAATTTTTTAACAGTCGTCATAAATATATTGGAAAGTGTACATTCCACGAACATAAGCGTCACGCATTCGAATATTACACCCTTTCTTCAAACAGAATCTCTTTCTTGAAAGATTTTTCTTTGAAAATGAAAACGAAGTACAGTCTTCTATTATTATGGTTCAGTTTTGTGTCTAAGATTGCTAGATCTTTAGAATCTTCGGTTCATGGAAGAGATATTGCACGTTAAAAAGTGTGTAAATTTATAGTTCAGACTGAGAATTTAATAGTTTCGATAAAGGTGGGACGTCTTGTGACCCAAAACTTTCCGTAGATATAATCGGCGGAAAGACGTGGCTTAAAATTGCATAATAATGAAACCCAGCAGCAGCGGCGACGAACAGATGCCAAATTGCATGCGCGCATGGTATTCGGCCATCGGCTTTAAAAAATACCAAACCCAGAATGTAGATAAGTCCACCCAGTTTTAATTCCGCGATGTTGTAATAATTGTACTGTAAAAATTACTTAATTATATTAAATAAATACAACTATTACAAAATGAATATCCTTAAGTAGTATATTATGTAAAAAGCTAACTGTATTACTGCTTGGAAGTAATTATTAGTATAACAATTTGTGGTATAATTTCTTACTTACAACGTTAACGATTGCAACACTGGGCCCAACACCCATCACTAAATAAAAAATAGTTTCAAGCATTTTATATCTCTCATGGAAAATCTGTTGGTAAAGTATGCCCATTATCGCCATAACCCAAACCAAATAACGCATTGAGAATAAAAGTTCATCATCCGGGAAGTGATCAACGTTTAACCAAGGGAAGTAGCTAGCAGCAATAAAGATGTAAATCATGGCCCGATCACAACGATGTAGCGCATCTTTCAGTTGCCTGAAATTTTATGTAGGATAAGAATTTATGTTGCTTCACCTCATTCTACATACGTTACAAACATATAAACACACAAGCGACCTATTACTATTCATATGCACCTGTTATGGTTGCAGTAGTGCACGCTATGGAAAAACGTTGACACTGCAAATACGAGGATCAAAGATGTTCCATATACAGAAGCTGAAACTAACTGTGTCCATGTTACGGAGCGCCGAATAAGTTCCAAACTGCCTATCACCGAAGGTACAACCCAAATTCCATGAGTAGCTACATTTGCTACATGTTCTATCGGGGTAGGAGTATATGCTTCATTTGTGCACGCTCTTGGATTCATCCAATTTATCCTATGAAAATTACGTATACTTCCATAATATTAGTGGATTCTTCATTGTATCAAAAGTATAAAAATATAAAAATGATAAAAAGTACAAAAATGTTTCTTAAAGCACACAAAGTAACATAATACAAAGTAATGAACACAACATTCCTCTGAAGTGATATGGAAATTTACAGCAAATCTCCAGACATATATTTATGCAATCAAGCATTGTACGCTCTAACAGTTTTAGCTGTTAATAGTATAGAAGTATCTACAAGATGTAAAGGTATAAATTAATAATACGAACGTGCTAATTGCAATTGGTATATACAACATTTTTATTTGCAGCCATCATGTATTTACATGGTTGTTTTATTTATTTATAACTTCTTGTGATTATACATATTAACAATTCTCGGTATTGCCTTTTTTTGGCAAGATTTGTTGCACGATACTAGTAAAATGGTTTTATGGGTCATTACGTAACAATAGTTTTACCTTTCCTTATATAACAGAAAAGAAGACCAACAAGTTATGTCATAATTAGAAGGTACAAGGTGCAGGAAACATGTAATGAAATTATATTATTCCAAGTTCAAGGTCTATGCACTAAATGGATTAAATATTTATCTAATTTGCACAATACATTACATCGTATACGTGGACTACATTGAAAAAATATGTAACCTGCGCAATCAATTTCAATATTCTCTCAAATTTTTGGTGAAAGTATACAACCTAATTATTGAAATTTAGACAAATTTTAATGTGCAATTGCATACTATACGTACTTGTCGATCTACTTTCCTCAGAAAAATTCCATATGTTCCAAAATGTTCCAAAAACTTGAATTGTCGATGGACAGAATGTTTTTCGTGTTCCGATGATAACGTCATTTGATGGCATTAAACGTCTATCCATCTATAAGCGGTGCAACAGCGCATTCCATTCAAACACTTCCTCTTAAACTACTAGAGGCATGCATAATTGTATTTTATTCGAGAATACGCGTATAGAACTTAGTTTTTTATATTCAGATATAAAATGTAAAAAATTCTTAATCGCTATGTATGAATAATTTCAAATACAGTTACATAACTATTGTTTTGAATTTAATAACGTTTCTTTACAAATTTTCAGGATGTACGCGGAGTTCATTAAAGTAGTGAATCAAATAAAAAATACATAGCATAACAAATTTGTACAGTGTGTGCTTGCATACACGAAAGTAAGGCAGTATAGGATAACATGCTGCAACTAAAACTTAAAACATTATTTTACAGCAGATGTTTAGCTAATACAGACAAAAGGCAAAAGGTATAAAATCGTGGCTGTTAAGAAACTGATTCAGAATCCATGCAAAATTACCGATCCCCTACGAGCATTTTTCAATGTGCTCCATGCACCAATTCCAAATGAACTAATAAAACTCTATATAAGTAATTACGAAGGTTAAACGACTTAACGGGTCGGCCCGAAGTCCAAGGGTTGCTACTTAATGGTTTCTGTTAGACATTCAATTCTTACTCTTTGATCCGTTGTACTTGAAGAAAATTTTTGACAGGCGCTCCGATAAACTGATGAAGACTGGACGTATCCATGACGTTTTGAGAAACTATGAAATTTGAGTTCGCAGAATCTGTCGGTGGGATGAGCCAACTCAAATTTCGGAGTAAATGTCTATTACGAACACGACAACTGTTGAACAACCATCTTCCACTTTGAATTTTCCATTCTTGAAATTGTTACGCGCTAATTTTGAAAGGTAATTCAATAAAATCTGGTTCTTTATTGTTATACTAAAATCAGTCGAAGATTGTTCAGTTGTCACGGCCGCTGTCGCCGCCGCTGCCACTGAGATACCAATGGACACCGAGCAATCCGAGGTGCCAAGCACTGTAAGTACTGTATGTGGATACATACATGTATACATATAATACATACATATAAGTGGTGGACTTAAAATATCGAATCGACAAGAAATACGATTAATCGTTCCTACGACTTATCGAGATTTGAGTTTGGCAAGATGTCCGGAAAATTGTAGAGCACTGACAAGGATTCAAAATTAGATCGAACATTCAAAATTGTATGTTAAATCTACATTGTCATACTCGGCGTTGTGGAAGTAAATTAATTCGAAACCGGGGACGGTGAGTCTAGACAGAAGTATAAACGTAAACTCAAAATATAAAAGATTATACGATCCTGATTTCTAATCCGTAATATTGTCCGTAGTCTAAGTTACTGCAATATTGTTTATTTTTTCTGCAATCTGTCAAACAACGTAATTTTATTATTGCTCCATCAAAGCCAACAAAAAACCATTTTCTGTGAGAAAAGTATGACTATCGAGGTTACAAATTTACAGTTTAAGTCGAGATTCTAGCGAAACGTAGAAGCAGTCAATCATGAATATCGGTATATTAAGAAACATAAGGTTTTGCTGTCCTTTCACTTTTCATTTCAAGCTTACATCGCCAAGTGGAAATCACGGTTTTGCGAGTAAATTAATAAAAATAATGCATTATCAATTTACAACCATGATCGCACTTCTATTGCAAACCGTATTATCGCGGCAATATCAATTCCAGTATTTGTTAAATTCCATACACATTGATTACGTTGTTTTTCAAATTCTCCCACAGAGCTAAACTTGGATTCTCTAAAACGAAACTGAAACCGTTTTCGTTTCATCAATGAAACCTGCTCTGACATGTCTTACACTGAACTGGAACATGGTTATCAGGTAAAGCAGATACTATTTGCTCTTTCTTAATGTAAGTTAATTCGCTATGCCAAATAAAATTCTCTGTTAGATCGTCCCTCACTAATGATTATTCTTAATGATTATCTGACCCGCCACTGATAATTTTCTACGAGTGATTCCCATTAACTCAGTTTCGTCATCTATAAGTAATATTATTCCCATGTTTACTCTAACGCTTGAGTAAAAGTTATCAATAACCAAAAGCAAACAATAAGAGGAAGTATGGAAAAGAACGAAACATATACGGTAAATACGATCGACCAACAAAATTTTATCTATCATGTTATCGACAAGACTAATCGTGTTAAGATTATTCAATTCTAGATATTAAATATTTGTCGCCTCTGCAAAGTATTCTACAAACACTAATTGTGCGTAATGTAAAAGAAAAGTCGCTATGTGGAATAAAAACACATTTTTTTCACAGGTTTTTCCACTAAACCTTGAACATTGCCACATGAATGTTAATACGTAATAATAATCATTGATTGAAAGTTTTTTAAGACATCATTGCATTTTTAGGGTCTACGGAGTGCTACCCGACCAATTTTCTATGTAGGAGACATAAGTAACGTGCAACCAACCCTTGTGGGTCCTGTTCCTTCTTCGATCTATCGTTCATCGAAAAGAGTAAGTTAGAATCTGTATACATTTGTACCATATTAATACGATAAATATAGTTGCAACTGAGTTTACATGTGACGCACACATTCAATGATTTATCGTAGACAAATACTTTCCATATAGATTTTCACATAGGTGGTACAAACACGTGAAAAATATATTCGTTACGTTATTTCAGTCACATTTTACAATACCGCTTTTTGGGTTAGAATAATAATATACCTTACGAACTTAGCTTATCATTGTATCTGGGTCACAAGATCAAATAAAGAATCTTACCACTTATCTTCATTTCATTCCAAACTATATACTCGTTGAAAACGATTTGGAAATATAATAAAGTGATACGAGTTAGTTGAATTTCATTGACTCTTGTATCTTGTGTAGATAATCACACACCTATGGTCCACACTTATGTAATATTAATCTCTCAAAGAGCAAGTGTGTGGAAATGGACAAGTAAGATATACTATATTCCTTGAAACTTGTTTGATTAAAGATTACTATTATACCAATACCCGTTTATACCCAGTGCGAAAAATGTATGAGAAATTGTTACTCCTGATAATATGATATAATTATTTTATCACTAAGAACTATATCGACTAATACACGAGGAATTACAAAAGGAGCACTTATTTGGCATCTACGAATCTATAAATAAACTGATGTGCAGCGTTCCTGAGATGTATTTTGCACACTCATGCATAAGCACAAATGCTGCGTATAAAATCTAAATTTCCTGCAATTGAGTTCGTGTTCTCGTACACTGTGTCACACGTTTTAAATAATTAACATTTATTAACATATTTGTTAAATGTACGAGCAGCTATCAATAGATGTTCAAAGTGTTTGTCGTATGGTGATTGTGAATTAAAACTGAAGGTCATTGTCATCTATCTATATATACATTTGGGTCATTAAAATAAATCCATGCATATGGAAGAAATGGGAGGCAGTACGACATGGCAATGTCACTAGTGCAAGTCTCTAATGCATACGATCATATCCCTCCTAGCGTATAAACAAAACTAGTATCTTTTCTTCATTACGAGTCTGTACGCTCTATAACGTGATAACAACGCACTTTTATAATAGAGAAATCACACTATTCTTCTGTTTATGATTTCTAAATCGACTTTGTTTAACGGAATCATAAGAGGCTTGGAGAAGCCTGCAGAGAAAAAGTATTGAAGAACTGCCGTAGTGACCTGTATTAAAATTATTACGTAATCTCCTAATTATTTATCATTTTAAAAAACTATATATAATCATATATATATATATAATTCCCTGCATTCTTCGTTGGATTTATAATGAAAAGCATAACTTCGTCAATTCCTACACTTACGGCATCTACAGTTCCTGACGTTTACATCTTTGATTGCGATAACGAAGCAGAACCATACTGGCAAATGATGGTAGAGTGGTTTTTCAACAATTTTTTTCTACTATATGCATTCTCTCATTCGTTTTTAGATATGACCATATCATGCAATCCATAATAAAGATAAAAAGGCTGTAACTTATTTAGTAATAGAATCATCTATATGCGTAGTACTTGCAACAATATTTTGAATAACACATTCAGATCTGAAATCTAAACTGTGTTATCCTTGGAACAATTATCTTTATTTGTCTTTGTTACCACATTGTTTCTCAAACAGCTTCTCATAAATGTTTCCTATGTTTAAACGACATTGCCCCAGTGCACAATCTTTGCTTCCGCTCTTGTTCAAACAAGATTATCGTATACACACCATATTTCTAAAGCTTTGTACATAAAAGTTGTATTTTTCCCTACTAAAAGTATAAGTCATCTATCTTTTTGTTAAATGATATGTACGTTTGATTCTATTTATCGTATACACTCGAAAAATTCACTTGCCACTGAGAAATGTAACTGCCACAAATTCTTTGTTCTTCACAGAAGAAGTTCTATATTTGTTTACCCACATGCACGCCCAGTTAAGCTCACAATCAAGGCATTACTAATAGCCCTAACATCATGGATGTATCATGAATTAGTTCACCATTGGTAGCCATCCATGCAGCATTGTATTAATTATCTCTGTGCTCAAAACGTTTTGTCATTAGAAATGTGCATTGTTTACAATGATATGGGTTCGTCAATAATTTGATGTCTACATATAGATAAACCCTATAATAAATAGTAGTGATATTAACATTCCATCTTAAAACACGAATATCATAAATAAATGGGTAACCCTAATATGCTTTATGGGAGTAATTATTCGTTGATGATAAATTCTGTTATAATACAGCGCATCGATTAGTATTACCTGATGCCCTTAAATCATAAATATTACAACTCTTCCTCAACAGTGTGTTGTAATGAGTGTTGTGTTTGGTGGTGCTATGTAGAAGATATAGAAATGTGGAGTTGTCACTAGTGTGTAATACAATTGACACTTTAACAGGCAATTTAATTCCTACTGGAAATAAGAGCATAGCATATTTGGAGCTTCTTGCTATCTACTTTTTCATTCACTATAGATTTGAATAACTTGGAATTCGTCTTCAATCTCAAACACTTAATATGACTTAAAACGAAATGAGAAATTTGATGTGAGAAAAATAAAATAAATTTCAAAGTCGACGGATCCGCAGTACGTCTGAAATTTTTCAGTATTTCGATATTTCAAGATGAAATTGTGAGAAATATAACATCGAAGAACTCACTTTTTGTTGAAAAATTATTAAAATCTGTCAATGTCCACAGTGAATTAAATAATTAATTTAGATACCAATTAATACGTATCTTCGAAATCTTCAATTTAACATTTTACCCGGACGATTTAACTGAAATAAGCACTATTGTTTTAAAAAGACCACGTTATGTATATATATTATATTTCTAAACGGTCAACGACACTTGGAAATTAAGCTTTCATGCCTCGTACGCGGAAGTCGATGAACTGATATTAAAACGGTAATTTTCCCGCCCCTTTTCTAAATCGAAACATATTTGGCAAATAAAATAAGTTCAAGGATAATGCGTGATAAGATAAAATAGGTATATAAGTATCGACGAATGTAACACAACGTGAAAATTGATTAGTACCGATAAACGATAGTGAAAAACATGCGGAATAACTTTTGTTTGAGTTTAATATTAGCACCCCGAGTTTGGATGAACGTTTATCTTTACGAACGAAACTATCGCGTAAAGCTATAACTGTCTGACAACGGTTTCTTCTTAACAGAGTATTCAAGTAAACTGGACTTCACTCATTTCGAAAGTATTTCCTTTGTTTCTTTGATTGTAATATTTCTCCGATAAATATAATTATTTTTTACGGTAGATACGATTAAGTAGCAAAGCGTTTAAACGTCAAAAATAAAATTCAGTCTTGATCACAAAAACTCAGTTTCTAAAGTCTGTGCCAAGTAGTAGACAAATGAATTCGTGTTGGTGAAAGTTTCTTTTGGAAGACACAGTCATGGAATGGACGTGGTTGAAAGATTGGTGGCGTTTGAAAAAGTGGCGCTATCAAAATGACGAAAGGAATGCATCGCCCGCTTCTGGTATCGGAGATATCCCAGATTTGGATACGTGCTGCTACTGCGACGACTGTTTTGTACGTTGCAAAGAGCTCACCGATCAATTTATAGATAGCAAAATCTTATAAATACTTCAATGAATATAATTACCGCTTTGCTTTCATATACATTAAATAATAGAATAAATCACATACGCCTTAAGATTCGAGTATCTATATTATGTACTACACAATGGATTAATTTCATATTGAGTTCTAGGTATGTTCTGTCCTGTTAAGAACGATGCATGTATTATACAATTTACAAATTCATTTGTATAAAACCTAAGCTAGAGTGAACAACTTCCAATATAAATTTTATAAACCTGGTCGTCCATTGCGAAAAACTTCTAGCAAATAGATTCCACGAACTTGACAAGATTCTAATTTTAGATAGCTCGAAGAGTATATTTTTGCAATGACATTTACTTTGCTTCTTTCTAGCAACGAACCAGCCAAATGTCTGTACGTATACAAATATGTGGCATTTGTTTCAATGAGAATTCTATTTACTGCGATCTGACAATCATGTATTATTATCGTTTTCTGAATTAATGGAGTTTCGATATAAAACATCATGTTTTCCAGTACTCCTGCGCTTTTTGCATGTATTTCATGTACAATCATGGATGGTATGTCTAAATGCTCTTTGTGTAATTGTTAGTGTCAAGAACTTATTGTAAAATGCTGTATCGGTGTTCTAAATATTAATAAGACATGTTACATAACATGCGATTTTCAAATATACACTTGTCAAACGATAAATCATCGGATGTTCCATCCTTAATCACCTTGTCCATCTTTTAAGAAATTTTTACTTAGATATTCACGTTTTCTTCTCACAGAATTTATTGGTCAACCTTTATGTTTTGTTTAACATTGTTACTTTCTCATTCAAGTATAACAATCAGTGTTTCTGTTTGTTCCTATCCACTCCTGTTTTTTGGCTTAGCAAGAGTCTCGTGTTTTCTGGTAGCATACCATCTATATTTCCCTTTTTATGTACGCAGTAATGTATGTGGGCAACCTGTAACTTTTGCATGGAAAATAACCATCATAATATATGATAGAATGAATAGTAGAGCAAGAACATATGCAGAAAACTGTCCTGAACAAAATTCCAATGACCGACCCCAGCTTTCTATCCTGTCTGAAGGCATACTGGGTGAGCAATATTACACACGATTATAGATAAAGATTTTGCGAATTCTCATATGCTAAATTGTGCATCGAAATCTTTATGGATAATCTGTAAAAATATTCTGAAGAATTACCTTCCGTACTTCTTCCAGTTACTAATAGTACTAATAGTATGTAGAAGTTTAAGAAAGCTGTGAATAATCATTGAGATAATATCAATATGTTCCATAGTTCGAATATATTTCATTACTCTATGCTTACATTTACGTCTTTAGTATATGTTTAATAAATCATAGCATTGTCCCGCATAAAAATCCTGCAGAACTAACAAATTATATTGCGTCATTGTGTCCTTGTTGCATTAAAAAGTATTAACTAAGGAAACCTTTCAATTGTAGGCCGAACTGTCGGACGGGTGTAGTAATGACGATGGATGCATGGGTGGCAGTGACCTGGAGGGTGAAGGGAAGCAAGTTTTGGTCGGAGTCTGTGCGATGGCTAAGAAATCGCAGAGTAAACCGATGAAGGAAATATTGACTAGGCTCGAGGAATTTGAATACATTAAAATTGTGGTGTTTCCGGAGGAAGTAATTTTGAAGGTATTACAAGTATCAGATAGTATACAGATATTCCTTGATTGTTGTACTTTGATATATGAATGTGTACATTCCCATAGGAATCTGTAGAAGACTGGCCAATTGTTGATTGTCTGATAAGTTTCCATAGTAAAGGATTTCCACTGGATAAAGCTATAAGTTATGCAAATCTCAGAAGTCCTTTCATTATTAATAATCTTACGATGCAATATGACATTCAGGTAAAGTAGCCACTAACAAACACAGACAGGCACTTTGGTATGCGATCCCATATATGTATGTAACAAATATCTTTTTATTTAACAGGATCGTAGGAGAGTATATGCCATTCTGGACAGCGAAGGTATCGAAATTCCTAGATATGCCGTCCTTGATAGAGATTCTGCCGATCCAAAACGTACGTTGTTACACTACTATACCCCTGTTTCTGGTTTATTTTTTATTCTGATAAGATTTCGTGAGAAAGAGTAAAAGGACTTTTTTAGATCATGAGTTAGTTGAATCAGAAGATCACGTAGAAGTTAATGGAGTTACTTTCAACAAACCTTTCGTGGAGAAGCCGGTTTCCGCGGAGGATCACAATATTTACATTTATTATCCTACTTCCGCGGGTGGAGGTAGTCAAAGATTATTCCGAAAGGTACAGTTTATGCCCGCCATGTAATAATGAAGAACTTCGTGGACGAACAAATAGAATACTATTATTGAATAATAACGAAGTTATTATTCGTTATTGTGACGCAGATAGGGAGTCGTAGCAGTGTATATTCGCCAGAATCTCGAGTGCGTAAGACGGGTTCTTATATCTACGAGGATTTCATGCCTACCGACGGTACGGACGTTAAAGTTTATACCGTTGGCCCGGATTATGCTCACGCGGAAGCAAGAAAAAGTCCGGCGCTCGACGGTAAAGTCGAAAGAGACTCTGAGGGAAAAGAAATTCGGTATCCTGTCATTCTGAGTAATGCTGAGAAACTGATCAGTAGAAAAGTGTGTCTTGCATTTAAGCAGACCGTATGTGGTTTCGACTTACTAAGGTAAGCGTAGAATTAGATAGATTTACCTTTTAAAAGGGGAGGAATGTTACCAGGAGGATCCCTTTCTGTCTAGTTTGATAAGAACACAATAACGATGCGTCAGTAATGCCGCATATACCATTCACAATGCGATTATCGCTGTTATTTTAGAATAGATATCACATTACAATAACAACGTTCTCGTTAACTCTGGGGCTTGAGTAAGCGGATAGCAAACTCGATATTATCATTGCTTCGAAACTAGTTTCAGTACGACACGAACGAACGCGTTTGTACAACCTGTGCGACAAATCTTTTGCAGAGCGAATGGTCAGTCCTTTGTGTGCGACGTAAATGGATTCAGTTTTGTGAAAAATTCAAATAAATATTACGATGACTGCGCAAAGATCTTGGGGAATATGATACTGAGGGAGTTGGCGCCTACTTTACATATTCCATGGAGTGTTCCGTTTCAATTGGACGATCCGCCTATCGTTCCGACTACATTTGGAAAAATGTAACTCCAATTTGATCTTTATTTCTATCTGTACATTGCTTTGAAAAATACAATACATCGCTTGCCACCGATTCGGGAATATCGTAGAATGTTGTGATCAGGCTCGTTAAATTAATAGTGCTCAATAATAAGATGCGATCGCATTAAGTGAATTATAAACAATGAAATCAATATTTGACTCGTAAGTCGAACATACGTTATAACGTCAATCTTTCGCAGGATGGAATTACGTTGCGTCGTTGCAGTCATTAGGCACGGCGATAGAACGCCGAAGCAAAAAATGAAAGTGGAAGTTCGGCATCCCAAGTAAGTGGTCTAAAAAATAAATATACATTTATCATTTTAAAGTCATTATCCTTAATCGATTCTGGTTTCGAATAGATTTTTCGAAATATTCGCCAAATACGATGGTTATAAGCACGGTCACATCAAATTGAAACGACCCAAGCAATTACAAGAGATACTAGATACGGCACGTAGTTTATTGGCTGAAATACAACATCGCGCCGCGGGTCCGGAGTTGGAGGAAAAACAAGGAAAGCTCGAACAGCTAAAGAGTGTGCTGGAGATGTGAGTAAAGGGATTTCTTTATCATAAACAAACAAGTATCTATTAATAACACTTTATAACCCTTGTATTACAGGTACGGGCATTTCTCCGGCATAAATCGAAAAGTGCAAATGAAATATCAACCAAGAGGACGACCGAGGGGTAGTTCATCGGATGACGGTACAGTAGTGCACCACGTTCTCATAGTTACTCAGACATATAATAACATATAATATTAACATATAATAAACAAGTTAATACTTGTTTTATGTTCCTTTACTTAGCATGTATGTAATTTAACACCCGTAATCAGAGTTCGAAAAACGATATGACGATATCTTTTTCTCGTGCTAGATCGACTCGGAGAACCCTCGCTCGTCCTGATCTTGAAGTGGGGCGGTGAATTAACGCCTGCCGGACGCATTCAAGCCGAAGAACTAGGAAGAATATTTCGCTGCATGTACCCTGGTGGTCAAGGTAGACACCTTAGTGGTTCGTATCTTATGTTCATATGCTTGCCATGCTCGTTCTTAAGTTAATCCATGCGTCATAAAGAATCATTTGTTAATTGATTTTCGTATGTTGGCTGAACTTCGGCTGGGTTTATCCGTGCGCCGTCTGGATCGTTCGATCGAGGCGAAACTACTGTATGCATTTATCCATTCATTGCTATAAACCATATCGCATAACATACACGCGTAAGCATATGCGGATAATCTGTTTAATGGAGTCTGGCTAATTGCCAAGTAAAAGTCGAACCTTAAGGGTAAAGATTCGTCCGTCAGTGTGTTTTAAACCGGATCATCGCCAATTTTGTATTAGCTAAAGGATAGTAAATATATTAATCTTTTACGGAACAGATTGATTCATAGATGATTTCAAATATTATTTCAGAGGAAGACTCAGAGATGTTACCAAGCCACGGTAACTTTTTATTCTGAATCAACGCTTGTTTGTAGTTGTTTGTAGATTGTTCTTACGCATAGAAATAGTAGTGCAAAGGCAACGCCTCCTGACACTATTCTACGATCTTCTGTTTTTTAATAACGTGAAAGAGTAGATTATTGGGAGACCGATTCCGCCTTTAATTAGAATTGGTTACGGCGTTGAAAGAAGTTATGCTGTTTCTATGTGACTTAGTTCTGTCGTAATACGATATGCTTAACAGTTCAACGCTAGTCGCTTATATATATATTTTGTAGCACCAAATGTCCCTCTTATGCGTCTTAATTTGTCGATAGATCGTTTAGAACCTTAGACGTTATACTGTCGTTGTTATCCATAATGTGATTCGTCCATACACGTTTCAATATTACGTCTTAAATAACTTCATCCACCATTTTACTCTGTCCAAAAATTAAAGAGAAAAACTGTCCACTGGAAAGCTTCCAGGAAATCAACGGTAAAGGACATCAAGTAAATGTATAATCGTATCGTGCGACAGTTCGTTGCGACTGCAATCTGTCCTGATCTCCCTACCATATTTTAGATACAGGGAATCATATTTGTATTTCACAATTGTTAAACGTTAAGCAAGCGTTACTGTATTACGTTGATCTCTAGTTTTTTCCTTCCCTCGCACTATAACAATTCTCTTGCACCTACGCAGGTGATTATGCCGGTGCTCAGGGCTTGGGTTTACTTCGTCTACATTCAACGTTCCGTCACGATTTGAAGATATATGCCAGCGACGAAGGAAGAGTTCAGATGACCGCCGCAGCTTTTGCGAAAGGCTTACTAGCGTTAGAGGGCGAATTAACGCCAATCTTAGTGCAGATGGTCAAAAGTGCTAATACCAATGGTCTCTTGGATAACGATTGCGACAGTAGTAAATATCAGAACATGTGCGTAGGAATGTCGTATTACGTGACAAATTATTTTGTTATAAATGCATTTGGAATATAATTGCAATCTCGTATGTTTTTCTAGGGTAAAAACTCGGCTTCACGAATTATTGCAACAGGACAGGGAATTTACTCGCGAAGATCGGGAGCAAATTAATCCCGGAAATGCTCTGAGTATCAATGCAGCATTGGACTTTGTTAAAAATCCCGTTCGATGTTGCCAGCATGTACATATACTTATTCAAAAGCTCATGGATATTGTGCGCATTAAGAAAGACGATTTGAAAACGAAAGGTAAGCTTGGCAATTTCTAGAAGTTCCGGAATTCATTATTATTAAATTGCGTTATCGATTGTTTATTCAGATGCTATTCTCTACCACGGCGAAACGTGGGAACTGATGGGTCGTCGATGGGGGAAAATCGAAAAGGACTTCTGTACAAAGAACAAGAGATTCGATATATCGAAAATTCCAGATATTTACGATTGTATAAAGTATGATCTGCAACATAACAATCATACATTGCAGTTCGAGCACGCCGAAGAATTATATATTTACGCCAAGTACTTAGCGGATATCGTTATACCACAGGTAAGAATTTCGGTGCAGACAAATTTTCGCAGGTTTGTCCATCGTACGAGTTATTCCACGATGATTTGTTTGTGTTAAAGGAATACGGATTGACCGTGCAAGAAAAGATGACAATAGGGCAGGGGATTTGTACACCGCTCTTGAAAAAGATAAGAGCTGACTTGCAGAGAAATATCGAGGAAACTGGTGAAGAAACGGTCAACAGACTCAATCCAAGGTACACAGCGAGTTATATATAATTATATTTAAAATACCTGTTGCATGGGTTTTGATTTCAGATATTCTCACGGTGTTTCGAGTCCCGGACGTCACGTTCGCACAAGACTTTATTTTACGAGCGAGAGCCACGTACATTCTTTGCTTACGGTTTTACGTTACGGTGGTTTACTTGACGTATGTAGCGTTAGGATAATGATTTTACTCTTAGCTAAGTCCATCGTTTTAGCTGTGTTGTAAACATAATCGATGCGTCGGTTGCAGGTGATAAAAGACGAGCAATGGCGTCGGGCAATGGAGTACGTTAGCATGGTTTCGGAGTTAAACTATATGTCTCAGATCGTAGTTATGCTGTACGAAGATCCAACGAAAGATCCTAGTAGCGAGGAACGCTTTCACGTTGAATTACATTTTAGTCCCGGTGTTAATTGCTGTGTGCAGAAGAATCTACCGCCTGGTCCGGGCTTCAGGCCACACTCCCGCAACGAAAGTAGTCATAACATCGTGAGTAAATCGTTGGACAAATGTAATCGATTCTTCCCAAAGATCAGCTCCACTTGAACAATTTGTCGAAATGATAAACCATGACGTATGAACGCCTCTTTATTCAAATTTCAAGGGAGAAAGTGGCTCTGGCCAAGACACAATTTCTCAGTGCAGTACACGAATAGAGGAAGAGGATGCAGAACTGGGGATCTTGGAAGATGATCTTATCAATCCGACCTTGCATATTGTACGTATTTGATGCGTAAAAACGTTCAAAAAAATTGGGTAATCGCTCAAGCATTAAAATGTTTATGCTGAAAAGATGTGTCCCGACTTTAAGGGCACGCCTCCGCAATTGATTGAAACGGATACCGTGGATGCGATGATGGACAGCCCAACGACCAGCAGAGGTATTGACATGATGGATCTGGATCCTAACATGATGGACGAACCTTTCGACAGTGGTTTCCTACAAAGCTCCGCTCCTATTCCAATTAGGTTCGTAAAGTTAGTCATGTTTCGTGCAGATTTGGATGAGACTTCTGCGGGGCTCGGAACAGTACGGGCATTGTTAAAAGGAAACTTGGCATTCATTGCGAAACTGGAGACAAATTCGCTAGAGCAAACATTTTTTCCTTTTCCCCCTTAGAACGACGTCGGGTTATTCCATGTATTCAACCCTGATGTTGTGAATTTGGCCAATAAGTTTTATAACGTTTTTGTATAGTGGAATCGCCGAATAGCGTGGGCATTTAGTATTCAGATTTAAATTGCCACATGATTTAATAACGACAAATGCGAGTGTGTTTTCAGCGCGAGGACCGTGGCAGGCCACGAAGCGGCTAGACTTGGAAGTCAATTAGCTGCTAGTCAGCGTCGAAGACGAGAAGCGGAAGCGAGCGGCATCGTCGAGCCGCGTGCGCGCAGCTACGACCATCAACGTCAGGACAAGCCCGAGAAAGGTAAGTTCTCTTCGGTATTTGTCGAGTGTTGGTAATTCAATTACTAGTGCACATTGTGTCACTGTAACGAGCAATCGAAGTTACCATCTTGATTCATGCATGACACTTGATTTATTACTCATACGTATCTTACTGTTTCGTGTAAATCCTGCATAAATGAAACTGTGTTCGAAGGGAAAGTTTAAGAGAAATTAATTCTGTACATAAAGTTGTATACCGAGCTTCTTACTAAATGCAATTATACTAAATTCTACACTATTTAAACGTTTCTAAATGTCCTATCGTAGCTCGAAGTTGATCATTTCTTAAAGTCCCGAATGTGCCGTGTGACTTCATTTTTTTATAACGATGCACTTACCGACCGCCCGTTGATTTTATTTGTTAATATTAATCATGAAATTGTCCCAGCCCTGAGAAAAATCACGATTCTGTCAAAATTGGGGAGAGAAGGGTGGGTGCTTCGGATTAATGAAAACTGACGGTGGAGTTTTGCCACAATGCCTGGTGTTTTTCGTGTCTTTTTTTGTAGCTGCGGACAAGCTGCAGTATCAGAGCTTGGACGCGGTCAACAAGGAAGGTATGTCATTTCGACTTCCTGTTACAATTCCGGCAGGATAACATCGCAAAAATA
Organism: Pemphredon lugubris; assembly: GCA_933228935.1. Lineage (NCBI taxonomy): Eukaryota > Metazoa > Arthropoda > Insecta > Hymenoptera > Crabronidae > Pemphredon > Pemphredon lugubris. The sequence continues at coordinate 21,424,909 of OW121817.1, read as the reverse complement.
TGCATCCGCGTTAGTTCATCATAGTCGATGATCCTCGCAGAGTTGCAGCGGAACGTAAAATCTCTGGCGCTAGATTTTGATCGCTATTTCGTAGAAACAAGTACTTGTTTCATTATTACGTCGCATCCGATTGAATATCGTATCGATCTTCGGTCTTCTTGAAAAGCGTACAATTTACAAAACGAAAGTTAATCTTCGCTTTAGCGATAGTAATCTTTATTTCTCGTAGACAGCTAATTGTAAGATTATCAGTTTTTTTTATCCATATCTTTTTTATCTAGAGGAACGTAGTATCTTCATCATACTTAACCCGTACTCTGGTGGGCTTATTTTACATCGAGTGTCTTTTACGAAACATCTCGATTATCCCAGCGTGTCCTGTAGCGATCTTAGAATCGGACACCACGCGATCACTTTATAGCTAGGATCTCCTCAGTATCACGCCTAATCCTTAATGTCAGTATTATTTTGTTGACATTATAAGTACAAATTTTACTTTGTATTATATTGATTTTGATTTGTAACATAGTAAACATGTAATGTTGATTTTTCGTTACGTTTGAAGTATCATAGAGTAAGCGTATATTATTTGCGATAAAAAAAAAGTATTGTTATCGTAAAATTGCTGTTGAAATGAAATTGACCAATCTGGACGCGCCGACGAGTAAAAGATCGTCCAGATAAATAAACAATGTACGATAGGACCTCGGTCGAACAATTTAATTAATCGAACAATTTCGATCACAATTGAAACACATACAAATTGTATGTTTTATCGAAAAACGAAGCAACTTGCGCACATTCCAATAAAAAAGATACGCAGCGTAATTGCGCTTCAACGTCGAGGTATCAGCGATACCATAATTGGCTACATAATTGGAAAAAGAGTATCTCACAATTATCGTACAAAAAAATTTCAAATTTGTACTCGAAGTTTGCGACAAAGCAATCGTTGAAGTCTGCGGAAACCCAAATAAACGGGGTCCTGTCGCACTTTTAACGTGTGTTCTTCCGTATAGCTCGCTTTGTATATTATCACGAAAGAAGTAGGAGAAAAATTCAGTTGAAATAACTCTTTGCTCAGCGATAGTTGTGCGCGTGGAAGCCAACTAATTTTCATCGGTGGCTGTTTGGCTTACACACGTTGGTAAATGTAGTGTGAGTCATTCAGTTGCTTTTCCGATCCTCTCATACCTCCCCACCAAACAACGAATCACCGTTCCACCAAAACTCGCAATTAATAGTGCTTTGTTACTTTCTAAAATCATTTACGCTTTTTTATCCACACTCGTAATACGTAGATTATTATTAATCCGATATAGCATGTCTTGTGATTCACCAAAGTTCATTTGTCAAACGGTCAATTATTATACGCAAAATTGTTTCACATACTCGCGGTTTGTGCGTTAGATTTCATTTCGTGTTTTTAATTTTCTTGTACGCTAATCCTCGTTTTGATTATGATTTCTCTTCAACACCATAATTTCGTGGCACTTTTGTATCAGGGATGGACAAAATTTCATTGTTTGTAAACGATTACGTGCCGACAGGAAGTTATAAAATTATCAAATTCTTTATGTAAAATAGCAGATTTGTTCTTGCTGTAATTTTTCATAAATTTGAACAAACACCCATCTCATTCCGAATTGTCTAATCTTGCGTTTATTAATCGACCGCTAATTTTTGTCGTCAAAAAACTGATGCACATTGAATGATGCGAATAACAAATTAAACTGCGATTTAATTAACTAATATCCATCTCTGATTGACATCAAACGTTATATTATACTAATATCCATTTGCAATAGAGTCATTTGCCACTCATACCATTTGTCAACGATGGAAATTCGAATTGTAAAAAAATCGAAAGTGATTTCCTCTCATTTCATGATTTTTCATTCGAATAAAATCATACGCGATGGCAATCGGAAGTTGGATGTTGAGTGGTATAAAGATTACATAAAGTATAATTATACGATACGTAATTATGATTGCCATCGTAATTGAACATTCATAATCAAGATGATCGCCGATAAAGACTTTTTTTTTAAATAAAAATTTATGTCTGGTTGGCTTACTGGTTGCATGGCTATCGTGTGCCATGGGTGTGTAACACTAAACAAATTACGCCTATTCTCTCTATTAAATCCAAGCAGGTTAAAAGTATACACCGTTTCCTGTATATTTCGTTTGTTTTATTTCTGTATTGGCAACGAATCTTTCAGGCACTTTATTTACACTTTATTTTACGTAGTGATTTCCATACATATTCCCTATCACGCCGAATTCAAATTACCGCGGTTCGGAGTATCTTCAAATTTGAATCGAATCCGAGTACAAAAGAATGTACTCTCACGTTATCTCTCCCAAAGCATGCTCGCGCGTTATCACGCCGTGAGATTACCACGCGATCCAAAAACACCTCGTTTCTCTGGATCCCCCTTTTCCTCGTAACCGAAACTCGCATCAACGAAGCGAAAGTAAAAAAGAAAAGGAGAAGACAAAAAAATAATATGAAAAATCATTCGTTAAATCCAATTCCCCCCAACCCCCCCGCCCTCGGAAAATCCAAAAGATTCGTGCCAATAATTACTTTTGATTTCTTCGGTGATGGGTTTTTTTTAATAGTCTCTTTCTTTCTTTTCTCTCCCTCCCCCCAACCCCCCGTCCTGCTGCTATATATATCGCCAATCTCGCTCATTCTAACCGCATCAATGTCGTTTCTCTCGCGCCGACAACTCGCATGTAACCCGCGTTCAGAGAAGCATGCCACCGTGGGCCGGGCAGAGACGGCCAGCAACGATTTCTTGCTGGTGCCCATCCCGTTGCCGTTAGTCCTGCCGCACTCCTTCAGCTCGCCGGAGTTGCCCGTACCGCCGGTCGAAACCTCCACTTCGTCCTCGACGCCCCTCGTCACACAGCACAACACCCCACTGGCATCGCCCAGCAGCAGGACCTCGATTATCGACGACGCACGCTTCGTTCTCCCCGTACCCACGATTCGCGCGATCGGCGTCCAGGATGACATAAACGACGACGATGACGACGACGACGACGATGACAACAACAACGATGACGGCGACGATGACGGCGACAGGAACGACAACCGCGACCACGTCGACGATCCCGTTCATCCTCCCCGGCACCTCGATTGCCATCCGGTGCGCTCGCAAAGTAAGAAATACGGCCGTTCGCGCTCGGAGATGACACTACCGTACGTCGAGGTCACCGGTGAGTTGGTCGATCCCAAATTATCCGGGATGACGCGAAACGGCTCTTCCTCCTTCTCATTATCCCTGCACGAGAGTAATCCGGAGCTCGCTGGCCGGATCGAAGCGAAGAAACGATCGCGCTCGTTGTCGCCTTACCTACCCAGGTGTCTTTGTTATAATTGTAACGTCTCCGAGCTGATAATGAGGAGCAGAGAGCTACCGGCAACGGAGCGGACCAATTTCAAGACCTACTTCGCTCGCTCTCTCTCCCACAAGTTCTTTAACTGCTCCTGTTACTCGAGCCTCTGGCTGGAGGCGAACGATCATTCCCCTTGCAGCGTCTCCTCGAACGATAGCCTCGGTAAACCGACGGCGCCCGGTCGGGCATTTCGTACTCGTCTCGATTCCTCCTCTTTCGGACTCTCCGATAACGAGGGACGTTTCTTCATCGCCGAGAGGCAATACCCCGACGGCGATCCTCGTCGTTCCTCGGATTACCCATCCGATCGGGATCATCGAAGAGCGACGCTCGAGCATCGTCCGGGGAGTCCCCGCAGCGTCGCGACGACGCTCCCGAACTTTGGTCAGAAGTGGAGGTTCGACGGAAATGTCGTTAGGGCAACGTCGAGCGACGCCTACGCGTCGAAGGGTGTACGCGCATTACTCAGAACGTTCTCCTGCCCCAATCTCTTCGCCGCATCGTCCGACGTCCTCTCTCTCGTCGTTCCGCTTTGCTCGATAGAAACTCCCTCCGCCAAGTCCGTTGTTTATCCACGGCCGCGTAGACGCTGGTCGACGACCGGCGCCTCTTTTCGGCGGCACGTCAGCCTTATAGATCTGCCGGATCTGTCGGATCGTAGTAGTACGCTTTACCATACACCACCCTCCTCTATGCACGGTAACGATGTTCGCGACGTTCACTGTAATCCACGCAAGCCTAACCATCGTTCCAAGTGTCCACGTGCACCGATCTCCCGTCTCCAGCCTCAACGATCCTTCTCGTCCCCAGACACACGACCTTCGATCATTCAACCTGACCCTACCTGCACAGCAAGGCGCCACCGTCACAGTATCTCCGGACAGATGAGTTATTTCAAGCTGTTGGGCTACAATGTCAGCAAGAAGCTCACCGGATCGGCGAACAGCCTATTCAGCACTGCGGTTATCAGCGGATCGTCGAGCGCGCCGAATCTCAAGGACATGGTGCCGCCGCACGCGTCCGCGGTTGCTGGTGAGCCGAATACTTTTCATTACGACTTCTTCTCCGTCATTATTATCCTTCGCGCGTCACGTTTCTCGTACGACTTCTGGTAATGGGTCTCAAAACCTTTCGCTGCTATACGGGCCACTATGGTGGCCATCCACGATGCGTGTAGCAGAGACGGACGCCGGGTATGGCCGGCGGTGTCGAACTAATGGCACGGCAGCCCGCTCGGTAGGGGCTACCGATGGCAAGGGGTCGTTAGTAGCGAAAGGGTTAACGTCCTAGTGTTTTACGATAGATCAGACATTATAATTGTGCCGCTTCTTCCATTTCTTTTCTTTAATGGCGTTGGACTCAGAGTGAAGTCATCACCGTGATAAGACGCGTCGTTAATGACGCGTAGTTAGTTTTATGCCATTTTCACTCATTCCTGAGTTTCTCTTATCGCCGTTATTGTGGAAAACTTCGATTTCCAACTTCAGGACTCGGTCCGCATTAACTTCGGGGATAGAAGGTTTCCTATGCGATTACCAATTTTTATTGAGCAGTGTTCTTCGAGATTTTACGATCTTTTTTTCTTTTTTTTTTAATTAATTGCATGCTGTTTTCATTAGCGATAGAAGGTTTCGGCGGAGTGCCGCCAATAAGGCCTCTGGAGACTCTCCACAATGCGCTCTCGCTTCGTCAATTGGATTGCTTTTTGGAGATGATGACGAGCGCACCTCTGTTCCGAACACCCGCCTCGTCACCCCCAAAATATCCGTCGCCCGGCGGATCGGCGCACGAATCGGTTAATCAAACACTGAGTATCGGCGGTATCAGTCGCGAGTACCACTCTTCCGACCTGGAAGCTGGCAGGTACCGTAAGAAATTAAATAAGCCGCCCCTGTGAGTATTGCGTTCTGTTTTTTCAGTTTCCCGTTAAACCCCCTTGTTTATTATTGGTTTAACTATTCGCCCACCATTGGGCGGAAATATGCGCATTTTCACGGATGTTATTGCTTTTATCTTCTCAAAAGTCTCCCTTAAGCGGGATTCGAGATTAGGGTTACAGTTAAGTCGATGTCTTGTTAGGTATATCACGCCAACCCCAATACAGTATAAAACTTTGACCGAGGGGGAAATATGCGACGTGAGGAACCAACCCTCGCCGACCAGTCCGAACAGTGAGTACCACACGATTTTAATAAAATACATTGTTTGTAAAAAGGAGTATCGAAAATTGTAACGTAGATAATTATAAAATAAACGGTACATTAAATATGTTTAAAGTCAAGTTTGTGTATGTCAAATGCCTAAGGATAATTGAGAATTTGAGAAATTCCTCGTAAACTCTGCGATTTAGAAACTAATTTCTAATTCGTCTACATCGAAATCTACGCTCTAGGTACGGGATGGAGTAGCGAACCACAGTCTTTCCTGTCCTCCGAACCCTCGTCCCCCGCGCCAACGTCTACGGGGGAATGTAGCATGTCCATAAGCTTAATTAGCAACGACGGGTAAATAAAAAAGAACGATTAATAATTCACCACCCGAGATGCGAGAACCGAAGGGAACGGACGAATCATTTGGGGGCATTGATGAATTTCAGAGCGCAGTCGTTTAACACGGGCCCGAAATTTTCGACCACGCCTTGCCTGAATCTCGACTTTAACGAATTCTGTATGAACATGGATCAAGAGAACAGGGAGAGCCGCGGTAGCGTCTCGTACACCGATTATTATAGCAACGAAGACGGTCAGATTCGGAAAGCGGGGCTGGGTTCGAGTTTCGGGAGTAATTTGCAGAAAATCATGCGCACCGACGATCTACCGATCGATAATATCGACGATGACGAGGAGCACACGATCACGTTGAAGCAAATCGAGGAGCAAAAGAAGCAGGACGTCAAATTGATATTTGAGCAGAAAGAAGCGACGAGCGCAAAGTCTAGTGGTAACTACAAGAAGATTGGAAGGTGAGTCGTTTCTCCGAATGTTTCTTCGAGTCTTGTAATTTTCTATCTTTGAATAGTGTTTACGCGTACAAGTATACCAGGGTGTGTTGTTTCAATATTTACTTTCATATCCGTGTCATTAAATGAGCTTTCGTGATAATAGTTCTATTAAAACAATCGCTTATTGTTCGTCTCTACGACTTTTTAATGTGCATATTTTATTCGATTCAAAGAAATCGGAATACGTCCACCCCGAAACCCTTTGAATTTGATGTTAAACATTTTCCGTTAAAATAATTCGAATAACATAACGCGTGTATTAGTATCGTAAGTAATCGAATGAGAAGATTGAAATAGAGCATCCGTTATGATCCTGACGCTCGGAAACAAAACAAATTTAACCACCCCCAGTTTATGGGAACAGATATTATATAATAGAACTCAAAGCCAGGAGGGGGCTTACTCCTTTCCCATCATTTCGCGTTTCCTGTACAGATTTCGAGTGGAAAGCATGGAAATATCGGACGAGGACGTCAGAATCAAAGAAACCGACGGCACCTACGGTTGCTTCGCCTCGGAGAAATCGAAACCGTCCACCTCATTGAAATCCGAGTCAACATTGGAGAAAACTCAGAAAAGTAAAGACAGCAACGTCGAGAAGACGCAAGAGTCGAAGAGAAACACCTCTACCAACAGTTACAAGAGAAAGAACTTCTCGCGATCGCAAAGCGTGTCTACACCGAAGGCAGTCGCGGCTAAATCGGACGCCAACTACAGTTACAAGTGTGCGACGAAATTGAGCTCGCTGTCCTCCATGTCCGACAAAGATCTGGAAGATTGGAAGCAGAGCATGGTGGATCCAAAGGTATCGGATTCGTCCACGACGACACCGGAAGAACCCATCTTGACGGTAGCGACCAGCTTAACGGACAGCGCCAGCGTAACCATTGGATTTAATGTTCAGAAACAAAACAAAGAATAACCTGATACCCGACGTTGTTTTTGATGTTTAATGATTTACGAAAGATTATCGAGGATTATCGCGCAGAGGTTGTCCATCTTGCCTATGGAATTTACTTTCCTCAGAGTCAATACATTTTTCCCTATCTTTTTTCCCTATATATGTCGCTCGCAGACGAAATTTTTCGAAACTTTTTATCCCTTTTTTAAC